>OX596029.1:35747559-40547559 GCA_951394125.1 Epistrophe eligans
TTATTTGTTAGAACAAGTGAGTCTGGAGGGCTATCGCTGTTTTGTTTCAAATGAACTGGCATGGCGGTTACTATTTGTCCTGCACACAGGCATGTTTTTAAATGAGTTATTTTAGAAAAAAAGATAAGGAAACAGAAATAAAAACCAAAAATTTTTTAAAAAAAGCTATATGTAAATTGCTTTAGGCATTAGATTTGTTTTATATTAGGGCTTAGTGGCAGCGTGTTTTTTTATTTTTTTTTATTTATAAAACAAAGTTTTTAATATGTTTATATTTCTTATATAATAAATGCAAAAACACCACTTCACAGATATGTATATAAACAAGATTATAGGAATAAGGCAAAGAGGGGTTTTATGAAAATTCAAAAATTTACTTACCCAATTCATCACGTTTCTCGAAAACAGACATAATACCATTGGCTGCAGCTTCTTGTTGTTCGCGAAGGAAACTCTTTTGTCGTTCGACACGTTCACGTCTTCGACGAAAACCGGGTGTGATGCTTGGTTCAAGGCGATTGTCTGGAAGAAAAGAGGTGGTTGTCGATAGTTGTATTTGTATAGGTAGTTAGAAAATGTTTTAATAAGAAATAAGGTGGTAGTGGCGAACTTCCGATGGGAGTGATTTTATCGCTAAAAATTTGACGTTTAAAATTTTATGATAGACCTGTGAGCCAAACCTGTTGAAAGAAATGTATATTCACCACGGATACTTTTTCGCGCAGAACAATGGTGGTGATGACATTGTTTTGCGAAAAAAAAGAACATATTTTACTGTTTTTAAATTGGTTTTGATTGTTAGGCTTGTCTGTAGGGTTTTTTTTAAATAATTGGTTTTTTCCGACTTTTTTTTCTTGAGGAACAAATTTTTTGTTTTCATCATTTTTTTTTTCGTTAACAGTTAACATATTAAATACTCGCAAATAAAAATACACAATAATTGCTGACACAGAAATTCATTGGGTTTAAAACACTGCATTCTAATTTTTAAATATTTAAACGCATACGAACTAATAAAAGAAAATTTTACAATATGAATAAGCTAATGTGTCTTTTTAAGGATTCTAAATTTGGTTTTTCTCGTAAAAAGTATAGACATCTCGTCTGAGTCAGTTTCCGGTTATGAAAGAGTTAACTGTATACACATTTTACGTTTTGACATTCCTTAATTTATTTATAAAATAGGTATACGGTTCTGGACTTTAGATGAAGTTAAATTAGTTTCTAATTTTATATTCATGCCGATTATGCAATAATGCAATAATGGATCCGCAGTGATTCACAGTATAGTTCTCTTTTCTTTTCACGACAAATGAGTAAAGAGAAAAGAGAACTGCGAATCACTGCGGATCCAGTTTTGCGGATTCCCTAGTCGACATGATTATGTTTTCTATAGAA
Source organism: Epistrophe eligans (assembly GCA_951394125.1). NCBI lineage: Eukaryota > Metazoa > Arthropoda > Insecta > Diptera > Syrphidae > Epistrophe > Epistrophe eligans. The sequence goes on from OX596029.1 coordinate 35,748,958, forward strand.
CCGAAATTTGGAGATTTGGAAAATTACATTGTTTTCATCTCAAATTTGCTGATTTCGTTTGACAGTACAATTTATTTGACCGTTAACAACTTGTTTTTGTTCTTTTCCCTTTCTGTTTCAGTTTTTAATAAACGAATTCCACTTTGAATGAATTTAACTTGGCTGTGTTCGTAAAATTTGTACTACCGAATTTTGTTTAGTTGAAATTATCTCATTTCGAAATGGGAAATGAGATAATTTGGAATCGAATTTTGAAAATTGCCATGATTTTAAAGTTGTATAAAAATATCTACATGTCTCCTAAAACGAGTTCGGGATAAGAAGTGACGAAACTCAAAAACTCTGAATATGAAGTTAAAAATTTGACTAAAAAAAACAAAATTGAGAAAAATAACTGCTGGAAAATTGTACCTATGGCTTTTTTTATGACTTAAAAAATTGATAAAAAGGGTAGGGGAATTTCAAAAACAAAACTGTGTGTATAAAGTTTAATAAAAATTGATTTACATGCGGAAAGAATTCCGAATTCACCTTTTTTCTGCCATCGTATTAATCAAAATCTCGGGTTCATTTTTAACTTGCCAAAAAAATTATATGAAATACTGCAAGTAAGATTCTTACTTAAGGATATGATTTTTAAATGGTAGCCATTTTTCTTTACGTTAAGTAGACACCGCCTATTTTGTATTGTGCTCAACTTGTGATGTAATTTGTCGATGTTATAAAAAAAAATTTATTGATGCAAATTTTACGAATTAATTTTTTTTTTAAATATTTATGTTTTTTTTTAAAACAAATCAAACTGAGCAACTGTACAGTTTTGACTTATTACGGTATTGAAAACGGCAAATCTTGTGTTTTAATGAAAACCGAAAATAAAAAATGGTTACTCAGTAAAATTTACAAAAATCACATTTTTTTTTTTAAATAATAACGACAAGCAGCACAAGTTGATTACATTACAGTTTTGTTTTGAAAATCAAAAATGACTGTGCTAATAATAATATGAATATTTTGGAACACAAAGGTAGGTCCAAAGGTAGGTACAAATATTTTTTCAAATTGACAGGAGAGCCAGCCGATCAAAGTGAATCATTCGGTTATAGATATCTGTCAAATATTGAATGGAGTAAAATAAGAAAAATAGAATAAGATCAAGTCTTTTTTTTTACATTCTGCGTCTCTAAAATTAATAATACAACGCAGCTCGGTGGTAAACTAGGGTGAAAACTAATGCCGCAAGTTTCAAAGATATCGCACGCAGAGGAAAACAAATTGATTAAATCCAAGTGACCTTAGGTATTGGTACTATATAATTATGATGTTCACAAGTCACACATAACCAAATAATTGATTTATTAATAACCAATTTTCCATCATTATTTTCATCCCCTGAATAATATTTTCCAAAAAATCAGGATCAGCTCACATGTCCCTGAATAATATTTTCGATAAAATTTGAAGCAATAAATATAAAAAAAATAAATTAATAAATTGGGTTGCAGGAGAGCTCGTGTAGAACCAAGGCTTACAACTTTACAACCATTCCTTTATGCGTGTTATTAGCAGAAATGATGTTAACAATTTTCTGACAAATTCGAACGGCTAAGTTGAAAATCATTTTTTCATGACAAGAGATAATCTTGGAGGATTTATCATTCCTCGCAAAGAATGATAAACATTTGTAAAAAACATTTGTTTTTTGTTTCAAATGAAATAGGCTGGGAGTCGAACCCAAGGCCTTTGGCGTAACAGTCCTATATACCATTACGCCACGGATTACTACTAAAGAAGGTAAGGCAGATTTTTGAAGATAATTTTTGAATGTGAGGTTTTGCAGGTCAATATTTTGAATTCAAGTGGAGACATGGAAATTTTCTGGCAGTTTATGGATAAATCACTCTTTTCGTTTGTATGATATAAACGAACGGGTATTCCAAAGTGTATTCGCACGTGAAAGGATTTACCGAAACCTGCGTAATTTTTTGCACAAATTTATATTTAAATTATCCTATAAATCTTAATACTATTTATCTACCTTTCATATAACCATTTGCATATTCATTCGAATTATTGGAACTTGAACTATCTTCATCCAATATTCCATGTGTTGTTGTTGTAAATCTCTTTGGTGATTGTATGACTTTATTTACAGATGGACTAGTTCCTGTACTATGTCGACGTGATTTTCTTCGTTCGGCTGCATCTGTACTAGGACGATATCTCATAGTTTTTCGTAAAGAATTATCAGGTAATCGAATACCATCGGCTTCACCATCTTCAAATCTATTAGTACAAAAAAAAATCGTATAATAAAAGAATCCTTTTATTTTAATTTAAAAGAAAATTAATATATTACTTAAGAACAGCTTCGTAAAGTTGAAGTTGATCGAGGAGATCTAAATCAGTTCCAGGTCTTGACATATAACGTTGAATGACACCCTCCATACCTTGTTGTTCTAAGAGATCACTTTCATCGTAGAAACTATCTTGATCATTTAGTCCTGCCAAGGTCTTATTGATTAAAGAAGTTGCATAAATCAACAATTCTGTATCAGCATTATCATAGTCCTTGAGAAGCCTTGAGAGTATAAAATAGAAATAAATTCAAATAACTCCATAAAATATGCAATGTTTTTTATTTAAATGAAAATGATTCATAAAATTTCTTCAGATTGTTATCATCTAATAAAATCTTTAATAAAAATTTCTTTCAAAACAGAAAACACTTACTTCATAATATTGGACCATGGTAAGGTGCCCTGAGCACTATCAACAGCATGTATAGCATTTACCAGGAGATAACAATTGGTCTCAACATATTCAACGAATACCAGCAGTAATTTTAGTGCGGTCTTCACCACCAACCTATATTTAGAGGCTATTAATGAATACAACCATTTCATGGTTGGTTCGTGCTTCATGACACCATTCATTCCGTCAACGTATAACATAACCTAGAATCGAAAGGAAGAATTATATTTAAAATCGTTTACATCAGTTGCAAATACATAATTTCAAACTGAGAATAATTCACTGCTTCAATCGTTTTGTAATGGATAAAATGATTGATTAAAAATATTGTGCATATTTGGAACACACTGTAGGTATGTTCTGTTTATTTCTGTATATGGGATCGTGCTCATTTTTTTTTCTTCTTCTTCTTCGTCTTCTATACTTACTTGGCCAAGGGCGCGTAATATATAATTCTGGTAATTTTGATCAGCTCCATTGCCAACGCGAACCAAACAGTTAAGACCGCCTAAAGCTACAAACGCATGCACTAGATCTTTGTCCTCTTGAAAGACTTGCTTCAATGAGAACAACGCTCGCCGGAGTTCACTTCCTTCGGATGTGAGGAGTTTTTCTGAAAAAAAAAAGAAAAAGAAAATATGTAAATAAATAATAATAACAAGGAGTGCAGGTTAGTTGTATTGTATTATATATATTATATGTGTGTGAAAGATATTTTAGTGACTTTTGTGAAAGTGTCAAGATTTTTAAGAACAATTAATTATGATTTGATTTTTTTTTTTCAAATTTTATTTCTAATTAAAATTGACATTGTCATATAAAAATAATAAATAAACAAGTCTTAGTTACTACAAGCCACTTACTTATGCCCGAAAATAAGGAAAAGAAAGTAATAACTGCGCTTAAGGGTTTTTATTATTCAATATGTCAGTTTAAGCAAAAATAAATAAATTGGTGACAGCTGGTGCATTACCAGGGCCTAGTGATTAAAGATTTCAAAGCATTCCTGTGTGCCTGTTGTTCTTGTTAGTTGAAAGGAATAGAGGGGACCTAAAATTTTTTTCCATATCCGAACGGCTAAGATGAAACGTACGAACGATCGATCGATCAAAACAATACTGACCAGTCAATATTGAAGTTATAACTTTTCTGAAAGTAAAAAATGTTTAACTACCGAAACACAATGGATACGGAGCTGCAACTGGAACTGCAGCTGGAATAGATGTCAAAATATTCAATACACACAAATTCAAAGTTGCGAACACAACACAACGCAACTGCAGTCGGTGCTGCAAGAGTTCACCAACTTTTAACTTTTCACTTGCAGTCTTTTTGACGTTTCAATTTATATGAAGAAATAAAGATCCAGAAAAGAATAATACAGCTTTTTGTGGTTATTTGTTTCGTGAAAAATATTATTAATTAGAAGAAAATTATCGGAAATAAAAAAAGTGAATAATGAGACCGTGATTGTGTATTTTTTCCTTGAAATATAAAAAATGCTGTACAGCTGCATTGTGGGTACATAAAAATTAGCACGTACGTTTTGTTTCGCAGGAATTGAACAATCCTTAGCTGTTCGAATTATAGTTACAGGTACTCTTAATTCTTTCGAAGAACACACATACAGGAATAGTTGAGAGTTAGAAGACAGTAGACCCTGGTTCTATACGAGCTGTAGCACCACCTGATTTATTCTATTCTATATCTATTTTTTAAGCGGAGTAACAAGGTAGCTCTAGGACCCGTGAAATTAGTTAGTTAACTTTTCTAACTTTTCAATCAAAATCAAAACATAAAAAAATTATCAAAATGTCGACTGTTGAAATCTGGATTCTAACATTGTCGATCTCTTTCGATAAAATACACATTTAAAAAAAAAAATCAATGCAGATTTTTTTCGATTTTTTTTGTTGAAAAATCGAATTATTGCGATGCAGTTTTTTTCGATAATTTGACCAGTCGAATTTTTTCGTTAAGATTATAAAAATCGAAATTGTGGCGTCGATGCTTAAAAAATCCACATATCGTACTTTTGGAGAATGTTTCATTTCTTCGCAAGCAGCGTTGCCGGCCATAAAAAAATGTCCATGACACATTTTCTAGAAAAACGTGCCAATTTCTAAAAAAAAAACATGACATTTTCTAAAAAAAAAAACGTCCCATTTTGAGCTATGTGTAAAAACACAAATACTTACATATGTATTTTAAAAAAGTTTAATTCAATTACAGGTTAAAGTACAACAAAAATTTAGAAGAAATAATTAACTTTATTTTTGTATTGTCGAAAAGTACTTTACTCCATTTGGAACAATTTTCTTAACAACTATTCATAATTCGCCTTATTTGAAGGAAAAAAGGGGAATATGAAGAGCGTACCATATTAAATTTTTTTCGTGACACAATGAAATTTTCATGTCAAAAAAGCACTTCGGCAACGCTGATTGCAAGGGGAAGTCCTCCTTAATCTTTTTATTTTTAGCGAAATTCGATCCTGCTGTAACATTAAAATTTTACACATTAAACAACAACAAAGCCATACAGTCGTATTTATAAACCCCATTCCAAAGTATGTCTAACTTTGGACAGTTGTCCAAGTCCAAAATTTTATTTATAATCATGTTCTATCAAGTGTCTAACATAGACACTGAAATTGGTTGTCCAAACCTATTCTAAAGTAGGCACGTTCAATGAACAAAAAATTGAAAAATAATCTCCAAATGAACGAAATGTTCATTGAACGTATCCAAGTGCTCACGAAATTGACAGATTACAGAGATGTGAGTGAGTGTATGAGAACATTTGTAGGCCACTGTTAGAATGCGTTCATAAATAAGGAGATGTACAACTATTTAGACAATGGTTAGCTGGACAACTGTCCAAGAGTGTTCTAAGGAAATCTAATAAATACGACCGATAGTGTCTATAACTAAGTCAGTAAAAATAGTGAATATAATACTTGAGATAAAATTTTGGAATGTCTGGAATAGTTTGACAATCGATGGGATTGCAGAAAAAATATTTTTTATTGAAGGTTGGCATTTAAGGATGCGTTCGTTGATATTTTGCAATATTTTATGCTTTGTTTTCATTAGAACCAAAATGTGTTGGTTTGTAAAATTAAGCTATGGTTAGACGTCAGTGTAAATATTCAATGCGTTGACTCCTTGACGTCACAAAAAATCAACAGTAGATACACACAATGTTATTCCTAGATGCGTTGACATTTAATTCTCTTTAAACGTGTGTAAACGGATTTAATTAAATCTAGATACATATCGAAAACGCTTTTTGCACTTTCTGGTGACAATTCCCATTGAAAATGTATCTACACATTAATAAAAGCAAGATGCAGTTTCTTACCTATCTGTCAAGAGTGTCAAGTAAGAGTGGTAATTATAGTCGCATGATGGCTACGATTTAAATAAAAAACCCATCAAAATTGATTTCGGTTGCATTTTGAATAAAATACTGTATACCTATACACGTCAAGTAAAAATCAGAAGTTCCATTGAACAATGGTAAGGATGTTCTTCTTCCATAAATGTCGAAATATGAATGTGGAATGTAGGAAATTTTTTAATCAAAAGCGAAACTTTCTTCAGAAATGACCAAAATGTCATTTACACTAACACTAAACACTAATGGCAGATTTAGACGACTGACAAGTTTTCATAATTTCTTCCATTTTTTTGGATTTATAACTTCATCGTGTTAATGGTTTAAAATCTGCCATTGGATTTTATAACAAAAAATAAATTCATATTTTATATTCGGGATCTAAAGCCTTAAAATTGACCAGGTTTTATTAAGTTGGAATCATCTTGGTTATAAACGTAAATTTATTATTAAAACTACAAACTTTACTTCCAAGGTCTTACCAAAAAAAAAAAAAACTTTCCAATTTCAATTTACAATTAACCAAATCCCAATCTACAGAATACAAAAAAAAATTAGGTCTAAAGTTCATTGATGTCAATTACAAACACTCCCCAGATTGCACCCATGATGATGCGATGAGAAAATAACACACATCTCGAAAAGAAGAAATAAAGTCTCCGCAAGGGACTTAGTATCTAGGTAGGTACTCTTCCAATTTTTGTTTTCCAAAAACATCTCCAAAGGCATCAAACCAATTTCACAATGCACAGCACTCTTTAAAACGATTGCAGGTTGATTGGTCTATCTTGAACTTGACCATGTTTAGAGCTATAGGTAGGTATACAAATCGCATTTTGGCATCTCTCTATATGTACTATACAAGTACATGCGCTGCCGGGTTTTCTAAAGCGTTTCACTAGATGATAGCTCAATCGGGTCATTACTCAAATCAACGAGTAGAACTATACGTCGTAGATATAAAAGCAAGCCCAGACGATGATGTTCAAAGATATACTATTAGCCCCCGAGTGGCCACTGATGCTGTATATGCTAAGCCAAATAAATACATATATACTAGAAACGACGAACAGACACTTGAAATTAGGTCTCATTTGCGATACCCCTCCCCACCTGCTGCTCTGTTCGCTCTCAGCAGAGGCTCAAAACACTGCCTCCTCAAATCAGCTTGGCCAAATGGACTGGATAAACGTTTTATTAATAGTCACTAAAGTGGCATCATTATATACCTAGTTTTTTTTTTTCATCTAGATTCATAAGATACTTATGCGGACTGGATGACTTGAATTTTTGCTTCTTCATCTTTTGTGGTAACCCATAGTTGAAGTCATGTTTTGCTTTTGCTTCTTCTTTTCACTATCAAGACTCTATCAAGACCGGTAGCGTAGCGAGTGCTCTTCTGTTATTTCTTGAATATAGAAAAGATGCATACCATTTGAAAGTTGTATTAAAAATGCTCACTAGATATATATGTAGTATCTAGGAGAGTTCAAGTTCTTTTGTTATAAGTTTATTCCTCTGAAAGGTCTGTGTGTTGTTGTTTTTGTTTTGCACTAGAATGTGGTAAGCCGCGCGAAGAAAAATGCATCTATCTAAGCTAAACGGTATAATGAGCAGGTACATAACTGCAATGTTGTGGAAGAGGTCGCTGTCATTCGCATGTCTATCATATGCGCCATTGAACTTTCTATTTGAAATAATATAATAATATTTTTGTCAAAAGATTATAATCATCTTCGAAAAACAATATAAAAGTTGAATATTATCCCAAATGCAAGGCCATATTCTCGTTTTCTGCATTTTAGCATTTTTATAAAAAATAATACTGATTTTTTTCTTTCAAGTTTTGGGAACGTTTTTGAGAAAAATAAGATTTTCATTAATTTCTAAAAATTTTTTATGGCAGGTACCGCAGGTATTTTTTGTCTTAAATAAAAGAAAAAATTAAACGTGGCGGGGGAATGTTCAAAAAACTTCGGTAGGTATTATCGTAATGTCAAGTTTGATGAAGTTTTTGTAAGAGTATTAATTTCATTCAGAAAATTCCATTTTCATCAATGGAAGTGTACATAGGGCTTAAGGAGGAAAAAGAATTTTTAAAATAATCCCCTAGCTCTCATTGAAAGAATCGATCCAAAATTTTAGGGCCTCGAATACCATTACCGTCACAATTTTAACTCTAAGCAAGTACGCTCCTGACTAAATATTATTATTCTTAAGACTACATGTCTGACTCATTTGTCGGAACCAACAAATTTAAGTCAAGGACAGATTTTATTGACTGCTCTGACTGCTTTGACTGCTTTGACTGCTTTGAGCTCGTTGTGTGCAATTAAATTGCAATAAATATAACTCACATTATTTGCGAAATCAAAGAAAAACTCAGATTGACGTTTGAATCACCATCGAAGACATGTACAACAAAAAGACTCAAATCAAATGGTTAAAATTAAAGAAACCAATAACAAAAAAAATATAAGTTTGTAAGGTTCCTATATGTCTATTATAAATAAATATCTGCGCAATAGATCAAAGTTATTAATATTACTTACCAATAATTGCGTGAACTCGTACACTCAGCTGCGTTCGAACCACCAATGAGTTTTTACGGCTGAAAAGACACAAAAAGAAAAAAAAAACAAACAAATATAAGAAATTAAATAATAAAATCGAAAATTAACAAAGAATATTTTTATGACTGTCTGGATGTGGGAAATCGTACAAAAAAAAAATTAAAAAAGAAGTATAGGTACGCTTATAGGTTTTGATTTAATGAAGCTTTGTTTTATTTTAATGATTTGAAGGTTCTTAACGGTTCGGAAATTGAGGCAATTAATTTAAATTTAATTTAAATAAGAATGAGAATGAAAATTGTAAAAATGAAACCATTTGGATTTCTATAATTAATTATTTTAATAGCTCTGATGTTTTTGTAAAAAAAAAGAAAGAAATTGATATGAAATTCAAGAAGCTAAACAGCTTTTATTAATTCGAGGTGGTGTTTTTGAACTTTTGTATGGGAAATTAATCAAGTTTTACGGTACAATGAATTTTAACTAACATCAAGTCACCTTTGGCTGATTTCACAATGTGTGTTTTTTTAGGTACTAAATTCTTTATTATTTTCCGTAACATATTTGTACACGTTTCCGAAATATATGTATATTGCAATAATAACACTTTTTATTAAAAATAAATTCCATGTATTGGAAAGTAAAAATTAAAAAAAAAAAAACAATATTATGAATAATTATAATATTACAAATTTGCAAAGTGTAATTTAAAATATGGATAAACAGCTTGAATTATGTCATTATCCTCACAGACCTTAGAACTTAGAAGTCCAATTAATTTTGTTTAATGCAATTTTGTATGGCAGATATTTTTAAAATAAAACCGGGCTCTGTTAAAATGTTTAAGTAATTAAAATGATTTTTTACTTTTTATTCTGATTTGTGTCTTTTGCGTCACGAAATTTAATTTATAAAAGAGGCTGGGGTGCGACCCTCACTGGTAACTTCTCTTTGGTGCCCGTGGAAATTGGACAACTGATGTTATTTTACTATAAGGAAATTCCTAATTCAAAATCTTAAAAGACCTTATCAAATGTTCAATATGCCATCAAGTGAAAACCAAAGTTGGGGCGTATTATATTTTTCAACTATTTTAGTTGTATTTTTGACAGATTCTATCAATTCTTAGTTAATTATTCATTAATGTTTAGAATCAAATTATCGCGGAATCGATAACATTATTTATTTTAGATACATATATTATAGCCGAGTTTTTAATAGTTTTGTTTTGAATTTTTTGTTGTCGGTTTAAAAAAAATATTGTCAATCGAATGTTTCTACTAAATTTATCAATTACCTATTGACTACATCATTTTGTTTATAATAAAATAAGTTCGGCTAATCGGTGGGCATAATCAAGATATTCGACCGAAAAAACGATTTTCAACGATATTTAGTATTGTGTTGTAGTTTTTTTTTGCTTTAAAATAACTTTCAATTGTTTTTTTTTTTACAACCCCCATCAATTCTCAGTTGCATCATTGTTTGTAAAAATAAATATATACCTAAATATAAATAATAAAATAAATAAAATTGTTCCGGAGTCAGTAGCTTTGTTTGTTTTCGAGATATTTGAGTCGAAAAACATTTTTTGAATTAAAAAAACTGTCAATTGAATAATTCTACAAACCTTATCAGTTATTGATCACGTCACAATGTATAAAAAAAAATTGGTCGGGCTTCTAAACTATGGTTTGTTTTCAAAATATTCGAGTCGCAAAAAGCGGTTTTCAACGACACACACATACAAACATCTCTCTAAAAATGATGGATACGAATTTCCGGGATCTCGAAACGTCAAGATATGTCAAAATTTTCGATTCGAAAAATCGGACCAATTACAATAATTTCCAATGGGAAGTTAATAACTTTATTTTGTCCAAAAATGGACATTATCCTTGTCTTCTTAAAAATGGTTTATCTTTGCTGAGTCGATTTCCGTTTTCAAAACAAAAAAATGTGAGTAAGGAAAATAAATTATATTCTTTTTCAAAAACAAATCAAATTGTAATGAAAATGACTAAAATGTTTAAGATTTATAAAAACTTTTTTTTTGTATTGTTCTATTGCCTGCGAGTTTTAGTAAAAAAATAGCTATACAGGGTGTTTTAGAATTTTGTTTTAATTTTTACTTAATGTGACATAGTTTTGTATTTTACTTTACAAAGGGCAAGAGATTAATAGGTAGTAACAGCAGTTAAAGCTAATTTGATTGAAGTAGTGCGGAAAAAACGAAATAAACTAATATGAGCGAAAAAGGGGGGTAAAAAAGATAATTTACCATTTTCTTATAATATTATTTTTGTTTAATAAGTTTATAATTAAATTTTTCATATAAAATAGTGCATTAAAAAGATATTTCAATAGAAGATATTTGAAAAAAATTAAAAGTGATAGATTATAAGTCAAATAGTAGACAAACCAAAAATATACAGAGTGCTTTGCATAAGATGCGAAACTGAAGGGTGTAAGTAGGGACGAGACGTAAAAAAATCGTTTGAGCGAGGGGGGGATCTATTTTCTTTAATTGATTGATTTGACACCAACGCAATGTACACCAAGTGATTTCTTACACAAGTACAAATCTCAATTTATGAGAAAAAAATTTTAAAAATCGTTGGAACGGTAAATTTGGAATATATTTTTAAGAAAAAAAAATTGGTACGCCAATTGTTAGTACCTACTTATTTATTTGGAGTTTAAACATTAATTTAGAACAAAAATCATCTACCAATTTTCGACATATCAATTTTTCAAAAAAATTATTTTGAAATTTTTTTTAAAATCCAAAATTTGATTTTTTGATAATTTTGATATGCAATATTATTCAATCTTATTAGTAGTTTTTGTGTAAAAAATTTCATACAAATTGGTTGAGCATATAATGAGATAGTCGAAAGCCCAAAAAAAATGGTGCTATGAGAGGTACCATTTTCAAACGATAGATACATTTTTACAGTTTCAATTAAAATCAACGAAGTCGTTTTCGAATTAAGTTCTCAAAAAAAAAAAATTATAACCCACCCGTTTAGCCTCCAGCCGAACAGACAGACAAAATTGCGAGACCCACTTTTTTCGACTTCGCTATCATTGTAATGTCAACTTTGATCAAAATCTCGAGTTCGATTTTTTTTTACTAATGCATAACTTAACATTATAGAAGTACCTACATATACATTATACATACATATATCGCAAGTAAAAATATTAAAAAGCAACAGCAACACTTACAATGTGATGTTATACCTTTTTTTTTGTTAAAGCCAGATATCCATACATTGATTCTGATTTTAAATTAAATTATAGTGAAATAATTTTGAAAAAAAAAATGTATTTCTTCAGATCAAATCTGACTACCACAGCTCAATGCAACTTAATGCAGTCGAATTTTTGAAATTATGGGAACAAATATACAAGGATTTTGTTTTGTTATATTTAATGTGTGATTTTTTTAAAGCTCAATTATTTAAAGTTTAAAAAGTGCACCCTAAGTGTTGTTTCAAAAAACATTGAATTAAATAGTTTTAAAATTTAAAAAAAATATTTTTAATTTTTGTAAACAGATGTATCGAGCAAAAAAAAAACACAGGAGCTTTTTATGAACACTTAATAGTTTCTACATCCAAATATAAAAAAAATAAATCTTTTTTTTTTTTTTTTCATTTTCACTTATCTAGAAAACTATCAACTGATTTCGATCAATTTTTTATGGAGATTGTTTTAAAAAATTTAAATAGTATTTTCTTGGTTCTACAATTTTCAAACAATTACCTATGTATGTATCGGACTTATAAGTTTAAATATTTTTTTTTTTAATCAATACATTTTTCCAAAAGACTTCTTGGTAAATTTTATTAAACTAAGTACCAAGCGGTTTTTTTTACATTATTTTAAATAATATTGCATACAAAAATTTTCAAAGAAAAAAAAATGGTATTTTAAAAAAATTTCAAAATTATTTTTCGAAAATTCGATATTTAAAAAATGGGAACCTAGATGATTTTTTTTTTCAAAATTTATTTTTATATCTAGATAAATTTCTAAAAATACTAAAAAATGGCAAGTTCGTTCATTTTATTTTGAAAATCTACTTGACTTATTGGAAAAAGTGGGTTTTTGCGCTGACAGAAAAAATACGACAACCACTGATACTGAATTTATAAATGAAAGACAGTATTTTCCAATATCTGGTCAAGATGGTGTCGCACTAGGTATTAAAGTACAAGTATCTATTCAAGAAAAGAGTTACTTGAAATTTTTCTTCATGGCGAAGTGAATATTTTCGTTATTTCGTGTTATTATTCAAATAAATTTTACAGGAATTATTTGGTTCTTATTTATTATTATTATAGCACATTGACTTTCTGATACACGATTTTTTTTACAGAAAATATTGGTTATCTTAATTTTAATGAGAATAGCTACATAATAAACTTCCGTTCAAAGTTCATTAGAATGATGAAACTTCTAATGATAATCAATCCTAGATAAAAAAAAAACCTTTGAACTTTTCTTCACTCGTCAGTTTACATTTCTTTCTGATTTTTGTAATTTGCGTAGATGGAAAAATGCTCTACCTAACACTATGATCTTATCTATAATTTTTATTGCACTTAAATACGTCAGAAAAGTAGGTAAGGTACGTATATAATCAACTCAACTCAGACAAAAACATTTTACTACAAATATTAAATTTCTTGTGCATGAGCTCAAACTGACAATCAATTAGATTTTTTTTTTTTTAATTTTAATTAAAACAACAATAAAAGGTTTCCACTTACAAAGTAACAACTATTACCTACCCAAAGGGGTGAATGAAAACTATTTCGTCATATAAATGTTAAGTTGTAAATATACCGACAGTGGCAAAAAATGCTTATGGGGTACAATAACATTGCGCATTAATAGTAAGACGTCAAAGCATTAGAGCATTAAAGAAGCCTTCGTTTGACGGAATAAAATTAAAATGTCTTTGTTTATATCATGTCAAGTGGGTATTATTCCCGGAGTCGAAGTCTGAATAGGTCTGAACACCCCCATTTTATAAAAAACAAGAATCGAAGCAGGAAGTCTTTCTCAGATATACCTACCTATATAGCACCAACCCTTTAACAACCTTTTCACTAGCCTATAATGCTCCCCTGTTGTTTTATATGAAAACAAAAATAAGGTGGGGAATAGAGCAGACAAGACGAGTATGCTTTTTTTTATAACAAAAAGTTTTTGAGCATTACAAAAATGGAATGTTGGTCAAATTGTTTAAGGAAGAAGACCCTGTCTGGGGTTAAAACACATTCTTGGTTAGCTAAAATTCCAAATTGTTTTTATATATAAATTTTATTTCAAATTCCAAAAACGTGTTCATTCTTCAGAAATAATTATATTTTTTTATTTTCTTCATGTGCTCCACAATGACACCCTCATATCTCCTTAAATAACTATTTGAAATATCAAACCTAAAAAATTCTTGAAACAAAACCTAGAAATGACTCAACGAATGTAAATCTAGAGACAAAATGAACACCCGGGTGGTATAAGTACCGAAATCACCACTGCCGCACTCCCATAAATCCACCGCCTTTAGGACAAAGCATATTAATATGTATGTAGAAAATGGTGTGTCTGGTTTAAATGTTTTGGTTTAATAATATCACGTAACTAATTTGCATATGCAAACAATAATTGACAACGAAGGGTTACAAAAGTTCTCCACAGAGTGATGACAAGAATTACTCACTCAGCGCGACCGACGATGACGACGCAGGCCGAAGACAACGTCGGTGGAACGCAGTTTAAAAATGTCTGATTTTGGACTTGCAAGTTGCAAAACTATGTAGTATCTGTGCGCGCAGGATAAAAACAAAGACAATTTGTATTCTGTCGCGCTCTGCCAACAAAAAAGATTACAATTATTACCATAGTCATTTTTGTTTTAAAAGAATCTGGTAATCAGATTTTTTTATTTGTATGTACTTGTATAATATGCCTGGAGGGACATTTATAAACAATTGCAGATAAATAATGAGTATGAGCTCATTCACTTCATAGGAAGTTGACGTTTTTGCTTTTGATGAGCTCAAGGAAAAGAACAACGGCAATTATGTATGACAATTTGCAATGGAATGCGCGCATTTAGGCGGGTCACATAAGCGCTGGTAGAGGAGTTGGTGATAAATTTCAAAACTTTTCCTTCAAAATAAGCTTGATGAAAAAAACATCAATCACAAGTGTCATTATAAGTTCATTGATAAGAAGTTTGATCACCACTCATAGATTTTTGTCTTTTGAACCTCAACGAGAAATTTGTCCATACACGTTTTTGAAACTTATATCCTTACGGTTCAGAAATCTGTTTACAATTTCAATTCATAGATTTAATTTATTTTATTTACATGTTTTTTTTTTTGTTTTTGTCAGTGATGATTTGAAGGTACGCTAATAGGTAATGACAGTTCTGCATTTAAAATTTGATAAAAAATGGTTTTTTTGAAAAAAGCCAATTTTAAGTAAGGTTAATGGGGGTAAGTTTGAGTAAGGGTCGAACACCTTTTTTCTTTATGGAAAGTTCTAAAGTGTTAATTTTTCTTGAATCCACAAAATTCTTAAAGTCATTTTAGAAAACTACCATACATCTAATAAATTAAAAAAATCCAAAAATTGAGATATGTTTTCAAAATAGATTTTTGAAAAATAATTCACCATAAATCAGGTTAATATTTTTTTTTTTAAATAAATTTTGTAAATATATTTTTGAGTTTTTTACTGCGCTATAGCTTTTTTCAAAACACACATTTTTTAAGGACAATTTTGGGTGGTTTTAATTTTTTTTCTTTAGTTTGTGGTTTGGAAATTTATATTTCTAATTTCATATATGAACGATCAATGGTAAAAATATTGTTTATCTGTCAATATAAAAGGGTTGAAAAAAATGGAAACACACAGAATGAATAATAAAAAAAATCTTTGATTGTATAAAATACTTAAATGCATATTTTTGTACAAAATTTAATCATTAACGATATGTATAGAATTTTCTTTCCATGTACACAAATTCCTTTGTAAAAATCTACAGTATCGAAAGATTAAAAATAATATTAATCAGAAAATAAAAGAACACAATTCCAAAAATCAAAATCCAATCCAAATCGAAAGAAAAGAATTAAACAAAAGAAATGGAAACATTTCCGAATTCAGCTGCTTTTAACACAGATCAACAATTTAACATTTCAATTCATATCGACGTGGTGAGTTGGAAATTGTTACAAATTGTAACACTCTGACACCTCAAAATTGAATTTAGAAACGATCAGAGTAAACAATAGTTAACATTTTAGAGAAAAAGAACGCACCACACTTGTAGTTAAAAATGATAATGATACATAATGCAGAGTTGGAAAGAAATTTTAAAAATGGGTTGTAGCCCAAATTCTTTATGGGTAATCATTCTGTTTTCAAAATTCTGTATGATCAAAGTCTGCTATTCATATTTCTGGTGTACAATATTTTTTTCTGCACAACCAAAATTCTGCGTATTTCCAACTTCTGTGTGTAAAAATTTTATTTATAAAAATGCTGTAAATATTATCAAAGCGATTTTTGTAAATAGTTCCGGCTATAGACAGAAACAAAATCCAGACTACTTGAAAAGTTCTAAAAAATTGATTTTTTTTAAGGAAAATTATTTGTAAAATTTTAAATGCAATGGCGCAAAGTCCAGCAATTAAAAAGATGAAAAATAAGACTTTTTTTTAGAGTTCAACAAAATATTTTCGTGATTTTTTGAAAAAAAAAAAAGAAAAAAAAAATTGAAATGCAGTATTATTTCGTGTGTGGTGTAGTCTCTATGTTGTGTGATATATATGCAAGGAAATTTGTTGAAAATATAAATAATTTAAAGAATTATAAAATTAAAAAAAAAAAAAAACTTTGTTTTATTTTGTATTTTTATATATTTAGTATTATCACAACATTAATTTTTATTTAAAATAGCGACGCGTTTCGGATTAAAAATCCATCATCGGGCTAATGCTTATTATTAATTAAAAAATTATTTAAATTAATAATATTTAATGGGTTATGGTTAAAATAAAATATATATTATATATATTTTATTTTTTCTTATATTAGACCTTTCGGCGAATGTTCTGTTCTGATGAATTTTTATGATTGAAATTTGTAGGTGGGTCATTTCTAATTGTTCAAAAAGTAGATGTACAAGTTACATCTTCCACATTATTTATTTTTGGAAAACTTAACAATTTCAAAACGATTCGGTAGATTTTTATTTAACTTGGCACATTACCTAGCGGATATTAAACAAAAATTATTTTTATAACCAAAAATAACCGTCTTGATAACAACAACTCCTAGAAGAGATTCTAATAAGTTTAAACATTTTCAAATTTTTTGTTTGGAAAATTCGATATTTCGAAAATCGGTAGATGATTTTTTCAAAAATATTTTTTTTAACTTCGCATTAACAAATATTACAAGTAGTACGTTCCGTGTCACACATTACGGTCACACGATACGTTTCACACATTACACGTTGTAAAATTGGCTACTTTCAATAACAAAACTCCGACACTTCGACGATAATTTATTGATGTTTACACATCTTAATCTTGAATGCCAGCACTCAAACAATTTTGGTATGAAATGAATTAAAAACTTAAAAATTAAATTAAAAATATTTATTAAGTTGCAGCGTTTCAAACATACATAGTTTGATAGACATACATAGATGAAATAAGCAATTTGGAAGGTTTTAAATTATTGAGGGTAGAATACAAAAATCTCCTTAAAATAAATTGATATAGAAGGAAGGAAGTATCCCCTTCTATCTTCACATATGATCTACATTCTCACAAAGTTTAATGGTCATAAAATATATTTATTTAACATGCAAAACAACAATGCTTTGAACAAAAAGTCCGTCTATTCTATATGGTATCGCAGCATAGGTATTATATCCCATTACGTATCAGAATTAATATACAAACAAAATATATAAAAGCTCAACCCATTACGACTGTCAACAGTAAAAGCTGTCAAAAAGGCTTAACATTCCTGCAAACTATACCTAGTTGTTAGTTAAAACAAAATCCGACAAAAAATTTAAAAAAAACATTCAAAAAGAAAACGCATTCATGTGGAAAAATATGCGCTAACTTATAATAATAATTCAAAAGAGTAATTTTACAACTTAAAACCGTTAAAATGACCGATTAACATACATCATTGCCATTATGTACAGTAAATTCATGATTTTTGTTTTTTGTTTGTCTCTTTTGAATAAATTAAAATTTGACACAAAGTCCATGGATATTGAAACCAGTAACCGTGAAAAATATAGAAACAAGAAAAGTAGAACAAAAAGATGGCGCAGCGAAGTCAGATTATTATTATTTGTATCTTTTGTTTAGTTTACACACTTAATTGGACGATATATCAAGTTATATGCATAAATATTGAAAATCAATATATGTATGTATCTAATAAATAATTGTAAAACCCCATGGGGTTGATTTGAAAATTTGAAGACCATTGTTTCTATAAGTTCAGCGAACTCTCACCTTAAATAAAATTAGCATAAATCGTATTACAATTTATTCATAGTGAATTTCTTTAAAGTGTCATAGTCTTTTTCATTGAAAAGTTAGCTTAAATTAATCACGTTGGTTTCTTATGACAGTTTTATGACATTTATGTGACATTTCAAGCGCTCTCAGCCAACTGTCACTGCTGGAAACATGATATCTTTATGCAACACGTCAAATGTCTGTTGTTTTTTTTTTTGAAAGTATCTCTCTACATAATGTTTGCACAAATTTAAAAGATGAATAAATTAAGTAGGTTGTAGAATTACGAGTTTAAGCAAAAAAAAAAAATGTTTATATCTACACCCGCATTTAGATGGGGAAGATAAAGCTTCACAGCTTTACTATACCTATATGTTTTTTTTTAATTTTTTTTTGTTAGGTATATTAAGTAAATAATTTTGTGTTGCTCATACAACTTGAAAAAGATCTTCTGATGAAATTCAAGTATCACTTTCGGTACGTAAGCTTCAAGATAAATTTCGTGTTTATGACTTTTTTATTTCATTTTATTTTTTTTATTATTGTTGTGAGATTATAGCAGAGCAGTGTTAAGACTACATGCGAAAAACGTGTACCAGTACCTACGTGCATAAACCTCTCTCTGTACTCAAAGCAAACGAACGTCATTTTTTTTAAGTTAAATTTTTATTTGTAAATCGTTTTTTATTTGTTTCCAATTTAAAAGACATTAAAGGCTATTGTTGAAATTAAAGTGCATGCGGTTATAAACCGGAAAGTATATTGTATTGACGTCAATTTTGCAGTTTGTGAAAATTGAAACGGACATTACTGGTTACATTTGGTATACTTAGGGGAGACATGGAGTTTGTTAATTTTTTCTTAAAAACATGAGGAAAAATATATAAATAGAAATAATAGAAAAATCTGATCACATAATCGAAGAATACATAGAAGTCCGTCGAGTTTATTTCTTCCATTTTTTATAATGAAATCAAAATAACTTACGTTTTTAAAACCTTACTCACCGTACTCAACTCAGTACAAATTTAGCATAAAAAATTTTGGGCAAAACAATTTTTGAATAGCCCCAAAATTTCTCAATTATTGTGAAAATATAAAAACATAGTTTAAATAAAAATAATATTAATATTTTTGTAAAGTTAACTGAGGTTTTTGGTGGTATATGCGAAACTAGTGGTTTCTTTTTAAAACATAGGTTATTTTGACACTGCCATGTCAGCTGTTTCCCGCTGGAAATGTTGACAGAAAGTCAGTATTATACCTCCGCGGATAGAAATGAGTCACTTTACACTTGAACAACATTGGGAAATATTTCTTATTTCCAAAGTAAGTGCTGTGTAGCCCAAACAGTGGTTTTTTTTTTTTAAATGAGTATTGGTCGAAATGACGCACCCAATGCGCCTGAGTTATGAATACAACGTACTCTGCAATATTATCTTTACCAGTTGGACTATGATTGTGCCTATTTGAGTTATCGTTATCACTCAACATATTATGTACTATGTACACAATAACCAAACCCTCTATTTAAGATATCTAATGATAATTACGCTAAACCAGTTTTCTAATCTATGTTATATAACTATTTTGTAATTAAGTTACGAAGATTAGATTTAAGAAGAATGACTAGTTGCTCTGATTAGAGCATCACTCGAGGCTTGGCATCAGTGCTAGTTAGTACTTTAAGAAAAAAATAAAATTGCTTGTTTGTATTAAAAATTATCGTTTTTTTCTTTTACAAACAAAAAACTTTAATCTAACCATAACTGGCGCAGTCGGTTTTTTTTTGCAAATCTCTCGAAAACCGCGTATTAAAGCCTAATATTAAGTTGTGAGTTTTAATATCAAATGTACATTGATATTGCAAATGCAAATTGCATAAGTAAGACTTTTCAACATATTTGACTGTACGTGAGCTTCACATCAAGATCATATTGGTGCTAAGTGGATTTTTGCAAAATAAAGGACCAGGGCACACCACGTGTGGAGAATTTTAATTCATTGGCCCCGGACGAACTTATGGCGAAACGATTAACAAATCAACAATTTATTATAACTAGAAGTAATATTAATCTACTTAAAGGGTATATGTAAGTCACAAATGAAATATGCTGTAGTATTGTAATTTAAAAGCTCACTCATAATTTTTTTTCTTTTTGAGTTACCTTTATAATAATTGTTGTTATTGAAAACTGTAATTATTAGATTCACCATTATATTATATCTTTATTATTATATTATTATTAAATATTATATCTTTGGAATTATATTACTATTATTTTATTCATGCATATACATATACACATACATATATAATTATATATATATATATATATTAGTTTCCCATTCACATATGCCTAGATTTAAGGCAAATAGTCATTACAGGAACGATTCAAATACATATAGACCGTACTGTATACCAGATTGTGATAGTGAAGAAGACGAGTATATTTCTTCAAACACTATGGCGAATGATAACGCAACGAGAAATAATAATCCATGTAATACTGAATTTTCTCATGCATCTTCTGACGGGGGTCTAGGTAACTTTACATTGAATAATATGATTAACACCAGTAATGTAATTAATGAAACTCAAAACTCTAACACAAATAATAACCTAGAAGATGGGGTAAATAGTTTGATTAATCCTATGAACATTGGCCAAATTAATAACATATTCAATAGCCTTAAAATTCCTGATGCCGTTAAGGATCTTCCCCAATTTAATGGCAATCGTAGACTACTCTCGACTTAGCATCCGGTTTTCACCAAATCGAAATAGACCGCAGAGATATTAGTAAAACAGCATTCACAGTGGACAATGGCCACTATGAATTTGTTAGAATGCCATTCGGACTTAAAAATGCCCCATGTACGTTTCAAAGAGTCATGGATAATGTTTTGAGGGATATGCAGGGAAGAATATGTCTGATTTATATGGACGATATTATTGTGTTTTCCACCTCGCTCCAAGAGCATTTAGAAAACCTTAAAAAAGTTTTCTCCAGGTTGCAAGAAGCTAATCTTAAAGTTTAGCTTAACAAATCTGAATTCCTGAGAAAAGAAGTAGCCTTCCTTGGGCATATTGTAACACCACAGGGTGTAAAACCGAACCCTGATAAAATAGATTCAATAAAAAAGTTCCCAATCCCTCGCACACAGAAGCAAATCAAATCCTTTCTTGGCCTGTTAGGATATTACAGGAAATTCATACAAGATTTTGCTAAATTAACAAAACCATTGACAGAGTGCTTGAAAAAAGGGAAACATATAGTACTAGATGAACGTTATCGAAATTGTTTTGACCATTGTAAGGATATTCTCAGTAATGACCCCCTTTTGCAATATCCGGATTTTTCTAAACCTTTCAATTTGACAACAGATGCGAGCAATTTTGCCATAGGTGCAGTCTTAAGCCAGGGTCCAATAGGTTCTGACAAACCGATATCTTATGCTTCACGCACATTATCTGACTCAGAAATCAGTTACAGTACCGTGGAAAAAGAGCTATTGGCAATCGTTTGGGCAACCAAACATTTTCGCCCATATCTGTATGGACGGAAATTCCATATAGTAACAGACCATAAACCACTAACTTGGCTGTTTTCTTTAAAAGACGCTAACTCCAAATTGATAAGGTGGCGACTCAAACTTGAAGAGTTCGAATATGAAATTCACTATAGGAAAGGAACATTAAATACCAACGCTGACGCTTTAAGTCGCATTGAAGTTAACATCAACGAGTCCTTGCAAAATAATATAGATGATTTGGAAATATGTTCTAATATATCAACCGTTCATTCCGCCTTAGAAAATTTAGACGATGGAATAGCGATTTCAGAACGTCCTTTAAACGAGTTCACTGATCAACTTGTTCTGTCAAAAACTACTTGCGAAATGATACCAGATATGACCTATAAAATATTATTTCAGACTAAACGCCGAAGAGTCTTCAGACAGTTAGATTTATATAATGAGCAAAGAATAACAACGATTTTAAAAGATAACATTTGTCCAAAGAAACTTATGGCATTATACACCGATGACGAAACTTTTAAAATAGTTCAAATTGTTTTTTCAAAACTTTTTTCTAACCGTAAAATATTTAAACTTATTCGTTGCAAAGAAATGTTAATTGATTTAGTAAATAATGATGATCAAGACGCAAAAATAAACGAATACCATTTAAAATCAAACCACAGAGGTATAAATGAGACATTTCAACACCTTCGCCGAACTTATTACTTTCCTAACATGAAAAATAAAATAACAAAAATTATAAATAATTGCGAAAAATGTCAGTTATTAAAATATGAAAGACATCCTCCAAAAGTGAAGTATGAGGTCACTGAAACACCTAGCCTACCCTTAGATGCCTTACATATCGATGTGTACGCAATTCATAACCAACAGATTTTAACGATAATTGACAAGTTTTCAAAGTTTGCATCCGCCTACATCTTACCAGCTCGTAACAGTTTTAACATAATCCAATCATTGAGAGAATTTTTCTGTCACCACGGTTCACCGAAAACAATAGTCTGCGACTCTGGCTCGGAGTTTACCTCAAATTTATTTAAAGAATTTTGTGATCAATATGAAATTGTATTACACATCACAACGCCTCAAAACTCTACAGGGAATTCACCGGTCGAAAGATTCCATTCCACCTTAACTGAAATCTACAGAGTTATTTATGACAAAGACAAAAAACAAATATGCAAAGATATACTTAACGAAGCGCTTACAACATACAATAACAGTATTCACTCTGCTACTAATTTAACACCAATCGAATTATTGACAGGCAGAACACCACAGTTTATTAAGAATATAAATTATGAATCTAAACATGATTACTTAAATAAATTACGATATTTTCAAACTAATCTTTTTGAAAAAATCAAAAACAAATTAGAGCAACATAACAGAACTAATATAAACAAATTAAATGAAAATAGAGAAGATCCACCAACTTTTCAGGAAAATGATACTATTTTTGAATTTAACAATAGACGTAATAAACTAACCCCTAGAGCTAAAAAACTAAAAGTTAAATCGGATAAAAAAGTAGTTGTAATAACACCACAAAACAGGAAATCGCATAAAAACAAAATCAAAAGAAAACGTAAATTGAACTAACAATTAGTAAGTAGCATAGGTACCTACTTACCTCTGAAACATAAAAAAAAAAAAAAAAAAAACACCTACCTAAATTTACCTAGTTTCAATTCAGAAGATAACATGCATATGTTCATAAAAAAAAAAAAAAAAAAAAAAAAAAAAAAGTTTTCCTTCACTCTTTGGCATACAGAAAAAGAACCTAACTTATATGTATTAATACTTAAATAAATTGTACTCATATATAAAAAATATAAAAAAAAAGACCTAATGTTTGTATAAATTATGCCTAGCAAAAAGTAGATATGTTAGATATTTAGATATTAAGATATTTCAATTTAAAATTACAAATAAAATAATATGTACATAATAAAAAAAAAAATAGATTAAAAATTGTAAACGAAATACAAAATTATGATGGATACATAAATAGTTTTAAATAACTATGCAATGTAAATAAGTGAGCAAAAAGTAAATTCAAATTTTTGATATACATAATTTTTGATATACATTAACATTACATATACCCAACGACTAAGCATACTCTAGTTAATCGTAATTAAAAAAAAAAAAAAAAAAAGGGCAAAAACAAAAGAAACAGAGACCTACGTACAAAATGTACTCGCAGGTCAAAGACTTCAATGAAACATCAGCTGCTCATCGCTTTGGCAAACACCTGACTCTGGGGGCGGAGGAGTTATGAATACAACGTACTCTGCAATATTATCTTTACCAGTTGGACTATGATTGTGCCTATTTGAGTTATCGTTATCACTCAACATATTATGTACTATGTACACAATAACCAAACCCTCTATTTAAGATATCTAATGATAATTACGCTAAACCAGTTTTCTAATCTATGTTATATAACTATTTTGTAATTAAGTTACGAAGATTAGATTTAAGAAGAATGACTAGTTGCTCTGATTAGAGCATCACTCGAGGCTTGGCATCAGTGCTAGTTAGTACTTTAAGAAAAAAATAAAATTGCTTGTTTGTATTAAAAATTATCGTTTTTTTCTTTTACAAACAAAAAACTTTAATCTAACCATAACTCCTGCTACGTTAACAAACAAAATTGCTGCATCTAGGGGCTCTGAAAACCCGAACGTTATTGTCGAGAAGCCAATGCATCCACAGAGAGTGACAGTTCGGTGCGGATTGTGGAGTGGTGGCATCATTAAACTATTTTTCTTCGAAAACGTTTCGTTCAACTGTGGGCGTTACAGAGCCATGTTAACCGCCTTCGAATCACGTAATTAATGGGAATATTTGTTCTTACTAATAAAGCCATAATACATGGAAAAATTTAATTTTGTTCATTTTATTGTATTTTTAAAAAGTAACTTGTATTTGGCCCACCTTGTATGTAGATTGTAGGTACATAATGGAAAGCTTTGGATGACTAAATCGGACTCGAGATTTTGATGAAACTTATCAACGATAATAGGGAAGACGTAAAAAGTGAGTCTCGTTATTATTTCCGTCAGTCTGTCTGTTCGACCTACAGTCTTAACGGAAAAGTAGACTTCTTGAAACTTGGTAATTGGCATTTTTGGGTATTTCCTTAACACGTGTTTTTCTTTTTTTACCGAAAATAATTATACCTACATGCCATATATTTATTGTAACGGGTGATTTTTTAGCTGGTTTGGTTTTGGCAACACTGGTTTTGACAGCTGACGTGTGTTTAGTACCTTGTGTCACTGTCAAACAGCTTCAGTTTGGTTTGCAATTTAACCATGGAATTTTACTATCAAAATTCGTGCTCGGTTCGAAATGTTGTTTATCGAAAAATTGTGTTCAGCGATGAGGCTCATTTTTGGTTGAATGGGTACGTAAATAAGCAAAATTGCCGCATTTGGAGTGAAGATCAGCCAGAAGCATTGCAACAGCTACCAATGCATCCCGAAAAAGCCACTGTTTGGTGCGGTTTATGGGCCGGCGGCATTATTGGGCCATATTTCTTCAAAGATGATGCGAATCGCAGCGTTACTGTCAATGGTGAACGCTACCGAGCGATGATAACAAACTTTTTTTTGCCCGAAATGGAAGTTCTTGACTTGCATGATATGTGGTTTCAACAAGACGGTGCCACATGCCACACAGCACGCGAAACAATGGCGCAATTGCGAGGCGAGTTTGGTGAACAGTTAATTTCACGTTTCGGGCCGGTCAATTGGCCGCCTAGATCGTGCGATTTGACACCATTAGATTATTTTTTGTGGGGGTATGTCAAGGCTAATGTCTATAGGGACAAGCCCGCTTCGATTGACGCACTGGAAGCCAACATCCATGCATTCATTCGTGAGATACCGGCCGATATGTGTGAAAGAGTATGCCAAAATTGGACTCAGCGGATGGGCTACCTGAGACGCAGCCGCGGTCAACATTTGCATGAAATTATCTTTAAACATTAAATTGCAAGGTTCAAACTATCGATTCAAATAAATATTTCATTCATTTTTTCGAATTTTTTGTGTTTTTTTTTTTTTTTAAAGTTCTAAACCTCTTAAAAAATCACCCATTATATGTATTGTTTTTTTTTTTTTTTTGCATTTTTGTATACCTAATCTTATTTTTCTCAAAAATATTTCCACGGATATTTCTAAAAAAATTAGTTAATTTAAATAAATAAAGGTTACATTTTGGTGACAAATTTTTCAAAAAAATGGTATTAATTGCACCTCTCATAGAATCATTTTTTTTTTATTTTCGATTTTCTCGAAAACGGCTCGACTGATTTGTAATCAATTTTTCTTGGAAAAAATCTAATTAGTTGGTCTATGTCTATGTAATGCGTACTTTTTGTATATTTTTGTGATTTTTTAAAAACTGCATATTTCGAAAATGACTTGGTCGATTTTTTTTAAACTTAGCACCATGCGGTTTTCAAAGATAATCTTTATATATGTTCATAATTTCCCGTTTTTTTTTTTAATTCCGTATTTCTTGATGAAATTTCTTGATGACACGAGCTCAAAACGTCAAAAAATGTTCGGATACCAAATTTATTATAGCGAAAAAAAAAATTATTTCTACCACCTAATGACAAAGTTTAAAAAAAATGTTCCACATACGCCACCTCACACCTTCAGGGGTAGAATCGTATAAGGTGATTTGCGATAAGAGAGAGTCATAATCAACCAATTCAGTCTGCGTAAGATGACATCACATTTGAGAGCTAAAGATTTTCATTTTCCAACAAATTTGACGTTTCTGTGCAGTACGAACAGAGTTACCGCCTATACAAAAATTGTACAACTTTTTCTGAGTGAATTAATCACTTCTATGATCAAAAAAGTTTACTACATTCCGGAACATAAAGAAAATATAAGAATTCTATCGCAAAGACGGAAATCCGTTTTATAATTTCAATAGCTTAATACAAATGTATGAAAAATTCTATATGGCAATCATGTTTTTGGAAAATGTCATGGGAAAGTATTCAACTGAATTGAATTGAGTTGAATCACCTTATCAAGACGGAAAACTCAATCACATGTGACAATGGTTGATGATCACTTATCACTTAGTCGATTCCATCCCAGGATTTTCATAAAAACTCTTACATATTACTATTGTTGGAACAGTTAAAAGTCTGCATTTTTTTTTTTGTTTACCTGGTTAGGTTAATCTAAATCTAAAGAAAATTGTCAATTTTTGTGAAAGTTGAAATAATGATCTTCTAAAATTGCTAAGTTAACTTAAATTTCAAAACTATAAAAAATTATTTCACGATTTTAAGAAAAAAAAACTATATTGTTGGGAAGAGCAACTTTTTTCAAACTTCAACTTAAAATATTGGGAAACAACGAAAACACTTACAATAGCCCGAAATCTTTTTTTGAATTTTTGAAATAAAATCGATTCTTTTTATCTGAAAGTGTGTGTGCCATTTGACAGGACATTTTAACATAAAAATTATTACACCTACAAATTCACAAGAAATATATATGCAAATGTATAATTTTGTACGTTCTTTTGATATGATAAAAAAAATATTTTAGTGAATGAAACAAAAAAAAAAAAATTGTGCGTTTATCCAAGTAAACAAAAAATAGAATTAAATAATGGAAAGAAGTGAAAATTCCAAATATGTTCCTACATGTACTGACTTTTTAAAATTCGCTAATGAACACATCGGCGACGGTATACGGATAAAAAATTCTTTTATTATTAATCTTTTTATGTATAAACTCAACCGATGCGACTCTTCTTTTTTTTTATTTATTGGCATTATTGAAATTGTTAAATTTTACACTTTGAATACTTGTTTTCTTTTTACATGACAAATGATGAGAAATGTCTTTCTAGTGTATGTAGAAAATATGTAAATGTAAATCTTTCTAGAATAAATAATGTCATTTGTTTGGAAAAAAATCGATCTTTTTTTGTAAACAATTTTTTTTTTATATATAGAATCGATTTTTTGGTTGGAAGAACAATATTATCTTATTTAATTAAAAACAAATTTTTAAAATGAAAATAAAACAACCTGGCCTGTACTATGAGTTCGAAGTGTAATAATTTTGTTGTGTGTTTTTATTTTTTTTTAATAAAATGGCTGTAAATATCTTGTTAATTTTTTCAAAAAATTATAATTAATTCAATTATTGGTTGTTTATATCAATGAACAAAATAATAATAACACAACAGGTTTAAATATTTAAGTAAAATTTTCCGTTAACTTTTTATTAGTTACTTTCATACTCATTTTAAAGCAGAATGGCATTTAATTGTATTAACTGGCACTGGTTATCAAAAATCCAGTAAAATTCAGTTATAAGTAGTGTTATGGTTTTTTTTTTAATTCAGTCCTCCTTATGAGGTATTGTTACAGAAGATTTTAATATTTCAAGAATTACAAGATAATTATCGCGAAAAAGTTTGTTAATTAGTTAAGTTTTAAATTTAGTTAATTTCAATATTTGTCAACTACCAATAAATTGATAAAAATAACAATCGTAAAAGGAATGTAAGAAAGGTACTTCTGGAACTATTTTGACACCCGCGAAATGTACACCAACAGATTTTTTTTTTTTTTTTAATTTTAAATAAATTTTTTTAAATCGTTGCAGCGATTTTTTCATCTCATATGTAAGGGCATAATTGATAGATATTGGTATACATTTTATTAACCATTTATTTTCTTTTAATATTCTAGATTTTGTTAAAAAACCACTACCAAGTTTAAAAAAAAATTGAAACATTTTTACAAAATAGCTTTTAACGGCCTTTAGTTTTTAGAAATTCAAAATACATTTGCTTGAAAATTTTTAAAAATTTGTTGAACTATTCAAAATTTTTAAAACATTTTCCATGAATTAGAACATTGTTAAGAAAAAAAAATCAAAAAATGGATCTATGGGACATGCCATCAATTACCATTTTCTAAATAAATATAACCACTTTTTTGAAAGAAATAAAATTTTCATTAATGTCTGCAAAATTTTGTATGGCAGGTACCGTTACTTTTGTAAAAAATAATCGGGGGAATGTTAAAATAATATAGCTAGGTATCAAGTTGAAAGAAAATTGACCCATTCATTTGGGCTAAGAGTATCTTCCCCTAACGACCCCTATTATGTTCCGCCTTTAATTTCAATGTTAATTTTTTTTTTTCAATTTGAAAATATGCAAATCTTGAATTTTTGCATAAATTCTTATCCTTCGGTCTTAAATTTATAACATAACAGCCTTTTTTTTTAGAATAAAAGAATGTCATCACATAAAAAACACTTTACTGATGGAACTATAACTTACTTTGTATTGAGCCCTTCAATCTCTTCCGTTTGTTCAGCTAAGGAGGATTCCAAATCAAGATAAGCTCCATAGTCTCCATCTTTGTATACTTGTAATGCAGCATCATCGAGCTAGAAATACAAAAAAAAAATAAGAGTTAAAACCAAAAGCAGAAACAAAAAACACTACCATTAGTTAACAAAACGATTTAGCAATAAACACATCAATATAGAAAAAGCAAGCCCCCGAACAAAAGCCTCAATTAATCACATGTCGTGCCACCCACTTCCTCAATTCTATAACCCCCTCTCCAACCGCATCATCATCATCATCTTGATTATCACACAGAGCAAATCCTCTCTAACATGTTTGATGTTTTTATTCCCAAACGGATCCTCTTTCTTCTTTCTCAAGACATTTGAGCCTTCTGGGCTGCTGCTGGCTGCTGGTGGAGATCTGAAACTATGTGGAGATGCGCGAAGTTGAAGAGCTATGGAGAGCTGAATGGAAGTGAAGGAATATCGAACAAAGAAAATTAAAGAGCAACCCTAAACGACGATTTAAATGCAAAACACTTCACAATTTAAAGCAACAGCAGCTGGAATCGAAAATGGACGACGACTGACGACGACGACAAAGACGAAAACGACGAAAGGACAGGGAACTCTATAAGTCCAATTGGAATCCAAGAAGACTGAACTACTAGGCAGCCGCAATTGGCAAATTTTATACATTCACCTTTGGTAATAAATAACCTTAGCAACGCAGCACCACTTGGATCTTGGACGTTGAGATTGCAATATTGCAGTTGTAAGGCAAGAGAAAAAAGAACTCTTCTACTTCTTCTGTTTTTAGATCTCGGTTAAACCTAGGAGGCTAGAGATAGATACACAATAATATAGCTCTGTAGCTATGCATCTATATAAGCACATGTATTTCTTAATAGTAAATTAGATACAACACACCAAACGGTCAACCCATTGGTTGTGTATCTTTAATTTAATGCTTCCGTTTTGGATGTTGCATACAACACGTAACGTAAAGAAGATTGCTTCTTCTTTCAAATGAAGAAGAACCTCTCTCGATGTCGAACCCCACTGCTACTCCTGCTTCTTTTTCTTCTTATTCTTATTTTTATTTGGCTTGACAATGGCAGCAGATAAATATGGAAATGGATTAAGCACATGCGGATTCGGTTCCATTCAGAGATTTACGCATCCTATTCCTTATTCATTCTACATACATTATATATAAGCTAGATATGTTCCTATGCCATGCTGATGTACCTATTCTGAATAAGGAATGGTTGCGTGCTAAGCGATAGTTTTCTTTAGAAAGTGATGCAGCACTTGAGAAACTGAAAATTGTGCATTCGGTGTGTGTGAAAAAGTTTAATTTAAAAATTTAAATGTTTTTTTTTTTGTCTGAAGTCGAGGGCACAGCTGAATACAAAAAAATGTCCAGTTAAATTTACTAAAAAACCCAATATGGACACTGATTCTTCTACGGTCATGTCCAATTAAAATTGGCAGCGCAATAGTTTAATAGGAAGATTTTAAAAAATTTATTTTTCAAACTTCTGAAAGATCAAAAATGTTATTATTTGCTACTTTCCCTTTGGTTTCACCTGAATTAATTTTAAGCTCGACTTTAGTGGCTCTATTTTCAAGATTCCGACTTTTCTAGAAAGGGTTCAAACCTCCAAACAAAATATTAAAAGAGTAGCAAAGATGTTTTAAGTAAGATATTATTATCCATTCTTCGAGCTTCTTCCTTCCAACAGTGCTTGTACGGACAATATCGATTATATAGGGTCTTTCATTAAGCGCTTTTTATCTTTAAATTTAAATAAAACAAAGTGTGTGTGGGATATAATCGAATTTTTTTATTTGTTTGAAAGGCCTATCGATGCCATTATGTATGGAATATAACAATGTTTAAATGTCCGCCGCAGCTTCTTTGGGTGGCGCGCATCCGATCCATGACTCTGGCGCATAATCAAGCTGAATTTGACTGATGGCTTGGGTTATGTTGGCTTTGAGTGCCGCTGTGGTTTTGTGGCTTATTCGCATAGACCTGCTACTTTAGAAAAGCCCACAAGAAAAAGTCTCACGGGGTCAGATCGTACGATCTCGAGGGCCAGTTCACCTCACCTCCACGTGAGGTGTCCATTCTCTCGAATCGCTCGTGCAGATTTTCCTGTGTGGCGTGAGCTATGTGGTACGTAGCGCCAGCGCCGCCCCGTCCTGTTGAAACCACATGTCGTTGGTGTCCATATCATCCAATTCAGGCCAAAAGAAGTTGTTAATTATCGACCTATAGAGCTTGC
The DNA here is from genome assembly GCA_951394125.1 of Epistrophe eligans. Lineage (NCBI taxonomy): Eukaryota > Metazoa > Arthropoda > Insecta > Diptera > Syrphidae > Epistrophe > Epistrophe eligans. The sequence continues at coordinate 35,780,469 of OX596029.1, forward strand.
TCTTGACTGTGATGACCTGGCTAGCGTCGTCCTCAAAGAAATATGGACCCACATGACGCCGCCAGCCCAAAATCTACACCAAACAGTGACTTTTTCAGGATGCATTGAACGCTCTTGGATCTTATGTGGTTTGGTATCTTCCCGAATTCGATAATTTTGTTTGTTGACGTACCCTACCCATTCATCCAGAAATAGGCCTCATCGCTGAAGATGATTTTTCGATGGAAATTAGGCTCAGTCTTGTGGTATCACAATGGACAAACTTATGGTCTAAGTGTATCAAGCGTCTCTGCTGACAGCCACGTAAACCTAACCTAACCTAACCTAACCTAACCTAGTGTCATGTCAGTTTCCAACTGCTCAAGAATCCATTCGTTGCCTATTGTCGTTTACCTTCAGCTCCTGGGTCAGTTGAATTTTGTATGGATGCAGCCCTAAAGCCGGAACCACGCCTATCTCGTGTGGTGTGTTGCGGAGTAATGTGTTATGTCGCTGACTGTGCACAATAATCAGAATTTTGTCTTGAAAACTTTAATTATTTGTTTCGCTATTTACTTATTCTCTTTTCCGAACACAGCATGGTATGGCGCAATTAGTAGGTAAAAGACTGATTCCGACACAACACACCACACCACAATACATTACACGAGACAAATATGGCTCTACGCCTATTAAATACATTGAAACTATAGCTACACACGACTCAACAACACACACAACATGAGATAAGTGTGGATCCGGCTGAAGTCACGACACGCAAAATTCGCCAAGTTGTGGTCTGTCAAAAGCCGAGTTCTTGCGAGCGACGCGAAATTAACTGCCTCGGATTCTCCAGCACACTCTCACGAACAGGAACGATGTTTTCAGCAGATCTTGCGTTTCGTCGACGTATGGGTGTTGGTTTACTAAACCAGTGGACTCAAATTTATTCACCACACTGCGAATAGACCTCTCGGTAGGATGATTATGGTGACCGTAAAATGGGCGAAGAGCGCGGAACGTTGCCCGAACAAAACACCCAATTTTATTATTTGCACGTGGTGTTAAACACTATATCCGTCCACGGTGATTTAGTAAAACAAAATGAATAAATGACAGTCAGTTTCACAGATGCAGCTTCAACAATATGGCCGCTATCAACTCTGTCAAAGTTTAGAAGTCCCTATATTGGAAGACCCTTTAGTATTTAAAATGATTCCATTAATGAATGACTAAAAATCTTCTGTAAATAATAATTATTATATCCATGTCAGCATCTGTATAGTTATATTCTAAACTTATATGCTTAAAAATTTTCTTTCAAGCTGAACTAATTGCAACATTTTGAAATAAATTAAATTCGTCAAATGTCATTCAAACCACGTCTCACATTTCCCACACTATAGGTACACTAAGAATACCTTTTTAACTTAACAAAACACCGGAACTGGTCGGTGGTGGTGGATGTCGGAACAATAAACAGGAGAAATAATACCTCTATATACATATGTACGTCTACAATCGAGTATTGCCTCATTATTAATACACACATTTTTTTCGTAAACAAAACGAATGCGACATCAGCGAACGAAGACACATCAAGATGACTTAGAAGAAAAATAGAAGTGACACTTAAAGTTAAAAAAAAAAACAAACAAAAATAATAAAATAAAAATTAAATAAACAGTTTTAGTATATTTATTTTTTTATCTGAAGCACATCATCAAATAAGTACCATAAAGCCTCATGCACACACTTATTTTTGTTTTACTATGCGATGAGTTGCATTTGAATTTGCATTTGACCACAAAGTTGATCCGAGCTCAAGTCAAGTCAAGACTTGACAAGGTTCATCAAAGACTATAAGATTAAGTGGATTGCATCTATCTTATGAAATGTTATATTATTAAAATTAATATGAGTTTGATATCTTTGAGCTTGATTTTCATTTGAAAATAGTATCTTCTTTTTTTTTTATATCTTCATTTGTGTGAAGTTTTTGAGTCATAATGATGTGGTGAAATGCAAATTAACCACCATTCAGATACATCAGGTATTAGTCAACACAGGAGAGGCAAATCAGCAGTTTCAATTTGTCTTCACGTCGTTCTGTATAAAAAGAGAGAAAGACTGGCATACTTCCTCTCAAAGGGGGTCGAATAAAATATGATACGGTCAATTTTGTTTTTTTTTTTATTTAATTTCTTCTTTGAAAGAAAAAAAAAACAATTAATTTTCATTCGATTGAGGTTTACTCATTAGGCTTTTACCGCAAAGACCAGCGATTCCATTGAAAAGATTAACAAGAAAAATGTCTACACAATTCTATAGCCATACTCTCCTCATTCTTCGGTTGGTCAATATCACAGAAAACAACACAACACTACGAGTTGAATAGAAAAGTCATCGGCCTTCTTACCAATGTCATCTTAACAGAAGATACCCATTATAACCTTCCCACAATGGGTATGGTATAGGTATACGGATACCTATAAACATTTTAAAGCTATATACAGACATACGCACATCTCGTGTATATATCTCTACGAGAGAGTGCAACAAACTGTTCTTCTTCTTCTTCTTATTCTTCTGCATCTTTAACTTTATATCTTAGAAGAACTTGCGCGGATGGAACCCCGAGGGATAGATCGCGGACAACAACAAGACCAAGTTAAGAGACTCGGAACTGCGAAACGAATTCAAGGTTTATTTTTAGAGCGCTACGCTTGTAATACATCATTTACAAATAATACAACCGACAATATAAATTCCTAGCATCTATTGTTTGTAATTGCTGTTTCTTCTAGGACCGCGGCGGCGGCAGCAGTTCGCGGCCGGCCGGCCAGCTTATAGCCATAGCCGGAACGGGCTTGACTTCGATTGTTGGCAGTTGTAGGATCATTGTCTGATGTTTCGGACCTAGCCTAGGCGTGTTGGTTTGTTATGTTGTTTGTTGCATGTGAACATGAACACAGAACAACATGCGTGTCTTAAAAGGTTCTTCTTTGACCTCATCGGGGCAGTGCATTGGCGGCGGCGGGCGGTATGGTGGATGTTGTTGTTTTGTGTGTTGAAACGTACACTTAAGAGATTTTACAGAATTTGATAACTCCATTGTTTTTGGTATAAAATGCGGTGTGGCCCTTATTTTACTATATTTTTTAAATGTGTTGTGTGTATACATAACTATGGATTCTATATGGCGGTGGTAAGATAAGCTTTGTTATTTCCTGAGGTCGAAGTAAGTATGGGTCTAAGTAATCATTTATTATTAATCAACAGATATATGAATTTACGAATCTGGAATTAAGGTTCCAAAATTTTAGTTCACGAATCTGGAATTAAGGTATCAATAATGTAGTTTTTGACAATAACTAGTTATGGAGAGTTTTAAAAAGTGTCTTTTGTCATACCATTCGTTAGCGTCTGATTTAAGGGTCAAAGTTAAGACACATTCCAGTTTTTTTTTTTTTTTACTAAAATACATATTCTTAGTGATATTTAAGTTGTCGTTCTTGTTTACAATAATGAAGCCTATATCGCTCACGCACGTTTTTGCCAAAACACTAGGCTTTGGATAATGCCAGTTCACAGTTGTAACTATAAACTACAGTCAGTTAAAATATGTAGTAAGTAAAGTTGCAGTCTAGTGAAAAATAGTAAAAAACTGAACTTATAGGACCTGTTTCACAATATGTGTAGTAACTTAAGGAATGGAAATAGTCAAAACGTAAAACAGTCAATTAACTGCTGTTGTGAATTGAAATTGACTGCGTTAGTTCAATCTTAAATTAGAAAAATAAATTTGACTGCAGAATCAATAGTTTTAAATTTTAACTACTAAGGATCCATTTAATAATGTCGAAACAAAATTCTGACTGAAAACACTAAACAGTCAAAAAGTACTGCAGTCATTTAAATTCTATTATTAATTGACTATGCCGTAACTGAAAAGTCAGCATAAAAATTGACTTCTCGATCTAGTTTAAATTTAAACTACTAAGGATCTGTTTTGATAATGTCTGAGTTAGGAACTAAATATAAAACGACTTTTTCACATAAATACAAGGACAGGGTAATAAGTCTACAGGACTTAGATTATGGATTTATTATCCTGTGCAAATATTTTTTTTGTCGAGTCACTATAATCAGATCCTAACTCAGAAACTGTGAAACAGATTTTTAGAAGGTTTAATTTCAAATTCCACAAGTCAACTTTATTATTCAGATGTTGCAGTTAACGCAGTAAATTGATAACAGAATTGAATTAAATGCAGTAATTTTTTTATTTTTTCGAGTTCATCAATTCAAAAAAAAATCTTAGTAAATTTTCAGACTCAGTAAGTCATTTGAATGCAGTATTAGAGACTTTTATTTTTACTGTTCGCTTACTTTTTTGTGTTAGATTAAAATAATCTAATGCTTCATAAAGATAAAAATAAAAATACAACTAAAACTAAAAATAAAAAAAAATATATAGTTTTATTTAAAAGACTTGCAAGTAGGTACATTATATGTAATAAAAAGACGTTATAAAAGTTCATTGCCTAACAGTTAAATGACTCCAGTCAAATGACTTACTGTCATTCAATACTGCTTTAGTTAACTTCTAAGTTAGAATAATGAAAGTGACTGTTGACTGTAATTTTAAAGTTTAAGTCATTTAGGACCAGTTTTTCAGTGCGAGATGAAATTAAACCTGTGTTTAACTTACCAAATTTTTGAGAAATAAGCATTTTTTTAAAGATTTATCAAAAGAGTTTTAAATATGATATTAGCCGCGTTATATTATCGCCAATAACCCCTTCTTTACAATACAGTTTCAGAGTAAAAACTAATTTCTGGATCCATAAATGAAACTTCTATAAAAACCTAGATCCAATGTTGTTTTTGTATTACGTGTTTAAAGATAAGTCCGACCCAAACCCAGTAATTAAACGGGGCTATTTTAGGTTGGGACAATTAAATCAATATGGGTGCGAAAAATAGTAAAATTTTTAAAGTCATTGGAATTTCGTCACTTCTGTGTCAAATTTTTCGGGAATAGGTAGAAATTCTGTGTGGGTCAATTTTTTTTATATTTAAATTCTGCTTTAAAAATTGTACTTTTAAGTTTTTGTTTTAAAAATTTTGCCTGATTTACAAAAATTTGTCTACATCTATCAATTAAAAAAAAAAATTAAAAAAGTTTTCGTTTGGTTTTTTATTTTTAGCAAAATTTTGTAAAACAAAATTTTTAAAAGCAAATTAACTTTAATTTATTTTCTATAACTTGCTTTTTAATGTACATAATTAAGTTAATTTAATAGTTTCTTTAATTCTTGTAAAGTTAAAAAACGGCATCATTTGGCCGGCTACCCTGATGCCTTAAATAAGTAATTTATAAATTTATTTTGTAAATTATTTCAATAAATAAATAAATAAATTAAATAAAAACAAATTTTGAAAGCAGTATTAAATAAAAAAAGAAAAGAATTTAGAACTAGGCAGAATTTTTTTAAAACCAAATCGAAAATATCTATAAAGAATTATGAATAGCAAAATTTTTTTATAGGAAGGCAGAAAGAATATGGAAGAGCAGAATGCTGACCCAGGCAGAATTTTTGACGCAGGAAAAATTTTGAAAAAAAAAATTAGGAAAAAGGGAGCCAAAAAGAATTGTTCCGCTTTAGATATGATTTGATTATTGTAGACAAATAAATATGTGCATTTTATTTATGATAGAAAATTTCTCTGGCTGCAATTTTTGCGATATGTATTTTTCGCATTCACGTGATCAAGTCCATCTTAATTTAGGTTTTATTGTTTGACAATTGCATTTGAAACCAGCATATTTTACTAGCTACAAACAAGTTGTTGTTGTACATTCGGTTTCTTTCTTCTTTCTCAGAGGGAGCTTGGTCCAAGTTGAGTCCCAGTTGGGCATAAAAGTTTTTCAGTTTTTCCTATTATTAAAAAGAAAATTTTATCTGTCGACTAAAAATGGTATGTTTCTGTTTCGAAAACGGGTGGTTAATTTTGTTTCAAAATTATTTTGTTTTAGCTCCGCATTAATAACTTATAAGAAATGGCGTACAAATTTTTGTTTTCAAGATTTTATATATAAAAAATTATTTTTTTTTTTTAATTAATAATCTCATAAACGGAGATTTGTGTAAGAATTCAGATAGTGTACATTGGGTTGGTGTCAAAACAGTTTCAGAAGTTCAAGTTTTTTTTTGTTTATAAAACAAATTCTATATACTACTGAAATACATCAGCCAAGTAGAAGACTTAGCACTAGTTAACTGATGAGTCCAAGTGAGATCGCCGGGACAAAACGTTAAAATTTTTGTGGACTAAAGGCCGTTAAAAGCTATTTTAAATCAAGTTTTAGATGTTGTTTAATCAATTCATTTGTTATATTGATTTTTTAACAATTTTTCAGTCTAAAGTGTAAGTACCATGTACCTATACTTTTGAACTTTTACTTTTATAGTGTGATCGCACATAAGAGCAAGTTCATGCGGCCCAATCGTGCATTTTATTTGTTTAAAAAATCATGTGCTTTTTTCATATTTTAATTTTTTAAGTCTTGTAACTTTAAAACCTAAGACTATAAGATAATGACTTTCTGATACAGTCACAAATTTATTTCGTTATTTAAATTCATTAGAATATTCGTGGAACCATATTGATGAGAATATTTTGGATTTGTATTGTTAGGTTGAATTTTATTTTTATTTTAACTTAGAAAAATAAGACCAAACAATTAAAATCTATGAAAAACTTCGATGAAGTTGAATTTTTACTTTATTTTAAAGTCTTAGTCATTTTCTAAATAGTAAATGTTTACTTTTGATCAGGCTTAAGTTTTAAGACGAGGGGGTGGGTAGGAGGGTGTGAAAGCCAACACTAAATATCCCGAAAACTATCATTTCTTGTTTAATTTTTTAAGAAATATCATATCTGAAATTTCAGTCAAGTTATTCAATACTCATATGTATATACAAATGGTGTACAAAAAAATGTTTGACATAAGAGGGCCCTTTTTTTTTTAAATTATAATTTGTTGGCCAACATTATATTCACTATTCGTTAAATGCAACACTACCTCTCAGACTATATTATTGCCTTGTGTTGACGGCACACGGCAAAGTATAGAGCGTGAAAATGGTATTAATTCACCTTAAAACCCCGCGTAGTCAATCTAAAAGACCAAAACAAAGAGTATCCCGTCACAAAGCTATATAGCGTTAGTGGTGGGGAACTAACAGATAAGCGGCAAGAATATTACATCTTACAACATACAAAAGGTATAAACTGGAACATCCCAGCACTATAGAGCTCTTACAAGCATAGATATAACATCGCCACACGGCAATCCTCTTTTAAAACAGGTACAAATGGATTGAGAGTGTATATACGTCCAATGTCCGTGAGCTGAGGATAGGCCAATACTAAGGGAATTTACTTCTTGACCATCATCATCATCGTCATCGTCAGGGTTCCGTGGTGGTGGGCCGATGGTGGTGGTGTGGTCAGTGACCAAGGACATCGTGACTTAGCGACATCTGCAGAAGAAGTTTTAATGCTAGAATAGAGCGTCCACGTATACTATACGGTTTGGTCTCTATATAGCTGGGCAAAGGGTCAGATTAAGATAGAAGGTGCAGTGGATAGCATTCCTGATTCTTGTGGTGTGTTCCAGAACAACAAAATAGGTACTATCTGGGATAGTCCTTTGTGTGTAGGTGAAAGGTGTGGTTTAGTTTGGTTAATATACTATTTGCCAGCCGGTTGGTAAATTGCAATAGTAGAAGAAGATGATTTTCTGATGCTATACAAAAGGGTGCAGTTTTGTGGTCAGCCATTGTAGTCTTATATGATTAATAGCATTTAACAGTGGAGGGCTTCTATTGTGTAATTACACTCCCCGGGGAGTATTTTCTTGGGGGAGTATATAGTTATACATCAGCATATTAAAATTTTTCTCCCATCTCAACACCAGCCACGCGTATAAAGCGACAGGCTGCGACAGAGGAGGTGGAAATATGCTTCAAATCATCTTAAATTTATTCTTCAGATTGTCTCTGTCCATAGGCCAAGCCAAGCGGAAATATGTAAAGTAGTCACTTGAAGTCGACGCCACCGCTGCTGGACGTTCATTGTGTCCCCTCCTCCTATACTCTTATTACTCCCTTTCCTATGTAAGCTTATTGTGTGTTTGCCTACACTCTCCATCATGGCTCACCTGCTGCTGCTGCTGGTGGTGGTTGACATGATTTGAGAGAATATGTCAATTTTGCAATCTTACGCGCTTCAGCTGAGTTATGGAACACATAAGTGAAGGCAAAGGCACTAACAAAAAAATAAAAAAAAAATAAGCCTTTGTTGTAGGTGGCACCTCTTCAACAACCAGCTATATTTTACACATACTATGCTTGGTGGGAACTTTCAAAGATTGTTCCCACTTCTTCAATTATTCCAGCTACTTCATGCTTAGTCGGACAGTCAATATGATAAACGTTGTTATTATTCACACATGCCAAACGTCCATATAGTTTATCACAGTGGGGTATATTGCATGATAAAGTCGGAAAAAATAAAAAAAAAATAATTTTAAAGTTGGAAACTTATGTCAATATCGGTATTTTAAAATACAGGTACCTATCTTTTTATTGGGTGTGTTTTAAGGTTATAATTTGAACAAATATTTAATAGTAAATATTTGATATACAAGCTAATTTCAATTATATTTAATTTAAAAAAAAAATTAAGTTGAACAAATGAATTTTATGAATTTTAGTTTTAATGCGTTTTTCGTTGTATTTTTTCAAATCTACATATCTCGATTTCATTTTTTTTTTCAGATGCTGAAATATAAAATTTCATATGAAAATGCTTCTCAAATCTTTTGGTGAAATTAATTACATTTTTTTAATTTATTTTGTCCCACTGTATGTCGACCATTTGGTATTATTTACCTATGATTAACATACGTGAGTGTGGTTATATGGCATTAATGAATAGTTGAGAATTGAATTTGTAATTATACAATTTATGCAGAAAATACAATGAATAATAATTGATATATAGATGAAAGTGGTGATGATGCGTAAGTGAGACCGACTGTATATATTACGCAATGTTCAATTTATTCGAATTACTTACATATAGGTATACCTACAAGGAAGTTGAGTCAGTCATATGGTTGTTAAAATTGATGTAATTCTTGAGAACTATAGAACGGGGGTGTTGTATATTCTAATCTAACGACAAATTGCGAATAATTTATAGTTTGACATTTCAGCATAGAAAATTTGATATATTTCTTTGAATCCATCAAAATAATTCTGACAGAATTAAATACAAAATAGAAACAGTGTCAAGACATTTGAATCATTAGTGGAATTAGTGTTTTGATTCCTTTATGTCTGCATGATGGTTTATGATGATAAATTAACAATTCCATATGCTTATGAAAAATCAAAAACAAACAAGGAGTTATATGTACACTGAGAAAAAATGTTTGTCTGTCTGTCCCCAAAATTTTTCTCAGAAAAGTGACCACAACTTAAAAAAATCGGTTATTTTATTTACAAAAATGATACCATTTTATAAAAAAAAAAATCGGAAAAACGGTTTTAAATGGTACCTCCAATAGAACCATTTTTTTGATTTTCGATTTTCTCAAAAACGGTTCAACTGATTTTGATCAATTTTTTTTTTATAGAGAATGTTTACAATAATTTTAAAAATATTGTGTACAAAAATTGATTTTTAAAAAAGTCACAAATTTTTTTTTGAAAATGATTTGGTTTATTTTTATTAAACTTACCATTAATCAGTTTTTTGACATTATCTAGCAGATTTTAAATAAAAGTTTTTCTTATCACCAAAAATAACGCTATCTACCTCCTATACAAATGTTTAAAAACCTGTATTGAAAATATGATTTTTCTCAAAAAGGGAACCTACGATTTTGATGAAAATTTTTGTGTAAACTAATATCAGAACGATCTACCATATTATTGGAAAAAAATGTATCTATTGTTTAAAAATGGTAGGTACCTCTCATAGAAACATTTTTTTTTTTACTTTCGACTATCTCTTTATCTGTTGATCCAATTTTAATGAAATTTTTTACACAAAAGCTACTAATAACTTTAAATAATATTGCATATCAAAATTTTCAAAAAATCAAATTTTGGATTTAAAAAAAAAATTCAAAACAATTTTTTTTTAAATTCGACATATCGAAAATGGGTGGATGATTTTTTTTCAAAATAAATTTTGAATTTAAAATATTTTCAAAATTTTATATGTAAAAATAATTTTTAAAAAAAAGCCGCTCTAACGATTTAAAAAAAATTCTCATAAACTGAGATTTATGTAAGAAATCACTTTGTGTACATTACGTTGGTGTCATAAATCAATTTCAGATATTTTTGTAATCAATTTATTTCTAATTTAATTGATTTTTTAACATTTTTCAGTCTAAACTGTAAATTCCCACGCATATGTGCGGAGTGCAAGACAGCACGGTGCTATTTTGTTCATATTTATGTACTCACATAATACTTCCTTAAACAAGGCTATATTTTTGACAGGTGGCATAAAATAGAGGCTCCAATAATTAACAATAATTTATAAACTTCTTTTATCATATGAAAAGTTTTTAAAATTATTAACTCTTTCATTATGAAAAATGATTTAAAACGTTTTTAACAATATTGCATTGTTTTAGATTTGAAAACATAATATGTTATTAGAAAACAACTCTGTGTATTAAACTTGTGCTCCAGTAGATTTTTTAAAAATAATATCTAGCAGATTTTATCCAGAAATTATTCTTCAAAACAAAAATAACGGTACCTACCACAGAAGACGTTTAAAGACCGTTAATGAAAATCTTTTTTTTTACCGAAAATGACTCCTACGATCTTGATTAAACTTTTTTTGTGATCTAATAGTAATTCTTGTGCCTTAATCGTCTTTCGATTTTGACGTTAAAGAATTTTGTTTACAAGATCTGGGTGTTGTGAAAAAAATATGCACGTTCACTGGCAAGAAAATATGTTAAAAAACGTATATACTACCATATTCAACTGCACAGTATTTAAAAACTAATTCAAGAGAAACTGTGGAGGTAAAAAAGGATCTTTGTTTATGTACCCTTCCGTTGTTTTTTTATTTTTTTGTATAAGTGACACATCGCCGCGGTGAATGAACACTGATTTTGCGCCTGGAAATAGGTGGCAGACTCGATGACCTCAACAAATTTGCCATGCGTAACTACAGAAGCTTTAAAATGCAAAAGCATCAAAAATTATAACTTTAAAAATATAATTATATGTATTTCTTTATAAATATAAACAAAATTATTTGATAAATGACTTCCAATTATATTATCATTTCACACTAATTAAATCTGATCTCATTTAATTAAAAAGCAACAATTAACAAAAACGCCATCTAAAAATATTCACAAATAACCGCTATCTATTTAGGTCTATAATAACCGGGACATATACAATTTAGTCATGCTTAGATGAAGATTGCAGTTGACGCTTGTTTTATTGTCGGTTCTTTTTTAATAAAATTTTAGTTGCTTCGTATCAGCAAGGCCATACAACTACTGTGACTGAGGGGAGAATTATGTTATAAAAATACATATTATGCAAAGCTTGACTTTTTATAGCTCCTACCTACATACATTAGCGCAAAATTTTAAACGATTTAGTACGATGTTAATGCATTTTTAATATGATAAAATGACTTTAACATCGTACTAAATCGTTTAAAATTTTGCGCCATTTTTTTTAGTTTAATTTATTTTTAATAATATGAATAAAAGACTTTTTAACCTTATATAAACTTTATAGAAAGCTTTGGTAAAACTACGAATTGAAAAAGTAATTGTTCGAAGACATCAGGCTGACTTCCAAAATTTTAAACAAAAAATTTTGATTCGCATCTGGAACGCATCCCGGTTGATTTGCATGCATTTTACTTTGCATTAGTTTGACATTTTTGAACGCACTTTATGCAGCTTAAAATGAAAAAGGTTTGAGTAAAACAAAAATCGTAATAATTTACAAACAAAAAACAATAACAATAGAAATAAGTTTATTTTTCTATTGTTGTTGTTTTTTTTTTTTTTTCGCTCGAGACTTCATATTTTTGTATCACTTTCACTTCAAATGTTAAATTGACAATTGAATGCGAATTAAAAACCGATGCGTTTGTTTCTCAGTTAATACGCATCGCTGACGTTTTGGATGACGTTAAGAAACTCATGACTTTTGACGTTCGAAATTCATATAATTTTGCATAAAATATGCATCTGATGGATTTTAAAACTCAGCTACTTATTTTATTTAGACAAGTTCAATTTATCGATTAAAAAGTCACATTAAGAATATGTTTTCACAAAAACAGCGATAAATGACATAGAATAGAACTTGATTCCCTTGATTGAAGCAACATTATTTATGCCCATTTTCGAAAACATTAAATGAACATCCATTTGATTGTAAATTGGTCATCACTTTTTGACGCAGATATTGAAATCATCAAATAGGCAAGCAGGAGCACAAAATCTGTTTGTGATCAACGTCAGTAAATTTTCTGGCAAGCCCATTTGACTTTTACAAACAGAGTATCTGGCTTTTCAATATTTTTGTTGTCAACTCTATTTTTTTTATTAGAACTGCAGAACTGAACCGCAAATGATGTTATCCAACATATGTCTTGAGCAAACTACGATTTCGAAAATACCGCTTTTGTAAACAAATTCTATTTTAAGGTTTTCGAACAGTTGACTTTTGCAGTTTGCGTTTAAGACCATCTTACAATTGCATTTTTGGCGCAAATGAAGCGGCCTATATCCGTCCATAAATCTTCTTGTCAAAATCAATTTCGAATTAGATTCGATTAGATTGATCCATCTATAATTTGTCAAAATGTATACCTGAAATAAAATCTCTTATATTTTACTGTTTATTTTTTTTACACAAATATAGAAACTACGTTTTCTTGTTTTTTTTGTTTGTTATTCTTTAGGCATAAAGTATTGTTAGCTATCCAATTCAAACTTCCATTATTCACTTAACTACCTATACGTACTTCAATACCAAAATAGACGAAAAAAATAACTTAAAGAAAATCACCACCTTGACTCACAAAAATATATATCAAAACCTCTTAAGAAGCCTTTTTTTAATCGTCAAACAACATGACAAAAGTTACTCTAGAGTAGAAGGCGATAAGACGACAATAAAATGCATTAGACCGTGAATATTCTCGAAAGCAAAAACAGAAAAAAAAGATTATCATCATTTTCAGTGTCAAGCTATTGTACCTACCACTAATAGTGTTAATGTGCTTCATTCACGAATAGTAACACTGACAGATATCGAAAGTTCGGGGTGACACTTAAAGATATAGACAAATATTTGTTTTATGGTTTTTACGCTGAGGCCATAACAAGGGTGGCGAAGAATATTGTTAAATAACTATTTTGTCAATAAGGAGGAAGTTATTTTTAGATAACTTTGTTATGTGTCCAAAAAATAGTCAAACGCTACTGTCTTGATAATACTTAGTGAGTAGAAAACCTTTTATATTAGACGAAAGCAAGAATAATGTCCTCTGCAATCTTTAATTGCTCTTTGGATCAAGTGATGGAGAAGTCGGAACTGATCCGAAAAGGTGCATTTCGTCATACCGTACCGTCTGTCTGTCCGTGAGTCGCACTGTAATTTGAGCTACAGCCTAAAATAGTGGACCTATTTTCTTAAAATTTGAAACATAGAATTTTTATTTCTTTTTCATTTTTCCCTAAATGACAAATTGCAATTTTTGTTTTATCTCATCTAAAACGGGTAACTGTTATACAACGTTTTCTGATTTTTTTTTAAATTCTCTCGCAAACAGCTATTAAGAAATTTATTTTATTTTTTAAGTTATTCACCTACAGATTTTTAATGGCTCTATCGATTTTGTTTTAATTTTGCATTCTGGTGCTTCTTAATAATTCAAACAATATTGCATTTAAAATTTTTAAAAATAATTTATTTATACAAAAAAAAAAAACAAAAAATAATCTATTTTGTGTATGTCTGACTTTTTCAGAGTTTTTTCATTAAAATACAAATATGGTTGTTTACCACAAGGGCAAATTCGTAGTGCGATCGAGTTTTGGATATTTTTTCTAAAATTAAACAACTTTATTTTTCTCAACATATTTTTATGAACTTTAAAATAAATAAATTTGGTGGTGTGACAGCTTCGTGTAGAACCAGGACTGTTAACCATTTCTCTGTGCGCGTTATTGTCAGGAATGAAGTATTAGCTTTGGTCACCTTTAAAAAAAAAAAATTACACTTAACAAAAGAGATTTCTGTCTTTACACCTAATCAATCAATTTCACTTAAAAATAGTCTCAGGCAGTTTACAACACGTTTTGTTTCAAGTCCTAGCTCTTAAGCAATATATGTACATACCTACATACATATAATTCGCCATGTGTTTTCAATTTCAATCAACTCATCTCTACCTACTCTATAGATCACAAACTTAACTATATGTGAGAACTTTGATAAATTCTTTTTCCGGTTTGTATGCGGTAGTGGTGTGTTGGCTGATTTTTGTTTTCTTAACACAGATTTGCTGATTTTTCACACGAAACTATAATTTTTCCGGGATCATTTTATGTGGCAATCCATAAAATGTTCAGAATATTACGATGTTGCTGATGGAGGCTAAAAACCGGGAAATCTTTGCATATAAACAAAACAAAAAATAAAACACAAAAAAAAAAAATAAGGCAACAAAATATTATATCGACCAAAAATACGAGTGGCAATGATTTGCGTGTATATTATTATTTTAATGTTTATAAATTTGAATTGTTAATGAAAATGTAAAATATTTCCTTCCCGACCGCAAGTCAGATGGAGATATGGGAATTAGTTAATGCCAAGTTTATTTTTGCCATCGATTGCAAATTGAAACAAAGAACTTAGAATTTTGTTTTCATTCAAAAGTCACGAAACTTACTTTTTCAAAGAATGATTTGTTTAAATAGAAATTTACCGTACTGATTTTCTTAAAAGGTCAAAGTTCGTCAAAATTCACCTTCTTTTAATAGCCAAAATTTGAATATTAATGTTTTGAGGTATATGAGAAAAAATACAAAAGATTTTTGGCGGCCAAAAGTGCTTGCCAAAAGTGCTTGCCAAAAGTGCTTGCCAAAAGAACCTAAAGTTTTCTACGGGAAATGGCATCAGATAATTTCAAAAACATCTGATTTTTAATTTGTTGGGGTTTTATATTTTATGCATTATTCTATACATGAAAAAAAAACAAGAACCTCTATGTATTACTGTACTTAACATAGCATAATAGATGTATAAAGACATATATTGATTTTGGAAAGAATTTAAAATTAAAAAAAAACAGTGGATATCCCGAAACTGTTGCAACTTTGCCAGATCATAACGGGTGATTTTTTAAGAGGTTTAGAACTTTTAAAAAAAAAAACACAAAAAATTCGAAAAAATGAATGAAATATTTATTTGAATCGATAGTTTGAACCTTGCAATTTAATGTTTAAAGATAATTTCATGCAAATGTTGACCGCGGCTGCGTCTCAGGTAGCCCATCCGCTGAGTCCAATTTTGGCATACTCTTTCACACATATCGGCCGGTATCTCACGAATGAATGCATGGATGTTGGCTTCCAGTGCGTCAATCGAAGCGGGCTTGTCCCTTTTGACATTAGCCTTGACATACCCCCACAAAAAATAATCTAATGGTGTCAAATCGCACGATCTAGGCGGCCAATTGACCGGCCCGAAACGTGAAATTAACTGTTCACCAAACTCGCCTCGCAATTGCGCCATTGTTTCGCGTGCTGTGTGGCATGTGGCACCGTCTTGTTGAAACCACATATCATGCAAGTCAAGAACTTCCATTTCGGGCAAAAAAAAGTTTGTTATCATCGCTCGGTAGCGTTCACCATTGACAGTAACGCTGCGATTCGCATCATCTTTGAAGAAATATGGCCCAATAATGCCGCCGGCCCATAAACCGCACCAAACAGTGGCTTTTTCGGGATGCATTGGTAGCTGTTGCAATGCTTCTGGCTGATCTTCACTCCAAATGCGGCAATTTTGCTTATTTACGTACCCATTCAACCAAAAATGAGCCTCATCGCTGAACACAATTTTTCGATAAAAAAGCGGATGAACATTTCGAACCGAGCACGAATTTTGATAGTAAAATTCAATAATTTGCAAGCGTTGTTCATTTGTAAGACGATCCATGGTTAAATTGCAAACCAAACTGAAGCTGTTTGACAGTGACACAAGGTACTAAACACACGTCAGCTGTCAAAACCAGTGTTGCCAAAACCAAACCAGCTTAAAAATCACCCGTTACATACAAGCTTCACTCTATTGTGACATGTTAGCCTTTGCGCCGCCGCCGTAAGCGATTTAAAATTTGGGCACCTAAAGCGTAGTGAAAAAAATGTCTCCAAAAGATGCTCAGTCAGGTAAATTCATCTTTCTTTGGAAAAATAATAGCATAGCCATTAGACCATTACCAATTTGGTGTGGAAAATAAAAACTCGTTCAAAATTTAGATTTTTCCACCCCAATGTAATTTTTGCCCACTACACTTTACGCGTGAAATTTTTAATCGAGAAAAAATCATGCCACTAAAATTTTTGGAAAAAAATTGCTTTTATGTGCGATCAAACTGTGGTTTTAAAGTCTTAATAATTTAAAACTTTTCATCTGATAAAAGAAATTTATTAATTATTGGAGCCTATATTTTATGCCACCTGCCAAAAATATAGTCTAGTTTAAGGAAGTATTATGTGAGTACATAAATATGAACAAAATAGCACCGTGCTGTCTTGCATTTCGAACACATGCATGGAATTTACAGTTTAGACTGAAAAAATGTTAAAGAATCAATAAAATTAGAATGATATAAATTGATTAAAAAATATCTGAAATTGATTTGACACCAACGCAATGTACACTAAGTGATTTTTTACACAAATCTCAATTTATGAGACAAAATTTTAAAAATCGTTGGAGCGGCTTTAAAAAAAAAATGTTTATATTTAAAATTTTTAAGAAAAAAAATTGGTACCTACGCAAATTTTTAGTACTTATTTATGCGGAGTTTGAAAAATAATTTAGAAAAAAATCATTTATTCATTTTCGAAATATCTAATTTTAAAAAAATTATTTTGAATCTTTTTTTTTAAATCCAAAATTTGATTTTTTTGAAAATTTAATTAAAATTGGTTAAACAGGTAATGAGATAGTCGAACACCCAAAAAATGGTTCTATGAGAGGTATCATTTTTAAACGATAAATACATTTTTTTTTCAATAATATGGTAGATCGTTCTAATATTAGTTTACACACAAATTTTAATCAAAATCGTAGCAGCCGTTTTTTAGCAAAATTATATTTTTAATACCGGTTTTTAAACATTTTTATATGAGGTACCGTTATTTTTGGTTATAAGAAAAAAAATTATTTAAAATCTGCTAGATAATGTCGAAAAACTGGAAGGTAAGTTTAATAAAAATCGACCTAGTCGTTTTCGTCGTTTAAAGTTTTTTTTTTAAATTAATTTTTTTTTTTTAATTTTGGTATACAATATTTTTAACATTATTGTAAACATTCTCTATAAAAAAATTGATCAAAATCAGTTGAGAAAATCGAAAATCAAAAAAATGGTTCTATGGCAAGTAACATTTGTGAAATTATGACCATTTTTCGAAAGTTTTTTTTTTTTATAAAATGGTAGCATTTTTGTAAAAAAAACACTAATTTTTTTTTTTAACTTGTGGGCACGTTTTTTAGAAAAATAAGATTTTCATAATTTGGTAAAAAAAATGTATAGGACAGGTACTGTTATTTTTGGACTTAAAAAAAAGGAAAAAAACGTTTTGATGCCCAAAAAACGCTAGGTACCAAGTTTAAAGAAAATCGACCCACCCGTTTAGGCTGCAGCCCAAACGACAGAACAGACAAATAGACAGACAGACCGAATTGCGAGACCTTTTTTCGACTTTGCTATTATCATAATGTCAAGTTTGTTCAAAATCTCGACTTGATTTTTTTTTACGAATTCATAACATACCATATACATAGTTGGTCCTAAAAATCGCAAGTGGTTGCTTAAAAAGTCATGTTTTTGTACTTTTTGAAACCAATATTTAGTATAAGATTAAATTTTGCTCCCAAAATCACTAAAAGACACTTAAAAAAAATTAATTCAAATTTCGAAAAATCTTCAACGCTTATATGATCATTACTTTCTGAGATCTCGATAATCAAAGGTTTCATACAGAAACAATATTTCATCGAAAACAGTTCGTACAGAGACAAAAATAAAAGAAAATAAAACACACTTTTTTATGACCATGATGACAAAATTCATCAGGACACACAACATTTCGTAGTTTTGTACTAATATTGTGTCAACAGTACAAAAAGTACCTCAGTTCGAGTCTAAGTTCGAGTCCCAGCTGGGAAAAAATATTCTCAATTAAAATTGAACAATAAATGACTTAGCACTACTAAAAGGAGTCTGATGATCGGTCTGGCAGTCGTGAAATAGCTATAACTCCAGCCTATAAAAATCTTGGTGGTAGCTCATCCAAGTGTTGTTGTTTCATTCAAAACTTCAATATTAATAGGATGGTGCGAAAGCTTGGCATTTATAATTTCTGAATCATTAAAATAGATCCAGATATGAAAGCTGAATTGCATGTTGTTTTTTATAAACGCGTTAAAGATTAATCCGGATGAGATCCTGTAGATAAATCATACAACTGAACTGACTAATATAATAAATTAACGTCAAAAATTGGCTGTGAATATATCAGCTATGACATATATAATTTAACTTCGTTTGGAAAAAAGTTATTGAGTGTTCTTGATTTCTAAACATTCAGGTTCAGAGATTATTTTGATAAATTTTATGAGCAACAGAATTATTTAATACCAAAAAAAAAAAATAAAAAAAATAGAATTAGAATTAGAACATTTATGTTGACGTAATAATTTCACACATTTCATTCAACACGAAACCCTGCAACACTGGGTCTTCTTATTCATGTGGTTTTTGTATTTTTTAAAAACCGACATCTTGCCGATTTATTTAGACAGAAATCTTTTAATTTAAAACTTTCTTAAGAAAACAAAAAAAAGATCTATGTGAACAAATTTGAGGTGCTGACATTTGGGAAAACCTTGAAAAATAATAATTATTCTAATTTTATTCTGCAAATTAATTCAATTCAATTTTCTATCTTAAAATAATTCATTGTGTTTAACTTTGCATTTGAATCGTTTATTTGATTTTGTTATCTTTATAAAATTTGTTCATTTTAAGATAAACATATAACGTTTCTTATACAGTCGATTGTCGAATTTTGAAATTCTATGAAAAAAAATCTAAGTCTGTTATAAATAATTAGGTAAAAATAAAATTTTATCTCACCCGTTGTGGTGCTCCGAGTAGACGTAGTATCGTTCCGAGCTGAGTTGCCAATGGCATTGTTGTGGCAAAGGCATATGTTGGAGCCCGCGTCGGAATTGGATACATTGATGTGCAATTCAAGGGATCAGTATCGACAAGATACTGTACCCTAAATGTTATCAATTCATCTGGATCCATTTTTACAATCATTTTTGTAACGAACTCTGGTCAGTTTCATCAAAAGTCATTTAAATTTTACAAACGTGGTTAGTTTTTTGTTTGTTTGTTTTTTTTTTTTTTTTGTCGGTGGTTGTTACTCACTGAGAGATGATGATGTTCACACGGAAGTTTAATGAGATTTTATTTTCACTTTTTATTGAAATTGTTTTTTTTTTATTTTTTTTTGTTTTAGTAGAAAAATAGAAGCTGAAAAAGTAAAAGTTTATTTTGGGTTAGGTAGGTATTTTTTGGTAGGTAGTTAACTTTCATTACCAAATCATGTCGTATTGCAAAAAGATAAATGCTAGATAAGTCTTTTTTCTTCTTAAAAAATTAAAAGTAAAAAATGTTTTAAAATTACGCCAAGAGAATGTAATTTTATGTAAGATGAACTAACTAAATAGAGTTTATGTTGTAGTTTTGTAAATCGCATCGCATGTAAAAGTTTAATTCTATATAAGGTCACACGAATATTAATTTAAGTTTTTATGATGTTAAAGGTGAAGTTAATTGGTATTGCTTTTCTATTTATGTATGTAGCTACTTTCTTTTGGTCAAAGGAAGGAAAAAGTTACCATTTTTATTGTGAGTTGTAATTTTTTAGATAATGGCCGAACATTCACCAAGTCATTAATTTTTTTTTTTTAATTTTCACATCATAAATTTACAGCTCTTAAAAAGTCTTGATTTATAAGACGTCACGAAATACATAAATGTGTTAACCAATTAACGATATTTACTGACCTGATTTTGTCAAAATAACTTGAAATTAAGAAAAAAAATCACACCCACCAGTGAATGTAAATTAAAAAAAAAAAAAAATTAAAATCAGACCTTGAATCCGTCAAGGTCGAGATTTAGGTTATTGAATTAAAGCCTTTTAAATTTTGCAAACAGGGTGGAGAGAAAAAGATGTGAAGATAAGAACGTTCGACAAGAAAATATAAAATAAACCACTGCTTTCAGAATTGCATTGAATTTATTGCACAAACAAAAATATGGATAAATTTGGAAATTTTGTTTCAGCCACTCATAAATTATATATTCCAAACGAATTACCCTGTAGAACCAACCGCTCAATAAAAATAAGACTAAAGCTGATCAAATTGTTTTCTAAAGATGAAAATAGAGAGAATATAAAATAATAACAAATCAGCTGTAAAACAAAAATTAATAGGTATACGAAAACTCACCACAGCAAAACTAATAGAATTTCATATAAGAGTCTTTTTAACCTTATAGGATGACTCTAGAAGTCTATATAGATATACTTATTGTTAAAACCTATATCACTCGTTATAGTAGACCTAAACCTGTCGGGTTTTCTTATTTAAAATTCAGGGCTTATCATGGTGCGCCATGTGAGACAGCGACGGACGAGTGACGACCGTTGTCGTATATATATAATATATATGTAGGTACTTTCAAGCCCGTGATGCGAGTGCTTTAGACCACATGACTTGGATTTTGATTTGGTTGCCTTTACTGTTTGTGCATATTTTGCACGAACACAGAAATTTTAGATAAATGTTGTTGTTATAGAGATACAATATTTACCCAGCCGATTAAATGATTATTTCGTGTAGATATTTTAGTTGTGTCTATAAAAATGTAGGTATTGGTTAGGTACCTATGTATGTACGTTTAACTACGAAGACTTTATCAAAGGTATTTGATCTAAAATTTGTGTTTTCGTTTTTTGATTTAGGATTGATGGGTTAGTAAATTAATTTGGCAAGAAAGTTTTTTTTATATCTTTCACTTTTTTTTAAATTATAATTATGTTTGTGTACGTGTATCTACCAAAAATAGTAAACAGATATTTTAAAAGAGGATACGGAAATAAGTTATGTAAATTTTTGTTTTAAATGAGAATTAAATGAATGAATTAATGAAATTTTTCGAATTCATCTTTCCACTCAGCGTCCAAACTGGGCAACACAATTTAAAGACCTTTTAATGAGGAATTTTAATGATATATGGGAACAATAAAACTTAGAAGTCATAAGCAAATCTTACGAAATCATTCTAGAGGACAAAAAAAGGGTGTTATTAGAAGAAGATTTCAGGAAAGCAACTAATTCAACTTCCTGCTGTTACTATGCTTCTTGCATAGAAAATATACAGGAGCCAGAATATAAGCCCGCTCCCTACTTGAAGGTGGCATTGAATCCGTCCGTCCATAAAGTCATTGCACAAATAAGGGGTGCCAACAAGTATGCCCACAGGATCAGTTTATACAAGGATAGACATAATTTTGACCCAATGAATATCTGTACTATTTGTAACATGCATGATGATGACACAATTGAGCACTTCCTCCTAAGATGCCCAATCTTCAATGCAATGAGAAACCATTATCTGTTTTCAAACATATTGCCAATCAATTTGCAAAAGCAAAGCTTATAAACAAATAAATATATCTATCTATCTAACATAGAATTTTTATTTATTCCTACTTTCACATCACTTCATCATATTAAAAGAAAATAAAAAGAATTTTTGGCTTTCAATTTTGTTAATAAGGTCCACTATGAAGAATAACAACAATGCCGATCAAGCCCTTGTTCGAGTTCGATTTTATTTAGCTCCTCCCTTTAGCAACGGTACTTTTGCAAAGAATTTTTTGCTGCAACGCTACTGTGAAGGAGAAATTTAAAAAAATAAGAAAAGTATGTATACATTCTTCAGAAACATGAGAGCCTAGTAGATCATGGGAATTTTGTATGAATTTTGCCCTCGCGTCACCTTGCGTCGACGTCATACGTCGGTGTACGAAAAAAGTAGTTTTTATTGTCAAATTTCGTCGTCAGTCTGTTCGTATTTTTTTAAAATTTCATTTAGAGAAAAATAAAATGCACAATTTGGCTGGCAATTTTATTTCTATGTTCCACTTTAAGGAATTTGGCTCCTCCCTCTAACAACGGAGTTTTAGCATAGCTGCAGTTCTGCTGTGTGAAGGAGAAATTTTAAAAAAATAAGAAAAGTATGTATTACTTTCTTCAGCAACATGAGCCACGATTTGAATTTTTGATTTCTGGGTTCTGCTTTGATTGTCCTACGAAAATGGTCAAACGTCGCGTCGTCGTTTAGTTAAGTAATTTTTGTTTTTCATTCTAATTTAATTTAAAGGAAATAAAATATACAATTTTCGCTTGAACACTTATTTCTTTGTCCCACTATGAAGAATATTGGATCCTCCTTCTAGAACCGGCAATTTTAGAAGTATTTTGGTTTAGTGTTACCATATCCCATGTTTTGTGTGATGTAGAAAATAATAAAAATACACTCCTCCATCAATATGAGTGTCTAGTAGATCGAAGAGAATTTTGTATGAAAAATTAATTTTTCTTATGATATTACAGATGATAGAGATGGTAAGTTCATCTTACCCACTGTTTTAATGATGGTGTTGTCAGAAAATTTTGTTTTGACTAAATCGCGTTGTTCATCCTTTTTTTCCTTACAAATTTGTTCTATGCGACTATGCCCCACTATGATAATTTCGGATCCTCCTTCTAGCAGCGGTACTTTTGCAAAATATGTTTGGTTAAGTGTATCCATACCTCACGTTTTGTGTCATGGAGATATGACAGAAAAAATATGTATACATACGTGCCTCCTCATCAACATGAGCGCCTAGTAGATCCATGGGAATTTTGTATGAAAATTTTATATGCATCGATTAAATCGTTCGAGAACAAACATTAAATTTTGCATCCTCGCGTCGCCCTGCGTCGACGTCATTCAGTGTACGAAAAAAGTGGTTTTTGTTGTCAAATTTGTCGTCAGTCTGTTGGTTTTTTTAAAATTTCATTTAGAGAAATAAAATGCACAATTTGGCTGGCAATTTTATTTCTATGTTCCACTATGAGGAATTTTGGCTCCTCCCTCTAACAACGGAGCTTTAGCATAAAATTTTTTGCTGCAGTGCTGCTGTGTGAAGGAGAAATTTAAAAAAAATAAGAAAAGTATGTATTACTTTCTTCAGCAACATGAGCCCCTAGTAGCACGATTTGAATTTTTGTTTTCTGGTTCTGCTTTGGTTGTATGACGTACGAAAATGGTACGTCAAACATCGCGTCGTGGGTAAGTTGAGTAATTTTTGTTTTTCATTCTAATTTCATTTAAAGGAAATAAAATATACAATTTTCGCTTGAACACTTATTTCTTTGTCCCACTATTAGGAATATTGGATCCTCCTTCTAGAACCGGTACTTTTACAAAGTATTTTGGTTTAGTGTTACCATACCTCATGTTTTGTGTGATTTAGAAAATAATGAAAATACACTCCTCTATTAACATGAGCGCCTAGTAGATCGATGGGAATTTTGTATGAAATCGATAAAATCGGTCGAGATTGGATATGATTTTTTTTAACTTTTATCGTTCTCGAGTTTTGACTAATTTTGTCGATGCGATATGAGTACCTTTACTATAAAAATATTAACAATAGACATATAGCCAATAGCTATGTATGTGTATTTTTTATAATATGTCGTCCTACTGCATATATAGATTTTTTCCACGAATGTAGTTGTTGAAAATACAACACTAAGTAAGTAGACAGTAACAAAAAAAAAAGAAAAAACAGTTCCACAAGAAGGATGCATTGCTGAATTCAATTCATTCTGTTGACTTCGTTTTCTAAGGTTTATTTGATATTTTCTTATGTAGCAGCAGGTTGTTTTTTTTATAAGTTTTGAAATAAAGAACCACTAAAAATGAATCGTTCGAAGGTTAGATTTTAAAAGGGGCCCAGAAATATTACAAATATAAAACATGTAGTTTTTTAAATAAAATAAAATCAATTCAAATCTTCTCAAAACGTCTAGATCACACGAACTTGCTCTTGTGGTTAAAAATTTTAATGTTAACAAAAAAATGTTAAAAAAGTCAAAAATAGTATTATATTTTTCATTTTATTTTATTTTTTAAATGCAATATTAATTAAAATATTTAGAATCAGCTTAGTACAAAATTACAACAAAAAGCTATAACTACCTACGTGAATAACTAAAAAATAAGGCATTTTCCACAGAAAACGCCAAAGTCCTATTTTCGTAATGCGAATTTTGTTGGCAAAAAAACTTGAAACACATGTTAACGTACAATCCACTTTAACGGGTGCGAAGTTTAATCAAAATCTTTAGAGTCGTTTTCAAGAAAGTTTGAAAAAAAACGAAATGCTTGTAGTTATGACAGCTACTGGTTTTATTGGAGCTGTAAACAAAAAATCCAATTTTTCATTCTGGGGATGCTCTGTACCAAATTTGAAGCCAATCGGTTTAGCCGTTTAAACTCTATATCAAATTACAGTGGATGCAAAGACGAACGGCCGCACAGTGACAAAGACCGGTTTGTTTTTTTGTTAATTTTGATTACCTACAATTTCAATTTTCTAACACGAAACCTATACTTGGCCTTAGAGCAAGTAACAAGTGCTTTTTGACTCAGAGAGATACCAAGTTCAAATTCCATTTTTAAGCCTGAAGCCTGAAAGTCACATATTGAATGTTTGTGGAGTTAGAATAAAAAAAATTAAAATTAAGAACACATAGCTACCTACCTACCTATTAGGAACTTGGTACAGTGCAATGCTCGATCCGCTTTCTTTTTTATTCCTCATAGGTAGTCGATCTAGAAACAATTTTGCGAGCAAAAAATGCACATTTTATTTTATATAATAAAAAGTAATAAATTTTTGCAGTGAACATTTCATCCCATAACAAAATCTCATAGTCTCAACTGTACTGGCTACTACACTTACATACTCACATCCCACAGCTTCAATTTTCATACAATGCTCAATTAATAAAAGAAAAATTAATTTTTTATAAGTCACAATCGCAAATGTAAGCTGACAAATATTGTGGAAGGTAACTATTCAATTTATGGAATTCTCAATTTACGCATAAGAAAATTAGTAAAAACAGAATTCTTATTTATCCCTACTTTTACTACTTCATCATATTCAAATAAAATAAAATAGATTTTTGGCTTGCAATTTTGTTAATAAGGTCCACTATGAAGAATAACAACAATGCCGATCAAGCCCTTGTTCGAGTTCGATTTTATTTAGCCCCTCCCTCTAGCAACGGTACTTTTGCAAAGAGTTTTTTTTGCTGCAACGCTGCTGTAAAGGAGAAATTTAAAAAATAAGAAAAGTATGTATACATTCTTCAGCAACATGAGAGCCTAGTAGATCATAGGAATTTTGCATCCTCGCGTCGCCGTGGGTCGACGTCATACGACGACAGTGTACGAAAAAAGTAGTTTTTGTTGAAAAATTGTCGTGAGTCTGTTGGTATTTTTTAAAATTTCATTTAGAGAAAAATAAAATTCACAATTTGGCTGGTAATTTTATTTCTATGTTCCACTATGAGGAATTTTGGCTCCTCACTCTAACAACGGAGCTTTAGCATAGAATTTTTTGCTGCAGTGCTGCTGTGTGAAGGAGAAATTTAAAAAAAATAAGAAAAGTATGTATTACTTTCTTCAGCAACAAGAGCCCCTAGTACCACGATTTGAATTTTTGTTTTCTGGGTTTTGCTTTGGTCGTATGACGTACGAAAATGGTACGTCAAACGTCGCGTCGTGGGTAAGTTGAGTAATTTTTGTTTTTCATTCTAATTTCATTTAAAGGAAATAAAATATACAATTTTCGCTTAAACACTTATTTCTTTGTCCCACTATGAAGAATATTGGATCCTCCTTCTAGAACCGGCACTTTTACAAGTATTTTGGTTTAGTGTTACCATACCTCATGTTTTGTGTGATGTAGATAATAATAAAAATACACTCCTCCATCAATATGAGTGGCTAGTAGATCGAAGAGAATTTTGTATCAAAAATTAATTTTTTCGTATGATATTGACAAATGACACATGATGGAGATGGTGAGTTCATCTTACACACTCTTTTAATGAGGATGCTGCCAGAAAATTTTGTTTTAACTGAATCGCATTGTTCATCATATTTTTCCTTACAAATTTGTTCTATGCCCCACTATGATAATTTCGGATCCTCCTTCTAGCAGCGGTACTTTTGCAAAATATGTTTGGTTAAGTGTTCCCATACCTCACGTTTTGTGTCATGGAGATATGACAGAAAAAATAATATGTATACATACGTGCCTCCTCATCAACATGAGCGCCTAGTAGATCGATGGGAATTTTGTATGAAATCGCAAAAAAACTCATGATTTTTTTAACTTTTATCGTTAATTTTATAAATGAAAATTTTAAAAAAAAATTGCAAACTAAAAATTTTGAAAAAGTTGACAATCAGGCAGACGGCAAAATAGCCATGTTATTGTAAAATGTTTATGTGATTACTATAATTTATAGAAAATAAAATCTAATCTGATCTATAGGGGTGAAATCCTCGCAAGAAAAAAATCAAAAAAAATTTTAGGTAGGTA
Source organism: Epistrophe eligans (assembly GCA_951394125.1). Taxonomy (NCBI): domain Eukaryota; kingdom Metazoa; phylum Arthropoda; class Insecta; order Diptera; family Syrphidae; genus Epistrophe; species Epistrophe eligans. The sequence continues at coordinate 35,807,590 of OX596029.1, forward strand.
GGTATAGGACTATAGGTATAGGTAGGTCCTACAGAAATTTATTCATGAATAAAATTTTATTTTTTAAGGTATCTATTGCAATTTTTGAATAAGGAAACAAACTCGAACTAAAATAAGAAAATTGTAGAATGTCAATATACTAATGTATTGAGAACCATTAATCTAAATTTTGTTTTCTCATAAGCAGACACCTCTCTCTCATAACCGGTCAAATTTCTGGGTACCGTCGGTTATGAGAGAGTTCACTGTAGGTATATGAAACGAAATTTTGTATAAAGTTAATTTTTGTTTGCGATTCACGTGATTCAAAATATATTGTAGTTTTAATTTAGTTCCCTTCAGAAGGACTTTGTCTTTTATGTTACATTACTAACAAACAAAAGGTTAATTTGTTTTTAAATTGCGATTTTCCCGATTCCAAATTTATTATAGTTTCCTCTTTATCCTTTCTATCCTTTCTATCTTCTCTATCCTGTCTATCCCGTTTATCCTCTCTATCCTCTCTATCCTCTGTCATCTATCTGCTATCAGATCAAAATTAAATTTCTCGAAATCCAGGGTGTGATATATTATCACCATCATTGTGATTTTGTGAAGTCATATTTGATACAAATCTAGAGACCGTGTTTTTTTTTAGTAAATGTTTAAATTATTTGCCCTTACCTCATGCCAGGTATATCGCAAGAAGTAAAAAAGAATAAGAAACTTTTTTTTTGTTATTGCATAACATGAAATCGACTTGCAACTTTGAATGGTAATTTCTGATTTCGGTAATGGGTGCATGCTACAAAGAAGTGCCTCTGTTTTTTTTTATCGTATCGTATCGTAAGGTAGGTACCTCACCTACGTTCTTTCTTGAATTTTAACTTTTCTCACTTTGTAATCATTTAGCGTTTGCATTATGTAAGAGATGTTTATTATTGGTTATTTGGTTGGTGTCAATTGTCTAGACGGTTAACATATTTGAACGCAATTTTATGATGTGGTATGGTTGGTTCATCAGAATAAATTTGTATTACTTATTGGTATTAAATCATGATGAAGTGTAGTCAAGATTTGAATTTAAGAATTTTGTTAAACGAGAGAAGAAGGAGACATATTTGGAAGCATTGTAGGTAAAACTTAAAATATTTTTTCTCGTTGATCACGTATTATTAAAAAAAAAAGATTATTTTTGCATTTTTTTTTTATTTGTTCAAAGACATCAGTTAGACACTTCAATAGCAATATTACAACAATTACTCAAAGATAAGCTCCCGGAAATGTTTCTAATGATGTTCTTTTTTTTTAAATTACTTTGACCTTGGCCTATATGTTGACTTGCAAACCATTTATTTAAACAAATAGTAATAGATAATATGACAATGAATAATGATATGTGTTCATTTAACAAAGAAGTTCTTGACACTGAAGCTTCAACAGTATACCTCTAATAAACTCTTAAATAGTAACAAAACACACACAAACACAAAAGAAAAAAAAAACAACAATAATAAATTGTTAGAAAAAGTTCAGGTTAACAATTTGTCAAAAATTAGGTAGGTATAGATAAAGCTTAAATAACGTCAGCACATTTCAAATATTTGTCAACATTATTGACTCACCTTAAACTTGGAAATACATATTTGTAAGAATAATAAGTAAAGCAGGTGAGTGGAACAATACAAGATCGGTAAAAAAAAAAAAAAATACGAAACAGTAACTTAACGAATGTTTTCAGTGTTCACTGTTCATACAAATAATGTGGGATTTTTTGAATAAATTCTTTGTCAGGTAATTTATTTTGTTTGTTTAAGATGTTGATTTTGCGTTTACTAAAGAAATATTTTTGCCTGAAAAATAGTGTTCTTGGGATCAGGGAGATAAATTTGAACCTATTGTCCCTTCTGAGATAATTTACTGTTTGAGAAAAAATATATTATAAAATATGTATTTTACGAATTTTAATAAATAATAATTTGAATTTAAAAAAATTTCATTCAATCAAATCTCCTCTTTAAGCTTAAAGACACTATGTTGCAAGAGTAAAAGAATGATTAAGTTGCATTTGTTTGCAAATAAAGGTACTTCCAGGTACATTTTTATAAAAGTTTAGGACAGAGTGATTGAGAATTAATTTTTAAATTGGCAACACTGTTTCTAGTGACATTAAATTTAAAAGATGATCTTTGCTCATTATAATATCTTATCTCATGCTAAGATCAATCAAGTAGAGAAAAAAAATTATAAGACTAGCCTTGGAAGTCATACTTCTATTCTTCTCATCGTGGAGTGATTTGAAAACGTTGTAACTAAGGAAAATAAGACAAAATAAGGCCAAATTACAAGCCTTATTTTTGTATTTCCTAAGCATTTCTTTAAAAGTGGCTACGTGAAAATTAGCCTTAATGAAAAATGAACCCAACAGAAAATGAAAATGGACAAAAATTGGGATTACTCTTCATATTGAAAAAAAAAAATTATATTTTCAAAATGTATCAACAAATAATTTTGAAAATCCAAAATTTGATTTTTTGAAAATTTTGATAGCAATATTATTCAAACTTATTAGTATCTAGTTTTTGTGCAAAAAAATTTTATTAAAATTGATTCGACAGATAATGAGATAGTCGAAAACCCAAAAATGGTTTTATGAGAGGTACCATTTTTAAACAATAGATACACTTTTTTTCTCTATAATATGGTTGATCGTTCTGATCGTTCACACAAAAATTTTAATCAAAATCGTAGAGCCGTTTTTGAGATTTTTAATACCGGTTTTTAAAAATTTTTATGTATAGGAGGTATCTAACTTTATTTTTGGTTATAAAAAAAATTTATTTAAAATCTGCTAGATAATGTAAAAAACTGCTGGGTGCTAAGTTTAATAAAAAAAAAAATTAAACTTTTTTTAAAAATCTAAAAAAAAAATTAAAATTTTGGTACACAACATTTTTAAAATTAGTAAACATTTTCTATAAAAAATAATTGATCAAAATCAGTTGAACCGTTTTTGAGAAAATCGAAAATAAAAAAAAATGGTTTTATGGGAGGTACCATTTTAAAATATTTTTTTTCGAAATTTCATTTTTGTAAAAAATATTATTGATATTTTTTAAAAAAAAGTTTTGGGCACGTTTTTTAGAAAAATAGGATTTTAATTTTTTACCAAAAAAAATTGTATGGCAGGTACCGTTATTTTTGGTCTTAAATAAAAAATAAAAAAACGTATGAGGGGAATGCCTAAAAAACTCTAGGTACCAAGTTTAAAGAAAATCGACCCACCCGTTTAAGCTCCAGCCGAACAGACAGACGAAATTTCGTTCGGGCGAAATTCACAATAGCTTTTAAAATTCTCGGCGAGCAAAAAATTAAAAGGTGAAATATTTTTCGGACAAAATTCATAATAAAGCTGAATAGTCTTTTACAAGCTATAGTTTTTCCTTAACATTTATGGATTTCGAGCAAATTAACAAAAACCTAAATTTTTCCCTTCCCCACCCCACAAATTTGGTTCCCAAAATAAGGTTACTTTTATGAAAAGTCTAAATCTAAACACATAAATTATAGGTCCTGCCAAGCTTCAGCTCTCTCATAATTTTCTCGAAGTGAAAGTCTAATTTTAATTGGGTAACTGTTTTTTTTTTTAAATATAGTACATATTTATGCCTCCTGACTTCTAAAAAAGCTAAGGAATAAGAAAACTGAAGTTCTCAACAATGAGTACATTATACATTGTACAGAGTAGAAAACATTTACATTTACAATTATCCACATTGATCCTATAACATTAATGCCATTTTTTCACATATCAAGAATTTTAGTATAATTGGTATAAAACTGGTCTAAACCATCAATTAAATAGTATTTTAGAATAATGTTAAAATACTTTTATGAATATTAAAAAAAAAACACTGACTTCTATTTGCGCGTGATTGTTATAAAATTATTGTATTGTATTTAACAAATTTTAATATATTTTCCCACGGTATAAACTGCTCTAAATTTTTAGGAAAGGATTTTCAAGATTAACGGTTTCACTGTAAATTGAGTTTCTTATCAAAAAAATTTAAATTGAAGGAACATGTTAATTAGAGCTTTATACGAGTTTTCCTTAAGTATGAATACATTTTTAAATTTACTTATAATTTTTATAATTTTTTTCTAAAGGAGATGAAATCAACCACAATATCGCTGACATTGTCCGAAAAAAATAACCAAAAGCCAGCAGGAACTATTTAGGAATAAAGTTGGACAACAAAAAAAGAAAAAAAAAACAAGGCCTCTCTCTTTTAAGTCTGACATTTGCATAAACTTTGCCGTATCTTGTATCTGGAAAAAAAAAAACAAGTAAACAAAATAAAATATGTATAGCAAACAATACCAGAAGGAAGATATGATAATGTAGGTATTGGATATAGATATAGATACATATAAGTACGCACACGTCTGATCTGCAACGCAGCACTAAAGACTCCAGCAGCATTATATGGCATAGATGTGGATGATGGCTTGGAGCACCAACAAGACACAACAATAAGAAGCTGCATATAGCATCGCAAACATAACGAAAAAGTGAAAGTATCTGCGATGATGATGATGATGATGCCCAAAAGCAAAAGTTTTCTTCTTAATTTTGCAATTTGGCGCCGTGACTTTAAATCTTGACTTGAAAAGCAGCCATGTGGATTTAGTGGGCGCATCATCTTGAACCCGCAAGCCCAACGCGCTAGACAGCAGCGGTTCGACGGCGGCGCGGCGGCGTAGCTTATTTATAGCGAAAGCCATCAAGACTATAACCCCAATCAATAAGATTCAGCACATACATACATATATTGCGAGGACCACTATACGGATGCAGATGCACCGTACAGTATTGTAACTGATGGCAGCTTGAGGTTACGCCAAGTTTGGCCAAACACAACGACACGACGACGACGACGCGGACGCATACACACCACCACACCAGCAACCTCAGTGCGAAATCGAGAGTTCCTTTCCTGGTTTTTCTTCCGAAATGCAGATCCACACCGATTGTGGGAGTGAATTATGCACTATGCAGCCATAGCGAAGGGGGATCACCCGCCATCTCTTACACGCGTCGCATCGCTCCATCATGATGATCTGTTTATGGCAGATCTATAAGCTGGAAGTATCTGCGTATATAATTAGATACACCATCTAATTGTTATCGATATTTATGGGCAATCCGATGGGCAATGGCAATGGGAAGCTGAAAGGTGGAATGTTAATCCAAACAAATGGCTCAAAGGTGAAGGTAATTTTTCTGGGAAGACTTTTCTATAAAAGAGGTAAGGTAGGTAGGGTATAGAGTGAAAGTTTCACGTCCGTCGTTGTCGTCGTCGTCGATCGGATGGCATCGGACAGTTGTCAGAGTTTCTATATAGCTACGAAGGAAAAACAAAAATTATAATTATTTCAAGAAGAGAAAGAAGCCAAACTCACAAATACAAAAAATATCATTTTAAGTAATTGCATTTTTTTGTGACTTGAAGAAGATGACGATCAGGCCAGGAGAGGGCCCATAAGCAGGAGTTTATAAGTTGTTTTTATTTTTTTTTTTTGTTTGCTTTGAATTATAATGACGTGTCGTTGCAGGAACAAAGGAGGGAAGACTGGTTTTGGCAAAAAAAGAATTTTGTAGACATGTAATTATGTATTCCGGCGGTTCGGTTGAATGGGAATTCATGTCGGTTCCTTGCATTTCGGGTCTGTTTTTTTTTTTTTTTTTGGCAACAATTTTTGCTGCTGAAATTTTGTTGGAGTTTCTTCATCCGGTAGAAAACACCTGTCTTGGTTGCTGCCCAAGTTCTTGTTTTGTATTCTTCTTTTTTGTATTAAATTTTGAAGTTGAAATCTTTGGAATGTTGGAGTAGGTAGGTACCCTCATACATCTGGCTTAAGTTTTGTGGTCAAACTTTTTTCTTCGTATTTTCTTCATCATTTGTTGTTACCTCTGGGAAAATTATATTCTCAAAATTAAAAGAATCGTTTAAACAGTGAGCCATCCATGCCTTGGTTTCTTTTTAGGTAAAATAGCAAATTTACAGTATTCCTTATTTCCGGATGTGACTGATATACACACTCTCTTTACTGACATTTTGCTGCCTTTTTTTTAAATTCTGTGTTAAGAAATAGCTTGCAAAGAAATTTACAGATAGAGATAATTTTTGAATGTCAATGTTGCGAGGGCACACTAAAAAATCAAATTACCGGAACCGACATAATTCGTTTTTCCTATATATACAATCCTTAATAGTAATTCAGTGAAATTCTTTAAAAAAAAACCTAAAGATGCATCACATTGAAAAGTTTAATGAACAATTGTTTTGTTCTGGAGATTGATTCGATAAGGAGTCTTGAAGTGTGTTGAATTGAATTTTGTTTATTTCTTCTATAGCATACAAAATTACACAGCAGCAAATAAATTTTAATTTTTATTGTCGTCAAATAAGAACTGCAGAGTACGTAAACTAAAAGCTACAAAGTTTTCTAGAAAAAACGCATTTTTTGATATGACAATTTAAGCAGTTTGACTTAGACCAGCAAGATAAATTGTCAAGATCTTTTTGAAGCTTAAAGCACATTAACACAAGTCATCATTCAAAATTGTTTTAGATCAACTGCATATAATTTTAATGTGACTTACTTAAATTGATATAATTGACAATAACTTCAATTATAATAATAAAAAGCAAGGGCCCAAGGTGACTACCCTGAGGAACACCTGACGACATAAATTTATTTGACATTGAGGTGTATTCCTGAATTGTAACTTTCTATATTTTCCCAATCAAAAAATGAAGAGATTAATTTAAGTAAATTAGAATGAATCCAAAAGGTATTAAGTTTAAAAAGCAAGATGTTATGATTTATTAAATTGAAAGCTTTGCTAAAATCAACTTAAAACAAACAACGAGAAATAGTAATATAGTAGACCCTCTTCAAATAAACCTGAGTTTAACTGAGTTTTCAAAAACTTTAAAAATTGCGGACAACTTGGAAATACTACTAAAATATTCAAAATAATTATTGAACCCGATTAAAAAATGTAAACAAAGGAAGATTTACATTCTTCTTAAAATATTCAAGATGACAAAGATAGATAGGAAATCGTTTTATCAGCCTTCTTGGCGATGTCAATTTGCCGCCTTGGACCTGCGATTTGACCCCTTTCGATTTTTTTTTTGTGGGGAACTGTGAAAGATCGATGGGAATGCCAACAATCCGGAAACGATTCAAGCACTTAAGGGCAATATCATTGAAGCAATCCGTGAGCTACAGTCCGAAACCATCATCAACAAGGTCTTGGAAAATAGGAATGACAGAATTCTTTCAAGTGTCTCTATAAAAAAAAAACGGTGAGGGTACAAATTATTTTAAAAGTTATACAAAAATGTAAAAATGAATTACAAATAATTTCCAAGCCACTATTGCTCAACTCAATAGTTGGTGGGCCAACTTGGTGCAATCTAAAATTCTATAAATTTCTAATACATCTCCGTTAGGTAACTAGTTTGAGCATTAAATACAAAATTTCCTCAAGTTACATAAATAGATAGTAATGCTTCATAAACAAACAAACAAAAAAACAACGAAACGTGAAATAGGAATTTATAGAAAAATGTAAAAAGCAAGAAACTTGCTTTTTTTTTTAATAAATAAAACAACTTACAAATATTTTTGAGTAAAACAAAAATCCACCATATGATTTCTTCAAAAAGTACCTATAAATTTGTTGACCCCAACAAAAAAAATTAAAACAAATGGAGTTGTCCATTTTATGGAACTAAAATTAATTTTTGGTTCAAGTTATTTTTTGTTTTGCTTTTCAATTGCAGCAAACTTTCTTTTATTTGTGTTTTTTTTTTTTTAATTATTCTGACAGCTGTTATTCGGTAGTACCAAATGTGAAATATAAAAACAAGGCTACTGCGGACGGGTTTATTGTGGAAATTTCTTATTGTACTATACCTATATAAAATCCCAAAATAAACACGCCTATTATTAGAAAAAATTTCGTAAGTTTTGTAAAAAAAATTTTAATCAAATCGAATAGGTAAACTAGAAAATTAAGCATACCTATACCTAACCCAGATAATGTATTCTCAATTTTTTATCTAAATCGTTTTAACCATTTTTGATGGGAGTTAAAAGCTGTATATCAGCTACGGTTGTTTTTTGTCCTAAACAAATATCAAAATAAACGTCTAAAAAATTTTTAAAACAGACTTTTTGTCAGATGGAAAATACACTTACATAGCAGATGAAAGAATGACCACTTTTATCGTATTACCTTTTATTAGTGTCAAACAATATTTGACTTCACAAAAATTTGAGTTTTATCGTTTTTCAAAATCAAAAGTACCTATAAACATAAAATTTGGAGCAGCACCTCCCCACTTTTTTTTGCTCACTTTATCTTTTAAATAGATTCAATTAATTCACATTGATTAAAAAAAAGAGATTTGTAATATAAAATATTCAGCTTACAATTTTGAACATTTCCATTAGTAAAATTTTTTTGGTTTAAGGAACCGAAATGATATTAAAATCGACAAGTTGGAAACGCAGCAGGGAGATCTACCTTGGTATCAAAATATGTTTTGTTTATATCATACAACTTTAAAATTTAATGTTTTGAGGGCAGAAATGAAAAACAAACTGATTTTTTTAACTTTTCCGCCACATATTCTTTTTGAAAAAAAAAACAATATTATTGTAATGCAGCTACCTGTTATTCATAAATCATAAGCCAAAACGAAAATTCAAATTTAATTTCATAATTTCATAATAATTTCAAGAAAATTATATATACAAAATTTGAACCGAATCTACCCACCTGTTTAGGCTTCAGTTTGATGTACAGTAATCATTTGATGAATACACTTTTTTGGAATTCTACATTATTGTATAATGTTTTGTGACATTTTTTTCTACACTTGTCCTAAGCAAAACGTCTTTATTGTGCCAAAAGTAGGTAAATAGGAAGTGTGTGTACCTTTTATACCCCTCCCCACCCCTTTTATATCTATATCTCTTCTATTTAAATAAAATCAAACTAACCGCAGAAACAAGAAACGATTGCCAATAGTTTTAAATTAATGTATACAGTCCTAGTTAAAAAGTCTTTTACAGTGAATCTAGAATAACAAGATTTCAATTGACTTTCATCTTGTGAACAATCAACTCTTATATACCAACATACTCCTATATATAGCCGTTCTGGTTCAAAAACTATCTCTTCTTGATGGCGAATTGAACTGGTAAGAAAAAGTGTCACATTCCTAATGCAGCCATGAACGCGAAACATCTATTGTAACACACTTTTAGAGTTTAGTAGAATCCAGAATCAATTCTGAACATATCGAATGCCGACATCAATCGATTTTAAAATCTTCATGTCTTTGGGTCTTATTCTTAATCCTATTTTATATTTTTTTATAGAACTAGAATGCACATCCTTGTGGCAATTAAATGGCGCACAAGAATTCAATTTGGACAAATCAATGATCGCCATACAAGGTTGCGTGTTCACTGGCACCTTGCCGCACTGTTCTTGCTTCATTCCGATCGATTCCGTCGCCGTCACTGCACCGTCATTGTCCGCTAGATCTAACCAACCAAACAACCATCACAATCTTAGCTAGGTACCTATAGAGATATAGGTATGAGAGGTTTCCTGCTGACTTTAAATTCCATGACTTGAAAGATAGATTGCCGTAACGAGTGAAAATTGTTATAATTATTTAGCTAAATACTGGTAATCATCTGTGGAGCGCGTTATGCTACATTGCACATTCGCTTCAACTAGGTAGGTTAGGTATAGGTATATTGAATCCCCATTCCCCAGATACACACTTCGGCGACAGACTGAAGGAACCCAATATAACAACACCCAGACATCATGAGGCGTCTCTCTAACATGGCAAACCATCCACCGTCCGTCGCATCATCGAAGCACCAAATCAACTTGTAGGTAGGTATACAGATATCCCAACCGCAAAGCTATATATTTGCCACACCACCGGCTCCGCATCAAGACTAGATTTGCACATGTGCTACGCGGACTTATGGTGCACCTTACACACCACTCTAGCGCATATAAGTGCCTCCTAGATAATGGAGCTGCTGCAGCAGCAACATCATAGACTATGTGGTTAGTGTGTGCTTATATAGATATGGTGTGATGGTGGCATGCTAGTTCTACATCCGTACCTAGACCATCAAGTCGACATTCAACTTGACCTTGTTCCTTCAAGGCTCCTCCACCGAGAGTGTGTGGTGTAAGCGTCTTTTTAAAGGTGGTTTGCTTTTCCTTCAAGGGGATTCACAATACATCTATTTTATGTTGCAACTAAACTAACCAACCAACCGACCGACTGAACGCGACGCGACAACGCAAAAGACGACAAGTTTTCCTTTCCAAGTTTTGTTTTTTTGTTTGCTATCTCTGCGCTAAATGCGCCTGCTCTGCCTTCCTTGGGTTCTTGTGCTCGTTTTCTAGACAACAACAGGCGCATTCCATGTCCAGGACGGATCAGTGAGAGCCAAGCGCAGCAAAGCCAAGCCAAGGCAAGCCAAGTAGTGAAACATGTGAGAAATGTCGTCAATTATAGGTCGTCACATTTCTGTGATGAAAGGTTGCTGCTTGCTCTCTAAGACAACAATCATCATACATCTGAAGTTTATCATATTTTTTTTTGTATATACAGAAACAAGTATTTAATCTTTTTTGAGGCGCTTCGGATGATGCGGACAAAATATTTTCTTTGAAAGTTGTACAAATTTATTATTTTTTTTTTTATTAATATTGTAAGTGATTTAATTTTTGTTTGTTTTTTTTTTTTAGTAAAACTGTCATAATTTTTGTTGATGTCGCGAAATAACGCTCATTTATATGCACAGCTTGAATCAGAGACTTGATGAGAGTCTTCAAAGTGAAATTCGTGCTTAGTTCAATTATTTTGCGCACATGGTTATACTCGCACTTTAGATATAACTCATATGTGGAACTATGTTTGTTTTAGAAAGTGATAGTGAAACTTATTAAAATATACCGGCTTTATATGTTCGCAAGTATCACGTGTGTTCGTTTTATGGGAGGAAATTCAATTGCATTCTAAACGCATATCATAAATTTGAAGCTAAATATGGTTGTATCGTCTCCTTAAAGACCGTGTCCCATGTCCCATTATTTAATTTTGTTTTAAATTTTATTTTTTGTAAAAAAAAAAAAACGCTGGTATGCTGGATTTCGTTTTGGTAAAATTGTTTTAAATGAAAAGCGAGGTACAAAATTCTTGGGGCCATTTTCAAGAAAAATATAAGCGTTTCCTAAAAAGTATTATAAAATTTTAATTTCGCATTCCTTATATCTCGCATTGTAATAATATATTTATTATATAATTCTCCGAGTAACTTTGCTAATTATTTAAAAAAAAAAGCCAGATTTTGTTTATGCGAAATTTGTATAGTGCGATATTTAGATAATGTGAGATTTTTTGTCTCAAAGATAGAAATTTTCAAAATGCGAGATATTGAAAATGAAAAATTTTATTTATGCGATATTGCAAGTAGGTACTAGCGAGATTTTTTTCTCAAAGTGTGAAATTTTGATAATGCGAAATTTTGATTATGCGAGATTTCGATAAGATAATTTTTTCTTCTGAAAAGATTTTTATCTTTAAGCGGAAGGTTTTGTCATGAAAGATTTTAATAATGCGCGATGTTGACACTTACTGTGGCATAGTACTATTGACATCCTATGTCCCTAAGAGTCTAACAGCAACAAAATATTTCTTTAAAAATGATCTTCGTATATCGGTCTTCGCATTGTCTATTGACGCAAGATGGCGATTGAAATCAGAATTGAAAAGAGTTATGCTGCAGTTATTATTTTATAAGGGGATCTTTATATGTACATATGTATGTTTAAGTTAAATTTTGTTATTCATAAGCAAACGCAAACAAAACTTAAGGTAGAACTATAATAGTCGGAAGATATGTCGGATCGGAAGCAAATGCCAAAACCGAACGAAAAGTTACCTTCCAAAACGTCAAATGCACAAGTCACCCATAATCAAAGATACTCACTTTAAAAATCCCAAATCTTGTCTGCAAGTTGATAATTAGCTTTTTTGTCATAACAAGTGAGAAGAGGTATGTAAAACGACGCGCATATAGACATTTCTCATCGGCGCACTCAAATTTGTTGTTCTGTTTCACACGACCATTCATGTACACGCAATGAAAATACAAAAAACAGTTTCCGCAAATATGTACATAGGTCTTGTAGTGTGAAACGTGCAAATATATGAGAATCTTTGATACATACATCAATTTGCAGAAAGCTCTCAGTCAGTGAGCGCTCTTCACTTCCGAAAGCAAAAGTTAACAAAAACTGAACGAAACGAAGCAAAACTCAATTATGGGCTCGTCATAGGAATTTATTGTATTCGTTTCGTTTCGTACGACCACGTACGTCGGTCGCCTTCCCACTATTATGGTTCTACCTTTAGGGGCAGAAGTGGTAAGTGTCACATACGTAACAAAAATGTGTAAAAACTTGTAAACTTCAAAAACAAACATTTTATCAAACCGAGAACTAAAAAGAATAATGTAATCCACCGTTAGATAGACAAAATTTCATTGCATTTGAAAATTATAGGTATAGGTACTCAGACTAAATTTATATTTTAAAGGCTAGATAAAATGCCACACTTGTATCTGGTTGACAAATAAAATTGAATCTTTCACCTTTTCAACTTTTTGTGTGTTTTGTTATTTCAGGATATAAAAATTTGGTGCAGGAATTCAGTCAACTTTAAAAAGAATAGCGCAAAATTTTAAACGATTTAGTACGATGTTAAAGCCATTTTGTCATAGTAAAAATGCTTTAAGATCGTACTAAATGGTTTAAAATTTTGGGCTAATAATTTTAAATTGCAGTGAGAAATTATTTAACCTTTCAAGTGAAATGGTAACACTTTTATGACAATAATTCTCATTAATTGGTAACACAAAAGAAATAAGTAAAAAAAAAATAGTGATCTACAACTCTTAACTATTCCTTTTTGTCAGTTATCGGTAGAAATGAAAGGGACCTTTTTTGCAGCTCATGATTTTTTTAAAGTTATCCTCGTGACGTAACAGAAAATGATTTCATATAGCTCAACTTTAGCAATTATTATTATTATTTTTAATTTAGTGCATGCATACCTACATCTTCCTTCCCTATATTTACTAAAAAATAAATAAAAATAAAATTATGAGTACCTATGAGTGTCACATCCGTAACATTGAAAAAATGCACCATAAACACCAAACTGTCAGTTTTTCTGGATGTAACAGCGTCTCAACAATGGCTTGGAGGATTATCATCACTCCAAATACGGTAGTTCTACTTATTGACTAAGCCATTAAACGAAAAATGAGCTTCATCGCTGAACAAAATTTTCTTGTAAAAATCACAACATTTTGCATGCGGTGTCAGTTCATTTTGAAATGCCAAAACAAACTAAAAATAAATCACTTGACAGCTGACAAAATGGCCGCCAATTAATATTAGTGTTGGCAACTTAAAGTTCAATACCTCTAAAAAAATACACCCTTTATAAATAGGTTACTATTCCCTGCGTTCGAGGATTTATGAGATAGGCTATCCATCTATCTCAAAAATTTTCATATACGTGGGGTTGTTGTTGCATCAGCTGTTTTGTCACAAAAGGAATTACAACAACACAAATCTATCCGGATAGCTTTGGATTGATCCCCCAAGGCGACCATTGTAAATTATAACAATTATAACGTAGGTGTCGTTGACCTTTTCAATAAAAAAATGTTTAAATCTTTTTTTCAAAAGCTTGTTGTCTTCAAACCATTATATGAGCCTCTAAAAGTCATAAAATGATTTATGCAGATAAGTTTTGACGTAAACCAAAAAAAAAAAAAAATAAGATAGGTATCTATTAAAGTAATTTTTAAAACATGTTACTGTCAAAAATGCAGCTTCTTAAATGTCTGCCAATGAATGACATTTAAACTCCCGCTGTACATCTTCATTAACTTATTCACTCAAAATGCACGTAAAACACATAAATCAAATCTCAAATGTCATGTACGTATATTTACCAACTTCATCAGCAGCAGCAGCAGCTGTCAAAAGTCATATTCAATTCATATACATACCTACTCATACAAATTTAAGAAATTATGTAATATTTTTTCGAAGTCTGCAGGGTCACAATCACAACTCACAACATCAGACACTTTGTACGGCTTAAAATATTAAAAAAAAAAAAAATTCTTCCAAACAATAAAAAATTGAAGGACAACAAATTATCACACATCTCTGATTAATGGAGCGGATTTGCGTTGGTGATATTGACGCAGCTCTTTAACTGTCATGTCAGTTCTGCCACATGAGACATTATATGCAGCAAGATGTCATCCATATAGGTAAGTGAACGTGCGCATTGAAATGAATGTGAGTAAAATACAACCAATCCAGCAATTGTTGTTATTGTTTATACACTCGGTTCAGACTTGAAAGGCCTGATGGCCTGAATGGTGTAACAGCCGGCTTTAGACAATATTTTTTTGCATAATAAAAAGTCTTGCACTTCAGTTCGTTCGTTTGGCAGCGCTAGCAGCGGGGGGAGTATAATGTAGTTTGCTTCAAAAGACATTTAACCGCCCAACACAATGATTGTGTTAATTGCATTTTATACACGATCTCTATAGTGTGGGGCGGCTCACAACGGCACAGCAGAGGCGGCGGCGGTGGCGCTGCAAAACTAATTGCCGACGATGACGATGAGGGACCGCTGTAAATGTTGTAAGTTCACACATTGTTTATGTAAAGTCGTGATATTTTTTTTTTTTCAATTTTTTTTTGGTTTTTTGATGACAACAATACCAAACTTAATTAATTGTTCACTCAAATGGAAATGGCTTAATGATTTATCTGTGCGCAATTTTTGGCATTGGGATCTGAATTCGCATTCCACCTGGATTATGTAATAATTGCCATTATTTTGGCAATCATCAACGCTATTGTAGCATAAAATTACGACGATAACTGCTGACTGATGTTTTTTCTTTGTAAACAAAAAAAAAACATCTAATATGAGATCATACCTCTGAAAAACGTTATTCAAGTGTGAAAAGCTCTGTGGGCTCTGGTTATTATTCATTAGGTACTCGTTTAACTCTTTATTGTTTGTTCATTGTGATTTTGACATTAGCTGTCACAATGACAATCTTTTGATACTTTTGATGTCGTTGATGTCACTTTGATAAATCTAGAACACAGTTAGGTATATTCATTACTCAAACATCTGTCACCTCTCTCTCTATCGTAGTAATCTGTAGGAAATACTTTCTTTAAAGCTTTTCATACGAAATTTTATTAAAGAAAGAACAAAACTTCGATGAATAACTTGGTAAGAAAACAAAAATACACAGAAAGATTAGGTACAAATAGAGGTAATAATTTATGACGCTTTTATTTAATGATTTGATTAGAGATAGTGCTGATATTACCTATACCTATTTGTTAAGCTAATGATATCATACATCATTTTGTATTAGTACCTATTACCGTTAGATAAGATAGGTAGGTACCATAACAACGTTCACAGCCATAAGATTGGGAAGGTATGTAAGTGTTTGTAATGTGTTTGTTGTTGCTAAAATTAGAACATTAAGTTCTGTTGATTTAATAAGGATAATGATAATAATGATTTATTAAAATAAGCTTTCAGTTTTATGACTGCTTAGTTCTGAGTGCTGTCAGTTTAATCTATTTTTCAACACATATCTAGCATAAAAAAGAAAAAGATTGGTTTAACCATAGAACCATATTGTTTTCTGATCATTTTGACCATTAGAGGGCTGGTGTTGGCGGTGGTTAAACGAAAGACATTGTGGGCCACTAAGGTACATATAAAGCTTAATTGTCTGGTAAACTTTGACTTTCCATCCTATAACTGCCATAGAAAAACATTTTCAGAATATACAAGACTTAATCGTAGACAGATACTCCACAACCCGAACCATAAACATTATAAAGACTTTACGATGCAACTCAGAACGGTGCAAAACTATCAACAAAAACAAATTAGATTAAAAAATTTGCAAGTCCATTTTATCAAGTTATCTTAAGTTAAACAAATCAAGAACACTCTCAAACTAATTTCAAAAGGAAATTAATAGGTACTTATTGTTATAAATTATTTTGTTCTCATGGCTTATGGCTAGAACAAATTGAAATTGTGAATAGCTTATGAAGTAGACTATAGATAAACTATCTAGAGAGTTATCAGTTGTGAATATTTGCTATATCAAGTTTTGTTAGCTCCCGATTGCACTTCAATTTTAGGTTAAACTAACATTTACAGAAATAGGAATACAACGAATAGAAAGCAGATTCCTTTCACTTAAGCGCCTAATGGGTGACTTCTCCTGTTGACAAAAATTTACTTTTTGTTGGTTTTTGATATTGGCTTCAGTGCGTCTCCCACTTTTATGTTTCTATAACTTTCAGAATTATTTTTTCAGTAATTCAGTTAACTCTGAGTCAAACCAGAGTTAGTTAATTCTGCAAATAAAATGAACTCGAATTAATTAATAAGCAGTTTTTCAATGTAGGATTAACTTTAAGTTTCAGGTTCAGATTTTCAGGGCGAGATCCTTCCAGGTTGAAAGTTAAACCAGAGTTATAACTTATAACTCATGAAAAATGTTTTTAAGTCAATTTAGATCCCGAGTTAACCTTCATATATCTCATCGAATTTGGTGAGTTAAATCTGGATTAACTGAATAGATATTTCTGACAGAAGTGTATCAAAAAAAAACTATGGAAATAGAGAGGGTGAAACTGTGTTTCAATGGTAAAAACGCAATTCCATAATGCCACACTTTGATTTCAGAAGATTTTTGACAACTGAAAGATAAAGTTAATTGTATACACTGACAAACTGCCTCAAGTTCAATTTGTTTGTAGGCTTAACTAACTTTAGTTTAACTCATAGTTAGCTTAGGCACTAAACAAACTGGCCCTAAATTGTCAAAAATCTGTCGAAATCAAAGTGCGACACTATGGAATATAAATGCGCTCACTCTTAAAACCGAGAGAGTGACATTATAAAATCTAAGAAATATCTGATATCGGTTATTCCACAGTTAACACCCAAATCAAGTCAAGTCAAATCGGAATCTTGAGTCAACTTGAATTATAACTTCAAGACTGATGATCTCGCACTGAAAAATTGGAACTAGTATGAAGGAAAGTTAGTCAGCTAATTCGCTTCTAGCTACACCATTATTATATCGATATAGGAGTTTTTGGACAACTGATGACGTCAAGATTATTTTTAACAAACATTTTGGAAGAATTTCCCAATCGTGTTTAAAGTTACTAGACATTTTTAAATCTGTTGAAAATATTATTATTAATTGCATCAATATGGGTGTTTTTGGAAATTTGATGACTGCAATTTTTTACAGTCATTAAATAAAATAAATAAACAAATTCAATCATAAATGATAAAATCAGTTATTTTCGGTTTAACTTGATATCTTGAAATATATTAACTTTGTTTTTATTTATGAGAATTTTGAATAATTTTAAATTGTATTCAGAATTAAATATTATTATTTAAATTTTAATAATTTGAAACGTCCTTTTCAAGATATTCAAATTTAAAAAGATAAATATAATTTTATAATAATTAGATTACAAAATAGATATAAACACAATTCTTTTTCCAAATAATTTTTAGGACAGAATGTAAGTACCTATTATATAAATATTTAGTAGAAATAAATATTAATTTTTAAAACATTTTAGAGACCTGAAAAAGTACTTAAACAAGTACGAAACGTCGTCTATCAAAAAGTAGATAAAGAAAGAAAGACCTGAAGCCCACAGAAATAGGATTCAAATATATTGAATTAAGAATTAAAGGTCACGAAAAAGGAATAATTATGTATATTAGAATATGTTTTCAAAATGTTTGAAATTTTTCGATAACTTTTCAAACTGATTGTTCGATTCTAATAAAATTAAAACCAGCAATTTTTTAGGGCTTTTCAGATTTTGAAAAAAAAACACTCATATCAACATAACTGTTATAATTTCAAAAATGTAGATACACACCCCTGTTCTAATTTCCGTTTCGAATCAAATCCGAAACAAAATTGATTTCCGCACGGATTCAAAAAAGGTGTTCTGATTTTCACTTTCACGTTAGCTAGTATTCAAACCTTTTTTCTTTGGAAATCAATAAAAATACAGTTAGAAACATCAAATTTGTTGAAAAATTACACAAATCACAAAAATATTTAATAATATACGTACTACATGAACCAAAATAACATTTAAATTTTTTTTTTCAATTTAAGTCGAACTTTTCAGAGCTTAAATTTTTGACTGCAATTAAGCATCACTTTTGAAAATATATCAAAATTTTGGAAATTTCGTGTTTTAAATTTTTTATTTTGAGAAAAATTTATAAAATAAACAACAAAAACGCGAAAAAATATAAATTGCACAATGCCCACATAATATATTTAACAAAAAATGTCAAAAATAGGAAGTAATAATGGGATTTTATTTAATTTTTGTATTCGTTTAAAATAAAATAATTTTGAAAATTTTTGAAAGCAATATTGTTTGACATAATATTTTTAAAATGAACTGAAATAAAATTTAGAATTTCACCGCATCAATCAATCACAGAAAACTGATCTGTATCAAATTTGATGGGACGGGTCGACCGCGTTAAGTCTATAGCTAAAATAACAGTTTACAGTTGACGCACGAATGCACTTACCGTCAGACGGTATGACGAAACCCACTTTTAAGAAAATGCACCAATGATAGTTGAGAAACAAGACTTGAAGCAGAAAATTGAGCTTTGTATCCAATATTCAGCCTGTCAGCCACATTTATGCGCAATGATCATAGAAAATATCATCAAAAGAGTATCTACATTTGTCAACACACTCAAGGGGGTCAATTAACCGGTATATTAAATCAACGTTTGTATATTTTATGAATCAATAAATAAAATAATTTTTTTTTAATAAATTCAAGGTTTTTTATCAAAATTCCTTGTTGCGTGAATTTTGGGACACCCTTTATATATATGTAAAAGATTGTAAAACTCCAACGAAAAAACAATATCAATGCATATTCTTAAAAGTTCAAGGTTAAAAAACTTCATATATGCTTAAAAAAATATTATCAGAGTTCAAACCGGGGGACCTTCAAAGAGGATGAGTATATAAATGCAGTAAAAATGCATATCCTTAACTTCTGATTCAAACATGAATAACAAAAGAAATATCAAATAAAATTAAATACATAATAATAAAAACATAAATACAAACAAAAATCAAATAAAAAAAAAAATACTCATAAAATTAATTCAAAGATCATATTTGTATGCTAATTTGTAACCTCAAAAGAGCCTTTTAATATTTTATTCAAAAAAATCTACACATCAGGGGTATGTGTGTTTATGTAGGTATATCTTGATGCGACAAAAAATAAGCAGCTTTAAATGTTAAAAATTTACCGGCTTGAGACTTTTTAAGTATTAGGTTAAATGATTTAAATTATTGTTTAAAGCTGTTATATGACTTAATTTTAACTCTAAAAGTGTTTGACGACAACCACAACAAGACACTGCGAGTTTACAAAAAAAAAAAAAAAAAAAAAAAACTAAGCAGCAACAATGCCAGCAACAACAACAAACACGAAATGCAACGCACATATTATTAAACCTTACCTACGATTCAAAAGATAAAGATACATTTTTGCCTGATGTGGTTGTTATTTTTTCCCTTTTTGAAACTCATATTCTTTGGATTATTTTCTTTTTCATTTTCTTATTCCATTTTTAAGTTTTTTAACTTCAAAGAAAATGAAACAAAAAAAAAAAAATTGTTTTCTTGGACCCTCTTAACGACACTGTCACGAATATCGTGATCTCCTTCAGAATGAGCTGCAAGCCATTCAGCAGGCAGAACCTATGTATATATGTAGAATATGCACAAGGGAATGCCCTAATCTTTTAACAAAATCTAGGACTGCTTTAATAAAAATGCAATTAATATTCTTTCAGTTTGTTTTAAACACTACTTGCATGTTGTTCGCATATAGGTACAAAAAATACCTTTTCATTTTGATTTCAATAGTTTGGTTGATTAAAAAGAATTTTCAGTTTTTGTGACAAAAAAAAAAAAATAAGAAAAACCTGCTAAGAAAAACACAGATACATGTCGCAGATAGAACTAATTACTATGGAACTAGCACGCATTTAGCATAATTTTATTCTCGAAGAAGAACAGCAACTTAAAATAGAATCTGTGAAGCTATAGTTTAGCTACATGTTACACGGAGAAAAAAATTGATATGATTTTTATTTAACAGGAAACACTCATATTGGAGATGATGCTACAAAATAGAGTTTTATTGAAAAAAGTTATTCGTTGTATAGTACGATATGACATGTATTACAAATACAACATCGGCAGTAGGATTACGGCCGATAAAAGCATAGGTATAGAATCTCCTACAGTGGATGGATTTTTGACGTTTGTTCAAGTCTCGAATTCAATTTTAATAGTTTTGTTTTTAGATGTTAGTGCGACTGATAATTGAATTGTATCTCGATGGATGTGTTCAGGGAGTAATTATAATTGTAATTTTCCATTGGACAAAGAAATCGATCTTTTTGATATTTCTTGGTTAGTTTTTATTTCTAAAAATTCAGAGAACTCCCTAAAAAGCTATTTCTCACTTTTGATATCAAAAAATAAATAAATGAATTAATACATTTTTTTGCACTCGTTGAACAATGATATTCTTTGGCACGACATCAAAGTAGATAAAAAGATATGAAGATTTCTCTTTTACTTTCAAAGTGACGAAGGAAAATTAGTAGGTTTTCAGAATTTGTCCCACTTTAACGAGAGAGCAATTCTTTCTCTTTCGGTTGCAAAAGAAGAACAAATTTTAAAAATACAGTATTTTAGTAAACAGGATTTTAAAACATTTGTTTCGAGATTTTTGAGAAACGGAATTTTAAAAACCGGGATTCCGATACGCTACCTAAATATTCTATATCAGATGCCGTTATTTTTTGCGTTATTTTTTCAATTTTCTCAAAAACTAGAAGACATAAAAGCATTCGGTTTTTTGTGTTTCAGAATTGTTATGAGCATTGACCACAAAATGAAAACTAAGTTTTTCATTTCACAATTTTGAGAAAAGTTGATCCAAACAGTTTTTTTTGCGTTTTTTCATAAAAATTTTGAGTTTGAATGCAAATTTTTTGAAAACTATTGACATATGTAAATAATATAATTTAAATGTAGAATTAAAGAATAGACTTCTGGCTTTTAAAACCGTTATTGTTTTGCATTTTAAGTATTGCCGTTGTTTTTTAATATTTGTTTTTCCATTAAAGTCGTTTTTTTCGAAAATCGCCCCTACCCCCTAAACGGGGCGAGATAGACCCCCCCTCCCCCCCCTCCGTTATAAATTTTCGGCGCCCAAGTTATCGTACTCGTGCCGGAAATTTTTTTTAGTGTAGATATATTTATACTTGTTTTAAGAAAAAATTTTACTGAAGCACCACTACCATCACCACCGGTACCGTATCAAGCTAACAAAACATAGAATTAGAATATTTAGAAGAGTTTAAGTTAAGTTTTGATTGCGTTAGTTTTATGATATAATTTTAAACTGTTACCTAACGGCGGCGTTCGGGTTACCTTTAAAGGTTTTTTTTTGCTGTATTTTCTTAGCATTTATAATATAATTATAATTATATGTAATTTCTTTCATTCGTTGAATAAATATTGTTTTATTTTTTTTTTTAATCTTTTATGCTCAATGTTTAAATATTTAACACAAATAAATAACAACTGGGGTCAAAATCTTGGCATTGATGATGAAAGCAGAAGGAAACATTGAAAAAAATTAACAAATGTGGAAATCTATTTTATGATTGGAGTATGACTGTGTATGATGATGTGGTTTTGGATATATTACAATTTGATGGACGAGAATGGGAATGTCGGGAAATCAATGGAATGGATGATGATGATGGTTCTTTGATGGAAATTTTGTTTGCTTCATTAGATTGGTAAAATCCCTGTTCATTTGAGTTCATATAATAATCTACATAATAATATGTAGTTTAGATATCTTTCATTGACACACTTTCAGTGATGGAGACTTTTAAATGAGTTTTCTTGATGTGAACTTTATGATCTGTTTAAGATTTTAATGGTTTGTCTTGTTTATGCGGGACTAACATTATTATTATTATTATTGTACATTTTTACGGGACTAACATAAGACAATTAAATTGAAAATTTTATAAAGCGGTAAATATAGCAATCAAGAAAGTTCGCTAGTATTTATGGATAGTCTTTTCGATGTATTTTTTATTTTAATTACCATGTTTATATATATTTAGTATAGACACATAATGTTTGGAAATTTGAAATACAAATATTTTAAATGAGTTCTAAAATTAAAAAAAAAGAAACAGAATCTTCAGTGGAATATTTAAAAATAATTACGAAATTAATATTGAAAACTATTTTTAGTAAATAATAAAATATAAGCAACAAGCATTGTAAAATTTTTGGAAAAATAATTATGGTGTTCTTATTAAAGCTCGATGGCGTATAATCAGCTTAACGATTTATTTACCATCACCTAAAGCTGAGCTGTTTCCGAATGAAATAAAAAAATCAAATAAGTTTCAGTGCAAAATAGTTCACACTTTAAGTATAATACTTAATTAAATACTTTTATATGACTTTAACTTGCATTTTTTTTATGAAAAATTATGATTTTATAATACTAAACTCAAGGTGGTGAAAAACTCCAAACAAGTGGTTTAACGGGGACCAGATTTGTAGTGCCTATATGTTTCATTTTTAGTTTCAAAAACTTTTCTCTACCAACGGGGAATCTAACATAAGATCATAATCCAGTTCCACCCCAATTATAAATTTTATTGTTTAGCATTTTATTGCCAAACTGAACCACTTGCCGACTAACTGGGATCAAATTCAGGTCTATACCACCTTTGAAAAATGTTCTTCTGCCTCTGACGAGGAAGAGATAAATTATAAAAAAATTACTGGTAGACGGCCTTCGGCCAAAGTTGTCATAAGTTATGTGTTGCTTCAACACAGCCTACATACGGTCAATGCGTTAACGACTGCATTGATATGAATTTTATGATTAACGGATTGATTATTTTGAGTAACGGTGTCATTGAAGTTAGGACACATCAGCAGAAAGCTTGTCAGAGAATTGTCTGCATCCCAAAGTTGACAGAACAGAATTTTGTTCTACTGCTACGTCATCGTAGCCTGCGTTGATCTTCATCTAAATTCCAAAAATTTCAAATTTTTTATAAATTTTTTAATGGGAGTCGGACAGAATCTCAAAATCTGTAGTCCAAAAATCCAAAAATCCCAAAATCTTGAAAATCCCAGAATCTTGAAAATCCCAAAATCTTGAAAATCCCAGAATCTTGAAAATCCCAAAATCAAGAAAACTTTAAATCCCGAGATATAATTATTCTGAAAACCCAAAATCCATAAAGTCCAAAAAACCCAAAATCCAGAAAATATAAAATCTAAAAACCCGAAAGCTCGAAACAGCATTAATAATCAAATCCAACATCAAAAATACAAAAAACCCAAAATCCAGAAAATCCAAATATCGGAACACCCCAAAATTCCCAAACAATTTTTTCTCTGGAATTTAGATTTTTGGGAATTCGGGTTTTGGGATTTCGGATTTTCTGGATTTTGTGTTTTCAGAAAAATTCTCCGGATTGCGCAGAAAATTGTTGTTTAACTTTAATTTCAGAAAACTTACAACACTTACAAAGAAATGGTTGAGATTCCACTATAATTAGCCTAAGCGGGTACATCAATTTCCTTTAAATTTAAAACAGAGAATTTCTTTGTAATTTGTAATTCCCTGGAAGAGAAATTCGATTTTTTATTCTCCCTCATTTCGAAAAGGATTGCTGTCATACAACGATTTTGTTCAAAATTTTCTCAAAAAATGGCTTTAACGATTTGGATTAAACTTCGTATTTGTAATGACCAAAATGATTTTCCACAACAAAAAACGTACAACGGAAATAGGGTTTTGATAAGATTTTGAAAAAATTTCCTTGTACAGCTTTATCGATTTTGTTATAATTTAGCAATCTGGTGGTCCTTAAAAGTTTAAATAATATTGCATTTGAATGTTTAAAAATATAATTTGATTAAGCAAAAAATTCACTTGCTTAGTACTTTTAATTTTTTTAATTTTTTTTTCGTTAAAACGTACCTTCATTATAGTTGTTAAACACAAGAGAAAGCTCGTGCTATTTCTGGTAAACAAAAATTTTAAAATATTGAATTGTTTATTCGTTTCTTCTTTTTTTGTTTTAGCCGTAATTTATTTAAATCACTCAAGAGTGTTTGTTACGTTTACGATTTCAGTCACAATTTTTATTGTAAAAATAAATCAACCTTTTGTTTATAGTAAGATAACAAAAATTAAAACAAAAAAAAATAGTGACATTAAATCTGTTTTCAATGTGACACATTCAAAACTTCTTAATTAATTTTTATTTTGAAGGTAGCTATACTTAAATTTTATGAGTTAAATTATAAAAAAAACTTGAATTTTGACTAATAAATTTTTCAACACGATATCCCAAACCAGATCTCTTTAATATTCATCTTGACACTTCTTTAATTATATTCTAAAATAAAACTAAATTTAAAATTAGATTTAACAATTAAAATTAATAACTTTGCTGACATTATCTAATGTACATATTTTTGAGAACAAAACAAAAAGAAAATCTTAAATTAAATAGACTGTTCGTCTAAGATTTCTCGTCATTCTCATAAATAAGAAATATTTTATTTATTTTAAATTTTTTTTACCTCTGATGTTTATAGTTTTTCGTGCCAAGAATTTATAATAGTTTACAATATTCTATCGCCTACGGAAATTAGTTTTGGTACCAAAAAAAAAAAAAAAAACAAAAAACAAAATAAAATAAATTAAATATGTATATCTATGAATGTATATATTTGAAAAAGTGCACCACACTTTCGAAGATGTGTCACATTTCTATTTTCAAAAAATTTCATTAATATTATATTTTTGGTTTGTATTTTTTTATATACATTTTTTTTTTTTTATTTCGGGTAAATGACCCAGTTCTTAATTTATTGTTTTTGTTTTTAACCAGCCACGTCCTTAAAATTTATTTTTAAATATTATACATACATAATGTTTCACTCATTTGTTAATTTGATAAAAATAAGTATAAGGGTTTTTTATGTGTGTCTTTGACTAATACAATGAAAACATAAATATATGAAATTGATTAAGCGATTTCTAAGTTGGAAAAGACTTAGATATAGATTTATGGATGTAATAAATACCAAAGAACCGGAAATCATAATTTCCAAAATTCCAAAAGATTAATATAGATCATGTCATTAATTCAAAGTTCTGAGGGTTGAAAATGATAATACTAAAGCAGAATTTGACTTATCGATTTTTTTTTTCTGGAAAGGATTTTGAAAATATAATCGAATATTTCTTTGAATATCCCGTCGAATATCACATCGAATATTTCATCGAATATCCCATTGAATATCCCATTTGCTTAGAATACCTCTTAAGAAATAATTTTGCAAAATTCGAAATTCTTCAAATTAATTTGGAGAAATAAACGAGACATTTTCTTGTTTTTACATAACTAGTTTTGTCTTAGTATCTACAAACCTTAATATTTTAAATTTTAGAGTCAATGCCCTAAATTTATAAATAATGGGTGATTTTTTAAGAGGTTTAGAACTTAAAAAAAAAAAAAAACACACAAAATTCGAAAAAATGAATGAAATATTTATTTGAATCGATAGTTTGAACCTTGCAATTTAATGTTTAAAGATAATTTCATGCAAATGTTGACCGCGGCTGCGTCTCAGGTAGCCCATCCACTGAGTCCAATTTTGGCATACTCTTTCACACATATCGGCCGGTATCTCACGAATGAATGCATGGATGTTGGCTTCCAGTGCGTCAATCGAAGCGGGCTTGTCCCTATAGACATTAGCCTTGACATACCCCCACAAAAAATAATCTAATGGTGTCAAATCGCACGATCTAGGCGGCCAATTGACCGGCCCGAAACGTGAAATTAACTGTTCACCAAACTCGCCTCGCAATTGCGCCATTGTTTCGCGTGCTGTGTGGCATGTGGCACCGTCTTGTTGAAACCACATATCATGCAAGTCAAGAACTTCCATTTCGGGCAAAAAAAAGTTTGTTATCATCGCTCGGTAGCGTTCACCATTGACAGTAACGCTGCGATTCGCATCATCTTTGAAGAAATATGGCCCAATAATGCCGCCGGCCCATAAACCGCACCAAACAGTGGCTTTTTCGGGATGCATTGGTAGCTGTTGCAATGCTTCTGGCTGATCTTCACTCCAAAATGCGGCAATTTTGCTTATTTACGTACCCATTCAACCAAAAATGAGCCTCATCGCTGAACACGCTGAGCGCGCGATGAACATTTCGAACCGAGCACGAATTTTGATAGTAAAATTCAATAATTTGCAAGCGTTGTTCATTTGTAAGACGATCCATGGTTAAATTGCAAACCAAACTGAAGCTGTTTGACAGTGACACAGGCACTAAACACACGTCAGCTGTCAAAACCAGTGTTGCCAAAACCAAACCAGCTAAAAAATCACCCGTTATATATAGAGGAAGTATTAAAAATAAAATTATATGTTGGACATGTCTACCTACCTACATATGTAGCTATATTTAAATAAAATTATAACAATGATTCTGCCTACGTTTCTAACCCAAAAAAAAAATCTTAAAAAAAAAACTCAATCCCTAAACCCTGCGTGCACTTTCTGATTAGGTTACGGTTTACTGTCCAGAAAAAGAAAAATTAAAAATATCATCGTATATTCTTCATACATACCTACCTACACTGTAGAGGTGTGTATAAATAACCAAACTGCAACTCCTGTGGATTTCGTGTGAAATCAATCCGCAATGTCAATTTATCAAGACCACCCAAATATAGTGTTACCAGCCAACAAAGAAAAAAAAGGAAAACATAAAACAAGTCGTTTGAAGATAAAAATGAAACCCACTGACCTAGTTTCTTGTATAATTCACGCCCCATGTTCTTAAAGTCTATACTGACCGTGTGCATAATTGTTCTTTGGCACGCATATTATATACTGTGACGTTAATCCAAGTTAACATTTTATGGCCGTATATATTTGTATCCTTTAAGAGTTATAAAAATATTAAAATAACGAAATTCATCCGCATTCATACGTACATATAAATATATGAAATATGTTTAATTGAATTGAAGGCGACACCATACCAGGACCACACCTCATTATTTTTGTTAGCGATAATATCTGTGTTTAGTGTGTCTGCCCATCAAGTCTTCGTATGTTTATTTTATTTTTTATTGAAATATAGGAGGATATATAGGAATTACATTTCATTGTTGCAATTTATGAATGGCAACAGCAACATTATAATTTCAAACCCTCACATGATTATTATCAAAGATTAACGACATATGAGGATTTCAATATGCGAAAGTGGTGGAGTACACAGATATAAATTAATATTTTCAATTAAAGTGACATAATTGGCGCGGGTGTGGGAGGAATTTTTAATCAAGATACAAAAATTTGTTTGTGATGTTTTCTTTATAAGAAATTGAATTTAAATAAGAGATCAAAATCTATAAAAAAAAAAACAAACAAAAAAAGTAAATTAAGTGAGCAGTTGTCTAGTCAATCAAAGTGTTGAAATTTAAGAAGTCTGGAGCCTGATGGAATATCGTTTTTGCCGATCGAATTTTGTTTTATTGAACTAACTATTAAAGCATTTTAAAATTGTTTTTTTACTTTTAAACTTAGCTTAAGTCTTTACTAAAATTCACAAGTAATTTATGGGTCCGAAATTTGTTTTATTTCCCATCTTGGATGTAACAAAATGGAGTTTTTTTTATTTTTTATATTTATTTATTTTTAGTTGCGATATACATATGTATATGTAATAGGTATGTTTGTATTACATACATGTAGGTACCATATAATAAGTTATAGATTTGTAAAAAAATATAGAGATACAAATTTTGATCAAACTTGACATCACGATGATGGCGAAGTTAAAAAAGGGTATTACGCAATTCTGTTAGTCTTTCTGTGTGTCCGTTCGTATAAATGGATGGGTCGATATTCTTTAAACTTGGTATATCTAGCGGGCTTTTGGCCATTCCCCCTTAATAAGACCAAAAAATAACGGTACCTGCCCTACATTTTTTTTTAGCAATTAATGAAAATCTTATTTTTCTAAAAAACGTGCCCAGAGTTTTTTTATTCAGTAATTGTTTTATCAAAAAGGCTAGCATTTGGAAAAAAGAAAAATTCAGCAGAAAATCGGTTATAAATGGTATCCTTCGATGGAACCATTTTTTTATTGTTGTTTTTTTTCAAAACGGGTTCATCTGATTTAAATAAATTTTTCATGGAGATTATTTAAAACTTTTTTAAAGTTTTACACACATACTACTTACTAGAACTCATAGAACCATTTTTGGGTTTTCGATTATCTCAGTATCAGTCGAACCGATTTTATTGATAGATTAATAAGTTTAAATAATATTGCATATTAAAATTTTCGAATTAATTTTGGATTATTAAGAAAATTTTCAAAATTATTTTTTGAAAATTCGATATTTCTAAAACATATTTTAAATTAAATAATAATTAAATTCGACTTTAAGGGAGTCGACTGTATTTAATTTTTTTTACACAAGAACTTCTAAAAAGTTAAAATCATATATGGTTTAAGAAAAAAATACTTTTTTGAAAAACCAATAGATCAAAACCATTTCCTGGTTTTTTTTTGAAATTTTGAAAAAAAAAATTAATATAAAAATTGAATTGAATTGGCCCACTTGCTTAGGCTCATAGCTCATTTACAATGGACGCACAAACGCTGACGTTAAGTCAAAAACCCATTGTTTTGAACTTCTCGATCATTGAAGTTTTGATTACAACCTACATTTTTTTTTTAACAAAAACCAATAATTGCCTTGTAAAGCAATTAAAAACAAAGAGTTCTCACTTCTTTTAAGAAATCTCAAAAAAATTAATATTGTATTAAGAAATTTTGTTTTCAATTTTTTGAAATTTTGTTATGTTAAAAAATTTATTTCATTTAGGTAAAATCATAAATTTGGATTGATTTTCGATAAGTCTTTACTTTTATATAATAAAAGAGTTGAAATCGTTTTTTGTTATATCTGAAAATTTTAATTTTCGAATTACAAAATTTTACTATTCATTGGCAAGCAAAATTTTGAATTAAAAATACAAAAATATGATGAATATTATTTTGTATTTATGTACATTATTTTCAGTTATGAATTTTTGTTCATACGCAGAGTTTAGAAAACCGAAATTTCGAGTCACTTCTGTCTACGCTAACAAAACTGAAACATTATAGAGAACCTAAGAACCATTATTCGATATGTATATTATTATTAATAACATACAAAATTGATACCTATATTTAACTATTTATTAATATGAATATGAAATTCAATTCTTAAACTATAGATAAAAATAATCGGGGGAAATCCCAAAAAAATACGATCTCATAAATACGAGTATTTCCTTCCTATATAATTTTCCGTATTCATCTTTTATTATTGATCCTTGAAAATAATACTTTTATTGTAAATAATTTTGGGAAAAGGGATTTCAATGACAAACAAAAATAGTATTATTTTCCATTCATGGCAGGTATATCGACAGTAAAAATGTATGAATGAACTCTGTTACAAGGGAAGCAATAAAAATTTTATTCTACCTGTTTTAAATTAAAATGGTGTATAGGTAGGTACAATACAAACACAATATTCACCCAAATAATATCCAAATTGGGGTATTTTCTTCTAGATCACATAGCGCCGCCGACCGCCCGGCCGCTTTGAACAATAATATTTTATGACACTTGATACCGGCCGGTTGGTTATTATTGTGACTGTTAAAATTTCTGTAAAACAAAACGGAGTATATTATGAGGCAAAGGCTACATAAAAGATTAACCGGAAATTGGTTTCAATTTTCTTTTCATGTTGTAAAAAAAATTCAGTAGTATACCTAAAAAATTTGATAAATTTTCCTCACAGTTTTAAAGAACAAACTTCTAAATTCTCAATTAAAATTTTTATTAATGATTGTTGAGTATATTATATTCATTAATATTCAGCTCAGCATTTATCACCTTTTTATGATTAAAAGATTAAACAAAAATAACCAATAAATTAAACTCTTAAGCTGTGTTAGTTTTAAATTTTTTCACGATCATTAAACCCAAAATTGTATGTTTGCTTAACAGTTAACATAAAAATGATTAGTTATCTAAATATTCCCACCTCCCTATGCACATTAATAATTTTTATTTTATACATTAACAAAAGAAATCACACTTTTGGAATTTTAAATTATTAATTATTTTTTAAATTAAGAAACAAACAAAAAAGAAAAAAACAATCCATTGTAAAATTTGAACTTAGTTTAAAAATTAAGTTGGTTGGATTAACAATGCTAAATGACATGACGGAAAAAAGTTTAATGAAGTCTGGTTGGATGACTTCGTTTCATTTTTATAGTACGGCAGCTAAAGAGATTTAAATTTTATATTTTTAATTTTTATATTTCAGTCCATTTTATAAACGTCTACTAATTTTCAGTATTAAAAATAAAACTATGGCGCAAAATTTTAGATAAATTTAGTACGATGTTAAAGGTTAAAAAGTTTAGTTTTTTTTTTTATGTGCGTAAACTGCCACAAAACTTTAATGTTAACGTTTTGTTTCAAAAAAAAGGCTTCCATTTACTTCTACTACTTGTTCTAATTTAAATGTTTATCTGAATGCTGATCAAAATTTGTATTTGAAATTGTTACGAGTGTGACTATTATTCTTGCTCATAAATAAAATAATATAAACGAAATGGAAAATTACTGTCATCATAAGTGTAGGACAATTCTGTTTAACTTTTGTTGCAAAACATAACATGTGTGTGTTACGTTTATGACACATAACACTTTCTGACTGTAGAATATAATATTTTTCTTACTTTCCCAAATCAAAAGTGTGACACACATTTTTTAGTATTAAAACATAAAATATTTTTGTTACGTTTATGACACATATCACTTTATAAAGGTAGAACATAACATTGTTCTTATTTCTTCAAATTATAAGTTTGACACAAATTTTTTATGTGTTTTTGTAGTAAAACGTAACATATTTTTGTTACGTTTATGACACATATCACTTTCTGACCGTAGGAAAAACTTTTCGCTTTCCCAAATTAGGAGTTTGATACAAATTTATTTTGCTTCATTTAATAAAACATAACATCAATTTGTTACGTTTGTGACACTTATCACTTTCTGAAAGTAAAACATAACAATTTTCTTACTTAACCGAATAATAAGTTTTATAAAAATTGTGATATGTGTCATAAACATAACAATTTTCTTACTTAACCGAATAATAAGTTTTATAAAAATTGTGTTTGAACAATAAAACAAAACAAGTTTTAGTTACGTTTGTGACACTTATAATTTTAGAAAAAAATAATTGCACATAAAATCAGTTTTGTTTTAAATACTGCGATTCCGGGTTTCCAAATTATTTTAACAAAAATTTACCTACTTCTTGACCAATAAATTACAAGTGGTTCAGACGGAAAATAAGTAATATAATTATAATAACAAATTAAATTATTACATTTCTTTTTAATCAGTTGAGAGACCATTTAAGATTCTTGAACTTCACCTCCCAGTTCAGTTTTAAATTAAATCAAAGCGCATGAAACATTTTCAGACTTTGAATCTTATAATCATGTTTTATTTTTGTATTTTTTGTTACTGAGGATGAGCTATTAAATTTAAATTTATAAAAGGAAGTCTTAAACAAAATAACAATTTAAATTATCATTTTAAGGATTGATGAAACTCGCAGCCTTGAAAGAATTCACGACGCGCACGTCTCAAACTTACGATAAAGCCATTAAAATTTCAAACCATAATATAGGCTCAATATCAAGTGTAATAAACTCATTTTGCATCATATAAGTAAGTAAGAGCCTTAGACAACAGCTTGTTAGATTGTGAAGCTATGATGAGAGGGTTGGTTTAAAAAAAAAAAAAAACATTCTATAATATCAGACTTGTTATAGGGAAGGTGTTTCACACCTAAAAAGTAATTTAAATTAAACATCACACGTTTCCACATGTCTCTTTACCCCCGGAATTCACAGATTTTTGTTTTATTATAAAAGAGAATAATCTGTCTGTCTGCCTGTCTCGTAATATAGAAAAAAAAAAAAACATAATATAAAACAAGGAGAAGAAGAAAGAGGAAAAAAAATTGTTAATAATAAGTTTTTATGGGCGCACATGAACTCCATATATTGCGTCCCACATTGATCGTTCACATTGTGTGCCGCTTCATGTTGTATATTATTATATTATAATATGTTTGTTAGGCTCACAGAAGATCGTGCCCAGCTTTATCTGTTGGCCTCTCAACAAAGTCTTGTTGGGACCTTATCTAGCGTGCTCTCCAGCCACATATTCATTTGTACGTACGGCTGATGTTACTCCATTCAAAGTCAAGGTGAAGCAGTTGAGCACACATCATCAACACATACCCATCATTGTTGTCAGAGCTGTTTTTTAATATTTTTTTTTTTTGCTCATTTTTTTTTTAGTTTATATATTCACATAAGGTGGCAACCTTTTGTAGAAGGAAATTCCAGGCAAAAAAAATAAAAAAAAAAAACAAGAATGTGTTTTAGGAAACACCATCATATCGAGATGATGGGAGACTCAAAGTCTTATGTGGGCAATTACATCGTTTTTCTTATTATTGCTATTTCCTCTTATACTATTTCAAAATTATGCACTTCTTGTTCTCATTTTTACTTGACTTGTTTTATTCTTCTCTGTTAATTCGTTTTGCATTACAATTATCATACCCAACTTGATTTTTATTCTTTTATTCAAATTCAAACGGAAATTCAATGTTTAGAGTTTTTTTTTTATTAGAATGATGGTCCAATTACAGATTCTAAGCAGCGCAGCCAGAAGCGCCTTGAACGTAAAAATATGAACTCTATTAAGGTGAGGCTGACTCTAAAGATGTTCTGCATAGTTTTATAGTTATACCTGCGGAAATCAGCTGTTTTTTATTATTTATGATTAATCATGAAGTCATTGAAATTTCCGGTGGAGTTTATTAGAAAATATGTGAACATTCGAGTTCAATCAAGAGTGGTGGTATTCATTATATACTTCGGAAGCAAAAACGGGTTGCATCAGAAGAGCAAAAAATAAATAAATAAATAAATTATACAAAAAGCTTGCATATTCGAGTTAAGTTTTATTCAATCTGATGAAGAAAGAAGAACAAATTCATTAAAAATGTGTTAAATATTGCAAGTAGATATTTCCTTATGGATGAGTTTAGGTCTAAAATAATTTGTCCTCGATTTTTTTTTTCTTATAATTATGATAATTTTTTTCTGAAACTTTATTACTAAAATTCATTAAATATTTCATTTGTGGAAGAAATTTTCGACACGACAAGAAAAATGGCAAGATTTTGCTAAGTTAAGTCAAGGCCTTGTAAAGTTTTCGGTAGAAAAAAATAAAGACGAGAAAAACTTGTCAAATACTCTTAAGGTCATTGCTAATAAAAACTAATTAAAAAACCAGAATATTTTAGCTGGCAGGTTTTTGTTTGAATTCGTGAGATGGGCATATTATGAAGCTTACATTAGGGGTGTTTTTTTTTGTAAGCCCAGAAGGAATTGCACGAAAAAAAACGACCACAGGGATTAGCGACAGCATCACAGAAACAAAATGGAGTTTTCATACAAACTATCGATAACAAGTATATAATTCATGCCGATAACACAGGTTTTCTGTGTGCTTAAGTTAAGCACTATTATGTCCATCAAGTTAGCATAATGACTGAGTTCAAAAACCCATCAGACGCGCATTTGAAAAAGTGTTTGTTTTCTCTATAACTAGGGATTGTTTTTTTTGTTGCTTTTTTTACATTATCACATTGACGTATGCTAGAACTTCGGAATTTAGTGGAAAATAATGAGTTAAGAAAGTCAAAACAGAGAATGTTTACAAAGTCACGCCTCACGCATCCCAATACTAAACGCCAGTGATGCTCAATAACTGAGCAAGCAACACATCCAATTTTGTTTAGATGCTTTCATTTGACAATTTGACGTTTGAACTGAAAGGTTAACAAAAATATGGAGTCTCAAGCAAAGGAAGTTTATTTTTCTTTTGTTATTGTTTTTTTTTAATTCATAAATTATTGTTTATTATTATAATTATTATTGTCTTACTCTTACTACATATATATTTGGTGTTTATTTCAGGGAAATAACTTGGAATCATAAGCTGCAAAAAATGTTACTACTAAGTTGCAGATTGGAAAAAGGAAAAAGAATTTATCAACAAATGCAAGAAATAAACCCTCAATTTATATTTTCTAAGGAAGAATATCAAACTGATGCAAAGTAAAATGTTTCGAGATGCGTTCGAGATGCACATTAATAATGTAATGCTACTGCTTCAAAAGTTTTTGTTTGACATTTTTGAACTAAGCCTCACAATCGTACCGCCATATTATTCGCTCGAATAATCTCGATTAAAACTTTAATTTGAATGTAAATTAATTTTATTCCGAATAACTTAAAAAGGTCAAATTAATTGGATTAATTTTAAATTAGTTAAAATTTGCCGGTTAAGCGCGACAATTCCGATTTGTTTTTAAACAACGATTTTCTTATAAAGGGTGCCCCTTTAAATTTTTGCATTTGGAGTTAAAAAAAATACACGATTGATTGTTGAGAAACAAATGCACCCACAACGTATAATTTTGTGTGTAAAGATTAAGAAAATTAAGCGTGTATCAACGATGTTCGGCCACATTTATGCGAAAAGGTCATCAAAAATATCAATAAAAGAAAACATGTGCCAAAAAAGCCAAGGAGGCCACTTACTCGGTATTCTAGCCTGATTCACAATGCGATGCGACGAGAAAGTGAGACTTCGACGTGACGTCGCTTTTTTTCAATTTTTCGAACTTCTGACGCGACATGACGACGACAAATGCTTTTTTATGTATTATTTCGTTGTTTTAAATTTGTCATTAAAAAAGAACATCTCCTACGTCTACGTCTCGTTGTCTCGTCGCATTGTGAATCAGGTATCATAGATACCTATTATATATTATTAGTCTTGATCCCTTTTCCGATTCTATTACACCGATTTTGACAAATGAGACGTCAAACGAATCGGAATTATGTGTTGATTTGACTGTTTAATTTTAAAAATATTTATAATTTGTTTAAAAACTGCATTTGTTTGTTAATTATTATTATTCAAATAAAAATACACTCTAAAATGAACATTTCCAATTGGTATTATTTTGGCATGTGACATTAGGTAGGTTTAATTTATTAGGTCCGTTCATTTTAAAATAATTTCCTGCGTATTTTTTATGTAATTGTGAGAATTCTCACACGGATAGGCAAGTATTTTATGAAAGAAAAAAAAATATAATTTTTAATAAATTATGCGTTATTTTTGAGACTTCCTTTACCTGTTTAAAAAATAACAAAAAGTGAATTCCACTCAGTGTTGTTCTTTAAGAAGAAAAACCTTCTTGCTTTGCCACTGTCCAGTGTCCACAAATGGGACTTGAATAGACAAAACGGTACACCCGTAGATACTATTTGGGTAGCTACATTACATACACAGGTAAATATTTATTTTGCTAAACACAATTTGGAAAAGATCACATATTATTTGTTGTTAAGAACAATATTGTAAAGGCGTTAAGTTTTTCTATGTCGATACAAGAAATATTTCTCCACTTTTGATTATGTGGTTACATTCAATAAGAAGGACATTCGTTAAAATTTATGTTCAATTCCTTTTCAATAAGGCCAGACACACTGTGATATAAAATTTGGCTCTTATAAACTAATAAGGTAGGTTTGATTACCAGAATAATTCTATCTCTCTTAGCTCCCTTATTATAAAAAAAATCTCGTTCTTAATTTCAACTTCACGTCTTTAAGACTTTTTATGACTTACAATAGGTTAATATAATTTTTACATTTGTTGTTTTAATTTTAGTATAACAATGATTATTTACATAGGTACCTATAGTGCGAAAATGCACACTTTACTTTCTTCTCTCTCTCCTAAAAGGTAATTTTAGAAAGACCTTTTGAATGGGGATGTGTATTTTTCTGGATTGAAAGAAAATGTAAATATTAAGTAAATCTTCCTCTTTTTAATCTTCGGGTTCAGTATTTACATTTTCAAGTAGATACACTTATAACCCAGTCAATGAAGCCATTAAAATTAGGAAATAATCGCCGGAAAACTGGATTATGGTATATAGTCTCCTAATGGCGTTCTTAAGAAACTGTCAAAAGTCCTCATCGATATATGAGCGCTGCTAACAATTTAATGAGGAGTTAAAGACCCCCCAAAAGGGTTTTTTAAGAATAACTTCCGAATGGTTTGTTGTACAAAAAAAATTTCAAGGACTAATTTGTAGCTTAGAAAATTTCCTAAAAAAAAAATTACTATACTTTTTTTCATAAAAATAACCGTTTTCGAAATAAACCAATCGAAAGATTTAAGGGATTTACTTTTCTATGTAGTGGGGCGGTTTAATTAAAAAATTGTGCATTTTGTCATAAAAGCACAAATTTTCATTTTATGAAACATTATATGAGCATGATTTTAAGATATTGACCCACTCTATATGTCCACCCCTTTGGGTGGGAGGGCAAATTAAAAAAAAAAATATATAAAAAAGGAAATGTTTACAAAAACACAACGGCAACGGCATATCTGCCCTTATTGAAGTTATTTTAGTGCTTAGTTTTTGAATAGATAATTTTCAAATTATTTTTTTTTCCTAATTTTATTTTCAAAACTTTGAGTTATTATTAAATTCACGTCTCTCAATATTTTTTTTTGTTTAGTATGAGAGTAGTTTTTAGCTACGATTGATTTCGTTGAATCAAATTTAAACTGTCGTCATGGAGCTTGAAATTCACATCATCATTTTTTTTTTTAGCAATATCATTCTTTCTCTCTGTTGCAACTACAGCTTCTCGTACGAAATCTGCCGATTCTTCAACTTTGTTGTCGCCACCATTTAAAGTCGTCAAGTGAAAAAGAAAATTAAGAGTATAACATATTTCGATATCTCGCTTATCTTACTAGCAGCAAAACATACCTATTTTTCCCTATTTTTTCAATATACTTTTATAAAATCCTTCTAAAAGTATTAACAAACCCCTCAGTTTCTCTGAACTTTTACCACGCTCACTTTATACAAGAATTTGTTATCGTTATATTTTCGCAGCATCTCATTTATCATACACCTTCCTATAAGAGCGTGTTCGAAAAATTCTACTTGAATTAGCTAGAACTCATCTAGATTTTTCTGTCTATGTTTTTTTAGAGTTTAAACATTTCAAAGTTAATTAGCTCTATTACGAATCAAGTTCATATAAGTAAGAATTTTTAATTCTTCTAGCCTTTCAGGGATCTAGTTAAATTAATAAAAGATAACATTATTATCAAATCTTTGTCAATAATAGCAAAATTACCTTGGTTAATATAAACAAACTTATCTAATCGTATAGGTAGTTATTTTTCATCAAAATAATTCAAAAGACAGGAACTCTCATGATAAAAAGTCAACAAAATATAAGAATTTCAAAAAAACACTGGAAATCATTGTTAGACTTTTAGGAATTAATACATACACATATGTATTAAAAATTAAAGTTAGTATAAAGTATTATAAAATAATCTTTCCACAAAAGTGTCAATTTGTGGTAAAAATAAAAAAAAAATTGCGGGTGAGCTTTTTCCTACTTAATTAAAACAAAAATTAAAACACCTACAATCTATAGCCAGCATGTGTCATTTGAACAAAAAAATCCCACACGATAATCAAAGAAATCAATACGAATTGCAACCACCACCATTTGAAAAAGTCAATATTTTCAATGTTATTATTTTTTTTTCACGTATAAAAAATGTACAAAGGTATTTTCTTTTTTTTTGCAATACGACATCATTGTGGAAATTTTATCTTTTTAAATTAAAAAAATGTAGGTAGGTTTACTTACTCACCATAGAAACAGTTTGATTTCAATCAATTCTACCACAAAAAAATGTGTAGATAAATCAACAAAAAAAATATAGGTAATCAAAATTTAAAAATAATAATTATCGGTTAGGTAATCCTGTTTTGAATTTTGCATAAAATTCCACAGCTTTATTGTAACTTGTTATAACTTCTTCACAAAATATCAATAAATGAAAAATTTTCTTAAGTAATTTTTTACAAAATTTATTTCAATCACTAACTGATTAATCATAATTATTCATGAGGATCGGTGAAAAATATTTTATATCTTCGAAAATATACCACCAAACACCGCGTACACACGATCACGCACACACACACTCACGGTTCGGGTAGGTACTTGATAGATAGGATCCAATAAAAAACAAATTATTTTCAAAAAAAAAACAGCTTGTGTTGACAAAATGTTCGTTCACACAGTTACACAAAAAAAAATAAAACCAAAGCCTTTTTTTCTATTCTCAGATATGATGGATGATTTGTTGATTTATATTGAACCACCCTTAACACACATGACATGGAGGAAAAAAAATCAACAATTTAGCACAAGTTCATTCAACCGAAAATTAATTTTTTTTCCATCAAAAAATATTCATCCGTCAGAAAAAAAAACACAAAAATATTTATGCAA
Organism: Epistrophe eligans; assembly: GCA_951394125.1. NCBI lineage: Eukaryota > Metazoa > Arthropoda > Insecta > Diptera > Syrphidae > Epistrophe > Epistrophe eligans. Next base: position 35,846,635 of record OX596029.1, read on the forward strand.
AAAAAATTTTTGTGGTTGTCACTTAATTCTGCGGCCTGAGGTGCCAACCAGAGCCACCACCAACACACATACCTTGGTGTCTTATATTTTATTGATCAAATTTTCTTCGTCTACACTTCACTCCATTTTTCGCCGCTTTATTTATTTAAACAAAAAATTATATCTATAGCAAAAAAACAACAACAAAAATTGAGAAGCTCCACAAAACACACCATCAGCCACTTTGCATTCAAAATTGCAGGCGAAATATAAAACACAGATAGAAAAAAAATTGGCAAACACGTCTTTGCGTGTGAAGAAAGAAGACTCAAATAATCAAGCCACCCTTCGCGTCCGACTCCGAATTGTTGTGCCACCAAAGAAAACTCTTCAGGAAATTATTGACCACAAAGAAAGTAACACTAGAAATTCCAAAAAAAAAAACAAAATACGAAAATTCGAAGAGCATTTAATAGCAAAACTAACCGTGCGAACCGACAACCATCGAATAACTAAACCAGTGGTTGGTGGCAAAAGCTGGCTAGAGCGAATGCACCAATATAACATACGACGACAATGAGGAGAATGGAACGATTTTGGTTGGAGATTTTGTTATGTTACCAAAAAGTCAGTCTATGAGGAAGGTAAGAGTAAGTCGTCGTCGTCTTCGTCTGTCCAGAATCAGGTGATGGATCTAATGGATTTGAATGCGGGTCTTTGCCTGTTCGTATACTCTCTTGATTTCATTCTGTGGAGAGATGGAAGAGAGAGATTTTATATTGTGGTTGTTTGTGGAACGTGTGTCTCCCACGATACGACAAGACACGAAAAACCACACCAGGAGCGAGCTTATTTCGTATGTGCAAAAATCTAAGATACTTAGGCCGATAAAATTAAGGGGCGACATATTACAAATTCAGGAATCACAACACAATTCGTCGATCGAAAAGTGATTAAGTGAATAATTTGCCGTTAGTTAGTTGTGGTTATTTGAATTTTTCGTTAAAAGTTTTCTATGTTTTTTTTTCCTGCTTTGTTTTGATATCAAGTTAGCGAGCGGTAAAAACTTCACTGCTTTACTGTCTAATAATGCTAATCTAGATAAGAGAATTTGAATTTTGTCGTAAATTGTTCCTATGTTTCTATGTCTCAATTTTTAGGGTTTTGTTAAATTCATAAGAAGTTAGCTAAGTAGTCCCTCGAAAAAGGGTACAATATTTAATTAATGTATTATTAATCATTTACCTTTAGTAAGTTGTGACAGTTAAAATTTTGCCGTTCTATGTTTTTTTATTAAGGTTTTTTGCTTAATTCATATGAAGGTAGCAAAGGACCTCCTCGAATAGGGGTACAAATATTTTATATCGAATGGTTTATTGCTTAATAATTTGTCGTTATTTGGACTTTAATTAGTTGTGACAATTACAGCTATGTATGTATGCTCTGAAATGTTTTCTATGTTTTTGGTGGTCTTGTTTTTTTTAATTAATACGAAGTTAGCAGTTAGCAGTTTCTTGAAAAGGTGTTAAAACTTAATAAATTTAATGGTTTATTTCTTACAATTTAATTTCTGTCGTTAAATTAATGTTTTATATGTTTTTTTTTTTTTTTTTTTTTTGTGTTTCGTTGCTTTATTTATATGAAGTTCGATATAACATAAAATAGTTGTATTAAGAATTTTGTTTTCTTAATTTAAAAAAAAAAAAAAAACATACATAGAAATAATATAAAAGATTATCTGTGATAGTAACAATTATATTGTAAAATGTGTTCTATGTTTTTTTTTTATTTTAAACCATAGACAAAATTTTCCTGCTGAGCAATGTTTTTTATGTTTATCATATTTATTTTAAAAAAACATAGAAATCATTGAAAATATTAGCTGTGATAATAACACTTTTGTCGTTAATTTTGTCAATGTTTTTTATACCATAGAGGCATAGACAACTTTTCCCCCTAATGATTTTACTATCAGGCCCACTAACTAAGAAATCCACTCCTGCAGGCTCCATCAAAATATTAAAAAAAAAAGACTAAACGTAAAGTGCTGTGTATGTCTGAATTTGAATTCTAAAAGCGACAACAACGACGTAAAAGACGAAGAAGACGTGTGCTCAGGTAAAGCAAGCAACATAAGAACACTAAGTTGAGAACAACACACCGACCGACCGACACCATCATTTATCTACCTATGTAGGTAGGTATCTACCTGTTCGAATATTTAGCTCACTCTATATCTTGTTCACCTTCGTCGTCGTGGGTAGAACATCGATTCGTTACACTAAAATGCATTTAAGGCGAATGCATCCGTCGAACGCATCGTTTACAATTTATTTATATTTCGAAAATTTTATACTCGACTGTGATTCCGGCTTTTTTCTTGTAACTTGTATGAATGTAAATATTTCGTAGGTTATACCTGGATGGACCAAGAGAATTGAAAGATAAAAAAAAAAGATAAATACAAATAAAATGATCAAAATAGTATGCTACATGTATAGAGAATTATAAGAGGAGGTCCAAAAATATGAACTTATATCGAGTTTCTTGAAAAAAAAAAAGAAAAGAAACTTCTTGCTTAGATAGTGTGGTTGAACGTTGAAACCGTCGCTCGTCATCAGGAACTGACCAAACAAGTTGTTGTCGTTGTGGAACGTATTTTTAGGTTCTTTTATTTTGACATTGCATTTCTTCGATTTGAAAATGAAAAAAAATAAATAAATAAACATTGGGTATAGGTGTATTGGTGTATAGTATATTTTCTCTTATAGTTCTTAGACTCTTAAGAGAGAGATATAATTTATTCAGGTGTGTTTTGAATATATGAGTGGTAAATGGTGGAGATGGTTTTTCGATGGAAAGAGAAAAATTGAGAATTGTCATTAGAAATGTCATTTTATAGAAAATAACAGTTCATACAAATTAATAAACACTACAGCTGAACTTTTAATATTACTGTCGAGAGTTTTTATTTAATTTTGTTTATGAAAAATTATTTACTCACTTTTTCAAAAACTTAAAACAAAAAATGTTTATATTTGCTCTAGAAAATACTTTAAAATATTTATTCCCATTCGAAGGTCATAGCAGTGAATTTCTACCAATTGTAAATATATTATAACAAAAGTGACGAAAGTTAACAAATCACATTCGTATTTCAGGTCGTGCATGCGTCCGTGCTTGCGTGCGTGCGTCAATACTGCTTATTGACTACATATATGTATATTAGAACTTCAGAATGTAGAGCGGTCTCTTTGACAGTTTGTGAAGTTTTAATATAAAAGGAACAAATTTAAATCATAAACAATAACCATTAGTTATGTTTTTATTTTATTTATCAAATCAAAGTTATTTTCATTGTCCCCATTATTGTTAGTTACTCTATGAATGCAATTTGTTTATTTTTTTTCGTTTTTTTTTTTCTTATTTTGCTTTGTTTTTAAATTTTGAATTTAATAAGAAAAAAAAGTATTGAATAAGTCCCGATATACAATACCTACATTAAAATAAAATTAATACATTTATTAAATCAATTATGCCTAAAAAATACTCCAAATTAAATAATGAACGTAATTTGTGTGGTGGCGTATGAGTGATTTTTTTTAGTATTTAAAGGAAAAAGCAGTAAAATGAACTGAATTCATGTTTATTTTTTTAAATGGTCTTGGTCCAGCAATCAGGGGAATAAAACATATATACAAACAATATAGCACCATGTTGCACATATTTATGGAACTTAAACTTTAGCCCGAAAAATTCTTAAAAAATTAATATAATTAGAAATAAATTTATTAAACAACTTCTGAAATTTTGTGGCGCCAACGCGATGTAGGAGCAATTTTTTTTTAATAATTTTTTGGAAGTATATAAAATTTTTGAAAAGAAATTGGTACGTCATATTTTAATATTTATGAATGCGGAGTTTAAAAATATCGAATTTAAAAAAATAATTGATTTTTTTTTTCAAAATAAAAAAAAAAATTGAAAGACTTTCTATAAAAAAATTGTTTCTGAGAAAATCGAAAAATAAAAAAAATGGTTCTATTTATGTACATTTTTTACCGTTATCTTTGGTCCTACAAAAATGAAAAAAAAATGTCGGGGAAGTTTAAAAAATATTCACCCAACCGTTTAGGCTGCAGTCGAAAGGACAAACAGACGGTCAGAATTGAGAGACCCATTTTTTTCGACTTCAATATTAATGTAATGTTTGATCAACATCTCAAATTCGATTTTTTTGACTAATTCATGATTTGCCATATAATAATGTAGTAACAATATATAATCGCAAGTGAAAATTTAAAGGTGTATTTAAATTGGTGAAGTGGTAATTTTTTTTATTTTTAACTAACACTTTTTATTTCTTTACTCATGTGAAGTAAAATTAAGCCAGTGGCAAGTTTGAGAAGTAAACTCTTAGTGAAATAGGGTGAGCTGAGCGCTCTTTGACTTCAGTCAATTTTACTTGTATATTAAATTTTAACATTTTTAAGAGAAAAAGAAAAAAAGAGATTGAAATAAAATCAGTTATCTTCAAGATGCCGGTTACTTAAAAAAGATAAATAACAAAATAAGATTTAAAACATCCACAAGATTTGTTTCCCATCACACACAAATACCATGTATGACAACAACAACATTTTTGGTTGTTATTATTACTCTGGTAAATTGGTAAACAAAGACCACTAAATGCAACCCAGGTGATGGCAGGTAAATTTATATTCATTTGTTGTGCTTTATTTTGTTTTTAACGATTTTAAATCGAAAGAATAAAGGTAAGTTATGGAGTCTATCAAAAAACAAACAAAAATGGCTCATTACAACAAATATTATTAATTTATTAATTCATAATTCTACTTCAAAAAAATTCAATTAAATACTAAAAACTTAGCCGTGTTTGGATGAAAGTGTATAACAACTTAGTAACATTTTTTAAAAGCAAACAATAAGATATTTTTTTTTTTCTTTAAAAACAATAACAAAGTATTTACATATATTCATTTTTTTGTTATTGGTTACATTTGAAAAAATTCAGCTGAGCTAGCTACACACTTTCACTAAAACACTGCTAATAACTAAAGTCAAATCAAAAAAGGTTTTTGGTTGGATTTTTCAAAGTGCAACTCCGACTTTGATGGTTATTTTTTTTTTGCAATACTTATGTTTTTTTTTATTTGTATTATTTTAATTTAGAAACATTCAGGCAGGGGCTGGCAACTACATATTTCTGTTTTAAAATTACTACAAAGTTTCTTATGAGCAAAAAATCATTTTGGTCACAGCAATATTTTTATTTTTGCTGATGTAAGTCTGAAGATGATACTATAAATTCAAAAAAGTTAATTAATAAAATAAACATTTAAATTCGTATTTATTAGATTTTTGTCTACTTAGACACTGTCTAACTATTTTCAAATTAGTGGAAATATGTTTTATTTAATAAAAATAAATATTGCATTATTCGCGGTTAAAAGAATCTACTCTTGTGTGTAAGTTAGGCAGCTATAAGACAACAATAAACAAGGTTTTATGTTTTTAAATACATTTTCCAAAGTTGCACAGTTGTCTAAAGTTAGACAACGTTTATTAATAAGACCATTGTTTTATTAATTTATTTTTTTAAGAGAGTAAGTTTTTTTTTTTTTATTTATTCCTAATTAAGAGATTTACTTTGTATGTTTTAATTTTATTATTTAAAAAATATTTTGTAAATGTATTTTTGAACAACTAGCAAGAAAAATAAATTTTGACTACATTCACAAATTTACATCATTCCTTAATTTAAAAAAAACTTTGCGCCATTGATTAAATTAAATTAAATTTCCATACATTTTTAGTAAATTTGTATTTTTTTTTTTTTTTTTTTGAAAACTTTAGTTTTAAGTTCCGAACCCAGCTATGAGCAAAAAGGTACGACCCACTCGTGGGCTTTACTAATCTTCCTTAGTGCATTTTAAGGGAAAATAAAATCCCCTATAGATTGCAAGAAATTCATTAACGACTGCCTGCCAACTATCTACGTGTGATCCCAGCCGATCTTACCTTGCACCGCACCTATTCCCTCTCCTTTTGGGATACATCATATATGTAAGTTGTAGGTTCAATACAAACCTTGTGTATATGTTTGCACTACGATGATCGTCAAGCGTGTGATGTGTGTGACTCTGGTTGCATCGAAAGTATTTGAACAGGTGATTGGCGTGAAACTTGTGATAGAGCATCTTCACGTTCACGTAATATCGAGGTAATTGGAATTTTATAGATTCGACAAAGTTACACACGTCTTTGCCCCCGGGACTCTTTCGATATCAGCGAGTATATGTCAGGTTGGCAAGTTCCATGTCAAGAGACAGACCTGATTCACTTTTTCGAACCAATTTCGATGCCATGATGGAGCAGCATGGAAGAAAGATTATAGCTGCATTATCGCTCGCACCTTGTTTGCATCTTAAGTGGGTTTTTTGTGTTTCACTGTTACGTCCGTCCATCCATGTTGGGGGTGCTATACGGATCTATATGTACCTACAAATGAACCTGGGTGGAGGAGGTCGTATAAAGTCCATTCCATATAGTCCACGTACAGACTTTTATTTTATTGAATTCCAGTTGCAATCGAATCGATGTATCTCTCAACCCACACGGCAAGTTTAATGATGTGATGTCGTCGATGTCAAGAAGAAACAAAGAACTTCTAAACACGTTGCTGCAGTCAGTGTGACGAATGAGTCAGAATCTTTTTTCAAAATTAGTCACCTATAGCTAGCTAGGTACGAGGTACGAGGTACGACGTACGAGTATACTATGCCTTTGACGAAGGGGAAAGACGTCTGACAAGATCTCTTGGGAAGAGATTTGCATTTTGACTCAAGACAATAATTTAATTACATAAAGTGCGTTATGGTTTTTTTTATATTTTTGTTTACTGCTATTTTTAAGAAGTTTTCGAGTTTATTGTTTTTTTTTTCTCTTTCAGGTCAAAAACAACTTTTAGAACTTGTATCTATTAAAAATGATTATGTAAGTGTCGACGATAAAGTGTGAATCACAAACTAGGACGGATGTCAGCGCTAAGTTTGTGCGTCTGGGTAGATATAGTGCATTCACCTGTCTTTGAATTAATTGCCAAAGGGTTGTGGCATGTTTTTTTTTTTTTTTTTTTAATTTTTAATTGAGCGTAAAAAATGTTGTACTTGAATGAAAATAATTTTTTTTACGGGGGTTTCTTAGTTGATCAAATTATTTATAGCAAGACAAAAGCTAAATAAACTCTTTAAAGTCATTTGGTATATTTTGCATGAAGGATCTTCAAGTATCAGTTAAAAATGTGATTCTGAAGAATTCTGTTTTTTCTTTTTTTAAATTTATTATTAAAATGAGCCGCTGGTAAAACCTTTAAAGGTGCTGATAAACAATTATTTTTAAGCGAATCACTTTGTATGAATAATTATTTGTTTTCTGGTTTTAATTTTAAATATTTTTTTTTATTTGCGAATTTTTTGTGGTTTTGCTTTTGTATTATTGTTTTTTAGATTTTTTATAGGTAGTACCTATATTTTTTTTTGTTAACATCATTGTTTTGAATGTTTTTGTTGAATTCTGGTTTATTATGTGCCTGCAAATTTAGTAAGTACATCCAATTTCTAAAAATAAAGGATTCAACAAAATACTCTATATTATTTTGAAAAAGCCTCAATACACAATTTCTGAAGTTGGGGTTAGAGTCACAGAGGATGTTTATTTTACACTTGAGCATATGTAGTGTTAATTGTTAATATATAGCTATATGTTTTGTTGTATACAAGAACCAATCATTTTATTTCATTTAAAAAAAATGTTATCAAGAAAATAAATAATAATATACAAATCAAGTCAATTTGAGTGATTTTACCATGAAGTCAGGGCAAGACTGTTCAAGTGTAAGGGTATAAGAGTTTTCAAAGCTCTAACAGTTTGGAGCTGTGAGCTCATATCCAAATTTTTTTTTGGAATTTGTTTTGTAATTTTACCATGCTAATTTGTAAGCTTCTTTAAATAAAACAATTTTAATTGGGTATCAAGAATATTCAAAAACAAAAACGAGTGGACCAATTTTTTTTCTAATTTTGTACAGAACATTCCCTATAGAAGAGAAATTAGATTTTTTTATTTTACCTCATTTAAAACGGGTAGCTGCCGATTGATTTTTTTTTCAAATCTTCTTGAAAACGACTTTTATTTTTTACCTGTTAGTGGGTTTACTTCGTTCCTATAATTGTAAGAAAACTGACAGCGTTTCAGGTTTTTAGTAAACAAAAAATCCCAAAATGGGAACTTGAGGTAAACCCCGAAACTTCCACTAGGCGAGTTCTCAAGAGTTGGTGATGTCTTTTTTTTTTGCAAAGAATTTTTCGCCAGTTAAACGTTTTTTCATTAAGATTCAATTGGTTCACGATTTGAAAGCAATTGATCCTCTAGTACGCATTCAGTATGCTCGGAGAAGTATTCCGATAGCCCGATTTAAAGGCTACCTAAAACTGAAGATATAAGCTAAGAACCATGCAACAGCTTAAGGCCAATATATCTGAGAAAAAGTAAGGGCGCTGAGACCTAAAACTCTAGTAAAAGTAATAAAAAATGCTTTGGTAAAAACACGTCAAGTCGATGCAAGCAATTGGCATCCTTTGAGAGATATTATCAGTCGTGTTTTTGAGATTTTTGTCTACTTAGATACAGCCTAACTATTTTCTCATTGGTGGAAATATGCTTTATTTAATAAAAAAAAAAAATCACATTATATTTACGGTTAAGACAATCTACTCTTGTGTCTAAGTTAGGCAGCTATAAGATAACAATAAACAAGGTTTTTGAACACATTTTCCAAAGTTTGACAGTTGTGTAAAGTTAGACAACGTTTATAAATAATATATCTTTAAACCATAATGTGAACATATTTCCAAACCAAAATCTAAATTTTAATAAAATTCTAAAATTAAATAAAATCAGAAAAAAAAATGTTATTTATCAAATAAATCATAACGTTACTCATGCGCTACACTGTACAATGGCTTTTGGTACTACTCAAACGATTGTAGTGCACTTTTCTAACGACATAATGCGGACAATTTTTTTTTTCTCAAAATTATTTTAAGAATTGCATATACAACATTTTAGGCCACGCCCCCTTTTAAGTTACTTCCTCTTTTTAGAAAATATGCCCTTTTAGACCACATTCCTTTTAGACAACGCACAACGCTTCTTTTAGACCATACCCCTTAAAGTACATATCCGGTACACCTGTTTTTAGCACGCCCTTTTATTGCCTTTAAGGACATCGAAAACTTTGAGAAAAATCATTTTTTTTTGCATTATTTTTTCGAAAACCTACGAAGATTTCAAGATTTTTCATAACTTTAACATTGATAGATAGCAGGGTTTAAACCTTAGTAGTAAAACTTCAGAGCAGTTTTATAAAATAAAAATTTAAGTAAATCAATGATTTCAGAAGAATTTTTAACAAAAAATTTATTTAAACATAAATAAATTGTTTTAACAAAATTAAAATAAATTCCATAAACTCTATTCGCTTCAGAATAGAATAGAATTGGTTGAAAATTTTAATAACATGTTTCAATTTGGAAAAAGGCGTAAATCTAAAAAAAAATCTCCTATGTTTTCAAGTCTGGCTGCATCGAGGACATTATCGTTTGAGAAATGGTTCTCGATTTGCGGAGTGTCAATATGGTACGTAGACAACTCTGCCCTTCACTCTTTTTACCGGTGGTGCCACCGTGGCTAAACGTATCAAAAATTAAGTTAGGACACATGTATGTAAAATATTAGGACCAGTTTTTCAACGCGATATTAAAATAAAGCCCGAGTTAGCTTACTCGTCATTTTTATTTTTTTTTTTTGTTTTCTTTTTCAAAGTTTGTTATAGGTTCTCAAAAATTTCCTACTGAAAAACTTTTTCTTGAGCTAACTGTTACTAATACTGGCTTAACCCACTACTGAAAAATTTGTCCTTATTATAGTGTACCCAAGTTCAACTCGTCCGGTTGAAGTGCAAGGTTTGACCTGTCACTAACGTCCCCATTATACCGGGTGGGCCATCTAGTTGTTTCTTTTTAAATTATATGTTATTTTGACACTGACAGCTGTTTCCCGCTTGAAATCTTGACAGAAAGTCAGTATCATATCCCCAAACAGTGGGTTTTTTGTAAAGAAGTTTTGGCCGAAATGAAGCACCCATAGCGCCTGCTACGTTAACAAACAAAATTCCCGCATCTGGGGTTCGAGAAACCCGAACGTTGTTGTCGAGAAGCCAATGCATCCACGGAGAGTGACAGTTTGGTGCGGATTATGGAGTGGTTGGCATCATTCTTCGAAAATTAGGCTGGGAACAAGGTTTCGGTCAACGGTGGCCGTTACAGAGCCATATTAACCGACTTTTTCTTACTGAAATTGAAGACATGGCTTTGGACCTCTGGTTCATGCAGGATGGCACGCTATACTACACAGCCCATGCCACAACCGATCTATTGCACACCAAATTCCCAAATCGTGTTATCTGCCGTCTTGGGGATGTCAATTGGAGGCCCCGGATCTGCGATTTGACCCTTTGGAATTTTGTTTTGTGGGGAACCGTGAAGGACCGATGTTATGCCAACAATCCGGAAACGATTCAAGCACTTAAATCAATATCATCCAAGCAATCCGTGAGTTGCAGTCCGAAACCATCAACAAGGTCTTGGAAAATTGGAGTCACAGAATGCGCTACTGCGAAACCAGACGAGGCAGCCACTTGAACGACACGTTTTGTTCCATAATTAATATGAATGTTTGTTTTTACTAATAAAACCATAATACATGGAAAAAATAATTTTGTTAATTTTTTTGCATTTTTAAAAAAGAAACTTGTATTTGGCCCACCCTAGACATTAAATGAATTTACGATACCTATTTAAAATCTAAGGAATCTTACCTATATAATATGGTCTATATAATCTATACTTATATAAGTCCCCATAATCTGTTATATTTTTTGTTAGGACAAGACATCTTTTATGTAAAATCTCTAACCAAGACGCAGCAGCGCTACCTTCCCAGACTATTTGGAACATCAGCGATTGTAATTTTTTTGCTGGCGCCCAACATAAACTTGTTGGTGGATGGCAAACGTGATACATACCTCCCGCAGTTTCCATTTTTGTGTTGATATATTATACTACGTGGGCGAATAATTAATATTTTTTAATTGATCGCGTTCCATTTGTTTTCTGGCAAGTGAGTACATATTTACAAAATATTTTGGTATGTACATTTTTGATTCCTTGAAAAACAATGAAAGATAAATGATGTAAAATGATAAATTAATTCTTAATAATGTTTTCCTTATTTTCCAATTCTGTTTAAGGGGTTTTTTAAGGGCTATCTCTTATTAAAACAACATTATTTTATTTTTTATTAAATTTTATTAATTAATTAAAATTAATTAATTACTGTTTGTATAAAAGTATGAATGGCTCTTTATTTAAAAATATGTAAGTGAGTTTTGAATTGGACTAAAAGATACCAATTTGTTTATTTAAAAAAAAAAACAATAATGAAGTTATTTTTTGTGATCATAATATTTTTTGTTGTTGTTATAGCTATGATGCTGAGAATTTAGGTCACGCATATAAGATAAATATCTAACGGATACAAAATGCACATGCTACATGTTTTGTGTATCTTTTTACAGCATAAAGCTTTTTTGTCCAATCCCCTCTGGATGTTTGCCAAATAGTGTGACACCCGCCCAATCTACATTTATATGTTCTTTCAAAGTATTTTGTTTTGTTTGTTTGTTTTTGCTTATAGCTACGTTTCAGTATCAGCTGCATGAAATTATATAGCGCAGGCAACACCCACACAGGATCTAAAAGTATCTATAGATGCAGGCTTGGTTCCGCCACCAATCTCAACCGAATACAAAAAAAAAAAAAACACTTTATAGATGTTCATCGCGTCACATGAGTACCTCTACTCAACTTCTATACTTTTGATCTGTGTGATTTGGGGATCTGGGATATATGGGACAAGAAAAGGAGATCTTTTGCAATTTTTAGTGTACTATGTGACTTGACTGTCAGTTGTGACTAATCGCTAGCTGAAATATGCATTAAATAGATAAATAATTTTTAAGTTCTTTTATATTTATAAAAAAAGATAGAAAATAAATTGTTTTGTTTTTGTATAGGTACATATATGTCAAATTAAACTTTGAGTGCGAAACCACAAAAAAGAATTTGTGCAAACAATTATGATTCATATACATACATATCTACTTTATATATTGTGGTTAACTGATGACGGTTTGTATATTTAAATAAATAATGTGTTGAATCATTAAAATGGAGATGCAAAGTGGGGCAGCATATATGGTTGAGCAAGAAAAATAATAGAAATAAATTTAATGGAAGATAATAAAATTTGTATGGATTTAAGACGATTAGAGCCATAAAAATGGGTGTGTTTGTTGGTCCTTAATATAGAGATGCAAAAAAATATATAAAAAAAATAAAAATAAATTGGACAGCTCGTGTAGAACCAGAGCCTAATGACTTATAACTTTCAACCATTCCTGTGTGCATGTTATTGGCAGGAATAGAGGTGACCTACAATTTTCTGCCGAATCATAACGGCTAGGATATCTCCAAGAGATACTCATGGAGGATTTGTCAATTCCTCGCAAGAGGCAGTAACCCGTGAAAAATATTTCTGTTTTTAGGTAGCATAGGCTGAGAATCGAACCCAAGACCTTCGGCGCGGCGTAGCAGTCCAATGCACTTATCATTACGCCCGGGGCTACTACTTATATAAGCTTCTGAAAAATATATAAATACAAACAAGTAGTTACATATGTATGTTTAAAATTTCATCATAAATATATTGAAAGAAAATTAATGTTTGTTGGCGTTTTAAAAACAGTTTTTATTTCAATTTAACAATTGAATATTAGCCCAGAAAAATTAGACAAAACAAGCCCAAACTTCCGACAGAGCCGAATTTTAGTGCAGAGCTTTATTTTTATGTCTAAGAATTTCCTCAATTTTCTACAATTTCGTTCGAGGAAAATATTTGAAGTATTTCGGTTGAAATTTGAATTTAATTTTGTTTGTAAGTTTTAAGTAAACCGTTTGTCAACATGTATGATGTTTACACATCTTAAACTTGAGTCCAGGCACTCACACTTTTTTATTGTGATTGTGATTTCGAGAAAAACTTGTAACAGTTTTTTTTTTTGTATTTTAATGAAAAATCAACTGTGGTCAAAAAAAAATGGGCGCGTTATTTTTACGGATTATAAATAATTCACGTTGACAAAAAAAAACTCAGCTACTCTAACTCATTCTTAAGATATATACCCCAATAAAATTAGACTTTGACTTCTTAGGGACAAAAGAGTGCTCTAAATTTGAATCCTTAATTTGTATTTTATGAGATAAAAGGACAAAATTTAAATTTTTGAATATTATTTTGGGAATAGTAATTTTTTTTTTTTAATGTGAAGGCTCAAATTGGAGCTTATACATTTCTAAACAAATTAATTGCAACATTTTCTTACGTAAGAGTAATAGATTTTGAAAAAAAAACGGACGCAATTGTTGCAATAATTTTTTTTGGTGCAGAATGTTATAAACTACAATTTTTGATTGGACAGGATCTTATTGACAGAATTACAGCAGTTTCATATTTAAAAATCTCTAAGGAATATTTATATTTTTCAACAAAAAAACAATACTCCACACTGCAAATACTATTTTTAAAACAAAATATCAATCTATCCATTAGACTAAAAACTTTTTTCGAATCAGTCAAATGGATACTGACAGAAAGCAGATTTTTTGTTTTGTATTAGGTACGTGTTAAAAAAATCTTAATTTAGATTCTTTATATAGATAAAATTAATATGGTGTCCCAAAACTCAAACAAGGTTTGAATTTTATTACTTTTGTTCGGTAAGGTGTTGCCAACGAAAAAAAAGATAGCTTAACAGCTTACAGTTGAGGGTTATTAAAAATGGAGCGCTAACCCAAAGAACAAACAAAAAAAAATAACGAAGATTTGCCGGGGATTTTTCCAACCAAATTATTTTCAGCTATTCATCTTGATGGCTTTGTATCTTCATACGGAGTTCAACGGACACAGAAGTGATTGGTGAAAAATAAATGCATGCACATTTCACAACGTGGAAGGAATAAATTGAGAACTACATATATCAACGATATTCACCCACATTTATGTGGAATGGTCATGAAAAATGTTAACAAAATGGTACATGTGCCAAGAAAGCAGAGAAAGCCACTTACCCGGTATTCTATTCCATATACATAATCCTAATAATTTATATTTTATGAATATAATCTTCAATTAAAAATCTATATTTTCTGATGCCAAAATTACTTTTTACGTGAATTTTAGGACCCCAACGGCTGATCCTGTCATTGATTTATTTAATTCCAATTTTCAAACTATTTTGGTCCACTGTGTAAACTGCAGTGTGGTTTTTCATTTGTTCGTATAAAATAATTAAAACAATGGGAATACAAAATTACAACTGCTGATAACGTGTTATATTTATTTTTTTATTTTAAATCACCTTATACTCATATACAACAACAACAACATCCAATTTGTTGTTGAATAATTTATTTTTTTTTTTCTTTTCAATAATATGGAAATAAATTTTTGTCTGATTGTCATTGTTATCTGATAATTTCTCAATTAAATGCGTTTAAAATAATGTCATTCCGACATTGACACTTGTGCGTGACTTTGTTTTAATTTATAAAAAAAAAAATGTTCTATATTCAAAGGCGTAATCCTTACTTATAGACTTGTAATGAATTGTATGTGTCGAAGCAATAAATGCAAGACGAAGAAACAATAAGCATACAAATTACTAAGGCTATTTCGAGTTCCTACCGTATACATACTGTTTGATCTAATGAATCAATTTGAAATTGAATTATGTATACCTATCAGTCTATCTATCTTGTCTACAAAAAAAAAAAAAAAAAAAAAAAAAAAAATAGTAAAGCGATCTATGCTTTTCGTATCTATGTTAAAATTTTGAAATTTTCAAGAAGAAAGAAAAATTCATTATCAATATCAGTCCTATTCTGCTATCCAATCCGATCGAATTTTTCTGATTCAAGTGAATTGTTCACTTAACTTGTCACAAATTATTCTTTAAAGTCTTCAATCCTTCAAAGTTCAAAGCTCTATCAATAAATATATTTGAAGTTCTTGAGAGAATCTAATTGTTTAAATTTTATTTTTTTCGCAATTTATGTTTTGTTTTTTTTAAACATTTGTTTTCCTCCGACGACGGATGGCAGAATACAAAAATTCACGCGAATAGGGCTCTATTATTTTTATAACGCACTAAAATTTTAAATTAGAAATAAAATGCACGAAATGCACGACTGAGTCGTATGTAAATACCTATACATCATTTTATGTTGTAATTTACTAAAAAAAATAAATATTGAAAAATAAAAAAATGAAATAAAATAAAATTGTTAACAACTTCTTAAATTATTTTGACCTGAACTCTCTTTTTAGTTGGTCAAATCGTCTTGATTTTGTTTTAAGTTAATAAAGTAATTATATCTAAATCATGAATCATATGATTAGGCTGCACAAAATTGTAAAAAAAAATACAAAAAATTAAGTTTAAAAAAATTTTCACATTTTGTTCACAAAACTAACATGTGTATCTAAAACTAGACCAAGTAAAAAACATTTAAATAAAAAAGTAGATTTTAAAAGAATGTGTGAATCAACAAGAACGAACATTTTTACTTGATCTTAAATAATAATCGAACGCCAAATCAAATTTAATATTTTTTGGTATCTTCGCTTAATATGTATTTGTATTTATATTTAGATTTAAAAATTTCGTGTTTCAAAAAATCATATAATCGTTGATACTGTAAAAATAGTCTTATTGCATTTTTCTGAGAATTTTTCGAAAAAAACCATCCTATCGTCATAAGAAAAAATATGAGCGCCTCGATCGTATAAACCTGCTCTTGAGGTTAACAACTTTAATTTAGCTACATTTTAACGAAAAAAAGAAGTAAAACAAAAATATTAATTAAATAAATTTTTGTTTCATTTTTTTTAAATTATTCAAAAAAAAATTAATTTAAATTAAATTTTTTTTAAACTATTCAAGAGCACCCATTTTCAAAATTAGAAATGGGAATTTCTGGACAAAAACTTGAAAACGCAGTTTTTCTCAAATCACTTTGGTCATAACAGGTACGAAGTTTAATCAAAGCCATTGGATTTATTTTCGAGAAATTTTGAAGAAACAACGAAATATGTAGTTGTAAGGAAATATCATAAAAATGCTCTGCTCCAAATTTAATGCAAATCTTTTCACTAATTTAGGTTCTAGCATGAACAGTGCACGTACCTTATTATTTTAAACCAATTTAGGTATCTAAAATTGTTCAAACAAAATTGTTTGGATGGCGATATTTCGGCAATCGAGACTCGTAATTGGTTGCGGTTTTCAGTGTTGAATTTGAAATTCATAGACCTTTTCGGCAATATAAAAATTTTAGCACATCTTGACAAATAAAATTTTATTGAAAAAGAGAAAAAAGAAAAGACCAACCCCTTTGCTTATTTTGCCCAAAAAGTGATTTTTTCTTAAATGTTTCCAAACCCCATCGAAATATGCATAAAAAGAAAAAGATCTTTAAAAACTGTATTCGTACGTGTAAGTAAAAATCTTCTTAGTGATCTGGTTCTCAAAATATTTACATCCAAAGTTATATTTCGACCCAGTTTCAGAAATTAACACAAAAAATTGTTTGGATAGCGATATATCTGCAATCGAGACTTGTAGATAGTTGATCATTTCAAAAATCTTTCTAAAACTAAAAACCAAAAAATTTACGACCTCTGGTTGTCGAAAATATCTTCATCCAAAGTGATATTACCTTATTTTAACACAATTTGATTAAAATTGTTCAAACAAAAACTCACAGACCGAAGAAAGATATGACGAATTCTTATTTTTCACTGCTGTGTTAATTATAAATTAAAACCTTGAATTTAGTTTTTTTTTACACGAAACCAATACTTGCCCTATAGAGCAAGTAAGAAAAGCACAAGCACGAAAATTAAATTAAATTGGAAACATTAAACAGTGCCTTATGATTTATATAAAACTTGAAAACCATAAAATATAAATTTCATTGAAAGTTTCACATAATTTGTTTAATTAATTTATTTATCTTTACTAAGCAAAAAAAGTCATAAGTTAATTTTTGTAAGTTACCATTTTTGAGATTCAAAAATGATGATGAGGTGAACTTAAATGGAAACTTATACAACGCTTGAACAGCATCGCAAAGTTTCAATATTCAATATTTTATCGCATGTTTTATAAACAATATTTCAGAATAATATTTAGTTGCATTAAACAATCGCACCGATATTCTTGAACTTTTTGGAATACACAACGCAGTCAACCCCTAAGCTCAACATCAGATACGTACTATTAAGTACTCTTAAAGAGCACTTCTTATATCGATAAAATGTCAAATTTTGTAAGAGAATATCTCTTTTGTCATAATAAAGCTGTTTGGATGGTTTAAGTCCCTTCCATTTCTGAAAATTAACACGAGTACAGGTATCCTGCCATAACCATATTTAAAAAAAAAAAATAAAATATATAAAATATGAAACTAATCAAAATCAATTCACTAACAATATTGAAAGTTAAAAATAAAACAAATAAAATGAAGCAATTTAGTGATAACTCGTAACCCAAATTTTCTATTTGATTTATTGGCACCTCAATTGCTTTGCCAAACAAATGATCATAAATTAATTATATCAGACCAATTGAGCTAAATGCCAAAAAATATTCAAAAATTGTCTCTTTCAAACGTGTGTCAGCGGTCACATCATATAAATAAATCACATTAAATAATGTTCTTAATTGGATGTGTCCGCCTATGTGAGTGTTTAGATTCTTTTTTTTGCACAAATGATTTCAATTTTCATTAATTGATTTTTTTTTGTCAATTGATAGTTTAAATTTTATTCCAACGAAAAATGCATAAATTCAAATGTCACACCAAAATGCTTAACTATTCTATTTTGATATGAAAGCATTATAAAAAATATTATATACATGTGTCCCTGAATTCCTAATATCTAATAATAAAATTATGAATTTATTTTTAAATTTTACTGTCAACATTATACCCCAAACTGTTCGTAAGTGAATAAATATCTGTCCAAAGATAACATTTACCAAGAAAAGCACACTTAATCAAATTTGCAACTAACTAACAAAAAGATTGAAACAATTTTTCAAATGAGTAATAATATTGCAAGAATTTGACAAATAAATGGAAATTCCCCAAAAAAAAAAAAGAAAATAAAATAATCAAAAATTCACTATAAAATAACATTAAAAAAATTAATAGAAAACTTACCCATGGTGGTTGAACTTTGGGTCCACCATAATCCCATTCGTCTCTATGAAAATAAAAAAACAAAAAAAACATTAAAAAACTCATCCGTTATAATTCAAATATTTAAAAAGCAAACTCACCTATCTATGCGCTGTATTACCGGCATTTGTGCAGTGCTATCATGTATTCGAACCTGGTCTGGTGTGATTTCTTCTATGAATGTATTTTTCGCAGCACCATAACGATCTATTAACGGACTCATTGGTCTACACGAACCGCCTAAAAGCTCATCGATATTTGTATGACGCGAAATAAAAAGCTTTTGTGCAATGAAACCATTCGCCGCACTTTCTATTTGTGTTTGTTTCATCATGGGTAGAGAACTTTCGTAGGGAGATTTTCGATGTTTGGTGGGATCTTCTAGCCCATCTGGACTTGCACGATCGCCCAGTGGGGGTAGACGTTCCATGTTAATATTGTTGTTGTTATTGTTGACATTCGAAACTTCTTCGTCACTCTCTGATTCTTCTTCTTCTTCTTCGTCAGATTCTTCGTCGGATTCTTTGAGATTGTTTTCAATTCTGGTTGATTTATCATCGTTATCTGGTGTCAACCATGTTGGACGTTCGCCGGACTCAACATGACGAACATTGAATATTTTCTTCGCCGGACCTTGCATCCACCATAATTTGTCAGCATTTTGATTACTGGAAGATTTATTCAACTTATTAATGCTATTTGAACTTGGAAGTCTTTTTGGTGGTGAAATTTCCTTTGGTGACGTGGAAGACTTATCATCGTCCAACCACCATGGACGCTCCCCAGATTCCACTCTACAGATGTTTAATTTTATGAAACCGTTTTGAAGAGATTCTGGGAGTTTTTTGGGACTTTCTTCACTTTCATAAGCCTCAGGGCTGACATGCTTCGGAGGAGCTGGATAAATAGAAGCAATAGGAGCTTCATTCTCATTTGACGGCCAGTCGAATGGCTTATTTTTATCTTTTGAATCCAAATAGATTCCTTCATTTTGCTGGTTCCACCAGGTCTCCTCAATTTGGTTGGAGACCGGAGGATCAGTCATTTCACTAGGTACTTCTTCATCTTCTTGATTCAATGTCTTTAGATCATCAGCAAGAGTATCGTCATCTTCGTTCTTGAGCCACCAGCCAACTTCGCCGGAATCAATGTGTCTTAATCTATAGCGCATATTATCTTCCTTGATGTCAAGCGCTGAGGCTGTACTTATTTGCTCAGACGTATTATCCTGCCACCAGTCGTTTGAGGTGTCTTCACAACCGTCTTCGGGTGTGTTAATGGGTTCTGTGCTTGGAGGCGCCGTTATGGATGCCGTGCTTGGTGAAGTTGTCGTAGAAGTTTTATTAAGGTCAATCGAATTTTCGCGATTCTTCAGCGGAACCGTCGTCGTCGTCGTTAGTGAAACTTTCTGTTTCAGATCGCTCGATATACTATCGCCGCTAGCGCTCTCACTGCTACGACGATCCACATAAAGCGGTTCGCTATTTGCGTCGTGTTGACGAGCAGCGAAAAAATTCGAAATAGAACCTAATTTCTCAAGGAGATTTGACTTGCTTTTCGTGTCATCATCGTCACGGTTCTCTTTCGACGAAGAAGCTTTTATCGCTTGAGGTGAATTAAATGAGTCAGGTGTGCCAATTCGTTTTCCTTTGTTCGAGACGGCAGCGTCGAATATAGCGTCATTATCAACCGGTGGCAGCAACGGCGGCGACAACGACGGTGGCGTTGGTGGTGGTTGTTCGAGTTTATTTTTGGACGAATTCTTCGATGAAGCATCAAGAGCACCTGTTTCTCTTTGCTGAATTGTTGGTGTTGTTGTCAATTCCGACATTTTATTTATTAGCTTTCTATTAACGGAAGAGCTTTCACAATTAACCTCGGCAGCCATATTGACATTTATCTTTGCGCTCTGATGACCACCACTACTTGGCGAGGGCGACGATGACATTGGTGACGATGATGACGTAGACGACGATTTGGCGGGATGACAACGTTGCCGGATTTTCGACTCGCCATTGAGAAGTTTTTTCTTTAGACTGGTTTTTGTTGAGGCACTGCTAGTTTCAGAGCCGCTACTGCTGGGAGATTTCTCTTGTCTGAGGATAAATTGGGTAGTTCCGGTGGGAGGTTGAACTTTTTTCGACTCTAGCTTATCATCGGAGTCAGTGCTGGTGCTTGGTGTGCGAGATTTCCGTGGCCGGTCTGTTGGACCGACATTCAAAGCCGATTTACGGAAATCTTTGTTGGGCAGCTTAGCCACTGTAATGCTGGTCTTTACAACTCCTTCAAGTTCTGGGGACGCCTTGGTAACCAGGGAGAGATTTTCCACCGATGATTGCCTCGAATTCATGCGGATATTCTTTGGTGGGGAAAGCTTAGACTTTTGAGAAACACTTGCCTTCGTCTCTGGGCTTTTACTCTTGGAGTCATCTTTTCTGTCGCTAATGTCTGAGCGAGATCTACTGCGACTGCTTTTCACTAATGGACTTACACTTGAGCTGTACCTTAGACTTGGGGTGTAGCGGCTTTCATGGGGGCTATACGAAGACACCCGACTGCTTAGACCAAATCTAGAGTATCTCGTGGAATCATCCATTCGATCGGACTGAATTCCTTTTTCTAAAGTTTTTGGTCTTTTCGAGGACCGTTTGATGGTTTTCTCAATAGTTTTTGCCAATTCATTTCTTCTCATTCTCACGACAGTTGAGGAACTCGGTGGAGTTGGAGAAGTTCCTCTTGTGCACACCGACACTGGCACAAAGACCTCTTCGGAAGAGCTTTCAGAATCTTCTTCTTCTTCCTCCTCATCATCTTCATTTTCTTCCACTTCATCTTCTTCGTCTTCGGGAGTTGTTTCTTTTGATTCAGAAGCTTCTGGGACTTTTTGCACTTTTATCGGAGCTTCTTTTTCGGCTTCTTTTTCATGCGACTTCCTTTCGGCAATTTCTCTAGCACGACTTACAGAACGTGCCCGAAAATCACTCGCAGAAAGATATGATATTGACGAGCTATTGCCATACGACCTTGGCGTATAGCCTGATGGTGATGTTGATGGATTTCTACTTGACATCCTGTATGAAGATCCATAAGCTGTTCCCAGTTTACTTTTGGATTCAATTGCCGGACTTGGATCCCTAGATTTACCTCTCAACGTTCGGGCAGCCGGACTTGGCTCACGACTTTTGATTCGTGTTGCGGTAAGACTTGAATTTGAACGCATACTTTCCTGTCCCGGACTGGGATCTCTTGAACGACGACCATATTTTGTGAGATTACTGGTGGAAGTTGAATATCGTCCTGGTGTGACTTTGAGATTACTCGAGCTATCTTTGCTCGTCGATGAACCAGTGAGATATTTTTGTTGTTGTACATTACTGGTGGTATCTTTGGTGATGCGAGTGATAGATTCCGTGGATTTGTCTTTTTCATCTTTAGATATTGTTGTTGGTGTTGTAGAATAACGACTAACGTATGGTGTGACTGGTGTAGCTGGTGTTGTGTCACGTTTAACTCGATAAGTTCCACCAGAGAATGATGGTCTGTAAGATGTTGGAGTTGTAAGTGAGCCAAATCGGGTACCATTTATATCGTCTCTTGATGAGTACTGAAAATAAAATTCAATTATAATCTAAGACGAAGATACAAAATATTGTTTAGAGACTTACAGCACTCGAAGAGCCTGACTTGTATGATGTTTGTAAATTTGATTTCCACGGAACCTGCAACGAAGATTAAAATAAAGTATTTTATTATAAAACTCGACTGAAAGCAAAAAATTACAGAAATTAATTCAAAATTGTCATAGTTCATTGAAAAATTAAATTTAAGGAGTTAAAAAAGTTGTAATAACGAAGATGAAGAAAATTAGAAATCTTCTTTTTTTTTGAGGATAAATTGTGTTAAATGGGCGAAACACATTTTGGATTTGAGGTCCAGGTCACTTGAATTTTTAGTTGAAAAAAATTCTGAGTCAAATTTTTGCCGGGAAACTATTTTTTTTAAAGATTTATGAATATCAATTTTAACCATAAATTGCTAATAGAAGTCAAATCACACCCTAAAAGTAAAAGGGCTGGCCATGAGACGAAACTTTTGTTAGTCACAAAAAATGTCAGTACCGCTGTCGCGTTTTCTTGTGATTTAGTGCAAGAAATATCGAAATATTAATCTAGACACTGCTCGATAATATTTACATTGCAAAAGAGAATTTTGTTTTTAATATTTCCTGTCGATACCACCTATGTATGTATATGGACTGATGAGAGTCTCTGGTAAATTTCAGTTAAAAAAATACGTTCTCGTCTCGGATGCTTTATTGCGGTAGTCTACGGGGTTCTGATTGTATTTTTTTAATGATTGGTTTCAAAATTTTGCCACAGAATAGGTTAGGTTAGGTAAGCGGGCTGACAGTTGATCTTGTTACCGTCACACTTAGATCAATGTAGATCCATTGTGATACCCTAGGGATATGATCCCCATAAAAAGAAACCTATGATAAAAGTCCTATGACAAAAAGGCCCGTTAAGGGCTTAGTTGAAATTTTAGCGGAGTGTAGCCCGTAGGGTCGGAGGGTGCCCTCAAAATAAGTTGAGTTAGGAAGTTTCTGTCGGCACATAGTCACCTGGGTGAGAAGGGGTTAACGCACCATTGTCTTATTTGGGCGTGCTCCCCTCCATAGCCCCCACAGAGTAAATCATCCCTCCCCAGGCCCGTAAGAGCTGTGGCTCCATGCAACGTCTTGTGAGTGGATTAGATAGGACGGTGGTTGGTGTATGTGATCGTGATGTTTTTGTCGGGTCAGCTTGTTATCGCTGGTGTACAAAGCAGAAGCGGCAACAGTTGGTGTAGGGCGAGGTGCCCATTCTCCTCTAGTTGTCACCACCGCAGTGCGCACCTGCGTTTTTCCGTCATACTTAATCGTCCTATCAGTGTCATCCTGTATCGTTTATGTCTTTTGGACTATGTTTGAGGAGATGAAACCTGCCTGCTTGTGGGCTGGGTTGATAGGGGTTACGAATCTGCAAGCCATTTTGTGGCTTTAGTGAAGTTTAACAAGCTTTTGCTCGGAATATCGGAGAGTTCCTCTAAGTCACTGAAGAAATGCCTTCCGAGGAACTTGTTTCTTATATGGCATAGCGCAGGGCAGTGGCACAGGTAATAAGTAGTGTCCTCATGTGTATCCTCGTCACTACAACCTCTGCATAAGTCATCCATACTGAGTTTTAAATTCTTCTTATGGTAGCCTAATTGGTTGTGACCAGTGATGGTGCTAACGAGAAGGGAGAGAGATTTCTTGCTCAGTTGGATGATTTTTTCGGTCTTTTGTTTGTTGAAACTGGGCCATAGTTGCCTAGTAGTAGAACAGGTGTCAAGCGAGAATACAAATATATTTGATTCCCTTAAAATTTGAGCTTTTTGATATTGAAACTTAATTAAGGCGTTGCGCAGCTTAATTTCCCTTTCTCAACTCGTTGTTTACCAGTTAAAACTTTGTGTCAATCGAAGAAACATAGCTTTATTAACCACCTGACTGTCAATCAAGATGTCAATATTTTGATTTACTAGTTTTTATGTGAAAGTATTTTCAGGACACTACTTAAAAAAATTTTAAACTTTAAGGCGCCAGTTATAGCTTTCATTGAAACTCATCATTGAAAAATTTAATTTTTTATTCTGATACACACTTAAAAAAAAAATCAGTTATTATTTGGATGCCAATATAAAGCTGATGACTCAACTATTATTTCTAGTCAACAAAATAATCCATCTTGGCCCAACCTTCCTAGTAAAATGACTTCTAAGTTTTCAATGTTCAATGGTAAGGTAGTTCAATCATTGAAATAATGAAATTCAATTAATGTCGAAGGTTGAGCCAAAATTAAATCTTTGGCAAAAATTAATATTTAAGTCATCAGCTTTATATTGGCGTTAAAACTTCAAAGTGCCTCGAAACTTGAAAACAAAAATTTCAATGATAGCTATAACTGGCGCCTTAAAGCTTAAAAAAAATAAAACGGGAGCGTATCGAAATCCCGGTTTTCAAAATCGCGTTTTTAAAAAATCGCGAAACATAGTAAATACTAAAATACTTTAGCGCAAAATTTTAAACGATTTAGTACGATGTTAATGCATTTTTAGTATGATAAAATGACTTTAACATCGTACTAAATCGTTTAAAATTTTGCGCCTTTGTTTTTAAAATTGTATGCTAAAAAGTAAGCAAAAATACCATTTTCACATTTTTAATTGTCAGAGTGACATTTGAAGAGTTAGTAGTTTTGTTCGTTAAGCCTTGAAGTTACCCTGGAGTCGCCCTTAAGTGTTTTTATGAAAGACCTCAACTCACTCTGACAATCAAATTCTATGTTTTTTGAGACCTAGGGTCGTCCTGAACTCACCCTGAAGTATAGACCTAGGTTTTTTTGCTGTGCCGAGTTAAGGTAAAGAATTGACTGTTAAAGTGACATGAGTTGTGAGGCAATTATTTTGTTGTTGACTGACTTGCTGCAGGTAATTACTTATTTTTGAAATAGAAGTCAAAAGAAAAATTATTGAAAGATAATAAATAAAAATTGGAAAAGGGAAACGCTTGAAGTTGTTTTAATACATTTTTAAAACTAATTTAAAACAAATTTTATTTCTTTAATTATTGAGAACAGAACTTCTTAATTGTTTCTTGCTTCGAATGTAAACAACACAATTTGCACCCGCAAATAATGTGATTTTTAAAAACCAAAAAACACAATTTTTTTTTGACAATTATGGTGCTGTCAAGAAAACCTGGGCCCTATTTAATAAAAATTGACAGGTGACAATTCTACACTTGTCCGATAAATCTGTATTTCATAAAATATTGACAGGTGAAAAATTTTTCAGAAAAATAATGGGTGATTTTTTAAGAGGTTTAGAACTTTAAAAAAAAAAAAAACACAAAAAATTCGAAAAAATGAATGAAATATTTATTTGAATCGATAGTTTGAACCTTGCAATTTAATGTTTAAAGATAATTTCATGCAAATGTTGACCGCGGCTGCGTCTCAGGTAGCCCATCCGCTGAGTCCAATTTTGGCATACTCTTTCACACATATCGGCCGGTATCTCACGAATGAATGCATGGATGTTGGCTTCCAGTGCGTCAATCGAAGCGGGCTTGTCCCTATAGACATTAGCCTTGACATACCCCCACAAAAAATAATCTAATGGTGTCAAATCGCACGATCTAGGCGGCCAATTGACCGGCCCGAAACGTGAAATTAACTGTTCACCAAACTCGCCTCGCAATTGCGCCATTGTTTCGCGTGCTGTGTGGCATGTGGCACCGTCTTGTTGAAACCACATATCATGCAAGTGAAGAACTTCCATTTCGGGCAAAAAAAAGTTTGTTATCATCGCTCGGTAGCGTTCACCATTGACAGTAACGCTGCGATTCGCATCATCTTTGAAGAAATATGGCCCAATAATGCCGCCGGCCCATAAACCGCACCAAACAGTGGCTTTTTCGGGATGCATTGGTAGCTGTTGCAATGCTTCTGGCTGATCTTCACTCCAAATGCGGCAATTTTGCTTATTTACGTACCCATTCAACCAAAAATGAGCCTCATCGCTGAACACAATTTTTCGATAAACAACATTTCGAACCGAGCACGAATTTTGATAGTAAAATTCAATAATTTGCAAGCGTTGTTCATTTGTAAGACGATCCATGGTTAAATTGCAAACCAAACTGAAGCTGTTTGACAGTGACACAAGGTACTAAACACACGTCAGCTGTCAAAACCAGTGTTGCCAAAACCAAACCAGCTTAAAAATCACCCGTTACAATGACAAATTTGTCATTGTCATATACTGGCACATTTGTCGTGACAACTTTTTCATTGTATAATCTTGAAATTTGTTATGATCAAAAAACGATGAAATATGGAACAAAACCTTTGCATTTTGTTTAAATTTTTATCGTTTCTCGGCCAATTTTTTCGATGTTAGAAGTAACAGAACGAAATTTTTCTTTAAATTTATTAAAATTAAATTTAAACAATTCGAAATCATAATTTATTCTCTGTTTAAAATTCAGAGGGCGCCGGCGACGTATTACACGGAGATACAACTGAGAATCGTCATCACTTTCACTTGAAAATATATCGTTTATCATTTTAGATCAACTACAGTCTTTTCACTGTCAACACTTGACCGTAACTGAGTTTCCTGTCGCAATTGTCAATTGAATATATAGGTACTGACAAATATGTAAATTGTAAATTTTTTTTCATTTCGTAAAAGAATTGCCAGTACAAATTTGTCGTAAAATTCCTGACAATTGTGGAAAAATACTTGACAATTCAGTGTCATGACAATTTCTTTATGAAACGAAAAGATGACAATTGTCGGGTATTTCCCGGCAATTTTACAAAATTTTCAAATTGTTTATGGAACAGATTTTGACAATTGCCAAGTTTTAAATTAACAAATACTCACCTGTCCCAATTGTCAATGTTTTTGAAATAGGGCCATGGGACAATCCCGGGTAAAGTTCAACGAACACAATAGTATGGTACTATACATATAAAAAATGCATTTGATGTTTATCCAACTAAATCTACTTAAATTTGGTGCCAATATTTAAACTTAGTTTGAAATT
Organism: Epistrophe eligans; assembly: GCA_951394125.1. NCBI lineage: Eukaryota > Metazoa > Arthropoda > Insecta > Diptera > Syrphidae > Epistrophe > Epistrophe eligans. The sequence goes on from OX596029.1 coordinate 35,873,755, forward strand.
TTTTTTACATAAAAGATTAACAAAGTTATCTTTGGAAATTTTAATAAACCCGGATGTCAAATTTGTAAATATTAAATTGCAATCATTACATGCAGGAAAAACTTTGACAACAATACTTCCAGTGTTCCTTCCTTCACAAAACTCATGAAAGTTTATTAGTTTACCTTAAAAATATATACAATACCAAATTATTACCTATTTTAATTTTATTACCTTATACCTATACAACAGGCTCACTACACCTTTAACAATTTCTTCCTGAATGATTTAAACTGAAGGGTTTACAACCTTACTGATAGATGATTTTTACTTCAAAAGTGCATGATTCTTGTATATATGTTTTTAGTTAGCAACAAAGTAAAGCCCAATGTTTATAAGATCATTAAAATGACTTGTAAAGGATAAACAATCAAATATTGCACAACTTATGAGCGAATACATTTTCCTAAGCTAAAATGAAAAACTATATTGGAGCACCTTCTTCTGGAATTTTCATTTCCTAAAAATAACATCAAATAATTTCAGAGCACTGCCAAATCCGCCATAAATATCTCAAGGCGATGGCATTTTTTTTTGCCATCAGCTATAGCAATATAGCATTTGGCAAAAGCGTGATGAATTCCAGACGACCGACAGTATGTGATGACGATTTGAACACCTTCCTCATTGCTATGAGAATATACGATTCTATAAAAATAAAATATTATGGAATTCCTCACATTGAACTGTATGCATTTTAGTCCTTTTGGGAAGCACTTAAGTGTACGTCTGTGAACGTGCGTCTGAGGAAAATAAATCAAATTTCAATTAAAACACAAACGCACAGAAAAAAATGCGACAAGTTCGCGATGACAAATGCCATATGCGGGGCAACAAACTTGCAGGCTAGGATATGTCTGGATCTTTTTGCAGAAGTTCCATCCATGGAGCGAATATAGAAGTGCGCCGGAAAGGAACGAAAAAACAAAATGAGACTGATCACTTTGCTATATTTGCTTCCCCCTAATCGACTTGTGATGATTTTTCGAAGTGTTAAAGCCGTTAAAACACTTTGTAGCACTAAAGTGGTTTTCCACTCCACGAATATTATATCCCGTACACGTTTCTGTGCCCATCAGAACCTTGGTTAAATGTTTCCAAGTTGTGTCTTGCTATGCTAAGAGCAGATGTAAGTACTATGCGCAGCAGAAAATAATGTTAATTGGAGCGCAACCTGATTTCTATTTGCTTTAATTTCCAAAATTGATTTGAAACTGCTGATTGATTCAGCAGCGTCAATGAGGGTGGTGTATAGGTATACTCTCTGTTCTGTACTTGGAGGACTTTAAACGATTAAGTGGCTACGCTATTCGAGCTATTTCGAAACCAAGAAGCATATATTTGTTTATTTTATTCTTAGATATTTTTATTTATTGTTATCTTCTTCTTCTTCTCCTTAAATTGTAATAGATTGGGTCAATTGATGTCAGGGAACGATGAGTGGCGTTGATTTTTTAATTCTATTTTGGGAAAATTTCTATTTTGGAATTTAAGAAAAAAAAAAGGGCTGAGGATCAATTGAAATAAAAAATTTTGGTGGGAATGATTGATGATGTTTGGGGTTTATTGCTGGAACTTTATGTACTCAATCAAAGTATGTTATTTCAAATGATCTGTTGACAATGTTTTGGGGTACTATAATAATGATTTTTTATTAGATATTCAGTTGGAGGGAAAGGATTTGAGTTAAATTCGAAATAAAAAATTTGGTCTTTACCTTTATAGTTTGGGAGATTTTTTTTTTTTTTTTGAATTATGGCTTTGTGGCAAACATCATTAACTCTTTAAAATATTAATAATCCCACCAAAATGTTCATAAATTTCTATTTAAGTAATTGTTAAAAAATCGAACTCGAGATTTTAATCAAATGTCTAGTTTGATGAATAATAAGTCAGTCTTGCAATTCTGTCCGTCTGTCTGAGCGAGTGGGTCGATAGACATGTTTTTCTTATTTTTTTTTATAACCAAAAACAACCAAAAAGTAACTGCCGTTAAAATTTTTTAAGCAATAAATGAAAATTTTTTTTTGAAAAAAAAAAAGAATCGAAAAATGGTTATAAATGGTATTTTCCATGAAACCATTATTTTTTTATTTTCAATTTTTTTCAAAAACGATTTGACAGTTTTGATCATTTTTAATAGAGGATATTTGAAAAAGTTTTAAAATTATTATATAAATACCAAAATTTTCAATTTTTTTTTTGGGATTTAAAAAAAAAAGTTTTAAAATTTTTGCTTGAGAACTTAATAATTCGAAAACAGCTTGGTTTATTTTTATTAAGCTTGGTACCCATAGTTTTCTAACATTATTTAGCAAATTTTAAATAAAAATTATTCTCATGTCCAAACGGTAAATACCATATAACGGGTCATTCATTTTGTGGTTTCAAGTTGGTAGCACTGGCATTTGACACCTGTCAAACTCAGCTGTCATTTGAAGTATCATACTATAAGTTGAATGTTTGCCATTTACGACAATGGATCGCTTAACAATCGAACAACGCGTTAAAATTATTAAAACTTACTACAAAAGTGGTGATTCAAACGTAGCCAAATTTTCGCGCACTACACCATGATTATGGTCGTCATACTCGACCGACTGCGCAAGCAATCGGTACAATTGTGAAGAAATTTGAAGGGAGCGGAAGCGTTACTGATATGCTTAGGCCTGTACATCATTGTAATGCACGCTCAGTCGAAAATATTGCTGCTGCAACTGCAAGTGCAAGCGTTGCTGATGATCCGAATTTATCGATTTCTCGGCGTTCGCAACCGATTTTTTTGACCGGCGATTGAAGATCATGGCTTGAACGATATGTGGTTCTGACAAGATGGGGAAACAATCCACACAACACGACCAATTATGACTTTATTGCGTGAGAAGTTTCCTGGTAGCTTAATTTCACACTTTTAAGACGTCAATTGGCCACCAAGGTCATGCGACTTGACACCGATAGATTTGTTTTCTGTGGGGCAACGCAAAAGACCGTGTTTATGCAAATAATACCCGAACTCTAGACTCATTAAAAACCAACATAACTCAAGTTATGGCCAAGATACCGCCCGAAATGTGCGAAAAACTGGTTAAAAATTACCTCAAAAGAATCGCATGCTGCGAATCTTCCCGAGGCGGCCATTTGATGATTGATGAAGTCCAAACTTTATAAAGAAATAAAATTTCATCAAAAATGTATCGCTGTGTGTGATATTTAGCTTTACTTTCGAAACCGAAAAATTAATGAATCCAACATTTTGTTGATTTTTTGTGAAGTTGTAATAAGTTAAAATCCACAGAATCAGAGTTTAATTCTTGCAATATTTTATTTACAATTATTTACCATATATGCAGTTGGCAAAATGTTGCAAATTTTATACTGCTTGCATTTGCCGCATATAAAGAAATTAATAATAAAACTGATTTTTTTAAAGCAAAAATAGATGAGCATTAATCTTTAAAATAAATCAAGTTTCCCATTAAAAGCTAAAACCTTTTTCAATTGATAACGAAAACATTTGTCTCGAAAATTTAACTTTTATTCCAAATGCATGTACATATTTCCTCAAAGTCTGGTGTTGATATTTTTAATAAAAGAAAATATTATATAGAATACATGTAGAATATATGCATGTAAAAACACTCAGGAACTCATAATTCTTGGGTCTTTTTTGTGCTCTTGTTGAATCACTTTGGCTTAGAATGTGTATTGTATATTGAATGAAATTCATATTCTAAGCGAATTTAAATTTACATCAATTGAATTTTCTCTTTATTAAAAACTGTCACAATATATAGAAAATATCATCCATTAAACTGGAATGTTAATCAAAAATAAGATAAAATAATTATAATGTGTTGGTTTTATTTGAATACAAACCACTTAAGTTGTAAAGGATTAATAAAGTTAATTGATTGTGGTGATGCACTGACAAACTAAGGTGAAGGTTGCATAAGTTTACTTTTTTCAAAACTCAAAAATATTAAATGCACTACACTTGGAGATCACAAGTAATTGCTTTTTGCTCATTTGTAGCTATAACTCAAGGCTATTAATTGTCATATATAGAATTTGACATTAAAAGGGGATGTCTATTTATGACCCAATCAAATCAAAATTTGTTTATTTCTTCTTAAGATTATTATATAACATGATGGAAACAATATTGAAAAAGATATTTTTATGTTCGTTTACTTCCCAAAAGTTCCAATTTCTTCAAATGTTTTTTTTTTTGCAATTTTTCTATATTAACTTCTTGAGAACTGGAATGACTAAAATTGGAACTTTTGGGCAACTAAACGATATATTGATATTTATTGAGAAAAATAAATTTAGTTATACAAATCAGAAGAATTAAGCCTTTGTCTTTACTTGCCATAATTATGTTGGTACTAGTACTAATTATATGGCAAGTTATGGATTCGTAAACAAAATCGAACTCGAGATTTTGATCAAAGTTGACATTACGATGATAGCGAAGTCGAAAAAAGTGAGTCTCGCAATTATGTCTGTCTACCTGTCTGTTTGTCCTTTCGGCTGTAGCCTAAACGGGTGGATGGATTTTCTCTAAACTTGGTACCTAGCGTTTTTTGGACATTCCCGTTTTTTTTAATTTTTTTTTAAGACTAAAAATAACGGTATAACCTACCGTACATTTTTTTAAATAAATTATAAAAATCTTATTTTTATCAAAAACGTGCCCACAACTTAAAAAAAAAATCCAGTAATTTTTTTTACAAAAAGACTACCATATAAAAAAAATTCCGAAAAATGGTTATAAATGGTACCTCCCATAGAAGCATTTTTTGATTTTCGATTTTCTCAAAAATGGTTTAACTAAATTTGTTTAATTTTTTATAGAGAATTTTTCAAAAAGTTTAAAAAGTATTGCATACCAAAATTTTCTTTTTGTATATTTAAAAACAGTTGCAAATTTTTTGTTTGAGAACTTCATAATTCGAAAACGACTTGGTCGATTTTTAATAAACTTGGTATCAAACAGTTTTTTGACATTATATAGCAAATTTTAAATACAAAATATTCTTTTAGCCAAAAATAACGGTACCTCCCATACAAATGTTATTAAACCATAATGGAAAATCTCATTTTTCTCAAAAACGACTCCTAGGATTTTGATTAAAAATTTTATGTGAGCTAATATCAATTAATTCAAAATGATGATTGAACAGAAAATTTTATCTATCGTCTAAAAATTGTATCTCTCATAGAACCATTTTTTTGGGTTTCGACTATCTCATTATCTGTTGAACCGATTTTAATGAAATTTTTTATATAAGAGCTTCTAATAAATTTGATAAATACCAAAAAATGGCGTACCAATTTTTTTCTTAAAAATGTTTTCAAAATTTTATACATACAAAATTATTTTTTTTTAAGAAACCGCTCCAACGATTTTTAAATTTTTTTTTCTCATACATTGAGGTTTGTGTAAAAGATCAGATGGTGTACCTACATTGAAATGGTGTCAAAACAGTTTCAGAAGTTGTTTAATCAATTTATTTCTAATTATATTGATTTATTAACAATTTTTCAATCTAAAGTGTAAATACCATGCATTTAACTTTAAAACCACAGTCTTATCGCACATAAGAGTAAATTCGTACTAGCCCGTCGTGTATTTTATTTTTTCAGCACTTAAAACTTTCAGACGGGTTTTTCTCAAAACATCATTTTTCTTATTAATTATTTAACAGTTATTTAATTGAACCTAGTTAAAAAAAAAGAAGAACTAGATTTAAGCTGATAACATGTAGAACTAACTGAGATAAATTCAGAATTTTAAAATCTATACTTCTATTCTGGAAAACTGCATTCCAACATTTTTAGACTCGTTAAACTTTTTTATAAAAGGAAGAACTGGTGACTGACTCACTGATTCATTCATCTGATTCATCATTGCATATCCTATATAAAACTGTTGGTGCTAAAAATATAAAAAAAATTGTTATGAATTGGAAATTTTATTTTGAGACGTTGTGGCCAATGTTGTCATATAAATTAGGTTATAAATTATTGTATGTATGACAAATAGTATTCAAATAATATATAATTAATTTTGGCTATCTCTTGTGCCTAAACCATTTTTTTGGCATATTTATTTGGAAAATTTTGTATTTTTATTATAATAGTCTAATACTGCCTTAAGTAGGGTATAATAGGGTTTAACTGGATTAATGGTCGAAAAACAATATCCTTAACGGCGGCGATTGTTTTAGAGTATTTTTTTTTTAAATAATAAACATTAAAAATATAAGACATAATATGTTAAAGACTTACGGAAAAATTCTAATAAACAAATCGCCAAATCGAGATATAATGCCTTGAAAAATATTGGTACTCCATTTTTTAGCCTTTATTTAAGTGGAATTAAAAAAAAAATCATCAACTCATTTTCGAATTTTCTAAAAATAATGTTGAATTCTTTGTTAAAAATACAAAATTTTGAAATTTTGATATGCAATATTATTTAAATTTATTAGATGCTTTTGTGTAAAAAATTTCATTAAAATCGGTTCAACAGATAATAAGATAGTCGAAAACCAAAAAAATGGTTCTATGAAAAATACATTAATGTGGTACGATTAATACCAAATTTTTTTGCGGCACTGCTTATAGACTCTTTTTTGTTGTGAATCTCTTTGATAGCATTTTCAACATTTATTTCGTCGATATTGCGATTAGGATGTTTTCTTTTATAAATGTTGGGCATGTTTAATATTCTAAAAAAAGAGTAAAAGGTTGTTTTACTTCAAGATATTCTTATTGACTTAAGAAGGAGGATTTGACATTCTGTCAATTGCTCCTACAAAACAATTGTCAAAACCTCCTTTCAATCTACTTTTGGAAAAAAAATTAAAAAAACACTTGTAAAAGCGCGCAGAAAAATTGTTTTGCTACCTATAAATTTTAGTCAAATGCAGGTGCACCCCAATATTGCAATTAAAGTATCAAAAGCTTAATATTAAAGAAATTGCACTTGGTTTACTTACCATCAAAAATTACATCAACCGGCTAAAAAAAATAAAAACACATCCACTTCACAGGGCTTCAAAGACACACTGATCATTTATTTACCACTCACACCCATCGCAACTAACTTCATTTCCTCATCATTTAAAGTGCCGCCAAATCAATAGTTTTCAAGAAAAGTACTAATGTCAATTCCTCCTCCCTGTCAAATCATCCCGACCTTACCCTATACATTAAATCTTGTTGAAAAATTTTCTAAAAAAAAAATTGGCCAAAATCAGTTGAGCTGCTTTTTAGAAAATCGAAAATCAAAAAAATGGTTCTATGGGAGGTACCATACTTAAAAGCATTTCTCCGAATTTTTTTTTATAAAATGGTAGCCTTTTTGTAAAAAAAATTATTGATTTTTTTTTTTTAGTTTTTGGGCATATTTTTATAAGAAAAATGAGATTTTCAGAATTTGGTAAAAAATTGTACGGCAAGTACCATTATTTTTGTCTCAAAATAAAATTAAAAAAATGTGTGGAGGGAATGCCTAAAACTTCCAGGTACCAAGTTTAAAGAAAATCAACCCACCCGTTTAGGCTGCAGTCGAAAGGACAGTACACGGCAGACAGACAAACAGAATAGCGAGACGAAATTTTTTCGACTTCACTATCATCGTAATGTCAAGTTTTTTTGTGAGGTATAACCTTTGCTTAGGTGTGATGCTTATACGTAACGCATTATTTAAAGAATGAAATATTCGTACATGCTTAATAGACCGCATGCGAAAGCAGGAAACCGCTCTGATATTTCGCAAATCAAAATCCCGAATAATCCCGCTTTGTACAATCTCGCATTAATATATCTCGCATGGAGAAATCCCGCGAAATCTTGCCAATTAAAATCTCACATATTAATATCCCCAAAAGTGAGCGCCAACCAAGGTACCTATATTGTTCAAGAAAACTATTGCCTGCCGGATTCTTAAAAATTCTTTAGACTTTATTGCATTGGCCTTAAGCAGAATTTCTTATCTGCAAAATTATGAAAACTAAGATTTTTAAAACGAGATTTTAAGTTATTATATTAGTACCACTTGCTTTTGTCGTTGTTTATGTGTCCAAATTTCTGAGTTAGCTAACCACTTTTTAAGAAAACACGTCTAGTACAAAATATACTATTATATTGCAGTTAAAAATTTAAAGTGATTGTGTGTCTAAAAATAAAAGTTCCTAAGTAATTTTTATTTTTTTGTTTTTTTTTGCAATAATTTATTTTAATTTTACAAAAGTTAGTCACAGAATTGTACAAAACAAACAATTAATATTGACTCTCTGTTAATACTAACTTAGTATTGTGTCCCAATTTTAACCTTAAAATCATCAGATATTTATACAAATGAGCAGCTATATTAAAAATATTTGAAAAGTCATTTAATTTGTTTTCTTCTGAATCACAAATCGAATTACAAAAAAATTATGTGCAACAAATTGTATTATTCATCGAATAACACAAAAAGATATGGCTTCGTTGAAAAAAAAAACAAAAAACTTTAACATCCATAAACCATTGTTGAATCTTGTATGCTCGTATAACCATAAAAATATATTTTTTCAGATCAAAACAAAATTTTATTGTGATGTAGAATCCATAATTTTAGAAATAATCTTTGACATACCAAATCCTCCAACCAACAACCCCATCACTTTATATAATAACTTTTCGTTCTTCGTTGGTCGCGTGGCAATGCATCAGTTCTAGTCTAATATATTTCAGCCCAGAGGCATAAACTCTTAAGCACAAAACATACAAAATTTAATGACTCAACCGATGAGTATATAGGACGTGATTTTTCATCACAAATTCAATATAGACAAAAAAAAATACAAAACAAATTTTCACATAATTTAAAATTTTCAAAAATCATTTCCCTTTTATAACTTTTATGTTTTCTTTCTTGTTTTTTTTTTTTTGTTTTTGTAAATTTTGATTTTTAATTTTAATTTGATGTGCCACAAGTTGCGGTATCGGTAGTAGGTATCTGAAATGAAAATATCTGTGCCAACATTTTTCACACTGCCCGGCCGGCCGGCTCTGTCGCGATGTATACAAAGTGGAGACGTTGAGACGTGGCTATATGGGATGCATCTTGTGCATTATGTTGACCCAATTTTCCGTGTGGAGCTGGGGGCTGGCTATAACACCACATCAGCTCCTTCGCCTTTGCCTTCCCCGCAAAAACTGGTGCTCATTAGGCCGACGCAATTGATTGATTCATTACTAATAATTAATTAGAGAACTAGAGATGTGCACAACTTCTCTAATGTTCAGTGAAAATATTTTATTAACATTTGCCGGGACTTTTTATTTGCTCCCAAAATTTTAATGTCTGCATAAATTTTAGTTTCTTATTTGGGACACCAGAACAAAAAAAAAAACGCTGTCCGTTGGAAATGCTAGCTATACACAGCTTCGAGACCGAAAGGTGCTTTCGAGTGCGTCTCTAGGTATGTATATATATTTTCCCAGAGGAAGTCTAAAAATACTCCGGGCATCATCATCATCATCGTTTTCGTCATCTTTTAGTTGGCCGTATTTTTTGAGAGGATGGACCATGCTTTTTGTCAGATCATGCTTGGGTGCATTGCATATGCTTTGCTTATATGTGGCATATAGCGCCCACTTTTTCCAAATTTAGATCGGTGGCACGGCTTTATGAGCTTCACTCAAAGCTATATATACATACATATAATCGGAAAGGTGACATATTTTTGTCTACTTTTTTGACATCTTAGAAAGAGGAAGCTAAAATCCAACCCATAAGGGCATCATAATGGAGATTTATTAGGACAGTCGACCTTTGACGGGACTATATCAAAAAACATACTTAGTTTCAAATGGTTGTTGTTGTAATTTTTGTTTTCGTAGGTGGAAGTTGTGGCTGCACCTATACGTTATAAAAGATTTTTATCTTCTGTCATCTGTTTGTTATTTCTGGCAAAAAAAAAATGATTTCGTTTTCTTTCGAGAATTTTTTTAAATATACAAAAACCAAAAAACGTATGTTTCATGCGGTTGTATATACAATTTTAATTTTTTTTTCCTTTTTTCTTTTTGGCACACGCTTGAAAATTGATGCATATGTTCACAAATAAATTGCAAATTTTGTTCTTTTGTATTAAAAAAAAAAAAAATGGGTTATGCGTTAAAGATTTCCGTGTAGGTTTGCCAAAATTGCGGTTTCTAATAACGCATTTTTTTGTTTTCTTTCATATTTTATTTGAAATATATATTTTTTAATGATTTTGAAAGAAAATGTTTGTACTGATGGCATTATTTTTATGTGTTTTGTTAAAAACTTTTACTTTTTTTTATTTTTAGCTAAGGCAAGTAACCCCACTTGTCTTAGCTAAAAATAAAAAATGATAAATTTAATACACAAACTCGTTTACCACTCGAGCTAAATGTTAAAAATTTAATTTAAATTATTTTTAACTTTTTATATATAAAATTTTGAAAACAGTTTGGAAAAAAAATTGGTAGATACGCCATTTTTAGCCTTTTTTTGTGTGGAATTAAAAAATTAATTTTGAAAAAAATCATCTACTCATTTTCGAAATATCGAATTTTCAAAAAATAATTTTGAAATTTTTGTTTTTGATTCCAAAATTGTTTTTTTTTTTTTTTTTTATTTTGATATGCAATATAATTCAAACTTATAAGTAGCTTTTGTGTTAAAACAATTTCATTAAAATTGGTTCCAACAGATAATGAGATATTCGAAAACTCAAAAAATGGTTATATGCGAGGTAACTATAGCATTTTTAAACGATAGATACATTTTTTTTCCCAAATAATACGCTATATTATTCTGATATTAGTTCATACAAAAATTTTAAACAAAATCGTATTAGCCATTTTTGAGAAAAATGAGATTTTCAATACCGGTTTTTAAACATTTCTATGGGAGGTACCGTTATTTTTGGTTATAAAAAAAATTATTTAAAATCTGCTAGATAATGCCAAAAAACTGGTGGGTGCTAAAATTAATAAAAATCGACCAAGTTGTTTTTGAATTATTGAGTTCTAAAAAAAAAAATTATTTTTTTTTTTTAATCCAAAATTTTTTTTTTTTTATTTTGAAAGATTTTCTATAAAAAATTGATCAAAATAAGTTGAATCGTTTTTAAGAAAATCGAAAATCAAAAAATTGTTCTATGGGAGCCACTCATATCAATATTTCTGAATTTTTTTTTTTTGATAAAATGGTAGCGTTTTTATAAAAAAAATTACTTATTTTTTTTTTTAAGTTGTGGGCACGTTTTTGAGAAAAATAAAATTTACATAATTTGTTAAAACAAAAATTGTACGGCAGGTACCGTTATTTTTGGTCTTAAAAAATGAAAAAAAAAACGTGTGGGGGAAATGCTCAAAAACCTCCAGGTAGGTTCTAAGTTTAAAGAAAATCGACCTAACCATTTAGGCTGCAGTCGAAAGAACAGGACAGACAGACAGAATTGCAAGACACACTTTTTTTGACTTCACTATTATCGTAATGTCAAGTTTGATTCAAATCTCGAGTTCATTTTTTTACGAAGTTATGGAACTTGCCAGATAGAACCTATAGATCGCAAGATCGTTTATGTTATGCCACCTACCAACAATATAGCTAGCTGCACATGAAAAAAAAGAATGAAAAATCGTTGGAGCGATTTAAAAAAAAAAAAATTTTAAGTTTTATTAAAGTGGATTTAAAAAATGTGTGTTGTAAAAAAATATGTTTGCAAGAAAAATAAAAAAAAAATATTATGTTTACTTAAGCGGGGATGGTGTTTTTTTGTATATTTTATCTCAAGCACATACACAATAAAATGCCTTTTATTAAATCTGAAAATTTCAGCCGCAAACTGATTTACTGGAAACTATTAAACTTTTTTTTTCTAAACCAAACAACTAAACACAAATTATTGTCAGCTGATGGGAGCTTTTCTGGTAGCCACTTAACAACTATGTATACACTTATACTTATAGACTAGACAGTTTATCGTTATTGGCTAAGTGGTTTCCAAGATAGCTTATACACCTACATTTATATATGTATTTAAATTATATATAAACTCCCAAATCAATTCGTGCCTTCTCAACATTTTTATCTATACAATTGACATAATTGACACTAATTTCACTGACTAGTCTTAAAGAATTTTATTTTAAATTATAAACAAAACTATTTAAGCATTTTCTTTTGAAAACAAAGATTTTTCTATCACGCTTCATATTTATGTATGTCACTCAAATGATATATCAACACTTGGTATTTAAAAAAAAAAATATACAATTATCTACATATTCAACGTTTTCATTTCAGGACCAGACAGCTTTTACTGAATTCTTTTCCTTATGCCATGGCACGAGCCATTATTGTTTTTAAAACCTTAAAGGAAAATCTTTTAAGAGATTTTTTTTTTTAAATTTCAAATATCTAATAATTCACTATTTCGACCAACAAAAATAATATAAAAACTGTTTTGGTGGCATCAAGCCTCACGACGGAAGGCGGCGGCAACGTCGCACGCTGGCTTTTTTGTTTTTTTTTTTTTTTGTCGTTGTGGCAGCAATTTATTTCGCCACTAATCAGTGACAGAAGACAATGATTAAATTCGATGGCAGACAAGAAACAGGATACCAAATTTACCATACTGATCCAATATATATTTGTATAAGAAAGTACGAGAACAGTGATTTATTTTTAGATCGAAAATGCTCCAATTTCTTGTTTTTTCAATTCAATGGATTTTCTTGTAAGGGATTTATGAGAAAACTAAACTGTTTTCGCTTTCAAATGAAAATGAAAAATAGATGCGGTTGTTTGGTTATTGTGCGAGTGTTTTGTTTGGTGTGCAATTTGCAAAATATCATCGTTAACATCGAATTTATTACTTTGAACATTTTTTTGTTTGAATGAATGAATGAATGAATTAGCTGTCAAAATTAGAAGGAAATTAAGTAGAGACTTGAAGAATATTGCACGTCAATTCCATAATTACTCAGGATTTTGTTAAAAAAGGGTTTAATTTAAAAAAAAAAAATAATAACAGGTTAGTTATTGATTCGTAAAAAACCGGACTCGAGACTTTCATCAAACTTGACATTACGGTGATAGCGAAGTCGAAATAATTGGGTGCCGCAATTCTGTCAGTCTGTCCTGTTCTTTCGACTGTAGCCTAAATGGTTGGGTCGATTTTCTTTAAACTTAGTACCTAACCTACCTTCGGCTGCATCCAAAATGGGTGGGTCGATTTTCTTTAAACTTGGTACTTAGAGGATTTTGGGCAATCCCGCGACATGTTTTTTTCATCTTTTTTAAGACCAAACTTGACCATAACTTAAACAAAATCAGTAATTTTTTGTACAAAAAGGCTAGCATTTTTTAACAATAGTTTTTTTTATTTATTTATTTATTTATTGAGAGCTTATGTAAGACAGTAAGACATTTTGGCGAAAAAATGGTTATAAGTGGTACCTCCCATAGAACCATTTTTATATTTTCGATTTTCTCAAAAAATGCTTAACTGATTTTGACAATTTTTTTTCTACAAAATCTTTCATTCATTCTTTTTAAAGAATTGTATACCAAAATTATCAATTTTTTCGGATATTAAAAAAAAATTAATAACTTTTTTGACAATTTAATATTTCGAAAACCACTTGATGGAATTTGATTAAACTTGGAATTTAGCAGTTTTTTAACATTATCTATCAGATTTTAAATAAAAATTATTCTTATGACCAAGAATAACGGTATCTCTCATACAAGTGTTTAAAAACCGGTAAGGAAAATCTCTTTCTTTCTTAAAAACAACTCGTACGATTTTGATTAAGTTTCTAATGAAATTTGTTTAGTTAAATTTTTCAGTGAGCTAATATCAGTACGATCTACCACATTATTAGAAAAAAATTGTATCTATCGACTAAAAATGAAATCTCTCATAGAACCATTTTTTTTGGGTTTCGACTATCTTATTATCTGTTTAACCGATTTTAATGAAATTTTTTACACAAGAGCTAATAAGTTTGCATATCAAAATTTTCAAAATGAAACTACCTAATTTTGGATTTTTACAAAAATTTTCGAAATTATTTATTTAAAATTCGATATGTATTTCGAAAATGCGTATAGGTAGATGATTTTTTTTTCAAAATAAACTTTTAAGCTCCTCATTAATAAATATTTAAAAAATGGTTTAAAAATTGATCAATACCAAAATAAAAATCACATGACCTAGATACCAAATTCTAGAGACAATTTATTGATTTTTTTTCTTTGATAAAAATTACAAAATTGGATTTACATGACCAATTCTAAATTTAAAAGTTTACACTTTATGTGTCATCTGTCACAAATATTTCAGGGAAATTTTGTAAATTACATGTGTAAACTATAAATCACAAGTGGTCATTTTTAGTTTGCTAACGGAAGAGTGAAAAAATAAATTAGTGAATTAAAGCAATTTTCAACTTGCCATTCAATTATTGAGTAGGACAAACTCAAACTCTTGAGTGAGTAAAACGACCCTTACTAGTCTGTATTAATAGACCTCAAGGAATATGGACAAGAACTAAATCATGCTATAGTAATCAGGGTGATTTAAAAAAAAAACTGTTGCTCTAAATTCAACTGGGACTGGACGAATTTATGAAGCTTAGATTGAAACCAAAAATTATCAAGACTAAAAAATTCAAATTCGAAACGATTTAGAGGTCGCTAATAGCGTTTTTGTCAACATTTTTGCTAGAAAATCGGAATTATTCTTTGATATTAAAAACTGCTTAACTTTTCCAGTTTTGATGATAAAAGGATAAATGTTTTTGAGATTGTTCGTAATTTCGAATTAATATGTTTTATAAATATTTACATAATTAGAAAATTAATTTTGAAATAAAGTTTTTATAGTTTTATATTTGCCAAAACAATTGTCAGAATTCAAATCTAAGCTTTGCTAATTTTATTGTGTGAACATGCACCGAATTTTAGAAATTTGTTTCCAAATGATTGTGGGTATAAAATCAACTAGGGTTGGATCGTAAAATTTATACATTTACATCATTTTTGGACCAATGTCAATTCCATATATGGAATAAAAAACTGGTATTTTCACAACTTCACACTGAAGCAAAAAGGTATAATTAGATAGGTACAATAAAAAAGTTTATTGGGACAATAAACTTGTTTATTGGGCCATTAAACGTTTATTTACCCATTAAGAAGGGTATGATAGCATATTACTGATGAGCCAAACTGTCGTACTTGCGCAAAACGTATTTTGGAGTTGAGGTCAACTGAACTATTAAATTCATTTCATGTTTTTTTTCCATACTCTTGTTTTCGAAAATAAAATAAAATACCACACCGCCATACAAATACTTGCATTGTAACCTGCCCTTCAGAAATAGATGCCGCTTGATTTTTTATATTGGATTCAAAAAATCGCGTGATTTATGTCAGCTTTTCTGTTACTCACTGATGGTTTTCAACACGATTGATCCTTACATTGAAAAATGATTGCTGAGTCCACAATAATTGATATTTTGAATGCTCTGAGTCGATTAGTGGATTTTCAAAAGATCGATTTTGGCATGGGCTGTGTGGCATGGCACGCATGCCTGCATGAACCAGAGGTCATCCAAAACCATGTCTTCAATTGTAGTAAAAAAAAGTCGGCTCTGTAACGCCCACCGTTGACCGAAACGTTGTTCCCAGCCTCATTTTCGAATAAAAATGGTCCATTGATCCCATCCACTCAGCAATCCGCACTCTCTGTGGATGCATTGGCTTCTCGACGTAAAAAGACTTATTCCGTTCCGTGGAGGTATGATACTGACTTTCTCTCGGGAAACAGCTGTCAGTGTCAAAATAATCCAGAATTTAAAAAGAAACCACTAGATGGACCACCCGTTATTCTCTCGAAAATGTATGTGTTTTGTTCAAAATAAAAGTTAATGTAAAATCTCTTATTTTGAATAAATAATAAGGGTATTCATGCAACGAAATAAATTTACCAATTGTGTAAAAAGATAAGTTTACGCAAAAGTTTACATGAACGTCCTTTTTATTTATTTGGATAAATGCTGCGTAATTGAATCAGCTGTTCGTTAAACGTCAAATATTAAACGTATGACGTTTGTATAAGTTTATCCAAATAAATTTGTACAAGTTTCCGCAACAAAATCCTTAGATAATTTTATACAATTTGCGTACCTAAACCATTTCCCATACAAAATTTGACAGTTCATTTACAAAAAGATAAATTTATCCAAAAGATAAAGTGTTTTATGACGTTGCATGAATCCCCCTAATATAATATAGGTACCTAGTCTAATTTTAATCTATTCTTCTTTTCAAATTAAAATCATGAAAGTACTTATCGTCCCTTAGAAAATAATTTTTGAATCATTAAAATTTTTCTTTAATTTTGAATTTTAATTTTATTATATATGCTATTTAACAAGTTAAATTTAAAACTAAACATACCTAATATTTTTTAAATACAGTCGACTCTCCATGAGTCGTACTCTCTCTAAGTCGAATTTCTCTCTAACATTGTTAACATTGTTATCCTTTTTTTTGTGTTGTTCGTTGCATTTCTATTATAAAAAAAAAACTTGCATAATTATGAAAACAACATTTTAGTAAAATTCCATTTGGAATTTCAAAATCAGTTGATCGTGAAACTAGGCAATCAACAGAACTGATAAGTCTTTGTGTGCTAGATCCATAAGAAAAAATTTAAGTATCGTTTTGATGTGACTAAAATGTCTGTACATTATTGCGAAGAATTCGAAGTAAAGTTTGGGCTCAAATGTTTGGTTAAACCTTTTAAAACAAAAACAAAAATTGTCTCTCTATAACTCGAATTTTCCCGAAACTCTCTCTAACTCGAACAAATCTTGGAATCTTATGAAAATTCGACTTAGGGAGAGTCGACTGTATATACTTAAAAATTTTAATGTAAAAGTATTTCTTTTCTTTTCGAAATATGTATGTCAATATGTTGTGAGTCTTCACCTAAAGCCTATTTAACACCAGATGGTACACAGTGAACCAATAAACATTTTTTAATTAAATCTTTGTACATGAAATTTTACTAGGCTTCGTCAAAAAAAAAAATTGATGAATGAATAATGATGAATGAATAATAAGAATAGGTACATATGTCATTGGGGGATGGCTACGAAATCTCGCAATACAAAATCTCACAATTACAAAGACCCGATTTTTTATAATCTCGCAATTAAAAAATTTCGCAATTACAAAAACTCGCAAAACTAAAATCTCTCTAAAAAAATAAGTCCAGCATTACGGCGTATAAACAGTGAGGTATGTATGGGGGGGCATTCTGTTGAACAATGTTGAACTCTGAAACAAAAAATTGGATTTCTCTCCAAAATAATTTACCCACGAAAATCTCAGAATACACGCCGACAGTCTATATATGTACATACATATTATACAGGCTTTAGGTAGTGTTATATTTTTTTATCACCTCTTTAAACAAAAAAAAAGTAATTTACAAAATATTTAATGCATTTCCAGCTACAAACAAACACCAATATCAGAAAACACACAAAACACCATAAATATACCCTCGTGCTAAAATGTATGTAAATAATCTCATCTGTTTTACGCTATCAAACATTTTTATTTCAATGAGAATTTTCTCAGATTCTCACACCAATAAACATTTCTGACATTTTTTTCTAAATTTCTTTTATTAAAAAAAAAAACAAATTAAATAAACAATACAAACTACACTAACAACAAACTATTTAGTAGACAAACCAATCAACTTCCTATTCACATCGACGCCGCTATACATCGACACACTGCTGATCGTCTACAATAATTAAAAGTTGCAAAATCAATCGATATATAGATCGGTTATTTGCTGCTGCTGTTTTCTATCTACGAGTACCTACTATTAGTTTATGTATTTGTATCGTTTTCAGTAAACAAAAAAAAAAGAAAAAAAGATACATATATTCATTCTACGATAACAACACAGAATCCGACAGATTCAAAAATACACTTACATAACTTCTGTAGGAAGACATAATTTGGTTTTGGCACGGCCTTTCTTATTTTCGTAACACCTCTATAAACATTTGGTGTGGTGGGAGCTTTTGTTGTGCATTACCCCGTTAATACACTAAATTTTATGTGATGTGTTTTTATTTTTTTTTTCTCTTCAAACACGCACTAGATATTCTATCTTTTATCTATGACAAAAAAAAAAATAAAACTCCAATTTATTTGTTGCACTTGATATTCTGAACGCACTTTTTTCTTCTTTTTTTTTGACAAAATATAGGTATTCACTTTTGTCGAAGATCGAATCTGGACGATCGACGATCTTTCAATTTCAATTGATTCGCGTGAAATGAAACAATTAAATTAATCAACGGCGCGAGTGCATAATATAATCTAGATGAGATGTTCTCGCTCACGATCGTCAATATCATTCAGCGCGTCGAAAGACGTCAAGACGAGACGACGCGACGGGTGAAGAGAAGAAATTATTTCGAATACAAACTACAACAAAAAAAAAACACCGAAAAAACTGCATCTACTAATTTTATCTAAATCTTTTTTGAAAATAAAAAGTATCTTTAGAGATATAAAGCTGAACGGGATGTTTGGTGTTCGGTTCGGCACGCGCGGATTGCCTTGAGATACGCGAGTAAATTATTTTTATGTATAAGCACACACCCCTTGACGATAGAAACTTTTTTCCTAATTTCCTTTTGCTTTTTTTTTAATGTGAAAATTCCTTCCCTTTTTTCATTTTCATTAGCGGACACGCATTTTTCACGATCACTTTTTTTTTTTTTTTGGGAAAACAAAAATCAGCGAACGACTTTCTGGATGAACACGAACGGTGGTGGCGCGCTATGTCGTAGCTAAATGCTACTACTACTGAGTATTTCAGATTCAGGAGCTATGAGCGTGAGGTGCCGAGATGGGGTTTTCAACAAAAAAAAAATCGAAAAAAACACCACCCGAGAGGGAGAGTGAAAAATACTCTCGCACGAGAGACAGAGAAATTTTTGATCAAAAATATCTTTAGATACCAATTTTTGTTTCTTTTTTTTTTTTGTACTCGAAATTCTCAAAAATAATATCAAGAGTGAGAATAAAAATAACGGTGTATATCTATTTTGGATTTGGATATAATGTAAGTTTTTCATTCGCAATGATTTTTTCGTTACTCGTGTGCTGGGTTGACGGTGCTCGTGGATGCTGTGTAACGGTTTAATATTCTATACAATTCTCAATAGTCGAGATCTTATGGATAAATGCGAGATGATGCAGAATTCTCTTGAGAACAAAACAAAAAAAAAGAAAATTATAAATGACGTAGAAAAGGGGAGAACGACTGTCGACAATGACGACGACGACAAAATACTTTTGCCGGTCGTGTGTCAATGCATTACTTAATGAGATTTAATGAGATTTTTTTTTCTTTCTAAAAGGAAAGGGGATGGGGTTGGTGATGGGATATTGTGCCACTTTTTTACTTAAATTTATTTATTTATTTTCTAAATCTGCTATGTAGATAATGATGAGCATGAAATTAGTCTGAGAATTTAAGAATACAAAGGGGTTGATGATTTTTTTTTTTTTTTTGAAAATGCATCGCGTTTTATATTAGACCAGCTGTGCAACCATTTTACGTTACATACATTTTTGTTCTTTAATTTTGCATCATAAATGTTATAAGACAAAATTAATTAAAATCAAGAAATTAGTTTGTTTCATTTCTGCAGTAAGAAAGTAATTTTGCAATACAAGAAGTCGTATATGGTCAAATTGTGGATATATACGCTATTAAGTTGGGTGTGCTGATTAATTTTTTGAATTGCAAGGTGGTAGAAGGAAATACAGTGAAAACTCTAATTAGCGGACACTCATGGTCAACTGTCCGGTTAAGGGAAAGAAATTGAAAAACTTTTTTTTAACTTCATTCAAATTAGTTTTTCTATATAAAACGTGTAAAAAAAGTGTCGGCAACCGTTTATGAGAGTGTCCGTTTATATAAAAGTAATTTGTATGAATAAGAAGTTTGTTCTCGAAAATGTGTCCGTTTAGGGGAATTTTCCGCTTATTGGAGCTGTCTTATAGAGACACTGTATTTGCATGGCATATATGGACAAGTTTAAATTTTATTTTATTAATAAACTCTTTAACGATAGGTATAGCTTTAGACCAAAATAAGTAGGTAACTAAAGATTTTGGATTTAGAAAATTAATTCTTTTTGGAAGTTAAGTAGGTAGGTTTATGTTTAGTTCAGAAAATTTTGAAAATTTTGGGAGATCATATCTCCATTGTGGCCCTAAGACCCTGTTTAAATTGTGACTTTTCACTACTCCATGATGATGATTTTTGATGATGATTGTGTTATTTTGTGTGTGAAATCGGTAAAGGGAACAGATCTCCTCACCACTCTCACCCACAAAACCATCGTCATGGTGTAGTGAATAGTCACAATCTAAACAGGGTCTTACTTCATTTTATTTTTATTTTGTGACATTTGCATTTATTGTGAATTCTTATAACTGACAACAATTTGAAAATATTTGAATTCGGGAAGTTTATACAGGGTGATTTGTATAAGGTGCACCAAAAAGTCACAGTGAGTAGGTTGGGTTAAGACAAGAAAAAAATCGTATGAGAGGGGGGATCTATTTCCCGCCGTTTAGGCGGGAGGTGCAATTTTATAAAAAATTGACTTAAAACGGAAAAAAAAAATATTTAAAAACAACGGTTAAACTTACAATGCCATGCTATACCTTTTTGGAAAGCCAGATATCTCTTCTTTAATTTTATTTTTGTTTTAAATTAAGTTGTGTTAGTATTATTAAAAAAAATTTTAAAAAAATGTCGAACTAATTTTTTTCCGCCAAATTCTGCTGCAATTTGACTCCAGCGACTTCGATGCGTTGTTTAAGTTGCTTCAAAGAAGAAATTTCAACTTCATATACATGGTTCTTCATGAATACCCAAGCGTAAAAATCCAAAGAAGTTAAATCTGGTGATCTTGGTGGCCATTCCTATCCATTGGTCGTTGAAATAATTATTCAGCCAGTTTCCCACAGCCAGGCTAAAGTGTGCTGGAGCTCCATCTTGTTGGTATATTAAATTGTCTATTATAGCCAATGTGACATTTTCTAATATATCTGGCAAAAGGGTTCTTAGAAATTGCAGATAGGATTCTCCATTAAAAACCCTATTCAAAAAACGTGGTCCAATTACCGTTAGTCCAACAATGCCAACCCACACATTGCAGCTAAAGCGGTGCTGCGATTTATTTTGTTTTTTAACATGTGGATTGTTGTGTCTCCAGTAATGCAAGTTGTGGAAATTGTTAACTCCATATCTGGTAAACTGCGCTTCATCTGTCCAGACTGTCCTTTTAAAGTAGTTGTGTTCTGTTTCTTCCCTCAGCAATAGCGTTCTACAGAATTCAGTCCTCAATATCTTATCATTTGATGTCAACTTTTGCGCTGGGGTAAAGTTTTTTGGTATAGACAATCTTTTTTATTTGGGTAACAGGTAGGCATCTCAATTTTGTTAAATTGAACTCATGCCTCAATAAAAAAAAGGTGAGATCTAGTTAATCCAGTTTATTTTTTTTTTTAAATATTTTCTAAAAACCGGATGCTATGCAATAAAAAATAAAAGAGGGATAATACGCCAATTTAATAATTTTTCCTTTTTTTTAATTTCTTAAAAACTAAGATACATTTTAGCATCCGGTTTTCTGTTTTTTATTGAAAATTTATAAGAGCATTGGATTTTGAAAACAAAAATTATACTTAATTACAGAAAAAAAAATAGTTTGAAATTTTTGTTTTAATTTATTTTTTCAACATTTCGAGTTTGAAATGTAATTTTTCAAAAACTGTTATTCGTATTGTATGTTTATGTTTATTGTTTCCCCTAAGGGTAACAAGTCTTCCATCACTCTCTCCTCTCTTCCTATACCTTTCTCTTTACTCCTTCTCACAAGGATCTTGACAGCTATCATACCTTCATTCCTGTCTGCTCCTCTCCTACCGACCTCTTTCGCTTCCTCTATTCTTGATCGTACTCCTATCCTTTCGAATATTCTTTGTACCGTTTCTTTTATTGTGCCTTTCATCTGCGAGTTTTTAATTATTATATTACGCCGTCTTTTTTCTTTCTTTTGCCCTTCTATCTTTACTTCCATTTCTTTCATCCTCTCCGCTAGATGTTCTTTCTCCTCTCCCTTACTTATTTTACATGTCCCTTTTTGCCTTTCCGCTTCCGCTTTTTTATTCTCTCATCCATCTCCCGTACATTTTCTTCTCTTTTCTCCAATACTTCTACCCTTCTTGCCAGACCTCCTACCTGAACCTTCAGTTCTTCTCTCCCTCTCCCTCTCCCTCTCCCTCTCCCTCTCCCTCTCCCTCTCCCTCTCCCTCTCCCTCTCCCTCTCCCTCTCCCTCTCCCTCTCCCTCTCCCTCTCCCTCTCCCTCTCCCTCTCCCTCTCCCTCTCCCTCTCCCTCTCCCTCTCCCTCTCCCTCTCCCTCTCCCTCTCCCTCTCCCTCTCCCTCTCCCTCTCCCTCTCCCTCTCCCTCTCCCTCTCCCTCTCCCTCTCCCTCTCCCCTCTTCTTATTTCTTCTATCATATCCCATTAACACAACTTAATTTAAAATTAAAATTAAAGAAGGGATTTCTGGCTTTCTAAAAAGGTATAGCATGGCATTGTAAGTTTAACCGTTGTTTTTAAATAATTTTGTTTCCGTTTTGTTTTAAATCAATTTTTTAGAAAATTGCCCCTCCCGCCTAAACTGGGGGAAATAGACCTCTCCCCCTCCCATACGATTTTTTTCTTGTCTTAACCCAACCTACTCACACTGACTTTTTGGTGCACCTTATACCAATCACAAAATCTAAAATAAAAAAATGGTTTTATAGGAAGTACCACTTATAACCATTTATCCGATTTTTTTTTAATAAAATGGTAGGTAATTTCTTTTGTAATTTTTTTTTGTATTCATTTTTTTGAGAAAAATAAGGTTTTCATAATTTGGTAAAAAAAAATTTACGGCAGGTACCGTTATTTCTTGTCTTAAAAAAAATGAAAAAAACGTATCGGAAGAATGTCTTAAAACCGCTAGGTGTACTAAGTTTTAAATCAATAAAAGCTCAAATCAAAAAAATGTGCCATTTTATATGTAACCGTTTTTGGATTTTTTTTTACCTAAAAATATTTTTAAATTAATTGTATTTTGTATTCCAAAATAATCATTGATTAAAGATATGGCCCTAAGTGTATTCATCTGAAAACATTAAAATTAACCAATTTTGTTTGACGGCTAATTTAATTTTTTAAATTAGAGATTTACCGTTGATCTCCTGTTTTTATTTTTTTATATTTCTATTTCTGTGTTTCATACATCAAGTCAACATATTTTTTTTAAAATGATTTTTAAATGTTCTGCAATTTTTTGTGTTCGTTAGGATTTTACTTAATTTTCAATTTAATTTTGTGAATATTTGGTTGAAATAATTATTTCATTTTAAAATGTGAATATGGAAAATGAGATGATTTGGAAATTTTGAACGTAATTACCTCATCTCCTCTAAAAAAAAAAACAGGTCTAGTATCGGCAATGTTCCAGTTGCGCCAATATTGCAGCAATATTATTTTCAAGAATATAAACAAATATTAAAATTAAAAAAAAAAAATATATTAAATTTATTTCGAGAATAATAAATCAACATATTATATGGGCGTTTTTTTTTTCTTAACACCTTTATGGCTTTATACAACAACAACCCAAGTTAATAAAACATTCTCTTTCTTTTTTTTATGATTTAAAAATACAACCAAATTAGTTTATTTGAAAAAATAAAATCAACATTTTCCAATTAGAATTTTCACAACAAAATGAATCATCAATTCTAAAATAGAAATGCGGAAAATCCCTTTCATGCGTTAATTAACAAGACAGTGAAACAGTTGTGGAAAATTTATCAAAACAAAAAGCTTTTCAACATTATCGTTTGTATATATACGAAATATGTTTGTATGTATGTATGTATATCTCTAGAAAATGATAAAAATAATTTTTTCTCAATTCTTTGCATTTAGAAAATTTTCTCTAAAAGCATTCACAATAAATTGCCTACCTCAATAATTATAATTCTTTAATGTTTTTTCTATGTTTTTTGGTTTTTGTGTTTGGCAATATGTAATTGTTTTCGAGAACAAAATGTATATTTAGGTTCCAACATAAATTTGTTTAGATTTTATTTTTATTCAGAACTATATTTTCTTTTGATTAGATAAAACGGAAATATTTATAAATATTATTTAAATGGGTCATTGAAAAATTTTAATCATTATTATCACGCTGGCATTGAAAGTAGCCAAATGTGAATTGTTTTGTTTTGAGACTTAACTTATATTTTAATTCAAAAGATTGACATTGATTGATAGACACTAACTGTCAAATAAAAAAAAAACCTGGATTGAAATTTCCTCAATAATGTTTACACGACCAAAAAGTATGCTGACACGCATTTTCAAAAATTACTGTATTCCTGTGTAAACTAATAATGCGAATGGCACGATCCTTGGCTTTCTACCACACTGACATCAATATTTCTGCGAGCATTCTTTTCTGTAAAAAACAATAAAGTTTTTTTTAATATTGAAAACCTTTTGGACTGAAAGTTCTTAAAATTCACAATGAGGATAAGGAATTTTGAATTTTATAATTTATTATTTGAGAGTATAAAAAACATTTGGGAGTATTAACACAAGTTTTGGCTTTCCCTGTCTTTTTTAAGACGTTTCGATTCAAAACAAAAAACACATAATCGGGCTATAAGACGAGTCAAGAAATAATCTTTTAGATCGAAACGCGTCGCAAAATTAAAATATAAATAAATGTTGCGAAAATATTTTTAATAAATAAACAAATTAGAATTATTTTCTTCAATTAACTTTTTCCATTTTCATGAACCATAAGCTAAATTATTGTTAAAAAATTTTAAAAACATTGTTTCCATGTTAAATTTTTTTATTTGCACTTTTTATTATTATTATTATTTTAAAAGTGAATTTAAAAATTAAATTAAATTAAAAAATACGTAGTTTACAGGTATCCAAATTTGCTATCATCGGTGATATAAGAAAGGTGGTCATTTTTGACAGTAAGATGTTATTTCTTTTATACTGCAAGGCTTATCACAACATTCATGTGCAATTCCGTGTCTTCTGCGGCGAATCTTGGCAATCCCATTGCTATCCATGCCTGATGTCAATAATGGCAACATATCAAGGCTCATTCCAAAATTGAAGTCTTCTTCGTTGTTTTCGTAGCTTAAATCTTCATCGTCGTTGGAAACTGAGGATTACATGTTTTTTGATTAAGCATTTTCTTGTGTGCGTTTGTAAAAATAGTTATGTACTTACGGGAGCTCCTTTTTGTCTCATAAGGATTATATCTTTTTTTACACATCATTTCTAAAACATTAACTAAATTTGAACCACAAAACCTTTGATCGCCAATTGATAGGTTCACTATTACCAAGCAAACAACCAGAAGGAGCATTGCTCTGATTCCTGAATAAATGTTAAAAGATGCCATTATTTCTTTAAGGTAGTTAACAGCTCCGTTTATCTTATGAGATGTTTAAGTTCGTACTGTGACTAAAGGCTCTTAACTAATAATATCTTTTAGCTTGTTACATGCTCCTTATATATGATTTATTAATATAATGAATCCCAAAAGGTATGAGTGATTTATGTAAGTTCTTCCTTACAAACCCTCAAAATTATAGACAGGTTAACATAAGAAATGGGATTAAACGTTATATTAGTTGACAAGTTGTGTGGGCTCATTTGTTCCATAAATTATACAATTCTAATTTTATCCTTGTTGGTACCTTATTTAAGCAAAAGGTTTTGCAAAAATGTAGGATTCTTAAATTTTATTATAAACATTTCTTCTTTATTCAATAATCTTTAGGGGAAACGACTATAACGTCATTATGTTTATTAAAAGAAGTAGGTACGTGCGCCCCAATCGTGAATTTTATTTCTTTTAAATTACACATTATAACATCTTTATTTAAGTAGGAACATGCTCCACAATTTCAATTTTCACCATTACTTAGAATTCTTATTAAGTTTGTTAAAAAATGTTAAATAAAGATGAATTAAATTTTTATTTAAATGGCTGATTTCTGTTCTTAGTCTGTTCTTATCTTGAATTACAACACCGGATAATTCAGATTTGCATAATTAATAGAATAAATAAAACCACACAACTTGTCAGCTTATATAACGTTTAATTCACTTCTAATCTCCTGTAAAGTTTTGTGGGTTTGTAAAGTAGCACTTATTTTAAAATATTTATTGAGAATCATTATTTTAACAAATCATATATAAGGAGCTGCAACAAGCCAAAAGGTATTATTAGTTAAGATCCTTAAGTCGTAGTAGGTACAAACTCAAGCATCTCAATATAAACAGGACTTACCTTATAGTAATGGCATACTTAAACATTTATTCGGGAATCAGAGCAATGCTCCTGTTTGTTGTTTGCATGGTAATTCTGGTAAATCTATCAATTGGTGAGCAAAGGTTTTGTGGGTCAAATCTAGTAAATGTTTTAAAAATGATGTGTAAAAAAGGCTTTAATCCTTATGAAACAAAAAGAAGCTCCCGTAAGTTTAACTACTTCTACAAACCCTTATAAATTTAGAATTAATCCAGAAACATATTGTGTTCCTCAGTTTCCAACGAAGATGAAGATTTAAGCTACGAAAACAACGAAGAAGACTTCAATTTTGGTATGAGCCTTGATATGTTGCCATTATTGACATCAGGCATTGATAGCAATGGGATTGCCAAGATTCGCCGCAGAAGACACGGAATTGCACATGAGTGTTGTGATAAGCCTTGCAGTATAAAAGAAATAACATCTTACTGTCAAAAATGACCACCTTTCTTATATCACCGATGATAGCAAATTTGGATACCTGTAACAATATTTTTATTTTAAAAAAGCCCAAAAAGACCATTAGGTTAAATTATTATTACAATGAATGTACCTAATAACAATTGAAATATCTTAAGTGCAAATATAAAAAAATTACCATAAAACCAATTTTTTTTTTTTAATTTTAAAAATAATTTGCTTGCTTAATTTAATTTCAGTATACCCTAGCAAGTAGGTAGATACCTACATAAAATAAAAAAATTTATTAAAAATAAAAAAAAACTATTCCTGGCCCTCGACTTAGTTTCTATTCAGAATTCGAATTTATTTGGATATAAAAAAATCTACATAAAATTAAATATGAGATAAACTTAACTTTACAAAAAATTTGCGTATTGCATAGTACCTACTTTTGATACCAAGTAAAATGACAGAGGTAAAACTTCAATTTTTGCGGCCAACCAACATTGTTAAAATCTGGTGTGAATGATAAAATAATTATCAATTAATCGCTCTTTTTAAAATAAAAATTCTTTAGCATTTCACTATGGTCCGGCCTTCAATTCTTTCTTTTATTTTAATAAAAAAAATTCCGTTTTTCATAAATATCAAGGAAAGTTAAAAAAGGACACGAGTATGATAACTTCGGCGATGAAAATTGATAACGGATTTTTGTAGAAGGGTCAAATACAAAAATATGAAAGGGCTGTCTATCTCGCCCCGTTTAAGAGGTAGGGGCGATCTTCGAAGAAAAACGACTTAAATGGAAAAAACAAATATTAAAAAACAACGGCAATACTTAAAATGAAGTACTATACCGGTTTTGAAAGCCAGAAATCTGTTTTTTTTAATTAAACACTTCATTTCACAATTTTGAAAAATGTTGGTCTAAACTTTTATTTTTATCGAAAATTTGAGTTTGCAAGCGAATTTTTCAAAAACTTTTGACATAAATAATTTAATCACCGTAAATACTGAAAAACAAAAAAAAGTTTTTTTTTTAATAATACAAATTTTATATACATATGTACTACTGAAATACATCAGCCAAGTAGAAGACTTAGCACTATTTAATTGGACTTGTTGAATTATTGATTCAAAATAGCTTTTAACGGCCTTTAGTCCACACATTCTAGTCTTGTTGTTATATAGTTCACACTAGATATTCGTCATGAAATCTATATGTTAGATGAACTGAACTTAACAAAAATTGCGTATTGACAAGGTCCTCACTAGTCAACTGATGAGTCCAAGTGAGGTCGCCGGGAGACGAAACGCCTAAATTTTTGTGGACTAAAGGCCATTAAAAGCTATTTTGAATCCAAAACAAAAGTAGTTTCAGTAATTTTTAATCAATTTTTCTTAAAAACTAGACAACATAAAACCATTCGGTTTTTTGTGTTCGATTCAGAATTAATTATCAGAATTGACCACAAAAAAAAAAATTGTTTTATATTTCACAATTTTGTGAAAAATTGATCCAAATACTTTTTTTTTGGTGGGATAGACCCCCTCCCACAGTAAAAAAAAATGCTTGTATTTGACCTTTCTACAAAAATGCGTTAACGATTTTCGGCGCCCAAGTTATCGTACTCTCCCCAAAAAAAGATTAAAATTATTTCTGAATTTGCTCTCATGAACCAAATCTATTGATTGTACGGAACTATTTTAAGAAATAAAAGGATACACGAACAAATTTTATTTTTCAGTTGAAATTGAACTCAAAAGTAGATAGAAAAAAAAAATAAATATTTGCCAATAAATAAATATTTGACTTTAGTCGCATTTTGAACTCTAGAAAAATATATGCAAAAGATAAGTTCTGTTTTTTTTTGTTGAAGAAATCTTTCCAATCTTCTATTGAAATAACTATTTTTTTTTAACTAACAGCAATCAATAAATTATACCTATTCCACATCAAAAAATGCCAGTCACACAGAAGCTCAATCTGTAAAACGAAATCGAGTTGAAATGTGTTTGGTTCGACTCAATCGCATTAGTATCCGCTCAGTTAAATCGAAACCTTGCTATTCTCCCTTGATAATCAAACTCGATCTTCCAATTCTACAGACGTAGGGTCATAAGTCCAAGGGCCAAAATGTCCATTACGGATTTTTGACCCACTTAGGTGGCTTAAAAGTCCACCCATCTTGGTAGAATAGATGTCTACAGGAAATTCTGGCACGTAGATTGTGGATTTCTGAAAGATTTAGTGGTTTCAGAAATATTAAGTTTATTATTATTGAAAAAATATTTATCCTGCCTTTTTAAAGCTTAAGATACGTTTAAAGAGTTAAATAGGAAATAATATTTTTTTCATTTAGATCCCAGACAACCGCTCCAGATTGATGTGCCCGCCCCTTTGAACAATCAATTCATCGGGTGGCCTGTTTCGCGGGTTCAAGGGATTTCTATTCCCTTTTTGGGTCTTTTGTACCGTTCGCTAAGGGTATGTTGAGTCGTCAGGTAGGGGCCAATGTCAACAGTTTTCTTAATAACCAGTAAGTTTCGTAATTTAAAAAATCGAGAAAATATTTGTGGACTTATGACCCACTTCCTTTCTAAAATTAGGGAATATTGGCCCACTTTTTTGTGGCTCATAAGGGTGGGTTATAAGTTGATTTGTGGCCTTTTGTTTAGTAAAAAAAATTAAAATTACTCTAAAATGTATTTTAATTTTTTTTCAAAATGCGACTTTTTTTTTCTCGTGACACCTTTGTGACCCTTTCAACTTTTTCAGCGGCAACACTGCTACCAACAATCAAAAAGATTGCTTTATTAAGATTCTTATTAATATTAGTTATGTTTTACCATACGACTCAGATGCTCATTTCCTTTTCCTTGCTTGACTTAGCCTACACATTACCTATCTACCTATTTGTTGGAAGTTTGTCGAAGTTTCCTATGTAATTGAAAAACTATCAAAATTGTAAAACTGTTTATTGTTTATCTCTTCAATTTAAATGAATTTGGAGCCACTTGCCCATGAATACAATTAACTATAATTTTAGTAATACATCAATTGCTATAATAGATTTATTCTTTTAACGCTTATACTGATCGTTAAAAAAGAAAACGCATGTCCAATTGAAAAGAAATATTAAAAACAAACAGTTTGTGGCAGAAAAGCTCATCACCAGTTTAATAATAAACTTTAAAAAATTATAACCATGCGCAATAGACACACAAAAATAAAAACACCACGAAATTAATCTAGAAAAGTCAGCTTATTTTCAAACACTCTCGTACATTGGGGCATTTTATATTAAAAACTTGACAAAAATATCAATTAAAACATAATATCGTCTCTCATCTCACGAACTGCGTAACTGTTTTTTTAATATCTTGGGAAAACGGATATTTAAGCTTTAGTTCTTCATTAAATCGATCATTAAATTTAAAAATAGAAAACCTGTAGTTTACAAATAATAGGAAAAAAATAGTTTTAACAACGGCCAACACCTTTAAGAAGCGTTTTAGTAAAATATGGAAAAATGCATACTTGAATGTAATTTTACTTTAATAAATTCAAGACAATTAATCAAATTATTAGATAATTATTTAAAAAATAACTTACCCTTCATATGAACTTTACTTTTAAATGATAATAATAAATCTGTACTTTATTTTTATATTCATCTTCAGAAAAATAGGTAGGTATAGGTACCTAACTTATGCACTTTTTAACTTTAATATAAATATAAGAATTCTTCACAATAATAAGCTTTTGAAATTTTGATTAAACAAAAAAGAACTCACATACAGATTTTATCTTGAAATTAAAAGCGAAAGTCGATAATAAATTATTTAAAACTTACAGTAGGTACACTATTTTTTTTCTACTTCGAGTTTTAATTTAACGATTTTGTTTGCTAATAAAATAACCGAACCGAACAAATCAAATATCACAAACACCACCGAGGCACCGACGAAGACGACGACAAGGTCGACAACGCGACGCAAAGCGACGATGCACGGCAATAAACAAACAACAATTCCGTTATTGAGGCAAATTACGAAGACAATTCAATCGAATTTTAATTTGTAAAATTAAACACTTTTTATTCAAGAAAAATTATATTTTCTTTTGGGAAAATGGAAAACTCAGATTAAGAAGGAATTATTTCATACATTTGGGACCGAATATTGAAAATTTACTACAAAAATATTTTAATCTCACGATCACGCAGCGAAACGACCGAGAAACGAAATTTACTTTAACTTAACTGACACTGAGGAGATTGAGAAGGAGAACTTCTGAAACTGAACTGAACTGAACAAAACAATACATGCAAGATGAAAATGCAATTCGTAGGAAGAACGAAAAAAGCACACACTCATGTTGAAATGTTTGTTGTTGTTAATTTTGAATTCGTTAAGTTGGTAGGTAGGTAAGGTAAGAAAGGTTTTAGCGAAATTTATGTTATTTACATTTTATTTAATTTACTATCAGTTTTTGGGTAGTTATGTTAGTTATGTTCAGTGTTGCCGAAGTGGTACGATCGTGCTTTTTTGACACGAAAATTTCATTGTATCACTTCAAATAAAGCGAATTTTGAAGAAATTTTAAGAAAATTGTTCCAAATGGAGTAAAATCTGCCAGAATCTCTTATTTTTTGACAATACACGAATAAAGCAAATTATTTCTTTAAATTTTTTTTATACTTTACCCCGTAATTGAATTAAACTTTTTTTTTTAATATACCTACATACGAATTTGAGTTTTTTCATAAAGAAATGAAATGGCACGTTTTTTTTAGAAAATGACACGTTTTTCTAGAAAATGTGGCACGGATTTTTTTGTATGGCCGGCAACGCTGGTTATGTTGCTGGTTCTTAAGTGCTATAAATGTGATTGATTGGTTGGTATTGGTTGAGTCATTTGACTTATTTTGGAATGAATTGGAAGACAGGGTGGTCTTGATTGTTATATAAATTTAATAAGTATAGGGACCTACCTTTCCGACCTAGCTTCTTCTTCTTAATAGCGGCTTCCGCTTAATTGGAACAACAATATGTCTAGAGAACTTTGTTTAAATAAGAGGCCAGTTGTAGCTTTCATTAAAACTCATCATTGAAAATTTTAAAGGCAAAATCACTAATTATTTTGATTCTAATATAAAGTCAATGACTCCTTTATTATTTCTGGTCAAAAAAATATTTCATTTTGGCCCAACCTTCCACGTAAAAAGACTTCAAAGTTTTCAATGATCAATGGTAAGGTAGTTCAATCATTGAAATAATGAAATTCGTTTCATGTCAAAAGTTCGGCTAAAATGAAAATTTTTTTTGGCAAAAATTTATATTTGAGTCATCAACTTTATATTGACATCAAAATAATCACTAATTTTACTTTTTAAGTGCCTCAAAAATTAAAAACTTTTGTTTTTTCCAATGATGGTTTTCAATGATAGCTATAACTGGCCACTTAGTCAGAATCCTCATGAAATTTCGATAACTACCTTGATTCATAAGCGGGTTTCTGTCAAAACAAAACAAACATAGCAAACATGGAAATTTGATGATCACTTGGATATTTTAAAGTTTTCAGCTACCTTTTTTTTTTGACGAAATCAAAAATTGAGAGAATGAGATTAAAATATGAAGAATTTTTTTCATATTTATATCGGATAAGAAATTGACCAGCGTTAGAACCTTTCTCCAATCGGAGTAAATTTACTCCAATTTTAAGAAAGAAAATAAATCTACGCCACCACTCCGCTTTTTTGAGATTTACTCCTTTTTTCCGTACTGAAAAATTAAAAAAAATTTACCCAAACCACATCAAAGGAAATGTCAGCACGGTT
This sequence comes from Epistrophe eligans, assembly GCA_951394125.1. Lineage (NCBI taxonomy): Eukaryota > Metazoa > Arthropoda > Insecta > Diptera > Syrphidae > Epistrophe > Epistrophe eligans. The sequence continues at coordinate 35,906,614 of OX596029.1, forward strand.
TTATTTAATTTTCTAAGCAACATTGAGCCTGAATGTTTAAATCTAAAATTCTGCTCTGTTGTGAATCGAATGGAAATAAAGTGATTTATGTTTTTTTTGTTAAAATAAATTTGTTAAAAAAAAATAGTTATTGAAAACTTGTGTTTTTCTTTCGTTTCAAATCTACTGTGGACATTTTCGATTTTCTCCACTTTTTTAACAAATCTGCTCTGAAATTTTACTCCTGAGGGTCTAACCCTGCCCATGACCCAGTGGCTCCATTGATATTGACAATATTTGAGGAAATAAATTTTAATAATGGCAGTTCATTTAATTGATCAGCGATGAAGCTGAGGCAATAAATTATGACGTTTAGTGAACTCATTTTTTTTAATATCCGGGATAGTGGTAAAAGATGCAGGATTACGATAACTTTGGCACCAAAATTTGTTTTTTGTAGAGGGGTCAAAAACAAGCATTTTTTTTATTAAGAGAGGGGGTGGGTTATCTCGACAATTTAGATAAAGTTCACAATTTTGAAAAAAACTCTTTTTCATTGACTATTGACTATAATAAGGATTAAAAAACAGATTTCTGGCTTTCAAAACCGGTATAGTACTTCATTGTAAGTTTTTTTTTTGTTCTCTAAAATTGCACCTACCTCCTAAACGGGGTGAGATAGACCCCTCTGGTTTTTGACCCCCCCTACGAAAAACCGTTAAAAACACACTTCCGCTTCTCATAAATTCAAATTTTTCAAAGAGCATAAAACAATTTCAGACATTGTTTAATTAATTTATTTCCAATTATTTTGGATTTTAATAATTTTTCCATTTAAACTGTAAGTTCGATTTATGCAATTTTTATGCACCATTCACTACATTAAACTAATTATAACTATGGCTTTGGAACTTGGTGTAAAATATACGTTTTCATCACTCATTTATTTCTTTTAAAATCAAACGAATAGGGTAACAATATTCAGGCTGTTAAAACCACAGTGAGATCATACACTGCATAGGAGGAAGTTTGTATGACCCAGTCGTACAATTAATTAATTCCAAGTACAAAGTATATTTTTAAAGAACCTAATCGTTAAAAACGTAAACTTTAATAATTTTCATCAGTTTTTTGGTTCAAATGCCCTTCTGTATTCCGGTAGCAGAAAAACAACAAATAACACAAAACGCACCCAATATCTCTGCAAGTGCCAAATTGAGGGATCATTTAGTTGAAATTTTGTGTGCGGTTAGTGTACATCAACGTAAAAAAGCAGTATTTTTTTTTAACGAAAACATTAAAAAGCCAAAAAAAAAGTAAATTAAAAAAAAAAAATAAATAAAAATTTAATTAAAATTACAACAATTTTGCATTTTGTTTTTATTTGTGTTTATCGTTACAGCTGAACGAATGGCAATTCTGTTAGTACATTTGCGTCGAATTATTCTCCTGCTAAGCATTGTTTATTTCGGTGGAGCTTTTGTGCGTAAACTTTTGACCGACAGTCGGCGGGCCCACCTGCATCAGCTGAGCAAAGCATTTCCGCCAAATCACCTACACTTTCAAGCGTGGGCTTACATTTACACCGGATATGCCTACATGGTGTTAGTTAATTATTTTACTGAAAGTTATTTCACGAATATGTTTGATATTTTTACAACTGCAATTTAAGTTAAAACAAACAAAAAAATAATGGATGTCATATTAATTTTGTCGATGTCAACATGATGGTATTGTGATTGTGGATTGTATGGCATCCAGCCCAAAAATAAAGTTGAATGAATTCGATTTATGAATTGGCGTTGTTTTGGTTACACAAATTTTAATGTTTGTAATAATTATTTGTGTTTGAACAGCTGTTTGTGTATCCAAGACAAGCCAAATTTATAAAGATATTATATCCTACCGGTACAATGTGATTGACATTTGAATTATTGTAACCAATTTTTTTTTTATGAAAATAAAAGCAGGACTTTTTTAAGAGAAATTCGCTGAGTTTGTTTAACTTTTTTTTTTAACTTCACAAAGTTAATAAGGCACTAAAGGAGTAAAGAGAGAGGGATGGGAAGAGAGGAGGGTGTGGTGGGAGACTTGTAACCCTTAGGGAAAACAATACAATACAAAGCGAATACAATACGAGTTTGAAGAATAATTTTTCAAAAATTGTTCACTAAAACAACTTTATTTAAAAAAAAAAGTATATCATGACATTGTAAGTATTATAGTTGTTTTTTTTTTTTAAATAATTAATTTTTTTTCTCTACTAGGTAAATTTTTTAAGAAAATTGCCCCTTCCAGCTAAACGACTTTCTGCGCCGTTATGCTGTCTAGATCCTCAGTTCATTCCGACAATCTTCTTGATTTAGGTAGATAGAAGTATCAGACATAAAATTGTGTTGATGGTTGTAGATAGATAATCAAAGGGCACTGTAGCTCTCTAGCCAAGTTCTGGTTCCACACCCTTTTGACAGGAACAAACTCAGTCAATTTTCCACCATCTTTGCTATTTTTGGTATCAGAAAAAATTTTGGATGGGTTTTTATAAGAAATCATTTTTTTAATATAAAATTTCTTAAAAGAAAATTTCGTATGCCAATTTAAAAAAAAAAAAAACATAATTTTAGAAATATTCATTAACCCTTTCTCATTCATTCATGTTTTAAAACAAAATTACATTTTTTTTTTAATCTAAAAATAGTTTTTCGAAAATTTATTAGATTTAGTAAGAGGTTTATAAATTGTGAATTTTTATGGATACATTATTCTTAATATTTAATATTACACAGGTCTACAGTCGTATTGGCGCCGCCAAAATGAAAACTATTTCTTTTTTTACTACAGTTGCACAGGTATTAACTGTAAACCTTATTTTTTTGGTACTACCTACCTGTAGTTTTTGAGATACAGAATATGTGCAAATATGAAAAAAAAATTTTTATTTTTAAACAGTTTTTTGCGTTATTCTGCGAAAAAAGCTTCTTTTTATAGAGATTTTCTTACATGAGGGTCCTTTGGACACTTCCTCGTGATCAGTAATCAGCCATCAACAGGTGTTCATCTCATCGATCTTGTTACCTATCTCTCAGGACTTTTAAGTTTTTTTGGAACCATTTTCTTTGTTCCTCGCTATATATGATCCAAGATTTTCTGGAAATCTTTCCAAATGACTGTTGAGTTAGTAAACTTTAATACTCATACTTTTAAAAATTTCCAGCAAATCCAGCACTAGGTCTTAATAATTTAAGGACTTATTATACTAATTCACTATATTGCAGATTCTAAATAATTTATTGTATGTACAAATTTATGGTCTTTTATCAAAATTCTTTTCTGTTCATAAAATATAGCAGCCTTTAGCTTTTTCTGTACTAAAACCACGAATTTTTCTAGATATGTACATAAAATGAGAGCCAGTTTTATTTAATGCTTTAACATAATATGTAAAATAACAAAATATTGTAATGATGTGACCATGTTCTCATGAAAAAATATTTCAAAAAGCGAAAAATGTTTGTTTTGTATTAATAAATTTTATTATCTAACAGTTAAATATTTACTTGCATAAATATCTCCATGAACCCCAATCAAGTTTTACATAAATCTTTTCTGGCGTCATATTGGTACCTTCATACGTTTTCGCTTAGCAAAGGATACGCAACATTATTGGAAGAAATCGTCGTCGTATACTCACTTATGTGGTAATTCCACCAATTCCAACCAATTCACATTCTTTAAAGTATGAATCCGCTTTGCCCTTACGCATTTTAAAAATCCGTATATGAATGTTTTTTTTTTAGAAGTTATTATTTAAAATAAAAAAAAAATGTAAAATTCTCAAGTTCAAAAGTACCTATACCTACCAGATTCTCAATTCCAAATGCGAAATGCTGTTTTTAAAAATAAACATTGAAACATTTTTGTTGCCTGTTTTATTATTGTCAATTCTCATTTACACAATGCAATGTGAAGTGAAGTGGCCGCAAGCCAGAGAAATATCAGCAAAAATAATAGCCTATCAACAAGGCACTATAACATTTACGGGAAGATCATCAGGGGAAGAAAGGGGAAAAACCAAAAGAAACAAAAATAAAAGCCTTCGATAAAAGTTTATAGTCTGGAGAAAGTGTTTCAATGTAGGTATCAATTTTTGCAACAGTTGATTTTTTTTAAATAATTTTAATCGAATCAAAAAGGCTTTGGCGATTGTATAATTGATTTTATAAAGAAAAAAGTATTCAAGCAGTATCATAATCGGAGCAACGCGGCGTGCAAAAATAAAAAATTGAAGTGTCGATTCATTTAGGTCAGCTCTTCATCGAACTTAAATAAATTTATGTAAATCAAAAACTGTCAGCCCACTAACCTAACCTAACCTATGTAAATCAAATGGTAAAATTGTTTTTTATAAAATTAAATACATTTTTGATTGACCCTATGACCATTTTTAGGTCATAGAGATAATATTTTGTTCACTCTTAAGCAACTCTACAAACCCGACTATTAATTGAGTTAAAACGGATTTCAGGTTCAATTTGGTATTTTAAAAATGTTTATATGTATGTAACATTTTATTTTCTATTTTCGCAATGTTATTTGGCCCTATGGAGCAATGTTTGTTTTCCAAACAAAAACAAGACACCATTTTTAACCAAAAATAAACTTTCTCTCGGGAAGTATTTAATGTATTTTATCAAGGAAATTACTCAATTCACAAAAATGTCTTTATAACAATAAAATATGTCTTATAGTTTTGTTTCTAAAAAATATAAAATAATGAGAAGATTTAACCAAGTATAATGTTGTTTTTCTTGTAATAAATAAATTATTTCACATACAATAACTTTTAAGATTTCAATGATCAATGGTAAGGTAGTTCAATCATTCAAATAAAAACAAAAGTTATTTTATGCGGAGTCTTGGGCTAAAATGAAATATATTTTTTTTTAGCTTTCTAAACGTTTCAAAATTTAAAATTAAAATTTTCAATTATCGTTTTCAATGAAAGGCTAATGTGCCAGTTTTTAAATGCCTCAAAACTTAAAAACGAAAATTCTAAAGATGATTTTCAAATAAGGCTCTAACTGGCACCTAATAGCTCTCATTGAAACCCTAAAAAGCACAATCAATGATTTTTTTGATGACTTAATTATTAATATTTACCAAAAAAACAATTCTTTTTGCACCAACCTTAGAAATGAAATGAGTTTCTTTATTTCAATGATTGAACCAACTTCCCATTAATCATTGAAATCTAAGAAATCATTTTATGTTAAAGATTTGGCCAAAACTGAAACATTTTGTTGTCTAGAAATAATAATTGAGTGAAAAGATTTTTATTGGCATTAAAATAATCACTGATTTTGCTTTTAAAGTGTCTCAAAATAAGAAAAAAAAATCCATGAAATTTATTCAATGAAAGCTATAAGGTGCCATTTATAGTTTCCATTAAAAATCATCATTGGAATTTTTGTTTTCAAGTTTTGAGGCTAAATGCCTCAAAAACACCAGCTTTATATTGATGCCAAAATAAAGCTGATGACTCAAATATTAATTCTTGGCAAAAAAAAATTTTAATTTTAGTCCAAACTTTGACATAAAATGAATTTCATTATTTCAATGACTGAACTACCTTACCATTGATTATAGAAAACTTAGAAGTCGTTTTACGTGGTAGCTTGGGCCAAAATGAAATATTTTTTTGACTACAAATAATAAATGAGTCATCAGTTCTATATTGGTATTGCCTTTAAAGTGTCTCAAAATAAAAAATTAAAATTTTCGATGAGTTTCAATGAAAGCTATAACTGGCACATAACTGGCAACATATTTAAAAATCATTTTTCAAAACCTCCACACACTGCTTTGCCGACAACAACAAAGACATTTTAATTTAAATTGAAATTAAAAAAACTGTATTAGCGGCGTTTTATTATCTACGGATCTGGATCGGGATCATCATTTAACACGTAATACAACAACAACTTTGGATCCTGCTCTGTATCTGGATCTATTTTAAAGATCCGAAAATAAGTTTTCACTCTGGCGCGTAGACGGCTCTTCAGTCAATAGAGAGTACAAACTGTAGTGTAAAAAAAAAGACATCTGAATCAATTATTTTTTGACAATTTATAATTTTTATTCATTTTCGTTTTCGTCGTTTCCTTTTTATTTAAGTTTTTCAAAAAAAATAACGGCTCTCAATGCCATCTAGACTTTCATCGAAATACATAATTTTAATATCATCCCAAACAGAAACCATATTTCATGCCATTAGGTTTGAGTCACCGATCTAATTGTTTTAATGCCACCTGTGTAGTCGAAGTGAATACTAAAAATACTAACAAAAAAAATTTCAAAAAAAAAAAAAGTTCACTTTATCAGTTGCTCTCAAACCTAACTCGCTTAAAAGCACATTGCCGACAACAAAATCTATTTGATATGAAGTTTTTATTTTGATAATTTAATTTTAATTATATTATGTGGTTGGACTTTTTGTCTTATTGTTTTAAATTAATTAAAAACAAAAATCAAATGGAAAAAATCATTTCTTAAAGATCTTATTTATTATAAATTTATGATTAATATATGTAATTTTTTTTGAAGAATACTCTGGACGAAATGTTAAGCGAATTCATATAAACAGATTGTGTTTTTTTTATCAGTACACTACACATCAATTGATTGAAGACTTGACGTTTTAAAAATGTGTGTTTAACGATATCTTTGATTACTTCCAACGTCTTGTAAAAAATAATTACAAACTTAGTTTTTTTAACTTTAAAATCACTACACAAACCTTTTTTTTTTTCATTTTTTAAAGTGTAGCTCTACACTTTAAGAAGTTAAAAAAACTAAGTTCACAATTTATAGTCATAGTTTTTTTGTTGTAAATTAGTTATGGACAAAATTGTAGGTCTACTATTTAAAAAAAGTTATTTTAAAAATGTTATATCAAGTTGTGGTTTAAGGCAATAAAAAAAAACAAATTCGAAAATAGAAATCGATGGTTAAAGTAAGTCGTTTTTGCATGTTTCTCAGAAATATAAAAAAAACCTGTCAAATTGTATGATGATCTAAGGTAAGAGGTTTTGAATTGTTACTTTTTCTTTAAAATATTCAGAACAACATTGTTACGCTGAAATTGCTAAAAAATGGCTCTGATTCTGCTGAGTTTTTCGCATTAATTTATTTTGTTTTGTTTTAGATCTTTTGACTTACGAGACCCTTACACTTTAACCATCGAAATATTGAATTAAATTTAGTTCCTCGATAAGATTTTTCCTTTCGTAATGTCTGAACTCACAATGTCAAGATAGCTGTTAGCTTACCTAGATTTTTTTTATAAAGAAAACTAATAATAATGGGTTCCAGCCTCCAGTCCAGATCCTTTGAAAAAAAATCGTATCTCAATCAAGCAAGGTGGAGTGTATGTATATATGGATTTAATTTTTGCCAAGAAAAAAATTATTATTGGATGCCATAATAAAAACCACATAGCTATGACTCAAAGTTTTTTGTACAACACTTAAGGTGTATGTATATGAATGAATGTGTATGTGTATAGAATAGGTATTTAAAAAAAAGTATAGAAATGATTTATTGTTTTCTTTTTATGTTTAAAAATAATTCTTATTGTATTACGTATTTGCAATCGAAAAATATATATCGACGTGAAAGTCGATCTGAAAGATTGCCAATCTATATTTTGAGTATCCACTTTGATATTAGCTGCAGCCCAAAAATATGTATAGAAACCTTATCCTTGAAGGATAATGTTAATGATTCAAGGGTAAAAGGTTATGAGACTTTAAAAATTTAGATAAGGTGTTGGTTTATTTTTTTAGAAAAAGAAAATTTAGAAAAAAATTCATCACCCTATCAGAAGATATAATTGTTGCAGATGTCAATCGAACAATTATTCCGTGATCTTTAGGAGTATAGTGATTTAGCCAGTTCAGGTTTCTCAGGCTCACTGGGATCTCAGTGATCTCAGCAATCTCAGAAATCTGAACATAATTCCTGACCCTGAGTGAGATTCCTCACTTTTGCTGTCAAAAACCTGAGACTGATATTTTTTGAATTCGCTTGCTTCTCTTTCTGAAGTGTATCTACATATTTACTTCACAAAAATATTTTTCTCAAAAAACGTAATTTTTTTTTTTTACAAAAATGCTGCCATTTTATACAAAAAAAATCGGAAAAATTGTTTAAAATGCTACCTCTCATAGAACCACTTTTCTGATTTTCAGTTTTCTCAAAAACGGTTCAACTGATTTTGATCAATTTTACAATAATTTTAATAATTTCGTGTACCAAAATTTTCAATTTTTTCAATTAAAAAAAGTTGCAAAATTTTTTTTAGAACTTAATAATTCGAAAACGACTTTGTCGAATTTTATTAAACTTAGCACCCCAGCAGTTTTTTAACGTTATCTAGCAAATTTTAAATAAAATTTTTTCTTATAACAAAAAATAACGGTACCTCCCATACAAATGTTTAAAAACCGGTATTGAAAATCTCATTTTTTTTTCAAAACTGCTGCTACGATTTTGATTAAAATTTTTGTGTGAACTAATATCAGAACAATCTACTATATTCTTTGGAAAAAAATGTATCTATCATTTAAAAATGGTACCTCTCAATTCTCATAGAACCATTTTGTGGGTATTCGACTCATTATCTAATTATCTGTTGAACCAATTTTAATGAAATTTTTTACACAAAAGCTACTAATAAGTTTGAATAATACTGCATATCAAAACTTTCAAAAAATCAAATTTTTGGTTTTTAAAAAATTTTCAAAATTATGTTTTGAAAATTCGATATTTCGAAAATGGGTTGATGGTTTTTTTTCAAAATTAATTTTTGAACTCTGCATAAATAAGTACAAAAAATTGGCATACCTACCATTTTTTTAATATATTCACAATTTTATTATTTAAACAAAATTATTTTTTTTTAAAACCGCTCCAGCGATTTTTAAAAGTTTTCTCTCATAAATTGAGATTTATTTTTTCAGTCTAAACTTTTAATTCCATGCATACGTGCGAAGTGCGAAGTGCAAGACAGCAAAGTGCTATATTGTTTAGATTTATGAACTCACATAATACTTCCTTAAACTAGGCTATATTTTTGGCAGGTGGGATAAAATATAGGCTTCAATACCTAATTTGTTTTATTAGATGAAAAGGTTTTAAAATTATTAAGACTTTAAAACCACAATATGATCGCACATAAGAGCAAGTTCGTGTGACCCAGTTCTGCATTTTATTTCTATTCTTATCAAGCTCAGCTCCTTTTTTACCTTTTTTCGACCGTTTTGAGAAACGGGGTTCAGTGGCCGACCGTCCTGGAAGAGGTGCTCATCGAAAAATGTACACTGAAGACGTCAGTAGACTTATTAAAGGTAATATTATTGGCGTTTTCAATTTTGTTCAGTTCTGCGCTTCTGTCAAAACTGAGGTACTAAGGTGGGAAAATGGTGGATTCAGTGTCCCTTTACTTGTCTTCTTTTAATATTTTATTGTTGTTTCTAATGATGCGTGTTGAGTTCCTATGGGCATTCGAACATCCATTTTTAATTTTTTGACTCTTTCAACTTTGACAACCTGCGCAATATATTACCTTAGATTTGTGTACTGTGACTAAAGACAACCTGAAAGCAGTGCGACAGAGTTTTGCCAATGATCCATCTGTCTCAACTCATCGTCATTTGGGATAATTAAGCATATCCAGAACAACGTTGTGGAGAATTTTAAAGTTGGATCTTAAGACGCACCCATACAAAATTTAAATTGTGCAAACACTGCTACCGATAAAGACTACAATAACTTAATTGACTTCATTGTTAGATCTTATTTGACCCATCCTGATGCTTGTTCAACACAGCTTCCAAGCATAGCAGCTGAGTAAATTTAAAGATTCCATTTTATCCGCAAAGCATGTGCGTAAATTAGGTACCGACAAGGACAAAATTAAATTTGCATAATTAATTGAACAAATAAGCCCACACAACTTGTCATGTAACCCGTAAACCTGTGTATAGTTTTCAGGGTTTGTAAAGTAGAACTTGTAACTCATACCTATTGGGAATTATTATTTTAACAAATCATATATAAGGAGAAGCAACAAGCCAAAAGGTATTTATTAGTTAAGGAGTCTTCAGTCAAAGTACCAATTCCAGGATCGCAATTAAAACCTTATTTACCTTAAAGTAATGGCATCTTTAAAATTGTATTTTGAAATCCGAGCAATGCTCCTGCTTGTTGTGTGCTTGGTAATAGTGAATCTATCAATTGGTGATCAAAGGTTTTGTGGCACAAATCTAGTAAATGTTGTACAATTGATGTGTCCATATGGAGTAAATATTTATAAAACAAAAAGAAGCTCCCGTAAGTACATTTAATAAACTTAAAAAAAAACAATAAGTATTAATCCGATTTCCTCAATTCCCATAGACGAAGATGTAAGCAACGAAATTATTCAAGACCAAGAGGACTTTAGTTTTGGCTTGAGCCTTGATATGTTGCCAAAATTGGTAAGTATGGAAAACAATGGAATTGCCAAGATTCGCCGCAGAAGACACGGAATTGCACATGAGTGTTGTAATAAAAATTGCAGTATAAAAGAAATAACATCTTACTGTCTAGAAAAACCTTCATCAGAACACCACTGATAGCAACTTTGGATACCTGAATATATTTGAATAAAAAACAAGTTCAAAAAAAAAATAAGATAATATTAGTTTGAATGATTTTAAAATAATTGTTATGTAAAGCTCTACTGTGTATTTTTAAAATATATTAAATCATGCAAATAATATTTATGTGAGTTCAATAATTTTCACTGTCACCATCATCATCCTCATTCTCATCATCGACTTAACAACCGCAGTCAACTCCAAATAATCATCATTTTTGGGTAAAATTACCTCCACACATACATATTCTGGATTTTCATGCAACTGTCAATTTATATTTTGAAAGTGATTTTCCCATTTTTGCTTCCGCACAAATCAATTTCGCAATTAATTCAAAGAATCAAATGGAATAAAATTTGTAATGGAACCAATTTTAAATAATAGGGGCACTGTCAGGACAAACATGAACAATGGACTTGAGTAGATTATAAGTCCATAAATCAATTGAAATTCTGAATTCCTAAAACAAAATAAAATTCACGACTGGGTCGCACGAACTTGCTTTTATGTGCGATCACACTTTGGTTTTAAAGTCTGAATAGTTTAGATCAATTTGTAATTATGATTTTAAAAGAAATAAATTTGTTATGTGAATTGTGAGCCTATATTTTATGCCGCCTGCCAAAAACGTAGTGTAGTATTAGTATTATTTTAGTACATAAATATGAACAATATAAAAACGTGTTGGACACATCCATGGAACTTACACTTTTAAGAGAAAAATTGTTAAAGAATCAATTTAATTCTAAATAAATTGTTTAAACAACTTTTGAAATTATTTTGACACCAATGCGATGTACACTACATAAATTCCTTCACAAATCGCAATTTAAGAGAAAAAATTTAATAAACGTTGGAGCGGTTTTAAAAAAAAAACGTTCTTATAGTATATGTATTTAAAATTTTAAAAACATTTTTAAGAAAAAAAAAATTGGTACGCCATTGTTAAGTATTTCTGAATGCGAAGTTTAAAAAATTAATTTAAAAAAAAATCATCCAGTCATTTCGGAAATATCGAATTTCCAATATTTTTTTTTTATTAATTAAAAAAAAATGTAATCCAAAATTTTTGTTTTAAAACTTTGATATTCAATATTTAATTTTATACAAACTTATTAGAATCTCTTGTGTAAAAAAAATCAAAATTAAAATTGTCAAAAATAAAAAAAAATGGTTCTATAAGAGATACCATTTTTAAACGATAGGTATATAAAATTTTTTTCCGATAATATGGTAGATCGTAGTGACATTAGCTCAAATAAAAATTTTAATCAAAATCGTACGAGCCGGTTTTGAGAAAAATAAGATTTCTCTAACAGGTTTTTAAACACTTGGTTGGTAGATACCGTTATTTCTGTTCATAAGAATAATTTTTATTTAAAATCTTCTAGATAATGTTACGATCGCAAAATGCTAAGTTTAATAAAAATCGACCAAGTCGTTTTCAAATTATTGAATTTTCACCAAATTTTGAAACTTTTTTTTTTAAATAAAAAATAAAAATTGAAAATTTTAAGTATCTTCTTTAAAAACTTTTTAAAAGATTTTCTATACAACAGTTGTTCAAAAATCAGTTGAGCCGTTCTATTTATTTTTTTTTTGTAAAATGATAGCCTTTAGTTGTGGGCAGGTTTATAAGAAAAAATAAAATGTTCATAATTTGGTATCAAAATTTTGTAAGGCAGGTACCGTTATTTTTGGTCTTAAAAAAAATGAAAAAAAAAACGTATCGTGGGAATGCCCAAACACCGCTACATAGGTACCAAGTTTAAAGAAAATCGACCGACCCCTGTAGGCTGCAGCTGAAAGGACAGACCGACAGGGGGACAAATTGCGGTACCCACTGTTTTTGACTTCGCTTCATGGTATAGTGTCAATTTTAATCAAAATCACATACAAATTTATTTTAACAAAAAAAAGAAAATAGATTCAGACAGTCAGAGCCAAATTTGGTTGAAAAAATTAATACAAAGTGCTGTCATTAATTTTCATGTGATTTGGCTGAAGAATTTTTAAATTTTTTGAAATTTGAAAAAAGGATTTATTTTCTTTCTTGAAATTGAAGTAAATTCCCTCCGAATTAATTAAGGTTCAAACGTTGCATACCATTACCTTCATCAAACCGAAGGGTTTGATTTTTTTTAGTCGCATGTAAAATGTTAACACTATTACAAATAATAGGGAACTAAGAGCTGAAAAAATATTGATTAAAAAATGAGCAGATTTAGCACTATAAGGAAAGAATATGCTTCAAAAGTTTCGGAGAAAATACCATAAGGACCAATAGAATTATATTTGACCGACCGGATGGCACATTTGTTCCAATGAAACAGTACATAGGCCTACCGTTTTTAAGATTTCTCCGTATAGTTCCTTATGGTACTTTCAAGTCTTTCTAATAAATATGCACGCTAATAAGAAGCCTAATGGTATGGATGTATTATATAGGCATCTTTTTCAATGGAAATACTAAAGTACATATGTTTCAGAAAGCCCAACACCAAGAGCGGACCTCGGTTGTAAAAGTCGATGATGATGATAAAAATTAATGAACTCACATGAATATAATTTGCATATTAATATATTTAAAAATAAATAACAACAAAAGTTTCATTTAAACATAGTCAGGTATTCAAAGTTGCTATCAATGATTTTGTTAAGTTTATTCTATATACAGTAAGATGTAATTTCTTTTATGCTGCAGGGCTTATTACAACACTCATGTGCAATTCCGTGTCTTCTGCGCCGAATCTTGGCAATCTCATTGTTATCCATGCCTGATGTCAATAATGGCAACATGAGGCTATTGCCAAAATTGAAATCTTCTTCGTTGTTTTCAAAGCCCAAATCTTCATTGTCGTTGGAAACTGAGGACAAAATGTTTTTCAATAAACCCTTATAAAAGTTGATATACATTGTAAAAGTTGATATACTTACTGGAGTTTCTCTTCGTTTTATAAGTAATAAATCCTTTGGTACACATCATTTCCAAAACATTTACTAGATTTTTGCCACAAAACCTTTGATCACCAATTGATAGATTCACTATTACCAAACAAACGACAAGCAGGAGCATTGCTCTGATTCCTGAATAAATCTTAAGAGATGCCATTATTTCTTTAAGGTAGTTAACAGTTCCGTTTATATCGAGATGCTGAAGTTTGTACTGTGACTGCAGGCTCTGAACTAATAATACCTTTTGGCTTGTTGCAGCTCCTTATATATGATTTGTTAAAATAATAATTCCCAATAGGTATGAGTGATCTTAAGATAAGTTCTTCTGTACAAACCCACAAAACTATACACAGGTAGACATTACAAGAATTAAACGTTACATCAGCTGACAAGTTGTGTGGGCTCACTTGTTCCATTAATTATACAATTTTAATTTTATCCTTGTATAGGTATCAAATTTATGCACAGGTTTTGCAGTGAAGAAGGAACCACCGATTTAAACTTTTAAAAGGATTTATTGGAGACCGTTTAGTGCTAACGTAACACATAATACAGTTGTATTTTCTTGTTGTAGATTCTTGTCTACTTAGACACTGTCTAACTATTTTCAAGTTGACGGAAATATGCTTTATTTAATAAAAATAAATATCACATTATTCACAGTTAAGACAATCTACTCTTGTGTCTAAATTAGGCAGCTATAAGACAACAATAAACAAAGTTTTTGAACACATTTTCCAAAGTTGGACAGTTGTCTAAAGTTAGACAACGTTTATAAATAAGACTAATTATGTCTTAAATCTAGTTAATACTTCTAGTTTATTACTATTGCTCTTTAAAATATAGTCTAGAATTTTATACCTTTCAAATTGTCATTTACAGAAGATTTATGAGAAAATATAATTTATTAGGTATATATTGCAATTAATTGATTCAAAGGACTATTAGCACCATAGTTTGACTTACTAAAAATTTGGCACAAAGGTTGTCGTAATCTTGTTTGGATAAAGTAAAAATTGAGTCTGCAAAGAACTGACAAAGATTAAATCTTTCCATTTGTTAAACCATTAATGAAACAGAATGGGATACATTTTCGATGGTTTTCATGCACATATGTACATATATATGCATGGAATTAACAGTTTAGACTGAACAAATGTTAAAAAAATCAATAAAATTAGAAATAAATTGATTAAAAAAATATCTGAAATTGATTTGACACCAACGCAATATACACTTAGTGATTTCTTACACAAATCTCAATTTATGAGAAAAAAATTTTTAAAATCGTTGGAGCAGTTTTTTTTTTTAAATAAATTTTTTATATATAAAATTTTTAATATATTTTTAAGAAAAAAAATTTGTGCGCCAATTTTTAATACTTATTTATGCAGAATTTAAAAATTATTTTTGAAAAAAAATCATGCACCCATTTTCGAAATATCGAATTTTCAAAAAATATTTTTTTTTTATTTTTTTTTTTATCAAAAATTAGATTTTTTGAAAATTTTGATATGCAATATTGTTCAAACTTATTAGTAGCTTTTGTGTAAAAAATTTCATTAAAATTGGTTCAACAGATAATGAGATAGTAGAAAACCCAAAAAAAAGTTCTATGGGAGGTACCATTTTTAAACGACAGATACATTTTTTTCCAAATAATATGGTAGATCATTCTGATATTAGTTCACACAAAAATTTTAATCAAAATCGTAGGAGCCATTTTTGAGAAAAATGAGATTTTAAATACCGGGTTTTAAACATTTGTATGGGAGGTAGTACCGTTATTTTTCGTTAAAAGAAAAAAATGTATTTAAAATCAGCTAGATAATGTCAAAAAACTGCTGGTTGCTAAGTTTAATAAAAATCGACCAATTCGTTTTCGAATTATTAAGTTCTTAAAAAAAAAAATGTTTAAACTTTTTTTATAAATCCAAAAAAAAAAAAATTAATTTTGGTACACAATATTTTTAAAATTATTCTAAACATTCTCTATAAAAAAAATGATCAAAATCAAATGAACCGTTTTTGAGAAAATCGAAAACAAAAAAATGGTTCTATGGGAGGTACCATTTAAAACCACTTTTCCGAAAATTTGTTGTTATAAAATGGTAGCATTTTTGAAAAAAAAATTAATGTTTTTTTTTGTTGTGTGCATATTTTTGAGAAAAATAATTGAGTAAAAAAATGTGTACCGTTATTTTTGGTTTTTAAAAAAAAAGTAAAAAACGCGTGGGGTGAATGCCCCAAAACTCTGCTACAGCCGAAAGGACAGACAGAAAGGCTGACTGACAGAATTGCGAGACACACTTTTTTCGACTTCGCTATCATTGTAATGTCAACTTTGATCAAAATCTCGAGTTCGATTTTTTTTTACGAAAGCATAACTTGCCATATAGTAACATATTATAGTAACTGTGTATTTATATATCGCAAGTAATAAATTGGGTAGTATGACAGCTCGTGGAGAATCAGGATCTAGTGACTTACAACTCTAAACTATTTCTCTGTGCGCAGGAATGGAAGGGACCTACAATATTTTGTCGATTCCAAACGGGTAAAGTGAGAAGCTTTTTTTCATGACAAGAGATACTTTTTGAGAATTTGCAAATTTCTCGCAGTATCGCTTTTAAAACAGGTATGCGGATAATGAACCAAATAAATTTTAAACATCTATAAAAGTCTAAAATGTTACGCAATGTTCCTAAGGAATATGAATTATTTTTTGACATTTTCATATTAAACATAAATTTTGGATTAAATCTGATAGAAATTTGACAATTTTTGGCAATTATAAAAATCTTGTTATTTGTTTGGTTACTATATTTAAATCGAATAGCTAAAACTGCTCAAATCGCAAATTTAACTTAGAATTTCGATTATTAGCTGTTTAAGAACTGTAAAGTGTAGAGAATTTTTAATCTGACGCATCTAGATTCAAATACAGCTACCAGAAAATTAATTTAATTTTAAAACTATTAATTTGGATTATTGCTGACATTGCAAAGTTCTATCAGATTTGATCAAATTTGGTTTAAAAATAATGTTCAATAAAGAAACGTCAAAGTAATAAAGTACCTATCAAAAAAATAAGTTCAAATTTCTTGAGAAACATTGTACAAAATTTTAGACTTTCATTTATAAATTTGTTACGTATCTGAATTAGAATCAGTAAACATTCAAGCATATTTTTTAAGACATTTCAAACATAAATTTGACTCAATTTCTAAGTTTGACAATGCTTTCTTTTAATTTTGAAATTTAGTACCATATTCTAACTTACATAAATTATAACACCCTTTATTTAAGTACAAAAAAAATTGGCAATAGACCACCGCTAAATTAAGTGTCTTTAAATCATTGAATGTAACAAATTATTTTGAGTTTCGTCTAGAATTCGGGTGGGGTATGATTTTTGTCAAAAAATTCAACAAAAATTACCAGTGTCGAATCATTAATTTTTGGTAGTTTTCAGCTTATTCTTATTCTTATATAGTATGTGGTTGTACAATTGTCGGATATATGTAGACTGGAAGATGTTGGTATCTTGAGAAGTCCTTGGTTACTTTTGATGTTTTTCGCGTAATAATAACAGAGTTCCAAAACCGTGAATGGTAACGCAACAGTTTCTGAGTAAGAAAGGTTCCTATTTGAAGCCGGTAAAGAGTTATTGTATCATTTCCCCGTCTTGATGCTGAAGGAACTGATGGACATTGACTGTTGGAAAATTTTTTTGTATCTAGGAGTCAGACCTAGATTCACAATTCCTATAGAAAAATTATGAGAAAAAGTGTTCTGGGGAAAATAACCTGAACCACAACCACTAGCTAAATATTGTTCACTGATTTGATCCTAACTTAGTTAATTTAATTAATCGATTAAAATATTCTGTTAGAACGAGAAACATCAAAAAGCTCCATTTGTCTTCATAGGTATGCCAGAACTAAGTTGCATTTTTTGATATCCCAGAATTTTCGTGGACATATCCAAGTGAAATCCTATAAATAACGGAAGTATGTATAAGCTATACAAAAAATATAACCAATCGGTTATCGGTGTAATTTCAATTGCATTCCACTTTGCACATCAAAAATATTATTGAGTACGTAGGTACCCTGCGAGGTAATAAACAAAATGTTCATTCCTATACTCAAGTACCCCTTCAACACAATCACACTTTCGTCCGTCAGCGGCGGCGTGCGTCGGTCGCTTTCCTTGTGCCTTTTCATCTTTCCGCCCAAATATTCTCCAAACGTCAAAAAGTATCTATGTATATAGAAATAAATGCAAGTATCCATTCCTGGGGGTATAGAAAATTATTACAACAACACAAATTTACATGTGGCGATATGGAGAACGATAATCATAATCATATGCAGCGCACAGAGGTAAAGCCCCCATCGAAAAAAAATTAGTTCGTGAGGAAATTCACATTTAATTTTCCACATCGGTGCGACTGTGTGTTACGTCTCTCGCTCGTCGTCGTCGTCGTTCTGCTATATTATGCGAGAATCTGAATATTTTTAGAATTTTTCAACCAGCAGCAGCAGAACGATTTTTATTAAAACTCAAACAAAATATATTTTTTATTTTTTTTTTTTTTTTTTATTATTATTTTTATTTCTATTTTGTGAAGCGATATAAAAGCTCACACACACTATGTTAACATATATATGTACCTAGTGTGTAGGGGTGATCGGTGATAGGAAGTCTGATTGGCGACGACTGCGCCAACTACAATGGCAGAACTCATCAGTTTTCTTTGGAAGATAATTGAAAAGAACTCATGCTCCATATTGAGAGTCTATAATAATGATGACCTAGTTGTGAGAGATGCGGACTGATGGTTTCCTGAGGTGAATACAAGGTAGCAATGCTTATAGGTGTATAAGAAGCTGGAAGTTTTTTTTTCTGAACTGACCTAAGTAATGGATACTTTGGATGAAATGTAAAATGTACAGGTGTGAAAATATATTAAAAAAACAAAAAAACTATACATATGTTTGGAAAATTGACTTTTTTGTACTATGTAGACATTAGAGAGGGACAAAGATTAACGATCAAATGAAAGACCGAACACATTCCGGATGAAAGAAAAGCGAAAATAATTTTTCTTTCTATACGTTAGCTTGAGAAAATATTTTTACTATCTACTCTATATTAAATTATTTTAAAGAATAAATAATTCAATTGAGTAAGTAAGGGTTTGAGTTTGAACTTTTAACCTTAAAATTCAAAAATCATTTTAATTCAAAAATTGTGTGTTGTGTTTTCTTTAAATATATTAAAATTTCATTGCTTGATAGAACCAGGGCCTAGTGACTTAGCACTCTTATCTTTTCCTTTGACAATCCAGGAATGGATGGGACCTACAATTTTCTGTCGAATCCGAAAATCAATAAATTGTAAAAAAAATCCTTCAAAAGAAAATCATTGTTTTTAAATAGCTATCACATTAATAATACTGCTTTAAGTTTATTTTTCTTTTATTTTTTCATTTCATTTGTTTATATCAAAAAATTGAGTCGACTACAAAGGATTTTGATGACGTCAAATAAACACAAAATTAAAATAAATGCCAGTGACAATGCTTGGATGTGCTACTACTTTTAAAACCTTCATTAGACTAATAGATAGGAATTGCATAAGCCCAATGATGGATTATTAAAACCGAAACGAATCACTTTATAAAAATTAAAAATTAAATGTGAAAATATTAAATATATTTAAAAAATAAAACAAAGTTTTTCTTTTAAAATCTTTAATTTTATTTTCATTTTTTACATTAATTTCATTCATAATAGGAACAAACTCTATAAAATTCATCGAAAACGGTTCAGTATTTTTCAGTCTATAAATAAATGCTACACAGACAAACAATGATTTTTGACACATATACGTGTATATGTGCGTGAAACCTTACTGCCCAACAAAGTCAATTTGTCAGTAACACATTTGCTAATGTCATCGAGAAAAAACTCTAAAGATCATGGACTCGACATAAACTTCAATTGAAGTATAGTAATAGAAATATTAATAAATAAAGGGTGTTTTTTAAGAGGTATAAAACTTTAAGTAGGCAACACTTTTTTTAACTGGGGCCCATTTTGTCAGCTGTCAAGTGATTTATTTTTAGTTTGGTTTGGCATTTCAACATGAATAGACTGACGCCTGAACAACGCTTCCATATTTTGCAAATTTATTTCGAAAATCATGGTTCATAGTTGCCAATTTTCATAAGCGAATTTTGTTTTGCGATGAAGCTCACTCTTGGTTGAATGAATACGTTAATAAACAAAACTGCCGTATTTGGAGTGATGATAATCTTCAAGTGTATGTTGATACAGCGTTACATCCACAAAAACTGAATGTTTGGTGTGCTTAATGGGTTGGTGGAATAATTGGTCACTACTTCTTTAAAAAAGATGCTAGCCACAACGTTACAGTTAATGGTGACCGCTATAGAGCCATGATTACTGACTTTTTCGTTCATCATTTGAACAACCATGATGTGCAGAAGCTGTGGTTTTAACAAGACTGCGCAACATGTCACACAGCTCGTGCCACAATTGATTTATTGAAGGCGTTTGGTAACCCCATAGTTTCACGTTACGGACCCGTGAATTGGCCTCCAAGATCGTGCGATTTAACGCCGTTTGACTATTTTTTTTTTTTGGGATATGTGAAGTCGCTAGTCTACGCCGATAAGCCCAAAACGATTGACCACTTGGAGGACAACATTCGCCACGTTATTGCCGAAATACGGCCACAAATGTTGGAAAAAGTCATCGAAAATTGGAACTCCATATTTTGATTATAATGCCAAAAGATTATCTTTCGAATAAAGTAAATTTCATGTCAATTTAAAAAAATCATATTTGTTTTATTCCATTTCAAAGTTCTATACCTCTAAAAAAAAACACCCTTTAGTATAGTAATATGGCTCCACCTCCTCTATTACATTCCTTCCATAAGAACCTAACGTAAAAAATCATCTAAAATTAAAAAAAAATTAGTCAGTTATTCACTTGTTATTTTCCAACACTATTTTGGTTAGGTCATTTTAAATCAATAAAACTTAGGTACTTGAAAAGAATTAATAATAAATAACATCCTTTAAACTGTACTCTACCTTAAATAATTAATCTTGTAAAATTATATTCGATTAAAATAAAAGTGCACAAAACAAACCTACAAAATATTAAAAAAATATCTTGGCAGCACTGATACACAGAGCATTTATTTATAAGTTGTCAACTGTTTTGAAAAATGTAAAAAAGTAAAAATTGTGAAAAATACAATAAATCAACACACATTTTTTGTGTTAATTTGTTTTTTTGAAAAATGTCTTCTTTTTCTTTATTTTTAATTACGATATATTAGGTACCTACTATATGGCAAGTTATGCATTCATAAAAAATATTAACTCGAGATTTTGGTAGGCTTGACATTACATTATTGTGAGTCTCGCAATTCATGTCCATTGTCCATCTGTCTGTCTTCCCTGTCTTAAACGGGTGGGTCAATTTTCTTTAAACTTGGCATCTAGCAGTTTTCCCCTCAAGACCAAAATAACGGTACCTGTCGTACAAATTTTTTTTACCAAATTATGAAAATCTTATTTTTCTCAAAAACGTGCCCAAAACTTAAAAAAATTCAGTAACACTTTTTACAAAAAGGCTACTATTTTGTAACAAAAAAAAAAACGGAAAAATGGTTATAAATGATACCTCCCATAGAACCATTTTTTTTTATTTTATCAAAAACGAGTCAACTGATGTTGAACAATCTTTCAAAAGTTTAAAAAGTATTGTATAGTCAATTTTTTTTTTGAGAATTTAATAATTCGAAAACGGCTTGGTCGATTTTTATTAAACTTAACATCCAGCAGTTTCTAACATCAACTAGCAGATTTTAAATAAAAATTATTCTTATGAGCAAAAATAACAGTACCTTCCATACAAGTGTTTAAAAACCTTTGAGGAATATCTCATTTTTCTCAAGAACGACTGCTACGATTCTGATTTAAATTTTTATTTGAGCAAATATCAGCAGACACAAAGAGCTTCTAATAAGTTTCAATAATATTGCATATCAAAATTAAAAAAAAAAAAACAAATTTTGGATTTAAAAAAATCAAAATTATTTTTTAATAGGTTCCCTAATTTATTTCTTTTAAAATCAGATGAATAAATCGAAACTAAGCTGATTTTAAAACCACTGTGCAAAATCGCACATTAGAACAAGTTCTTGCGACCCAGAAGTGAACTTTATTTTTAAGTCAAAACCATTTGTCAAACGAATACATTTTTGAACGAATTGATAAAATTTCATAGTTATTTACCGAAAATAATATTTTCGAAGCATGACTGAGTTATATCTTATATTCGCTTAATTCATAAAAGAAAATGTTTTTCACCGTTAACTGATCGGAATTGGTTTTGTTTTGTTGTGACCATGTACATTATTTTTAAAGCAAATATGAATGCACAAAAAATACGTCTACTTTAATCAAATTAACTTGGTTGATTTTCCAACTGAAAGCACTTGTGTTTTTAACCTATGTACCTACATCAAACAATGTTTAATCAACCATGTTACCTTGTTATTCTTACACAAGAACCAGGATAAGTAATCATGCCACATTGTAACTACAACAATGTAAAGCTGTGAATTTATTGACCCCTTGTCTAAAAACAAATCCTTTTCAATTATCAGACTTTTCACTTTAATTAGGTCAACTACCCAGCAAAAATTCAGAACTACCAGATCTGACGCAAGCTCTCTTACCTAGTTTAGTTAAGTTTCATCTGAATTTTCAGTGAAGAAATTCTCATCTAAAAATTCAGATGAAATTTTAGATTTTAACTATAGGTAAATTCAAGAATTTGACACAACGACTTTTGACTGAAATTTCAGATTTTTTCTTAAAAATCATATGTTAAACGTAATCCTTTGAACCTGCCCATTGTCATTGAGTTTTCCACCTTACACTATTCCACCCTATAATTAAAAATCGGCTCATAAACTGTTTCAAAATTAAATAATTCTTTTAGTATAACAGGTGGGCCATCTAGTGGTTTCTTTTTAAATCATAAATTATTTTGACACTGACAGCTGTTTCCCGCTCGAAATTTTGACAGAAAGTCAGTATTATATACCTCCGCGGAACAAAATTATTCGCCTTACGCTTGAACAACGTTAGGAAATATTCATGTTGATTATGGAATACGCAATACTGGATCAGCAGTGATTCTCTCTTTTCTTTTCACGAGAAATGGGTAAAGAAAAAAGAGAGCACAGCACTACGAATCACCCCGAATGACGTATTGTGGATTCCACAATCGACATGATTTAAAACTTATTTCCAAAGTGAGTACAGTGCGTTTTTTTAAAAAGAGGTGCATTTTCATTTCGGGGCTACGTTAACAAACAAACGATTTTTCTTCGAAAACGTTTCAGTCAACGGTGGGCGTTACAGAGCCATGAAATTGAAGAAATGGATTTGGACGACCCATGGTTTATGCAGGATGGTGCGCCATACCACACAGCCCATGTCACAATCGATCTTTTGCGCACCAAATCCCCAAATCGTGTTATCAGCCTTCTTGGCGATGTCAATTGGTCGCCTCGGAGCTGCGATTTGACCCCTTTGGACTTTTTTTTTTTTTGTGGGAAACCGAGAAGGGCAGATGTTTTGCTAACAATCCGGAAGCGATTTAAGTACTTAAGTTCCATATCATCCAAGCAATCCGTGAGCTACAGCCCGAAACCATCAACAAGGTCTTGGAAAATAGGACTGACAGAGTGCGCTACTGCAAAGCCAGCAAATTGAACACGTCTGTGAAGTTGCCATAACACTTTTCACCTAGCCTAACGGGACCTTAACAGGAATTTGCAGTTTTTTTTGCATTTTTTTTTTTTTGCATTTCTATTCCGGATTTTTCACAATGAAGTTAGCAGTACATTATGAAATTTTTTTTAATTGATGACTTAAATTTTTTTTCTAATTTTTTTTCTAGAACTGCAAATTTGGATACTTATTTCAAAGTTATAGCTTGCTTGGTTGTTGAAAAAACAGGATGTACTGCTAACTTCACAGTGAAGTTAGCAGTACAGGGGGTTACATCCACTATTTGGTGAACTGCAAAATCCGGAATAGAAATGCAAAAAAAATGCAAAAAAAAATGCAAATTCCTGTTAAGGTCCCGTTAGGCTAGGTGAAAAATGTTATGCTAACTTCACAGACGTCACTTGAACGGCGTTGTATTCCATAATTAATAGGAATGTTTTTTGAAAATGTCTAATTTTCTTATCTACAAGCATTTATATTTAAATACAACATGCCCATTTTTAAATAAACTAATAAAATTTTATTATGTTAATTAAAAATTAAAAATAACTATATACCGTTATTAGAATGTTGTAAGCTTCTAATATTTTATTAATTTATATGTTAATGCAGATTTAATTGGTTAAATGTTTTAAAGTGAGATTTTTCTTTGGGTGTTTTATGGTAATTGCAGAAAGCATCTAAATGAGGTCTGCAGGTCTAAAAATTTTAAAGTAAATGAAATCCTATTTTTTAAAGTTTTAAATTTCTCAATTTTTTTTATTTAAACCTAATTTTATTTATGAATTCTCAATTTTTCTGTATTCTTTGATATATTATTCAAAAAATTTAAATACAATAATTAATGCCAGCCATCAGAATTTGCTATATGAGTAAGTTCTTATCGCAACAAGAAAAACCTTACGGTGACCATTTTTTCAGATGTAAACAAGAGGACATTTTTTAATTAACTTACAACAAGTTTAGAAACAAACGATATTTATTCAAAATATTTGTACTTCAGATTACATACATCAATGAGTTCAGTTTTTTTTTAAACAAAAAATAAAAATACTTATATGTATAACAAACAAAAAAAAAAAACAAAATAATAAATTAAAAGTTTAACTTAAAGGAACTGTTAGTTTTTGTATTTTTGTTGGCAGTGTATTTTTTTAAGATGTCATCCCGACTTCTTAAAAAAGTCTTAAAATCTCCACAGTCATAGTCATAATTGCACTTTGTTATCAACATTGCTTCCAGTGTATCAACTTTTAATAAAGATTCCTCAGATGTCCAAATGTTATTAGAAATTGAAAACACTCTTTCCGTAGGGGCATCATTCACAATAGCAAAAACCAGATGACAGAACTGAATTATGCAAACCAGTGCTGTCTACATTTTGTGTTTAAGTAATTTAGTACTAAAGAAAAATTATAAAAAATAGGTTTCAAAGAAAAAAAGGACATTAAGAGGACAATTAAGGAAAAAGAGGACAAATTACTGTCCTCTTTAGAAAAATAAAAAAAGGACACGATACCGGAAAAGAGGACTGTCCTCTAAAAAAGAGGACGGATGGTCACCGTACCTATACTTGGTAAACAATACTTTTGCGCCTTTAAGAATATAAAACTTGCAATTTTATCATCTGCTAAATAAATGATTACTCTTTAAACCACTCAAGTCCGCTCATTAATAATAAATTGAACATGCCTTAAATTTATGAAAAAAAATATTAGTTCTCAAATACATAGTTGTATGTGTATCTAAATCGGTGTAAATCAAACATTCAACAAATATAAAAAAATGTATGTAGGTGCCTGCCCACATCAATCAAATATATATTTTTATTTAAAAAATTTAATTCCGTGCAATTTTTACTGTCTAATGGTTCAATTAAAAATGTTGCAATTTCTGAAAAATCTCAACAAACTGAACTGTAACATTTTTCGCCTGATGCGATCTGTGGAATGTATTTTTAGTCATATTCATCACGTATATAATCTACATTAGATATATATTTATCTACTCGAGATATATTTTCTTCAATTAATCTATAAAAAAAAAAACATATTTTTATCCTATGAAACATTACACATTCCAAAAGCAAAATCAAAATATAGAATCACCAACGACGACGACGACGACGACTAACACACAAAATGAATCCTCAGGTAAAGTGTGGAAAATTATTAACAAAATCCAAATTCGAATTCTCAAAATTAACTAAAAATAGCGCTTTGGTGTCTTCATATATTATGTAAATATGTGTGAGTATGAGTGTAGTGTAGATTTTTCCTATACCCAAAAGCAACAACAGGTAAACAAACACACACGCATACAACAAACTCTTGGGCGTAATTTATCGCCGAAAAAGATTTTCGGACAAGTTTTGAGAATATTGCAGATTTTTCTCATCATCATTCGGGAAAGCGTTTCAAAGTGGAATATTAAATACAAAAATACAAAAAATGAAGGAGAGTTTTATATTTTTAGTTAGATAGGTACTTTTCAAATTTTCTTTTTTAAATATTAGAATATTAGAAAATAGGAAATAAATAAAAAATATTAAGAAGACAAGTTGGGGGGAGAATGGTTGAAATTTAATTTTTACTCAACCACAAAATTATTTGGTTTTTAGTAAAAAAAAAAATATTTTTTTTAGGTGAGCAATTTTAATCAAATATTATCAAAAAGTTTTTGTAGAAAAATAGAGCTAAACATAATGACACTAAAAAATTAATCTCATTAAAAAAAAAAAAGTCGATATACTTCGGACAGTAGGATGAATTCAGTCATGAACAAATGATTGCATAAATAAAGGAGGTTTTTTATATCCCAATTTTGCACAGAAGAGAAAGTATTTTAAGATTATTA
Organism: Epistrophe eligans; assembly: GCA_951394125.1. Classification (NCBI taxonomy): domain Eukaryota; kingdom Metazoa; phylum Arthropoda; class Insecta; order Diptera; family Syrphidae; genus Epistrophe; species Epistrophe eligans. Next base: position 35,932,957 of record OX596029.1, read on the forward strand.
TTAATAAAGAAAAAAAATTATGTTGCAAATTTTTTAAAGCTTTTTTTATTGAAGTTTGTTTTAGTTTACACCTCCAAAAACTTGACATTTGAGGTGGTGCCTCAACCAGTAAGCTTTTCCAGCCAGCTTGCAATCCTTGGACATAGTTGTTGTCTCCATTTCTTCCATTTCTCCATTTCTTATACCTAACCAAAAACGAATCACATAAACATTATCAACCAACCAACACAACACACATAGCCACCCATCATCATCCGATCAATATACACAAGTTTCCCACCACCCATCGAATCGGTCATAAAAGCCTCGTGAACATTGAATATAAATTTATTATTTTTTTTTTGTAATACTTACAGTTAAACTTTCCTTATTAGGAAACATAACAAGACGATGTATGAAAATCCGGATAATTCGAAGCTTATCGACTCATGATTCTCTTGTTTTTCAATTCGGTTTTCTGTAGAAGAACAGAAGAACAGTTACAGAACAGAATAGATTTTTAGCTGATTTCAGTTCGCAATAATTTTAATAGCTAGCTTTAAGGATTTCATATCTGTAAGTTTATGGAGCAGAAACAACAAAAATCACTTTCAGCTAGAGATTATGAATTATAAAGATAGGAATCTTTCGTACGTTTCGCCCTCCAAAACCCATTTGTTGTTTCGTTGTTTTTGTAATTTCACTTGTGTCGATGAATAGATGTGAATTGCAACAACAATCTATGCGGTGGTGAATTCATATTTTTGCACTAGTGTGCGTTAAATAATGGGTGATTTTTTAAGAGGTTTAGAACTTTTTAAAAAAAAAAAACACAAAAAATTCGAAAAAATGAATGAAATATTTATTTGAATCGATAGTTTGAACCTTGCAATTTAATGTTTAAAGATAATTTCATGCAAATGTTGACCGCGGCTGCGTCTCAGGTAGCCCATCCGCTGAGTCCAATTTTGGCATACTCTTTCTCTTTCAATCGAAGCGGGCTTGTCCCTATAGACATTAGCCTTGACATACCCCCACAAAAAATAATCTAATGGTGTCAAATCGCACGATCTAGGCGGCCAATTGACCGGCCCGAAACGTGAAATTAACTGTTCACCAAACTCGCCTCGCAATTGCGCCATTGTTTCGCGTGCTGTGTGGCATGTGGCACCGTCTTGTTGAAACCACATATCATGCAAGTCAAGAACTTCCATTTCGGGCAAAAAAAAGTTTGTTATCATCGCTCGGTAGCGTTCACCATTGACAGTAACGCTGCGATTCGCATCATCTTTGAAGAAATATGGCCCAATAATGCCGCCGGCCCATAAACCGCACCAAACAGTGGCTTTTTCGGGATGCATTGGTAGCTGTTGCAATGCTTCTGGCTGATCTTCACTCCAAATGCGGCAATTTTACTTATTTACGTACCCATTCAACCAAAAATGAGCCTCATCGCTGAACACAATTTTTCGATAAAAAAGCGGATCCTCGGCCAGCTTTCCAAGAGCCCATTCACCAAAAATTCGGCGTTGTGGTAGGTCGGCTGGCTTTAGTTCTTGCACCAGCTGTATCTTAAAAGGCTTTACGCCCAAATCCTTCCGCAAAATTTTCCACGTAGTGCTGTAACAAAGGCCTAACTGCTGGGAACGGCGCCGAATCGACCTTTCGCGGTCTTCTGTCACACTAGCTGATACGGCCGCAATATTTTCTTCACTACGCACAGTACGTAAACGTGTTGGTGGTTTAATGTCCAACAAAGTAAATTTGGTGCGAAATTTGGTCACAATCTTCCGAATAGACTGCTCAGAAGGTCGAGAATGCCGACCATAAAATGGAAGCAGCGCGCGATGAACATTTCGAACCGAGCACGAATTTTGATAGTAAAATTCAAAAATTTGCAAGCGTTGTTCATTTGTAAGACGATCCATGGTTAAATTGCAAACCAAACTAAAGCTGTTTGACAGTGACACAAGGTACTAAACACACGTCAGCTGTCAAAACCACTGTTGCCAAAACCAAACCAGCTAAAAAATCACCCGTTACATGGATAATAGTGCAAAAATATGAACTCACCACACCACCGTCCGCCAGCTTGTAGGCAAACCAGTATGACAGCCGAGCTTTCCAATCTTTATACTAACTCATAATCTCTGCTTTCAGCGCACAAAATTTGGAAGTTATATTAAATTCCACCATTTTTTTCTGATATGGTGTTGATATTTTATTAGATTTTGTTGACAATAATTTAGATTAGACCAGGACCATGGTTGCCACTTTGGTCATTTGTGACCAAATTGGGTCATATTTTTTTCACTTGGTCGCATTGTCATTTTTTATTCCATTTGGTCATTTTTTTACGAAATGAAAAAAGAAACTCGACTTTAATTTTTGTTCAACCTAAAGCGCTTTTCTAATCGTCAGATTCTTTTTAAATCGCAGTTTTTTAAACCTATAATATATACCTATTTGTTTTTATAAAATAAATTACCATACTCATTTCTCTCATCTCATTTTAAAATTCTGTGAGAAATTAATATTTGTGTGTTTATGCTCAAAAATATTTTGTTACTTTTATTTATTTATGTTAATCTAATTAAATTAAGTTTGTTAGGTACCTTATGAATTTGTTTGTACCTGTTTTTTATTGTTTTTTTTTTTTTATTAATTATGTTGGTCATTTTTATTTTCAATTGTGGACACAAACTTTATTTTCAAGTGGCAACCGTGACCAGGACGCCTGAAACAGCGTTGCCGCCCCAAAAAAAAAATGTTGCCCCATATTTTCTAAAAACAAAGTGCTATTTTCTAAAAAAATCATGCCATAGGAAAAAAAAAACAAAATTCAATATTAAAAAAATATAATTCAATAAAAAATTAGAATAAATTTCAATTTTCATGAAATTTCTTCAAAATTCGCTTTATTTGACATAAAAATTAAAATAAGAAAAACAAAAACGTGCCATATTGGTTTTTTGGCCACCGAGCCACGATGAAATTTTCGTGTCAAAAAAAGCCACTTCGGCAAAGCTGGCCTGAAATCACAAACTCACCTCTGTTGTCTAGTCGATATAATGAGAGTGAGGATGGTGAAAATTAATGAACCCATACATAAATATTATACATTAAAATAAGCATGTGTTAATATATTAAAATAAAAACAGTAAAAGTACATGACATTTATTTTTATCATAATCAGTGATAATTTTTTCTAATAATTATCCTATTTAATAATTTGTTTTTTATTTAAACTTATAGTCAGGTATTCAAAGTTGCTATATCAGTAATGTTTCAAAAGTGGTTATTCTTGACAGTAAGTTTTTATTTCTTTAATACTGCAAGGCTTATCACAACACTCATGTGCAATTCCGTGTCTTCTGCGGCGAATCTTGGCAATCCCATTGCTATCCATGCCTGATGTCAATAATGGCAACATATCAAGGCTCATACCAAAATTGAAGTCTTCTTCGTTGTTTTCGTAGCTTAAATCTTCGTCGTCACTGGAAACTGAGGATTACATGTTTATTGATTAAGCATTTTCTTGTGTGCGTTTGTAAAAATAGTTATGTACTTACGGGAGCTCCTTTTTGTCTTATAAGGATTAAATTTTTCACACATCATTTCTAAAACATTAACTAGATTTGAACCACAAAACCTTTGATCACCAATTGATAGATTCACTATTACCAAGCAAACAACAAGAAGGAGCATTGCTCTGATTCCTGAATAAATGTTTAAAGATGCCATTACTTTAAGAGTTCCGTTTATCTTGAGATGTTGAAGTTCGTACTGTGGCTTAAGGATCTTAACTAATAATATCATTTGGCTTGAGCAGCTTCTTATATATGATTTGTTAAAACAATGATTCAATGTTGGGGGTGATTTTACAACCCCCAAAACTATACGTAGGTTTACATTGGAAGTGGATTAAACGATATATCAGCTGACAATTGTGTGGGCACATTTGTTCCATAAATTATACAATTCTAATTTTATCCTTGTTGTTACCTAATTTATGCACGAGTTATGTGGATTCGAAGGAATTTTAAATTAAAAATTTATCCAGTTTATTTACGTGAAAGCTTTGTTGTACATAATTTTTTTTTCTATAAACGTTGTTCATTCGTCCTTACCTTAAAATAATTTTTTGGAAAAACGGCAACGTTCAGACTTCAAAACCACAATGTGATCGTTTATTAAATTATATTATTTCTTTTAAATTATATGCAGGTACGCACTTTAAAAAATCTCCATTTAAGTAGGAATATACATACACTTCAAAATTCCGTTCATTGAAAAACATAATTTTGAGAATTTTCTCGAATTAAAATTTTTTTAAATTCCATTTTGCTAATTTAATAAAAAAAAATTAAGGAAAAATGAGCGAATATTTAATAATAATTTTTTTAAATTCCTTTGTCTAATTTTCAAAATATGATTTTGCCAAATTCACACCAATTTTTTTAAAATTATAAAAAAAATAATTAAAACAAAATCACACCTTGATTTAAATTTTTTTTTGGCATTTAACCAATTCACTATCCCCATACAAACTAAGTTAAAATAACATATTTTACTTTTTATTTCAACTCAGTTTGTATGGGAACAAAGCGTAAATGTGGATGCGATGGCATATCTTTTTTTATTTTTCCATTATTTTGGAAAATAAAAAAAAGATTTAATTTCGTTAACATAACATATGTATGTACATATTATTTATTGAATTACTTGTGTAATATTAATGGTCTTATTTATAAACGTTGTCTAACTGTAGACAATTATGATACAATGTAATATTTATTTTTGTTAAATAAAGCATATTTCCACCAATTTGAAAATATTTAGACAGTGTCTTAGTAGACAAAAATCTAATAAATACGACTGTAAGTTTTTAAAATATTGGTGCAAAATTTTAAACGATTTAGTAAGATGTTAAAGCATTTTTATCCTGAGATGATAACGAACTTTTTATGGCCCGAATATGGATGTGGATGATATGTGGTTTCAACAAGACGGTGCCACTTGCCACACAGCTAACGAAACAATGGCAAATGCAATGGCCGTGTTATCTCACGTGGTGGCGATGTCAATTGGCCGCCAAGATCATGTTATTTGACACCATTAGACTTCTTTCTTTGGGGTTATTTGAAAGAAAAGGTGTACGTCGATAAGCCAGCAACAATTCAAGAGCTAAATGATGAGATAATTCGGCACATTAACGGCATAGAACCTCAATTATGCCTCAGCGTCATCGAAAATTTGGACCATCGGATGGAGGTGTGCCGCCGAAGTCGCGGCGGCCATTTGGCCGATATTTTGTTCCATACATAATCAAACCATACCGCAATATTATCATAATAAAATAAAATGACAATAATTTGTGTTTTATTAAAAATCAATATCGGCTCTTAAAATTTAACCACCCTTTAGTTGAAAAATCTTCTCATAGACAGGTTGTAGTCAATACATTCTTGCATGTATTTTAGAGGCATCATAAGCATCCATAGACCCATAGACTTTCATACAAAACTGAGGAGAAAAAAGTGCAAACATTTTTTTCGAAATAAATCTTCACATAATTTTGATGTAACTTTTTTTTTTGCACCAGAAACGAAGAATAGTGGCTACTTCGAGTTTGAATGAGAAAATGATTACAAAAAGGTTTTAAATAAATGTGTTGATTAAATATGATGATATTCCCAAAATTCTGTTTGTCTGTCTGTATGTACATAGCTCTGTACTTCCATAGGGACATAATTTTCGAAAAAAAATCAATATGACAGGCTTTTCTTATTTCAATTTTTACTTCCAGTAAAACGAATTTTGAAGATATTTTAAACTGCTCCAAATGGTGTAAAAACTAAAAAAATCTCGTACTTTTTGACAATATACGAATAGATCAAATTATTTTTTTTCCAATTTTTCGTTGAAATATATTTTTTTTAATACATTATAAAACCCGCTTAAGTGAAAACCAGCTTACCTGAAATATAATTTTCAGTTATATTTTTCGTTGAAAAAAACTCTCTTAAGTGAACAAAAAAATTAAACGAACAGAACAAACAATTTGCTAACCGCTTTCACTTCTTTTTTATTTTTCACCTCCACCATTTTCACCAAAAAATTAACATTTGATTTTCTAATATGTCCATTTTATTTAATCTATCTGTTATCTATTTTATTTAAATTTTTTTCCACTTATCCGGACTCCGCTTAAGCCTTGTATACAGTTCATTTTAACAAAAAAAAAAAAAAAAATGGTGGTAAAAAAAATAATCTTTTTTCCGCAAGAAAAATGTGTGTGGTGCAACAAAAAAGTCAAAAAAGAAACCAAGCGAATATCAAAACAATTATTATAAAAAAAACACTACCGGCAAGCCGAACAATCAAAACCAATTCAAAAACGAAAATTATGTTCTGTTTTTTTTTGCAAAACAATGTCATCAACATTATTTTGCGCGAAGAAGTATCGGTGGTGAATATACATTTTTTTAACAGGTTTAGATCACAATTCGATAATAAAACTTTAAACGTCAACAAAATTTTTTGCGATAAAATCACTCCCATAAGGTACATGCATTTTTTTGAGGAGGAACTGTATACTAGGCTTTAAGTGAATTTTTTTTTACTTAAGCGGGGTTCGGTTAAGTGAAAACTCGCTTACTGTATAAGAATTTGCGGTTTTTTTTTTGATATGGCACGAAATGGCATGTTTTTTGGAAAGTTAGCACGAAGATTTTTTTTTTGTTAGTCAACGCTGGCTAAGACCCTGAATAAATTTTGACATAAAACCGTTGTGCAGAAAATATATCACGGAAAATGATGTTCTTTTCCCACTATTTTTCCATTTCGATTTTTATTTTCACAAAGTATAAATTTAAAGTCCATCAAGCTGGAAACACCACAGCTGAAATTCAAAATTCTAATGATACAGGAATTAAGTGCTAATTTAGTACCGCAATCCTAGCTTAGAACTAAAATCCCTTAACCCTAAAAACAACTGTGGTGTTTCCAGCTCGACGTCAAGCTAGGAACATTTAAAATTTGAGAATAAATGGGCATATTGTTCAGAAAAATGAGATCTCGGAGATCTCAACAATCTCAGTTACATGAATAGGATTCCTCAGAAAAATTTTCCAGTTTTTTTATGTCAAAACTTTGAAGAAAAAAATGTTTGCTCACTTTTCGACGAAGAGAAATCTGTGAGATCTCATTTTTCTGAATGCGCTTAATGAGCCCAAACAATTATTTGATGTGTTACATTTTGACAGATAAGTGATCTAAACTATGAAACAAACAATTGATATTTTAGCTATTTAAAATGCGTTGCTGAATTTAAGCAAAGAGAGAAAAAAGGATAAGAGAGTGCAATAATCTGTACAGTAGTATATAGTAATAGTAGTTCATTAAAATCCATTTGGAACCATTGCGAAAGGTAGTTTTCGAGAACGTCAAATCAACGTCAATTTTATTCTTCGTCAAATGACCGTCATATTTTGACGCAGATATTTCTATCGTCATGTATGTATGTACATAGTCGTGCTGTTGTACAAAATATCTTGTGATTAGTGAAGGAAATTTAATCTTCAGAATCCCTAAAAATGAACTGTGTTAATTTAAACTTTAAGTTTTTATGTTTTTTGTTTGTTTGTAAGACTTTTTTGTTTTAGGGTTATTTTGTTTTTAATTTTAAGTTTTATGCAAACAAAGACTGAAGACTGAAGACTGAAGACTGAAGACTGAAGACTGAAGACTGAAGACTGAAGACTGAAGACTGAAGACTGAATTTAAGTCTTTTTTCTGCAGATATTTTTTAATTAAATGGAAAAATTTTAAAATGAATTGAATTTTGTTTTTTTTTCATTTGTTCATTATTTGCAATTTGAAAATATGGTCACCTAACCTAGAACCCACTCAACATTGTTCATTTTGTGGAGTTTTGGCCTGTGGCAATTTTAAGCATTGGTTCTAAAACTATCACAAATTCTATCGAATTTATATCATTATACTATGGTGAAACTTATTTTGATGCAAGTGTGGCAGTAAAATATGAAAATAACTTTAAACACTCAAACTTGGGAGTTGCATAAAATACCACCACAGTTTCTTTTTTTTAATTGTATGGATATTTTTGTGTGGTTACTTTAATGCTGGAAGAATGACAATAACTTAGACAGGATGTCTAGAATCAGGAACTGACCCCGGTTATTGAGTCGGTTGAGATGATGGAAATTAAAGTATTTGTATGTTAACATGTGTTTAATAGAATTCTAGAAGCTACATACATAACAATTATTATTTTTGTGATCAATGATCATTTATTCTAATAATCCTATTTAATAATTTTTGTTTTTTTATTTAAAAATATTCAGGTATCCAAAGTTGCTATCAGTCATGTTGTTGAAAGGTCGTTATTTTTGACAGTAAGATTCTATTTCTTTTATACTGCAAGGCTTATCACAACACTCATGTGCAATTCCGTGTCTTCTGCGGCGAATCTTGGCAATCCCGTTGTTATCCATGCCTGATGTCAATAATGGCAACATATCAAGGCTCATTCCAAAATTGAAGTCTTCTTCGTTGTTTTCGTAGCTTAAATCTTCATCGTCGTTGGAAACTGAGGATTACATGTTTCTTGATTAAGCATTTTCTTGTGTGCGTTTGTAAAAATAGTTATGTACTTACGGGAGCTCCTTTTTGTCTCATAAGGATTATATCTTTTTTTACACATCATTTCTAAAACATTAACTAAATTTGAACCACAAAACCTTTGATCACCAATTGATAGATTCACTATTACCAAGCAAACAAAAAGAAGAAGCATTGCTCTGATTCCTGAATAAATGTTTAATGATGCCATTATTTCTTCCGTTTATCTTATGAGATATTGAAGTTCGTACTGTGACTAAAGGCTCTTAACTAATAATATCTTTTAGTTTGTTACATGCTCCTTATATATGATTTATTAAAATAATGATTCCCAATAGGTATGAGTGATTTTAAGATAAATTCTACTTTACAAACCCACAAAACATATAGATAGGATGACATAAAAAGTGGATTAAACGTAATATCAGCTGAAAAGTTGTGTGGGTTCATTTGTTCCATTATTTATACAATTATTCTAATTTAATCCTTGTCGGTATACCTTATTTATATACACATGATTTTGTGGAACACAATGAATTTGAGAATTTAAAATGTTTAATTTAGTTTGTGTCTGGAGGCTGTGTCGAGCACAGTTTTTGTTACAGGAATAAAGAAGACGTTTATGCTTCCACCTGAACATTGAAATGGAAAAATGGCTTTAAATATTTATTTATTTTAATATGTACTAGTTAATTTTTTCTAGATTTGACTATCCCATCTTTAATCTGAAGAAGTTTTCTACTTTAGTCTTCTACTTAATATATGTACATAATGTACTAGATTTTGAGAAAAAGTTTTCTACTTTAGTCTTCTACTTAATATATGTACATAATGTACTAGATTTTGAGAAAATTTAAAATTTCAAAAAAATTCTTTTGAGATAATTTTTAACCACTTTTTCGCACATTTCGGACGGTATCTAGGCCATAACTTGAGTAATGTTGGTTTTTAATACGTCTAGAGTTGCGTAGCCCCACAGAAAAAAATCTAACAGTGTCAAATCGCATGATCTTGGTGGGCAATTGACGACGCCAAAACGTGAAATTACGCGACCAGGAAACTTAACAAAAAAAATTACCTTCATGCTTTTGAATATACAGGGTGTTTTGCAAAATAAACAACAAGACTTACAGTGTTTGAAGGTTGGACCACAACAAATAGTATAAGAGCACAGTACACAAATCTAAGGAAGATAATAGACCTGTTTCTTTACTGTTAGGGAAAAATTTGGGAAAAAGTTTGGACTCGAGCTTTTTAATGTTGTTGTTGTTATTTTTAATAAGAAATGAAAAGGAAAGAAACGCATTTGGGATCTTTCTAATTTGTTTATGGGTAGACGTCACATTTGACAACAGAAATTATCAGTAGTTTGACAAGCAAGAAAAGGCAGTAGGATAGGTAAAATTTTCTGGTAGATTCGCTTGCTGGAGGGAAAATGAAATACATTTTAAAAAAAGTCAAAAGCTCTGGCATTTTCATGCTTTAAAAAAATAAAGAAACACTTTTTGGGTAGATTTGGGATACCACGGAATCCCTCGGTTGAGTAAAGAAACAGAACTAATATATTGCCCAGGTTGTCAAAGCTGGAAGTGTCAGAAATTGAAAATGGCTATTCAAGTGCCCACAAAAACAAGTCAACGCATTATTAGAAACAACAAAAAAATATTCAAATTAGACAGCCACCATTTTTTTCGATCTTGACAGATGCGCAGAACGCAGAACTGAACAAAAATGAAAACGCTAATGATATTACCTTTAATATGTGTACTGTGGTATAAAAGGGGTTCTATTTTCCCTCCTTTACTTAAAAACAAACTGACAAACAAAACGAAATATACCTTTTTTGATACCAGAAATAAATTTTTGTTTTTATTTTTATTATTAAGTTCATTAAAAGGATCAAAAAATACTCGAACATGTTGCGAGTTAAGTTGGTTCGACTCATCAAGCTGACTAATCAAACTACTCGAACTCAATTATTATTTGACAAATACGTCATTATCGCTTTCAAATTGATTTATAAGTTAAAAAACAATTATTTTTATGTTTATTCCATACTAATGTCAATATTCTTTTTTGATTAAAATTTAGTAAATCAGTAAATCACCAGCAGAGTTGCCGAAGTGCCACGATCGTACGTTTTTGACACGAAAATTTAATTGTGAAACGATGGCACACGCTTTTCTTATTTTCATTTATAACTTAAAATAAAGAAAGTTTTGACGAAATTTAATGAAAATTGTTCCAAATGGTGTAGAAGTTGCAGAAACTCTTATAATTTTGGAAATACATGAATATAGCAAATGAGACTTCTAATTTTTTGTTCTATTTCACTCCACAATTGATTCATAGTTTTTTAATGAAGAAGTTGCGTTTTTTCATATGGCACGAAAATGGCACAGTTTTTTAGGAAATGTGCCATTGTATTTTTTTTGGGCGGCAACGCTGGTCCCCAGGCTAAGAAAAACAAGTAGACCCGCCATCGAAAATTAATTTAAGTCTTTTTGATTTTGATACGACCAAGTTTTTTGTTTGAGTAGTAAAACATAGTTGTAGAAGTAGTAATAGAAAATAGTACTAGAACCAGGCTTACTAGTTAATATCATGTTTGAGTGTTAACAGAGCTCTTTAGTGACCAGTTTTTAAAATAAATTATTTTCAAACACAAAATTTTTGGACTTAACAACACAACAACAACAAATAACTTTTGTGGTTTTGAAATTTTAAAAAACTAATAGAAATTCAAAGTTTAATCTAATCTTCTTTTAACCATTCTGAGAAATTAAGTTCAGTGAATTGTGACGAATATCTTCCAGATTGACGATATTATATGTCAATGTCTAACAGACAGCCACAAGATTTAGATTCTTTTTATTTTGAAACGTTTTGAAATAAATAAAAATTAATAGTAAAACTAATAACAATAATACCAATAACAACACTTTCCTTATACATTTTTTTTAAATATTCTGTGTATATCTACTCTATTTTTGGAAAACTCTCATTCCTTCTGATATTTAAAAAAAAAAAGAAGAAAAATCTAATTAACATGCTTTCACTCAAAAACAACCCATAAACCATCAAAATCGTAGACATCTTTTAAGAATGATGATTAGCTATGAGTTTCAGTTCTTTTTTTATAAATTTGTATATTTAGTAGGACATTCATTCAATTGTGTTATTATAGGGACTTTCTTCAAGTAGAATAAACAAAATTCCTTCAAAAACAAATTTAACAAAAAAAAAAATTCATTTAACTTATAAGATATTTCAAAAATATTCTTAAAAAAAAAAAAAAAAACAAAAATAAAACTTCCAGACATCGGAAAATACTGAGCTTTTTTCTGATAGATATGTCGTATACACTCTCATCATTTTTCTCTCACTCTTTATTTCACTCAGCTGTTCCGAATGAGTTTTTGTATCTAAAAATATATCTTTTCTATTTCTCACCAACACAACCAAACAAAATGCCTGTATCTAAATAGAAACAAAAAGCACCATCTTAGATAAAAACTAGATAGATATTAGAGTATAAGAAGATTATTTAAGAAGAAAATTTTTTGAATCGAAAAACGAATTCGTTTACTCGAATATCGAAATACTCTTAATTCGAACGACACGGGGATCTCTTGTTCAGTAGATCACCAGCCTTACTCCGACGTTTATTACGAATAATATCGGTGACTCGGTGACAACTACGCACCTTGAAGTGGATTTTTGTTTCTCTCTCTCTGTTAGGATATTTGGAATTTATTTTTTTTTATTAATTTTTTAAGGATATCTTTTTTTTTATTTCTTTTTTTTATTTTTGACGGGCGCGTTCAAAAAAATTATATTAATTTATTTTTTTTTCTATTTTTTCCATAAATTTTTCAGTGTTTTTTTTATTGAACAATCTTATATATATTTTTCTGTGTTGAATAAAAAATAAATAAAAAATAAAAATGTCTTCAACTGTGGCACGTTCATCAAAATACTCATATAGAGCCAGTTCAACTGGAGGCGGAGTTGCTGATGTCAACATTGAATATTCCGCCGATTTGTCAGCACTCTCACGCTTGGAGGTAAAATACAAAATCGTTCTTCTTTCATTCCTTCCAAACAAGGACATAATATATAAACATCAAAAAAAATAAAAAAAAAACAAAAAAAGGATTAAGTGAAAATGAAAATATAAAAAAAAAAACTCTGCCGAAAGAAAAAGATAAAAACAAAAATAAATACAACAAAAAAAAACAAACTGATGCAAAACATTATAAGTGTTATATAATATGTACTACATCAGAAAAGTGAATAAACTTAACGAAACTTAATTAAAATAAAAATTTGAAATAAAAAGTGAATTTTTAAAACAATTTAAATTTTTTTTTTCTAAATTAAATTTTAAAATAATTAAAATTATCAAAAATATTAAACTCATGTGTCGAAATTTTTCCAGGATAAAATTCGTCTACTCCAAGATGATCTTGAAGTGGAACGCGAATTGCGCCAAAGGGTAAGGAACTCTTATTTTTTTTTTAAATAAAAAATTTTTACCAAAAAAAAAAAAAACAATCGAAAATGTCACCAAATGGATGGCAGCAGCGCCATGCCTCGTCTCGATTTTGCCTAAAGCATGCCAATTTCCAATACGACATCAGCATCACAAAAAGACAAAATCTTTCGTTAAATGTACATTGAACTTCACGTCGATCTAGATAGATTTTTCCCCTCGAAGAATACGTTCAAATTCAAAGATTCAGAGATTCTATTTCAATCAAATCAAAGCAAATGTGTCGGTCGAGACTCTTTGAGTAAAAAAAAAAAATAAAAATCTAATTCTATTGCACTTGCAATTGGAACTCATTTTGGCATTCCTAATGTGTTTTTTTTTTTTTCTTTTAATGCGTGAGATTCTGCGTCAGGTGAACAAATAGAACTGTCCAACAACGATGTTGAACAGCAACAGAATAGCATAGCCTACAGCAGCCAGCTCAGCTTTTGCTTCCTGCAAAATTAATTTAAAAAAAAAAGAGAAAAATTAAAAATAAAAATGAAGCATACAAAATTTTTACCTCGAGTTATAAATTTAGAAAAAAAAAACTGACAGTATATTTTTGTGGATTTTTTTTGTTGTTGTTTCCTCATCATCATTTTCATCTTTTTTTTTTTCTGGGGATATAAGAAGCGACGAGACGTGCAAATGATTCTCACTTATAGGAAAAATTATTTTTTTTTTCACATGAGACAAAATTTTGTCCGCATTCTGTTCCAAAAAAAAAAAAAAACCACAACAACAATGAGAAAAATAAATGAAATTCTTATAAGCTCTATGTGGAACGATAGAATCTAATTTTAGATTTAAAAAAAAAAAAAAAAATAATCCAACATTCGACATTCAATACAATGGATATATAAATATTTCCACTTTTTTTTCTCTTAATATATATTTTCAAAATTAAATTCTAGAAGAGGGTTTTTTTTTTTTTAAACCCGAAATACTAACGCTTACCGTGCGAATGGCAAATATGCAATGGTTCGTTCTATATTGATCTAATATTAGATTCTTAATTCTTATGATGATGATGGGAATTTTTGAATTCTTAATATATTTCATAATACAACAGGCAGAAGATATTTTTCTAAAGTTGTGAAATATGTACATAGGTACTTAATTCTATACCTAAGTAATAAATTTGAAATTTTCTTCTTAGTAAAATAAAAACTAAAAGCTATAACAAGCAGTCATACAAATATTTTGGAGATATTTTTACTTTTTTTAGTGTAAAAACAAAATCTACAAACAAATTTGACTAAGAAACAAAAAACATAAAATTTAAAAAAATTTAATTTTATTAGTTTTATTTTGAAATATTTTCAGGAATTCATTTGAAGGAAATTCGAAATTTTTAAAATATGTTTAGAATTCTATTTTCGTCAGAAAATAATTTTTTTTGTTTAAACACCTGTTTACTTAAATACTTTTTTTTAAATAATGATGACTAACATTTTTCATAAATTTTTTAACAAAAAAAATTTTGTCAAAATAAAAAGAAAATATTGATATGATTGATATTATGCATATTTATTAACTTTAGCTGCAGCCTAATGTCTTTTTAAATTGGATTAGACATCACCTAACCCCATATTTATTAAATGTATCTATTTTTCTACACTTTCTTCAATTAAATAAGAAGAAAATAATGGTTCTCTTCTTTTAGATAATGACATCCTTTTGTTTTAGTTTCTATTCGAACTGAAGGATTCTTAAAATTATGTTATTTTTACAAAATAATATACTTAGATTTTTGAAGTATAGGGTCCATAAACATAAACAAAAATAGTATAAATAATAGTGGTCCAATATGTCTACCTTTAGGAACTCCATGAATTACTTCTTTTTTTTTTAATGTACAATGTTTAAGGTTAACATATAGTTATTGATGTGATCGGACCCTCAAAACAGAATTATAGTAAATGGTCTAAAATATTCTATATGTCCGGCTGTCAAAGTCAGAAAAGGAAATACACTCACTTGTTCACCGACTTCCACCGACACTCACTTGTTCACCGACTTCCACCGACACTCATTAGCTATCTTAAGTTACTTATTGAAATTGTATATTTAAAGTTTTTAATAAATTATTGAATTAAATTAGAGCTAACATTTTTGAGTCTATCGGATCACATCAGTTATTATGTTAACTAGTACGATTTTTGTTTAATACCATTGGATTGAAGTACTATGGCAACTCTTATCTTTCTTAAGTTCAGTAAAAGTGGTGGCTTACCTATGAAACAATTTTTCATATTTGTTTTTAGTTGATTAGTAAATTAGTAAGAAGATTAATTGTTGTAGATTTGTACAGAAAAAAAAAACATGTTGCTTAGGTATCTACCATAATCGAAGCGAGGCAGAATAAACTGCATTTGAAAATCATATATGTATTCAAAAATCTTCGGAAAGCATTAAAATTGCGTAATTCTTCGAAAAATTTCAGCATTGTTTTTGTTTGCACACGAAAAGGTACATAGTTCAAGCAGTAACTCTCAGATCCACTTACCTCATAAGGTTTAAGGTTCACTTAATCACTTAATTGATAGATATATCCAAGTGAAAGTTAGTGCACATGGATTGATTGAAAGTATATCGGTCTTAAATAGGACACTTCCAATGTGCTGCTTTAGACAACTAAATCCAATCGCACAAAATCTAGATCTTGATGAGATATTTCGAAATGTATAGGGTTGCTTGGTTTAACATGGGATGGGTGGTATTGGCAACCCTTTTTTAAAATCACTGACGTAAAAATTTAAACAGACTCATCTTAAGGTATAAGCGTATAACAATATATAACAATTTACTAATTTTAAAGGTTTTTACCAAAATTATTCTTAGAATTGAACATTTTTGAACTAGTGTCATACTAAATCCATTTTCTTAATAAGTTTCACTTTAACACACCTTAAAAAGTGACAGCTCATGCAAACAAGCAAACATAAGCTTTTCACATTTTTTTATTGTCAATGTGACATTAAGAGTTAGTATGTTACCAAAAAGTAAAAATGTTTAAAAGATAGTTCGATGCTAGCTCGTTTAAAACTAGGAAACCTAGAATCATACTAAAAATATACTCTTACATCGTACTAAATTGTCTAGAACTTTGCACCACTGTTTTTAGCTTATCAATAATTAAAGTTTAAAATAGTTCCAAATAGTTCCAAATAAAAGATCAAATGGTCTAGAATACAAAAATGTAGAGTTGCCATTTTTAGAAGTCTTAAAAATTTAAGCTTTCTGATCCAAACTTGATAGATGACTATGCATATGAATATACCTGGCAACCCTGATAAAATGCCACCAAAACAAAAACTCTATCTTTTCAGCTGAAGAGTATATTAATTTTGACTTTTAAGGCATAAAATTGTACTAAAAAAAAATTGTATTAATTGTGTAAAATTGTACTCTTCTTCATCTTAAAAAACATAGATTGCATAATTTAAGCTTAAAAGACCTGAAAACCCTTAAATAGGATCTTCCCTATTTAAAAAATTATACGTTGTCTGATCTAAAATGAGATACCTACATCTAATTTGGCAACTCTGAATTAATAGACCACTATTTATGTATTCATATAAAAACTATCCCAAAATTCACGCAAGATTTGAGTTTCATGCCATGCCAACAAAAAAAAAATACAGCTTGACAACTGACAAGTTAAGGGTTATACAAAATGGAACTCTTCACAAAAAATACAATGCCATTTCATTGTGAAGCAACAGTTTGATTAAAAAAAATTAAGGTTTGGCCGTGATTTTTTAAATAAAATCATTTTCAGCTTTGAGACTCATTTTCATCTTGCTGGCTTCGTTTATCTTCAAAATTGTCGTATTTCATATTCAGAAAACACAAAAGCTATTGTTGAGAAACAATATTTCATCCACAATGTGTCACTATTTGGTGCGGATTTTGGCAATTGAATGATCATGAAAAATGTGTGACAGCAAAAGCCTAGTTTTCTAGTTCATACACAATCCTAAATTGTATATTTTGTGAATCAATAAAAAATTAATTAACTAGGCGTTGATCAGGAATTAATTCATATTTATTAATAATCAATCAGTTGCTAATTGACGTTAAATAGCAAACCTTAACGAAAATTTACGATAATCAACAAGAACTCTGCTTTCATGAGACCCTATTATTATATGGTCTGCTAACATATACATTATACATCCTATCTCATAAATTGTGAACTTTTGCAAAAATACTTCTTTGATAGCATGATGTGTATGATACATTAATGTTTGTTTTCTTTGTATCTCTGGTTGTTGGCAAACATCTTTTTTAACTTAATTACTTTTCAATTTACTGGATTAGCTAATTAACATGAATTAAATTTTGTCTTATTGATAAGATTTCCCGTTAATTGATAGGAGTGTCAAAATCAAACGAGGCAACGTTAGCACGGTTCTACTAGTAATCAATCAAAAAAATATTGATAAATTGATTAATATTTCCAAATATTGAAAAATAATATTTCCAAAGAGCACCTACGATGCAAAAACGTTACAGTAGTAAATTTTTTTAATTAACTGAAAAGTCAATCGAGACATTTGAAGCATGATACTTTGAAAAATACTGGAACATTTTTAAGTGTAGACATTTTACAATGACATTAGGAGATTCTCAAAATTTACATTATTTTGGCAACACCATCGACATTAAGTAAAAATAATTTTTGTAATATTTCGATACGTTTTACAATTGCGAAATTAATGTTTTATTTCGTTGGAACTCATTCAAAGATTTTTTATATTTATTTAAAATAATTGAAAATAAACAACACAAATCCCAATCTTCTAGTTTCTCCAAAACCATCTTAAACGATTAAACGATTATTTAACCAAAAAATGTTAAAATTTTGAAAAATCGAGCGCTTTTACTCTATTACCTTATAACTCATAAATGAGTTACCACCGCGTTGCCGAAGTGTGTGGCACAGTGGCACACAAAAATAATCAGTATGGCACGCTCTTCTAATTTTAAATTTTTACTTCAAATAAAGCAAATTTTGAAGAAAATATAGAAAAATTGCTCCAAATGTAGTAAAACCTGGCAGAAGCTCTTACTTTTTTACTTCTTCACCCTTCATCTGTGAAATAAATGTTTGTGTTTGTTTTGTTTTATGTAGTAAATAAATTAATTGGTCGGCGCGATAGCTCGTGTCGATCCAGAACCTAGTGACTTACAATTCTTAACCATTCATGAGTGCGTGTTATTGGCAGGAATAGAGGGGACCTACAATTTTCTGCCGAATCAGAACGGCTAGGGTGAGAAGCACTTTTTCATGAAAAAAGATACTCTTGGAGGATTTGTCAATTCCTCGCAAGAGGTAGTATTCGTGAAAAACATTTCTATAATATAACTTTTTAGGCTTTCGCGGTTGTTTATAGATATAATTAGGTATTTGTTTTCGGATTAGCCGCGTAATTAAATTATTAAGAGTGCACTTTTGTACGCATCCCGAACGTTTCGCATCAAGTTTCATTGAGCGTGGTCACATTTCTGTTTTTAGGTGGCATAGGCTGGGAATCGAACCCAAGACCTTCGGCGTAACAGTCCAACGCACTAACCATTACGCCATGCCACGGGCTACTACTGTTTTATGTAGTACATAAAAAAAAACCATTGTCCCTTATTTATGTTTTTTTTTAATACAACACCTTGCCTTACCTTACTATTTACCTACCCTTCTGTCACAATTTCTCTAGACGTAATAAATACAAAAATATTTATTTTAAGAATTTATTTCCTTAATGCTCATCAAGTTTTTTTCTCCAATAGTAGGCAAATAAAATTCACAGCAATATAATTTTTAATGACTCAACAATTTAGTTGTGTCATCGTGTTATTTTTAGTTAATGTTCCTCATATACATTCATTTATATATTTTTGAAAGAAGTATTAACCGGCTCTAGTTTTACTTATTTTTGATATTCAGGTGATGAGTCTGATCATAACATCTTGAAATTTTCATCAACAAAATAAAAAAACAAAATTCTAGAAAAATCTTAAACAGAATTTTATTTGCTGTGAGAGATTCATTTTTGAATATTTCTTTTTTTTTTTTTTTGCAATAAATTGTGGTTAATATTTTTTTTTTTCATATTATTTAATTTTTAATTTGAAGATTTTTATGTAATTAGGTCAACAAACAGAATAAAATGCATGGAAGAGTATTTTTATGATTGGCATAAAAGTATAGATAAAAATATCAAGTGTATTTGTTATTTATTTGGCAAATTTCCAATATGTATTGTATAGGTATGTATGTAACTTTGCAGCATTTATACGAGTATAATATACCAAGAAAATTACATGAAAATTGCCACCGGGTTTTATTTGCAAGAGAGGAACAAAAATTATTTAATTCTATTATAAATTGGCGGGGGCACATGTTAGAGACAAACAATAAGAAATTCAAGAGAAAACAACAACAACAACACAAAAAACTCAAGATTTTAATTATTCAATTTTAAGGAAAAGAAAATTTGCAATTTGAAAAACATTTATAACAATCTTGAATTTAGCATTAATCATCGCCCGAAACAAATTATTAATTTTTTTCTTTCCTATTTTAATAAAG
Source organism: Epistrophe eligans (assembly GCA_951394125.1). NCBI lineage: Eukaryota > Metazoa > Arthropoda > Insecta > Diptera > Syrphidae > Epistrophe > Epistrophe eligans. Next base: position 35,952,714 of record OX596029.1, read on the forward strand.
TTAAGGAAATATGATTACTGAATTCATTGGAAAATAAGGGGGAGATTGTACATACCTACTCGTATAATAATTCTGTAAAAGAGTTTTGTATGATTTGTGCTACCAAATTTAGCATTGCATTTATAACTTAGATGAATTTTGAATATTTTAAATAATAAACCAAAAAGCTACTAAAAATTGTGCCATTTTAAATGAGTTTTTGTTTTTATAAGAATCGCGATGGGCGGTTTATTTCTTTTTTTTTTAATTATATAAATTTCCAATTGAACTAATTGTCGGTGCAAATGCTTTTCAGCTTACACTACACATATTTTTCTCTTCGAAAATTTCTTTTTAATTTTGATTAAACTTTTTACCTGTGATTTTCTAAAAAACTGCGTTCAAGATTTTACCTAAACAGAATGGCCATATTTTGTTCTTTATTCACAATTTTATGGCCAATTTTCTAGTTTTTCAAGAATTGTTTCAAGTATACCTACCAAATTTATTTTTTTTTTAAATGTGGTTCTAAAAACTTATTTTAAAAAAAATTACCCTCAATTTTTCAATTGAATTAGGGCTAAAGTTTTTAGGGGACTAAAATTCAGATTCATGTGCATAACTTGAAAACTATCATTTGTTTGTTTTCTTTTTGTGTTAAATTTTATAAGCAATAATTTTTTTCTATCTTTCAACAAAAACAGATAGTTTTCGAGCAACTTATAAAAAACTAAATTTCGCTACTTTCAATCCAGAAAATCATAAAAATTTGGTCCAAGTTTAGGGCACTTTTTAGGAAACGTTTAAAACCATATTTTCACCCAAATTCGGCTTGTTTTCTTGAATAAATGTATAATACATTGTTTTGTAGTTTTTCTCGAATTTATTTAAGTAACATATTGTTATGAGCAATAGGAAGACAGCCGACAACCTACATCTAAATATGTATGTGAGTCTAAATATGTAGATATTTTAAATTGAAAGAAAATGTACGACTTGGTTCTAGTTTTGTTTCTGTTTTTTATAAAGCTGAAATTGTATGCCTAGTCAAATTATAGAAAACCACAAAAATTTGTAATAGTTCGGCTTTCGATAAAAAAATACACCTTCAGCTTATCTTCCCTTCTCAACTAAATAAAAAATAAAAAGTACTCGTAAAATATGTAAAAAAGAAATTCCCATCACGAAGTCTACAGCGTTCATAAGAAATTTTATGTAAAACAAATTCAGTGTATTAACTAAACTTTTGCTCTCTAGTATCGAGTTAGTTCTGATTATTTATCTGATGGTTAATTATTTATCTGATAAATAAACATTGGCACTTATTGATCCATCAAATAAGTTATAAATTCATAAATAAATCCTTTTGGCTTGTGATTGTGCTTCAAAAATTTATTCTTCAGATAACTATTCAGAACTTTATCCAGACATAATGAAATAGATCCAAATTAATTTAAATAAAATATATTTAATAATTTAGTATATGTGATTTTATAAATTATTTTAAAAACTGTATTTGATTATGAATAATTTTGTTGTCAAATATTTATGAGAGCGTTCTCTAAATGAATTTTATTATTTTTTGGTAAGAAAAATATTTAAAAAATATATATATAAAGAATTTAATTAAGAATTTAAGAATAAAGAATTTAAAGAATTTATTTAATCTAGAAATGGCTATACATTGATTGAATTGGACTCAAAATTACAAATGAAAATTTATAAGTAATATAAATATACAGGGTGTTTTGCAGAAGATGCGATAAAATTCTAGGGCTTGTAGGTTGGATCAAGACAAGAAAAACAAATGCCAATTTTTTAAAACATCGATTTAAAATAGAAAACAAAATATCTATCAACGGCAACACAAAATCCTCTTTTCTATTTTCAAATCAATTTTCTTTAGTGAATAGTTTGCAAAAATTAATTTTCAAACACAACATTTTTGAAGAAAAAAATTTTGTTCAAATTGATTTTTTTCAGAATTTAAGTATTTTTGTTTTGTTTTTCATATTCAATGCTGTTATCCATTTTAAGTCAAATACTAAAAACTAGATTCTAAAATAATTTCTAGATTTTGAGAAAATAAAAAATAAAAAATGTACTTATTGGGAAATATTTTGGAGCAATGTAGTATAGGTATAGCAAGGATTTGTTTAAAATACAATAATTCAAATTAAAACGAATATGGCTTTTTGAGACATTTATAATCAAATGATCAAATAAATATTCAAAACTGTTAAATTAAAAGCATAACAATAATCCAAAAATGTTTTCTATCATAATCGGTTATGTTGAAATACTAGTTGAAAGGAAAAAAAAACTTCTATGAAAGAAAAAAATGCATGTGTAATGAAGTACATATACTCAGCTTTATTTAATCGAAAGCATATAAACCATTTTCAGGAAAAGTCAAGTTTTTCTTTTAATTTTTTTTTATATTTTAACAAAATAAAACCTTTTATATTTTGACAAAATAAAAATAAACTAAAACGACGACCTATAGACTTTGCCGGAAGCAATGTTTACCAACTTCAACCAAAATCTCAAAAAAATTATAATAAGTACCACCACAATTATGTACATATATTCAAGTTTATTGAAACAAACCAATTTTTTTGGCAAAACATCCCAAACAAAAACATTTTTCATTTAAAATGTGCTAACTTGGCATGATCTGCATTTCTCTTAAGTTTGTATACATAATCGTGCCAAATTCCACTAAGATTATTTTTGACAATAACGACTATCTTTGATTTTATTTTATTCACAAAATTATGTTTATTTAACATTCAATACTTTTGCATACCAATTTTTTTTTTTGACAAGAATAAGCACTTGTTTGTAAAAATATAAATTTGTCAATTTGTACTTAGAAAAATATATTTTTTTCTTTGACAAGAAAAATTGCGATAAATTTAAATTTAAAACCAAAAAAAAACTGCACATAAATATGTATGTATGTAATTTTATACAAAAGATCAAAGTTATATCGTTTCTCATAAAACCATCCACACATTAAAAATAAAAAAAAATGTGAACAAATTTGAAGGGATGCATGAATTAGACAAGGCTCATTAATTGATCAAAAGCAAAAGAAGTGACGAGTGAAGGCAATCACTAATGACTTATTATGCACCTCTTTTTATGCTCACATCAAATCAAGGAACTCGTCAAGCACATAGACAACCAGGCTATTATTACATTGAAGTGAAGAAATGCTTGCAGATTTAGTGATGTTAGATCATCCGAATGCTTCATTTTTGTGTCGTTAAAATACAATGTTGCAACATAATGGCCTATATAGGATTTTTTGTTTGTTTGTTTATTCTTTGAGGAAAAATCAGGAATAGAATCTCAGATTAACTTAATTTAGGTTTTTTCTAATCTATGGTGAAATTAGTATTCTTAATTTTAAATTATTATTTTTTTATAACCAAGCAATTTAAATTACATGGAAATAATTAACGTTAAAGGCCTTATTTTGAGTGACTTTTGTTTCAGTATTCAATATTATAGCTGAAACTCAATAAAAATAACAACAACAAAAATAAACAATAACATCAGGAATGTTTAAATACTTTGTATCTCAAATTTTGTTTACGGGTCACTATGGCGTATGTGGAATATTTTTGTTGGCATTTTCGATTGATATTTTACAAAGGTGGTTAATTTAAAATTTAACTTTAATTTTAATCAAAAAACTATTACTAATTAAAATTTTTATAATTTATTTCAACAGATTGAACGTGAGAAAGCAGATCTCAGCGTACAAGTCATCCAAATGTCTGAGCGCCTGGAAGAGGCTGAAGGTGGTGCTGAACATCAGGTATGATAAAATTTAAAGTTTTTTTTTTTTTTAATTTAATTATTTTTTTTAATGAATTATAATTTAGTTCGAAGCTAACCGCAAACGTGATACAGAACTTTTAAAACTGCGTAAATTGCTCGATGATGTTCATCTAGAATCCGAAGAAACAACAATGATTCTGAAAAAGAAGCACAACGAAATTATGAATGATTTTCAAGAACAAGTTGAAATCCTAACGAAAGCTAAAGCCAGGTGAGTTGTTGAAGTTTTTTTTTTTTTTTTTTGATTATAAAATTTGCATTAAAAGCTTAAAAAATACATATATTTTGCTTAACGCTTGCTTTTTTCAGCTTTTTATTTTAGGTAAATTGATTTTAAAGTTTGTTTTTCTTTTAATTTGATGGATATGGATAAATTATATGAAATTATCGAAAACAAAAAAAAAAACAATGCTCCACTATTTTACATAAAGCTGAAACTTTGGGAAAAATTTCTTAAGATAGTCAAAGACTTATCGAAAAAATTGGAAGTTTTTTTTTTGAAATTTTAGCTGTCGGTTAATCAAGTAACACGGGTAGCGTAGTGGATAATATTAATATTATAATCAAACAGAATTTTTTGAAACATTGGCCAAAATATTCAGATTTGGAAAGAATTAGATTTTTCTTTAACAATTCAGCCACTGTAACTTTTTTTCAGAATCATAACGAAAATCTTTTTAAAAATTTAAATTTCAACAATGTTGTTTTTAAATAAGTTTTTGTTTGACAAAAATAATTCTAACTTAAAACCAAAGTTTTCTCATTGTTTTTGGGTGATTCTGGTTAGTCAAACTTCTCATATTAAAAATTTATATTAAAAAGAAATAAACCCATTGAAATGTTCGGAATACGACAGAATAAAAAATTTTTCATCAAGAATTAAAGGTATTCAGTTTTTAGCCTTTGCCCATGGTCTTAAAAAAAAAAGTAGTCAAAACCAATAATTTAAAAATAATTTAATTAATGTTTTTCCAGATATATTATTAAAAATTGTTAAAGAAAAAACACACAATTTTAATTTATTTATTATCATAATTTATTTTGTCGCCTTCAAAATTACATCCATTTAATAAAACGCTTTCCAATCTTTTAAACACTTTTTTAGACGATTTCCCATGTGACTCCAGCTCTTTCTAATAATTATTTTTTTTTTTTTCATTTTCGAGTCTCCTTTTTTCCCTTGTGTTGAATATGGCGTTGCATGTCAAAGACTCTCATATCTTGCAATCACTAATCAGCTATAAACGTGGGATAAGATATGACCACAATCTATTATGTTTAAATAATAAGTCTACTAATTTTAATGTTTTTGAAGAATATTCTGCTATATTGTGCCGATTTAGAAATGATTTTAATACTTTTAAAATAATTGAACATACATAATTGAGATTTTATTGCAAGACAATTTTTTTTATTGCCTTGATTTGCAATCCATCATGATAATTTTTTTTAAACTGTTAGCAAATTGACGATTTTCTTAATTCAACACTGTCCAATTTAATACCACGAATATTTAAAACAAAAATTCCAGATAGCGAAAAATCAAATTTTACATCGCAAAATTCCAAAAAAATATTTATTTAGAATAATCTGACAAATCTGATAGTTTTTTTGATATATTTTTGTTATTCTCATTTCAATGCACTTATTTACTAATTTAAAGATTTAAATCAAGCGATTGGTGATTAAAAAAAATTGACAAATGCTAAAAAAATTTATTTCTCTTTTGATTTATTTTTTACACTTTTGGAAAAGTTCGACATGCAATATTATGGTTCGATTGACAAAATTTAATTTTTTGTATTTCATTCTTCTAAAATTTAATAAAATAATAGAAAATTATCCAATACACAATTTTACTATCTATGTACATATTTGAAAAACTAAAAGGCAATATTTGGCTGATTTGAAATTTTAGACACAAATCTGAAACATTGTTTTATTTTTTTAACATAAAAGCAGGAAATTCAATTTGTATTTAAAACAAAGCTTTTTTCTGAAGATTAAACTATGCCTAGAGTAACAAATCTCGCATTGATAAAATAATTCGAGTTTTGTTCCACTTTTCAATCTTCCTCAACCAATTTTATCGATGGGAGAGTTCCAGAATGTAGACACTGGTCTCGAATAATATAATAGGTGTTGTAAAATTCTTTAACAAAAATTCGAAACTGGAAGACATAAGAACCGAATAAAATAACAAAATAAAATTATATTCAAGATGGTGGATATTCAGCTCATTCATTTATTAAATCAGTTGGAGTTCTAGTACTAAATACATACTCACTATTTCATTTATTCAGTTCGACAAAACATATATGTAGGTAAAATGATCACGTAAAAATGTTTCGGCAATATCTGGAATATAAACAAAGACAAGACAAAACTAAACACAAAATAGGTCCATAAGTTAAAAGAATAGAAATTCGATTTTTTGTTTTAGTTTATCTAGAACGGGTATAGCTCCAATTTTTTCTCGAAAACAGCTCTAACGATTTTGATTAAAAATCCTACTTTGGCCGAATAAATTTATTACAATGCATGAAACTATACTAAAAGGCATTTATTATAATTTTGTAAACAGATACATATATAAAAAATCATTTTATACTTTTTCAAAATTTCTTGAAAATAAATAAATAGAAAACTTATTTAAAGATTGCACTTGTAGAAAAATTCCGATGAAGCTTTCACAACGGAAATGCGGTTTTAAATAATTTTTTGCGAAAAATTTTATATTTTTCTATATTCTCGCATTTGAAATAGTTTGATCGATTGTGTGTAAAGAAGGATTTTTTTTTCCAATTTGGTCAGGTAATAATATTTCAAAAAAATAATATAAAATTTTGTGGCCCGTGTGGAACCAGGGACTATATAGTAACTTCCAACCGTCAATCTTTCGTTGGTCTTGTTTTTAATCTTCAGGAATAATGTTATTATCATATTTTACTATGGATGGTGAAGCTTTGAAAAGTGTACCTTAAAAATTGTATAATTAAACATCTTTGGTCTAGATCAAGACATTTAAAATAATATACCTATAATTTTTTCTTGCATTTTCCAACAAATGTCCTTTTATTTGCGTAACTTCAATCAAACTGAATATGGCTTATAAAATAAAATATGAACAATTTTGTAGCTTTTAGATTTATCAATTTTATTTCAGTGTGAGCTTAAGAATTAAACTCTTGTAAACCCTTCAACTTTAAAGTCTGTTATTATAAAAATATTTTAAAGGGTCTATTGAATAGTGGAGAAAGTCTATAATGTTTGTTTTTATTGAACAATATTTTCTCTATCACCAGGATTTAAACACAATTGTATCGAGGTGAGTTGTTGAATTACACGTCTCACCATCAGAGTAACATTAATTTGCTTTTCAACCGAAAAAATCGCTTAACGTTAAAACCCCTCATATAAAGTATCTGATTTCCTAGAAAAGAAATTGAAATTTTTATTTTAGCTCATCTAGAAACATGGATGCCCTGCCATAAATTGATTTCAGTTTTTTTTTCTAATTTTCTCAAAAACGGCTTCAATGATTTTGATAAAACTTCGTTTTCTATAATCTTTAAAGTAATTCCAATTAAACTATGTTTCAGGTTTTTGGCAAAAAATTCATTTTACGGAAATTTAGTTTAAATGTTTTTTTTTTTTTTTTGAGAGTTTTCTTTTAGTCGTGCATTTTATTTTAAAAGGTTTTTTCAGAAGTTATGAAAGATTTTCAATGTTTAAAGCATCTAAACGGTTGACATCATTTAATGATAGATCTGAATAGAAATGCTTCTAAATAGTCCTATTTTATACTTAAAAAAAAAAACATTAATTAGAGACAGTAATTAAATAAATTTCCCCCAAAGCATAAAATATAGAGAATTAAATTCCTTGAAATTTTCCTTATTATCTAATAATGAGACGATATTTCACTTTTTTTGCCAATCAACTGTGCCAACAGAAAATATGTCCTAGTCCCTTGTTACTAGTGCCATGCAATCAACATGTTGTATTAAAAAAGACCTTACGATCTTTTAAATGTAACTTGCACTATTGGCATGAAGGAAAAGGATACAATTTTTATTGTCACCGTGAATTGAGAATAAAGTGTTTTAATATTGCATGAGAAAGTAATCTCAAATTGAAGCTCTGGGGTATAAAGAAAATATAGAACCGAGAGTGGGACTCGAACCCACATCTGTGCATATAAGTGTAGTTAAGTAGCTACCTCATTCACTGTATTATTTCTACTTAAAAAATAATGACCTCACGTGACCTGAAAAGCTGCTAGCCATAAGGTTCACATTGCCACAAAGTGTTAAAAACAACAATAACAAAGCTGATTCTATATTATTTATCATAAACATTCAAAATCAATAGATTTCCCTGTCAAATCTCAAAAAATATGACCGAGTCCAAAATATATAAAATAAAAAATAAACATTTAAATAAATTTTTAAATAAATTTTTATTAGATTATGAGTCAATAGTCAAACATAAAACAAAAAAAAATATTTTATAAAGTTTTCCAAAAACTGAAACATAAACAATTATTAAAATTGGTAATTATTAAAATTTGTCATCATTTCACTTCTATAAACCTATGAAATGACAGCAAAACTCGAATATTTATAATATGGCACACAAAATTATACGAGACATAAATTTATATACCTAGGTATCCCTAGTAAAAACAGACCATCAAACACCTACTTATAATCTATTTTTAAAATTAACATTTAAACAAAATGAAAATATTTTTTTTTATAAATATCGAAAATAAAAATTGACTGTAAAAAACATTGAGTCATAGTATTTGTAGGTAATATTGTTACATTGCAACAGAACAATTGAAATATTTTCACATTCTTTTCTCTATTTTTTTTTTTAAATTTTGATGTCCGTGAAAATTATAAACATATGTGAAATACAAAAAAAAAATCCAGTAATAAGATACTGACCTCCATTGCTGGGCAAACACAAAATTCCTTAAGCTAAACAAAAAAAAATGGGAAATTTATTTCGTAAACTCTCATATTTCCATTTCCGAAAATAAAAGAATTTAAATTAAAAAAAAAAAAAAAACAAAAATTGAAAACGAAAATTCTACTAAAATAAATCCCCACCAAACGATACAAAAACAAAAAAAAAATATCAAAAAGAGAGAAAATCCAAATTTCAAGGTGATCGATACTTTTTGACGGCAACGCCATCAGGCAAGAGATGAAGAATATATCTCTTGATGCGTCAGATCCTCAGATCTCTTGATCACACGCATACATTGATGAATAAAAATTAACAAAAAAACCGCTATACTTACGCATAACCGCAGAAGAACGCAAGTGTCTGCAGATAAGAAAGTCTTTTTTTTTTTCAGTTAGAATTTCAGGTGTGCGAACCTCGTAGACCGATTTAGCGGTTTTCTTTCTCATTGTTCCCACTTGTTTTCCACACACATGTTTGTATCGATTTTCCTCTTTGAGAAATTTCGAATCAGCAAGAAAGAGAAAACCGATGGAACATACATAAATACAAAATTTGCTACACTGTTCTTTTGCAATTTTTGGCTTTTTTTTATTTAATTTTCCGAAAAGGGGGAAAGATGATAAAATTGAGGAAGAGAGCTGGCAAAGTGAAAATGAAGAAAACAGATGACAGGGTATTTTATTTTTTTTTTTATTATTTTGTTCCGAACTAAATTTAGACCGTGAAGCTAGGAAAAAAAATTCAGTTCGGTTCTCCGATCCAAATATGTCTTTGATTGGAGCACCGTGATGAGTAAGGGGTTGTCCCGCTTACACTGAGGTGTTTAGATAGAAATTCGATACTTTTTGTATTTAACGTGTGGATTTTTTAAGGTGGGGGAAATGGCAGCAGCGTTGCCTTCGTAATTATTAGGTTTATTTTATTTTATATTTTTTTTCATTTTAATATAGGTTTTATGGATGATGAAATGTTTTTTTTTTTCCTCTGAGTATTTTTCGTTTAGTGGGTGAGAATGGGGTAGACAAGTTATTGCAGTATAAAATAAAATTATATCAGATGGGGTTGTAGGTAGGTATGCTGAGTGAATGAGAATAGGTCCATTATTTTCAGAACTTAAGAATGTTGTAGTAAAATTAATTGACTATGTATATTTTTTCAAAGAATAGGTAAATCAAAATAGAAAAATGCAGAATGAAATCATCTTCTAAAATTCAATTTTATTTGATGTTGCCTATTTTATAAAATGAGATCTGTTTTTAATTTACCTATTTGACAGCAAGGTAATATAAACAATAAATAATAAAGCACTAGGAACCTCTTGTGAAATACATTTTTTCACGACATATTAATAAATTATTTATGTGAAATTTTCTTAAATGATGTGGCTTTAAGGAATTGTCCATCCATCAGGGATAAATTTACTACTTTGCATTCCAAAGCTTGTTTTTGAAACAAAATTAGTAGATTGACACTTCCACCAAAAACCTAGCAATTTAAGTAGGTATGAAAATATAAATTCTATACAAATATTTTGTACTTGCAAAAGAAAAATAAAACAAAATTCCTTTAAAAAAGATGATAACAAAATTTTTGTTAGGTACGACAAGTCATTCTAGCGATATTGGAAGGACAACTTTTACAGCCCCGAAATATTTGTTTTAATAACTTACTACGATGTTCTCCATTTCAATTTCACTTATAAAATCTAAGCGAAATATTTTTGCATTATAAAAAATATTTTTTTTTTGTCTCTCCTGACTTGAATATAAATTATGTGCAAAAAAATTCATAAAGAAGGTGAAATAAAGCCAAATTTGTTGCAAAACGACATAGGAGCAAAATTGATCATGTCGCATAAGTTGTACATCCTAAATTTTAACTCCAAAATTTAATAAAACCAATTTTGGTTCTTGCGCCTTAAGCGACTTTCTTAAAATTTGGTACTCAAGTTTTATGGGTATAGGTTCTATGGTGAAATTAGCACAACCCTTCAGAAAAAGAAATTCTATGTACTTTTGAAAAAAAAAATCAATCAAAACTATTATTGCAATCGGCTTTCTTGTTACCTAACCAATTTCGATCAACATTTTTTATTCTGCAACTCTTTAAAATTAATATTTAAAAGAAAAATTAAATATTATTTGGGAAATTAAATTTCCCTCCCCCTTTATTATTGTCGTTCAATGTAAACTCTCTATGACTTATTTTATCAAAAATGTTAAAAGGTCCCTAAAGGATAAGACACGTTTCTTCGAGACAAAAACACAAACTTGCTTTTGTGGTTAACAATTTAAATGTAGATACATACATTTTACCGCTTTTTTTTTTAATCAAAAGCACTAAAAATATTATTATCTATTGTTTAAAAAAATTATTTTTAAAATTGCAAAATTTTAACTAAATTAAGAATTTATTGGTGAAGAACTTAAGAATAAAGTCAGTTTTCTCAAAAAATGTCAAAACCATATTTCCGTAATGCAATTTTTTTTTGCAAAAACCTGAATGAAATTAATTTTCTTACAATCACTTTGATCATTATAGGTATGGAATTTCATCAAAATCGTTAAAACCATTTTCGAGAAAATTTAAAAAAAAATGGGAATCGTTGTATTGCATCTAACACCCAGTTTTATATGAGTTGAAAAAAAAATTATTTTCTCTTTAGGGAATTACATTAAGATGCAGCGTACCAGATTTTAAGTAATTCGGTCCACTCGTTTAGATTCTAGATCGAACAACAGTGGGCGCATAGATTTACACACGTACCTTCAGACGCACAGAGACGTACAGACCTACAGACCTACAGACCTACAGACCTACAGACCTACAGACGTACAGACCTACAGTCGTACAAACCTACAGGCGTACAGACATAGATGTATTTTATCAAAAAAAACTAGATCAAAACAAACCGGAGCAGAACAAAACCTGTAAGAAAAAGTAAGAACGCAAATGTGCGTGTTTTAAGACTTTGACAGCTCCCCATCAACTGTCAGCTTTTGATAGAAATCTATTTTGTTTCGAATGATTTTTGATTCAATTTTAAGCTCAAATCGCAGTTTTTTATTTTATTTCATTTTTGTGTAGGTACTTGTTTGTCAATCACAAAAATTTATCGTCTTTTTTAAAAAATAAAATTTTCTCATTCCAAACAAATAAATCAGCTGACTCCTTGCAAAATTCTCACTCACTTGTTCTACCTCATAATTAATGTCTTAAACTTGTTTTAATTTATAACACTTAAAAAAAGTTACATAAGGCCAAGTGTAAAAATGTCCTTTTGTCACTTTTGTTAAGACCAAATAACACATTTTGGCATTATAATACTTGCTCATATAAATTTCATGAATTTAACCGGTGTCCCTCATGGTTCCAAAATTAGTCCTCTACTTTTTTCATATTTTCTGGATAAATAGAATGTTTAACTCTATAAAGAAAAAAATAAAAAAATGTAAACATGTTACTATTTAGCGACTTTAAAACCTGAAACGCAGTGTTTACACCAAATATACGATTTAATGAAAATCGGTAACTAAACCATTATAAGGTTCAATAGCTAAAACTAAAATTCAACTCTAATTTGAAGCTTATCTGTCTTTCCATTTACGTTATAGGTCGATAAACATGTATGGAGAGATATAAACATAAAGTATAACTAAGGTTAAGGTATATTGTAGTTAAGATAACAAATACAAGGCTTTATATATTTTGCTTCTGGCTTACAAATGCTTTGCAAATCCAAACGCTAAAGCTTATGAATTGAAAAATGGTTTATTTTTGAAATTTACAACTACAAAAATTAATATATTTTTTTTATATTTTATTTTTAAATAGGGCCGAAAAAGAGAAGGCCAAATTCCAAGCTGAGGTCTATGAATTGCTCAGCCAAATCGAAGTCTCAAACAAAGAGAAAATCTATGCAAGCAAGCACATTGAAAAGCTAGAAATCACCATTTCCGAACTGAATGTGAAAATTGAAGAAATCAATCGCACAGTTATCGATATCACGTCTCATAAGACCCGTCTCCATCAGGAGAATATCGAATTGATCAAGGACGTCCAAGATCTCAAGTCACAAGTCGACACAATCTCATATTCCAAGAGCCAGGTCATCTCGCAATTGGAAGATGCTCGTCGCCGTTTGGAAGATGAAGATCGTCGTCGCTCTAGCCTCGAGTCATCTCTTCATCAAGTTGAAATCGAACTGGATTCAGTTCGATTGCAACTCGAAGAAGAATCCGAAGCACGTATCGACTTGGAACGTCAGTTGGTCAAGGCAAATGGTGACGCAGCACAATGGCAATCGAAATATCAAACCGAACTCGCTAGCCATCATGAAGAGATTGAAGAATTGCGTCGCAAGTATACCGTACGCATCACTGAGCTAGAAGAGCACATCGAATCGTTGATCGTTAAGGTTAACACATTGGAGAAACAAAAGACTCGCTTCCAGAGTGAGATTGAAGTTTTGATTATTGATTTGGAAAAATCCAACAACTCTTGCCGGGAATTGCAAAAGACTGTTGTGTCATTGGAAAAGGTCAATGTTGATTTGAAGTCTCGCTTGGAAGAGACCATCCAAATGTACGAGATCTCACAACGCGACTTAAGGAACAAACAAAACGAATTATCAAAGACCGTCCATGAATTGGAGAAGACTCGTGATGCCAACGGTCAACTTGCTCGTGAGAACAAGAAATTGGGAGGTTAGTTTGGCAGATTTGGGTTTGTATTGTCATCATCAAGCATCAAGAATGTATCTTAAAATAATTTCGATTAATTTGAGATAAATTAGCTTGATCTAGGCTTAAGAATCGCTCATTCCGAATAAACCGATCAAAGATTGTCAAAAACTTGATAACTCTAGAACGAGTGAGATGGGAATATATTTTTTTATTATTTATATTGTTGCCATCTCGTTAGTTCTTTTGTTTAACGAGTATTTTGGCTTTGCTTGATACTCATCAACTCATTTAGGCTTTATCGATTTTGTTCTTGAATCTTGAATGGTTTAATGAAATCTGATTCGTTAGATGACCTCCATGAATCCCGTGCCACCATCTCTGAAATCACTCGCCGCTTGCACGATTTGGAATTGGAATTGCGCCGTCTTGAGAACGAACGCGATGAATTGACTGCTGCTTATAAGGAAGCTGAAGCTGTAAGTGTTTTCTTTGTTGTTGTTGTAAAAGTGAAATTATAAGATATTAATTTGATAATGTTTATATTTCAGGGTCGCAAGGCTGAAGAACAACGTGCTCAACGCTTGGCTTCTGACTTCGGTCAGTTCCGTCACGATGCTGAACGCCGTATGCATGAAAAGGACGAAGAAATTGAGGCCATCCGGTAAGTTTCGTTTTATTTTTTTTTATTTGAGTTGGATAGTTTTAAGAGCGGTGGAAAAATTAGGTACAAAATTAAAAGCTCGGTTATGATTTCTGTTACTCACATTATACATAGAACTGGCTAATTTAAAAAAAAAATGTTAGAAAGTACCGACAAGTCCTTAAAGAAAATCATATTAATTCCGGGAAAAATCGAAATAGTGGATCGTGTTTAAAACCCAAGTGTTTACTCAAAGGAAATGCTTAAAATTAAAAAAATTACTATACGATAAGATCTTGCTGTTAACTTTCCGCAATATGTTGTAATGTTTTACTTTGAACAGATTCTCATCTTTTTTTTCACAAGAAATCGTATCTTCTACTTTTTTTTTGTTGAAATATGTTTTTCAAAAAATGGACATATCAATTAATTAATAAGTTTTTACAAGTAAAATCTAATAGCAAATGCTTAAAAAACATTCTCAAACATTTTTATATTTTTTTTTTTTTAATGGTACATTATTTTAAAATTTTAATCGGTGAAGCTAATTTTATTTAAAATGATGATGAATGAATGAGTTAATTCATCAAGTTTAGTGAGTTAAATCTCGATTACTTAAATCGATATTTCTGACAGAAATATAAAACAAAATAGAGAGAAATAGAGAGAAAATTTCTCTTTGTTCCTAGTGGCGTATAGATTCGCCCTCTCTGTTTCGATAGTTTCGTATTTAAAGTTAAAATTTAAAAACTGATCCTGAGTTAACACAGCTTCAGTTTTTTTGCAGGATTAACTAACTCTGGTTTAACCCAGATTTAACATCAGTCACTGAAAAAGTGGCACTTAGTCGATAAGCCTGAGTTAATTTTCAGGAAAGTTATTGTATACGGTACCAACAGTTTATGTCTTCCAACTTTTCAATAAAAGACATCCAGTCTTAACCGCCATTTTGCAACAAAAAGTGAATTTTACATTCTGTTGCAAAATTTTACCATTTAAACTAATCGGGTTTATTTAAGCCGTTTAGGTTTATGCAAGATCAAGATCACTAATTGGATCAGTCTCAGAATTTCCGAATCCATAATGAGATTACAGATGTATTCAAATTAGTACCAACACAAATAGAACCAATCCAAACGAGGTAAATTTCAGTATTCAGTTGTCCAGCTATAGCCATTGTCTAAAAATATGATCATCTCCTTATTTATAAACCCATTTCAACAGTTATCTAAATATGTTCTCATATAGGCTGAGTTCCAAAACACGCCAGATGCGTATTTGATACAAAATCATGAGTTCCGAAAGTCAAATTTTCTTATTTGACAAATTCATCAATTTCTAAACGCTTCCCAAACGTCAGTGAAGTACATTTATTGAGCAGTTTTATTTGACAATTTGAAGTTTGAATTGAACTAGAAGTGAAACAAGATGTATTGAGTCCCGAGCGAGTAAGTTTATTATTTTATTGTTATTGTTTCTTTCGTAAATTATGGTTTGTTGTTCACCCTTATGTAATATGGTTGCCGTTTTAAGAAAATGACATCTAATTACTTTTCACTTAAAGCTGCATAAAATTGGCACGTTCAAAAAAATTAGATCTCAGAGATTTTTTTCACTCAAAAAGTAGGCAAGCGAATGCAAGATTTGTTTGCTCAGCATTTTTACAGCAAAGCTGAGAAATTTTGCTGAGCAATCAATCATGTAGCTGAGATTGCTGAGATCTACCAGATCTCATTTTCCTGGACATCCTAATTAGCCAGTTCAGGTTTCTCAGGCTCAATGAGATCTCAGAGATCTCAGCAATTTCACAATTCCGAACGTAATTCTTCAGTGAGATTCCTCACTTTTGCTGAGACTAATATTTTTTTTTGGATTCACTTGCTCAATTGTTTTTTTTTCGCTGAGCATAATATAATAAAAAAGAGATAGGGAGTGCTTTCGACTTCTAATGAAGAAATCTTGTTCAGGTTTCTTCTTTACTCACAGAAGTTTGCTCAGTGAGATCTCAGAAACGTGAACTGGTTAAATGTATTCCCAAATGACAAACAGATTCAAAGTAAAAATGTTTGGAAAGTATCCGTGATCCGTTTTGCAAAGTATTTGACATTTTACCAAAATATTCACTTAATACTTGAAAAACACTAAATCACTCCAAGAGAAAGTTTGCATTGTTCCAAGATTTTTTTTTCGTGTTTAGACCCTTTTCTAACGACGAAATTTTTGCCTCTGACAACTTTTCTTTGTTGAAGTATAGTAGTATAGGGCAAAAGGCAAGAGTAGTGAACAGAATCTCCCCAACGATTTAAAGAAATTTTGTTGACTTTCCATTTCACACTTCACGTGCATTGAAGCAAGAGACTTTAAATTAAATCTACAAAGAAATCCCGATGATTTTGCTTCTTCAAGTGGAAGTAACTGGAGATTGTAAAAGAAAATTAAAAGAAAACGTCAAATAATTTTTGGTTACTTGTTTCCTCGTATGACATTTTACTGGATAAAAATCTAAGATTTTAAGATTAGAATTTTTTTTTAAGTAGGAATAATCTTAAGTCTTGAAAAAAATCGTTTTTTTTTTTTTAAAGAACATAAACAAAAATTGTGTAATCCAAATACGATTACGATATAAATTTTAACGTAATCAATCTTTGGCAACTTCCTCTCCTCTATTAGTTCTAATATCCGCAAAAAAATATAGCTAAATGAAAAATACCATCAATCTAAGAATAGTTTTTGAAATCAATAAATAGATTCGATGTCATTGTTTTGTTTTTTTTTCAACATTTTTTTTTTTTTGTTCATTTGCTAACCCTCAGGGTATTCGACAGAATTTTATAAAACACCTCTGATTCATTCAACATTCGAACATCGATCGGATATGGTGTCGTCTAAAAAGGACTCAATTTTGAAAAAAAACCCATAGTGTAGAAGAAAATCTTATTTTACCTGCAAAAAACAAATTGCCAAAAAATCAAATGTATACCTAATGTTACTTATCTCTTCTGGCAGAAGAAAAAAAAGCAGAATTCTTGCTTTCTGTTTTTATTTAATTATGCACGACATTCTTCACAATACCCCTAGACTGACAATGATCTGATTTTAAAAAAATTGATGTTGTTTTAAGGATTTTTTGTTTTCTTTCGTCTCTTAATGGCATTTGAAGGTCATTAATAATAACAATTGCTTCGATCATTTCATTTACTCTTTTGTTATTTCAATATCTTCTATTTCATTAGTTAATGTTTTTTTTTTTACTGAATTCGATTGAACAATAAAATACTACAATTGAGCTGTCGAATAAATTTTCATCACGGAAGCAATTTCTTGAATTTGAATTCAATGCAAAATTTGTCGGTCATTCTTATATTGAAGTGACCCATTTAAATCAGTTCGAACTAAATTGCTGATAGCATTGCACACGAAAAAAAGTGTAAAAAACAATTTAATTTTTTTTACCAATAAGAAAATTACAGATACAAAGTATCTTATAAGTTTGTATTTGAGAAAAAAAAAAAGAATCTTAGAAAAAATGTAAGTTAAAGAACTCAATCGATTATGAAAAATATTGATTTTCGTCAAATTTTAGCGAAGAAATCAATTTTTGACGAAATATCGGATCCTCTATAATCACAATCTACCTGGGGTTATAAATACATATACCTATACCTGATAAGCGCAGAAGGTATGTTTATCGTTTTTTTTTGTTTTTGTGTTCTGTCACACAAATAAAAAACGCAACGCAACAGCAAAGTATTGAACTTATTTCCTCTTCTTTATTTAGAATTTCTAGCAACATCACAGCATCAAAAAGTACTGTTACTTGCTGCACGCCCTGAGAAACAAAAAGGCTTTGATCGACAACCAAAAAGCAAATTCTCAGTTAGGACAAGTTTTTTAAATAAAATAAAAAAGAACAAACTACCAAAACCACTTGTAAAACAGAAGCAAGAAAAAAACTACTAACAACAATCATTCACTCTCACAAACACACATAAGTAAAACAAAAAAAAAAAGAGGAATTTTATTTATATCCACCACTGTCCACCACACTAAACCGTTAGAAAAAAAAAAAAAACAAATACCTCCGTTTCAATGGCACTAATGCAAGTGAGCAGGCCAAATAGAGTGCGCCATATGCTAATGGGCACCTATGAGGATAATTATGGATTTAGCATGAACTATTATCAACCAATGATAGATTATTTAGATGCCAAGCAAACGGGGGGCCGACAGCTAGACTTGCCGCATTTACCTTGGTCAAATGAACGTGGCTTGAAAAAGTACCGTCCCAGCAATTCAGTACACCGTTATACGTCCTCAGAGGTTCTCCGTTTATCGCGTGCAGCTGCCGATCGGGCTAATCAAGTACTCTTACAGTCTCGGTACTCGATCCGAACACCGTTCAGTGTAAAAAAGCTAGCGGACGCATCGCGTGTTACCAAACATATTGTCGAGGATAGTATTATCGAACGTTCACAACGTCGCCGATTAGAACGTCAAGCCGAACTTGAAGAAATAATACGACGCGATACTGGTCGCTTATTGCAAAGGTTGCGTGCGATGGAGGATATTCGCGATGTTCAAATTTCAGCCGATTTGAAACGGGCCATTCGGGGCAAATCGGCCAGCGCCATTACGGCTGCTCTCCTGGCAGATTCTGAAAAGAATATGAAATGTGCCAAACGACAGGAGGAGGATTTAATGGCTCAGGCCATAACAAGTTCGTGTCGCGGTAGAAGCGAAAATCGTCTTCTCCATGCAACTCACATTGAGTTCACGGACGATCGGATGATTGACAATTTGGATTATAAAGTGTCATCGTCGCTGTGCAATATGAAGCGACAATTGTCGACATTGAATCAGAAGACCGTCGAAATGTATTCGGATTCAAGGTGTGAACCAGGTCATAAGTGTTTTATATGTCGCAGGGTTATGATTAAGCATCCGCGATTGAAGAATTATAGGTTGTATATCTAGGAAGGGACGTTTTAATGCCGCGTACGGGGTTGTGGTGGACTTTTTTTTGTCTTATAGGTAGGGCACATGCATAATTTTCCATCTTTCAAGACACATTTTTATTTTTTTTTTTACTTTTATAATCTCAAGGATTATAATTGATAAATTTTGTAAAGAAAACCAAAAGTGAATGTATTTGAGAATAAATAAAATTTTGAGAAAAAAAAAAAAAAAACAGTTACGAAATCTTCAAAAGACTACGAATTTATTTTTAGTTTCCTTCCTTCACTTGAGAAGATAGATTAATGCATCAAACATCAAATATACCAAGATAGCATATGATGATGAATTGAAGTCAATTGGCAAAACAAAGACAAACAGCTCAAAGGAATTCCAACAACAGTTTTAACAAAAAAAAAATAAAAACAAAAGCATAAGTTCAATTGGCCTAGATGCGTGGGCAAATACTAGTTCAAGTATCTTATATTGTGCAGAAATTATTTCAAGAATAGCCAAGAGATTTATAAAGGTTTTAGCTCTCTCTCATTGATATCGAATTTCGAAACTACATACATACATACATACATATGTACATAAAATGACGACGATTGATTTTTGGTCTTTTTTGTTCAGGGGACTATTTGAAAATTTAAACACAAACGACTCGAGGTGCTGTCAATCAATTTGGATTTTGGCAAGTTACCTAATAACTTATGTAGAATGTCCAGTAGGTCATAGATAAATTGGAAGCAGATGGATTTTTTTTTTTTTTTGGTAAACATTTATGAAAAATATTCGAACAGAATATTTTTGTTTTTTTTTATTTGAATAACTGAAATTAGGAATGTTTATAACAAAATCTTATTAAGGGAGATAAAGTGTTATGTCATAATAAGTGAATAATAAAATTTAAATATGTATATGTACATAGTTGATGAAGTCTTGAATGCTTTCTTAAATAATATAAATATTTTGCTTAATATGGCCCTGTTCCAATTTGAATTTGAAAAGAATATTGATGTTGCAACTTTTTATAAACAACAGAAATATTCATCGCACACCTCGTAATTTATTTGTTAGGTATAGATAATTCTGAATTCTCAATGTAGTCTTGGAATTTATTTTTCCACACACTTGAACAGGAAGTAAATTTGACTACAACTACAAAGTAATCAAGACGTAACTGTGTTATTAAATGAAATAGCTAGAACTCTTTTCAGGGATTTCCTTGGATATTTTGGATGAGAAAGTTTAGAAACATCGAAAACATTTGTCAGCCAAAGAATAAATAAGCAACCGAAAAAATATCAAATTGGTTTTTTTTTCTCGACAGCCGAAGTAAAAAATCCTTCGGAAAAATGTTTGTTCAGATTCCAGAAAATGGAGAAATATTTGAGACATCAAGGAACTGAACTGACAAACATTTAGCGACTTCACTCAACTTCGAAAAAATGTTCGAAATTATTTTGTTTTTTTCGAAGGTATGATAGAAAATTAATCTTGACTGAAATATATCAACAAATTCTTTTTTAACTATTATCCGCCAGGTGTACCCTATTGATATGTATATTATGTACCATAAGTTGTATTTTGCTCACCGTGGTTTGGGTCAATCCAAGATCCAAGTTGATTACATTACAGAATAGGATTGAGAGTCATATTATTTCAAAAAGTTTACGAAAGATATTTTAGAAAAATCCAATTGATTTATATTTCCAAAACTAATGTTTTGTTTTATTTCTAAAACTATTGTTTTGATAAGATAAGAACTGAAAAGTCGTCAAGATCGAAGTTGAAGGCAATCAATCCTCATTTTTTTACGCGTGGGCAAAAGTTCAGATTTTAGAAGATCAAGATGTCTTATTTTTTTACTTTATTGCAATTATTTTTTGTTTCCTGAGAAGTTAACGATACATTTTGTTCATAATAAATGAAAATGGAAATCGAATTGATTGAATTGAAAGTCTTTAAAACAAAATATAACCAAAATTTTATTTTGATATGTTTTTTTTCGATGATGCGATATCGCTATCCAAAATTTCTAAATTGGAAAAATGGAATTATTTACGTTAGCTATTATTTCGTTCCATAGAGTATCTATTGTTCCTAAACTTATTTTCGCGGAAAAAAAATTACAAAAATTTTCTTTAAGGACTGACAACGACTAAACGATATTTTTCGTAATTTTTTTAAAATATTTCTTTTTTGTTTTTGTGGACTGTAGTGAATAAAATTCAAATAAAAGTTTTTTTACGAATCCTAAATAATAACAAATTGTTTCGTTCAAATTCAAATATTGCCACTTTCCATTCACCTCCCACTCAGGTGGGAGCGCAAAGAGCGTTAAAAAAAAATCAAACAAATGCAGAAGTAAGCAGCCATTTGTCTAAATATAAAAAAAAGAAGTCTAAATTATTAGTGCCTGTATACGCAGTCATTTTACTGAAAGGGGGATCCAGTAAGAATAAAAGTAAATTTTATCTGTGCGTAGAAACGAGAAGATTTCAACCCAAAATCTTTCTTGTTTCTACACACATTAAATTTACCTGTCTCACTAGATACGCATTTCAGTAAAACGACTGTGCAAACATGCACTTAGGCGTGCAAATCAAGCATATAACTTGAACAGCAACAACAAATGGCTGCCAATTATACTTAACCTTTTTTCTTCAGCTAAAATTGAGTTAAAATTTGGAACAATTTGGATGTTTTTTAAAGATGAAAGGTTAACTAAAATAGACAATCCATTAAATTTTGAAAAACTTTCGACGGATTACTTTTATAAGTGTTTTCCATTTTCGACAAAACAAATATCGATCTTTTATTTTACTTTATTTTCTCATTTTATATCATTGCACAACGCCCCACTAAAAGTTGGTTGGACTTTTATTTTATTGAATTTTATATAGGTAGGTATTTATATTTATTTTGCAGAAGGTATCTACTGTTAGCCTTGTTTTTAAAAATACAAGAACGCCCTAGATATGCTTTAAGTTTCTCCCTTATTCCCAAAAATCATTTTCAAAAAAAAAAAAAACAGAAAAAACGATATTTATCTTTTGTAGCTTAAGCTACCTCAATATAAATGAAGTTCTTTCTCAGAAGAACACTATTTATTTTGAGTAATTTTTTGTTCTTATAAAAATTGCAATAGGTGTGTTAAGTAAAGCATGCAACACGTCAAATATGGTATTTTTAGAACTCACCATTCAACACTATTCAAATAAATAAATGAATGCAACAAGTTCTTAAAATTTATTAGGGCGCTTACGTTTTCACTTTAAAAATAGATTTTATTCATATTAATTGCTTTTTATGTCTTCAGAACATTAACACCTTTTCTTTAGTTTAATGTACTTTAAGGTACGTGAATGCAATAATTATTTAATGGAAACGACAATAATTTTTGTTTGTGAGGCCTTTCGAATAAAATAAAAAAAATATTTAAAGCTTTAAAAACCAACTGTCAACAGTTAGGTACTTAACAAATATTTATTATAAATGTCACTTTATGATATAATAAATAAATCTGTTGTTGAAATGTTTCATTTGTAAATAGGTACTTCCAAATCATTTGGTAATTTTTTAAAAATATATTATGACCACTCACGAAAATGTTCCTCCGTCGAAAATTAAACAAGTTAACTCAATTTGTTTTGTTTTTTCGTTAAGGGATTCCTTTTTTATGTATCTTAGACAACAAACGAATATCTGAAGATCACTGAAGTGACAGTTGACCAATAGGGTGGGTCAAATTAAATAAATTGTTTTATTCTCCTTTAAATACTGAAAAAATGAGGTGTCAAAAGAAGCGGAATAACTTGCTGATTTGACGAATTATAATTTTTTTTTTTGATGTGTAAACATCTATCCCGGCGGAAGGGTGGAAATGTGGAAATTTCTGTGACACATTACGTTGTGATCTTACACGTTACGATACGTTGATGTAAATTGTATACGTTCAATTGGGCTTTTCCAAAAACTAATATATCTATAACTATACTATATTTGGCAGTTCTAGTTGGGGAGAAAACAATGCAATACAAACAAACATACTTACACATGCAAACACTTTTCCAAAGCGCGACTAGTGTGCACATTGTGATTTATCGTTGTATATGTAAAGTATATTTGTTTGTATTGCATTGTTTTCTCCCCAACTAGTCAATTCTTTTGTGTAGCTTGTTTCGCATTGCCACATTGACGTATGGGGGAACTTCCCAATATTGGGTACGTTCGTTCGTACTTCAAACTAAATCGAAAGATCAAGTTGAGTTTAGGTTGAAATTTGGTTGACATTTCGAACTTGTGGCGTTCTGTGATGTAAAACCAGCACTTGAATATTTAATTTGATGTTTACACTGCTTAACCGTGAGTCCCGGCACTCATACTTTTTTTTAAATGTTAATAATTTGTTCATAAACTGCATTTATTTGTTAAATATTATTTAAATAAAAATGAACTCTGAAATGAATACACTTTACAATTGGTAATATTTTGACATGTGACATTAGGTCGGTTCAGTTTATTAGGTCTTTCATTTTAAAATCATTTGTGGGTCTTTTAATTTTATGTAATTGAAAGAATTCTCGCACGGGTAGACTATAGTAAGGCTTTAATAAAACATTAAAGCTCATTTATTCAAACGAAACTTAAATATTTATTTTCTACTTTTTCTTCAAAAACTGTCACATAAGCTCTTATGTCGAGCTTTAATATTTCGTTTGCCAACACGGACATTTTTATATCCGATAAAAAGTACATATATATGATACAAAATGACTTTCGAATTTTTGAAGTCTTAATGACTTCTTTAGACTAAGACCGCTTTTAAACGCTGCAATTACCCCCTGCGATTTTTAGGCGGGGACGTACATATGACGTAGCCGGGGTGAAAAAAAGTTGTAGAGGTTGTAATAATTGCAGAGTTATCACTCTTTCTTCTGTGCTTTTTCCTATTGTTTGAGACATAAGCGGAGTTAAGAGTGTGAAGAGATGTTTCCTTCTCATTTGACAAAAATTGCAGCTATTAACATTTGCAGCGTTTAAATTAAATGTTGCAATCCAAAAGAAACTCAAAAGAGAAACACCGTTAAAATTTGCAGCCGTCTAAAAGCAGGAGAATTTTCCAGCTAATGAAATAAAATATTTGATTAAAAAGAGCTATTTAGTGGCGTACATTGCCCATTAGGCATTTACAAACTAAGAAGCTATTTTTTTTTATACTAATCAAAAAGGAAAAAGTATATGAGCAAAACAAAAACAATTGAAATTTCCAAAAACTCCAAACAGCTTTTTTTGACTTATCACCTCACTCCACAGAAATTTAATGTTATTTTCCAATTAAAACAAAAAACTACATACATAGATCAGATGAACAAAAGCTAAAATACAATCAAATACATTATCTAAATGGTTTTAATATCCCTGGCACAACTTCAAAAAGTTTATATCTTGAAAACAATGGCAAAATGCAAACTATGTAATTAAATTTTTCACTCATCTGAAATAAAAAAAAAACAAATTAATGAATTTCACACCGCGAAAGCGTTTGGCACTTAGGATACAAAGAAAACTAATTGTTTTTTTCTATTTCATTGTTTTTTTTTTTTCTTATTTTTATTTAAAGGCTAAAAGTTTTAAAATTAAATTTTAGTTTTTTTTATTTTTATCTAGAACATACCTGGGGTATTGGGTATGTCAAATGACATTTTGTTGTAAGCAAAAAATAAAATATATCCAAATGCACTCTTAGTAAGAATGTTTAAAATTAGCATAGAATTGGCCCAAATATCGGAATTCCTAAATCACTGAATCAGAAGGATACAAAAAAATTATATCGAAGATGAAAATATGTAAATAATTGCAAATCGTTTTAAGACAAATAATTTGTAGGAAAAAATTGAATAATTAGTTGATTTAATTTTAATATTTCTGAATGAAAATCTGTCTGAATTTCTAATAGATATATGCAAATAATATTATTTAATTATTTTTTTTATTATGTAATGTTATTAATGAGCCATGCCGATGCCACTTAAAGGAATGTATTGTTCACTAAAATCGCCAGAATACTTTAAGAGAATGGTTGGAATTTTGTAATTGGGTTTTCTAGAATTTTGATATCCTTGACCTTGGCAATGAATTTATAGTCCACACTCAAACAAATATAGTTGAAATAAAAATAAGTAAATCACATTTTTTGGTAGGAATATTTCAGCAAAATTCAGGTCCCTTCTTAAGAGAAGTGTTATTGTGGAACGGTATATCACTGTTTTTCACAAAATGGTACCTAATTTTGATTTAATAAAAAACAAAACAAAATATATCCACTCAGGCCCAACATTTTGGAAGAGGAATAGGAATATTGCTTTTGTTAATAAATAATGTCCAGAAGAATATTCCAAACCCCAAATGTTTAAAAAAATATTAGGGTGTAGGGTGTTAGCAAAAAATCTGCCTGGGCACTAAGGTTTTAACGGGATCGAAAATTCTAAACTAAACCAACCTATTCTGTAATTTGATTTTGTAAAAAAATGCTTCGCTTTCGGATATTTTGCCAAACAGTGAAACAGGACAGAACCCCTTAAAATTGCAAGGATCATATTTTCTCTCCATTTCTTTGTTTTTTGTATCATAAAACTATCAAACGAGTGTTTACGTTGCTTCACATTAAAATTAGAATGTTTTTTTTTGTTTAAAATATCTCAAAATGCTGAAATTACATAGACAAAAATATTTTTTGTTTCACAAAACCACAACACAAACAAAATAAACACAAGTCGGCAAAACACTATTTTAGGGCAAATTGTATTAGTATTGATGAGAAAAGCTTGAATGGTTGAATTCCAGTTCATCGCCACCGTTCAAACAGAGTAACGTAATTCCAACATTTAATTTTTTGTTTTTGTTAATTTTACTAAAAATCAATAATTCACTTCTAACCTCTTCATTTTTGTTTGTAAAACCTTATAGCAAACAAACTTCCATCGAAATTGAACAATTGAGCGCACGTGTCGTTGAGGCTGAAACCCGCCTTAAGACCGAAGTGCAACGCATCAAGAAGAAGTTGCAAATTCAAATTACTGAATTGGAAATGTCCTTGGACATCTCCAACAAGACCAACATTGATTTGCAAAAGGTCATCAAGAAGCAATCATTGCAATTGACTGAAATTCAAGCTCACTACGATGAAATCCAAAGGCAATTGCAACAAACTTTGGATCAATACACTGTCGCTCAACGTCGCATTCAAACTTTGAGCGGTGAATTGGAAGAGATGCGCGGTGGATTGGAAAGTGCCCAACGTGCTAAGCGTAACGTTGAATTGCAATATGAAGAAGCCCAAACCCGCATTAGCGAGTTGTCATCTGTTAATGTTAATTTGGCTTCAATTAAGTCAAGGCTCGAACAAGAATTGTCAGTTGTTGCATCAGATTATGAGGAAGTAACTAAGGAATTGCGCATCAGTGATGAACGTTACCAGAAGGTTCAAGTAAGTTTTCCTTGGAATATGTGGAAAAAAGTCTATCGAATGTTTATACTTATTTGTTTTATATTTTAGGTTGAATTGAAGCACACCATGGAAGAATTGCACATTGAACAAGAGCGTATTGTTAAGATCGAAACCATCAAGAAGTCTTTGGAAGTTGAAGTCAAGGTAAATTTAATATTTTTTGTTTGTTTTTTTTTTATTGAAAATTTGCTTAATTGTATAATATGAATTTGAATTTTTAGAATTTGTCCATCCGTCTTGAAGAAGTCGAACTGAACGCTGTCGCTGGTAGCAAACGTATCATCAGCAAATTGGAAGCTCGCATTCGTGACTTGGAACTTGAATTGGAAGAAGAAAAGAGGAGGCACGCCGAAACTATCAAGATTCTCAGGAAGAAGGAACGCACCGTCAAGGAAGTTATGGTTCAATGCGAAGAAGACCAAAAGAACATTATTTTGTTGCAAGAAGCTTTGGATAAATCTACCGCTAAGATCAATTTGTTCAAGCGTCAATTGAACGAACAGGTTAGTTAGTTATTTGTTCGTAATATCCGTTCTTAAATGTTTTGGTCATTACATCAATATTTTAGCTTTTTTTAATTAAAGTTTAATATTTAGAACTTACAAAAAGCTTTTAATCATAATTCGTTTTGGAATATATTTCCAAAATACGTTTTAAGTGAATCAAAAAATAATTCAAAGATCTTCTTTTTAAATCAAAGAAAAAGTTTAATAACTTAACTATTCTTCAAACCAAAAGCTTTTTAAAACCTTTTCTTTATCTTTTAGATTTTTAATTTCCACTCCGTAAAATAAGCTTCCTAATATTCTTATATGTACATTAGGGTGGAGCGAAAATTTTTTTTTCAATATTTTTTTTTTCCTGTATTATAAATTGTTGACCCATGTTCTAAAATGAATACATTCCAAATTACTGTCTTCTACGTCAACATCTTCAGGTGGCGCACTAGACTTGAACTTTGAGCTTATAAGCGAAAAAAAATTTATCTGAAAACGGTGGAAATAAAATGCATTAAAATAATTTGATTTTTTTTTTGTATTAAATATATTATATAAATAGATACAAGACCAGTAAATATAATCTGCGATAAGTTTAATTGTTTCCATCAGAAGTTGTTAGACCTAGGGTACGGTTGAAATATTGCGATTTTGTTTCAAAAAATGGTACTTCTAGCCTTGGATTTTGATCTTTGATCTAATGCAGCCGTCTCTTGCCTCTTGCCCACAAACAGATAATGAAGCCTCGGTAACAAGCTTATCGCAACGTTTTACTTACATACATATGTGTGATTGGTCATTTTGTAACATAGCTAGCAACAAATTTTCTGGGTGAACGAAGAATGAATTTCTTTGGATAGTTCTTATAACGATGTTCTTAAGGTCATCCCGCAAGTACAATGACCTTTTAATCATGTTGAAAATGTGAATAGGACCATATTTACATGATGGCTTTGTTTTGATGTCAAACCAGGTTGGTGCGTAGACTTTCACAATGAATATAACAAGTTCTTTGAGGTTTTCCGAAGGATTTTCTGTGCCAACATATAACCGAAGAATCCTGTTTGCACAAGTTAGCCATCGGGAATGTGCCCGATGTACTCTGAATCTGGCTCGGATATAAGGAAGATATGTTCTTCAATAACAGTCTTTCGATGTGATTTGTTGCCAGTCTTAGCGATGAATAATGTTTTATCTTTACGGCCATCTAAAACCTACAGCTTTACATTGTAGACCTAGACGGACTTTTTGACGCTCTTGTCGAAATCTACTGCGATCTATTACTTTCGATGAATTTTCAATACTTATGACGTTTAAATCCAGCATACCGGCGTTAGCTATAGTAACTGCCGATCTAATCTATCAGAAACCAAAGTTCTATCACAAGCTGTAGCTGAATTCTGTAGTTTATTTCTCATTTGAAGAGTTTCTTTCTTTTTTTTACAATGTTTTAATGGGCAAAATTCATTGATTTCAGTTTCTGATATTTCAGTAGAAGCACTGTCAGCCAAACATTCCAAAGCTACAGTAGAAGTGCTTGGAATATCAGACGTTATTTTCAAAAACTTTTCGTATTTTCAATATATAAGGGGTTTTTGTGTGATAACATACTCGCATTTAGGCTGCCAAGCTTTCGCACCACCATATTAATATTGAAGATTTGAATGAAACAACAACAATTTAGTGGGCTATACCACCAAGATTTTATAGGCTGGAGTTATAGCTATTTCACGACTGCCAGG
This sequence comes from Epistrophe eligans, assembly GCA_951394125.1. Classification (NCBI taxonomy): domain Eukaryota; kingdom Metazoa; phylum Arthropoda; class Insecta; order Diptera; family Syrphidae; genus Epistrophe; species Epistrophe eligans. The sequence continues at coordinate 35,981,558 of OX596029.1, forward strand.
CCGATCATCAGACTCCTTTTAGTGGCGCTTGGTCATTGTTCAATTTTAATTTGAAATATTTTTTGGCCAAGCTGGGGATCGAATTAAAAGTGAACAATGACCAAGCCCACTAAAAGGAGTCTGATGCTCGGCCTGGCAGTCGTTAAATAGCTATAACTCTAACAAAATTTTATAAAACTACTCTGAATTAAAGGAAAAAAAGGAATCAAGTAATTTGGGGCAACTGAAAGTAAAATCATAGGTTCCTGATTTAAAATAACTCTGATTTGAGGGAAGAATTTTTAAATATTAGGTATTAATTTTTTTAAAATTCAAGTCGTCTGAGCCACCTGAAGACAAAGTCATAGGTTCCTGATTTTTTGTATAAATTATGTCCCAATATAGGGTCACCAATTAATAACACAGGAACAAAAAAATTTTGATTTTTTTTTTTTTGTGACATTTTCACTCCAGCCTAATGTACATACCTAGAATTTTCTACCGAAAATAAGCTCATCAAATTCTACTGGAATATGATAGTTTTCATTAAATCTTTTATTTGAATTCTAAGAGCTTTTTCGTAAAAAAAAAACTCTTTAATTAATGAAGCTTTCATTAAATCTTTCATTTAAATTCTATGAGCTTTTTGTTAAAAAAATTTAAAGGTATAGAGCTTAAAGAGTTTTTTAACGAAAAAGGTCATAGAATTGAAATAAAATATTTAATGAAAACTTTGTTTTTTTTTGTTTACGAAAAAACTCAAACAACTCGATTAGATTATTCTAATAAAGAATCTATAAGATCTTTTGTTTATTTTGTAACTTCCAAACCTTAAAAAAGCTCTTAAACTCGATTAAAAAAGCTTATAAAACTTTATTGGATCATCCTAACAAACTAAACGTTTTACAAAATAGCTTCTTTATTTTCTATGGGTTTTGAAACATTCAATCAGATTATACCTGAATAAAGCTCTTAAATTTTTATAAAGCTCAATTAAAGTATCAAAATATAACTTTCCTTTCAATCATAAATTGTTTGTACTTAATATTACTATTTTTTTCTATTTTTTTTCAGGAGGGTATGTCTCAACAAACTGTGACCCGTGTCCGCCGTTTCCAACGTGAACTTGAAGCTGCCGAAGATCGTGCTGAATGCGCTGAAAGCAACTTGAACATGATCCGTGCCAAGCATCGTACATTCGTTACCACCTCAACTGTTCCCGGCTCTGTTCAGTATCTTGTCCAGGAAACAAGAACGATCACCGAATAAATTAATTATATCTCAACATAAATTCATTTTTTAATTATTTAAATTTAAATAAAAGAAGAAAAAAAAAACAAACAAAAACTACCAACTACATGAATAAAATAAAAGCTACACACATTATTATATAAGGCATCATCAAGAGCAGAAAACATACAACAAATAACTAGCAACAAAAAATAAAATGTTAAACTTATGTATTTTGCAACAAAACAGAAAAAAATTTAATAATTTTAATTAAACTCTGCCAACGAGAGATATATTTATTCGGAAATGTTTTCTTCTTTAGGTTTAAAACTTATGACCAACAACTGGACACAACCAGCTACATCCACAACACACGCTATATCGTTTAAAATGTCTCTCGGTTTTAAATATGATTTATAGTTTATTTTTTCTAAATCATAAATAATGAATATTTGGTTGAAGAACAGACGAGTTTTAATAAAAAAAGTCAAATCACTGGACAGACAACCTCAACAAAAAAGAAAAACTGAATTGCACTGATGAATGGAACTTTAATTGGATTTCTGTCAATTGTTTTAAAAAGGTTCATCGAGAAATCTTTCTAAAAAATACTTTAAATGTTGGAGAACTTTTAAGCCTTTCCCTCTTTAAGATTGTTATGGAATCATTATTATTGCATTACATTTTTATGAGATATGTTATTTTTTTTAATGATAATTATTTTTATTACTATATTATCTACTATGTTTTTAAAGATTTATTTAACCATTTAAAATTTAATTATGTAATTTACAACAAAAAAAAATAAAAAATACATTTAATATTATAATTTAAATTAATTACGAAGCTTACTCAACTCAATGGAAAAGTAATGAATCCAATTAATTAAAACAAAAATTCTCTAACAAAACTGGCTAGATTAAATAGGTTATTTTTTTATAGATTCTTAATAAGAATTCTTTGCGATAATTTTTTTTTCTTTACAACTCAGTTGCAACAATTTTCAGGAGTCAGGAAGTCTAATTAAAGTTGTATTTATTCTTTTTTTACGTAAACGTAACGTAAAATATAATAACTTCTTAACAATTAGGCCTCATTATGAAATTCGATTGAAATCATGCCACCATTGCGAGGTATCCGTCAAAACGGATAATTTTCCGATTTCATACAAATCGGAGATTTTTTGTGAAAAAAACTTTAAACAAAGTGTTTTTTGCACATATTGTTTTCTTGAGATAATTTAAATTTTTACTAAGGTCAAACAAATTTACATAAATAAAATTCACTTACCATTTGCGTGAAATGAATTCCAAAAAAACTTCGGTCAAACTGCAAATGACCTAGTACCTTAATTTCCCTCGTTGCGCTAGTTATGTTATTTGACCACGTGTTTAATTATATTACCACAACACGGACTAAATGCCGCTAAAAGCTTATTTGAATCAGCAAATAAATTTTTTTAATAAAAAAAGTAACTTTTTTAAAACAAATATATTAAAATATTTTAAACAAATATAATTTATTTTAATAAACCGTTAAGTAAAATTTTCCGAGCTAAAAACCAAAATGTATTATATTTTTATATGAAACAAATCCTATTTCAACACCACCGAACACTGCTTTGCCGGCAAAGCGAAGACATTTCCAAAAAAAATTGAAAATTAAAAAATATTATTATTTACTTTTGCATCAATTACCTTGGATTTTATCACTTCACATTTAATCACATTTTATCAGTTAATTTTTTTATAATTTTATTTAATATTTTCACTAAAATTTCGCGAGACAAACTACAAAATGTACAAAATAAAACACACTTTTTGTTGAACACAGAAACTAATTGCATCTGACAGACAGATCGAATGCTGCGCTCTCGCTCTTGCTCTTTGCGTAATGGTTCTGTTGAGATCTATCTCCATCTCCCTAATGATAAAGCACAGTTCGCACATGACTAAAAAAGCTTTGGTGTAAGAATTTCTATTTTCTTTGACAGGTGTGGGCTGTGGTGTGCTTAATTCTAATTCTAAAGGTGGCCGAACTATCCAAAATTATCTTTTCACAAAATGCTGCTATTTTTTTACGCCATTTTCATTTATACAGAGTCAGAGTTAATAAAATCTCCGCAAGTAAATAATGTTATTGAAGGTTTGAGGGATCAAAATAAATGTGAGGGCTCGTTTGCGAAAGCTCCGAACCGAAGGCCTTTCAATTTGTGAATTTTAAGAAATAACAAGGTTGGTAGATATGTATGTATATCAAAATCTATTGCTAAGCAATACGTTTTTACTACAATATCCGAAAAAATAGTGGTGAATTAAAATAAACCAATCAGATCAGGTCATCAGATTACAAAGAAAACTATTTCAAGGACAAATTTTAAAGTTAAACACTCAAGTCAGAAATTAAATAAATCAAAAATTTCGATTGCAAAAATTGTTTCGCAGCGCCACCTATACAGAATTTAAATATTTATACATATATTCTTTTTTATACATATATAAAATAAACAATTTTTTTTTTAAATTTAATGTGCGCTGAATCGTCAAATTGTGTTGGACTTCTCTGATTGCCTACGACAACAGAACACCGAAAAGATGCAGTTCGAAGAGACTATTTGTTTTATGTGAAACTTCGTGCTAGTCAGCGTTAATATTCCTTTACGAAATGGATAGTTACCAGCTAAGGTACCTTGGAAATGGAAACATTAAACGTTACGATCGTAACTTTACGTAACTTTACTAAGAATAAATACGATGATAGAGCCGAAAAACGTAGAAATTACACTGGAATTGTTTAATGTTAAATAAGTTTCCACAAACTAAGATTTCTGCAAAGCTAGTTTTCGATAAAAACAAGAACAACAAATCCTTGCATTCGAGGAACTATCAGATTTGCTATCCATCTATCCCAAAAATTTTCAGATACGTACAAGGGATTACAACAACACAAACCTATCCGAATAGCTTTGGATTGATCCCCGAACACGACCAATAAATTTCTTTATTTCAGTCTTAAAATGTCAAAAACAACAAAGACCATCATTAAAGCTTTACGTTTTTTTTTATTAAATGATAATTTGTTTCAGTGTTTAGTTAAATCTTTTACATAAATTATTCTTAACATGTTTAAAATATTAAAATATATATGCTTTCGTTTTTTTTTGTTTTTATATAAATATTGAATGATTAAAAAAAATCTATATACTTTACAATTGGTTTTATTGATTTTTCTCGTTTCTTTTTTTTTTATTTGTATTTTTAAAATATTTTTTTTTTTTTTGTTAATATAAAATTGATTTTGGAAAAGTAATAAAATATATTATATTTCTTATAAATTTATCGTTTTATCTTAATTACTCATATAGACTTTGACATAATAATTATAATTTATTTATTTTTTTTATTTGAATGATTTCAGTTTCATTGTTTTACACTTTTCTTAGATTTTCTTTTTTTTTGTTTTTTACATTCGCCCGTTGGGTAGATAGTATATAGTCAACCTTATCCGATTCAAAAACATTGATTACAAATTTAAAACAAAATACATTGAATACTTTAGAAAAATATTTTCTTTTTTTTTTCTAAAATTAAAAATTTTACAATTTAAAATTTAGTACATTACATAATATGAGCGACAATAATGTTTTGTGTATAATGTGTGTGTGTGTGTGCAATATGATGAGGGACTAACTAAAAAGCTGCCGGGACAAATGATTAACAATTTCGTTTACTCAATATAAAAAGGGCACTTTGGTGTCCTCGTCTTTTTTTAGTTTAAAATTTTATCTATAAAGAGAAAAAAAGTATAATTTTATTTTCGAAGATATTTTTCTATGAGTGTTGAGGTAGAAGAGAACGACAGTTTGCCGAAAAAAAAAAAAAAAAAAAAAACAAAAAACAAAATAAACAAACTAAGCCAAAAAAAACTTTCCGAACTGCGCCCTAATTTTGGGATTCGGGGATTTTTGGATGTGACTTCGTAGAAAGGGAAGCCTTATGCACTAAGAACTGGGATTTCATAATGAGAGCGAAGCCCTGGTCATAATACGCATCAGGGTCAAATTTTAAATCATTAAGCTAATCAGCCCGCGCCTATACTGGGGAGAAGGAAAACTCAATTAAAAAGCGTTAAAAGGTTTTCTAGAGAAAGCGTATTAAAAGTGATTGGAAGTGCCATAACAATTCCTGACCGCTTTTCTCTTTCAGCAATGCAACCTGTAATCTTATAGCCTTTTTGTTTGGTAATCTGGAACTCTTCGATCTGGAACGTCAAACGAAAAATGAAACACTTTTTTTGATTCTGAAGTTTGTGCTTGGATAGGAGCAACTAGCATCATTACAACTTCATCAATTTGTTCTATTTTTGAAAAAGGAGTACGACTAGAAAAGCTTTAAGATTTAACATCCTTATAATTAGAAAAATAGAACTGACATAAATTTTCAAACAAGGAAGTCAATCTTTCAAACTCAAATTGGGTATTCTCTTATATGTAAATATACTGAATATTTTTGTCTGCTTACATAAAAAAACATTCTTACATCAAGTAAAATGAAAAAATCTATTGTAAAAAACAATCAACTTTATTCACTTGAACAACATTCCACCCAGAAAATTTTACATTTCACTTTTCGCTTATTTTGAATTTCACCTGAAATTTCATGTGTAAAAATTCCACTTATTTTTAACATTCATTTGGGGCGGAATGTTATGCCATTGACAGCCTAAATTTTCACTTATTTTTAGTATGCGAATGAAATTTCACTTGGGCGAAACTCACAACAGAGCTTTTAAAACTGCGGGCGAGCAAAAAAATTTAAGGTGAAATATTTTTCCTATGAAACTCACAGTAAGGCTGAATATAGCCTTTAGGGATCATAAACAAAGGTAAACCTGGTAAGACGGCAACAAAAGAGGAAAGAAAAATTTTGCATTAAATACTTTTTTTTTATATTTATTCGACTTACCGTTTTTATAGGTTAGTTTTATATTTATTCGACTTACCGTTTTTATAGGTTAGTTGTATATCCACATCCCACATCCGAAGAACATGTTTTACATTAATAATACTCTTAGTTTAATTTTTTGTTTTTTTAATTTTTTTTAAATTTAAATCAATCTCTTTTTCCGAACTATAAAAATGGATTTGATGCTGCTGCTTCTGGTTTTATCCAAGCCAAATTGTTATTATTGTTGTTGTTCTGTAAAATGTATAATAAAAAATTAAATTAACAAAAAAATCAAATCATTAATTTTTAACGATTCCAATATGTTTATTTACATCATTAGTAATGTGGGTTTCATGCGAGTAAAGCTTTCAAATCTACATAAATATTTATTTATTTATTTACTACAATAAAAATTTAATTTAAGAAATTTCTTTAGGACCAATAGAGAAAAGGTGTGTGGGGGTTAAAAGGATAGGTAGATTAGATTTATTGCTAATTTGGTTGCAAAAGATTTAACAATTTTGTTTATTTTATAACAATCGTATTATGGTAGAGGAGTTATATTTTACCCATTATTTAAGCGTCCAAGCCTCCATTGTTGGCTACAAGATAACATGGAGAGCAGCATTATTAATGTTATACATAATTTATGTTAAAAATCAAAATCATAAAAAATTTACATCTAGTACTAATGAAGTTCAAAGATAACAACAAAAAAGAAATAGCTCAAAGATTATTATGCTCCTTTTTTATTATTAGCAATACAAAGTTGTTTTTATATTTTTCGAATTATTTTTTTTTTAGGAATCTCTGGACATATTTACATATCCCAACTATATTTTACGAGTAAGATTTGTTTTGATTTTCTTTACTCACTCCCGACAGCTGAGCAGATGTTGCAAACATATTACCCGGGTTCATGCTTTGATTAGGGGTATCGTAATATCCATAGTTGAAGAGATTACCATTATAGGCATTGAAATTTGAATTATAATAGTTTGGAGCAATGGTATCCATAAACGGAGGAGTATTGCTAACATAACCAGTACCAAGAATTGATAAATAACCGTGTGAATTATTTGCTGGCGCGTAATTATTAATGTTGCAAATGTTAGGAGGCACGATAAAAGGATCATAGTTATCAAAAAAGCTGTTGTTATTGTTGTTGCTATTGTTGTTGTTGTTATTATTATTATTATTGTTATTTCTGTTCTTGGTTGTAGAGAGAGATTCACTGTCACTGTTAATACTAAGATAATTATTGTTATTATTTGTTTCAAATTGACCCGCATAGATATTATTGCTGGTACAAACGGTTATTTGATCAGAATCATAGTCAATTAAATATTCGTCGCACTAAACATGCAAACAGAAAAACAAAAAGAATTATTTTTTTTATAGAATAAAAATACTTAAGTAAAGAAAACAAACAAACATAAAAAAAAGACATTTGGAAACAAATAAAATATTATGGAAACAAAACAGAAAATCAAGAAATCGAAGAATCTAAACACATCATCAACTATTATACATAAAAAGTACTTATTTCTATCCCCAACATGCCGTAAATCTTTGAAAGAACTTCTAGAACACCACGGTGTAGTCATAATTTAAAAAAGAATTATATTAATTTTATCGATGAGAATTTTTGTTCATATTTGTACGCAGTGAATGATTGTCACTGAGGTAACTGAGGTAAATGCTCCACCAATTTCACTGAAGACCCCATCGATGACTTTGATATCAAATTAAGTTTTAGGCAAGGCAACGAGCGTTATGCAGTTTTTTTTGGCAAACAAAACATATGCGTAACAGTGTCTTTTATCATAAGTTTGCTCTAAGAGACACATTCTTCGGGTATTTTTTGGTCCCGCGTTTTTTAACAATACTAAAGGTTCTACGACTGATTTGAATGCGTCATCTAAAGTGAATCGACACCTAAAATCGTTTGAATCCACCAACGAGGGACGGCATATTAGAGTTAAAAATCTTACGGACGCAAGCGAAAATAAATAGGATTAGGCTGTGAAAAAGATAATAGAGACGTATTCCATAGATTTTAAAACAATTTGATTTGTTGGAAAGATGCTTATATGCGAAATACATCACGTTTTCTTAAAGCGCTGATAGGACTTATTTTTTCGACAAATTGTCGACCCGGAATGTGTTTCAATGATGGACGGTAGAAGAAGAGACTATGATTAAGTTTATCTAAGTACAAAACTTTACAATATTGGTTTTTGATGCGTCAGTGTAACTATAAATTTTTTTTTATCGAATTATATAATATAAAATTAATACTATATTTCTATTTTAGAAGAAAAATACAAGAATATATGTGTTGTAATAAATTATAAATTTTATGGAACTTAATCTTGCATAATAGCTTGAAAATGTTTTTTTTTTAAGAACTTTTGGGAACGTTTTGAGTGTCCTGAATATTAATTTTATGAATGCTGTTTTGTAGAAAAAAAAAGTTAAACCTTAACCGTGAAGCTCTTTTAACAACATAATGTACCTTTGCACTTTGTAAATTTCTTCTTTTTTTTTAATCCCAAACCCATTTTTTGTTTTGTTATCAAACTTTTTTATTTTAAAGAAAACCAGTTAAGTTCCAAGATCATAAAAATTTACCTGTGGCGCTGCATTACTAACTGGTGCCCAAGGATCTTGATTTAAACTAATTGCAAAAGGCTGTTGTTGCTTAAGTTGATTTATGGACGGAACCTACAATATCATTTTCATAAAGATTACTCACATGAACCTCAGATAAAGTTTTAATTAATATTAAATATTTTTTTTTTTTTGTCATAAAAAGTGTAAAGTACAATATTCTTAATAAATACTTAACAGAAGAACAAAACTTACAGGCGGCTGTTGTTGTTGGAATAGATTTGTCTTAGGTGGAATTGTATCACTAAATGGATTGTACGCTGCACTGCCAATTGTATTGCTCGGCGCAACTGGTTTAATTAAATTGTCCAAATTCACTAACGCTGAGTTTTCACCCAAGAACGATTGTGGTGTTTTCACTGATGGCTTCTTGCTCGATAACGGATCCAATTCATCCAAAAGTGATGCTAAACGATTTGAAATATTAACCAAGGATGACATAAATAATAAAATTATACAAAAAACAGGTATTACCATTGTTATTATTTGAGCCAAGTGCGGTGTTGTGAACCTCTAGTAGTCCTCCAGTCTTATTACGATTCGTGATTATATCAAAATCATCCAAATCTGGTGAAACCTTTGTCACTGTCGTTGCCTGAATTATTGTAAAAAAAAAATACGTTAAGCCAATTTTTTTTTTAAATAAAGACTTGATCATATGAATTACCTCATTTAAGGTCCTCTTCCATGGATCTTCATTAGTAGCAGAGATCGGTTGGGCTTTTGGTGCCCAAGGATCTTCAGGTCCTAACGAAGATTTCTCTAATGATTTTGCTTCTTCTCCAGGTAGCCAGGGATCAACCGATCCACTGCTGGTATTTTGAACTAATGGTAATGATGGTGGAGGGGCAATAGCTGCTGCTCCTACAGCTGAAGTCTTCGATAGCCAGGGATCAGATAGTGAGGACGATGAATTTCCATTCATAGTGCCATTGGATAGAATGTTACTTTGCAGCCAACCTTCATTAGAGGAACCAGAAGCTACAGATGGTGATTGCGTACGCTGTGTTAGCCATCCTTCAGCGCCGCCAGCCGCGCCACCAGATGCTTTAGGAACATTTGCATGCCAAGGATCGATTTGTGGTGATGATGTGCCCGACCAAGGATCAGAGAGCTAAATTGAAAAAAAAAGTATGTTATGTAAAATGCATTCAAAAAGCAGACAGAAAGATTATTATTTACTTGACTTGCAGCTCTAGCTGGAGTTCCCCAAGGATCAGAGCCACCAACAGCTCCTGCGCCAAGTGGCGGACTCGATATACTTGTTGCGCCCAAAGATATGTCCAGCAAATCCAATAAATGACTCTGTTGTGGTTCACTTCCCTTGGGCTCTGGTTTAACACTGCAAATACAAAATTGTATAGACACAATAAAAAAGTTTCGCTCCATTTCAATCTCACTTAAAATCATTTTCACTTTGACTCAATGCCAATTGCAAACGCACATCATCACTGCGACGTTTCGCCTCCTCTTGTTCGGCTTCTTCCCTTGACATCGCCATGGCCAGCTGCAATTGTAATTCTTCCTCGCCAGCTGTCTGTGGACGTACAAATTCCAAATCAGACACAGGCTTTGGTTCCTCTTGCCAATCGGCTGGCTGATTCTCTCGATTAACTGGTCCATCGATATATCCATCACTGCCAAAGCCACTTGCATTCTGAGAGAAACGCTCTTTTGCTTTGAGCGCCTTAATGCGTTCGTTTTTCAGTCGTTCGTCATCTTTCAATAAATTAACCAAAGTTTTTGCTTTCTCTCGAACATGTGTTCCTTGATCTTTGCCCTCTTCGAAGTAAGTAAAGTCACGAAGTGTTTGTATAGCAAATATATTCTCTTTACATTGCTGGGCGACCTTTTCCGTGCCGGTTTTAATCAAGTACTCAAGTAAAATGAGTGCCTTGTACACATGACGCCAATTTTTTCCATGATCGTTTAGACGTTTCCAAATCATTTGCATAATTTCAGAAAACGCCACCACATTGTAGGTGAGATCGGCAACTTCTGCCATAATTGTAGCTGATGGTCCCCATGGGTCATTGGAAGTTGCTTCTCGTACTTTAACCTATAATCGAAAGAAAATTTAAGTTTGGATTGTTTTAATTTAATTTTAATTATATAAAATTGGAATATTTGTTGGTCTTTTTGAGTTGAATAAACTAATTGCATTATGCGTTATTCGTTTTGAGAGTAGAGTTTTTATACTATCATGAATATATGAATATATTTTACATATTTTTACTCAAGCTAGAACGATTAAGTTGGTTAAGAACAGTGAAAAAATAGTATCAGAGGGAGTCTATTCCCTATATAGCTCATTTTTTCAATTTAAGGTTGACATCAGGCAGGTACTCTGTACATAATTATACTTCAAATGAAATTTTTTTAGTTAGTTTTTTTACTTCTTTTAATCAAACTAAAATTCAATGGTCCAAGTCTCCCTTTTGTTCACCAGCTCCTCATATCACATTTTTGTAACACTATAAAATTCTGTTATTGTGTTGTGTATTTTTTATTATGATTCAAACAACAGGAGGAGTTCAGCGGCTTCATTAAATCAGTAGGGTAAAATTTTCAACTGTGTTTGTAACAAATGAAGTCATTGCTAATTAATTAGTCATAAAACACTTACTAATTTCTAATGTACCTAAATACACCTTTTTACACAATAAACACAAACTGAGTATTTAATACTCTATACGTTACTCTATATGTATACGTTATTTCTGATAGCATTTAAAAAAAAATTATAAGAAACTTTTTTTGGTTTTTTGATAAAAAATATTCATATGATATGGAAAACATACTTGGTGATGACAAAAAAAAAATTATCTCATGGCAAATCAAGCGAATAAAAATTTTATTTAAAGTTCTTTAATGAAAAAAAAAAATAAAATATAAATATGCATATATTCCAATTTTAGATGGAAATGCAATCATATTTATGAATATTTATGTTATCAAAATCATTAGCGTGGTTTTCAAGAAATTTTGGAAAAAAAATTGTAATTTTTTGTTCTTGATAAGAAAAAATATATAATCTTTTTTTGTAGAATTTCATAACCTTTTGCATTTATTCTAATTTTCGAGAAATCAAAAATTAAAAAAATTTACCCTTTCATTACATAAAACCAACACACTTTGCCTGAATTAAGAGTACACCAAAATTGAGGTTTTTCGGAATTTTGTAAAAGTGATTTTCCTGGGCTAATATGAATTCAGTTTAATTTCTAAGGTTCGATTTTTGTTCAGACTTAACTCAAAAATTCTAGAATGAACGCTAGAAAACTGCAAACTTAGTTTAAAAAAAAAAAATGAAAAATGTCTTTATCATTTTTTGAAAAGTCAATCCCTATCGATATTTAAAAAAAAAAATAATTAATACAAAAAGTACAAACAAAATTTTAATCTTACCTGAGCATCTGAGTAGTTGTGCGCTAAATTTTTAATGTTCCTTCGAATGCCGGCAACATTGACTTGCATATCGTCCTTTTGTTTTCTCACTTTATATTATTAGAAAATAAGAAAGTACAAATATAAAAATTAATTAATGCCTGTCCTCACTTTTATTAAAAAAAATACAAACGATTATTAATAAATATTAATTAAAAGACAGTTAAAGAAAGTTTATTAAAAAGACTTTGGTTAGTAAATTATATTTTGAAATAATTTAAAAATATCACATTCTTTTTATTTTAATTTTTTTAAATAAAAATAAAGTTTTATTTTGAAATTATTACCTATTAGCGAAAATAGGAAAATAATTATTAACTTTTTATTTTTATTTTTTAAATTTAAATATTAAAAAAAAAACTTATTTTGTTTGAGGTTAATTTGTTAGAAAGAAAAAACAATAAATGAAAATTATTTATATTTAAGAGTTTGTTATATTATTATTTAAAGCATTTTCGCAGCATTATGTGCAAAAACTTAAATGGCATCGTTTCGTAATAAAAAAAAGAAATAAATTCGTTAATTTTTTGTGGTTTTTATTGTTTAAATAAAAGACATACAATTTAAGACGATGATAAAAATAATAAAATTAATATAAAATAATAAAATACTGTTAATGTTTGAATGAGAAAAAAAAACATTTAAGAGAAAAAAAATCGTTTAACATTGAATGAGACTTACTTTTGAAATTCGATATTTGTTTGGTTTGATTTTTTTATATTTTTGTTTGGGGCGAATTAGAATTTGGGTTTATTTATGTTGAATGTGCTCCAAAGCAAGCTATATGAATAATACAATGAAAAGAATTTTTTTTAAATTACATTTTTTTGCTGTAGACAATTTTTATGTGAATAAATATGTATTTTTTTATTTATTTTACTTTAATATAATTTGATTTTTTTTTTTATAAATTATAATTTTGAAAACAAAAATAAATGAGGCAGCAAAAAGCAATATGTACATATATGAGTTTTACGAATACAACATGAAAGCTATCCATTAAAGGTTTTAAAAAATACTCATACTTTGGAGTGTACGAATGGCTATTCTGGCCTAGATTTTAAGACAAATATTATTAAATGCAGATTGGGTTTCGTTTTGTCGGTTTTCAGAACAATATTTCACTGTAAAATGTGGAAAACTAGAATTTAACGATAAAACTTACAATTATTTAACAATTGCGGACTTAAACAATTTGGTAAGCAGGCCACCCAATGTACTTTTGACAAAAGTTGAAAAAATTATGAAAAACATTTCGGACTATTACCACAAAAAAATATAAGTTTTACCGTTAAATTCTTAAATTTTCACATTTCGGAATTTTACAGTATAAGAAATAGATACATTTTAAAAACTTCATTCTACAAAGCTAACAAATTAACATCAATCGATTGGAATCTGCGCAAAACCGACATTTTCTTTATGCGCCCTTTGTTATCTGCCAAGAAGTATCAATCAACAGCAACAGACATCAACCACCATACCATGCCACCAGCAGCGTCTGGGCTTAATTAATTTGCCTTTACTGACTCATAGAAGAAGAGTCACTATAAAACATTATTTATTTATAATGTTCTTAATTAGAGCAATTGATTGAAAACATTACGCTGTTGTCACAACTAAACCAAAATATTTACCCACGAACTTTAAAAAACATAAATATTTACCCACGACCATTAAGATTTTTTTTTTAAATCAAAGCTTCAAAATAACAAATTATGGTATTTAAGAACTTTTGTTTGCTGCAGCTATAAATAAACATTTTTAATGTTTTTGATTTCAATATATAAAAATATTGTTAAAAAACAGGTATTGGTTAAAAAAGGTGGTTTTTTTAGAGGTACTTTTTTCAAAAACAAAATAAGTCTACATTTATCGAGTAATATTTTTAACATACGAGAAAAAAAAATCTAAAAATTTGTTTTTTTTAAGATTATTTTATGTATTTTTAATTGTTGACTGTAGTTGCGACCAAAGTGGTCAATTCTGAAGTTCTACTTTTTTTTAAAGAAGTTTCAATGTTTTTGGCTTAAATTTTATTCAGTGATGACATTTCTCACATTCACGAGAAATTATTTTAAATCCGCGGTAAAACTTACAGCACATAACTTTTTTTTGTAGACCCATAAATCGGTTCTTTTATGTTATTTTTAAATAAAGTTATTTCTAAATCGATCGTTTTAGCAAATTAATAAAATTAATTGTACAGTGAACTCTCTCATAACCAGACACTGAGGGTACCCAGAAATGTGTCCGGTTATGAGAAAACAAAAAAATAAAATTGAGAACCTTAAAAAAAATAAATTAGAATATTCGTATTCTAGAATTTTCTCATTTATTCAAAAATTGCAATAAAGCTTAAAAAAGGATAGAACTTGAGGAATACAACAAAATTTCATACATGAATAAATTTCTGTACCTGGGATTTATTTTTAATTTTTTTTGCGAGGATTTCACCTCTATATAGAGAGTCGAACTCTATTGCGGTTATTGCAATTTTGTTTCCGCGTCCGGGAGAGCTATTAATATAAAAAAAAGGAATTTAGTTGCGTTCTTTGGAATCTGTCCGGTTATGAGAATTGTCCGCTTACTGGAGGTGTCCGTAAAGAGAGAGTATACACTGTATTTGTAATTTTTAATTTTCTACAAAGCTAGTAAACATAAAACATTAGTATAGACTAATTTAGACAGGCCAATTTTTTGACAGCTTTTCAAAATTGAAAATAATCAAAGACCTTTAAAGAGCACTTTCTTTAAATTTTTAAGCATCTGATGAAAATAATCAAAGTAAAATGGCGATTTTATTTATGCTTTTTGATTTTATTTTTAGAATTGAAATTCCGAAAAAAAAAACAAAATACTGCTTTTAAAAATTCTGAAAATTATCAAAGAAAATTCGCGCTGTTTTAATTTGATTACATTCAGATTGTCCTCATTCTTACTGTCCTCAATGACATGAAAATAAATCTGTGAAAATGTCGATTAATGCTACATCTTTATTTGTGTTTTCTTATTGGAAAACTATTTGTTAACCAACTACGGAAAGTTTTTTTAGTTAAAGTGAGAATTTACTCCACAGTTTTTTGTAAATAAATTCTTACCTTGTATAAAAATAAAATCGACTATTGGATTTTATTTCCCAACTTTATTTTTATATTATTTTCATTTTCATTATTTTAAAGTTTCTGTCTATCGCGATTAAAAAGACATTTTTATAATTTTTTAGGGAAAACCATGGAACAGCTAATTTAGAACATTCTTTAAAATTTTAGAACATTCATTAAAATTTCAAAATGTTCTTTAAAATTTTAAAATATTCGTAAAATGTTAGAATATTAATTAAAATTTTAGAATATTCGCTAAAATTTCAAAATGTTTGTAAAAATTTTAGAATATTCGTTAAAATTTCAAAATGTTCTTTAAAATTTTAATATATCCGTAAAATGTTAGAATATTAATTAAAATTTTAGAATATTCGTTAAAATTTTAGAATATTCGTTAAAATTTTAGAATATTCGTTGAAATTTTAGAATTTTCGTAAAAAATAGAATTTTTGTTTGATATCGAGGTAAAAAAACCCACATTAAAAAAAAAATTCATAGCTCATAGTAAAACATACAGAATCGTTAAATATTGAAGGTTTTTAAACAACATTGATGTGGTCGAGTAAACAGAGGTCAAAAAAGGGGATTACCCCTTACAAAAGGTGAGGAACTTATAAATGTTTAATATATTAAGTTTGGCTGGTAGATGAAAGAAATTAATTTCCACAACCACTGCTTCTCCACCCCTTGGCAATCCTGAAAAAAAGCAACTAAAATGTCCAGTTTTTTGATTATAATTTCTTTCTGGTGTATTTTTAAGTAAAAAAAGGTATTTGACAACTTGCAGAGAGTAAAAACCCGATTATGACAGTATTTTTTTACAACCAATACTAACAATGCTATGAAGCTCTCCACGTTTTTCGTTTTAAATTTATTGGGCAACGACTTTTGGATTTTGGTTTTTTTGAATATGCAGATGTTTTATTTGTGAGTCTAGGAAAAAAAAAAAACTGTTCATGTCCGGACTTCTTAAAAAAACATTATCACAATTTCAATTCACAAGGGGAAACATCAACAAATGTTTTTTTTCAAATCATTTTTCAACCACAGGTCAAACGAGTTATGGTATCAAAACTGCGTAATCCAGCGTTAATTAGGTCGCTGATGTTGTTTGCTTGTGCCCGCCATTTCGACCTACCTACCTACACACCTAAAAATTTCATCAAAATCGATTAAGTTATTCAATTTTTTACATGGAATTTTTCCGCTCTACCATACAAAGTGCACCACTGTGCGGCGGACTTGAAATACCAAAGTAAGCTACATTTTAAATATTTTTCACGTGTAATTTTAAGTCATCCTTTAGTTAGACTTATGGTATTATTGTAAGGCAATACATATGTGCATCGATTTTTAAAGCATTTTGCAGTGGGTGATTTTTTTACCAATTCCCAAAGTTAAATAATATAAAGTTTGTGGGTATTTATTTATTAATTGAATATTAAAAGCAACGGATCTTATTACACTGCACACCAGTCTTTCGCGTAGACTTTTCTTATAAAAAAAAATCAATTACATCATTTACTCAAAAGATAATGTTTTAATTAATTGAGTTTTATTTATATCCTTTACGTACAGTTTCAGGATTTATCTAGACATCACATTATTTTTACTCACACAGTCTAAAAAAAAAAGAAAATGGTTACAAAAATCCCCTGACCTTTTACAGCAAAAGAATTGAAGAAATACAATTCCTTGAGTAATTGGTTCAATAACAATCCTTTTTTTTTTTTTAAACTCTATACACAAGTGCAACTATCGATTTTACACATTTTTTTATTATTCTATTTGAGTAGGTACAGTTGCATGTCAATTACCCATATAAATTGAAGTAGGTACTGGTTGTAAAAAAAAAATCATTTCACTATTAACTACGCTATAAATATATGAACACAATTTGATTTATTATAGCAAAGAGTTCGAATTTACCACTAAAGAATGAACTCCTTTTTGAAGTGCGCCCAACACACTAACACACAGTCACACACACACACCACACACTCACTACCTATACAATAATTTGTAAGGAACGCTTTTAGTATTCTTTTATTTGTCTCACTATATAACGGTAGTGACATTGGTTTCAAGTTCGCTATAAAACTAAAGGCCATAACTGTTTTTAAACACTGCATTTACTCATTGCTTGATGGGTATATTATAATTAAATTTGCCCCAAAGGAAGCCCAGAAATTGCCCTGTCTTTTCATAATATATAAATGATGTACTATCACACCTATGTACGTATGAAAGTATACCATTAGGTTGGTTGTTAATCTTACAAAAAGTTATAGAGTCAAGATTATTTTTAGTAACGATAACGAACGAGTATAATTTATTTTCTCTATATAAAGGATGATGCTTTCAAAATTTAAAGGGCGAACAAAAAAAAAATGATGTTTAATTTATTGGGTTTTAAAAATATAATATGACAGTAAATTGTGCATTTATGTATGAAAAAAAAAAACAAAGATTTTGTGAGTCAATTTTATTCGTCAAGCAGAGAGAGAGATGTTTGAATAATTCAATGACGCGTTATATTTCTACATATTTCGTAGAGTGAATGGCAATGAGGTTTACAGCTTGTAGAAAAATTATAAGTGTAGGGAATTTGTTCAAATCAATTATTTGTATTATTATTAAGTATTGACATTGTATGAATACGGCGACATACGTAACGGTGACTGGCCATATAATTTTTACTCTTTACAAAGCACATGTTTTTTTTTGTTATGAATGAGTGTGTTAATGTTTTTGTGTCCAATGTTTCATAATTGAACTTATTACATATTATCATTGATTATTTGAATAAAATTATACACCCCTATAATATACAAATCCTTTGTAATCGAAGGCATATCTTAATGGGAAATCTATCGTTAATTTTATATTTGTCCGAAATTGCTAATGGTTTTTATGAAGTTATTACACAACATAAAAGAGTTTTAACACGAAATCGAATTGTTTGGTAAAATTTAAAAGAGTGTCCTCTATAAGTCTATAACCTTACAATATGTCAGCATTTAGAAAATTTCAACCTGAATAGAAGAAATACGAAATACAATAAATTTATAATGTGTATTGATTTTTAAATGTCAAATTTAGAAATAGGAAAGGCGTAGCGTAGATAGTTTTTAGAAAAGCCCAATCCGTTCGAAACTAATGCTGGTATTAACTTAATATTAGTTTTCTTTTGGTTACACACAACCGGAGACGTTAAACTAACTACAAATCTCTTTCATTCAATCAGTCCTTTTAAGTTATGTTTTAGGAGTGTTTTGGCTGACAAAATTTAAATTTAAAGAAAAACCTAAGATAACAATTTAACAACAAGTCTTGTAAAAATTACATGGTACCTACACTTTCAAATATAAAGTTGCAGATGGATCCTCAATAGAAAATTACACCTCATATTCAGTCACCGAGCTCCTTCCTTCAGGACGTACGACTACTCTTCACCAAGGTCTGCTCCCAGTTGTAGCAAGCAATTATATTGCAGAACTTGCTGGGCTCAAAAAAGCAATACAAATATCCCTTAACTGGTCCGAAAAAACTCTTATTTGCATTGACAACTTGGGAGTCCTAAATGGGCTTAAGAGTCCAACAAATAAGTGTTCATAACTTAAATCATTAAAAACAAATCTCAACCACAACATCCTACTTTCATGGGTACCCGGACATATGGGAATCACCGGAAATGAAGCAGCAGATTTGGCTGCAAAAGAAGTGCAAAACTTACCGCTTACAGTTGAAACAACCAATTTTCACCAGCTTGTTCGAAGAGTTTGGCAAGTGAACCAAAATATTGAACTGAATGAACAATGGTTTCATAGCAACAGCTTTTTACGAATACCTAAAAAAAATGGCATTACATGGTCTTGTCACCCAAATGCCTTAACTCGAAAAGAGTTTGTAAATTAATTTTATAAGCTTCTTTATAAATAAATAAATAATTTGCAGATTTCAATAACTTTATTTTCATGATTAAATTCACACGGAACTATTTTAATAGAATTTTAGTTGTTTTAAAAAGATGACATGTTATTTCAACATGAAATGTAGAATGTTTACTTAACTTTTCATATTAATAACTTGGTTTTGAGTTAATTAAGCACTTTGTCTGCTAATTTAATCACAATATCTCGTTAGTGTTCTATTTATTGTACATATGTATGTACTTTATTATATGAAAAAATAAATAATAAATAATATTACGATTGTCAATTATCAATTGATAGTTCATAAATACAGTGAAAGCTCTAATAAGCGGACACTCATGGTCCCCCAATGTTTGTCTAGAAGAGTTAGAAAAAGTGTCCGCGTTTGTTTATAAGAAAGTAATTTGTATGATAAATTCGAAAAAGAAGTTTCTTCCCGAATATTTGTCAGTTTAAGGGAATTGTCCGCTTATTAGAGCTGTCCGCAAGTGGAGCCTTCACTGTATTGAAATTTGGTATCACATCTTTACTGTAATGTTCTGTTATTTTAAATAAATTATACAAATTCTGTAAAACGTTTTTTAAAACTGACAATTGCTGATTTTGAAAAAAAAAAACAAAAAAAACAAAAAAAGATTAAGTAAGTGTCGTTCTTTCCATTTAAATAGATTTTTTTGTTCCGTTCAATTGATACATTTTTTTTTAATGAAGTCATTTCATATAAACAGTTTTCCATGTCGAATTTGTAAAGACAAGATTTTAAAGCTGTGGAGTTGAAATTATATTGTGCTATGTTAATTCATCCTTATTCTTATTTAAGCGTAGCAGGTCCTAAACCTGTTTAATATGACAAGGGTTCAGGTAAACTACACAGGTGGACATTGTTAAAATAACAGCTCGTCATATTAATTTATCATTGTTTTCAAGTAAACTTAACATGGCTACAACTTGTTTAATATTTGATGATACGAGTAAAAGGCAGATTAATGCTTCAAGTACAAATGTTATTTATTAATTCTAATATAATATAAAATAAATATAATTATATAAGCATGAGATTGATGCAAGGAAAGACAAAGAACTTAACTGTGAAAAATTTAATTATAAATAAAATTAAAAATAAATTGGTCGGCGCTCGTATAGAACAAGGGCCTAGTGACTTACAACTCTCAACCATTCCTGTGTACGTGTTATTGGCAGGAATAGAGGGGACCTACAATTTTCTGCCGAATCCGAATGGCTAGGGTGAGAAGCACTTTTTCATGACAAGAGACACCCTTGGAGGATTTTTCAATTCCTCGCAAGAGGCAGTAACCAGTGAAAAACATTTCTGTTTTTAGGTGGCATATGCTGGGAATCGAACCCAAGGCCTTCGCCGTAACAGTCCAACGCACTAACCACTACGCCACTGGCTACTACATTTAATTAAAGTTATAAATAAAGCTGAGTATAGCTGAATAAGTTTATTCATTGGTAAAACTCATTGCATAATTAAAACTTGAGTCATTGACAACTGCTGTCAATTTAATAGTGGGTCTAGGTAATTTATATAGATTTTCTTGTTGATTTAAAAGGATTTTATACTTTAAGTATGGACAAATTTTAAAAGATGTCGTGTAGATTCTACAATTATGTTGTGTTGATTTAATACGAAGTTAATATCTTGTATTTTGTTTAATAGTTAACGTGCTCAACCTTGTTCAAAATTACAACCTGATAATTGGTTAATTTATTTCTATCAAATATTTTTTCTGAGTGAATAATGAAATCATATTTATAACAAGAGAATGTAAACTAAAGTCAAAATTAATAAAATAATTTATTTTTCCTTTTAATTTTTAATATTGTTCATTGAACGTTGAACAGATTTATTAATAAATTTTTTTAACCGTAATAATACTTGAATTATTTAGAAGTACCAAATTTGCAAAATTATAATAAAATCGGAAAAAGCGTTTGATACTGTGTGGCATGAAGCGCTTTTACACAAAATGAAACTTTTTAGATTTCCCCTTTTTCTAATTAAAATAATCCAAAGTTTTTTGAAAGACAGATTATTTGCAGTTTTCATTGGTCATTCCAATTCAGATTATTTGGATATCCCTTTTGGAGTTGTCCAAGGATCAGTATTGGGTCCTATTTTGTTCAACATCTATGTAGCAGACTTTAAGATCAGAGACAACAATACACTTTGGGCTATGTTTGCAGATGATACTGCAATATACTCATCCTGTGTAAGCCCCGTAATGATTATGTCTTCCCTGCAAAAGTCACTTAAAGATATTGAAAATTATTATAAGAAGTGGAAAATTAAGGCTAATGCAACTAAATCTCAAGCCGTTTTCTTCACACGTCGCAGAGCAAGTTGTTACTTACCTTCATCTTTTCTCACATTTTACAATACTAATATACAGTGGGAAAATGAGTGTAAGTATTTGGGTATAATATTTGATAAAAAGTTGACTTTTCAAAAACATACTGCAGTAACTTTAAAAAAAATTAATATGTATATTCGGATACTCTATCCATTTATAAGCAGAAATTCAAAGCTTAGTATAGACAATAAACTTATTTTGTTTAAAACAATTTTCCAACCCATTTTGTTATATGGCGCACCTGTTTGGTATGATTGCGCCGATTGTCATAAAAAGAAATTGCAAATTATGCAAAACAAAATACTTAAAATAATATTAAAATTGCCTAAACATTTTTCAACATTGATTTTACATGAAAAAGCTAATGTCAACCTTGTTGCAACCTTATCTGTTAAATATGTATCAGATTTTATATACAAATGTCAATTCTCGGACAATAATCTAATACAAGAACTATGTGCAATTTAGATTTTAAGTATTACATAAGGGTTTTATTTTGTAGAATTTTCCCTTAAGTCAATTATATAACCTCTAGAATCTTTTTCATTATATAAAACTAATATTAAAGCTGAAAAGAACAAATTGTTAAGTTCTAAAACTCTTAAAAAAAATTATTCAAATGTAAGACTTTTTTTGTTTTTTGATCTACAATAAAGAAAATAAATAAATAATAATAATAATAATAAAATCGGTCAAGACAATCATACGTTACGTTACGTACATATGTACCTCCGTATATTTCTTTAAAAATAAGTCCGAAAAGAACATAGCCGTCAATGGCGAGCGCTACGCCAACAGCAACATGATAACAGACTTTTTGTTGCCTGAAATTGAAACCAGGGGGGATACACAGTACACGAAAAAAATGGCATCACTGGAAAATAATTTTGGTGAGCAGCTAATTTATCATTTCGGACCTTTTAACTAGCCACCTAGATCTTGTTATATTACACCTTTGGATTTTTGTCATTAAAAACTCAAAATACATCGCCGATAAGCCAACTACTATTCTGGACTTGAAATTCAACATTGGTTTCGTTCTAAATAAATCACGCTTTACATCTTCCCATTTCGTTCGTCCTGGTTCTGTGGGAAGGCAGAAGATTGTGAATAGAATAATTACCATAATATAAACATATGTATGTAGTTTTTAAAAGGGATTACTTATGGGTGAGTTCAGTAGTTCAGAAGTCTTCTGAACTCCACAAAATTACTATATTCGAAAAGTGAGGAATGCTTTATTTCACAAACTAGAAGTTTTCTGGCCGACAAGTAAAAAACGGCACTAAAAACACATCCTGCATAACTTGAAGCTAATGTTTTGCCATTTTATTGCTTTTTATCTGACTTAAAAAAAAACAAACAATTTACTAACGCATCTTATTCAAAATCAAAACTTCAAGCATGAAATAGTCAGTTTCCGACAGTATAACAAAAACGCAGCTCAATACAACAAAAATAAACGATTCTTTCTTAAACGTTCTCTGCGACCGTGAAATAGATTCATTAGTATTCTTGTGCGATAATTTATCTCTACCACACAGTAAATAACAAATCACGATCTTAATTGTAGGCAGCAAAAAAAAAAAACAAATTTCAAGTACCAAACGTTTAATATTAAATAAAAATGAAAGCAAAATTAGCAATGGAATTTAACTAAGTACATACAAATATTGTGTTTCTTTTATTTATTTTATTTAAACATTTTTTTTGATAAAATTTATTCGTTCAGATACGTCACGATTCACCTTTCCTTGTAAGTATACCTAATATATAATATATAAATTCAGTTTTTCGAAGAAGCCAAGTGGAAAGTATCTTATCAGCTCAAAATAAAAGTAAGCCCACTCACAAAAAATAAACACAAACAATATATTGATCCCAATCAATATTTCCTACGAAGACGAAACTGAAGAGCATGTTAACGCACAAATTCCAGTGTAGGTAGGTACGTACACCTTGCTATGTCTTCACATTATTAATTATTATTAACTTCAATATTTTTTTTCTTTAAAGATGTGCAAGATAAGCTTTTTAAACTGCAAGAAAATTCAATATTTCCTCTTATCTAATCTATAGACAAAGAGCTAAATGAAAAACCAACAATAATAATATTTAAAAAAAAAATACATCTCTGTTGTTGTCGTAGGGGAGAACAAAACCGAAAAGCTCCCCAATGTTATGAATTCATATGTATAGTCTTGAAGATAAGGTTCCATTTTAGGTATTGATTCAAATTCAACATAAGCCCTCTAATTTGTATATATTCTATCGCTAAAAAAAAAAATTTATATAAAAACAAGGAAAACAGGCTGTCCAATTGAATGATAGGGAAACGTACCTCTGGTGTAAGTCTTTTATGATGATTAGCCTAATCGAAGAAGTTTCGAAAAAAGAAACTTTTATTTATTTATTTAATTTCAATGAATAGCTTAAGCACAGTAAGATACATATCTTATAAATTAGTGCTAAGCGTAAAATAAGATAAAAGAGTAAATAAAAGCTACATGAGTAGTAAATAAGAAAGTAGTTAGAAGTTTAATGTTAATAATGTATATAAATGTATATATGTACATATTTTCAAATTAAATGTTCTTAATAATAATAGAAATAATAATGAAAATTAAATAAAAAAAAAATGAATTCAATGTTACTAGGCGTTGGAAGAAAAATGAGCCTTTAGCTTGCTTCTAAATCTTGTTGTGTTATCAATTCTTCTAATATCACGAGGCAAAGAATTCAACAGCCGAATAGAACCAATAAAAAAAAAACTTTGTAAGCTACAACCGTGTTTCTCATCTTGTCTACTTCTGTCTACAAAAATAAAAATCTTTTCTGGTTGGTTGAATTAAGGTGATTTTAATTACTTTTACCTTTTTTTTACTGTGTATTGTGTTTAAATTATTTGCGACAATTTAGTTATTTTTATTTCGCAACATTATCTTCCAGGCTATATTTGTTGTCATCGTTGTTCACATAACATACACGCTCCAAGAAATGTGAGCAAAAGCTTACTTAAACTGTATGCATATATTTAAAAAAAAAAACGACAACAAAAACTCGTATAGGTGCACTATATGACAAAATTTCTACTTATAAAGGAAAAAAAAAGAAACTCAAAGACAAAATGACGGATACTTTTTTTTATTTATTCACCGACCGACATCTCTAATTTGTATTTATTATTCTTCTTTTATTTTTCCATAATATAAACACACAATCGAGATTCTAGTGATTTACTTTATTTTACTTTAGTTGAGGTCAAATAATATATATTTTTTTTTTCTCAAGAAACTCGACCTCGCACTAGCTTCTTGAAATTATTAGGTGAAACTTGAAGCGAATCGTATTTCGCGGTTTTTTTTTATTTTTTTCAATTTCTGTTTCATACTGAGGTAGCATTTTAAATTATAATGTACCGAAATGCATTTTTAGAAGCCAGTTTTCTAAAAGGGATTAACAGGATTATACAAAAAAAAATAATAATTCATACAACTATGATTTTTTAATTTTGTGAGATGAAGTTGATGCGTCTCACAAAATTTAAGAACAAACATTTAAACGTAGTTCCTAATTTTTTCTCCATTCAGTTCTTATTCAATTCTCTTTTAAGTTTCAATGCTTTTGAATTTGAATTTAAAATTTTGTTTGGAATTGGAATTGGATAAATTTCACGCTTAAATTCAAAGCTCATAAGGAGTTTTGGTTTAATATAATATGTACTCATTTGCAGGTTTAGGTCAAATAATGAATATAAATTGCTTTTAAGAAAAGCAAACAAAATCTATTCACAGTCGTTGCATATATTTTTTTCAATATTCATAGTAACCGTAAAATGTATTAATTGAAAATTGTTATACCAACATCTTTATCAACTGTTTCATTTATCAATCAATTCAGATTTGACAACTGTAATATACGACTATTGAATAAGACTCAACCGCCACAAAGTAAAAGTGTTTAAAAGAGTAAACTGCGAACCGCACTGTTTCGTGGTACAATAACTTCTGTCTTTATTTTCCATAAACTACACTAAGATTCTAATTATAATTTCTTATACCTAACTTACAACTACATTTACATTTCTTAACCTATCTTATCTCTAGTTTTCTATAAAACTAAACTAACATTAGGGTTGTAAAGTGGATAACGACGATGCGACGCACCCCTTGTTCATAGAACATAATGTTCACAGATGCATGTCATAAAATAACACCATAAACTGTTTCTATGAAAAAGGTCATCGCGGCACAGCGTCGCCGTCCACTTTTATCTTATGAACTAAATAAATATAAATACCTAAACAAATAAATATTGCTAGATAACCTAACATACTCCCGCCATTGACAGCATGGCAAGTTGTCAATTTATATGTTGAAGCGGTTGAAGCGCGATACTGGCAGGTAGGAACCTCGTTGGTAGTTGGCAAAATTGATACAGGAGTTTGGAAACTATGATGATGACTATAATTAGTGCTATCCATGTTAATGCGCTTATTCCATAATGAGTTATGTGGTGCGTATCTATGTCCAGGTCAATTGGGATTCCGAGAAACTGTGGTGGCATCTTCGGAATATCTTCAACAGCGATCGTTGTCGATACGTCCTTGAGCATTCTGACATTGAGTTTTGGGAGTTGAAATGTTATGTTGACTGCGGGGCTTACGTAAGTGACATTTTGTTGAACCTTAGTAAATGCCACAAGTGTTACATCGGTAGAATAAAGATGGCAACCAGAATCCAGGCGAATAATTCCTTGGTTTTCAATTGTCTGTGTCGTTTTTAAACTCTGACACTCGATTTCAATTGGTTCTTCGGTCGGCACTGAATAGAGCCAAGTATTTGCAGCGTTCAATTGAATCCATGTTGAAGCCGGTGGTTGAAATTTGACTACACAAGTTCCAGGTAGTATTGTCTTCTTTAGTAGTAGTTCCACTTCACAAGGAGCACGCTTTCCAATATTGTAGATTGGTTGAGTCTGAGGACATATCCAAACCGTATCGATGGCTCTCATTCCCTTGCATTTCAGGAAGTCGACGTCTCTGAGGTTATAATATCTTTTCCTTGATTCCCCAAAGAGAAGATGGTTGAAGCTTGTTTGAATGCTGACAAAACGTGATTCATGCATTGTTGGGTAAGGGTGAATTTCGAATATGGTGAATGCTTCGCGGTGCACTAGAGGGATTCTTATTTCAAACAAAATAAATTCTCGGGTATTCTGTGCGGTCGTTTCCACAACATTAAAAAGCTCGTTGACTTCTTCTGCGGGTAGTCTTAAATCAAATGGTAGTTGAAGTTTGATTTTGTCTAGATGCTCTTGAAGTTGGTCACTTGTGATGATGTGTTGCTGAGCACCGTTGCCGTATGCCTTCAACATACCTTGCTTTATTTCTTCTTGAAAATGTTCAAATTCATCCATTATGAGAAATGCATACAGAACTGCGAAGTTAAGTTGTTGGAAGTCTTCACCTTGCTTCAGCTGTTCCATTACATTTTCAAAATTTGCTTGTATTTTAACAAATTGTTCCTGTGAATGGTCACTTTGCTTCTTTAGAACGTTCGATGTGACATCTTGTATTGACGACATGTTCTTGAGTAGCTGTAGGTAATACGCTTCGCTATAACTAGTTTTCTTCACCTTTTCTTCTAACATTTGAGCGTGTTCTTCATCCATTATTCCAAAAAGCGCATGTTGAATTGAACCGATAAAACTTAAGGGTGCTCTTTTTATTCTTTTGTAACGATCACCAATGATGAATTTGTTGTTGTCGGTTATGACGACCATTTTTCGGCTCAATTGTTCATGAATTTTTTGGCATCCGCTTGTTTGGTTAAGTTCCTTATGCGCACATATCCATCGTATTTGCATTATTGTTTTGCTGACGTCATCATATCGATTGATATATGTGGTGAGATTGATGAAGGCTACCAATGACCATGTAGATTTTTGCAGTTTGACAACCCCTTGGTCTTCAAAGAAAATTCCCGATCGATCCGTCAAGGCTTTCAGGTCAAAACTCCAAACTTGTGGCAAAACTAATAATAGGCTTAAAATAGTTAACAAACAATTTTTGTTTTTTATTTTTTTACAGTTTTTGTGAGTGTAAGAGTGATTTACATGTTTATTATTTTGATTTATGGCTTTATTACCTTTTTCATTTACATCTTTGTTACTTATACTTAGATTTACAATAATTTTATTACTTTTTTCATCAATTTTTTCATCAGTAGGAAAAGGACAAACATTGTGAATCGATCTTTTGGAAACTCCATTGCTAGTCCTTACGTCTACTATACGACAAAGACCATCTTCTCCAAGAGATGTCTTTTCTACCCTCCCCCTTCTCCAACTCATTGGGGGAACATTGTCCTCTTTAAGAAGTACTAAGGCACCCTCTTGAATATTATTTGATGGATTTTGCCATTTATATCTTTTCTGTAGCTCAGATAAATATTCTATAGACCATCGCTTCCAAAATTCTTTTGTGTGGAAACACACTGCCTTCCAGTGTTCCCTAATACCTTTATAATTTTTATTTTCTTCACAGTCTCTGAAGGACGTTAAAGGTTCTCCAATTAGGAAATGACCTGGGGTAAGCACGTGCATGTCATTTGGATCATCCGATAGTGGTGTTATTGGTCTTGAATTTAAAACCGCTTCAATCTGTGTCATCAGTGTGCACATTTCTTCAAATGTCATAGTACCCTCATTGATACGATAAAAATGTTTTTTAACGGATTTAACACAAGCTTCCCACAACCCACCTACATGTGGTGATCTGGCTGGTATGTTAATCCATTCGATTTCTCTTTCTGCACAAAATTCTTTTAGCAAAGGATTATTATCCTTTAACAGAACGTTCAGTTCGTTTAAACTGTTGGCCGCTCCAACAAAGTTTGTGCCATTGTCAGAGTAGATCTTCAATGGACAACTTCGCCGTCCAACGAATCTTTTTAGTGCACCAATAAATGAAGCTGATGTCATATCTGAAACTACTTCTAAGTGAGCTGCTTTCATTGAAAAACACACAAATACGCAGACATATGCCTTATCTACCCTTTTGCCTCGAATTTTGTGATGAATAAGTAAAGGGCCGAGAAAATCGATGCCAACATTCAAAAATGGTCTTGTTCTAATTACTCTATCTTCCGGTAGGTTTCCCATAAACTGATGAATTGGTCTAGGATTTGCCTTGAAGCATCTGTAGCATTTTCTCACTACCTTCCGGGTGAGTTCTTTACCTCGCAGAGGCCAAAATTGTTGCCTTGTGATTGCTAACAATCCTTGCGGTCCTATATGTAAATGTTTCCTATGTATTTTTTCTATTAAAATGTATACCCATTCGTCTGCATATGGCAGCAAAATTGGGTGCTTAGCATCAAAGGCTAGATTTGATTTTTGAATTCTTCCCCCTACCCTTAATAAACCGTTCTTGTCAAGAAATGGTGAAAGAGTTTTAAGTTTCGACTTTGAAGATATTAAGGCTTTAGATTTCAATAATTTGACTTCTAAAGGAAAATTTCTTTTTTGGATTATTTTTAAAAGAACAACTAATGATTCCTTTTTATAGGCCAGCCACGTTTTTTCTTCTCGTTTAGTTTTTAGATTTATATACTTTAAAATATATGCTACAACATTTTGGAGGAATTCAAAATTATTTTTATGATTAATAGTCTCGCAAATTGGATTAAAAATGGAAGGGAGTGAAATAAATTTTGGATTTTTTACCTCCGGAATTATTTCCGGCGAAGACCATATTTGAATCTCTTCTTTCTCTATTAGTTCTTCTTTAATAAATGTAGGACCTTCAAACCATAAGGCATTGCTTATAATTTCAGAGGGATAGATTCCTCTTGAAACTATATCTGTCGGATTAACCCTCGTGGAGACATATCTCCAACTCTTTAGGTTACAATGGGTTTGCAGGTAGTTTATTCGGTTTGAGACAAACACCTGCAGTGTAGCAGGATCCAGCTTCAGCCAACTGAGAACTATAGTGGAATCTGTAAAATAGAAAATATTATTAAAATTTATTTTCAAGCAATCAACAATTATTTTCATTAAATCAATTAAAAGAACTGCTGCACACAGTTCCAAGCGGGGAATTGTAAGAACTTTTACTGGAGCAACTCTAGATTTTGAAGCCACTAATTTGACTACTACCTTTCCTGTTCTATCTATGGACTTTATATATACTGCAGCTCCGTAAGCTTTCATTGATGCATCACAAAATCCATATAATTCGATTACTTTTGGGTGATCACAAATCATGTGTCTTGGAATTTTAATTTTATTTAATTCAATCATTTCACTTCTAAATCGTTTCCAAGGGGTTGCTATTTCATCTGGCACTGTTGCATCCCAATCTATTTTTAATTTCCAAAGCTCTTGCAATAAAATTTTGGCCATTACTGTCACAGGAGCCAAAAGTCCAAGCGGATCAAAGAGCTTAGCAATATCAGACAAAATGTTTCGTTTTGATATCTTATAATTTTCATCCCAATTTGATTTGACGAAGATTTCATCTGATGATGGATTCCAGGCCATACCGAGTGCTTTAATATTGTTCAAACTGTCTCTGTTTAAATCAACTGAAATTTGAAGATCCTTTTCTGGGAAATTTTCCAGTAATTTTGAGTTATTGGAGCACCATTTTCTCAGATGGAATCCATGATCTTTCAAAATGCCGTAAACCTGTAACTGAAGGGTTTTTAACTCATCCAAGGAATCACTACCAGTCAATAAATCGTCCATATAGAATTCAGACGATATTATCTCAGCAGCTTTTGGAAATTTGTCTTTTACCGAGTTTGCCATTATTTGTAAGCATTTAGTGGCTAGATAAGGAGCACAATTTGTTCCGTATGTAACGGTTTTCAAACGATATGTCTGTAAGGGCTGGGATGGATTCGAGCGCCAAAATATCATTTGGTAGTTACAATGGTTTTCGTGCACCCATATTTGCCTAAACATTTTTTCAATGTCACCGGAAATAACATATTTATGTTTTCTAAACCTTAACAATATATCAAATAAATTATCCTGAAGTCGAGGTCCAGTGTGCATCAAATCATTCAAAGAAGAATTAAAACTAGTTTTACATGAAGCATCGAAAACCACTCTCAATTTGGTTGAAGTACTTTCAGGTCTCAGCACATAATGAAGAGGAAGGTAATACCCTTTGCCTAAAATATTATTTGCTAGCTCCATATGCCCAAGTTCCAAGTACTCTCGTAAAAAAGAGTGGTATTGGTTGTTTAACTCAGGATTCTTTTTTAGTTTGCGTTCAATTGCAAGAAATCTGCGCTTAGCAATGATTTCTGAGTTTCCCAAGTCGGGTTTCTCGATTTTGAATGGAAGCTGCACAACAAATCTTCCATCTTCTTTTCTGCAAACATTTTTTTCAAAATTCTCTTCACACTGAATTTCTTCTTTCGTTAGTTTAATTCCTTCATTAATTTCTTCTACTTCCCAGAATTTTCGCAATTGCTCATCTAAAGTGTTTTCTGTATAAGATGCTACTTTGCAGCATAAAATAGGGTTTTCTATTAGTGCTGGACCACTTACAATCCAACCAAGTAGTGTATTTTGTAATACCATTTTATGATTATCTATACGAAGGCTTTCAGAAAGTAGAATTTCATAAAACAACTCAGCGCCGATTAACATGTCAATGCCACTTGGGATAAAATAACTTGGATCAGCTAGTTTTATATAGTCCGGTAACTTTCCTGCAACCACTTTATTTGCGGGCAAATCTGAAATGATTTGTGGGACTACTAAAACATCTAAATTTGTTTTATAATCATCTTGTTTAGATTTTATACAGACGTTTAGTCTTTCTTTTATGTTTGAAATATTTTTAGCAATACCTTCAATGGTAGCATTTGCCGGGACACTTTTAATATTTAATTTTTTCTGCAAGGATTTCGTGATGAAACAAACCTGAGAACCGTTATCAAGCAGTGCTCGACAATTGATCCAGTTTTCTTGGGCGTCGGAAACCTCTATAATTGCAGTTGAAAGCAGTACACATTTTTTATCAGATTGACTCTGTTGAATATTTGCATTGTTAACAACTACACTCTTTGCTTCATTAGAATCGTTTTCTTTGTGAAGCAGTGTATTATGGTTACGATTGCAAATTTTGCATTTATTTTCACTACACGTTTTGTTTGAATGTCCAACTTTAAGACAGTTGACACACAATTTGTAGGCAATAACTTTGTTCCATTTTTCTTTCATGTTTAAATTCTTAAATATAAGACATTGATGTGTTAAATGTGTTGTATTACATCCCATTATACATTTTGGTCTAGTTAATTCGGAAGTCTTTCTAATAGACTTTTCTAAGCGTTGACCATCACTTAACGGTCCTTGAAAAGCCTCCAAGACATAGAACTGATGTTCTAAAAATGAAAGTAAAGAGCCCACTTGTGGTAACTCCTTGGAACTTTTTAATGAAGCTTCAAACTTCATCCTTAAGTCATCCCCCATTTTCCTTACTAACAAAAAACTAATAAAAGCTTGCAGCAAATTATCAGGTGACAAATCTGCAGCCTGGAGCGCTTGTAAGCTTTCTTGAATGTTATCTTTGAATTGTTTCACACTTTCCACTGTAGAATCTACATGTGGAGCATCAACCAGGTTTCTGAAATAAATGGTGGTTATTGCTCTTTTATTCGTGTACTTTTCGTTCAGAAGTTTCCACGCTATATCATAGTTTGCTTCTGATGGAGGCAAATTTGCAATCGTAGTTTCTGCGTCACCTTTTATGACGGATTTTAAAACAACCATTTTTTGTGTTTTAGAAATTTTTTTGGCATCTATCAATTCAAGGAATAATTCCTTGAATGTATTCCATTTGGTGTAATCACCCCTAAATTCTGGAATTTCGATGCTGGGAATACTGAAAGGAAGGCTTTCTAAAGATGCCTTCTCCTTCGATGCACCACTCAACAATATTTTAAGTTCACCTTTAAGTGAATAGTACGATGCGGTGAGCTCATCCTTTTCAAACTGCTCGATATATTCTTCGCAGATTCTTTGACAATGGTCTTTTAGTCTGCGAATAGATCCGGGAGTTTCGGCACCTACACTGTAGTCCTCAAGGGCATCCTCAAGTTCGCGAAGTGCGAACTGAAACCTTTTAACTAAGGCAGTATTAGGCACTGATTGCTTTGGTTGAGGAGCTACGGGATCGCCTATCACTCTACATAATTTTTCTATTAAACACTTACCTGACGTTATGTGGTTCTTCACTTTTCCGGCGTAGTTCGTCTTAAAATACTCGTTCTTTTTGTTGGCTTCACTGAACTCCTGAAGCTGGACGTCATTCAATGTAAATAAGGCACTTAACTGCTCCAGTTTCTCCTTCCACTTGAGCAGAGACGCCTTCTTCTCATCGAAGGAAGCTGACACCATATGGTTGTATAAATCCACAACATCCTGACCAATGGTGTTCTGCTCCTTGATAGTATCCTCCATCGTTGACATCATAACTTTTATTTGAAATTTGAATTTTTTTTTATGTAAAACAACTTTATCTTATTTTTCGCGAAAAAAACGAATATTGAACTATATTTTATTTTATTTTATTTTTTTTTTTTTTTTTTTAACTGAAAAAAAAAATTT
Organism: Epistrophe eligans; assembly: GCA_951394125.1. Taxonomy (NCBI): domain Eukaryota; kingdom Metazoa; phylum Arthropoda; class Insecta; order Diptera; family Syrphidae; genus Epistrophe; species Epistrophe eligans. Next base: position 36,014,881 of record OX596029.1, read on the forward strand.
AAAACTGTATTCTAGTTTTCACTTGGGGTCACCATGAATAAGACTCAACCGCCACAAAGTAAAAGTGTTTAAAAGAGTAAACTGCGAACCGCACTGTTTCGTGGTACAATAACTTCTGTCTTTATTTTCCATAAACTACACTAAGATTCTAATTATAATTTCTTATACCTAACTTACAACTACATTTACATTTCTTAACCTATCTTATCTCTAGTTTTCTATAAAACTAAACTAACATTAGGGTTGTAAAGTGGATAACGACGATGCGACGCACCCCTTGTTCATAGAACATAATGTTCACAGATGCATGTCATAAAATAACACCATAAACTGTTTCTATGAAAAAGGTCATCGCGGCACAGCGTCGCCGTCCACTTTTATCTTATGAACTAAATAAATATAAATACCTAAACAAATAAATATTGCTAGATAACCTAACAACTATAATAATAATAAAAAGTGAATCGACTTTAGTTCGATGCAGAAGCTTCTTTGAAATCTTGTTCATGTCATAATATTTAGTTTAATGACATATTAATGCTTAAAAGTAGATCATACGTTTATAAATGTTATAGTTTTATTTAGAAAATGAGGGTAAATGGTGGGAGTAAATTCAACTCTCAGATTAAGAAATAATGGTTATATTTTTAGACTTAAACCTTAATCCACCGTAGAAGGGTAAGGGTCTATTAGATTGGAGCATCATTTCTTCTCCCTACTACTATTGACTCATTGTAGTTCAAATATTGCGATGCTTTAAATTCCTGCTTCTTAAATTACCCTACAAGGAAATTCAGGCCTTCCCGGGTAATAGCCTTTGCGAGGGATAAACAAATCCTCAAGATTATTTCTTCTCATGAAAAACTGCCCCCCATTTTAGCCGTTTGGATTCGGCAGAAAATCAGAGATCGCTTCTATTTCTGCCAATAACACTTACACAAGAATGGTTGAGAATTGTAAGTCGATAGACCCTGGTTCTATACGAGGTGACAGGCTTATAAATTTATTTATTTAATAACTTCTGTTTATATACATATTATTTCTAAAGACATTTGCATATATTTGCAGTCAAATTCAATTTCCTATTTTAGCCAAGGAGGGCCTGCCTCTTTTGTAAATTTTAATAATTTTTACCACGATTTTTCTTCTAATAAAAATAAAACTATGTACATATATAATTGTGCTTCTATGAATTTGACGCAGTTTGTTTGATATTTGAATTTAGCTTTTATCGATAACTCATTACATTATATTCCAAAGAAAAGTACATAATTCAAAAAACAAAATAAACACACGAACACATGAACACATGCAAAAATAAAACACTTCAAGTGTAATAAATTTTTTGTTTTTTTTTTATATTTATTTTTATTTACACATTTAGCTTTCAATGCAAATAAAAATAATAATTCCTTCAAAAAAACAAAGTAATCACAAATAAAAATAAAATAAAAAAAATTAATTCAAAACGACCATTGACCTTGCACACGTCTTGAGTCATTCATTGAAAGAGAGCAGACTATGAATATTCAATTCTCTTGACTGGATTAAAAAAAAAAATCAATTAATTCTGCATGACATTTAAATTGGAATTTGTACCAATTCAAAAAAGAAAGTGAAATATTTATAGAAGTTGTAACAATGAACCATTGACAATGACCGTAATAATTGGTCTTGTTCTTTGTTTGAATGAAACACACATGACATCGCCGCCCGGTTTTATTTTTTATTTTGTTTGGTTTTTCTTCACATTAAATAGAACATAGACTCGAGTTTATCTTCTCATTCGAATAAAATTAACACAGATCAAGCTTATCGATCCCATGATAGGAAAAGTCGTTCTAATATTTTAGTGAAAATAAAAACACATCTAGTCTTAAACAGAGAACAATATACCGATTGTGAATTTTGCTGTCTTATCATTTGTGATAAAGAAGTTAATCTATAAAATTAAGTTAATAATAAGTGGATTGTTTGAAACAATATTATATGCTAAAGTGGTTCGAAGCGTAAAACAATGGTGTTGAACTAATTGGAGGCCCTGACTAGTGGAGAGCTATTGCTTTTCTGACATCGTTAAAAGGGAATGCACAATGTTGTGCATATAATATACCGTCACAGGGCCATATTTTTTTTTTTAAATTGTCAATTATTGACTATTTAAAAAAAATACACTTAGATATTTGGTAAAAATTTGACGTGATTTTGTCAATTTTGAGATTGTTTTTTCATTTTTAGATGTGATCAAATTTTTTCATGGTTTAGTTTTTGATAAGCTTTTCCAAATAGGTATGTATATGAAATTGTGCATTTAATTAAAAGTCAAATATGAGTGATTATTTTTTTTGTATAATCTAAAAATTGACAATCGTCACTTATTTTTCTTTAATTTTGCAAAATTAACTAAATATTTATGGGACAAATATTCGACATAATCCCATGACCAACTCCAAGGGACATCGTAGGAGAAGATCATTTCTTATCTGTAAATAAGTAGATGTACAATAGGTATTTCTAGCTAAAGCTAAATCATTTACCCATGAAAAGTGACTCATCTGTTTATTCGATGCGGTTTCAAATTAGCTTAATCTCGACAAAGAAATCAATTCTATTGAAAATATAATATAGGCAACCTACAGAAATTATGTTTGAAAAAAAAAATTAATTTTGCAACAAAAACTAATATGATAGAAACGCTAATTCAGTTTTACTTTTTATGTCCAAGATTTCGGTTTGAATGGCATTTGACTGAAGTCGCAGAGAATGTTTGCTCCATGGACTATGGAGCAGCCAATGCAACGTCGCGTCGTAAGAAAGAAATATCTGAAATAATACCAGAAATCTGCGAACAAATTTTGTTTGCAAATAGAATTCTTAAAAGTTAAAACAAAATTGCTAATTAAAATTTTGCACATTTGTTCTTGAATTTTTTCAGTATCTGGAACACTTGTTGATGAATTTCATTTTTTGGAATTTTATATAGGTAGACGTGTACCTATGTATACAAAAAAAAATTTACTTTTCTGTCGAGACAATTCCAGAAGAGCATCATTTAACTAAGCTATATTATTTATACAAAATATCTTTATACTCGCATGCCATTCCACAAAACTAAATAGTCGTAGATTCCCATTAGGTTTATAGCTAGTTCCAATATTCTCACGAAATCAACTCAATTTAATTTCAACTGAATTCATTTAGTGAAAAATTTAAAATACTGTTTAGATTACTTGTTTTGTTGTTTGTTCCCCCTTGGTAAATATAAACATGCTAAAAAAGAGAATCATTTAATCTGAATTTTTTTATTCAGAGTTTGTAAATTGTGACACTTGTCTATCAATTTGTTTTGCTCAAAACAAAAATTCTGAAATAAAAACAAAAAAATATTTCGGATTAAACGGTTGTCTTTTCTTGCTTTTTTATTCTCTTCAAGGAGGAAAAAAGAACAAAACATGGAATTTAAACCTCTTTTAGGAACTTTTCAAGATTCTAATGGCTTTATTGTTAATGCTTTCATATTTTCTCGTATTTGTTGTAATTTCATATTAAGTTAAATAGTATTAATAAATAAATTAATAATATCATTTTCTTTTTCATTAAAAGTTAGTATTAGAAATTCCAAATTGAGTATCACAAATTCATAATATGAAGGATTATTTATGGGTTCACATTGAATTTTAACGTGTATTTTAAAACGTTTTAATTTTTCATTTGACGGGGGCTGAGTACTAAGCTTTACTAGGTAACTCCAAACAATACCTAAATTAATTGTTCTATTTTGCCGTAAATCCCATATTTTAAACCTATATTTGCAGAATAGAATCGACTTCTGTTTAATTTTACGGCCAATTCGAAATGTCTATCTATTTTTAATTAAAATATTTTGTCATTGTCCGGGAAACATGAAAGGAAGAATTCCATCCTTTTTAAAAATATAGAATTTCTACAGCATTACTTTATAAAGGCTTGACTAAAGTTAAAGGTATGATGGTAAATTATTAGACAATGCTTGAAGAGTAGCAGAAATTAGAGCTACTGTAAACCTCTTTTTTCAATGTTAACAAAACAACAAAATAGTTATTTAAAAACTAAAAAAAGTATTATTAAAAATTGTATGTACATATTAACATTAATTCGCACAACACTGTTTATTTCTGTAAAACCTAAGGACTTTTGAATTTAACCTGAATTGCAAGGCATTCATTTGAAGGGGGGATTGTTGCGTTATATAGAATGACAAAAATCTCGAATGGACAAAATCTCGAAAAAAAAAAAAAAATATCTTGAATGCAAAAATCTAGAATGACAAAAATTCCGAAGGAAAAAAATCTCGAATTACATACATAGGTAATCCAGAATTATTAAAATAAAAATAAAATCTAGAAAAACAATGTTTATTTTTAACATTAGCTCTTTTTAACTATGGAGATTGGAGGCTGTGTTTATTTTCAATTGATGCATTGCCTCTGTCACATTTTTGAGATTGGATCTTTACCCACTGTGTATGCATTTGTTAAACGATTCGCACAATGTACTGTTGTCCAAGACAATTGTTGACATCGGCGCCTGCCTGGCGACTGAACATACTCTAAGCGGAGCAAGGGAGTTGCGTGAGCGGGACAGAGGACCCAAAAAGGGAGTTAAAATCCTAGGAACCCGCGAAGCGGGCCACCCAATGTTCTGCCACCCAACGTAATGTTGTCCAAGAAAATTGTTCACAAAAGTCTGGAATGACTTATATTTGTTTTTATAATTCATTTACGAATGTTGCTGAAAAAATTTGTTTTAACGGTAAATTCAATAATTTCCACATTTCGGTATTTGACAGTAACACATATATGTATTATGTACAAATACATACATATGTACCTACATTGAATTTTTAAAATCATATGAGCAAGATAGATCTCAAAAACCAAATACTTTTGAGATAAGTGCGGGAGCAAATTTTAAGAATTGTCTAAAAGTCAATGGTTTTTCGAGATTTTTGTCATTCTAGATTTTGACTTCCGATATTTTTGTTATTACATTTTTCTTTCGTTACATTTTCATTCCGAAAACTTTTTAATAAAACAGGACCTAAATTTTGAGAAATGCTTTAAAACTATAACAAAAAAAAAAAACACTACAATTACATTTTTGGAAAACAGTTTTAAAATGGATGTTAATTATTACTAATAGGAAAATAATTCGACTCTAAAAATTTACTGGTAAGAAGTAGCCTAGTTTTTATATTTCACATTTGCTACTACCGAACAACAGCTGTCAAAACGATTTAAAAAAGAAAAAACACAAATAAAAGAAATTTTGCTAAACGGAAAGCAGAACAAAACATAACTTGAACCAAAAATTAATTCTAGTTTAATAAAATGGACAACTCCATTCGGTACTCGAATAAACATCAAAAACCCATTCGCAATAGGAATCTACTTCTGCTTTTATTGGCAGTAATTCTACTGTGGATGTGGTATTTGTAACTCGTGTAAAAATCTACTGTACCTACTGTGAATAGCTTCCCAAAAAAAAAAAACGACTATTGTTACCCAAATACTTGGCTTCGATAAAACGCGTGGTAAACTTTGTGCGTTAAAAATGATAATCCCAAGGAAATTACTCACTTTGTCTAAATAACACCATCTTAAGAAAGCTTCGCATTTTTTTAAAATTCACCCAAACTTTGTAAAACAATTGAAGCAGGACAAATCCAATTCAACTGTAGGTTCTGGGTGTTGTTGTCATAAATCCTAAAATATACACCTAAAAGCCTAATTTCCTAAAAGGATAAGGGCTTTAAAAATGTTAAACGGTGCACAACCTGTAGGTAATGCGATCCTTTACAGTTCTTTCACACTAAATTTTGTTTTAATATTTTTTGTTTTGTATTTCTTTGAAAGTAATAAAACCTTTACAGAATGTATTGTATCTTTAATTCAAATTACCCCCACCCCCCGACTTGTGATATTATTATAGGCAATATCAATACAAATATTGACTCAGACAAAATCAGTTATAGATTTTCCATTAACTATATCGTTATATAGGCATCTATATTGATTATATGTTAAAAATGCGTCCTTGAATTTAAATCAATTAAACCGATAGGACACAAAAAAAAACATTCTTTTCCAATCAGAAATCTACTTTAATTTACATAGGTATTTCAAAACACGCAAATTATTCCTTCATACTTTCGCCTAATTTTCATCATTGGGAGTAAAATACGTCTTCTGCTTTTTGGCATGGATTATAGCTTAAGTTTTGTTTTGGACAATCAGACGAAATATATATATATAAACATATATACATACATATGTATAATAGAAATAAAAAGAAAATATGAACGAACAATACAGAGTTGTTGATAAATTAAGATAACTAATCTTTGGTCGAAAATAGACACAACGGAGAAACACTTCAGTTATAGGCGAGCAATATGACTTATTCGATGGTGTTTCGGCGATAGCGGTTGAAGTAACTAAATAGATGATGATTCTAAATGACTAATCCGAGTTCGTTCTAAGTCAAGCGGCAGCTAAACGAACCCAAAACCATAGAATAAACTTGACAACGCGACAAAGAATGACTCGCTTACAGGAGGGACCGTCTCTGGACCCTGGAGGCTCATAAAAGACTGTAAATTGTGTGAAATGGAATACAAAATTTATAAAATTTGTTGTTTCTTGTGTTTGTAACAACCAGAATTTAGAAATTGGTAATAAAAAAGCAACATACAGCGATCTATCAGGTGACTTATGCTTTTTCAGTGATAATTTATTCAATAAGTTGCCCGAAGTGAAACATTTTGTACACAATATTCATGAAGCAATAGCAACAGCAACAACAACAATTACACACTCGCTAATCTGAAAACAGGAAGTTGCTATTTTTCAAACTATTTATCTATCCTTCGCTTCAGAAGGTTACTTTTTAGCAAAAAAAATAACACTAGTTATAAAAAAGAAATTGGATTAAAATAACAGAACAAAAAATGAAATAAAATTGCTTACCTGAATGCGTTGGAGTAGTTTCAGAGGAGTAGGAGAAGGTGCAGCACAGTATGGAAAAAACCAGTTTAACCTTTGATTTATTTATTTTTGTTTCCTTTGAAAAATTAAAAAAAAAAACATAAAAACTACGTCTTTAGAGTTTAATTTACTTTAAATTTCTTGTCTTCCTATTAGCTTTCAAATTTATTTCCGATTTGAAAATCAAGAAACAAAATAATAGAAAAAAAAATAACTTTTGCTCCGGCTGCTTTCTTTCTTCTTTTCTGGGTGTTTTGCACTTTCTACACTTTTTTATTTGATTAAATTTTTCTATGACATGGGACAGCGGACATAAAAGAAACGAAACATAAAAAAAAGAAATTAATTTTCAGACACTTTTTTTCACTTCGTCGATGAAAAATGAAGACAAACTACTGTGATACACTTTTGTAGCAATTTATCAACATTGATTAGTTAAGTTCTTCAATGAGATTTTGCTTTGAGTCTTGTTTCTAAATATTTGTTTTAATTTATATCGAATTTTATAAGAAATCACTCCGACGATTAAAAAAACCCAAGATGTTGCAACTTGCATGTACGAAGTCTAGGGTGACATTTCAATTGGAAAATGTAGAAGAAATTTTTTATACGTGTGACATCGAATGAGAAAGAAGTTGTTTTGTTTTGTATTAACAAAAGTATGCTTGACTCTTTTACTCGTGTTTGAAATTGACAACTCATGACAGAAAGGGAATGAAAAGGAAAGGAAATGGTCGAATCAAAAGAAAGTGTTTGGAAAATCTGATTGGGCTTTTCCAAAAACTATATATCTATAACTATATTATATTTGGCGGTTCTTGTTGGGGAGAAAACAATGCAATACAAACAAATATACTTACAAATACAAACACTTTTCCAAAGGTGTGACTAGTGTGCACATTATGATTTATCGTAGTATATGTGAGTATATTTGTTTGTATTGCATTGTTTTCTCCCTAACTAGGGAGAAATGTCACATTGATTTATGGGGGAACTTCCCAATCGATTGTTAAATGCACCGTTTACATACGATCGTTTTACTTAAACCCTGTCTACATGTTGAAGAAAAAACCCCTTTTCCTTTCTTTACAAAGACTGCTTTTAAACGCTGCAAATATGCTGCAATTATCCTTGCAATTTTTGAGCATGTAGGTGGGGGACGTATGCGGTGTCCGGGGTAGACAAAGTTGCAGAGGTTGAAATAATTGCAGAGTTATCGCTCTTTCTTATTGTTTGAGACATAAGCGGAGTAAAGAGTGACGAGATATTATTTCCTTCTCATTTAACAAAAATTGCAGGTATTAAAATTTGCAGCGTTTAAATGGATGCTGCAATCGGAAAGAAACTCAAAAGAGAATTGCGGATAGAAATTGCAGTCGTCTAAAAGCAGTCAAAGTAGTTTTTAGTGATAGCTTTAAGATGTACAAATTTAAGAAGAATAAAAGCTAACTTTAATTTTACAGTAGTTTTATTGACAGGCGCATCCAGTGATCCGTTTACAGTTTTGTTTCCTAAATTGCAACAGCAATCATCCTTATTATCTACTTTAAAACAAATAACTTATCTCAACGAAAAATCATTTCTTCAAGTAAACCTAGGGCTTACAACTTGTTCTTACACTGGACGGTGCATTATTGCGCTGAAAGTGTCTACTAGAGTGTGTTTTGTAATTAAAGCTACGAACAAACTTAAGATTTAAAATAACAACAAATTCTTTTCGGAAAGTTTAGGTACGATTTGTCGGAAAATATTTTCCATACAAAATTTTACAGTTCGTTTACAACATCGTAAACTTTTCGATGTTTACCACGTTTACGATGGTTTTCCGACGTTGCATGAAAAGCCTTATTATTTTGGTACCTAATATTAATGGCAGAAAATACATGCAGTCGTATTTATCAGATTTTTGTCTATTTAGACACTGTCTAACTATTTTCAAATTGGTGGAAATATGCTTTATTTAATAAACATAAATGTCACATTATTCACGGTTAAGACAATCTACTCTTGTGTCTAAGTTAGGCAGATATCATACAACAATAAACAAGGTTTTTGAACACATTTTCCAAAGTTGGACAGTTGTCTAAAGTTAGACAACGTTTATACATAAGACCAATTGTTTTTTTTTTTTTTCAGTACTAAAATGAAGGAATTTTTTTCTTATTCAGGTGGGATTTTAAAAATCTTATCTAGCATATTACTGTCACTGAATAAACGCTGAACAAAATATAAGAGGCGAAATACCATAGATGTCGTACATTTCTATGCATGAAATTTAAAAATGTCTAGTTTGCTTTATTGATAAATGCGAGCTTCGATGTACAAATTTTAAAAGTTCAATTTTTTTCCTGAAGTGGCGTGTGGAGAGCTAGCATCGCAGTCTCTAATTTTGGCGACATTTTTTTTGATAATTATTGTATGAAACTGACTTTAGACTAGCAGTCCATATTATATACGTCCATGACCATAATATTCGTCAATATAGAGGCAATACTCTAGCGGAGGGTTTTAGAACCCTGATATAGACATGAGATGGCAGTATCTGTTATAAATCGTATGGGATTTAAGTAATGTTCTTTAAAAATTATTTAATTAAAATAAAAAAATAATTTAAACAAAAACTAAAAGTATTTTTTTATAAAAAGAAAAAGTTAATCTTTGATTTAAAAACAATTCTATTTTTCCTTGGATGCTGAGGTTTAACTAATCTTTTATTTCGTTGCTTTATGTTGTTAAATATAAAATAAAACTGAAATTTAAAAGAAAAAATGTTTAGCCTTGTGGGAGAAAAAATCAATTTATGTTTATATATATTTATATGTAATTATTTTACCTGAATGGAGGAAATGCACGTAGCTCTTATGGCGGCGATTTTAGTATGTTTATATTAGGGTACTTTTTTTGCCACCAGGTATCGAATTTTAACTTTCTAGTCGTCAATAAAATTCACGGTTGCTGCTGGCTGTTCACCCTAGGAAAAATCCTTAACTACGCCAATCCTTGCGTTCGAGGAACTATCAGATAAGCTATCCACCTATCCCAAAAATTTTGAGTTCGAAAATTATTTTGTCAAAAATTTTGAGTTATTGCACGTTACCATTTTATATTGTAAATATTTTTTTATTTAATTGTCCCTCCTGCCTAACGGAAGGAATAATAGACCCCATATTATTTTTTTTTTTGTTTAGACACAAACTACCTACACGCTCCAGGTTTTTGATGCATTTTATTCAAAACAATTTTTTATTGTATCTTTCTCTACTAAATCCCGCTCGGATGAAACAAAATGTTTGAGAGCGAAAAACACTTTACTCAGATATCAAATAAATCTTATAATCTTCGTCGAAAAATCCCTGATAAGGAATTTCCGGTAGGATCTTTTAAAATTTGATTAGTGTACCAAAATACTAAATCCACTTTCCAAACATGGTTCTGAATAATACACACATGGTTTACTCTTTATCTGTACAGCCCTTCTTTCTTCTTTTTTTCCTCTTATACAAAAGTATAACCATACCAAAGTATAGTATGATGGCGTGGACTCCCTCAACTCAAGTCCACTTCACACTTTAGAAGTTTTCCACACTCCAGTCTCTTTTTTCTTCTCGATCTGTTAAGTCGTACATTATTTTCCCTTCGCGTGTCCAACGCATCAGTTAGGTTTTAGATAAAAAATTAATATTTTTGTTTTGTTTTCCTAAATAATGTCTCGAACAAGATGGAATCGAAAAAGTTTAGCTATCGTTAGCATAAGTCTTTTGGTAATCTACATCCTATTCTCAATTGGCTATCATAATTATCAAATCGACAATCTTATCCTCGACTCCAAACCGGAAGACGTATGGGAATATGTTGCGGATTTTAGGAATATGCGATCACTTAATCCAACAATGTGAGTACCAATCGCTGTGTATTTTTTTTAGATATGTACATTACATTTGAGTAGTTAAATAATAAAAAAAAACGAAAAAACTATTTCTGTGTGGAATATCAATTCCTTGTTGGCGTGTAAACAAAACATTCTAAAAATAGAAACGGATGGCCGGCAAATGAGATGGAAATATTTATTATAATGCTGATTGCTGTGCCGCATATTAGTGTGTAAAAGTTTTTCTAACGACGGACGGTAATTTTATGGGATTTTATTTAATATAGGTAGTCCAGAAAATTACATGTACATACATAGGTATGATCTTCTCTAGCTTTGAAAAAAAAACAAAAAAACTAAAAAAAACAAACATTTAAATTTTAAATACTACACTTAACATATATATAATTACAATTCTATTCTACAAAACTTTGGAAAAAAGGTGCATCCTATAATTTAGTTTTTGTTACCTATAAGGAATCCATTTACATTTTTTATTTAATTTTTTAATTAATAAATTTACTTTAACAATCATTTTAGATTGGATTTCAAAATCACAGCTGATGATAGTAATAGCGGTTATTGGAAATATTCTGTTGAATATCACGAGCATCTTTCTCATTGGCCATATTGGAAGAGCGTTGCTTTCGGTGATTATTCTGCTATAAAACCTCTGCCGGGACACGGCGATTCATACTTGATTAAATCCATTCACAGAACATGTTTCTTCGGAGGCTTATACTGTCGTAAGTAATATTTATTCTTGAACACAAAATATGACTGAAGCATTTAAAGTAAGATCTAATTTTTCAAATTTTAATTTTCAGTGCGATCCGAGAGTGATTTCAAATTCAGTGCTCTTGGCAAAGATACCTATTGTGCAGAGAAAGTTAACTTCCAATGTCCACCATTTCTAAGTTTGGCATGTCGACGAGAACTTGAATTTCAACGTAAAGCTGTAATGAGCAATTTGTCAGTGTTCTTTACAAAATCGAGAAAAAACTAGAAAATTAAAATAAATTTAATTGAAATTATGAATAAGTAAGACTGCGTGCTGCATAGACGAATTTTATCGCGTGAGATTTTAACACGTGTTTGAATGGCTCTTTGTGAATGTAGATAAGTTTTTAGTAAATCATCTCCTACTGGCTACCATTGATGCATTAAGAAAGCGTTCTTCTCTAATTTACTTTTGTACTTTAAAATAAAAAAAAAAACATGTTATTTTCTGTATTCCATAAAATTTTCTTTTAAAACATTTTATTCAATAAAAATTAATCTAACAATTGTATGATATTAAAATTATTTATTTAAAAAATGATTAATAAAAAAACTCATTTATGAAACAAGAACTTTTAATTTACTAAAACTGTTTTTTTTTGTTTTGTTTAAGATTTGTTAATTTGGGTTAAATTCAAACTATTCTAACTACATGGGAGGGGGCGGAAGCATATCTAATTATTTTATTTATTTTATTTTTTAAATAAAACATAATATTATAATTCAACATTTAATGTTTGAACAATAATATAAAACTCAGCGGAACCTACTTCGTTAGGTTTTGAGTGAGTGTCTGTTTTCATTTTGTATTTATTCTTATATATCTATAACAAAATTGGATTAACTTATTTGTCTGGGAAGGATAAATCCAGACGCCTTCGTTTAGTTGATTGTGGTTTCCCTGGCAATTCTGTACCAATCTGGGAATTCGAATTTTTCACTAGCCATTGTGTTAGCTTCGTTGATTGCGATTTTCCACTTGTTACACCATTTGATAGGGTCCTTGGTGAACGTTTCACAGTTCCAGATAGTGACTTTCGTCGCTTAGGTGTTTTCGGCAAGAGTTCAGTTATATCGTCTAAGGATGAAAGAGAAGGTTGAGCTAAACTATTCGTATGCTGACTGCTGATCAGGTAATTGGTAATTCTGTTTTTGGGATGACCAGAAGTGGGTGGCGTTGATTGACATTTATTGCGTATGGGAGACATTTCGCCGTTAGAGTTAATTCGAACTGTATTACCAAAGGTGCCATTCGTAGTTATCTCGAACATAGCGTCTTCATCTTCAACGCAGTGTTGATGGGAGGAGCTTTTTGTCTTTTTTTGTGTTGTCGGGGTATTTTTATTACCAGCCACTATGCCACTCCGAGGCTCAAGCATTCGCTCTAGGATATCCAAACATGAACGTGGTTTAGCTGATTGTCGTAACTCAGAGCCAAATATTTTGAAGCCTTCGAAATGGGATTTGTTGCTCTGTTGCTGCGAACACGGCAGACTCAGGTCGCTACAAGTACTAAAGAGATCTGGGGATTTTGCTTTGCTGAAGATTGGCCTATGGATTGTAACCATTGGTAGTTTGGCCGTTGACTTCCGACGAGATACTGTACTCTTAGGTGGTTCCATTTCACGATCGTTGGTTGAAGAACCAGTGAGTACAATGACTTCCTGATTGTTACTAGTCTGTGAGGCAATTTGACATTCAGAATCTGATGTTTCCCTGTCCAGCATCAATGGGAAGTGATAGTCGGAGTTCCTTGGCGCTGGTGCGATGAAGTCTGGAACAACTGAATTATTTGTTGGAGTAAGTGCCTGACCAAGCTGTATACTTTCGGCGGGACTCTCGCTGATAACCGACGGTGTCGGTGATGGTGGTTTATCATTTTTTATCTTTGGAGAGATTTTTTTTTTCAAAAGAACCACAGATCGACGTCGTCGTCGAGCTATTCCTTTCCCTTTCGGTGACGTTTTTTTGTCTATAACCACCTGAGCAATTGCTACTTTCATGTATTTACTTGTGCTTGGATTTGATCGTGTATGACGTTGCATGCCACGAGTAGATATACTGTGTACACCCAGAGGTGCTAATTCCGTAAGATTCTTTGGGTATCGTTTGGGAATTTCAGGTTTGTTTTTAATGTTGTTTGTAGTTTGTTTCCTTGTTTCTTTTGAAGTCTCAGGACTTTTTAAAATGGAAATACTTTTTCTAGTACTTCCTGTATTTTGTTTTTTTAATAGGATTATTTCTGGTACTTCAAGTGTTTTGGCACGTCTCATTTTGTTTTCTGAATTCCCTGCTTTTCTTCCGATATGTTCGTTGCTAACAAACTTTTGAGCTTCCTCGAGCATTAAAGCAATTTTTGAAATCACTTTACTGGAAACAACTTTTGGGCTGTCAACGTCTTTTTTGTTTTCCCTTTCTTCAACTTTTTTCTTGCTTTTGTCTTTAGAGGGAGAGCAGTTTTTATGGCCAACAGCAATTTGGATTTCTTTCTCTGATTGAATCTGTTTAATTGATTCTTCTATTATTTTCCTATCTTCTTTACAGGTGTTCTTGGTTTTTTCCTGTTTATCATTCCTATTGTCTTGGAATGATTTTAATTTTACCTGAGCTGTCTTTGATGATTTCGCTGTTTCCTGGACTAATTTTATTTTATCTAATTTAGCTCCTTTCTCAGCTTCATCCGTTTTTGGCCTTGAACTTCTTTCAGGTTTTTTGTCCTTTGAAATATTTTCTTTCTTCTGATTTTCTTTGGATGAAGGGCTTTTGCCTTCTAGAAGCTTTTTGTTGTCTTTATCCTTCTCTTCATCATCTTTTTTGGAAGAAGCACATTTCTGCTTCTCTTGGGTTTCTTTTACCTTTTTATTACTAACCTCTTTATTTATTTTTGTCTTTTCTTTATCTTTTTGACGAAAGTTTTTAATTCTTCTATCTGTTTCAATGTCTTTCTTTTGCTTTGTAGCACCATCAACCTTCACATTATCAGTCTCCAAAGATTTGCCAGACTTTGTGCGTATGGGCAATGGACTTATAGGACTTGACAATGTCCGAGATCTTAGACTTTTGCTATCATCCAGACGCGTATTATTATTGTTGCTTCTTGTTGGAGTCTTGATAGGCTTTTTTGATTTCCTTCGATTCTTTATGGAAATATTTTCTAAATCCTTCGATGATTTCTTGGTTGTAATTCGTATTTCGTCTTCATCTTCTTTGATTTCTTCGATAAATTGACTATTTCGTTCATTTGGTATTTGAGTTTGATCATCGTCAGATTCCGATTCAGAAACCAATAGCAACGGGGACATAACAACCAAGTCTTCTGAGATATTTGCTGCATTCTCATAATCCATGAAACTGGGTTCTTCATTTATTCTTTGTACCTCGTCATCCACTCTATAGATGCCACGTTCTTGTTTAACCTGAAAATATTCTTTGAATAATTCCTCAGTGTCTTTTTCGGACGAAGAACTTAATAGCTTTACAGATCCAGAGCTTAGAGAATTTTTATTTTGGTTTTGCCACTGCTCGAGATGCCTTTGGAATTCATTTCGTGACACAATTGGGAATTCCTCATCGAATTGATGACAGTAGCGCCTCAGGCGAAATTCTCTGTTTTATTGGATTAAAAAAAATAAAATAAAAACAAACCCTACATTAAAAAATGCTATCAAAAACATGAACTTAAATAAATATTAAAGAGATATTGTTAGTAAAGACGCATACCAAATCCATAGGCAATGTTAGAGGAACTCCCAGAAAATTCCAAAGCTAAGCATAATTATTGTATTTAATAACAACAAATGCATTTTGGATTTTAATTATTCTAGCATTAAGTTATTTATTAAATTAAATTTTTTAAGGGAAATCAACTTACCGGCAGAAATTAATAACTCTTTCACGTTTTAAGAAATAATCCTCCAAGTCAACTTTGTTGCTAATACCTTCTTGAAGCTGTGGCAATTGAAATTTTTCTTCAAATACTTTAACATCTACAAACTGTCTTTCAAGGCGGCCACAGAGTCGCAGAAGAATATGCAGGAGTTTTATATCAGACTATAAATAGAAAATTGGGGATTTTATTTGCTTTATGATATATGTAAATATGCTTGTGGTAACTTTTTTCAACAAGTTTCCCCAAACTGAGTTTTTTTTTTCTTATGGGTTTTGACAGAAAATTGTAAAATTTTGTAAAGATTTTTGCAAATTCGCAAGATATTTTACTTTACCAAACAGACATTAGTAATTGTTGTTTTCTTACCGTGACGTCAGCACTAGAGATGATTATAGATGTTTTGTTTTCGAAATATCTTAATAGGATTCCAGTACAAAATTTGTTATTTAGCATTTCCCCACGATTATCGACGATTATGTGATCAAAGTTTACCTTATCAATTTCGCAGATATTTTTCAAAGTACTCCATTTGATAAGAAATACCGTTTCGAAGTTAATATCTGTGGGAGAGTAATATGTTAAATAGGAATTTAATTTTAAATAGTTAAAAATAAGCCATTCTAATAGGAGCACATAGAAATAAATATTGCATGTATATGTAGTTCTTAACTGCTAACTTAGAAGTATAGTGCGAGCTCCATTATAGGCAAAATTTCTCATACCTATTTACCTCAACAAAATTGTCACTTAACTCCATTGGACTTGGCTCTTAGCTGGAGCAAGCGAAGAAGAGTTGGGTCGAAACCCCATAGCGTATTTAGATGCGAATGCCAGAAGCCCTTGGAGTGGTGGTGATGAATTTTATTTCAAATATTTGAAAGCATTTGTAAGATAGGTATACCAAAAAACTATTGTATGAACAAATGGGATTGATTCGTTAATCAACAAAACCGTTCTATGCGAGTTGTGGTTAATAACTTTATATCTTATAAAATAGAGCAACAACAGAAGCATACATCCGCATAGTTTACTGCGATAAACTTCCCCGCTTATGAGTTAAGCTGATATATATAAAAACAGTGCTTCCACATTTTGTTTTGAACTAACTATTATAAGTTGATTTAGTTGCTGTTATAAATAAAGATACCGCCGATTGAATCATAAATGGAAAGCTTTATGGTAAATTGTGAAAAAATAAAAAGAATTTTATATAAAAGGTATTTTTATACCCACAGGCTAATGATGTGTATCAGGGTAGGGTAAACAAGGGTAAACATCCAAAATGATTGAATATAGATTTAATATAGATTTGTTTTTCTTGTAATCGAAAATCGTTAAAATGTTGGAAATTTTTAAATAAATATGTCAAGGGTTAAATGTCGAACATGTTTGACAAATCTTATAAAGTCCTTTCTTCACGCAGTTCAATAATTTCCAAATATTGATGCAAAAAATAGAGAAGATATAAAATATACATATTATACTTTGGTACTTTTTTTATTAAAAATTGTATATATGTAGGTAGTTAAGTAATTTTAATTTTTCGAAGCTTTTATCAATTTTTATTCGAACATTCAAACCCAGATAATAATAAATAAATATATGTATGTAAAGATTATCCCCATGTTATATACCTACTCATCTCTTTTTTCCTTTTGTTTGTTTATTTTCCATGCATATGTTGTCCTTTTTCTTTAAACTACTAAAAAACAAATAGCCAAGCCACCTATCCTAACTGCCAAGTAAAAACTTAATTGAAATTAAGTTCAGGCTCCCGTGTTGTTTTTGTAACGCATGTATTTTTTTTATATATGTATATTGATCAATTCTCACAAAAACGGCTATGTTTATTCCCGTATTTTCCAAACAGCGACAAAATGCAAGCACTTCAAATAACGGTAAATGGGAACGAAAGTTTCATAAGTCTGCAGCTAAATCACGTATCCTGTTTTTTACGTGTTTTTTTTTTAACATGGCGCTTCTGCTCTTAATTCCTAAGACACGATGATTATTCTTCGACAAAATGTTTCTACGGCGAATAACCTAAGAAATTACCTTTTTTACAACTAAAATACTTCTTCTAATAAGGTTATCTAAAAAACAAAAATGTTTGTGAGCGGTATCAATAAGGCTAATATACCCACTGAGAATATTTTATCAAAACGATAGCGTATCGAAATTGTATCTGCATCGGCACAGTGTTGTGAATCAGGCCTTATTCCCTCATACTTAAATGCACATGCATCATTTTTACATCATTTAAAAAAATTTAAATTTAAAAAAAAAGTAACAAGCCATTTAAGTTTATAATTCCAATTCTTATTCTTGGAACACCTTCTACTTCTATGACTTGTCAATATTTATCTATCAACAAGAGTGACTTATCCTTTAAACAAATTTCATAATAAATTCACTTGACCCTATTCTATTAAATTCGTAGTCGACTTGAATAACCAAACGCATAACAAAAAACAAGCCATTGATATCAAAACTTGTTGTCACAAAAAAAGTCTTAAAATACTTCTTAAAAATTAAAGGTACTGCAATTTAGTAGGTATTAAGGGAGCCCACAAGACTGCCAACAGTAATTATTGTTCTAAGGTTTTTTTTTTAAATCCAATCTAAAGAAGTAGAAGCGACATAATAAATAAGCTCAAAAATAATGACGTCCACAACCCATTTTATGTCGATGTCGACTAATAAAATATACATAAACCGATAAAAAGTTTTTCTTCCATAATTCACCAAGCACGAAAAAGAAAATAAAAAAATACATTTATAGGTTCTCCAATAATTGCTTTTTTAATAAACGCGGAAAATGCAGACAAGCTCTGAGTTTCAGATTGTAGTTATATTTATTTGCTCAGTCGTCAACCTACAGAATGCACTACATGAACAACCAACCCCCCAGGAGGTGATAGATAATTTAGCCCCCTATTACTCTCCATCTGACACACAAATTAACTCACCAGTTGTCTTCTCGATCACTTTTACTGTCAAATGTGTAAGCACGCTCAAGTGGAATCGCCATCCCTCTATAGCTTCCTCGTCCCGAGCCACAATCAAACACTTTTTCGTAGTGTCATTGGTTAGGATTGAACCGAGGAACGTCGCAACAGTGACGACCTTTCCCAGGCCACTCTCGTCATTCAGGATACAAGATTCGCCTTTCTCGTGGTTTTTGTAGAGGAATCTAAGGCCCTCCAATTGCCAGGGCTTCAAATATTGACATAGTCTACCAGCGACCATGTGCTGGGATTGGCCGCCTAACATAAGGCTCTCCTTGAATTGCTCCGCTACGAAATGAAATAGTTGGGGCATCCTTGTACACACACACCAATCGAATTAGTTAAACCGTATGTTTTTTTTTGGATTTAGAGGTTGTTTAGGTTGATGTGGTACAGGGTTAGATAGATCGTTAGCAAAATGTAAAGCAACTTGATGTAGAAAAATACAATGAACATGGAGAACGACTCGAGATCGGATGAGGCCGGAGAGTCGAACAATTCTTGACCAATACGAGTGTTTGTAAATATGGAAATAATAAAATTGAACATTATTCGGTAAGAAGCGAGTTAGCAGAGGAGAAGCGAAGCGATTGCGAGTTCACAACGCAGCGTTTTGTAGTGTGGACATGGACGACGACAGCCTTGACACTGTCAGCATTATTTTTGCCTCGGGGATTTTTGATGCAAAGATGATTTATCGTTTTGGTGGTTCACTGCCCTTTTCGTATGAATTTGTAATTGGCGCGCACTATTGTTGAATGTTTTGTGGCAAACAGAAAAAAATGTAATAATAGTGGAAGTAGGCACAGAGTTCACTTTATTGGACAAAACCGTCTACGCGAAGAGAAACTTGAATGTTCTGAATTTTTTTTTTTTATTTTATGGACTGACGGCAGACTGACAGTTTGCTCAGACTTGGCCAGTGTTGAGAGACTGAAAGTTTTGCGCGGGATTGAATTTAGGTGAAGCCAATTAAAAGTTTTATAAAATGACATTCTAATTAACTGAGGCTTGATGCACACTTGAGTTGTTTTTTTTACTGGTCTGTGAATTACAGACTGTGATAGACTTGCGAATTAAGGCTCTCCCAAATTAACGCGAAACATTCGGAACAACGACGAAACTTTCCAATATGAGATTCGCCCTACAAATAAATTTTGAAAGGCGATAGTTTATTCGTTGTTCCGAATGTTTCGCGTTGGTAGAGCTTTTAAATTGATTTAAAAGTATCCGTATTTTTTAATTCACATATCCCATTCGTTTTTTTACTCCGTATTTAAATTACTACGCTATTAAGCTATGCGCAAATCGACGCAATGGTGGTGGCGATCACGATAATGTTTATCGCGCGATAAAGATACGATCAAAAACCTGTGTGGGGGGCAGTTCAGAAAATATAAGATCCAGAAAAAACCTCTAAAAGATCCGTAATCTTTAGATTATTTTTTTTTACTCCATTTATCAAGCAATAAACTGCCTATCGATGGATTAATCAGTAATTTTTGAAATTGAGATGGATGTGAACGCAGGCAAAGTTGACGCGGTAAAAAATGTTGTTTCTTAATTTTTTAGTATTCTTGGTATTAATTAGCAAATATTTTCTCACTTTGTGCGGTATAGTGAACAAATGGTGCTTGTTGTGTTCAACAATCATCGCGTAACTGAACGCAGCAGTGCAACGTGAACGCAATCCACATATCGCGTAGATGTGTGCCTCTCCATTGATTCACATGTGCGGCATCCATATTGTTATCGCGATCGCCACCGCCATCGCGTCGGTTTGCGCAATACTTTAGACTACAGAATCGGTTGCCTAGTCTTGAAAAATGTGACATTTTATTAAATTAAATAAAGCATATTTCTAACTATACATATTTTGAAAACTTTTATCTACTTAGACACTGTCTAACTATTTTCAAATTGGTGGAAATATGCATTATTTAATAATAATAAATATCACATTATTCACGGTTAGGACAATCTACTCTTGTGTCTAAGTTTTAGGCAGCTTTAAGACAACACTAAGCAAGGTTTTTGAACACATTTTCCAAAGTTTGACAGTTGTCTAAAGTTAGACAACGTTTATAAATAAGACCATGTCTAATTAGTGAAAAATCTAATAAATACAGCTCTTAGTTTATAAGCGGACATTTTTGTCGCCGCGAACTTTATATGGCAATTATTTTTTAAGCAAATATATACACGGACAAAAAAACACACCAATTGTTCTCTTCATTTTCCATATGTGCTGTCTATTTTCTTCACTAAATTTCGTTATAACTGGCAAGAAATGTCTCTTTACCAAGACTTAAGAAGATTCAAACAAACAAATTAGGTTTGCCGTCGCTCGTGCAGACTTCAAAGTATGTACACTTTCATTACCTGCGTTCCTTTTGAAACGGTGAAGTGCTAAGTTGCAAGCGATAATCCAGTACTTCCAGCAACTGATAAGTCTAATCGCTAAACTAAAGGCCGTGTAAAGCTATTTTAACTTATAATTTGGTTAGTTTTATTCTTTAAATCTAGTACGCTGCTGATGGGAAATGAAATTTTTATGTATTTGGTATCGTGGAATTTCTTACAAATTATTACAATTTGCTGTCAAAACCTATTGCAAAAAAAAAAACAATTTTGGGAACTTGGTAAAAATTTTAAATTATCAATAGGCATTTATTCTCCTATCTATCGCAAAAAAAAAAATCATATCGATTATGGAATCCACAAAACTGGATCCGCAGTGTATGGTTCTCTTTGCTCTTTAGTCATTCGTCGTGAAAAGAAAAGAGGACACTATATTGCGAATCACTGTGGATCCAGTATTTCGAATTCCATTATCAAATCCATTCCAAAATTAAATTAAACGTGGTCAAAATAAATTTTAAACGAAAAATGCTCTAAAAGAAATTGGGGTAAGGTTTTAAAAACTACAACATAGGTACTGATGAAAAAATAAGTAAATCAAAAGTGAAATGGGAAAAAACTGGAAAAATAGCATTCATATTTAAAAATCATTTCTAAACCGTAAACAGCTTACATATAAAGGAAATTAAAGTTAGCTTTTTATAGTTTAATGTAAAATAATGCTGTCAACAGGACAGGCTTTTTTTAAGGCTTTTTTTAAAAGAAACAAAATTAAAGTTCTAATTCTAATTTAATTAAACTTAACCATTGACGGATCAAATGGCTGTCCTTTGAATGGAGATCCCTCGGCATCCCATGCCTCACGCAACCTGACCAAATTAGCCTTTTCAGCTTCCGTTGGAATTCCAGCTTCTTTTTGTTGCTGCTCCCATCTTAGCTTTTCTATCGCAGCCTGGGAATCTGGCGGAAGTTCATCCATGTATTTGGTGCAGTCAATTTTGCTTACATCAATTGCCATTTCAGTGTCCACTAAACGATCCCACCAAGCTTCTTTCATCTTATCTGAAATTTGATTTTATCTTAGTAATTTCTTCAAGAAAACCATAATGCTTAAACCTAAAGTAATTTGAAGCTTTCCTTCGGAAATCGTCCAAAGAGCGTCGTTGTGTTTGCATTTGGCACTCAATATCCCATCGAAGATTGGCGCAGCACCTGGATTTAGTTTGGAAATAACCTTAATGTGGTTTGCTTGGATTTGAATGCCAATGTCTTTGGAGGACTTGATGTCTTCTGGCAATCGAATTTGTAGTTCAATTTCTGTAGAAGTTTGTGACCAGCAATATGAATCAAAGCAAGCCCCATTATGGAACTCATTGGATGTAAAGAAGTCTTTTTCATTTGCAACCTGTTGCGATTGTGGTTCGCTGATTTTATCCAATTCTGAACTTGTCTGCATTGTGTCTTCTTCAGTTCTGACTTCAACTTCTTGAATTGCTGGGGAAACTTCATTGTTATCTGTCACAAAACGATATTTTGGATCGAACTTTTGCAAGACCTAGAAAAAGATGTTTCTTGGTCACATGCAATCAGATAGATATGTATGTGAAAAAACTCACTTTCATGACGATTTGTTCCTTCATTCCAGGAGGAAAGCCAATTTTATCATCTTTGTTCTTTTTTTCATAATAGAAATCGGTACTAAAATCGATGTAATTTAAAATTGACGAAAATATACATATTATTATTATTAAGGGAAACACTTTGTGGGATTGGTATGTACTTACTTCCTGGACAAGAAGCCAAATATGGCATCTAAAAAACCGGCAATAGTTTTGCGGTCTTGCAAAATTTCCATCAACATACCATCGAAGCGTTGTGGTTCCATTTTGAATAATTTATTTGATGAATTCTTTGTTTTGGATTTGTATTATCTTATTTAGTTTCTTTCGCCGATATTAAATGCGTTGTTTTCGTATAATCAGCAATTTTCTGTTTTTGTTTACAAAATTTTTGTTGGCATTTTGATTTTTGACAAACAGGGTAAGCAACATACAAATTAAAAAACCGAAACGAACCAGCTGATATTGAAATGAATCTGCAACATGGCTAAATCACAGTAGTGGAGTGACAAAAATAATAGTAACTTAAATTAATCGGGGGATTTAAAATCCCAGCTTTTATACGAACTAGTAGAAAAAAAACAACATTAAGGCTAAGCAACGTTATTATAGCAAATTATAAGAATTAGTGTGTAATCAGCTCCAGATCTCTGCTAGAAGAAATGAAGACAAGAAACCATGAATTTTAAAATATTGAATTTTTGCCTTGAACTAGTTCTTTAGTTCTCGGTGAGATTAAATGAAAAATTAAAAGTTTTTTTTGAATATAATTTGAACTCTTGCTTTTATTTTTTAATCCAAGTTTTATCTTACAAGTAAATTTTAACTTTAGTTATTAATTATTTAATGAGATTCCGTTTTAATGAAAATTGCATTTTAGCTCATTTGATTTCCGTTTGAGTTGACATTTCTGGTAAATGATGTCATTGTGATCCGTCGACCAGGCCACGTACATATAAGTTGTCAATAGAGAAGCTAAAAGAAGTCTATCAATCGTCATTAAGTTAACAGCCCATAAGATTGTTGTTAGCCCAGCAAAAGACGGATGACGGACATGTGAATAAAGATGTCTCAATTCGAAAGATTTATACGCCATTGGAGGAGCATAATCTTTCAAGTCGTAATAGGCCTGCAAAATTTTTAGATATTTTCATAAAATATTGCGAATATTTCTTTTTTTAATAATTTCGTATGTAGTGCCTACGGTTTGCGACATTCCCATCGATAAAATTGTTCGAAAATGAAACAAAACTTATGATTTGTTTCACTTTTCCTCGTTTCTTGACGAGTTTTATCCATGGGAGTGTTATAGAATGTAGGCACTGATTTGATTATGAAAGAAAATAAAAATATGGTTTGAATATGATTTTTCACATCGCCAAGATTAATGGCCTAATGTAAATGATGTTGAAATCAATTCTAGAAGTGTATTTTTTTCTTCTGAGATTCGATGATCAATCTAAAAAACCATAACTCTTCCAAAATTTTAAAAGAGCGATTTATCTTAAATTTTATTTCGAGAACTCCCCAATAATAATTCTATTTACTCACTTGTTTCAGACCGAGAATTTCTGGTAAATCCATAATTATACTTCCTCCATAGATCACCATCCATGCAAAGCCATGAATCAGCATAAAAGTCCACCATAGAACATTACTCGATGTGACATCGATTTGCCATAAAACAATTGACTGGGCGTAGGACCAATTTTTGATCATGTACTGTAGAAAGCACAGCAGCATTAGTTTTGTATATATCTCCTCAGTATGTAATATATTTGTATTCAAGTTGCATACTCACGTGTAAACATAGCGATGACGTCAGACTATAAATAGAACGCTCTGCAACACCCAAGCCAATATTTTGAATAATTTCTTTCATAAATGCAGATTTCATAAAACTATGCTGGAATATGAAAGCTATTATGTAAAGGGTGTTGCACACGAGGGCAGGGAAAGCTGCTGAAATCCTTGAATGATTATCCAGCAAGTTAAATACCCATGTGTACATTGTAGGTATACTTTTGGGTTGGGATAAAAACATCATTAATTTGCCGATTACATAGAATGAGTACACGAAAGTTATGAGAGATAAAAGCAGTACAATAAGCTGTTTTATTGAAGCCATTTTTTTTTTAGGAATTCACTGGCAAAAAACTGAAAAAAGCTAAAATATATGAGTGACGCTAGTTTATTTACGTCGGGAGAAAAAATTAAAATTTAATGAAATGTCAAAAACACTAGAATTTGTTTATTAGTTTTTTTTATACCATTAACAAAAACATGGTCGAAAGTTGTGGGCTTACATCTGACAGCAGGGGTTTTGTTCAAAAATAATATTTTGTTTACTGCTTCACAATGGTTGCGACGCAGGAATGCGCGTCCTAGCTGCTACGCGAACCGTTCCTCTTACAAAATAAATTTAATACAGTCAGATGCGTGGCTATGGTTGTTTAATTGTAACGGACATATTATTCACTCGATTCATTCAGATTAAAACTTAAATTCAGATGTAAATTATACAAATTTAATATAAATACACCCGGATTTAAGTTTTAGTCTACATGTATCGAGTGAATGATAGGGCGGTAAGAAACATATTACGATATCTTGTTAATTAATGGCCAGTTGCACCAAAATCCACTAAAACCAGTTTTTGCTAAAATCCTTATAAAATTTATCAGCCTGATAAATTTATTGGGTTGCACCAATGTCTTTCACTGATATTTTAGCTAAAATGCTGTTTGCGAACCATCCCTGGTTTTTGTCAGCTGATTTTTAAACTGAACGAAAAAGTTTCACTCGCGTAAGTAAGATAGCAATATGAGATATGTCAAACTTCCCCATCTGGTGATTCTATTCTAATGTGAGTACAAACTGCTGCAACTACATTTGGAAATCTTGGTAGTAAGTAAAGCTTTAACTACATTGACCACTTTTTGTAAAATTGAAAATATTTTTTTTCCCGCTAGCGCAGTTATTTTGTGAAAATGAATATACAGAGTTCTTTTTTTTTAAACCGAAATTTAAGCTTTCTGCATCATTTTTATAAGTTTCCCAGTCAGAAACACTATCCTTAAATGAGTTTGAAAATTTTCACTTTTGTACTTTTTCACTTTATTGGCCAATGTAGCTAAGGCTTAACTTTCAAAATATGTCCTGGCAAAGGTGAAATTTTTTTTATTTTGTAATATATTCATTAAAACTAGCTTTTAAAATTTATCTGGAGAAAAATGGCATTTTAGTTTATTGGCTTGTTTATCGGCCTTTTAAAACTAAAATTGGTTGGTGCAACCAATAAATGCCATTTTAAAATTTAACGAAGCATTAAATATTTAAAAGCGTTTGGTGCAACCGGCCATAAGTTTTATTAATATTGATTATATTTATTTCTAAACTAACAACTAATAAATTGAGTTTCATTGGATTTGATGTGTTTTATTTTCGTTTAAGTGAAAGTAAATGAATATCATCTAGCATCATCGGCCATCATGGATTAATAGGCGTGGACTTGCAAAAAAACATGCCTTTATATACTTGTTATTGATAGTTTGTGTGAAAACTCCATTTTGTTTCTGTGATGGTGTCGCTTATCCCAGTGGTAGTTTTTTTCGTCCAATTCCTCCCGGGCTTGCAAAAAAATACGCCTAATATCGCGTGTTTTCAAAAAGCCATCTAACCGCCAAATTGAAAACTAATTTTTATAATCCAAAAATAGAATAGATACAAATTTGTAGATTTGCTTAAAAGGTTACTTACTAGCTTATTAAATGTTAATGTTACGAGTAAACGAAAAGTAACTTTCCGAATTATCAAATAGAGAAGAGAAAGTTACCAAGAATGCACTAAAGTGAAATAAATTTAATAAAAGAAATAGTGAAGCAACAGGTCGTGGAGCTTCAATATATTCTCTGTCTTGAGCTATAAAAAATTCTTGAACGTACCCAATTAAAACGTTATGTGTGACACGGGACGTATTACACGTAAGGTTCACGTTTTAGTTTACCCTACCGCGGGTATAGATGTTTCATATCAAAAACACTCTTTCTATGCACGGTTTCTTTCTCTAAGCAATTGTTTATTGGATATTAATTCGATTCATATAACTTTTGTAAAAGGTTAATAATTATATGCGTTATTATTATTCATGCCTTTGTTATTCGGTAAACTCAATATTAAATAGATACTATTATGATACTTAAGTGAATTCTTTGTTTATGTTTGTAAAATAAATTTTATTTCCCTACAAAAGGTTTATAAAGATTTTTTAGATTGCTTATCTTTAGGTATATTATTTAATTCTCAGTATAAAATATCTAATACATTTTCAAAACCAGTAAAGTTAGTCGAGGGAAAGAGTTGTCATATCTTTTTAAATTTTTATTACCATTTGATAATTATTTGTTTAAATAAAATTGAAAAACAAAACACATGTATCCAATTCAGCGGTAGGTTTTTATTCATTTAGTTAAATCTTGACTTGAAAGGTAAAAACATTGCGCACTTCGTTAGAAAATAAATTAATCGGTTTGATTCAAATAAAGTATATCGAAGGTTAAGGAATTCATTTTGTGCAAATAAAAGACGACGTCAATTTAAAAAAAAAACGTAAATATAAACCTAAAAAGTGTACACACAATATACATACATACAAAACACTTATACTTTATTTACAAAAATATTTACTTGTTATGTGTATTTTATTTATGTATGTAGTTACAAAAGTTTTAAAGTAGGTATACAATTTTGTTTGGTTATATTTTTTTTTTTAACTTTTAACAAAAACTATAGCAAACATAAAAATAATTTAAATAAAAAATTGTAACTATAAACGTATATTTAACAAAAGTAATTTTAACTTAAAAGTTACAATTAAAATATTAAGTGTTATATAATATTTTCCATTTGCTGTTTTTTGTTGAACTTAAATATTATTTATGATTTTTTTGTGCAAACAAAACCCAGAGATGTGCTTTGAAATTTGATGCTTTTGTGATGTGTGTACAAATTTGAAATAGTAATGATATTAAAAAAAATAAATTCATGACTGGATCGCAAGAACATGTTAAAAGGCTTAAAAAGACTAATTATAATTGAAGGTTAAAGCCCCTCTTAACTTAGTTAAGGAGAAGGTGTGAAACAAAATAAAAAAAAAAACAATTTTTTTTAAATATATTTATAAAATAGATGTTTTTATTACTTGTGCTGCTTCGAAAAAAATCGGTGTAACCTTTAATTAGTACTACCAGAGTAAAAAAATACAAAATTTATCCAATTTTGATGAAAGAAATTTATATAATTTTAGCAGATTTTTTGAAGGAGTCCTGTTTATTCATACTAAATTAATTTTACCCGAAGCATATTATGATTTATATGCGGAAAAAAACATTTTAGTTTATTGGTTTATTTGTTTCTTTTCTATTTTTTTGCGGTCTGTTTTTTTGGAACTGTTTAAATTCCCCACTGATGCGTTTTCCGTGGTGCTTTCGCTAGCATTTCGGTGTCTTATTGGAGACTGATTTCTGAAGCATTTTGATATATTGTTGCTTTGAGAGTGCTTTCGCAAACATTTCGCTCTCTTATTGGACACCACAGGAAAATTGCATTTCCCATCAGCAGCTTACTAGATTTAAAGAATAAAATAGAATAAAATTAACCAAATTATAAGTTTAAATAGCTTTTAACGACCTTTAGTTAGGCGATTAGACTTATCAGTTCCTGGTAGTAGGTATGTACATACATACATGGATTATAGCTTGCATCTACTGAACACTTCACCGTTTCAAAAGGAACGCGGGTAATGAAAGTGTTGATACTTTGAAGTCTGCAGGTGAGCTCGTTTCACTGACGGCAAACCTAATTTTTTTTTTTGAATCATCTTAAGTCTTGGTAAAGAGACGCATGAAGCGTCTTACACGATTTTTCTTCTTGCCAGTTCTAACGAATTTTAGCTGAAGAACATAGATAGGATATATGGGAAATGAAGAGAATAATTGGTGTGTTTTATGGATGCCGCACACGTGAATCAATAGAGAGGCACACATCTACGCAATATGTGGATTGCGTTCACGTTCCACTGGTGCGTTTAATTACGCAATTTTTGTTCAAAGCAGCAAGCACCATTTGCTCGCCATATCGCTCAAAGTGTGCATTCAGTTTTTGAGAAAATATTTGCTAATTAATACAAAAAATACTAAAAAATTAAGAAACAACACTTTTTGCACGTCAACTTTGCCTGCATTCACCTCCATCTCAATTTCAAAAATTTCTGATTATGTAGAGGTTTTTTAATCCATCGATATCGTAGTCATCCAATGGAGTTAGACAGTTTATTGCTTGATAGATGGACAACAAACTATATTTTTTCGTATATTGAATATTTCGATCCAAATGTTATCCAAAAGCCCTTAAAAATGCTTTTTTCCTGAGCAAAAAATTTAATCTAAAAATTACGGATTTATTAGAGGTTTTTCTGGATCTTATTTTCTGAACTGGCCGCCATACGATATATCGTATTGATGTCAGCAGGTATTTGATGGCATCGTTATTGCGCGATAAATATTATCGTGATCGCCACCGCCATCGCATCGGTTTGCGCATATGTAGCTTAAATTAGATAACTCTTATCCAATAATTTAATATGTTCATTAATAAGTTGGACGGCTGTCCAAAGTTAAACAACATTTATAAATACGACCCACCAAATATAAAACATTGCTTCCAAAAGGTTCTTTTTAAAGAATTTCAGAATTACATAAACAAAATGTCGGAATA
Source organism: Epistrophe eligans (assembly GCA_951394125.1). NCBI lineage: Eukaryota > Metazoa > Arthropoda > Insecta > Diptera > Syrphidae > Epistrophe > Epistrophe eligans. The sequence continues at coordinate 36,044,205 of OX596029.1, forward strand.
AAAAATGAGGTAGGGAATTTGGATAGACTTAAATAAAACAAAATACATTGTTATAATACTTTTTGTTTAATGTCGCTAATATGTACATAAATTATATTGATATCACTTGTATTCTTTACAGTTTAAATTTTGTTCATTTTTAAAAATTTCAAATGTCAATAAAATATCAGTGCTGCCAAGATATTTTAATAATCTTTCTTAAGTGGCAATCCACTTTTCTTTTGAGCGCATAAAGGTACCTTGTAGAAAAAAAAAAACATATCTAATGTTGGAATTACGCGATTGACAAAATGCAATTATTTCTTCTACATTGTAGCCATTTAATGTCATAAATCTGTTTTAATGACAAGCAATAATATGTGGAAACAAAATATGAAAGCTTTTCACATAAGATCTGACAGTCTGTCTCACGTGATCTGACATGTGTGTTTATACTATGAACATTTTATTTGGTCAGTTTATAGTTTCAGTTTCAGTTTTAGAGTCCTCACTAATTTTGCTCCATCAAAGGTTGATCAGGCGAATCCAAATTTTTTTCCCTCAGGAGGAATCCTTTTTATATTTTTGAGATTGCTGAGATCTGCGAGATCTCTGAAATATAAACTGGCCAATTATTGATTCTAACACCTTAACACATTTAAAAATTTTCTCATTTGAATGTTTGAGAAATTATGTATGGTGAAACTGATTTTTTCGATTCTAGTGTGAGAGCAAAATATTAAAAATTTTTTATGACACAATTTTTACAGTCACATGGAATTATTTCACACTTTCAATTTGTCATGATTCTGTTAATATCCTACTAATTGGGTTTTTAATGAGTATATTATCATGAAGGGGAATCTATTGAAATGATATTTTTATTTCAGTAAGTAACTTTGAACATCTGTGCAATCTAATTCCGCTATTACACGATAACTTTCACGTTGTGAGATTCCTTTGAATTCATCTTTGAAAATTTAAGTCGTGATTTAATGTTGACAATTCTTCTTAAGTTTTTTTTTTCGTGTTAGAATGCATATTGCTCTGTTACTTAAAAGCTATTCCTTTGACCTCTGTGCACTCAACAAATATTGAAAATAAGTGATAATGAAGTGAATTGGTAGGATTACGAACAAAAAAAAAGAGAAACGTCAAAAATGATTCTCCGAAGTTTGATCCATGATTCAGCTTTTACATATGTGTTGAGGATGCGGCTCAAGATGCTTGACTTTTTTACGTGTAAAAATCTATGACGGCGGTGGTAGGGTAAGCCTTATTTTAGACGAATGCAATTTTTAACGGGGTTTCTCTTTTGAGTTTTTTTTTTCGAATTGCAGCATCCATTTAAACACTGCAAATTTGAATAGCTGCAATTTTTGTTAAATGAGAAGGAAACATCTCTTCACACTCTTTACTTCGCTTATATCTCAAACAGTACGAAAAAGCACAAAGAAGAAAGAGCGATAACTTTGCAAATATTTCAACCTCTGCAACTTTGTTTACTCCGGCCACCGCATACTTCTCTCGCCTAAGTGCTTAAAAATTGCAGGGGGTAATTGCAGCGTTTAAAAGCAGTCTAAACTAAAAACGTAGAAATTTTTGTGATACATTACGTTCTGATCTTACACGTTACGTTACGTTGATGTAAATTCCATACTTTCAATATTGGGTACGTACGTTCGTTCGTACTTGAAACTAAATCGAAAGATCGAATTGAAATTTGGTTGACTTTTCGCGTTCTGTGATATAAGACCAGCACTTGAATATTTAAATTGATGTTTACACACTTTCTTTTTTAATTCGTCAATTCTTTCCTAATTTGAATCCTATTTTAATTGGCTCCATTTTAATAACCACATCCTAACAGTAACCGTATTATGCAATAGCTGACTGACTCACAGGGCAGTTTGTTTTTCGTCTAATCTTTATTACGGTAAAAAAGTCATGACACAAGAGTCTTCGTGAAATAGCCGACTTAGAAACAAATTTTTTATAGATTTATTGATTAAGTTGAAGAACAAACCACTTTTAAATAAATATGATCCCCATTATAAAGACTGAATTATGACAATCTTACGATATATATTTTTTTAAATTCTTTTCATGTAATCGGAGGATTACATACATTTGCAATAATAATTAAGCTACTGAATTTATTACCTGCACTTGAAAATTCATATATTTGAAAATCATATGTGAAACTCTTTTTGCAAGTGGCGCATGATTTTGGGATTCCAAGAATCCATTATTTTTTTTTTTAATCTATAGTCAATTGCTATATCAAGAGAACTTAAGTCTTTCGTAAGTATAATTAAAATGTATACCACTTCATATTGAAGGTTTAGTTATGTTTTCAAAAGTTCATGGTGCCATTTATGATATCTATTGAAGTGGTAAATAATTTAATATTATAGGTATATCTAATATTGTCGGGAATTAACAGCAAAAATGCTTTATGATTTGTTTACATTCTTGTAATATTTATACTAGGTACCTGTAATAATCGCATTTAATCAGCTATTCGTCAATTGTCTATAAAGAGGTTAGATATGGATTTTCCCAAATGGAAGTTACTATAGTGTTAGCGTACACTTAAGATAAACCCAGTTGAAAACTTAGCTGTGCTTGGACTTAATTTAATTATGTAGATTTCCATATTTAGCCCTTATCGCCAATAGGCGTGTTTTTTTTTGCAACTCCATTAAGTAATGAAAAAAAAACGACATCGTAAATACAACAACAACTTAAGTCCATATAATTTTCGGAACTTAACTTAAATCTATATAAAAACTGTATTACCGATACTAATTATCATTTTGCAATCGATAGTTTGTATGAAAACGTCAAATTATCTGAGACATCGAATGAAACAATATTTTTTCATGAAAACAAAAGGTGATCATTTGTGGAGCTAGAAAAAAAAACTACATCAGGACTTACCGAAGTCTCACACCAAACAAGCCCATCACTCTTACAAAATGCAATCACTATCGCTTCAGCTTTGGGCAAGCATGCAATACAAAAACTAATTACCAATGCCACATTAAAATTGAAAAAAAAAAATCATATAAAAAATAATTCTGCTTAATGAAATAAAATTAAAAAAAGCATAGAACTTAATTTCCAGCCATTAATATAGTTTAATAAACCAAATTTTATGACAGTGATCGCCATTTTGTTTTCATGAAAAAATATGTTATTCGATGACTCAGACAATTTGACGTTACCATACAAACATCGATAGCAAAATGGTAGTACCTCCTAATACAGTTTTTATCTGGACTAAAGATAAGTCCCGAAAATTATCTGGACTTAAGTAAGACTTGCCTTTAGGTTTGCAAAAAAACAAGACTTTTATCGCTTACGATAAATTAGCGCTTAGGGCTTAGAGCTTATAAGGCTTAGAGTTTAACCCAAGAAAAATGTTATTCTGTCAATTTATATCCCAAGTTAACTAGGAGTTAACTTAACGAACTTGATGAATTAAGCCTGGATAAGCTGAATAGACATTTTTGGCAATATGCGTGTCTGTTGAAATAGAGAGGGAGACAATTCGTAAGTGGTCCTTTCAATAGTTTCGCAAAGTATCACCATCCCTATTTCGATAATTAAAGCACATTACCATAGTACCGCACATTGATTTCGATTAATATTTGACATCTGTTAATTCTGCACTAAAAAAAATTGTTTCTAAATTGACTCGGGTTCAATTTATTTGCAGGATTAATTAAATATGGTTTGACTCAAAAATTAACTTAAGTACTTAAAAACTGGGTTTTAGTGAGGAATCAAAACCAGTTTACAAAAACTCATCATTGATAGAACGTGTCTCTATAGTTAATGGGGCAGTTTGGAGTCAAAATTTTACTTTCAAAGGTAGAACACCTTTTAAAATTCTAACAGCAACTGTAATTACAGTTTACACTCTTTTTTTGTTAAGGATATACTGAAATTGCAACTTAAAATACTACATACTTTTTTTCTATCTAACATCACTCGTGGGACCATAATGAATTATTTTTCGAATTTTTAAGTCATTCAAAGCAACAGTTATTGCGAGTGTAATCGTATTTTTACTTTCAATTTTTTTAAATAAATATATAAGCATATACTCGTATGTACACATGGAGATAAAGATATAGATACATAGATGCAATTATTTAAATATTTTTATGAGATCAGATACCTACAAATTGACGTGACAACAAAATATTATTAATTCACTGTGGCGTATACGCAACATAAAAAAAAAACAATCCAGATAAGTGATAAAAAAAATATGAATAAAAAAGATAACAATTTCAGAGAAGATGTATATTTTTTTGTATATCATTTTTATCATATTTCAGATTTTATCTGTCAAGGGTGATGCGGTTTTAAATAGTATCAAACAAAATGGGTGCCACGAAGGAAGTGTAAGTTCATATTTATAAAATTTTATTATTACAATATTATTTCTATATAAACAAACTTTTCATTTATTTTATTATTATTATTTTTTGTGTGTTTTTAGAAACAAAAAATTAGAAGAAAATGATTATGATCCACATGAACACAGAATCGTCAAAATTCCAACAACGTGAGTATAAATGTGAAGGTAGTTTAAGATTTTATCATTTATTTGCGGAGAGAATAAGGTAAAGTTCAAGATTGTGAAAAGTATAAATAAATAACGATTTCATAATTTCGTCGTCGTCGTTTGATGAGATCTCACTAAGTAGATAACCTACATACATATGTCCATAGTTTTTGTTTTGGGTTATTTTTTCAATTTGAAAATGTCATAGAATTTAGATTTTAATATTTACTTAAACATTTTTATTTTTTAGTTTTTAGGAAAACGGAATTATGTAGGTAGTACCTTAAGCTTCGATTGGAAATATTTAAATCAATTTTTTAAATACTTCACCAGAGACACTTCATTAGGTTATGGTTATGTCCTACAAACAGATTTTTATCGAAAATTTATAAGGATCAATTTGAATAAAATAATATTTTAACGTTGTTAATGACTTTTAAGTATAATGCTAGGTTAAAAACAGCATTTTTTAAATTTTCATCGAATTGAGTTGATATATAGTGCCATTTTTTTAAAAGTTAAAATCACCAAATGCCTATTTTATTTTTTTTTAGGATCATACTAACTCTAAGTGTCACTTTGACAATTAAAAATGTGAAAATGGTATGTTTGTTTACTTGCTTTTACGAACTGTCAATTTTTAGGCGTGTTCAGCTGAAGTTTATTAAGAAAATAATTAAAGTATGACACTAGTTAAATAATGTTTAAAACTAAAAACATTTTAATAAAGAGTTTTAAAGTAAGTAAATTGTTAAATAGTACATAGGTATGATCAGACTGTTTAAAATTTTGCGCCAATGACATCAGAAAAATAATCCACCTGAACAATCATGGCTGACTTTATTTTGTAGGTATTTCCAGGAATTTCTAAAAATTTGCCTTTATAAAGAGTTACAATATTGGAGTCCATCAAATGAAGAGTTTCGATAATGGGGGCTTCTAGAAATGCACAGAACTTATATGTTTTATAATTTCGCGCATCTATTCTGGAATTTTCCAATATAATATTCCAGGAAAATTCTATTCGTGCTTATCAATGTATTTGGTGTTTCTCAAAGTGCTTGTTCTGAATTTCAGAGATATTAGAAAATAAGTTAATTGATAACTAATTAAGGTACATTTGGTTCGAAGAGATAATAAAAAGAAAAAGTTTTGGTGTATATTTTTGCACTGGATTACATAAGAAAGTACAGACAAAAATATTTCTTTGAATATCTGTTTTGTATTGTAAAAAAACTTATGAATGTTCGGTGTAATAGATTTCATATTAGGCGTTTTTAATTTTTTGTTCAGAGCTGACCACTGAGCAGTGTCTAAGTGAACAGATTTTTTTAACAGTTCGGGTTCTGCTCTGAACTAAAAAAGAAAAACGCATATTAATAGAAACTAGTATCGCCCTGTGTCGAAATTCGACACCTTTGACCATACGCTGGCAATTAATGCTCAATCAAATAAAAGCTAGCTATTTTTGTTTTTGAAAAATGATCTATTTTATTATAAATTTGGAAGAAATCGCCAAGAAGTAACAGAAAAATTAATCAACAATTATTTAGGTTTTTGAGTTTTACTCAAATCTGTCATGTCCATTCTTAGAATCTTAGGCATCATAGACTTATGCAAAACTCACAAACTTACATAATATTTAAGCGTAGTATTAATTTAAAATATTTAAAATTGTGAAACAAAAATTATTATTTAAATAATACATTTACTTCTGAAGTACAATATTGTTTATCAGGCACAAAGAAGACTTCATGGAAATATTTTACTTACCTTCACTGATAAGTAAAATAAAAAGTTCAAGATTCAACTTTGTACCCTTAACGGTTTCATAAAGAGCTGTTATAAATAAGGAAAGTGAATTCATATTCATTATGTATCAAAATTAACGTGATGTTCAAATAACTTTTGAATGAAGGAAAAGTAGTACCATCGGCTTTGTATGTGCCGAATAACTTTAGAATCTTATAAATTTTCATTTTAGTTTCCTCGACCAAGTCCAATCCAATCAAAAGTGTAGATGCAATACCACTAAAAGAAGTAATAATGCAACGAAGATTTAATGCATTAATTTTGCCGTTTGAACAAATGTTTTACCACAACCTGCGTGTGCTGTTAAGCAAAACACATTAGAACCTGTATCGTGAAATTGCACTTCACGTAAAATACGTGTAATCACTTTCTTTCTGTTCATTATTTGCATTTTGAAATAAATCATTAAAGATTATTTCTTCATCTACAGGATCGAAAGTTGTATCGAAACCATCCGGTAATGAAACTGGAGTTGGTAGACCGAAAGATTCACAATTGAAATTATGACTAATCAAAATATTTTTGATATCTAAAAAAGTGCGATAGGACACATTTTTATCATAATCCCTTGCAAAATCTTCACATATATATATTATCCTTGAAGTTATTCCAGAGTTCATCATTTGGCATATTTCATGCACAAATAGTTGCAAACAAATCGCGCAATTGCTTTGATGATTGAAAGTTTTTGGCTTCATCCAAACATTTTTTCATTCACTATCATCAGAAGAAATACTTCCCGTATGACATGCTTCAACAAATGTGTTATAAACAACATCATCAAATATTTTAAGGTCTTCAAACGACTTAGGGCCAGATTACAGATTTTTTTTCGTAACCGGACGAAACAAATTCAAATTTGAATCATTCCGAATTATGGGTTTGTTGGGCAGTTGGAAAATCTCATATGTTATACATAGGTTATTTAAATTAAGAAGTTCTGGCTTTTATAATTTATGAATTTAAAAATTGATAATTATAAGATGTCTGGAATTTGATATTAATGAATAGTTTGGAATATTTAAAGTGAGGAAATAATGTTAAATTTGGTATGAGATACAATTTTCCCAATCTCAAAATATTTCAAAAGGGAAAGTTCATGTTCAAATACTGTTATATTTTTTTTTTTATTTTAAAATTTGTATTTGACAGAAAAAATTCGAATTCCACATAAATCAGAACTAGTGCAGAAATATTTCTTTTTTTTTCACTATAAAGCATAGTACGCAGCTGAAATAAAAATTTCTATAGAAAAATAACAAAACAAGTGACAAATGACAGATCATAAACGAAAAATTTCGTTCTGCTCTTCGTTTTGCCGGACGCTGTTCAACTAGCGAAATTGATAATTTAAGCACATTATTCGGAGAAGCCTCCGCTCTTTTTTTTGCACTGAATTATTTGTACGAACCAATGATTGTATGGGAAAAAGTGAGACCACAAACAAATTTCGTTACGCATCATCTGATAAAACTCTACATTTATATTTATCCGTAGTTTTTTTCATTTACGTTTTTGCTATTGTTTTGGATATCACAGAAAATCTTCTTTTCACTTCAGCTGCGTACTATGCTTAAAGGGTGTCCCAAAATGTGCGTAATATTCCAACCAAAATGTTCGAACTGTGACCACCTAAAATTCATTGTTTTACAAATATTGTTCAACAGTTAAAACACGTTGTGTAATGGTCGATTTTTTACTAGCCCCAAACTGTCAGCTGTCAAATTGTTTTTTTTTTTTTGTTAAGGGTTGCCAACACTTAAGGCCAGTTTGTTCACAGTTGATATTCTTTAATCAAGGATTACTGCAACTGGTAAATCCTAGAGTGTCTATGTTTATCAATTTTTTTTATTAAGGAATCCAAAACTTGAGTTCTTAATCATGTGGAAATCGGTAATCAGTCGATTTGTATTGATTAGCGCCATTTAATTTGAGCCTGTTAAAGTGATGTTTATTATGAAAATACAGGTTGTCTGCTTAGAACACAGCGAAACCTACTATGAAAAAAATGGCCCTTAACTTCTAAAATTAATTAATTTTGGAACATCCCTTGTGTTCTTTTATTTGATAATTGACAGAGATGATGTGATTTCCTCATTCTATATTTTTCGCAAATCATTTTCAAATAAAAGTCGAAAATTCCATTTAAAGAATAAGGACGTGACTAAAGTAATTCCAATTAATAACCTATATGAATTTATTTTTCAAGTCACAGGAAGCACGTGAATGCACACCAACGTTTAATGCCGATAAACTGTTATAACTGTTATAAATTGTCATTTGCTCTATTCTCGTCTAAACAAATTAAAATATTTTTTTCAAGAATTTATATTTTACATAAGATTTTGATTTTGTTATATTTTTATAGAAATACGGAAACCTTTATTCATTTTTTGAAAGCATCAATTGGCACTGGAGTTTTGGCAATGCCAAATGCTTTCAGTAATGCTGGTTACATTAATGGTTTGATTTTCACAACAATCATTGGATCTATTGCGGTCTACTGCCTACATCTTGTGGTAAGAAATTAATTAAAAAAATAAAAATGTAACATTTAAATTTTTTGTATTAATATTTTTTTTTTCGAAATAGATAAATTCAATGTACGAATTATGTAAAAGAAAACGAATTCCATATTTAACTTATCCTGAAGCTATGACAGCTGCATTTGAAAATGGACCACCTTGTTTAAGGTTTCTTGCCAACATTGCAACGTAAGTGTGTGAGAATTTTCAAATATGTAGACAGATACATGAATTTTTTAATTTTTAGACCCGTTGTTGATGGTTTCCTAGCTTTCTATCATTTTGGAATTTGCTGTGTTTATGTTGTTTTTATCGCTGAAAGTATCAAACAAATCGTAGATGAGTACTTGATTGTTCTTGATATCCGGATACATATGTGTTTCGTACTGGTACCAATTTTTCTAATATTCAGCATCAGACAGCTTAAACATCTAGTACCATTTTCATCGGTCGCTAATATTTTAATGTTTATTGGTAAAGCATCATACACTTTAAACAGAATTTTGAATCCGGGAAGTTTTTTTTTTTTATAACTTTGCTGTTTTCTAGGCTTTGGTGTGGTTCTTTATTATATTTTTGTAGACTTACCACCAATATCGGAGAGAGTAGCATTTGAACACGTTTCAAAATTGCCGCTATTTTTCGGAACTGTTCTATTTTCTCTTGAAGCTGTCGGAGTGGTACGGTTGACAAAACAAAATGATTTATTAAATTCAAAATAATAAATTAATATGCATAATACCTTTTAAGGTTATTGCCATTGAACAAAATATGAAGACTCCAAAAGCATATGTTGGAAAATTTGGCATCATGAATCGTGGGATGTTCATCGTCCTGGCATTGTACATGAACTTAGGATTTTTTGGCTATTGGCAGTATGGCGATGCATCCAAAGGCAGTGTCACATTAAATATACCTCAGGATGAAATGTAAGTTTTTTTTATTAACTCCAACCACCATTGTTAACCTATATCGTTGAACTTCTTTCTAGTCTTGCTCAAGTAGTGAAAATATTTTTTGCCATTACAACATTAATTTCATATGCATTGCAAGGATATGTTACAGCAGATATTATCTGGAATCATTACTTGATAAAGAAGACAACAGAAAAGTCAAATCTAGTTTTATATGAACTTCTGATAAGAGCTGGAATTGTACTTCTTACATGTAAGATGCTTGATTCTATAGTTAAACGAAAAAAAAAATAGTTCTAAAATTAATTTATTTTTGCAGTTTTATGCGCTGTAGCCATTCCTGATCTATCGTTGTTTCTGTCATTGGTGGGTGCGTTCTGTTTATCAATTTTAGGAATAATATTCCCAGCATTATTAGAGCTGTGCTGTAGATATGCAACAACTTATGGAAAATGGAAATTCCATTTAGTTAAGGATTTATTACTTGTGACATTTGGAGTTATTGGTGGAGTCATTGGAACTTATGTTAGTATTTCAGAAATAGTAGAAGCATATACATAAGTGATGTGATAAATAAAATTTAAGTTTAAAATATTTTTAAAATTGAGAATTTTTAATAAAAAAACCTACGATAGTTTTCAAAAATCGAAAATTAGTTTAACTATGTATGTAGAAGATAAAATTATCTGATGTTCTATGATTTAAGCAAGCAGCGTTTACAGCAGATGCTGAATTGACATCATGTTAATCGAGTAATAAGGCAAGAATATAAAATTCACTTCCAGTTAATGAATACCCAGCTTCACCACCGAATAATAAATCTATAATATACAGTGATGTTATATGTCAAAAAAAAAAACCTGCAACGTTTCAAAAAATTCCTTCTTTTTGCCTACACCAACACAACGGAGTGAACAATAGAATACGATTATTTGAAGTAATGATGATATTTTTGTGAATTCATTTTTTTAATGAAATTACTGGAAATTTGTTCAAATTTCTTAAAAAGTTTAAAAATATTAATATTGATTAAATATAAAATAAAAATGAGAAAGTAAATGAAGTAAAAAAGATAAATGCTAAAGATTTACGATTACGATAAAAGATTTTCCATACAAATTTTAAATGTTCGTTTATCACATCGTGAATTTTTCAAAACTTATGATGGTTTTCCGACATTGCATGAAAACCCTTATTAAAAAATATTTTCTACAGCGTCATTTGCGAAAATCCCTACGAGTGTAAAGAAAAAAATTATTATTGTTGTTAACTGATTGTTCTACTCAAAGTTGTTCTATTAGATTTGTTATTATTTTGTAAACAATAATGTATTAATTTATGCAATTATTACAGCTTTCTTCTTTTATGTCCTTTTTATGTATAAAATTGTACCAACAATTTTTTTTTCTTAAATTTCCAAGTGCCATTTTTTTGTGTTTGATAACTATACTCTGTCCAACAAAAATTGGCAGTACACGTCTTATGGGAAAGCTTATTCAAAATCAGTAGCGTGCCATATTTTTGCACCATATTAAATTGAAATAACTCCTCCACAAAAAATGTTTGCCCGCCCGTGAATTTCCATTAGCATTTGAAACAGACCCAACGTCCTATTCAAGGCACATCTGAGTGTGGTGTGCACTGAATTGCTGTGGCCAATGGTGATTGGCTGCTGCTTGATGTGCATTCAGAGTTACCCGTGTGCATTTGGTAATTCGTTCAGCTTTTTTTCCTTAAGTTTCTGTTAAGGTGCTTTTGATTTTCGAGCTTAAAGAAAAAGTTTTTAATGATGAGTGTTATCGTGGACACTACGACAACCCTGTGAAAGCTTTAATGAAGGACAGATTTATGCAATCCACTGTAGCCAGAATGAGAGGCAAACGTCCTATCTTGCCCAAACTGCCAATTTTTGTTGGACAGAGTATAGCTTACAAAACTTATTTGGGATAGCGAGAATAGAGCTTGAGCTCTCCAGTTAAAAACTTTATGAAAATGTTTATTTATTTTAATTTTAAATTCTTAAAAAAAATACTTACCGCTCACGAGATTAGCTAGTTCTCAAATGTCAGATGAATCCTATTATAAAAAAATCCGTCGACCAAGGGTTGCCTAAGTGTTAATTTTATTTTTATTTCAGTTTTGATATAGACAAGCATATTTTTTATTATTTGATTAATCTTTTAACTGATCAAATAATTACTACTACAATTATTATAAAAAATATCATAGTATTGTGCTGGTGGCAGTTGTAAACTCAGATTACGAATTCGGTATTACGATGTCGGTATAAACGAACGTATATCAGACGGAGGGGTTTTAAGTCAAATAGAATTTGGAAAAGCATTATTAAATAAATCGCTTCATATTCCCGGACCTTCTACATTACCAAACAGCGAAAAAAAACTGCCATTGTTTTTATTGGAGATGACGCTTTCGCTCTGACAGATAATTTTATGAAACCCTATGGCCAAACAGGCTTAACTACGGAAAAACGAATTTTTAACTATCGACTAAGCCGTCTGCATCGAATCGTAGAAAACGCATTTGGGATCCTGGTTTCAAGATTGTGTGTATTTCAGCGACCTATTCAATTATCTCCTCAGAAAGCTGAAAAAATAGTCTTAACGTGTTGCTATTTGCATAATTATTTAAGAAGAAATCAGCCACAAAATTATATTTCAAGGAGCACCATAGATACTGAGAACATAGAATCAGGAAATATCATCGATGGCGAATGAAGAACGAGTAGTCAATTAACAACACTACACATTTCTCACTGCAGAAATTCAGTTGCCAGTGCAAAAAATGTCAGAGATAGCTACTTTAATAATGAAGGTCAGGTTTCATGGCAAGATAAATTTGTATAATAAAATGTAAAAATGTAAACATAAATAAATAAATGAATACTTACTCCGGATCATTCAGGATTTTGTTGACTTTCTTTATGCTGCTTTGCGACGTGCATGGTTCGTCCAAGTTTCTAAGACACTGCATCGCGTCAAAATACCACAACGTTGGTTCCAATATGTCGTCTACACCCGCACTACTTTTTTCAGAATCCGAAATTTTTTTAAATTCTTTTCTATAATTGGTGCGCAAAGAATTAAATTTCTGTATTACTTGCTGTTTATCAGCTTCGGGATATCTTTCCCTGTATTTTCAAAGTAATTTTTCATATTGTTCACTTTTTTTATTTCGGTTGCTATAGTCTTTGGTCTTTATATTTCACAAAGCCGGCAGAGTCGCAAATACGTCGATACATTGGGCGCATTTACTAATGTAGTCACTACGTAGTCAAGTCATTCTGATTGGCTACATACAACTACAAAATGAGTTGAAATTTCCCCTCCGACGTAGTGTAAAAATTTCGGCTTCAAAGTTAGTGGAGAATGATTTTGACGTTTCACAATCAGCTGTTCGGTTAAAATACAAAAGATTCAAACTATATAAAATGAAACTTGACCACAATTAAATTATTTTGCATAATTATGACTTTATCTTCTTGACAATCACTTATATTATATATTATATTTGATATTATTTAATTTAAAAAGAATAGATTACTTAAAGTTATCAAAACACAAATGTTTCTTATTTTGTGTGTGTTAACATCTATCATTAATATGACAGTTCAGAATTGACTACCTTTGTAGTGCAATTTTGCATTCACAAAGCTAGTTGAATTTCGACTACGTAGTCACTACATTGGTGAATGCGCCCATTCTAAAATAAATTTTGTTTCAATCTCTTTTGCTTTTGACATTTTCACTTTCACTCGCGGAGGTCTTTACTCTTCGAAATTTCAAAATTAAATAAAAAAATATTGTGCAATTGTACCCACAGACGATACAATATTTTATATTGTGCAATAAATATCAAAAGCACAATAATATTGAGCGTCTAGGGACCGCTTTAAGAAGAAAATCTAGAATTGACAGTTAAAAATTTCTTATTATTTGAACATTAGATTTGGAATAGCTTGGGATCAAAAATGAGGTAATCAGGCAGTCTGAAACTAGGTATGGAACAAAGATAATTCCTCTAAAGCAAACCTTACCACAGATGTTGAATCTTTACCGCCATATTATTTTAATCGAAAAAGTGTACCTTAATTTTACAAAAAAAAAACTAATTATTAAACGTTTTCCAGAACATTTAAATCAAAGTCAAAACAGCTGACAAGACAAACAAACAAAAAATTACGGGGTCAACAAGAAACAAGTGATTTTGTAATATTACAAAATTATTTTTTAAAAATCAAAATCTACATCTGTAAAACAAACTAGAAATCTTACGTGTTCTTTAATCCTTTGCCCCAAAAAGTGAGAGACTATAGACAGCTGAAAATAAGCTCACACGTATTTCAGATGTCAGCTGTTTTTTTCACAAGAATCTGAAAAATTGTAGGACACCTTTTAGATTTATTTTGCACCAATGAATGTAATCAGCTTTTAGGTATATTTGATAACTTTATTGTACTTTGTACATACAGTAGAGTCTCGAAAAGATGAACAGATATAAAACAGGCCACGTTCATCTTTTCGAATTGTTCATCTTTTCGAGCATCAACATTTCGTTGAGAAAGAAGATATAGTTATAAATAAAAACATTTAATATAATTTACATAACAAGTTAAAACATGCCTAAAAATACCATTCACAAAACTAAATAACGTTACATAAATATAATACGAGGAACTACAGTACAGTAATTTGGTTTTTCTTTATTTATTCGATCGATTAAAAGCAGAAAAATCTTATAAAAGAACTTAAAATCATAATGCAATCCACGAGGACGACCATGGATATGTCGGTAACTTTTTGTATCAAACAATCTAGACAAGGAATACTTAAAGAAAAAACTCTCAAAAAGAATTGGGAAGATAAATTTTCTAAATTGGAACGTGGTGTTTGTTTGGACGAAATTTTTAAGAGAATTTAGGTCTTGCTTAGTAGTAGTAAAGTGTGATTTTATTGAGATATAAATAAAAATAAATTATTAATTACATAGTTCTTTGTTTACAATTTTCACAAAAAGACATTGACTAATGCCGTCAGCCGAAAAAGGAGTTATTTTATAAAGCAATAAAGATCTTTGTTGATTTAGTTATCGCGAAATAAAAATACATAAATATATATACAAAAGTACAATATCAAAATGATTCGTTAATAATTTGTTGTCGATATTTTAGAGCAGATTTCAGGTAGTTGTAGGAGATTTTCCAATTTTCCCCATTTAATATGTTTATAATTTCATTCGTGCTTATATTGAAATCATTTCGGGGGAGCTTCAGCCCCCAAACTTCATTATTGTTTTCTCTCTTTTCAGCCCTGGATCTACAATTCACATTTAATAAATGAAAAAGAAAAAAAACAATTTGTTTTTATTTATTTTATTTAAAATTCTACCATATAACTTAAATATAAAATTAATATTGCAACAAACTTATCAAAATTGTAACTTTCCATATTCAATATAGGAACGCATCAATTAAAAAAAAAATAAAGAAAAAATTGTACAGTAAACAATTTCTAAAAATAATATTATTAAAAGTTATGAATTCAATTCATATATCTTTCAACACAACCTTACGATTTAAAATGGCTTAAATAAAATAAAAAAAAAAAATAACTAATACGGCAATTAAAGATGTTTAGAAAAAAAAACATCTACAAAATTTAAAACATTTTATCAAAATAATAATAATAATTTTGGTTTCAAAGCAAAAACTAATTAATTTACAAATTATATTTTTAAATAAAAATTAAAAAAAAAAAATATTAAAAACAATTATTTAATAGGTAACAGAAATAAATAATAATGTCTTACACGGTGTTTATCACATTTCTCATTATTTAAAGAAATAAAATCAACAAATTACATTTAAAAAAAAAAATAATTCAGCTCTCGAGCCCAATAATATAATACTTTTCTATTTAACAGGAATGTCTTATTTTGTATAAGTTATTTCAAATTATCTATAATTCACTTCTATGCTCTGCCAGGAGTGTAAGTGAAGTCAATTTTTCCGACCATGGTGTTAGGCATTTTTATTTCTAATCATCGAAGAAAGTTTTGATAATCTCTGAAAGTGACGTGTATGTACCGATGACAAGTCCAAGAATTCCAATTATCACCAGAAATAAATTGCTAACTAACAGCCATACTTTAGCAGCACCCTTCTTTTCATACCAATAGGTGCTGATTTGGATAAGCGCTGGGAAGGCAAGTCCTAAAGCTGACAGGCAAAGTGCTCCGAACAAGGAAATGAATAGTTCCAAGTTTGGAATGGCAACAGCTAGAAGAACTGTAAGAATAATAGTTTTTTTTTTGTATTGCCGGAAATTTGGAACAAGAATTTAATTTTATACTTACAAGTGACCAAGACCAAAGCAGTCCTTACAAAGTATTCCCAGAATAGTTTCTTTCGTTGAGGACCCAATTTCTTGGCAACATAATCATTCCATGTGATATCGATGGCAACATAGCAAGCTAGACCGTGAGTGATGAAGATTGCAAATGCCAACATGCCTTTTACACATTGTGCTAAGCTATAAGAAAAGGTTTGTTATATTTTTTTTTTATTTGATAAAATTACTTGACTTACGTTTCTTTTTCAGGTAAGTTAAGAGTAATGGAGCCTTCAACTTCTGAGCCATATCTTAAATATCCAAACAATCCCATGCCAACGTATAAAAAGACAATCAAAAACATGGAACTATTAAGAACTCCACAATTACCACCGAAGGATTTAGGTGTTTTCATTTCATTTTCAAGTGGAAGGATCTGAAGATAAATTTTAAAAATTATTAAATAACCAAAATTCATCTAAACAGCTAAAAAATGTATGTGAAAATTTCTCATAGTAAATTATTATCTTTAAGGCTACCTCAAATCAACGCGAAACTGTAGCGGCGACGACGACGAAAACACGTGGTTGTCAAAGAAAACAACACGTTGTTATTATTGTTTTCATCGTCGCCATGACAGATTCGCGTTGGTTTGGGGGAACCTTTAATGCTGTTTTAAAATTCTATTGCGAAATCGAGTTCGAAAAAAGTGGTTCAAGTCAAAATGTTCAAACTGATAAAGAACATAGAATATCAAAAATTTGTAAATCAAACAATTTTCTTCAAAAAAGTTTCAAAAGTGATTTGTAAAAAAATAGAAACAAATTGGTCTACCCGTTTAGGCTGTACCTGAAATTACAGTATAAGCGCGGTAGGTATGACAAATCCACAGACTTCTCCATCATCTATATGCTAATTTTATTTAAAATCTCGAAAATATTAATTTTAGCTTAACTTCCAATAAATCTATTTTTGTTTTTACAAAACAGTACCTACAGTTCAAGTTGTAACGAATCAGGTCATTCATTTCGTGGTTTTAAGTTGGCATAGCGCTGGCATTTAACACCTGTCAAATTCAGTTGTCATTTGAAGTATCATAATATTAGTTGAATGTTTGCCATTTACGATAGTGAATCGCTTAACAATCGAATAACGCGTTAAAATTATTTAAACTTACTACAAAAGTGGTTATTCAAACGTAGCCACTTTTGGAGCATTACGCGATGATTATGGTCGTCATGATCGACCGACTACGCAAGAAATTGGTAAAATTGTGAAGAAATTTGAAGAAAGTGGAAACGTTACTGATGTCGTAATGCAAGCTCAGTCGAAAATGTTGCTGCTGCAAGTGCAAGTGTTGCTGATGATCCGAATTTATTGATTTTCCGGCGTTCGCAGCAGTTGAACGATTTTTTTTTCGCCGACGATTGAAGATCATGACTTGGACGATATGTGGTTCTAAGACGGGGCAACAAGCCACACAACACGACCAATTACGGCTTTATTGCGTGAGAAGTTTCCTGGTCACGTAATTTCACGGTTTTGGCGACGTCAATTGCCCACCAAGGTCCAAGAACATGCAATTCGACACCGTTAGATTTTTTTTTGTGGGGCTACGCAAAAGACCGAACAATCCTCGAACTCAAGACGCATTAAAAACTAACATGCGAATCTTCCCGAGGCGGCCATTTGAATGATATTGTTTATCAATATCACCTCCGTCGTTTTGAAGCATCCGTTTATCTCAAGATTGATATATTTTTATAGGATTTATACTTTCTGAGTTAAAATGCCCAAAAGTCTGCTTTTTAGATTTTTTTTTTCATATAAGCAACCGTTAGACAGTTACTTATACACAAAAACATACTTTTCGGCGCTCTAACTCTGAAAATGTAATTACCGTATTATTGTATTGTAATTGTGTTCTTACCAGGAAAGTTGTGGGGTACTTATGAATTCTTTTCAGAAGAATTCTCTTGTCGAGATGTAGACCAATGGGCCAACCGATTTAGTTTTGCTTCAAAATTGCAGCTGTCAAGTACCACACAAGACACAAGTTAATTGACCAGAGAAGTGTGGGGTGAGGATTCTCGTGAGGCGCGTAGAAACCATAAAACCGGACTGGTGAGTCCCATTTGTTTTTGTTTTTAAATGTACGAAATGTCAAAATTGTTGTTGTTGTTTCAATGTATTTTGAGGCACCTCAAAGTTTCTAATGTAAGCACGATGAGACTCACCAGTCCGGACTCAATCTTTCCTATATAAAAAGGTACTTACAACGTAATGTTTGACACGGAACGTATTACACGTAAAGTTTACGTTTTTAATTTACTCTACGGCCGCCGGAATAGATGTTTAAACATCAAAAATTTGATTCTTTACAAATTCCTTTCAACTACAGAATAAAAAGTATTCTGTTTAGAAAAAAAAAATGGATTTTTGATTTAAACTAATTCGACATAATGTAACTACAGCTACACTGAACCCACCGAGTTTTCATTTAATAACTTAACTCTTTTTATTTAATACATATTTATGTTTTTGGTCTGAACCGCAAACCCAAATTGTGAAAAGACTTCAAGCAAATTCACTTTTCCAGCGCTGTCAGTCTTTTTAAGATCTTTGCAAAACGGAGTTTCTTACGCACACCGACAAAAATTATTTGTGTGGACATTTTCTTTTTTTTTTGTTCCCACGCCTTTTACTCCTTCAGTTTATTTTTGTAAGTGGTGAAGCAAAGACATTTCTTTTTTATTTCGTTTCTTTTGAAAACTTAAAAATATGTTCGGTTAATAATATGTACCTACATACATTATGTACAAATTTTAATGTTTCTCGTTCTTTTTGGTGGTACACTGATTTTTCATGTCCGTACCTGTCCACCTTGCCCTATCGCTATCGGTATTCGGTGATTCCCGTTCGTGATGCAAAATAAATCTTGTATAAGAAATCGGAAATTTTTTTTTCGTCTCTCGGTGTGTGTTGTAATTTTCGGGAAAACATTTTTAATTAGTTAAATTTCTGTTAATAAGGAACATGTAAATCCATAGTGAAAAAAAAAATTCTCAAATCAAGTGTGTTGTTTTTTTTTATTGTTTACTTCAAATATATGTATTATTTAGTGTCGAATCAGCTGTTGTTCTAAACAAAACAACAAACGAACGTTGCGACGCGTAGTGAGAGTGAGACAAATCTATTTTTGAAAGAAAGCTTTTTGTCTTTTTGTTTATACATATGTGTAATGAAGTAGTGCCAAACTTTCCAAGTCAGCTGTTCAAATCAATTCACTCGAAGTTAAAAATGTTTAAATCATCAAAAAACTAAAACTTTATAATACGTGGTCGCTATAAAAACTAGTAAAACTTATAAGTTTTAAATATAACCAATGCAAAAAAAATGGAAATTAAATTGGTAAGTGAATGAATCTTTGTAAAAATGTTTAATTTTCCATGAGAATAAAGAATCGGGAAGCTATACAAAAATATATCGGGCGATAGGGTCTTTTTTGAGGCGAGTGGGTTTTTAAAACGAAACTTTGATCTGGTGCAAGTGAAGAATATTTTCGAGTAGGTATTTTTTAATGTTATACCAAAAGAAATATTTAAAATCATACACCACATAGGTAGCTCGATTGCATACAAAAAATATCAATTTTAATTTTAAACTAGCGTTTTTCCTTTGTCCGAGAAACATTTTTTTTTTAGCAATGAAGGTCTTAGGAAATTGTATGTACAACTGAATCTCGAGAAAATAATCCAAAATTAACTTGTTTGCTTGCAGGGAATTTATCAGTTTAACAAACATACCTAATGTATTTGAATGTGTTCATTCATTCATGTCCGTACCTGTCCGCCCTGTCATATCGCGTTCGCGATGCAAGATAAATGTTGTAAGAAATTGGAAAGTTTTTTCATTAATTTTCGGAAATAATTATTAATTAAGTTGAATTTCTGTTAATAAGAAACATCTAAATCCAAAGTGATAAAAAATTCTGTCAAATCAAGCGTGTTGTTTTTTGTTTACTGTCTCGTCTCCTTCAAATACATACGTTTAGTATTGTTGTTCTGAACAAACTTACGAACGAACGTCGCGACGCGTAGTGAGAGTGAGACATATTTATTTTGAAAGATCGGATGCTTTTTGTCGTTTTGTTTAATTAAAGGATTCCCCACAATGACGCGAATCTGTCGCGGCGAAGACGAAAACATTGACAACCACGTGTTGATTGCTTTTAAACGCTGCAATTACCCCCTGCGATTTTTTAGCACGTAGGATGGAGACGTATGCGGTGGCCGGGGTAAACAAAGTTGCAGTGGTTGAAATAATTGCAGAGTTATCGCTCTTTCTTCTTTGTTCTTTTTCCTATTGTGCGGAGTAAAGGGTGTGAAGAGATATATCCTTCTCATTTAACAAAAATTGCAGCTAATAAAATTTGCAGCGTTTAAATGGATGCTGCAATCCGAAAGTAACTCAAAAGAGAAACGCCGTTAAAAATTGCAGTCGTCTAAAAGCAGTCGTTGTTATTAATATTTTCATTGTCGCCGCAGCAGATTCGCGTTGATGTGGGGAATCCTTAATTGTGCGTGCTATATTTTGTTTACTTTGAATATGTGTAGTGAAGTAGTATCAAACTTTCCAAGTCAGCTGTTCAAAACAATAAACGCGCGGTTAAAAATGTTTCAAATCAAAGATCAAAAGAAATGTAATAAAACTAAAATTTATACAATACGAGGTCGCTATAAAAACAAAAATGAAAATAATAACAATAAAATTGGTAAGTTGATAAATCTTTGTAAAAATATTTAATTTGTCTTGAGAATATAAAATAAAGAAGTCGCACAAATGTATCGAATGATAGGGTCTTTTTTTTAAGGAGTGCGTTTTTAAAAAAAGAAGCTTTAATGTGGTGCAAGCGAGGAATATTTTCGATTAGTTTTTAATATAATAAATATTTAAAATCATATACCATATACATTATACATACATAGCTCGATTGCATACAAAAATTTAATCAATTTTAAAAACTCACATTACCTCTCCACTAATTTAAATCTAGCGCTTTATTGTATATTCACAAAAAAAAGACAAATTATTAAATTTTCTGTGGAAAAATTTGTGTATCTTACATTTTTTGTTCGATTAGCCATTTTCGAGATATCAATTAAAGGTTTTTTTTTTTCAAAATGATGACTTAAGCACAATACAAACATATTTCAGCTGCACCATTTTTTTCTAAGAACTCGAGAGACGATTAACCTATCATAAGCTTGTAAATATTAAGATTAGTATAATATGTAAGTCTAATAATATAAATGAGCTACAGCAACATTCCATTGTTTTCAAGAAGTTAAGAATTATATTTTTTAATTACTAAAATTTATCAAATCTCAATAAAAATCTAAAAAATATATATTTCTTAATAATTTTCGATTTACGATAAAATACGTGTAGAATCTTAAAAAAATGACTAGATCTGTATTAAATCTAGTTATAATATAAATCAACAGTTCATACCTTTGGCAAATTATCTGTCATTGATATTATGTTCAAATATTTCTGTTATCGGTCAATCGACATTAATTGACATTTTGAATTTGCTTTATACTAAGATTAGCCACAATTTCTGTTTTTTTTTTTAATATCATATAAAAGATAAAAATCTTGAAATTGGTTTCAATAGGCACTTGACACTGCAAAAATAATACGATGGATAGAAATCTTTGGTATTTTTCCTATGTTTAACATTTGATAAAAATATCTATAGATTAAGTTGAAGAAGACTTATCTATTAGTGCAAAAAGTAATTCTAGTTTGAAAAGACTAATATCAGACTAATATCTACTTGTGGTTGTTTTAATTAAAAATAGGGTCAAGTAATAGAAAACCAATTTTATCAACAAATTGACTATATTTCGTTTTTAATGTGGAAATAAGAGCGAAAAAAAAATATTTAATAAATTTTCTAAAACATCCGGATCCTACTGAGTACAAAACATGCCAAATAACGGGTGGGCCATCTAGTGGTTACTTTTTAAACCATATGTTATTTTGACACTGACAGCTGTTTCCCACTCGAAATCTTGACAGAAAGTCAGTATTATACCTTCGCGGAACGAAATATGAGTCGCTTTATGCTTGAACAACGTTGGCAAATATTGCAAACTGCTTTGTAGCCCAAACAGTGCGATTTTGGGCGAAAAATCGTCTTTTCTCACGAGGCGCATTTCATATCGGTGGCTACGTTAACAAGCAAAATTGTTGCATCCGGAGCTCGGACTTTTTTTTTACTGAAATTAAAGACATATGTAGATTTGGACAACCTCTGCTTCATGCAGGATGGCGCGCCATACCAAAATCGATCTTTTGCTCACCAAATTCCCATATCGTGTTATCAGCCGTCTTGGCGATGTCAATTAGCTGCCTCGCAGCTGCGATTTGACCCCTTTTGACTTTTTTTTGTGGGGAACCGTGAAGAACCAATGTTTTGTCAACAATCCGGAATAGATTCAAATAATTAAGGCCAATATCATCCAAGCAATCCGTGAGCTACAGCCCGAAACCAACAACAAGGTCTTGGAAAATTGGTTTGTTCTTACTAATAAAGCCATAATACATGGAAAAAATTTAATTTTGTTCATTTTATTGCACCCTGTAGACAAATTCAGTTACTGTCGCTAAAGCTCTTCGAAATAAAATAAACAATGGAAGAACATCCAAACTTTTCAAAGTGAAGTAACTTCGAGCTTCTTCTTACAATTCTATACTTCGAGCTTCACTTTATTCCTTCTTAAATTTTTAAACTACCTAAATACATATATAATAAAAAATAAAAAAAAAATATTTTCTAATGAATACTCACCACACCAATAGCCTCCAATGCAAATAACACTGTTCCGAAAAACAATGGAAAAGTTGTATAGCTAGCTAATGCTTCTTTACCTTCCGTTCTTATAGGTTCACGGAAAATATAATAACAAATAATTCCAAAAGATACCATTGTAATTGCATTGGCAATTGTTGAAAATGGTGCCAAATATTTTAAATTACGGATCTATAAATTAATAGAGAATTTATTAAAATAGCATCAGTGATATAAATTTCAATCACTTACCCAATTAATCAAAATTAAAGGCAGTAAAACGAAAACCATATACATTCGAACATCAATTGGTTCAGTCATGAAAGCATCAGCAACAGATTTAATGTTGGATGAAACAAACACAACATACACGCAACATGTTCCTAGCTGATAGATCAATAGAAATACGTTAACTGTGTGACTGAAAATATTATAAAAGATAATACAATTTATTTTAAGTCTGTATTTCCGATAGAGGCTTTATTATATTCATACCCAATGTATGGAACCATTTTTTTGAAAAATCCAGGTCCCTCACCAAATCCAGCCTCTGCTACTGATGGATAATTCATGCTGGGTATTTTTTTCCGCCTACACAATTCATATTCAGCTTTGATCAGCAGGTGAATACAGTATGTGCATATGGCGCCAATAATTAGAGTTCCTATTGTGCCTATAACATAACCAGAATTTCTAAAGGCATTTGGCATTGCCAGTATACCGGTGCCAAGCGATCCTTTCAACAAATGAAACATTGTTTCAGAATTTCTGTATTTGGGAATAGAAAATAAAAATTAAACTTATATAGATGTTTCTTATTTAATGTTAGGTTTCTTACGTTGTGGGATGCTCCACGGTTCTTTGCTCGTAGGGATTATAATCATCATCTAGAGAAATTTTACCCTTTTCCGTCAGCTCAAGACTAAAGCGAGGTTTATCGCCAGCTTGTATTGCTTTGTCATTGTCATTAACAAAAGCCGGATTATTGTGTCCATTTAGATTTCTACTCATCACGTAGGTGTCGTCGTCTTTGAAAATTAAATTTTATCTGCAAAAAAAATAAAGTAATAAATTAGTTAAATATTTTGTATAAAAGTTTTTTTTACGACTCATAACTTATTTTTCCATTTTTTCATATCTTTTCATCTTTACCATTTATTAGAATTGTTAATTGTCAATATTTTATATTTATTTCTTAAGCGCCACCTATTAAACATTTTTCAAACTACAAAATTTAAATTTTCAAAGAAAACCTTATGTACATATGTATCTATCTGTTTAAAAAAATATAAAGTATAAAAATGAGTGTGGTATAAGGTGGCCGTTAAAAAAAAATACACATCCGCTTTTAGTTTATTTAGTTAATTTAAAAAATATCAACTTTTTAGGGATGTAAAGTAAAGAAGAATCTCAGATATAAGAAAAGTGGGCGTGTTAGTAGGCCGATTTCCAAAAAAACTTTGCATCTAATACTCGAGGTTTAGCCTCGAGTAAATAGAAGTAATCCCGGTTGAGCCCCCAAGTTTGTAGGATCGAAATTACTAGACGTAAATATTAATTTAATATTCAAAGATAAATTTATTAAAGTATAAAAACAAAATTCTCTCCCGAACACCAGCGCGTTTCTCTACAAATATTTTTAACGACTAACTTGTTAGTTATTTTACAAAAGAAGGATCGCAAAAAAAAGGAGATGAGATGAATAAATGTTTCTGCGTGTGCATGAGTTGGGGAAACTCAGGTGCGGAGTAGGTGCATAGTCTTTGGTGTGTCGCGCTTGCACCCTTGTTGTCAATATAACCAACATAGATATAAAATTTGTTGCCTTTCTAAATGAGATGAAATAAAGGGTGTTTTTTTTTTAGAGGTATAGAACTTTGAAATGGAATAAAACAAAGATGATTTTTTTTTTAAATTGGCATGAAATTTACTTTATTCGAAAGATAATCTTCTGGCATTATAATTTAAATATGATTTCTGACGTAGTCTAATCTGGAGGTCCAATTTACTTTTTCACCGAATCTACGCCTTGCTAGGTGATCCTGTGGCTTCAATTCTTGAAATTCCAAACCAAACTAAAAATAAATCACTTTACAGCTGACAAAATGGCCGCCAGTTAAAAAAGTGTTGCAAATTTAAAGTTATATGCCTCTAAAAAACACCCGTTATAAGAAAACTGGGCGTGGTAATGGGTGTTAAAAATTTCACATACCTATTATGCTTTAAGTTTAAGAAGGGTGGTTACAAAAGTTAAGCTTTTTACGAGAAGATGACAAGAAATGCAATATTCGTGTTAAAAAGATATACATAATTGCTGGAATTCCACAAGGAAATGCTCCTGTTTCATATTTCTTTTCATTATTTATACAATAGCAAATAAATAAGAAGATGACACGACTATAAAGTAATACTTGAACATTCAATTCAATTTATATATCTACAGCAACCGCAAAGCCTCAATGATTCAAAAATAAAATTTAAGAATGAACTCTTAGACATTATTTTCTCATATGAACTGCCAAATAAATTAAGCTAAAAAAAAAGTCAATGACTATCTGTAAATAAACACATACATATATGTATGTACATATCATCATTGTCATTGACCTCTATATTTAAAATCTTCCCGGATTAATTCTGAGTTCAAGATCAAATAATTGAATAACCACTGAATGCAGCCATCCAAAAATATCTTATTGTATCTACATTTTTTAAAATGAGTCTTGACATACTCCTACGCTATAATACACTATGATATGCTATAAGCCTCATTCAAAACCACAGACGCATTTTAATTAATTCCAATACGAGGTCAGATCGAGATTTATCCATAAAATGTCTGTTATTAAAATTTACTTACGTATATAATATACCCAACACACAAGACGCAACTTCGTTCCCTCCCCTCTACACCCCTCTTTCATCATTTCTTGAACACAATGAAGTGAATCCAAGCACACTATGCGCAGACAATCATTTCAATTACATCAATTAAATGAAACACTGCTTTGCTATAATATCCATATCCGACTTTTAACAATATACAAAAAAAAAAACGACAATATAACGACCTAAGCAAAAGCCGCCAATGAACACAATATAATTCGTCATCATTGTTGTTAAATGTTTTTTTTTTCTGCCGCACATCTGATTAACAACAATTTCCGATTTGATTCAATATTGTATGTAATGTATATTTATTTTTTTCTTCTTTTTTGCGGAGAGGGTTGGGGTGCCGCCGCCGCGCCGCACCGCTCGCTGCACTATAATAGAAAATTAATTCCAGAAAGTATCTGTTACTCTTGTATAACACGCCAGATATTGACACGATATATCTTCTCACTCATAATTGAATTTGAATATTTTGCCTGTGAGAAGATCTATAGACATGACAAATTATGACTATCTTTCTGATCTTTTTATCTTTGGGGCTTAAAATTGAATTTTAGAATTTGCTAGGGAATTGACAGAGTATAATGAATGAGGTACAGAATATACGACACTTAATTGTTTTTTAAAAATCTACTTCACCTTTCTATAATTATATTAGCTGCAACTGTATAATTTTTTCTCCGAGTCGATTTATTTAATTCAAAAGCGATATCGGAAAATCTACATGCACTTTTGTCAAAATGGGTGGAACCGTTGAAAAGTTGGTTCAGTTGGGACTCAAGTATTATTCTTCTAACGTGTTATTAATGGCTGCTATATTACCTTTAATGACAGTTGAAGGCAGTTTGATGAAAAGGTTAATTCTAGATATTTTAACATTGAAAATGTTTATATGGTCGTTTTGATAAAAGTATGGTGTTACCAAAATGAACAAAGATAAAGAATGAACGCTAGCGTATAGGGGGAGAAAGATTCAATTTTTGGTTGGTGTTACCAAAGAAACTACCAAAATGAATAAAATGAAGAAAAAAACACAAGTGATGAATTTCAGCCAGCGTACATAAATTTTGATCATCGCCAACGGACGAGATTCAGTGGAGGAATTATTAAATTCGAAAAATGCTCGATTTGAGCCCACTTAGAAGCCTATAACTTTGGTTATAATTATTGGATGTTCAATATTAGGCTAGATAATTAAAGTTTAAATGAAAGGCTACAAATTTGCATAAAAATTTTTGCAAAATCGTAAAAAATTTCATACTAGAAACTTGAAAAACTGTCTTTTTAGAACTATATTTCATCACGGCAAAAGAAAAAAAAAACAAACAAAATATGTATGTATGTAGGTACGTACCTACAAAGAACATATTGATAGAAGGGAGAAGACGGTGGAGTGTGTGCAATAAAAAAAAAAAACACGTGTCAAACAAAATTGGCTTTGCATCGGGCACAAAAATGATATATGTACATATATTATGTTTATGTAGGTATGTATGTATGCATGTAGGTATGTACATATATATGCATGTAGGTATGTGCATGAACAATAATTGTAGTAGGTATTTTACAAATAATAAAATCGTAAAGGTTGGATTTGGTTGGTTTGTTTGGATTATAACTTCTGTTCTAATAATCGGATGTTTGAGGTTAAGGTCTTAAAATTAAGGTAAAATGTCAGTCTTTTAAATCAATCGATTGTTGAACCTAGAATATGCATAGTTTGGGTAAAAACTTAACTAAGTTCTAAATCAATTTGGTTGTTTAACCTAGAATATGCATAGGTACCTACTTGAACCTCTTATATAAAATTATAACTTAAGTTCTAAGGACCAGATCATGAAGATTAAGGTCTTGGTTAGCTTCTAACTTTTATTCTAATAATCGGATGTTCGAGGTTAAAGTCTTAAAATTAAGGTAAAATATGACAAAAGTTGATTTTTTCTAAATCAACCAAAAGAACCTAGAATATGCTAGACAACGTTTGGGTAAAAACTTTACTAACTTCTAAATCAATTTGATTGTTTAACCTTGAATATGCATAGGCACCTACTTGAACCTCTTAAATAAAATTATAGCTTAAGTTCCAAGTAGCAAATCATCAAGGTTAAGGTCTTGGTTAGCTTCTAACTTTTATTCTAATAATCGGATGTTCGAGGTTAAAGTCTCAAAATTAAGGTAAAATATTACAAAAGTTGATTTTTTCTAAATCAACCAAAAGAACCTAGAATATGCTAGACAACGTTTGGGTAAAAACTTTACTAACTTCTAAATCAATTTGATTGTTTAACCTAAAATAAGCATAGGTACCTGCTTGAGCCTCTTATATAAAATTATAACTTAAGTTCTAAGGACCAGATGATCAAGATTAAGGTCTTGGTTAGCTTCTAACTTCTACTCTAATAATCGGATGTTTGGGATTAAAGTCTTAAAATAAGGTAAAATGTGACAAAAGTTGATGTTTTTCTAAATCAACCTAAAGAACCTAGAATATGCTAGACAACGTTTGGGTAAATTACGCGAATCGATATTGTTAAATTGATTAAAAGATGAGTTCAAAATATTTTAAAATAAAATATTATAGAATAAAAACAATTACCAGTGAGGTGGGGCTTCGCATCAAATTCTTTGTAAATTTTGTCTCGATTTAAAAAAGGTTTACTTGGACAGTAAATCAAATGTCTTGATGGCTTTATACAATATACATAGTTCAATGATTTGAAATACTTGTAAATCAATTTGAAAAAAATTAAAAATCTTTTGATTTTCTCATCAACCGTCAAATTGATAAAATAACAAGCCAACTCGCGGGTTGATTCAACAACAACCAACTAAGTCGAGAACTAAGTTGAACCGTATATGATGTATACTTAAATCGATCTGTAATTCAGTTACTTTTCTGCAAAGCTAAGCTAAGCAAAAATGTCAAACACCTAGATATACGTTAAGATAGATGGTATGTAACTTTAATTTCGTGTATAAGTGCTGTACCGGTGCGGATGAAAATGAGTATGATTGTGTAATTGCAAATTAAGCTACAATTAAGACTAAGATCTTATTAAAAAAATTATACAACATTAATTTAACCGCCAACTGGGAAGTGACACTAAATATACAAATTGGTACTTCAGACTGTAGAATGGTTTCTAAGACAGTTTGTGAAGTTATAATGCAACAATAGTATACAAAATACAAATCACAAAGATTAGACATGTTTTTTTTTATTGACGTAATACAAGTCATTTTCAATGTCCCCATAGTTACTCTATGAGTGAAATCTGTAAATTTTTTCTATAAATGTATAAATTAGGTCAATTATTGATTTGCCTATAAGATAAAGTCTTATTGGTATTTTTAATGATTACTGTGAGTCATTGTTTCCCAAATGTTCGATATTTGTGTAACCCTTAAGACTATTCTTGTATCCCCAAAAACGTTGGCATTGTTTAAAGAAGACAGTAATAGTGTGCAAATTCTGCTCGAGAGATTATAAGCCCTTATTCCTTTTAATCAGGGAGAGACAGTGTCACTGCTCGAATGATCGATGAGTTTTGTAATGGTAGCCGTTTCCCGGGAATGAATATGATTTAAAATCTTTTTAAGGGTGTAAATCACTAATTAAAAAGTAGACTTTTGAAAATAAAAAGTTTAAAACAAAATTTTTGAAGCATTTAAGCTTAAATCTTAATGCCCTTAACATTCCATTTTTTTTTTTTTCAATAACTAGTTTTAAACCAGTTCAAAACTGCCCCAACATGCTAAAAAACATAAAACTCGGCCATAGTTATTATACCTAACATATTTATCAAAAACTGTACCTTTGTGTTAATCAAAATGAAGGTGTGAACTTAATATTTATTTTTCAAAAACGAAAACCTTAGCAAAAAAATTTTAAACCTTTACAAACAAAATATTTCAAAAATTCAATTTACGCATAATAACTGCATAAACAGCTACTGTCAGATGAACATAAGAGAGGCTCCGCAAAATCGTTGATGTGTAAAGATATCAGTATTCCCATGTTTAAAATTAAGTTCGCACTTTGAAATATTTATTTGTTAAGATTTGATTAGCCATGTTCAAAGGTACCCCGTGTTCAAACGTGCCCCCCTCTCCCCTACCCTGGCAATCTCAGAATCATAACGGGCTTTTTTACCGGCCATTGTATACTCAGAAGGCACTTAAATATCCTAGGCCTAGTGAGCAGTGCCACATGCAGATTCTGCATTATCAATGAGAAAACACCGAACCACTTATTAGGAGATTGTGATGCACTCATACACTCAGAGAAATAAACACCAGGGTCGCTATAACCAGGTGAAAGAGAGCAACTTATCCTCTCTGAGAATACCCAAATACTCAAATTCCTCAGGGATAGTTTTGGAGGAAGAGTTATAAGATGAGTAACCTCGTCCAGCTCCAGATGGAAGCACAATAGATCTTCAGATCACAGTGCAATAACCTCACAATATATTCATTCATTCAACGCTGAACGCAGATTGCATAGGTATTAAACCTCCTGAACTTGATGAAACTTGACGTCATTTGTCTATCAGGACGATGCTACATGCCACACAGTGCAATAAACGATTATTCTGCACCATTGATTTGAGGACATGGTCTTACTTGGTTCAATCCGAATAAAGAAAAAAATTAAAAACAAAATCCACATAGCACCACTAAAGAAGTCTGACGATAAGCTTGGCCATCGTAAAATAGCTATAACTTCACAAAAGCTATTGATATTTCGTTCAAACCTATTGTCGCAATTTATAGTACGACTTTAAAGCATTTAAGTACGATGCTAAGTTAAAAAACGGCATTTTTCAAATTTAAAAAAATAAGTATTGTATTATCTTTTAAACATTTTATTAAAGTTAAAATCACCAAATGCCTATTTTAACCTTTTAGTACTTCAAATTTCTCTTTGACAGTTAAAAATGTGAAAATGGTATATTTCCTTAATTTTTTGCACGAACTGTCACTTTTTTAGAAGTGTTGAGCGGAAGTTTATTAAGAAAATAGATTTAATACTAATTTAACAAAATTACCATTAAGAATATTTTAATGGCAAAGAGCTTTAAAGGTAGTAAATTGTTAAGTAAATTGTTAAGTCATGATAATTCCTTAATATTGGGCTGTTTAAAATTTAGGGCCATTATTACGACGTATAACATACCAAAATATTTGTCCAACTTTTTATCATCTATATATGTGGGGTGGCCCCGGCGCAGTGGAAGTAGTGCTTGACTGATAACTTGGATGTGTGGGTTCGATCCTCAGTATAGGCAGCATTCTTTTCTATATTCCCTCTACTAAACGCCACCCCTGGTATTAAATGAGAAAAATCAAAACCTAATTTCTCAATGCACTGTGCCAACAAAAATCTATCCTATCCTTCTATTCCTTCTAACATTGCCTAATTTATAAGACCCTAGGTCTTACTGGCATATATAAATATATATGTTTGTGTTTGTTGTATGTATATTGTATATATCGATTTTATTCTTTGTGCTGAATTTATGTCGGAGTTTAAATTATTTTTTTTTATTTCAAATATCATCAATCGGTATAAAAAAAATAAATAAAAGTCATTAATAAATAGTTTTTTTTCAACAACATCGTCACTTTGTAAGGAAATTATAATGGTTCATTTTTTCACGTTCTATACTTCATACAAATTAAAGACTTTTTATCATATTTACACCTCATTATGACCAATTTACTATAGTTGCTGATTTTTTTTTAGTTATGCTCTTACCATACCATAACATCACGTTTATAATTTTTTAACAATTTATTCAGCGCACGTCAACAAAAGTATCATTTACTTTATTTTTTGTTTGATCTAAATGGTAAGTAATTGTTTTGAGGAAAAATATTAAGATTTTTATTAATCTATGATGGAGGAGCGATAAAAATCCGTTTAATTGCATATATTGGGTCTTACGCAAAAGTAGATTCTGGGTTTTCCATTAGTGACGTGCAAAAAAAAAATTGTCTCTTAGCCTGAGTGAGGTCAAACGAGCGAGTACTCGGTACTCGCTAACTATAATTGGGTTTAAAAGGATTTTGCTTGATTGATTTTTAACTAAAACTGTCCAATGAATTTTGTTTCTAAAAAAATAATGGAAAAATAAAGAACGGAACTAAAAATAAATTATTTGTTTGGGTAATTTTGTTTTTTTTTAATTAAAATTTACACTTTTTTCTTCCAACTCACAAAGCAACTATACGCGACCGAGTCGTAGACTTTATATATTTTTTTTTTGGTACCTATGTCATTTATCGCGTTTCGAATTTCATTGACATTGAAATTTTCGCAGTATCTAACTATATTTGAAGAGAGAGAGAGAGGGAAGTGAAGAAGGAATTTGTTTTGTTTACATTTTCCATAGTTTCACACTTAATGCGTTTTCAGTAAACTTTTTTATTTATTTTTTTTTTGCTGTTAACGTGTATTTCTGTTAAGGTCAAATGCATTGGAATAAAATATTGTTGTGAAAAAAGTGTAAGCGGCTTTGAAAGGAATTTTATGGACAAAGCGCAAGTATTTCGCAACAGGTATCATATTTTATTTAAGTAAGTGGGGTGTTAAATAATTTCTATGTTGCATTGGCATAATTTGCATTTAGTAAAAAATTAAAATGACGATGCGTATATTAATATACAAATAAATTATGACATTTTAATTGCAATAGTAGTAATACGACTCTTAGGTCAAGTTTTTATTTTAAACTTGAAATTTCAAGTAAATTCGACATATAACCATGATAGGCAGGCCCATTTGAAAACTTGTATATGAAATAAATAACAGGTATCAGAATCTCAGTCAGTTGTATAGGTGGCACTATCTCGATTTGTTGCTAGCAACTTCTTGCTGTTCATATCTTTCCAAATGTGAACCTCAAAAAGTAGAAACAAAAATAGCTAAGTTTCAAATGGAAACATGACCTTAAACCCATGTTTTATTTACAGATGCTAATATTTGTTAAAAAAATATTCAATTCAAAATAAACTCAAAACTAATATTAATAATTAATATTTCAAAATAAAGGATTTTTCAATATTAGGGATGCTTGAAATTGTTTATATGATTTGGAGCTCATATTCTCATAAAGAAACATCTGTCAAATAATTCAAAATAACTTTTAACGGTATTTAGTCCACAACAATTGACTAGTGAGGGCCTCGTTAAATTTGTTGTAAATCTAGGGCGCAGATTGTTAAAATTTTAAGTTTCAGGAATTCTTACGATTTTGATAGTTTGGCTTTCTAAGCCAAAAATATCGGTTGATATCGGAGGTCTTACATCTAATAAAGGGATTCCCCAACTGGAAAATTATGATAGGCAATCGATAAAGCAATCCAATTTCTACTATTTTAAGACCAATTTCTTACCAGCGGTATGGTATGGATTCGTAAAAAAAATCTAATCCAAAATTTCGATGAAACTTGACATTACGATTATAGCGAAGTTGAATAAAGTTGGTATCGCTATTCTGGCCTGTCTGTCTGTCTGCCTGTTCATTCGACTGTAACCTAAACGGGTGGGTCTATTTTCTTTTAACATTGGTAGCTCGATGTTTTGGGCATTCTCCCGACAGGTTTTTTTCAATTAGCGTTTAAAACCAAAAAAACCGTTCCTGTGAAAATTTTTTTTAGCAATTAATACAAATCCCGTTTTAAGAAACGTGCCAATAGTATTTTATTTTTTTTTATAAAAAGGCACCATTCTGTTATAACCATTTAGAGGTAGAGAACTTTAAGTTGGCACAACTATTTTAACTGGCGGCCATTTTGTCAGCTGTCAAGTGATTTACTTTTAGTTTGGTTTGGCATTTCACGAATTGAAGCCACAGGATCACCTAGCAAGGCGTAGATTCGGTGAATGAGCCCAAAACAAGATTGCCGTTGATCCCATGCCGCTATAGAGCCATGAAAACTGACTTTTTCGTTCATAAATTGAACAACCATAATGTGCAGGAGCTGACGGCGCAACATGTCACACAGCTCGTGCCACAATTGATTTATTGAAGGAAACGTTTGCAAACCGCATAGTTTTACGTTACGGACCCGTGAATTGGCCTCCAAGACCGTTCGATTTAACGCCGCTTGACTATTTTCTGTGGAAATATGTAAAGTCGCTAGTCTACCCCGATAAGCCCGAAACAATTGACCGAACGATTGGGGGACAACATTCGCCGCGTTATTGCCGATATACGGCCACAAATGTTGGAAAAAGTCATCGAGAATTGGACATCCAGATTAGACTGGATGTTATACTGATTCTTCCTTTTTGGCAGGTGTCATAAACTATAGGCTCTCATAACTTATTTATTATTTTATTTGTTATACATAATATTTGATAGAATTATGGACTTAAATTGATAGGAATTGACAGTTTTAGAAAGAAACTATCTCTATCCATTTCTATCCAATTCAATAATTTGTATCGTTTGTCAAAATTTTTTCGATCAACCTTATATAATTGGTTTTTAATTCATTTAATGTTATTATTATGAAAACAAATTTAAACTGAATCAACAACTTTTGATAGTTTCTTTATTTCAATTAATTAATTTTAATGGTACCGGTGGTAGCTACTGTCAAAAGTTTAAAAAAGTTAAAACAAACAAAAACACTTAAATGTTCTATACAGTGGAATATTTCAGTGTAATATAAAATCCTGATTAAAAATTTTTAAGAAAACAAATCACGTTTATAATTTTTTTTTTCGCAGAAAAACCACAAAAAACATAAAAATTAAAAGTTTGCATGCAATAACATCGTGATACTTTTACATCAATATTGCTACTCAGGACTTTCGCAGAACAAGTTTAATATTTTATTTTTTGGTATATTTCATTTTATTAACAAAATATGCAAATTTTTAAATAAAGTACCGTATACGTGAGGTGTAATAAAAGCTAAAAAAAATTAATATTAATAATTTTGAATCAAAGGAATGAAAAAGCTAAAAGTCTAGACTGACTCACTAGTCAGAGTACCTATACCAAATTCTAGATAATATTATCATGATTTGTTCACACATTTCAACCAGTATTTCAATAATATATATACCAGTATTGTAGAGCTATTAAATCTGACATTTGAAATCAAGTTTTAAGATGAATATGGTTTAGCTTTTTTTGTCTTTCGATGGATTTAAAAAAAAATAATTTTAAAGCTACATCTTCAGATTAACCGAATTAATAAGGAAAAAATCATCGATTACCTCCTTTTACTTAAATTTTATGTAAGTCTTTTTTGCATCAGCCCTTAAACGACAGTTCATTAATAATAGTTTTGATAAAATGATATTGAAGTTAGCCAATTAGAACAATTCACGTCTATAATACATCACCACTGTCATAACTCATGTTTATCAAAATGGCCACCTAAAAAAATACTTAACCTTCTTGTTGCTTTTAAAACTTATACATTATTGGTCTTATTTAAAAAAGTTGTCTAACTTTAGATAACTGTCCAACTTTGGAAAATGTGTTCAAAAACCTTGTTTATTGTTGTCTTATAGCTGCCTAACTTAGACACAAGACTAGATTGTCTTAACCGTGAATAATGTGATATTTATTTTTATTAAATAAAGCATATTTCCACCAATAGTTAGACAATGTCTAAGTAGACAAAAATCTAATAAATACGACTGTATGTATATAAATATGTACAAACATAGTTCGGTATACCCATAACGTCACAACATTTTTTTTAAACAAATTACTTACTTTTTTTGGTTAAACTGCTATAATTTTATTCTAAGAAATCATGAGCAATCAGTTTTGTTTTTTGGCAAACAATAATTTTAATTAAATACATTTTTAAATTTATTTTTAAAAAGTTTTCTTTAGATCATTTATTTTAATACTTGAATAAAACAAACAAATAAAAAAAAACAAAATTATTTATCTCACTTATTTAATTTCTTTTTTTCTTAAAAAAAAAAGATTACATCAAAGAGTGCAATGTCTTCCCATTCATTGAATTGGCAAAGTTTTTGAAATATTTTTGCAAGTATGTTTAAGGTAGAAGTACATATATCTACACCACACTTAATCTGCGTGATGCAAATTGAAAAAAAAAAAAAAACGTGAAATTAATTTAACAGGTATTTCACGTGTAAGAATCTGACATGATGACCCGTTTTAAACCCTGTTGACGTCAGTATTTGAAATTTATTTGAATTGATGCTGCACAATATTGTTCTAATTAATAAAACTAGGGTTACCACCCTTTTATTAAACCAAAAAAAATCAAAATATCTTTTTCACACCTTCCGGGATATTAAAACTTTTTTAGACTTAGTGATAAAGTGAATATATTGGTTTTAAAGGTGGTCAAATCTCAACATTGAAATGATTAGGTGGCCCTAGAGTTGTTCTTATATTAACATTAAAATAAAGCGGAAAATTTGAAAAAAATCCTATATTGAAAAAAGAGCCAATTGAGTACGAAAAGTTAAGTTTTTTTTTCCTAGAAGACCGCACGTAAATAATTGCATTTGATTTTAATTTTTAATAAAAAGAGCGTAAACGAACCCGAATTGTTATATCAGTAAATTATGACCTGCAGGCAATAGAAAAAAATAAACTTTTTTAGATAAGTTCGTTCTTGTATACTTTCTGGTAAAAAACATTCTGTCAAATTTTGAGGAGTGTGTATAAAATTCCCTTGGAGAGAAATTAAATTCTTTCTAAAAGTGTGTACATTTTGAATGTTTAAAAAAAAATTATCTTTGGCACTTTTTAAACGTCAATTTTCATTAGATTCGATAATAAAAAAAATACAAAAATAATATTTTTTTAAGTTTTAAAATAACAGATGACCAAACAAAAAAGAAAAAAAATTAAATTAATGTCATTTTGAAGTTCCCAACTTCTGCCCGAAGAAATTTTTCAGGAATTTTGAGAAAACTGAAATAATTTACTCTCTCGTGAGCAATCTTTTCCGCCAAAAACTAACCAAAAAGTCTTTTTATTTACTTCTTAAATTGAAAATTTCTACTTTCACTTTTGGTCCAAAGTTGTGTCAAAATAAAAAAAAGGTTCGTTCCAGCAAAAAATGACAATATGTCAAATTTTTAGGAGTGCTGCTAAAATTCTCTCAGAGAGAAATGAAATCGTCCGAATGTAAAAAAATATGCGTCAACAAAAAATAAAGAAAAGCAAACAAAAACAAAAGTAGATTGATCTCAATATAATGTCAAAAATTAAACTTTGGATATAATTAAAAACTATTTAAATCTAATTCACATACAGCCTAAGAAATATTTTTTTTTTTATGAAGCACTATACAATTTTTAAGAAATACACATTTTTTTAAATTTATTTTCAGTTTGTCCAAAATATGAACAAATAAGAAAAAAAAAATACTTTTATAAAAATGTTAACGGCCATTTCGATTATTGTTGTTGTTCTGTGATATCTGACATCTGACAGTACACAGAACTTATACATTTTTGCCTGAAGAAATTTCTCCGGTGACAATTGTCAAACAAGTTAAATAATTTAATCTCTTATTAGCGTTTATCTTCGGTCCGAAACTACACAACATAAAGTACACGAATAGGATTTAAATAAAACTGATACAGAAAAGTAGTTTTACGTAGATTTTGAATAGTACGCGAACAAACCTAAAATAAAATTGACCCAACATTGATTTTAGGAAGTAAACAAACAGATTTAAAACGTGCGTACGCAAAAATGTACACGATAAAAAATAATCAAAATGAATACTATAATTTAAAGTTTTTATTTACTTTCATATTCCTCACTGCATGTTTAAGTATGAAGAACGTTTAATTTTGAGTGCACGGTCATAATTTCGCAGGCCAAAAATCTAAAATGAATTTTTGACCCACTCAAGTGGGTTAACCACAAATCTATTGTAGATTTTTAACCTTCCCCGATGAGCCGGAAGACTACCCAAAAAAGGGTAAATATTCCCTAATTTTAGAAGGGAAGTGGTTCATAAGTCACAAATATTTTCTGGAATTTTTAAGTAATACCCAAGGTACTTACTGTTAATTAAAAAAAACTGAACATAACATCCGGAAATGAATGATTGGTACAGAGGACCCAAAAAGGGAGTTAAAATCAACAATAGATTTGTGGACTTTTAATCCATTATAGACTTTTGACCTGTGGACTTATGACCTGTGGACTCATGACTATGGGCATAAATTTTGTTTAACTGAAAAATCTGCAACTCTTTCAAAAGTTCATAATAAATGAGTTTTTTAGAAATAAATGATTCATCAAACTTACAAAATTCAATGCTTATAGGCAGTGCAGAAAATAAGACCTTGTAATGTGAAGTTTTTAATCGGACTCGATTTTTAATGAAATAAGATTTAACGGAAAGTGTAAAATTTATAACACAACTTGCTGTTTAGTTTTATAGATATTATTGAAAGCTCAAGTACGAATTAGGCACAACTGTCATAGTCATAATTAATTTTCTTAAAAAAAAAATGTACGCATACGCCGTAGTGTACCATATATAAATTATTGCGGTGCGTGCGGTTGGCACCACTACCACCGCTCCAACAGAAATTCAAAAAAAAAAACAAAAAAAAAAAAAAAACTAGCTCCTGACTCCTGCATCATTAGATTTTGTTTTAATATCCGTTATGGCGGTAACAATTTGACGGACCTCTTTATCACCTTATGTAGTGCTTGTTGGCCTTAAAAAATTATTTTTGTTTGATTTGAAAGCATTTTTATCAAACAAAATATTGCAAAATATGGTAACTATTGGTAATGGTTACAAATAAAAACAATATTTTTGCAGTCTATTAATAAACTCTAATCAAATATGAATTATTAATATTGAAAATGTCGTTTTGATAAAAATATGGAGTTACCAAAATGAACAAAGATAGAGAATGAAATGTTATGCTATACAATTTTTGTGACAAAACTTAACTTACATCTAAATCAATTCCTAGTCAGCTTATAACTTCTGTTCTAATAATCAAAATTAAGGTAAAATATGACAAAAGTGGATATTTTTCTATATCAACCTAAAGAACCTAGAATATGCTAGACAACGTTTGGTTAAAAACTTTAGTAACTTCTTAATAAATTTAATTGTTTAACCTAGAATATGCATAGGTACCTACTTGAACCTCTTTAATAAACTCATAACTTAAGCCCTAATGGTCAGATTTTCATGGTTAAGGTCCCCAAATGCAAATAAAATTTTAGGCTTCATCTTAAAGTAGTCAATGAACTATTCAATTTGGTTGTCAACTAAATTGATGCTCGCCGCTCGGCCACACATTTCATAAACTCAGTTAAAAGAATGCAGTTCCAAGTGTCGAAAACACTATTTTTGTCTAAAAAAACTACGCGACTCGATATTGTTAAATTGATTAAAAGATGAGTTCAAAATATTTTAAAATAAAATATTACATATGAAATAAAAACAATTAGCAATTAGCAGCACAATTGTCTCGATTTAAAAAAAGTTTACCTGGACAGTAAATCGAATGTCTTGGCTTTATACAATATACATAGTTCAATGATTTGAAATACTTGTAATTCAATTAAAAAAAAATTCAAAATCTTTTAATTTTCTCTTCAATCGTCAAATTGATCAAATAACAAGCCAACACACGGGTTGATTTGAACAACAACAAACTGAGTCGAGAACTAAGTTGAACCGTATATGATGTATGCTTTAATCAATCTGTAATAATTCAGTTACCTTTCTGCAAAGCTTAGCTATGCAAAAATGTCAAATACCTAGATATACGTTAAGAAAGATGGTATATTTAATTTCGTGTATTAGTGCTGTACCGGTGCGGATGAAAATGAGTATGATTGTGTAGCTGCGAGTTAAGCTTTAATTAAGACTAAGATTCATCTTATTAAAAAAATTAACAACATTAATTCAACCGCCAACTGGGAACTGACATTAAATATACCTACAAATTCTTACTTCAGACTGTAGAATTACGGAAGGTACCGTTATTTTTTATCCTGAAAAAAAAAAACGATAAAAAAAACGTGTCAGGGGAATGCTCAAAAGACGCTAGGTAAAAGTTTAAAATTAAAAATTAATTAATTGCGAGACCTACTTTTCTTTAATTCGCTATCATCAACTTGACATTAAGTTTCATTAAAATCGATTTTTTTTTTACGAATTATAACTTACCATAAAGTACCAGTAAATCGCAAGTACAAAGACTATAACCAAAATAACAACAATGGGCTTGTAACTAATTTTTTATTATTTTTATTATATGTCAAAAAATCCAAACTTTTTCAAACGTGATTTTATTTAAATAAATATTCACTCAACTAAAGACACTACCTATAATTTTTTTTATTATTTTATTTCAATTCGAATTTTTTTTTTAAATTAATGCAAATCCATTCAAACACGAAAACAACAGTTGAAAGTGCCAAACCAATTGCCAAATACTGCCAGGCAAGTTTTAAATGATGTATTGTCAATGGTTTATGTATGGGTTCAATGGGTGGCAAATCATCGGTATTAATTCGAAAACCTTCGGCTTTTGCTTGGTTCATAACATCTGAACCCCACTTCTGAATCAAGCCAGTTTGCTTGATTTCTATAATAAAATCATCAAGAATGTCTTTAAATGGTGAATTAAATGGCAGCAAAAATCCAGTGTGATAGTTGTTTATAGTTTCTTCAGCTATGCGAAATAAGCTTTTCCGAGACAAAGACTGAAATCCGATAAAGAATTGACATCGATCACGTTCTACGGCGTAAGCGAAACTTGTATTTCGCATAGAAATCAATTGTTGTACAAATTCTGCATTATCAGTTGGAACAACTACCTTATCGAACCCTTTTGGATATAAATAATTCTCCCTTCTATCCCATCTGAATTTGGGAATCATAACGGGAACATTGTTATCTATCAGATCTTGAATGGTGTCGTATTGTTTTATTTTGATGTAAGCTGTTAAAAATGATTGAAAGTGACTTCCGTACAATCTTTCAAAAACAAATCCAAATAAAATGACAAACAAGTGAAAACGGTACTTAGAAATTATCGGTTTGCCTGAAGAAGAACTCAGCAGTGTTAGATAGATCTCACTAAAACTACCCCAAATGTCTAATTTTGAATTTATCAATAAGTTAAGCACGACTTGGGAAATCGTTATGTAGACAACTGTTATTCCAATCCACAGCCAAACTGTTGCCTTAAAAGGTCTCTGAAAATAGTCAATTGGATCCAAATAACCATTCCATGGGACCATTATAACTTGTTCTGCAACTGCAATAGGATAACTTAGATCGAGATTATTCTGATGGGGAAAAGCGTTCATGCTTATATCGATGTCATGGTTTACAGTGGCGTTGATTATAACATCCATATAGAATTTATTTGAGCTGCTAACTGATATTTCCCTTAAGGTTGCGTTATGCCTCCTTAGAAACTGAAAAAATGTCTGACCAACTCTGCCTCCCATACGTATTTGTCCATCTTTGTCTGGATACCAAAATGTTCTTGGTACATCAGGCTGGATATTTGTTCGAATAGCAAAGCCATTAAGATCTTTCAAACTGTCCGGAAGATGGCCGTTTTCGGCAAGCTGTTGAACTGGATTTTCAGCAAAGGGAAGATATGCATAAGATGACGATGAAGAAGGAGACGAAGTGTTACCAATAATTCCAAAGATTCTTGTGAACTTATTTTCGTGAAAGAAGGAAAAGTATTGATTCAAACTATCCAGAGTTCTAGCTGAAATAATAACAAATTTCCGAACTTGCAGTTTCTCGATAACATTTTGCAGAAGCTTCGAATAAGTGTGATACTGGTGCTTGCCCTTATCGGGAACTTGGAAAACGATGATAACATTGGTGCACTGCCTAAGGTCTTCTGATGTAAAATCAGCGTTAAAAATCGATATTGGTATGGAGACTTCATTCTTCACAAAGTCAGATAAAAATTCCTTATCACTTCCGATGTAATACACAGTCGCTGAATCACTTCTCCCATGAACTCTTACAATCAATTCCCGAAGTTGAGTGTTATTAGCAAGAATACTTGTAACGAGAGTTATAAATATTATAGCTTTAGAAGTAAGCATTTTTCTGTCCGATCAAACTCAAATATAAAATATGACTGCGGAATAATTTCATCACGAAATAGCTAGGCAAATTTATAGAACGTTTGAATATCAATGCAGTACTGGAATAAATAATTTATAGATTTTAAAGACAATTAATTTGTTATCAGAATCTAAAATTGAAACTTAACTTAAGGGCAGTTAAAACAGGCGAGTAGGACAAGTAGTTTTTATACGTGTGTTTTCAAGTTTTTGTTATGTTTCCATAGTACCTACTTCGAAATTATTATTTGTTTTTTGTTTTAAAATATAATTTTAGTTGGCAAAGTGAGCCGAGAATAATTTAAATTAAATTGGTAGTTAAATGTTTGTGCATATATAGAACTTCAGATTTAATTGCATACATACATTGTTTCATTTAAATTATAGACAGTTAATTGTCTACTATAGTCAAACTATTAAATATATTTTTTTTTTAGATTTAAAAAAAATTAGGAAAATGTTTTTAATAGAAATTTAAGGATTTATATATTAAAATTTATTTCAATAAATAACTGCTTTAGTTTTTTTTGTGAATTATTTCACTCAAAAGCATAAAATTCATATAATGTTTTAACATTGAAAATGTTTATATGGTCGTTTTGATAAAAGTATGCTGTTACCAAAATGAATAAAGATAGAGAATGAACTCTAGCGTATAGGGGGGCGGAGGGAAGAACGATTGAATTTTTGTCTGGTGTTAACAAAGAAATTAACGAAATGAATAAAATGAAGAAAAAAACACAAGTGATGAATTTCAGCATGTTAATCATCGCCAACCGACAAGTATCAGTAGAGGATTGTTCTTGAATTTGTATAAAATTCGAAAAATGCTCGATTTGAGCCCACTTAGAAGCCTATAACTTTAGTTATAATTATTGGATGTTCAATATTAAGGTAGATAATTAAAGCTACAAATCTGCATACAAATTTTTGCAAAGGCTTAAATTGAATCTCATACTAGAAACTTGAAAAATTGTCTTTTTAAAACTAATTTCATGACGACAAAAGAAAAAAAAAACAAACAAAATATGTATGTACGTACCTACAAAGAATATATTGATAGAAGGGAGAAGACGGTGGAGTGTGTGCAATTAAAAAACACGACGCACGTGGCAAACAATATTGGCTTTGCATCGTGCACAAAAATGATACACATTATATGGGTATGTATGCATGTAGGTAGGTATGTGCATTGTGTATGAACATTTGTAGCAGGTATTTTACAAATAATAAAATCGTAAAGGTTGGATTTTGTTGGTTTGTTTGGATTATAACTTCTGTTCTAATAATCGGATGTTTGAAGTTGAAGTCTTAAAATTAAGGAAAATATAAGGCTATACAATTTATGTGACAAAACTTAACTTACGTACATCTAAATCAATTCGATTGTTGAACCTAGAATATGCACAGGTACCGGTACCTACTTGAACCTCTTTAATAAACTCATAACTTAAGCCCTAATGGTCAGATTTTCATGGTTAAGGTCCTCAAATGCAAATAAAATTTTAGGCTTCATCTTAAAGTAGTCAATGAACTATTCAATTTGGTTGTCAACTAAATTGATGCTCGCCGCTCGGCCACACATTTCATAAACTCAGTTAAAAGAATGCAGTTCCAAGTGTCGAAAACACTATTTTTGTCTAAAAAAACTACGCGACTCGATATTGTTTAATAATTTGAAATACTTTTAAATCAATTTGAAAAAAATTCAAAATCTTTTAATTTTCACATCAACCGTCAAATTGATCAAAGAGCTAGCCAACATACGGGTGGATTTAAACAACAACCGACTGAGTCGAGAACTAAGTTGAACAGTATGTGATGTATGCTTTAATCGATCTGTAATAATTCAGTTACCTTTCTGCAAAGCTTAGCTAGGCAAAAATGTCAAATACCTAGATATACGTTAAGATAGATGGTACCTATATGTATTTTTAATTTCGTGTGTGAGTATGATTGTGTAGCTGCGAATTAAGACTAAGATTCATCTTATTAAAAAAATTAACAACATTAATTCAACCGCCAACTGGAAAGTGACGTTAAATATACCTACAAATTCTTACTTCAGACTGTAGAATGGTTTCTAAGGGAGTTTGTGAAGTTATAATGCAACAATAGTAAACAAAATAAAAATCACAAAGATTAGACCTGTTTTTGTTTAATCGGCGTAATACAAGTCATTTTCAATGTCCCCACTATGAGTGAAATCTGTAAATTTTTTTAATCAAGGAATTAAATTCGAAATTTTATAATAAATTAAACAAACATACCTGTTATTAAAATAATATAATATGTGTACTACTTAAGCTAAAACTGCCTAAGATATTTCAGCCAAAGACAAAAAAACAAACGTTAATCACACAAGTGTGTGTGCAAAAATTTGCAGTTTTTATGTGGATGTGTGCAGAGAGACTAAATGCATTATAATCTTTGGCAACAGAAGATTTCTTGATGAATTTAATAGATTTTCAAATTAGAAATTAACTGTTTATTAATAAATATTCTAATTCATGAATTAACTTTTGACTAACGTTTAAATTGATTTGTGAAGAAAAAGATTATTATGCATATTTCTTATTAATAGGGTGCTTCAAGATTTAAAAAAAAAAATATATACAAAAAAGATAAAAAAATTCCTTAATAAAGAGAAAGTTTGATAAAGGAATATTGAAAAAAAAAACGTATTGCATTGTAAAGGGTTTTCAAATAAGTGGTTTCATTTTGAATAGCCCGCTATTTGGGCAGCTGTCACTTTTAAAGCTGTCATATTTTGACATTTGACAAGTAAAAACT
Source organism: Epistrophe eligans (assembly GCA_951394125.1). NCBI lineage: Eukaryota > Metazoa > Arthropoda > Insecta > Diptera > Syrphidae > Epistrophe > Epistrophe eligans. The sequence continues at coordinate 36,089,020 of OX596029.1, forward strand.
ACGCCATTACTTAAAATGGAACGCTACACGCTTTAACAATGCATTCAAATTGTTAAATTTCACTACAAAAATGGCACTACGTGCCACACAAGCAACGAAACAATCGCAATTTTGCAATGAAAGTTTCCTGACAGTGTTATCTCTCGAAGAGGTGATCACAATTGACCACCGAGATCTTCAGCCCTATTCTGCTAAACATTCACGTGAATTTTCATATTCTACTATCCGTCGGAGAAGAACGAATATTCCAAAAAGCATATAAATTGCGACAAAAATTAAATTTTAACAATTAGATTCTCTCAAGGCCTTCACAAATAATTATTGATAGAGCTTTGAACTCGAAAGATTGAAGAGTTTAAAGAATAATTCGTGATAAGTAAAGTGAACGATTCGCGTGAATCGAAGAATTCGATTCGATTCGATTCGATAGCAGAATAGAGCTACTTGTGATTTAACACCTTTCTATTCCAATGCTCCACAATTAATTCAAGGCTTTAAAGATGGAATTCGTGAAGTTATCGAGGACATAAAGCCGCAAATGTGCGAACTGGTCATGGAAAATTTCATGAAAAGGATAAGGTGCTGCAACCGTAGCCGTGGCGGCCATTTTGCTGGTACGTTTTCCATTTTTCTTTATATCTATTGATTTCTCTTAAAAAATGTTCGTTTTGTTGTAATATCAAAATGAGACCTCTTATTGAAAAACCCTTTATATATTTTGCTAAATTTGCATCCCTACTTTGTTTAAAGTGTAACGAAAGAGTTATAGAATTTTATTCAAAAATAAAACCATTTCCACACCAAAAAAATGTAAAAATAAACAAACAGTTTAAATTGAAATCAAATTTATATTTTGATGGTTAATATAATTGAAAGATCTTTGATTGATTTGCTACATTTTGATCGACAAAATGTTTTAAAATTTTTCAATCCCATCACCCATCATCATCATTGCAATTTACTTCTCTGGCAATATAGAATTTTAAATGAATATTAAAATACTGACAATTCTCTTGTAGAAAATATGTATTTAAAAACATTCCTGATGTATGAACTGGTACTCGTATATAATTTATTTTATTCATTTAAAAATCGTTCTTCAAAATCATATCAAAAGTTCAAAGAAATTTAAATAGTTTTTTTTCTTGTTTTTTTTTTGTAAGAAAAATTTTAATTTAAATCACATTCCCCCGCGCTTTTACTGCAAATTTTATACAAAAGAATAAAATTATTAAATGTAACGTACTCATAGATACATTATGCGTTTAAGGGTACATCAACACTGATTAGCAGAATTATTATTTTAAAAACATTTTTTTTTAAATTTTTTTTTCCTTAAAAAAAACGCAAAACTAGAAAAAAAATCGTAAATTTTAGCAAATGACTTTCGAAAAAATTGATATGTCAGCTCATAAAAATGTCAGATAGAAAAAGAATACATGACCTCAAGGGCTTTTGTGTTGCACCCAAAGATCAGTTTTTCCTCGGGTTAAATTTTAAATTTAGTCTAAACTCTTCGCATTGAACCATCAGGAGTCCAACTAGTAATTTCTTTTTTTTTTTATGAAAGGAAAATGCCTTATAGCTGTACTCTCATAATATAATTCCAAGCACTTGGAATGGAGCAACTAATTAGATGAAACTAATTTTGAAATGCGCAGCCGACTCTAAAGGTTGTAAATTGTTGATTAAAAAAAACTTAACAGGCGCAATAGAATAGAGAAAATATAAAGATAGATATGGCATTTTAGATACATGGGGCTAACATTTCTAAGTCTAATTAGCCATGACTCTCAATCTCAATTATTTGTAATAAATCTCAAGCAAGTTAAAAAAAAAAAATTGTCAGCTTTGTTAAGTTCGATTTTGAATTTTTGTTCGGTGTATGTCTGTGTCTAGCCTAAGATGAGAAGAAAAAACAAAATCAACCAGAAGCGAAAAATGTTTGTTTTTATATTTTTAGAAAATTACTTAATTGTTGGCATACATTTGGACGATTCATCTCGGACTTGTCTCAATAGTTTTGCCAGATTTAATCTGCATCAGACGACAACCACACAAATTGTAGCGGTGGCGGGCATTGTCATCTGCAAAAGCAGCGGCGGCAGCGGCGACGATGCGGTGGTGGTGGAAAATACCAAAGTCAAGTTCAAGAATAAGATCTTGATCGGCCACTGGGCCAAAATATGTTCATTCAGACGAATTTTTCTTTTTTTGTTTTAAAATAGAATATCTATCTTCTCGCTGTAGAATTTAGATGTGTACATAGCTACACAACTGAACAAAAATGTCATTCGTGAGCTAAAGGGATTTTTCCAATTTCCGCAATTTTTCATGTCAATGAAAATTGTTTTCACGAACTACCATCACGACAACGACCACGACGACCGAAGAAGAATTATGCCAAAATAAAAATCTTATAATTTTTGGTTAAAATATTTTGACAGTCAAATCGTTGACTGAGTATAAACTGAGGAAAACTACTTTTGGATTATTGCCAATGTTGCAAATGCAATTTTCATCTTTGTCATTTTAAGTGTAAGTGAAATGAATGAATTATTTATTATTATTGTCATTAAATGTCATTTTTTTCTTACTCAGAAGTCTGGGTTTCGTAGAAGAAAAAATAAATAAATAAATTCTTTAAAGGTCATTGCGGTGGAAAGAACCTTTTTGACAGAAAAATTACGGCGCAATTTGCTGAAAAAGTGAAAGGCATAAATTATAATCTCGAGACCGGACAGTGCTCTCAATAGATTTTTAACGTGTTCATGATTTGTTTGTATTTTTTATTTTGTTTAACTTACTTACAACTTTTACGCACACTCGATGATTGATAAATTATGAACAAGTTACAAGTTCTTACTTATAATAGATACACAACATAGCCTCAAATAACCATCAGGCTGTTTGTTAGACTAACTACATTTCAAAGTCAGAAGATGTACAGAGAGTCTGGTCGTGAGATAATTTAGCCAAAGGCAATTAACTCTGTGTTGTTGTTGCTATTTTGCTATTGTGCATGTTGCTGCTGCACTCAATTTGGGTCACAAATGACTATAGTTGTTGTCGTTTTGTCGAACCTCGGACCAAGAGTGCCAAAAGGTGTGTGTGTGTGTGTGTGTGTGTGGTCTTTTATAAAGTTGTTTGGACAACCATCTCAAGACCTCCGTCCATCCATCGATCGATGATAAGTTAAAGGACGTTTAGCTTTTGGAATGAAATTATGGTTATTAATTTTTATGTTTCTAATTGAACATACGGGCAACTCTTAGTACGAGTATAATATGCTGAGCAACAGTGTTGTCGATGATGGTTTGATGATAGCTTTGGGTGTTGAAACTTGTGGATGCAACATTTTTCTCATTAGATATTCCTGCGTGTATTTAAGATATTTAAATTTCAAAGTATGAAAATATTAAAAGTGTTGTGGACTTGTGGTGCTGGCGATGGTTGAATGATAAGAGTATAGTAGTGGTATAATGATGTTAAAGAGTTAATTTGTATATACACATGAGCTTCATGAATGTTATTAGACAGGATTTTGAAAATAAAAAAAAATTGTATGTTTTAAGATGTGATTTTAAATTGATTTCCTGAAAAAAAGAAGCTACTCAATTATTTTCTCTGGATTCTAATTTGCAGGCAAAAAAAATTGTTGTTTGGCTGACGAAATTAAAAGAAAAAAAAATGATGAAATATTTTTCTAAAAATATTTCTTTGAGTATTTTGTATTTTATAATATTTACAAATTTCATTAAATTTGATTTGTATGATTTAATTTTTGGTAGACCCAGTTGTCACAAATAAACTTAAAAACTACTGAACCGACTTTAGTTAAATTTATATAGTTAATTTTAAACAGTGTCGGGAAAGTTTAAAAAGTGTTTCCAGTAAAATCCACCCGCTGCCACGCCCAAATTTCTAATATTTGAATTTTATAAGTATTCAACGGCTTCAAATCAAAAATTTTCTAACTAAGCTCTCTTAAAACTAAAATATGACATGTGCAATTTTCCCGATATTTTTTACACCCATTTAAACGCCCATTTTTCTTATATATTTGGATTTTGAACTTATTTAAAGTACTTAGAGAAAGCTAAAAAATTGTTATTAATTTCTCTTGAACGTGAAATAAACTATGACAGGTTTAATATTTTTTTTTTTGTATAAACCAACCTACTACCACGCCCACTTTTCTTAAATCCAAGTTTTCACCAAGCTCAAGATTTCTAGAAAGTTGAAATTTTGTTAGTATTCTGTATTGAAACTTAGCATAAATGATTTATTTTTAATTTTCTTAAAAGCCCGCCTACTGCCACACCCACTTTTTCTTATATTTGATTTTAGACCTTATTTAACGTCAATAGGAAGTTAAAATTTTTGAAATTTAAGAGTTAGAGTTTTTGACATCTTTTTCACGAAGAGATGAAACTACATAGGTAAGTCCCTCTTCAAACTAAATTTTCATTAATATACATTACTAGTAGACGCGAACACAGGTCTGCTCAAAGAAAAAGTTGACAAAAATTAAAAAAAAAAAATAATATTCTTATTTGAGAAACAAATTAGACAAATAGGTAAATAAGCCTTAAACAATCTTATAAAATTAAAGAATATTAAAAAAATTGTTTCAACTTAATAACTTTAATACTTTCTGAGTTTACACGTGACAAACTCAATAATTGTTTCGTCTTTATAAAATAAGAATTATGATGAACTTTCATGGTTCTCCTACTTGGCTCATAATATACACCTTACCCATCTTTTGACTAAACGCTCTGAATACAGCCAAACTAATACCATAATTTGAAGGTGTTTAAGCTTACCAGGTTTCACGCTAGCCAAAATTTAATCCAACTTTTTTATCAATGCTGTTTAATAAAAAAAAACTCTCTTTCAATATTAAAATTTGAATAAACGTCTGCAAACCTATCGTCTAGACAAACCAAAAATTTGACAACATAGAATACAAACCATATTTTTTTTTTTAAGACCCAAGCTAAAGAGGAATCCCCTACACACAAGATGTGTGTGAGCTGAATTAATTTCACTCACCACCCATGATATTTATTTTAAAAGTTATAATTCATTTAAATTCACACATAATTATGTGTGAAACAAGCTAACCTCATCAAATTAACTTCTATCCGGAGGTCTTTAGCCAGTTCAAACTGCTTTATGTTAATAAAAAAAAAACAATATACTTTACTATCAATGAACCTACAAATGATATTTAATGAATTTTAATAGAAAATATAGATACACTTCAGTTCTGCAAATTTGAGTATGTAGATATTGTTTGTTTAAATAATAAGTTGGTTCATTGTTTTTTTTGTTTTTTTTTTGTTTTTTGAATTGGTCTTGATGTGATTTTAGGTTTTTTTGAGTTGATCATTTTTAATAAAATTTATTATTCATAAATAATAATAATTCATTCAATTAAAAATAATCTAGCTATGTTTCCGTACAATTTTAAATATTTGATATTACTAAATCTGGTTTAATGCAGATTTGTTAAAATTGAAATTTTTCAATTGGCAAACTAGACTTCCAATCATAAAATGGAGCAAATTTTAATTAAAATAAATATTTACCAACAGATTGTCGACATCCATGAAGTGTTTAATAAGAATTTTTAACCCTAATACGACACTCCATAACGTTTTTATCAAAAGTAGATGTATTCGCTAAACAAAATTTTCCACACCATACCAAATTATTTAAGTTCAATTTTGGTGTTGTTGTGTTTTACGTGTAAGAAATTTATTATCTGGCTTCAGAAAACAGAAGGTCTCTTAATAAGTTACTCATCAAAAAAAAAAAAAAAAATCAAACAATTATTGAAAGATTTGTCATCTTCTGTCTAAGGTGTTAATTACACCTGTGAAAATATAGCCGCGTATTTTATTATCGCTCATTAGTCATTTTCCATAAAGATCACTAATAAAAATAAATGTATCTTTTTTTTTACTTAGTTAAAAGATTTTAATATTGAAGATCTAAGTAGGTACTTGGTGCTTTAAAAAATGTAAAAAAAATATATCGGTAAACTGAATAAGAATACAATTTTAATATATCAAACAATACTGTGCAGGTGTTGTGAGGAAATTTGTGATTAAAATGTATGGTGCCATTAAATAAAATACAATGCAATAAATTCCAAAACTAGTGGAAATTATTGGATATGAACATTATTCGTTGCCATCGTTTGAGTTCTATCTACCTATGTACATAATGTATGTAAGATATATAAAAAGATGAAGTCAAGATTTTTAATCATCAAACAGAATTTTTTTTTTCGATTTCGTTAGGATACCATCAAATACGGCTAAATGAAAAATTTCCAACTGCAAGATTGCCGTCATGTTGAATTAAATAATTAATTAGTTAAAATCGTATTTTAAATTTTGACAAGAAAATTGAGTTCTTTAATTTTGAAATTTGTTCAAATTGATGTTGTTTCAAATTTTGAATATTTAATGAAAAGAATTAGCATTGAATTTTGTTAAGTCAAATATTTGTTTAGCACAGTTGCAAAATTTATATAAATTGGTTATTCCTCATTAAATAGGGACGGGTTGATTTTGACAGCTCGTGATGGCCATATTGTTTCTTTTACTTTCTGTTAAAATATCGTCTTTTAATCAGTTACTAAAGACAAATCATCATCAAATCGAGTAACACGTGCACCTTTCCAGCATCACTTTTATTAATGGGAATACATTTCTTGTCCTTTCTGGCGTCGTTTTATTTTTTTTTTTTTTTCACTTTTTTTAAAATGATTTGAGATTTGTTTTTATTAAACTAATTGAATTACTATTTAAAAATTAAAAAGAAATGATTTAAATACAAATTAAATTATATATTTCACCTTTTATCCTTTCCATAAAAATATATCAAAAAAATTACATGGAATTGATTTTCTACTTAAAATTTTTTTTTGTTGAAAACCGCTATTAATTTGGATTGAACGGCAGCTGCAAAACGCTATGTTGCATGAGACAGTTTTTTTATTGTTACTTTTATTTTTACTTGTTGTTATTTTTTTTTTATTTTTTGAGTTGGGTAGAGACATGGACTTTTTACTAAAATTTATTTTTTTTATATTTTTATATAGAGATACGAATGACGGAGAGCTTATTTTTTGATTACCATTTCACGCATAGTAAAAATGGTTTTTGGACGGGAATTCTACAAATAAGTACGAAAAGCAAAAATTATTTTAAAAATTGAATTATTTCGTGACACAATTCAGAATAAAAACCGAAAATCATTTTGATATTTCATTAATTTCGTGACGCGAATGACACAAATCAGAATAATTAGAAAAAACATTTTAAAAATTCATTAATTTTGTGATGCGAATGACACAATTCAAAATAAAAAGCAAAAAACATTTTAAAAATTCATTGATTTTGTGACGCAAATGACTCAAATCAGAATAAAAAACAAAAATTATTAAAAAATTCCTTAATCTCATGACGTGAATGACACAAACCAGAATAAAAAGTAAATTTATTTTTAAAAAATCATTGATTTCATGAAGGGCATGACACATAAATCAGAATTAAAAGCTAAATCATTTGAAAAATGCATTTATTTCTGACTTGAATGACATGAATTAGAGTAAAAAACAAAAAAATAATTTTAAAATTTTTATAATTTTTGATCGTAAATCTATATTTTTATTTTTAAAATAACTTGAAAAAAAATGCATATATGTATGTAAATAACGTTTATTGTACTTTTCTACATTTTTCAGTGTTTGTGACGATAAGGACAAGATTTAAGAGATTTTTGTTACTATTCTTTTGTATTGACAAAATATTTGATAGTATAGTACTGTCCCAATAGGTACGTAGGTAGGTACACAATTTTCTTTTTTAAAAAAAGTCATTATTGCAAAATTTTGACAAAAAGAGCCTTTATTTTAAATCTTTTAAATGAAATTTCTTACAACGTTTATAATATTTTTCTGATTAAATAACAAAATTAAATCCGTACAAGAAAATTTAATGGAATTTAATTGTTTAAAGTTATGTTTAGTTCCATATTTAAATTTATATATGAATACAATTTATCTATAAGCACATTGTTGTTGACATTATTTAAAATGGCTGGATAATTAATAAAGACGTGTTAATATAGAAAATATAGACTTTATTTAACAAAAGGCAACAATAGCGTAAAAAACTATTTTAATTACATAGTTAAGATTTTTGTTTACAATTTATAGTTGTTAATTTTTTCACGTTCCGGTTAGGAAGCACCATTGATCAGCCAAGAGGAACGTGTTTTTTTTTTTATAAAAAAAAAACACACAAATTCATTGTGTTGTTATAATAATGTGTGGAAAATCTCACATACCTTCCTCTTTCTATTTAAAATATAATTGATGTGAGGTTTAAAAAAAAATAAAAAAACAAATATTTAATAAAAATTATAATAACATTTTAACAAGTAATGTGCTTAATTGATATGTCAGCACGGCTTTTCACTTTAAAAACAGTAAATGATGATAATAGGAGTAATAAATACTGAATTGATTTTAAACATCTATTGAGCAATCAACACCTGATATCTTAATGTTTTCCACACTTAATATATATTAAAAAACTAAAAACTCTTAACCAAATATTTCTGTAGGTATTCAATTCCTCTGCAATAAACCAAATAATATTGAACCATCGTGGTTAAAATAGATTTTCTCTTATATAGAAAATCGGTTATAGCAGTGTTCGTTTCAGATTTATCCTTCCACCTCTTTCTTAGCTACCTATGGTGTCCCCCAAGGAAGCCACCTAGGTCCACTTCTTTTAATTCTAACTATATTAATGATATTAAATTGGTCATCAAACATTCTTCTAAATTAAATGCAAATCTATCACTTTTTTACACAAATTTTTACACCCAACTTCGCCACGCCACCGCCGCCGCCGCGCCGCCCTCGTGAAATCATCTTCCAAGGAAAAGTCCAATCCCAATGCGACCCGGTTTCTATACATAAAGTTTGTTATGTCCAAATATGTTCGAATTTAACCTCAGTACTACTTCTCACTTAAAACGTTTTCTTCTGAATCACTTTCTTTCTTAACAAAAATTCACAGTTTTTTTTTAAGAATTAACTTGCCGAATAGATGGAGGTTTTTGCCTCCAATAAAATTATTAAAAAAACAAAATGTTTTAATGCAAAGTCATCCTAAATTTTGGCAGCAGGTAGAGAATTGTTGAAAGCACAGAAAACAAAACAAATTGAGGCAAAAATAATGTGAATTTGTGAAAATGTCTACAGATTGTAAAACAAGAACAAAGACCAATCACCACTAAAAAGGAGTCTGATGATCGGCCTGGTAGTCGTCAAAAAGCTATAACTCCAGCCTATAAAATCTTGGTGGTAGCCAACTAATTTGTTGTTGTTGTTTCATTCAAACCTTCAATATTAATATGATGGTGCGAAAGCTTGGCAGCCTAACTGTGAGTGTGTTATCACACAAAAACCCCTAATAAGTTTTTTTTTTTTTTTTTGTTAGTTGCAAATTTCGGTAAGTTCTCCACCGAGTTTGTTCGTATTACTTTTGATGCTTCCGTTGTGTTTTATTTAAATTTACTACTATATTAAAAAAAAACACCAAACTTTGCAAAAAACTTTTTTTTTTTTACGTCCACGCGCTTTGATTTGTTCGACCTTTATGAATAAAAAAATAAAAACCCTTTTTTTTTATTAGATTATATTTTTTTGTTTTTAAATTTTTTGACCACTGAGCGTCATCAGCTTCCCAAAGTGTTTTTAGTTTAGTCAACGATTGGTGATTAATTAGTTAGTAAGGGAATATTTAATTTTTGTAGGGAATAATAATAATTTATATGAAAAAATTCTCCACACTTGTGTCGCAATGAATTCTTTTGATTTTTCATTGCGTGGAACCGGTGGTGGCCGCATATAAAATATAATCAGTCTAGTGGCTTGGGTGTCTGAGAAGATGAGTGTATTTAAAAATAAAATCATTTATTCCTTAAGCCAAGATAGGCATTCTTTTATAGACAGATTGCATCTGATGCAAAAATTTAAAAAAAAATACAAAAAGCACATGCAACATAATATAAGAAAACAATTTTTTCTTTCTAGCAACATGTTGCACTCTCACATTAAACTCTCATATTATTTATTTTCTCCAGATATATACAAAAACAATAAACAGCTGGTAGATAGCTGGTTACGTTAACGAGTCATCGCGTGCGTTGTCGTTGTCGTTGTCGGTTGTTTGGCGATCGATAGTCTGCAAAAGAAAATGCTCTTCAACATCAGTAGGTAGGTAGGTAGGTATAAACAAACAACAACTGCAACCAGCAAGCAGCAGCACTGACCCCAAGACATAATGATGTTGATTTTCTTCATTTTGTAGACACTGATCACTGATGTTAATCTACCTCATAGACCACAAATAAAAAATTGCACATGAATTTTATATGAATTTTTTTTTTTTCTTGTTTATTAACAAATAACTAGTCAAGTGTAAAAGTATCTGAGTATAAGCGCAATCGGCATCACTCCACAACAACAATTCAAATACAAGAATAGAGAGGAATGTTATTTAGTTTGGTGTAAGCCGAAACACAGTTAGCAAACAACATTGCATCAAAAATTTTACTCTTGCATTTGATTTCACTGACTGAGGTTAAAATGGATTTAGGGCTGTTTTTATTTTAAAATTATTTGACAGTTTCTATTGAGACTAAGGAATGAATGAAAACAATTTATCAGTGGTTACAAAGATAATTTTTTTTTAATGAAAGTTTTAATTTTCTAAAAACAATAATTTAGTTTTTGTTCAACTTTATAAATATTTTATTTATTTTGAACTTAAAAAAAATTGGACACGTTTTTTTTTTTAAATTAATATCCAAGAAGAATGCCCAACATTTTGCTGCATGAAGACAGCATTTCGGAAATTTTTAAATATTTAATCAGATTTATTTGTAAAGTTAACAAAAATCAAAAAATTGCTAAATCATTTGAAAAAAATACCAAAATTAATTTTCTTTTGACTGCAGAACACAAATAAAAACGGTAAAACTGTACGTGAAATTTTTTGATACACAGTATTTTGATGGTAAGCTATTAATGGTGTCCTATTTCTTAACTAGAGACACAAAAAACATGTGCTCCAATGAATTATTTTGTTTTGTGTGTTTTTTTTGTAAGTTAATTTCACAAAATGCACTCTATTGTAAACATGTGTATAGGATTATAGTTAAAAGATAGGTTACTAGGAATTTCATTGTACTTGTATATTTTGCTTCCATGTTGAAATTCCTTAAAGTTTTTATTTCAAAAAAAAAAATTTACTTTTATTCACAAAAAAAAAAAAAAACTATAAGGAAAATAACAAGATATGCGGGAATGAGGAATTGGACACTTAAAAGAAAACATAAGTCAACCGAAGAAAAAAAAATAAAATAAATAGCAATATACTCGTACTCTTGCATTCAAATTGAGGAGGAGGGGAGGAGGGATACCACCTTTAAGCGCGCATGTGCCAAACTCTATAACAAAAAAAAAAAAACTTCACTATGCAATAGTTGTTAATCTTGTATTACTGGAACCTTTTTTTTCAAAGTTTCATTATACATATATATATTTTTTTGAGAATCGAGATAAGCATGTCTTTTGTATGTACAAACAAACATATGTATTTATACATTGTTTTGATTCCTTTTGCGTTTTGCTTGAATAAAATTGAAAATAACATTTGATATCAACACTAATTAGAGTATGACTAAGATATTTGGCAATGCTTCGATTTTGTATTGATTTTATGGTAATAAATATATCTAATTGAATAATTTAATAACATGTTTATTTTTTTTTTTGACTACTCTTGATTAATGAGAATGTCAAAATATTTGTGAAAGTTATTAGCAAATTTGGATGCTAAAAGAATTGATTTGTACATTTATTGAGTTGTTTTGAGACTTATTTTTTTTTCTATGCATGAAAGTTTATTTTGTTTTAAATCAACAACCATGATTTTTTTAAGAAAACAATCTTTTAAAGTTGTGAAAATATCAAAAAATGTATGTAAATAATATATTTTTTTTGAGTAATAAAATAGTATGCTTATTAAACTCAAGATTTTTAGGTTTAGGGCAAAAATAGAAATTTCAGGTTTAACACTGTATTTTTTACAACACCAAGGTCCCCCTCATTATTCTCTTTAAATTCATTACTTCAGTGCCATGGATTTTCATACAAAATTTACAAAACTAAATTTTAAGCTAAAATAAAAATTAAAATAGGTTTTAACATCACAAACATTTTGTAAAAGACTAGACTTTACATTTTATATATCCTTTAAAATCTAAGAAAAAAAATTAAAAAAATATGTATCCCCCTCTCTAATTAAAAATTAAATATTATTATTAAATATTTCATGTCATAGGTGTAAAACTTTAGAAATTATAAAGTCCATAAAGTATATTTTTTTTTAAAATCAGTCTATTCAAGTTAATTGAAATTTTATAGACCCAAGAAAATTGTAATTTTGACACCTTTTTCCCTTGGCTGTCTTATTTCGATTTCTATTTGGTCAAAGAGAAAAGGTAAATAATTTAAGCTGAATATTTTTACTTACGATATATGGGTAGGTACTAGGTATATAGCGAGTTATGAATTCGTAAAAAAAAATTGAACTTGAGATTTTGATCAAACGATGATAGCGAAGTTAAAAAAAATTGGGTCTCGCAATTCTGTCTGTCTGACTGTCCTTTCGGCTGTAGCTTTAACGGTTTAATGAATCGATTTTCATTAAACTTGGTGCCTAGCGTTTTTTGGGCATTCTCCCACACGTTTTTTTTTTTTATTTTTTTAAGACAAAAAATAACGGTACCTGCCGTACAATCTTTTTTAGCAAAAAATGAAAATCTTATTTTTCTCAAAAACGTGTGCACAACTAAAAAAATTTTAATTTAAATTTTTTTTTTTACAAAAAAGGCAACCATTTAAAAAAAAAACTCCCAAAAAAGTAAATGTTTTTTTTTGATTTTAGATTGTATTAAAAAACGGTTAAACTGTATTTGATCAATTTTTTCATAGAGAATTTTTCAAAAAGTTAAGAAGTATTTTTTTTTGGAATTTAAAAAAAAGTTAAATTTTTTTTTTAAAACTTAATAATTCGAAGATTTTTACTAAACTTGGCATCCAGTAGTTTTTTTGAAATTATCTAGCAGATTTTAAATACAAGTTATTCTTATAGCCAAAATTAACGGTACCTCCAATGAAAATGTTATAAAACTGGCATGTAAAATCTCATTTTTTTCAAAAACAAGTACTACGGTTTTGATTAAAATTTGTATGTAAGCTAATATCAGACGATCTATCATATTATTGAAAAGAAAATTTTATCTATCGTCTTAAAATGGTATCTCTCATAGCAACATTTTTGTGGTTTTCGACTATCTCGCTATCTATTCAAGCAATTTTAATGAAATTTTTTACAATATCAAATAATATTGCATATCAAAATTTTCAAAAACCAAATTTTGGATAAAAAAAAAAATAATCAAAATTAATTTTTGAAAATTTCATATTTCGAAAATAAGTAGTTGATTTTTTTTTCAAAATTAATTTATTAACTCCGCATTAATAATTTCTATTAAATGGCGTACAAATTTTTTGTTTTCAAAAATGTTTTCAAAATTTTATTTTTTTATTTTTTATCTAACGATTTGTATAATTTTTTCTCTTGTTAAATTTTATATCATAAATTGAGATTTGTGTAAGAAATAAGATGGGTAATATTGCGTTGGTGTCAAAAGCTTACCTTTATTTACCCTTTTTTTTGACCAATCGGAATCGAAATAATTTTGAAAGAGGTTTGAATTGGGGAGCAATATTGAAAAAAAGGAGGATTAAAATCCTCCTGGAATTTATTGATTTGATTTTTTTTTTGATGATTCAGGCCTTATACAAGAATTGTTTAAAATATCAAGTTGAATAAGTAAACTGTTTTTTCTTTTTGACGAAAAAAACTTAAATTTAAGTCGGTTTAAAAAAAAAAATAAAAGAGACACAATAATGGAGAAGCGCTGGTAAAGGTAATAAACCTAAATGTTGTTTACGGTTCAATTGGTGAGAAAAAATAAAATGTACAGCCTAGCTTTTTTGTGTTTTGTGTGTGTGTTAAAAAAATATATTTTCTAAACATAATTTAATTCTTAGAAAAAAATTAAAAGCAAAACGAGGACAGACTTGAACTACATCAGGAAATTTTGAGAATTATAAATATCTATAGTTTAACGTTATACCAATTCTAATGGGCTAAGTGTGTTGATTTTTCCCACCGACAACCACTTCTCCCTAATATAACCTTTGCTGGTCTGGTAGAAATTTAATTTTTAAGCTAATTAATGTATATGTTATTGGAGGTATCAAATGAGAGAAAAAATTATAAATCAAAAATTATGTATTTTAAATTATAACAAAATATTACGCATACGCCATAGTGCACGAAATACAAAATAATATTAAACTAAAGCTAATCTAATCCAATCAGCTTTAATAAAATAATGTAAATTCAAGAAAGGACCGTTGAATAACCATTTATTGAGGACGTTCCTATTTTTCTGTTACCTTCTTCTGTCTTCATTAGATTGGAAATTTAAGATGAAAATGTTTTCATTTCAAATTTTATAATTTTGTTTGACCATTTCTTTCGTAGGGCTTATATGAAATTTACAGCCTTATTTCGTTTTGAAATTTGAAAATTTTCAACGAAATTCATTTGAAGGAGTCTCCGCTCTTTTTTTTGCACTGCATTAAATGCCAGGAGTTATTAAGTGGGGAAAAAGATATTTAAGTTTTAATTGGTTCGTTTTTTAATGTTTTTTTTTTTTTTTTCGTTGCTCATTCTTTATGTTCTACTGATTTTTTAATTTTTTTTTTGCAAAACCTTAAATTTCGCAAAGAGATTTTTTCGCAAGCATTATAATGACTTGTTCGAGACCAGAAAAATTATATTTTCGCATCAGCAGTGTCCTAAGCTTAACTTAATTTTACATTGGGAATATTTTCGTTGAAACGTTATTCTTGTGCCAAACTATAACCGGATTTTTGTTTTTTATAATTTATATATACATATATATAATTTTTTTTTATTTTATTATGAAAGCCCAAAAAAATACTTAACATTTTTACCTAAAAATACTTTTAAAATTATTAAAAAAAAATAAAGAAACAAAAAAAAAATAAGGAAAATCAAGAAAATATAAATTTGAATAAAAAAGAATTAAAATGGATAAAAAACTGGGCTGAGCGTTAGTGTTCAATGATAAAAAGATTAAAGTAAGAGTAAGACCGTTAGAGATCTATGGCTATGTTCATCTCGAAGAATCTGGCTTCTGCAGCATCTTTGATTTCCTTTTTATTTTTATTTTTATTATTTGTTTTTTTTTTTTTTTTTTTTTTTTAATAATTTTGCATTTATTTTTATATAAAAAATGTTGTATGGTAGATACAAATTTCTAACTGTTCTTGTTTAAATAAAATAAAAATTTAAAAATCGGTTGTAGTTTGACAAAGTTAGAGCCAGTCAAAGGAAAAAAGAATAAAAATCATAAAATCCGTTTTAAATCGAAAACGAAGCGAAAACGAAAATGACCTCAGGAACTCATGGTTTTCCTCTGTGGCGGTGATTTCGGGACACCCTGTATTATTGAAAACTTAGCAGTATTTAATTAGAATTGTTGTTATTTAATTATTCATTCAAAAAAGTATCTTTACCGTTCTTTTACAATGTAAATAAAAAAATAAAAAATTTGTGTTATCTTGTCTCATATCTACACAAATTTGTATTTTTAAATTTTGTCTTTTTAAATTTTCTCAAAAATTCTTTACGTATCTAGGAATTTTTTTTTAAATATTATTTTATTCATGACAATTTTTCTATCATCCGAAAACTTAGTAATTGTCGCTTTTTTTTATGAAATTGATAAATCAATTATTTTTCAAAATCATTTCACAAAACACATTTACAAAAAAGCAAAACACTGTCTCATTTGCAAAGGAAACTACAAGATTTCAATTATTTAATTAAGAGAAAAACACTCTGTAGTAAGTTCAAACTATTTATAGATATGTACATAAAATTAATTTATAGGTTGTCTTGTCTCGTTGCATGTCTTGTATTTGACTTTGAATTAAATTGTAAACTAGGTTAAGCTTGTTCTGTCTTGAAATTTGTAAGCTAAGGGATTTATTTTGAAGTAATGCATGAATATTTTATTGTCTTATAATCGGTTATTAAATCTTTGCTTTGATGTTTTTATATTGATTGATTAATAATACGTAAATTGCTAAAAAGAAAAATCTAATCACATCACATACAAAATTAAATGTAAATATTTCTATAAATTCTCTTTAATTTAAAATTTGATTCTAGTTTATTTGTTTTGTAGTTTTTTACGCACTTTATTTTTAGCAATTTATATTTATGACAATTCATCTATTTCATTCACAATGTGTATCAAAAAACTATCAAAGTAAATTATTTATGAATCTTTAAGATATATACTCCATATTGTGGGTTGTTTTGTTTCAATTGAGTAGTTTTAACGTAACTATATAAAAATAAAAAAAATAAAAATAAAATATGTAGGTAACCAACGAAGTAGTCCGTGACTGCCATAGACCATGATTCTTATACGAATTAATTATGTTTACTTTTTTTTTTGCATTACAGTGTAACTACCTAACTATGCATGACATATTATCTACATATACCTATACCTATATATATATATACATAGATAGTAAATATTTCATTTAAAATATGCACTCACAGTTTATTTTTCATCCAATTGTAATTAAATGTTGGTCTTTGTAAAAAACAAACTAACAAAACACAGTAGTGAAAATAATTTTCTTAGAACTGAAGATAACAAATTGACCTATTTATATTTATTCAATAAATTTATAAAAACACGAATAAAATAAAAACATAAATAACTTCCCATACACTTTGGCAAAATAAACATTACTAAAAATGAAATCAACTCCATTTCAAGGCTAAACCAACCTACACAAAGACTTCCACTGTCATATTGTGCATGATGACATGTAATAAGGAAATATCATTAAAAATAAATTACATACAAAAAAATTTTTTTTTGAAAGTTTAGATTTGATAGAATTAAAATAACTGAAACATTTTATCCACAACATAATTAATTTTTTTTTGTAAGATTGTTGTTTGTATTAAGCTTATAACTTTCTTAATGATCTGCTAATGTAGAGGAAAAGTCATGGTATTAAATAAGTTAATATATTCTATCAATTGTTTTTTAATGAAATAAAATAAACTAAAAATTTAATTAATTAAAAACAAACTAAATAATAATTTAATTTAAAGCCCAATAGCTTTATATAAATTTATTGTACATAATTTGTTATGATTAAAGTTGAACAAAATCTTTATTTTTTTGTCGTTCTTACTTTTTATCTATTTCAAAAATAAAACAATAATTCTTCAAAATTACCAAGTAATCTAGAAATGTTTTAAAAGACAATTGGGTCGTACAAAATAGTTAAAAAGATTTAAAAAAAAAATTTAACATAGAAACCCAACAATAAATTAGGCTCATTCAGCAAACATTGTAAATCAATAGGGTTTAATTTCTCCAACAAGTTAACACCCATCTATCAAAATCATATTGTAATCATTTATTATTTAGTTCATAACTTTTTGTTTTGTGTTGTCAAAATTACACATTTTTATTTATTTATTTTTAAAAGGTATTAGATTATTAGTATTTATTGAATGGCACGTGCCGTTATATGTATATCTATTCACAAATTGACTTATTTTGATTTTCCATAAGATATACCCTAATTGAAATATCTATTGTGATGGAATTTAAACTTTGTCTATAACGTTTATTATCTCAAATGTTTCGGTCTGTGTACAAATTATTTTTTTGTAAATATTTGACTAGTAAATTTTTATATAGCCTGTTTTTTTTATTCAATTGAAAAAACAGACGAAGAATGTTGTTGATCTTTTTTTGTAAATTTGTAGATGTATGTACATATACCTACATATGTATATCTACACTCATATAAAAAAATAGAGTATAACATTGTTTAAAACGAGTGCAAATAATAATTGTATTTACATATGTATATATATATATACATATATTTTTTTAGAAAAAATATTGTGATTTTAAGATAACAATATATTTTAAAAAAATGTTTTATGAATCAACCAAAGAGGCCAATAATTCAAAATTTTGAAAACTGACATTGCTCAAATTATAATTTGTCATCTTAAAACCGTTTTTATGTAATAAAAAATAAGCCCAAACATCGTTTAAAAATGTAACTTTAACTTATATAGCGCAGTCGGTATTAAAATCGATTCTAGCCTTAAAAAAATGGTGTATTTTCATTAAAAAAAAAACTGTTTAGTTATTTGAACTTTTTAAAAATAGAAGGTTTCGACCATCATAATTAAAATAATAATAACACGATTACTGTTCTTTTTATGAGTCAAATGTAGGGGAGAACCCTCGGTTCTGGGACTTAAGTGAGATATTTTAAAAATGTATGTTATTTAAAATGTCACGGATTAGTCATAAAATAATAGCCATAGGCAATTTTTAATATTCTTTTTTTTTAAGTTTTGTTTAAGACGATACCAGTACCTCATTTATGGGATATTAAAAAAAAATGTGCTTTAAAAGGTCAATGATTGTTCATCTTGTCAACTTGTTTCATCAATTGGTCAGCCATATGTGCTTCTTTTATAAATTTTAAAATTATTTTTTAAAGATCTGCCATAAAAGTATATCAGCACTTCATACTCAAAAACTGGGATATTCGAAAAATAAGTACATATGTATGTAGGTAGGTATGCACATCTGAAAGGTGAGAATTTTTTTCACAAAAAGTCAGTTTTTTCGGTAATTGTTCAGGTAATAGGCGATTTTAATGAATTTAAAATTATTTTTTTTCCATGTCCGTATAGAGTTTGGTAGCTGTGGTAGTTGTGGGATATTGGATAAAAAGAATTCCATCTAAAAAAAAACACTAATTTCTTACAAAATAACAATTCAGTTAGCTATTAGAGGACAAAGTTAAAATTTCACGCACTGATTTTTATAATTCTGAAGCAAAACTAACTTTGAAGCAGATGAACCTATATTCTATTGACCGATGGGAAATGCTCTTTTTTTAATTGCATTTCATAGTGTGCTTACAATTTACCGTTAGGGCATATTTGAGTCTGTCTCTTTACGGTAAATAGATCGGCAATGAAACATGATTTCAGAATACAAAAGAAAAAAGCTTTTTCGAAGTTCCATGCATGAGAAAAAAGCTTTTTTCCTTTTGAAAGCTGCGAACCTATTCTATTGGCCGGCAGTGTAAGTATATTATTTGTGGGATATTCGAAAAAATGATTTATTAGCTATCAAAGCTGAGCTGATTTTTGTAATTTGTTAGGCGCAGGCAATTTTCATGAAATTTAATATTTTTTTCAAGGTCACTCATTAGAGGATCTTAGTACCTCAATTATGGGATATTCAAACAAATTATTATGCTCTCTAAAAGATCAGTAGAAAGTTATAATAGGTCGCCTCATTTCTGTAGAAATTTGGTCGGTCCCTAAGGCATTTTTTATTTTGTTTTTAAGTTTTTTAGGACCGTTAATATTGTTGACACCTTATTTGTGGGATATTAGAAAAAAAAAACTCATTAATGTCATTGGCCGGAAAAAAGCGACTTTTTTTTGTAAAAGAAGAGGTGATAGGATCACTATGTTTCCACCAAAAAATGTGATTTTAATAAAAATAAACAATTATTTTAAAGAATGTTTTTTTAGAGGTATAGAACTTTAAGTTGGCAACACTATTTTAACTGGTGGCCATTTTGTCAGCTGTCAAGTGATTTATTTTTAGTTTGGTTTGGCATTTTAAAATTAATAGACTGACCACCTGAACATCGCTTCCAAATTTTCCAAATTGTCCATATTTGTGCCCAAAACAAGATTGCCGTTGATCCCAATTTTCTTAAGCGAATTTTATTTAGCGATGAGGCTCACTTTTTGTTGAAAGGACACATCAATAAACAAAACTGCCGTATTTGGAGTAATGATAATCCTCAAGTGTATGTTGAGACACCGTTACATCCACAAAAACTGACTGTTTGGTGTGCTTTATTGGGTTGGTGGAATAATAGGTCCGTACTTCTTTAAAAACGATGCTGGCCAGAACGTTACAGTGACAGTCAATGGTGAGTGGTGACCGCTATAGAGCCATGATTACTGACTTTTTCGTTCATCAATTGAACAACCATGATGTGCAGGAGCTGTGGCCTGACTATTTTCTGTGGGGATATATCAAGTCACTAGTCTACGCCGATAAGCCCAAAACGATTGACCGAACAATTGGGGGACAACAGTTGCCGGGTTATTGCCGATATGCGGCCACAAATGTTGGAAAAAGTCATCAAAAATTGGACCCTCAGATTAGAATACGTCCGAGCCACCCGTGGCGGTCATATGCCAGAAATAATATTTAAATTATAATGTCAGAAGATTATCTTTCGAATAAAGTAAATTTCATGTAAATTTAAAAAAAAAAAATCATCTTTATTTTATTCCAATTCAAAGTTCTATACCTCTAAAAAAACACCCTTTCGAAAAATTTAACAAGCTTATAACTAAGTCCTATAAATATGGGATTGTTAAGATTTTTAAATGAAAGTGAAGTGTCCGACTATATTTAAGTATAAAAATTCTTAGGAAATATGAAAATAATGTTGAAATTTTTTTAAATAATTAACAGCTTGCAGGTGCTTGAGTATAAATTGAAATATAAATTCAAGTTTAAATTTAAATTCCAGAATTTATTTAAAAAAAAAAAAAATCAGCAAACTACATAGTTCTGTGTTATACCTACCAAAAACTTGTATTCCTAATTTAATTGATAATAAATGCAAAATGCAAGCCTTTTATAAATTCCTTTCTAATTTTATTATTAAAGACGAAAGAAGTTCCTCAAAGATCTTTATTACACTCTCTTGTGTTCTTCTTTTGAAAGAAATTTGAAAAAAATTATTCTGACGCTCTGAAGCGCTTGGTCTAGGTTTAAGACTTAAAACTTTTTTAATCAAAAGTAAACAAAAACCATGCCATTTATCACCACCAACAGGAATCTTAGGATTAGGTTAGTCCTTTAACTAAAGCTAAAATTAACACAGTCACAGTAAACAACAATAAAGTTGTTGTTTTATAAATTTAAAAAAATCCAAAATATGTAGGTACTTATTACACACAAATAACATTTTTTAAAATTGTACATATTTTTTTTAAGATACGTACCTACTTTTTACCTTGAGCCAAAAGATATAAGCAAATTAATTGCGAAACAGTCATGGGACTTATTATCATTTAGCACAACGTTATACTTTAACAAAAAAAAAAAAAAAACAAATATTAAAATTATAAATATAAATCTTAATTAAATTTTCAAGTTGTCCTTATCTAATAAGAATCTATCTAATACGTTTTTTAAGTTATAAAGATTATGTGTTGATTATACCTAAATTATTTCTGTATCGATTCCAATCAGAACATATGTAAAAGAAAAAAAAATAGCAAATCATGGCGCCCGTTATCAAAAAATGTTCCCCAAACGAAAAGAAGAGATTATCACAAACACTTTAGTTTTTTTTTAAATATTTTTTTTATTATATTTCAACAGAACCATTATAATTTAGATATTTATTAACTTTTCTGCGAAAAAATATAATCTAGATCACAATATTAGATAGGTCTACGTTCTCGTTCATATCTACTACGTCACGCATTGATAATATCGAATCGATATTATTAACTATTGATAGATAGGGTATCATAAGGCATTTAATCCCCTTCTTGTCCTACCACACAATTCAACATGTACACTACTTTCAATTTCATTGAAATACAAACAAGTACATTAACAAAAAAAAAAAAAAAAAAACAAAGTATCTTTGAGTTCAAGTATCTGATGTCCCCATAACATACCTTTTATCGAAATAAATCGTTTTTTATCCAACAACAGAGTAGCCGGTTGGTCTAGTGAAGTTGTATCCAAAAGAGAAACTAGTGTCTTCTTGGTTTGTTTTTTTTTTCTATTTATTGATCTTCTCCTTAAATGCGTATCTTTGCACTCAATCGACGACGCTAACGCACAAATCACACACTAATAATACCGTTACGACACTTGTTGAAAATTTTCCACAAAGTGCAGGTAATTTTCCTTTATTTTTTTTTTTTTCTATTTCTCTTCTTCTTTACTATTTTTGGTATCGGTTGAAAATTTTAAAATTCAAATTTCTTAACCGCGCTTCGATATCAACAAAATGAAATCAATATAATATTTATATGAATTAATTCAAAAATTTAGTATTGCCTCTCAGATACATTTGCATTGAATCGAAATAAAATTGGGTTGTAAAATTTTAAGCAACAAATCGTGTTTTTTTTTTTTTATTTATGATTTTTTGTTTTTTTAATTATTTTTTCTAAACGAAGTGATCACGTTGGCCGCCCGTTAACGACTAACACCTTAAATACAAGGGATACTAGTTTTTAAAGTTAACATAACTCACGAATCACGATAATGTTCCGGACCAACAAAAGTATCCGCACACGATCCAAACCGAAACGCAATCGACTCAGAGCACTCTTCCACCTGTGAAGAGCTAGCTAAAAAGATATTTTATGAGTTAAATTCGCACAACAAATTGGCGTATTGTTGTCTGCAACAACACTTCAGATGATATGATGTTGAGATACTTTTATGTTGCTGACTAGATTTTAGTGGGAATATTATGTTGCAGATACTTTGTTATTTTTTTTTTTTGTTGATGTTGGTTGAAGTTTGAGAACATATGGTTGTGGTGCGGATGCGGTGGTGGTGGATGATAAGCTTAAAAATAAAGTAGGCGAGTGCCAATTTATTGCTTTAGATATTTTTCGAGGGATGATTTTTGTGTTCTGAATTATATTGTTACACTGATTTATTGTTGTAGAAGATGGAGATGATTTTTTTATATTATTTGCAAAAAAAAAAAGAAACAATAATGAAATGAAAATTGTGTGGAGCGTATTTTGTAACAACTAGACACACTTCTAAAGTCTATTTTATATATGTGATAATTGTGTATTGTAGGTGTACGTACAATATCAATTTCACTGAGCAAGTACAATGTAATTGTATTTTTTAATGGAGGAAGTTTGAATTAATTTAGATATTATTATATGTACATATGTACCTACCTATTTGCTCATAAGACATTTTGATTAAGTTTTCGTTGTGTTCTTCGTATTATGTAGTTTTAGATAGCTTATGATCAGTTGGGATTTTTTTGCGTGATCTTTATCATTTGTAATTTAAAAAATAATTTAAAAATAGAAAACTTTATAAATTCATTGCCAAAAAGATACATAGTTTGGCACAACAAACATAATTGTCAGTACAGGAAATATAGGACGTTTGCAGTGTAGAGAGTTTTATAGCTCCTTATTTGTGGGATATTCGATAAATTCTATGCGATTAAAAAAAAAACACTAATTGCTCAGTCAAAAGGGGTTTTTAATGAATTTTTAAAATTTTGGTCAAGCGTTAGCTGTTAAAGGATATACCTAAGTATAATTTGTGGGATATCCAAAAAAACTAATGGTCATAAAAGGTCAGTTTGCTTCAGTCAGTGAGTCTTAATATATTTTTAAAATTTTCCAAGCTCGTACAGATTGTTAATACTGAATTTATGGGATATTCAAAAAAAAATTGTTTGACATCTGAAATATCAGTAGTTGGTTACAAAAGTTAAGTTAGTTTCAGTAATTATGCAGGAGTAGGCGATTTTTAATAAATTTTGAAAGTTTTTTTCAAGGTCAATCAATGGGCGATGTTAGAACCCAAATTGTGGGATATTCGAAAAAAGCATATTCGGGCACATTATTTAGTTTTCTACAAAATTAAGAATTAATTTATTTGCGGTGAATTAAAATCCAAAATGAAATTTTGATCAAACTTGACATTTAAACAAAAAAAAAAGGTGGATCCAACATTTTTAGAAGAAAAATAAATAATTTATGTTTTTTTTTTTTAATTCTTTCAATGTTTTTAGTTGGTATTGATATGATTTGTCAAATTTTTATTAAAAATAATTTTTGCCACAATTGTTTCTTTTTTTTTGCACGTGTTAAGCTCTATTGGATGGGTCACAATTTATTTGTTTTTCTCTCATTAACTCAATGTTGACAATTTGGTGCGGTTAAAGTCCATTGAAAAAATTAGAAAATAAAACTTCAATTCTATATTTGGGACTCAAGAGGAAGTTAATTAATTTAGGAAATGAATACTGCCACCACTGCCACCGTGATTGTACATACATATGTACATAAATAAATTCAATTTTCTCCTCTGATAGTTTCAATTCTTAAATTAGTTCAGCCAGTCTGTGAATGTTGCGCGAATTATTGTACCTACTCATTTTGTCAGTGTGTACAAGTGTTTTTTTTTTTTGTTTTTTTTTTTTTGAATCTAGAACTTAGTTAAGGCTTTAGTGAAAATAAAAAAAAGTTATAAACATTATGCAAAACATAAAAATGGATCTAAATTGAATGAGAGTATCTATTATTAAGTTACTAAAACGTTTGAGGGAGAGAAATCATTGCTACACGTTGATTTTTATGAGAAACAATTTAGAAATTCGGTCATATATTATTGTGGTGATTAAGTTGATTATTTTTTTAAATTAAATCCTCGCACGTTTTTTTTGGCTATGTTATAGAACGGGAAGAAATTGCATAAAAGTGTTTGCGATTCATCTAAATCCGAATATAAAGGGATTTTCAATCCCTCTTTAACTTCAGTAGCAATAAAACAAGAATATTTGCTTATCTGACCAACCATAGGTGCCTCACAAAATTTCAACTCTTAAATAGAGGGTGTTTTTTTTTAAAGGTATAGAACTTTGAAATGGAATAAAACAAAGATGATTTTTTTAATCTTCTGGCATTATAATTTAAATATTATTTCTGACATATGACTGCCATGGCTGGCTCGGACCTAGTCTAATCTGGAGGTGCAATTTTCAATGACTTTTTCCAAAATTTGTGGCCGTATATCGGCAATAGCGCTGCGAATGTTGCCCTCCAAGTGGTCAATTGTTTCGGGCTTATCGGCGTAGACAAGCGACTTGACTATCCCCACAGAAATAGTCAAGCGGCGTTAAATCACACGATCATGGAGGCCAATTCACGGGTCCGTAACGTGAAACTATGCGGTTACCAAACGTTTCCTTCAATAAATCAATTGTGGCACCACAGCTCCTTCACATTATGGTTGTTCAATTGATGAACGAAAAATTCAGTAATCATGGCTCTATAGCGGTCACCATTGACTGTAACGTTCTGGCCAGCATCGTTTTTAAAGAAGTACGGACCAATTATTCCACCAACCCATAAAGCACACCAAACAGTCAGTTTTTTTGTCTCAACATATGTACACTTGAGGATTATCATCACTCCAAATATGGCAGTTCTGCTTATTGACGTAGTCATTCAACCAAAAATGAGCTTCATCACTGAAAAAAATTTTCTTGTAAAAATCGGGATCAACAGAAATCTCGTTCCAAGCCCATTCACAACATTTTGCATGCGTTGTTCAGGCGTCAGTCTATTAATGTTGAAATTCCAAACCAAACTAAAAATAAATCACTTGACAGCTGACAAAATGGCCGCCAGTTAAAATAGTGTTGCAACTTAAAATTCTATACCTCTAAAAAAACACCCGTTATAAGTGGTTCCTGAGATATAGGACTTCAAAAATCTCTAAAACCGTAATTGACTCCCTTCACTCAATTAGGTATTTAATCATTTATTTTGTTGGCATATTTTTAATTATAATTTTTTCATACAACGTCGTAAGTTTACAAATTGTATAACATGATAAGTTTAAACAAAAGTTTGCATGAACGCCCTTTTTAAGTAATTTGGGTATCTCCCAAACTAACTCGGAATGTAAAAATATGTAAGATAAACCACGAAAGTTACGTTTTTCTTTAAGCCCGGTGGGAATTAGATGAGAAAACTCACGGCAGTGATCGAACGAAATTGAGCGATATAATGATGGATATCTACTTTTCCTTCAATTAAGTTCACTTTCGTTTTCGTTAGTTAAAGTTGTCCCGAACTCAATTAAACTGAAATTTGGTGAAAGAGGAATAATTAAAATAAATGGTTCCTTTCACTTCGATAACAATTCGGAAAGCATAACAAATACTAATGAAATCATTTACTTTTGTTTATCCATATGGGCCATTATATGAATTTGCGTAAATAAACAATGCTGATCAATAATAGTCAGAAAATGTAGACGCCCTAATTTCGTTTTTCTTCACAACTTTTATCGCCAACTAATCTCAATGCGATAGTTACAGAACAGCGACAGAGTTATTTTTAGTTCTATGAGATACCTAATATATCATATATTTGAACACGCCTAGTTCAAAAAGTCGCAATGACGTTTGGTTAAGTTTACCAAAAACATTTGGTTAATTTTCCGCAGCAAAATCCTTGTGGAATTATAACCAAATTATGTAAATCATTTCTCATACAAAATTTGACAGTTCATTAACCAAATGGTAAACTTATTCAAACCTTAGGACTAAAACGTGAATCGAATTGCGATAGAAAAAAATGCTCTGGCCAATTTGTCATTTCTCTCGCTATATTAATCGGAATTGATTATCAAAATTCTTCCTTCACCCTTTTAATTTCTTCATTGTCAATCGCGCAAAAAGGATTTCTCTCAAAAAATACAGAGAGAACCTGCCATAAGCTACACACATGATGGTGTGGTCAAGGTCGATACTCCTCACAGACTCACACTATACACCGCCTTAAAAAGCAAGGAAATAATATTATTTCTCACACCACTGCTGCAGCTGCATTTCGGTCATTATGTCCTCTGTGATTTGTCTCTGAGAACTAAGGTGATCAACAGAATTATTATACAAAGAGTAAGAACGAGAGCGCAGCTGCAGTCCAGTCGATCAATTAAGAATTAGTTTCTCAACAAAAAGTGCGTGCGTTAAATTTGTATAGTTTGCTACGCGAAATTTTAGTCAAAATATTACGTGCAAAATTATAAAATGTTTAGTGATGAAACGTGATAAAAATCCTGTTCAACATTCAGTTTCAGTTTCAAACTGTTTCAGACTGCCAGATACTTGGATAAGGAATAGAGCTAAAATGTGAAGTGATACAATTTATATTAAACAATTTGTTATCAAGTGTTCAACATTGATTTTACTAAAAATTAAATCCAAGGTAATTAATGCAAAAGTAAATAAGTAGTAGGTATATTTGCAGTTTGACCGAAGTTTTTGTTTTGACTTTATTTTTTGTAATTGGTAAGTGATTTTGTAACGAATTTTTATATACTATATATAGATATAGAGAGATTTTTTTTAAAAAATTCAAAAATATATAACAATGGTATGGTGGTCAATTGTAGAGCAGCGATTATCTTGAACCATAGAACTTGAGATGTTACAACCTCCTTAAACACCAACACAATGAATTATTTGTATTTATTAAATTAGCTAAGGTAAGGTAGTTAAGTTATCCTATAGTGAAAGCTAAAAATTTAATAAATTTAATTACTCAAGAACGTATTCATCTCTACTCAACTAACCACATACCTACGCAAAAACGAGAGAATGACTAAAAGTACTAATAACTACAAAACACCGAATTCACCAGCTGAAAGCAAATCAACCTCAAAGAGAGAATAAAATACTTTATGAAATTCATGTCCATTCTCTGCAACTTTTGCGCCTAACCCTTTAGACCTTGATCCCCCTTCTGAACCGACCATTACAGGCTGTTCGAACCATCTAGGTGGAGGTCAAAAAAAGGGGTGTCTAGTTCCTATGTAGCTGGTAGGCCTGCTAGCACATGCACATCCTAACTCGCCGGTGGGGTGGGATCTTGCTACCAGAAAAAAGACAGTGTTACGTTGTTTCAGGCCTGATGTCGTAGAAGTTATTCGACTAAGAAAAATGTTGTTAAGTGTGGAACCCGAAATTCAGTTTAGCCTTTTACCTAATTGTCATACACAACCATGGAGAACATAGATGTTCGTGCTCTCTGAGTATGTAACCCTCCCCTTGCATTCTGAAATAGTAACCACAGAACACACCTTGGTTACCGCTGCTACTCATTCGATAGCGATAACCCCTTAAATAAAAAAAAATTACCTAAAAAAAATTTAAGATCTCTTCTTAAACATCTTGCTGAAGGTCGTCACTCTCTTTCTCTCATATCTCACATCCCTAAACTAAACTTCTCAGAAATACATGAGCATTGTCTCTGCTCTAAAACCAAAATCTAAACAACAACAAAATTCCATTAAACTCGATCATTCAACGAAGGTTGAAATGAAACTGAAATGTGGTGAAGAGAAAGAACCATTCAATTGGTCAACCAAACTAAAAACAAAATAAATCAAAAAATTTTTGTTTAAATATTACCATCGGGTTTATAATTGATTTATTGGATTATAAAATATAAAAAAAAAAACTTAATCCTAAAGCGAATATCAAAATTAAAATTATAAAAGTTTTCAAATTAAGAAAAAAAAACAAATTATTCGAATTCTGAAATTAATCAAATTCAAGTTCATAGAACTATTTCTCTTTAAGTAATAACCTATTTCTCTTAAACAAAATGTGTGATCTATTTTCATTGAAATAAAAATTAATAAAATAAAGCTACTTTAATTTCTTAAAATAAAGGGAATTGGGATGGGAAATTTTGTAATTCAAATATATGTATATAATTATGCATGTAGATATTTATTAAATTGGTGAAATCTTTTAGGACACTCTTCTTTCAAAAAAAAATTTAAATTCTTTTCTTTTTCTTTTTTTGTTTCTTTGTGTCTATTATCTATTCTTTTTGTTTTTTGTTACCCTTTTTTTTTTCTTATCTTTGACGTTCAAATATAAATATTTTTGCAAAAAAAAAACTTACCCTGTTTCTTTTTCAGGTTTTTATAAAAATTTATGTATGTTCTTGTTTATCTTACGGGTCTGGGGATCCTGGTGGAATCTGTGCACAGTTTCTACTGGGTCGCCAATGTTTCTTTTCAATCGTTGTTTTTGTTTTGTTTTCTTTCTATATAAAATCACAATAAGAAAAAATATTTAAACTTGAACGTTAAATATAATAATAACTTTTTTTCACAACTTAGCTTTTTTTTTTGTTTTGTTATTTTTGTTTATCCATAGATTTCGTTATAGGTACAGTTTATTTTATTATTTAATTCTATGAGTCGTTGGAAGAGAAGGAGAGGAAGAGGATGCTGGGAAATTTGGATCTGGGCTAGGTTGATGAAACGGCTCAGCGATGATGATGATGTTGTTGATGCAGCGTCTCTGACTATCTGTTGAAGATGATGATGTTGATGATCTGTTGTTCCTCTCGTCTGGGTTAGTGACAGGTTAGAATCTCTATCAACGGCTTGAGATCTGACGTCACTTAATTTTGTCGGTATCTGCTGTTATCAGTGATGATTTTTTTTTTTTTTTGTATACTGATCTGCTGTTCCAAGTTTGGAGTCGGGCTGGTCGTCACGTTGTATTTGTTGGTCGATGTCTCTTTTTTTTTATAGTTTTTCGTGTCTTTTCTTTTTTTTTTGTTTTAGCTGCGTATGAATGTGCGTGACGAAGGAAACTTTTTGGCACTTATTTTGGCGCCAATATTTGGGTGCTCGCTTAGAAATTTTCTCGAAGCTTCACTTTCAGTTGGCTTATCGAATTGATAATTAAAATTTTTTTTCTTTTGTCGACCAAATCCCTTAGGAATTAGGTCGTGAATTGAAGATCGTCTTTTTTTTTTTACGTATTACGAAAAAAAATTCTATTGATTTTAGACAACCGGATGATATATATTATTCTCTTCGATCAAATCGTATATTTTGTGCGATTTTATCGTGACCGATCAAAATTATTTTTCCGGGACTGTACTTTGTAATTATATATTAAAGTTTAAAAATTCTCTCTGGTCTCAATCCAACTTCTTGTGAGCCAAGACACCGACTGACTTTTTGTCGACAGTTCTTTTCGTCTCGATCTTATGATTTTTGATCGCTTTCTTTTCCACTGCAGTATTCCATTTCCTTGCGTTTCACTGCAGATATTTGCTTTTATTTCTTTAAGGCATCTTCTTTATAGCTTTTCAGTTTCATATAAGGATGTAGGGAAATAGGAACAATAGGATAAAAACTCTACAAAATTTATTCGATATTTGATTTAAAAGTAACGATAGTGTTACGGGGTGTATACGTACTTTTTTAAGATTGGTATATTTCTCTAAGACATTATTATATTTTTTTTTCTTTTAATAATTCCTATGCTTGTCTGAATTAAACTAGGGATTCCTACAAAACTTATTATTTTGACAAGGGCAACCTAGTCAAAAGAATAAGAAGCGAGATATTTTTGCATTTATTATTGATTAAAAAAAAAAATGTCTCATGCACCTCTGAGTTGGCCGGGCAAGTTTGATCTTATTTTAACGATGTTTTACTTTTTTAAATCTTTGGAGTGCGTAACTGAGGTATTACCTTTAGAATCTATCACCTCATATAAATTATTTCCAATAATTTTCTTGACCTGCACCTTTACAAATTTCGGACAAAGTTTAGCATTCAGATGTTTCGATGCGTCACTCAATACGAAGTTACGTTTATATAACTGGTCACCAACCTGATATGAAACAATTCTACTTCTTAAGTTGTAAGTTTTTTCGTAAGATTCATGGGCTTTTTCTAATGCATTTTTGAGATATGAATGTAATATATTCATTTTGGCTGTTTTCGGAAGCCAATCTATCTCCGAGTTGTTCAAACCTCCCAAATCTTTGAGAAGCTTATAATCTGCCCCATGCTCAATCATTCGTTGACCGAAAAGCGCTTCATACGGTGACATACCAAGAGCTGAGTGAACTGTTGTTCGAAGGGCACTACTAATAGAAGACAAGTAAACATCCCAGTTTGTCTGTTTTGGATTTACATATGAACGAATCGCGGCAAGAATGGATCTGTTTACACGCTCACTTGCATTTGCTTGCGGTGAATATACCGCCGTCCTATAGTGCTTTATTCCAAAATTATCTACCATTTTCGAAAATTCGCGACCAATGAACTGAGTCCCATTGTCAGAAAGAATACTTTCTGGAACTCCGAAAACAAGGAATATTTCCTCTTGAAGGAATTTTAACACCGCGTCAGCTGTAGCTCTTTTAAGCGGCTTGATCAGGACAAACTTTGTCAACTGATCAAGGGCGATGACGATCTGAGTGTTTCCACTTCTTGACCGTGGATAGGGTCCAAGAAAATCAATATAGAGATGCTGGAATGGTCTTTCTACTACAAAAGATTTTCCCATTTCAGCTCTCAAAGTCATGTTAGGTGCTTTCGTCGTTTTGCAAACCTCACAGTTTGCGATAAAATTTTTAACTTGTGATGCCATGTTTGGCCAGAAAAATTGCTGTCGAAGCCGATATAAGGTCTTTGTTATACCACCATGAGAAGCTCGCGGTGGGCAGTGAGCTAGAGAGATCAAATGTTCAGTCAGCGCAGATGGAATCCATAGCTTCCAAACCAAATCATCTTGGAGTGGACTCCCTGTGCAAAATCTAACCTTCTTGTAAACGAAACGGTCCGAAACTTGAAGGTCAGGAAGCTGATCTTTATTTTTCCCGATATGTTCAATGATTTGTCTATATTCTTCAGATCTAAAACTAGGATCATCCAAATCTATATGCAGGACATCGGCAGGATCTAAGGACTTCGATTCGGAGACGGCAACGGGCTCCCCTGAATGCATTGCATCTAACTGATATACTCGTGAAAGTGCATCAGGTACTACATTCAAGGTACCCTTGCGATGCTCGATCTCAAAGTCAAAACCCTGTAATTTCAGACTCCATCTGGCTAACCTCCCAGTAGGGTCTTTTAAACTCATTAACCACTTTAAACTCGAGTGATCAGTGATAACTCTGAACTTATATCCCTCCACATAAGGTCTAAACTTTTGAATCCCTTTCACTGCGGCTAAGCATTCGCGTTCCGTTACCGAATAATTACGTTGAGCAGCATTTAATTTTTGCGAGTAATAATAAATGGGACGTTCAGCCCCCTCCTCATCCTTCTGGCAAAGAACACATCCGATGCCTGTTGCAGATGCATCGCAGAGAATGATAAATTCTTTGGAAAAATCCGGATTTATGAGAACGGGTGCTGAAGTCAAATTCTTTTTAATTATGTTAAGCGCTTCTACTGCCTTTTCGTCAAAAACAAACTTCTTATTCTTCTTTAAACAATCTGACAAAGGAGTTGCAAGAGTAGAAAAATCTTTCACGAACCTTCTGTACCAACCTGCCATGCCAAGGAATCTCCTTACTTGACGAGGAGTTTTAGGTACAGGAAAATCGAGTATTGCAGAAATTTTGGCGGGGTCTGCTTTTAGACAACCTTGTCCTACAACATAACCTAAGTATTGAAGTTCTCTAAAGCAAAATTTTGACTTTTCGACGTTGATTGTTAAACCTGCATCAAGTAGTCTTTTCGCTATGGTGTTCAAAATGTGTATGTGTTCTTCGAATGTCTTTGAGATGACTAATAGATCATCCAGGTATACGAAAACTTGGTCTCTCAACTCGTGAGGGATAACCAAATTCATAAGATAAGTTAAGCTCTGTGCTGCGTTCGAGAGGCCGAAAGGCATTACCTTAAATTGGTAAAGTGGCCTTCCAGGGACGGTAAAAGCGGTTTTCTCCCGCGAACCCTTCTCCAGCGGTATCTGCCATTACGCATCTTTCAAATCCACACTTGAAATGAAGTGTGTATCTGAAAGACGCGCTAGCAGTCCCTCTATATGCGCAATTGGATTCGCATTTTTCTTAGTTACCTTATTTACTTTCCGAAAATCTAGACATAGGCGATTTTTTCCCGGTTTTCGCACGAGTACTACAGGCGAACTCCAAGGACTAGAACTTTCTTCAATGATACCTAATGAAATCATGCGATCCAATTCCGCATACATCATAGATTGTACCGCTGGAGATATGGGGTAGTGGCGTTGCTTTATTGGGGCCGCTTCCCCTGTGTCTATCACATGTTCAATTAAACTTGTTTTCCCAAGACCATTCGTTGCGAAAGAAGGAAACAACTTAATGGTATCCTGGAGAGTTTTATATTCTTGAACAGTCAAATCGCATTCATTAGATGTCGTACAAGCTTTGGATGGTGAAGAAATTTCAGAAATAAGGTTTGGTGCAAGTTGAAAACTTTTCCAAAAATCAACGCCCAGATACAACTGTTGCGCTAATGATGGAACAATGAAAAGGTCTATGTCTTTAATTACACCCTTGTATAAAACTGGAGTAGTAATCATACCAACAATGGTTTGCTTTTGTCCGTCTGCCGTAGCAACAGACGATGAAAAGTTCTTGAATGGTATATTATTTTCATGGAGATATTCTAGAGATTTAGCGCCGAGGCAACTTATACTCGCACCGGAATCGAGTAATCCAAGCCAATCTTTTTCAAAAATTTTGACCGACACATATGGACGAGGATCCTCTAACGAACAATTCAAAGTCGTCGAAGATACTGACTTGTGGAGTTTCTTAGTTTTATTTAGTCTAGCTCTAAGTTTCAGAATTTTGTTAGATGTTTGCGGAACTGTCAAGATTCTTTTCCTAGCCGTATAGTATTCTAACTGACGCTGGTGAAGTGATTTTCTGGGGGCAGTTGGATTTACTGCTGGGGTGTTTTTAAGAACGACATTTAATTTATCTGGTGAAGGTCTAAGCAGAGTGATTTTGTTTGGGATTTCTAATTTCTTTCCGGGTTTCTGACTCTCGAGCAATTCTCCCCGGTTGAAGGATTGCTCTTTTGACGGTTTCCCGAACATTTTTCACAATTGGGGGTAATAACGTTATCGAGTCCACATTTAAAACAAAAAAGGTTTCTTCGCGGATCTGAACATTCGCGGAATGAATGACCCACGCCCTTACAGTTCCAGCATTTAAGTGCAATAGGATTGCTATGGAAAGCTTCAACTTGAGCTGGCACTGAAAAAGATGAATCATCTTGTAGATCATCGAGTTCATTAACGAATCGGCGTGCAGGAATGTTTGTGGTAGTCTGTGGCAATTTAGCTCGTGATAGTTCATTTCCGTTAAGGAATTTTTCTATAGTTCTACAGACATATACCATTTCAGGTAGGCTGTGAGTACTGAATGTTATTAAAAGTTCCCCGATTCTACGACGCACATTCTGTTTTATGAGCTCAATGATCTCTTTTGTCGGCTTTGGATTTCGTAGTCTTGAATTGAGTTGGATTAAATCATCATAGAAAGCATTGAAGCTCTC
The DNA here is from genome assembly GCA_951394125.1 of Epistrophe eligans. Taxonomy (NCBI): domain Eukaryota; kingdom Metazoa; phylum Arthropoda; class Insecta; order Diptera; family Syrphidae; genus Epistrophe; species Epistrophe eligans. The sequence goes on from OX596029.1 coordinate 36,123,523, forward strand.
GTTAGGTAATTGCTTTCGGTCACACATCTTTCTCGAAAGCTCGGAGTCCGTCTCAAGACTTCGATACTGTTCGAGAAGAGCAAATCGAAGTGTCGACCAGGTTGTTCTTGGGTTGTTTTTCAAAAACGTCCAAAACCAAGTTTCCACCTGACCGCTGACGAAATGATGGAAGTTAAGAACGACTTCATGCCAAGATACGTTGTAACTATCTTTAACCCTTTCTATACGAAAAAGAAAATCGTCTATAGACATATTTTTATTGTCAAATTTAATTCCCCATTTATGATAATTAGGAAATTTCGTAAGAGAATTAGATGGAGATGGGGCTAGATTTTGTTGACTTGCTGCAGGAGGTGAATCGTTGAGATTCAGGCTACTCAACTGTGCTAGAAAATTGTCGACATTCGACCCTCGAGTCATATTCACTGGATGGACAACTTGTTCGTCTGTTTGAAAATTTTGGTGAGTATGATTCACAACTGGTGGTCTGTTGACTAAACCTTGAGTTTGCGTATTAGCAGATGTTCCTGGATTATCTACACTTTGAATGTTATTGGTAGGTAATTGAAGAGAGGGTGCTAAATTTGCAAGAGTTTCGCGTACAATTGTACCCACTTGATCTAAGAGACGAGCTTGGTTTTTTTCGAGTTCTTCTCGAATGAAGCGTTGATCTTCTGTATGTTTGAGACCCACAGTAGCGGTAACAACTTCTCGAACGTATGTCTCAAATTGCTCTGCTTCTTGTGAAGCGTTAACGTCACTCGGACTTGAATTTTCCACTGGCGTGTTAGAAGTATGGGCACGGCTTGAACCAGCCACATCACCTTCTCCTTCGACATGATCAATATTCCTACCTTCGGTGGTTGTACTATTTAAATCTGACATATTTTCTAAATCGATTTGATTTTTCCTTTTATTAAAACGTGTAATTCTACTAAAATTGTATGAACCTGTTTTTGGAGGTCGACCACGTCCTTTTCCGGTCATTGAAAAAAAATTAAATGTATAAAAGCAGGCAACAAAAAAAAATTTTAATCTTTCAAAAAAAAATAATATCTATTAATCTAAATATCTAATAAATTCCAATTACTAAAATCAAATATAATTAAATCTTTCATATAATTTCTAAGGATGTGAGTATGAGATTCAAGGTAGATGACCTTCAACAAAAAAAAAATAAAAATGAAATTAACTTTTAATAAAAATGTGTGTATGACTTAATACAAAAATTATTTTACCTTCAAAAAAGGTTATATATTATATACAATCTGAATCCTAAACATTATGTCGTTACAACAATTGACAGTCAAATAATTCCCTATCTAATTGGATAACGTTTCAAAACATTTTCTGAAACTGATCGTATATTTTTTTTTGTATTTATTTTTTTTTCTTTAAATTAACTTTAACTTTATATGTACATAGTTTCATAGTTTCACTGAATAAAATCTTTTGCTACAGTCATAGATCAGGAAAACGTCAACTAATTTATCGGACAAGAGTAAATTACTCGTAAAAAAAAAACTATGTCTTATTAGACTTGTATCTATCTACGCAACTGACAAAAAGAAGGTATACATCACTCCAATTCCGGACATAGAGATGATAAAATCTACACTTTTTTTTATATGTTTTTAATCGCTACAACAAACAAAAGCTGGGTATGCTCCTACTTTTCGGATAACGATTTCAAAAAATATTTGTAATGATGTTACTACAAAAAAAAAAATATGTTAAATTCAAATTGGAATAAAAACAAAAAAAATCTTTTGTGATTTGGTAAAAATTGTAAACGTTTTCGGGCCCCACGTTGGGCGCCACCTGTAACGAATTTTTATATACTATATATAGATATAGAGAGATTTTTTTTAAAAAATTCAAAAATATATAACAATGGTATGGTGGTCAATTGTAGAGCAGCGATTATCTTGAACCATAGAACTTGAGATGTTACAACCTCCTTAAACACCAACACAATGAATTATTTGTATTTATTAAATTAGCTAAGGTAAGGTAGTTAAGTTATCCTATAGTGAAAGCTAAAAATTTAATAAATTTAATTACTCAAGAACGTATTCATCTCTACTCAACTAACCACATACCTACGCAAAAACGAGAGAATGACTAAAAGTACTAATAACTACAAAACACCGAATTCACCAGCTGAAAGCAAATCAACCTCAAAGAGAGAATAAAATACTTTATGAAATTCATGTCCATTCTCTGCAACTTTTGCGCCTAACCCTTTAGACCTTGATCCCCCTTCTGAACCGACCATTACAGGCTGTTCGAACCATCTAGGTGGAGGTCAAAAAAAGGGGTGTCTAGTTCCTATGTAGCTGGTAGGCCTGCTAGCACATGCACATCCTAACTCGCCGGTGGGGTGGGATCTTGCTACCAGAAAAAAGACAGTGTTACGTTGTTTCAGGCCTGATGTCGTAGAAGTTATTCGACTAAGAAAAATGTTGTTAAGTGTGGAACCCGAAATTCAGTTTAGCCTTTTACCTAATTGTCATACACAACCATGGAGAACATAGATGTTCGTGCTCTCTGAGTATGTAACCCTCCCCTTGCATTCTGAAATAGTAACCACAGAACACACCTTGGTTACCGCTGCTACTCATTCGATAGCGATAACCCCTTAAATAAAAAAAAATTACCTAAAAAAAATTTAAGATCTCTTCTTAAACATCTTGCTGAAGGTCGTCACTCTCTTTCTCTCATATCTCACATCCCTAAACTAAACTTCTCAGAAATACATGAGCATTGTCTCTGCTCTAAAACCAAAATCTAAACAACAACAAAATTCCATTAAACTCGATCATTCAACGAAGGTTGAAATGAAACTGAAATGTGGTGAAGAGAAAGAACCATTCAATTGGTCAACCAAACTAAAAACAAAATAAATCAAAAAATTTTTGTTTAAATATTACCATCGGGTTTATAATTGATTTATTGGATTATAAAATATAAAAAAAAAAACTTAATCCTAAAGCGAATATCAAAATTAAAATTATAAAAGTTTTCAAATTAAGAAAAAAAAACAAATTATTCGAATTCTGAAATTAATCAAATTCAAGTTCATAGAACTATTTCTCTTTAAGTAATAACCTATTTCTCTTAAACAAAATGTGTGATCTATTTTCATTGAAATAAAAATTAATAAAATAAAGCTACTTTAATTTCTTAAAATAAAGGGAATTGGGATGGGAAATTTTGTAATTCAAATATATGTATATAATTATGCATGTAGATATTTATTAAATTGGTGAAATCTTTTAGGACACTCTTCTTTCAAAAAAAAATTTAAATTCTTTTCTTTTTCTTTTTTTGTTTCTTTGTGTCTATTATCTATTCTTTTTGTTTTTTGTTACCCTTTTTTTTTTCTTATCTTTGACGTTCAAATATAAATATTTTTGCAAAAAAAAAACTTACCCTGTTTCTTTTTCAGGTTTTTATAAAAATTTATGTATGTTCTTGTTTATCTTACGGGTCTGGGGATCCTGGTGGAATCTGTGCACAGTTTCTACTGGGTCGCCAATGTTTCTTTTCAATCGTTGTTTTTGTTTTGTTTTCTTTCTATATAAAATCACAATAAGAAAAAATATTTAAACTTGAACGTTAAATATAATAATAACTTTTTTTCACAACTTAGCTTTTTTTTTTGTTTTGTTATTTTTGTTTATCCATAGATTTCGTTATAGGTACAGTTTATTTTATTATTTAATTCTATGAGTCGTTGGAAGAGAAGGAGAGGAAGAGGATGCTGGGAAATTTGGATCTGGGCTAGGTTGATGAAACGGCTCAGCGATGATGATGATGTTGTTGATGCAGCGTCTCTGACTATCTGTTGAAGATGATGATGTTGATGATCTGTTGTTCCTCTCGTCTGGGTTAGTGACAGGTTAGAATCTCTATCAACGGCTTGAGATCTGACGTCACTTAATTTTGTCGGTATCTGCTGTTATCAGTGATGATTTTTTTTTTTTTTTGTATACTGATCTGCTGTTCCAAGTTTGGAGTCGGGCTGGTCGTCACGTTGTATTTGTTGGTCGATGTCTCTTTTTTTTTATAGTTTTTCGTGTCTTTTCTTTTTTTTTTGTTTTAGCTGCGTATGAATGTGCGTGACGAAGGAAACTTTTTGGCACTTATTTTGGCGCCAATATTTGGGTGCTCGCTTAGAAATTTTCTCGAAGCTTCACTTTCAGTTGGCTTATCGAATTGATAATTAAAATTTTTTTTCTTTTGTCGACCAAATCCCTTAGGAATTAGGTCGTGAATTGAAGATCGTCTTTTTTTTTTTACGTATTACGAAAAAAAATTCTATTGATTTTAGACAACCGGATGATATATATTATTCTCTTCGATCAAATCGTATATTTTGTGCGATTTTATCGTGACCGATCAAAATTATTTTTCCGGGACTGTACTTTGTAATTATATATTAAAGTTTAAAAATTCTCTCTGGTCTCAATCCAACTTCTTGTGAGCCAAGACACCGACTGACTTTTTGTCGACAGTTCTTTTCGTCTCGATCTTATGATTTTTGATCGCTTTCTTTTCCACTGCAGTATTCCATTTCCTTGCGTTTCACTGCAGATATTTGCTTTTATTTCTTTAAGGCATCTTCTTTATAGCTTTTCAGTTTCATATAAGGATGTAGGGAAATAGGAACAATAGGATAAAAACTCTACAAAATTTATTCGATATTTGATTTAAAAGTAACGATAGTGTTACGGGGTGTATACGTACTTTTTTAAGATTGGTATATTTCTCTAAGACATTATTATATTTTTTTTTCTTTTAATAATTCCTATGCTTGTCTGAATTAAACTAGGGATTCCTACAATTTTTATTTATACTTTTATTTATATGTACCTACTGTTCTAAAAAAAAATTAGTTCAAGTTTTTTTAAATCCCGGTTTTTATAATCCCTTTTTTTTAAATACCTCTTTTTATAATCCCGTCTCTTATAATGCCGTTTTCTTACTATTCCACTTTTGCGATCAAAACTGTTTTAAAAAATCGTCCGATTTTTTTCAATGAAATAACAGATTTTTATTTGCACTATCAGTGTCATTTTATGTCTTTAGACTATGGCTGAGGAGGCAATACCCGCCTGTTGGTTGGCTGGATTGATAGGGATTACGAATCTACAAGCCATTTTGTAGCTTTACTGAAATTTAACAAGCTTTTGCTCGGAATATCGGAGAAGTCCTTTAAGTCACTGAAGAAATGCCTTCCTAGGAATTTGTTTCTCATATGGCATAGCGCAGGTCAGTGGAAGTCTGAATGAACTGGCTAGTCCAAGGGTTATTGAGAAGAAACCTGCACCAACGCCAGTATCCATCTTGGAGTCGTCGGTTCTCGGGTTAATGGTTCGTTGATTAGCCAGTCCTCTCTACTAGGAAAGATAGTTGTGAATAGTCTATAGAAGTCTAGACGGGGTGTTATGTAGTCAGTGCATACTTTATTTCCCATGTATTTCTATAGAATCAGCGCATGACAGCGATGGCGCTGGATTTCCAGCTATCAGTTTGGCTAAGCTGCAGTGCGCTTTTGGCTGCCGATTCTTGTACAAAAAGATTCAGGGGTTTTAAATTGAGAATTGCTTCCAGACCCGCAGTGGGTGTGGTCCTCAGAGCCTCGGTGATTTCAGTACATGCCATTCTTTGTACCTTGGTCATGATTCTAAGGTTGGTAACCTTTTTTGAGGATTGGGGAAACAATGCTAAGGTTCCATTCATCGGACATGCTTTCTTCCGACCATATTTTTCAGATGAGCTGTTGCACACTCCTAACCAAGTCATCGCCAGCCGAAAATGGCTTGGGGATTTTTTTTGCCCTCCTGAAATATTTTAAATATGGAGTTAATGGACTATTAAATCGAGAATTATACCAGTGACCAAAACTTCGGATGATTAACAATCCCAGGATTACTGTTATAATGCAAAAAAATTAAAAAAAAAAAGCAGTAAACAATTAATTTTTGTTTTTATTAAAATATTGTTCAAAGGTTCTAATGACCTTTCTCATTGAAGTTGAACAACCTTGGCTACGACAAAAAGTGAAATACCGACTGGAAAGCAAAAAAGCCTTTTGTTTTGTTTTCTATATTCTTTGTGTGAAGTTTAAGTTTTAAATTACCAGTTTTACTCGAAAAAGGTTGAATTTGAAAAGAATTTCTGAAATGTGTTACCACAAAGTTCATAAACCTGTTGTAAAGGTTGTAAAAGATCATTCGTAACATCGGGATTTTTTTTAGGATTACTGATTATAAATTTATTATATGTAAGCATATGTGGGACGTAGGGTGACCCTGAATTTGAAGCAATTTCACTAAGCGGTTGTCCCCGCAAGCATCCAAATGCAGAAAAATGGTGAAACAAAATATTAAAGAGACTTCTTTTTCGCAGCTTTACTAACAATCATCTCATGATTGATTAAAATTTGGAGTTGCAATCTTTCCGAACGAACAAAGTGTCTTTTAATTAGGTGCAAACATACCTTTATATATTTCAAATTTTGATGCGTACACTGTGAGTACAAAAAAAAATCTGCAATTTACAATCAAATAATTTGAAACTGGTTGTGTTACGTAGGGCAGCTAATACCTAGCTAATTTCGTTTGCACTTCCCACCACTTTTGTCCAAAAAAAAAAAAAAAAAAAAAAAAAAAAAAAAAAAAAAAAAAAACCATAACCGATAAAAGCCAGAGTCCCTACGTAACAGTATTAATGAACCTTAGACGACCGACAACGTGTACAAAAAAAAAATCAAGAATATTGTAAAGCACTCGTTATATAGGTATGAAGGTTCTTTTTTTTTATTTTTGGAAAGGTGCAGCAATCATGTAATTGCACTTCCGACAATAAGGTTACCGATCTTCAGACTTTGTTGTATTATGGTCATTAAGATTCTCGCCACGGTTTGTAATTTTTTGTTTTGTTTTGTTTTGTTTTGTCTTCTTTTTTTTTTTTGGTTTTTGAAAACCAGTTCAAACTGGACTGGGATTATGTGTTGATTTGGCAATCAATTTTTTGTGTTGTACTTTTGAGATTTAATTCAATTCGCAGTCATCATTGAGACAGGTACACAAATAAACAAATTTCTGAGAATCAGACATTTTATTAGGAGGAGCAATGGACACAGTTTAGTTGAGAGAGAAGGGTACCGATATGAGAAATTGTTGGCCGAAAGAGGAGTTTGTTTTACCAGGGTTATATATTAAAAATACGAACTGGTGCGGTGGTGGTGACGTGATGTTGTTTATGGGGATCCACCTTGTTAGGAAAATTACTAAACCTCACGATAGATTGTTGTTGTTTTTTTTAAGGATATACGTGATTTTATCAACAATATCGTCATCATTCAATGGAAATTCCCCAAGTCAATTTATTTGCTTTTAGAATTTTTACTGTGACAAGAATTTGAAAATAATTTTAATTTAAAATTTTTAGAGCTTTTACAGAACTTAAATGCTGACAAATATTTGCTAAGTTGTAGACTTTTTATGAGACTGTTTTGAACAAAAAAATGGACGTAGGAAGCTTCTATTTAAAGGAAGGTGATATAGATGCTTTTAATTGTTTCGTCCATTTGTTGCAGCTATACTTAACTTATAGATGCTTTGGGCAGATTCCATTTATATAATGCTGTCATTTAAAAGCTATATGTACCTACAGCTTACTCATACCGAGACTTAGTTGATATTAATATAGTTAAATGAATGTTTGAAAGTCATGCCACAGTCAGCTTGGCGAAGAGTCAGCTTGATTTGTCTACTTGATCACCTGCTAAGTCCTAAGTCAATCAGTTAGAAACTGCGAACACTTTTCAAATCACACTTATCACACACTTATCCCTTTAAGCTCTTAAAATGTGGTACTCATATAAAAAAAAAAATCTAAATTATTTGCTTCTCAGTCCAAAAAATAACCTATTTTTTTTTTTATTTTGGAAATAAATAAGAAGGTATGTAAACAACGATAGTAACCTGAGGGCCATGAAAAATTTAATTTTTGGTTTTTAAAATTTTCACAAATATCCCATATTTTTCTTTGACAACATTAAGCTGGACGAATATTCTAACGGGTGATTTTTTAAGAGGTTTAGAACTTTAAAAAAAAAAAAAAACACAAAAAATTCGAAAAAATGAATGAAATATTTATTTGAATCGATAGTTTGAACCTTGCAATTTAATGTTTAAAGATAATTTCATGCAAATGTTGACCGCGGCTGCGTCTCAGGTAGCCCATCCGCTGAGTCCAATTTTGGCATACTCTTTCACACATATCGGCCGGTATCTCACGAATGAATGCATGGATGTTGGCTTCCAGTGCGTCAATCGAAGCGGGCTTGTCCCTATAGACATTAGCCTTGACATACCCCCACAAAAAATAATCTAATGGTGTCAAATCGCACGATCTAGGCGGCCAATTGACCGGCCCGAAACGTGAAATTAACTGTTCACCAAACTCGCCTCGCAATTGCGCCATTGTTTGGCGTGCTGTGTGGCATGTGGCACCGTCTTGTTGAAACCACATATCATGCAAGTCAAGAACTTCCATTTCGGGCAAAAAAAAGTTTGTTATCATCGCTCGGTAGCGTTCACCATTGACAGTAACGCTGCGATTCGCATCATCTTTGAAGAAATATGGCCCAATAATGCCGCCGGCCCATAAACCGCACCAAACAGTGGCTTTTTCGGGATGCATTGGTAGCTGTTGCAATGCTTCTGGCTGATCTTCACTCCAAATGCGGCAATTTTGCTTATTTACGTACCCATTCAACCAAAAATGAGCCTCATCGCTGAACACAATTTTTCGATAAACAACATTTCGAACCGAGCACGAATTTTGATAGTAAAATTCAATAATTTGCAAGCGTTGTTCATTTGTAAGACGATCCATGGTTAAATTGCAAACCAAACTGAAGCTGTTTGACAGTGACACAAGGTACTAAACACACGTCAGCTGTCAAAACCAGTGTTGCCAAAACCAAACCAGCTTAAAAATCACCCGTTACAAAAATATGTATACAGTCAAACCCGCTTGTGTGAAACCACAAAATCGGCCATGTTTTGATTTCCGTTCCGTTCCGAATTAAATCCGTAAACGGAATTGATTTCCACACGGATTCAAAAAAGGTGCTCTGAATTTAACTTTCACGTTACCCAGTTTTTAAACCTTTTTTTTCTTTCGAAATCAGAAATCAGTATATTAAATTTGAAATTTAAAATTTGTTGAAAAAATTTAAAAAAAAATTATAAAGTGAGGGAATTAAATAGTACCGTACCTTTTTAACTGAAACAAAAATTTTGTCAATACCAATTTGAATGTGAAAATTCCAAAAGTCAAGAGTTTTCAATCGAATTAAAAAAGCGAAGCACACTTATTTCGAAAGTATTGAAAGCGATAAGTATTTCAAAACACATATGGTCTTATTTTTAAACGTTGTCTAACTTTAGACAGCTATCCAGCATTGGAAAATGTGTTCAAAAACCTTGTTTATTGTTGTCTTATAGCTTCCTAACTTAGACACAAGAGTAGATTGTCTTATCCATGAATAATGTGATATTTATTTGTATTAAATAAAGCCTATTTTCATCAATTTGCAAATAGTTAGACAGATGTCTAAGTAGACGAAAATCTAATAAATACGACTGATAGAGTTTTATCTAAGTGGCTTGTTAACTAGAGTGAATCTCAAATATTAATTTTAACGGATATCGGATAGTTAAAAAAAAAATGTATCATAGCGGATTTCGGATAATCTAAAAAAAAACAGACTTCATATATACATAGCTGGAAAAATTTTCATCGCTGCAAACTTTGCAAACAAATTTTTCCTTTATGTTTCAAAATGTTTAGTTTGGTCTTTGAGATTAAAATAAACTAACCAGCTTTTTGGTGCTATAGGACTAAATTCTTATAAATTGGAAATAATTAATTTAACAATATTTTTGTATTACAAATAAAATACCACCGTTTAGCCGGGAGGGGCAATTTTTTTATTCAAAAAACAGCAGTAATACCTAAAATTTCATGGTATACCATTTTTGTAAAGCCATAAATTTATTGTTTTTTATTTTATTTTGAAATAAAGTTGTTTTAGGGAACAATTTTTGAAAAATTAATGTTGAACTCAAATTTTTGTTTTTTTTTTTTAATTTCAAAGAATTTTTTTTCAAAATTTATTTTTTTTTTTTTTAATTCAATTGCTCCTCCCGGCTAAACAAGGGAAATAGATACCCCCAACCCTTCCCTTACGATTTTGTTCTTGTCCCGACCCAACACGCTTTAGCTTTTTGTCGCACCTTATGCTAATCACCTTATGCATATTATATATGTCATTATATAAATATTAATGCGTTAAGCATTTTCTTGTAGTTCCTTTTAAGTTTTAACTATACTTAAACCGAACGCCCGACAGTAAAAAATATACAAAATGAAAGCTTATACAGGGTGTCCGCCGGGAAGGTATACTACTTTGTTTGTTTATAATTTTTGATTAAATGAAAGAGAATGGATCTTATATTGATAAATGTTTTATTTAATGTCGGCAATTATGTATGGAATACAATATCAAGTAAATGTCCGCCTCGTTTAGTCTCACAAATGCGAGCCCTTTTGAGCACATTTTTCATTACATTCTCAAACATTTCATTAATTTCATCACGAATATTTTGTTTGAGTTGCTCAAGCGTTTCTGGTTTGTTTGCATAAAGCTTGCTTTTCAGATATTCCCACAAAAAGAAGTCCGAGCAGTCAAATCAGGCGACCGTGAAGGCCAATCAACATCACCATTTCTTGAAATAACTTGTTGTGGAAAGAGGTCTCGCAGTAATTCCATTGTTATCCTGGCTGTATGCGATGTGGCACCGTCTTGTTGATACCACATGTTAATCAAGCCCAAAGCATGCAGTTGTGGCGTTAAAATGTGGCCAAAGTTGTTCTTTGAAGACCAAGCTCCTGACCACGGCGCGGCGTCGAATTGAGGTTGATGGATTGTTTTGAACACTTCCTTGAGCAGCAGTAATGTTTTCAGCCGATCTTGCAGTACGTTGTGGTCCATGCTTGGGCCTATCACCTACAGACCCTCTTTCTTCGAAATCATTCACTACACGATAAATAGTGCGTTTTGGTGGCACGTTGTTTCTCCCAAAAATTTCATGTAACTTTTTCATCGTCACCGTAATCGATGATTGATTTTGATAAAATGTTTTAACGATTAAAACACGTTGGTTTATCGAATATTTTTCCATAATAAATTTGCCACGTGTCTACTTCACGACTGCAAATATGAACTTTCAACACTAATGTTTACCAAAATGGCGGCAAAACAAAGTAGTATACCTTCCCTGTATTAATTAGAAGTGAGTATGTGAATCGGTCGACTACATGCGTGTAAAAATAGACATTATGTGAAATAATGGATTCCCCACACAAACCGTCTACAATAACAAATACACTGATTGCATGCAGATGGTCGAATTTCGACCAAAGGCGATACTAGTCATATTTAAAACATAGAACAAGTAATGCAGTCATAGCATGTTCATTACTTTATATTTTATCCGATTTGTTTAAAATTCCTTAGAAAAAAAATTTAATTTCCATCAAAGCAATTATTTTTTATTTTTAGATATCGATTTTTCATTTTAAGTGGTTTTTAATAAAGTGGGATCAATTTGTAAGTAAGTAAGTAAGTAAATGTTTGAAAAATATTCGTTGGTAAATTTAGTTGTTCAGATAAACAGGTTTTCATTAAATATAATTTCGATTAAGCGTGTTTTACTGTATACACAATATAAATACGATTTTGCTGATATATTTCAAAAGTATAGAAAATTGAGTTACTATATTATAATATTTAGATCAATCTACAGATGATATGACATCAAAATGTCAGTTTGACTGACATCTGTGGTACTTTTCATCTCGATTTAACGCAACAACAGCGTCGCGGATTTGAAGAAAAAACCTCAAGATTTGTATGGAACTTTCAGTTGAACACACATACACGTAATCTTAAATCAGCATAATTGCAAATAAAATTTCAAGAAATAATCAGTTCAGCCAAGCCCCAAAGTAGAATTAAAAATTTCTGAAATTAGTTTAGGAAAATCCAAATAGGTATATTGATTTCTATTGGTATTGTATTGTTAACCATAGAAATGGCGGCCACGAGCTCCTAGATCAGTGGCCCGATTAACACTTGATTGCGCCGCGTCGTTTTGATAGCTATATTTTGATAGATTGTCAACCATATTCACTTTAAAGATGTTTAAAGATGTTGTGTGAAAATAGGCACAACGGTTTGCTTTAAAAAGGAATACCCTGTTTTTATTTTAAATAAAGAGTTTTAGTTTTATTATATCAGAAAAATGAAAAAAAAGACAAGCAGTTTTTATTACAAAACTGAACGAAAATGATCGCTATGTAACATTTCTAACAGTATAGAGAAGTTAAAAAAAAAACAAGTTTTCATCGTACCGTCGCGTCCGTCATCTGTCGTCGGTCGGTGTATTTACACTTTTTTTCCGACATATTGGAATTTTAGTAAAAAAAACTTTATTAGCATGAATAAAGCATTCCATTGCTAAAATTTTCATTATTTGTATGTAGGTATAATCAAATCAAAATAGACAAGGCTGATTTTTTGTACCAAAAGTTTTTTTTTTACGCCTCAATTAAGCACATACCTACTTTAAAAATTACCCTATAGGTATATGAACTACTGCCTATGATGTATTTGGGTAGTGGCGGCAAATATAAGTGTTTTCTTTTGTAAATTTTTCGGAAATTATGTATACCTACATTTTTTTGGAAGAAATTTTGAGGTAGTTTTAAAACTCTACACACAAAATGTTGTAATCCTTTTTTTCGTAGGTACACTAAGTTTAAAAAGGGCACAGATGTTTTTGTATTAGTTTCTGGGGAGAGTACGATAACTTGGACGTCGAAAATTGATAACGGATTTTTATAGAGGGTTCAAATACAAGCATTTTTTACTATGGGAGGGGGGTCTATCTCGCCCCGTTTAGGCGGTAGGGGTGATTTTCCAAAAAAAAACGACTTAAAAGGAAAAACAAATATTAAAAAACAACGGCAATACTTAAAATGCAAAACAATAACGGTTTTAAAAGCCAGAAGTCTGTTCTTTAATTCTAAATTTAAATTATATTATTTGTGTCAATAGTTTTCAAAAAATTTGCATTCAAACTCATTGATAAAAAAACGCAAAAAAAAAAATTTGGATCAATTTTTTTTAAAATTGTGAAACGAAAAACTTAGTTTTCTTTACAGACATTTTTTTAGAAATTTATTATCCTAATGAAAAAGGTACTAGAGTCTCTTTTGAGTATAAAATGTGTAATTTACATTTTTCGTCCGATGGATATAAGTTTGTTCCTTTCGCGCTGCACCGCGTCGCACTGTGATCAAAATACCCAAAAATCTTGACAAAAATACATAGTTTGACATTTTTTATGATTTTGTTATTTATTTTTAATTGAAATATAACAAAAGCTTCAAAACCCCCATACAAAGTAATTTTTTGGTTTATAAAGCTTGTTCTAAGAGTATAAAAAAAACATAACCGAATTTATTTATTTAAATAAGAAATCTTTGTATTTTTATTGCGTTTCTGACACTTTTTCAAATTTTATCAACATCAGATTCAATCAACTTAAACAATTCAATTATATATTACGCACCATAACTTCTTCAATATTAAAAAAAAAAATATATTTTTCATTATTTTTTCATAAAACCAAAATAATGCCTTTATATAATTTAATGATTCATAATAATTAAATTCAATATGTACAATACAACATGTCGAGCAAATTAGATCAAATCACAAAGTTTCCTCTTCCTGTTTTTGAAACCATGAATATTATTGAATGTCATAAAATGCAAAACAACTCCCCCTATATAAATATTTGATTAATCTTGGCACAATTGATTATACAAATTAAATATTAGCTCATTCATTTCGTCATATTGGCAATTCCCAGAATAATTCCTACGCAATATAAAATGGTGTAATTTTTTTAACATGTTTTATTGTGGTCTATTTAGCACTTGTTTTCCATCCAATATAGATACTTCACTATCACCTGTCACACTTTACCCAGTAAGTAAGCTATTGCTATAATAGATCTCATTAGCATTCATAGCTCAGTTTTAAAGATAATGTTAATGAAAAGCTTAAATAGTGCCGCCATTTATCGTCATACTTAATCGATTTAAGTCGTGATTATGAATTCAAGACATACCCTGAAGAGATGTTAATGATGAATCACTGGTAGGTACTTAATTGCCTTAAAATACAGTCAAATCTCTATAAATTGTTTGACAGATATATTGGGATTTGACGAAAAATATTATTTTTTTCTACAAAAAACTTTTAAGCTGTTATATTAAAAAAAATATAATTTTTTATATTATAATAGATATATCCGTTTCTTGATTCTCCTGCGGGATCCCACGGTATGTTAAATCTATCAAAAATGTGTTTCTTTACTTTTTTCTGGTACGAAAATGCCAGAGCTTTTGGCTTTTTTTTGAAGTCATTTCATTTCCCCTCCAGCAAGAATCTACCCGAACATTTTACTACTGTTTCTGTTGTCAAATGTGACAACAGAATAATCCCAAGTGCGTATCTTTACTTTCAATTTCTGGTCAAAAATCACAACAACAACATCAAAAAGCTCGAGCCCCAAACAGTAAAGAAACAGACAAATTAAAAAAAAAAAAAATATTTGCTTTTTATGTTCCGAATAGTTTGAAAGTATGTAAAAAAAATTTCGCTTTAAAATGGCGCCCGGGCTAAACATCTTTTTTGAGACAAAGAAAAATATATTTGTAAACATTTTATAACTTTTTACCAAATATGATGCAAAATAGTTTATTCCAACTTTTTTTTGTATTAATATTTTTTGTATTTTGTATCCGTCCACGTCTATTAGAGTAGGTAATAAAATTCGTGAACTTAATTAATTATAATTGATGTAAGTTATCTATTTTACCACTAGTGCATTATATCTTTTAGGGTGCGCCTTATTAGATATATAGACATTTTTTCTGTTTTATTTTAAGTGTATACTTACTTGTAATTTTGAACCTTTTCATTAAAAAAAATTCTCTGAAAATTTTAGATACATTTGATAGTTAAGTACCTTCAAGAGTTCGAATTCAGAACCAATGACTATTTGAGTTAACGAAATGTCCACAGTGTTGTTTGTTTTTAGGGGTTCCACACTCCATCAGTTTTTAGGAGGCAAACAAATCTTCCACTTTCTTTGATTGGACACTCCATGATCTTTTTTTTATTTAGAAAAATGCGCCCGATTTCATCTCCCAATATCAAATGATGTCGTGTCAAATCCTAGACATTTTTACTTTATCACAAGATTCGCCCATTCTACAGTTGTTGCCTCATAAAATAAACTTACTGTAGCCTCACCTGTTTCAAACTTAAACTCAGAGAAGTTTATCTTTTTCTATCCCACTTCTAGAAACTATACAAAATGAAAAAGTTCTACAATTTCGATTGCAACGATAGTAATTTCCCGGAATTGTGAGTTATTGTTAATGGAACTTGTGGGGTAATTTCCACTTTCAAATTCTCAAGTTCAGATATGTTCTGAATTAAGAAAAATATTTTAAAAGCTATCTAATTTTTCATTTTACCCTTTTTCTTTCCAACGCACTCAAATCCACAGAACGTGACAACTTCATCAAATAGAAACTTGTAATTCGTTAGCATGGGAAACATCATTTGTTATCCGTCTCTTTATTTTTTGTTTAAATGTCTTACATTCTCTGATGAGAATACCCTTCATATTATCTGCACCATAAACATCACTGAACACTTTCTTTTGTTGGAATACGGGCAATATTTTGAATTTCAGTAACATATTTCAAAGCAGAACTACTCGACTGATCCAGTGTGTTTTCAAACTACGGTAGCGATCGATTTGTTTTGTTAATATTTTTTTTTGAGATCGAACCAATCGGTGAGTTGGGACAAAGTTATAATTTCAAAAGTTACAAGGTAAGTTGCACTCTAATATCTTTTGTCTTTTAAGAAATATCTGGTCTTAAGACCGGTTGTGTCCAAAATAAATTTTTCGAAAACCATCAAGATTTTTGCCACCGCAGTTAAATCAATTATGTTTTATGGCGCTGAAGTATGGGGTTTCCAGCGATTTGAGCAGAGTGGAAAAACTATTTCGATTCTTTATAAAAAAGATGATTTACTTCCTAAGTAATACCCTCAACTATATGTAACATTTGGAGACTGGCCTCTTCCCTCCCAATTTGTTTAAACCCTACGACTCCATTTTAATTACATAAGAAAAACGCTTAAACTTCCTTAATCCAGATTGACATGTATGCTTGCGGAGGAGACAATCGCAGAAAACATTTTTTGGACCCGCGAGTTGAGTGATTTATGTTGTGAGCTGGACATAGCTATAAATGCTAATTCATTTAACCCTAAAAAGTTCGTAAACCACTACCAACATCAATAGTGCCGGAAACTCACAATTCCATGATCTATATTGATTACAACATCCAACCATACTTCGTCGACGATAATTCTTTCCATTTGGTAAGCTTAGTTCTCAAAGCTTAGGGACGGGCTCCTCAATATTAACGGCAAAGCTTTTAAAAAAAATACAGTTGGTATTTGCACAATTTACAACTTAAATGAGGTGGAAAATACGTTTATATGTCCAATTTTACCAATGTTTCGTTAAATGTGTGTTTTCTTGTGAAGAGCTCTATGAAATTTTCAAACGCAAAAACTTTCCACCTCTTTTCAATTTTTTAAATTATTGTTTGAAATATAGAAATTTATTATAAAATGAATTTTGTTAATTAGAAATATTATATTAAATTATGAAAAAATAGAAATACGAAATAAAATAAATAACGATGTATGTACTTATTTAATAATTTCTATAATATTATTTATATAAATATATTTAGCCAACCTGACAGACAACATTAAATGTTATGTCAATAATACTGTAATATTTACATTAAATTAAGATTTGTATACATAATGACTTTTTAATAAATACTTTGTCTATCACTCTAATATCTATACGAAAATATTTTATTAAGTAGAGATCTATTAAATATTTAAAAAGAAAATCTTTATGTACCTACTTGCAATCGATTAAGAGGGATTTAACTGTATAACAAGTGGAAGTGTTTTAGATAGTTAAGGTTAAAGCAAATACAACTAGACGAGGTTATTGTATATGTCATTGATGATTATTTAAATTGAGTAAATTTTTTTTTTTATCAATGGGGATTCATTTTGAGTCATAAAGTTTGAGTATAGGAGAGCAACTTGATGTAGGCTGTGTTTTCGAAGAAAATACATAAATAGGTTTTGATTAAAAATTCCCAAATAAAAAAAAAATTGAGACAAACGATTTGAAGGATACCTACTGACTTTTGTCGGTTATAATGTTGAGCCAATTTTTACTTAGCAAGTTTTGGATTATATCCAACAAATTTTTCAATTATTTATGTGCTGAAGATGTTTTGTTTTTGTATTGAAATTTAAAGGTAAAACAAGTAATAAAGAAAACTTGATTTATGCAATAATCAAGGTTAAAATAAAAATAATACTAATTTACTCTTCTGGCTATAAGCCTAACCATAAAATATATACAAAGGTCATAAACTTTGTATACTTTTAGGTTTAGGCCATATCTTTAAATGTCTGTTTTTATTTTAGTGATATTTTATTTTCACCGAAATCAAATTGTTTTTTTTTTTTATATATTTTATGCCAATAAGCTTTGACATCTTGAAATTGATTTTATGCAAATACTGAAAGGAATTTCTGCTTCACTAAAATAATTAAAGAGATGTTCGATCATTGGGAAAATAAGGAAGGATTTCTTAAAAAAAAATCACATCTGTATATCCTTATATACCTACAGATGTGAAAATTTATTTAGTTTTGATGAGGGTGTTAGTTGAAAATTTGTTGTTGTATGGTTTCAAGGTTCAATTCAGCCGAACCTATTAATTTCACACGTTTTTCCATTAAACACTGGAAAAATTGTGCTACTTGTGTGAATAAAATAAGCTGCGCAAAGTATTCAGTCGCTGTATAGAGACACCAGGACTCAACTGGAAAATGCGTTGCTAGGATAATATATCAACATTTCTTCAACTTGTTCGCAATATGTGTTTTTTGCAGGTTAATGATATTTGCCAAGAAGCCATAATCCCAAAAAGAAAATCCCCAAAGCCAAAATCCCCAATTTAAAACCAGGTAAAGACAAAATCCCCAAACAAAATCCCAAAAACAAGATGTGCAAGTAGTGAATTAGCAAAATCTCGAAACTTGCTGCTGCTGTAAAATTTTTAGATTTATTTTTAGTTATACAGCAATAGCCTCGTTTTATAATCTACCGGCGTGGACTGGATCGGTGTTATTTATAAAAAAAAATTTATTTTGTTATATTGCACTTAATATTTTGGCGGTTATTAGAGATTTTAAGAAAAGAAAATATTTATTGTGGATTTTGTAGAAAGGGCGCTTTTTCCCTTTGCAATTTTGTCTTGTTGGAATTCATTTTTTTGAGATTTCGTCCGATTGAGATTTTTGTTTTTAATCAGCCCCCTGGTTTGATTAAGATTGTCGTACTTAATCAAACCAGCAGGGGGCTGATTCTGGTTCTGTGAAAAAGTGAATCGAATAAATTGTTTTCACATTTGCGCACATGTATTGCATTCACTTTTTTGATTCAATTGGTGCAAAAAAGCGATTCTGATTCTGTGAATAAAACTCTTCGACGAACTATTTATATTATAGATCCCGAACCACCTTATCATTTCCCGAAGCGCATGCGCAATTAGCGCAATTCTCTTATTTTTTTATTTTTTGAAGAGAAAGAGAAACGCATAGATAGAAATATTTTTTCTTCATGAATAAGACAGATAATGAGATGTGGTTGGATTAAGCATTGTTTGTTTGTATTCACACTTTCTTTTCAAAGATTCACTTCCAAATAACGGCGTGAAAGCAAAATATTCATGTGAATGTTTTTGACGTTTGGTTTAACCTTTTGATAGAACGAGAATCGTATTTAAGAGTGAAAAAGTGAATAGCCAGAATCGGTCCCAAGCAGTGTTGCCCCTCCAACTGGTTCAAAATGTAGTGTCGCACATTTAAATGTAGTATAATGTCGATTACTTGAAAATGATTCGTAATTTGTTTAAATAAAACAAAACATAAAACATGGTAACGATAATTTAAACTTTAAATCCAAGAGTTTTAACAACAAAATTTTTAATTCCACAAAGAATTATTTAAAGATATTTTAAACTTTTCAGTCAAAAGTTTTAGCGTAAATGAATAGTTTAATAAAATAATAATATACTGAAAGTAAAATGGCTTATTATAATTATTTCCAATTTGTATAGCTTCTTTTTTAGATATTTTTATTTCTATAATGTATTGCATTATGGTAAAAAAAAGTTTTGAGGTATGTAATCAATGAAGCAGGTGGGCCAGAAACCTCTTCAACATCCCTTAATAATTACTTCGAATTCATAATTGCATCCACAGTCTGAATATTTAAATTATTTCTCGATTCATCCAGTATTAAATTTAAATTTAAAAAACTTAAGCATATAACTGCAGAAATTTACGAATTCTAGCTTTACATCAAAATTGTTTGCTTTCTATAAATTAAGCCAGATTGCACAACATGATAAAATTTTCTAAAAGTTCCTCAGACCGAACTAGCAATCGAAATTCATCGTTTAAAATGAATTTATTTTGTTCGAAAAAAAAAAAATGGGAAATTTTTAAGTAAGGTCATAATAGTCGGAATCATTGGCTATTTCAAAAGGATCTTACAAAATTAAATGTCTAATCTCATCATTTTTTAAATCTTTGATTTGACATTGATTTGATTTTGTAGCGTTTACACAAATTTTAAAATTGCAGTGTTTTACGAATATTTTCCGATTGTACGTAGTGACTTTTTTTTAGAAAACGATACAATTGTAGTAGGGGGGCAACGCTGGCCCCAGGCCTCTTGAATTCGTTAAAAGGTTACTGAGCCGAGCTTTTTATCGCTAAAACAGAAGCTTTCGAAAAAAAAAACATCTTCATTAGCAAAGATACCCTTGACATTCTCCCTTTGTTTCTTTGCTCTTCCACATAAATTTTAACGTATACCTTTAACAACTGCCTCAGTCCACCATCATTTATGTACAAAAAAGTTCTTCCTTAAGTATATTTATGAATTTACAAACAAGACTTTGAAGAAGGTCAAAAGTATCGTAGTATTTTGAATTTCGAAACAAAATTTAAGTATAGGCACCTCAAAACAGGCCCCCGGTCATAATGATTCACAAATTCCAATTGTCACTCAACGTTTAAGTCCTATCCTACATTTGAGAGTAAATAGTTTTCACAACATGACACCACTTGACAGTAAGTTTATTTCATTCAATTGAATTACTTAATAGCTTCAAAAGCTTATCTAGGCATTGTGGATTAGGTATCTAGTTTTATTTTATTTATTTTTTTTTTTACACACACAGATTTGTAAATTCGTTTTTTTTTTTTTTTGCATATCAACGACAGAAGTAAGTACCTCATTTATGTTGCTGATGATCTAAAAAATCTGAGGTGTTTGACTTTTCTCGTTGGGGAGACCTCATTTAAGTCGTACGCCTGCATTTAAATTTATCCAAGGAGACAATGTACGTAGTAGCTATGACAATTTTTCAATTGAACTAAAAAACATTTTTATTTGTTACAATCAAAGAGACGATATCAAATAATTAGGTAGGTATGTATAAGCAACACGGTACAAGGTTGGTACCTATAAAGCTATGTAGTTGTGTAAGCTTCTAAACAAACAATCACACGGAATTATTATGATAGCAATAGAACAAAAGGGGTGGCAAAGGGGTATCATGATGGAATCCTACACAACATCTTAACATCATTTACATACATGGCTTACTTATTGCAAAATTAAACAACCGCTTCAAGGAAGCTCGGATAAAAAGTCGGAAAATAGGTATTATGTGATTTAGTTTGTTAAATAAATCAAGGGGTCTTGAGTGTAGTGCGTCCACCACTTTTGCGGACATTTTCAATACATTGTAAACATTTTTTCAATCTGATATTAGACATAAATGTATGTATGTATTAATTTTCTTGGAGGACAGTATTCTAGCCTTACGATATAATTTATGTGTCTTCAGCGGATGCAATAAGTCTTTGCAAAGCATCTAAAAAGCTGTATACATTTATTATAGACAATATAGGGGGGCAAGTTTATTTTGGAACCTCGGAACTTTCGTAGAGTAATCGACTTAAGGAGTGTTGACCTTCTATAAGCACATGGTCGCAGATACAAACACGGCTAAGCGTCTATCCCTTTGCAAGAGCCTGGTACTCGTAAGTTTTTTGGTGATGTCAATTGATAGATAAGTCGTGGGCAACCAATAGGGCTATTGACTTAATCTCTATCTCAAGCATTCCGGTGTGCATATGATTAGCCTGGAGAAATAGATGGGACGAATTCGAACGGGCTATATAAAACAAATGAAAAAGAGACTGGATGCGACTTACACTGGTGATTTCCCATTGCCGTCCTGCAATTGAATTTATTTACAAATTCCATCAGTTATTATATTAGCTACAACATCGTGAGTAAAATAAAATAATTCCGGAGTCGATATCATTGTTTTTTCTCAAAATATTAGAATCGAAAAACGTTCTTCAGCAAATTGTAGCATGTTTTTTTTACTTTAAAAAAAAGGTCTGTTGATTTTTTAAAAATATTTTTCAATTTTTCATTACGTCATTATGTGTAGTATAAAACTGCATTATTTGTTTGAAAAAAATTGAAAAACTTTTTTTTTTTAATTCAATATTTCGAAAATTGGTAGATGATTTTTTTTATGAAATGAATTTTTAACTTTGCATTAATAAATACTAAAAAATGGCATACCAATTTTTTTTCTTAAGAATTTGTAAAGTCGTCGAATCGAATTCTTTTTTTTTTAAATAAAAAAATTGATTTTTTTGAAGATTTTAATATGCAATAATATTTAAACTTATTAGGAGTACTTGTATGGTAGATATCGTTATTTTTGGTCATAAGAATATTTTTTGTTTAAAAAGTGGTAGATGATATTAAAAAACTGCTGATGCCAAGTTTAATACAAATCGACCAAGTCGTTTTCGAATTATGAAATTTAAAAAAAAAAACTAAAACATTTTTTAAAAATAAAAAAAAAAAAAAAATAATTTTGGTAAAACTTTTTAAAATAATTTCCATAAAAATTAGATCAAAATCAGTTGAACCAGTTTTTAGAAAATCGAAAATCAATGCAATGGTTCTTTGGGAACATTTATAACAATTTTTTTTTTATAAAATGGTAACATTTTTATAAAAAAATATGGATTTTTTTAAAGTTCTGAACATTTTTTTGAGAAAAATAAAATTTTAACTAGCCAATTTCTAAAAAAAATTGTACGGCAGGTACCGTGATTTTTGATCCTAAAAAATGATAAAAACTTGC
Organism: Epistrophe eligans; assembly: GCA_951394125.1. Lineage (NCBI taxonomy): Eukaryota > Metazoa > Arthropoda > Insecta > Diptera > Syrphidae > Epistrophe > Epistrophe eligans. Next base: position 36,146,119 of record OX596029.1, read on the forward strand.
CGGTTTAAAGAAATTCGCACACCCATTCAGGCTGCAGCCGAAAGGACAGGACAGGACAGACAGGCGGACAGAATTGGGAAACCCACTTTTTTATACTTCTTACAATCATTGTAATGTCAAGTTTGATCACGAATAGTTGTTGTTGGTTTCTTCTTTTTGACAAAACCACAAGAACACTCTCAGAAAAAGGAAAAGAAGAAAATGAGTCGATATTAAATTTACATCGGTAAAATCTCGAGTTAAGTTTTTTTTTAGGAATGCATAACTTTCCATATAGTATCTAAATATCGCAGCTTAAAAATAGGAGATCTATTCCTGTTCGCCAGAAATACATTAATGCTTTTTTAAATCAAATTTTGAAAAAAAAATTAAAGAACTCAAAATTTTTGAAGAAAAAAATTCAAACTTTTAAATTCAAAATTACATGTATTTTTTAGTTTTTTTTTTTATATTCAATGCCTTTATTAATTTTAAGTTGAATATTTAAAAAAATATCTTGAATAATATGGTAAATCAGACTAATTTGAGTTCACAAAAAAGTTTTAAGCAAAATCGTAGTAGTCATTTTCGAGAATTAACGATTAAACACTTGTATGGAAGCTACAGTTAGTTTTGTTTATAAGAATAATTTTTGTTTAAAATCTGCTGGACAATCTTAAAAAAACACCCTTGTACTAAGTTTGATAAAAATCGACAAAGTTGTTTGCAAATTATTTAATTTTCAAAAAAAAATCATATACAATATTATTATAACTTTTTTAAAAATTCATAAAATTAGGTTGCAACGTTTCCGATAAAATCAAAAAATCAAGAAAAATGGTTCTATGGAAGGCACCATTCAATGATTTTTCGGAATTTTCTTTTTTAATAAAAAGGTAGCATACAATAATATTACTGATATAACTGATTGTTTAAAAAAAAAAGTTAAAGTTGTTAAATTTGTTATTACAATTTTCTCTATTTTAAGTTGTCTGAAATAATTGATTTTAAGTTAAAGTTTTTTTGGAGGTCAGCGATGTTCAACATTTATATTGTATCCAAAACTTCTATTTGCAAAAAAATATAATTTAAAAATTTCCTGCAAGCCCGACTGTCTCATATTGACAAGATAGTTAGAAGACATTTTAAGCAGATCATAAAATATTATTAAAGACAACAAGAATGCCCGATAATAGCTTATCTACGACTTATAACTTTTAGAATAACTCAATCCCCATTTGATAATAATAACAATTATGGTTAACTTCGTACTTAATAATGATTTTTCAAATATACAACAGTGTTGCATTTCTTACCCTTGAATTAAGTTCTAAGAATTTTATATAAATAAAAAAATAAACATAAAACATAAAGAGCAATATCAACCGCTCCCATTTGCATTTGCATCTCTATTTAACAACAAATGCTTTCAGCTAATTCGTTTTTTGTCTAAAACTTGCAACAGGTTCTTAATGAGCATCTATAAGATACAAAAGTGCAAAAAAAAAAGTTGAATGTCTTAAACCACTAGCAATGCTGTTATTCTTGATCAAATTACAATTTTTAATCAAACTGCTGCTCAATATATGCCATATATGCCATGCGGTGTCTTTAATGTATGAGTGATTAATTTTATCAAATAAAAATATAAAAAAAAAAACATTCAACCGCCACGCTCAATTTTTTTACAAATTCAAAATTGGCAGCAACAACTGGGTTCAGTTTACTTTTGTTAGTTGAATCGAATTATTGGCAACATTTTTTTTTTAACCATCCGTAGCTGTACTCATATAAACATGTCGGAGGTACCATCAGTTGAGAATCCTGCTGTAAGTGATATTTAGAATTTATAAAAAAAAATATAAACTTAAAAGTGAGATATTAAATTAAAAAGTGCAATTTTTATATTCGATTAATTTAGCAAAATAATAAAAATGTTGCGATAAAATTTTATCGGCATCAACAGTCAATTCAAATAGGTACTTAATTGTGTTGGAATGCAAAACAAGCTGAAAAAGCTAAAAAAAACATGCACAAATATAATTGAATTGTAATATTTAAGGTTTAACTTTGCTGTTTAAATTTATAACCTTTCGAAATGTTTTTTTTTCTGAAAAATTAAATCTATACATAACGTGCGTTCGTGGGGGTTTGTTAAAAAACATTTGAGTATTTTAGTAATATTTTTTATTTTTTGTGAAATTATCACGTTCTGACATTAACTCATGTCGCAAACAATTTTCTAAATTATTTATTCATACTTTTTAGTTTAAATTATATTTAAATAATTGTTATAATTTCCATCATCAGCCATACTGTATTGTATGGGTATTGTTTAAATCAAAGTCCGTGCTTTATTTTCACCCGTGTTAAGAAAGACAAAATTCAATTAAGATAAACTGATGAGATACAGCGAAACTTGTGTTGATCTGTTGTTATTATTATTTTTTTTTTTTTATTGATGATTGTTAATCTTATCTGGAACACCTTGTTTGCTTAAGCAGGTATGTTTAACTATATGATTAAAAAAATGTTTCAAGGTTAGGTTATACTGGAATTATCTGACATTCATGTGGTGCATACTTTTGATAAATAAAATTAAAACAGAAGTTTAAATATCACCTTCGATTGAATTCGAATATATATAGAAAAACCGTCTTTCAAAATTGAACACAAACAGAACCAAGCCAAATTTTGCTATTTAAAAATATTGCTTCATTGCAAATTTATCACTTTTAACGAAAAACTTTATGAATTCCAAAGTAAATGATCAACTTTGAGCATCTATCTAACTCTCAAACATTATTTGTAGGTAAACATTTTCCAAAGATTGTCTAACTTTATTTACTTTAATTTGTTGCATTCAAAGTTTTTTAGTGGGTACGTTCAGGGAAAAGGTTAAGATAAGATTTTATGTTAAGAATTGAAAAGTTATCTAGAAATTAATAAAATGTTCATTCAAAACATCCAAAAGTTCGCTCAAATTAATTCGAAAATGACAGACTGTGGGTATGTTAATACAAGAACAAACTATATTGCTTCAATTTTAGTACAGAGAATTTCGTTTTTTTTTTTTTTATTTTTTTCGAAAATGGCTCAAACGATTTTGATTAAACTTTGTACCTGTAATAACCGATCAAAGTGATTGTAAGAAAACTGTGTTTCGAGATTTTGCTAAAAAAATCGAATTAGTAGGTTGTTAACATATTTTGAAAAATTTGGATTATTTGTGAGTTCTTCACGTATGAATGTATCTCTTCAATGGCTTGACCGATTTAATTATAATTTTGCAATCTGATACTTCTTAAAATTTCAAACAATATTGCATTTAGAAATTATTAAAATATTTTGTTTAATCAAAAACAATACTTATAAAAAAATACTTATATTAAGTACTTTTAGATACTTTTAACTACAATGAAGCAAATTCGTACGATCTGGAAGTGCATTATTTTTTAAATGCCATAAGTCCGCGATTTGTAAAATAATAATTTTTTCCTCCTTGGTTTTTTTTTCTTTAAGATATTCTAACTTATCACAGTTGTCATTTAGAATGGGGTTGGCATTAATTAAGTCAAATAAAATAGAATGCTGAAAAATTAGGGAGACAAATGAACAAATAAATAGCTTTTGTACCTATAGCTATATCTTGAGCCAGAATAAAAGATTTCAATTTACTTCTTTAAGCCTAGTATACAGTTCTTTTCAAAGAAAAAAAAAAAATGGTGGTGAAAAAAATAATTTTTCTCCGCAAGAAAAATGTGTGTGGTGAAAGGGTCGAAAAAAACCAGGCGAATATCTAAACAATTATAAAAAAAAACAATACCGACAATTCGAACAATCAAAACCAATTTAAAAACCGAAAATTATGTTCTTTTTTTTTTTTTTTGCAAAACAATGTCACCAACATTCCCTGTCTGTGTGCGTCAAAATATTTTATGATTTAAAAAGAAACCACTAGATGGCCCACCCTTTATAGACTCGAAAATTATTGATGAATTAATTTTGTTGAAATATTCAGAGAATTATATTGAGAATTCTGTCTTCCTTTTAGCGGAGAACGAGGCCACAGTAGAGAAAGACCGTGTCTCAGGTATAGCGCATGCAAGTGGAAGAGAACCTCAATCAACTAGAGACAGCTGTAGCTAGGAACCAAGCTGACTTGATGAAGCTTATTGGTTGAGGCCATATTCCACTCCAGACCACCTTATTTAAGTAAGGTTTAATGGTTTGAGTAAAATCAAAATTGTCTTATTAGGCTCCGTAAAACCTAAAGCAAGAAATGCTTTTTTTTTGGAAAGTTGAAATTTTTTAGTTTGACAAAACTTCAAAAGATGGCGCTACTATACTATTTAATAATTTGTTTTAAAGTTGATGAAAGAAATTAATGATTATTTCTTTTCTTTTTTTCTTTTTTGGATCTTCATTGGTTGGTTCTTTGTTTTCATTTTAATGTAAAATCAGACTTTTTTGTCATTATATTCTTTATGCACATAAAAATAACTTTATTAGATATTTTTTTCCTGCGTTTCATCGGATTTTTTTTAACTTTCTCATGTTTTTTTTTTTTATTTTCTATAAGTGAAGAGATGTGTTGGAAAAAAAGGTATTGTTGAAACGAATTTTTAAATATTTGAGGATTGATTAAAATTAGCATTGAGTAACTGTTGAAAGAAAATACAATTAATTTTTTTTTATTATTTTTGAAAAAAAAATAAATAATAATAAAACATCAAATTCTTAACCCAACTTAAACACAATGGTTTTTCGTTTATGCACCACCAAAATTCTCTGCCTACATAATTAACGACATTTTTTGAAATGAAGTCAAATATTTATACTACGTGACGCCAGTGTTATGTTTAGATTAAACGTCAGTTGCACTTTTTATAAATCAGTTTTTGTGATGAATAAACTTGCAAATTTAAGACCATACACAAAATTTGTCAGTCGTCGAAATCTGTCATTAGTATTTTCGTTGAAAATGGAATTTTTAATGTGAAACGCATCTATGCCGGCGGCGACGGTAGGTTGAACTAAAAACGTTGACATTTCTGTGCTGTTACATGTTACGATACGTTAATATATGTATATTGGAAGGAACGTACCAAATATTGAACGTAATTCGGTACGTTCCTTCGTAGCTCAAACTAAATCGAAAGGTCGAGTTGAGTTTGGGTTGAAATTTGATTGACATTTCGAACTTGCCGCGTTCTGTGATGTAAAACCAGCACTTGAATATTTAATTCGATGTTTACACATCTTAACCGTAAGTCCCGGCATACTCACATTTTGTTTGTATTTTTTTGGGAAGCATCGGTTTTGCAAACAATATCTTTTAATTTTCTCTTTTTAAATTTCGATCGTTAATAGAAGGATATTTTAAACATCTTTTGATGGAATTTGAATTGACTATGGATAATGTATGAATTCGTCTAAATTTTAACGTGTTGTTTATATTTAGTTCCAAATGCCACCGCAAACCAATCAATTGCTTTTTTTTCGAGGCAAAAAATACATTATCAATTTTTTGGGTTTCCCTACATAACAGATAAGAAACGAACTGCATAATTGGTGTACTTATATACTGAACATTATTTAGTGCGAACTGTTACCAGAAAGTAAATTCTATTGACGTTTTGGATTAGTTATCGAAAGATAGCCCTTCTTCTGAAAAAAATGGAAAGGCATTTGGACTTAATTTCGGAGCATTCACACGTTGAGACAGATTAGGTACATGTCAATGCATTAAGGGACAACATTTCGCAAACTAACGATTTTTTTTATTGTCAAGGATTCAACAGTTTAATTAATTACTTTGACATTCTAAAAGAATCTTGATTTTACAAACCACCACATTTTAGTTTTAATTAAAACAAAACATAAAATCGAAATATCAACGAACATATCCTTAAATATTCAAAGTCTGCTAACAGCAATTTCGTTTATTTGCAGGTTTCTTTGCAAAAAAAAAATAATTGTTAGGAATGAATATGTGATTCTATTGATCACTTTTATTATTAAAAAAAATAAAGCATAAAATAAGATTTTACCTATAAAATCTTTTTGTTTTTTGTTTCCATCAAATTCCTTCTATCTTTTTACGTAGATTTGTTTGTTAAGTCAGTCATGATTTTGTAATTTAAAAACTTTGATTGATATTGCACAGAAGTGAATTTATATATGATGTCAACTTTTTATGATGATTAATAAAATCTAACTTATTTGGTTATGAAATTAAACGTGACGGAAACAGTGATTTTTATCAGGCTATCAGGGTTTTTCTCCTTTTAAAAAAAAACACTTACTTCATTGATTAATTTTCGATTAATGACATTTTCTGTAATATTAATGTACTTGTTATTCATAACACATGCACAGAGCACTATTGTAGTCATAAATATAAGATTCCATTTGGCAAAACAAAAACAAATAATATAAATTTACAATAAAGGCGGGGCGGGTAAGTTAATACGATTTCATTAATTCTTATCTAATTTTATAATAAAAAAAGGATTTTGTAATTCTGATGCGTTTAAAACTATCAAAATCAAAAACTTTATACATTAATCATCATTAACACTTTACTAAATTGAAGATAAGTTATCTAATTATTACAACTACTATAATAATATGCTATTTATGATATTTATTGAAAGGCGAACTGTTTATTAACAATAATAAATTGCAATAAATTCTATCAGTAAAATCGAGTTTATTTTATTATTTTTTTTTTAAATCAGGGCGCTATAAGCTTATTAATAAACGACAAACATCTGTCAACTTGTAATTCTTTATAATAAATGTGTAATGGCCTAGGTCTGTGAGTGTGCCATGTGATAGCTAAATTTTGGCGTATAGGGATTAGGGATAGATTACTTCACACACACGTGAATATATCTCATACAACCGTTTACTATTTCAATTATAATTTTCATAAATCAGTGCATGTATATAATGTTTGACACAATACACTACACATGCATTAGAATGTTGTTTGAATTTAATCAAGTGTTGCTCTGCATCGAGTGTTAAACATTGGAAAGATATCATACAGAAAAAATATGTTTATAAATAAGAAAAGTTATCAAATGTACCTACAAGCTTTGTATCCGTGTGCCAGTTAATGGCACGTGCGTTAAGAAACGCATAGTGATTTATTATTAATAAGGCTGTTATTAATTAAACAATACACATTTCTATAATTTACCAAATCAAGTAAATGAGGTCAGGTTGTGTAATTACAAAAAAAAACCATATATTTACAATAATTCTAATAAATATTTAAAATTAAATACAAGAATTCAAGATTATTAAAATATTTAAGAAACATGTTTTATTGTTATTTCAAAAATAGAAACTACGGCTTTCTAAAGTGCAAGTCCCCTCCCTCCGGATAAGTGAAACTACTTTTTAACTTCCTCATCAATATTGAATTAAAGCCAACTTTTAAATTTAAAATTTTTTCATTTCAATCTCTCACTTTTTTTTTGAAAAAAGAAACTTGCTTGAATATTAAAAAAATTATCAAATGGTCCTCAGGTTTTTTTGGTTATATGAAAAAAAGTTCAGTTATCCTAAGTTTTGGCTGTTACCAATTGCTATAACTATGGGGCGTTTCAATTAAACGAAGTTGACTGCAAATAAATAATTTCCTTTCATATTTACACTAAAAGTTCTATAGATCAAAAAATATACCTAAATTAGTTTGGTCATCAAATTCTCGGGAATAATTGTGGCTGAATATCGATGATACTCTTAAAACTTTTTCTCGCATGTTAGAAGATTTTAAGTGGTGGTCATGCATGCTACTTTGCTATTCTATTGCAGGCAACCCAAGTTTTTCATTTTAAATGTATGGAGGTAGAATAAATCATTTTATAATTCTTACTCACTTAAAAAAGTAAATATTAAAGACTTAGAAGACAACAGCTATTGTTTGTCTACTAACTCTTTAATATTTATGATTTAATTGTACTTTAGAAACACAAAGTTCATTTTAAAAAAATCCAAATAAATATTAATTAATGTCAATCATTGCCTAGAAATTTTAAGACCACCATTTTATCTAAAAAGATAAATATTAAAATGTCCAAAAAACCAACAACAGTGATTAAAAAGAAAATATGCAAAACATGTACATACATATTTCCAACAATATGAAACTTATCAATGACTGACGTGCGTTATACATTTGTAAATAATACCCGAGAAAAAAAAATAATAAATCAATCAGACAAGATCCCAAAAGAATATGCAAGTATAGCTAGTTAATTTCGTGTATTCGATTTGATTGATTCCACTATTTACTCATTTTTTGGGGCATATATTTTAAAGAGAATTTTTCTCTTTGGGATTTTGTCTTGGAAGTAACCAGAGTTACCACTGGAATACAATTGTATCACGGGGGATTCCGGGATACATTTTCTTTTTGTTTAAAAAGGACACATTCGTTTTAACTCAAAGAATATTAAGTTTTTGTTTTTATGAAAATTAAAATTTTATTGTATTGTACTACAATATTGATTTGTATATTATTGAATTAATGTATCTAAAAGGGGGGGGGGGGGGTGACAACACAATCACAGTTAGGACCACCATAATTAATATTAAATGTTTGAAAGAAACAACAAACACTTGGGTCGGTCACCACCAAGTTTTTATAAGCTGGAGTTATAAGTCTTTCAGATCTGTATTTAAATTTTGTTTTATCAACAAAAAAAATTTCAAAAATTTAAAATCAGACATTTATACAAATTTTGCATTTATTTTCAAAAAGACTCTTTTTTTATTCGAAAGGATCCTTAAATAATTTTGACTGCGGTAACACTGGTACTGTCTTGGTTTCTCTTGAGGATTTTTGCTTTGGAAATGTTTGTTTGTATATAATGTCTTTTGCGTAGATGAATTCAGAAAATTGGAATTTTAATTGAATGCACAACAGAACAGAAAAATACATGTAATACAAATTTTAAGCTAATTTATTAGTTCCTAAAAGAAACATATGAATTTTATGCTTTTGAGTGAAATAATTCACAAACAAAAAATAAAGCAATTATTTATTGAAATACATTTTAAGATATATGCTATTAAAAGCACTTTTATAATTTATCTAAAATCTACAAAAAAATATATTTAATATGTAGTCTAAACTGTATTTTTTTTTTCGAAGATAATAGTCGACAATTAGCTATCTATAATTTAAATGAAAAAATCTATGTATCTATGCATTTTAATGTGTATTTCACATCTATTTAGCCACCAGTTTCGATAGGCGAGAGTAAAACTAGTATTTTTGTATGATTGTGTAGGTTTAATAAATGTTTGGGGACACCGTTTCTAATGATACTAATGATATTTTTAAAATATTTCAAAACACAACTATGGAAACAAAATGCAGGTATAAAGACCATTAACTGTATCCACCTTTTATTAGCTGCGGATAAGCTAAAATTATATTCAATTTAAGATTCTGATAAGAAATTAATTGTCTTCAAAATCTATAAATCGTCTATTCAAGTACTGCATTGATACTCAAATGTTCTATAAATTTGTCCAGCTATTTCCTGATGAAATTATTCCACAGTAATATTTTTTACTTGAGTTTGATCGGACAGAAAAATGCTTACTTCTAAAGCTATAATATTTATAACTCTCGTTACAAGTATTCTTGCTAATAACACTCAACTTCGGGAATTGATTGTAAGAGTTCATGGAAGAAGTGATTCAGCGACTGTGTATTACATCGGAAGTGATGAGGAATTTTTATCTGACTTTGTGAAGAATGAAGTCTCCATACCAATATCGATTTTTAACGCTGATTTTACATCAGAAGACCTTAGGCAGTGCACCAATGTTATCATCGTTTTCCAAGTTCCCGATAAGGGCAAGCACCAGTATCACACTTATTCGAAGCTTCTACAAAATATTATCGAGAAACTGCAAGTTCGGAAATTTGTTATTATTTCAGCTAGAACTCTGGATAGTTTGAATCAATACTTTTCCTTCTTTCACGAAAATAAGTTCACAAGAATCTTTGGAATTATTGGTAACACTTCGTCTTCATCGTCATCTTATGCATACCTTCCCTTTGCTGAAAATCCAGTTCAACAGCTTGCCGAAAATGGTCATCTTCCGGATGCCTTGAAAGATCTTAATGGTTTTGCTATTCGAACACATATCCAGGCTGATGTACCAAGAACATTTTGGTATCCAGACAAAGACGGACAAAAACATATGGGAGGCAAAGTTGGTCAGACATTTTTGCAGTTTCTAAGAAGGCATAATGCATCCTTTAAGGAAATATCATTGAACAACCCAAATAAATTCTACAGGGATGTTGTAATCAACGCCACTTTGAATAATGAAATCGATATAAGCATGAACGCTTTTTCCCATCAGAATAATCTCGATCTAAGTTATCCTATTGCAGTTGAAGAATACGTTATAATGGTCACATGGAATGGTTATTTGGATCCAATTGACTATTTTCAGAGACCTTTTAAGGCAACAGTATGGCTGTGGATTGGAATAACAGTTGTCTACATAACGATTTCCCAAGTCGTGCTTAACTTATTGACAAATTCAAAATTAGACATTTGGGGTAGTTTTAGTGAGATCTATCTAACACTGCTGAGTTCTTCTTCAGGCAAACCGATAATTTCTAAGTACCGTTTTCACTTGTTTGTCATTCTATTTGGATTTATTTTTGAAAGATTGTACGGAAGTCACTTTCAATCGTTTTTAACAGCTTACATTAAAATAAAACAATACGACACCATTCAAGATCTGATAGATAACAATGTTCCCGTTATGATTGACAAATTCACATGGCATAGAATGGAGAATGATTTATATCCAGAAGGGTTCGATAAGGTAGCTATTCCAACTGATAATGCAGAATTTATACAACAATTAATTTCTATGCGAAATATAAGTTTCGCCTACGCCGTAGAACGTGATCGATGTCAATTTCTTATCGGATTTCAGTCTTTGTTTCGGAAAAGCTTATTTCGCATAGCTGAAGAAACTATAAACAGCTATCACACTGGATTTTTGCTGCCATTTAATTCACCATTTAAGGAAATTCTTGATGATTTTATTATAGAAATCAAGCAAACTGGCTTGATTCAGAAGTGGGGTTCAGATGTTATGAATCAAGCAAAAGCCGAAGGTTTTCCCATGGATACCGATGATTTGCCACCCATTGAACCCTTACACAAACCATTGACAATACATCATTTAAAACTTGCCTGGCAGTATTTGGCAATTGGTTTGGCACTTTCAACTGTTGTTTTCGTGCTTGAATGGATTTGCATTAATTTAAAAAAAAAATTCGAATTAAAATAAAATAATAAAAAAAATTATAGGTAGTGTCTTTAGTTGAGTGAATATTTATTTAAATAAAATCACGTTTGAAAAAGTTTGGATTTTTTGACATATAATAAAAATAATAAAAAATTAGTTACAAGCCCATTGTTGTTACTTTGGTTATAGTCTTTGTACTTGCGATTTACTGGTACTTCATGGTGTCCGCTAAACTGGAAAGTCAGGGAAAGTCAGGGAACACAATTTTGGTCAGGGAAAGTCAGGGAATTTGTAAAGCGGTCAGGGATTGTTTTTGTATCATTTCTTAAAAATTCGTTGAACTCCTTTTTCACTTTTTCACATAAGATACTTTCTCGTTAAATTGACATCTCTGTTCAAAATTATTCATTTCATATCTTTTGCCATACCTGTAAATATGTCAAAAAATTGAGTGAAACGCAACTAACTTTACTTCGTAGTCTTGAGTTAGTTATTTCTGTGAAACTGTGAAAGATCTTTGAAAAATACAAGGTTAGTTTTTTTGGCCTGACATTTAATGAACTCCATTTAAATATGTACATTTCCAACCACTTTATGGAACTATATAAATACGTACCTACTCATGAAATTATATTTCAAAACAATATTTATTAATTTTTTGGTCAGGGAAAATTTTGAAGTTGGTCAGGGAAATTTATTCTGAAAAATAGTGGACACCATGTACTTTAAGGTAAGTTATAATTCGTAAAAAATCGATTTTAATGAAACTTAATGTCAAGTTGATGATAGCGATTTTTATGAAACTTGGCATTAAGGGACTTTTTTTTAAATTATCTAACTGATTTTGAACAAAAATTATTCTAATAACCAAAATAATGGAACCTAACATACAATTGTTTAAGAAATGTTAAGGAAAATCTTATTTTTCTCGAAAACGACTTCCATGATTTTGATTAAAACAGAGATGATATCAGTATTATCTAATCTTCCAAATTATTTAATAAATTTATTTTAGTTATCTCTTTTTATACCAATTTTATTGTTTTCAACAATCTCGACTATGATATTATCTTTTCAAACTTTTTTGATTAATATTTTTATATAAGGTTCTATTAAGTTTAAATAATATTATGTCAACATTTTCATATTAAAAAAATTAAAAAAATAGTCAAGATTATGACTTTTCAGGAATTTAGCAACTTGTCCATACTTAATCTTAACGGTTTTCGATTAACGGCTGTTTTTTAAAATTTCAAAAAACCCATTCTTTGAACCAGAATTTTGTACACCCTGTCCATAATTGATTTTTTTGGAATGTGGAAATATCTTTAGTACATTACGTTGTGCTGTTACACGTTACGATACTTTGATGTATATTGGATAGGTTCAATATTGGGTACGTTCCTTCGTAGGTCAAAATAAATCGAATGGTCGAGTTGAGTTTGGGTTGAAATTTGGTTGACAGTTCGAACTCGCCGCGTTTTGTGATGTAAAACCAGATCTTTTATATTAAATTTGATGTTTACACATCTTAACCGTGAGTTCCTGCACTCACACTTTTATTTAATTGTCGTATTCGAATATTGAATAAAAGTATTTAAATAACAATTATTCACTTGTTCAGTTTTCACTTGTTTAGTTTCAAACTTATTAATCAATTTTTATTTACAAAGAACAAAAATATAAAACAAAAGTAAAATAAAAATAAATTAATTCTAAGATAAACTTGTAACATAAAACAGTATTAATTTATAAATAAAACCTTTATATAAAAATCCTGTTTTCAACTTCAGAAGTGGGTCAGCCCTAAAAGAATAATAAATAAATTCCAATAGAAATCCGACTTTGGAACTTCTTTTTCAAAATAATTCTGAAACTGAATCATTATGACGCCATCGCATATGAAGAAAGAAGAACTGATAGCTTGGCTTACTGAGCGCAATATCGAATTTGCAGCAGATGCGAAGGTCGCTCAATTACGTGAACTTTATGCAGCACATTCCGACGATAATCATTCCACCCAACCTATGCAGGCTAAAGGTCCTGAACATGGCAACAAAAGTTCCGATATTCCGCAGGCTCCCCAAAACCAAGAGCCTTTAATTGAAGATGAAGCTGAGATGGACGCAGAAATCCGGCTGCTGGAAAAAAAATTGAAGCTGATTGAGCTACGCCGTGAATTAGCACAGTTAGAAGGAAATATAACGAATTCTGAATCGCAATGGATTCAACCCACGTTTAAGGACATTAAGCATTCTATTCCGTTATTTTCGGGAGACGACTCATACGATGCCAGAAAGTGGATTGACACTTTTGAACGAGCATGCGATTCAGTTCAAGCAAATTTTGGGCACAGTTATTCGATTTCAGAAATTATTGACAAGATGAGAAAAACCTCATTCAATTCCGCTAAAACCTCAATTATGGGCTACATTTTGAAAATGCAAGAGCTCGCATCACGTGCTGAGATCGACGATAAGCAAACGATTCAGTTTATCATCGATGGATTCCATGATCGTTCTGCCAACATTGCAGTATTGTATCCAGCACGTACAATTGCCGAATTGAAACAATTGGCCCACCGTTATGCCCAACTACGAGAGATAAGTTTCACACATTACAGGTCAACTAATTCTGCTTCCTGTTCAACTTCAGCTACACAGCATCCAACAGGAACAAAGCCAAAGGCCAAGTTTTCCGCTGGTGAGTCCGAAAAAAGGGTTGTTCTTTGCTATAATTGCTCTGATACTGGGCATTTCTCCACTTCGTGTCCACATCCGAAACTTGCAAAAGGATCCTGCTTCAGATGTGGTTCAACATTGCATATTCTCAAGGATTGCCCGAAGTTACCCTCAAAAAACCCTGGTAGTTTAGCATTGATTGATGAATTCTGTTCCGGGTCTGTTAATGAAAACAATTCCGATTCTGATGTCAATTTTGCTGTCAAGAGTTTCAAAGAAATAAATACTGTAAGTGTTGTTTTTCCTACTTATGATTCTGTTCCGCATTGTAACACTTATGTTTCTCTTTTCGATACCGGCAGTCCGATTAGTTTAATTAAGCATTCCGAAATTCCAAAGGGAGTGCAATATGGAGCTTTGAGATCAACTGGCTACTACGGAGTAGGGAGTTCACCAGTTTGCACTTTTGGAATTTTTCATGCTAAAGTAAAATTCAATGGTATTCTTAAAAATATAGAAATGTATATTGTTCCGGACACTTGTGTTCCTTATCCTGTACTGTTTGGTCGAAATTTTCTACAATCTTTTGAAATAAAACTATGTTATGTTCCAAATACTATACCAAAACCAAAAATCGAAATTTATGTAAATTCAGATGAAAATAAAATTAAAATTGCTAATCAAGTGTTACATTGTGTGTACAAATCATTGAGCAAAAACTATTCTGATTTTTCAAAGCCTTGTTCGTTGTGTAGTCTGTTGCCTCATACGATTATTGCTTCATGTAATGAACTTAGCCACATTGAAAGTCGTTCATTACCTTATATATTTTCAATTAATATTATTGCAGAAAATGATAATATTTACGACATAAATTCAAAATTAAGTTCCGAATATAAACAAAAAATACAGAATATTATTCGTTCCGAATATTTAGATCTCGACAATATTCCGGCTATTAAGCATGATTTCTCAATGAAGCTTCATCTCACTTCTAATATTCCGATTAGCTTTCCTCCACGAAGATTATCTTTTTCTGATAAAAAAATTGTGGATAAACAAGTAAAAGAGTTACTAGAAAGAGGAATTATTAGACCAAGTGAATCACCATACGCGTTCCCATTAGTTTTAGTCCAAAAAAAGGATAATGAAAAACGATTATGTGTTGATTATCGACCACTTAATAAAATTTTGGTCCGTGATAGTTTTCCTATCCCAGTGATAGACGATTGTTTGGGAAGATTGGATGGAAAAAAATATTTTACTATTCTTGACCTAAAGAATGGTTTCCATCATATTCCGATTGATGAAGATTCGATACAATTCACCGCCTTTGTGACCCCTGATGATCATTATGAATATACGAGGTTACCATTTGGTATTAAAAAGGGTCCTGCTTATTTTCAGAGATTTATGATATTTATTTTACGTCAATTTATCGATGAAGGTTCTGTAGTGGTTTATTTTGATGACATTACATTAGCCACTGTGACTATTGATGAACATGCTGCATTGCTTAAACGGGTTTTACGGCGCATGGCTGAATTCCGGCTTGAGATCAAACCAAGTAAATGTAAATTTTGCTATGAAGAAATTGAATATCTTTGGTTTACTGTTAATGCAAAAGGCATCCGGCCAAATAATCATCATTTGACTGCGATTAAGCACCTTCCGATTCCGAAAAACGTTAAAGATTTGCAAAAATGTTTGGGGTTGTTTTCTTATTTCAGACGATTTATTCCGTCCTTTTCCGCCATTGCAAAACCCTTAAGAGATTTGATGAAGCCAAATGTTCCGTTTAGTTTTGACAAGAATTGTATTGAAACCTTTAAGTTTCTGTGTAACAAGTTAGTAACGAGTCCTTTGTTGGCCATATTCAATCCAGAAAGAGAGACGGAGTTACATTGTGATGCCAGTGCACTTGGATATGGTGGTATTCTGTTGCAACGACAAGATGATGGTAAATTTCATCCGGTTGCATATTTTTCAAAGGCAACTACTGGGTCTGAATATAAATTTCACAGTTATGAGTTAGAAACTTTGGCAATAATTTACTCTTTAGAAAAATTTCATAATTACTTGGACGGTATTCCATTCCGGATTATTACTGATTGTGATTCTTTGGCATTAACGTTGGAAAAACAGAAATCAGTTCCGCGCATAGCTCGATGGGCTCTGAAATTGGAACAATACGATTATTCCATTCGCCATAGAAGTGGAACGTTAATGGGACATGTAGATGCATTGAGTCGGCACTATCCAATTTCCATAAAAACAAATGAGAAACATGAACAAATTATTTCTGTTATTGACTGCAATGATGTTGATTTACAGTTGCACCTTACGCAAAATAGGGATGAAACCATTGTTCAGTTAATAAACCGATTGGGGATTGCTTCAGTACCAAATTTCGTTCTTGAAAATGGTCTCGTGTATAGGAAGACCGATTCTGATAGATTACTTTTGTATGTTCCGAGTGAAATGGAAAATAATGTAATTCGTTCCGCACATGAAAAAATTTGTCATTTAGGAATTGATAAATGCATAGATCAAATCAAAATGCATTATTGGTTTCCGAAAATGAAAGAAAAGGTCGAACACTTTATTCAGAATTGTCTTAAGTGTATTATGTACTCTATTCCGAACACTTCATTCTATTCCGAAGAAACCAATTCCGTTTGATACAGTTCATATTGACCATTTTGGCCCTCTTCCTTGTATTCGTTCTAAACGAAAGCATATTTTGGTAGTGGTAGATGCATTTACAAAGCATGTTAAATTATATGCAGTAAATTCTACAAGTACAAAAGAAGTTTGTGCATCTCTTGACAAATATTTTGAATATTTTAGTCGCCCTAGACGAATCGTAAGCGATAGGGGAACTTGTTTTACGTCTTTAGAATTCAGTTCCTATCTTATTAAAAATAACATTAAACATGTTAAAATTGCTACTGGTTCAGCACAGGCAATCGGGTATTGAAATCAATGTTAGCTAAGATATCTGAACCCGTACAACACTCTGACTGGACAAAAATGCTTACAAGAGTTGAGTTTGCTATAAATAACTCTGTTCATTCAACCACTGGACAAATTCCTTTTAAATTATTGTGTGGTGTACAACAAAGAGGAATAGAAGTTGATGTCCTTACTGAATACTTAGATGACAAATTCGAATCAAGTAATCGAGATCTTGATCAAATGCGTATAAATGCTTCTAAGTGTATTGAACGTTCGCAGAAACGTAATTCTGACATGGTTGCAAAGAGTTTCCGACCCCCGATTGTATTTTCAGAAGGAGATTTTGTTATTATTCGGAATGTTGACACTACTATCGGAACGAATAAAAAGTTTTTGCCGAAATTTAAGGGTCCATATAAAATACATAAAGTGCTTCCGAATGATCGATATGTGGTTAGAGACATAGAGAATTGTCAAATGACACAACTACCATATGATGGTATTATTGAGGCTTGCCGTATGCGAAAGTGGGCTGATTGGCGCGACGATCTTGGTTTGGAATCGGATTCTGAGTAAGAAAAGCAACACGCCTTATGCATTCCGTTTTGTTTTATAAATTAATAAAATTTGTATAATCTTAATTTAAATTTTGCTGTGAATATTTAAATTTGTAAATATAGAAATCTTTTATAAATTAGAATGATCGGGACGATCAGACGTCAGGATGGACGAGTTGTAAATAACAATTATTCACTTGTTCAGTTTTCACTTGTTTAGTTTCAAACTTATTAATCAATTTTTATTTACAAAGAACAAAAATATAAAACAAAAGTAAAATAAAAATAAATTAATTCTAAGATACACTTGTAACATAAAACAGTATTAATTTATAAATAAAACCTTTATATAAAAATCCTGTTTTCAAGTAATTAGTAGAAAACTAATTTTCGCATTAAAATATTTTTATCTTCCTGCCCCATTTTTCTCAAAAAATAATAGATAATGTGACTTTTTTACTCAAATCTATGTTTTACTTTAATCTTTAAAAGAGAATCCTGAAAAAAAAATTGTCTAACTTAATTTACAAATTTTGACGAAACTCCAAAATTTTTGTGGACTAAAGGCTGTTAAAAGCTATTTTGAATCAATTTACAAAAATTGTTCAAAATGGCCTCTTTCGGCACTTTGCAAGACCGAAAAAGTCTCAAAAACTATTGTGTCTTGAACTTTCTGATTTATATATATTAACCCATTGTATTGAAAGGACAGAGGAAGAAATACAAAAAACTAAAATGTCTTCTAATTTTTGAGCAAATTGAAAATAAATAAATCTATTCAACTAGTTTTTTAGTGAAATAAAATTTTTAAAGAAACTTAAACAACGGAATGAAGTCAAATTAAGGGAAACTTATTTTTGTTAATTTCAATTTTCTCAAGCTCTAGCTTTTTTTCGCACCGTATGCGAATCACCCTGTATAATCATATTTGTTTGCATTGCATTGTTTTCCCCCCAAGAAGAACTGTCAAATTAGAAAGAGAAAATGCAAAGATAAATTCTGGAAAAGCCTAATTGACTAGAAATCAGCCATCAATAATAATTGTCAACATGATCGTACTAAGAAACAGTGTTGCCAATCCAAATGAAACAAAATTAAAATAAGGGATATAATCAACTAAGAAAAACTTAATTTTTCTTTAATTTAAGTTGTTGTCAACTTTTCTTTGAGGTTAACACAAATTTTTACTTATACGTGAAAACCTTTTGGATACTTTACAATAATAGAGATTTTTTCAAAAATTCAATATTTAAACGCACAATAGCGATGACAGCGATAGTGATGTAATTGACGATGTTTTGGAGGAGAATTTGGTCATCCTTCAAACGAATTGGTTGCAACTTCGTTGAGTATTTTGCGGTTATATTTAAACACAAATGAAAAAACAACCGATTCTTTGTATAACGGTTTAAACTCCATTGAAGTTTTCGTTTAAAACCAAAACAAAAAATCCACTCGTCAGTCAAGTATAACATAATATTTTAAATAATTACACCAACTGTACTTTTTTTATTCGCAAATAAATATGACGTACTTTATATACATTTTGTGTTTTACTTGATAACTCGAAGTCTTGATAACTCAAATATTTTTTTTGGTTATGGTTCGAGTTATCGAAGTTCGACTGCATTTGTTTTTTTTCTTCTGCATACCTACTGAAGAATTACGAGGGCAATACATTTTAAAGGGCAATCAAGTTAAAAAAAAAATTGAACCGGAAATAGCAAACGAACATGGCATCATTACGATGTAAAGATTCTGTTCGTCTGTCGAACATGAACCTTTCTAACAAAAAAATAAAATATATATATACATATGTATGTACCTACATACAAATGATTTTTTAAAAAAGGGGATTGATTTTTCTCAAAACGTAGGCATATAAACTTTTTTTAATAATATAACATACCTACATAAATTAAAAGTATTTTGCGAAGCAACGCGAGCCCGGTCTGCTAGTAAAGCATAAATAAAAACTTTACCTTTAGAATCTTTTTGTATATTGTTTCAATCAATTCCTTCAATCTTTTACGTTTATTTGTTTGTTAAGTCAGTCATGATTTTGTAATTTAAAAACTTTGATTGTTAACTGGAGTTTGGTGAATGTCTTTTCTGCACTGACGTTGATGTCGTCATTATTTGTGAAATAAAATTTATTTGAAGTCAATATCTCTATTCGTTCTCGAGATACAGTGAAGGCTAGAATGTGTCGAACGAATGGACGAACAGACATCCCTCTAAAAATGACGGATTTAGATTCCTGGGACCTCAAAACGTCGAGATACGTCAAAATTGAAGTTAATGAAGTCATCATTACAAAGAAAATGAGCCTCATTACTGAATAGAATTTGCTCCAAAAATTACAGCCGAACCTTCATTATTTTTTCCAATTGTTGTTTTACAATTAAAACGTGTTTTTTGTGTAACGCTTCAATTTCAATAATCCTCAACATTCAAATACTCTTTTTTTTTCGTTGGCAACATCTCACCACACAAATGGCATCAAGTTAAAATCCGCCTGCGTAAATTTTGGGACACTCTTTACTTACATTATAACAAACAAGTGATACTAAACGTATTTCTCAAAATGTATTGCTCTTATGAAAACAAAGGTCAACATCTTTAATTGTACGATATTAAGGCTAAAATTTTTGTCTTGACGTCTGTTCCAAAAAATTACTGAAAGTTTTCGATATATTTTCAAATTTTACAATGTAAAATCGAAAGTTATTGTTCGTTATTTAGGGTAATCCAAAAGGTTGCCGAATAATTGTTTCGAATTTGACATTAATTTGCTGCCATTTGCAACCGGTAAGAATATACAGGGTTTCCCGAAAACACCGCCACAGAATAAAACTATGAGTTCCTGAGGTCATTTCAAGTCGAAAAACTTAAGAGGTAATTTTCTCGTTTTCGCTTCGTTTTCGACTTATAACGGTTTTTTGGATTTTTATTCTTTTATCCAACTTTGCCAAACTAAAACCCATTTTTTTTTTTAATTTTAACAAGAACAGTTAGAAATTTGTATCTTTTATATAACTTTTTTCTGTGTGGATAACGGTTTTCCCGCACATTATTATCAAACACATTTTTTAAACATTTTTAGGTTGTTTTTTTTTATATTTCGATATGTAATTACATTTTTTTTTTTAATTTTATTATGAAAGCCAAATATGTGTTCTTAAAAATACTTAACAATTTTTAACCTAAAAATAACAAAATGGAGAAATAATTGGGTTTAGTAATATTTATTTTGAGAAAAGTTTTTTTTTTTTTCTTAAAAAACTCATTAGACCTTTTATTAAAAACTTTAAACTAACATAAAAAAGAAATAAACATAATTATTTAGAAATATTTTTTAATATTGGGTTTTCATTCAATAAACATTTGTTAATAAAGGTATTATGAATTTTCAAACATCTATCTTTTATTGTAGAAACAATAGCAATTCCATGAAGCCCTATCGTTGAGAAATGCCAAAGGAGGTTTAAAATAGTTTTAAGGATCTTGTTTTGACAAATTTGTATTTTTTTGTAGTGACATTCAGCATAAGTGTACCAACACGGTGAAGAATAGAGCATAGCAGGAAGAAAAACAACTTTATATATGTATTAATAATTTATTTTCAAGGCTGAGCTGAGATTTTTTATTTAAAAGTGGATACAAAATGTTGATTAAAAATTGAGCTTTCTTAATACTTTCTGAAATTTGGTTAGAAAAAGTCAGGCTTTTATCCAGAGTAACACCTAAATATTTAATTGTTTTTTCCCCATTGGATTGGAGAACTGCATACTATAAGATTATTTTGTGGCAGATTACTTTGCTTACGTTTCTTTGTGAAGAAACAAGCTTGCGTTTTTGTAGGATTTATTTTAATTTTCCAGCAGTAAAAGTAGAGCTCGATGGTATCGAGTGCTCTTTGAAGGTGAAATAAAATTTTTTGACAATTTTCTGATATACTGTAGATACAAGTATCGTCTGCGAAAAATGATCTTCTACAAAAGTTTAAAACAGGAAAATCAAACACGTAGATATTATATAGAAGGGGAGAAAGTATCGACCCTTGAGGGACGCCAGCTTTAATTGAGTACAAAGGAGATTTGTTTTGCAAAAGTTCAACAAAGAACTTTCTTTCATATAAAAAACTTTGAATAAGTTTAATAAGATTTTCTTTTATTTTTTATTTTTTGTTTTTATTTTTTTAATAATTTTAAAGGTAAAAAATGTTTAGTATTTTTAAAAACATATATTGTGTTTTCATAATAAAAAAAATTTACTTATAATAACGCGTATTTCTGAAAAAAATCATATCGAAGTCAAAAAACAACCTAAAATTGCTTCTACGAATAAATAAGGAGGTAGGTATATAGCTAAGTTTTAACTAAAAAAAAAATGATAAAATGCACGACTGGGTCGCACGAACTTGCTCTAATGTGCGATCACGCTGTTTAGATCTATATTAATCTGATTTTTAAAGAAATTATTTATTGGAGCCTATATTTTATGCCGCCTGCCAAAAACGTAATTCAGTAAACATCTTGTGTAATTGTTTTGACACCAAATCTTATCTGATTTTTTACACAAATCTTAATTTATAAGAACAAAAATTCAAAATCGTTTGAAAACTAATCATTTACCCATTTTCAAAATATAATTTTGAAATTTTTTAATAAAAAATTAAAAATTTGATTTTTTGTTTGATTTTGATATGCAATATTGTTTCAGCTTATTAGAAGCTCTTTTTTTTATTAAAATCAGCTTAGCTGATGAACCATTGTATTGGTTTATAAATAAAATCCGTATAGATATAATTTTTATTCAGTAATTATGTTAGATCGTATATTGATATTAGCTCATACAAAATTTTGTATCAAAATTTTTCAGAAAAATGCTGTTTGCCTTACCGGTTTTTAAACACTTGTATGGAAAGTACCGTTATTTTTTGTTAAAAGAATAATTTTAAAAGATAATATACTAGATAATGTTGAATAACTTCTGACTTCTAAATTTAATAAAAATCGACCATTATTTTTCGATTTATTAATTTAAAAAAAAAATGGAAAATGTTGGTACCTTTACAATACTTATAAAACTTTTTAAATTCTCCGTAAAAATTTGATCAAAATCAGATGCATCGTTTTTGAGAAAATCGAAATTAAAAAAAAAAATGTTGGATGGATTTTCCATTTATAAATATTTTTCGGATTTTTTTTAATAAAATGGTTGCCTTTTTATGAAAAAAGTGACTCATTTCCCTTTTTTAATATTGTGGGTACGTTTTAACATTGAAAATGTTTATAGGGTCGTTTTGATAAAAGTATGGTGTTACCAAAATGAACAAAGATAAAGAATGAACGCTAGCGTATAGGGGGAGAAAGATTGAATTTTTGGTTGGTGTTACCAAAGAAACTACCAAAATGAATAAAATGAAGAAAAAAACACAAGTGATGAATTTCAACCAGCGTACCTACATGTTGATCATTGCCAACGGCCGAGATTCAGTGGAGGATTGTAAAAAATTCTAAAATGCTCGATTTGAGCCCACTTAGAAGCCTATAACTTTAGTTATAATTATTGGATGTTCAATATTAAGCTAGATAATTAAAGCTTAAATGCCAAACTACAAAGTCTGCATCAAAATTTTTGCAAAGTAGGTACACAAAATAAAAATTATAAAGATTAGACATGTTTTTGTTTTATCGACGTAATACAAGTCATTTTCAATGTCCCCATAGTTACTCTATGAGTGAAATCTGTAAATTTTTGAGAAAAATAAGATTTTCATTTTTTGCTAAAAAAAATTTGTACGGCAGGTATTTACCATTATTTTTGGTCCTACCAAAAAAATTTTAAAAAAATGTGGGGAGAATGTCCATAAATGAAAAAAAACACCGGTAGGCTGCAGCTAAAAAAACAGACTGAAAGACAAATAAACAAACGGACAGATTTGCGAGACCCACTTTTTCTACTTCGCTATTATCGTAAAGTCAAGTTTGATAAAAATATCGAGTTAACTTTTTTTTACGAATCCATAACTTGCCATATAGTCCCTACATATGTATGTACATATGTATATATCACAAATATTAAAAGTAAATACAAAATTCCTTAACTAATCTAATAAATAAACTTTATCAAACTTTAGTTCTAATCTCAACATTAGAATCTCAGATGCTGATAAAAATATTTTTCGATAATTTATTTCTATATATGCATGTTAGCAAGATTAAGACCACTCATTTATTGTAGCTCTTCAAATATTTTCTGATAAAAATATAATTCAATTACAATGCAACATCAATATTTTAAGATTAAATAATAAATTAAAACTATACATTGTAACATTCACAGTATCAATTGCAAAAACGATATCTAAACTATGTATTTTTTATTTTTTCTTGGGGCATTTTTTTGTTTCCATTGTTTATGCATTTTTTTTTTTGCTGTGATGCTATGCAGTAGTTCCATATATATGGAAAATGGATTGTTTGTAAAAAAAGATATTCTAGATTAACTTACCTGGCCAGGGTAGCCCCAAGAAAATAACAAAAAAAAAATACATGAAAAAATTATTAAAAAAAAAAAAAAAAAATCAACGAGAAAACAATGCTTCCGTTAACGCTTTCAGTGTAATTTGCAACTTGGTAAAAATGGCAATTTAGTTCTATCGTGGCGGTCTTTGTGAATAAATCTTATAGTTTTTACTTTTTCTTTTTTTTGTTAATTCAAGTTTAGCTGATTTAAGAATTTTTGTATTTAAATTGTTTATGACTTTGATTGTTCCTTGGCTATGCTTCAAAACGATAGCCCTATATATAAATAAAGGTGAGTTTGAAAAATTATGTAATATTACGACTTTTAAAGTACACCTACAGCCAGGGATATATACATACATATATACATATACTTGATTGAATGTGTCTTCAAACTGTTATTTTAAATTAAAAAAAAATTGTCTTAATTCCTTATTGTTTTTC
This sequence comes from Epistrophe eligans, assembly GCA_951394125.1. Classification (NCBI taxonomy): domain Eukaryota; kingdom Metazoa; phylum Arthropoda; class Insecta; order Diptera; family Syrphidae; genus Epistrophe; species Epistrophe eligans. The sequence continues at coordinate 36,170,578 of OX596029.1, forward strand.
AAATGTAAGCACATGTTTTGCTGACTTAATTATGTTTAACTCCGATTTATTTAAAGAAACTCATTAATGCAATTTTGTAATATTATAATATAACAGCCTACCCGGCGAGAATTCTTGCAATTACATAAAAATAAAAAATAAAAGATGCACAAATTATTTTTGAATGAACGGACCTAATGAATTGAATCGACCTAATGTCACATGCCAAAATATTACCGATTGAAATATGGAAGTATTTATTTTATAGTTAATTTTTATTGGAATGATATTTAATAAACAAATGCAGTTTATGAAACAAATTATAAATAGTTTTAAAATAAAATAATTTATTTGTCAAATCAGCAAGTAATTCCGCTTCGTTTGACACCTCATTTGTCAAAATCGGTGTTGTATTATAGAGTTGGTAAAGGGATCCAGATCAGATTATAGAACTAATATTATATGATGATGTTTTATGGCTCTCCCAAACCAGCGCGAAACAATCGGCGAAAAGAATATGCGACGACCGAAGAATGTTCAAAGATTCTCATCGTCCCAGTGTGCGGTACTTTCAGTAATAACAACTTTTGCTTTGATACCTTCTCAAAATGGTGCAGTGCAATAAGGTCCACGGAAATAAAGCCCGTGGGTCTTATTTCCCAAAACCCGCGGCTTTTTTTTTTTTTCCTTTTTGAAATGGAAACAAAAGCTGTGGTTTTAACTCCTTTTTCTTATAGGTTTTAATTTGAAGAATATATATACAGGAACAAAACAAAATTTTGGACTTTGTCTAAAGTTTTCTTGGACAAGATTACTTTGGGAGGCCCTCTCGCGGTTTTCAATAATTTTAACGTCTTCTTTGGGGCCTCTTTCCCACTCACGTAACTACGTTGCTCCGCTTAGGATATGTTCAATCGTTAGGCAGGAACTAACGTCAACAGTTTTCTTGGACAATAGTATAAGAAGTTAAAAAATTATTGAATCACAGTTCAAGTATTGGATTGGTCCTAATGCTAATTCAGAAAGGCAATAATGCTTTTTCGTAGTGGGCCTTTTTGCCACTCCAAAAAGAAAAAAATCACGCAGGTATTATTTCATTTTTCATTTTTGGAAATAAAACCGACGGGCTTTATTCCCGCGAGCTCTTTTTTAGCAGATTTTAAGTGGGAGTCATGCATGCTACTTTGGTATTCCATTGCAGGTGCCCCAAGTTTTTCATTTTATGGAGGTAGAAGAAATAATTTTATAATTACTCTTTTTAAAAACGTGTTACTTCTACTTATCCATACACACTTTAAAAAGAAAATATTAAAGAGTTAGAAGACAACAGTTATTATCTTCTAACTCTTTAATATTTCTGATTAAATTGTACTTTGGAAATACAAAGTTCATTAAAAAAAATCCAAATAAATATTAATTAATGTCAATCATTGCCTAGAATTTTTAAGACCACCATTTTATCTAAAAAGATAAATAATAAAATGTTCAAAAACCCATCAACATTGATTAAAAAGAAAATATGCAAAACATGTACATATTTCCAACAATATGAAACTTATCTCATCAAACTGACGTGACGTGCGTGATACATGTGTAATTAATCCCCAAGAAAAAGAAATAATATATTAATCAGATATGATCCCAAAAGAATATGCAAGTACATATATCTAGTTAATTTCGTGCATTGGATTTGATTGATTCCACTATTTACTCATTTAGTTTTTGGGCATTTATTTTAAAGAGAATTTTTCTCTTTGGGATTTTGTCTTGGAAGTAACCAGAGTTACCATTGGAATACAATTGTATCAAGGGGGATAATTTTTTTCGGAGGAATTACGGGATACATTTTCTTTTTGTTTAAAAAGGACACATTCGTTTTAACTCAAAGAATATTAAGTTTTTTGTTTATGAAAATTAAAGTTTCATTGTATTGTACTACAATATTTATTTGTATATTATTGAATTAATCTATTTAAAGGGGTGACAACACAGTCACAGTTAGGCTGCCAAGCTTTCGCACCATCATAATTAATATTAAATGTTTGAATGAAACAACAAACACTTGGGTCGGTCACTACCAAGTTTTTATAAGCTGGAGTTATAAGTCTTTCAGATCTGTATTTAAATTTTGTTTTATCAACAAAAAAAAACTTTTTCAAAAATTTAAAATCAGACATTTATACAAATTTTGCATTTATTTTCAAAAAGACTCTTTTTTTATTCGAAAGGATCCTTAAATAATTTTGACTGCGGTAACACTGGTACTGTCTTGGTTTCTCTTGAGGATTTTAGCTTTGGAAATGTTTGTTTGTATATGATGGCGCAAAATTTTAAACGATTTAGTACGATGTTAAAGCCATTTTATCATACTAAAAAAGGCTTTAAAATCGTACTAAATCGTTTAAAATTTTGCGCTAATGTCTTTTGCGTAGATGAATTCAGAAAATTGGAATTTTAATTGAATGCACAACAGAACATAAAAATACATGTAATACAAATTTTAAGCTAATTTATTAGTTCCTAAAAGAAACATATGAATTTTATGCTTTTGAGTGAAATAATTCACAAACAAAAAATAAAGCAATTATTTATTGAAATACATTTTAAGATATATGCTATTAAAAGCACTTTTATAATTTATCTAAAATCTACAAAAATTATATTTAATATGTTGTCTAAACTGTTTTTTTTTTCGAAGATAATAGTCGACAATTAGCTATCCATAATTTAAATGAAAAAATCTATGTATCTGTGCATTTTAATGTGACGTTTCACATCTATTTAGCCACCAGTTTCGATAGGCGAGAGTAAAACTAGTATTTTTGTATGATTGTGTAGGTTTAATAAATGTTTGGGGACACCGTTTCTAATGAAAATATTTCAAAACACAACTATGGAAACAAAATGCAGGTATAAAGACCATTAATTGTATCCACCTTTTATTAGCTGCGGATAAGCTAAAATTATATTCAATTTAAGATTCTGATAAGAAATTAATTGCCTTAAAAATCTATAAATCATTTATTCAAGTACTGCATTAATACTCAAATGTTCTATAAATTTGTCCAGCTAGTCCTGATGAAATTATACCGAAGTAATATTTTGTACTTTAGTTTGATCGGACAGAAAAATGCTTACTTCTAAAGCTATAATATTTATAACTCTCGTTACAAGTATTCTTGCAAATAACACTCAACTTCGGGAATTGATTGTAAGAGTTCATGGAAGAAGTGATTCAGCGACTGTGTATTACATCGGAAGTGATGAGGAATTTTTATCTGACTTTGTGAAGAATGAAGTCTCCATACCAATATCGATTTTTAACGCTGATTTTACATCAGAATACCTTAGGCAGTGCACCAATGTTATCATCGTTTTCCAAGTTCCCGATACAACTAAGCAGCAGTATCACACTTATTCGAAGCTTCTGAAAAATGTTATCGAGAAACTGCAAGTTCGGAAATTTGTTATTATTTCAGCTAGAACTCTGGATAGTTTGAACCAATACTTTTCCTTCTTTCACGAAAATAAGTTCACAAGAATCTTTGGAATTATTGGTAACACTTCGTCTTCATCGTCATCTTATGCATACCTTCCCTTTGCTGAAAATCCAGTTCAACAGCTTGCCGAAAATGGTCATCTTCCGGATGCCTTGAAAGATCTTAATGGTTTTGCTATTCGAACACATATCCAGGCTGATGTACCAAGAACATTTTGGTATCCAGACAAAGACGGACAAAAACATATGGGAGGCAAAGTTGGTCAGACATTTTTGCAGTTTCTAAGAAGGCATAATGCATCCTTTAAGGAAATATCATTGAACAACCCAAATAAATTCTACAGGGATGTTGTAATCAACGCCACTTTGAATAATGAAATCGATATAAGCATGAACGCTTTTTCCCATCAGAATAATCTCGATCTAACTTATCCTATTGCAGTTGAAGAATACGTTATAATGGTCCCATGGAATGGTTATTTGGATCCAATTGACTATTTTCAGAGACCTTTTAAGGCAACAGTATGGCTGTGGATTGGAATAACAGTTGTCTACATAACGATTTCCCAAGTCGTGCTTAACTTATTGACAAATTCAAAATTAGACATTTGGGGTAGTTTTAGTGAGATCTATCTAACACTGCTGAGTTCTTCTTCAGGCACACCGATAATTTCTAAGTACCGTTTTCACTTGTTTGTCATTCTATTTGGATTTATTTTTGAAAGATTGTACGGAAGTCACTTTCAATCGTTTTTAACAGCTTACATTAAAATAAAACAATACGACACCATTCAAGATCTGATAGATAACAATGTTTCCGTTATGATTCCCGAATTCGCATGGGATAGAATGGAGAATGATTTATATCCAAAAGGGTTCGATAAAGTAGCTATTCCAATTGATAATTTAGAATTTGTACAACAATTTATTTCTATGCGAAATACAAGTTTCGCCTACGCTATAGAAGGGGATCGATGTCAATTCTTTATCGGATATCAGTCTTTGTTTCGGAAAAGCTTATTTCGCATAGCTAAAGAAACCATAAACAGCTATCACATTGGATTTTTGCTACCATTTAATTCACCATTTAAGGAAATTCTTGATGATTTTATTATAGAAATCAAGCAAACTGGCTTGATTCAGAAGTGGGGTTCAGATGTTATGAATCAAGCAAAAGCCGAAGGTTTTCCCATGGATACCGATGATTTGCCACCCATTGAACCCATACATAAACCATTGACAATACATCATTTAAAACTTGCCTGGCAGTATTTGGCAATTGGTTTGGCACTTTCAACTGTTGTTTTTGTGTTTGAATGGATTTGCATTAATTTTAAAAAAATTTCGAATTAATGTAAAAAAATATAAAAAAAATTATAGATAGTGTCTTCAGTTCAGTGAATATTTATTTAAATAAAATCACGTTTGAAAAAGTTTGGATTTTTTGACAAATAATAAAAATATTAAAAAATTAGTTACATCATATTATCATATTATCTGTTCAAACTATTTTGATTAAATTTTTTATATAAGAGGTTCTATTAAGTTTAAATAATATTGAGTCAACATTTTCATATAAAAAAAATTTAAAAAATAGACAATATTATGACTTTTCAGGAATTTAGCAACTTGTGTTACACGTTACGATACTTTGATGTATATTGAATAGGTTCAATATTGGGTACGTTCCTTCGTAGATCTTAACCGTGAGTTCCTGCACTCACACTTTTTTTGAATTGTCGTATTCGAATATTGAATAAAAGTAATTAGTAGAAGACTAATTTTCGCATTCAAATATTTTTAACTTCCTGTCCCATTTTTCTCAAAAAATAATAGATAATGTGACTTTTTTACTCAAATCTATGTTTTACTTAAATCTTTAAAAGAGAATGCTGAAAAAAATTTGTCTAACTCAATTTACAAATTTTGACGAAACGCCAAAATTTTTGTGGACTAAAGGCTGTTAAAATCTATTTTAAATCAATTTACTAAAATTGTTCAAAATGGACTCTTTCTGCACTTTGCAAGACCGAGTCACTATTGTGTCTTGGACTTTCCGATTTATGTATATTAACCCATTGTATTGAAAGGACAGAGGAAGAAATACAAAAACCTAAAATGTCTTCTAATTTTTGAGCAAATTGAAAATAAATAAATCTATTCAACTAGTTTTTTAGTGAAATAAAATTTTTAAAGCAACTTAAACAACGGAATGAAGTCAAATTAAGGGAAACTTATTTTTGTTAATTTCAATTTTCTCAAGCTCTAGCTTTTTTTCGCACCGTATGCGAATCACCCTGTATAATCATATTTGTTTGCATTGCATTGTTTTCCCCCCAAGAAGAACTGTCAAATTAGAAAGAGAAAATGCAAAGATAAATTCTGGAAAAGCCTAATTGACTAGAAATCAGCCATCAATAATAATTGTCAACATGATCGTACTAAGAAACAGTGTTGCCAATCCAAATGAAACAAAATTAAAATAAGGGATATAATCAACTAAGAAAAACTTAATTTTTCTTTAATTTAAATTTTTGTCAACTTTTTCTTTGAGGTTGACACACATTTTCATTTATACGTGAAAACCTTTTGGATACTTTACAATAATAGAGATTTTTTCAAAAATTCAATATATAAACGCAAATTCTAAGGCCTAAATCTTTTCTTAATTACACCAATAAGCTGAGAAATATTTTCTTAAACAAATTTTGAAATAATAACTTTTTGTGTTTTTTAATTTTAAAATTGGTTTTATGCGCAATCAAGCGGTCGCTGCTTTTTTCTACTTCATTATCATTCCGGTGTTTTTGCGTTTTCTCTTCCTCCTTTTTCTATATGCTTTTTTTTCTGTCCACTCAATTCCTCTCTGTGCTATTGAACTGTTCAAAAATATTGAAGTTTAGTCGATTTTGGATTTACTCTTCCTCCGCCATCTTTTTCCGTTTTTGCTAAGCTTCCTGATTCCACTCAGTTGTTGACCTTTTTTTTATAACAGCGCAGCACAGTAGGTAGGTACGTAACGTATATTTGTTTTTTTTTTCTTCTGCATACCTGCTGAAGAATTATGAGGGCAATACATTTTAAAGGGCAATCAAGTTAAACAAAATTGAACGGGAAATAACAATCAAACATGGCATCGTTACGATGATAAAGAAAAGAAAAAAGGGGGTGTAAAGATTCTGTTCGTCTGTCGAACATAAACCTACCTTACAAAAAGATAAAATATGTACATCCAAATTATTTTTTAAAAAGGGGGATTGATTTTTCTCAAAACGTAGGCATATACACTTTTTTTTAAATAAAATAATATACCTACATAAATAAATAATAAATAAAAAATAAATAATAAATAAAGTATTTTGCAAAGGCAACGCGAGCCCGGGTCTGCTAGTGTCTTATAAATATGTACATATAACCTTTCAGAAACAAAATATGTAAATGTAAAAATTATAACGGTATTTTTAAGCCTACCCGATTTCACCGTATAAATGAATAAACTTTGAAAAATTCTAAGCCATCAAATCTGTGACACTTTTTAAACAAAAAAAAAAAGAATTTTTTAAGTAGAATGCTAATTTTTTGTATCCTAAATTCAAAAATTTGTTTTCCACAGTATTTTGACAACAAATCTGAGGAAGTCTTTCCTAATATTATTGAGATCTCATTATAAAGGGTTTTGCTATTATGTTCAAAAGATGACACTGTTTAAAAAAAAAATATATATATAAAAACAAGCGCGTATTCGAATGCAATGTTGTGTCGAAATTTTAACGTAATCGGTTAAATACTTCCGGAGTTTTGAGATGAAGAACAAACGAACATTTACATTTTTATTTATATACAGGGTGGGCAAAATACAAGTTTCTTTTTAAAAATGCAATGCAATGAACAGAATTAAATTCTTTCCATGTAAAAGATTTTTCAAAAGGGACGCTACAAAAGTAGAGCAACAGGGACAGCAGACGACGCCATATTTCCGGTTTTTTTGACATTTCTCTTTAGTAAGGTTTGCCATTTCATGATGGAAAGATATATACGAACCAACAACGAGTCGAAATTATTAAAATTTACTACCGAAATTCGGAGTCAGTGGACTCAACGTTAAGAGCGCTACGTCCAATTTATGATCGTCATAATCGTCCTAGCAGATCAACAATTGAGCGTCTAGTGGAAAAATTTGAATCCACAGGCACAGTACAAAATGTTCCCGTGCCAGTGAGACAAAGAAGTACCCGTAGTGTCGAGAATATTGCTGCCACTGAGACTTCAGTTGCATAAAGCCCAAATGTGTCTCTCACACGTCGTTCTCAAGCGTTGGGCATCTCTGTGACGTCGTTGTGACGAATTTTGCGAAAAGATCTTGGCCTACATCCTTACAAGATTAAATTGACGCAAGAACTGAAGCCGCTTGACCACCAGAAGCGTCGTATGTTCGTGAATTGGGCTGAGCAACAACTTGAAAATGATTGGGATTTTCATCGAAAAATCATCTTCAGCGATGAGGCTCATTTCTGGCTGAATGGCTTCGTCAATAAACAAAATATGGGGTATTGGTCAGGCAGCAATCCACACGTACTCCATGAGTCATCATTGCATCCCGAAAAAATTACGGTTTGGTGTGGTTTATGGGCCGGCGGCGTCATAGGGCCGTACTTTTTCCGTGATGATCAAGACCGGCACATTACTGTGAATGGGGATCGCTACCATTCAATGATAACCCCAATTGGATGATATGGACTTGGAGGACATGTGGTTCCAACAGGACGGCGGCGCCACAAGCCACACAGCGAATGTCACAATCAATTTATTGGAAACTAAGTTTGGAGAACGTGTTATCTCACGAAATGGTCCAGTCGCTTGGCCGCCTCGGTCGTGCGATTTGACGCCATTAGACTATTTCCTGTGGGGCTACGTCAAGTCTATGGTCTATGCCAACAAGCCAGCGACGATTGACGAACTTCGTATGAATATCGAACGTGAAATTGCAGCGGGATCGGCCGATTTATGCTTGAAAACCGTCGAAAATTGGGTTCAGCGTCTGGACTTCTGCAAGCGTGCCCGTGGTGGCCATGCAAAAGAAATCGAGTTCCATACATAATGGCATCGAACGTACTTTCACAGGAATAAAGAATTTCATTGATATCCAAAACCGTTTTTGTTTTATTAAAAAAAACTTTTGTAGCGCTCTTATTGAAAAACCCGATATTATGGCTTTATTAGTAAGAACAAACATTCCCATTAATTATGTTACTCAACGTCGTTCAAGTGGCTGCCTCGGTTAGCTCTTTGCAGTAGCGCATTCTGTCACTCCAATTTTTCAAGAACTTGTTGGTTTCAGGCTGTACCTCACGGATTGCTTGGATGATATTGGCTTTAATTGCTTGAATCGTTTTCGGATTTTTGGCATAACATCGGTCCTTCACGGTTCCCCCCAAAAAAAAAAGTCCAAAGGGGTCAAATCGTAGCTCCGAGGCGGCCAACTGACATCGCCAAGACGGCTGATAACACGATTTGGGAATTTGGTGCGCAAAAGATCGATTGTGGCAAGGGCTGCGTGGAATGGTGCGCCATCCTGCATGAACCAGAGGTCGTCCAAATCTATGTCTTTAATTTCACTAAAAAAAAAAGTCTGTTAACATGACTCTGTAACGCCCACCGTTGACCGAAACGTTCTCGAAGAAAAATGGTCCAATGATGCCACCACTCCTCAATCCGCACAAAACTGTAATTGCGGGTTTTCCGAGCCCCAGGTGCGGCAATTTTGTTTGTCAACTTAACCGCCGAGATGAAGTTGCTCCTCGTCAAAAAAGATGATTTTATGCCCAAAATCGCACTGATTGGGCTACACAGCAGTTTTCAATATTTCCCAACGTTGTTCAAGCGTAAAGCAACTCATTTCGATCCGCGGAGGTATTGGTATGATACTGACTTTCTATCAAGATTTCGAGCGGGAAACACCTGTCAGTGTCAAAATATTTTATGATTTAAAAAGAAACCACTAGATGGCCCACCCGTTAGATTAAATTTGTCAATATTAGTCACTCCTTAAATTGCAGAAAAAAAAAAAACAAAAAGTATTTTAACTTTGCCTTCTCATTTCATTACTTATTTATTGTAGTCAACATAATGCATGTTATTTTTTTACTGAAAATTTATAAAGAAAAAAATGTTGCATTCCACTTCAATTTATGATAATTTTGTTTTAAATTATATGTATATCACTCGCGTCAAGTGTATTCATTACCTGAAGGTCACATCGCAGCATCATCGCCGCAGTCGTCATCACTTAAACGTTAAACTTAGACGTTCACCAGGGCGTATAAGTGTTTTTTTGTTGTTGTTGTCTAGTTTTGTATGTACAATTATTAGAAAATTGCATTCGTTTAATTATACAGATTTATATCTTTATGTGAATGAGATTCTTCTGGGTTAGATAAAATAGGAACCGGTGGCAGTCTTGAAATAATTGCTTTCAATTTTTCATTCTTATTATTAAAGTGATACGGAATCCTTAAGTGTTTAAGTATATGACTTTTTCTGATAAAAATGTTTATTATAAGAATACTTTTATCAAAGATTGTAATAAGTAGCTTGTTAATATTGTGAGTTACGTTGTTATGAAACAATTAACAAATGAGATATGTATTCATATTCATAATTAGCTGAATTTCGAAACTTATAAACTTTGAAATTACTTCAATTGAACAAGTACCTACTTATTTTCAGCAAATTTTCAAATTTCAAAAATGTAATTTAAATTTATTAATTGAATTTTTTCAGTTAGAATGAATCAAAACATTACCAGCTTCGACAATAATTTTTTTTTTCAAAATTATATACGAACATGATTGTAGGATTATGTGCTTATAAATAATTTAAGAAAAAATTATAAATTTTGTTTTCCATATTTACACACATTTCTAAAACGTTTCAAAGACCTATTTTTAGGTTTAAGTAAAATTACAATTTCAAAGAATAAGCTCAATTTTCGAAATATTAGATTTTCAATTATTTCTTCAAGGCCTTTTGTTTTCTAATTTCTTTTGGCAAAAAAATAAAGATACTGTGGAATATTTTAACAAAAAAAAAACTATGTCACATGACCAAAAATTTGGTAATGACTTCTTTTTAATTTCCATAAACAACACATTTCTAAGTTAAGTACTTAGTTTATTTTATTTGATTAAAAATATTCTTTGCTTTTCAAATAAGTTCAATGTATAATTAAATTAATTGATTGTATTTTTGTATCTGCTTGAAGTCCATAAATCCGATCAATTAAATGATAAATTCAAAATACCCAGAACTTATTTTCATATCGCACTAGACGTAATATAGCCAAAGATTAAAGATCAATATGTAGATCTGTAGATCAAATTATCAAAATATAGTTTTAAAGAAAGTAGTTTAAAGATTTAAAAATTCCAACGGTTTTCCGTTGAATAAACTCAATTCAACTTAAATAATTACATGAAGAGTAATTCCCGCGTGGTGAGTTTGTTTTGTCCATGGTAAGAAATAATTTTGGTTGTTGTATATGATAGAAGCTTTGGAAACTTTTTATTTGTTAAAGTTGTGCTTTTTCCAAAAGCTCTGTGCACTGTAAAAAAAAATAATAGAAATTAATTGATTAATTTCAACATCATTTGAATGTTTTAAAATAAAAAAAAAGGTAAATATATAGTATTTTTAGGCATGAAGATATTTTGCTGTGTGCGTGCTTAGTAATAAAAGATATAGATATATTTATTTATAAAAATTATTATATAACATTTTTATCAAATTTTACAATGGATGCAATATTGTTAATAAATTATTTTACATAAAAATAAATGATTCATTGAGAAAAATCATATCATAAATCTAAAATCAACAAATTTAAAATGAGTAAGTTCTTCTTTTAAAGAAACTGCAATATATGTACAATTATATTTAAAATATTAAATTATTTAATAAACATGTTAAAGGCCTTTTTTAGTTTTTTTTTTTTAAACCAATATATAATTAAAATCTTATTTTTCTAAGAACGTGACCACAACTTTAAAACAAAAAATTCATTTTTTTTTTTACAAAAATGCTACTTAGTAAAAAAAAACAGAATAGTTTCAGAAAAACTGTTATAAATAACATCTCCCATAAAACCATTTTTTTCTAATTTTCGAAACCGCTTTAATTAATTTCGATCAATCAAAATAATAAAAACCTTTAAAAGTTTCGTATATTAAAAGATTTTTATTTTTAAATATTTTTTTTTTTTTGAAAATTTAATAATTAGAAAACGACTTCGTTGATTTTCCATCCAGTAGTGGGCTAGGGCTATAGCAATGAACCACACTTAAACTTAGATTCTTTCTTTTTTTACTTAGAGGTATATAACTTTGTAAGGGAATAAAACAAAGATGATTATTTTAAATAATCATTATGAAATTTACATTATTCGAAACATAATGTTCTGGCATTATAATTTAAATATGATTTCTGGCATATGACCGCCACGGCTGGCTCGGACGTAGTCTAATCTAGAGATCTAATTTTCGATGACTTTTCCCAACATTTGTGGCTGTATTTCGGCAATAAAGCGGCGAGTGTTGTCCTCCAAGTAGTCAATCGTTTCGGGCTTATCGGCGTAGACTAAGCGAATTCACATACCCCCACAGAAAATAGTCAAGCGGCGTTAAATCGCACGATCTTGGAGTCCAATTCACGCGTCCGTAACGTGAAACTATGCGGTTACCAAACGTTTCCTTCAATAAATCAATTGTGGCACGAGCTGTGTGACATGTTGCGCCATCTTGTTGAAACCACAGCTTCGGAACATCATGGTTGTTAAATTGATGAACGAAAAAGTCAGTAATCATGGCTCTATAGCGGTCACCATTGACTGTAACGTTCTGGCCAGCATCGTTTTTAAAGAAGTACGGACCAATTATTCCACCAACCCATAAAGCACACCAAACAGTCAGTTTTTGTGGATGTAACGGTGTCTCAACATACGCTTGAGGATTATCATCACTCCAAATACGGCAGTTTTGTTTATTGACGTATCCATTCAACCAAAAGTGAACTTCATCGCTTAACAAAAATCGGTTATGAAAATTGCGAACCATGAACCATGATTTTCAAAATCAATTTGCACAATTTGGAAGCGTTTTTCAGGCTATACATTTTGAAATGCCAAACTAAACTAAAAGAAAATCACTTGACAGCTGACAAAATGGTCACCAGCTAAAATAGTGTTGCCAACTTAAAGTTTTATACCTCTAAAAAAAAACACCCGTTATATAGCACTTAACACAACAAAAGAGGAATACAATAGACTAATACGAAAATAATGTACTCGGCATACATTTTTCACCAAAAAACCAAAACAGGAATATCTTTCAATACTTATAATTTTAAGTTTCATAACACAAAATGTTTAAAAATAACGCTATTGCTTCAACTGACAATTAATAACTAACCGAAAGTTTTGATCGTTTTGAATAATGTCACTAACAGTTCTTTATATGTAATTTGTTTTACTCCTCAATGAGCGTAAAAAGTAGGTTTTTCTTCTCTTCAAAAATTGATCAAAAAAACATAAGCCCATTTCCTTTAAAACTTAATAGCTCAATATTTGGTCATTTTTCTTCTCGAAAAATTTCACCAAAATTGAAGGAAAAGTATTACTGTGTAAGAGAATTTTGTGAGAAGTATGGTCACTTAGATCTCAATTAAAAGTTAACTCGCAAATTTTCGCACTAGATTAAATTTAAATTAAATTAAAAAAAAAAAAAATCAGTTACAAAATTAAAAAAAAAATCATAGAATGCAATTTTGTTTAATTTTTATTAAAACACACATTCTAAATCCTTTGCACTCATTAAGCCATAAAAAGTCTATACAAACATACATTACATACGTTAGATAACCGTCTAACCAAATTGCCTAAAAAAAATCATACAAAGGAAAGAAAAATAAAAGTACGTGACTTAATACGTGATCACATAAAATTTAAAAGATGAAAATCTAACGGTATCGACTTAGAATATCACTAGAAGCTGTTACAAGGTATTTGTTGGCTTATAATTGCGGTGAGGCAACTTTTGTTAAATCCCCTACAGATGAGTGGATTAGAAGCTTCAAACCAAAGATCATTGATAAATTGAAGAATAAAGTTTAAATTTGTATAAACCATTGACTTACTCATTAACTACATACATCTTGTTTTGAAGAAGTAAAAAACAAACGCAACCGAATCACACGATAATATTCTTGTGGTTAAAAACTAAAATGTAGCTACGCATTGAAGAAGATTTATGATGTTACCGGTTCAATAATGTTTTACAATGTTTTGATAATGTTAAATAGAAAATATTTAAAAAAAAGGAAAAAGTAATTAGTAAAGTAAAGTAAAAAAATTAATTTTTTCGTAATTAAAAAATGTATTTGTTTTATTTCTAAATGCACTAGATTTCAAAATTATAACAAAATCAGTCAAGTCATTTAAAAGATCTACGAGAATTAACTAAAAAAAATCCTTTATATGATTTTTCTTTTGTAAAAACCGGAAATGCAATATTATTATTATTGATTTAAACATAACATGTATGAAGTATATAATCCATATCGTAAGAGTAGTTTCTAAAAAAAAAAAAAACGAATCGTTGGATGGGAGCTAGGGGTTACCGACGAGCGAAAACAAATATTCAAATTTCTCCTCTAAGGAATCATATACATATATTTAAATATTCTGAACAAAATATGAAGCAAATCATTCTACCCGTAAATGATCTAGCTGAAATGGCAGTGGATGCACGGACGGACAAACATGCGGGTTGAATGACAAAATTCACTTTGTCGAACTTCTCCATATTCGTTGTGTCAATTTTTATTAGAACCTTGAAATATGCAATCAAAATACTTGTCATATAATATATAGAGCAAGGAAAATAAAATGCACGACTAAGTCGCACGAACTTGCTCTTATGTGCGATCACACTGTGGGTTTAAAGTCTTAATATATTTTAAAAACTTTTCATCTGATAAAAGAAATTTATTAATTTTTGGAGCCTTTATTTTATGCCACCTGCCAAAAATATAGCCTTGTTTAAGGAATGATTTTGTGAATACATATTTAAATATGAACAATATGCATGGAATTTACAGTTTAGATTGAAAAAAATGTTAAAAAATCAATTAAATCAGAAATAATTTGATTAAAAAAAATATCTGAAATTAATTTGAAACCAACACCAAGTGATTTCTTACACAAAAATCTCAATTTATGAGAAAAACAAATTTAAAAATTGTTAGAGCGGATTCTTAAAAAAATATTTTTTTTTTATTTATGTAAAATTTTGAATATATTTTTAAGAAAAAAACTTGGTACTTGGTTCGTACTTATTTATACGGAGTTTAAAAATTAATTTTGAAAAAAAAAAATCATCCACCCATTTTCGAAATTTGAATTTTCAAAAAAATAATTTTTAAATTTTTTTTAAAAATCCAAAATTTGATTTTTTTGAAAATTTTGATATACAATATTATTCAAACTTATTAGGAGCTTTTTTGTGAAAAATTTAATTGAAATTGGTTCAACAGATAATGAGATAGTTGAAAACTCAAAAAAAAAAAAAATTGTTTTGAAACTTTTTTTAAAAATCCAAAATTTTGGTACACATTATTTTTAAAATTATTGCAAAAATTCTGTTTTAAAAAATTGATCAAAATCAGTTGAACCGTTTTTGAGAAAATTAAAAAAATGGTTCCATGGGAGGTACCATTTAAAACCATTTTTCCGACATTTTTTTTTTTATAAAATGGTAGAATTTTTGTAAAAAAAATACTGAATTAAAAAAAAAAAGTTGTGGGAACGTTTTCAGAAAGATAAGATTTTCATAATTTGGTAAAAAAAATTTGTACGGCAGGTAACGTTATTTTTGGTCTTAAAAAAAAATGAAAAACACGTGTGGGGCAAGTGCCTAAAAAACGCTAAGTACCAAGTTAAAAGAAAATCGACCCACCCGTTTAGGCTACAGCCGAAAGGATAGACAGACAGACAGACAGAATTGCCAGACCCACTTTTTTCGATTCGCTATCATTGTAATGTCAACTTTGATTAAAATCTCGAGGTTAATTTTTTTTACGAATGCTATATAGTAGGTACCTACCTAACCTACATACATATGTACAATGTACATATGTGTATATGTACATCGCAAGTAAAAAGCATATTCATTCAAACTCATTAAGTCTTTAATTTTCTGAGTAAGGGCAATAATATGATCCGACCACACAATGAATCTATTCATATTATCGAGAGCGCAATAAAATAAACACTCAAACTCTTAATCAAATTTCGAGCTTCATTCGAAAAATTCAATCTGAATTCTGCTTAAAATATACTCGTTCAACCAAAAACTTTTAATTCTCATGAAAATCACCGCACCAAATAAACAAAAAATTAAATTGGCAGGTCAATTAATTTTCGTTAAAAGAAATAAATAGTGTTCATCATTTTTCTTATACTCTCACTAGTCACAGATCAAATAAATAAATATAATTATTATGGACATTTATAAAAATATAAACAAAAAAAATAAAATAAAATAAAATAAAAGAAAAAATATCAAAAAACCATTCAACTATTTGTATGAATCTACATGAACAAAAAAAAAAAAAAACTACAAAACAATCACACACGAATAACAACTTAAAAAATTAGAGCTCAATTGCTTTGAAAGCAATTTTTTTTTAATTCTAAATCAAAATAAAAATAAAAGCAAAAACATAAAACAAAATAAAAAAAAAGAATAGAAAAAAAGAAATATTGCACGCACGCGGTAATGGCGGGTTGTTCCGGATCGAGTTCCATTGAATATTTTTGTTTGTTTTTTATTTGCAAAAAACTACGACGCAATTTATTTATTTTTTTGTTCCACCTCATTTATGTCCCTCCTCTCTTCATGGACAAAGTCCATCTATGTTGCCTGAAGGAGATCCTGTGACGATTGTTGCCGATGATGGTGGTTAAGACGAAAGACGATATGAAAACTATATATGAAAATGAAGGTCGTTTTTATGCTTAGTTGCATTTTGCTTAATTTTGTTTTTAATTTTTTGTTGGTTTTTTCTTATTCGTATTTCTTTTTAATATGCTCTCTTTTGTTGTATGTATATGCTGATCAAACATGTTTTGAGTCGAATATTAGACAGGTATGAGGTATGTCTTTATCTTCACTTCTTAGTTTTGAGTTTGAACAATAATTGCATTTAAAGACTCAAATCATTAAGAAATAAAATTGATGCTAATAATAACTTTAAACATTTTGGTTATACAGACTTGAACATTTTGGAAGTGCATGTTAATTAAGATTGCATTTTTTGGTAAATTTAGGGTTAAAAGATGTGTGTGTCTATGGATCTATGTCTACTTTCACCAAAAGATAGAAATATTAAATCGGCCCACTGAGTTAAAAAAATGTGGGTTTTACAATTCTGTTCCTCTGCCTGGCTGTCTGTTCGGCTACATCCTTAGGGATAAGTTGATTTTCTATAAACTTGGTTCCTAGTTTTTTTTTTACATTCTCCTGACAATTACATATGTATGTATGGGTCAAAAAAAAAAAAGAATTACTTAGAGGATACAAATTTATTAAAATTCAATCAAAAAACTTAAAACATTATGTTGTAGCTTTTTTAAAATTCAAAAATCCATTCTATTATTTATTTTTTAAATTAAATTGTTTTGATTAATATTTTTTGCAAAAATTATTTTCAAACTCCTGGATAATGGTGTTTAAATGGTGTTTGTTCAGAAAACACGATGTTAAACTGACCACTATATTTTGGCATTTGAATACTGAAACTACGTGCTAAAATACTTCTCCGCTTACAGGGAATATAGGGGATGAAAATAAAAATCTGAAAAAAAATAGGCAATAATTTTTTTCTTACTAAGAGCTGATTTATGCCTATCCTATTTAAAAAATGTTTTTGATCATGACGTTTCAAATTTAATAAATATAGGTACATCCAAAAATGTAATTTCTTACGAAACAAGTAATGGGTGATTTTTTAAGAGGTTTAGAACTTAAAAAAAAAAAAAAACACAAAAAATTCGAAAAAATGAATGAAATATTTATTTGAATCGATAGTTTGAACCTTGCAATTTAATGTTTAAAGATAATTTCATGCAAATGTTGACCGCGGCTGCGTCTCAGGTAGCCCATCCGCTGAGTCCAATTTTGGCATACTCTTTCACACATATCGGCCGGTATCTCACGAATGAATGCATGGATGTTGGCTTCCAGTGCGTCAATCGAAGCGGGCTTGTCCCTATAGACATTAGCCTTGACATACCCCCACAAAAAATAATCTAATGGTGTCAAATCGCACGATCTAGGCGGCCAATTGACCGGCCCGAAACTTGAAATTAACTGTTCACCAAACTCGCCTCGCAATTGCGCCATTGTTTCGCGTGCTGTGTGGCATGTGGCACCGTCTTGTTGAAACCACATATCATGCAAGTCAAGAACTTCCATTTCGGGCAAAAAAAAGTTTGTTATCATCGCTCGGTAGCGTTCACCATTGACAGTAACGCTGCGATTCGCATCATCTTTGAAGAAATATGGCCCAATAATGCCGCCGGCCCATAAACCGCACCAAACAGTGGCTTTTTCGGGATGCATTGGTAGCTGTTGCAATGCTTCTGGCTGATCTTCACTCCAAATGCGGCAATTTTGCTTATTTACGTACCCATTCAACCAAAAATGAGCCTCATCGCTGAACACAATTTTTCGATAAAAAAGCGGATCCTCGGCCAGCTTTCCAAGAGCCCATTCACCAAAAATTCGGCGTTGTGGTAGGTCGGCTGGCTTTAGTTCTTGCACCAGCTGTATCTTAAAAGGCTTTACGCCCAAATCCTTCCGCAAAATTTTCCACGTAGTGCTGTAACAAAGGCCTAACTGCTGGGAACAGCGCCGAATCGACATTTCGCGGTCTTCTGTCACACTAGCTGATACGGCCGCAATATTTTCTTCACTACGCACAGTACGTAAACGTGTTGGTGGTTTAATGTCTAACAAAGTAAATTTGGTGCGAAATTTGGTCACAATCTTCCGAATAGACTGCTCAGAAGGTCGAGAATGCCGACCATAAAATGGAAGCAGCGCGCGATGAACATTTCGAACCGAGCACGAATTTTGATAGTAAAATTCAATAATTTGCAAGCGTTGTTCATTTGTAAGACGATCCATGGTTAAATTGCAAACCAAACTGAAGCTGTTTGACAGTGACACAAGGTACTAAACACACGTCAGCTGTCAAAACCAGTGTTGCCAAAACCAAACCAGCTAAAAAATCACTCGTTAGTACTGGTAATTTTCAATTTTCTCAAATCCTAAGGAGATATAAAGCCATCTGGTTTTTAGCTTTCGACTAAAAATTGGTAACAGCATCTAAAACTAGTAAACTAATAAATTAAATAAAAAAAAAAATGCTAAAATTTTTTTGAACATTTTGAGTTTGAAAATAATTTTTACAAAAACACATCAAAATAACTTAATTTAGAAAACAAATATTAGAATGGATTTTTGACTTTTAAAAAAGCTACAACATAAAGTTGTAAAAAGGAATTCAAAAATGAATTCAAACCTGTGAAAGAAGGCATCTTAATTCTTAATGATTTCTAAGTGTTTTTTTTTCATTTTCTATTTATGTAATTATTTAGTAATTTTTGCTAAGCTAAATTTCACTAGTGTTTCGCAAAATAATTATTTATTTCTCATTGAAAATTTCCTTTGCCTTTGGACGGACACGTGACAACTCAATATTCATAGTACATTCCAAAGTTTACCATTTTAACCTTAAGCAGCCCATAGACACTACACTTGTGCCTGCACCGGTGTACTGACACCGGTGTGGCATTCCACCACACACGCCACACCACCACCGACACCAAAAATCAAAAACTTTTGCCTTTTACTCGCTCCGTGTCTGACACCGATTCGGTGTGCGCACCAGCCCACACACAGCACAAATTTCCGTACACCGACACCGACACCGGTGCAGACACAAGTGTAGTGTCTATGGGTTGCTTTAAATCTGTAAATAATTACAAAATAACCTAAAATTTACGACTAATTTTGACTGAAAGAATCTGATGGTTTTTCTTTTTATATATAGACTGAAGTTATTTTTTTTTTTTTAGTTTAATTGAATAATAATAATGATCATTTTAACTATAATGTCAGTAAGACCTAAGGTTTATGCAATGAATATTAAAGAAACCGTAATTCGTAATAATATTATGTACAATCTAGAACTACCCTTATTAAGCAATTGAAAACTATTTATCTCCATTCGTGCCGACTTTATCAACACGCACACCAAAATGATTGGGAGTTGTAAGTGACTTTACAGCTTGGTTCGGTTCTCCATCACGAGCTGTCGCGACACCAATTTATTTATTTATTTAAATATCTATATCTTATATATTTATCATTGTATAATTAAAAATTATATATATATACATAATAAATTCAATCACGGGACATTATTAAATTATAAATATTTGCGATCTTGATTTTATTTTTATAGATTATTTTCATGCAAGTTTTAGTTTTAGCTATCTATTTAAATCAATTCATTTTTACTAAGAACTTGAGACAAGCGTAGGTATATCTTCTACTTAATGTTGATGTCGATTTAAAAAAATCTATTTTCGTATGACACTTTCGTTTTTGTGGAGTTCATTTCAACATAATTATGATAGATGATGTCTCGATACAATTTTTTGCGGTAAATTTAAATTTGACTTGTGACGTTCCGCCATGTCATACAGTGGAGCTAAAGTAGGTTTTGTATTTATTAAATTTCCGTTGGTTTCGAGTTCTTAGAAATTAAAAAAAAAAAAAAAACAAAATTAAAAAGAAATAAATTCTTTTAACAGTACCCTATTTGATGAGCGAATTTGATAATTGTAGCAGATTTATTGAAGAAGTCTCCACTTTTTTTTCCCACAGGAACATTAATTTTGTATGGCAATATAAAATGTTTGTTTTTATTCTTATTTGTTTCTTTTATTTCTCTCTTTATAATTTTCGATGATTTTTTGCATTTAGTTTTTTTTTTTTACAAATTTTGAAACTCTCCAAGGATAAATTTTAGCTTTTTTAGAAATAATTTCGTGTTGTCTTGTTGGAGATCACAAGTAAATTAAATTTAGAACTAGCAGCGTGCAAAAAAAAAGTGGAGACTTCTCGAAATAATCTGTTACAAGTGTAACTGTGTGTCATTGTTGTCGGGAATTTCCCATTAATGTTTCATAAGGTATGTACATTCTTAAATTTATTCTGACCATTTCCTATAAACTGTTCCACTGTATTAAACCATGGTTCAATGATAACTTAAATTGTTCATAACCTTTTTCTTCTGATAAACGCAATATATTAAATACGCAATTTCTCTCACAGCTTCAAATTGGTTAGTGGTAATTGTTGATTTAAATTCCATTTCCATTTATGACTAATTGAAGATTTTTATTAATAAAATTTCATTCGAACATCAATAAAGTTCATAAAAGTGTTTTTTTTTTTTGTTTAAATGTCTCCAAAAATATAAATGCCACCGCCGTCGATGCTGGCCGCCGCCACTGAGAAAATAAAAGAAAAAATCACGTGCTTAGTTTAAATAAATAGGATTGCAAACCGAGTATAACAATGGTGGTTTTTTGGCAGAATAAATTATTGCAAATTCAAAGCTCTACAGATTAATAAAATAGCTTAACCCCAAAAAAAGAAACAAGAGTTACCAAATAGTTTTTTTTTTTTATTATTTATTGACGCAGCTGTTCACAAAACCAATTCAGCAAAGTTTCTTTTGTTTATGTTTGTTTTTTATTGTTCTCCCAAATTAACATTGAAAAAAAAAAAAAACCAAACGGCAAAAATAGAAAAGTAAACATTTATGCAAACAGTTTTGTTTTGTTTAGTTTTTTTTTTCTAAAAAAAGTGCCGTAAGCTTTTTGAAGTTCATCGCTCTAAATAATTGCTTCCAAACTGGTTTAAAGCAGATTGATGTAAATACGAATAAGGTAAGAAGGAAAGTTTTGGTTTTGTTTTTGTTTTTGTTTTTGTTTTTTTTTTTTTTTAGGCATCTTGTATCTTATTTTAAAGTTTTAATCTTTTTCTTGTCATAACTAAACTTTATGAAACTTTGCAAAGTTGATTTTAGAAGTGTGCCAGAACTTGTTCTATTGGGTAGGTCAGTGATTTTAAAACATGATTGAGATTATTAAAAAAATGTGATTTGAAAATTTGCATTTTATATTTATGTATTTTAACCTGTCCATGTTTCTACTTAAAAAAAAAAAAAGTTATTCAAAAAACAAACAATTCTTTCAGAAAGAAAAATATAGGAAGGATGAACTTTTCATGAATCTGAAGAAGGGCTGCAAGAAAAACTTTAGTTTTTGGGACATTAGGCGTGTTTTTTTTTTGCAACCCCGGTAGAATTACACGAAAAAAAACGACCACGGGAATTAGCGACACCATCACAGAAACAAAATAAAGTTTTCATACAAACTATCGATAACATGTATATAATTTTGGTCGGTAACACAGTTTTTCTGTGCGCTAAGTTAAGCCCATTTAACATGGTGATTGTTTAGCACCGAAATCGTTTTTTTTCATCTAATTCCCCCCGGGCGGGCTTGCAAAAAACACGCCTTTTATGTCACAATGACCCTGTTCTAAATCAGCAACATTGAAAAACGCGAATTGTTCTAGATGTATATCTCCCAAGCTGTTGCTTTTAGAAGGAATGTTCTTAGGACAAAAGTTTTAGGTAATGAAACCAACTTTTATTTTTTGACGTATCAAAGGACACACTACTGGCCAGTCAAATTCTCGGCAATAACCCTATTTACAGAAAAAAAAAAACTCCGGTCTCCTCTTGATTCGGAACCAATAAAGTCCGGAAATTCAAATTCGAAATATTTGCAAAGCTACGCGCAAGCACATAGGCGCCTTACCAATTTTTAACACCTGAGATAATTAAAAAACCAATGAATCCTTAAATTTTTTTATTTTTTTGTTTTTTCGATTTAAATTCAATTATTTTATTTAATAACCATCAGTTTGTTAATTCAATTTTTTATACATTATATACGAATGCTTCTAATGTCTTATCAAAATTTTCATAAAAAAACATTTTTTAAGGTTTTACAAAATGTTTCAAATTTATTTTTAGATTTTGAATTTTTTTTTTGTTGAATGTACATAAATTATTTTCTCCTTAAAATTAAAAATAAAATATTTGTATAAAGAAATTTGTTAAAAAAAAATATTGCTCCAAAAATTTCAAAATCTGTCCTCATTAATAAATAAAGATTAAAGAAATCAGTATAATACCAAGGTTAAATAAAAGCAAGTATGAGCGTCCCGGCGGACACTTTATTTTTCTTGTTCAGTCAATAGTTTCTTATAAGAATTAAAATGTGCAAAAATAAAAAAATAAATAAAAAGACATAACCTCTAATTTATGTATGTATGTATAGGTTTTTAAGTGTATAAAACAATTGTTTAACAAAAAATTCCATCTTTCTTGAGATTGAGAATTAAAATGGGCTTATTCAGAAGATTGATCAGAAATCACAAAAATTGCGCACAATACAACAAAATTCACCCGGCTATACACAGTGACACATACTTACATATAATAATTCTAATAATAAATTAATTTTAAAATTAAATTGATTTAAAAATAAAATGCTAAATTGTTGGGTTACAATATTTATTTGTCACTTAATTGATATTCAATTTCTAAGTGTTTTTGGCTCGATGGATGCCGTCTAATTCAATTCAGCCGGAAACGATTTTATAAGTGTTTACAAACAATATATAAATTATTATTGTTGATATTTTATAAAATAAAATATTTGTATTTACTTATGAAAATATATAACTCACTTTTTTCTCTGTGTGCTTTGAAATTTGAAAATACTTTTAGATATAAGCTTCTATGTCACTCTATAAATGTAAAGTGTTTTTTTTTTTTTGATTTTATAGATATTTGGTTTTTAAATTGGCATCACTGTTTCTGATGACAGTGAATTTGACAGATGATTTGTATCTATATTTTAATATTTCACTTGCGCTATATTCGACAAAATTATCTTGTCAATAACCAGTTAAATGGCCATTGACCTCATATAATAGAAATGATGCATGGTACTTATAACATTTTCTAATGCAAAATCAGTTGATGGTGAACATAAAATAAAGTTGAACTTGATGCACCAACTATTATAACTTGCTCATTTACAAAGATGATGCAATAAATAAAACAACGATTGATCATCGTCCTTTACTCATGAGAACCTCTTGAAGGTTAATTTAAAAAAAAAAAAAACTTTTGTTTTCTTCTCAGGTTGACGAATAAATGAGGAGGTATAAAATGTAAACAGGAGTAAACATGAATGAATTTTTAGTGTTTTTGTTGAATACGAATTACTTCATTCAACTGAAAAAATATTGTAGGTATAGTAAGATAGGTATCTAAAATGAACTGGAAGTTATGAGTGAATTTCATAATTCGATGATATTAACGAAGCAAGATAGTGTATACTACGGAGTACGGAATATATCTAAGTAAAGTAGATATATAAGTTATATCTTTTTGAGATTAGGTATAGAGATTAGATAGATATGTTGTTTATCAGAAGATAAGATTGGACTTTGACGTAGTATAACCTTTTTTCCGGGGAACTATAAAAATTGGGGAGTATATTTAAAGAAACCACGTGATGAACAAGAAAGTTGATCAAACATTGCTGGCTACTGAAGCCAATAGGCGGGTTCAAGGGATTACATTTTACATCTGATTTTCAGATTTTTGAAGTTATGTCATTGAACACTAAAAAAAAATCTGAAATTTCAGTCAAAAGTCGTTGTGTAAAATTCTTGAATCTATAAGATATTTATATTATTGTAAATTAAGCATTGAGATTGAGGAGTTGTGAGGGATGCTATAAATTATTTTGTTTAGTTTTTTAAATATTTTTATTGAGATGTATTACCAACAAAATATAGCAAAACTATTGAAAATAGTTCAATATGAAAATTGTTCCACAAAAATGTTATGCCAAATTCTGGGAAGATTGTTTTTATTATTATTATTATTAAAACTTTATTGGAAACATAAATAAATTACATTAACAATAATTTAAATATAGCGCTAGCTACCAGGACTTTTCGCTATATATTGAATATAAGATTAACGTTAAATAACTCGATCTAGATTAAGTTTAAGTAAAATAGTATAAACTAGTTTAATGTTGGTTTCTGATGTGGATGATAAAAGTTGTTGTAGGGATTTACTGGAGATTGTTTTTAAAAACTCACTAAACAATAAACAAAAAGTTCGTTCATCGATTTATTTGAAAATTAGTACAAAACATTTTCATGTTAATTTCTACAGGCTACAGGGAGAATACGAATTTTTGTTTAAGCTCATCTTAAACGGGTACTTAGGTGGTTTTTTAAATTTTCTTGAAAACATCTCCAACGACTACCCATGCGCTGCAAATACCATGTTGCTGCGTTCGTCTTTATTGTGTTTCTCGAAAAAAGCAAAAAAAAATGTTCGAAGTAGAAGGTACCAAAATATATGTTTTTTGACACTTTAAATATTAAAGAAAATATTAATGCAAAAAATGTTACAGTTGTTCTAGATACAATTTGAAAAAAAAAAAAACCTTTTAATAAAATTTAAAAATTTCTATACTCTGCGACAGTGACGTACATAGATAGCTTGTTACTATGACGGAGGGTATTAGTATTAAATTCCATAAATATTTTTTTATAAAGTTTTATTTTTATTACATGTGACAAAAGCAAACTTGCGATATATGCGGTAAGTTATGCATTCGTAAAAAAATCGAGCTCGAGATTTTGTTCAAAGTTGACATTACGATGATAGCGAAGTCGAGTGGGTCTCGCAATTCTGTCTGACTGTCTGGTCTTTTCGGCTGTAGCCCGCAAACGGGTGGATCGATTTTCTTTGAACTTAATACTGGTACCCACCGTTTTTTGGACACAGATTTTTTTTTATTGTTTTTAAGACCAAAAATAACGGTACCGTCCTGCCGTAGGTACACATTTTTTTACCAAAATATGAAAATCTTATTTTTCTCAAAAACGTACCCACAACTTTAAAAAAAAATCAGTAATTTCTTTTACAAAAATTCTACCATTTTATAAAAATAAATTTCGGAAAAATGGTTTTAAATGGTATCTCCCATAGAACCATTTTTTTGATTTTCAATTTCCTCAAAACCGGTTCAATTGATTTTGAGCAATTTTTTTATAGAGAATTTTTACAATAATTTTAAAAATATTGTGTTGCAAAAATCTTTTTTTTTTTATTTGTAAAAAAAGTTTCAAATTTTGTTTTTTTTTGAGAACTTAATAATTCGAAAACGACCTGTTCGATTTTTCTTAAACTGGGCACCTAAATATAAATATATATATATGTAATATGTATGTACAAGAATAGCTCGTTTAGAGTAATAAGATAAGTTATCTCATATAACTATTTGATGTCAGTTTTCTGATAACAGCAATTATTAGTTCGTGTTTTTTAAATCATGTGTATTATTTTAATGTTCTTAAATAAAAATTACTGAATTGTTTAAAATAAATTATTATCCAATGCGCAACTATAAAGAACCAATTAAGTAGGTAAAATGCTTTTCAGAATAATCGAAATACAACACGTTTGTTAATTTAAAATTGAACTTTTATTTTTACTACCCATTCAAAGAGCAATAACTGCATAATAATGCACATACTTATGAACACATTTTTATTGATCGATTTAACGGAATTGTAGGCGCCAAGTAATAATTTCCATTAAGCTAACTACAACTATACTTGAAGACTATTATAGTAGGTACACAATGGAGGAGTGTTGTGTGATAAAAGTGAATAAAAAAAAAATCCGCATATACATATAAGTACAAAGATATATTGTCATGTATATGTAGGTAGGTTAGGTATTTACAGTATGACGATGTCAAGCATTGAAAATTTTAGCAATTGCGCATTTCTACGTGTGAAACAAGTTGATTTTGACAGTGAAAATATTTTATTATCGCAACAACTATGTACATACATAGTTTTGTTTTTAGAAAGAAAAATTTTTAAAATAGAAAAAAAAAACTGCAAAATTTCGATTCACCTAATAGCTAATTAAATTTTTTATTTAATTTACAATTTTCACATTTTTTAATGACTCAACAAAATTAATTTACATCAAGTTCAAGTGAATGAATGCGAATACTCAGAATGCCCTTGTGGAGTAGGTACACAAATAATTGTATCTAGCCTAGCTATATACATGTTTTAGGGATTTTATAAAAGTCTATTTACATAGTGGTATAGGTTAAGTTTATAATTTGTTCTTATAGTACATACATTCCGTAACATTTGAATAGCCTCACCCTTTCAATTTCTTACAGACGGCTGTTTTTGATACTTCTTTGATCTCTACATAAGGAAATATATATTTAAAGACAAGGAAAAAGAACGCTCTCTGATATTAAGAGAATTTTTTTTAAGTAATTTCGAAACGAAATTTTCTGAGCTTGTTTTGTTTGCAGGCACCAAAACGAACATTTTGCTTGTAACATTAAAATAGCTCCGACTTCGTTCTTTTATACATTGTAAGATATAATTTGTCAGGATAGGTATAAGAAAGTTATCAAGAAGTGATAAAACAGTTATGTTTAGTGTTTTTTTTCTTTTTAAACGTTTAATGGGAGGACAAAATTCATTAAAAGCTACAGAAATTGGCAAAATAGAGGCATATCGGAAGCAACGGCTGACGTTTTATATGAATGAAATTTGATTCGAAGCCCCAAATTAGTAAATATTTTTTTTTGTTTTAATCCATTATTGTACGCAAAAAACTACAAAAACCGTACATTTTCAATTCTTTTAATCTATAAATGACGAAAATAATATGATAAGCTTCCAACTCCAACGCCTCTCTGAATAAAACAAGGCACGGACCTGGGTTAGAAGTTAGCCAAATGATCTAAAGTCGAGTTATCAGAAGTGTCTCACACCTAAAGCACTTAATACTGAAGAAAAACCCTCGTTTTAACAATGCTCGTAAACTATTACGGCTTAATTTAGCAAGATACCCCATGCCTTCGCATGGCAGCATCCAGCCAA
Organism: Epistrophe eligans; assembly: GCA_951394125.1. Taxonomy (NCBI): domain Eukaryota; kingdom Metazoa; phylum Arthropoda; class Insecta; order Diptera; family Syrphidae; genus Epistrophe; species Epistrophe eligans. The sequence goes on from OX596029.1 coordinate 36,198,277, forward strand.
ACGATTGGCAAAAATGATCTTTTTAGTTGAAAAAAGTTAAACTTTGACGGACTTGAAAAAAGAATATTTGTTTTTGGATCGTTCTAATAGTCGTGACGAATAAGTTTTTTTTTTTTTTTTTTAAACTTTATTTAACTAAAAAAGCTATTTGAAAATACAGTTTTTATGTTAAAATCAATTTTTAACATAAATTATGGCAAGTTTCTTAAATGTAAATATATTTTGTTAATTTTTTATTTTATATGGCATATTGGGTGCAGTATAATTGTACTGCACTATTGATTTAATTTTTTTAGACTGTAAAATAACTGCGGATTAATACAAAACCATATTGGAAACAACCTTTCCTAAGTTTCAGTGTATTTTAGAACAGCTGTCAATTTGTTTGCAGCAAGACAACGCTTCGATTCACACAGTTTGCATTAAAACGTTGAAAAGCCAAAATATGCGGCAATAATCCTGACCACGCTAACTCTTCTTAAAAAACTGTGGGGTTGTCAAACACGTTAGGTTTATGGTGTCGGAAAGATGTCTACAAGAAAAGTAAAATTCATTGAAGGTATAGCAAAGTCGCCTGGGCCAATATTTCATAAAAATCTTTAAGGAATCATTAAAAACTTTGTTTGATTTCTTAAACGATCGTATTTTTGGCGCAATTCCAAACAAGGGAGGCTCTACAAAGAACTTAAATAGTTGTGTTAAATGTAGAAAATAAATACAAATTATTTGCTTTTCAAAAATTAATCAATTCGTTTCTATTTCTATTACATAAATACTGTGAGGCTATTATAATGTTACAAATACAAATAATACGCAAACAAAATTAGTTTAGAAAATTCCTTTAGCTCTTAGAAATTAGTCAAAACTTCTCTTATTACAACTTAACATGTCTTTCCTTGCTACTCAATAAACATTTTCGAAGAAGTAACAAAAACAGTTAATTAAAAAGTAAACTATGTGTGAGGCTATCCAAATGGGTCGGACTGTATATCACTTTTATTATTTAAATATTGCAAATACAAAATATGTTTGCTAAGTTTTATTTATCTAATGGCACGAATAATGTCAGAGTGTTAAAAAAAAAAAAATCAAATGATACTGGCATTGTCATGCAGATGTTTACTAACAATTATTCTATTTTCATTATAAATTCTGCTCAGAAAAATAATCAAGTAAATAAATATTGATTAAAAATATGTTTTAACAACTTTAGTCAACATAATAAAGATGTTGATGTCTTTTGAAGATAATTTCCCTATTTCTGTGTTATTCCCGTAATTTCCTGGAATTTCTTTTAATTTTGAAATCCGGTAGGTACTTCTTGGTGATGCAGTATAAAAGCATTTAAAAATAGCTATATTGATTTTTAATTTTTTAAATATATAACTCGGCTGAACATAATCAGATTTGCATGGGGATTTTATTTGTTGAATCTATATTCATCCAGGTAAACACAGTATGGAGTCGAAAATTGAAAATTTCTTCCAGAAAACTAGAAAAATTGTTAAAACCTGAAATTGCATACTTTCAGGGGTAGATGCCGGAGATATCTAAAAATTCCATTTTGTATAAGAATGAGAAATTATTGATCTAAGGAATGATAAAACTTCGAACTGACAATAATCGATAATAAACGAAAAGTACCAGGATCGAATCATAAATCAACATTTTTTTAATTTTTCGCTTTGTCTTTCAAAGTAAAAAACGGCACATAATTGGCGAGGGCCTTGTTATATTATAATTAATCCCCTTTTCAGTCTAAAATTTCAGAGTGAATTAAATACACAAAAATTCGAGCCCTTTTCATTAATTTTTTAGCGTTTTGTTCCTTGTAAACACTTGTAAGCTCCTTCTAAGCCCCTTGTTAGCACCTTTTTAGCGCCTTGTTAGTGTCTTGTTAGACCCTTGTTTGCTCCTTGTTAGTCCCATGACGCTTGTTTTGGCCCTTGTTTGTGTTTGGTCAAAACTTTTTATACCCTCATTAAAAACTATTTAATTTTTCTAGGTGAAATCATTTAGTTCATCTGGCAAAAATGTCACTTTTTTTCTGGCCACATTTGGTATGTTTATTTGATAATAATTCATAAGATTCTTTTTTCCAATGTAATCACAAATTATCCGAATTAATAAAAGTGATACTTCGATTTTTTTGTCCTTAGACATTTTTTTAAAAAGTATAAAAGAAGAACTTTCGAATTTTAAGTTTGAAAAGTCATAACTAATGATAATTTTCAAATTAAAAAAATGCATTCTAACTCAGTTCAATTTTTGATTTCATCCCAATGTCATTTTTTATTTATGAAACAAAAAAATATTTATGAACTAAAAAATTTGAAAAATAAAATGAAAAATTTTAATAATGTTAATATTTTTAGCCCCAAACACAATGCAATGCTATTTTTTCAATTTAACTTATTTCATAGGTATAGCACATTAAATAAACTATATTCGACTCGTTTCTGAAACCCGAGCTTATAACAATCAACACGAACGTGTTGGCATGCATTTCCATACATACTCTCTGTTATAAATATTTATGTGCAAAAAAAAAAAAAACAAAAGCCTTCTCCACTTTCAGTAAATCTATAGCCACTCTTCTGTAAAATATCTAATAATGACTCAAAGTGGAAGAAAAAAAATAAGGAAAAAAAAAAAACAATAAAAGACCACCAAACAAATTATTCGAGGATAGCCGAAAAAATTTCCATTGCGAATTTTATTCTTCCCAAGGCGCAACAAAAATAAAAGTACAAAAAAGAAAAAAAGAGAAAAGACATCACATATTTTGATATCAAATTAAGATAGGTACCTGTGTATAATTTTATTTGTAAAAAAATTTGATTAATAAAATAAAAAATAAAAGATTAAATACAAAAAAGATTGGGAAAAAAAGAAACAAACAAATTTCATTCACAAATTAAAAAAAAAAAATTATCAAGATAGTAAGACGAAGGAGGTATTTATATGCGAAGTATAGATATACAATATACATATCTGGTTTGGAGGCATTTTTTTTTCTCTTGATAATGTGTAAATAATCGTTTGTAAACAAAAATCAGCTGTATTAAGTTGAGATACTTTTAATATCATCATAATAATAATGCTGAGATAAAATCAAGATACATAAACTCTGATGCTGACCTTTATAATACAAGACATACAAAAATATATTTACACAAAAAAAAAAAAAAAAACTCTAACCACGTGCATCTAAAATGTATCCGATGCATGAATCTCAACAAAAATTTTCAATTAAAAGATTTTAAGAGTTTCATGGATTAAACTCAAAAAAAAAAACTTAAAGACCTTCCCATCTCTCTATACTCATTTACCACATGCAATAACAAAAACAACAACAACAAAAACTACATGTTAAAATAAAGATTATACGCATTAGTAAGCATTTCTCCATGTCCACATTCGTAAACTAATGCTTCGTTAGATATTCAGATATTCATAAATTTATACTAGAAATACAAAAAGAACAAAAAAAAAAGACTCATCGCTCTGTTTAGATACTTGTTCGTTTTTTTTTTTTTAATTTGTTTTATTTCTAAACAACACATGCGCACAAATGTATATAAACACATACATCTAAGCATTTGCGTCTAAACAAAAGTATCTAGATTCACAATCAACCAAACACAAAAGAACATCACAGTCTGAGTCAGTTTTTTTAAACTACATAAATTTTATATAATTTGAAATTTCATGAATAAAAAAAAAAAACTTAAAAATCGCTAGCTTCACATCTTAGGACTTCTCTCCAATTCAACTTTGAGTTCAAGTCAAACAAAAAAACCTAAACCATATACAAAGATTTTACTGGAGAAATTGATTAGTCAGCCATCAGCATACAGGCGGCAGCACTTTCGCAGTATTTTTTTATTTTTTTTATTTTATATATCTCATTTATTTACCAACAGTAAACTGAAACCAAACAAAAATCAAAAACCAAACCTAAACGTATCTAAACTATGTGTAACTTCACTGTGTTTCAACTGTGAGAAGTGTACCTATGAATGTTAAGCAAATGATTTTCTGATATTTTTTCTCCAACAAATCGGCAATGTTGGCATTCTTGCTTTGAATTGCAAACTGTTCGGTTGTGTTGCACAGACGAAGTTTAAACAACAACAAAAATCAAAAAAAAATAATTACACTGAACGCAACATTTGAATTGAAATTGAAAAAAAATATATGTAAATATTTATAGCTTTTTTGTATTGAATTAATTCAATAGGAATTTAATAATTATTAATAAGTCTTATAATTAAATTTAATTAAATCAAAGTAATAATTAAATTTAATTGAATTGATTAAAGAAGTTGTTTAAATTTATTAAAAAAGAATTAAATCTATTTAAAAAGTAAATTTGAAGTAAGAAAAACGCGATTTATTAAAAGTTTTTGAATAATTTTTTTTTCTTGAAAAAGTCGTTACGGTTTTGTACTTAAATTTTTTTTCTTTGAAAAAAAAAAAAAAAATACTAACGCGGTTAAAAGTTTCAAACTTGGATATACTTAAATTTATTTAATTTTTCACGAAGATTATTCTTGGATTGAATCTCAGGAAATATGAGTTTTCACAAAAGTAACTCAAGAACGCCTCTGGCGCCAACAGAATACACCGTGAGTAGAATATTTTTTGAATCCTGTTTTTTTTTTTCAAAGTTTGATTTCATCATCTCCTCTACCCTTTTCCCTTCCTTTTATACCGCCCAATTATCATCCCTTTTTTTACTTCATGTAAATATTATCAAAACTTGTGTTGGGGTTTTCGAGATAATTATACATTCTATAGCGGCTTTCGAAAAACTGTGAGTTTTTTTAGTGTTGCGTGATAAAATATCCTAAATAAAAAAAGAAAAGGACAAACAAATCTTATGATGTGCCTACATATATAATTATGTCATTCTCTTGAGTATTATAGTTGTCCGTTACTAGGGATACGAATTATTTTGGACGAAATGTTTGGTAGCAAAAAGCAACCCCTATATATAGTACCAACCTATATGTTGTACCTTACCTATAGTTTGTTTGATGAAAACTGCAATTATTGTGTGATATTTGCGTGTGTGTGTAGTGTGTGCGTGTGTATGTGTGTATGTCGCGACGAGAATATATAGTTCTAGATAGAAGTTAAGCTTGAAATTTGCCAGTGGAATTTTCCACTCATGACGAAATGATAAAAAAAATTACAAAAAAAAAATATAAACTGAAAAAAAAGTAAACTGAAAAATGTTGGTTGTAAGCAAATTGTTATTTGAAAGAAGGTTTGCGGTTGCGTTTAAGTAGATTTTATTGGTTTGTCGTTGATTTTATTTATTTATTTATTTTTTGTATGCTTACTATTTATAATGAAGCTTAAAAGGCGGTTGTAGTTTTTTTTTTTATTATTGATGTTCTTTTATTTTTCTACTATAGTTTCTCATTTCTTTTTTTTATCGAAGACGAATTGAGGGAATGTTTTATGAACTTTATAAGTGTAATGAAGTCCTTGTTTTTTTCTTAATTTTTGTTGTTGGAATTTTCGACCTTTGGTTTGCAAAAAAAAAAAAATGGGAGAGGAGAGGAGAATAGAAGACATTTGAATTGCTAATGGATTTTGTGGCAGTTATTGTTTTTTTTGTTTCACTTTTTTTTATGATTGAGTGCTTTATGAATGATTATTAGTTATAGGAGGGTTGGAGAAAGGAAATAAAAAAGGTTGGTTTTTTGCTTTCTTTCTATTTAAAATTCGGTTTAATCTGATTACTTAATGTATATGTGAGTGTCTTTTAAAAGATGTTTCGATGGTTTGTCAAGTTCTTCGATCTTTGTTTTGTTGATTTTTTTTTTGCTGGATTATTTTTTTTTTATTATTGGACATTTGACGACCAATTTAAATGGTTAAAGTGGCTGCTAGCATCAAATTATTCCTCGTTAATATTCCTCATATGAATTTCCATTTCAATATAACGAACAAATATTTCTGACACTCAGGTAAATTATTAACTCCATGTGCTTTTTTTTATTTTTCGAGGAATTTTAATAAGTCTATAAAATCTATAATTATTCCCATGAATACATTAGGTATTGCTTATGAAATTCATATACATACATACATACCTATAAAAAAAAATAACAATTTAAGCAAATTAAATGGCGTAACGCAATTTGTTTTATTAGAAACCGGGTAGGTATTTACTTATCTGAATTAGTGGAAAGTTTAACTAACAAAAAACTAAAATTAATTATATTGGGGACCTAATATATTATAACAAAAATGATTAAGGGTAGATGTAGTTAATATTTGCTTGTGGGGATCCCCCAGATGAATTGTAGATATTAATTATAGATTACTTATGATCTTTTTTTTTAAATTTTTGTCACACTTTGGATCGGTGGAAGAGTGAAATTTTTATATTTTATAATAAATCTTTCTAGAAGAATTTCGTACTCCAGCAATTTTTTTTTCTAATTGAACCTAACCGAAGTCTTGAGAGAAGGTTTGGTTTTATATATATTTAAATTAATTTATTGATTTTTTTTGTATTTAATTTTGTTTTAGCTTCAGTGACTAAATATTAGAAAATTTCGTTATCACTTTCAATTTATTATTTTAAGTTATATGTGGTGAATTTCTTGTCAACATTTTAATCTTTAAATAAAATCCAAGAAAATCAATTACGCCAAAATTTAAGAAAACACCTTCATCCGTTTGGACTGTAACTTGGTGTACAGGGTTTTGGATGTCGACAAAATACTTAGGCGTGTATTTTAGGTTAGATAAAGACAAGACAAAAATCTTTCGGAATGCGGGGGCTATTTCCCCCTGCATTCAAAATTTATATTTTAATTTTGTTTTAAAATAAAATTATTTAAAAAAAAAATAACTAACAAATTAATTTTCAAACACAAAATTTCGAAAACAAAAAATGAAACAAATTATGTTTCATTCAAACCTTCGAAACAAATTATGTTTAAACTAATTCTGATCAAAATTTTACATTATTAAGTATTATTTTTAAATACTTTTAGTTTTTGAGAAAATCAAAAATAACTAAATCTACTTTACTATACTTACTAAGTTATGAGCGGGTCGATTTTAAAATTGAATAAAACAAGTTGTATGTATATGAGATATCAATAAGATTTTGTCTTTATTTGAGAGCCCCATCAATGAAATTATGTGTGAAATATAACATCGTTCAAATGGCCGTCGCGGCTTCGTTGGGGGGCGCGGATTCAAAAGTTTCAGTTTTCGATGACATAAATGACGATGACGCATAAATCAGGCTGAATTTGACCGATGGCATCGATTATGTTGTCTTTGAGGGCCGCGGTGGTTTGCGGCTTATTCGCATAGACCTGCGACTTAAGAAAGCCCCACAAGAAAAAGTCCAAAGGAGTCAAATCACACGATCTTGGTAGCCAATTCACGTCGCCTCGGCGCTTGATAACCATGCCATGAAACCGCTCGTGCAGAATATCGATTGTGTCTTGAGCTGTGTGGCACGTAGCACCATCCTGTTGAAACCATATGTCTTCGGTGTCCATATAATCCAATTCAAGCCACAAGAAGTTGGTGATCATCGACCTATAGCGATCGCCGTTGACGGTAATGGCCTGGCCAGCATCATTTTCGAAGAAGTACAAACCGATGACGCCTTCAGCCCAAAATCCACACCAAACAGTAACTTTATTTGGATGCATTGGCACCTCGTGAACCTAGCGTGGATTGGTGTCGTCCCAAATCCGGCAATTTTGCTTACTCACGTACTTATTCATCCAAAAATGGGCCTCATCACTAAAGATGATTTTTCGACCAAAATTGGGATCAACTTCCAACTGCTCCAAAACCCAATCAGCGAACACACGACGCTGCGGATGGTGGTTTGGTTTTAGCTCCTGGATCGTTGCTGCTAGAGAACACCAATTTTGATAGTAAAGTTTTATCATTTGCACGTGTTACTCGATTTGATTTGATGATGATTTGTCTTTAGTAACTGATTAAAAGACGATATTTTAACAGAAAGTAAAAGAAACAATATGGGCGCCACGAGCTGACAAAATCAACCCGTCCCTATTGGAAAACCCTTTATGATTTTTAGAGTAAATTTAAAATAAAACAACTCACTTTTCATATAAAAATTGAAAGGATAATTAATTTTGGTTTCTGTTCTTAAAGTTAAAAGGTCATTAAGAAATTTTAATTGAACATGAAATTATGTACAAAGATTACAATTATACCTACTTACACTGACAACAAAAGGCAATGCTTAGATAAAAAAAAATATTTTTACTTCTACATCTATCTATTAGTTCCTAAAATTATTACACCAAAATCTTAATATCTTCAAAGTCCTTAAGAAAAAAAAAGAAATTTCAAGCCCAAGTTTAATTTTTTAAAAAACCAAATATTTTTTTTGTTGGTAGTAAAAAAAATATTAAAAACAAAAAATGAAATATCGTACTGTGAACAATGATTTTTTCGCTTAACTTTAAATTTTAATTTTAATTAAAATTAAGCCAAGCATTTTCTCCAAATAGTATACCGCTCTAGCTAAAAAAAAAAAACAACAAATTTTTGGTTATTACTGTACATCACTTATTTGTCAAAATTTAGCACATAAAATACGGAAATGAAATTTCACAGAAAAACACAGTATTCCGTAGATACTATACCTAATTTGAATGGCACACACGACGATGATGTTTGGCCTTCATTTTTCTTTTTTTGTAAAACAATTTTTGTAAAACAATGAATTTCTGTCCAAAGAACTGCCTTGGACTGAATCACAGAAGGGAGAAATTTGTATTTTTTAAGAGTGCTTTTCTGTGGAAAATGCGGTTTTTTAAACAAGGAAACCACGTTTGACTTCAATTCAAACAAATTCATAAAAAATAACAGATATTCAGACAAAGAGAACGAAACTATTAATTCTTGAGCTATATTTTGACAAACTTTGTTTTTTTTTTAATTTTAAATTTTGTATTTATTTTAATTTTTCAAAATAATAATTGAAATGAAGAAATATTTGAAAATATTTTCTACTGAAAGAAAAACTGGTTTCTGTAAAATATTTGATATTCTGCACAAAAATGTTATGTCAAAAATAAACAAGAGGTTTTAGCTGTTATTTGGTAGTTCAAGAAAAATAAATTTAAACGTATAAACAGTCCAAATTACCCTTTTCCCATCTGAACTTGAATATAATAAAGGAAATTGTTCTTGCACACAATCATAATACAATTCTCTTAAATGCTTGTTTTGTTTTTGGACAAGGGCATTAAAATTCTGGTAAATTTCCGATCCAATTGTTTTGTAATTTTATAAGATTAAAAATAAAACAAAAAGTTGTGATAAATTTATTTATCTGAATCGAATTATGTTTGTGTTTTCAAAAAAGTGGGAAGTAGTAACTTAAAAAAAAAAAATTTAAGAAAATTCCTTAAATAAAGTAAATTATTGATGCGCAAACTCGTTAAATATTAAAATGTAAATATTAGTGTAGAGTTTTTAAAATTAATATTAGATTAGGTAATTATTATTGTACATATATGTACATACTACTTTTTTGTTCATATAGACGAATTTCTCTTTTTGTATTGAATTTTATAGACTGAACAATTAAATTAATAACCAAGGCTGTTTTAATTCCCAGTTTTTGTTTCGAATTAATCAATGTTTGATTTTTGAATGAGTAGTTTTCCATAAAATTCCATTACAATCAATCAATGACTTATAAATATATGTAGCTGTATCTTTTGTAGATATATTAAAGATAGATATTCATTGAAGAATACTGGCGGCGAGCTTCAATTGATAAACAGTATTAGACTGGAAAAAAATTCGATTGATAAACAGTATTAGACTGGAAAAAAATATTAATTAAACCAATTAGTAAATTTATATAATTTGTTTATCAATTTTAATTAAGAGGCTCATGGCATAAAATAGAAGTTTTATTTATTATATTTGAAAGCTTATAAATGTATAAAATGAATTTATCATATTTTATCAACAAAGGCACGCGTATATATATATTATTAAAGGAAAGCATGAAAGTTTAAGTATAGGTTGCTAAAGTCCGTTTCTTAAAAAAAATCAATAAATGTTTAATTGCTCAAGGTATATTAAGTGAGCTTGCCCTCAAAACTTTATTTTTTTTTTTAATTAAATATAAAAATTTTAAGTTTTAACAAATAAAATATTTTTTGTATAAATTAAGCCCAACTTTGAGTGTATATTTAGGCACCCGCTCATTTTTTAATACCCATACTTCTATAAATCTTGAATTAATATTTAAACAAAATTTAAACATTTGACGTAATTTCTTGTAATTGTAATTTAAACTTGAATATGAGTGACACTTTATTTTGTTATCATTTTATTTTATATGTAGGTATGTCTAAGGAATATATTCAAACACAAGAAAAGTGGGAGTGTAGCAGGCGGATTAAAAAAAAATAACACACGTCAGTCTCTAGATTCACTATATTTTTTCAAACTTCCAGGAGGCGGATTTCCAAAAAAAAAAAAATTACATCATGATTTTGACTTATTTTTTATACCTACATTTTTTAGCATTCTATGAACTTAATGATAAGGGTAAAATTCAATTATAAGATAAGTAGGCGTGGTAGTGGGTCGGACAAATAAAATATGTCATGCTTCAGGTTAAATTAACAATATGGTAATATTCTTAGGCTCTTCAATAAATTATAAAAGTGGGCGTGGCTGTAGGTGGATTTAGAAAAAATTATATGTCATAATTTTAACTCAAATTTTCAGCCACCAAAGAAAAAAATAGGTATATAATTCAAATATAACGAAAAGTGGGCGTGGTTGTGGGTGGGAAAAATAAAGGTGTGAAGGAAAGCTTATAATAGAAAATATTAACGTTATAGGGACGTTTAATGAGGAGAAAACTAAAAATTGATAAAATTAGGTGTGGCCGTTGGCGAATTTTACTCAAATTTAAATTGCTTCATAAAAAAACAAACTTTTGAAATTTCAGCGAAATCGGTTCAGTAATGTTTTTGGATCTATATTTATAAGCCTGATATAGGCTTTGGAGCATGCATGCCCACAGTTAGGAACATACGAAACCATAAATCGTTTAATTTTTTTTTAAGTTTAAATTCTAAAACGAGAAGTTATGAAAAATAAAAAAAATTAAAACTTATTTGGACAAAACACCCATGTCTCGGAGTTCATCACCTCATATCCAATAAAAGAAATATATTGTGAAAATACTTTGCACTTAAGCTTGTTGTAGCACACAAATTAGACACAGAATATAATTTAGTATTACCCAAATTTTAATGTTAAAAAAAAATAATAGCAATAAATTTTTTATTGCAAAAATTAATCGATTGAATTTGAAAAAAAAAAAATAATAATAAAAAGGCATAAAAAGAAGGAAAATTATATAACTGACCAAACACAAACATAAATAAGTTTAAAAATAAAAAAATAAAAAAAACAGATAGACAAAAAGACACTGCCTGGGTATTTCATATTAATTTACCTAATTAGGTGTGAAGGTCACGACAGTTTTTGTATTTTTTTTTTGTTCACAAATGTGAACGCAGAAAAAATTATATCGATCGAAAGAAGAAAATCTACTGCTTTTTCTCTAATGATTTTCTTTGTGCATAAACAATTTGGTGTCGTTGAACGTATAAATTTCAAAGAGTTCATTAAGATTTAAAATCTCAGTTTCTGTTTTATTGATAGACTTGGACAACGTTTTTTTTAATTCATTCATTTTGGTTATTTATTTTGAAAGTTAAGGGGGTAGTCATTAAGAAAGTGAATACCTTATGCTTCTCTGAAAAGTTGAAATAAAAAACGATGCAATATTTCTTGTCAAAATGCTTCAGAATTGTATCTACTTAAATCAACACAAATAAAAGTCATTTAATCAAAGTGTTCTCATTTTTATTATTTATGTTTTTTTTTTTTAATGTGAATGACTGATATTGACGTCGTTGTCTTTATTTAAAAAACCTCATAAGCCAAAATAAAATTAATCAAAAGACACAAACAATCAATTTTATAAAATAAAATAATAAAATAAAATTCTTAGAATTTTGTTATGATTTAAAATTAAAGTTAAGGCAAAAGGAATGAAAATAAATTAACGCGGCTTTGAAATTTGAACTCAGTGTTTTTTTTTTTTTTCATTTGAAATACATTTAAAATTAAATGTAATTTTTAATCACTTATCACCTTAGTTGATTCCACCCCAATTTTGAGTTAAATCGATACTCAAGTTCGAAAGGTTTAAATCAATATTCGATGCAAAACATCGTTTATTCTCCATCTGTAAAATTCGTTATTAGAGATCACTGTAGTTTGGTTTTCAGTCAAGACTTGTTCTATATGAAATTTCTCATTGAACAATTTCATTTTAGAGCTCGTAGTTGAGTATAAGTCCGCGATAACAAAATGACATAGGGCAAATAGTAACCTTCTTTGAAAAAAAAAAAAAAAAAAAAAAATTAAACAAACAAATTTATTTTTGCTTCTCTTCTTTTTTGTTACTTTGTATATTTCTAATTTGATTATATTCTTAAAGCTTAACTTACTAAAATAACAGTGTCCAAATAATTAATGTCTGTGATAGCAGATTCTTTAAATTACAGTATGAGACAGACAAAACAATGAACTTACAGTTTGTGATAGCAGATGTCTTTGATGAATTACAGTTTGAATTTAAAAACATCAAAATATTACAGTTTGAGATGGCAGACGTCAGTAAATTACAGTTTGAGATATAATGTCAGTAAATTACAGTCTGTGATGGTAGATTCTTTAAATTACAGCATGAGATAGACAAAACAGTTTACTTACAGTTTAAGATAGCAGACGTAAATAAATCACAATCTAAAGAAGCAAACTAGTCTCATATTACAGTTTGAGACAGTAGACGCCATTTAATTACAGTCTCGGTACCAGACGTCAATTACTTTACTTTAAACTTTTCACAGTTACTTCTAAAACATAATCAGTCATATTTATTTGATTTTTGTCTACTTAAACACTGTCTAACTATTTTCAAATTGGTGGAAATTTCTTTTATTTAATAAAAAATAAATATCACATTATTCACGGTTAAGACAATCTAATCTTGTGTCTAAGTATAAGCTATAAGACGACAGTAAACAAGGTTTTTGAATACATTTTCCAAAGTTGGACAGTTGAAAGTTGAAAGTTGAAAGTTGTCTAAAGTTAGACAACAATTATAAATAAGACCAAACAAATATCTATAAGTTTTTCAACAAATGAAGATTTAACATGTACGTCAATTTGTTAAATATTATCCAACTTAACAGACTTTAATTTTCCCGTATTAGTCTTCTTAATATCTCTTGTACAGGGTGAGCTACAAATTCAAATGAAAATCAGCAGAATTTATTGAGAACGTTTTTTTTTTTTATTTTGTCCGCATTGGAAATTTATACATGGGTATAAAAACCTAGAGGTTAAATAAAATAACGTTTTCGAGCGTCCTTACAGTGGGAAATACTTTTTCCGAATCTTCGCTTCACTCTGCCAAGCATTGGGCCATTTTGGTCCGCAAATTTATCGGAAAAATGAACAAGGCAGCTCCATTTCATTTCTTCCAATACCGGGAAAACAAAATGGATCATGGTTAGACATGGTGCTGGAAGTCAGCTTTGTAACCATTTACAATAAACTAAGGGCTCAATGGTTCCTAATTTTGAAGCTGCACACTAAACTTTCCCACTGTCTGGTGAAGCTTTCTGAGATCAGTTTCAATATTTTAAAACATATTTAATCTTTAAACACATCAACTAAGGTCAGAGAAAAAAAGTGGTGATTCTGCACGAACAGCGAACCCTAAATTTTTGTAACTGAAATTGATGTTAAATTACCAACGGAAAAATAAATAAAATAAATTTATTCTGGTTAATTAATGTATTAATTCCAGTTCAATTTCCTTTCACCCTGTATAACAATTTGACCAAATTGGGGTGTGAATTATAATTTCCTAGAAATCTAATATTTCACTTTACAATTTACCAGAGCTGGCTTTGGTGGTAAAGAGAGAGACGGGAAGGAGTATTAAAAGAGTCACTAAACTAATAGCAGTTTGTAGTTGTATTTAATAAAATCTTTTGTGTTGGGGTTTAGGTGAAATGGTGCATTACACAATGTATAATGTATATTTTTTTCTGGGAAATAACAAATCGTGTTTTTTGAAAATTATATATTTAAGTTTAATCAGTTTGAACATTTTTCAGAGTTGTTTCTCAGAATTTTTTTTTTTATTTTTTGCTTTTGTTAAAATCTTACGAGCGTATTGATTTCATTTTTTAAAATGAGTTATGATGATATGTCATGTCAATATTTTAAGTAGAAAGAAAAAATTAAAAATTCTTATCCCCGACGTCGAGCCTTAAGCATTCTAATTAATTACTTAATAAATCTACTACAATAAATTAACCTTTTTTTTTATTTCTTGGTATAGAGTTCCTAATAATTAATTCAAAAATTAATTGGGAATATTCATTGATTAACATTTAATTTTAAACTGAATTTCACTAAAACATAAGTATCAACAAACCACTCTATATATGATAAAACCTCTCAGTCTTCCTTCAGAGAAATTAAAAAAAAAAACGATTTTGTCACACTGGAAACATTTAATTAAAAATAATATTATTCATTGCCTGTACGATATATTATAAAAATCTCAAAAGCAATCTCTTAATTTGTGTACGACGTAATTTTTTTTTTGTATACAAAAATCTTTTTGCCGATTCAATTACTGATATCATTTCTCTTTATTTTCTGAGTGCAATCTAAAAAAGCGACCAAAAAAATACAATCGGTCTCATATCGCTTATCTTTTGCTTTGCGTTTATGATATCTACATTATACGACTACGAGTATAGGTACCTTCAACTGATTCATACTTTTATAATATTTTTGTATATAAACGTTGAATATTACGTATATTTAGGTACGAGAAAAAAAAACCCATGGAATCGTAGGCGTGATGGTAGTAATTATTTGATTAACAAATTGCCATATATACCTATATTAATTCCGGAAATAACCCGACTGACTATATGCTCACAAAAATAAATGGCAAATATCTTGCACCAAAATATTGGTCTTATCTTGGGACAGTCTGTTCATTATTTATTTTTATTTTTGTATCACTTTAATATTTTCATATAAAGTAGGTTTATGGAATTGATAGTGTGAATTGGTATTTATCTTAACAAGAAGCCTAGCCTTACTCATAAAACTTATTCATGATGATAAAGGTAGAAAAATATGTGAGGCTTTTTATTCATCATTATACGAGTACCTATATCTATATCATATAGATATAGACTTGTTGCTTTGTTATCTATATACAAATCAATGCAACTTCAAGCACATCACTCAAAGATTTTGAAGAGCCCTCTTATTTATATTATTTAAGAGACTTAATAAAAAAAAATTATTGATACATATAATTTTTTAAGGAGTTTGAAAATAAAATAAAATTTAAATTGCTTTATTCTGATGTAAGGTGATGTAAGAATTTACATAAATAATAATTCTTAAGCAATTAAAATGATTCAAAATTTTTATCATTTGGAATTTTACAACATCTTTATAAGTGATTTTGAAAAAAAAAAAAAAACAAATTGATTCAACAGGTTTAACAGATGCAAATGTTTCGGGACAAAATGAGGTCTGCTAAAATTTGAGCTATTAATATTTGTATTTATTTAAAGAACTTATTTGATATGATCCTAACTTTACAATTTTCTTATAAGATTCGTATGGAAAAAAACATGTAAACTTTTTTAAGAATGTTTCACTCAATAACAAAAAGTTTTAAAACTATTTTTTTCTATCTTTAAATTTAAATAAAACAAATTGTGTTATGGAAATTTTTATTCGTTTGAATTATGTATGGAATATAACATCGTTCAAATGTCCGCCGCAGCTTCTCTGGGCGGCGCGCATCTGAAATGTCCAATTTTTCATGACTCTGGTGCATAAATCAGGCTGAATTGGGCCGCTGGCATAGGTTATGTTAGCTTTGAGGGCGGCTGTGGTTTGGGGCTTATTTGCATAGACCTGCGTCTTCAGAAAACCCCACAAGAAAAAGTCAAACGAGGCCGCCAGCCCAAAATCTACACCAAACAGTGACTTTTTCGGGATGCATTGGACGCTTTTCGATTTCGTGTGGATTGGTATCGTCCCAAATTCGACAATTTTGTTTGTTGACGTACCTATTCATCCCGAAATGGGACTCATCGCTGAAGATGATTTTTTAATGAAAATTAAGGTCAGTTTCCAAATTTTCCAGAGCCCATTCAGAGAACACACGTCGTTGTCTATGGTCGTATACCTTCAGCTCCAAGGTCAGTTGAATTTTGTACAAGTGCAGGCCCAAGTCACGACGTGAAATTCACCAGTTGTGGTCGAAGGGCTGAGCTCCTGTAATCGCGAAATCGACTGCCTCGGGATTCTCCTGCACACTCTCACCGACAGCGGCGATTTTTTCGGCAGACGTACCTAATTATTTTGGTTGATCGTTTACTAAACCAAAGGACTCAAAATGGCCGCTATCAACTGTCAAAGTTCTGAAGTCTCTTTATTGGAAGACCCTTTACAATCTAATTTCAATAAGAATATTATACAAATTTGAGTACAGAAAAATTAAACAAAAATATGGAGAATTTTTATGTAGTTCCTTACCCAAAGAGGAATTTGGAATTTTTGTTTCAACTCATCTAAAATTAGTAGCTGCTATTCAATGATTTTTGTTTCTTTTTTTTTCAAATTATCGAAAACGGCTACAACGATTTTAATTAAATTTCCTACCTGTAATAATTAAAGTGTTATACAAAAAACTGCATTAATGTCATACAAATTTTTAAAATTAATAAACAAAAATAAAAAAAAAATAAAAAAAATAAAAAAAAAATATTTTATTAATACTTTTGAATTTTGAATTTTTTTTTTTGTTAAAAATTTACATAGTTGTTAACAACAAGACGTAGTTCCAATATCAGTCGATGTATTTTTTTTTTAACTGATGAAAGACGCATTTAAAAACCCACTGTTTAACTAATTCTAAGAAGTTACTTTTTTTATTTAGATTTTTTTTGCAATTAACAAACACTCTGTTTAAACAAAAGCAGTTTTTAGTCAGTTGACAAACGACAAGACGTGTAAACCTATATCGTAACAATTTCTTTAAATTTCTAATTATAAGATTCTATAACTTGATGTTCCTATTTAACCAATTTATTAAATAGGAGCAATCATGTGTGACCTAATCATGATTTTTTTTAAATATTTATTTTGATATCTTTAGAGATTCTTCTGCATCAATCAACCTAAATATGTTTTCCGTCTTATTAAAATATATATTTCTAATACCCACAATAAAAAAATACATTGGTAATTTCATTCCATTCTATCTGATGCTTTAAAAAAAAAAAACACCAATCAAATAGATATACATATGTATTACAAATATATAAAATAATGTGCCTTCGATTCTTTGCGGCGCAACAAAAGATTTGCCCTGAGTTAAGGAGTGGAAAATTCCATCGCACTCGGTCAGACTCAGAACCAACTTTGGCCAATTCCCAGTAGAGAATTTGTTCTCACCCTTTTCCCCTTTTGTTTCCTCCAGAGAATATTATGGACATGAATATAAGCTTCAAACGTTTGCGCATATTTATTTAAGGTTTATATTACTGATGTCCGGGAATGGCCTGAAGATAAAAAAAAAAAATAAATAAATAAAACAGCAAAAGACAAAAAAAAAAAACCTCAACGACTTGTGTCGTGTGTTTGAATTTAATTACAATTTTTATGTTTTTTTTTTTTCTTTTTATTTTTGCTGATATTTGCACACACAGTGCTTGTACAGATAGAATGTATAGAAGAACTAACTATGCGCGAACGAAAAATTATTTGAAGAATTCCACCATTCACAGTGGGAGAAGAAAGAAAAATAGTGTGGAAATTATTGAAATTTAAATAATTTTTAAATTGACCTTAATGACAATGTAAAAAATATTATTTTAAAATTTTGGCTTTCACAAATAAAAAAAAAACATATAAATTGATGGCAGAAAAAAATTGTGTTTGGCTAATAAATGAAGGGTGTTTTTTTTTAGAGGTATAGAAATTTGAAATGGAATAAAACAAAGATGATTTTTTTTTAAATTGACATGAAATTTACTTTTGATTGACGGCTGGCTTGGACGTAGTCAAATCTGGAGTTCCAATTTTCGATGACTTTTTCCAAAATTTGTGTGCTTATATCGGCAATAACGCGGCGAATGTTGACCTCCAATCGTTTCGGACTTATCGGCGTAGAAACAGTCAGTTTTTCTGGATGTAACAGCGACCAGCGTCTCAACAATGACTTGAGGACTAACTGCACTCTAAATCCGGCAGTTCTGCTTATTGATGTTGCCATTCAACTAAAAATGAGCTTCATCGCCGAACGAAATTTTCTTGTAAAAATCGGGATCAACAGCAATCTCGTTCCAGGCCCATTCCCAATATTTTGCATGCGTTGTTCAGGCGTCAGTCTATTCATGTTGAAATGCCAAACTAAACTAAAAATAAATCACTTGACAGCTGACAAAATGGCCACCAGTTAAAAAAGTGTTGCCAACTTAAAGTTCTATACCGCTAAAAAAAAAACACCCTTTATATACACATTACAAAAAATTAATTTACAAAGATGTGCTTGTGTCGAGCTTGTATTCATAAGATTAATCGAATCTGAAACACATTATGTGTTAGTTTCAATCGAAATAACATCTTTTTATGAAAACTTTCTGCTAAAATATGATTTCTCGTGGTTCTTAAAGTGAAATTCAAAAAACTATATATTGAAAGATTTGCTATTTTTTAATAATGATTTCGTTATTTCTTATTAATTTTTGAGAGCTAACAATAAATCATGTACATAAATATAACCATCTATAAGTATAAAAGGCTTTTTGTTGATTTGCAATTTCGTTTTACAACCTCTTATTGCAAGTCCTGTAGAAGTTATAACTTCAAGAAATAAAAAAAGAATTGAACTAAGAGAATTTTAAATTGTTCACTACGTTATACATTTGCTGATAAATTCAAAAAAATACCGGTCATGATTAAAGTCAATAAAACTAAACTAAATACAATGTTAGGGATGGTTTGTTGATTAAATAAAAAAAAATAATTGTCAAATATTTTTATCAATAATAATTTTATCACAGAAGTAGGTAGGACATAATTTATTTAAACTTAATTTTTGAATTTATTCCAATATTGCCATACACCTTGCCCCACTGTGCAGTCTGCAATGTTAGAAAGAACATAAATATTTTAATAGCACACCAGCTTTGCAAACCTTGGCTTTCAATAATATAATTCAAAACTTCTTCAAAGGGAACAAAAAAAAATAAATAAGTCAAACGTTCGTCGTCTTGACATAGGTTCTCTTAAAGTGACTAACTTCTGGCGCAAGAGTTTTTTTTTATTTGTATTTAAAGGCAGTATTTTTTGTTTGCCTAGTAGTGACTTTTGTTGTAGGTTTGTATACAATAAATAATATGATAGATCGGATATCAGTATGAAAACCAATATCGGACAAAATTAAAAATGACTCTTGTGTTGTTTTTAAATTAAGTGTGAAATTTATAGGTATGGTAGGTGTAGGTATGTGGCGCCACTATTTAAATTATTTTTATTTGTATTTTGTTGATTTGCTGAAAATTTTCCATCCGTTTTTGCATTGTATAGTAATAATATTAAGTTTTCAGTTACACAAAGAATTTGTGTTTTTCTTTCACCTTGAAAATTAATGGATTCATAAAAGCCTTTTGAAATGCATGATTGAACATGATTGAATATTAAAGTTTTCAGGTGCAAGGTTAGCTTACAAGTAGATTACTATGTACGTAGGTATGTATGTATAGCTGTATACGCTGTAAAACGTTTAAAAAATACTTTTTGTTTGCTCAAAAGTTTAGATAGATTTGTATACCTATAAAAAGGGACTCGAGAATCGAGAGGGTCTGAAACTTCTCTGGAAGTGAATTATTAATTTTTTTTTAAATACTGTCATGACTAAGTAATAAGTATATCGCTAGAAAAAGTACCTAATAAAATAGTTCACTTATTAATGTTTTTAATTCGGAAATATATAGTCGTATTTATTAGATTTTTGTCTTTACTTAGACACTGTCTATATATTTTAAAATTTTTGGAAATTATTCATAGTTAAGACAACCTACTCTTGTGTTTAAGTTAGGCAGCTATAAGATAACAATAAACGAGGTTTTTGAACACATTTTCCAAAGTTGGATAGTTGTCTAAAGTTAGACAACATTTATAACTAAGACCAATAAAGTGCACAATATTAATTTAACTTACATATTATCTTCTGTTTGCGTTGTTACGTGGGTGACATTAATGTAATGATTTTATACATAAACTATTCACACAATAATTTTAATTACTAAAATAAATCAAAATGCAGGATGTACTTTAAATAAATAAGAATAAAATATGTGAATTGAATTTGAAAAATAGTAAGTTTAGTTATAGGGTTTTTATTTTTCAGTTGCGTTCCGAATGCGACCTTATTAAAATGATGATTTGCGAACAGAAGATCGAAATGTTCATGAGTTATAAGTTCAAATATTTGTCAGACAGTTAAATCACAGACACACCAATATTGCAGTTTAAAATTGTTATATGGACAAGTTAATGTTACGGATGTTTTTTTATGCAATTTATACGCATAAAATGAATATATTGAATTAATAGAAAAACAGGCGGAAAGAAATGCGAAACCCACTTTTTTGACTTCACTGTCATCGTAATCTAATGTTCAATTAAAATGTCGTGTTCATTTTATTTTTTACGAATTCATAATTTGCTATAAAATACCTACACATACAAGTAGGTAAACATTTAAAAAAAAGAAAAACTTGTAGCTAATTTTTTTATTATTTAATTGCCAGTAAATTCAAACTTTTTTCAAACGTGTTGTTTCTTTTAAATAAATAAGTTATCACTTTACTAAAGACAATACAAATATTTTTTCTTAAATTATTTTATATTATTTCAAAACTTTTCTTAAAATGATGCAAATCCATTCAAATACAAAAACAACTGTTGAAAGTGCCAAACCAATTGCCAAATACTGCCAGGCAAGTTTTAAATGATGTATTGTCAATGGTTTATGTATGGGTTCAATGGGTGGCAAATTATCGGTATCCATTGGAAAACCTTCGGCTTTTGTTTGGTTCATAACATCTGAATCCCACTTCTCAAATAAACCAGTTTGCTTAATTTCAATAATAAAATCATCAAGAATTTCCTTAAATGGTGAATTAAATGGTAGCAAAAATCCAATGTGATAGCTGTTTATGGTTTCTTCAGCTATGCGAAATAAGCTTTTCCGAAACAAAGACTGAAATCCGATAAGAAATTGACATCGATCACGTCCTACGGCGTAAGCGAAACTTGTATTTCGCATAGAATTCAATTGTTGTATAAATTCTGCATTATCAGTTGGAATAGCTACCTTATCGAACCCTTCTGGATATAAATCATTCTCCATTGTATCCCATGCGAATTCGTGAATCATAACGGGAACATTGTTATCTATCAGATCTTGAATGGTGTCGTATTGTTTTATTTTAATGTAAAATGTTAAAAACGATTGAAAATGACTTCCGTACAATCTTTCAAAAACAAATCCAAATAGAATGACAAACAAGTGAAAACGGTACCTACTTAGAAATTATCGGTTTGCCTGAAGAAGAACTCAGCAGTATTAGATAGATCTCACTAAAACTACCCCAAATGTCTAATTTTGAATTTGTCAATAAGTTAAGCACGACTTGGGAAATCGTTATGTAGACAACTGTAATTCCAATCCACAGCCATACTGTTGCCTGAAATGGCCTCTGAAAATAATCAATTGGGTCCAAATATCCATTCCATGGGATCATTATAACGTATTCTTCAACTGCAATAGGATAACTTAGATCGAGATTATTCTGATGGGGAAAAGCGTTCATGCTTATATCGATTTCATTATTCAAAGCGGCGTTGATTACAACATCCCTGTAGTATTTATTTGGGTTGTTCAATGATATTTCCCTAAAGGTTGCGTTATGCCTCCTTAGAAACTGAAAAAATATCTGACCAACTTATACGTTTTTGTCCGTCTTTGTCTGGATACCAATATGTTCTTGGTACATCACGCTCTATAATTGTTCGAATAGCAAAACCATTAAGATCTTTCAAGGCATCCGGAAGGTGACCATTTTCAGCAAGCTGTTGAACTGGGTTTTCAGCAAAGGGAAGGTATGCATAAGATGACGATGGAGACGAAGTGTTACCAATAATTCCAAAGATTCTTGTGAACTTATTTTCGTGAAATAAGGAAAAGTATTGATTTAAACTATCCAGAGTTCTAGCTGAAATAATAACAAATTTCCGAACTTGCAGTTTCTCGATAACATTTTTTAGAAGCTTCGAATAAGTGTGATACTGCTGCTTAGTTGTATCGGGAACTTGGAAAACGATGATAACATTGGTGCACTGCCTAAGGTCTTCTGATGTAAAATCAGCGTTAAAAATCGATATTGGTATGGAGACTTCATTCTTCACAAAGTCAGATAAAAATTCCTCATCACTTCCGATGTAATACACAGTCGCTGAATCACTTCTTCCATGAACTCTTACAATCAATTCCCGAAGTTGAGTGTTATTTGCAAGAATACTTGTAACGAGAGTTATAAATATTATAGCTTTAGAAGTAAGCATTTTTCTGTCCGATCAAACTCAAGTACAAAATATTACTGTGGAATAAATTCATCAGGAAATAGCTGGAGGACTTTATAGAACATTTGAGTATCAATGCAGTACTTGAATAGATGATTTATAGATTTTTAAGGCAATTAATTTCTTATCAGAATCTTAAAGTGAATATAATTTTAGCTTATTCCGCAGCTAATAAACGGTGAATAAAGTTAACGGTCTTTATACCTGCATTTTGTTTCCATAGTTGTGTTTTGAAATATTTTTAAAATATCATTTAGATGGTAACTGGGTTGGGGACTCAACACAATCATAAAAAAAATACTAGTTTTACTCTCGCCTATCGAGAGTGGTTAAATAGATGTGAAATACACATTAAAATGCAGATACATAGATTTTTTCATTTAAATTATAGATAGCTAATTGTCGACTATTATATTCGAAAAAAAAAAAACAGTTTAGACTACATATTAAATATATTTTTTGTAGATTTTAGATAAATTATAAAAGTGCTTTTAATAGCAACTTAAAGAATTATATCTTAAAAATGTATTTCAACAAAAGTAATAGCTTTAGTTTATTTTTTAATTAACCAAAACTTGGAAAAATACTTATTTTTTTTAAGTTAACTGTCCAGCTACATATTATGTATGTGGTGAAAGTTTAGGAAAATCATTCGACCAAACTTATTAATCAGTTGTTGAAATATATTTCTTCAATTTATTATTAATTCCACATTTATACCTTATCAAAAATCTTAAAAAAAATATATTTAATAGTTTGAACTATTTTTTTTAAGCTTAATTAAGCTTGTATGTATGCAATTTAATGTGAACTTCTATATATGCACAAACATTTAACCACCAATTTATGATTGTTTTGGGGACTAGTAATTCTCGGCGCACTTTGCCAACTAAAATTATATTTTAAAACAAAAAACAAATAATAATTTCGAAGTACTATGGAAACCAAACAAAAACTTGAAAACACACGTACAAACACTACTTGTCCTACTCGCCTGTTTTAACTGCTGCCTTTAAGTTAAATTAAGTTTCAATTTCAGATTCTGATAACAAAGTAATTGTCTTCAAAATCTATAAATCATTTATTCAAGTAATGCATTGATACCCAAGTGTTCTATAAATTTGTCCAGCTATTCCCTGATGAAATTATTCCACAGTAATATTTTGTACTTGAGTTTGATCGGACAGAAAAATGCTTACTTCTAAAGCTATAATATTTATAACTCTGGTTACAAGTATTCTCGCTAATAACACTCAACTTCGGGAATTGATTGTAAGAGTTCATGGCAGAAGTGATTTAGCGTCTGTGTATTACATCGGAAGTGATGAAGAATTCTTGTCTGACTTTATGAAGAATGAAGTCTCCATACCAATATCGATTTTTAACGCTGATTTTACAGAAGATCTTAGGCAGTGCACCAATGTTATCATCGTTTTCCAAGTTCCTGATAATATCAATCGTCACAACACTTATTCGATGCTTCTGCGAAATGTTATCGAGAAACTGCAAGTTCGGAAATTTGTTATTATTTCAACTAGAACTCTGGATAGTTTGAACCAATACTTTTCCTTCTTTCACGAAAATAAGTTCACAAGAATCTTTGGAATTATTGGTAACACTTCGTCTCCATCGTCATCTTATGCATACCTTCCCTTTGCTGAAAATCCAGTTCAACAGCTTGCCGAAAACGGCCATCTTCCGGACAGTTTGAAAGATCTTAATGGCTTTGCTATTCGAACAAATATCCAGCCTGATGTACCAAGAACATTTTGGTATCCAGACAAACACGGACAAACACGTATGGCAGGCAAAGTTGGTCAGATATTTTTTCAGTTTCTAAGAAGGCATAACGCAACCTTTAGGGAAATATCATTGAGCAGCTCAAATAAATTCTATGTGGATGTTATGATCAACGCCACTATAAATCATGAAATCGATATAAGCATGAACCCATATTACCGTCAGAATAACCTCGATTTAAGTTATCCTATTGCAGTTGAAGAACACGTTATAATGGTCCCATGGAATGGATATTTGGACCCAATTGATTATTTTCAGAGGCCATTTCAGGCAACAGTATGGCTGTGGATTGGAATAACAGTTGTCTACATAACGATTTCCCAAGTCATGCTTAACTTGTTGACAAATTCAAAATTAGACATTTGGAGTAGTTTTAGTGAGATCTATCTAACACTGCTGAGTTCTTCTTCAGGCAAACCGATAATTTCTAAGTACCGTTTTCACTTGTTTGTCATTCTATTTGGATTTGTTTTTGAAAGATTGTACGGAAGTCACTTTCAATCGTTTTTGACAGCTTACATCAAAATAAAACAATACGACACCATTCAAGATCTGATAGATAACAATGTTCGCGTTATGATTGACAAATTCACATGGGATAGAATGTAGAATGATTTATATCCAAAAGAGTTCGATAAGGTAGCTTTTCCAATTGATAATTTAGAATTTGTACAAAAATTGATTTCTATGCGAAATACAAGTTTCGCCTACGCCGTAGAAGGTGATCGATGTCAATTCTTTATCGGATTTCAGTCTTTGTTTCGGAAAAGCTTATTTCGCATAGCTGAAGAAACCATAAACAGCTATCACATTGGATTTTTGCTACCATTTAATTCACCATTTAAGGAAATTCTTGATGATTTTATTATTGAAATCAAGCAAACTGGTTTATTTGAGAAGTGGAATTCAGATGTTATGAACCAAGCAAAAGCCGAAGGTTTTCCAATGGATACCGATGATTTGCCACCCATTGAACCCATACATAAACCATTGACAATACATCATTTAAAACTTGCCTGGCAGTATTTGGCAATTGGTTTGGCACTTTCAACAGTAATTTTTGCGCTTGAATGGATTTGCATCATTGTGAAAATTTTTTTAATTAATATAAAATAATTTAAGAAAAAATTATGTATTATAAAATTATAATTATAATATTCACTTAATATTTATTTGAATAAAACACTTTATAATTATATAGTTTGAAATTTCTGGAAAATAAATAATGAAACTTTAGCTACAAGCTCATTGTTTTCCTTTTTTTTAATTTTTTATTCAACATCAAGCAAAGGTTTATTTGATAGACATCTTCGGTCCATTTAGTGCTAAGTATTATCGCCAAAAACCAACGTCCCTTCCGAGGTTATTTTTCAGGTTTTTGGGCATTTTGTTTTAATGCCCAAACTGAAAAACAATAAATCTTTTAGACGATATGAAAATTTTCAATTTGGACTTAATATGGCATTAGAAAATTATCGTGAGATTTATCGGCCTAAGAAGCGTATTGTTTTTGTTAATTTTTGACAACCCATGTATGGTTCGTTTTTTGCTTTTATGCCTTCATAGCTCTCTTCTGTCTATCATCAGTCAAGTTGTTTGAATTCATTTTGTAGACATTATGCTTTCTTTGAAGAGATAAAAAACAATTCCTGGGATATTCACAAAAAAGTTCATTAATTTGTTTAAGAAGTTGGTCAGCCATACAAATTTATAAATTTCAATAAATGTTTAAAGTTTTTGTGGAATATTCTTAATAAAAGTCTATCATTAAAAATTCATTATTCAAGCACCTACATATATATGCTTAATAGATACATACATATGTGACTAATCATTTACAGAAATAAGTTAAGCTGTTATGACAGTTTGGTGGCCTTTTATAAATAGCATACTCTTGTTTTTTCGAATATCCCAGAAATAAAGTGCTAAAAATCTGTAATGAACTTGAAAAACTTTACCATTGACTCAAAAATTTCAATTTTGTTGACCAATTTTTAACCTTTTATGTATGGCATATTTATTTTGCGAATATCCCATATATGGGGTTTTAAGATCCTGGAGCTTTAGATTATTCAGAATTCTCTTTGAAATTTATTTAGGAAGATAAATACTCGAAATCTAGTGAATACTAATTCTCAATATTACATCTTTTCACAACAACACAGTAATAAAAATGATTATTTTCTAATAAAAATTCTAATTTATATTTATACAGCTTTGTATTACAAAATTATTACAAAATCAGTTTAGCCAGTAAAAAGATAGGTATAATTAATCCAAAAATTAAGAAAATTTCTCAGAAAACATCAAAACACTATTTACGATTTTTATTTCAAAAACTTTGAAATGCAATATTTTTACAACCACTCTAATTATTACAACCGTTAGAGTCATTTTTGAAAAAAAAATGGAAAATAATAAAATCGTTTTATGCAGGAGCTAATCTAATTTCAACTCTAGGGATTTAACACCAAAATATTGTCCTGTTTTTATTGTTTGATACAAAAAATTCCTCGACTAAGCACTAACTCAACATCCTTTAAAGTATTAATAATTATTTAATTAGGGAAAGTTGGCTCTAAGTACTTTTCTCACGAGCCTTCTTTGTCAACATCTTAATTTTAGATATTTATTATGTTTTCTACTTTTTTTTTGTAGGTAATTATACTTAAGTGTATTGCTAAATGAATTCCATTTGCAAAATTAAGTTGTAATTTTATTGCGAATAAACCTACCATCAGTCACAGTTACATACTTACATCAATTTTTGTATTAAGGCAATTAGGTATGTATATGTTTTCATTTGGCTAAAATCGATTATAGATATTCACTATGACTTAACCTTATTTGTCTTCTATTTACCGTTAATTGAAAGAAGCTAATTATATAAGTAGAATTTATAAAATTTCCTAGGAAATTATCTGCCTTCCGTATCGGAAATAGAAATTCCACTTTCACTTTTTCTTTTCTCCAGACCAACAAAAAATATTTTAAGGATGAATTTAAACATGTCGATGACGCCATCCACTTTCATTGTGTGTGTTTTTCTTATGATTATACATATCTCCATCCATATAAATAAATCCAGAAATAAAAAAAAAAAAAAAACTACACGAAATAATGTATAGGAACATTTAAGTCCTTTTTGAATAGGTACATAAATATATACATGTTGGTATGTATATAAAGTTCTCTCTTTTTCCGCTAGAATCAATAATATTTGTTTATACTCATCTTGCTAACAAAAAAAAAAAATAAAAAACAGAGAATTAGTTTGAACTTGAAAAAAATTCCTACGTTTTATTATTTTTCTTTGCAATTTAACAACAATCAACTAATTCTTACCAACCACAACAAGAAAAAAATGTTGATAAACAAAAAAAAATCATTTCAAATGAATTTTGGTTGCACGCATACAATCATATTTATAATGGGTGATTTTTTAAGAGGTTTAGAACTTTAAAAAAAAAAAAACACAAAAAATTCGAAAAAATGAATGAAATATTTATTTCAATCGATAGTTTGAACCTTGCAATTTAATGTTTAAAGATAATTTCATGCAAATGTTGACCGCGGCTGCGTCTCAGGTAGCCCATCCGCTGAGTCCAATTTTGGCATACTCTTTCACACATATCGGCCGGTATCTCACGAATGAATGCATGGATGTTGGCTTCCAGTGCGTCAATCGAAGCGGGCTTGTCCCTATAGACATTAGCCTTGACATACCCCCACAAAAAATAATCTAATGGTGTCAAATCGCACGATCTAGGCGGCCAATTGACCGGCCCGAAACGTGAAATTAACTGTTCACCAAACTCGCCTCGCAATTGCGCCATTGTTTCGCGTGCTGTGTGGCATGTGGCACCGTCTTGTTGAAACCACATATCATGCAAGTCAAGAACTTCCATTTCGGGCAAAAAAAAGTTAGTTATCATCGCTCGGTAGCGTTCACCATTGACAGTAACGCTGCGATTCGCATCATCTTCTGTCTTCTGTCACACTAGCTGATACGGCCGCAATATTTTCTTCACTACGCACAGTACGTAAACGTGTTGGTGGTTTCATGTCCAACAAAGTAAATTTGGTGCGAAATTTGGTCACAATCTTCCGAATAGACTGCTCAGAAGGTCGAGAATGCCGACCATAAAAATGGAAGCAGCGCGCGATGAACATTTCGAACCGAGCACGAATTTTGATAGTAAAATTCAATAATTTGCAAGCGTTGTTCATTTGTAAGACGATCCATGGTTAAATTGCAAACCAAACTGAAGCTGTTTGACAGTGACACAAGGTACTAAACACACGTCAGTTGTCAAAACCAGTGTTGCCAAAACCAAACCAGCTAAAAAATCACCCGTTATTAACTTCCAGGTCGTTTGCGACGTTTCTATAAAAAAAAGCTTTAAGTGGTCGGTGGTCCCCCTCTCCTAAATAATCTATAATTATGGCAAAACATGAATCAAAGTCACTGACTTGCTGCCCCATCACACAGCACAGTACAACACACTCTGTTTTCATATTTATTTAGAAAAAAAGAATTTTTTGCTTCCGAAATTTAAAGTGGTGTATATTCAATGTATCCTAAATATGTGTGTGAGAGTACCTATATCTCGTGCTAGAATGTTGGGCGACAGGCGACCGACACAACAATTTCCCTCACGTGTCTTTCCACTTTATTATTTCATTTCATTTTATGAATTATCAATTTAAAAAAAAAATAATAAAACCAAAAGGTTAACCTAGCGATATTGTAACGAGACTGAAAAGCGGTAGGAGAAAATATTTCCATTAAAATGTGGTTATAATATTTTAAGACCTTAAATAAAAAAAAGGTTCAGCACTCAAGTTGTGTATAGAGAGTGTCATGAAAATAGAAATGTATCTAAACAGCTAGAATTTTTTTTTGTATTGCAAAAAGTATCTCTGAATTTTTATCAGACAGAACTTTTCAATTATTGTCAATTGCTTGACTTGACTTAGAACTTGACGCAAATGGAGAAGTTAACTTTATTTTTATTCGTGTTAAAAAAGATTTTTACTTGAACACCTTTCATTCATATTACGCCATTATTGCTATATTTATTGCCATCAATTCAAATGAAATACTCGTATAATATTAAATTATTATTCAGAAAATAATCTTAAAAAAGATATGTAATTTAATTAGTATGCTCATTAGTCAAATGGTTATGTAATTGAAATAATAATAATAATCGTTTGGTTTGTCAGCAGACTACAGCGACAACGGCCGGCGGCGGCGGCATCGGCACGCGGCTTATAACTTCAAATACTGTCTGTGATATTTTTGTATTTTTTAAATTATTGTCTGCAATTATAATTTCTTGCTTAATAGTTTAAGAACATTATATTTAAAGAATTTAAAAATGTTACCTACGAGTAATAGCAGCAGATGTGATGAATAATTTTTAAAGCGTTAGGGAATTAAAAAAAAAAAATAATAATAACGTGGGTTGTTCTATAAGAATATTTCAAATTAATATTCCCCGATGACTCTTTAGTCTGTGAGAAAAATATTTTATAATATTATAGGTGTCATAGATTTTCTCTTAATTAATTCGATTAAGCTTATTATAGACTCTTCGGAATCTATATGAAGTAGAATATTAGCTTGGACAAGACTGAAATATTGATGAAAACTTGACTTTTGACATTTACAAGTGCTCAGAAATCTGAATCACCAGTTATAGTTGTAGTTATTATTAGTATTAAAATTGACATTTTCAATATGAATGTTTAAGGTTCAAACAACATGTTGACTATTCAAATTAATTTAAATTGATCCTGATGCAATATTGTAGAAGTTAATGCAATTATCTATTTTTAGGAGATTATTTGAATAAAATAGTGGGAATTTAGGTGAAAGTGTCTTGAATGAAGAGATTTTGTTGATTTCATAAAATCAAACACAAAAAATTAATAATTAAACCCACCTTGATGGAAATTCAAGTGCAATTATACGAAGTTCCCAAACACCAAAATCTAAATCAAATGAAATCCTCCCAAAAAACTGCAATCCTATATATAATATATATATATATATAATATAAATATCAATGAGGATCCCTCTATGTACAAAATCCCAAATAAATATATTTTTTTTCCTTTTATATTTGTGATGAAATGTTTTGGATTAATTTGATGTGCAAGTAGTAGTACTTTCACACCTTTTTTTGGGATTTTTGTACTATAGGTATTAGTTTGGGGATTTTGGTTTTGAGGATTTTTGATTTGGGGATTTTCATTTTGGGATTTTTTTTTTCGTAGACTTTTTGTTTTGGCGGAAATAATTTAACAATAATCTTTTGGTTTTACCAACAAAACCTTATTTGTGTATAGAATTTAATAATTTACAATTTTTACCTTAAAATTTCTTTAAAAAAAACTAATGATTTTTGAGCAATTCAAAAAATTAAACCTTTGCCCTTTTCACCCGATAAAATAAATAAATAAAATAAATAAAATAAATAAAATAAATAAAATAAATAAAATAAATAAAATAAATAAAATAAATAAAATAAATAAAATAAATAAAATAAATAAAATAAATAAAATAAATAAAATAAATAAAATAAATAAAATAAATAAAATAAATAAAATAAATAAAATAAATAAAATAAATAAAATAAATAAAATAAATAAAATAAATAAAATAAATAAAATAAATAAAATAAATAATAAAATAAAATAAAATAAATAAAATAAATAAAATAAATAAAATAAATAAAATAAATAAAATAAATAAAATAAATAAAATAAATAAAATAAATAAAATAAATAAAGTAAATAAAATAAATAAAATAAATAAAATAAATAAAATAAATAAAATAAATAAAATAAATAAAATAAATAAAATAAATAAAATAAATAAAATAAATAAAATAAATAAAATAAATAAAATAAATAAAATAAATAAAATAAATAAAATAAATAAAATAAATAAAATAAATAAAATAAATAAAATAAATAAAATAAATAAAATAAATAAAATAAATAAAATAAATAAAATAAATAAAATAAATAAAATAAATAAAATAAATAAAATAAATAAAATAAATAAAATAAATAAAATAAATAAAATAAATAAAATAAATAAAATAAATAAAATAAATGGAATAAATAAAATAAATAAAATAAAAATCCCTGATCAAAATTTTGAAAGCTTTAATTTTTGCTTCTTCAAAAAAATTGTTTTTGAGAAATTTACAAAAAAAATAAATTTACGCTTTTAATTTCGCAAAAGATTTTCGTCTAAACAAAGCTCTCTCTCACCAAAATTTTAATTTCTTGCGAAAGTAAAAATATTATTTTACTGGTGTGTCAATTTTTTTATCGAAATTTTGTCCCTTTTTGGCAAATTTTCTTGGGTCCTTTACCCGTTTGGTAGGTATACATTAAGGAATCGAATTTTTTACACTATCCTTTACTTATAAAATTTACTGAAAAAACAAAATTCCTTCAATTAAGTTTTTAAAATTAAAATTAAATTTAAAATAATTTCGAGTTCTTCAAATTCGTTTGTCTTTAAGGATTCAATTATGAACTTCTCCGGATGTATGTATGATTCTTATGATTCGATAAAGTCATTTGGTTTGGTTGGCATTGTTATGATAAATGTGAAGATACCAGAAAAAATCCAGATGATTTTACTTCCATAGAATTCAGTCCTTTTTCATACTAAGGGTATTGCATGCAACGAGATAAGTTTACCAATTGTGTAAAAAGATAAGTTTACGCAAAAGTTTGCGTGAACGTCCTTTTTATTTATTTGGATAAATGCTGCGTAATTGAATGAGCTGTTCGTTAAACGTCACGTTAAAAGTCACAATGACGTTTGTATAAGGTTATCCAAATAAATTTGTATAAGTTTCCGCAACAAAATCCTTAGATAATTTTATCCAATTTGCGTAAACCATTTCCCATACAAAATTTGACAGTTCATTTACCAAAAGATAAATTTATCCAAAAGATAAACTTATCTAGTGTTTTACGTCGTTGCACGAATCCCCCTACTAAATATAAATTCAAAGTAAAAAAAAAAAACCTATATGAGGTGCTAGAAATGTCTGATTCAATTTGTTTGTTGTTATTTTGTTTCATATAAATTTTGTATCTGCTCCGTCTTATTTGTATTCTTTTGAATAAATTGGCGTCTCAAAAGTCAAGATTTTTTTAAGTAGAATTAAGAACCCATGACCTCTATACATTTTATATATATCGTTAAATTCATATCATCAATGATCGTCGCTGTTGAATGAGTTTTTTTTTAATTTTTGGCAATCTATTGAGATGATAATATCGAATAGTCATCAATGGAAACTTTTGAGCCACAAATAATTCAACTTATTTTAACAAAGTGTAAAAAAAAAGAAATAAAAATAATAAAATAAATAAATAAAACAAATCCTAAAATATTCGCACGATATGAAAATGCATTCACGAGAAGCATGATCGGAATCGGCCGATCTATATAGAGGTATCATGACCGAGAATTTAAATTCCGTGTTGAGATGACAAAAAAAATAAATAAAATAAAATTCTTATTTTTGTTTATATTTATTTGGTAAAATAAATATATATAGTTTGCAACAAACTAATGCGAGACGAATCATGTTGCCAGCACACGGAAGGCATGCAACAACCACTGAGTCTCATCTTTGGCACTCATGGTCACGTCTCACGTTGTCGTCGTCGTCGTCGCGCCGTCCCCGCCTTTGTCGTCGTTGAACGATGGCGGCGTTGGCGTTGGCGTCTAATTAATACATCAGTATGTGTGATCAACATCACTAAAAAGCGTCTAAACTTTATAACCTCAACCCCAACAAGATTGATTGAAAGGGGTTGAAAAAGAACTTAAATGCAGATTGTTGATGTTGCACTTGTAAAGTTTGACGCAAGTCGCTGTGCTTATATTAAATTTGTTTTTATTTATTTTTTTTTCGGTATTTTTATTTATGCAATTTTTATTTTAAATATTTTAATTTTATATTTTTTGGCAAAGAATCTGAGACAGACGTTGTCTTTGACATTTAAATTAATATATATTTTTATAATTTTTTGTTGCTATTTTTGGTCCAAAATATTAAATTAATTTTAAGATACTTAATGATTTCCCACGATGAAAAAATGTTAATGTGTCTCCTGATGCTGTTGTTGTGGGTGGTTATTAATCGTGAGAATATTTTTATTTTTGGAATATAAATTAATGGTGACAGTTTTTTTTTATTTTTTTTTTTGTTTTATGAAAATATTTTTTCTATGATAATAAGTGGAAAGTATTTTTAATTTAAATTCTTTTTTAGTAGATATACAAAGATAGTATAAGTATATACATTGAATTATAGGAACAAATGTTTCAGAAACTTTGATTTAATAAAGAATTTGTTTACATTTCAATTAATGGTTTTTCTATGAAGTAAAAAATAGTCTTATAAAAATAAAAAAAGTTGCTCAAACCCTCAATTTACAATTTTAGAATTTTATTATTTTTCCTGCATTAAAGCCTTCTTTTTTTATGATTTATAAACATGACAAAATGTGTCAAATATTTTTCACTACACTATTATGAGTTGTGACCTTAGTGAATTATTTCCATCACTTTGATGGAACTTAGAAATAGGAAGTCAATTTCATAAGCATTTTAGAAAAAAAAAAAAAAAACAAGTTTTCGCTTTCAATTACAGCCGTGTTTGGGTGAAAGTGTTTATAGCAACTCAGCAACATTTTTACATGCAAACAATAATAATTCATTTTTTGTTTCGTTAACAAACAATAAAAAAGTATTTATAATTAATTTTGTTCTGTTTTTGTTTACGTGTAAAAAAAAAGCTGAAGTGGCTACACACTTTCACGAAAACACGGTTTATATAATATGTATAAACTAAATAAAATAAAATCAACAATCTGTACTTAAAGCCTTTAATAAATTAAATTTATATTGCAGAACTGTGAATGGCTTTAAATTGTGTAAGACACAAACTAAAAATACGTTTGAGTAAATTAGCGTCTTTTTGCAAAGTGTATTGGTATTAGTGAAATTTTAAAATAAAAAATATAAAATTTGATGAATTTTATTATTTCCTCGTATTTGTATTTAAAAACTATTAGAATCAAGCATTATTTATTGGTCACATTTGCTAAACCACTATTTGAACATGGTGAGATACATAGTATAGTAGTATATGAGATACTTGCAGTATAAAGGTACTATAGGATAGTTTTCAAGGATTCGTAAAAAAAAACCGACCTCGAGATTTTCATCAAACTTGACATTAAGATAGTAGGAAAGTCGAAAAAAGTGAGTTTGGAAATTTTGTTTTTCTGCTGTCTATCCTTTTGACTACAGTTTAAACGGGTTAAACCAAAAATGACGGTAGGTACCTACCTGACTGCCGTGCAATTTGAAATCCTTTGTTTTTGATTTTTTAAGAGAGTTGAATTTTTTTGAGTCGTTATTACTTGATCGGTTTTATCAAATTTGTCAACCAGCAGTTCTTAAACTTAATCTACCAAATTTTAAACAAAAATTATTTATAAACTTTTAATTTGAATTTAACTAAGAACATTACCTACACGTTATGGTATAGTAGCCCGTGGTGTTATGGTTAGTGCATTGGACTGTTACGTCGAAGGTCTTGGGTTCGATTCCCAGCCTATGCCACCTGAAAACAGAAATGGTTACTGCCTCTTGCGAGGAATTGACAAATCCTCCAAGAGTACCTCTTGTCATGAAAAAGTGCTTCTCACACTAGCCGTTCGGATTCGGCAGAAAATTGCAGGTCCTCTCTATTACTTTCAATAAGACGCACAAAGAAATGGTTGAGAGTTGTAAGTCACTAGGCCCTGGTTCTACACGAGTTGTCGCGCTGACCAATTTAAATTACAAATTATGCATTTATCTCTGTTTGTATGGCCTTTTTCTAAATTTCTCTAGTCTTAAAAAAAAAATTCTAAGTAGTTCTAAGACAAAAGGGTCGTTTAAAGACCATACATAAACACATAAAATTTTGTTACATAAAACCTTCTCATTCTAAACGCTTCAATAAAGTTGATTTTTTAATAATATTTTAGTCTAAACTGTAAGTTCCATGCATATGTGTCCAGTGCAGGGCTGTATTGTTCATATTCAATTTCTCACATAATACTTCAATTTTTCATAAATATTTGATTTTTAAGACTCAAGTTTTGAAAGCCTTTTAATCCAAACCAAATTTATGTTTTTACCGGATTTAAACTTCAAAAGATTGCAAGTTGATCACATTGAAAAGAAACTGGTGTAAGAATTCAACCTTGTGGAACACCTTTGAATATATCTACTGATTGAAGTAAAATCGATTGGTTTCTAATGTTTTGACAATTTTATTTATTTTTTGTGGTGCTAATAATGAAAAATTGACACTTTTAGAATAACTTTTGACGAAATTTTCCATCACATTTTTTTTTTCAAAAATGTTCGATTATTTATTGAAATTAATGTTTTTAATTCCTGTGTTAAGAGGACTCTAAGGATTATTTACAAAGCTTCCCTGTTAGATACGTCAATTTAAACTAGAGTTATAAGTCCAGAAAAATAAAGTTAGCCAGGCAATAAATGTCTACTTTAAATTCTTTCAATGAGATTATTTGTCCTGGAAGAAATTAGGTAGTCTATCTCAGACTTTTCTGACGTTAACGAGGTACAGACGAGTGTATTGCTCTGTACTCGTCACAATTTACTGTTCGTTGATCACCATTTACACATCTTAAAATAAATCTGGCCACATGATCTTTTCAGTGGAGATACTACACATTGAACCGTTACTAAAAGTGGATGCATCTGTTGATCCACAAAATGTACGTATTATTGGCGGTTTTTTCTTTCCGCACCCCAGATACCAAAAACGCATATTTTGTTTACTGTCGATGTTATTGAGGTGAATATGGCCTTTATATCTGGCTAAATCAATATCACAGAGTGCTAGCCAATTACATATATAATAATGCATCACTTGACTTTTGATGGAATCTCTGGTGAAGAGTTTGTGTTTTAATTGAATTTTCTTTGAAAAATATTTATTCTTTTTGTTTAAATTTTTCCGCAAGGTTAGTAAGTTGCGGTCTTGTGGAATGTTTAGTTGGGGAGATTTTTTTTAAATTTTTGTTTACCACTTATGGGCACTTAAATCAAGGAGTTGCATGGGGATGTCTGTTTTTTTTTCAAAGTATTTTTATTTTCTTACCAATATTGAAAAATTTCCGGTAAATTTACACATTCTCTAGAATTCTGGATAACTGCTCCAATAAAGATAGTTGTTTGCCATTGAAACTTAAAAAAAAATTTAAATAAATTTATTTTTATGACAAAACAAATTGATATCATCGAGAGATGGTTAGTCATTAAAATAACTTTGTGTTTTTTTTTTTAATTAACACTTCCATGATTAAAAGTAATTTTGTTTTTTTTTCTCGTATTTTGTATTTTTAATCTTCAAATATAAATATACCTATTTTATCCAATTATTTTGAAGGTAACCGCATTTTATATAAAGAGAGAGTGTTCCACCTGATTGATTGTGCGCGAACCCCTAAGCCCCTATGAATGATTTTTTTTTCTATTTATATTTTTCATTGTTTGATCACAACAGTTCAATTAAAGTTTATTCAAGTGATTTAGTATATGTTTACCTATTGCATTTCCGTATGCTATTAGTAGGGTACTTACTGTGTTAATGGTTTTGTTTTGTATTTCCTTTTTTTTTGTAAACAGTTATAATAGCAAATCAATTGTTTTTGTATTTTAATTGTTTGCTTTTTATTGATGTAACTAACTTTATTTTAGACGTAGGTACCTACATATACATATATTGGTTGGTTGGTTTATTGACACTTAATTATTATTTGTTTTTGTTTTTTTTTTTTTTTTTTTTTTTTTTTTTTTTTACAGTCTGCTTTTAGAGTAATCAGGTGTTGTTTTTTTTTAAGTAAATTGTTAAATGACGTATCATAATTATGTGTAACTATAGTCTATAGAATATTTACAATTTTCTAATCAAACAAAAGTTCATGCAAATAGAAATTATTATAACTTATACTTTGTATGTTCTTAAGGCCGACCGAATGAAACAAATGGTTTGATTTGGTTTTATAGTGACTGTGATTTAGGATATCTAAATCAAAAAATGCAAAATTTCAAACAGCCTGATGTTATGGTATTAAATCATGATATTACTTAACAATTTTTTAACCTTAAGGCTAGGCGCGCACATTAAACTTTTAGTTTCGAAACTATTTGATTTTGAGTCCTATCCTATAGACAGCACACGAGTATGTACGCGGACTCCTAAATATGTCAACCTATATAGAACTCAAAATTGAAACCAAACTGTTTCGAAACAGTTTATGTTGCATTTGCGCGCCTGGCCTGAAGCTCTTTACTAAAATGTTCTTCGTTTATTTTATTATTATTTTCTTAATAAACTTCAAAAATAAAAAAATGAAGGTATTTGATTATTTTAAATTTCATAAAATATTAAAAAATAAATGCTTAACCTGTTTTAACCAAGAATCATTTAATAACAAATTTTTAATATCGTAAAAATTTTGAGCCATTGTTTTTAAGTTTCTTTTTTTAATATAATTTTTTTTTTTACATAGATATAATCAAGTGACTCGGATTTTTTCTCTATAATTTTTATTTCTCTCTCAAATATAATTGCATTGCGCCGCTATATATTAAAATTTTCTCTAAGTATCTTTAACGCCCAAATAAAAAAAAAAACAACAATAAAAAAACCGTGTTGTACAGGGTGGGTCAAATACAGGTTTCTTTTTAAAAAAATCAATAAAATTAAATTGTTTCCATGTTTTATGAAAATTTATTTATTTATTTATAAGCGAAACTTATATCTAAACATATTATTCTTAAAACTAAACTTAGTTAGAGTAAACTTTGCCATTAGTTTTTTAACACAACGTCGTTCAAGTGGCTGCCTTGGCTGGCGTTGCAGTAGCGCATTCTGTCACTCCAATTTCCCAAGACCTTGTTGATGGTTTCGGGCTGTAGCTCACGGTTTGCTTAAGTGTTTAAATCATTTCCGGATTGTTGGCATAACATTGGTCCTTCATATGGTTCCCCACAAAAAAAAAGTCCAAAGGGGTCAAATCGCAGCTCCTAGGCGGCCAATTGACATCGCCAAGACAGTTGATAACACGATTTTTGAATTTGACCGATAGTGGCATGTGATGGTGGGATGGTGCGCCATCCTGCATGAACCAGAGATCGTCCAAATCCATGTCTTCAACTGCAGTAAAAAAATTCGGTTTACATGGCTCTGTAACACCCACCCTTGACCGAAAAGTCGTTGTTCCCAGCCTCATTTTCGAAGAAAAATGGTCCAATGATGCCGACACTCCACAATTCCCACCAAACTGTCACTTTCTATGGATGCAGTGGCTTCTCGACAATAACGCCCACTAGCATACCAATCTCACGAAACTTTTTGCACAAACTTGCGTACAGCAGGAATAGTGGGTGCTTCATTTTGACCAAAACTTCTTTTCAAAAAACGCACTGTTTGGGCTAGACAGAACTCACTTTGGAAATAAGTTTTCAATATTTCTCAACGTTGTTCAAGCGTAAAGCGAGTCATTTCGTTCCGCGGAGGTACGATACTGACTTTCTGTCAAGATTTCGAGCGGGAAACAGCTGTCATTGTCAAAATAACCTATGGTTTAAAAAGAAACCACTAGATGGCCCACCCCTTTACATCCATCATTTGTTATAATATTTATTCAAGGATTTTACCAATCACTGGCGATCATCATTTTTAAACGCCATCCCACCGTGTAATCATCTTGATCATTATAATCATCATTTGCATAAATATAGCTCAAGCTTTTAAATTTAAACTAAGTGACAAATTTATTATACTCTAACACGTTTGTAACAAAGTAGCTATACCTACCTACATACAAAAAAAAAAAAAAAACAATGTAATTTTTCAATTGAAATTCATGCTAATTTAAACAACTAAATAAATTGTTTTATAGATTTTTTTTTATTCGCTTATAGGTCAGTGAGTTTTGATTTCTTTTTTTGTTTTATTTTTTGCTAAAATAAATTTTAGCTAGTTTGTTTAAGGTCAGTGTATGGGAATCATTAAAAAAAATTCAAGCTTTATATCCTGCATTCCGTTTAGAAAATAAGGCTTTTTGTCTGACTCCTAGCAAATAAAAAAGTCTTAATTTAAAGATGTTTGCTGAGGATTAGTTCCATCGAACTTTGATGATTTATTATTAATTTTTGTTTTTAAAATAAAACTTAAAAATAATAAATATAAGTCACTTTTTACGACCCTGTTGATAGATTTTAATTCAAATGTCCAATTAGGGACAACCTGACAGGCCAAGCGCACACCGGGACTAAAATAACACTGATTTACTTCAAACGCCGCCGTAATGGGTCGTGACGGTTCACATACATTACAGTGTGTATCAGAAATTCAAAATTATAGCATTTGTCAATCTGGCAGCTTTTGTCCAATTTTCGATGATATATTTTTTGCACGCTCCCGCTATACACTGGCTTTGAAAACCCTCTCTTAAAATATACATAAGTCAACATGCGTCCAGGAAGACCATCAAATCATACAAACTAAAAACAAAGACAACAAAAACTATCATTGACAAAATTGAATAAAGAGTAAGTTAGTAGGCCGTATATGAAGCATAAGTCTACGCGTCAAGTGAGCATATAGTGTATCTAGACATATCTACTCTGTGGTCCATTATACGACAAAGCAAAAGCTAGAGCGCAAGCCATCATCATCATGATCTCGTATAAATGGTACATGGTACATATACTCCGTGTGTGATCTATAAACGGCTCGTTATGTCACTAGAGCAGCGCAAATTGCCAAGTTACACTATTTTATTCAAACTAAGATACTTTATGTCTCCCGCTATAGTTGATAGAGGATGCGGTAGCCCCGCCGCCGGGAGACTATATAACTTGGCACTGTCATTAATTGTGGCTGCATCTGAAAACGAAAAAAAAAAAAATAATAAAAATAAAAATAAAAACAACATTATTAGGCATCCGAACCGGTACAAAGGCAGTGGTTTCAGCAGTTGAGGTCAGGATTCCCGGAAGGTAGGTGGCTATTTTATATAGTTCACCAAAAAAATTAAAAAACAAAAAAATTAAGATCCGAAAGAAATTTTAAAGTTAAAAAAAAATATTTTGAACTTTTCCATTTTTTTTTTATTATTATAATTATTATTTTTTTTTTTTTTTTTTTTTTTTTTTTACAGTCTGCTTTTAGAGTAATCAGGTGTTGTTTTTTTTTAAGTAAATTGTTAAATGACGTATCATAATTATGTGTAACTATAGTCTATAGAATATTTACAATTTTCTAATCAAACAAAAGTTCATGCAAATAGAAATTATTATAACTTATACTTTGTATGTTCTTAAGGCCGACCGAATGAAACAAATGGTTTGATTTGGTTTTATAGTGACTGTGATTTAGGATATCTAAATCAAAAAATGCAAAATTTCAAACAGCCTGATGTTATGGTATTAAATCATGATATTACTTAACAATTTTTTAACCTTAAGGCTAGGCGCGCACATTAAACTTTTAGTTTCGAAACTATTTGATTTTGAGTCCTATCCTATAGACAGCACACGAGTATGTACGCGGACTCCTAAATATGTCAACCTATATAGAACTCAAAATTGAAACCAAACTGTTTCGAAACAGTTTATGTTGCATTTGCGCGCCTGGCCTGAAGCTCTTTACTAAAATGTTCTTCGTTTATTTTATTATTATTTTCTTAATAAACTTCAAAAATAAAAAAATGAAGGTATTTGATTATTTTAAATTTCATAAAATATTAAAAAATAAATGCTTAACCTGTTTTAACCAAGAATCATTTAATAACAAATTTTTAATATCGTAAAAATTTTGAGCCATTGTTTTTAAGTTTCTTTTTTTAATATAATTTTTTTTTTTACATAGATATAATCAAGTGACTCGGATTTTTTCTCTATAATTTTTATTTCTCTCTCAAATATAATTGCATTGCGCCGCTATATATTAAAATTTTCTCTAAGTATCTTTAACGCCCAAATAAAAAAAAAAACAACAATAAAAAAACCGTGTTGTACAGGGTGGGTCAAATACAGGTTTCTTTTTAAAAAAATCAATAAAATTAAATTGTTTCCATGTTTTATGAAAATTTATTTATTTATTTATAAGCGAAACTTATATCTAAACATATTATTCTTAAAACTAAACTTAGTTAGAGTAAACTTTGCCATTAGTTTTTTAACACAACGTCGTTCAAGTGGCTGCCTTGGCTGGCGTTGCAGTAGCGCATTCTGTCACTCCAATTTCCCAAGACCTTGTTGATGGTTTCGGGCTGTAGCTCACGGTTTGCTTAAGTGTTTAAATCATTTCCGGATTGTTGGCATAACATTGGTCCTTCATATGGTTCCCCACAAAAAA
The DNA here is from genome assembly GCA_951394125.1 of Epistrophe eligans. Taxonomy (NCBI): domain Eukaryota; kingdom Metazoa; phylum Arthropoda; class Insecta; order Diptera; family Syrphidae; genus Epistrophe; species Epistrophe eligans. The sequence goes on from OX596029.1 coordinate 36,240,426, forward strand.
AAAGTCCAAAGGGGTCAAATCGCAGCTCCTAGGCGGCCAATTGACATCGCCAAGACAGTTGATAACACGATTTTTGAATTTGACCGATAGTGGCATGTGATGGTGGGATGGTGCGCCATCCTGCATGAACCAGAGATCGTCCAAATCCATGTCTTCAACTGCAGTAAAAAAATTCGGTTTACATGGCTCTGTAACACCCACCCTTGACCGAAAAGTCGTTGTTCCCAGCCTCATTTTCGAAGAAAAATGGTCCAATGATGCCGACACTCCACAATTCCCACCAAACTGTCACTTTCTATGGATGCAGTGGCTTCTCGACAATAACGCCCACTAGCATACCAATCTCACGAAACTTTTTGCACAAACTTGCGTACAGCAGGAATAGTGGGTGCTTCATTTTGACCAAAACTTCTTTTCAAAAAACGCACTGTTTGGGCTAGACAGAACTCACTTTGGAAATAAGTTTTCAATATTTCTCAACGTTGTTCAAGCGTAAAGCGAGTCATTTCGTTCCGCGGAGGTACGATACTGACTTTCTGTCAAGATTTCGAGCGGGAAACAGCTGTCATTGTCAAAATAACCTATGGTTTAAAAAGAAACCACTAGATGGCCCACCCCTTTACATCCATCATTTGTTATAATATTTATTCAAGGATTTTACCAATCACTGGCGATCATCATTTTTAAACGCCATCCCACCGTGTAATCATCTTGATCATTATAATCATCATTTGCATAAATATAGCTCAAGCTTTTAAATTTAAACTAAGTGACAAATTTATTATACTCTAACACGTTTGTAACAAAGTAGCTATACCTACCTACATACAAAAAAAAAAAAAAAACAATGTAATTTTTCAATTGAAATTCATGCTAATTTAAACAACTAAATAAATTGTTTTATAGATTTTTTTTTATTCGCTTATAGGTCAGTGAGTTTTGATTTCTTTTTTTGTTTTATTTTTTGCTAAAATAAATTTTAGCTAGTTTGTTTAAGGTCAGTGTATGGGAATCATTAAAAAAAATTCAAGCTTTATATCCTGCATTCCGTTTAGAAAATAAGGCTTTTTGTCTGACTCCTAGCAAATAAAAAAGTCTTAATTTAAAGATGTTTGCTGAGGATTAGTTCCATCGAACTTTGATGATTTATTATTAATTTTTGTTTTTAAAATAAAACTTAAAAATAATAAATATAAGTCACTTTTTACGACCCTGTTGATAGATTTTAATTCAAATGTCCAATTAGGGACAACCTGACAGGCCAAGCGCACACCGGGACTAAAATAACACTGATTTACTTCAAACGCCGCCGTAATGGGTCGTGACGGTTCACATACATTACAGTGTGTATCAGAAATTCAAAATTATAGCATTTGTCAATCTGGCAGCTTTTGTCCAATTTTCGATGATATATTTTTTGCACGCTCCCGCTATACACTGGCTTTGAAAACCCTCTCTTAAAATATACATAAGTCAACATGCGTCCAGGAAGACCATCAAATCATACAAACTAAAAACAAAGACAACAAAAACTATCATTGACAAAATTGAATAAAGAGTAAGTTAGTAGGCCGTATATGAAGCATAAGTCTACGCGTCAAGTGAGCATATAGTGTATCTAGACATATCTACTCTGTGGTCCATTATACGACAAAGCAAAAGCTAGAGCGCAAGCCATCATCATCATGATCTCGTATAAATGGTACATGGTACATATACTCCGTGTGTGATCTATAAACGGCTCGTTATGTCACTAGAGCAGCGCAAATTGCCAAGTTACACTATTTTATTCAAACTAAGATACTTTATGTCTCCCGCTATAGTTGATAGAGGATGCGGTAGCCCCGCCGCCGGGAGACTATATAACTTGGCACTGTCATTAATTGTGGCTGCATCTGAAAACGAAAAAAAAAAAAATAATAAAAATAAAAATAAAAACAACATTATTAGGCATCCGAACCGGTACAAAGGCAGTGGTTTCAGCAGTTGAGGTCAGGATTCCCGGAAGGTAGGTGGCTATTTTATATAGTTCACCAAAAAAATTAAAAAACAAAAAAATTAAGATCCGAAAGAAATTTTAAAGTTAAAAAAAAATATTTTGAACTTTTCCATTTTTTTTTTATTATTATAATTATTAGTCAAACTGACTTCGTCGTCGTCGATAGAATTGAAAACACCCGATCGTGGGTTTTTTCAAAAAAGTCCGAAACTACCATCGGCTGTCAATACAACAGCAATGAATCGCGATCTCAATCTGAAATCAGCAACAGCAACGGCAAACGGAAATCGAAAAACCGTCGCGGCAATTTTGGCGTCGAAAAAAATGGCCGCCAACATGGACAAGGATAAGGTTAATAAATCCCTCAACTTGAAAATTTGACAAAAGAAAAGAAGCTTTTTTTTGTGATTTTTTTTTTTTTAATTTTCAGTTAAAAAATCATACAAAAAAAAAAAAAAAAATAGTGCGTGGGATTTTTATTTATTCACGGATTGTGTGTTACAAGTTAGGTGCGCCATGAAGTGAAAAAAAGAAAACAACAAGAACCAAATTAGAATCTTCTTCTTCTATTAGGTTCGAAGATGAAAACTTTTACGCAATTTTATTCGTTGTTGTGAGTTAAGTGTGTTGGTATTGTGTAGGTACCATACCTATATAGTTTGTGAACTTAGATTCTTTTTTATATATATGTATGTGAGAGATTCCAAGGTCGCCATTCATACAAAGTGTGCGTGAAGATTCTCGAGATCGTGCGAGTGTGAGAATTGTACATACCTTATTATGACGTCTTAAAGTTTTATGTTTTATTTTTTTTCTACTTCCTACGAAAACAATTAAATGTTTTTCAGTGGGTGATGTCCTTTAAGAGGGTTGAAGTTCATGGTGACGTTATAGATGTTACGCTTTCAATGAAATGGGAAGTAACAACACAAAAGAAAACAAAAAAAAAAAGAAAATAAGGTCAAAGGATGGATGAGTTATAAAAGATACGAGTACAAGTTCGGTAGCTATTTGAATGTATGTACATATATGTATCTACGTATGTACACATTTGCTCTATAATATTTCTAGTTAGATATATTTCTGTTGTGGGGGAGATGCTTTTTTTTGGGGTTAGATAACATTGTGGAAGAAGGTCGGATGTCGCGTCGAATAATTGGAGTAGTTTGAGTCTTTTATTTTGTTGTTGTTGTCTTTGTAAGGAGACAACCAAACCAGACAAACGGACGGAATCCAATATAAAAGATTTGGTAATTCGAGCGAAGCTTTTAACTGCGTTCGTAACATGGACAAATCGTTGAAAGTTATGAATGTGTTTTTTTTTTTTGTAGAGAAAACAAGGATGTCCTAGATTGTTTTTTTTTCTGTTCAGCTTCATATACATATGTAGATAACTATAGGTATTTAAAAGGAAATTTAAGTAAGAGCGTGTGCCTTGGGAAAATTTCGCTGAAATTAATTCAATTTGGGAAGGGTCATGGTTATTTTACTTTCAGATGAGTTTGGAAAAGTATGATACATGACTCATTCATGAGGAATATTCTTATTCGTTTATATAGTTTGGAACATGTTTGTACATAAATACATATCTTAATAGATCTAAACTTTTGATATCTGATGTATTTTTTGTCCCAAAAGTTTGAAAAGGTTATTTTTGTAGGTACCTACATACATACATATTTAGTTTTATAAATCAGAAACAAATTTTTGCTTCTTTTATCTCAGCAGGTTTATATAGTGTTTTGATAATCAATAATAAATAACGGGTGATTTTTTAAGAGGTTTAGAACTTTTTAAAAAAAAAAAACACAAAAAATTCGAAAAAATGAATGAAATATTTATTTGAATCGATAGTTTGAACCTTGCAATTTAATGTTTAAAGATAATTTCATGCAAATGTTGACCGCGGCTGCGTCTCAGGTAGCCCCCGCTGAGTCCAATTTTGGCATACTCTTTCACACATATCGGCCGGTATCTCACGAATGAATGCATGGATGTTGGCTTCCAGTGCGTCAATCGAAGCGGGCTTGTCCCTATAGACATTAGCCTTGACATACCCCCACAAAAAATAATCTAATGGTGTCAAATCGCACGATCTAGGCGGCCAATTGACCGGCCCGAAACGTGAAATTAACTGTTCACCAAACTCGCCTCGCAATTGCGCCATTGTTTCGCGTGCTGTGTGGCATGTGGCACCGTCTTGTTGAAACCACATATCATGCAAGTCAAGAACTTCCATTTCGGGCAAAAAAAAGTTTGTTATCATCGCTCGGTAGCGTTCACCATTGACAGTAACGCTGCGATTCGCATCATCTTTGAAGAAATATGGCCCAATAATGCCGCCGGCCCATAAACCGCACCAAACAGTGGCTTTTTCGGGATGCATTGGTAGCTGTTGCAATGCTTCTGGCTGATCTTCACTCCAAATGCGGCAATTTTGCTTATTTACGTACCCATTCAACCAAAAATGAGCCTCATCGCTGAACACAATTTTTCGATAAACAACATTTCGAACCGAGCACGAATTTTGATAGTAAAATTCAATAATTTGCAAGCGTTGTTCATTTGTAAGACGATCCATGGTTAAATTGCAAACCAAACTGAAGCTGTTTGACAGTGACACAAGGTACTAAACACACGTCAGCTGTCAAAACCAGTGTTGCCAAAACCAAACCAGCTAAAAAATCACCCGTTATATTTTTATCTCATAAACAACAACGGGCTTATTATAACTCACAATGTAATATACTATGTACGAAGTTACGTTTTAAATAAGGAAGTAATTAAAGAAATACCAAATTCTTACCAATTTATAACAGTTTTTTTTAAAAACCTATACTATTTAATATTTATGCGGCCCAGCAGTGGCCATAATTCGGACATTCAGAGATTTTTTTTTCATAATAATTCACACTTTACACACACTTTTAATGGTGAAAAACTGTTATAACTGTTATAAATTGGTATTTTTCGAGTCATGTTCTTTTAATAAACACATACAATAAAACACGATATATAATTATATGAAAGAATTTATTCGTTTTTTTCTTATAATCGTCATCTACTGTACTTACTTATATACCTATATTTGTAAAATTTCTCACATACATAGATTCAATATTTTCAACTAAATATTACTAATAGTAAGGACTAAAAGCTCTTTTATTGAGCTGTGGTAAATATTGATGAGCATTTTTTACCAGTTATTGGATTGATATACATATGTACAAGAAACTTAAAAAAAAAGTACAAAACTTTCAGGAAAATCTTTAAAAATTCCAGTAGAATATTACTGTCAATACATATAGATCCATAGAAATCCTTTTTACGAGGTAAATTATAGCATATTTCTGATAGAAAACAGTTATTGAAGGGTGAATGTTTAGAATGGCATATATTTCGTTTTTATTCACTTAATTTAATAATCTCCTTTTGAAGAATCACTATTCAACTAACATAAATACGTTATCTTGATTTCGTTGACAAATAAGATATTTTAAAGAGTTATAGGGTATTCATGCAACGTCGTAAGTTTACAAATTGTGTAAAATCATAAGTTTACACAAAAGTTTGCATGAACGCTCTTTTTAGTTCATTTTCTTAGATGCTGTGTAATTGAATCAGCTGTTATCGTTAAACGTCAAATATTAATTTTCAAAATATGTTTTGTATACAAATAAACGTGTTCAGACTTCGAAGTTATTTTTAAATGGAGAACCTCTCCCAAACCAACTTAAAATCGGAGCCGAAAATCTCAGAATGGAAAAAAATGTTAAATACACTTCCAAAGTCACGTTTTTTTTAAGTCCGACGGGAATAAAGATGAGAAAACGATTTCGGGGCTAAATGTAGAACTGTAATAGTCGTAAACTCACGGCAGTGATCGAATGAAAATGAGCGATTTCAAGAAAAATTATATGGCGCGCCCATAATGGTGGATATCCACTTTTCCTTCAGTTTAGTTCACTTTCGTTTTCGTTAGTTAAAGTTCTCCCGAACTCAACTCAACTGAAATTTGGTGAAAGAGGAATAATTAAAATAAATGGTTCCTTTCACTTCGATAACAATTCGGAAAGCATAACAAATATATACAAGTAAAAGCATTTACCTACTTTTGTTTATCCATATGGCCTATTACATATATGGATTTGAGTAAATAAACAATGCTGATTTTCTATTTTTAAAACTTTCTCTTATAATATTGTAAATATGTATTTCTTAAAACTTAAAAAAAAAATTCTATACATCAATTCCTTAATTACTGTCTCACTCTCAGTCATAGAGATTGGAAAGGAAGTCATCATTTCTCTGAAACCTCTAATAAAAAAAAATCAGAATACCAGAAAACTAGGCGTTAAATTTATCAAACTAGTTCTTGATTCAAGTTGCCAGGAAGCAGTTGAACTTTATTTTACTACAAAATCTGATATTATCAGCCAGGAAACGATAACATTAACCAAGAGTTTGACTAGTCAATGCAATCAGAAAACCAGAATCAGGAATACTTTTTTATTGGATTCTTCATTAACAATAGATTTGGTGCTAGCGTTATATTGTTTTAGGTATATGAGGCAAGTTTTGGTATCCCTTGATAATCGAATGAAAGATTTTAGTCAAACGTGAAACACCGGTGATAGAGATATTCAAAATAGTTGTTCCCACAATTCTTCCAATAAGAGGTTTCATTTCGTTATTAAAAAAAAACGAGTATTTTCTAAGAGAAGTTAATGGATGTTTATTTCATTGGAAAGAGGAAGGTTTCCATTTAACAATGGAAAACGCCACATGGCCGCCACGGCTACGGTTGCAGCACCATAACCTTTTAATGCAATTTTCCATGACCAATTCGCACATTTGCGGCTTTATGTCCTCGATAACTTCACGAATTCCATCTTGAAGGTCTTGATTCGATTGTGGAGCATTGGCATAGACCTAATGTCTTTCACGTGGCCTCAAATAAAATAGTCTATAAAGGTGTTAAATCACAAGATCTCGGTGGCCAATTGTGATCACCTCTTCGAGAAATAACACGGTCAAGAAAATTTTCTGGCAAAATTGCGATTGTTTCGTTGCTTGTGTTGCACGTAGCGCCATTTTTTGTATTGAATTTTAACAATTCCATTCCATTTTTAGTAATAGCTTTGTTTTTACTTGTCAAATTTCGAAAGATGACAACTTCAAAAGTGACAGCTGCCCCAAATAGCGGGCTATTCAAAATGAAACCTCTTATTGGAAAAATATTAAATTAATTTTAATTTTTGAATATGAAGTGGCATTTGAAACAATTTTTAAAAAATTATAAATTCTTCTACTATTTTTCTCTTTTATTTAAAAAACAAACCCTTTATTTATCTGAAAGGCTTACTCAAAGAAGGACGCTAAACCATGAGAGAGATTATTTATGTGTTTTGCAGTAAAGAAAATTACCCAATATTACCAAAACATTTTCAAAATCACGACGTAGTCAAGGACGTTTCAAGTTTTAAAAATTAGTGCAAGGACATAGATAAATATCAATTAAAAGAAAAACAGCGAATAGGATTTAAAAAAAACCTTCAATATTTACGTCCAAACCTGAAAGACCCATTTTATAGTTTTTGACATTTTTATTGAGTTATTTACTAAAAATAGTAGGACTAAGATACTAAAACAATACACGCAGTTAAATTAAATAACGACAAAATCCCACAAAAGGAGTTTAAAATTATATGTTAAAATTAATTAACTAACAGCTCGTTATTATTAGATTTGTTTAAAATAAAATTTATACTTAGGTATAGACTTTTATTAAAAAGCTTTTAAAATTATCAATCATTTTAAGACTTACTAATTTTGCAAATACATATTAAAAAAAAAAAACAAACAACAAACAAAAATAGTGCGTGATGGTTCCATAAATATATTTAATTTAAAATCTCTGTCCCTCCGTTTTTTTTTTTTTTGTTTAAATTTAATGAAAAGTGAAAAAACTATGCACTCATCATCAAGTCTCGTGCTTATGTTTCATCGTTTGTTTTCATATTCTCATTCTACAAAATTTTGATCTTGTTTACATTTTCATTGCTCGCATATAAATATATATCAAAGAAAATAATAAAACACATAATGCAAAAAAAGAAAAGAATAAAAAATAGAGAGCAACGCATATATAAAATCTAATGTTCTAAAATTAACCCAAAAATACCAACTTGCTACATCCATCACCTCTGATCTTTTTGGCTGTATATGTCTTTGTATATACATACATACCTACGTATTATATTGGCAGACAAAATAGACGAATAAAAATTAATTTTCCCATCATTGATGCAAAAAGCTTCTGATGGGAAGCCGAAACGAGAGGCAATGGTGGTATCTAAAAGATATGAATATATAAACTACACGTATTACACACAGTACTCCTGTGCAAACCCAATGAATAAGCTTTCTCCCACAATGCTTTCCACTTCTTTTATCCCCCAATCAAGAGGGGTTGAAGGTTGAAGGGGTGCAGAGTGAGTGACTGAGTGAAAAAACTGAAAGAAACTAACACAACTTTGAGAGTTTTCGATTTTATTATTTGTCTCCTCAATGAAATTTGTATCCTATAATCCACTCCTTTCTCGTTTCCCACACCCCTGCCCTACACTTACCCCAACTAACTATAGGTACTGTGAAACTTAAAAGCCTTTTGGATAACAGTATTTTCTATTTTCTATTTTTTATTTGTTTTTGTTTCTCTAATGCATATCTCATGCGAATTTATTTTTGACAAAATTTCATGTGACTATGGTGTGTGTTTGATTTTATATATCAGCTTTTTCTGTCTTGTTTTATTCTCTTACACGCACACACACCTTTTGGCCGCGGCGAAGAACTTGAGAAAAAATGTGCGGTGAACAAAAAAAAAAAAAAAAAAACAGAAGATTTTTTTTTCTTAAATAGAACTTAATCTAAAAAAAATAAAAAAAAAAAACAAAATATCTCGAACAAAAAAAAAACAATTTTCCTAAAAATTTTCCACTCTTTTAATTTTTTTCGCAGAAAATCCCCACAGTGGTTACGGGCTATGACACAGTGAAGCATAACGGAGCGAAGAATAACGCGAATTTCGACCAATCAAAGTATGTGAATTATTTTATTTACAATTTTTCTATTTGTTCGTTTAGTATAAAAGTTAAAAAAAAATAAAATAAATAGTTTAACAAAAAAAAAAATAAATAAAAAAAAATAATAAACGACTTGTGCTCGATCAAGAAAAAATAATTTTTTTTGAAAAAAAAAAAAAAAAAATCCAAACTCAAAATGTTTGAAATGTATACTTCTTCGGATAGATTCCGTTCGGCTTCGGATATACCAGCACAACAAGCGGCAGGATCAACGCTACCGCTAGTGGTAACAGCAAGGAAAAAAGGTACCGATGATCCGGAAGATACTTATAATCCCTTCGAGAATCGCAAGGTCGATCATCCTACCTCGTAAGTAAAAATTTTTGTTAATTTTTTTTTAAATTTAAGTTATGTAATTTTAAGGATTTGGATTTTTAAGTTTTTAATTTGTGTTTGGTCTCAGTTTTTGAATTTCGAGGTTTTAACGATTTTTTTTTTAAATTAGATTAAATTGTAGGAAAAATGTGAAGTAATTTAAATTTATAGATTAAAATTTTAAATTTTACAAAATTGACATTGAAATTAAAAATCAATTAAAATTAATTACCAACATAATTTACGCTTGATTGCATTTCAAAGAAAAATACAAATATTCAAATTAATCATTTTTTTTGATTTTTTTTCTTTTGGTTCACAGAGCATAATTTTTTTGACAAGCCAAGGTGAAAAAGTACTTCTTAGTATTTAAAATTTTTTGGCAAAAAATCAACAAAATATTATTTCCTACTTAATACTATATTTTATTGCGGCATTTTCTTGTGCAGATTTTTTGTGTTTTTTTTTGTTTTTAAATGTTTATAGCGTGATTTATTCTAAAAGATTTTAATTTTTTTATATAGAAAACAAAACAAAAAACAAAATTTATTGAATTTATTTAATGGGGAATTTTTGAAAGTCAAATGAACATAATATTATGAACAAAAATAAAAAAAAAACATAGAAATTATGTGTCTTATTTTTTTGCTTAGAATGTGTTTATATAAAAGGCGGTCCAAAAATTGTTTTTATTATTTATTTATTGTTGTGGCGTTTTAAAAATTATTTTAAGTATTATTATGTATATAGCTAGATACATGTGTATATACTCCCCCACAATGACCTAGAAATATACATATGTATGTGTGTACGTCTATGAAGCTTAGGCACAAGGAAGGAAAATTAGTTTTTATACCGGATGTTTGTTGTCCACAACGAATTCAAGGGCTTTGACCAAATTAAAATATCATTTTGTTTATTTTTTATGTGATTTTTTCAATTTTTCTTGAATATGAGCAGAATAATTGCAAACAAATTGATACATAAAATTTAATTTATATGATGCATTAGACTCTATTCAATTATGGAAGTTTGCACTTTGATGTTATTGATAAATGTGTGGTTCTGCTCAAAATTGATTTATGATTTTTTTTTTAATACATTGATGTTTCCTGCGATAACCTTGTAGACCTTTTTTTCAACAGCAGAAATTTAGCACTAGTAGACATGTACGTTACTTTTACTATAGTTCTTTGAAGGAAAAGTTAAAAAAAAAAAACAGTTAAGGATTTCCGTCAAGCTTTTAAAGTAATTATCTTATAGATATAGTGTGAAACCATAATAAAAACCATCAAAACTCAATAAATTAAATTTTAGAGTTAAAAAAAAACATTTCCGCCAATAGGTGTCCCAATAGTCAAAATCCGACCATTACAAAAGATTAATTCTTTGGGCGTGTTTTTTTTGGGAATCGTATATGTATACTGTAGTCTGGATCTGGATCCCTTTTCCGATAGGTACTCATACTATAACGATTTGAGGTGTCAAACGAAGCGGAATTACCGACTAATTATTATTTTTTCTTACAAATGTTAATAATTTATTGCATTTGGTTGTTAAATATTATTTTAATAAATGAACTCTATGAATTCAATAAATTAACACTAAAAAGAACACTTCCACTTTCCAATTGGTAATATTTAAGCATGTGACATTACGTCGGTTCAATTTATTAGGGCAAATTGTTGATATTAAATGAAAGTGGGTTTTTTATTTTTATGTTATAGTGAGAATTCTCGATCGGGTAGGCTAGTCTATACTTAGTACAGTAAGAAATTCCCAATAAAAACCGATCGGCAGTAGCCTGGTTTTTATATTTCTCATTGGTAGGTAGGTACTATTAGAATAATTTTAAAATAAAAAAAAAAATAAAATCGAAGAAATTTTCATAGCTCCCCAATCCAGTTTTTCTTTTCTTTTGTATTGATTTTTTCATTACTATAATAAATTTTATAAAATTTATAAATTAAAATTATTTTTTTGTTCAATTTTTTCCATTTTCTTTCTTTTGCCATTTTGTTTAACAACAGTTTCAATTTGCAGTCGAAATATAAAACACAACAAAAAAAAAGTAAATCAAAAAGAAAGGGTTTGTTTGTAGACAGTAGTAAAATAATAATAATAATTTTTAATACATTTTGAACAGAATTTTCGCGACTAAATTAAATTAAACCAATCAGAAACCATACGTTTGCAGACCCACATTTTGAAATTCTATTGATTTTGTTAGCGGATTTCTTCAAAAGAGATACATTTTTTTTTGTTCACAGAATGAACATCGAAATTTGTTGAAATTGATCAATATTTAAGATATGATAAGTGGAATTGCAGAATTATCGCTTTTAAATATTTGAGGGTCAACTTTTTTTCCGGTTATATTTTATTGAATTCGTTATTTGTTTAGCTAATTTTTTGCTTAGCAAATATTGCTTAATATAAGCGAAGTAATGAACGAAGTTATTACAAATGGCAGTGTGTAAAAGCAACTTTGTAACCAGAGGAGAAACAAAGAAAAAAAATAGTACGAAATTATTCTCGTAAAGTTTCACACTTCATAAAACTGAGAATTTACAAATTACCCTTCTTCACTGAAAGGGAACTCTTAATTTTTTCTTTTCTTTTTTTCTTCTACTTTCAATTTCGTGCGACAGAAAATCATTGTTGAACTAACGCAAAAAATGTCATTCTCAGTTTTTAATAGCAAAAGTAAGAAACAGCTCTTGTATTTACGAAAAAGGAGAGTTCTCTGAGATCTTAGAAATAAAAACTGACCTAAAATATCAAAAAGATCGATTTGTTTGTTCGATGAAAAATTACAATTACAACTACTCCATGAACACATCTATCGAGATACAATTATTCAATTATCAATCGTACCAACATCAAGCAACAAAACTAACAAAATTTAATTCGAGACTCGACGTCAAACGTCAAAAATCTATCGACAGTAGGATTTTACTTAATCTTTTATCAGCCGTAATCCTACTGGCGATGTTATATTTGTAGTGCATGTAAAATAGTACTATAGAGCGGATAGCTTTTCCAATAAAACATGATTATTATGTCAATATCTACATAAAAAAAGATTGAATTTTGTACGAGGCTTGTAAAGGGTCATTTATTTTTCGGTTTCGAAAGCAAAGCTAAATAAAACACACGCAGCGATACATTTTTGATGAAAATTGTATATTATTATAAAGTTTGGACTTTGGCATTAAGTTTTAAAAACAATATCATTTAAATGGCTGCCTCAGGTAGATAAGCAGCATGCGTCTAGAGTTCTGGAATTATTCACGTAAATACGGTCTTTTACGTAGCCCCACAGAAAAAAATTTAACGGTGTCAAATCGCATGATCTTGGTGACCAATTGACTTCGCCAAAACGTAAAATTACGCGACCAGGAAACTTCTCACGCAATAAAGCCATAATTGGTCGTGTTGTGTGGCTGGTTGGAACCACATATCGTCAAAAAAAAAAAATCGGTTAATTGCTGCGAAGGCCTGGAAATCGATAAATTGGGATCATCACACTTGCACTTGCACTTGCAGCAGCGATATTTTCGACTGAGCGTGCATTATGATGATGCACAGACCTTTCGACATCAGTAATCCTTCCACTCTCTTAAAATTTCTTTACAATTTTACCGATTGCTTTCGTAGTCGGTCAATTATGACGAACACGACGAACGTTTGAATTACCACTTTTGTAGTAAGTTTTTAATAATATTAACCCGTTGTTTGATTGTTAAGCGACCCATTATCGTAAATGGCAAACATTCAACTAATATTAAGACACTTCAAATGACAGCTGAGTTTGACAGGTGTCAAATGCCAGCGCTACCAACTTGAAACCACGAAATGAATGACTCTTTAAGTAACTTTTGATATATCTACCAACAAATTCTTTCGTATTTCGGAGTGAACTAAGTTAGTCCATATAAGCCCAAAAGATGTGATAACCAGCAATGTGTAGTGACCTATTCATAGAGATTTGGCATATAGTTATAGACCTTAAAGAATTGCCAATATTCCCATATAAAGTCAGTCGTAGAACAACTGTCGAGCGAGACGGACGTGTCTGAACGGAACGGCTACTACACACTGTAAAACTGTAGCTTTCTAAACTTACCTTAAAGTTAGAAATTCCTTTTTTTTTGTATTAAAAATACAGATAATAAAATCCACTATTTTTAATATTTTAGATTTGTATGCTAAACCGTTAATAAAATAAACACCGCACAAAACTCAAATATTCTTTATATATCTATCTACTTGCCTTGACAAATGGCAGCTACATACGCATATAATTTTGTTTGTTTATTTTTGTGCACAAACCTGTGGGGTAAAACCTTTCTAACGGTATATAATTTATAACTCTTTTATAAACCTATAAAAAGATGCTGAAAGATTTGTTAATTTTTTAATTAATAAAATGTTGACTACTTATTGTTTAATAATTTTTAATTTTTTGTTTATAAATTTTCTCTGATACATACATGACGCATAAAGCAAAAGATAAAAAAGTTACAGTTTACAGGGCATGGTTTAAGATTAAACAGTGTGTAATCTGAATGGGAAAGATGAATATAAAGTCAAGACAGCGAGGTAGATAGCTTTATACGATGGGAGGGGATGAGTACTAAATTCCATAAATATTCTATAAAATTCTTTTTTAAGAAATAAAATATTCATTTTGTATAAGGCTTTCACAAACAATGTTGATGATGATTATTTATTTATTTGAAATCTTTTAAGCTTAATCAAAACAAGACTAATAAATAAACATTTAAATAAGAATGAGTCTTCAATTAATGACGAATTAATTTGATTTCTTAAACAATTTAAAAATGATTTCTTTTTCATTCTTACTCCGACACATAGCAAGTTGGAAATTCGTTATTCGTTATTCGCAAAGATAAGCTAAAATAAGAATTTATTGAAATGTTAAAAAAGTATTCTTTCAAAAGTTGAATTGAAAATTAAATTAATTAAACTAAGCTAGTTGCAAGAACAACCGAACGCATACATTCATACCTAAATCTCAAATAGGGTCTTAAATCACAATTTTTATAAAGCAGTGATTCTAGTTTCAAGCAAACCGTTAGTTTTAAGATACGTGTTTTTTTGAAAGTCCATATAGAATATTAGTAAAAACAAAAGGACATTGGGATTTACCAACCAAATTCATCATAGAAAACAAGCCATTCACTGTTACAAAATACCATCACTACCCTTTCTGATTTGTGGCATTTTGTTTTTTATTAAAAAAAATTGTTTCATTCAGATGATTTGACGTTTCCATACAAACTATCGATAGCAAAATGATAATTAGCGCCTAAAGTCTTTCTGTTGTATTGGTTTTTTTGTTTCCAATTGTGGAAAAAATAACACGCATCTCATCTGATGTCACATGGAATGATAACCATTTAGGTAAAACATTGGTTAAATGATCTTGAAATGTTCATTGAACGTAAGTTCGCGAAATTTACAGATTACGTCTTCGGCTTAGTGCTTAAAGCTACGCTATGTCCCACCAGAACCTTTCCAGAATCCTCATGTCCCCTCATGATCTCGGAGATCTCAGCAATCTTAGTTAGGTTCACATTCAACGGCGTGTCGCCCGACCCAAGTCGTTTTGGTATCATTCACATTAAACGACTGTATGTCGTACCGAACGGACATGAAATACATTTTCAAAGAACGAACGTGGTGCGCTGCTCATTATTTGGAACAATACTAGCGCATTAATTTCATTTGTTTCCTCTCTCGTTTTATTATTTTGCTTACATTTCAACGCATTCTCTTAAAATCTGAGGAAAAAAATTTAAAGAAGACGTAAAATTGAAATTTTCGGTCGTCTGACTCATAGAAAATAAGTTAACGCAGTAGGTTTGTTTTCAAAACAGTATGTAATATTTATGTTTATTGAAATCCTTGCCCTAGATGCCTATTGCAAATAGATTTAATGTCAGATTAAAATTTAGAAAACTCTTATTTCATTTCCTTTTTTTTAAATCCAGACGATTTCTTTGTTATCCAGTAACGGCCATATTATTCACTCGATACATCCAGATTAAAACTTAAATCCGGATGTATTTACATTGAATTTGTATAATATACATCCGGATTTAAGTTTCAATCTGGATGAATCGAGTGAATAATATGGCCGTAAGTCATTTATGGCATTATATCCGCATTTGATGAATGACAGATCCTGGATGCGTTCAGAAATATATCTCCAAGGGTGGAAACACAAGAAACATAGATTTTTTCGGAATGAAGTGTAATGCAGCATCATTTTAAAATACCCTATAAAATCAAATTCCCAAGAGGAAACACTTGGGAAACACTGCTGTACAGGATGCGTTAAAATTTTTTGAAAATTATTTTCGAATTTCATAACCTGTAATTTATTAAAACTAAATCCTTACGATTTTTAATTTATTACATTTTTTTTTAATTTAAAAAAACCTCTTCTTTGATTCAATTTTCGGGTCACCCTGTTAGTAAATTTTGTATGTGCCCACAATGTTGCAGTATACAGCAGTTTTTATATTTTAAAGAAAATCACGGGCTGATTTTTCACTTTTTTTATTTCTGATATTTTTCTTTTTATTAATAATTAAATATGTTATTCCGGCTCGTTTTTTTTTCATACAAATTGAAATGTCAAAAGTGCTGTACCTACGTGAAAAGTTACTAACACTTGCAGCAACGATTGCGTTGTGTTCGTTAAATTAAATTTGTGTTTATTGAATATTTTAACAGCTATTCTATTCCACCAACAGTTTAAGCTCCGTTTCCATTGTGTTAAGGCATTTAGCATTAGCATAGAAAAATCATAGGCTGACGCATTTGACGAAAATGTGCTTTATCTTCTTTTTCCGAATCAAATGTATAATAGAATCTTAAATTTTTTTGAATTTTTTAGATGTTTATCAAACTACATCGCAGACATATGTACTTCGATTAGATTTGATATTTTATTACATAACAAATTTTTTCAGGAATACAAATCGAAAAAAAAAATGGATGAAGTCAATTGACATTGACTTAACATGTCAACGTCAAATAACATTATCTTCAACGCAAAAAATGACGAATTCGTGCATTTAGTTAACGCAGCGTCACGGTCAATGTTTTTGCTGCATGTTTTCAAGTCGTGATGATGACCAACGTTTTACGAGTCAACTAGTTTCATTTGTTATAAAAATAGGTAAAAACTTAAAGCCAGCTATATTTTTTTTATAACAAGTTGTATAGTTTCAAGAAGTCTACCTACGGTTAGAATATTTTCACACAAAATCAGGGCCTAGATTAAGTAAAACCAAAATAATCGGTCGATTGAATGACTATCAATTTGACGATATCTGTCACTGTCACATCTATAGGAAAAGATATAGAGTGCAATAGTCAAAACGATGATCGTTCAACTGACGGATCGTTTCAGTCTTTAGTCTTTACCCGATCCCGATCTGCTGAGCCCATTTGTTTTTTTTTTTGTAGAAAAATACACTCACTTAATTGAACTATCTTCGTTTGTTTTATTCGATTTTACTGGCTAGATTTTTATCGTATAACTAACTACTTAAGTTTTTTGTTTTAAATTTTTAAATCATTAATCATTACTTTTTCATATACAACACAACAACTTATTGTTTTCATTTTATTTTCTTACAGCGATCTCGAAACCTTCATGCACTTACTCAAGGGATCCTTGGGCTCAGGAATATTGGCCATGCCGCTGGCCTTCATGAATGGCGGTCTGTGGTTCGGTTTAATTGCCACATTTGCAGTTGGTGCCATATGTACCTACTGTGTACACATCCTGGTCAAATGCGCACATATTCTGTGTCGGCGGCGGAAGATTCCCTCGATGGGTTTTGCCGATGTAGCCGAACAAGCCTTCCTCGATGGACCACCAAATCTAATAAAATGGTCACGATTTATAAGATTCATTGTGAATACGTTCCTCGTTATCGATCTGATCGGTTGTTGTTGCATCTATCTGGTCTTTGTGTCGAAAAATATCAAACAAGTTGTCGATCATTATATGTTGCCAGAAAATGTATTGGATATTCGTATATACATTGCCATCTTTACAGTTCCATTGATCTTCATGTGTTTGATTCGTAATCTCAAATATCTGACACCATTTTCGATGGTTGCTAATGTTTTGATTTTTGTTGGAATAATCATTACATTTACTTACATTTTCACCGATACTCCGGCTGTTTCAGAACGTAAGGGTGTTAGTGATTTCGTGCAATGGCCGTTATTCTTCGGAACTGTCATCTTTGCTTTGGAAGGTATTGGTGTAGTTATGTCATTGGAGAACGATATGAAACACCCAAATCATTTTATCGGCTGTCCAAGTGTGCTGAATATTGGAATGGCTGTTGTGATTAGTATGTATGCGTTGGTTGGATTCTTTGGATATTTGAAATATGGTGATGATACCGAAGGCAGTATTACGTTAAATTTACCCGTCGAAGATATGTAAGTATATAAATAAATAAAGCTTTATTTTTTTTAATTTATAAGGTTATTGGTTTTTGGAGGATTGAATGGATTTTTAATAATTTTTTTTTTTTGATTTTTCTCGTCATACCATTTTTATAATCAGGGTTTTTTTTTTAAGGTTAATGGTTTAAATTCCACCATAAATATCTAAATAAGTAAAAAGGGTCTACTTTCAAATAAAGTCTTCACATTGGAACGATACACATCTACGGATGGATGGTATAGTGGCCCGCCTTTTACATCGGAAAATTTCGGCTAGTTTAATGCATTTCTGGCACAACTTATGGCTCTTTGGTCTTGCCCAACCAATGTGTCTAGCATATTTTTGAAAAGTTTTCAATTACATATTCAAATCAACCACCTTTTGTTGACTAAAACATCCTAAAGGCAATTTTTCAGTATCGAGTTAAACTTGGATTGGTTTTCAACAAAATTTAAGTACTTTTTAACCCCGAAACTAGAATAATCTCCCTTGGCTTTTTTTTTTTTCATTCAAAGTTAATTAATGCCAAAATGCGTTCGCAAGTTTGAATTTTAACTGAAATCAGGGTCTCGGGGTAAACATAAAAATAAATTGATCGGCGCAATAGCTCGTGTAGAACCAGAGCCTAGTGACTTACAATTCTCAACCATTCATGTGTGCGTGTTATTGGCAGGAATAGAAAGGACCTTCATCTTTCTGTCGAATCCGAACGGCTAGGGTGAGAAGCACTTTTTCATGACAAGAGATACTCTTTTAGGATTTGTCAATTTCTCGCAAGAGGCAGTAACCTGTGAAAAACATTTCTGTTTTTTTAGGTGGCATAGGCTGGGAATCGAACCCAAGACCTACGGTGCGGCGGCGTAACGGTCCAACGTACTAACCATTCCGCCACGGGCTACTACCGGGATATACATAGTTGCATAATTTAATGAAACTAGTCTACCTGTGCAAGAATTCTCGCAATTAAATAAAAAATTAAAGACGCACAAATTATTTAAAAATGAACGGATCTAACAAATTGAACCAACCTAATCTCCCATGCCAAAATATTACCAATTAAAAAGTGGAAGTGTTTATTTTTATTGGAATAATGTTTAAGAAAAAAATGCATCTTTTGAACAAATTATTAACATTTTGAAAATAAAATTCATCAAATCAGCCGGTAATTCCGCTTCGTTTGGCATCTTGTTTGTCAAAATCGGTGTAGTATGAGAGTCAAAAAAAGGTTCCACACTATAGAAATAATAAATATAATGATTTCAACCTTCAGAGAAACAGTCTAAAAGATCAGCTTCTCAAAGCTTATTGCAGAGAGATTGGAAATGCAGCTTGAGAAGGGAACACTGTCTTTTGGAATTTAAATTTAAGTGAACAAATTTGACTTTAATATTAAAGAAGGGAATTTGTTAAAATAAAAACTTTTTTGTTAGAAAAAACCTCTGAAAACCATTTTTTTTCCTTTAATAATTTTTATTTTTATAATTTCTATTTATTAATATAGTTTTTTTAATTTTTGTTCTTTTTTTTCTCTTACAGTTTGGCTCAATCTGTGAAAGTAATGATTGCTGTTGCAATTTTCTTCACTTTTACTCTTCAGTTCTATGTGCCATTGAATATTATCTGGAAGGGCTTACAGCCAAAGATCTCAGCTGATAGTCAAAATGCCGTTGAGTACACATTGCGAGTTTTTCTTGTCGTAAGTATTTATATATAATTGTTTTAAAAGTCTTTGTCGTCTTGGTGTGTTTTTGTCAATTTAAATAATATCGATTAATGATGCAATCGGATATTTTAAGTAATTTTTTATTAGAGCTAGGATTTGTATGTGTAGCCCAGAAATATAAAAAAAAAACTTTCAATTTCCAAAAAAACTGCAACGAAATTGAATTCTTATTATTATTTTTTAATGCATACTTTTATTTTTTTAATACCTACATAAGTCTATTCTGGCGTTTTGAGAGTTCATAAGTCACAAACTCATGTGAGTTTAATTTCTTGTGAGCTTGTTGTAATTTGATAACATTTTCGCTATTCTCAAAATTTCCACAAGAAACATTACAAAAAAACTTACCACAGCAAGGCGATTTTTTTATTTAAGTGTTAAGTTTGGAATTTTTGTTGAACGGACCCATTGAACATCATGATTAGGAATGTCAAACTTGTGAGTTGTGAGCTACTCAAAAGGAGATCAGAATTCCTCGCTTTGCCCATTTATAGCAGCGCTGCTAGACTTCTCAGTATGAGAGCTCTCATAAGAAAACATTTGTTTGTGTTCGTTGCTCAGCTCACCTCTCGCATCGCTGCTCCGCCTGCAGCTCCAGTATGTGTTCAGCCTTAGACATCCTTCAGTGTAAAGAATTCCTTACCACTGGTGGGGGAATTTCTAAACTGATTTTTAAATAAAGGAAAGAAGTGTTTCCTGCTTAAAATCTTTATTGATACTCAAATTTCTTAAAACTATTCTATGCTATTTATACAAAATTTTACATAAAGGAAAAAAAGATAAAGAAAATGTATGCACATTTTATTACCCAATAAACGAATACAAGCGGGATGATAATTACTTATCTTGCATGCTTATCGTACACACACACAAGTGATAGACAAACAGGATCGTGATTGCATTCGTTTGTTTAGGTACATGGTGTTTAATCTTTAAACATTCAGAATTAATCTAGACTAATGTCATTTTTTAAATTCTTAAATAAGAATCTTTCTATCTAATTCAGAATTAAACAACACAACCTTAATTCAAAATTCGTTATATTTTCTATATAGTAATAAAAAATTTTAAAATATTTTCATTAAATTATTTTCAGATCCTTTGTGGTGCAATTGCTGCTGCTCTACCAAATCTTGGACCTTTTATTTCTCTCATCGGTGCTGTATGCTTAAGTACACTGGGTCTAATGGTTCCATCAATTATTGAACTTGCTGTCTTTCACGAAGAACCCGGCTATGGAAAATACAATTGGAGGCTATGGAAGAATATATTCTTAATGTCATTTGGTGTGATTGGTTTCCTTACGGGCACATATGTCAGTATTGAAGAATTCGCTGCAGAATTCCATGGCAGCCATGTTGGTAGCCAGTAAATTATTATTATTATTTTTAATTTTACTGTTTGCCAGTATACATATATATATATATAAATATTATAAATATAATACAAAACAAAAAAGATTCTAGTAGATATTTTACTTTAAGTAAAAATTAAAAAAAAAAAAACATTTCATTTAAGAAACAAAAAAATTAATATTTAGTTATATCTGTAGAAAAAAAAAAACAATTAAAATTGCTTAAATTAAGTTAATACAAAAAGAAAAACAAAAAAACAGTACATAATAATAAAAGCACTATAAATATTTACATTGCTAATTTTAAGAATTTTATAAAACAAATCAAACAAAACAAATAGAGCTTACTAAGCAATAATTATATTAATAATGATGATGGTGTACTAAGAATTTGAGAATTATTTATGAAATGGAAGTTTAAAAATGCTTATTGTTAAATTTTTGTTCGGCTGGAACCGAACACAGATTAAAAAAAAAAAATATTCTAAAAGACTTAAGTATTTAAAAAAAAAAATATATTATGTATTTCTATTCACAAAAGACTCTACCTTATATTCTTTTGTTGCGTGAAGAATTAAAATGCATGCAACATTGTTACGCAAATTTGATGTTTTTGTGTGTGTTTCACTGCAAACACAGTAATCCATCAAATCAATGTTTTGATAGCCACATTTCTTATGGTTCTTTAAAATATAAAGCTAGTTTATGGTTTCATACTAGGACTAAGATCCTTATTGTATAGTACACATACAATCATATTTACAACGAAATGTTATTTCTATAAATATCAAAGCAATAAGTTGTGTGTTTCATTACAAAAAAAAAAGAAGTTGAATTAACTAAATACCTCTGATAAAACGTCTTCCTTTTTATAGTTTTATTATTTTTTTTTTTTCAAAAATGCATACTTTTATTTTCTTTTTTTTTAAATGCATTGCTATACGATAAAAACTTTAAACGAACTGAATTAAGTGACTTTGGTTGTTTATGAAAGTAGTTTAAAAATCCAGGAATTTTCTGTATATCATGGTCTTATTATAATAAAAGCTTAAAAACTTCTTCTTTTACATTGTTTTGTAAAAAAAATATTGCGAATTGTGTTTAAAATCTTTCTTTCGACATTTAAAGTAAAATTGAAGTAGACTTCAGCTAAATGTTCAGAAACTAAGATAAATACAAATATCATGTTCTAGGTATACGATTTTTTTTTCTCAAGAACAGTCCTTTAATTAGACTTCTTAAGCCTCCCTGAATATTCTTCAATTCGGAATAAAAATTAAAAAATTTTAAGTTTATACTTTTATGAAGAATAATCAAGTAAATACTCGAAATAAAACGAGTACTATTAAAACGATTTGCTAAAACTTCCTCAGGAATTTCTTCATCAATTCGTGTTTAAAGAAAATCTAAAGAAATACAAATTTTTAATTTTAAGAATTATTGAACATCCAAGTAAGTACTCGAATAAAAATGAGTCTTTTATCAGACTTCAAAAGGGTCTGAACTTTTAGGAATTTCCTTATCAGTTTTTGTTCCAAGTCCATGATTACAATTTGCATTGTATTAAATTATTTTGAGGTACTCAGAGAAGTTTGAAATTCAAGTAGGAACTCTGTTTCTTTAAAAAATTGATTCAAATATTCTGTTTCTATTTTTGCATTGGTTTGTGTTTTCAAAATCCTTAAAAAAAAAACTTAGTAAGAAATACTTCCAAGTAATCAAATTTGAATTTTGTTTAATTTTTTTAAATTTCAGTTCAGTTTTTTTTTTATTATTATATCAAAAAGAACTTTTTTATCATTTTTAGATTTTTCAGAGTTTCTATAGTCTTAGAAACAATTGGAAACATACTTTGATTAATTAAATAAAATTTCAAATTAGTCAAGACTTCGACAACCAATTCTGTTGTCTAAGTAAGATAATTCTTAGAAAACAATTAAATATGTTTATCTATAATTTTGGGTGGCTGTCCAAAGTTAGACAACCAACGTGAGAATTTTTTAGTTAATGTAAACAAGTTTGTGTTTCGCAATGTCTTTGTCTGATTTCAATTTTAAAATGGCTATGGTATAAATAAATCTATGAATAATTTAACCAACTAAATGATTATTAAGGGATCCTTAAATGTTTCATTTAATCGATACTCATTAAGTTTGCATACAAAACGTTAAATAATTCTTATACTGTTGTTAGTACCTCGAGTATGTATTGAGTACTTGAAATGAGCACTATTTTCAGAAAATTAGTAAACATTTCTCACCTGCATTTTAGGTTCAATTTCAATAAATTATTTTAAATTAATTCAAAATATAGAACCATTATCCATAAATTCAACGGAATCTCTATAAACTCTTTTAAAATATTCAAAGGAGTCAAAGAAACGAAGATTTAAAGAAAAACAAACAATAATTTAATAACTCTTCTATGTGCCTTGAGTAATTACTAAGTACTTGTATTTGTATTTGTAATTTTTCAATAAATCATTTCTGATTTCCTGCTAGGAAGTTAATTTTTCATAAAATTGATACAAAAACTCATACCACTCATGATATTTCAAGTATTGGTAATGGCTTTTGAAGTTTTATTTATTTCCATCAAGTAAAATATTTTTCAATCTGAAATAGATTCTATTGTTTAAAAAAAGTCCATAGCTAGAAAAAAATAAAAACAGAGTATTGAATAAGTATACCTACTTAAAGTATTTAACGAAAAGTTTTAAATATTCTTCTGTACTTCACAGTGTTGTCCACCATGCTACTTAATTAAACAAATATCATAAGTCCATAAGACAATGGCTTTAGAGAAAACAGAGAATGTTATGTATAAAGTACTTTAAGTATTTACTTATATTAAATTTTTGATTTTTTTTTTTACTAAATTTCCGTTACTTATAGATTTTTTTTTAATTTCAGTACTTATGTAGAACTTCAGTAAGGAAAACACCTTTGTAATATTTTTTTCATACAGCTTTTGCATGAATTTCTGTAAAATTAGTTGTACTTGAGTACAAAGTACTTAGAATTTCTGGAATCCGAACGCTAAATTCTCGTCGTTCCTTCGTCTTAAAATTCAAAAGTTGTTCAGTATTGAGACTTACTTTAATTCAAGGAGGTTTTTCCCAAAGATGTTCATATCTCTATCAAAAACTATATTCAACGTCGATTGATAATTTATTTATTCCTGGTACTTTTCGTACAATGCCATTTTGTTGGCATAGTTAAAAAAAAAAAACTCACCATTCATAAATTTCCTTTCAATGTGTACCATCTGTTTTTATTTCATTTTATTTTTGTTTTTAAATTGACAGTACCTTGGACTTCAAAACTAAGTATTTGTTAAACTATTTTTATAAATAGAATTTGTTATTAAATTTAAGTAATTTTATTATTATAATTTTTATTTCTATGGACAACTACTACATTGTTATGAATATTATGATATTATCTATATACCGCTTAAAAAAAAAAAACACAAACATTTTTTTTCTCTTTATTTAAATAATTTTGTTAAATAATATAATTTATATTGTTTTTGTTAATATTCATTTCTGGTATTTTATTATAATATATAATATATGTAGACTTACTTTAGTTTAATGAAAACAAAATTAAGCTGTGAAGAAAAAATCTGTTTTATTTCTTGTTTTTTTAATTATTATTTCGTATTTATACATAAATATACATAAAACTAATTAAAAACAAAAAACAACATGGCTGTACCAATAAAATAGTTTTAAAATAATAAGACAAAAAGGGGAAAATACCAAATTTTAGGCTTAAAATATTTTTGAATGAACAAAGAAAAAGAAAAAGAAAAAAATTATGTAGATTTTTAATATAATATAATTTCAACACAAAACTGTTTGTATTAACATTTCAAATGTGCAACTATATCTGTGAACATAAAAGTCAGTTACTTTATTATTATTTTTATAATTTATTTTTGTATATTGAGAAAAAAAATATGTAAAAAGAAAAAGTTTATATTTTCATTAATTATAAGGAAAATTAAGTTTTTTTTGTAATATGATTTTAAAAGACTTTCTTTATTAACAGTTACACAATAATAATTAGTATAATTACCCTCGCAAAAAATTTGTTATTAAATTGAATAAAAAAATTAATTTGACACTTTCGATTAAATGGATATTAACAAAACATTTCTTTTTTTTTTGAATTTCAAAATAATAAAATTAAAAACAAAAATAGTAAAGTTGTCCAAATTAGTTATAATAGTTAAAAAATAAATATGAGGCAACGTTCATGTTTGATATAAACAAACATTTTGGAAGCTATATTTTTAACATTTTATGTTTATTTTGTAAATTTATGCCAAATTGTTAGTACCTATATCTAAGGAAAATGAGTTATTTAAAATGAATTCATTTAATGACGGAATTTAATTTAATTTTTGTTTTAAATTTACTGTGACATTTTTTGTTTTGTTCCTTGCCAAGA
The DNA here is from genome assembly GCA_951394125.1 of Epistrophe eligans. Lineage (NCBI taxonomy): Eukaryota > Metazoa > Arthropoda > Insecta > Diptera > Syrphidae > Epistrophe > Epistrophe eligans. The sequence goes on from OX596029.1 coordinate 36,265,928, forward strand.
GTTTATGTTATTTTATTTTTGTAATAATTGCGATGACAGCAAGATATTATTTTATGTAATGAAAAAAAAATATATATTTTTCATATTTATTAAAATATATAAATGCATAAACAAAACAAAACTACAACAATAATTTGGTTTTAATTACTTTTGTTTCAGATCATAGCTACATATATTTATGTGTAATTTAGAATTGAGACAATATCAACATCCAAACAATTTTTATGAACAATTTTATTTGAATTGGTTCGAAATAATGTTCACTTTGGATGGAAAAATTTCAAAAAATAGACCCGGAAGAATTTTTTTTGGTTTCAGTTTTAGAAAGATCTTAATAAACTAATACACATTTTGAAATTTTCAACTACCTACGAGTCCCGATTGCAGAAATATTGCCATCCAAACAAGTTTTTTAGGTTGAAATTTGAAATTGGATCGAAATATTATAACTTTGGATGTAAATATTTTGAGAACCTGACCACCTCGAAGTCTTTGACTTACAGGGATAGCCCACTACTTTTTTCAAAAAATCAATAAAATTCTATTTGTCAAGATGTGCTAAAATTTTTACATTGGCGGAAAGAGATATGAATTTTCAATCGAGACTTGAATGGATCGAGACTCAAATAACCGAGACTCGAATCTAACGAGACTCTAATGAATCGACAATCGAATAAATCTAGACTCGAAAATTCGAGACTCGAAAACCGAAAATTCGAGACTCGAAAATCGAAAATTCGAGACTCCAAAACCGAAAATACGAGTATTTTCGGTTTTCGAGTCTCGATCGATTCGAGTCTCGAATTTTCGGTTTTCGAGTCTCGAATTTTAGATTTTCGAGTCTCGAATTTTAGATTTTCGAGTCTCGAATTTTAGATTTTCGAGTCTCGAATTTTCGATTTTCGAGTCTCGAATTTTAAATTTTCGAGTCTCGAATTTTAGATTTTCGAGTCTCGAATTTTAGATTTTCGAGTCTCGAATTTTCGATTTTCGAGTCTCGAATTTTAAATTTTCGAGTCTCGAATTTTAGATTTTCGAGTCTCGAATTTTAGATTTTCGAGTCTCGAATTTTCGAGTCTCGATCGATTCGAGTCTCGAATTTTCGAGTCTCGAATTTTAAATTTTCGAGTCTCGAATTTTAGATTTTCGAGTCTCGAAATTTAGATTTTCGAGTCTCGAAATTTAGATTTTCGAGTCTCGAAATTTAGATTTTCGAGTCTCGAAATTTAGATTTTCGAGTCTCGAATTTTCGATCTTCGAGTCTCGAATTTTCGGTTTTCGAGTCTCGAATTTTCGAGTCTCGATCGATTTGAGTCTCGAATTTTCGATTTTCGAGTCTCGAATTTTAAATTTTCGAGTCTCGAATTTTCAATTTTCGAGTCTCGAATTTTCTTTTCGAGTCTCGAATTTTCTTTTCGAGTCTCGATCGATTCGAGTCTCGAATTTTCGATCTTCGAGTCTCGAATTTTCGATTTTCGAGTCTCGAATTTTCGAGTATCGATCGATTCGAGTCTCGAATTTTCGATTTTCGAGTCTCGAATTTTCTTTTCGAGTCTCGATCGATTCGAGTCTCGAATTTTCGATCTTCGAGTCTCGAATTTTCTTTTCGAGTCTCGATCGATTCGAGTCTCGAATTTTCGAGTCTCGAATTTTCGATTTTCGAGTCTCGAATTTTCGGTTTTCGAGTCTCGATCGATTCGAGTCTCAAATTTACGGATTTCGAGTCTCGAATTTTCGAGTCTCGATTTTTCGTGTCTCGGTCCATTCGGTTTTCGATTCTCGATCATTCGAGTCTCGATCAATTTGAGTTTCTATTTTTCGAAAGCTTTCTTTTTGATGGGTCTTGGAAACATTTTTGAAAAAAATCTTTTTTGGACAAAAATTAGCAATTGGGTTAGCCCATTCTTTTTTTAAAAAGTCAATAAAATTTTATTTGTCAAGATGTGGTAAAATTTCTAATTCAGCACTAAAAACCGCAACCATTTACGAGTATCGGTTGCAGAAATATCGCCACCCAAGCAATTATTTTGGGTTGGTTTAATAATTAGATTCGAAATAAGATCATATTATGTAGCAATTTGAATGGAAATATTTCGAGTACTAGATATTTAAGGAGCGTTTAGTAACACTAATTTAGTCGCACAAACGAACGGACGCACAGACGCATTACAAATTATTATTCTAAATTACGATATTACTTGAATTAAAATCAATCAATAATCCGCCCAAAATTATGTGATAAAATAATCCAGAATTTAGATCGTCTAAAAGTACTCTTCTTATGTATGTATGTACATATGTATGTACATATAATATGGTTTGACTATTGAATAAAACCTCCAAAAAGTAGGCAACTAAATTAAATTGTATAATATTTTCCTATCGCAACTAGCTATGTATTTTTGAATTTGAAACAAAATTACTTATATTTTATGTCAACGTATGTAGATACTATTTTGGCGGGAACAATAATGATTATACCTACGTCTTTGACAAATGTATGAACTTGGAATATACATGAAAAAAATGTTTTACTTTAAATGACAACCAAATGGCAGAAGTAACGTCTCGGTATCGGAGACTGGGCCGAGACAGAAACTGGGACCAAGAACGAGTGGGGACTTTTCTGCTTTTGATAACGTGTAGGTACATAATGTTTTTTTTTTTTTTTTTATTTAAGTCCTTTATTGCTGTGGACGAAATATTTGCACTCTTAAAGCATAAATACACGAGTATGTTCTTATCCATCGTCATTTTTTACCACCTTACAATCTAGTGTGTCATTTTTGTTTAGATTTATATTATGTACATTTACAAATAAATGTTTATCATAATTTCAAAGAATACTGTCTTCCGTTCTTATCTTTAAGATTTCTCATAAGTACATAATTCTATACATAAAAATTGACTCCCCCTTAAATAAATCGATCATAAATATAACACTCTTATCAGAAGTTTCCCACGCTTTTTAGCAATAATATTATAGGTAATAATGAAATTTTTGCAGGAATTTCGCAAACCCCCAAAAAGAATTATATTTATTCAGGTGTGCATGTAATCAACTCAACGCCTACCCTCTTTTAAAAATGCTTCTTTTCAACTTCAAAAATTCTCAATTTTCATTTCAACGGCGGCGATTTAGCTGATAAGAGTTATCTTGCGATTTATTCTTATTGCAAAAAAGTTCCCACGGTCGATATTATTCTTTCAATCCCTTCTATAAATTCAATATAAGATTCCTCATAATAATTATACTGACACACCTGATTAAAACTATCATCATTTATAAATTTGTTCCCCAGAATGGGAAAGATAACCTTTTAGCAGTAGGATTCCTGCTTCGACATCACCAAGCTTGTATACTCTCTAAAAGAAACATAATAACGACGACAACTCATCGAAAGACAAACCAATTGCTGCTGACAAATGTGGTATTTCTCCAATTCCCCCCATCATCATTGGAAAGACTCAATAAAAATATTTTCACACTCTCCAGACGCTGCTGTTTAACGCGTATAGGTATAGCAGTATATTATTTGTGAAGGAGTTATATGTTTAAAGTGGAAAGGGAATACTGGGAATACTTGTATTTATATTCGATGCGTGGTTATCCGGGGAAAAAAATTCACCATAAATATTTACTTTGCAACAATCGAGAAGGTATATAAAATCACATTGCCAAAACCGTAAACAGCGATAAATAAATCATACAAATTGGTAATTTTCAGCAACATTAATCAGCAGGCAGAGATGGTTGCTTTATAGCCCCATAGTCTGACCTCTGGGATTGAACTTTGATTAACCTTATATATCGTGTTGCTTTTTGTTATAGTAAACCGTTGAAAAATGATTGCATCTGAAAATCTGTAAGAGAATGAATGGTTATGTTTTTTTTTTTTGTTTTGCCTAAAAAATTAAATAAATTTTATTATCTTCACTGGAAATTGATAATTCAATTACTTATAAAAGAGTAAAAGTTGAAATAAGTAATTTCTCAAAACTTCTATAGACATCAAATAATACAAAAGTCTTTGCTTACATTATTCTTGTTGTCTTGCAAATAGACATCAAATAATACAAAAGTCTTTGCTTACATTATTCTTGTTGTCTTGCAAATTGTCTCGGAAATTAAGACAAAAAAATAGCCAACAGAAAAATGGTTATAAGTACCTATATAGAACCTGCCATAGAACTATTTTTTTATTTTCGATTTTCTCAAAATCGGTTCAACTAATTTTGTTAATTTTTTTTTATGAAGATTATTTTTAAAAGTTTTGTTTACCTAAATTTTCAAAATTTTTGTTTGTTGGATTTTTAAAAAATTATTTAATTTAATGTTTTAATTTAACTTAATAATTTAAAAAAGGCTTAGACGATTTTTATTAAATTTGGCACCCAGCAGTTTTTTTTTAGCATTATCTATTTGATTTTAAACAAAAATTATTTTTAGAACATAAAATAACGGTTGTTGCAACAAAAATCCTTCTTAAACTCGGTTTTTAAAATCAATACTTCTAACTATGTTGTTATTGTCATATGGTCACTCTCTTTTCTATTTCCCCTTCATCGGAACCATTTCCATTTTTCGACCCACAATTTTGAACCCGTCCTCATTGAGATGGAGAGTTGCTCAGAGAGGATAAAACAAACTAGGTACCTCTTAATTAAATCGTGTTGAGCCAGCGGATAGGCTCGCACGCCATCTATATAGAGAGCGGGGAATCTTATAAAATACATTCAGTGACAACAACAGAATCAAACATACACGTACATTTAAAGTGGATTTTTAACAACAAAACAACATACTTAAACATAATTTAAATAATTTGATATTTCTTCTTAAACAAGTCTACTAGCTCATTCTAAAATGATTAACTTAAAAAACATTGACTGACATAAAAGAATGAAACGCTAATCCTTATAACTCCCCCAAATCTGCACAAAGGTCCACCGAATAGTAGATTGCGCGTTCGATTCCTCAAAAATTGTTAGAAACTTGAATAAGACTTACGAACTATAGAATCATTTTCAGAAAGTTAAAGTTAGTATAGAGAGTAGTTGAGAATATGCTCTGAATAATATTTTAAACTTTTTATAATTTTTGTTTTATTCTTTAAAATCCCCATCAGGGATTACAAAAATTGCGTTTCTCTCATATTATTTTAAAGAAGAATTTAACTCGCCGGTTAATGCAAACGACCAATATAAAAGTCTCCTGGCGCCCTCTCTCAGCGTAAATACGCGTAAGTACACCCCTGTACTTTTATATCCATTTACATCTTTTTATTCCAACGAAGTAATTTACTTCTTCTAATAGTAGAAGATCCCAATCATCGAGTTACCACTTAGGTAATGATCCTGGCACAATAATTGGAAAATGACAATTTTTAACCTCCCAGATCTACCACAAGCTGAGAAAAAAAACTGCCAGACTTTTGAATTTTATATCATGACACTTGTACCTCTATTAATTCAATTACTCACATTTTGGTTATAGTTTCTGTCCAAGTATTTGTTGACAACTCTCTGAGAGTATTAAAAATGTTTTCTTTAACGCTATAAGAAATTTAAAAACGTCGATTATTAAAATTTCAGCAACTCTAAAAGTAGACAACAGTTTTAAAAACAACATACATAGTACCATCGTAATGATAATAAAATTCTCTTTATGTTATTGTTGTTTTAAATGAAAATACCAATTAGGGTAAAAAAGAAAAAAATCGAAAACCAAGAAAAACTGATTTAAAAAATATGAATTTTTTTAAAATTCATCTAGCCAAGAAAAAAGCTTAAATCAAAAATTTTCCAAATACAGATCTTTTTATTTTTGATCAACTTTTCAGAAATATAAAATTTATTTTTAGAAAACATTTTCCTGCTTTTATGTGATTTTTTTTTCTCCAACGTCCATTTTTTTATATTTTGACTTTAAAATGTTTTTATCTCGAGTTTTAGATTTTGTAGAATTTTCTTTTGTATATGTGACTTTCTTGTATTTATACATCATCTATCGATAAAAGAAACAAAAAACTTTCTTTCTATCACTTCGTTTAGAAAATAGAAACTAGACCTTTCTCTTCTTTTGCCCTAATTTACCCTATTGAAAATATGATTAAAAAAAAACACGTATTTTAAAATTTTTAAATAAAGTTTCCTTTCACTAAAACCTACCATATGGGTGGGTCACATAATTGAACAAAAACCCAAAAATCGACCTAGTGTGGCAACCCTATGCCTTGACCATATTTCGCCAGCCAACCCTTGCGCAAAATGTTAGTTAAACACTATCTAAAAAACAGCATACCACTTATCCGGTAACTCTATGAGGGTAGGTCGTCCTATGGTGGGATCTTAGACTATAACTAGCTTCTCTCTATTAATCGGTTTTGGTTGATCGTGTGAAATTTCGTCAAATCGATCTTATCATTCGTGTGCGCCGGCTGCACAAATCTTATTAAATAATTCATTCGTACACTGAACCAAAAAGGTACATGATTTTTAGGAAAAATTTCCTATTTTTCATGCATACATACTTAAAAAACGAGCCAAACATCGCGTTCATGTGATTTAGGTATTTTTGTATGAATTTATTCATACGAGTATGAACGAGTCATGCGATTTATGATTCATTCCTAAAATGTATGTACTGATGTTCATGAATCCAATGTTTGTATACCTAAATTATATGAATGAATTTCATTTAAAGTGAATTTTTTTCAGTTGCTATACATAGAATTTATGAATACGTTCATGTATACTATGATCTCAGTCATTTATATTATGTAAGCATTACATGAAAAATATGAATTATTCGTCCTTTATATGAATACCTATTCATAAAACGCATGAATTTTTCATAAAATTTAGGAAACCTATACATAAAACTTAAAATTCTGTCCTTAGATTTTATGAATGCATTCCTTAAATCTATGTACAGCTTTCATAAAAAATATGAATCGGTCTTTATTTTTATGAATACCTATTCATAAAACGCATGAATTTTTCGTAAAATTTATGAAACCTATACATAAAACCTAAAATTCTGTCCTTAGATTTTATGAATGCATTCCTTAAAACTATGTACAGCTTTCATGAAAAATATGAATCGGTCTTTATTTTTATAAATACCTATTCATAAAACGCATGAATTTTTCGTAAAATTTATGAAACCTATACATAAAACCTAAAATTCTGTCCTTAGATTTTATGAATGCATTCCTTAAAACTATGTACAGCTTTCATGAAAAATATGAATCGGTCTTTATTTTTATGAATACCTATTCATAAAACGCATGAATTTTTCGTAAAATTTATGAAACCTATACATAAAACCTAAAATTCTGTCCTTAGATTTTATGAATGCATTCCTTAAAACTATGTACAGCTTTCATGAACAATATGAATCGGTCATTATTTTTGTGAATACCTTGTCATAAAACGCATATGAATTTTTCATAACGTTTCATGACTTAATATTTATAAAAATAAAGAAAATTTATATTTTTCATAAAATGCTTACATAGCGTAAATTACTGCTGTCACAAAAGCTAAGAAAAAATATTTTAGGTTTTATATATTTCATAAAAGATATTTATAAAAATTCATACGTTTCATGGCTAAATATTTATAAAAATAAAGAAAAATTCATATTATTCATAAAATACTTACATAACCTTAATGGATGCGTCATATGTTCCTATATCTCCTAGAAGTATTGTATTAAGAAGTTGGAATCACCTAAAATTTAAAGCAGAATTTCATATTTATCAATAAATTATAATATTCAAGGTTTCGAAACATTATTTTCTAAAGTGGATTTGTTTCAAAAGCTATACTTACTTTTGTTTCTCAAAAACCTCTTCTGAATCTATATTCTTTCCACACCTGAAACATTTTCTTAAATAATTTTAGTTTAATTAAAAGAAAACATTTAACATTTTACATTTATGGAAGCCATAATATATTTTATAGTAAAATAATTTATAATAATATATGAATCAAATGCAAAAATTAACAAAACTAAACTTAATATAGAACTTAATTATATACAGCCTAAATTTAGAGGTCGGCTTCAGAATCTAGGGCAACTTCATCCGATTGAGTTTGGGCGCTGTTATAATGAAAAGAAAAACAAAAAAATAAAATTTGTATTTTAAATAGTTATTTTAGCTGAAGTTATTTTATTTAAAAAGAATCATATGTATGTATGTAAATATCGCAACAAATTGCAGAACGAAAAAGGATTGAACAATAAGAGATATTATTTTTTGTTAAGTCAACTCAATTCTGAGCAATACAAACAAAATTGAAGAACATTTAGCTTCATCATGAGTAACTTGGTATTTTTCAATTCTTCTCTACTTTGCTAGCTATAATAATTTTGGATTAAAAATTTTTCGTTTGTTTTCATTTCAAGAAGTTCTGAAGAAAAATCAATACTAAAATAAATTCAAAATTGCTCACCTTGTTTTTAACACTTCTGTGAATAGAAACATTTTAGGGCATTTGGTTTTAGAAACATTGATTTCGTAAAAGTAATGCTCAATAAATATCCATAATTGTGAGCACGCCAACGGATACTCCAAATTAAACAAGTTGAAGCACTTGGCCTTTTGTGTTGGTATCAAACCTCATTGAGACACCAAAATAATTTAACTGCAGCACTATCTATAAGAAAAAATAAAAAAAAAAATTAAATCTTAAACCACATATGGTTTCTGAGCTAAAAAAATAGAATATAAATGGTAGTTTGATGCGTAGTCGGGCAAGATAACTGATTATCACCAAACTTTATTTTTTTTTAAGGTTTTCGATTTTTTGATTATGAATCTAGCATCTAATCTTACAAAGGATTTCTCGTAGATTAAACAAAATATTAAAAAGGTTTGAATTGAATTTATAAGAAGATTATTAGTTTGATGAATCATTATAAATTTTGATTTTTTTTTCCCAAAAATTATGATTAAACTGAGTTTTCTTATGTATAATCGGCTAGATTTAGAAAAAAAATGACTTGAAAGAATACATGTGAGTTGAAACTCGAAAGTAAAAACCTTAGTAGAGTTTGATTTCTGAATTTTGCTTTTCCTTTATATAAGGGGATAACTAATAATAATGATATATAATAATGATATAAGCTAAAAGATGAAAAAGGTGTGCAAATTCCTTAAGTTTCTGACATACCTTCAAATATCAGTTTGATAACAGCTAATGAATATTTGATAACAGCTCCCAACTAATTAAAGCGACAACCTGGTAGCAGCTGAAAGTTACCAACTAATTAAAGCAACAACCTGTAAGAATAAAGAAACTTTAAGTGAATGTTGGAGCATTTTTATATTTTGACGTTATTTTATTTTTTATCAGACTTTTCAAAATTTTCAAAAAATGATTTAACTGATATGCGATGAAATAAATTTGTCTTTGGAAAACCGCCATAATGGCAGTAAATATGCATTTTTTAAATTTTTAAAAATCTGATAGGTACATAAAATTTTTGGAAAATCTCAAACAATATCTGTTTTAAAAAATATATCTACACATAGGTGTGCAAATTTATTAATTTTCAAACATACCTTCAAATATTCAACAGCTCCCAACTAACAAAAGCAACAACCTGGTAGCAGCTGAAAGTTACCAACAAATTAAAGCGACAACCTGTAAGAATAAATAAAATTTGAGCGAATGTTTGAACATTTTTATATTTTGAGGTTATCTAATTTTTTATCAGATTTTTCAATCTCCATAGCGGCAGTAAATATACATTTTTTGAAATTTTGAAAAATCTGATACATAAAATTTTTGGAAAATCTCAAACAATATCTGTTTTTGAAAATATATATATGTAGGTGTCCAAATTTCTTAATTTTCCGACATACTTTCAAATATCAGTTTGATTACAGCTCCTAACTAATTAAAGCAACAACATTGATAGCAGCTCGTAGTTTGTTTTGCATTATCTTCTGTTGTGTATCCTAGGAAAATGATTTCGTCTAAAATGTGGCGTTTACCTTTTTCAATTTGTGCAAGCGGACCAAAATTTGACTTTTGAGACAAATGAATGCAATTGTATCGAAAATATGAAGAAAATTGCATTTTGTTTTTGTATTATCTCCTTTTGTGTAGACCTATTTTCTGATTAGAAAATGCCATTCAACAAATTCTGAATGAAATAAAATTTTGTATAGCGAAATAAGATTCAGCATGAATAAAAAAAAAAAATGAAAAAACTCGGCATCTTAATATTTGGAACCTACTTTCTATGCATTGAAATATGTATCTATTTTTTCAAAAAATATTCACAAAAATCAAATAAATAGCATTAATAATAATTAATATACATAGGTAATCTATAAAAAACCATAAAATAACTTACCTGAATACATAGTAGGTATGTATTTCCAATAAATTTCCTTTTTACTTTTTTAATTTAATTTCAATTTTACGCACACTAAAAAATCAAGACGTGACAAATGCAATGCAACTACTGATACTGAGCGACAAATTATACTGATGCAATCCGAACGCGACGACGACACAAAAATCACAAACGAAACGGTAAATAAGATAAAAACTGAAATGAATACGACATCGCGTCCTAAAAAAAACGGGAATTTCATTATTATACAAGAAAAGTATGTCAATATTCATGAAAAGTATGTACCAATACCTACACGAAATGTTTTGCATGAATATATTCTTGCACTCAATGTTCTTTTCCTGTGATTTAAGACTGGAAACATAAGAATGTATGTATTCGATCTTACGTTGTATGCATGAGATACATACTCTTCACAAATTACTAAACTCACCACAGTTAACTGGGCACGTTCAGAAACGTATAATTTTTTGTTTATTGATTTACACGACCAGAAGACATTTGTATGAAAAATAAATAAAAGCAGGTATAAAATGAGGGATATATAAAGCAGCTGTCGCTCTGATCTGTATTGTTTTATTTTCCTGGGAAAATCACATTCCACGTAGTTTTACATATATGTACATACATATGTATTTTTTCTAGACTTCTTCATAAACCGAGCAATGTACATGTTTAGTGAGGGCGGCCTTAAAGGTAAAGCTATAATGAACGGAAGGGCATAAGTGGTCGGAAATAAGCGAATACACGTAAATCTGCGCTATTCTAGACAACCATTGACAGTTTTTCACACACATGACAAAAAAAAACACAAAAACACATAAATCAATGCAGAGATGAAAAAAACAACAAAAAACACGAATAAAACTCAAACGTCATTTTTCCGCTCAATTTGATTGACCAAGCAATTAATTGTGTGCGACTGCGAATAAGAGTGGAGAAATTTTCAATTTCGGTCACAGCGTAACTGCAAAACGAAAAGCATAACGAATTTTTCGTTTATGACTTCGAAGTATCATTTTTGTATAGAATTTTTATCTTCGGATCAGCAGCGTACTAGTCTTTAATATAAATTATGTTAGGTATAAATACATACATGAATATTATTCTCAATGTACATACCTACTGCTTCTACGATATACTACCTAATTATTATCTTTATGTGTACATTTTGGCGTTAATTACTTTTTCCAAATAAGAATATTATCTTTCTGCTTATGCGCGTTGTATTCGTTTCCCTTTCTATTTACTTTTTAATGCGTGCATGTAAAGGGGGCCTAATTTTGCAGAATTGTAGGTAATTCATACATAATACGTAAGAATGAATACATATATTTTATGTATCTTAGAAACAGTGAATAGAATTCATGCAAAATATGTATTTCATACATAAATCGAAAGATCGAATACATACATTTTATGAATGTTAAAGATATGCATGATATGCATTCATAAAATTTATGTCTTCGATCTTTTGATTTATGTATGAAATACATAGGTATTTTGCATGAATTTAATTTACTGTTTGTAAAACTTGGACCACACTGTTCTCGTTGTGGTATGTCGATATTAAGGCTCTCCCAAACCGGCGCGAAAATGTGGTGGCGACAACAAAAACAATAAAGGCTCCTCCAAACCAACACCAAATATTGGGAACAACGACGAAACTTTCGACGGTAAATATACATATTTTAGATGAGATTCGCTTCATTGCGTCGTCGCGTATGTGTAAGTACTTTCATATATCGCCTTGTAAATAATTTTTTTGGTTTCGGCTTAAGATTCAATTGTTCATTCATAAAATCGATCTGCCTTTTTAACAAATCCATGAATTCAAAATTGTTGCAACTCAATTGGAACAATTGGCGAAATTCTTAATCAATGGATTAATTAACTTGAAAATAAGACTTTAAATTATGTTTTTTTTTTTTATTAATAAGACAAAAAATCCCATATGATTCTCTTGATTCATGCATACTAAAACGTAAATCTGGATTTAAATTATATAAATTCAATGTAAGTTCATCCAGATTTAAGTTTTAATCTGGGTGTATGAAGTGAATAATATGGCGGTATGTTATCAGTCTTCCGATTGCTTTCCTTGTTGTTTCGTCGTCGTCAACGAATGTTTCGCATTGGTTTAATAAAGCCATTAGGTATGTATGAATTATATCTACTCTGAAAAATTAGGCCGAGTTCACATGCATGCATTGACAAGCAGATGGCAATGTGGCAGTGGATAAAGTGGTTAACTGCCACAGTATACATACTAAAGGTAATATCACTAGCGTTTTCATTTTTGTTCAGTTCTGCGCATCGAAGTATTATGGTGGTAAAATGGTGGGTCCACTTCCACGTTACTTGTATTATTTCAATATTTTGTTGTTGTTTCTAATGATGCGTGTTGAGTTCCTGTGGGCACTCGGACAGCCAATTTTTAATTTTTTGATGCTTTCAACTCTGTCAAAATGCGATCCTTCTTTGCCCAGTAAAGTATTGACCCATCCGCCGCCGTGGGAATTTGATTAAAATTCCAATTAAATTTGATCCCATATATGTAGCTATATAACTATACCTAAAATTTATTTATGAAAAGTGATCCCGTCCACCATTTTGTACTAAGGCAGTGTCAAATCGAAAATGATTTCGATTTTGACAGTTCCTTGACTGCACTTAAGATACATGAAGTTGCAGGTCTATAGTTATTTATTAAATTCTATGATCCCACACTAAATTGCCCTCATCCCTCTTATTTTCATGGGACGAATTATTTCTATATGGATTATAAGCGATTATAAAAAAACGGCTTAAAATTAACAACGGAGCGCGGAGGAATAAAAATGTGAGCTATTTTCCTTCTTAACTGATTAATTTTATTCTTATTTATACAAAAACATAAAGCACAAGACATATAGTAAAACAAAACAGCATGCCTACTTCAAAAACTTATTAAAATATTATACCTCTATGTATAGATATATATTTAATACAAATTAAACGAAAATGATTCTTTCTCTTCTCAGTAACGCCCTGATGAAATTTATTGCCTATGGAGTCGGGCTGTAAGCGAACCTTTATTAACCTAATTTTATGAAATGGGGCCCAGCAGGAAACTATTCTGATGGAACCTGGAAAAGAGGAACTGAGTCTGTTGTTTGCCATGGGATTCCCTTACAACCGGCACAACAACGGTGTTTGTTTGTGAACGTTCATGGTGGGAGATGTTGAAAAGCACGGTCGATACAGTCGATTTCACCTAGGAATATCTCAAAGTCTGCAGAACCAGGAATACCATTCAATGCGATTGGGAAATTCATAAGCATATTTCTGAAAAAGAAGGGCCTGGGACTGATTCCAGCCTTCATCGGAAACAGAATTGGAATCTTCGGAGGTCCTTGCTTCGTCGATCGGTATGAGTGACATGTAAACGGAGACTGAGCAGTTGGCGTAGTGCGGTACATCCCCAGTCCACCGAGAAAGACATTATGTAATCTATGTTAAAACTAAAAGCAATAAAATTCTTGTAAAAACGTGCATTTAATTAAAAACTTTATTTTTCATTTACTGCCCTGGATATAAATTTCTGTCTTTTACTAAAGCCAGATGCGGGCTACTTTGCTACAGGCTTTGAATAGCCAAGAAATGCTTGAATTCTGGTGGCAGCTCATCCTTAGAGGATAGTCTGTCCGAGAAGCAGACCCATTTGGTTCGGCAATTCAATTGGATTTGCCCTCAGAGAAAAACAAAAGTCCATCGATGTACACAACAAAAATTGTACACACAAATTATGAATGCAGATCATGCAGCCAAATGCCACATTTATACAAATCTTTACTGAAAATTCATGAAAAAAACTGTAATAAGTTTCATGATCGGGTGATACTTTTTATGAATCACAATTCATACAAAAATTGTATCGAAAAACTTTGTCTAAGACTAGTGATCTTAATTTTCATGAATGGTTCATGCTCTTGCAGATTTCATCTGTATTTTAAATTCAAAAACCCTAGGAATAAATACACAATTTTTATGAATTAATGCATAAAAACTTTAAAAATCAAGGTTCATGATTTATACAATCTAGGAATAGACATTAAATTCATGAATTAATGCATGCAAACCTAAAAATCCAAGCTTTATAGAAACTATCCTTAAAACTTAGGACTTTATTCCTAAATTCTATGTATTTTTCATAAAAAAAGTGCAATTTTCAAAGCATGAACCGTTCATGCTCATATGAATAAAATCATGAAAACTATGATCAGTGATTTTAAACGAAATTCTTCCATACAAATTTTTTTAGGAATGGAGATTCATAAAAACAACACCTGTTCATGAAATGTATGACCGTTTTTTCATGAATTTTCGGAAAAAATGTGCGTTTTTGTCTCTAAGATCGCCGTTCATAGATTTTATGTACAATTTTTTTTTCAGTGTAGTTTTCAAGTAATATATAATTACATTCTGAGTCCTCGCGGTTAAGATACAAAAAAAAACTTTATTTTGTTTTTTTCTTTTTATTATATATTTTTCTTTTTATTTATTTATTTGATTTTATTTTTTTTAGTTAATAATATTTTATTACATTTTTTTATTTACCTATATTATTATTATTTTGTTAATTAATCTAGAAAACAAGCCGCTGTCTTTAGCGAGGCTGTACTTGTTGCTAGTTTGAGAATTGGAACTTAACTGATTGAACTTAAAAGTAAAAATATCTATCTAACTGCATTTAAAATTAAGGAATGCATAGTTCGTAAATTATTGTTTTTAAAATATTCTCATTTTTTTTTGGGGCCGCGGCGGCGCCTGCAGCGTGCATCAAGAGGATTCTGTTTCTTATGCCTTTTCAAATAGCAAACGCTAATAACGGCACTAATTTATTAAATAGCCCCATGATTTCAAGGATTCTTATATAGTCGTACATTCCTTATAGATAAATAATATCTCATTCTTCTCAAAAACGACTTTTTTTTATTAACCCATTATTAATGGCATCTCTCATAAAACCTGTTTTTTTTTTTTCGTCTTCGCCTGTTCATTATCTATTGAACGGATTTTAATGAAAATTTTTTTTTGAGAAAAAAAAAAATCAAAATTATTTTTTGAAAATTTGACATTTTGAATATGGGTTTATAAATTTTTTTTTCTCGTAAATTGAGGTTTGTTCAAGAAATTAGATGGTGTTCATCGCGTTAGTGTCGAAACAATTTCAGAAGTTGTTTTATAAATTTATGACTAATTACATAATGTTGATTTCTTAACAACTGTAAAATCCATGCGTGCATATACCTATGTGCAACAGTGTGCTTTATTGTTCACGTTTATGAACTTAAATAATACTACCTCAAACTAAAATACGTTTTCGGCAGTTGGCTTAAATATATAGCCTCCCATAACTAATTTATTACTTACATATATCAGATAAATATATTTTTTTTTTTTTTAAATAAAAGTCTCCTGGCGCCCACTCTCAGCGTAAGTACGCACCTGTACTTACCAATATCCATCCAGTTTTTTTTTTTTTTAATATTAAGACATAAAACCACAGTTTGACATAAGATGAGGTTCGTGCGAACCAGTCGTGTATTTTATTTAAATCATCTTCTTAAAAAATCAAAAATCACCTTAAATTGACTTATGTGTGTGTGTATTTTAAAAATCAATTTACGACCAAATTTTGTATTTCTACATATATATATTCCTGCCTTCCAATATTTATACAAACTTAAATGATGACAATCATGGTCTTGAAAATTTTGTAACTCAATTACATAAACAACTCGAACGTTCATTCATAGGTATCTATATTTTTGCAGAAATAATATTCCTGATGCAACATCTTAATTTGCCACCGCCTCAACAACACCCACGACAGGCATCAGGCACTATATAACCACCTCAAATATATCCAAAGGAGCTCAACGACAAAAAGCCATGTAACCTAACCTCGTCTTATATTATACACCCAACTCATAAATCAGGATAAATTATCCTCTGAAAAAATGCGCAAAGGTTGCCTCAGTTTGGAAAATCTCAGCCCGCGCAATAAGACGACAAAAATGTCAATCGAATCCGGGCTCTCCGAATACCAATAAAGAAGGTAGGTACATTATACAACACAACAAGAAATATCAGGGCTATAGACAGACAGACGGCATATATAGAGAAAAAGAAAACACGACTCCTTGATTATTATTATTTACCAGTTACAATTCATTCAGGAATTATTCATGCCACAAATCACTCGTTCACCAAACGATGATTTACTGCCGCCGAACGTCGCTTATTTCTCGCCTGTCAGGCTTCCAGCCCTTCCTTTCCGTCCTGCAGTGCTACCTTTATCGTCGGTCGGTCAAAATTCAGACCGTTTACACTACGCCGAGCTGGCCGGCTGTTACCCGCGAAAAAGGACACACTTGCCTCTCGGAGAAGTAACAAATAAAAAAAAAAAAAAAAAAATAGCAACATCCAGCCACATATATTCACGGGCGTAGTGCATTGCTGCTCACTTACAAGACAACAACAAGCTGCAACCACCAGCACCACCTCCGGATCCAGTAGGAGTTTCCCCACAGGGAAGCATATAAGGTACAAAGGCTCCTTCTTCTACATCGCGCAATACTGCCTCCTGTCTGCCTCTCTGCCTTTATAGCTGCATTGATTTCCGTCGATGATTTATGGACTCGAAGCTGGGAGCTTGTTGTTGCAGGCCGTCGCAACAAGTTGCTCACTGTGCTGCCGCCACATTACATCGACTGGCGGTGTGTCGCTAAAAGTGGTGGGCGATTGCGAACGCACCATCCTCGTCCCAATGGCATATGTAATGCATTTCCCTTCTGCCGCAGCTGCATCTCATCTTAATCCTCGAATACTGCACCATGCAGCTCCAACGAGCAGAAGTGCTTGCAA
Source organism: Epistrophe eligans (assembly GCA_951394125.1). NCBI lineage: Eukaryota > Metazoa > Arthropoda > Insecta > Diptera > Syrphidae > Epistrophe > Epistrophe eligans. The sequence continues at coordinate 36,283,218 of OX596029.1, forward strand.
AAAATCCGCAACTGGATGGTGGGTGTATATGTGTGGAGATATTGCAGGGCAGTCTCCCCGCATTGTACCAAAAGTCTAGATGAATCCAGGCCTACACTTTGTGACTCTGTATCCGAGATGAATAATCTCTATTTTTGTTCGATTCCTCTCTTAGCTAGCTAGGTTTCTATTCCATCCAGGCATTCAAGGCAATTTATGCTTCCGCAGATGAATTGCTTATAAATTAAATGGTTCCATTGTGTCTTGTTGCAGTGTTATTTATGTCTCTGGGAAATAATGTTGCGCTGATCACGGATCACTCGCTCGACGTTCAAACATTTACCAGTTCCATGGGAGACATTGAACATCGGGAATTCCACAACCATCACAACCACCATTTATATATATGATTGCCTGTTGGACGCGCAGCAGTGATCTTAGCCCATCAATGGTTATGGGTTATGGGGTAACATGATGATTCCAGAAAACTGACAGACGGATGTAATAGATTCTTGGAAAAAAAAAAACAAAAATTATCGTCCATACGATCGATAGAAGTAAAGAGACGCACATCAGGTGATATAGCTAATGTGGATACATCAATACCTCAAGTTAACTAAGTTAGGTTGCGGAATAAACGGTTCGACACATTTTTAAAGGCAGATTAGAGTCTCACTTTTGCTGACCTAGTTGATCAATTTATAAGAGCTGATTATAAGATTTATGGTAAAAAGATTAAGCTCCGTTTGATCTTAGTTTAAGATTGCTTGCTTCACCGAACCGAAATGTATCTTCCATTTATTCTGCTTTGTAAAATTACTATGTAGTCCTTTATATTGCGCCAATACACAACATTTGTCACAAGCATTTCTGACACGACACGAGAAAAAAAAATAAATAGATTTTAAGCTATAAATTGACATTGATACATTCAAGAGAGAATTAATAAATATAGAATTAATTTAAATAAATTAACATTAAGATAACAAAAATATAACACTAAATTAACAGCAATAAATAGGAAGACAAAAATAATCTAACAAACAAAAATAATTTAAAAAACAAAAATACATAAATTGATTGATAAACAATTTAATAAATAAATAGACAAATAAATAAATAAATAAATAAATAAGTAAATAAATAAATAAATAAGTAAATAAATGAAATAAATAAATAAATAAATAAATAAGTAAGTAAATAAATAAATTAATAAATTAAAAATAAATAACTAAGTAAATAAGTAAACAAATAAATAGATAAGATAATATTAATATTAAATACAGTTAAACAAAAAAAAAACAAAAATGTGATCACAAGTTGTTTATCCTGAACAATTAGGTATACAACGTTGGCTTATGAGAACATTACAGCAAGATCTAACCGATTAAAAAATGAAATTGTTAATTTTTAAATTCTCTCCGAAATCAATTCAACATTCGCTCTTTCATGGAGATCGGAAGTCGAGTGATGCCAAGGAAGATCAAGCATCATTTTTAAAATTTTTATAAATTTTTATTTTTGAGATTTTTATAAATTTACTGTTGCATTAAATTTGAAATAAAATCAGTGTTTTGAAAAGAAGGGAACATAGGCTTTTCAAAAATGTATTATATTGATAATGTTTTTTCAGAAACTCAAGAAATAATTGACTTTAAACTCTTACTTATAATTCGAAAAATATAAAATATCGAAATGTCATTTTTAAAGGTCATTAATTTATAGTACCTAAAACAAAAATAGTGTTAAAAAAAATTACTGAGTCATAAAAACCCTTTTCCTAGTATATAAAATCATTATAAGATTTTTAAAATTACGAAATACAACAAAACATAATAATAAATAACAAATAAATTTTTGAAATGGATTTGATCGTTTGGTTCTCTTTTAGTTGGAAAAATTATAACTCTTAAACGGATAAATGCATTTTTTCTGCTTATATTTTCAAGTCCGTAAAACTGGAAATATTTAAGAGATACCTACTTTTGGGGGAGAGTACGATAACTTGGGCGCCGAAAATTGATAACGGATTTTTGTAAAGGGGTCAAATACAAGCATTTTTTTACTATGGGATGGGGGGGTCTATCTCGCCCCGTTTAGCGGGTAGGGCCGATTTTCGAAAAAAACGACTTAAATGCAAAAACAAATATTAGAAAACAACGGCAATACTTAAAATGCAAAACAATAGCGGTTTTAAAAGCCAGAAGTCTGTTCTTTAATTCTACATTTAAAATATAGTATTTGTTGAATAGTTTTCAAAAAAAATTGCATTCAAACTCAAATTTTGATAAAAAAAACGCAAAAAAAAAGTTTTGATCAATTTTTCTGAAAATTATGAAACGAAAAATTTAATTTTCTTTTTGTGATATTTTAAAAAAGTAGTATCAGTAATTTTCAATTTTCTCAAAAACTAGAACACATAAAAGCATTCGGTTTTTTGTGTTCGATTCAGAATTGATATAAGCATTGATCATTTGAAAATTTAGTTTTTCTTTTAACAATTTTCAGAAATATTGATCCAAACTTTTTTTTTGCGTTTTTTTATCAAAATTTTGAGTTTGAATGCAAATTTTTTGAAAACTATTGATAGAAAAAATATAATTTAAATGTAGAATTAAAGAACAAACTTCTGGCTTTTAAAACCGTTATTGTTTTGCATTTGAAGTATTGCCGTTGTTTTTTAATAGGTATTTATTTTTCCATTTACGTCGTTTTTTTCGAAAATCGCCCCTACCCCCTAAACGGGGCGAGATAGATATTATTTTCATAAAGTTTTTTTAATTACTAAAAAAACTTTATGAAATGTTTGATCAAGTTTGATCAAAATCTCCACTTTGGTTTTTCTCAACGAATCAATTACTTGCCATATTATGTACCTCCAATTATCACAAGTTCAGATATATGTACATAGGTATATGAATATATATATGGGGCTGATGGATTTTTCTTAAAACTCAATTAAAATGCGAAAAGTTGTACAAGTTGTAAATGGTGTTTAAAAAAGCATTAAATTAAATTATTTAATAAAAATTTTAAATTTTTTATTTAAATTGTAAACAAATTTATCCAACAAAAATAAAAAATCTTTTACTTAATACCTTCCCATGTTTTTAAGCGCAAACCTAAATAAAGAAATTAAGAAAATTAATCTACTTTGACAAGTTCTATAAGATAAACTCAGAATATTAAAGGTAAAAAACATAACATAACAACGTTAAAATTTCGAAAAATAAAATCAGCTTTCTCAAAATTTTGAGTTCGAAAATAATTTTTTTTCAAAAACTCTACATCAGAACAAGTTCTTCAGAAGAAAGTTCCAATTTTGATGGTACCTATTCTTGTAAAAAATAAAATATGTGATATAGGTACATGAATACATACATAATTAACATATTTTATTAAAATGTATTTATTAAAAAAAGGTAGGTAGGCATTCGCTTTTTTAGACTTTGTTTAAAAATTATGTATATCTGCTAAAAATTACGACTATACCTACCTACATAGCCATACCTACCTTATTTAATTTTAACCTAATTATTTTCAAAACCATTTTCTGATTTTAGATACATACACAAAAATTAGATAAAGATGTAGGTAGGTAACCAAATATTTTGATAAGGTACCTAGGTACATATGTACATTACATACATACCTATAATTATTACCTACATACCTAAATACATCTTATTGATAGTAATTATAATTACCTATTATTTTCGATATTCAAAAATTCAATTTTTTGATCATTTTAATCAAAAAAATTACTAACATACCTACGATTATCTTAATGATTGTATATTAATATTTTTTTTAAACGAGACAAGTATTATAGGTACTTACAATCATCTTTGTTGCATAATCCGAAATATCGCAACATTGCTGGGGTGTCCGGCTTTACGCTTTAAGATACCTAGTGAAAAGTAACAACGTTGCGTTGGTTATTTGATTTTTCCCCAAATTTAAAACTACAAATAAAACACCTGTAGGTATCAACCGAAATCTTGCAAGAAAACAAAATATGAAAATAAATGTATAAATGGCGGCGGCGTAAACAGCTTGCTCAGTTATCTCCTTTACTCTCCTTATTGTAGTAGTATTTTAAATAATATAATCCTCTCGCTCTTACTACTTGTTCTTCATTCCTTATAGTACCCTTATTCTATGTATTCAAAGTTTAATTTGTAGCGATTCCAGCGCCGCGTATAGGCTCCGCGCAACCCTAAAAATAACTCACCATGATAGTACTATAGTTTATAATATACAAACAGCCCAAATTTAAATGTAAGTTCCCGGGGAAAAATTTCCTTTTTCCCTTCTCCCTTATTCTAAAAGAAAAAATCTCGGGAATTGTATTCCCTTTCTCCCTCTCCCTTATTCTAAATAAACTTCGAATAAGGGAAGAAAAAAATCTCCCAGAAAAAGTACCTATTTTAAATGTTAAAAAAAGGGAAATGTCAAATTCATTTGGTGCGAATTTTTTCCCCGTCAAGTTGCTGGAGAGTTCACACAAAAATGTAAGATTTTCTTTTATCTTTTAAGGTAATATAAAAACTTCCTTATTTTTTAGGCCAAAAACAACAAATAAAGATCAACTCCAAATTTTTTTAAAGTTGATGGAATCGTGACATCGCTTGTGGATTCCACAAAGGAGCCAAGGAAGAACTGATTTTATTCTGGCAAAAAAGCAGAAAGGGAACTAAATTCATCTGGGCCACCGATCAAAACGATACCCGAATGGAAAAAAATAGTTAAAAAAAAAACAAAAACGAACTTTAATTAATTAGTTTTATTGTTTTATATCTTCTTTGAGGTGTGGAACGTTAAAAAAAAATATGTTAGAGCTAAGGCTGTCAATAACCTTAAAGCCAGAAACGGAACTGGCGGTGGTCCAAACAATAAGCAAAAGTGGGCTTTTACGGTTTAAATTGTCTCTTAAAGATTTTCTGATGGCCCCTGGCTGTTGGCTATCGCTTTCTTCATTTTGATCTTCACGTACAATTCTTGCCACAATTGAAAACATTTCTTGTTACCGAAATCTTTTTAACTCAAATTCAGTTTTAATTTTGTTCGCGAGTTCTTTTACCTGGCAAATACTACGAAACAGCTGATTCGAAGATTCAAATTTCTCATTCCCCATTTCGAAGGGAAAATTGACTTCCCGGGGAATTCGGAATAGGGGAATTTTACTCCCGGGAGATTGGATTTCCCGGGGAGTTTTTTCCCCGGGAATATTTAGAATTGGGCTGAAAGGTTTTTCTCACCATCGCTGATAAGCTGATTTTTTTTTGCTAGTTGTTGCGTAAAATTGTGTTAAAAACTGATATCCCGTTCGAATATTTTTTTGTCGATATGTTAAAAAGAAACACTTATAAATGATGGGTTAAGACTTACATATTTTTCAAAATTTTGCTGTTTTTAGGGTGTAATGGGATACAAAAAACTCAATGTTAGTACATAGGTATGCTTGAGTGTATGTTTTAGAGTCTATAAACCTCTTAACCGATTGAGCTCAAATTTTCAGGAAATAGTTGGTAAGAGCTGAAAGTTTTTCGATGAAAATCACTTCAACAGTTATAAAAAAAACGAATGCATTTTGAGTGAAACAACACGTGTTTCTATTTTTTTTACTCGCAGTAAAGTACACCGCCGTGCATCGGTTGTCCACCTATAAACTCGAAAACTACTCAACTGACTACGCTGAAATTTTCAGAGATTGTTTCTGAAGCAGCAGGAAGATTCAGAAAATATTATGAAAAACACCCCCCATTTTTATGCCCAACCATAGTATATTTGAGAATTCCTGGACATCATCTATAGTTTTCCCACTCTGCCTTTTGTTTAAAAGTAACTTTTTATTTAAATTTAAAAGAAGATCATAAGTTCCAGAAAATTCAGACATTTTCTTCAGCTTTTTGCTCTTTATTCAAAATAAATTCACTTACATAACATAAAGTCAAAATACAATATATATTATTATTATAAGTAAGTAGGTGCAAGTGAGATCACTGGGACGAAACGCCAAATTTGTGTAAAGGCCGTGAAAAGCTATTTCGCACGATATAATATAAAATTAATTTCATTTAAAAAAATTTCACAGTACTGCAAATCCATTCAAACACAAAAACCACTATTGAAATTATCAATCCGATTGCCAAATACTGCCAGGCAAGTTTTAAATGATGTATTGTCAATGGTTTATGTATGGGTTCAATGGGTGGCAAATCATCGCTATTAATTCGAAAACCTTCGGCTTTTGCTTGGTTCATAACATCTGAATCCCACTTCTCAAATAAACCAGTTTGCTTGATTTCAATAATAAAATCATCAAGAATTTCCTTAAATGGTGAATTAAATGGTAGCAAAAATCCAATGTGATAGCTGTTTATGGTTTCTTCAGCTATGCGAAATAAGCTTTTCCGAAACAAAGACTGAAATCCGATAAAGAATTGACATCGATCACGTTCTACGGCGTAGGCGAAACTTGTATTTCGCATAGAAATCAATTGTTGTACAAATTCCGCATTAACAGTTGGAATAGCTACCTTATCGAACCCTTCTGGATATAAATCGTTCTCCATTCTATCCCATGCGAATTCGTGAATCATAACGGAAACATTGTTATCTATCAGATCTTGAATGGTGTCGTATTGTTTTATTTTAATGTAAGCTGTTAAAAACGATTGAAAGTGACTTCCGTACAATCTTTCAAAAACAAATCCAAATAAAATGACAAACAAGTGAAAACGGTACTTAGAAATTATCGGTGTGCCTGAAGAAGAACTCAGCAGTGTTAGATAGATCTCACTAAAACTACCCCAAATGTCTAATTTTGAATTTGTCAATAAGTTAAGCATGACTTGGGAAATCGTTATGTAGACAACTGTTATTCCAATCCAAAGCCATACTGTTGCCTTAAAAGGTCTCTGAAAATAGTCAATTGGATCCAAATAACCATTCCATGGGACCATTATAACTTGTTCTTCAACTGCAATAGGATAACTTAGATCGAGATTATTCTGATTGAAAAGAGCGTTCATGCTTATATCGATTTCATGGTTTATAGTCGCGTTGATTACAACCGCCCTGTAGAGTTTATTTGGGTTGCTCAATGATATTTCAATAAAGGATGCATTATGCCTTCTTAGAAACTGAAAAAATGTCTGACCAACTTTGCCTCCCATACGTTTTTGTCCGTCTTTGTCTGGATACCAAAATGTTCTTGGTACATCAGCCTGGACATTTGTTCGAATAGCAAAACCATTAAGATTTTTCAAGGCATCCGGAATATCACCATTTTCAGCAAGCTGTTGAACTGGATTTTCAGCAAAGGGAAGGTATGCATAAGATGACGATGGAGACGAAGTGTTACCAATAATTCCAAAGATTCTTGTGAACTTATTTTCGTGAAAGAAGGAAAAGTATTGTTTCAAACTATCCAGAGTTCTAGCTGAAATAATAACAAATTTCCGAACTTGCAGTTTCTCGATAACATTTTGCAGAAGCTTTGAATAAGTGTTGTGATGATTGACATTATCAGAAACTTGGAAAACGATGATAACATTGGTGCACTGCTTAAGATCTTCTGTAAAATCAGCGTTAAAAATCGATATTGGTATGGAGACTTCATTCTTCACAAAGTCAGATAAAAATTCCTCATCACTTCCGATGTAATACACAGTCGCTGAATCACTTCTTTCATGAACTCTTACAATTAATTCTCGAAGTTGAGTACTATTAGCAAAAATACTTGTAATGAGTGTTATAAATATTATAGCCTTAGAAGTCAACATTATTTGTATACCGATTCAATTGGGATATAAAAAATGACTGCACACGATTGTTTCTCTTTGTTCTGCAAAAGCTGAAAGATTTTGTAAGCATTCGATAATGCATTAATTAATTAATTTCTTTAAAGTAAATTTTTCCATTTGAATAGATATCACTAAAAGCTTTTAAAAATAATTCCTTTCACAGTAGCATCAAAAATGTAATAATCACAAAAATTTGTTGATTGTTATCTAACAAAAAACATTTAAACACAACAAAACTACAACAATTTAATTATAGAAACTAAAATTAAATTTCTTCGCGTGAACATTAACCATCCAAAGCTGAGCTGAATTTTAAACTCCTGCCATAGAGCAGTTAAAAAAATTTATAAAGACAGAATCAAAAAGAAAAAAACGAATTGGCAGGTTGGTATAAAAAAAGCAGTATGGTAAATCTATATATGTATTACAATACTTAATTGTACCTTTGCTTGTAATATGATATGAACTCTCCAAACCGATTGAGCTAAAAATATCAGCCAAAATCTTTGTTAGCCCTAGATAGTTTCTGTAATGTTTGATTAAAATCGCTTCAGTATTTTACCAACAAGGAGCAAAAATGCGAGCTGGGTCTCCGAAAAAAAGCTTTTTGTTTGATTATTTGTATGTCCAGGGTAATCTCAGAAACAACAGGTCCGATATTCAAAATTCTTTTTGTGCTTTAAAGGTCATACTCAGAGGATAGTTTAAGGATTAAAAAAAGTTTTAAAAAGTTTGATATTTAAAGGGTGAAATGGAGTTCCAACAAAAATATAATATATATCCGGTAAACAAAAAAAACTAATTAAATTTAAAAGGTTATTATCAAACAATGGCTTTAGAGCTTAATATTGACGGACACACTACACATAAATTGCCCTGCCCCCTTTTTATTCAGCATATATGTACAAATATATCGCATATCAGTTAAAACAGTGAACAATGGAATGGTACAGAGAAGTATTGAGGGGACAAAAAATAGAAAACGAATAAGGAAGAGAAAATGCATAAAAGCTGGAATAAAATAAAATGGAAAGTAGAGACCCCGTGATAGCGCATAGCTATATCAAATTTCTAGATTCAAAAAAAAACAAAAAATTAATTTTAAAATTTATTTAAATACATATTTCTCAACTTGTATGTTCAATTAAAAAAAGGGTTTAGGGCTTAAAATTTGGCGTCTAAATATTAGCCTTACAGTCCCTATTTTTGTACAGCATCAAATAAGTTTTAACGTATAAGTGAAATATTTGTCAGCCTCAAAGAAAAAGTTGACAAACAAATTAAAAGAAATAATATTATGATTTAACAAACAAATTAGACTTAAAAGCAATAGCCTTGAACAATCTTATAAAAATAAAGAATATTATAAAATTTGTTTTAGTTAAATCAGTCCAATCCTTTCAGAGTTTACGCGTGACAAATTAAATAAATTGTTCGTATTTATCATTTAATGAATTTATCGCTACTTACAGATCCTGCCTGTCCAGGTCACGAGCCAGGGTCCCGTATGCAGAATGTCCTGAATAACTAGCTTTAGCTTGGCACTGTGCCTGTCACAGTCACTTTTTAAAAAGTTCAAATAAAATTAAAATAAAATATCAAAGTTTTTTTTCAGCATGTTTGCTTTTTATTCAAACAAATTTGACTTAATTTATAGAAAAAATAAACAACATACATATATTATTATTTTAAGTGAGTAGGCATGTTATATTCATTTTAAAATTTTCACAGTGCTGCAAATCCATTCAAACACAAAAACCACTATTGAAATTATCAACCCGATTGCCAAATACTGCCAGGCAAGTTTTAAATGATGTATTGTCAATGGTTTATGCAAGGGTTCAGTGGGTGGCAAATCATCGGTATTAATTGGAAAACCTTCGGCTTTTGCTTGGTTCATAACATCTGAATCCCACTTCTCAAATAAACCAGTTTGCTTGATTTCAATAATAAAATCATCAAGAATTTCCTTAAATGGTGAATTAAATGGTAGCAAAAATCCAATGTGATAGCTGTTTATGGTTTCTTCAGCTATGCGAAATAAGCTTTTCCGAAACAAAGACTGAAATCCGATAAAGAATTGACATCGATCACCTTCTACGGCGTAGGCGAAACTTGTATTTCGCATAGAAATCAATTGTTGTACAAATTCTGCATTATCAGTTGGAACAACTACCTTATCGAACCCTTTTGGATATAAATAATTCTCCATTCTATCCCATCTGAATTTTGGAATCATAACGGGAACATTGTTATCTATCAGATCTTGAATGGTGTCGTATTGTTTTATTTTGATGTAAGCTGTTAAAAATGATTGAAAGTGACTTCCGTACAATCTTTCAAAAACAAATCCAAATAAAATGACAAACAAGTGAAAACGGTACTTAGAAATTATCGGTTTGCCTGAAGAAGAACTCAGCAGTGTTAGATAGATCTCACTAAAACTACCCCAAATGTCTAATTTTGAATTTGTCAATAAGTTAAGCACGACTTGGGAAATCGTTATGTAGACAACTGTTATTCCAATCCACAGCCATACTGTTGCCTGAAATGGCCTCTGAAAATAATCAGTCGGGTCCAAATAACCATTCCATGGGACCATTATAACGTATTCTTCAACTGCAATAGGATAACTTAGATCGAGATTATTCTGATGGGGAAAAGCGTTCATGCTTATATCGATTTCATGGTTTACAGTGGCGTTGATTATAACATCCATATAGAATTTATTTGAGCTGCTAAATGATATTTCCCTTAAGGTTGCGTTATGCCTCCTTAGAAACTGAAAAAATGTCTGACCAACTTTGCCTCCCATACGTTTTTGTCCGTCTTTGTCTGGATACCAAAATGTTCTTGGTACATCAGCCTGGACATTTGTTCGAATAGCAAAACCATTCAGATTTTTCAAGGCATCCGGAATGTCACCATTTTCAGCAAGCTGTTGAACTGGATTTTCAGCAAAGGGAAGGTATGCATAAGATGACGATGGAGACGAAGTGTTACCAATATTTCCAAAGATTCTTGTGAACTTATTTTCGTGAAAGAAGGAAAAGTATTGATTCAAACTATCCAGAGTTCTAGCTGAAATAATAACAAATTTCCGAACTTGCAGTTTCTCGATAACATTTTGCAGAAGCTTTGAATAAGTGTTGTGATGATTGACATTATCAGGAACTTGGAAAACGATGATAACATTGGTGCACTGCTTAAGATCTTCTGTAAAATCAGCGTTAAAAATCGATATTGGTATGGAGACTTCATTCTTCACAAAGTCAGACAAGAATTCTTCATCACTTCTTCCGATGTAATACACGGTCGCTGAATCACTTCTTCCATGAACTCTTACAATCAATTCCCGAAGTTGTGTACTATTAGCAATAATACTTGTAATGAGTGTTATAAATATTATAGCCTTAGAAGTCAACATTATTTGTATACCGATTCAATTGGGATATAAAAAATGACTGCACACGATTGTTTCTCTTTGTTCTGCAAAAGCTGAAAGATTTTGTAAGCATTCGATAATGCATTAATTAATTAATTTCTTTAAAGTAAATTTTTCCATTTGAATAGATATCACTAAAAGCTTTTAAAAATAATTCCTTTCACAGTAGCATCAAAAATGTAATAATCACAACAATTTGTTGATTGTTATCTAACAAAAACCATTTAAACACAACAAAACTACAACAATTTAATTATAGAAACTAAAATTAAATTTCTTCGCGTGAAAATTAACCATCCAAAGCTGAGCTGAATTTTGAACTCCTGCCATAGAGCAGTTAAAAAAATTTATAAAGACAGAATCAAAAAGAAAAAAACGAATTGGCAGGTTGGTATAAAAAAAGCAGTATTGGTAAATCTATATATGTATTACAATACTTAATTGTACCTTTGCTTGTAATATGATATGAACTCTCCAAACCGATTGAGCTAAAAATGTCAGCCAAAATCTTTGTTAGCCCTATATAGTTTCTGTAATGTTTGATTAAAATCGCTTCAGTATTTTACCAACAAGGAGCAACAATGCGAGCTGGGTTTCCGAAAAAAAGCTTTTTGTTTGATTATTTGCATGTCCGGGGTAATCTCAGAAACAACAGGTCCGATATTCAAAATTCTTTTTGTGCTTTAAAGGTCATACTCAGAGGATAGTTTAAGGATTACAAAGTTTTAAAAAGTTTCATATTTATAGGGTGAAATGGAGTTCCAACAAAAATATAATATATACCCGGTTAACAAAGAAAACTAATTAAATTTAAAAGGTTATCATCAAACAATGCCTTTAGAGACGGGCACACACACATCAACACTCACTTTTTTGTGTTCTCCGTTTCACGTTTGCCGATCCATTAATTGCCCTGCCCCCATTTAATTCAGCATACATGTACAAATATATCGCATATCAGTTAAAACAGTGAACAATGGAATGGCACAGAGAAATATTGAGGGGGCAAAAAATAGAAAACGAATAAGGAAGAGAAAATGCATAAAAGCCGGAATAAAATAAAATGGAAAGTAGAGACCCCGTGATAGCGCATAGCTATATCAAATTTCTAGATTAAAAAAAACAAAAAATTAATTTAAAAATTTATTTAAATACATATTTCTCAACTTGTATGTTCAATTAAAAAAAGGGTTTAGGGCTTAAAATTTGGCGTCTAAATATTAGCCTTACAGTAACTATTTTTGTACAGCATCAAATAAGTTTTAACGTATAAGTGAAATATTTGTCAGCCTCAAAGAAAAATTTGACAAACAAATTAAAAGAAATAATATTATGATTTAACAACCAAATTAGACTTAAAAGCAATAGCCTTGAACATTCTTATAAAAATAAAGAATATTATAAAATTTGTTTTAGTTAAATCAGTCTAATCCTTTCAGAGTTTACGCATGACAAATTAAATAATTTGTTCGTATTTATGTATGTATATAATAGTAGGTAATATATCATTTAATGAACTTATCGCTACTTACAGATTCTGCCTTCTATGAATGTCCAGGCCAGGAGCCAGGGTCCCGTATGCAGAATGTCCTGAATATCTAGTCACTTTTTAAAGAGTTCAAATAAAATAAAAATAAAATCTCAAATTTTTTTTTCAGAATGTTTGCTTTTTATTCAAACTAATTTGACTTAACTTATAGAAAAAATAAATAATATTGTATATTATATTAAGTGAGTAGGCACGTTATATTCATTTTAAAATTTTCACAGTGCTGCAAATCCATTCAAACACAAAAACCACTATTGAAATTATCAACCCGATTGCCAAATACTGCCAGGCAAGTTTTAAATGATGTATTGTCAATGGTTTATGCAAGGGTTCAGTGGGTGGCAAATCATCGGTATTAATTCGAAAACCTTCGGCTTTTGCTTGGTTCATAACATCCGAATCCCACTTCTGAATTAAACCAGTTTTTTCGATTTCAATAATAAAATCATCAAGAATTTCTTTAAATGGTGAGTGAAATGGTAGCAAATATCCAATGTAATAGCTGTTCACGGTTTCTTTAGCTATGCGAAATAGGCTTTTCCGAAACAAAGACTGAAATCCGATAAAGAATTGACATCGATCACGTTCTACGGCGTAAGCGAAACTTGTATTTCGCATAGAAATCAATTGTTGTACAAATTCTGCATTATCAGTTGGAACAACTACCTTATCGAACCCTTTTGGATATAAATAATTCTCCCTTCTATCCCATGTGAATTTGGGAATCATAACGGGAACTTTGTTATCTATCAGATCTTGAATGGTGTCGTATTGTTTTATTTTGATGTAAGCTGTTAAAAATGATTGAAAGTGACTTCCGTACAATCTTTCAAAAACAAATCCAAATAAAATGACAAACAAGTGAAAACGGTACTTAGAAATTATCGGTTTGCCTGAAGAAGAACTCAGCAGTGTTAGATAGATCTCACTAAAACTACCCCAAATGTCTAATTTTGAATATGTCAATAAGTTAAGCACGACTTGGGAAATCGTTATGTAGACAACTGTTATTCCAATCCACAGCCATACTGTTGCCTGAAATGGCCTCTGAAAATAATCAATTGGGTCCAAATATCCATTCCATGGGACCATTATAACGTATTCTTCAACTGCAATAGGATAACTTAGATCGAGATTATTCTGATGGGGAAAAGCGTTCATGCTTATATCGATTTCATGGTTTACAGTGGCGTTGATTATAACATCCATATAGAATTTATTTGAGCTGCTAAATGATATTTCCCTTAAGGTTGCGTTATGCCTCCTTAGAAACTGAAAAAATGTCTGACCAACTTTGCCTCCCATACGTTTTTGTCCGTCTTTGTCTGGATACCAAAATGTTCTTGGTACATCAGCCTGGACATTTGTTCGAATAGCAAAACCATTCAGATTTTTCAAGGCATCCGGAATGTCACCATTTTCAGCAAGCTGTTGAACTGGATTTTCAGCAAAGGGAAGGTATGCATAAGATGACGATGGAGACGAAGTGTTACCAATAATTCCAAAGATTCTTGTGAACTTATTTTCGTGAAAGAAGGAAAAGTATTGATTCAAACTATCCAGAGTTCTAGCTGAAATAATAACAAATTTCCGAACTTGCAGTTTCTCGATAACATTTTGCAGAAGCTTTGAATAAGTGTTGTGATGATTGACATTATCAGGAACTTGGAAAACGATGATAACATTGGTGCACTGCTTAAGATCTTCTGTAAAATCAGCGTTAAAAATCGATATTGGTATGGAGACTTCATTCTTCACAAAGTCAGACAAGAATTCTTCATCACTTCTTCCGATGTAATACACGGTCGCTGAATCACTTCTTCCATGAACTCTTACAATCAATTCCCGAAGTTGTGTACTATTAGCAATAATACTTGTAATGAGTGTTATAAATATTATAGCCTTAGAAGTCAACATTATTTGTATACCGATTCAATTGGGATATAAAAAATGACTGCACACGATTGTTTCTCTTTGTTCTGCAAAAGCTGAAAGATTTTGTAAGCATTCGATAATGCATTAATTAATTAATTTCTTTAAAGTAAATTTTTCCATTTGAATAGATATTACTAAAAGCTTTTAAAAATAATTCCTTTCACAGTAGCATCAAAAATGTAATAATCACAACAATTTGTTGATTGTTATCTAACAAAAACCATTTAAACACAACAAAACTACAACAATTTAATTATAGAAACTAAAATTAAATTTCTTCGCGTGAAAATTAACCATCCAAAGCTGAGCTGAATTTTGAACTCCTGCCATAGAGCAGTTAAAAAAATTTATAAAGACAGAATCAAAAAGAAAAAAACGAATTGGCAGGTTGGTATACAAAAAGCAGTATTGGTAAATCTATATATGTATTACAATACTTAATTGTACCTTTGCTTGTAATATGATATGAACTCTCCAAACCGATTGAGCTAAAAATGTCAGCCAAAATCTTTGTTAGCCCTATATAGTTTCTGTAATGTTTGATTAAAATCGCTTCAGTATTTTACCAACAAGGAGCAACAATGCGAGCTGGGTTTCCGAAAAAAAGCTTTTTGTTTGATTATTTGCATGTCCGGGGTAATCTCAGAAACAACAGGTCCGATATTCAAAATTCTTTTTGTGCTTTAAAGGTCATACTCAGAGGATAGTTTAAGGATTAAAAAGTTTTAAAAAGTTTCATATTTACAGGGTGAAATGGAGTTCCAACAAAAATATAATATATATCCGGTTAACAAAAAAAACTAATTAAATTTAAAAGGTTATCATCAAACAATGCCTTTAGAGACGGGCACACACACATCAACACTCACTTTTTTGTGTTCTCCGTTTCACGTTTGCCGATCCATTAATTGCCCTGCCCCCATTTAATTCAGCATACATGTACAAATATATCGCATATCAGTTAAAACAGTGAACAATGGAATGGCACAGAGAAATATTGAGGGGACAAAAAATAGAAAACGAATAAGGAAGAGAAAATGCATAAAAGCCGGAATAAAATAAAATGGAAAGTAGAGACCCCGTGATAGCGCATAGCTATATCAAATTTCTAGATTAAAAAAAACAAAAAATTAATTTAAAAATTTATTTAAATACATATTTCTCAACTTGTATGTTCAATTAAAAAAAGGGTTTAGGGCTTAAAATTTGGCGTCTAAATATTAGCCTTACAGTTCCTATTTTTGTACAGCATCAAATAAGTTTTAACGTATAAGTGAAATATTTGTCAGCCTCAAAGAAAAATTTGACAAACAAATTAAAAGAAATAATATTATGATTTAACAACCAAATTAGACTTAAAAGCAATAGCCTTGAACATTCTTATAAAAATAAAGAATATTATAAAATTTGTTTTAGTTAAATCAGTCTAATCCTTTCAGAGTTTACGCATGACAAATTAAATAATTTGTTCGTATTTATGTATGTATATAATAGTAGGTAATATATCATTTAATGAACTTATCGCTACTTACAGATTCTGCCTTCTATGAATGTCCAGGCCAGGAGCCAGGGTCCCGTATGCAGAATGTCCTGAATATCTAGTCACTTTTTAAAGAGTTCAAATAAAATAAAAATAAAATCTCAAATTTTTTTTTCAGAATGTTTGCTTTTTATTCAAACTAATTTGACTTAACTTATAGAAAAAATAAATAATATTGTATATTATATTAAGTGAGTAGGCACGTTATATTCATTTTAAAATTTTCACAGTGCTGCAAATCCATTCAAACACAAAAACCACTATTGAAATTATCAACCCGATTGCCAAATACTGCCAGGCAAGTTTTAAATGATGTATTGTCAATGGTTTATGCAAGGGTTCAGTGGGTGGCAAATCATCGGTATTAATTCGAAAACCTTCGGCTTTTGCTTGGTTCATAACATCCGAATCCCACTTCTGAATTAAACCAGTTTTTTCGATTTCAATAATAAAATCATCAAGAATTTCTTTAAATGGTGAGTGAAATGGTAGCAAATATCCAATGTAATAGCTGTTCACGGTTTCTTTAGCTATGCGAAATACGCTTTTCCGAAACAAAGATTGAAATCCGATAAAGAATTGACATCGATCACGTTCTACGGCGTAAGCGAAACTTGTATTTCGCATAGAAATCAATTGTTGTACAAATTCTGCATTATCAGTTGGAACAACTACCTTATCGAACCCTTTTGGATATAAATAATTCTCCCTTCTATCCCATCTGAATTTGGGAATCATAACGGGAACATTGTTATCTATCAGATCTTGAATGGTGTCGTATTGTTTTATTTTGATGTAAGCTGTCAAAAACGATTGAAAGTGACTTCCGTACAATCTTTCAAAAACAAATCCAAATAGAATGACAAACAAGTGAAAACGGTACTTAGAAATTATCGGTTTGCCTGAAGAAGAACTCAGCAGTGTTAGATAGATCTCACTAAAACTACTCCAAATGTCTAATTTTGAATTTGTCAACAAGTTAAGCACGACTTGGGAAATCGTTATGTAGACAACTGTAATTGCAATCCACAGCCATACTGTTGCCTGAAATGGCCTCTGAAAATAATCAATTGGGTCCAAATATCCATTCCATGGGACCATTATAACGTATTCTTCAACTGCAATAGGATAACTTAGATCGAGATTATTCTGATGGGGAAAAGCGTTCATGCTTATATCGATTTCATGGTTTACAGTGGCGTTGATTATAACATCCATATAGAATTTATTTGAGCTGCTCAATGATATTTCCCTTAAGGTTGCGTTATGCCTCCTTAGAAACTGAAAAAATGTCTGACCAACTCTGCCTCCCATACGTATTTGTCCATCTTTGTCTGGATACCAAAATGTTCTTGGTACATCAGGCTGGATATTTGTTCGAATAGCAAAGCCATTAAGATCTTTCAAACTGTCCGGAAGATGGCCGTTTTCGGCAAGCTGTTGAACTGGATTTTCAGCAAAGGGAAGGTATGCATAAGATGATGATGAAGACGAAGTGTTACCAATAATTCCAAAGATTCTTGTGAACTTATTTTCGTGAAAGAAGGAAAAGTATTGATTCAAACTATCCAGAGTTCTAGCTGAAATAATAACAAATTTCCGAACTTGCAGTTTCTCGATAACATTTTGCAGAAGCTTTGAATAAGTGTTGTGATGATTGACATTATCAGGAACTTGGAAAACGATGATAACATTGGTGCACTGCTTAAGATCTTCTGTAAAATCAGCGTTAAAAATCGATATTGGTATGGAGACTTCATTCTTCACAAAGTCAGACAAGAATTCTTCATCACTTCTTCCGATGTAATACACGGTCGCTGAATCACTTCTTCCATGAACTCTTACAATCAATTCCCGAAGTTGTGTACTATTAGCAATAATACTTGTAATGAGTGTTATAAATATTATAGCCTTAGAAGTCAACATTATTTGTATACCGATTCAATTGGGATATAAAAAATGACTGCACACGATTGTTTCTCTTTGTTCTGCAAAAGCTGAAAGATTTGTAAGCATTCGATAATTTTATTGATTTTTTAAGTAAATTTTACCATTTGAATAGATATTACTAAAAGCTTTTAAAAACAATTCGTTTCCATCTAAAAAAGTTAATGTTTAACTGAAGTATATAGAATATCAAAGTTAAAAACATTACTTCATTGGAATCACAGCAAATTGTAGATTATAATCTAACAGAAATCATAGGTATCAATAGGTAGGTAATATGTATGTATCTCTATTTTCAATCTTTAAAAATTAAACTGTTAAATTATCCGTTTTGCCTTGATTTTTTGTGGGCAATGATTCATATTTTCAATAAATAAGTATACCTACAGAAAAGCAACAACAAGAAAACGTGCATATAATTTTAGGCACACTTTAGTCCATCAACAAGCAGCTCTGATATATGACAGACATCGAGTTGCATCATTCACTAGTATATCAGACCCACTGCATTATTGCCTGCATCATATAAATCCCATGCCGACAACACAGCTGGAAGCCCTCCTCATCCGAAATTTGTTTTCCAAGGCTTCAACATTATCATCATTATCAACACAGCAAAAGCAGCAGCAGCAACAGCAGCATATGGAAAGTCAAACACCCGTCCGTCCAATGCACCACATGGAGCAAAACTCGAAGCCCGAAGAGGCCATCATCTGACATATTATAACTTGGACTGGACTGGACTAGACATGGCGTGTAAATCACGCGATATTTCGTTTCATTTCTGAGGCGTTTCTCTGCACCGCACTTTGTATCACGTAACGTAACAAGTAACAACAAGGCACAACACCAAGTGCGAGAATTAAGACTGCAGCAGTTACTCCAACTCCAACTTTGACTCCCAAAAACAAAGCACCATCATCAACGTCATATATATATTTGTATGTATATAGCTACACCCTCTCACTAATGGTGCAACAGCAGCAGCAGCAGTGAGTCTGAGTGAAATAATTGCTGGTGATGTTGTATCGAGTTCAGGAGTTGGGAGTCGAGCAAGGGAAAAGGCTTCCTTTCCTTGCATTAGGTATATGTATACGCAATGACACTCTTTGGCCTACAGTGTGATGCAGTAATTAACACTGACGAGGTAATTGAGATTAATCGGCTCTGGAAGTTAGACGATAAATTTGCCAGGTCAGGACATGGCTTCTGGGCCATCGCCATTGCACCGTCCGTCCTTTCAAATATACCGATATTAGTGTAAGAGTGTAATCGATGTTTTTGCAAAAGTAGCGCATCGCCATCACATCGACATCACACATCACACACTCGAAAAGACCATAAAGGATATTCAAGATAATGATCCGCTCCAGGTTGCGGTCGTCCGTTTATGGGGTTAACATTATCCGAGCGCCAGCAGCAGGTGACCACACAGACCACAGTGGTTCCCACTCAATTAGGCTCGTTTCGCAATGCGTCTTTAAATCACCCAAATCAAGGGTGTTTGCCATAATCTTCCAAATTTACTGCCATAGCATTTAAGAGAGCATTTAATTTTCAACCCCCCGGCGGTGCTTCGCCGGCAGCAGTGTCAATTTGCTTTATATCCAAAAAAGGGGGAGTGGAGATCTGCCAAAGACTGTATAGGTTGATATATAGAGTCTTCGAGAAGTCCCCCATAGAGTGGGCTATTGTCTCGTGTCTTGAATGCCAATTAGCTGCAATATGTGTAGATGCAATGTTCCTAACCTACCTGCTACATATATGTATAGTAACAATATAATGCTACTGCCAATGGCTGTGACAGTTCACCTTCAAGTGATGGTGTCGAGGGCTGAAGGTGGAAGTGCAGCAAAACATTATAGAGATAGTGTCAGAGGCGTCATCCATAAATGCATCTGACCAATTGTTTCGTTATCTTTCGTATGCAAATGAGCACAAGAGTCAATTGTTATTCGAAATATAATAACAATAATTATTATTATGGCTTTGATGTGTTTTTGTTGTTTGTGTTGTGTGTGCTGGGTAGGGTTTGGCTTTGTATATAACTGCCATTTATTGATTTGACAATGCAGGCGACAAACCTCCATAGATAGATAGATACATACATATATGAATCCGATAATTACGGGATTATAATCAAGCTTATTTAACGTGTGACAAGGACATTCACTTAAAAGTGACTCACATTTAAGTCGAATCTACGTATATATAAATAAGATTGGCTACTTGGATAAATTATATTGGTTATATGGAAATAACTGAAGTCTTCAAATTGTAAGAATGGCCACTTAAGTTTATTAGTTTAGGGAACTTTAATTTATAATTGAGAAGTTAAGAGGGAAATACTGTGTCGAGTCGACTCTTGATTTTTTTTAGCTCATGGGTTTTGAGAATAAAATAAAGCTAGTGCTAAAAAATTTGGTTTTTAAGTAAAAGCTAAATTTTGCCTGAATAAAGAAAGCTTTAAGATAACTATTAAAAGTTAAATTCTTGTAATAGATTAAATAAAAATAAAAAAAATTAACCTATGCTAAATTCACATAGCTTTAGATTATTTTTCCATCTTAAACTCCAATAGTAGTAGCCCGTGACGTGATGGTTAGTGCGTTGGACTGTTACGCCGAAGGTCTTGGGTTCAATTCCCAGCCTCTGTCACCTGAAAATAGAAATGTTTCCCACGGGTTACTGCCTCTAGCGAGGAATTGACAAATCCTCCAAAAGTATTTCTTGTCATGAAAAAGTGCTTCTCACCCTAACCGTTCGGATTCGGCAGAAAATTGTAGGTCGAGAGTTGTTCAGGTTGAGAGTTGTAAGTCACTAGGCTCTAGTTGTATTGGAGCTAACCAAAAGCACCAAAACAAAATCGCATTTATCTCCTTGGGAACTTCCAGAAAAAAATTCGAAAAAGATTTGAAGAAAAAAAGTGAAGTAGATTAAGAAATATTAAAGAAGATTTTGAAATACCTACCTAAACATTTTTTTATATAAATCTATATTTAAAAAAAAAAAAAACAAAAAAAAATATTATATACAAAAAAGTAATAACACAAAAATGTACATACATATTATTGGATATTGTTTAATAACATTCTTAAAATTAATTTATCTAAAAAACAAAACAAATAAATTATTTCTAAAATTTCTGGGGTTATAACTAGAGTGAAATAGGTTAAAAAAGAAGTAGATTTGGGATTTTTCTTGTAAAATTTAAGTAGGATGAACCAGGGATTTTTAAAACGAAGTAGATTTCAATATTTTAGTGATGGCAAGAATTAGGAAGTAGATTTAAGAAAAATGAAAAAAGTAGTAGATTTACTTCAAACGAATTAAAGTGGTAAAACTGCTCTGTACCAAGTTTGAAACAAGGCACTAGTTCGCTTTGCGGTAGACGCAAGGAAGTAAAGATCGACGGACGGACGGACGGACAGTTCTTCAAATTTCACCCATCATCGCAATTTCAATCTTTTCGAAATACTTTTTACATTAAACGAATATATACATACATATGTATGTAGGTATGATAACTGTGGCGCCAAGAAATGATAACGGTTTTTTGTAGAAAACTTTCATACAGCAATTTTTACTATAGGAGGGGGGTCTATCTCCCCCTGTCCGGGCGGGAAGGGCAATTTCATGAAAAAAGTACTAAAAATGGAAATTATTTGGAAACAAAAGTATTAAAAATAAAGGTAATACCTAAACAATTAGGTATTATACCTTTTTTTTTAATCCAATACTCTGTTCTATTAGTCAGTTTTAAAATCAAGTAAAATCTATGCATAGTTTTTGATAAAACGATTTTCAAACGATCACACTGTGGGCTTAGAGTATGCATGGTTATTACAATTACAAAAAATCAATATAATTGGAAATAAATTGATTAAACAACTTCTGAAACAGTTTTGACACCAACTCAATGTAGGTACTCCATCCGATATCTTACACAAATGTCAAATTATGAGAAAAAAAAATTTAAAAATCGTTGGAGTTGTTTTTTAAAAAATAAAATTTTAAAAACATTTTTAAGAAAAAAAATTAGTATGCCATTTTTCAGTATTTATTAATGTGGAGTTTAAAAATTAATAAAAAAAAAAATCATCTATCTATTTTCGAATAACAAAAAAACTAATTTATAATTTTTTTTTAAATATCATAATATGTAATTGAGTTCTTGGAAAATTTTGATATGCAATATTATTAAAATTTATTAGAAGCTCTTGTGTAAAAAATTGTAAAAACAGTTAATGAGATAATCGAAAACTAAAAAAAATGATAGCATTTTTAATCGATAGATAATTTTTTTTCCAATAATATAGTAGATCTTTCTATAATAGAAGTTCACAAAAAAATTTAATCAAAATCGTATGAGCCGTTTTTGAGATTTTCCTTTCTAGTTCTTAAACACTTGTATGGGAGGTACCATTTATAACCATTTTTTCAATTTTTTTTTATAAAATGGTAGTTTAGCCTTTTTGTAAACAAAAAATTACTGAATAAAAAAAAAATTGGCACGTTTTTGAGAAAAATAAGATTTTCATAATTTGGTGAAAAAATTTGTACGGCAGGTACCGTTATATTTGGTCTTAAAAAAATGAAAAAAAAAAACCTGTGGGGAGAATGCCCAAAAAAACGCTAGGTACCAAATTTTAAAAAAATCAACCCACCCGTTTAGGCTCTAGCCGAACAGACAGACAGACAGAATTGCGAGACCCTCTTTTTCGACTTCGCTATCATTGTAATATCAAGTGTGTTCAAAATCTCGAGTTCGATTTTTTTTTACGAATCCATAACTTTCCATGTATGTAGTACCTATGTATGTATGTATATATCCCAAGTAAAAAGACAAAATCTACACGAAAAATAAATAAATATAAGAAACAAAGAGGAGCATACTTGCATACAACACTGTTTTCATTTGGATCCGTATCGTTTTATTTTATCAGTGATAATCAGGGATAGGATTTCGTTGACCTAAAAATTTAAAAAAAGGCAAAGTAAAACATCCAAATAAGCAAAAAAAGGCATTTATTCAAACAAAGGGAATAAAATAAAAACTTAACTATAGTAACATTAAACCATAAGTTTTTTAAAATTTTCAGGCAACAACCGCCTGCGGTTGACCCTCAATAGCGCTTCAAAGGAACTGAAAGACCTCTCTACATCACCGGAAACGAGATGACCCCAATTGAAAAACTCCACATTACCTACTTCTATATTTTTTGGGAGCATACTGTTTTCGTCACCTTTAATGACGCGGTTTGTTTGGAATAATGTCTCAAGTCCCTTATACGCAGAAAAAACAGACTTGTATTTGTTCAAAACATCTTTTGCGACTGTACCTTTGGTGTCTCTAAGTCGCGCTTGATTTTGTCTATGATTTTCAAAACTTCTCCAATTGTGTTTCCTAAATGTAAAGAACACATGAATTAGGTACTGTTACAATAAGATGTAGCGTCGTCGTCGCCAATTGAAAGCACTCAATGGGATAGAACACAAAAAAGTTACATAGATTTATTTGTATTTATTCATAGAAAAAATTATGTATAGATCCGAAATATGCATGTATTTACATTGAGTAAATTTACTTTTTGTGTGTATATTTGAAAAGAGGAAAAATATGAGAAAAGGCAAAAAAAGGCAACAACCAAAGAAAAGGCAAAATAAATTACATATATTCTTCATCACCAGGACTCAAAACATGTTTGTTTAAAGTCTAAAGTGTCATACGATTGCGCAAAAAAAAAAAGGCAAAGTCAGCAAAATCCTATCCCTGGTGATAATAAAACGCGGCTAATGGCATCTCCCACCCATAACGGGAACACAACAGGAATTATCAGTTTTTTTTTTTTTGTATTTATATTTCAGATTCTGCAATTCATCTAATAGTGGGTGAAACCCCATGTACCTACTCCTAACTTATTAAAAAACACAGAAAGGGCAGAGGCCAAAAAGAGGGTCTTAAAATCCTTAAGTACCGGACTGTCTTGGGGGAACTTGTTGGTGAAGTTAATATTCCAACCTGGAATGTAAAAATAAGCTAAGAAATTTTAAGTTGAAAAACATTAAATTTTCACTCAATCCACAGATTTTATCCCGAATCAATTGATTGACAATAATGTAAAAAATTTGCAAAAAAAAAAAGTATTTTTTTCCGAAAAGACTACGAAATGTATTGGATTTTCTTTACATACATAAGAGGCTTAAAACCCCACACTATAACATAGCATAAAAGTGTTAAGCTGTAAATCATCTCTAAAACGGGAAGCTTTATATGTAAATATATAATTATTTTTTCATGCTGAAGCCCCTGATAGGCAAGGAAATGTCAAATAAGGTAAGATTTTAATAGAATATAATCATGAACATTGAACAAGCATTTATTTTCCATAAAAAGAAGATGTCTTTGAAGCTTCTATTCATTTAAATGAACTCAACAATAAAATAATAAAAAAAAAATCACCGTTAAAAATATTCCACCTCACGATTAAAATATAAAGAACATTTTTATATGAACAGCTAACTATACTCGTTTACCTGTACAGCTACATAGCTTATAGGAGTAAAGCTATTTAAATTCTTTTTCCTATTTAAATTATAAAATTGATTAAAAAGTGAATGGAACCTTTCATCTGACAATCGACAATGTGTGCATTGCACTTGGCCCCCAAAATGGTCACAGGAAGCGCCTAACAACAATATGCTTAGAAAAAATAGAAAGAATAAAAAAAGATATACCTTCTATCCCGCATGCACATCTCTTTGAATCGTCCAAGGCTCACCTCCAAATTTATACATAATATGCAGTGCATCCACTTCGACCTCACTCCTCCACCAGAATATCTAGCCAAAGAATCTTACTGATGCTCCAACAAACGATCTCAGAGAGTGCGCGACCAGGCCAGATTCGAGCGGCTGAAAGCTGAATAATTCCGCATGGTAATTGGGATATTGTAATTCTCCGGACGCTTGATGCGACGCACAGCGACCGCGGAACCGGGATCCACCGCCGCGCCGCCGGGGAGAAAAGCCGTCGCGACAAATATAGAAAATTGCAATTTGTATTATTTCCCCGAAAGATGACGGCACAATAGATGTCCGATGCTCACCATGCCTCGCCACGCCACCATAACCACCAGTTCCAGAGTGCTTCCTGCCTGCCTGGTGCCTTGCCTTGGTGCACATATGTATAGCTTTGCCAATCTGAGTTTGTCCAGTTAGTCTCTCGGCCAAATAGCCTGTCAAATGGAATAGAGGGCGGCAAGGTGTCATCGATTGCCACTATTATACCCATCGATGACTGGGTATGGCATTTATGCAGCATGTGCCACAAAAGCTTAAGCAGCATGCAAAGCACTGCGGGACTACAGGTGTGCTGCTTGCTCTTTGGTTGGACAAACTACGCTTCTATAGTAGGTATATGCTCAGCTAGCTCATGGTCGTAAGAAGGTGACGATTTTGGCGAATCGCCAAATATAGGTACCTTGACTGAAGTCCTTTATATGGAGAGCGTTTGCTGATTGCATTCCCCCAGTTGTATTGCTGATGCAATCACTACACCACACAACCGACCAATTCGACTGTCTGTTGTTGTTGTTATTGGGTCTATGGCACAGGAATTGTGTTTTAAGCTAACGAAGAAGGGAATTTACAATTTTTGAATGTGATTCGATTTGTTAACTGGGAAATTTTCTGTGAAGGCAAACTAATGTAATAGAGACTTGTGAAGTTGTTCATCAGCATAGTGTGGACTGTGGTGTGTTTGCAATGAGCCTTAACTATTTTTGTATTCAAATCGATTGGAATTTCAGTTTATAATATTTAAGTGGTATACCAAAATTAACGGACACTCAATGGAAAAAAAAGTTAAAAAAGTTTTTAGAATTTGATTGTAGACATTTAGTGTCTATCATTGACAGACATCACTAACAAAACTGATTGATCGTAGGTAGGTATCTCAGAAACTAGGGGCTTGAAAAATTGTAGAAGGGTCAAAATAGCTGATTTTTCAAATAGCAAAATTTCTTTTACGAATAGAACCATTTGCTTCTAACAGTTAACCTGACATCATTCTCTTTCCCTGAATAAACTTTTCTCATAGCATCATCAATATTTTCGACTTATTTCATCTCCCTAGAACAAATTTTAACTGCGTTGTCATTTCTGAAATTCTGTAGCCTTTCTCTTAATCTTGTCTTTAAGTTAAGATTAAATTTTGACTCAGAAAATGTTACCAATATGTACGCTCACATAGATTTTCGATTTTCTCAAAAAAGGTTGAACTGATTTTGATCGATTTTTTAAATAGAGAATTAATCTTTACAATAATTTTTAAAATATTGTGTACCAAAATTTTCAATTTTTTTTTTTTTTTATTTTTTAAAAAAGTTTCATTTTTTTTTTTTTTTGAGAACTAAATAATTTGAAACGACCAGGTCGATTTTTATTAAATTTAGCACCCAGCTGTTTTTTGAAATTAACTAGCAAATTTTAAATTAAATTTTTTTTATAAGCAAAAATAACGGTACCGCCCATACAAAATCTCATTTTTCTCAAAAACGGCTCCTACGATTTTGATTAAAATTTTTGTGTGAACTAATATCAGAAGGATCTACCATATTATTGGAAAAAAATGTATCTATCGTTTAAAAATGGTACCTCTCATAGAATCAATTTTTGGTTTTCGACTATCTCATTATATGGAAGCTTGGCTGGAACATTGAAATGCCCTCTTATTCAACCAGATGTAAACTTATTGATATCCAGTCACTTGAAAACCGTCGAAAAATTTACTCTGTATTGTTTGTAAGTGATATTTTGTCCTATCGTATTAATTGTTCTTCTCTTCTGTCTTTAATAAATTTGTATGCTCCAAGTCGTCCTCTAAGGAACAGATTTTTATTTTTTGAAAACGATCATAGGACAAATTATGCCAAAAATGAGCCAATAACTCGCTGTGTCCGTGAAGTTAATCGTATTTCTTATGTTTTTGATTTTAACTTTCATATTAGTCGTTCTATCCTTAAATGTAATCTACAACGTCATTTTTTAATTAATTTTTAAAATTAACATATATGTATATACATACCACTTTTTTGTTAAAATTTTATTTCTAGTAGTCTTTAAGATATTTTTGTCTGATTGATGAATAAATAAATAATAATAATATTTGTTGAACCAATTTTAATGAAATGTTTTATATAAAAGCTTAAGCTTGAATAATATTGCGTATCAAAATTTAAAAAAAAATTAAATTTTGGATTTTAAAACAAATTTTCAAATTATTTTTTTGAAAATTCGATATTTTAAAAATTGGTGGATGATTTTTTTTCAAAATTAATTTTCAAACTACTAAGTACCTACTAAAAATTTTCGTACCATACCAATTTTTTTTCTTAAAAATATATTCAAAATTTTATATAATTATGTATGTATGCATAAAAAACAATTCCAACAATTTTTAAAAAATTTTCTCGTAAATTGAGATTGGTGGCAAGAAATCACTTGGTGTACATTGCGTTGGTGTCAAATCAATTTCAGATATTTTTTTAATTAATTTATTTGTAATTTTATTGATCTTTTAACATTTGTTGAGCCTAAAGTGTAAGTACCATGTATATACCTACTTTAAAATAAATCACAGTGTCATCGCACATAGGAGCAAGTTCGTGCGACCCAGGCTTTCATTTTATTTCTAACAGATATTCCGCCATAGACTCTTTGAAACCCGACAAGTGTCAATTGATGACCATCTAACGTTTGCGACCAATGACCAGCCAGCTAATGACTTAAATTTTTTTAATTCATAAGTCACTAACTGACTTAGGAATTAAATCTTTTTTAATTTATAAGTCACTAACTAGCTTGTGAATTTAAGCCAAGCTTAAGCTAGAAAGTGACTCTGGTTTAGCCTTTATTTTTGATTAAGGAAATAACTTTAATAACCGCTTGGCTGTCTATGAAGATGTCTTTCAACTACTTCACATGCCAAAAGATGTTTTGCACCTTTCCAAACTGCTGGCACTTCTGCTTCGAAGACACTACAAAAATTTGGAAGTTTTATTGTTCTGCTGATGGGTAGGTCATCTGAATAGATGCCTGATCCCACTCCTTCGATTGTCCCAGAAGCCTAAAAAAAAAACAATCTCAAAAATCGAAAAAAAGTTATAGTTTGTAGCAAACTTTTCACAACATAAAAATATACTAGCAGGAGCACCACAAGAAACAATTATGGGTCCTCTATTGTTTTGATCTTCTTAAAATCTGTTCAAATGTTCACCTTCGTTAATATGCTGATGATATGTGCTAATTTATCTCTCTAGACCAATTGGACTATATAGTGGAAGATTTGGTGTGCAGAATAAATGATGACTTTTTTACTATTTTTAAGTGGTCTGTCTTCAGATGGAGTTTCTCTCAATCCATCTTAATGTCAATACATTATTATTTCCAAAAAAATTACGATTCTGAAATTGTTTCAGAAATCTATACTGGGAACATTCCCATTAATTTTGTTGAAAAAATTACAAGCCTTTTGGATTTAAAATCAATTGCTGAATATCAGCTTGTGATCATATCAATTATATTAGCCGCGTTTTATTATCACTAATAACCCATATGGTTCACCCCGATATAATAAAACGATACGGAAGTAAGAAGTTTTTTCTAAAGTTATAATTTAGAATAAAATCAGGTAGCTATATTAACAGTAATTTTAGTTTTTAAAATTAAGGCCATTGTCAAAAATTACAAATTATCAATTTATAGTTGATAATTGACATCCTGCAAATTTATTGTAAAATTTCTGGTACCATTGATTAAAGGAGCCATTTACGTTGGGACGATCGTAAGGATGGTCTCAAGCTCAAGGTTTATAAAACAAACGTTCGTTTAGATTTTCAAGGGATCTCTGGTCCCTCTGGACCTATATATTTTGTCAATTTTCCATTTAAAATCTCTCGACATGAATTGCCTCTTGAATACAAAATAGACAGACCCTATAATAAATGGGCCTCGTGCAACTGTAAGTGCGGTGAAAATTTCAACGATCCTTGCGACCATCCTTACGACCAACCGTCAAACCGTAAAAAGCTCATTAAAAAAATCTGTTAGTTTTTGACAGTTCGTGATTTAGTAAATATCAAGGTTTAATACTGATGTTTGACACAGAAAAAGTTCCGGAACCCTAAGCTAGATTACCATTAACTTCTGCACTAAATTTAAGACCTATATTAAATGTTTAGATTTTAACTTAAATACCTTTGAATATTCAATTTGGAAGGCTTTGACTGGCGCTCCATTCAAAAATATTCCCACTGACAGTAATGTTGACAAAATACATTTAAAGGAACGATTTTGGCGAAGAAGTTCAATTTCTTGCTTAAGATCCATCAGAGGTTCAGCTATTTCTTTCTAAAAAAAAGAAGGAAAATCAAAAAAATTATATGTATTAATTCTTTCACGAGACTGAAATTTGGTCAGACCTTAAATTAAAAACCTATAAGAATATTTCTAATATTTTTTTAATAAATGGAAATTGCTCCCAATGCAATACCTTATCTAAAAACTTACCTCACTATTCTCAAAATCCAGACGGAAAGCCCATAGCTTTAATCTTGCTGCAAGTTCTGATATTGAGGCTAGTGTTAGGAGGAATTGTTCGGCACTACCAAGTGGAAGTTCAAGATTTTCCATCTTAAAATTTTAAACAAACAAAACAAATTTTCACAAAACCTGAAGACTTGAAGACAATATTATTTGAAAAACATACTTGAGCTTCTTGGTTCTTTCCTCGTTCTTCATTCGTTGGCAACATATTTAGCAGTTTGTCAATACCTTCTCGTGTAACTACAGTGACATCCATTTTTAATATTGCTGCCTTAATTGCTCTTGGTGGTTGTAATTTGATCATTGCAATACTTTTCACATTTGATCGTTTGTTTTCCAAGACGATAATTTCCTTGTTTTTATTCATTTCTTGTTGTTTCTGAAAAATCATTAAGCAATGTATTTATTAATTTAAAAAATATATACTCAGACATTTTTTATAAAAAAAAAAAATGTCGAGACATTTTAGTGCACATTGTATCGAAAAATAAAACAAAAAACAAATATAAACAACAACTACTTTAATTAAATGATGTTCATAAAAAGGTGTTTCTATTGTGCATGGAGTGTGTTTTATCTTAGTTGAAGAAAAGATAAATTTACTAGCTAGCTGTTTTCATAAAAACAACACAATTGCCGCTAATTTAAGTGACGATCAAACAATTTCCTTAGTAAATGAATCTGTCCAATATATAGAATTAACAGAATCACGCCTACAAAATAGCTTTCTCATAACTCCTTCTAAAGTTAGAGACATTATTAAAAACAGTAAAGCAAATAAAGCTGTTGGGATTGATAAAATTCATAACAAATATCTTAAGGAACTCCCAAGAAAAGGATTAATTTTTCTAACTTTCATATTCAATGCCTGTGCCTTCATTTAAATTACTTTCCAAGTCAGTGGAAAAAGGCAAAAGTTATTGCTATACCAAAACCTTGAAAACCAAAGACTGACCCATTTAGCTATCGACCTATAAATCTCCTTAGCAATATTGGTAAAATTTTTGAAAATATAATAATTAAAAACCACCTAATTAAGCACATGACGCAACATCAAGTAATGCCAAAGCAACAATTTGGTTATCGATCCGGACATAGCATAAATCATCAAGTTGTAAGAATAAAAAACCATATTAAACAAAGCTTCGCTTCTATAATGTCTACAAGGCTGGTCTTATTAGACATCGAGAAAGCATTTGATACTGTGTGGCATGAAGCGCTTTTACACAAAATGAAACTTTTTAGATTTCCTCTTTTTCTAATTAAAATAATCCAAAGTTTTTTTGAAAGACAGGTTATTTGCAGTTTTCATCGGTAATTCCAATTCAGATTATTTAGGTATACATTTTGGAGTTGTCCAAGGATCAGTATTGGGTCCTATTTTGTTCAACATCTATGTAGCAGACTTTAAGATAAAGAGACAACAATACACTTTGGGCTATGTTTGCAGATGATACTGCCATACTCATACTGTGTAAGCCCCGTAACGATTATGTGTTCCCTGTAAAAGTCACTTAAGGATATTGAAAATTATTTCAAGAAGTGGAAAATTAAGGCTAATGCAACTAAATTTCAAGCAGTTTTCTTCACACCTCGCAGAGTAAACTGTTATTTACCTTCATCTTTTCTCACTTTTTACAATACTAATATACAGTGGGAAAATTAGTGTGAGTATTTGGGTATAATATTTGATAAAAAGTTGACTTTTCAAAAAATACTGCAGTAACTTTTAAAAAAATTAATATATATATTCGGATACTCTATCCATTTATAAGCAGAGATTCAAAGCTTAGTAAAGATAACAAACTTATATTTTGTTTAAAACAATTTTCCAACCTATTTTATTATATGGCGCACCTGTCTGGTATGATTGCGCCGATTGTCATAAAAAGAAATTGCAAATTATGCCAAACAAAATACTTAAAATAATAATAAAATTACCTAAACATTTTTCAACATTTATTTTACATGAATAAGCTAATGTCAGCCATTTTACAACCTTATCTGTTTAATATGTATCAGATTTTATACACAAAATGTCATTTCTCGGACAATAATCTAATATAAGAACTATGAGCAATTTAGATTTTAAGTATTACATAAGGGTTTTATTTTGTAGAATTTTCCCCTAATTAAAAATTATATAACCTCTAGAATCTTCTTCATTATATAAAACTGAAAATAAAGCTGAAAAGAACAAATTGTTAAGTTCTAAAACTCTTAAACAAATTATTCAAATGTAAGACTTTTTGTATCTTGATCTACAATAAAGAAAATAATAATAATAATAATAATAATACAAAAAAAAACCATTAACATTAAAACTAGTTTAGTTTTATATAACCGAAATTTAATATATGTTTTTTTTACTATAAGAACAAATAAAAAGGACAACAAACATAGACGCTGATTACACGAGTCTTTTTTTCGTTCGTTGCGTCTTTCGTGCTTTTGACAGCTATGGTGAGGGGTGTAGAAATGTAGGGGGAATGAAGTAACGAAAGCAGGAATGAAAATTTGAAGATTTTTTCTGGTTGAACATTGACGTTTATGGTTTGACAATAGAGTAGAGATGAGCGATAGCTAGTTGTCAGCAAATATCGTAGTTGAGAGAAAAATCATCGATTTCAGATATCGATTTTAATATTAAATACATCGACTACAGAAAATTACAAATATGCAAATAAAATGGTTTATGTAACTAAAATGTAAAGAAAGCTACTTCAAATATTTGTGCTTTCTAAAAAAAAAACATCATTCTTATAAATATTAAATGTGAAAGTACATTTTTTGCGCTATTTTGCGGATTTTGGAAATCGATTATTTCATGGGAAAGGAACATGAATACTTTTCATACTACAAGCACGGTTGCCACTTGAAAATAAAGTTTGTGTCTAAAATTGAAAATAAAAATGAAAATGAATTTTTCACATTTATTTTAACATTATTCTTCATATTACACAGATGGCATATTATTTTTTAATTATTAATAATAAAAAACAATAAAAAACAGGTACAAACAAATTCACAAAGTACCTAATAAACTTAATTAAATTAGATCAATAACATAAATAAATAAAAGTAAAAATCATAAATAACGAAACATACAAATATTAACTTCTCAAAGCATTTTAAAATGAGATGAGAGAAATGAGTAGGGTAATATTTGTAATTAATAAAAACAAATATATTTTAATAAAATCGCACTCAGACGATAAGAAAAGCGCTTTAGGTTGCATAAAAATTAAAGTCGAGCTTCTTTTTTCATTTCGTAAAAAAATTACCAAATGGAATAAAAAATGACAATGCGACCAAGTGAAAAAAATATGACCAAATTCGGTCACAAATGACCAAAGTGGCAACCGTGACTACAGGGGGTTTTGCGGGGTCTCATTTCTGCTGTACACATTTTATAAAAAAGTAGTTCTTTTTGTGTACAATTTTCGTTTTTAAAATTAAGAATTCAGTTACACCACGTAAATTTAAAAATGTACTTGATAAAACAATATGTAGTTTGGAAATGTTTGTTTCTTTTTACATGTTCTATAGGGCAAGTATTGGGTTCTTGTAAACATGGAGAAGTCTTAAAAAGTAGTTTTACCATACCGTCCGTTGATTTCTACGTCTGTGCACTATACGGTCCATCGAGATAGTGAATAAACAGGTTTGTAATTCCCACATCGATAACATTGGTCTAGAAACGTTGAAAAATAAATTAAAACTCATAATGTGTTTTAATTTTAATCATTTCTCGACTAATTTTATCGATTTGAGTTACAGAACGTAGGCACAGATCATTTTAATGGAATTTCTTAGAGGAGAAAATCGATTAAATGAATACTAAATTTGAAATTTTAATCATCAGAACCAGAGTCATAACCTTTTTTACAGATTTAACCTACTATGAACAAACGGACCTAAATCAAAACCACGTTTTGATGTAAATTTACATATTATAACGTATTTGACTATCAGAATAGAAAAGAAAAAGAAATACATCGATTTTGAAAAACATCGATGTTTCAGGTTCGATAAATTTTCCCACCGATTTTAAAAACGAAAAATTTAATCGCCCATCCCTCAAATCAGAGCATTGTGCGAAGAACTTATAAACTTTTAGATATGAATAAGAAGTGATTAAAAAACATTTTTCATTATTACTTCTGTTTATTTTCCAATAAATCCACCGCAAAGTTTCTGAACGTCAAAATAACGAAAGAGTCTTCACGAATGTAAAAAAGAACCATGTAATCACGAGGATACGTGCCGGTCAAAAAGACGAATGACGAAACGAACGAAAAAACGAATCGTGTAATCAGAGTCATATAGAGATTAAAAGAGACAGCAGAATTTGTAGAATGTTTAATTATATAAGGCGTCCCTTACACGATCAATCCAACCAAAAATAATCCTTCTTCTACACAAACTAATTTTTTGCTATCGAAAGAATACAAAAATTCTGATCGATGTATAGCAAAACAAAAAAAAAGCATTAGAACAAAAATTAATTTATGTATTGTTTATTTTTACATTTTTTTTTATATTATTTTTACCAAATTAGCTTGGAGACTGATTTAGTTATAAGGGATGGTTAAGTATATTTTCTACATGATACAACAACCAAGAAGAACAAACAACAACACACACCTCCTGTTATAAGGTTATTTTATTTTCCATTATTATTTATTATGATTTTTATCTATATAGATATTTTTTATTAGTTTTTATATATAGATTTTTATTATTTATATCAATTTCGGTTCATACATTTATGTATATAGTCCAGTAAAACAGTATAATGCGTGAAAGTAGTAAAGCAAATAAAGTAAGATTAGGTAGTTTTAGTTCCAATTTTAATTTTAATATTTATAATTTATATTATTACTAGCAAAGCCCCCGCCCGCTTCGCAGGGCGTTAAAAAAATAGAAATAGAGAAAATTATTAAAATTAAAAAAAAAAAATGTTGCCGGTGACAGGAAAATTAAGAAAATCGGTCAACCGGTTTGGCTGGTTAGCGAACGTACACAAAACAAAACTTTATTTTATAAATATAGATTCAAATTAATTATTTAATTTATGAGTTATTATGTTGTGATGGTGGTGAGTATGATAAGTGATCCGGACAGATTGTTTAGAAATTAAGCACTGCACAGCTATATTATGTCATTTTATGTAGATAGTAAAATTTTAAAAACATTTTTAAGAGTATGCCATTTTTTGATACTTATTAAAAATTAATAAAAAAAAAAAATTTTTTTTTTTTAGAAATCCAAAATTTGTAATTTTTTTAAAATTTGTGTATGCAATACTATTTAAATTTATTAGAACCTCTTATTTAAATTTTTTTTATTAAAATCAGTTCAACAGATAGTATACATATATCTACAGTCGAAAACCAAAACAAAAAATGAAATACAAAATAATACAGTTTTTTTCCGATATTATTGTATATTGTACTAATATGCACTTAAGATTTGAATCAAAATCGTAGGAGTAGTTTTTGAGGTAAATGAAATTTTCCTTAATGTTTTTTTAAACACTATGGTAGCTACCGTTATTTATGGTTATAAAAATGATTTTCTTAAATTAGCTAGATAATTTTTAAAAACTGTTCGATACAAAATTTTATAAAAATCAAATTAGTCATTTTCGAATTGTTATAAGTTTTCAAAAAAAAAGTTAATCTTTTTTTTTTAAATAAAAAACAAAAAATTCGGAAATGTTGGTATAAAATATTTTCAATTTTTTTTGAAACATTCTTTATGAAAAAATTGATAAAAATCAGTTGAACTTTTTTTGAGATAATCTAAAATCATAACCATTTTTATGATTTTAGATTATCTCAAAAATATGAGAGGTATCATTTACATTTTTCTTAAATTTGTTTCATTAAGAAATTTGTAAAAAAAAAAATGAACGAATAGATTTTTTTTTCTTTAGGTTGTGCGCCCACGTTTTTGACAAATATAAGATTTAATTTTAGTACGGCAGGTTTCGTTATTTTTTCCCTTAAAAAATGACGTGTCGAGAGAATGGACAAAAAACGATAGATATGTATCTACCAAGTTTAAAGAAAATTGACCACATCATTTAGGTTGCAGGTGAACGGATAGATACCAGACAAACAAACGGAGTTGCGAGTCTTACATTTTCTACTTTGCTATCATCGTAAGATCGAAATCTCGAATTCGATTTTTTTTTAACGAATCCATAACTTGCCATAGTATCTACCTATATTTATATCGCAAGTAAAAATAATTATGTCTGCTAGTTCCTATATATACAGACATGGATATAAGTTCATATTTACAACATGTTATTAGGTTAACACTTTCATAATATAAATTAATGCTTAAATCATAAAAAATCCTTATAGCTTGTTAGTTTAACTAAACAAATAATTTAAAAAAAAAAAACAACAAAAACATATTTCAAAACCCTATTTTAAACGCTCCCGCTGTTAGGTAGTTCCATTTTTTTTTTATTAATAAAATTTGTTACTAATTAATTGTAGCTAGATAGATATACTAAAGTCATATTGAATATAGGTGTATGTTTTTTTTTAAATTTAATACAAATTCCAGTCGTCTCATTAGCAGTATTTCACTAATCACTTCAATAATATTTCGCTTGAGGGTTTTAATTTGTAGCCACAAACTAACTATATGAACATATGTTACCACATCGAAAATTTAACACAATAATTTATTGAGAGAATTAATAATTATAAACACAATTAATACTCGTTCGTATATAATCTACCATTCAGATTTAATTCTGCAAAAATATTGCTTGTTACACTTTATTGATCTCAACCGCATGTGTAAGTAAAGTACCTGTTGCATTTAAGTATGTAATATTTTTGAACAGACAAAAAAAATAAAAACACAAATATCTACATTGTTGCGTAATAATATCTAACTCTCAGTTTATACACCGAACACCTTGTGTGTGGTACAATAACAATTTCATTAAAACATATTTTAATAGATAGAGCGGATGGATGGAGGAAAACCTCTATTTCCAGGACAACAAAAAAATATTAAAAACAACTAGCTAGGTACCTACCTACTATCTAACAATAATTTCCTCCTGAAGCTAGTTTTCTCTCTGCCCGTCAACTGCACATAAGAATTAAAGGGAACAAAAAAAGAAATAACAAACAAACGCTCTTAAGAAATCCGCACTTAGCTAGCAACCCTGAGGCTGGCCATTAATATTTAATTTTCCATAATTATTTCATGTAGGACACTTTATGTGGCCAAACACAACACAAGACATTATAAAACAATTCACCACTCATGATCACTTCAATCCACGATCATTGAGCGATCGTGTGACAGGAATTCCGAATTGGACTGGACTTTTAGCGCAATATCTATCTATATGCGGTCTCTGTAAGAAAGATTTTTGTTCGAATGAACTGTACTTAACACGTGTCGTAAAATTGCTGGAACGCGCATGATCGTGCGCCTGCTTTGATATTAAACAGGGGCGTGTAGCTTGAGAGATCATATGGGGGTTAAATGCGCCATAAAAAAATTTTAGTTTATTGAAAATAAATTTAAGGTGAATATCTTTTCATCAATTGAATTCTAATTTCTTCCTTCTTCCTGTCAAAATTAACACTCTCCCAGGAATTTCCTTCTTGGCTACGGCCTTGGCCATCAGTAAATTCAGCACCGCAAGGAGTTTTCGAGTAAATTTATGCTTTGATATAAAATTTAGATAAACTAACGCACTTCAGTGTTATAGATTCATCAGACAGATTAACAGGCAGCATATAAATATATCGATGTATGGAGTGTCTTCAGAAAAACTGGGACAAATCTGAGGAAAATAATTTTTTTTTGTATTCCCCGTTGAGTGGCGCTGCAATTATATTACTCACACTCACACACACCCATATGATATTATCTGTGTAAAAAGTTGATGGTGATTTCGAAATTTAACAGTTTTCCTTTGATAACTTTCAAACTACTGCTGAGTTGCGATTAGTCAGTCCAGTCAGTGAGTAAGTCAGTCAGTTTGTCTACATGCATGTCTGTCTGTCTGTCCATTAGGTTGAGAAATCGCAGACAAAGTAGCCATCCGTGTCGTTGTCGTTGTCGTTGTCGTTTATATTGATATTCACACCACATTTCTATCAATCATATATATTTGTCATTTTGCTTTAGAGAAAATGGCCTATAATTAATTTTATCATCACTGGAAGAATTGATGCAGAGGAGCACAAGTGATCGTGGATCTTATAGAAGAAGAGAAATTGATACACAGAAGCTTGAATAAATCATTGAAGTTGAAGACGTTGCATGGCGGCGGCGGCGGTGTTGGTGGTTTGTACTAAGCAATAATATTCTATTAGGCCGACATAATTCCATTTGTTGCTATTACTACTACACCTTGATAGTTGTATAGCCATCATAATATTGATATAGAACTTCCTCCCTTTCACTGAATATAAAGTTGGAAGTTTTCCCCGACTTGTTTTTTCTTAATAGTCGTTGTTCTTCTGATGGAAGAATATCTATAATAATTATGAATGAAACGAGCATTCATTTAAAGATGATGCGCGTTCGTCCAGAAGCAAGCACCAGGAACTTTTAATTGGAAGATAATGCGAATATTCTTTGTGGAATTTTAAAACTGTTCTGGCACACATCTTGATTTAATTTGATTAACAATAATTATGAGTTTATTACTAGAATTATTAATTATTATGCTTTCCATAAATAATTAATTATCTTGTTCTTCTTTTTGCAATATGTTGTGTTTTTTTAATTAATTACGTTGATTGGGTAATTTAGTTCTGAGAAAGTGGTTTGCAAAAGGAAGGTGTAAACTTTTCGGAAAAAATCAATTCCGATAAATAAATTGCTTGAAGATTTAAATTTTATTTTATTTTGATTAAAAACTCTCTTTTTTGACACAAAACCGATAGTTGACATATGTCCAGTTAGCACTAAAAATTGTAAAATTTGAAAGTGGTAGGTATGCGTAGTAAATTAGTTGTAGAAAGAAAAAAATTCAAACATTTTTTTTTGACGAATTTAGAAAGAAAAAAACTGAAAAAGCAGCCGGTGATGTATTTCTGTATTAATTAATTTTTGATTACGAATTTTAATTTCAAAACAGAAACGGGCGTTAATAACGTGGCTCATGTTAAAATTAAATTTGCTCAGCCAAAATTTTAATTAACATACCCCTCATTAAAAATATCACCTTATTTGTTTGTTTTCTGTTTTTTAAAGATCTGAGAAAACTAAAAACTATTTTGAAATTTTCAATCACCCACGAGTCTCCTCGATTGCAGAAATATGGCCATTAAAGCAAGTTTTTTGGGTTGGTTTTTGAAATTGGATCAAAATATAACTTTGGATGTAGGTAACCTAAATATTCTGAGAACCAACCCACGTAGCAGATTCTGGCTTACTGGTATAAATTCAGTTTTTTAAAGACATTTGATGTACATATTTCGACATGTTTTGAAAACGTTTTTGAAAAAATCACTTTTTTGGGCAAAAGTTAGCAAAGGAGTTAGCCCATTGTTTTTTCAAAAAATCAATACAATTTTATTTTTCAAGATGTGTTAAATTTTTTACATTGACGGAAAGGTCTATGAATTTCAAATTCAGCACTAGGAACGGCAACCACTTAAATTTTATTGATCTTTAAGAAAAATGAACTCAAGATTTTGATCAAACTCGACATTACGATGATGAAAAAATTTTGTCTCGTATAGTTGTGTCCGTCTGTCTGTCCTGTCCGCTCATCTGCAGATTTTTTTTTAATTTGGTATCTAGCGTTTTTTTTTTAATTTTTTAAGAACCCAAAATAATAGTACCTGGCCGTACAATTATTTTTAGCAAATAATGAAATTCTTATATTTCTCAAGAACATACCAACAACTTTTTTTACACAAAAATTAAGTTCTTTTCAAAAAGCCTACTATTTTATGAAAAAATCCCAAAAATTATTATAAATCGTGCCTTCCATAGTACCATTTTTTTGATTTTCTCAAAAAATTTTAATAGAATGCATTTTTTTTTTATATTTTTATCAGTTAAATCTACTATATTATTTAAAAAAAAATATTTATCGTTTATTAACGGTATCTCTCATAGAACCATTTTTTTCGTCTATCTCATCATCTGTTGAAACAATTTTAATGAAATCAGTTACTCAACAGCTTCTGATAATACTGTAAAAATCCAAAACACAAATTTAGGATTTTTTTTAACTCCGTAATAATAAATACTAAAAAATAAAGTATCAATTTTTTTCTTAAATATATGTTTTCAAAAATTAATACATACCTATTATATAAAAAATTATTTAAAAAAACGCTTTAAAGAGATTCGTTTAAGAAATCAGATGGCGTAGAGGTTGTTTAGTTAATTCATTTCTAATTACATACATACATATGTATATTGATTTTTTTTTTAAATTTTAACAATTTTTCAGTCTGTAACTGTAAGTTTCATGCATAATGTGCAACACGGTTCATATTTACATATATATACTCACATAATTCTAATTTAAGGAAAACTACGTTTTTTGATAAAAATAAAGGCTCCCATAACTAAAATTTACACTGGAAAAGTAAGAAAATCGTGAAAACAAAATTGCATCCTTCCAGCTGTGGATGGTTGCGGTATCTAAAAATTCCATTTTGCATATGGGAAGGAGAAAATATTGTTTCTAAGGAATGACAGACACTACTGACTTGACAATCGACTAATTTTGTCCCACATACTGCTACAATTTTATATAAAAATTATTGGAGTGTGCCAAAATATTTATTGCAAAGGATTTTTTTGAAGACCCTACAAATTTTATTTTCACTTTTTAAAATGCTAAAGATGAAAAATTCCGTGCAAAGCCGGGCGGACCAGCTACTCCAAAATAAAGATATTTTTTCAAATATATTGATTTTTAAGGCCTTTAGTCCACACAAATTTAGGCGTTTCGTCCCGGCGATTTTTGTGGACTAAAGGCCGTAAAAAGCTATTTTGAATCAATAATCCAACAAGTCCAATTAAATAGTGCTAAGTCTTCTACAGGGCTGATGTATTTCAGTAGTATATAGAGTTTGTATTATTAAAAAAAAAAAAACCTTAAAGATATTTTTATTTGGTGAGAATTCTTCACATTATTTGTTCACATTAAATAATTATTATTAAGATTAATTATTATTTATTTTTTCTTTTTCGGAGTGAACAATTCTTCATCATCATACGATAACTAAAAGGTTATTACAGATAAATTAGTCCCACCTCGAAATTTCTGGAGAAAGGTCTGGTAGAGGAACCCTCAAGGGGAAACTTAACTAAAGGAAGAGGCTTTCTATAAGGAAAGACTATCGGAATCCTTGTCCCTAGCACCTTATCTAGGGACATTAGCTATCGGAACGTTGTTGTCCAAAGAAACCTGGAACAGGTAGCCTAAGGCAACTACGTATCGGAATCCTGGTAGTGAATCCTTACCGTTATAGCACGAAGCTTATAGAAATTTCCCATCGAACCTAAGGAAAGACTGTCGGAATCCTTATACCTAGCCCATAATCTAAGGGAAGTTTTGGAACCTTGTCCAATACACTAACTATATACTTACTATTAGTTCTTCAAAAACAAAAATTCTATCAGTAGGTATTATTGTTAGAAGATATATAACAATTTTCTTCTATTCATATTGTTAGTTGAGAGTACAGCACACTCAACCTCAAGCCTTAACTTGAAATTAAAACGAATGACCTTGCCTCTCTCTGGGCTTACATGCGCACCACAAGCACAAAACATCCATTCCATATTATCCTCATCCATATACGTGTACATATATTCTCGTAGATCTTCCTAATTCCACATTTAACAAGAGCCCCAAACAATGCCATTATATTTACCTACCTATGCCTTTTAACTGCAACTTCAACTTCAACTGCAACTGCAACTTACCAACTGCGAACTCTCAAACATAAATCACACGTCTAAAACTCCATTATCGGAGGCAAATTGATATTCGATTTGTTTGGTAAATATAATACCAAAACATGAACTGCACTTCTGCTGCCGTGTAAATCCATCCATATAGAGTTGTAGAGTCTTACCAGAAGTCCGCGAAGTCACGAAGAAGAACTTGGCGGCCGCGTGGCGGCGGCGACGCAGGGATAATCATTTCTCAGCTATCAATAAACAATTCAGGATAATGACGTTACCAATTCTTCGTAGTTACTTCCTCGCCGCAGAGTTAGGAGTTGCATTGAGTCATTGATCTTCTGCCCATTCATAAAACTCGCATTTGGACTTCCAAACAAGGTGGATCGGATCGGGTCGGTTCGAATCGAATTGGTCGGCAGATCACGGGGGACAAAATAGGTACACATTGAGCTGAGCTATGCGCTGCCGCCACCGCAGAGATAAATCCGCAAGGATTAGTCCACGTACGTTGTACATGTATAGCTTTCCGTATTGCACTGCGCTGCTCCGCTGCGCTTCGCAATGGCCCAGTATATAGTTAGTAGCGCCTCGCTGGACCATGTTACTTTAGTGGCTTACATCTCCGATAAAGAGCCATCATCATCATCATCGTTGCGAGTATCGGATCGGCAGCTAGCCATCGCTAGCGATAGCTAATTAATTCTCCAATTACGTTCCGGAGGCATTT
The DNA here is from genome assembly GCA_951394125.1 of Epistrophe eligans. Taxonomy (NCBI): domain Eukaryota; kingdom Metazoa; phylum Arthropoda; class Insecta; order Diptera; family Syrphidae; genus Epistrophe; species Epistrophe eligans. The sequence goes on from OX596029.1 coordinate 36,325,692, forward strand.
TCAACAAATTGCTACCTCTACAGCCGGTGGCGGCGGCGGCGGTGCGGTAGACGGAGAGAGAGGCATTATGATGATGATGATGATGATGATGGCGGCGGCGGCGGCGCGGGCAAGTTAGTAATTTATATCCAAATCGGATTTATTTAGTTATAAATCGGCACTGCGGTGACAAAATGGATGAATCGCTTAGGCCAAACAATGAAGTGGATAGTTCGGTGTTTTTTTTTGCTGATGGTGGATTTGAATTCCAGGAGCACGTGTGTTTAGTTCATATAGGCGCGCAGGAGAGAATCATCCTCAAACGTTGCATTTTGTGCACATCTATGACAGAAACATATTTTCGTGGGGCATGCCACAAAAGGACAAAGTGTTGTAATCGAAAGACGAACGGCACTGCTTAGAAAATAATTTTAAATGTAATTGGCTATGATTAGGTACAGTAAATGTATAGGGAAATCGAGATGCTATATGAAAATTGTGAATAAGTATGTTTTCCTATACAATGAATTTTTCTCTGAAGATATTGAAGTGTTCTAAGCTTCTAGATAAATAGCATTTCTCTATTTAAGCTTCCTGGAAAAAGACAAAAGCATATTTTATAATCGTTTCCCTGGATGGATTAGAGCGCCATTTGTATTAAAAAATAATTTTAATAAAAACTCAGAATAGAATTTTACTACGGGTATACCATGAAATAGATTTGGAGGAAATATTACTCTGCACAAAATGCGAAGTGCGTTTTTCCGAGAAATTTGAAGTGCGAAAAACAAAACAAAGTCTAAAATGTATATGCTTAGTGCGGAGTGTAAAGTGCGAAATGCAAAGAGTGCAAAAGAACAGAAATTGAAGTGCGAAATAAGAAATGTGATGTGCAAAGTATAAAGTGGGAAAGACCTAGTGTAAAGTGTAAAAAAACCTATTGCGAAGTGTAAAGTGGTATAAATCCGAAGTTTGCACTATAGAGAGCGAAATGCGAAAAACCACGTGCAAAAGGAGATATACCAAATGCGAAGGGAAAAGCACAGAGCGAGAAAGGGGTGAGGTGTGAGATGCGAAAAGTTTTCGAAGCTTGAGTGACAATTCCGAAGAGCGTAGCACGGAGTTACAAAATTTACAAAATACCAAGTTCAAAGTGTGAAATTGGAGAACGTAGTGAAATGTGCAAATGGTCAATTGCGAAGTTCGTATTGTGGAGTGTAAAGTGTCAAAAGTGAAGTGTCAAGTGCGATTTTAGGAGTATAGAGTGTAAAATGCGAAATGCAAAATGGAAATATCAAAAGGCAAAGTGCTTACTTTTAAGTTTAAAATGAGTTCGAAGTGCGTAGAGTATGAAATTTGAAGTGCGAAATAAGAAATGTGAAGTACAATGGCCATGTGTGAATTGCAAAGTGCCTATTATACGAAGTGAAAAGTACCGAATTACGTATTACGGAGTTTAAAGTGTGAAAAGTGAAATATTGAATACAAAATTTGAATTGCAAAATGCGAAGTATATGCGAAAATAGCAATGAACGCGAATAAAACTAAAAGCATTTTTTAAATTAATAGAAATTTTGTTAAAATCAGTTGTAGGGATTTTTTGTATCATGGTTGCATCGAAACGTCTGAAGTCATAATAATCATTGACAGTCAAAGATGAATTTTAAGAAAAACTCTTATCGCATCGAAGATATCTTTTATGATCTCCAAAGCATCGGCCGGCTTATACTCTGCGGAATGCCTGCGAAATGAATCAACTACGATTGCATAGGGCACGCACCATAAAAATTGCAAGACTTCAAACAAAAACTTGATTAACTTGTTAAAGGCTATAAATCTTACAAAAGACTTGTAGGTATTTATTTTTGTGGTTAAGGTCAAAGATATTCAAAGTATTTGTTTTGCTTCACTTACTCGTATTAGAACACAGTAGAAAAAAAACTAAGAAGAGGCCATAAGATTCACAATCAATATACTTATGATTTACTTTCAAAGAAACTTGATGTTTCCCATTATGACTTGATGCGTCCCACAACTTCAAGCATTTAATACCTCGTCATCGTCATCAGAGTCAGATTTGGTTATGTAAAATGCCATCAGAGAGGTACCGCTTGCCTCTTATGGACTTGACCATCGCACGTTCTAGTTCGGTTATAAGGACTGCTCCATGGTATAGCAACTGCTGCAGCTCCCCCATATCATCAGAATATTATCGCAGGTGAATAACATTGTCATTCTGGATTTCACAGCAAAAAAAAACGAAAGAAAACAAAAAAAAATAAAACTGACATAAGCTCCAGACGCGATTAGGCGAACGAAGTGCAAATCCTTAGGGAATTCATCTCCATAACCTGGAAAGAGATGCGTGGATATACCCTCCGCATGCATATGCGTCTGACAGAATCTATATCCATCTTTGGAGAAGAAGTCGTCGTCGTCGTTGTTATTCTCATTAAATTTTGCATTGCACATATCGAACGGACGACAAACTCAACACAACATTTTGCTTACGCCGCACTGGTACAGCAGTGTGGTGGTGGTGGTGGCGTGGAATTTGTCTCCATTAGGCGGCTGCTGCCGGCTGCTCTATGATGGTCATGGCTAGTATATACTGCCGCTGCCACTTCTAGTTCGGTCCACCACCAGCCATCAGCCGAAGCTAGCACTAGTCAATCAAGCTACAAAAAAAGAAACCGTCCACAAATGTCCAGAATATTTTCGCATGTAACTCGCGTAACTAATTAAGCGATTTTTTTTTTGTAATGCGTGCGTATCCAATGCACGTCATCGGACAAAAAAAAAAAAAAAAACAATCGCCCGCCGATGTCCTTTTAAGCGACTAACGCAACTAGTTTCCACCGCATCGTCGACTGATGCCTCGGGACAGACAGAAATTTGTATCATCGCACGTCACCTGCAGAGAGCGCTCCAACATTGGACATTCGCGACTGAGAATACTATCGCATCCATTTGAGAGGGGGGAGAGGGGGTGTTGCGGGGTATACTCGCACTATGGACTTTTTTCACGCGCTTTGATGAACGATTGAAACTGTCTGCAGTGAAAGATATGTGCAGTGAGATAAAGTGAGTGGGGTACCTATATAACCTTTCACCCCTTGGGGCGGCGGCGGCATGCAGTGCGATTTACGAGCTCCTGTCCCGGATCCTAATTAGCCGCACCACACAAACAAGATGATATGCGCGGGAATAATGGGTCGAATGCTCTTGGTTGTATTGAAAGCCTGATGCCTATGTTCACGCGGATGCGCACTCACAACACCCAGCTTAATGGCAACTATATTCGCGCAAACAATGAATAAATTTTCACCTCTGATAAGATCGCCATCAGGGATGTGACTCGTTGGAATATATATGAAAGTCGCATCTCTACTTATAGATATAGGAAGGAACATCTCCAAGCTGTGATATGTACGAGTGTGATGGTGATGGCCATCACCTGCGCCCGTTAGGTGCGTCGTGTCGTCTCTTCGAATTTTGCCTTGTTTGCTAAGATGTCGCGCGTTAACAGGTGTTCCTCCTCCACTGATGCTAACCTCAATCTCGAGGGTGGCTTGGCTGGTAAATTGATAGCTTACCTGAGGTAGTTTCTTTTCAAGAGTGTAGACAGACTTATGGGTATAGTGCGATGCATGGATATTTTAACTCACTTGGTAAGAAAGGTGTAACTTTTTTACAAGCAAATTTGCATTTGGCATTCCAGCACGTTTGATTGTTTATGGCTATAGTTGACATTTTAAGTCGATCATGATGGCTTGAGTTGGTGCTTATAATCTTGGTGTAAAGAATACAAAGTTTAAGAATGCAGCAGTACCTATTTCATTTTGGTAATATTCCCCTAATCGAGCCATGGAACTTATTGTGGTTGTCAAATTTATTTTGTTATACTTCCAAGACATTTCTTAAACTGAAGATGATTTTTTGATGAAAATTAGGGTCAGTTTCCAACTGCTCCAGACCCCATTCAACGAACACACGTCTCGTCGTCTATGATCGTTTATCTTCAGCTCCTGGGTCAGTTGTACAGATGCAGGCCCAAGTCCTGACTCCCAAGTTGTGGTCTGCAAAAGGCCGAGTTCCTGTGAGCGACGACGCGAAATTGACTGCCTCAGATTCTCCTGCACACTCTCACGGGCAACGGCAATGTTTTCGGCAGATATTGCGTTTCGTCGATGTACTTGTAGAGGTTTTGGCTGATAGTTAACTGAACAAGTGGACTCAAATTTATCCAACACACTGCGAATAGTCCTCAAGGTAGGAAGATTATGGCGGTTGTAAAATGGACGAAGCGTGCCGTACGTTGCCCGAACAGAATACCCATTCTGTTAAAACAATTTTAGCATTTCCACTTATTGTTGTTGAACGCTATATCCATGCACAGTGATTTGGCAAAACACACTGAATAAATGACAGTCAATTTGACTGATGTAGATTCAACAATATGGCCGCTATCAACTGTCAAACTTCAGAAGCCACTACCTATTGAAAGACCCTTTAGAAGTTATAAGCTTCTGTAATAATGTCATTTCCTTTGATAAATACTTAAAATGTTTGCATAATTAATTTATTTTTCTAACTCTTCACTCACATCATTAACTGTTTTAAAATGTAAAACCTTAAACGATTTATAAAACTTGTTAATTTTCTTAAACCAAAACACGTGTATATACGAATGATGAAAGATACAAATTAAAGCAGCAATTAACTGTGACCGATTATAATGTTTCCAGGTTAAAACGAACTCTTCATCAAGTTAAGAACCTTCTTAATTCACTCAAATCCAATTCACAATTTAGTCAAGAAAACAGTCGGAATTCTCACAATATCTATAACCAGTAGCTATGTTCATTTAAAACATATTGATTGCCACCGGCATTGAACGAAAGACCCACAAGGAATCTCATCCGCATATATCAGAAATCCCTTTGATTCATACCGCGCCACACCACGATGCGCCATTATATAAGGAAAACTTCAAAGACAAAAACCGTCATCGTCGTCGTCATCCAATGCCACACATCACTCCTACACCACTCTACTCCACACACCGCGCTCCAAAGACCGATTAAGCAATTTAAATTGTCTCTTGACAAAATATTTCGATTTTCATTTATCTAAAAATTCGATGTATTTGGGTTGAAAACCCTCTCAACACAAAACAAGAATTAACAACAACAAAAAAAAACCGTCAACATCTTAATTCTGATTCTGTGAATATTAATTGATCGATCCGATTCACTCATTGACTTTGCATAAATTAGCTGAGATATTGATTGATACGAGATACGAGTACGAGAAGAAAGAAGGCCAGGACACTTGCATCACAATCACACGTTGCACAGATATGGAGGAACCACTGTACTACGCCATGTGTCAAGTGTATGTGTGTGTGTGTTCCCACGATTGATATACTTTTCAGCCAGATCCATTCCAGAATGAAGATTGTGATGTGTATATCGAATTGGAAACAAAATGTTCATACTAATCGTTAGCAATTTTTTCCGGCTTAACCCACACAAAACTCACATTGACATTTTGTTGCTCTGGATGAGTCCCAACGCCGCCGCCGCCGCGCTGCCGACGACTCCTCCGGTGGCATTAATCCATAAAAAGATTGACTTAAGCATATTTTAAATGGTTCGATTATAAGGAACATATCAATATGAGGTTAGGCATGCTAAATAAAATCGAAATAAAAAAAACAAAAATTCATGTTATCGACTATTTAAATATCGAAAATCGATTTGCATATATCTAATGTCAATGATTTTGTTTTGTTCCTTTAATCCAATAAAAAATAGAAGACGTTGAGGCAAGGTCGTAGCCAAGTGAATATATCGGAGGGGAATATAAGTAGTAATAGATATGGGATTTTCTTAAACAAATCGTATACCTGCTCTTTTATGAAAAATGTATGATTCATGTTTAACTGCAGTTATTTTGAATTATTTTGGCAAATCATTCTTAATTCTTGTCAATAAAAATTAAAGGCACAACCGGCTCGCACGAAATTCCTCTTATATAGGGTGATTCGAATAAGGTATATATGACAAAAAGCTATAGACCGTGTAAGTTGGGTCGAGATCGAGACAATTAAAAAATCGCACTGGAAGGGTGTGCCCCCTCCCCACCCGTTCAACCGACAAGGGCAATTTTCCAAGAAAAAAATTTAACAGAAAAATAAATATTAAAAATTTCAAAATTTTACATTATTAAGATCTATTTTTATTTTCAAAATTCAATGCTCTTATTAACTTTTAGTCAAAAACAGAAAACCGGATTCTAAAATGTCTTCTAGTTTTTGAGCAAATTGAAAATAACAGAAATAAGTTTCCCTTAATTAACCTTTAATCCGTTGTTTATGTAAGTTGGTTAAAATATCATATTTCACTAAAACTCTACTTAAGTAGGTATATTTAGTTATTTTGAATTTTCTCAAAAAATTGATTAGACTGTTTTTTGACTAAAAATTGATAAGAGCATTGAATTTTGAAAACAATATAATCTGTATAATATAAAACTATGTTACGTACAAATTTGAAATAAATTATTTTGAAATTTTTCTTTTAATTCTTCGAAAATTTAGAGTTCTAAAATTAATTTTTCAAAAACAAAAAAAAAAAACAACTTTATTTAAAAAAGAAAATAAAAGAAGAGATTTCTGGGTGAACAGGTTATTTTTCTGTATTCCAAAATTCTGTATGACTAAAATTCTGTAAATGAATTGAAAATTCTGTATGTATTCTGTAAATTTTGTAAATTCATAATTCTGTATTTCAAAATTCTGTAAAACCATAATTCTGTTTTTAACATAAAACAATTCTGTAAAGTTTTAAGCAATTATTATTATTATTAAATTATTTTTTCCTCTATAGAATTTTAACAGTTTAATACTCGTCATAATTTGTTTTCACTTCGTATCACGCTTAACTAGAACTATAGCTCAGAACTTTGTTATCAAGGTTTGTAATTTCAATACAATACCTAACTCAATAACTGTAAATTAAAGAAGACAATTCATCGGTAATGCTTAGTTATAGAATGCGGAACTATACTTGACAATTTTGCAAATGATAAAAGAAAATTTGTTTTGATAATGAAAAAAAGTGCGCACTTTTATTAAAACAATTTTTTTTTTATCATTTACATAATTTTGGATTGATAGAATTTCTGAATTCAGAACTGAAATGGCACGGCACGCATTATATATTTTTAATAAATCGAGAAAAATTTACTGTTCTGTGGAAACTACGACTGAAAACAAAATATTCTTGTCAGTTTAGTGACATATTTCAATGCTGGATCTGGTGTCCGTTTAATAAAAAAATCTACATCATTTATATAAGAAATTCCTGGTCGTGTCCCTCAAAGAGATTCTCCGCCCAAGAGAAATTGAAAAGAAGAAACCTAGATGGAGCAAATTTCGTACAAAACAAATATTTCCGCCTAAGGAAAATGTCTTCTATCCGCCTTTCTCGAAAACGATACCCTTGATTTTGATCAATTTTTTTTTATGTACATTAGAATGTTTAAAAAAATTTAAATATTACTATGATTTAAAGTATTCAAAAATGTTTGTTGTTTTAAAAAGTTTAAAATTTTTTCATAAAACCTAATATTTTGAAAACGACTTGGTCAATTGTTATTAAACTTGATACCAAGCTGTTTTTAACATTATATAGCAGATCCTAAACGAGTTTTGTTAAAATTTGTATTTGTAATAGTATTAATACGATGTACCATTTAACTGGAGTAATTTTTTTTAGAATTTTTTTTCGATTCGTTGGACGCAATTTTCGATGACTCGGTCATATACATTTCCGCCAAAACGGCCGCTATTTCGCGTTCAAGCTCTGAGCTCTTTCAACGTCATCGGCTTGTTGGCATAAGCCAATGACTTAACGTAACACCAAAGAAAATATTCTAGAGGCGTTAAATCGCACGAACGAGGCGCCCAATCAACTGCCCCATTTCTTGAGATAACACGCTCATCAAACTTAATCTTCAATAAATCGATTGTAAGGTGTGCTATGTGGCTTGTGGCACCATCCTGTTGAAACCACATGTAGTCCAAGTCCATATCTTCCAATTCCAGCCAAAAATAATCGGTAATAATGGCGCGATAACGCTGGCCATTCACACTAACGTGAAGATCGTTATCGTCGACGAAAAAATATGGCCTAATAACGCCGCCGGCATGCAAACCGCACCAAACAGTTATTTTTTGTGGATGAAGTGGTGACTCATGAAGCAAATGTGGATTTTCACCCGACCAATAACGCATATTTTGCTTATTGACGAACCCATTGAGCAAAAAATGAGCTTCGTCATTTACGACCGAAAATTGGAGTTAACGCTCTTAAAGTTGCGGTCACCGACTCCGAATTTCGATAAAAATGTTGAGTTCACTGAATAAATTGACAATGACAGTTCGATGTTTAGTGAAAGGGATGCGTTCACAAATTAAATTCAAAGTTGTCAAGTCCCTAGTGGAAAACCCGATACAAGAGCTTCTAATTAGTTCTAATAATATTGTATTGCATGGCGAATTTTCAAAAAACATATTCTGGATTTAAAAAAAAAAATCAATATTATTTTGTTTAAGTTTTATTTTTCAAGAAATGGGTAGCTGGTTTTTTTTCAGATTGATTTTTTAGTTCGCTTCGAATTTGAAAACACCTGGAATCTTGAATATTAAAAAAAAAACAATATTCATATTTTGGTTTTCGGTTAAAAATAATTATTTTGAATTGGAATTCAAATTCAATTTAATTTAAATAAAATAATGGATTGATTTATAAGAATTAGATTAGTAGGAGGAGTATTAGTGAGTTTAATTTGTACAGAATGAAAAATTTAAACCAAATTATATATTTTCTGGTCGGAATTATTATTTGAAAGAGGTTATGAAAAAAGTAAAAATATAAATAAATATAATTGTTGTTACTTCGCAGTTTGATCTCTACTTATTGAGGTCAGTCAAGCTAGGAACACCAAACCTCCAAACACAAAATTTCAAAAAAAAAAAAACGAACGATGGGATGGAATTTAGGTGCTATTTAAGTGCTACTTATTTGGCGGAACTCAAAATTAAATACTTTTTTCCTTACCCCTTACATTTGTGACGTTCTCAGCTTGATGTCAAGCTAGGAACACAGGCATTTAAAACTGAAACAGTGGATGTAGAAAGGCGAAACTGGTTATTTTTTCTAACTAACTCATTCTTCATCTAATATGTATTTTTTTATTTTTTTTATTTTTTTTGAAGGATTTAGTAGGTATAGAAAGTCTCCACGATTTCTTAATATTGGTACTTAATTTCAAGGGCAAACCGTAGAATATATATAATTTGGAATTTCACGAAATTAATAATACTAAATTTGCACTTAAATCCCGCACTATTATTATTATTATTTTTTTTAATTGTTTTGTGGTGTGGTGTCCTAGCTTTTATTAAACACTATCAGTCGTATTTATAAGATTTCATTAGAACACTTTTGATTATTTGTTCAGCTTGCCACTGTCTAAATAGTTTGACATTTTCTTATTTATATACCTAAGCGCATTCCAGCAGTTGTCTAAAAATGTTCTCATATACCTCCTGACGTCCCTGTAATCTTTCAATTTCGTGAACATTTGGATACGCTCAATGCTCAATTAACATTTCATTAATTTCACGATAATTTGGCAATTTTTTGCTCATTGAACGTACCTCCTTTAGAATAGGTTTGGACAACCAATTTCATTGTCTAAGTTTGACAAACGATGGAACAAGGAACATGTTTATTAATAAGGCTTTGCGTTTGGACTTTGGACAGCTGTCTTAAGTTAGACATACTTTGGAATGGGTTTATAAATAAGACTGCATGGATTCAAAATATTGTCTGTTTTTTCCAGAAATAGTAAATGGTAAACAAACACAAGATTGTGCAAACCCCTTTATGATCATTTTTGTTTTAAAGCTACGTTCCTGATGAACAAAAATGAAACAACTAAATTCAAAAATTGGCTTATAAAGTTGGTATAGGAAAACATAGCTTTTTTTTTACTAAATTGTGGTTTTATTGGATGCCATCGTGGGCTTATTATTATGCATGCGGCAATATATATATGTTTTATATTTTATGTGACAGATATCTCTTTATTATTTAACTAGTTTCGGAAATGGACCACCGCCACCATCCATCAGGGTACCTATGTATGTATATAATTGATCCCGCCTTTGTAGTTTTGTTAGTTATGTATGTTTTCAGAAAATGTAAATGTTATTTTACTAATCTTTAAATGATAATTAAGCTCGTGTTATGTCTAGACATAGAGATGTGAAATTTACAAGTTAATTAGTGAAGGCTTTTAAGAACCATTATAAAAATAACTTGCAGAGAATGAAGTTTGAATTTTGGAAAAAAAAAATCAATGGAACCATCGAAGAAACATCAAAGAAACTAAAAAAGTTTTAAGTTTAAAGGGAGTTAGAAGCAAATTCTCTTCATTTCGTAACTGATGCCAGCGGCGGCGGTGCCTGAACTGTCAATTCAATAACAAATTAAATATTCGAAATTTGAGCTAAAATGAGCTAATTTTATTTTGATCCTTTTTTTAATTGTTGTCTATATCCTTGATTTCAATTGGAAATCCTTTTGAATTAGGCGAGATTTTTGTATTTTTCAATACAAAATATCTTCAACATTATTTCGATGATTCATGTTGCTTTATCTTAAGTTTTCAGAATAGTTCCACACTTAAAAATTACTTTAAACGCAGCCTTGAATTCAACAGCAATTTTTTACTTTTCTCAACTTATACAATGACGTTTCTTATAAATTTAAGACACATATGAAGGGCTCAGAGGTGTACCGAACAAAGTCATAAAAAGGGAATTCGAAGATATTAAGAGTTTAAGTAAATAAGCTGCCATTAGAATGCGTGTTAATTGACTTCATTTTTTTACCTTTAACTTAGGAACGAAATACTTTTTGACTTAATTCATTACAGAACAGAATAGAGTTTTACTTTGAGCACAATAAGCACAAGTTTTGGATTTTTTGATTTTTTTTTACTTAGTTCGGTACAGCTGAGACTGTGAGCCCTCCATATGTAAGTTAGTAGGAATATACATACCTAACCTACTCCTTTAAGTTAAGATAAAGCAACAAAGGGCCATCGATTTGAAATTCATTCATTTGTATATAAAGTAAAATAAAATCCATAAATAACTTCTTAATTCAATATAACCAATCAAAAAAACTATGACAAATCATCAGCTATTACTTTTGGCACAAACGTTGATTATTGCCAAAGTCCACCCTCCGGTCAGCACGTTCATGAACTCCTTCATTTATAACATCCATATTTCCCTTTTACCATAAGATTAAATGTCTTTTACACATGGGGCCCAACAAAGCGAGTCTTGTTCGCAATAGTTCTGCATATTGTACCTATCTTCGTTGTCGGTCTTAGCAGAGACCTCCGACGCGATAGACAACTCCATAAAGAAGTTTAATTTACGATGGGAAAAGTCACAGGTTCCCAAATTGCACATCGTACCGGTTTTTTTTCAAGAAAAAAAAAAAAAAAACAGAAAACAGAAAACACTTGCTTCCTCAAGCCAATATGTGGCCAGGAGGAATTGCTTCAAGCTCTAAAAAAGAACGGTATACTACGCAACGAACATGTGGGAACACACTGTCCACCAACACTACACGTCTCCTCGTTCCTCGAGTCTCGCATCGTGCGTCGTATCGTCGCGACTACCGACGGTCGTTGCAGTCATTTTATATATTCGTTGTTTTGGACGCGCATCATCATCATCCGCATCGTCATTGTCGTTCCGTCTTTTCCATGAAATTTCCGGATTTATAGTTATAATGCTTGGAAAGACACAAGGCACAGAGGTTACTAGCCGATCCAACCAGAACAGACGTCGCTTGTAATGACTCCCCAATGATCATTGTGCTTGGCACTGTTTATGACCATCACACGGCACAATGACTATGACGATGACGATGATGATTACTCCACCAACGATTCCTCGTCGACTGGGTGGTGGGACAGAAAACCATGCGTCCATTTGGATAGAGCAAGCCTCCATCCGTATATTAAGTCGATGTGTTTGGTCATAAATATGCATATGGCTAAGTCGAACAACCCTAATCGATCTTGCGGAATTGGATACCTGTCGCGCTGACTCCATATGTGAGGTGAGATAGAATCCTGCGATTGGACGAAACGGAGTGTGCTCGTTGTGCGTTGCGCGTGCGCACTGTGCAGTGTGTTAACAATGGCACTCGGCGGGGTGTCCTTGCATGATTGGATTTCTCGCAAAGCAAGCACAAATTGTCAGATCCTCGAAAGAAGCAAAGCTTCACGGTTTATCAGAATGCAATCGGGTGGCTTTATCGACTGACGCACAGGTGATTCACGGCACTCCCCTAATCGCAGTGATATCGCTTATTCGTTTCTCTGAAGCCTCACAATCGCCAATCCGTTTGGGATCATTTAGGAATGCGGCAGTGTAGGTACATCAAAGATTGGCGGCAATTTTAGCAAAAATAGTTCGCTCTCCTCCACATTGCGTTGCACATCTTCTCGAGCCAGGAATAAGAGAATAAGATTCCAACAGACTTATCCTACATAGTTAGCAAGCTTGTCAACTATATGGCGTCGTGCGTCGTCGTCGTCTCTGTCGTCTTATATAGAATAGAAGTTCATGAAGGAATTCAATCTTAAGAATCTAAGAAAAAGCCGACATCAAATTGGGAAATAGTTCGGTTCTATATAGTCCCACACTTTGCCACACTCACTATAGCCAATAGCAAATAATATTGTGTTATGGTGCTGTGCAGCCATTAACTGCGTTGACAGTTGTTGTTGTTGTTGTGGATGAATGAAAAGAAGAGAAAACGTCAAATGCATTGCTACATTGACAGGGACTGGGACAGCTGTGTCAATTGTCACAAAATATCAGCTCAATGGGCAGACATCACTGGAAGATAGTTGCGGTAATAACTTTTAATGGGATGCAATTAAAGTCACGTTAGTGTTGGTATAAATCAATTTTCTAATTTATCTTTGAAAATTGCGTGCGTTTAGTGAAAGGCGCATATATGTACAGTACATTTCTCGTAAGTCGTAGTAGAAATCATATACAAGCAGGAGAGACAAATCTTTGAGACAAGTGGTTATACGAAGAAATTAAATCAAGTGAATTAAACAAACTGTTAGTTCAAATGTAGCATTTTCGTTCTAAATTTGAACTTCTGATCCTGTGAAATAAATGATAAATATTACGGCTTTCAACAAAAAAATTTAAATATAAGTTGCGTGCAAAAAATATTCGAATAAGTTTGAGTTACAATAAGCATTGCAAAAGGGGTGACGCTTGACGCATATAATAAATTCAAAATTAAAATAGAACTTACTGCTGTGATTTAAGTGGCTTAAATTTTTTTTTTTGCAACTGTGCCACTAGTCATCGATCAAACGTATTATTTAAAATTCATGTATAAATATATTTATCGAAATTGGTTAAGCCTGTGCTATCCAATTCAAAACTTATCACTCCGCAATTATTAGATACTCCGGACTCATCACTTCACACTTTTATCACTCCGCACTAATCACTTCACATTTTTCACCTAACACTTATCACTCAAGATTGCTTTTAGACGACAGCGATTTTTAATGAAAAGGAACATCACTCCACAATCTTTACTCTGCAATTTTTCATCCTCAGCAATTTTGTCTACCCCGGCCACCACATACGTCCCCCGCCTTAAAAATCGCAAATGGTAATTGCTTCGTTTAAAAGTAGCTAACGCAATCTCAGTTCTGCTGACTGTCTCTTTCAGTTTATTTTTTTAGTTCTGCTTCAATATTTTTGTAAAGAATTGTCAAAAACTAAAATAAAAATTATTGAAAACTTAAATGTCAATGACAAAAACAATCGGCATTGAATTTTCAATTAAATATCAGCAATTTACTCCAAACAGTGTTTTTTATGTGTAAACATCTATGCTGGCAACGGCGGCGGTAGGGTAAACTAAAAACGTGATCTTACACGTAACGATACGTTGATGTAAATTGGATACGTTCGTTCATACTTCAAACTAAATCGAAAGATCGAGTTGAGTTTAGGTTGATAGGAATCTAATTCTAGTCCAAGGCTAAGTCCAAGGGAATACCTGCTTATAATTAAGAGGGGAGGAACGGTAGGAATCTAATTCGAGCCCAAGGCTAGTTGATGTTTACACATCTTAACCCTGAGCCCCGACACTCGCACTTTTTTTTTTTTGACAAGTAGGTACCTTCTTAAACTTGTAAACCCAGCCCAGGGTAAGGTTGCCAGAAATTCCGTATGAATAAAAATAAAAATAGAGTACAAAACTAGGACAAAAATAAACAATATTTGTGTTTAATTGTGTTTTACTTTAAATGCTTGTATAAATCAAACTAAAATAAATTAAATTTATCCGGAAAAAATCAAAAAAACATTCATTCAGAAAGATCGCCTCTAATTTATTGACGTAGTGACCTATAGATTATTTTGATGTTTGACAGCTAAAAAATTCAGTTTGTTTTAAATTCACTTTCTCAATTAGTATTCGTTCTGTTTGTTTATTTTATTTGACTAGTCACTATTTGATTTTAGTAACAGGCAATAAATAATGCTAGCCTACCCTTGTTAGAATTCTCGCAATGACATGAACAAAAAAGACGCACAAATTATTTTTTTCAAATGAATGGACCCTGTTCGTCTAAGTTTTTTATTATAAAAAAAAATAGCAAAAAATAAATAAAATAAATAATTTTCTTGTAGCTCCTGTAGCTCAGTTGTGGACTGTATTTTAGGTTTGTTTCATTAAAATGTTGGAATGTCCTCTCTCCGAACGTAAATAGTACTTTTGCTTGTACTTTCGTACAGACCCGATAAATTGAACTGACCTAATGTCATATGCCATAATATTACCAATTGGAAAGTGAAAGTGTTCATTTTAGAGTTCAATTTTATTAGAATAGAAATGAAGTTTTTGAACAAATTATTAATATTTTTAAAATAAATTTATAATTCGTCAAAGGTAATTCAGATTCAGTTCATTTGACACCTCATTTATCAAAATCGGTGTAGCAATAGAGTCGGAAAAGGGATCCAGACTCTAAAAAAAAACAATGTAAAATGACGGTGCTATTAGTTTATACTTTGCACTCTGTATTGATTATTATTGATTTTTGAGTTTTTTTTTATAACCATTAAAATTAAACTTTACATTTTGTGGTTTGACAGTCAGGGGACAATAATTAGATCTGTTCGTTAACTTCCCAGAACTGCTAGTTTTATACTGCTTTTTTTTATAGAAGGTGGCTCAAAAGCTGTCACCTGCGGAAAGAGTTGTAATCGGTTGTAAATGGTGGTAAATGTCAATTTTACTTTGACATTTCTGGAGTATACCTACAGATACCTACACGTCAACAAGAGATGAATCATTATACTCGTAAAGAAAAAAACATTATTAGGCGTGTTCATGCAATAGTGTAAAGTCGTTGTAAAAGTTGTAAACTGCGTAAAACTGTCAAACCTTTATGAACATTTGACCCCTAATGCCACCTTTTTAAAACAGAAAATTAAATTAAACCATCTAAATGTATCGATAACTCACACTCTTGCATTGCGATTAGGTACCATTACAGTTTCCTTTCTCTTCAAACAAAATGAAATGTCATCAAAAGTCATCTGTAACTGTGAATCAATTGGAAAGAAAAAACAAACAAGAGTAAAAGCAGTTCACCATAATCCGGTGTTGCGCGGTGCTGGTTAAATAGCGCAAATTACTCCCTAAGTGTATTGAATGCGTTTAAGTCGCAATTTATCGATTTACGCCGATACTGATTGATTTAATGACCCCTATGGCCGGCCGATCAGCAGGAAGGAGCGCCATCTTACAACCATCAACTATATACACATATTTATGTATTACCAGAGAAACAGAACACAGTGAGCCCCTTGTCGCGAAATGAGAAATCAATGTAATTGCTGCTCGCAATCGATTGCCGCCACTACTGACACCAGTTCGATGGATGTTCATCGATGTCTTGAAATTAATAGATTTATTATGTGATGTCTGTTGACGTTTAAATCGTTTCTTCAATCGTTCATCCGTCGTCAGTCTTCAAGCCATTCTTCATTTATGTATCCTTAATCAATTATTATATTAGGTATTATTATTTGCTGTATGATGCCGTTTGCCAGCACTCCAGTTCTGTCATATTATGGGTCAAATCTCAAGTTCGCGTGGTGGTGTAGGTCACTTCATTCGTCAATGATATACGAATGTGATTTTATAATGAGAATCCAAGGATCAATGTGTTCTGTCATTTTGCGGTCCCTTTAAGCTTGCACATTATTTTTGCGAGCGACACAAAGTTGTCAACGATGTGACACAATTTTGTCCTCCACTTTCCAGCACCCATGATGGCCCTACTGTGGATCACAATAGACCAGGGACACATCCACATGACCATCTTGTGATGCACCTATAATATTAAGTCTTGCTTGGGTGGCGGCAAAGATCAAAAGTCGGCTGCTGCTACCACACAGGCGGGTTAGTCACGCGGAACTACTGATTTCGTCCGATAACCTCCAAACAATGAAAAACCGGTAGCACCGAAGAAGTCATCGCATTTGATGCTGGCTGCCTCCCTCAAGTTGTACATATATCGAAGGTAAGCAGGAGATGAAAAAGAAGAAGAAGAAGTGAGTCTTTTTTACTCTGTGGAGGCGAACAAGCGGCAGCGACCGAGGCGGCATTTTATTGCGCCGCCGCGCCGCCTGCCATACGCGAATAGTTCAAGTATAGACAATTGTCAACTGCAGATGACAAAACTGTTGACAGTTTGCGACTCTTCAATGCCGCCGCCGCCGTCGTAGTGGCCTTATAGTCGGCCAGTTCCTCCTCCGCCTGCACCACCTTCACCACCGAATATATAGAAGGAGGACAATGATGTGTTGTGATGGCTGGGAAAGGAATACCTACCTATCTACCTATTCCCAATGCCACTGTCAAGTTAAGTGGTGCGCAGCAGCGCAGACGCTTCGTAATTATTGTACAGGAATTCGCGATTCTTTGCTGCTATAGGGACAGTCTAGGTATGCAGTGCAGTTTCACCTAGGTATGTGGGTTGCACGCCACTACCACCACCACCGCGCGCCCCACAATGTCGCTGCTATATATACATACAAAGCTATATTGGAAGAATCTGGGATATTATGGTTTCGATATTTAATGAGGCTTAGATCTTACCGGCATTTGATTGAGTTTGGATTGAAGTTTAAAATAAACGATATGGGATTTTGTATCATGTCAACTGGATACTGGATGTCTAACACATAAAAGAACTCTTTTTGACATTTAATTCAGTAGAGAAAAATCGTTTTAATGCATTTTGTTTAATTGTTTGCTGATTAAAGGTCTGTTCGTTTACTTCCCAATACTGCCAAATTCTAACAATTTTAGTCCAATTAAAAAAATTGCTAATTTAAACTTAAAATTGAAGTTTTTTACAACGTAGGCAGTTGAAAGAAGTTGACAGATTGAAGCCTAGTACGCAGCTGAAGCGAAAAGAAACATTTTCTTTGGTCTCCAAATCGACACGAAAACGTGAACCAAAATGTTAACGTTAGCGAAATTTGTTTGTAGTCTTCTGCACGATAGGAAAATTCTAACAAAAACCACTGCAAGAAAATACCCATTATACAAATAACTTCCTACAATTATCAATTTCGCTCGTTGAACAGCGTACTGCAAAACGAAAAGCAAAACGAAATTTTTGGTTTATAATTTCGTTGTGTCGTTTTGGGATTAATTTTCGTTTCGCATCAGCAAATAGTTCGTTGCTTAAAGCTTGACTGATTTGACATTCTAACGTCATGTGATTTTTAACGCGAAAAATACATGATTTTTACTCTTGTCAACTCAGCGCCCAGTGGTTCAAAAAGCCAAATATTGTCCCAAAAATACAAAAATCGATTGTTTAATCTTTTTATTTCTAATATGTTGCTATATATGTAGGTATGTACATACATATAAACAGAGCATCAAAAAAAGCAAACAAAATAATTTTTTTGTAAATTGTTCGGTACATAAAACTTCTCAAAGTTGTTCAATTTTGTTCTAAAATAAAAAAAAAAAAACTAATTTATTTATTTTCTTTTTTTGCAATTTTGGCATATGCCATGAAAATTGTTTTATTTGCAAGTAAATTAAAATTTCAAATAATAAAAAATATCTTTAATAAATAAAACTATAATACAATTTTTTAAATTTTTTTGAGGTTTGAACAGAGCTACAAAAAACTCTCTTCTATTTTAGCCTAACTACATGCAAAATTATTGCAGCTACAACTTTTTACAATGTTTTGAGATAATGTAATTTGTTTAAAAAAAATCGGTTAAAGCATTTTCTAAAAACATCAAAAATTGGTTTGCTTACTTTATGCCTTCAATGTAAAGTAAACAATTTTACTATGGAAAACCCTGCGAAAAATTAAATAGAGTTTGTTTTTTCATAATATTCAAAAAAAATTAATTGTTTTTAAAGTTTTGATTTAATTCCTTTTTCTAAGAAAATCTTACTTCAGCCAGCCTATATGATCTAGAAACACCCTGCTGTGACGAACTTTTTTTAGATTCCCCATAAAATTCACTTTCTCCTGTCCGAAAGATATCCAAGGAAATTGCTTTAACATTCTCAAATGTATCTTGAGAAGCATTCAAATGTATCGAAGAGTTCTACCAGATGTTGAATCGAAATCGCCATTTAAGCATTTCTCTTTTTTGTTTACTTCCCATTGGAAGTTATTGTAATTGGTCTGATTTGTCGAATATAAAATTTTGACATTTCTCGACGTTTCGAGGTCCCAGGAATCCGAACCGAATCCATCATTTTTAGAGAGATGTGACCGTGAGCCTTTCTATCGTTCACTGTATCTCGAGAACGAATAGAGATTTCGACCTCGAATAAATTTTATTTTACAGATAATAACATCACAAAGTGCAGAAAGGGTTCCCAAAAAATTCAATTCGAGTTTTTTTTCCTACAGCAAGCAATTTTAAAAAAAATTGTAAAAAATGTTTCGTCTCGAATATTTCGAGAACAAAAAATGCCAGCGGCTTCAGGTTAATTTTATTTACACATAATGACGTAATAAAGCATTGAAAAAAAAATTTAAAAAAAATCAGCGTGCAGTTTTTTTTAGAGCAAAAAACATGCTAGAATTTTGTGAAAAACGTGTTTCGGGTGTAATATTTTGAGAACAAAAAACAATATTTGCTTCGGGATAATTTTATTCTATACATGATGCCAAATTTGGTTAATGATATAAATTTAAAAAAAAATCAACTGACGATTTTTTATTTAAAGCAAAAAAACAACAAGAAAATACTAAAAATCGTTGAAAAACTCGAGTATTATGAAAACAAACACTAGCTTAGAAGCCGGGCAAATTTTACTCTGTACATAGTGACGTAGTCAATAACTGATAAGGTTTTTAGAATTATTCAATTGACAGTTTTTTTTTTTAAATTAACAAATTTTCAAACTAAAACCACTAAAAAAAATTACAAAAATGTTTTTCGACTCGAATATCTCGCAAACAAACAAAGCTATCGACTCCGGAATAATTTTATTTTAAACACAATGCTGTAACTATGAATTGGTGGGGTTTGTAAAAAAATTAAAGTAATAGTTTTTTGTTGAAGCAAAAACATCTGCCAAAAATACAACTAAAATAGTTGAAAAAATATAATACGCCCCAAATTTGGTTTTCACTTGATCGCATTTGATAAGGTCTTTTAAGATTTTGAATTAGAAATTTCCTTAAAACAAAATAACATTGGGTGTCGAGTTGCCACAGGCACCAATGGGAAGTTAACAGTGTGGGTGGCACTCAGCCTCTTTCTTATTTTGAGGTTAAACTAACTTTAGAACCTAGAAAATGTTTTACCCAAAATTTTCGAGAAGATATCAAAAAAATTGTCTTCAGTAAGCTACATAGTAACTCGCGGTAACATATCTAGATTATCAGCTTATATTATGTTCTTAATTATGAAACAATGTAACAAACGTAAAACTTAACTCCGCATTACAATATAAGATAACGCTGATTGATTCCGCAAAGGCGAGAGTAAACGTGAACAAAATTCTTTCCAAGGACTACG
Source organism: Epistrophe eligans (assembly GCA_951394125.1). Lineage (NCBI taxonomy): Eukaryota > Metazoa > Arthropoda > Insecta > Diptera > Syrphidae > Epistrophe > Epistrophe eligans. Next base: position 36,345,901 of record OX596029.1, read on the forward strand.
AGTTGATAGATATCTTCGCTTAGAATAATCTCATTAAAAAAGATTCACCGTGTTAATTCTTTCGCATCAAAAATATATACAAACAAAACCTTATCTTGTAACAACAAATTATACACTTGAGATGCGTAATTCTCCAAAACAAACTACAGCATCAGGATATGTCACCCAAGTAGCCTCGTAGACAACTCACAGTCGCTGCACGGACAAATAATGTTTCATGTTAACGCCATTCACCTCTCCAAACTTTAAGCCAAGCCAAGCCATACGAGCCAGATAACACACGATTATTGTTTCCTTCAACTCAACTACGATATAAGCGCGTTTATTTCTAAGCTGTGGTCTTCTCTTTGGCCTGCACCATAAATCGATCCCTAATCTTTTGTGCAAGAGCTCTCATAGACATAAAAACTAAACCTTCTTCCTTTTTGTCTGCCCCCTGGGCTAAAAAAAAAAAACAAAACAAAAAAAATAATATAATTCCTCATGTCTTCCGCTTGGCGATTTATGCCACATCACACTCCATTCACAGGCACCACAACACCTCGCGATGGTCATCTCTAGGAGCAAGCTCCCAGCCAACTTCTTCCGGCCCGTCCCCTCCAGCCGCCGCCGCAAAGGCCAATCGTTTAGATCCCAATGAAATGTGAATATGCATCCAGATACAGCACGCACCTGTGCCCATGTGGTGCACAATGCCCTATAGCGCTCCGCCGAGCCACCACCGGCTTATCAATACCATCATAGCGTATTATGTACATTCCTAAGTTTGTCCAGCGTCCACATGTGCACTGAAGCTTGAGCCTTATGGGCACGCGTATGCCCGGCCAACCAAAGACCATCGACCATCGGCCATCAACCATCAACCATGGGCCACATTGTATCGCCTTACAAATGGTATATGGCTGGGTTGGTTGCTGTTCCTTATTTGAGCCACACTGACCATCATATAGTTGGTCGTCGTCACCAACTAGTGAAGCTGCAGCAAGAGCTGCTGGCGATAGCGTAATTGCGCGATTGTGATCTTCACAGCTCCAGATGCCTAATTAAGAGCCAGCTAGTAAATACAGTAAACCGGTGAGGCCAAAGGTTAGCGGACTATGCACTGTGTGATGTGCCCATTAGTCAGCCAAGAAACACCACTTTTGTTGGAGAGAGCAAGTGCAGCCGGAACAACGAACAACGAAAAACCAGCAACACCGAACAACACAGCATCAATATCAGCATTTAACAGTATATAGAAACAGAAGCAGCAGCAGGAACAGGAACAACAGCAGCAGGTGGAATTTGCTCGAACATAGCTGTCCATTGTTTTTGGAATAATTGCGATTAGAACTAGTTCTGCAAATTGGATCGTTTTGGATACCGTTGAGGCGAACGCAAACGCGCAAACGCGATTGCGATTAAGGATCTCACTTTAGCATTCGTTTATGTGCGCGTTGCAGATTCCGCAGAGCAGATTAAGACAGAAGAAGTGCTCGCGCGCGTTCGCGCTCATCGCGTACACCACTAATTAGGGGATAGCTCAATTAAGCAAACAAGGCAATTAATGAACTTGATTTAGCGTTGTCCGGAACTGGACAAGCACAGAAGTACCTACCTATGCTACATATAGAAAGCGTTGTACTATACTACGTACATAGCAGGTGGTGTGTTCGGTGTATCTGCACATCATCACACAACGAACATGTCTCATCAGTTCAAAAGTCTCCAACCCTCTAGACTCCACCGCCGCCGATCCGAGTAAACGTGAACAACAAAGGTTTGTTTGGTTAAACATTTTACACAAGTTAGCTAGTTTAGTTCTGCTGACGTCAAAGTCACACTGACGGAACTCCAACCATTCTCACGTATAAACATAAATGTGCGACGCGCGACGACGACGCGACGAACGGGGAGAATGAAATATCACGTCAAGGTGATACACAATAATTTAGAGATTAATTTATTGTTAATAATAAACAGGGCGTAACTAATGCTTCTTTATGTCAATCATTCTGCAAATTTCTGACATTTGATTCCCACATAAATAAAAGCTTAGCCATCACCAGCCAATTAAAATAAAAATAAAGTGTGAATCGGAATTTATTTATTCGATGCGGAATTTATCGATAAATTCATCCTTCACGGTCGTGTGAATGCCAAAAATGGAAACAAGATGAAATGTTTTTTTTTTTTTTTTGAAAAATTAAATGTAATAATTCTGCGTAACGATGGTGGCGCCCCGCTGTGTGTGATTATATCTGTGATTTATGGCTTTCTGACAGCACATTGATTCCATATCTTAATATTATTTTATTAAAAACAGAAAACACCTTTTTCACGCAATCCGTTGTACAATAATAATAATAATTAACGTTCTTCATTTTTAAACGAGTATAAGGTAGCAAAGGCGTTTCATTCGCACAACATCATGATCGACGAACGAAACGAAACAAAATCATAAGGTATCTATTTATGTATGAGAGCAATATGAGATGCTTGTTGTTTGTAGGTAATTAAATGTCAGATAGGGGATTACAATTTAATTGATTGGCGATTGGTCATTGATGTAATTGAAACCTAGACTTAGTATACCTAAGTGTAAATTCAACAAAGTAGCTCAGAGAAAGGCAATTCTAAGTGTTTTTTACACGCAAGAAAACAAAGAATGCAATTTATCATTTCAGTGATTTCCGACAACAGCAACGCGGTATAATGTTCTCATGGTCCAGAAAAAAAGGGGAAAGAGATTTGTATGTCAGCCATTAGAAAGGTGCGCTAATTATATGGTTCGAAATCCAAATGGAATATAGGTACCTACATTTCAATTTGAAAGTGTTTCTCGAAGAATCAAATATAAATGTAGGTACCCACGATCCTCTGGAGCTGCACTTAGTTGAAAAATCCTCAAGTAACGGGTGTATTTTCAGTAATTAATTCATGTCGCTGTAGGGCAAAAAATTTAAATTGGGTTTAAATTTATTTTAGACATTTAAAAGACGCGCCTATCTTTACAAAAAATCCAGGGATGTATGAATGGGTTTGATTAAGTAATTTTTAGTCTGAAACTGTTTCACAAGTCAAAATGTGCAATTTCTGGCAAAAAGCACTCCTAAGAGAGTACCTCAATTCTCCTTTCTGCCAATTTGAATCCGCGGAAATTCTTCTGACTATAATTCTGAATGGTTGTCAAAATTTTAGGATGACTTCTGTCAGATGATATTTGAATTCAAATATCAATGTCGATCAATTTATTTTATACTGAAAAATTGTAAAAAAATTAATATAACTAGAAACAAATTGATTAAACAACCTCTTAAATGTTTAGACACCAACGGGATGTATAGGTACGTCTGATTTCTCAATTTATAAGAAATAAAATGCACAACTGGGTCGCATAAACTTCCTCCTATATGTGACTGTGGTTTTAAAAGCTTAATAATTTCATCTAATAAAAGAAATATATTAGTCATTGGAGCCTATATTTTATGCCACCTTCCAAAGTAGGTACACAAATATGAACTGTCTTGCACTTAGGACATATGCATGGAATTTGAAAAAATGTTAAAAAAATAATAAAATTAGAAATAAATTGGCTAAAAAAAATATCTGAAATTAATTTGACAACCACGCAATGATTTCTTACACAAATCTGAATTAATGAAAAAAAAAATTAAAAATCGTTGGAGCGGTTTTTTTTTTTTTAAATAATTTTTGAATATATTAAATTTTGAATATATTTTTAAGAGAACTGTTACCCCAATTTTTAGTACTTATTTATGCGGAGTTTTTAAATTAATTTTGAAAAAAATCATTCATCCATTTTCGAAATATCGAATTTTCAAAAAATATTTTTGAAATTTTTTTTTAAATCCAAAATTTGACTTATTGAAAGTTAAAAAATATGCAATATTTTTCAAACTTATTAAGAGCTTTTGCGTACAAATTTTTATTAAAATTGGTTCTACAGATAATGAGATAGTCGAAAACTGAGAGGTACCACTTTTAAACAATAGATAGATTTTTTTTCCAAATATAATGATAGATCGTTCTGATATTAATTCACAAAAAAATTTTAATCAAAATCTTAGGAGCCTTTTTTGAGAAAAATGAGATTTTTAATGTCGGTTTTTCAAAATGTGTGTATGGGAGGTACCGTTATTTTTGGTTATAAGAAAAAATTGTAGGATAATCTGCTAGATAATGTCAAAAAACTGCTGGGTGCTAAGTTTAATAAAAATTGACCGAGTGGTTTTCGAATTAATAAGATCTCAAAATAAAATGTTTGAAACTTTTTTTAAAAATCCAAAAAAAAATTGTTTAAATTTTTTTATAATTATTGTAAACTGAAAACATCGCTTTTGAGAAAATGGAAAATCAAAAAAATGGTTTTATGGTAGGACCATTTAAAACCACTTTTCCGAATTTTTTTTATAAAATGGTAGCATTTTTGTAAAAAAAAATTACTGAATTTGAAAAAAAAAGTTGAGGGCACATTTTTGAGAAAAATAAGATTTTCATTTTTTGCTAAAAAAATTTGTACGGCAGGTACCGTCATTTTAGGTCTTACAAAATTAAAAAAAAAAAACGTGTGGGGAATGCCTAAAAAACTCTAGGTACCAAGTTTAAAAAAATACTCAATATGTATTGAGTTTAATTTTTGGACGAATCCATTTGCCATAGTAGGTAGGTACCTTTATATCGCAAGTAAAAATATATGTCAATTAGCAAATCAATTTCTTAGAAAGAAAATTTAGAATTGAGATAATAAGCAATTTTTTTTTTTACATTTTATTTTCTTGGGTTGTGATTCTTTAAAATTTTGATTAAAATTTATCATTGATCTACCTACAGCAACTCTATAGTCAAGTATATTTTTTGACGTTTAAGAAGTGGTCTGATTAAGTACAAATTAGTGCTAGGCATTTTGACAGTTTTCCATCTCTTTAAGAGCTACTCCTCAAAATTTGACATTTATCTGGATTAAGTGCCAGAAATCTTGGAAACAAACATAACTATTCACGTTTAAACCTGATTTGACAGCTGCTAGAAGGGCGTGTCTGTACAATGAAGTGAAATATTGTCCGTATAGTTCCAATATCTCGTATACCTACCTAATAACTCCAGTTAAATATTTAGTTGACCCTCTTCTATCCTATTTAAGATCTTATGGCAATTAGATTAATAAGTGAATCTGATTTGACGCTTAGTTTAATTTTTGACAGCAGAAATAGGAGTCAACCAATTTATGATGGATAATTTAACTAAAATTTTAACGCTCTATATCATAGTTTTTGAAAATTCAAACATCTTCGCTCTTGCCTACCAAACCAATCAACGCCAACGTGCGCCCCGTGTAGCTGGGATAATAAACCAAAGCGGATATTGAAATTGCACACTAAATGAGAGGGTGCGTGGCCTCTTTAAAATTGTGTATTAATAATTTGTATAGCCCCCAAAAATATTCTCATTCACATCGAACACGCTCCAAAAAGGCATCGTACGAGATGCGCATCTAACCATTGAACCATCAACATCATAGAATGCCTTGGGTAACATTTATGAAGCAACAGCAGCAGCAGCGAAGGTGGATGTTGTGCGCAATTCAGATGCACTGCGGATAAATAATTTCGCAGAAGTTCACGCGGCTGCATGCTGATGCTTATGCTGCTGCTGCTGTTGCTGCCACTTCTGCTGCCGCAGAAGCTGTTGCATACCAACCGAGAAGACATCAGCTCCGACAGCCTTTTTTGATTCACTGTATGGCATAAAAGATGGTGTGTTGCACTCTAGAATCCGTATAAGAAAAAACCATTGAAAATACCACATTTGGCTCAAGGCACCCTGCCGACTGCTCCTTTCCTTTGAACTACATACATACCTTCAACTCTCAAAACTGATGGTGCATCCTCCCACTTTTTGATTTTTATTTAATTTTTTTTGTTTTTGTTTTTTATTCGAGTTGTGCGAAGTCCCGTCTTGATTAATGTCCATTGGAGTGGGAGATGTTCATGTGATGATATACTGGTCAGCAAAGCATGAACTGGACATGGATAAGGTTTGAACTATATATCCTGCAATTGGCAGAATGGTTATGAAGCAAAGCGTCGTCGCGTCGTCGTCGGTTGTTGGGACAATGATGGTGGTGAAGGCGATGTTGTTCGGGACATGATCTGAATTATCGATTCTAGCTTGGATATATAATAAAAGCGCTTTGTGCACCCGTATAGTCAGGACTCAAATCGTTGCTACGTGAGGTAATTTGCAATTTTTCAGTAGTTTCGCCCTCAACTTTTATGTGTCCGAAGTCGAAAACCAAAAAAAAGGAGAATTTCTCAATGATATTTTCAAGTTTCATACTTTAAAGAATTTGAATGTTTACTTATTAGCCATCAAGCATTCATCTTGAAGATCATTGCTCCGTATGCTCAAAGTAGGCACTCCATTTTAAAATCTAAGAAGTTGGTCGTGAAAATGGCAGTGTTCAAGCCCTATATTCATTCCAAGGAGAGTATTTACTAAAAGCAGATGCTCTATATAAAAAGCAAAGGATATGCTCATGATAATGGGGTTTTAAATAAAGTAGGTATAAGACATATATTCCAAATAAACAATCAATACAAAGCAGGTGCTCATGAAAATGGCAGTTTTCAAGAATGATATTTATTCCAAATAGAGCATATGCTCAAAGCAAGTGCTTTTCATAAAAATCTGAGCACATCCTAATTTTAGTGTTCAAGAATTATGTTTATTTCAAATGAAGCACCTGCTCAAAGCGATTGCTCCACATAAAATTGTGAGCAGATGCTCTAGGTACATAAAAATATTAGCAGGTGCTTGTAAAATTGGTAGTTTGCAATGATGGTATTCATTCCAAATGAAGCATTTCCTTAAAGTAATTTGGAATGATATTAATTCCAAAGCAGCAACTACTCAAAGCATGTACTCCACATAAAGTGCTGAACCATTTGCTGACGAAAGTAAAATTATAGTGTGGAATGATATTCATTACAAATAGAGCATATGTCCAAAGCAAGTGCTACATTTAAAAAGTTGAGGATGTGCTCATGAAAATGGTAGTTTTTAACAAAGGTAAATATATTAATTCCAAAGAGACAATCAGATCAAAGCAGGTGCTTTAAAACCTTATCAGGTCAGTGTTTATAAATGATATTAATTCTAAATAGATCATCTTCTCAAAGTATGTCCTCCACATAAAAAGCTGAGCAGATGCTTATGACAATAACAATGTATAAAAATTACATTTTATTCAAATGAAGCATCTGCTCAAAGCATTTTCTTATCATAAAAATCTGAGTAGATGCTTATGAAAATAACAGTCTGCTGAAAAACAGGTTCTTCACATAAAAAAGCATAATAAACAAGTGCTCATGAATATGATAAATGTTAAAGAATGAAATTAATTTCCAATGAAGCATTTGTTCAAAGAAATTGCTATATTGTTCAAGATGTACGTATGCTCATTCCAAATGGATAAATAATTGTAAAATTTTCGTTTGCTGCTGGTGAAATTTATCCAAGCGATGCATCTCCTATAACTCTTCGATCGGGATCCAATCGACCAAGATGTATTGAACCACATTTTTTTTTTTTATTTTGTCTGTGGTGTGCCGAGATAAATGATTCCTTGTTCCTTGTTGTGTTAAAGTCAAAAACGTTCTTGTTATATATGTACAGATGATGATGATGATGGTTAGTTGTTGGTATATAATGCTTCCTTTCAGGTTTGCTTCTTTGAATTTCTTATAAATGTGATTTTTGGTCGGCGATGATGATGTATGCGCCGGCTTGCATTTTTAGGATGTGATGACGACAAGAAGCTTCATAATACTAACTTGTAGGTTCAAAGAGAAAACTGATGGTGATTAAAATTCAAGACAGGATCTATAGGGTTGGTCTAGTTAAACGATGCACTTCAATCATAACCGAGATGAGAAATTTATTTTATTTTTTATTTTTTTTTTTTCAATTCCATTTAACTGAACCAACTAAACCATACATCGGCAGGCCAGTGGGGTGTAGTTAAAGTCGATTGGGGGAGGTTACACGGGGCTGAGGTGCAAACTACTTAAGCTCGTTGTGTATTTGGAATAAATTTTAAATTTCAATGAAACTACAAGTAATTTGCAGTGTTCGAGTTGGCAACATTCTGTCATATTTTAGTGAAAGGTGTTGACTGATTTTAAATTGAAAAAATAAAATTTGATGGATATTTAGCAAGCTTAGTTTTCTTTAACGTATAAGAGGCCCACACAAAAAGTTGAGCAGGTGCTCATAAAAATTATGGTAGTGTTTAAGAATGATATTTGTTCTAACTGGAGCATCTCCTCAAAGTATGTGTTCCACATAAAAAAGCTGACAGTTGATAATTGAAATAAAACTGTAGTGTGAAATGGAGCATCTGCTCAAAGCAAGTGCTCCAAATAAAAATGTAAGCTGGTGCTCATGAGAATTATGGTAGTGTTTAAGAATACCTATATATATTTATTCTAACTGGAGCGTCTCCTCAAAGCATGTGCTCCGCATAAAAAGCTAACACTTGATCATTGAAATAAAGTTGTAGTGTGAAATGTAGCATCTGCTCAAAGCAAGTGCTTCACATAAGAATGTAATCAGGTGCTCATGATAAGACAGTTGATCATTGAAATAAAATTGTAGTGTGAAATGAACATCTGCCCTAAGCAATTGCTCGACATAAAAATGTGAGCAGGTGCTCATGAGAATTGTGGTAGTGTTTAAGAATGCTATTTATTCTAACAAGCATAGGTAATATGTGCTCTACATAAAAAGGTGACAGGCTTGAAATAAAATTGAAGGTATACTGTTAAATGATATTCATTCTAAATAAAGCATCTGCTCAAAGCAAGTGCTTCAAATAAAAATATGAAAATTTGAGGGTTCAAGAATAATAGTTATCTGGGTGAAAATCAGGTGAGATTCTATGGAGATAAAGCAAATGCTACATATCTCATTAAATATCTGAGCTTACACTCATTTAAAATTTTTCAGTTTGAACCTGAGGTTTCTCTCAAGGCTCCTTTTATTTTCGCGACACCTGATAAATTAATTAAAAGAAAACCACTTAAACATTAATGCCTAGGTGTGATCTAACAAAACCCACTTTCCACCTATATCGGCGATGCACATGATGTTTGCTCAACCAAAACTGTTGCACAGCGAACAGCAAAACAGCAAACACATGCTGCAACATCATGTAACAATTTGTCAAACCACGAAATAGGTACAGCACCTTAGCAGATCACCTTCTACCATACACAAATCCCAACCTCTCAGCACCAGTCCCAGTCCCAGCTACATCGACATTCCATATTATTGGCATCTCACAGGACATCATGTAAGGCCGTCCATCGTGTTAGCTTGCAAATCGTATCGACAACCATGCCAATGCCAGACACAGCGACAAGCTTATCCACCCCAGCAAAGCGGTCAAAACAAGTTGGACAAAAAAAAAAAAAAAAAAAACTAAGGGCCAAAGAGATTTATTTACCTTTTGTCCCGCGGTTGTGCCTTTTGTTTGGCGCTGGCCCATGTTTTCGTATGCGTTGGTGGTGGTCCTTATATAGCATTGGGGGACTTCCTCGCAAGATCGGAAATCTGGATCCCTTCGATGGCAGTTCTCAGCTCTCGATCGGAGCAGATGCCATTAACTTGGCTGATACATTGTTCCGTTGACGGGTGACACGACTTTGTGGGCGACCAACATGGCCGTGTGTATGCAAGCATTGTCCACCCGAGAGTGCTGGACCATAGGATAGTCGGTGCGGTCGGTGATGCTGGTGGTATTAGTGCCGAAGGATTACGATACTACCTTTATATGCTCGCGTTATCAGTTGCTGTCGTGCGATCATGTTCTGTCATCGCATCATTTGTGCGCAACTGAGGGGGAGCGAGTGCACCCACTGATGGAGAAGGCCATATATATGTTGTATACGACTTGGGCAATGATGCCTAATTTGGTGGGCGGGTGGTTAAACCATGTGACACATATCAACATCATCGCACGCGGATAAATTTAGACGAAACTGCTGTCCGCGCAATGGGTCCCCTTAAGGGACTTACTGCGCACATGCGAAATGCGATATTTCACACGATTTATGGTTACAACGCTGCGAACAGCCTGCTCACATGCCTCTGTGGGACACTAGCTAGCTCGCGCGCACACAGACTGTGGGATTTTGCATTTTCAGATTCCTGTGTGCCGATCGGCAGCTTCAGGACCAAAAAAGATGTTTATATATATGCTCAGTGGTTACACTTCTCTTGGAAATGACCACACACGACGCACAAATTCAAGGCATCTGCGCACTTAATACGCGCCGCGTTCACATCGTATCTTTCGGTCTGTGCTTTATATAGGAGGACCATATAGGAGAGGAAAGATTCTATGGGCACAAACACCAGTGATGGTCGTGGTTGAAGCGCGGGGACTTCCTGTCACTTTACTGCCCTTTCTAGTCAGTGCTCCCATTTTTGTCGCACTTGTGAGTTTTTTTTTTTTTTTTTTTTTTTTTTTTTAATTCTAAAACGTTTTTTTTTCTTGTGAATGTTTTAAACCATACCGCATGAGTACCTAGACCTACCTACCTATACTGCAACTCCTTTTGCATAATCTGCACGCAGCAAAGATACTGATGTTAGCCTGGTCAAACATGACAGGACAATGACGTTGTGCACTATTTTACCACAATGATATGGATTTTAATTTTAATTTTATATTTACACAAGGACTTTATGGAATATTTTTATATAGGCACAATACATAAATACTAATAGTAGGGAGAGATGAGGCAAAAAAAAGACCACGCATATCCATTGGGAGTACCTACATAATATGGACTGGACCTCACCGATAGCAAGTGTTGTTTCAATCGATGATGTTGCGCTCATCTTATCGTTTTGAAATCTAACCTTAGATTGAGTTTAAGTTAAGAACTATAATATATATACCTAACCTACGATGCGATGGCGATGATGATGGGAACATTATGTTTGCTAATGTGGGATAAATTTATTTTAATAAGAAGTTGTAGCTTGAAAACGCAAACAAAGAAAGTGTAGGAGCTTTGATGTCTATAGAGGCAAAATAATATAATATCAGGACATGAATGGTTTTAAAGTCATTTATATAATTTCAAAATATTCATAATTCTTAGTTATATATACATTTCTTGTGATACCTAATATTTATTGGAAATATAGGTTTTTGAGAGTAAGGCTACTTTTAAAAATTAATTTTAAGTCAGGTTTAGTACCTTTTTTACATGGCAAGTTATGGATTCGTAAAAAAATTAAACTCGAGATTTTAATCAAATTTGGCATTACGATGATAGCAAAGTCGAAAAAAGTGGGTCTCGCAATGCTGTCTGTTTGTCTGTCCTGTCCTTCCGGCTGCAGCCTAACGGGTGGGTCGATTTTCTTTAAACTTGGTATCTAGCGTTTTTGGGGCATTTCCCCACACGTTTTTTTTTTCTTTTTTTAGGACCAAAAATAATGGTAAATAAATTTTATGGCACATTTGTTTTTACCAAATAATAAAAATCTTATTTTTCTGAAACACGTGCCGACAACGTTTTACAAAAAGACTTCCATTTTATAAAAAAAAAAATTTTAAATGATTATAAATGGTACCTCCCTTAAAACCGTTTTATAGATTTTCTCTCGAAAACTGCTCAACTGATTTTGATCAATTCTTTTCTAGAAACCCTTTCAAAACGTTTTTTTAAAGTATTGTATACTTATCAAAATTTTCAATTTTTTTTTTGATTTTTAAAAAAAGTTTTTTTTTTTGAGAACTTAATAATTCGAAAACGATTTGATTGATTTTTATTAAACTTGCCATTTAACATTATCTAGCAGATTTTAAATAAAAATTATAGTTATAACCATAAATAACGGTACCTTGCATACAAGTGTTTAAAAACCGGTAAGTATAAGGAAAATCTCATTTTTCTCAAAAACAACTTCTTCGAAATTGATTTAAATTTTCGTATGAGCAGGCAACATCAGTAGGTACGACCTACCATATTATTGGTAAACAATATCAATTACTCCATTATTAACAGAATCTTTCATATAGAACCATGGTTTTTTGGTCTTCTACTACTATCTCATTACCTGTTGAATGGATTTAAATGAAATTTTTTACACAAGAGCTTTTAATAAATTTAAAAAAAATATTCCATATAGTTGATGTGATGATGATATCCGTATGATTTCATCAGATAACATTTTATTTCTCAGTCCACTGTGTCGAAAATTCTTTCCTATTCCTTCTCAGTATATGTCCCGTGAAATTCAGGTTGCATTTAAAAGACCTTAAGTCTTACAGGCATATCAGTTATCAGGGCACTTTCTCGAATTTACATATTAAACTTTATACAGGGTGTCCCGAAATCACCACCACAGGAGAAAACCATAGGTTCCTGAGGTCATTTCAGGTCCAGTCCTTTGACTGGCTCTAACTTTGCCAAACTACAACTAATTTTTGAAATGTGGTTGATAATAAATTGCGGGAAAACCGTTTGCCACACAGAAACAAGTTGTATAGTAGGTAGATGCAAATTTCTAACTGTTCCTGTTTAAATAAAAAAATTAAAAATTTCAAAAATCGGTTGTAGTTTAGAAAAGTTAGAGCCAGTCAAAGGAAAAAGGAATAAAAATCATAAAAACCGTTATAAGTCAAAAACGAAGGGAAACCAAGAAAATTACCTCTTAAGTTTTTCGACTTGAAATGACCTCAGGAACTCATGGTTTTCTTCTGTGGCGGTAATTTCGGAACATCCTGTATAACAATGATCTGTAGTTTATTGCTAATCAATTACCCAAAACAAAAATTAATCACTTTTCTGGATTATAAATAAATGGGTTTAACTTAACGTGAAGTTAGCAGGACACCCATTTCTTCGCAAAATAAAAATCAATATAAAATCATATTGGTTAGAATTATTTTTACTGCAGGTAATGTCAATATCTTGTCAATTTTTGTATTAACAAGATTTCCATGTTGAAAAAACATGCCATCTTTTTAAATCAAATAGTTCCCTGTTAACAAAAACCATATTATTTAATATTAATTAAAATATATTTTCAATTTAGCAGCACAAGTTGAGCTCGAAATGGTAAACATTTTTTTTAACATTTAAATACCTTAAATTTGGACCAGTTTTAAGGGGGTAAGAGAGGTGAAATTCAGTTATACAGGGTGGGCCAAATACAAGTTTCTTTTTAAAAAATGCAATAAAATGAACAAAGTAAAGCAACCATTCCCATTAATGAATGGAACACTACGTTGTTAAAGTGGCTGCCTCGGCTGTCATCGCAGTAGCCCATTTTGTCACTCCAATTTTCGGGCTGTAGCTCACAGATTGCTTGGATCATATTGGCCTTAATTGCTTGAATCGTTTCCGGATTGTTGGCATAACATCGGTCCTTTACGGTTCCCCACGGTTCGCAGTTCCGAGGCGACCCGTTGATATCGCAAAGACGGCTTATAACACGATTTTGGAATTTGGTGCGCAAAAGATCAATTGTGACATGGCGCGCCATCCTGGCATGAACCAGAGGTCGTCCAAATCCATGTCTTCAATTTCACTTAAAAAAAAGTCGGTTAACGCCCACCGTTGACCGAAAAGTTTTTTCCAGCATCATTTCTGAAGAAAAATGGTCCAATGATGGCACCACTCCACAATCCACATTCTCGTCTGTGCGCACCGTATACGACGACGACAGGGGACCATGAATGTTGTCCACTAGCATACCAGTCTCCCGAACTTTTTGCACAAACTTGCGTACAGTATAGGCGCGGTGAGTGCTTCATTTTGGCCTCCGTACCGCGGAGGTATGATACCTACTGACTTTCTGTCAAGATTTCGAGCGGAAAACAGCTGTCAGTGTCAAAATAACCTATGATTTAAAAACCACTAGACGGCCTACCCGTTATGTTAATATCTTGAAAAACTGTCAGTTATTTTTTTTTTAATATTTGAAAACAGAAAATATGGCTTTTTCTTCGGAGCAGTAGATTTCGATTAAAAAAAAACCTTATTCCCCCCCCTGCGTAAGCCACTGGCTCCGAATATTATCTTATTTTGTGTTTCATTTATGAATTCAATAAAAAAAAATGAATATATTTGAAAATAGAGCAAAAATGCTCTGTCGCTCAGAAACTTCGCTTTTTCTCTGTGAATAGGATAGCTTTAATCATACAATCTCATATGTTTTAATTTTTTTCTATCGCTCATGCGTCGCGTCGGTTAGCTGAAACCCAAAGCGTGGTGGAACACTGCGATGCACAGTCGAAATCCACAGGCCAAAAGAACATAATGGATTTTTGACCCACTATACCTACCTATAGGTTAAAAGTCCACAAATCTATTGTAGATTTTTAATCCATCTAGTGGGCCAGATGTCCACATCTGGAAATTCTTGTGGACTTCTGGTCCACAGATTATGAATTTCATACATAAATACTTTAAACTTTAAAGTTAAAGCCAACCCGTTCATCCATTCCATGGAATATTTGGGCAGAGTACAAGATAATCCATACTAGGTCTGAACTGACGGCGGCGGTGATGTTACAAAACCTACTTCTCTGGAATTCCTAATAATTATAACTCTAAAGGTTTAATAAAAACCTCGAAATAAGTTTTTACACAAAAAACAACACTATTGTCCTATCACACCGGATACAGTTAATTTATTAAATAGGTCTTGTATTCAGGTGGCAACTTTAATGTTACACTAAATTATATATTGTCCATGGAAAATTCAAAAAACTAACTCTCAATCCAAACCAACTCACAACACAAACTCAATCATCATCAGATAATAAGCCTTTGCGTTTATATTTACAATCAATCGATAAACGATTTAAATGTAAATAAAAGAAATATCAATTCATGGTTAAATATTGAATTTTAAAGCAAATTCAAATGTTTTTTTTTTTTTATCGAACTTTGCGGCGGCGCAGCGGAGGTGACTTGGACTCCCACAGTTTAGTATTTAGTTGCTTATCATGCTAAACAAATATTTGGCAATTTATTTATATTTAATGTCTACAAACCGCCTTTTCTGCATTTAAAAGAAAATAAACATGTTCCTGGATGTTGTGGGACTTCTTGGAGTTGTTTTTTTTTTTTAATTTTCTTGTGTGGAACACCATATCATCATGTTAGACCAGTAGGGGGAGATTCAGTATATTATTATAACGGACAGAGAAGTAAAAACTAGAAAACTAGGTGACAACAATTTTAATACCACGCACAAGTGTGGTTCTCACGGGTTTATATGATTTTTGTTTTTTTTTTTGTGATTCCCACGTTTTGACACAGTGGCCTCTTCGTTCTGGTCAGACACACCAACTGTGTAATCAAATCAAACAGTGATTGTATCTTGTTCTTTTTTTTTATTGTTGTTGTTATTGTTATTAATAAAATTGTGAAACCCTTTTTGGATGCATTTATGTGATAATCAGATGAAGCTATTAATTGGGGCAATAACGCTATCAAATTTTAGATACCTAATTCTTAATATTTATTTGAAAATAAGAAATTGAACTTTTATTGGCTACATAGCGGAAACTTTGTTAGTGAAACATTTCGTATTAGGTATTGGGTATTGGTTTCAAATTTTTAAGTAAAAAATAAAATGCACGACTGGGTCGCACGAACTTGCTCTTATGTACGATCAGACTGTGGTTTTTAGGTTTCAGTATTTTAAAAACTATAATATTCATCTGATAAACAAATTATATTCGTTTTGGGAGCCTATACTTTATGCCACCAGCCACCTGCCAAGAATGGTAGTTTAGTTTAAGGTATAGTATTATGTGAGTACATAAATATGAATAATTTAGCACCGTGCTGTCACATGCTGTTCGCACATATGCATTTAATTTAAAGTTTAGACTGAAAAAATATTTAAAAAATCAATAAAATTAGAAATAAATTAATTAAAAAAATATTTGAAATTGATTTGACACCAACGCAATGTACACCAAGTGATTTCTTACACAAATCTCAATTTATGGGAAAAAAATTTCAAAATCGTTGTTTTAAGAAAAAAATTGTTATGTCAATTTCTATTACTTATATATGCGGAGTTTAAAAAATAATTAAAAAAAAAATCATCCACCCATTTTCGAAATATAGAATTTTCAAAAAATAATTTTTAAACTTTTTTTTTTTTAATTCCAAAATTAGATTTTTTGAAAATTTTGATATGCAATATTATTTAAACTTATTAGGAGCTTTTGTGTAAAATTTTTATTTAAATTGGAACAGATAATGAGATAGTCAAAAACCCAAAAAAATGGTTCTATAAGAGGTACCATTTTTAAACGATAGATAATTTTTTTCCCAACAATATGATAGATCGTTCTGATTTTAGTTCAAACAAAAATTTTAATCAAAATCGTAGGAGAAAAATGAGATTTTCAATACCGGTTTTTAAACATTTGTATGGAAGTTCGTTAGTTTTGGTTATACAAAAAAATTGTATTTAAAATCAGCTAAATAATATCAAAAAACTGCTGGGTGCTAACTTTAATAAAAATCAATCAAGTCGTTTTCAAATTATTAAGTTCTAAAAAACAAAATGTTTAACTTATTTTAACAATCCAAAAAACTTTTTTTTTTATTTTTGGTGCACAATATTTTCAAAATTAAGTATTGTAAACATTCTCTTTAAAAAATTGATCAAAATCAGTTGAACTGTTTTCGAGAAGATCGAAAATCCAAAAAAATTGTACAATTGGAGGTACCATTTAAAACAATTTTTAAGAATTTTTTTATAAAATTTTATAAAATGGTAGAATTTTTGTAAAAAAGTTACTGATTTTTAAATCCGACTATAAACAAGTTATTCGTGGTTAAACGTCGAAAATATTTTTCGATATAGACTGTTAAAGTACGAATCCTAGTAAGTCGTTTTTGCATGTTTTTCAGAAATTATAAAAAAAACAGCAATTTTTTTTTGGCTATTCTATAGTTTTGAATTCTGTCCTTTTCTGAAAAATATTCAAAACAATATTGTAACGCTGAAATTGTCAAAAGGTGGCTTTTATTCTGTTGATTTTTTTTGTTTGCAATAATATTGTTTTTTTTTAATTTTTGGACTTACAAGGTCCTGCACTTTAATCGTCGTCGATATTCTTACATGATAGTCTATAAAGTGAATTTAAAATATTTTACAAAATCACATTTATTCAAGAATAAATTACGAAAATTAATAGGTATATATTACTTTTGAACAAATTTTTACAATAATAAGATGTTTTATTGGTAGCTTTTAGAGAAAAAAAGTAAATTCTTTTTTTAAAGGGTAAAATATTCTATAAATACTTAAGAAACTTCTTTTTGATATAGAATTCATCATTTAAGAATAAATTGGCAAAAACCGATATTTTCGATATCGATCTTTCTTTGGAAAGCAATATCTTCTAAATGATAACTAACAGGAAAAATTATGCTTTAAAATATTTTGTAGAAAATATCAAAATCTACAAAGCGAATTCAAAATATTTTACAAAACCCAAATTTAAAAAAAAAAATTTTTTTTAATTTTTTAATGACAACGTTAAGAAAAAAGTGAATGATATTTTGTAGAAGAAGATAACGGGTCATTCATTTCGTGGTTTCAAGTTAGTAGCGCTGGCATTTCACACCTCTGTCAAACTCAGCTGTCAAAATATTGGTTGAATGTTTGTCATTTACGATAATGGATCGCTTAACAATCGAACAACGCGTTAGAATTATTAAAACTTACTATACAAACGTGGTAATTCAAACGTAGCCACTTTTCGCGCGTTACGCGATGGTTATGGCAAAAGACCGTGTTTACGCGAATAATCCCCTAACTCTAGACGCATTAAAAACCAACATAACTCAAGTTATGGCCGAGATACCACCCGAAATGTGCGAAAAAGTGTTTAAAAATTACCTCAAAGAATCGCGTGCTGCGAATCTTCCCGAGGCGGCCATTTGAATGATATTGTTTTTCAATTTAATGGCAAAGTCCAAACTTTATAATGAAATAAAATTTCCATCAAAAATGTTTAACATTTTAAATTTTAAATTTACATTTATTTATATTTTTTTTACATCACAATATCTTCTCAACGAACAAGTTTTATATAAAGTACCTTTTTGGTAGCAACCACCTTTTAATAGTTTCATACGAAAAACCGATATTATTGACATTTAACATTTTTTGTGCGATGTGAGATTTATTGGGACTTTTTTTAATTTCAATATTTTGATAAATCAAAGCTCTATTCTAACTTTAAGCTTTATGATTTAAGTCTAGCTTTCTACATTTTTTTGCCTATTTTGACTGGACAATAGACAATAGAGGGAAAATTCGAATTTTTGTTCTAATTTATCTATAAAACGTTAAAAATTATTGACCTCCATTCACTGAACTTACTGTTTTCCTTATAAAACAAATCATCAAACAAACGTCATTTTATCGTTGTAAGAATACCTAATGTAACTTTAATTTAGTTATGTTACCGTTATGTAGTACCTTCGATAGAATTGATGGATATTTAGTGAATCCAGTTGGGTTTGATAGCGTTGTCTATGTTTTTGATTACAGCTATTTAATGTTCCTTAAAAGATCTATAGGTTATCTATACACACACCGTTTAGTAATATCCTAAAAAATTGACTTAAAACTAAAACGGAAAATATTAAAAACACAGCTAACACTAACAATTTCATGGTATACCTTTTTGTAAATCTCTTGGTTTATTTTCTTTTTAAGTAAAGTTTATTTTAGTAAATATTTAAAAAAAAAATAATTTCAAAAATTTTTTAAATTTTTGTTTCAAAATTTTGAGTTTGAAAATTATTTTTTTTAAACTGTAAACTAAAATAACTTAATTTAAAAGGAAACTACAGGAAGAGATTTCAGTCTTTACAAAAAGATATAGCATGGAATTTTAAGTTTTTCCGTGTTTCAATATTTTTTTCTGTTTTAAGTCAATTTTTTTATAAAATTGCCATTCTCAGCTAAACGGGGGGAACAGACCCCCTGCTATACGACTTTTTTTTTCTTTCAATCCAACCTACACGCTCTAGTTTTTTGTCACACCGTATGCGAATCCTTCTGATCTCACTTCCGCTCTTCGCCTTTTCCTCTGAAAATTGAGAGTTAGTTATTTCCCTCAACAGGCTTTAGTATTCATTTATTTTTTATTAACTTAAAAAGACTAGTAATTTGATCCTTATAATACCATACCATAAATTCAGAAAATATGCTTTCTTGCATAATTTCTTTTCTTGCAGCATTCGACCACCTTAATAATTTATTTTTCGAGCTTGACCTTCTACCTATTTCTCTTCTCCTCATTCTTGGGGAAAGTGATTTTTTTAGAAATCATGAATATACAAATATCATCAAATAAGTTTGAAAAAAAACATGCTTGCCCTCTATTTCGTTAACAGTTTTATGAAATTCCATTCAGCATTGATTTTAAATCCCTGGTGAATATTGCTTTGATTACCTACCAGCTACAATAATTCGCAGCTACAAAAATGTCATATATAAATAATTCAAAACTTAAACACAACCCTACTGACCCAAAAACATCAATCCTCAGGGGAAAAATTATGTCTTACACGAACATAAATATCACCCAGAGAAAAAGGATTTTTGAAAAATCACGCATCCAGACAACAAACATGTTTCCACATGTGTTCCTGTCATATAAAATCTGTCATAAGTCACCAATTTGACGTGTGTAAGTTCGTAGAGCGGCAAACTTGACACAAACATATAATGAATAAGAAAAAGAAGAAGAACTAGACGAAGTTAAAACTAAAGATGATAGGAACAGACTACAAACACACTCTAACTGCCATCATCATCAACAGCATCGGCTCATCGCCTAGGGAAATTTCTCCACCAATCAGAGAGCACTTACCGGTTGCCGCGGTTGCGCTTGCGCGCGCTGTCCATCTCATTAATATGCCAAAGCGTTGAGGTTAAACTATTGACATCTCCAAACAGCCGGTGGCGCTTTCTAGAGATATATAGCCAGAGAGCGCTCGGTGTGTATTATAAAAATTAAAATAATTCCCATTAATTATGCAATTAACGTTACCATCTGACAGATTGGCACATTTGTGCAATTCACCGCTAATTTCGTTGAGTTTTCTTCGTCGATTAATTTTTTCTCTCCTCACTAATGCACTTCGGTATAGTAAATAAAATGTGTGATGTGATATGTGACTGCGGGACCCTAGGAGTCCTCTCCATTCATTCATACTACACATAGATATTCATGATGGTCTTTCGTCTTTTTTTTTAACTCAGCCATCAGCTGATGAGAGAGTATATATGCATTCTAATAGAATCTAAGATATGTCTGGCGCTTGTCACGGAACTACCGCGGAATAGCAATTTCGATTTTTTTTTTTGTCTTTCTTTCTTTCTAAATTTGATGTTGATACCTTGCTACATACTCTTCTGCTTCCTCGTCTAGCACGAACGATCAATGAAGCAGCTGGGAGCTTGTCAACGAGATTTGATGGTGAAATCTTCCCAACGAACGTCTTGAATGCTGGTTCCTTTGTTGCACCTCGAGATGCATCCAGTGCCTGCCTATCCATCGATATACCTACAGACTACCAGAATGCGCAGGCATTCTTTGTAAAACATTTTATACAACCTCTGAAGACTATAAACTGGATGGATGATGCTTGATGGTTGATGGTTGGGAAGACAAACGCGAACAGACACAGTATCATCAGAGACAAAATCCACTCTCATAAATATTTGAAATTTTAGCGGTGAATTGAACCCGAATGTGTCATACTTTCTATCGATTGACATCGCTTGACAGGTTGGCAAGATTTTTCCTAAATTCCTGATTTAGATCGAAATTGTTTTAATCTAATGTATGTACCTATTTGATTTGAGCTTCGTTGTGGTGGCGTGCGTTTTAGATAGTTGGGGGAAATGTCTGTCATTACTTAAATTCGTGTTGAAGATTCTCAGAGTTTTAAAACTATTTTCTCATGAAATAGATAATTCGTTTTAATTCGATTTAATTGTATAGAGATACAATATAGCGGGTTACGTTTAGAACGGAAATTCAGATCATTGTCATTTAAAACGGTTCTAGAGAAATTTCTTCGGGAGCTGATGGGACACAGCTATGGATAATTGATTCTATTAAAAGTCAATACCTTTAAAGCGAGTGTGGAGGATAATTAGGAATTAATTTGATGAGGATATTTACACAGCTCTATGCATGTATCGCTGCTAATCAGTGACTATTTGAGTATAGCTGTTTCAAGCGACAAGCGTTGACTTGGTTTGGATTATACCCAAAATTCAGAGGAAAGCATATCTGGTCCCGATGGTAGTTCAGCATTGTGTGCAAGATCCTGCTGTCAAAAAAAAGTCACAATCTTTCAAAGGACCATTTTTTTTAGTATTGAGATGGAAGAGTAGATCATGGGTTTAACGGTTGATAAGGGCAAAATCAAGTAGGTATATCCCTATCATGAAGAAAGACCTTCCAACACAACTGACAGCACTGAGAAGAAACTAAGAATGACTCTTGCCAATATTGCCTGCTTTTTCGGGCTTAAATGGCAATTTAGTATAAATTAAAAAAATAAATTGGTCGGTGCAGCAGCTCGTGTAGAACCAGGGCCTAGTGACTTACAACTTTCAACCATTCCGGTGTGCGTGTTATTGGCAGAAATATAGAGGACCTACAATTTTCTGCCGAATCCGAACGGCTAGAAAGAGAAGAGACTCTTGGAGGATTTGTCAATTCCTCGCAAGAGACAGTAACCCGTGAAAAACATTTCTGTTTTTAGGTGGCATAGGCTGGGAATCGAACCCAAGACCTTCGGCGTAACATGTAATCCTATGTGGTGCAAGGCCTTGGACTTTTGTCAAAAATGAATGAGAAAGGGTGATTTTTGGACCCGTCTGCATAAACCGAGAGAAAATACATCATCCGTGAGCTCTAAAACGACATCGCAACCTAGCCAAAAAGTAGCAAAAAAGCCAGACTGGTTTTGGTTTGGGTTCGAGTTGAAAAACCCAAGTTTCTTCATGCTAGCTGGGTCCCTAATTATACTTTGTCTTCAGTTTGGCAGGCCGAATTGGCTGAGATTGACTTCCACTTACGTTTGTAACCCGAGTCGTAGTCTTCCTCTACTGTGACATTCCTCGGAGGTCGACCATATTTATTTAGCAAGGTTATCTATATATCACTGTAAATGACCCAACTTACCATCATTTAAAATTCAGAAAACCCAAAATCCATAAAATCCAAAATCTCGGTTTTTAATATTTTGGGCTTTAGGGATTTTTAAGTAAACATCCGAGGAACGTCGACGCAGTAGAGGAAGACTACGAGTCAAATAACGAACGCAATTGAAAGAGGATTTCAGTCAATTTGGCATACCAAACTGAATTCAAGTATAGTTGGGGACCGAGGTAGCATGAAGAAACTTGTTCCTTGATGCCCTTATAATTACAACTTAAGTATAAGTATTAAGTAAGTAGATAATGATAGTAGGCTCAAACTTGGGAGCACATTTCAAAATCCCAAATTCTCTAAAATAGCTATGGGTATGAGTATCTCTGATTTATGACTAGTTCTGACATAAAAGTTGTTCGTTTCTTAGCTTGGATCCACATGGACCTAAGACCCCTTAGCTTCTTCAACAACCCGGAACACAAAAATATATGTAGTATTATTCCATATTATTAAATAAAATTTTTGAATTATCATTTATTAATCTAGCGTCATGGTATTAGGAGTGTTGATTTAATTTTACCATAATTTTCCACATTTGTAGGTATAATTGTTATGCTATATTATAGCCGTTGCTATTTATAAATCCCAGAAGACATGCACCCCATCCGGTGTTAGCTGTATAGGTATCGAATATAGAAAGCTTAATTATGGATCCCATTGACCCAGTGTACCTACATATCTAATAATATGTTCGTTTAAGGTTCAGTGGCATAATGCACCATTTCTGACCCCATTCAAAGTGTGTGAGTTTAAGTGTTCGTATTTAATAGCCACCCGCCTCATAAAGGTAAGCTATAGATTTATATAAGTACACCAACAAAACCCAAGAACACCACAAACTGCGGCCTCCTATAATGACGCGTTCAGTTGAATATTTTATGCAAATATCGTTTGACATCGAAGGTGACAAAACAATTGTATATATAGTCAACCGTCGCGTCGTCGTCGTCACCACCATCACAACGCCACTATGCCGTAACGATATAGCAGGAGCAGTCGGCTGTCCTCCCCTTTCGTCCGTCTCCGTCATCAGTGTTGTTGCTGTCACCTTAAAAATGGCCGCAGCAAGACTCCCACTAAAACGCACCGGAATTCATTTCAATGTTTATTTGTTAAGCGTTGTCTAGGCGGCAGCTACTCCAACTCCTATGGTTGTATAGGTATACCTATAAGCTAGACCAGAGCCAAAAGCATTTATTTTATGCATGGACAGGGTTTTGTGAAATCGAATTCACGAAATGCGGAGGGAAACATGGTAAAGTCGATTTGGGGTGCCATAGGTCAGGTGGTGGCGTTGTTGGTGGCAGCGGCAGCGGCAGCGGCGATACGAATTATACCAAGTCACTATACCTAGCTGTATTTTGCTCGGGATATGCATATTTGCATACGATTAGTGGCGATTCAAGGGAAGGGATTTTCCATGTTAGGTGTTGTTTTTGTTGTTGTTAAAATATAGTACGTGCGTGCATTTCCATTGCTAAGTTATAGTGTCTCCAAAGTTCCAATGTCTTGCATAATCAAGAAAAGCCTTGTATCACTTGGTGCTTGGATTTTGTTTCCTCTTGAATAGGTTTATACCTAGGCTATAGATTTTTTTTTTTTCTAAGGTGCACTCGTGTAATGACTCTTCAACTTCAATAAGGTTTAATGAATCTATTTTAAAGTGAAAACATTTATATATCGCTTTTGGTTGGTGGTTTTTAATTCGTGTTTGTTCATCAATATTTTTAGATTTTATTATGAGGAAATAAACAGTGTATAACGTAAACGCAGGAATACTTTTTTATTGAGGGGGCAGTGGATACGAATTAATTTATTTGAATTATTCTGTTTCTTTTAAATATCTTAAACTTAAATCACATTTTTCCTGATTAATCTACAATCGAGCAAGAAAAAGTCGAGAGCGTTATGTTGACAATTTATAGGAGTTGATGGACAATTTAAAATATTCTTTTCTTCAAAAGTGTATTGGCCATATGAAGGGAAACACATACAAATTTAATTTTGCCTCATTCACCTGGCCCTGATCCAGGAAGAAAGAAATTTTAATTAATATCGTAATTAACGTAATTAATAACGTATAAATCATTAATTTTGTAATTTCTTATATTTTTGTATGAAGTTATGTCACAATGAGTTTTTATATCAATTCTAATTTTTTTAATAAATAAGGGGAGGGGGGTGATAGCTTGTAACAGCAATTTTTCTACAGTCGGAGTTCGAAAAGGGGGGGCTCCAAATGTATGATTAATATCGTAAAATCGTAAAAAGGGGTTTTTTGTTGTAAAATATTTGATTACTGATACTTTTGAATGAAATTTTGGAACAATGAGGTTTAGACAGGGTCCTATATTTAGAACACTTATTTTCAGCATTTTTTGAAAAAGGAAGGGGTGCCTGGGAGGTAGTTTTTGTGATTAAAAAATATATTTGAATGAATCAGAATTTTGAAGTCTTAGTTAATTACTAACGATAACAAAATCTAAGTTTTTAATTCTCATGGTTGAAAGGGGAAATCTGGGGGGGGGGTAAAATGGAAAAGTGATTTTTTGATGATAGGACAGATGAGTTTAGTTAGTTTAGTTTTTAATGACTCCTTTATTTCTTAACATAACATTTTGTAATATAAATTTCTTAAGCCTAGATTGGTATGGCCTATATGGCCGTCTACCAGACTGACATTTTGAAATATGATTGCAGTAATAAAATAATACATTAAGTGTTAATAATTTGTACTGTGTTAAATCACTAAAAATCTTCTTCAAGGATAGCTTTTCTACATCGTAGTGCTGCGACAATGTAGTTGTAGAGTGCATCCCATCCCTGGTCGCCGTTGAGTATGCTGAGCATTTCTCTTTCTTCCAAGCTGCGCTTGCTGAAGTATCTCAACCGAAATTCCGTCAGTATTGGGCATATCCCAATAAAATGAAATGTATCTTCACGCGCTTTCAAATTACATAGACCACACAGTAAAGGCAGATCTGGTCGGTGTGGGACAAAATTGAGATTTAGCAATTCTCCTCTCGCTTTATTGAAAATAATGCTTATTTTGTTTAATGAGTTTCTATTTAGAAGGTACGAGTTCTGCTGTAGGTTGTAGCTCAGGCGGCTATAGTAGCATCTAAACAGAGAAGAGCTGGCTTCCGATGCATATCTTTGAAACAGGATGGTTCCAAACTTCTCCAAGATCTCATTAAACTTATTCCTTAATATTGACGGTTGCTCCCTTGCCGTTATGTTTATGGTCATGCCACAGGTTGTGGCAAGGCTAGCCCATTCTCCGAACATTGTTCCTTTTCTTTGGATATCCGCTTTTAAAACTCTTCTTAGTAATCTGTTTTCTTCCATTTCCATTATCATTATAATGTAGTTAAAGTGCAGTGCAAGGGTGTCCATAATCAAAGGTGGTGTTCCTGTTTCTAGATAGACCATATAATTTGGAGTATTCTTTGGTAATCGAAATATCCTTTTAACGAAATATCTTAGAAATTTTTCCACAGTTTCATAACAGATGATATAACAGGGTTTGGCCAGAAGAAACTTTTTGAAGAAGGGGGGAGGGGCGTTGGTTAATCGATTTTTTTTTAAATAAAACAAACATTTCAGCATGTTTTCTAAAGTTTGTTTTTAAGTTGATAGTATGCATGTAGGGTCTGAATATTTTTGCAACATATTCACATTTATTAGCCAATTTTTTTTTCCAAAAATATGAAAAGCCGTTTTTTACATTTTAGAAAAAAAAGATCTAAAGGCTTTATTTTTCAAAATAAAAACTCTACTTTATTATAATTTTTTGAAACAATAAATTGTAAGAAGAATTTTTGAAACCTGACCAAATTTTAAAATAAAGATTTTCGAAATATAGAAGGCTAGATTTTTTTGAATTTCACCGAAATTTGAAATTTTGGACATAGGGATTCAAAAATTTGGAAAAATGTTCAGAACCTGAAAATTTTTTAAAAACTTTTCAAAAAAGGAAGGTTTAAGTTAAAACGTTTCTTTTGGTCTGAAACCCCAATTTTATAATAATATGTATTTTCAAAAAAAAAAAAAAGAAAAAAGTGTGAGTTCAGGGACTCACGGTTAAAATGTGTAAATCAAATTAGATATTCAAGTGCTGGTTTTACATCACAGAATGCGACGAGTTCGATATGTCAACCAAATTTTAACCCAAACTCAACTCGATTTTTCGATTTAGTTTGAAGTACGAACGACCGTACCCAATATTGAACGTATCCAATTTAAATGAACGTATCGTAACGTGTTAGATCAGGACGTAATGTGTCCACGTTTTTAGTTTACCCTTCCGCCGGATTAGATGTTTATACATCAAAAGTTGGAACAAAGTGGACCAACTCGGGGATAACCAGCGAAAACTTTAAAAATAGCAAATACAAAAAAGGATGGCTAACTTTACACCTATAATCCAATCTGAAGCAATAGCAATAGCAACTTCTAACCGGTCTTTCAAAAATATCTTCAACAATCAACAAGTTTTGACTATAGATTAGGTCTGTTTATTTAATGTTTGGGAAAAAGTTCGGGATAAAGTTCGGGAAAAAGTTTGGGCTCGAGCTTTTGATGTTCTTGTTGTAATTGTTGACCAAAAATGAAAAGTAAAGAAACGCCGCTTTTGGGATGTTTCTGATTTGTTTCTGGGCAAATGTCACATTTGAAAACAGAAATTATTAGTGGTTTGACAAGCAAGAAAAAGCGTCAGGTAATATCTTTGGGTAAATTCTTGCAGGAGGGGAAATTAAATAAATTTAAAAAAAAAGTTAAAAAATCTGGCATTTTCGTGCAGGAAAAAGGTAAAGAAACACATTTTGGGTAGATTTGGAATACCACGGGATTCCGCGGGCGAATAAAGAAACAGACCTATTGATATCTGAAAATCGGCCTCCATGCTTGTTTCCCAGAAACTATAATTTGTCACAAAGTAACAGAAAATGTCAAAAAAACATCCCTGAATAGTGATTCCAGCTTTGGTAGTATAGATATGTGTTCCCTTGATAGGATACAACTTGCACCTCGTTAACATATTTTATGGTCTTTTTTCCTTAAAGGCTTATGTCTAATTGGTTCAAACTTAATTGCATTTGCTAAACGATTTAAAAAAAAAAAAAAAAACATCTCTGCTCTGCTCATTGTTGTATCTATATATTTGCCCATCACTGCAGCTCTTCAGACCTAAACTTCTGCCTTATTAAAGTTAAATAATCACTTGCAAAGACCGAACCCTAAAATGGGCTGCAATTACATGTGTTTACATCAGGAGTAATGGTTTCCAATTGTGGTCAACAGTTCAGTGCGGGCAGTGGTACGAACATAGTGAAGAATATGCACATCTTCTCTCATACTAGGTATACCATACTGATTCTCATGTGTCCGGAAGTTAACTATAACATCATCGATCATCCGTTCCAAATGCGATAATGTCCAAGTATGAGTTCTCTTTTCAAATGCATATATTTACTTTGGCTAACGTCGTAGCCGTCGTCGTCGTCGTCGTTGTCTGTCTGTTTGTCCGGTCCGTCCTTATGGAAACGAAACGATTACGTAAAATGTTACATTCCGCCGAGAATAGTCGCATGGATTTTTTCTCGCCATCACGCGAAGAAGAGATTTCCATGCGAGCATTAGTTGCTTATGCTTTGCTGCAGTTATACGACAATCCATCTCTGCCACAAGAACTGAGGAACTTCTTTTCTTTTCCAAAGTGTTGTGTACCTATATAGAAGCCCATCCATCGATCGATCGGTCAGAAGAGTCGTCTTACACACTCACGCATGCGCATATACGGCCATTGCGTTGCGTAGCGTCGTTGTTGTCGTCTCGTTAGTTGCGGGTTGGTTGGTACTTGGAACTTCAGTCAGCGCTTTTATGGAGGAGTTAGCGCGCGTAATGAGGCCTTAGCGAAATAATTGAGCTGCCAGCCGCTAGAAGACATCTCTAGCAAGTGGATATTGTCACTTGGCTGCATGTAATCCGCATGTAATCGCAGAATTGGAAGAGCATATAACGTTTTCTTTTCCCCGCTTGCTAGCGATGGCAACTCCATCTATGGCCAAGTTGGAATGCTTAATATGAGGACGTTCATTAGGAGCACGCTTTTAGGGGAGCGTTTATTGAATTTTTCACACACCATTGACCGATCGAGTGGAATCGAACATTTTATTCGCGTTTGAGAATAATATGCGCGTCGCTTTGAGTTGGAAAATACCTCCACCACAATAATGGGTCCACTTTTGTTGGCTTTCTTATTTATGATCGACATTATATGCGTTGCGTTCACACTTCTATAAGTAACTCTATATCGTGGTGCAGCATCAGAGTAGCGATGTGACATGTTACTGATGTCAGAGGCATATAGGCGAAGCCACCAAACGGCCAACAAGAGTCCAAGAAGACGCTTTCGTGCTAATTAAGCGATTGCGTTTGACTTTTATTAGCGCGCGAGTGCATCATGTGTCTAAAGGCGATCCGTCAAAGGATATATGATGCCATGGACCACGCGCATTGAGCGTTATTGAATAACCATCCGTTCCATCGTGAAGAGAGCCTCTATGGTTATGGTTTTTTTTTTTTCTTTTGCTTAAATGTTGCGAGGTGTCATGTTGAACGTGCGATGCTGTCCACTTGCTGAAGACATGACACACGTGAATACAAGACCAACACAAACAACAAAACAACAAAAAAACAATAACAATAATAAACAAGTGACACAATGTGTTCAAATTATAACCTTTTATGGGAAGAGCTGGCGGGTATAGATAGCAATTGGACAGATATCTTTTTAGCGAAAAACTTGATGATGATGGTTAGATAAAGTTAATTATCAATTAACAGGATTAGTGAAGGTACATGGTCAAAGTCGTATCGTCGCTAATGTAGGTATACAATTTATTGACATTTTGTTCGGTGTTTGACGATAGAATGGAGGATTAACTGCAGTTCCATCGGATTAAATTTTATAACGGTTGTTGGTGTTTTAATAGCGTGAAGGCGGAAGAACAAACATTTATAAGTAGTACATGTGTCATCAGTAACGAAAAGAAATAGTTTATTGTTTTTTACTTATATTATATTCTTTAAAGCTGTTGAACTATAAAGTTGGGTTATTCAGGCGAAGTAATAGGAACGTTTCTTTTACAAGAGATTGGCTGAAGGAATACAAAATTTACATATAATTATGTACGTATACATCACACAGAAAACAATAAATAATTTTATACAGGGTGTTTTACATAAGATGCGACGCAAAAGACTATAAGGTATGTCAAGCCATACCTTTAAAATTCAAAATTAAAAAAAAAAGTTAATAATTTTGTTCAAATTCAAACTAATGTTCTTCAAAATTTTACGTATCAGAGCATGCGTCAGGTCATGCGTAAGGTCATGCCTGCATCAGGTCGTACGTGCGTGTATATGTATAAGGTCGTGCGTGCGTGTGTGTTTCAAGACCTTGTTATACAAAACCAAGACCGAAACCAATATTTCAGCAATCATATAGTCTATTAAGCATTTGTTGCTCTTATTACATATAATATTATTCATATTTAACAGGATAACAATTCATAAAATGGTTTCGTTTTGAAATTAATGGAAATTAATGGAGAACATTGTTTAACTTTTAATATATAATGCTCTTACCCCCAACTAATGCAGGGTTAAATGAAAAATGAAAGTTGACATTACGATGATAGCGAAGTCGAAAAAAGTAGGTCTCGCAATTCTGTCTGTTTGTCCTGTCATATCCTATCCTTTCGACTACAGTCCAAACGGGTGGGTCGATTGTCTTTGGTTTTTGGGCATCGGCCCCATATAAACATTTGTTTATCAAATTATGAAAATCTTATTTTGCTCAAAAACGTGCCAACACCTTTTTTTTAAATTCAGTAAAAAAAATTCGGAAAAATGATTTTAATTGGACCTCCCATAAGTCCATTTTCTGACTACCTATGATTTTCTCAAAAATGACTAATTTTGACCAATTTTTTTTATAGGAAATCTTTTAAGAAGTTTATTAAGTTTTGTATACCAAAATAATTTTTTTTTTGGATTATTAAAAAAAGTTTCAAATTTTTTCAGAACTTAATAATTAAAACGACTTGGTCGATTTTTATTCAACTTGGCACTCAGCAGTTTTATAACATTATCCAGCTGTGATTTTTAGTAAAAATTATTCTTATAACCAAAAATAACGCTACCTCCCATACAAGTATTTTACCGCTTTTATAGGCAAGGAAAATCCCTTTTTTTTCTCAAAAACGGCACCTACGAATATGATTAAAATTTTTATGTAAGCTAATGTTAGTACGGTCTACTATATTATTTGGAAAAATGTATCTATCGTTTGAAAATGGTATCTCTCATAAAACTATTTGTTTGGTTTTCGACTAACGCATTATTTGTTGAACCGATTTTAATAAAAAAATTTTACACAAGAGCTTCTAATAAATTTAAATAATATTGCATATCAACATTAAAAAAAAAACGAACTTTGAATTTAAAAAAAAAATCGATTTTTTTTTTTGAAAATTCTCAAACGATTTTTAATTTTTTTTTTTTTTTTGCATAAATTGAGATTTGTGGATGAAACCAGATGGTGTACATTGCGTTGCTGTCAAAACAGTGTCAGATGTTGTTTAATCAATTTATTCTTAACTACATAGATATATTGATTTTTTAACAATTTTTTAGTCTAAGTGTAAGACCATGCATACCTACTTTAAAACCACAGTGTGATCGCACATAAGAACAAATTCATGCGACCCATTAGTGCATTTAATTTTTTTTTTTTGATTTTCGTTTTCTCGAAAACTGTTCCGAATGATTTTAATAATTTTTTTTTATTGAAAAGTTTAAAAAGTATTATAAACCAAAATGTTGGAAAAACTATATTTGGGATTTTTAAAAACAATTTAATTTTTATTTTTGGAAAACTCAATAAGTATATATTTTGAAAACGACCAGATTGATTTTTTATTAAACTTGGCACTACGTTTGTTTTTTTTTTTAATAATCTATGCCCCCCTAATATACCTTAATATACCTATGTATGTTTAACAAAAATTATTCCTATAGTCAAAGTTAACGGTACCTAACATCAAACCCGTTTAAGTCAATCTTATTGTTCTCGAAAACGGCTTCAACGATTTTGATACAAAAAATTTATATTTATGTATATGTACCTACTCATTTTTATACGATAAACAAATTTGAAGATATAAATTTCACAATAAACCATTATTGACGTTTCCTCTCATATAATAATTTTTTCGATTTACGGTTTTATTTGTTCAACCGATTTTAATTGAATTTTTTTTGAAAAAGATTTTAATAAGTTTAAATAAAAATTATATAAAAACATTCTTTCATTTAAATTTTTTTTATTTGAAAATTCGATATTTTAAAAATAGGTGGATGATTTTAAATTAATTTTTTATATCCGCATCAATTAATATCAAAAAACGACATACCAATTTTTTTTCAGACTGCTTCAACGATTTTTAATTTTTTAAAAGAAATAAATAGTTTATTTTTGTTACAAGCTGTTCTTGAAAATCAAAAAAAAACCTCCAGTATGGTTAAAATAAATTTCATATTACCTTTTCAAAAATATAAAACTCAACTACATCAAAAATAATTTTTTTTGCAACTTATTGTTGAAACATCTAATTTTCTGTTTTTATATCTGTCCAACATTATTGTTTTACCTATACGGTTCGCTTAATTTAATTTAAAGTCTATCGATAATTCGCCATTTCCAAATCAAACTCATTACTAAATTAAAATATTTTTATTTATTTTTTAGTGACTTAATTTTTAAAATCGTTTTGCTTCGCGTCAGAATTTAATTGAACTGCAAAAAATTTTTAACCTGAAATCACAAATATTGATGTCACACCTTAGATTCGATTCGACTTCCTATAAACCTACCAAGATTGAAATTTCATTCCAAATGAATCCGCATAGTCTCAAAATGACAGACATTTGAATGGTAAGTTGCGAAGCACGCTAAAGTTACAACTTCATGCCAAACTGAACTGACATTATACAACAATTTTAAATGTCCATTTTCTAAAGTGTCGGCGGCGGCGGTCGCCGCTAGCCAGCGAACGAGTGTTATGGTCGCCGCGCCAGTTAGTCTAAATGGCATAGGTGATGCGAGGCGAAATCCGCTACTGAATTATTGCCTCGTGAATTTGCTTTATTGGAGGCAGCTTCAATTCAATGCCGCATAGACATTAGACACAAACCAAACGCGTCGATTATTCTGTCAAACTGCATCAGTTGAACAGACGCGCCAGAGTAATAGTTCTATATGTTCAAGTAGCCAGGCGCGAACACTTGTAATTCGTGACATCCGCGTCTTATGTCGTCGTCGTCTTCGTTGTCCTTGGATGGTGATGTCTATGGAAGTTTAATAAAACATTTGTGACTCGAAAATAAATCTCAATTCACACCATTATCGCCACCTATGAGTGAGAAATTTAATGCCGTAGATAAATATTAGAAAACATCAAACCAACACGAGAAAGAATGTTCTGAGAAGCGATTCATCGCTCCAATTGGAATGTGAACTAATTTCCAATAGGTTCTAATAGAATGCAATGTGTAGGTATAAGGATTTGAATTAATTGCTGACTTTTTTAGCAAGTTTTTGAAAAAGGAAATAAAATGTCGTTTTCTGGGGCCCAATTCAACCAGATTCATAAAACCCTTTAAGCGACGTAATTTAGAGGTTTAAACAAAACTTATGTTTTTCTTCTAATTATAGGTTCACTGCCTCGAAAAGCGACCGCAATACTTCAATTAAATAAATGCTTGCATATATTGCAGGATTAAGCTTTTACAATCATCCTCTTCTCATTGAGACACAGCATCAATTTCAGTTTTCAGACCCGATAATGTAGCAAAATGGAACAACAGCAGCAGTATAACATTAAAATCATTTGTTATATCGGAGGTGCACAGCCGCAGCGGCAACTCCTCCACCATGGGACCAATTAGCCCTTAAGCATATATTCGGACGCATATATAGCCAAGATGAACCACAGAAAAAGATTATGATGGAGGAGTATAAGCCTTGTACCCACATCAAATTCATTCGATGCCGCCAACAAGTTCCTCATATACCTACTCTGATGCAGCAGACTTGCATTATTATTACACCGCCATACTGGCCGCCACGCCGCACCGCCGCCGTCGCGCCAGTACTACCATACCACGTGCCAAGGGCGAAAAGTCAATTCTAATTATTTTACATTTTAGTTCGGCGATTAAAAAATGATTCACCCATCCAATATGCTGCATTGGGCTCCAACAGGAGGAGACTTAAATTCCACCCGCAGGGCAATCGGATTGAATACCCGTGTTTCTGTCTGCGGGTTTAAAAAAAAAAAATAAAATGAAACATGAAGAGATGTTGCAGCGCGCAGCCGCAACGCCCACACCAGAAACTGAAGACTGTATACCTATCCTACTATACTTGACCATTTATAGCTATAATGTCTATTGATTTGAAGTTTTTGTGCGGGAGCCTTGACTTGAATGAAGGTAGAAAAAAAAAAAAAAGAAAAAACAGGAAGAACGCTCAACCCTTGGGGCAAATTTGTTCGTTAAAGAGAGTGTGGGTTGATGTTTAAGAAAAATTTGAATATCAAATTTACAGCTAAAGAGGGTTGATCTTGGACCCTAAAATAGATAACTTGAGCTTGATTATTGTAATGTTGACGTATCGTAATAGATGGGACAGAATAACCTTAGGACAAATAGATTGAAAAATTAATTAAATCAAGAAACCTGAAATTAATTTTGTGTTCATTTCTTAGAACAAATTTTAAAGTTGAAAATAAATGAAAACCGAGTGAGTATACAACAGTTTTGCACTTTGATTTATTTTTGGCTTTTTAAATTGATCCTTTAACATTTAAATAATTTTAAATTCAATAAGGTCAATAATAATTATTCGAAAGCTTAGATATAAAGGGTCATTCATTTCGTGGTTTCAAGTTGGTAGCGCTAGCATTTGGCACCTGTCAAACTCAGCTGTCATTTGAAGTGTCATAATATTAGTTAAATGTTTGCCATTAACGATAATGGATTGTTCAACATCAAATAACGCGATAAAATTATTAAAACTTACTACAAAAGTGGTAATTTAAACGTCGTGGTCGTCATAATCGACCGACTACGCAAGCAATCGGTAAAATTGTGAAGAAATTTGAAGAGAGTGGAAGCGTTTCTGATGTCGTAAGGACTGTGCATCATCGTAATGTACGTTCAGTCGAAAATATTGCAGCTGCAAGTGCAAGTTGCAAGTTTGAAGATCCCAATTTTTCGATTTTCCGGCCTTCGCATATATTCTTTTTCTCTGATGCTACGCAAAAGACCGTGTTTACGCAAACAATCTTCGAATTCTTGGCGCATTAAAAACCAAAATTACTCAAGTTATGGCCGAGATTTTTTTTTTTTAAACACAAACACAAACATATATTTGCCAGTAAGACCTGATTCTTATAAATTAGGCAATGTTAGAAGGAATAGAAGGATAGGATAGATTTTTGTTGGCACAGTGGATTAAGAAATTAGGTTTTGATTTTTCTCATTAAATCCCAGGGGTGGCGTTCAGTTGAGGGAATATAGAAAAGAATGCTGCCTATAGACTGGGGATCGAACCCACACATCTAAGTTAGCAGTCAAGCACTACTTCCACTGCGCCGGGGCCACCGCCCGAAATGTGCGAAAAAGTGGTTAAAAACTACCTCAGTTATGAGAATAGGTCGTAAAATATAAGTGAAAAGGGCGTCGCTATACATACATTTTTTTTTTACTTTTTACGAAATTTTAATTTTGTATTTTTTTTTTTAAAGCCTACCTAGTAATAAATAAAATGCACGACTGGGTCACACGAACTTGCTCTTATAATTGCAATCACACTGCGGTTTTAAAGTCTGAATAGTTTAAATCTATTTTTAAAGAAATAACACATAATCACATTGAACCAATAAGTTTCGTAGATAGAATACAAAAGTTTATTGGGACAGTGAATTTTTGTAATCGATTTTCGTCCAATAAACTGGTTTCTTGTGCCAATAAGCTGGTTTATTGAACAAAAAGCAGTTTATTTGCCCTAATACACGTTTATTGATAAAAGGAACAGTTTACTGATCCTGTTTATTAATTAATTTATCTTTAACAAAATTAATTTGTTGCGGCAATGTACTTTTTTGTTGTTTTTGTTTGAAGGAACGAATTTGTTAGAACAATAAACAGTTTATTGAATTGACCAATTTCGTTTCTTGTGCAAATAATTTCAATAATAATTTCATTAAGCAAACTTATTTGTTGAGCCGGTAAAATAATTTATTAAATTGGAAAAAAATTGCTTTCAATTTGCACTCTTCCTTCCCTTTACTAAATATTATCAGTTTTTCCATTTATTGTTCCAACAAAGTTTTTGAAGTTTATATCACTTGAACTTTGAAAATCAATTCAAATTACCTTAACTCCAAAATGCGTTTCGCCCAAGTACGACAGTTGGACTCATTAGTAAGATGATGGCATATCATCCTAAGACGCAAATTATGGTCGATGCTTACCGACTCTTATAAAAATCAGAACATGAACATACTGTGAATTTTATTGACATTTAATAACTTGTTTATTGTGCAAATAAACACATTTATCAAAGTATAAAAAAGGTAGTTTTATAAAATAAAAATGTTTGGCGCAATGTATGAGTTTATTGTTTCAAAAAAAAAATTAATTAACACAAGCATCCCTTCATAAATTTTTAAATTTTAATTTTCAATAAACGGAGTTTAACTGAGCCAATGAAGTAAAGTTTCTTAAGTAGAAATTTTAAAAACTAAAAAAAAATGTTCGTAATATGAAAAAAAAGTTTATTGAGGCAACGAAAAAACAGTCAATAAACGGTGTTTAGCTATTGATATTATAAACGTATTTTTTTTCCAGAGCATATTTTATACCACCTTCTAAACGGAAGTCTAACATAAGGTACTTTTATGTATAAGTAATAAATGTAAGGAAATTGTATTGACTTGACCAATGCGATGGACACCATCTGATTTCTTAAATAAATTTCAATTGATTAGAAAAAAGAATTAAAAATTGTTGATGCGTTTAAAAAAAAAATATTATTTTATAATTATATAAAATTTTGAAAAAATTTTTAAGACAAAAAATACGGTGACACGCCATTTTAGTATTTATTAATGCGGAGTTTAAAAATTAATTTTGAACAAAAATTTTAATTTTTTTGTAAATCCATTTTTTTTATTTTGGTATGCAGTGTTATTTAAATTTTTTATTATTTAAATTTGTTATTTAGCTTTTTTATGTTAAAAATTTCATTAAAACCAGTTCAACATTTAATTAGAGTCGAAAACCAAACAATGGTTCTATGACAGGTACCGTAAATAATGGAATGATATATAAAATTTGTTTCAATAATATGGTAGATTGTACTGATGTATTAACTCACATACAAATTTAAATTAAACTCGTAGAATCCCTTAGTGCCTCAGATCACGCTTCTGCGTTCAAATACAGTCTATCCGCACATAAAATATTTTTGCTAGGGTTGTACTTCTTCCGAGGAAATAAGAAATCTTCCTAAAGAAGATAACTACATATTTTATCATGATATGGAGGCTTATCTTAACTGGTTGGACTCATATGGTCTTATTTATAAACGTTGTATAAATTTCGACAACTGTCCAACTTTGGAAAATGTGTTAAAAAAACTTGTTTATTATTGTCTTATAGCTGCCTAACTGAGACACAAAAGTAGATTGTCTTAACTGTGAATAATGTGATATTTATTTTTATTAAATAAAGCATATTTCCACCAATTTGAAAATAGTTAGACAGTGTCTAAGTAGACAAAAATCTAATAAATACGACTGCCTATGTTTAAGTCACTATCCACATTTTATTTTATTAATCAACTACGCAAATATATTTTTTTTAAAGTTACGTTGTATTTACAAAAAAACAATAATATTATACATAGGTACCTACATTGGCTTCCTGAAAATGAACAAAATAACCGCCTTAAATTACCCAATTATTTAAATTATAGCTTTTCTTCCATATTGTTCATTTTATGGCTTAAAAATTACCATAACACTTCCTTTTGTTACAGAAAAAAAAATAATAAAGAGTAAGTCTCATTTCACCCAAAATCAAAACCGGATTGCTTTTGTTTTGCTTTGCTTTGTTTTCACAAAATCATACGAGTGTATAGTTTATTTTCATGTATCACCTTACCGGATGCTAACTCTTTTTTGCAAAAAAATCTTATTTCTGTGTTGTGTGTTTTTTTCTTTTCTTCGACGTATAAATGTAGATCACATTTCAATTTCACGCCCATTACCACGTGCTTGCTGAGGTATAAGAATATAAAATCATAAAATGCAACAAAATATCTATACATCACCCACGCGCATAACACATCCTCTCCAAAGTGATTCCTATATATTTTTTTGTTCTTGTCGCTTCCAGTAAAAAAGGCGCCAATTTACACACAATTTTTTTTACGACACGTGCTTCGTCAAATTATCACAAGGATCAACACAAAAAAAAAAGTATATATTCTTCCCAACTATGATCACCCTCACTCAAAATATCGCATGATCGACGAACGTATACCTACCTATCTTCTGTGTCGATTCCATATACATACGTAACGTACATCATCGCCAAGATCCAAAGATACACAATAAAGTACAAAACTGCTGCTAATAATGCTTCTGTTCCATTCATCGAAGGCGAATACAAGAGGCGAAGGGTATTCGAACGATTCTCAACATCAGCTGGTTTATGATCTCCGGTACCGTACCGTGTGCCAAAGATTGAAGGAAAATTGGCGCGCTGTCAGATTGCATCATTATGCATTGTTCGTCATTTCAAATCCTTAATCACACAAAGCAAAAAGGGACAGACAAAAAAAATCGAATGAAAATGGGGAAGCACGACAAGGAACAGAAAAATGAATTATATATATTATATTTTAAAAGGACACCCGCATGCAGTAATTCGTATCTTGTGTGTAAACAGTATCAAAAAAATGTCATTTTATTTCGTCACAGGTATCCTGTTACCACAGAGAGAGGGAGTCCTCTGGATATAATTTATGGACTTCATGAGGCTCAGTTTTTGTTCTTCCGACACGACAGCAAAAAAAAAAATATATTCAACCAGTGCAACGCAATGCATTCAGCAGCGTCCAGCGGAAGAAATATTTTTTTTTTTTTAAGGAGGAATTCCTGTATATTGAATTTCGATTATGATTTTTACACTTTTTTGTTTTCAGAATTAAAAATTATTCACTAGCGTAAGCATTGAAGAAGTTCATTAAGCAGTAATTTTTATTAGGTGTTCTTAACGATTATTGCTGCAAAACAAAAAGGGTAAAATTATTTTTATTACTTAGGATAAGAAAATTGATATTGGCAAATTTTTTGCATCGGTTAATATAATATTGTTTCTTAGTCGAGTAGGTATATATTGAGTACAAAGTCTGAGAGGAATCCCTATATATGAGATTGAGAATCCGAATTTAATTAAGAAGAAAAAAAAGGAAGAAGGGTTTTGAGTAACTGCATATTAAAGTATGTAGCTAATTTTATTTTTAAGTGAAGCACGACAAAGTTGATCTTTGAAAAAAAGATGCTTCCGAGTTTTTGTGGTTTAACCGATTTTAATATTTTTTTATTTGATATATGAAACGATTAAGTACCTTAGTAGCTACCTTAATTAAAGGTTAAGATAAAGGAAGGGCTTGAAAAATAGTAACATTGGAAATGCGTATACATCAATGGTTGCCGTGAATAAGTATAGATAAGTCAAGATAGGTTCATCCAGAATGAATAAATAATAATATTTATAATTAAATCAACAGTACCTATAAATTATTTTACGCAATTTTACAGTACATTTGTAATACTAACATTACTACTAATACATACGAACTATAGCATTGTAAATAAAAAGATTGAAAACAAGCAACAACACTAGAAATAAAGATTTAAAAAAAAATCATAATTTGAATTGAAAAATTTTTAAAAAATAATTAATTTTTTTCTTATTTTTAACCATTAATAAAAATTAGTTCCTAAATTAAAACATTAAAATATGTGATATTTCACTTTCAGATCTTTACGAAAATGTAGGCACTACAATCAACAAGAACTCGGGAGTCAGCAGATATTTAATTATTATTTTTTTCAAAATAGCTTTTTACGGCCTTTAGTCCACAAAAATTTAGGCGTTTCGTCCCGGCGATCTCACTTGGACTCATCAGTTGACTAGTTAGATGGACTGAACTTAACAAAAATTGCGTATTGACAAGGTCCTCACTAGTCCAAGTGAGATCGCCGGGACGAAACGCCTAAATTTTTGTGGACTAAAGGCGTTAAAAACTATTTTGAATCAATAATTCAACAAGTCCAATATTATTTTTTTATTTTTTCAATTATTCGTCACCAGATATTCAATTATTATTTTTTCAATTATTCGAAAAACAATAGGATAAATTTACTTAGAAAAGTGCAACAAACAGCCTTGGGAGAAACCATCAGTTATGAAAGGGACAAGCTTTAGAATACTGTCCTTAATTTAACATTTGTTGTAAACACTATTTATTACTATTTTTATGCTAATTTTGGTTAGGGTAAATGTGGGTGGGATAGCATACCTTTTTTATTTTCCAATATTTTCCAAAGTAAAAA
Source organism: Epistrophe eligans (assembly GCA_951394125.1). Taxonomy (NCBI): domain Eukaryota; kingdom Metazoa; phylum Arthropoda; class Insecta; order Diptera; family Syrphidae; genus Epistrophe; species Epistrophe eligans. The sequence continues at coordinate 36,385,969 of OX596029.1, forward strand.
ACACAATTTTTTTTAACATAACATGCATACATATTATAAATTGAATTACTTATGTAATATTAATTATAATTTTCTAAAGTTTTAAAAATATTATTTTTATTTTTAATTTAAAAAATAAAAAGTATTAAGAAAAACCATATCCCCCTATAGGGTGGGAGAGATGGTGTGCCCTCGTGAGTAAAATGTTTCCGGCTGTATTTTAGTATACGCTGTCACATTCTTTAAAGTTATGGTTGCGGCAAAGTTCGTGGACATAGCTATTTATTGACGTTATTAACTGCTGCTTTGAACGAATTTTATGGCTAATAGCCCCGGTTATAAATAGTTTTTTTTTATAAACTGTTACCAATTCTATTTTGTTTTAATTTGTTTTAAATAAAACGATTTTGTACATGGGCGTCAGGGAATTAATAAAAATCACATCGATCCAAACGTTTACTTAGTTCTCTAAAACTTCTTTTTTTACCTATATAATTTCATAAAACACAAGGCTTATAGTAGAAGTTCCCGCCATAGGAAGACCTACCCTCATCGAGTTACCGGATAAGTGGTATGCAGTTTTTTAGATAGTGTTTTAAATAACATTTTGCGCAAGGGTTGCCTGGCGAAATATGGTCAAGGCATAGGGTTGCCACGTTTTAAAGGTCGATTTTTAGGTTTTTTTAATTAAAAAACCTGGTAGGTTTTAGTGCTAAAAAAAAAGTATCATATGAAAGAAAACTTTATTTAATTTTTTTTTTTAATCGGAATTTCAATAGGGTTAATTAGGGCAAAAGAAGAGAAAGGTCTAGATTCTATTTTCAAAACGAAAAGTGATAGAGAATTTTTTGTTTCTTTTATCGATAGATCATGTAAATACAAGAAAGTCACATATATATAAGAAAATTCTAGAAAATCTAAAATTTGTGATAAAAACATTTTAAAGTCAAAAAATGAAAAATGGACGATGGAGAAAAAAATCACATAAAATCAGGGAAATGTTTTCTAGAAACAAATTTTTTATTTTTGAGAAGCCGATAAAAAATAAAAAGATCCGTTTTTGCAAAATTTTTGATTTAAGCTTTTTTCTTGGCTAGGTGAATTTTTGAAAAATCAATATTTTTTAAATCAATTTTCTTGTTTTTTGATTTTTTTTTCCTTTTTACTTAAATTAATATTTTAAAAACAAGAGTCGGAACTTTGTCATTTTTCCTAAGTTTGAAGACCTCAATTTTGATAATCCGATATATACATAGAACCCGAGATATAAGCTTTTTAAACTAACCATTTGGCTTCTTTGAAAATTTTTCGCTAAGCAAACAAAATCGTATTTGTAATCTCTTTTGGAGATTTTTTTTCAATTATTGTTTGTTTAGTGAAAAGCTTATATCTCGGGTTCTATAGATCGGATCATCAAGATTGAAATCTTTAAGCTTATGAAAAATGACAAGGCTCCAATTCTTGTTTTTAAAATATGAATTTAATTAAAAAGGAAAAAAATCAAAAACATAGAAAAATTGATTTAAAAAATACGAATTTTTCAAGAATTCATCTAGCCAAGAAAAAAGCTGAAATCAAAAACTAGTCAACAATTAGCGTTCTTATTTTGGTCCTAAAAAAATAAAAATAAATTATACCAATAACTTTGAAAATTAATAGTGCAAAATTTAATCACAATATTTTCTCAAAGTGTTTTGCATACATACAAAAAAAAGAAGTGTTTTCGAAATAAGATTAAAATCTGTAAAGCCATTATTGAGATACACGAATAAAACAAAAACAATTTGTCATATATTAGATCCAGCATTTTTCCAAATTTTTAAGTGCGACAGACAAAATATTAAAAAAGGAATGTGAAACTTGCAGAATGTTTTTTAGTTATTTCTTAAATTTCGTTCAGCACTCGCGAGCATTAGAATTTAAAAAAAAATCAGTAATAAGGACCAACCTATAATAAACCTATTTCCATTTTCTGAAGGAGAAAAAAAGTTCTTAAACAAATTATATAATTTTTCAATATTTATTTATATCTTGTTCAACAAGGATTCTAATTGAATTTTGAATTCTTTTGTGAGAAAAAGATTATTATTTTTTGATTTTTTTTTTTTCAAAACGAACGTAAATAAAATAAAATTCAATTTCCTATTTTGCACATTTGCGTTTCGACCTTGCACCCCTCCAGAATATTGTTTAGCCTTCAATTTCCAACTTGATGGTTAAAAGATTCCCGCAGCTGCCACCCATTCTCTCCATTCTTTCTCCTTAACAAATCAACATAGAGGCTAAAGATTATATATTATAAAAAATCCTTAAGAAGATATTAAGAATGAAACAAGACATAAAAACCTTCGTCTTTGATTCCATATATGTATGTATGTCTATACCTATGAGTATAAACCATGTAAAAAGAAGTTTACCTACAACCACCACCTCGTGCTCTGGATTTCTGTGTAGGAAAAATCAATTTGGCGTGAAGAAGAAGAAGAAGAAGACTCAAAAAGAAAAACCTTGAAGATCACTTTTTTTTTTTTAAGATGATGTAACTGCACAGCTATAAGACTTACGAAGGAACATCTGGGCGCACAATAAGCACGTACCCAAAAACATCACTCCGCCTGAGCGCCTGAGAGCACGAGTTTTCTTATAAATATCATCATATCGGGGGGTATAACAAAATGTGGTGCGTAATGTCTACAGGGAGTTTAAAAAGGGCGATTGGAAGGAAACAAACAACGAAAAAAAAAATTGAATTAAAATCAGTGAGAGAAATAATAAAAAAAATAAAATACATTTTTTAAGGGTCCCTCTCATGATCCTATTGATCACTTTTTTAAAGACATTTTTTTTGTATTCAAAAAAAAAAGAAATAGAAAACTACATTATGTACATATTCTTTAATTTTTGATCATCATCAATCTTTGGGACAGACAACCCTCTTTTGATAATTTACGCAAGTTATATGCGCAATGCGCTTTTAGGCAATCTTGTTTCTTTTGAAAACCACTCTCACCCTCCTCTGGAGGAATAAGAAATTCGCTAACTGCGCATTATTGCTGGGGGATGAATTTAAAGACCCATATCACAAGAAGCTGAAGTGCGAAAACTTGATTTGCGCTAAGAATCACCATCAAACGGGATGCTTTCCATTTTTCTTCAGCTGCTTTGCCGCGAGGTCTCTTATGGGTGGTTTTCTTTTATTCTATTATTTTTTGAAAAGCTAGCTCTGTGGAACTTAATTGATTTATTTGCAGTTTTATAATTACATGAATATCCTGGGAAGGAGGTCTTCTTTTTTTTTATTTTTTAACAAAGCTAGTTTCTTTTAAAGACATGTTCTATTCTTGTTTCTTTATTTACAGTTGATTGCTCAAGAATAAAATTTTTGTGACCGAAATATATGGCGTAGGTATATTGTGAATTATTTTTTTTTATTTATTTTTGTGATTTGAAACTTGTTTAATTTTTTGCTTTATTGCGGTGTTTAATATTTACTTCATATCCGGAGGAAACATACAATTACTATATAATTTCTCTTGATATGAAAAATTAAAATAAAAAATCCTAAGCAATCATCAACCATAAATAAATAATAATATAGCATAATAGAATCATTCATGTTTGAAGACGCTTTACAACTTTTTATTTAATATGCAAAGAAATTTCCCTAAATCCTTAAAAAATAAATTCCCGGCTGGGTCATACGAACTTGCTCCTATTTGCTATCAAGCTGGTTTAAAGTCTTAATATTTTAAAAATTATTCATTTGATATAAGAAATTTATTATTTATGCGAGACATATACATATTTTACGTCTTTTGTCAAAACCCTAGTAAAGTTTAAGGAGGTATTATATTAATACAGAAATTTAAACAATATAGCAACGGGTTGCATATATGCATGGAGCTTACAGTTAATGCTAAAAAAGTGATAAAAAATCAATATAATTAGAAATAAATTGATTAAACAACTTCTGGAATTGTTTTGACACAAACGTGTATACACCATGTGATAGCATTTTTTGAGGAAAAAATTTAAAAATCATTAGAGCGGTTTTAATTTTTTTTTTTAATCCAAAATTTGTTTTTTTTTAAATTTTTTTAAGTAATAATATTCAAACTTATGAGAAGCTCTTTTGTGAAAAAAATATCATTAAAATCTAAAAGCAAAAAAATGTTTCTATGAGAGATACGATTTTTAATTGATAGATGTAACATTTTTTTTTAATGATATAGTAGATCGTATTAATATTAGCTCACATAAAAATTTTAATTAAAATCGTAGGAATCATTTTTGAGAAAAATGACATTTTCCTTACAGGTTTTTAAACTTTTGTATATGGGAAGTACCGTTATTTTTCGTAGGAATAATTTTTATTTAAAATTTACTAGATAATGTTAAAAAACTACTAAATGTCAAGTTTAATAAAAATTGACCAAGTCGTTTTCGAATATGTAATTAAGTTCTCAAAAAAAATTTAATCCTTTTTTAAAAATCCAAAAAAAAATATTAAATTTTGGTATACAATACATTTAAAACTTTCTGAATGATTTTCTATAAAAAAAAATTAGTCAAATTTGAGAAAATCGAGATCAAAAATATGGTTCTATGGGAGGTACTATTTATAACCATTTTTCCAATTTTTTGATATAAAATGGTAGCCTTTTTGTTAAAAAAATTAAGTTGAGGACACGTTTTTGAGAAAAATAAAATTTTCATAATTTGGTAAAAAAAAAATTATGACAGATACCGTTATCTTTTGTCTTAAAAAATGAAAAAAAATTGTCGGGGGAACGCCCAAAAATGCTAGGTACCAAGTTTAAAAAAAAAAACGACCCACCCGTTTAAGCTGCAGCTGAGAGAACAGAACTGATAGAACGACAGACAGAATTACGAGACTCTTGACTATCAAGACCATCTAGACCAGTGATAACTTCTTGATTATTTAGATTCTCTACACCATCTACACCACTCTCTAAACCAGCTAAAATTCGTATCTATAATAATTTATTGAAGTGATTGCAATTAAACTGTGGATCTTCCGATTTTTACCAAAAAATCACATATAAAAAATTTAATTTTAGTGTTTTTTGATGGAATTTATTTTTGAGTAATTCTCGTTCGTACCGTTAATGACCGTTAATACCGGAATTATTACAACTTTACATTCTGGCAATTATTAAAAATAAATAATATTAAATTTAAAAAAAAAATAACTTTTTTATAAGTATGACGGAACTGAAAAGAAAAACTTATAACTTCATTCACATTTCATTTTTAGAACATAACATTACTGACCCATAACTTTAAAATTGCACTTTCGACCAAAATAAAAAACTAGAACCACAAGAGATTTTATTTGATTTTATGTAAATATTTGTAGGAAAATAAAAAGTTCCTTCACCCTCCAAATCGCATTTTTTTATACAAAAAACAATATCAGACAAATTGTGCCTAAAAAGTTATACATCATCTAATTCGAATTTATATATGTAAATTAAAATTGTTGTTTCTCTACAAACCCTGACATTTTCTCAGATATTAAAATGCCATATAAATATACAAGTGAATAATAAAACAACAAAAAGAAAAACTCCCACTTTCTACAACAACTATAACTGTTGCAACACAAAAAAAATAGAAAGAAAAAGAAAAGCAATGAAACGAAACGAAAAGAAAAGAATAAAAATAAAAAACAAAAACAAAAACAACAAACACAAATTTCAAATCAAGATAAAATACAAACAAAAAATCGATAAATGTTGTATATGTTTTGTTGGAAGCCAAACATTTTCAATTAACCACAAATTAGCTTTTTAGATAGAAATCTCCCTCTTCAATCCGGTACAAGAAGTCTTAAAACAAAAAAAAAAAAAACACCAAAAAAAAGTGTGGGAAAACATAACTCGGTAAAGTTTATATGGAAAACTATATAAGACTGATGGGCTTAAGGCTAAGAGATGTTAGATTATATGCGTTCTCTCCTGTTCTCTCTTGACTTTAATCCAAAAATATCTGAAGCGGTGAGAGTTGTGCACTTTTAAGTTACAGCTATCGGAAAATAAACTAAAAATAAACTAAAAAAAAGAAATAGAAAGATTAACATCGATTGCGTTTGATTTTTCATTGATGAATATTCTGGTAATGTTTATAGAAGACACCAGATTAAGACATTGCGGTCTCCATTAGTGATGGGCATATATATACTCTTTCAATTTGATGATGTTTCCATTGAACTTGGAAATTAGTCGCCATCAGCACCAGCACCACCACCACCACCAACACCACCGCCACCATCTTGATCAGGCACACAGGAAGTCTGTTTTTTTTTTTTTTTTTACTTTTTAGATCAGAGTCAAGCCATTAACCTGACGTGTTCATTAAATGCTGTCCATGGTTTTATCGGATTGGCTCCCTGAAATCGTGGGAATTTATGTGATGCCATCGGGCAACATATATAATACAACTCACGCAGTGGGGCAAGCTTTAATGTTAGTTTGCGGAAATGTTCTTAACTTGTTTTGTTGAGAGTTGGTGCTACTTTAAATTGTCGCTTCCTGTGTATCTCGTGTTTAAATGGAGGAATTAATTAATTTCTTTTTTGTTTTGAATTTTTTTCGTTTTTTTTTTTTCTTTTAACTTGAGTTTGAATTTAATCAGTAAACTCAAGTAATTCATCTCAATCTTTTTTTTGTTTTTTGTTTTTGCAATCGTAACTTATCGATGAAATCTAAAAAGGTAAATGAACTCTATAAAACTGAACCGACAAGAAAAAAAAAAATAAATCAGCGGAACAATAGAAACATATGCTCAAAAGTAAAAGTAAAAACCGCAATATTACGGTTATTTACTGTAACAAACCTACAATCGGTTACATCCCATTAAACAATCTGCCATTAGAAATCCCTTTTTGTAGGTATACCTATACCTATCGCACCTTGCCATTGATCGAACGTAGGAACAAACGCGACATACATAGGTAGCTACCTATTTCTCCATCCAGCTTCATCCAAATACGGAAGGCAACATCATCTTGCTGCAGAAGGACAATGCATTCTTCGTTCATTGCCCTTTGGCAGAGTGCCAGCACATCAGCTCACTGACAGTAACAACAATTAGGCGCAACAAATTCTCGATTTACCTCATACATATATAAATGTATGTAGGTTCGTTATACACTCCGGCGAGGGTGACTTCTCTTCTTCTTTTTTTTAGTGTTCATCTATGAAACAGCTGCTGCTGGCTGTGATTCTATGGACATAATATGAAGGGAGATCTAGTGAAGAAGATTATGTGGATTCCAATCTAAATCATAAAAATAAAACAAACATTCGAAATACAGCGAGAAAAAAGACAAAATTCCAAGAACACAGTGAGGATTTATCATTTTAAGGTTTGCTGTTCAGCTCTTTTGTTTTATTGTCTTAAATACTTTTCTTATCTACATTTCTGTTTAATTAATGTGCATCTTAATCAAACTAATAACTCAACATGAAGCAAAAAAAAAAAAGACCATAACTCTCTCTCTCTGTCTCTCTCTCCCGCTCTGTCATACACCTTCAAAAGATATCTCGTCCTTGACGAGCTAGCAACCATGGCAACAACACAGCAGCAACGGGAACAGCAGCAAAACATAAACCATTTCTTGCACCACACACAAGAACAGAGAGACATCAATTTCATGAATAGCCAAGTCCATTTATTCGATTGCTCGCCCTCTGTGGTTATGTCATTAACTTTAATCGCATTCGTTTAGCAAGAGCCCATCATTACACCTCGCGTTCGCAAATAACGTAATTTCAGTTAATCGTGGTATGATGGTATATCCTGGTCCTGGATGGTGGTTGTCCTGAGTTCCAGGCTTTAAGCAAAACGGGATGCCATCGTATATCGCATCACATTGCCTTTGCCATTGCCATCATTGCTATATTGCTATTGCCATTGATGTGCAACAAAAAAAAAAAAAAACACAAAAAGCCTTTCGGGTGTAAGTTTTTGCGTTCTTCATTTTGTAGTTCAATTTATTCTACCGCCTGCTTGTTTGGCCGCAGGCCTTTGTGCAGTGATAAATCTTTTTCGCTAGGCATTTATCTAAATGCAAATTTAATTGTCCTTCATCTTTGGTGCGGCAGCAGCTATGGTGGTGGTGGTTATGGTGATGGTTGTATAAGTGTGAGGGAAAGTTATTCATTCGAGAAAGGCATTTTTCCTTTGTTTTTTTTTTTTTTTTTTTTTATTTTTATCTGTTGGTCTGGTCTAAGACTTAAGTTTTGATGCGTTCGAGATTGAAAGGGATTTGAGTGTATTTTCGTTTTAATTTTATTTTATTTTGATAAGCTTCTGGGTTACGGATTAGTTGATAGGATAACGGAAATTTTAAAAGATTGCGTGACTAAAACCAACAGTAATATAGTAGTCGTCATGGATATCATTCGAATAATCAGCTATTGACTGATAATTGAAACCGAAGATATAGGAAACTTTTTTTTCCAAGTTCTTCTTAGAATTTAAAGAAGCTACCAAAAAGGTTTAACTTCTTTAAATAATAATGGCTATACAAAGAAATCCAGACTTATAATTATTTTAAGTAGATATAAAAGTAATTTCGAGAGAAAGTTTATTCTAAAAAAGTAAAGAAGGGAAATACTTAGAAAATCTAGAACAACACCAAATTTTAAAACAACATGTTGATGATTTTTTTGTTGGGCATTTCGTATTTTAACTTTGTGCACAAAAAAAAAAGTTGCTGTTTGACTCAAAAGAATAAGGGATACAAACAAAAAAACAAAAAGGTTTCTTTTCAGCTTATTTATTTTGGATACACAAAAAGGATATTATTAGAAAACAATTTACTATATAAAAGAATTGTATACTTCTTTATACGTTTATTTGTAACTCAAATCCCCCAAGAGTATCTTTTGTTATAAAAAAGTGCATGTCACCTTAGCCGTTTGAATTTGGCAGATAATTGAATATCCAATAACACGCATATGGGAATGTTTAAGAGTTGTAAATAGAAGATGAGATTTTATCAATTTTTGGTCAATCACTTTAGACTATGCTTCTTGTTTTTGAAAAAATTGAAAATAGCGAAATCGAATTTATTGTACTTTCTGTTGTTTTTTAATATTTTTATTTTCTATTAAATTTAAATTAAAGTTAAATTTGTTCCGATGTTTTTTTTATTTATTTTTAAAAATGATTCTTTTTTATCCAGAAATCATAAATTTTAAAGTTGCATCAGATTTCTATACACAATTATTTTAAACATTTGTTTTTTTTAATTTTAGTCCAAAAAATATCTCGTACTCGTCTGATGTGTACCTTATCAAAGACAACGAAATGGAAAGAAAGAACCTTTTAAAAAATGACTTACAAATTTTAACAAGATGGAACGATGGACAGTTGTGGGTTTAAATCTTTATGATCAACCATGCCGATTACCGAAAAATTTTTGTAATCTACCTCAATACCTGTGAATTGAATAAAGGCCAAAATGCGGTTTCTATAAATCTGTGGATTGGTTGCCTTGAAATCAACGCAGATATGAACATTTTCGTTTGGTTTAGGGATAAAAACTAGCGACTAAATTAGACTAAAACTATATTAATACATATATCTGAATTAACTTGGCTTCGACCTTTACACGTAATTTACCTATGTGGAAATTTATAATGCAATATTCAAATATCTCACACGAATCTTCTTTAAAACAACACTCGCTGTAAAACCGACACACAGTTAGAATTATTAAATATTTTAATTTTAAATAATTGCGAAAATGTTTATTTTATCTGACATTTTTAATTTATTGACTTTAACTCAAAATTTATTTTTCCAAGACTATGACTTTATGACATTAATATTTCCTTTCTTTCTTTAATTATGCTATATACCTGTAACAGAACAAAGATTGTTATAAGAATTAATTTATGTTTATTTAGGAAATATAAAATAAAATTTAGCTTCGTTTATGATTGATACAGTTGCACCGGTGTGAAATTAAAATTAAATTTATTAATAATTCACACTGTATGTAGTAGTCCCTATCAGCTGTGCTATGCTGGGCATGTTGTCAATAAGTCAGTATTGTGTCTATGCATTTCTACTGAATTAAAAAAAAAAAAAACAAATTTGTTGACAGCATTAACTCAATTTTGATGGTTAGATGGGTGTTTGGGTTGTAATTTCTGAAACAGCGATAAACACGATGAATTTTTTGAATCAAACTCGATTGTGCTGAATTAACTGAATTTCATCGAAAATCTTTCACTATTTTGTAACTAATTTGTTATTAAAATTTTTTTTTTTTAATTTAAGTTAATTGACTAAAGGTAATTAAAAAAAAAAGAAAACTAATTTTTGCTTCCCCTTTCCTCTAAATCTAAACTACTGGGTCGAACGAAATTGTCATCTGATAAAAGAAAAAAATTAGTTATGCCAAAAACGTTTAAGGAAGTATTATGTAAGAACATAAATATGAACAATATATGACCGTGATGAATTTAGAGACTGAAAAATTGTTAAAAAATCAATACCTACAAATAATAAGAAATAAATTGATCGTAAACAACTTCCGAAATTATCTTGACACCAACGCTATATACACTATCTGATATTTTAATCAAAATCTTGGGAGTCGTTGTCGAATTATTAAGGTCTCAAAAAAATTATGATTTTTTTTTTAAATAACAAAAATAAACTTTTGGGATATAATACTTTTAAAATTTTTTGAAAAATTAAAAAAAATCTTACAAAATATTTGTACAAAAAATTACAATTATTGTCTTAAATGATAGGTAATTAAAGGGGCTACCTAACGGTAAATGTTTGATAGTGGCCACCCCTCTAGAAATATTTTTGTTTGAATTTTTGAAAATTAAGAATGAGATCTTTAAAGAAGTTCTATCGAGTATGTATCATTAAAAAAATATTCCTGTCGGTATGGTAGTTGACCAAAAATAACCATTATGGTCTTAAATGATAAATAAATAAATGTAAAAAAAAAAACTGTTCGGCAGGTAAATCGTAATTTTGGGCTCTAAAAATATGTAAAAAAAAAGTCTCACTTAAAGAAAATTAACCCACTTGTTAAGGCTGCAGCTGTACGAACAGACAGACAAACAGAATTGCGAGGCTTACTTTTTCGGTTTGATCAAAATCTCGATTTAATTTTTTTTAACCAATCCATAACTTGCGATATACATAGAACCTACTCATATATCGCATGTAAAAAGTGCACAAATAAATATTATTTTACGATATTGAATGAAAATCCTCATTTTCGGTCTCCTCATTTTTAAAATCCTTTCGTTTTGTATATGTATACGATAGTCCCTACCTTACAATGCTCTTTTAAGTACAAATTTGTCCTTCAAAAAAAATATACAAAATTCTAAAAATTGAATCGGGTTGTCATATAGAACTTTTTTTCCCACAGCTGATTAATATAAAATTTTTAAATACAAATTTTGAGTAAAAAAAACTTCCTGTCGAATAGTTTAAAAACAAATTGTTTTGCAAAAATAATTTCCCAGCCATTATGCGGGGAAGGAATTTTGGGATCATAAAACAGTATATAAGTGCCTTGATGTGATGTTTTTTACCAGTAAATTCAATATGAAAACCCTTCTGAAGAAAATACTAATCATAGCAAAAAATTCGATAAATGCAATGCCGCCGCCGCCGCCGTCGTAAAGAACATTTTTCATGATCAAAACTCATACTGAGAATATTTTTGTTATTAAATTTATATTTTTTATTATTTTAACTTTTGCTTTCAAACAACTTGTTTTAAGATAATGTAAACAGGGCACATCAAAAAAAAAAAAAACATCGGCATGCTCAATGGTGCCTGTCGTATATAAAAGCGCGTTCAATAAATAACTTCAATTAATAATCGATAAATAATAGCTTGCATATGAAATCATATTAGCGTAGCGGCAGGCATTGTATTCTTTAAGTTTGTCCATTACCATAACCGACATATATTAACCTAGCGAACAAATCATCACCTAGCACCTTGCAAAAGCAAAAGTAAAAAGCAAGTTCGTATATTCCTCAGCTCTTTTGTTTTAACAAAAATTTACACATCAGATGCTTTGGGGTGTTCTCTATCTGTCTCGCTGTGTATTCATTGGAATTGAATCGGGCTTTTAATAATTTCACCACCATATTTATGAGTATAAATAATGACAACAGATCAATATATAAAGTCTGGAGCACTTATTCCAACAACAACAATAACAACAACATGATGCGTTGATATTACATTAAAGCTGCCCTTACACTCCCATGCAATGTGCAATTTATTTAAATTCGCTCAGCACCTGTTTCATTCACTTCACATCAATTACGAAGATGGAATTTTTTTTTTTTTAATTTCTTTGTAGCCATTATTTTATGATCTTCATGCCAATTAAGGTGATCACATGCAAATTCGATCCTCGCCAGAGTGCTTATCGCATTTAACATGGTGTCAGTCGATAAATTTTATTAGGCTACTGAAATTCAGTAACCAATGGCCCCACAGCCCCTTAACAGTCCAAGCAACAAATGAGTATTTAAATGCATTATAAATTTTGACACTAACAAGAAGAGGGATATTCAATACGGCGGATGTGTATACAGTTAATTTTGTAGAAGTTGCTGTTATTGTTGTTGCTGTTCGCCATGTTTTATTTCTCATGCTCTAGATATATTAAATGCGGATGCGGATGAGATTGAATTAATAGAAAACTTTAAATGCTGAGATACTAAATAAAGTGCTGAAAGCGGAAGTAGGCCTTCTGAGTGGAGATTTAAACTAGAACAAACTCTTAACTGGAGGCAAACTGTATATAGTGGATCCGTTTAATCTATCGGCAGCGTGGTGCGGCGATCGTCGTCGGTTTGCCTGAGATACCAACGAATGTGCAAATTAAATCAACCGATTGATTAACAAAGGAAATTAATGCCAATGGCAATGATTTGTACCTCTATTATTTTACTTGTATATTTTTTATCACAAGTCAGTGGGAAGTTCTTTATGTAAAATAAAACAAAACATTTTACCAACAAAGTCAGAATTAAAAAAAAAAATAATAATAATAATTCCATTCAGATTATAATTTAACTTGTATACAATAGAACAAAAAAAAATGTAACAATCAAAGGTCAAGTTTACAAGTAGAAAATTGCATACGACGCGACGTAAAACAATTTGCAGAATATAAATTAAATCAATAAAAGAGTCAATTATTGCAAGACATTCAATTTTGTGCATAAAAACCAGCAATATAAAGCGAACATATACATTTTTATACGGACCAAATATTAATGAAATTGGCTCAAACCTTTTTGCTTTGACTACACGTACACTTAAGGTCGAAATAAAAAAAATTATTGACATGACAAACGTTAGACTCTGATTTGGCGCCCAATGCTTTTATAACCACACGCCAAAATTAAATTACGTGGTCCAGGTTTTTCTAATCCGTTGGTTGGTGCCTTGAAAAGGAGTGCTTTGGAGGTGCCTGAGTGAAATATTGATATTGATATTGATATTGATATTGATATTGATATTGATATTGATATTGATATTGATATTGATATTGATATTGATATTGATATTGATATTGATATTGATATTGATATTGATATTGATATTGATATTGATATTGATATTGATATTGATATTGATATTGATATTGATATTGATATTGATATTGATATTGATATTGATATTGATATTGATATTGATATTGATATTGATATTGATATTGATATTGATATTGATATTGATATTGATATTGATATTGATATTGATATTGATATTGATATTGATATTGATATTGATATTGATATTGATATTGATATTGATATTGATATTGATATTGATATTGATATTGATATTGATATTGATATTGATATTGATATTGATATTGATATTGATATTGATATTGATATTGATATTGATATTGATATTGATATTGATATTGATATTGATATTGATATTGATATTGATATTGATATTGATATTGATATTGATATTGATATTGATATTGATATTGATATTGATATTGATATTGATATTGATATTGATATTGATATTGATATTGATATTGATATTGATATTGATATTGATATTGATATTGATATTGATATTGATATTGATATTGATATTGATATTGATATTGATATTGATATTGATATTGATATTGATATTGATATTGATATTGATATTGATATTGATATTGATATTGATATTGATATTGATATTGATATTGATATTGATATTGATATTGATATTGATATTGATATTGATATTGATATTGATATTGATATTGATATTGATATTGATATTGATATTGATATTGATATTGATATTGATATTGATATTGATATTGATATTGATATTGATATTGATATTGATATTGATATTGATATTGATATTGATATTGATATTGATATTGATATTGATATTGATATTGATATTGATATTGATATTGATATTGATATTGATATTGATATTGATATTGATATTGATATTGATATTGATATTGATATTGATATTGATATTGATATTGATATTGATATTGATATTGATATTGATATTGATATTGATATTGATATTGATATTGATATTGATATTGATATTGATATTGATATTGATATTGATATTGATATTGATATTGATACTGATATTGATATTGATATTGATATTGATATTGATATTGATATTGATATTGATATTGATATTGATATTGATATTGATATTGATATTGATATTGATATTGATATTGATATTGATATTGATATTGATATTGATATTGATATTGATATTGATATTGATATTGATATTGATATTGATATTGATATTGATATTGATATTGATATTGATATTGATATTGATATTGATATTGATATTGATATTGATATTGATTTGAACTACAAACTTATGTTCCACTTTATAAATATGTACCTAACTTAAATTCTTTCATTTTCTTCATAGAGACCACTCTGAAAAAATTGAATAGGCCTCATTTTGTACTGTCCCTTCAATCAAAATAGACCAAAAAAGACTAAGATTTTTGAAATTTTTGGTAGAAACACCATTAAAATTAAAATCAGAACCTTAATCTTAATTCTAATATCAAAACTTCTTGATAACCTTTTCAATATCTTGAAACGCACATAAATTTAAAACTTTCCCAATTTGATTTATTTAACTTACTGCATCAATCTGTAATAAGTTAAGATCATAAATCGCCTTCAGATACATATATTGATACATTTTTTTTGTATCTATACATTTTATCTTTATCCACTTTCAAGATGTGTAGGAGTCATCAAAATATCCATAGGTATATCCATTTGATAAAATAATATTCTCCATCTTCTTGAAAATCAAATGATAAACCTACGAAAAACACTCCGAACTATAACTCAAACATAAATCAATATTATATCCTCATAAATATAGATATTTATCGAATCAGGTAGTGCAGGTGGATTTCCCCCCGAGGCCCCTCGAATTCACCCATTTTTCGATTGTGAGTCACTAAAACTAGATATAATAAATCTGAGCCCCAAATGTTTTACTATATCTTCGATTTTTAATTTTTTTTTTCGTATCTCATCTCACACACAGAAGCACAGTTACACAATTATACAGCATCACAGATCGGGGATATCATATCCACAAAAAAAATAAAATGAATCGATATGTTAAAATCTTCTAGAAATTGGAACCAAACAAAAATCTATACTGCGATCACGACAAGTGTTGAACGGTGGCGTTTGAACAGTAGGACGGAGGAGTCTGAAAAGTTGGAATTAAATCAACGAATATGTAAGAATATCAGACTTTGTATGGTTGTTCACTTATATATGTAAGCTTTAAACATTTATTAATTTCGAATTTGTTTCCAGCGGAAATATTCTGCAAAATAATCAATTATTATCATAATACTTTTCAAAATATAAGTATAAGTAAGTGCATATAAACAGGTCCAGTTTTATAGTGTTTATCGTTAAATAAATAGCTAGTTTTCAAGTCTTTCATATTGGTCACTTAAGTCTGACTTATTCAGATTTAATCCAAAATAGGCCTTGAGATTTTATATATTAATAAATTTTTTGAATTGATTACAAAATTACAGTGAACACTGTACCACTGTATTACGAAGTTTGAGCGGGCGTTGGTGATGATGCTTTGCTCAGATATCCGTCTTATCTGCCACAAATCAATTTTTTTGTGTATTTTTGTTTATAAATGTGAGAATCTTATTTAAAAAAATAGAAAAAAAAAAGAACTCGAGTCCCCCGCGGTCATTCATCGTTGTGAAGCATTGGAATAATTAAAAATTTACGATCCACTTCCTGCAGAACAAACAGTAGACTGCCAATCAAAAGTTGAAGAATAGAGATAAAACAGAGAAACAATCAAACAACAAAAAAGTAAAAATAAAACAAAACTATCAAAGAATCAAATTACTCTTTTTTTCAATAGATTCTTTATCATTTGAATGGGATATTTTGTTTCGATTAAAGATTGTCAAGATGACAATATCAGAACCTAAAAAAAGAAGGGAGCATATAATTTAAGTATAGGTATAGGTAATCAAATAAAAGAAGGCCCTTAACGAATATGCAAAGACAGTAGCATATTATAAGCGCCATCTTCGATACAAAAGGCATTTTCAATTAATGATGGCACCTTCGAAGTGAAATCAATTTAACATTCAACCAGGGATTGATAGTGATCAGCATCATCATCATGCACTGGATTATCATTAAAAATGAACGTTGCTATAAAAAAAAGGAAAGATAGAAATGGTTACAGTGGAGTCTTTGTCTATATTCAAAATTTAAATGGTTATACAAATGAAAAATTAATATTATAGCTGCAGTTAATTTTTAAAACATGTTTTCAGATTAAATTAAAAACATTTTTAAAGTTTATAATTAACCAGATTGGTGTCGATTTTTAACAAATTTTTATTTGAATAAAATGCAGAACCATGAGTCACAGATGCGGTAGCAAAGCAGCAGTATATTTACATAGTGAAAGAATCGAATTCACATACATTTGTACACACATCGGGTTGATCGCCAATATTATCAGACTTAATTGTTCCAATATAGTTTAAAATATTTAGATAGGGTTTTGGATATTAAATGAAACGCAAATATTTACATTTGTAATCCACTATTTTATTTAACTATAATTCACTTAAATCTAAATAATATTAAATGATTTCGATAATTCTCTGCGATCAAGTTAATCCCTAACCATCGACTGCCACTCTAATCAACTTCTCCTGTTTGATCACGTATCCTTTTCCGTCGTTAAGTTTCTGTCATTAGATATGTTTGTTTTATTGTGTCATTTGTTAGTTCGTTTAGATGTGATCATTTTATTGTGTCTGCTTGTTGCGCCCACAGGGTCATTTATTCAATTAGATGAATTTCCTTAATTATGAAAAAGATATTTTATATTCGAAAGGAATTTTTTTCATTCATTTAAGTTTTGTTGATTTTTTTTGTATTTTTAATGAAAACGATTTTTGTGTTTTTTCTAAAATTAGCAAACACTTGCGATAAAAATTATTTAAAAATAAATGGGTTTTAAATAGTTGCATGTTTTTATTTTTTCATTACGGTTGATGTAATATATTCTACAAAATGCAATATTTAAACTTAATATCGTTTAAAAAAAATACAATCGTTTTTGAAAAATTAGCATGACGCTGTATGTTTTACATAACCCTAAATCAGTAAAATTATATATTTGACATGACACATTGTTAAATTAAAATGATGAATTATATTACAACTTCTGATGAAACTGTTTTGAAACCAACGGAATAAACACCATCTGATTTCTTACACAAATCTCAATTTATGAGAATTTAAAAATCGTTGGAGCGGTTTTTAAAAAATAATTTTTTATACCTATATAAAATTTTGAAAATATTTCTAAGAAAAAAAAAATTGGTAGGTACGCCATTTTTTGGTAGGTACTTATTAATGCGGAGTTAAACATTAATTTTGAAATCTCAAACTTTCAAAAAACAATTTTTTTTTTCAAAAATCCAAAATTTTGATATGTAATTTTATTCAAATTTATTAGAAGCTCTTGTGTAATAAAATCGGTTCAACAGATAATGAGATAGTCGAAAACCAAAAAAAATGTTATACTATGAGAGATACCATTTTTAATCGATGCATAATTTTTTTTTCAAAAATATAACAGATCGTTCTAATATTCGTTAGTTAAAAAGCTACCGATTTGTTTTTAGTTAAGGGCACGCTTAAAAAAAAAAACAATATTTTCATAATGTGGTAAAAAAAATTTGTACCTACGGCAGGTATAGATACCGTTATTTTTGGTTTTTAAAAAAAACGTGTAGAGGGAATGCCCATAAACCGCTAGGTACCAAGTTTAAAGAAAATCGACCCATCCGTTTAGGAAGGCAAGGACAGACAGACAGACAGAATTGCGAGGCCCACTTTTTTGGAATTCGTTTTCATCTTTAAAAACATAAATCATAATTTGAAGTCAAATTCAATTTCAAGACATTATAATTCTCCTTTATTAAACAAAAAAAATTCGATAACTCAGATATAAACTATCGATATCAGAATTATGAATCGTACTGGTAATTTTATTAGTAAGCCCATTTATTATGACAAGTATTTGTATTTTTTTGTATTTACCTGTATATTTTAAGTTTCGATTTTGTTTTTTTTGCATACAATCCTAAACGGGGCTATCCCGATTTCCAATTGGTATTTTCAGTCAAATTACAAATCTTATGACGAACAAGTTTTTTTTTTTTTATTTAAATATTTTTAAAATTCTCTCAAATCATTATTTGGTCACACTGTACTTTTAGAATGTGCATCAGTAATATGTTCATCCAATTCAAAAATAGACAAGAAGTTTGCTCCTACAACAAACTGACTAAAACTTATAAAGCTGCCTACATGGAGGCCGCCACAGAGCTCCGCTGCCGACTTTTTTCTTTAGTCATCCAGTGCAGCGCAGCGCCAGCATTGAGTATACAATGAATAAAAAGTATTTAACATTTTTAATTGAATTAACATCGATGCGCAATAATCGTTAAGGCAATGATGATAATGGCAAAGTTGATGCTACCACACACACCACCACCATACAACGCCACCGCAAAATTATACATGCGTTCCCACGTCCACCTTCTCGAATAAGTTTTTCTTCTTTGAAATCCAGAGAACGCAGACAAAACTATAAAATTGGACAATTTGAATGCAAATGAATGAACTAAATTGTCATAAAGGTGAATCAAATCAAAACCAATTCTTAGTTCGATTTGTTTTACTGATGATGTGCGAAGAGTGCGGAGCGGTATAAAGAAGCTGTAGGTATAGCCCTATATAGGTAAAGAAGCTTCCCCTATATATGTTTGAACATAATCTATACACACCATGAATAATTCTTAAAGCTATCTTCAGAATGAACACTGCACACTGTACAAGCACATGGCGGATTGCGGATTGCGGCGATGATTGCGTGTCTGTTTGTTACTCCACACGTAAATCGTTTGTGTACATTACGTGGAGATTGTTGTGGATCCTTGCTCAGTGGTCTTTGCCAACGATCTTTGTTTGCATCCGAAATTAAATCGTTGTCGTTGTCGTCATCACCGTCGTTGTCTTTGGACTCTGTTTACACTGATAGAAAAAGCGAAATTTGAATTAAGACTTTCTTTCATTCTTTTTTTTTTAAGTTTACACGAACGAATTTAAATTTCTTTCTTTTTAATGATGTGTAAACATCTATTCCAGCGGTGTGGTAGGGTAAACTAAAAACGTGAAAATTTCTGTAGTGTATAACGTTGTGCTGTTACACGTTACGATACGTTAATGTATATTGGATACGTTCAATATTGGGTACGGTCCTTCATACCTCAAACTAAATCGAAAGGTCGTGTTGAGTTTGAGTTGAAATATGGTTGACAGTTCGAACTCGCATTCTGTGATGTAAAACCAGAGCTTGAATATTTGATTTGATGTTTATACATCTTAACCTTGAGTCCCGGCACTCAGTTTTTTGTGATATGATTTCCCAAAGTCTGGGTTTATAAATAAATTAAAAAAAAAATTAAGATGTCAAATTTGTACGTGTTTTCTTACATCTTAGAAGTTAGCTATTCGTAAGGTGATAAAGAAAGTAAAATAAAATTAAACTTTTCGGCTCTGTTACTCCTAAACTATAAATTTAATAAAAAAACTTAAATTGCAAAAAAGAAAGATAATTGAATTTCCTAAAGAAATATTTATAGATCTTTTTTCTTCCTGTTATTCCTTCTCGAGATATTCATCAAAATCAACAGCACCTCATATATTTTGAAAATTTGTAAATTTACACGATAAGACTATTTCTAACAGTGTGAATCAGCTTCTTCCTGCCGATCGAATGTGATGTTGTCCTGCGCGCGAAACCAAAATCAACTTCGACCATAAGACAACAACGATGCGATGCGAAGAACGACGGACGCCACCAGTACCACCACCAACTGTCCACCGACACGACCGCGACGACGACGACGACGACGGTAAGCGGCGTTAATTGCCAATTATAGTTTTAGCAAATTAAAAGGGAAATTAACCAAAAAGTTATGAGTTTATAAGAAGGTTGCACGAGCCTGCGTTTGTTTCGTGGTCGCATCCGCACACACAAAAATATACAAATGTTGGGCCATCAGGATTTTTTTTAAACTTATAAACCACTCCTGCGCCACCATCGCATCTTATATACTGGTTGAATGTGCTTAGTGCTTACTCCTGGACGACGACGACGACGTCGTCGCACGCGGGTTTGTACTGGTTTCTGGGATCTGGAATATTGGCGACCCCGCGATGAAGGCCAAGTTTGTTATGTGTCTTCTGATGCTACGTCGGTGACTGTGTTGTGGGGGAGTGGTGGGGTGATGTGAGGTAAGTCGAGGGTTTATGTGTGGCGATTATAATTGTTGCACGAATTTATGGTAATGCAGTTTGTGCGCATGAATTTCCTAACCAACAGGTGCAACCGTATGGTCTCGTTGGTCGGTCGGTAGCGAGTGTAAATCACATTTATGGGGTGGTAGTTAATTTTCGATGTACGTATTTTGTTATTGTTGTTGTTACTTAAAGTTTCTTCTGACGCTTCATCGACTACTTGGAATTGGAATGTGCTCTGAGAGATCGCGGATGAAGGAAAAAAAAGGCCTCTTCGAACAGATTATAATGAAAGTGGAACGAAAATACCACTCCTGTTAATCAGGAAGACATTCAGGAATTTTTCGAAAAAAAATTATAAAAAATTTCTTTTTGTATATAAAATATTGTTTTGAAAGATTGAGACGTAAAAATAAATTTTAATAACGTTAATTGGTTTCAAGGGAAAAACTTTTTTTAAGCAATGCGATAAATTTTATAATTTAAATCGGGTTTTGTTTTTGTTTAATGCAATATTTTGCTTTTAATAAAGAGCATAACCTACTAAATATACCAACTCGTGAGTTATAGGGTATTGGTCCCTCACAAAAGCATGCATGAATTAGTTTTGGAAATAAGGAGATTGGAACTTGTTTAAGTAAACGAGAAAGTAGGTAAGCTGGATTTTTAGTTATTACAAATTACAAGGTGAGTTGTGTTTAAAAGTGTAGGTTTTAATCAATATGATGCTGTTTGTATAAGCTCTATATATTATTTCCGTAAATGTATCTATTAAAAAAATAGTTTTAAAAATGTTCCAAACTTTTTTTCAAACGAATTTTGCCTTGTGCAAGGACGGATAGTGATTTGTACGCTATCACTTTGGTTTTAAAGCCTAAGTAAATAAATTTTTTAACTGATTAAAAGAATAAATTATTTAAGGGAAGCGTTACAACGATTTTTTTAAATTACCTACCTACATACTTTTTTTTAGACGAAATATTAGTACATAATTAATGTGCAGATAAAATATAAATTTTAAAAAAGTCGTTTACTTACCTAGCTTCCACTTTTTGATAACATCGGATAGTTATAGGTATGTACCATTATTTTTGATTAACTATATAAAATCAATTTTGTATTCATCATCATCAAGATTTATAAAATCGATATTTTTCCGTTTTTTTTCTCATATTATCTTTTTTTTAAAATTTATTATATTTTTTCTATGTTTTGCTTATTTTCGTTTTTTCTCACTTTTCTCGCTTTTCACACTTTTATCACTTTTTTCATTTTTAATTTTTTCCTCATTTTTTTTATTTTTGAATTTATTCTTACAAGCTTTTGAAATTTTTCCTAATTTTTTTTTTCGATTATTTTTCATTTTTCACTCTTTTCATTTTCACTTGTTAACATATTTCTCACTTATTTTAATTTTATCACATTTTTTTTTTTTTGTCAATTTTGTTTCTTTTTTATACTTTTTTCACTTTTTTATGTTTTTCACTTTTTTATATTTTTCACTATTTTTATATTTTTCACTTTTTTCATTTTTTAAATTTTTGGTTCACTCTTTCACATTTTGTTTTAATTTTTTTTTTTCTCGCTAATTTATATTTCAAAATACACGACCATTGCATTCTGCAATGCCGCCGCAAATCCTTCATCTTGTATAATTTTTGGAACTTAACTCGTGAATTTTATTAAATTCCCTATAGGTTAGGTACAACATTGGATCAATAACTAATTTACTTTATCGTTATTTTATAAGTATTTTATAAGTATTTTCTTAATAAAATAAAATAAATAAATAAATAAATGCAAAAACTAAACAAACAAACCATTTTCACATTTACAATTAAATTGACATTTCAAGTTAGTATTATACTATTAAATGATAAAATAGACATTTCATGATTTTAACTTTAATAAAATGTTAAAAAGATGGTACTGTGATAACTCGTCAGCACACTGCTTCAATTTAAATTGAAATTTAAGAAGGTACCTACATAGGTACTTTTGCCAATAAGTAGGTACCTTGGAATTATTTTTTTTAATAAAATGAATGCGGAACACTTGATAACAAATTTTTTAATATTATATCACTTCACATTTCTTATAATATGTAACTGTGTATCTAAATTTAATATATTCACTAAAATATCAGAACAAACTCCCTACAAAATGAAACGCACTTTTTGTTGAACACAGAAACTAATTTTAACTGATCAACTACATTATTGCCCTCTCGCTCTTATCTCTTTCTGCAATAATTCTGTTGATCTCATGTCAGAGACAAAAAGCACAGAGACGATTATTACTGAAATTAATATGTGTCTGTGGTGTGGTGTGATAAATAATATTTTTTATAATTACTTGCTTTGTCAAGTGTGGTGTGAGTTTGTGTGTTTATAGTGCGTTGGTGTGTTTTATGGCGTGTTCTCTCCCAGTATTCTTTAAAAAGAATTTTTTTTTTGTGCGCTTAATGATGAAGAATTAATAAATTGCATATGTACCTACGTATTACGTAATTCTAGTTGTATTTCTACTTTTGAGTAATGTGAAATAAATCAGACCAAAAACATTAATGTAAAAAAAGGGTCAACTTCAGGATTAGAAGTATTTTTTTCTTAAGTCTAGTATACAGTTCCTCCTCCAAAAAACAAAATACATGTACCTACTTCTTATGGGAGTGACTTTATCGCAAACAAATTTTTTTCAAATTTAAAGTTTTATTATCGAACTGGGAGCCAAACCTGTTGAAAAAAATTTATATTCACCACGGATACTTTTTCGCAGAAAAAAAAGAACATAATTTCCGTTTTTGAATTGGTTTTGATTTGTCGACTTGTCGGTAGTGTTTTTTTTTTAATAATTGTTTTGATATTCGCCTGGTTTTTTCTCGACTTTTTTGTTTCACCACACTCATTCTTCTTGTGGGAAAAAAAATATTTTTTTCACCACCTTTTTGTTTTTTCGTTGAATAGAACTGTAAACCTACCTACTAGGCTTTAATCAAAAACAAAAGTAATTTTTTGTTTTGCTGTTCAGGGGGCACAATTTAATTTCTGCCCTGGGTCCTAACCAGCCACACCAAAAGAAAAAAGGTACCTACCTAAGTTTCGTAATACAATAAACTTGAAAAAATTAACAGAAGTTAATAGGGTGATCTGAGATGCTCCGTTTTCCAGGGATCGTTTTCCAAGAGAAAAGGAAAGAGAATTGAAATTCAGCGAACTGAAAAAATGAAATAAAGGTGATAATATAATGAGGTAAAATGTCGAATATGTTGCTTCATTAACTTAACATTTATAGTATAACTGCCTGAACACAATGGAAGAATGTTGCAACTGGAGCTGCAACAGCTTGTATAAAGTGTAAGTAGTTCGCGCTATTTTGTACGTGCGCATAATGCAGCTGTGCAGCTTTTTGACCAAGAGATTTTTGACAACCAAGAGATTATTTTTCACTTTTTTATTTCTAATATTTTTCTTTCAAGCCTAGTATCTATACAGTTCCTCCTCCAACAAAAATAACATATACTTCTTATGGGAGTGATTCTATCGCAAACACATTTTTTTGACGTTTAAAGTTTTATTATCGAACTGTGAGCCAAACCTGTTGGAAAAAAATTATATTCACCACGGATACTTTTTCGCACAAAAAAATGTAGGTGACATTGTTTTGCAAAAAAAAAAGAACATATTTTCGGTTTTTTAATTGGTTTTGATTGTTCGGCTTGTCGGTAGTGTTTTTTAATAGTTGTTTTGATATTCGCCTGGTTTTTTTTCGACTTTTTTGTTTTACCATTCACATTTTTCTTGGGCAAAAAAAAATATTTTTTCACCACCATTTTTTTTTTCGTTGAAAAGAACTGCGTTAACTAGGCTTTAATGAAACGTCAAAAAGTGCTGCACGTGCAAAGTTGGTGAACTCTTGCAGCAACCGACTGCAGCTCCATTTGCAGTTGGGTTACGTTGTGTTCGTAACCGTAACATTAAATTTGTAGGTATGTACTGAATATTTTGACAGCTATTCCAGCTGCAGCTCCGTCTCCATTTGGTCAGTTTATATTTCTGAGATCTAGGAGGTCTCAGCAATCTTACAAATATAAACAGGATTCCTCAGCAAAATCTCTCAGTTTGTCTGTAAAATACATGAGGACAAAAATTTTGGATTCGTCTGCTCAATTATTGAAGGAGCGAAATTTGTGAGGATTTTGAAATATAAACTGACCAATTGTGCTTTGCTTAGGCAGTAATGCAGGTTTTTAGATTGTTCTATTGTTTTTCGCCTTATTAACACGATTTTGAAAATAAATGTTAGCTCTCAATTATTATAAGCTCTGTTCCCTTACTGTGAATTTCTTTGCATTCATAAGGATCAAACAAATTATAATTTTAGTCTTAAGTTTTTCACAATATTATAATGTCGTCGCGTTGGAGGTACTCTAGCCCTGTGGGACCGCATCTTAGCATCTAAACTTTTGAACATCGCATTAAATATATATGTATGTTTGTCTGAAAATATTGTCAGAAACATCATTGTCAGGTAATTGTCAGACAACAATCTGACAAAAAAATTTCTGGTATCTTACAATCGTCTGAACATACAATTTTTATCATTGTCAGACGATTAGGACATTGTCAGACACATTGGTCATTGTCCGATGTTTTCATTGAAAACATCTTACAATTGCTGACAATTTCTTCATTGTTCGAAATGTCAATGAAACCCATCGGTTGGAGTCAAGTTGGGTAAGTTGGAAATTTTTAGTTCTTGCACAACTGAATAAATAAACTCAAAAAGAAAATATCTATATTGCTTTATAAATATTTTCTTTTTGAGTTTATTTATTCAGTTCACTTCAATTATATTTTCTATCAATTCCTTGTGTTGTGTAGTTTTATTCGGAATAAATTAAGTGCTTATGCTCGGCCGCCATTTGTCTTTTATTAATTCTTTTTAGCATGTTGTTGATTTTTTGTCACATTTCAGAATAAAAATAGATAAAAAATCTAACAATGGAGGCATCAATGCTCGAAAATGTTACCATGGAAAACGGAAATTCACCAATTCTTAAAGAACCCGATGACGAAAAGGAGAGAAGAAAAAGAAAAGAAAGAAGCATAGGAAATCGATGGGAATGCTGCAGCACCTCCCCAAGTAATGATGCCTCCCCCCAAAAGATGTAAACAATAAAAAAAAATTGTATAGATCTGCCCACCGTTTGAACAGAAAATCTTCAAGCTGACAAGTTTGTCAGATATATTATTTTCCGAAAATTGTCAGACAAGAGCTGACAATCAAATTGTCAGACTTTTGGATGAAATCTACCAACCTTGTGAACGGACAATTTTTCATTGTAAGATATGTGTCAATTGTCAGCTAATTGTCAGCTATTGTCAGACCATTGACAGTTCTGACAATATTGTAAGATCTGACAATCGTCTGTACTTAGCTTTAGGTATACTTTGTTGAAAGAACAATGCAACTTTTTATAACCGTCATTGGCAAAGGCCCTTTTCAAAACGTCAAATCAACGTCAATTGCATTGTCAAATGATGGTCATTTAATGACGAGGATATTTTTATCGTCAAATATGCAATCGTGCTATACTTGCAAAAAATATATTTGTTCAAATTGAGTCAATTTTCTTCCAAACCTATTTTTTTAAGAACACACTACAGTGTAATTTGTCATTTTCGTAAACATTTGGATATATGTACGTTCAATGAACATTTCATTCATTTCAAGATAATTTGACAGTTCTTTGTTCATTGAACATCCCCAGTTTAGAATAGGTTTGGGACAACCAATTTCAGTTTCTAACTCAGACAATTGCTGGAACATGATTATAAATAAGGTTTTGGATTTGGACAGTTGTCCAAAGTTAGACATACTTTGGAATGTATGTGAATGTGAACACCAGTCGAACTAGCTCTATAGTTCAATTTGTTTATAATTTGCTCTGTCGAACGACCGCTTTATTAAATTTGAACAGCAGTCGGACGACCGAAAATTTCAATTTTACGTTTTCTTTTAATTTTTTTTTGTTGTAAGATTAATGGAGAATGAGTTGAAATGCAAAATAATAAAACGAGAGAGGAAACAAATGGAATTAGTGCGATAGTATTGGTGCAAATAATGAGCTGCGCGCCATGAGATTCGTTCTTTGCAAATTTATGTCGGTACGACAGTCGTTGAATGTGAAGGCTACCAAAACAACTTTGGTCGCTTTCAGAAAAATGGGATCTCGGAGATTTTTTTCCTCAGTGTTTTGACAGCAAAGGCTGTTTTTAGACGACTGCAATTTTTAACGGCGTTTCTCTTTTGAGTTTCTTTCGGTTTTCAGCATTCATTTAAACGCTGCAAATTTTAATAGTTGCAATGTTTCTTAAATGAGAAGGAAATATGTCTTCCACACTCTTTACTCCGCTTATGTCTCAAACAATAAGAAAAAGCACAAATAAGAAAGAGCGATAACTCTGCAATTATTTCAACCTCTGCAACTTTGTTTACCCCGGCCACCACATACGTCCCCCGCCAACGTGCTTAAAAATCGCAGGGGTATAATTGCAACGTTTAAAAGCAGTCATAGCCAAAAAAAGTTTGGGAAACACTGCACTACATTATCACTGTCTCTTTAATATTTTTGTAGTCAACTCGATTTTTTGACTGCAAAGTTGCGCCGCAAAACATGTTATCATATAGAATATGTGATTATAGCGAACTGCGTTATCGAAAGTAATCATTTTGCGTATAAATTTCGTTTTGAGCTTTCAAATAGTTGAATTTTACAATTTGCGTTTAAGAACATGTTTATGCAGTTGCAATTTTGACGCAAAAATTGCGTTTCCGAAAAGGGTCAAAAACTTATCATGTTATAGTAAGTGACCTCATACATTAGTAAAATAATGTACAGCTGCATCATAAATTATTTTTAATGTCTAAGGCTTAATTCCCGCAACCGCAAGTTAAAAATCAAAGCTATAACAATACTCTTATTCCTTACAGCTGCTGGCATTAAAAAAATTGCCAATTGTTCAAAGCGTGGGAGAATTTCATTCCCATACAAAATTATTGACTCAGAGGGAGATGTCTTCGGAGAAAACCCTACCAACCCTTGATAACTTACCTATAAAGGTAGGTATAGACTAATCACCTACCCACTCTCAACCCCAAGCTGCCAGCTGCATATAACTAAATATATGCGCGCAATCACCAAAGAAGCATCGCTATTTTGTACCTTAAATACAAATTCTTCCACACATCATTAAATAATCTCAACCCTAAAGATGCAAAAATCTTTTCCCACACTTCTCAAAAGACAAACGACATAGGTAGGTAAGAGGGTGAAAAATCGCCTCCACTGAAAATTGTATTGTTAAGGGCGTCCATCAAAGACTCTTTTATTGTCATTGATTGTAGTGTGTCATTACGCCACCGAGTGGTCTTTTTCGACAAACAAAAAAAGACGCGTAAAAGTTCAATTTTATTTTCTTCCATCATAAGGGGTGGGCAAACAAATGAATTATTTTATCAACTTCCCATCTACGAATAAAAAAAAAAATAAGAGTATATAATCACCCGTCAAAATCCGTATATTCGTAAATTATAATGCAACGAAATAACTTCAAGGATCATCGAAATTATTATACTCGTACGTTGATGATGGAAATTCCGCAACACAAATCACATCACAGCAGGATCGTTGTCAAACTCGAAACTTTGTTAGTAAACCTTGCTATACACCCGGCTTTCTTCTATTCTACCGACAAGGACGAAGTAAGGACTCCTTCAATCGAAATGAAGAACGCACACAAGGGTGGAATTCGTTTGTTCGTTTATTTTACAGCAAGCAACAGAAATCACGTTTGCCTGGTCTCACCCTCTGGGCACACAAACAATAGGCACTGTTGATCATGGCCCGAAGAAAATATCAGCAGGAATTTCTTTACTTTAAGAAAAAATAATAAGGACTTATTTACCTACACAAGGAGTAGTACCTACCTATACTTATTTGAAAGAGGAAGGAAGTATTCTTATATCCAGGTATTGAAAGGGAGGAAATACATAATACTGGATAGAGCTGTGTATAAGAAATTCATGTGGGGTAGACGCAGTTAGCGCGTTATTGTCTTGCATATTGTTCCCGCAATTCCTACTACCACCCGATCAAGATTTTTCGGTTCTTATTTTGTACTGACGTCCTATATTGTCAGAAAATAAAAAAAAAAATATAGGTACGAGTTTTGTAAGGAGGTAAATTAAATCAGTTATTTAGATGCAGCGAGTCATTGTTATGCGTGAAGTTTGATTTGTGTTAAGGTATACCTAACCTACCTACCATCCCTCTGCCTCCCATAACAAAAACAGCTTATTTTTCTTGTGTGTCCCGTTTTTTTTGTTGTTGGTTCTTATAGCTCAGCAGATTATATATTATATTGAAAATCATTCCCGCCAAAATCTAGGGGGTTGAGATTCTTTTGTTGTTCGTTGGGTCGACTTCACCGGGTTTTTCTTCGTTGACGAAGAGGGTGACGGTAAAATTGTGTGGTATATGCGCTTTAGAAACCGTGGGAAGATTTTTACACCGCACAATCAAGATTTTGGGAGTTTTTAAATGGAATTTTGATGTGTCAGAAAAGAAATCATATATACCTACATACGTACCTAATGCGCATTTGATTTTGTGATTAATTTTTTTGACAGTTTTAAGATCGTAATATCGAGTTGAGCAATATGCATCTGCTGTTTATTTTCAAACGTAACACGCTTAAAAAAAATGTCCATCTTTAAATTTCTGGATTTTGCCTATAACAGCGCACTTAGGTTGAAATTCTGCGAAAAGAAACATAAAACGTTAAAAGTGAAATTTCCGAAATTTGTATTTCTGGCGTTTAGTAGGCAATTATTATTTTATGAAATCTAATTTATTGCAAAAAGAAGAACAGTTTTGACGTTATTGCTACAATATTGATACATGCCTAATTAATTGAAGAGCTTAACAACATATCTACATACATCACCTAAAATTTCGACTGAACACTCAACTCCTGAACCCTAAGGCTAAAAAAGGCCTAGGTAGATGTCATATCAACATAAGTATAAAATATAGACGTCAAATTAATTCTGCATTTATTGCAACAGAAATGACAAGAAAAAAAAGTGTGAGTACCTACTCACGGTTAAGATGTGTTAACATAAAATTAAATGTTCAAGTGCTGGTTTTACATCACAGAACGCGGTGAGTTCGAACTGTCAACCAAATTTCAACCCAAACTCAACTCGTTGTTTCGATTTAGTTTGAGGTACGAAGGAACTTACCCAATATTGATCGCATCCAATATACATAAGTACATCAACGAATCGTAACGTGTAACAGCACAACGTAATGTGCTGCAGAAATTTCCACGTTTTTAGTTTACCCTGCCGCCTCCGGCATAGATGTTTACACATCAAAAACGCTAAAACCAATATCATGAAATCCGTTATATCATGAAATTATTGCTTGTGGTCCTTGTGGAGATTCAGAGTTAGGTAGGTATAGCCCCTCCTCATACAAAAAAATTCGCACAGTGTAAGATTAAAGATTCCCCAGGTTATAAGCCTCCTTATTTTCTAATTAATTTATTGGAAAAATTACACTAAACTTCTCTATTGGTATAGTGACTCCGCCACCCACGGCTTGCAACCGAATACCTAAGTTTCTTATATGTCATTTTTCCGCAACTATAATATTATTCATGTTCAGGAAAATTACATCTCGGGAGATCTCAGCAATCTCTGTTACCTACATTCCTACAGAATTCACATTAGAATATCTCCTTTCACTTTTTTCACGTCTCTGTACTTTATCTTAGTCCCGCTTAATGTCAAGATTATCAAGAAAGGCAGATTTTTTAATTTTTTTTTAATTTGTGAATTTTTGTTGACTTTTTTTTTTGTGACATTTATTTTTTCTGATGTCTGTACTTTTTCTTTCCCAGTTTGCCACTTAAATAAAATTCTACAGATTCAATCAGAATCGAAACTTACCTAACCTTTAAATAAAATTTTAATTTTGTTATTTAAAGATTTATATATTTAACGAGCCCAGATTTAACTACTGAACGTGCTCTCTGCGCTGAGCACGTTCAGTAGTTAAATAGTCAAAAATGAAAAACGCCTGTAGTAAGTTAACTGGTCAATTATAATTTAGTGCAAAAAAAGAGTGTAAACTCCTGCTAATAATCTGCTACAATTATTAAAATTCGGTATCTTATGATCTAGTATGCGTTGCTGATGCAAAACGAAATACAAAACAAAGACGCTGATTACACGATTCGTTTTTTTTTTGTCATTTCGTCTTTTGCCTATTTGACAGGCACGTTTCGTTGTGATTACATGATTCCTTTTTGCATTCGTGAAGATCCTCTTTCGTTATTTTGATTTATTGAGAAATAAACAGCAGGACCTATAGGTAGTGATATTTAAAATGTTTTTTAATCAATTCTTTAATTCTTGTTTATATGAACAGTTTATTTAAGCGTGAAAAATTGTTTTGCAGCTCGGAATTAAAAGTTTATAAGTTTTTCGAATAATGCTTTGATTTTAGGGATGAGCGATTAAATTATTCGGTTGAAAATCGATGACAAAATTGAACGAAATTAAAACATCGATGTTTTTCAAATCGATACATTTCATTCTTTTCTAATTTTATCGAGGTTAAAATCTACATGGTCACCAATTCTTAATTCAAAAGTTACTTTCTTTGCATTTGATTTACCGAAACCATTTTATTTACCTACATATTTGTAATTTTTTGTAGTCGATGTACCTATTTAATCTAAAAATCGATGATTTTTCTCTCAACTACTATTTTTGCTGACATCTGGTCATCGCTCATTTCGATTCAGTTGTCAAACCATAAACGTCAATGTTCAACCGGAAAAAATCTTAAAATTTTCATTTCTGCTTTTGTTGCCTACTTCATTCCCCCTGCTTTTCTACTCACCGAAGCTGTAAAAAAGACGAAAGACGAAAAGACCGAAAAAAAAACTTGTGTAAACAGCGCAAAGACGAATAATACTAAAATTTTATTTTTCAGCACACGCATCAATTAATCTTTGAGAAAATAGAGAAAAGACTTTTCCAAATAATCTGCTAGTAACAATTGACAATTTCTATCGTCAAACAGCTCAGTATTGCTGAACGAAAAGTAGAACGAAATTAAATAATAAATAAAACACGCAAAACTGTTTCGTTGAACTACGTGTTCACTCCTTTATACACACGCCGCCATGAAATTTGGTTGACAGTTCGAACTCGCCACGTTCTGTTATGTTAAACCAGCACTTAAATATTTAATTTCAAGTTAACACATCTTAACCGTGAGTCCCGGCACTCTACCTTTTTTTTTAGACGATCAAAAAAACCTTGCCAAAAATATGCTTCGGTATAGAGCCATTTAGGTAGCTAACTAAAGAACTATTCACATGAGAGCGACCAACGACCTACGAATGAACGAACATTCGTCCATTTTGAAATTTCGTTCACATAGCAATTTTTTATTCGTTGCGAATGACATTTAAATGTTTGTTTCAGCCATCACCAATCACCAAGTAAACAAAAACAATAATGATTTTGAAATTATTCGCGCGCGAACAATTTATTCGTTGCAGTGTGGATGGTATGTGGAACGCGAATTGAGTTTGACAGTTCGTAACAATCAGATTGCAATTCGTGACGACCAATTAAAACGCAAATTTTAGTATCTTAACATTAATTTAAATAAGTTTTATACCATTTTGTCTATTTTTTGTGAAGGATTTAGACTTATTAAATATTTTAAATCCCATTTGTTTTTTTATTCGTCGGTCGTTGGTCGCTAAATTTTCTACCATAGTTAATTTTTGACGTTTGGTTTGGAATGCATCTTAAAATGAAAAAGCAGTTAAATAATGTCATTTTAGTGAAACGACAATAAAACAAACCATAATTTACGAAAAAAAAGAGCAATAGAGGTATTCATGCAATTGCGTAAAGTCGTTGTAAACTTTCTAAACCTGTAAAATTTGTTTGAACATTTGACAGGTTAAAGCAGTTTACCACGTTTACGATGGTTTTCGACCCTTAATAGCAATAGAAAAATAAACTAACTTTGATCGAGACACCATATTGTTGTTTGACCTAAAAAGGTCAAACGTCAAATTGTCAAATGAAAGCATCCAAACAAAATTGGATGCGTTGGCTGATCAGTTACTGCCTGAACACAATGGGGACAGAACCACAGAACTGCAGGTGGAACAACTTTTAAAATATTCAATACATGAACAAAACGCAGCTGTAAATGGAGCTCCAGAGTACAGACGGTGCCACAATTACTCAGCAACTTTTCACGCACCTACAGCACTTTTGAATTTTGACGTTTCAATTTGTATGAAAAAAAGAGGCGGAAAAGATATTGAAGCTTCTTGCGCTAAGAAAATTCCTAGTTAAAAAAATCAAAATTTTGGATTGGCTTGCTCACCTTTTGAGTGAGAAAAATATCTGAGATCTCATTTTTCTGAACGCGCCAAGTTAATTGACGCGTGATGTCAAGTTAATTGGTGCGTTCAGAAAAATGGCAAATTATGACTTGGCATCAAATACGCACCTGATGCGTTTTGGAACTCAGCCACATTCCTTAAAGACAAAAAATCTAACAAAATTGCTGCTATCCTATAATTACTCGTAGTAGGTATAGGTAGGTAGGTACTTAACTGTATCTACCATGTATTGATAACCTAGAATTGTATGCAAATTAATTAAATGGCTAACCTTGTAAAGCAAGAACATAAAAACTATCAAATCCGTTCACTTCAAAAAGAAGGAATGTACACTGAGTTACAAAAAAAGTGGCGCACCTTGAAATTTTGCAATAATTTCAAATATGTTAAAAAAAAAATGTTTTTTTTAATACAGTATTGTTTATTAACATTTAACATAGGTAATTCATATATAAAAACAAAAAAATGGCAAGAACTTTGAAATAAAACATAAAAATAACAAAAATGGGCAAAAACTTCATAACATAACAATTTAATCTTTTATTATTATTATTATTTTTTTACGAGTTTTCGTTGACTTAGTACTGGGTATTGCCTCCCCTAACATCTATCAAAGCTTTAATTCGCCTCGGCATACCTTGAATTAGGTTTTTAACGATTGCGTCGTCCAAATTATCCCACTCCTCGATCAGAGCAGATCTCAGCCCACTGAGTGTCTTGGGAAGGACAGGTCGCTTCCTAATCATTTTTCCTAGCAGATCCCAAACGTGTTCGATGGGATTCATGTCCGGGCTCATGGCAGGCCAAGCCATCACGTCGATTTCCACTTCTTCCAAGTAGTCCGTAACGGACCTGGCAACGTGAGGTCTGGCATTGTCCTGCATCAGCAAAAAGTCTTCACCAATAAATGGTGCAAACGGAACCACATATTCCTCCAGAATGTTGCTGATATAATAACTGGAGTTCACCGATCCCTCCATGATGCACAGCTCAGTTTTTCCGTGCATGGAAATTCCTGCCCACACCATGACGGAACCTCCCCAGAAATTTTCCCGCTGGGCAACTGTTGCCGAAGAGTATCTCTCACCTGATCTTCTCCACACTCTGCTACGTCCATCTGGTGAGCGTAGACAAAACCTGGACTCATCAGTGAAGAGAACTCTAGCCCAGTCGGCCTCGGTCCAATCTTGGTGAAGGCGAGCAAATTCCAACCGACGTCGCTTGTGCTGTACCGTGAGCCTTGGTACACGAGCAGGTCTTCTTGCCCTCAGACCACTCTCCACTAAACGCCGCCTCACCGTTTGAGCATTCACAGCTGTCCCTCTTACGGATCGAAGTCTGTGAGACAGCTCAACCGCTGTTTGGTGACGATCTCGAAGGCTTTGAAGCACCAAATATCGATCATCCCTTGCAGATGTTGCTCTGGGGCGACCTGAGCCATGACGCCGGGTGCATGAATTGGTTTCCCTATATCTTTTAATGGCTCTTCTTAGCGTCGTCTCCGGTTTTCCGATCGTAACAGCGGCATACCGCACACTTCGTCCGTCCTCAACCAAAGCCAGCGCCCTGGCGACTTCTTCTGCCGTTATTTGCATTTTTTTATAAAAATCACTAAAAAACTAATAAATAAACAAATTAAAATAAACCCAATATTATTAAACTTATTAAAACATTTACGGGATTACGGAAGCCAAAATTGCTATATTTCGCGTCTTGTATGAACAAATGACTAAGATGTGGTTTTCCTTATTATGATGCACGTATCACATGGAAAATGGAAAGAGATTATGCAAACGGGCACACAAATATACCGCTATACTAAAAAAAATAAATCTCTGCAAAAACATAGCGGCATATTATCAAAACGATAACAACACATCAAAAAGTATGACTGCGCCACTTTTTTTGTAACTCAGTGTATTTAGTGTCAGATGTAGATCAGAATTTCCATGCAAAAAAGCCCTCAAAATATTCTACCTAACCTATTATCTGCATTTAATTCTCCATGTTTTGTTTTTTATTTGCCTAGGTACGTTTATAGCAACCTATCTACCTACCAATTTTAACGGCGTCAAAGCAAGAGAAGCATGTGCCCTCGTTAACAGTTGTTTTTATTCCCATTAATTAATTCTAATCGAACAACAAATTGAATTAAATGCAACAAAAAAGTGTCCTCCAAAGGTATAATGAATAAATATAACCTCCTTCATTATTTTACCCCTCTATCGGTGTTACAACTAACAACAACAACTAAAACAATAGTAAAAGAAATATCTAGGTAATGCTTGCTCTAGTCCTTTTCATATAATCTAGTTGCATCTCATTCTATGAGCCCTCTCTCATTTTATGCGCCCACTCCATGATTTGGCTCAAACCTCAACAAGCGAAAAAGCAACAGATTGTTCCCACCTCCACATGCCTACACCATTTTTCTTTTTTTTTGTTGTTTTGTTTAATTTTTACCGTTTTGCTTTAGTTCCCCGTCTTCGGTGGTGTTGTTGTTTTGTTTGCACTTCTATTCGCCCACTTCACTATAACGCGGCGATTTCATTGGAACATGGTTGGGTTGATTTTTTTTTTTTAACTTTTTTTGTTGTTTTCTTTTGTTTTCATTCTACCCTGCCCACTGACATACACTTATGCACATTGATGTTTTCTTCTATTCTAACGGTTGAGAGAGAGAATATCAAAAATGTAAACAATTGCATACAAGCAAATGAATGTGAAATGTGTGTGCTTGGTTTAATGGAAGTGTGCGTGTGGTTTGGTTTTGCTGAGATTGAGAGAGAAAAGAGTATTAAAAGATTTTGTGAGAGGATGACTTTGCAGCGTTGTCTGTTGCTGACTCTCTCTGCAATTTCGGATAATAATATTTTTATCCGACACAGCAACAGCCGGCTTTTTTTTAATTTCGAATTTCATTTTCAATGCCTTCTGTGTTTTTGTGTTAAAACATGGAGTGTGAAGATGAATCTCTGTCTTTTGCTTGTTATTTTTGTTTAGGGGTTTTTGTATGAATTAAATTTGTAAGTCGTCTAATTGGATTGTTATTTCATTTAGAAAAATTGAAAATTTGAAAACATGTGCTACCTACGCACAATTGCGTCATCTAAATGTCTACAGATTATTTTTTTTTTGTTTATTGTAGAATCATAGCATAGTGTCTATGTGTCAACGACAAATACCTACATATACAGATTACAATAATTGTGGAGGGTCAAATTTTTGGCACAGGGTTTTGGATGAAACTGAGATTTTGAAACAGATTTGTTCAAATAAATTAAAAGTTGAGAGTATCTAGGTATGTAGCGCAAGTTGCTTTAGCACAATAAAACCACTTTTTTGCTTTATCCATTAAAATTTAATAATATTGGCGCAAAATTTTAAGCGATTAAGTACCTAGGCACGATTTTGAAGATTTTGGATTTCTCATTTTAAACAAGTAGGTTAGCATCGTGCTTTCTTTTTGACATTTTATTAAAATTGTAATCACCACCAATGCCTACCTACTAACTTTTTAGTGTCATACTACCTCTAAATGTCACTTTGACAATTAAAAATGTGAAAATGAACTACCTATTTGCTTATTTGTTTTCACAAACTGTCACTTTTTAAGGCGTGCTCAGATGCAGTTTATTGAGAAAATAGATTTAGTATGAAATTGTTTAAAACTAACAAGATTTTAGTAATGAGCTTTAAAGTTATTACATAAATTGTTAGGTAGTGTCATGCTTATTCCTTAACATCAGTGTGTTGGGACGACCTCTTGCAGTTAGAAATGATGCCAGATGCCTGATTCACAATCATAATGCGGCGTGAAAGGGAGACGTCGAGGTTACGACTTAACGAGATCTTAGTTGTTCTCTCATAAAAACAACATGGAGCCACGTAGCGTCATATATGTTCGAAAAACTAAAACGTATCTTGTCAAATTATTTTAAGTCTGCCTTTAAGACAGGAAAACTGTGAAGAGATCTCGTCACTTCGACGTCTCCCTTTCACGCTGCATTTTGTGAATCAAGCATGAGTTGAACAGCGCTCGGGTGCGAGAAATATTTTTGTTTAAAATTGAAGGATTGAATGAAGCAAAATAAGACTCCTTTATCTTGGCTTATTTTTGTGCAATTTAATTAAAAAAAAACTTTTGCCTCAACCTAGTTTAAGAATGGAGACACAAAAACAACTTGGCCATTTTCGAAAATGTCAAGTCAATGTCAAAATGATGGTTAATTTTTAAAGCAGATAGGTATTGCTTTCGTCAAATATGCAACCGTCCTGCTTGCACTAAATTTGTTTCATCACCATCAGTCAATTTTCTTGCAAATGCATTTGACGTTTACGAACATGCTCTGATTCATAAAATAGATAATAATAAATTCTGGAAAAATAATTATAAATTATGTTTATTATTATAGGTACCTACAAAAAGTGTATTTAAAAAATAGAAAAAGACAATTTTCTTAAAATTCCGACGTTCCAGCCGTAAGGTTTCAAAGTTTGGCAGTTTATAATCTTTGGCTTTTCAATATTTTTGCTGACAACTCAAATTTTTTTAGTGCAGAGTTACGCCGCAAATAATGTTACTAAACATATACATATGAGATACCAAGGTACACACTTATGATTTTAGCAAACTTTTGCAAAAAAAATCCGGTTTTGGTTGACTTTTGCGGTTTGATTTTAGGAACATCTTCAAAGTGTATTTGTGGAGCAAATAAACATTTCAAAAACGGCAAAAGTAAGTTTGACTTGCGCCAAATTCAGTAATCGTGTTGAATAATAATTTTCCCGTTTCATCGTCTAATTTAATGAGAATAAGGAAATAAGGAAAACATGTAGATACTTACAAACCTACCTAGGTTTCCATTTTCATTTTTGTCGATTCGATCACCAGAATTCTACAAAAGTAAAATAACTATCTGAACAAAATAATTTAAAGAAACAAATTATCTCCTACGCATTTGCTTTGGCCCCCGCCCGTGTCAATCAAAATGTCATTTTCTAAAACATTTAAATCTCGAACTCGTCGATCATGAATTACCTATAAATTTTACTCGCCTGCAGTAAACAAAAACTGCAAAAAAATACACAAACAAAATTATTATTGCATCTGCACAGCCAGCCGCACTGCACACCCGACGCACGATGAAAGAAAAACACGTTTTTCTAATCTTTCTTCACACCAACACTACACCATCAACCCAAAAAATGACCACCCCAAACAAAAACACAACAGTGAGAGGCGTTTGTATGCAACAACAATACAAATGC
Source organism: Epistrophe eligans (assembly GCA_951394125.1). Taxonomy (NCBI): domain Eukaryota; kingdom Metazoa; phylum Arthropoda; class Insecta; order Diptera; family Syrphidae; genus Epistrophe; species Epistrophe eligans. The sequence goes on from OX596029.1 coordinate 36,424,695, forward strand.
ACACTAAATAAACTCTGGCGCCTCTCTCTCTCTCACTCTCTCCATATTAAAAACAAAACACACAACCAAAAAAAAAAATGAAAGAAAAATTCCTCCACACAAAATACCATCAAACATTTATCCATGTGCCGTTCGTTGTATATTGCTATTCTAACAAATAAGTTAAAGTGAGACAACTATGGATGGTTTTTGAGCTCAGCTTCAGCTCTGTTGCATGGAAAGACAAGAATTCACTTTTCGTTGCCAGTATCTCGTAGGGTAGCGTCGGTTCAACGTCAGAGCCGATCGGGTCAGTGAAACGAAAATTTTATAAAGAAAGAAAGAAAATAATAATTTTTTTTTGCACATAATTAACAGTAGTTCTGTTCTGTTTTGTATCTCAATAGTGAATGTGAATGTACCTTACTGGATAATTATATATCAACTCGGTTTTGTTATTAAATTAATATAGGTATTTTTTGTTTGTTTATTATTTGACAATCACATCACCACCTACGATTGATATCAAAAGTTTACTATCAAAACAAAAGTGTGTGAAATTGATAACGTTTGTGTATTATCTCCATCTACTTTATACCTATATAGTGTGTTTTGCTCTCCAAAGTGAATCAATGTGAAAGGATTAATTTCGTAAACACTCTTACCACGACAATTTGGTACTGGAGATCATCTGTACCTATACCTACTCTTACGACGAAGAAATTATTTTGTTTTGTCTCAAACCGTCGGTCGTCGCGACAACACGTCATTTTATTGTTTTATATAAAATCATCAAGGATAAAAATTATACCTACAACATTTTCCTATTGCAACAAACAAATAAAACAAAAAATAAATAAATCCTATAAAAAAAAAAAAACAAATTAAATATAATTTTTCTTCTCTCTTCTTAACAATCAATCCGCCTTCGGCTTTTCTCTTCAAATAAGAATTTACCAAACAAATTACCAATTTTTAACAATCGCTTTGTGCTGAATTTTATAAATTTTTTAAATAAAATAAAAAAAAAAAAACAAATCTCTGCTCTCCAATTTCTTCTTAACAAAAAAAAAATCTACCTATATATTTAAACTTAACATTTATTTTTTTTCTACAAAAGTGTACCTTTTTACATATAAATAAAACTAACTTTTAACACTATACTTCAAATTAACAAACCTAAATAAAATTATTATAATAAAAGAAAACGTATTTTTATACAATAAATTACATAAAACGACATGAAACTAAATAAGCAATAAATATTAATTTTCTTAAATTAAAAAAATCATCTAAACGCCTACAAAAAAAATTCAAAGTGAATGCCGCAATTAAAGTGTCTTAATCGATAATTAGATATTAATAAAAAAAAAATAGATATACCTATAAAATCGCTTGCCAATTTTTTTCTTAAATAAATTCTTCAAATAAAAAAAATATTGTGAAAACCTAATAAACTAAAATATAAAAAAAAAATAGATAGCCAATTAATTATTATTAAAATAAAACTTAACTCTTTTTGAATGTAAAATATTTTTTACTAAATTCAATCGAATAATTATATAAGAAAGTTTAACAAGAATTATATATTATATTATATATAAAATAAAATAACAGCAAAAATAAAATAGTGTGATATTTTTTATACCGTAAATGGATATTATTAACTAAATAAATAAAAAAGTTTTAGTGAAATCCGTCGAATCAACTTAAGAAGAAGATATACAAAAAAAGTAAAACTTCTTGTGAAAAAAAAGTTAATTTTATTTTTAACTTTTTGTGTTTAAAAAAAAATTAAATTTGATGTGTGTCTCGTGTGAATTTTTGTGTAAATTTTTTTTAAAGCAAAAATTTGAAATAAGTGAACATATTTAATTATGTTGTTGATGACTTATAGGCGATAACTCAAATTTGGATAATTTTATTTAACACCGAAGGCTATAAGGTAAGTTCGTATATTATTTGAATTTTGCAAATTTCTTAGTTATAAGCTTTTAAGAAATTAAATTTTTAAGATAGAGTTAACTACCACAGTGGGTAATTCAAGTAGATTAGCATATAGACAATAGGTACCTATCTGTAGGTTTAACGATTTTTATTTATTTTGTAGGGAAACGTTTTTGACTCAATTTTAAATGGATCGTTGGTAATAGTACCTTATAGATATAGATATACAGTTGACTTCACTTTACTGAACAAAATTTTCAGGCGAACCAAATAAAAAAAATAACTCTTTATCTTTAAATCTTTTAAAAAACTAATTCACAATTTGGATTAGGTATGTCGTTTGTAACCTCGGACTTTTACTAAATTTTCATTAAAAGAATTCGAAAGGAAAACTGTTTTGAGCAAAATCCAGAAGATACCTATAGAGAGTTTTAAAAATAGATATAGGTACATTAGTCAAACTGACGTTTTGATGGTGCGAAATGGAACAATATCGACTCAAAACTTATGTTTTTTTTTTTTTATTTGTGACTTCTAAGGTTGTTTTTATCAACGTTCAAAATTTCACGAACCGCAATTAAAAGTTTGTAGTCAGTTAAGCAGATCCAATACTTCAAATTGAATTTAGTAATTATGTTTAATGTTCAGTTAAAGATGTTTCCAATTGTTACGGCTGTGACACCGATGATTAAGATTTTCCTAATTATTCACAGAATATTCTAAATTATTTCAAAATCTTCTCTACAGAATGCATAATGTCACTTAGAGAAATAATCAAAAGTACTAAATAAAAAAAAATGCAGAAAGTTATAGAATTCACTTCAGTTGCGTTACGACTTATACGAGTGTTACGTTTTATAATAAACTGGTGATTTGTAAATGTTGTTCATCTATCTTACCTATCTATACAAATAGCAAATTTTTAAGTTTTTTTTTTTTATAAAAAAAAAAAAAATTATTTTGACACAAAAATGAGATTTGAGACTGTGAAATTGATTTTTCTACAAAAAATTCTATTTTTGAAATACTTATTTTTTAGTAATGCAAGAAGAAACAAAACTATAAAAAAACTATCCAAAATTTGATTTTAAAGTCGTTACGATTGTGACTAGGTTAATGTTACGTGAGTGACAAAAGTATGATTTTCATGAAAGACAATAATATAATAAACAATATTATGTATTTTGGAATATTTTAGTAATTGAATTGAAAATATCTTCTCTTGCAAAGTAAAGTTTTTCTCACAGTAAGATGAAATAATTAATCAATCAAAAGTTATTCATATTTGACACGATTATTTGCAAATGGTTTCACTGCCTCATTTTTTGATTATTGTAGCGTAGTTCTATATTTTCTTTCTGGTGAGAGTTAAATGGATCTCGGTACATTTCTTTAGAGAATTTATTAACTAGGTAGGCGCTATACTTTTCAAGGCTGCTATTTCTACCTAGAATCAAGCTTCGCAAATCAGAGGATAATATAACACTTCAACTAATTTTGTTGAATGAATTTATCACCTCTCAAAGTTAATACTGAAATTCTTCTATTTGAAACTTTGGCCCAGTTTTGAATTTTTCCACTTAGGTATGTAATTAGGCAGACTTAGTCATAAGTTTAAAGATTTGAATATCATCAGTAAACGCATGCCAAAAACATGTGTTGAAAAAACTAGTGGTGCCAGAATATATCCATCTGGAATGCCAATATGGAAAAACAAAAAATCAGAATTGCTCATATTCCTAAACCTCTTCTTGGGTTCTTCTATAAGTACTTCTAAGAGATACAGAAGAACACTTAAACAAACAAGAAATTTTGGTTAAGAAAATAGTTATTACTTTTGTCAAAAGCTCCTCTGTACGATGCTTAATGATACCTAGGAGAAGTGTTCTCATGTATTCTTGTGTATAACCGCGCATATAAAGCGATATTTAATATTGAACTTTAAGTTCTACGTTCGAGCCCTTTCTGCCGCAACCTGGTTATTAATTTTTGGATAATTTAGAAGATTTAAACTACAAACATAAATAAATGAAAATATTGGGGCAAAACTTTAGACGATTAACTACGATGTTCAAACATTTTTAGTATGATGCTAAGTTAAAAACAGGCAGTCGTATTTATTAGATTTTTGTCTACTTAGACACTGTCTAACTATTTATTTTCAAATTGGTGGTGCTTTATTTAATAAAAATAAATATCACATTATTCACGGTTAAGACAATCTACTCTTGTGTCTAAGTAAAGTAGCTATAAGACAACAATAAATAAGGTTTTTGAACACATTTTCCAAATTTGGACAGTTGTCTAAAGTTAGACAACGTTTATAAATAAGACCAAGAATTTTCAAAATTTTAATCGAACGAGTATCGTGCTATCTTGTTAACATTTTTATTAAAATTAAAATCACTAAATGACTACTTTAACTATTTAGTATCATACTAACTTCAAATGTTGCTTTGACAGTTAAAAATGTGAAAATGGTATGTTTGCTTGCTTGTTTGCATAAATTGTCACTTTTTTAGGCTTGTTCAGCTGAAAATTATTAAAAAATGTTAAAGAATGTTTAAAACTAAGAAAATTTTAGTAAAGCGCTTTAAAGTTAGTAAATTGTAAAATGCGTAGTTATACCTTAACATCAGACTGTTTAAAAATTTTCGCCATTGTGCACCTACCATTAAATAAAGCTTATAAGGAAAAAGTGTCTTCAATTTAAATGCCGACGGAAATTTAAAAAAAAATAAATATAAAATAGGTGATAATGATAAAAGCTTTGGTGAAAACTTTTACTTCTCTCAAATTAACACTCAACACTCTTTTGCTTGTTTGCGTGAAGTAGCTAGTTCCCTTATAATAAATTAAAGCGTATTCCTATCAATTCTAGGAATATTGGTACTTATTAAGGTATACTTTAATAGTTAAGTATTGATTCCAACTCTTTTCTAGACTCTTTTCTAAGTCTAATTCTAACATCACAAGGGCTTTATTTTTTTCTCTAATTTTATTATTAAGAAATTAAAGAAAAATATCTTTCGATATCTCCAAGTTCCAAGAAGTGGTTAGAAAATCTTTTAAATTCTTCCGTATTATCTACCTTATATACTCTTGTACTTTATTAATTATTTGAAGGGTAGTTAAAACCCCTTGACTCGACATTATAAAAAAAAAATTGCAACTACATATTTTAATTTTTGCTGTTCTAAATTTTGTCTCTCCAAAGTTAAGCTTTATGTTTCATTTATATCGTGCGTCGGTTTTCTGTCAAAACTCGTAAGTACAAAAAACAAAAACATGTCTTATATTTTTAAAGTGTTTTTAATATTTTAAAATTATAAAAAAGTATAGGTACCTCAAGGTTGTGCAAATAGTCCAACATTATTTATTAATTTCTTGAAAATAGTTATTTTTTGTACCTACAGATAATAATTTAATTGTTTGTTGTAAGAATTAATTTAAAAGAAAAACCAACTAATTTTCAACGCGAATTGAAGCTGTTAAGCAGAAACTTACTTTTTAACAAAATCTTTCCTTTGTCTTAACATAATTATACCAAGGTGTTCTACGGCAAAAGATGCCTTAAAGCCATTTTATGAAGCCTGTAGTATCTCAAGCTTTTCAGTGGGAGCTCATAAGTTAAAAGACGCAAATTTTCGTTGATGTTTACCGATTCTCATAAAAATCAAAGTATGAAAAAATTTTGGTATACCTGGGGGGAACACATTTATCTGCTATTTATCTAAGTACCTACTTTTATTACTTGAGTATCTACTTGATACTTGTTGAGTATTATTAGCAAAATCAAAGATTATTTATGTGGATTAAATATTCATTCATTTGCTTCACCTTGAAATAATTGAAATAATTCTTTAAATTTAAAAATCACAAAAGATTCGTCTATTTAATTTTCTTCATTTTTGATTTTGCTAATACTCAAACAGCTTTATTAAATTTATACTTAGGGATATAAAAATATGTTCAAGCTAAATCAATCAAAAGTTAAGTATTAAAATTCAAATTCTCAAATTAATTTAAAGGCTTTCAACAATTTACATAAGATTCTGGTCCTATTTTGCAAGCGATTTTAAAACAAATAAATACTTTAATTATTAAATCTCACAAACTATAGTAAAAATATTCCTATATGAATAATTTACATGGGTTATCTTTAAAAAAATCAATGTTTTCAAATAAATACACATTGGTACACGTATAATCAAGAAGATCAAAATCAGTGAAAATGTGTAGCAAGTTACCATTTCTTTTGTAAACATGTTAAGCTTACTTAATTGAAACAAAAACAAAATACAATGTAATGTACAATTGTACAATGTAAAAAATGTATACAACATTGCAAAATTGTTTAAATGTGTTCTTGATGCACACTTCAATAAAGAACTAGGTAGGTATGTTTTAAAAAAATATTACATACATATTTATAAAACTACAAGCTTAACACTTGTATTTTACCAACTTCCGTATATCACGCGCATATATATAAATCTTCAAGGCTATTGTTAATTTTGCGTAGGAAAAAACAAACATATGAAAATCAAAAATTGTTGCGTGAATTACATGTGTTAAAATATGGATGACCTTAATTTTATTTTTCTTGTACTATTAACCTTCTTTGGGGAAAAAAATAAGTCAGATTTTTTTTGTCAAAAATACCATATTCACATTAATATTATTAAAGTGCGTAAGCTGAAACAAGGGAAGAGAAGAAGAAGAAGAAGAAAAAAAAAACACCTTAATTCCCATTACCTACTTTTAATTTCAATAAAATTTATACGAGTGAATTAAAAAAAAAAATTATGTAGGAACGTAAGAATTGGCATATTTGGGTACCAAAGATAAGAATTTTGTATCATAGATATTCGTTTCTTATTTTTCACACCTTTTGCTTATAAAAGAAAATTACAAGAAGAAACTAATATTGAAATCCATAGATTCTCAAAGTTCCTCAAATAAAACAACAAATCTATGAGACCCCCAAGTTCATATCTATCATACCCAATTATAAGCATTCCAATACTCAAGTAGACATGAAATGAATACTTATGTCACTTTTGTGTATAGTTATATCTTTAAAATATCAAATTGCCATAAATTATCCCTTTAACAATGTCCAAATAAATATGAATCTTCCAAAAATAATTGTCAATATAAAAACCATCATCTAGCAACTTAATTTCCCCCCAAATAAAATAAAAATAAATTCCTTTTCCAATCAGCATCATCATCATCATCATCAACATCCAAACTGCAAAACTGTCTTCGAGCATTTATTTTGAAGTATAAATACATATCTATCTATACCAATATATAAATTGGCAATATAAGTATAATTGGCATTGTAATTGGACAGCAAGATAACACAGCCAGCAGTCTTCTCTTAATTATTATTTTTTGTTTTTTTTTTTTATTTTTGTTAATTTTTATTTAACACCAATATTTTTTTATCCATGTTTTTTTTTTTTGACAAAATAAAAACAAAACAACTAAGGAATGGAACGCGCGTTGCGAGAACATTTTACACCATCAAACCGCGCACAAAAAAAAACAACAAAAATGTGCGAAATAAGATTAAATCGCCATAAATACATATTTATACCTACCTATACTTATATAATAAAAGAAAACACGAAACAAGAAGTAAGCATAATAAAATAAATGGAAATGAAAAATAATAAAAAAAAAATTGATACAAAAAAAAATTATTGCAATCGTATCGATGCGATCAGTTAAATAAAAAAAAATATAAATTGGGTCATTTCGCGCGTTCAGAATTGTGTGTAATGCAATTCGTATAATAGTTTATTATTTTCAGTGTTTTTTTTTTTGTTTGTTCTTTACTTTTTCTGAAGTGTTTTTTTTTTATATTTTCTTTCGCATTCTCTGGTATCAGGTGGTGTTTGTTAATATAATGAATAAGAAATAAAATAAAAAAAACTACCAACAACGACGCGACGACTCAAGATTCAAGAGGGTGTACATTTGCGGGAAGCATTTTAAAATTCATAATTATATCAAATCAGCGAAAATTTCGCGCAAAGTATCTAATATCGCCCCGCATAATAGAAACAATATACCTTACCTATACGTACCTATGAACTTGTAATCGTAACTCATCAATTTATGGTGACCATATTTATGAATTTCGAAAGACAGAATAAAGAATTCATAAATAGTGCCTCAGTTGAGCGAAGATCAAAACGTTAGCGTAACTGATGGTAAACCCGTGGGGGATGGTTGCATTCGATGGTGAAGAGTCCACATTTTAACGCTTTTCAAGATTTTGCTTGGTTTTCGTAATAGGTACCTAGTCGTAAAAAATAATAGGTATTCGAAAATTACGAAATTTTTCGAAAAAAATACTTTTTGACAGATCTATATGTATGAAAATTGGGGTGAGTTCTTTTGAGTGGCTATAAATGTTGCATTGAAAGTGCAGCGCCATTTGTTTTAATTTTAAAGGATTTCAGGAAATTATATGTGTAGGTAACGATCTCATGATCTGCTGAATAAATATTAACTTGTTTTAAATTAATGTCACTTCTAATTTTCTTAAAAAAAATTTATTGAAAAAATAATTGGAATGGTCACCATGATAATATACACATTAACATAAACGGTGGTCGCCCTGAATGACCTCACGACACAATAAAAAGTTGGAGCCAAACGCGGTGCGAAGATCCTATTACAGGAACGTGTGGGTTTATGTTTCCTACGATCGATGGCAATGTGCGCTACGCTTCTGGGGTGCAAAGTTTTATTTAATTATTTATTTTTTGTATTGTTTTTATTGAAACTGAATTTTAATTGCATTCGTATTTATTTTTAGAATAAATTTGTTCAGTTGACAATTTACTCAAATTCAGATAAAAAAAATAAATATATTTATTTCAGTGGATGGCGCTAAGGTATGCCGATTTCTTTAAGTTGGGGATAGAGCAAGTATAGCTTGTTAGTAAATATGTTAGTTTAAAAAATAAATATTTTTAAAAAATATTCACATTAAAGTCATCTTTTTTTCATTCAAATGCTCTTAACATCAACAAAAAAAGCTTTACCTATATACCATGACTTGGGTCTATGTTTCTTAGTCGTGATTTAAACTAGAGTTAGTCAACTTTGGATATAATTTTATTTTAAAATTAACTTAAGACTCAGTTTTTTAGTAGAGATCGACTTAACAAGCTCGGAGAATTAAAAATTACATCTATTCAGTAAATCTAAAGTTAAATCATCAAATTTGTAGATTTAACTCGGATTAAACGTTAATCTCGCATCGAAAAACTGGGTCTTAATAATTTAAAATAGCTTTTAACGGTCTTAAGTCAAGAAAAAATAATGTTTTTATCCCCTGATCTCACTCATGTATAGCATAATGTGAAATAGTTCATTCATCTTTATTAAAATAAGTCCAATAAAACACGCCTAATATATGTACCTACTCATTAAATAGTACAAAGCTGGTAATTAAACGCGTGTGTTTAATAAGGTCAACGTTATTTATGTTCGAAAATCTCAATAAAATCCTTAACAACTGATGTTATGTTATTCTAAAAAATTCATGTGAAATCATTAATTTTAAGTTTGGGGTGTCAAAAACCCTCAGAAAAGATTTATGATGAATATTTCATAAACAGTCAGTTTTAAAGAAAAAACAGCCATATTCAAATATTTTGGCAAAGAAATTTCTTAAAAAAATGCTCATGGGACTTTATTTCTAAAAAAATCCTTAGTTTGGAGATCATTTGACTTGATGTCATAACACATTTTAAAAATTTTGAAACATTAAAAACCCCTTTTCCCCTTTTATTTTTTTGACACTACTTCAAAGCCGGTCATCATTATTTAAAGATAAATTGCTTTACAATATTTCCTTGTGAAATCTCTCATTCTCAAGACCAAAATTCTCAATTAATAAAACTGACAACATTTGGGAGAGTTTCTAATTTATCTTAGTTGTATGTACATATTTTCCTGAAACATTGTCTTGTCTTCCATTTCGAAAGGGAAATCCATAAGAAATATTTTATTCGACCACTTTTTTCAATGTAAATATTCCATCAGTAGGTACCTATCTGTCAGCAACATATTCCTAAAAATTCTAAAACAGCAAAATAATCTTGAAACCTTTGCCGCACGTCTTTTTTTTTATCAAAATCAGAAGCACTTACATCCCACACTCTTTACTCCATGAAACATATGATTCAATCAATTTCCGCAATAAACAGTAACTGCAGCAACATGTTCCTAAGTCCCATATCAATAAAATCCTCTTCTCAACGCTACAGTGTTTTTTTTTTTTTTTAATTTAGAATTAGGAGGAATCCCATAAGAAACATTTGATTCAATCAATTGTCGCAATAAAAATATTCCAATAACTGTAGCAACATGTTCCTAGGCCCTATATAACAACCAAATTCTCTAAGGTCGCCGCTACCGCACGTCTTCTTTATCAAAATCAAAAGTATTGAGCTTGAAGCACTTATATACCTAAATCTCACACTCTTCATTCGTCTTTATTATAAAAATATACACTTAGACCATAACATGGATTGTTAAGTTTGACGTCAATCACCGCAGTGACACCAAAACTGACGCACTCCAAACAAAAAAAAAAAAAATAAAAACACGATCAATGTTAATTATAAACATATACGACTGACGATCGACCGATCCGACAAAATATGAATATGATGTGAACAACAAATCGGCGCGAAACAAAACAAAAAAAATCAGCAAAAACAAAACGTCCGTCAATATCGTTGTCTTCGTTGCCGTATTCGTCTTCGTCGTTTTCGTTGTAGGTGGCTGAGAAGGGAGATCGAACTTTTTTATACCTACCTACTCCTATATCAATCGCTATATCAATTCCTGATTATAGCTTCCTCTTCTCGCATCAAAACTATACCTACTGACATGTGTCCATAAAGTTATTGATAATGAAGAGGGTGGTGTTACTATGGCTAAGTACGTCAGCATTGCTGAACTGATATGGCGAGGGTGGACAACAAAAAACAAAATAATTAAAAAAAAAAAAAACTCCATCAGCGTCGTCGGCGTCATTCAATCCCAACTATTATAGACTATCAGAATACCTAATAAAAAGAGGGGGGCTAACTAGGTATAGTATACGTTCGATTGGATTTAATTGGGATCATAGAGGTCTCTTCATTCTAAATCTAAACTTAAAATAAGCATCAAACACTTTTCAAAAAGAAAAATTAGAAATAAATAAAAACAATTTTAATTATTTTGAGCCAAACCCCCAATGAATTTTTCCTTATCTATATCTCTTTATAGCTTTCGACAACTACGTCAAAGTTAGAACGAGTCTAGATCACTTTCTATCGTATATATATACGTACCTACACAAATAATCGATTTTACAGATCAGCTTATTGCAGCAGCTAATAAACAAAATAACGCAAGATCGTGTGTGTCGGAAAAACCGACTTAATAAAATTAAAAAAAAAAAAAAATTGTTATCGTCCCATGTGTCCGATACGGACTTGACCTTCTCACCCTCGAAGCTTGTATAAAATAATGTGGTCTCATGCCTTTTTTTATTATTTCTGTTTTTTTTTCCCACTGCAGTGGGTGGTAAAGTTAAAAATAACAGAAAATAATAAACAAAAAAAAAAGAAACACTTGAATCGGTTAGAAGATAATGACATGACGACGACTACGACGGTGGTGGTGGTGGCGTCCAGTACTAGATAAGATATGTGTGTGTGTTTTTTTTTATGCGTCGAACCATTTTTTTGTAGGAACACACCACAGAAACGATAAAAATATTGGTTTTGTTTGCATTTGGTTAAGTTTAAAAAAACAAACAAGGAAAATGTGTTTTATTTAGCAAATAATAATTACTTTTATTGTTTGACGTAAAACAAAGCAAAAAATAAAAATAAAAACAGAAACAGAAAATAAGTGATAACAACGGGTTTGATAATCGACGTCGACCACAACGTCGATGATATGTTTTATTCTCGAAACCCGCGTATCTGGTGATTTTCGAACGTTATTGATAAGAAGGCTATTTGTAACATACCTATGTACCTACATACTTATATGAACCCCCGCACGATGTTGATTTTATGATCGGTTTATAAATAAATCCGCAAGCTATATAGAGCTATAGTATAGAATAGAAATGACCTTTTCTTTATAAATGCGTGAAGCTTAGGTAAATTTTGATTCTGAATTACTTGGTCCCAGTAACGGGAATAATAAGAACATTTAAATATAGTCTGAAGATCGGGTTGTCTGCCTTGATATAGCTTCAACTTCAGCCTTCAACAAACTTTGTTGGTAGCACACTGAAATTGTTGTAGATGTTATTTGATTCAAATAGTTATAACATCCAAAAAATCCCTTCAATATTTTACCACTGTCATATTTGATGTAACTGACAAACTGTCACAATTTCTGTCATTTTTAAAGAATATTTGTCATAATCTACAGTTATTTTTACAATACCTTATTAATAATTGAAATAAAATAAAAATTTGATAATTTGAGCAGTGCTGTCAAAATGTATTATTATAGTAGTATTTTCTGATTTTTGATAAGGAAAGTAGAACTATGCTAAACTACCTGAAAAAACCTACATATTATTAAATGCTATAATATTAATTATTTTGACTTAAGATTGAAAGGCTTAAGTAATAAAATAGTACTTATTTTTGAGTTGGTTTCTGCTACTTTTTTTTTAATGTTAAAATCTCTCCTGTTCTTAACTACTGGCATTTGTTTTTAACTAAAAAAAATCTATCTTATAAACTTTTTAATACCTATGTAAACTCTATTGTGAATTTGTGAAATGACAACACTGATTCATTCCGCTGAAAAATTAAAATATCACATTTACCTATCTGCACTCATTTGCTGTCAAAACTCATTCCCAATTAAAATAGTTTCGAGTGTGCGGGGGCTATTACTATATGACCAGTAGATTTTTGGACAACAAATTAAATTTTTTCTTACGTATATCAACTGCAGTAAAAATTTTGCTTAAATAACCTAGAAAACCTATGTATAAATGTATTAAATATATGGGTATGGCTATTATTATGTTGTGACGTCTTTGGTTTCATTTATTTTGTTTATTATTTTTGTCTAATTACAAGGTTAGATTTTGCTGTAGTGATAATTAGTTGGTAGGTTAGGTTAGTATGGTAGGTAGGTACTGGGCATTTATGTGTTGTGAAAAAAAAAAATCTTTGCTGATTTATTACCAAGGTTGCTCTTGTCTTTTAATGTTTTGTTTTTTTTTTTTTAATTTGTTTTTTGCATCTTGATTTGATTATTGAAAGTTTTTTGTCATTGAAATTTAATGAAAGGCGAGAGTGGGTGATTTTTTTGTCCTAATCTTAAAGTTGAAACAAAGAAAAAAAAATATGTGTAGTTAAATGTGATTTAAATCAATTTATTTCCGGAATAATTTATGAAATAAATTAAAAAAAACCAGAGATATGGCACACATACCTTTAAGATTGCAATAAAGCTTATCTACATAAATATTGCTCCTAACGACACATCTTAACACATTTGGATTTTTCTCAGAAAAATTTTATAATTCAATTTCCAATCATCGATTTGTATCCAGGCTATACATAAACAGGATAAGTTTAGAATCAAAGTGGAAAAAACAAAATTCTATACCTACCTGACTTAAAAAAATGGAAAAGTAGTTTCTTTCTTAAATGTGTCTGAAACATTTTTAAAATGTTTCCAAAATGCTCTCGAATTGTATCTGTCATTTTTTTTTAAATATGTCTAGAGTTCAACTCTAGAAGTTGAATTTTTCAAAAATGTTGCTAGAATCTTGTCAGTATATTTTCTTTATACATAAGTATTTCATTAAAAAAATCTAAGAAATGTTTCTGAACTGACTATAAGAGCTTCTAAAAATTAAAATTTAATATTTCTAAAATATTATTTTACATTTTTTTAAAATTATTTCTCCTATAGATACAAATTTTTATCAAGTATTTTCTAAATTCCTCTGAAATATTAATTTAATTATATTCATAATGTTGCTGAACTTCAAAATGTTCTTAATTCGAATTTTCGAAATTAAATGCTTCTGCCATCCGAAATTTGTTTTTTATAACCTGCTTTTCGATACTCTTAAATTGTTTAGTTTTAAAATTTTGTAATATTTCTAATGTTTTTTTTTGTTGAAAATTTTAATAACATGGTTCTGCAACATTTCTTATTTGTTTCTAAATATTTCTGAAATGTTTAATGTAACAACATTTATTTATAAAAAACTCAATTGATGTATTTCTTTTAATACGCGTAAAATAATTTGGTAATACCTTAAATGTGTCTGAAACATGTATCTTTTCATGTTCTAAAACATTGCTGAAATATTTCTAGTAATTTTTTTTCCAAAAAATGTTAAATAACAGAATTGAACCTTCACCTAACCTTCACTTAACAAGTACCTATGTAATTGACGATCATTAAAAAATAAACATAAAAAAAAAATATATTACTATTTATTAAGTTTGGTATCTGAAAATCTTCATTCGGATATTATATCGAGTTATTTATTATTTTATTGATTTTCTATAGAACTAAAACGGTTATTAATTCGATGAAAACTGTTATCAATGTTGTTTTTGTTTTGTTTGGTATTTGTAACTCAAAACCTCTCAAAACAATAAAAATAAAACGTGAAGGAGATTCCGTGGTCATACTTAGAGTTGTAGATATACATCATATAGTGTCGTGTATCCATTGACAATTTACTATGTAAAAAAAAAAATTATTAAATAAAGAATATTAGTAGGTATAGAGACTCTTATCTTTTTTTTTTTTTGAATAAAACTGAAGTAGGAATATTTAGGGACAAGAGAATAAATAAAATATGAAAATATATATTATTTTTCCTAGAATATTGTCATCAGATACTTAAAGTAGTGAAAATTTCTTTCGTCAATTTCTCTATACCTACTGTGAGCTAAAAGATACTTTTACATCTTTCAACTACGAGACTAGAGTATCTTAACTATAGATATATTATCTGATTGAAGACGAATCACTTTTTATTTTTTCTTCTATTATTTTTTTCTTATAGACTAATAAAAAAGAAACAATACAAAATATATTTACACATTTTTCATATATCACAATCCACATATCACTATCGTTTGGAGTGTATCTTTATATGATTTATGATTATTTAAGAATTTCATAGATTTTATATCTTCATTGTGAACGAGTGAGTAGGTACATATATGTATTATAAAAATATACATATAGTATGGTTGAATAGATGGATGGTTATTTAATAGGACTCTCACTCACTCATGTCATATAAATATGATGTGTGTATGTACGAAGTGGACATAAACTAGATTTTTTATCGTTTATAATTTTTTTTTTATTATTTAATATGTTTGTGACATAAATTTATCAACACAAAACAAAATTATCAAAATTGTAAATGATAGGCTTTGAGTGGGTGAGAAAATTGAAAGGTTTTATTTTTGTGTTTTGTTCGTATAATGATAGTTATCTTGAATTTATTTTAATTGGCAAAATTTTATAGTACATTAGTACATAATGTATGTATTTACACCGAAATAGTTATGGTTATAAAAATGAGATTATGATAGGTAGGTACCCAGTTTATCTTATTTCTATTTTTTTTTTAGTAAAAAATTTTATTTTATTTTGATTAAAAAACATTTCCATAGAAGTTTGAAAATAGAAATAAAATTAAAAGATTAAATTAATAAAGCTTTTAATGACAAATAATTCAAATCATGACAAATATGTATGTAGAAATTATCTTATTGAATCTGCTATAGTCTCCAGGTTTAATTAACTTGTTAGTTGAACTTAATTAAGAATATACTGATACGGATATACAACCCAGTTGAGCAGATGAACACTTTTCAAAGCATTAGCATTTTTTCAATTATTATAAATGTTTTTGATGATTTTTCTAAGTTTTTCAGAAATATTTTCTGTAAAGTCACCAAATTTATTTATTTAATTTTAACATGTTTCTGAAATTAATGTTTTGTTTATTTTTAATTGAGTTTAATTTTGTTTCTTAAGGATTCTAATAAATGTTTCCAAAATAAACATTTTATTTTTTTCTTAAATTTTTGAAATATTTTAAAATGTTGCCCAAATGTTTCGGAAACATTAAATAAATTTATATTAAATGTACGTGAATTGTATGTTAATTATTCTTGAGATTTATAGTGTATATAAGAATATCAAATAATTTTAACATTTCTCTCACACATATGTGTTTCTGAAATATTTGTAAAATGTTGCTAAACTTTTTTTTTAAATGTTTCGGTAATTATATTTTTAAATAGTAATAAAATATTTTTTTTAATTTTTTCAGGATGTAAATGCTTTCAAAATGTTTGAAAGATGTTTTCTTAATTTTTTTTGTCTGTAATATTGCTAGGATAATTATTGATTTTTTTTTAAAAATATTCTTTGAATATTTTGTAATTACCTTTTTCTCGAAAGTTTCTAAAAAAAACATGTGAAAACTTTTGAAATTATTTCTGAAATATGTATGAAATTATTTCTCAAATGTTTCTAAGAACTTTTCTTAAATGTTTCTGAAATGTTTTCAAACTTTTTTATTTATTTTTTTTTTTTTTTATGATTTTCAAAATGATTTTCTCAAAAAAGTATAAGTATAAATAAATAAACTTTTTTCACTTATACAAATTTTTGATGAAATTCTATTGAAATTTGTCTGAAATGTTGCTAAAGTTTTCGATAAATGTATCTGGAATATATAGAATATACATAGATTCCATATATGTAGCAATTCTTCCTTCTTAAAAAAAACCCTGCCAAAACCATAACATGCATTTTTTATAGATATAAAAATAAAACACACAATACACCTTCTCTTATATCTATAAAAAGAAAACAAAAGTAAAAGTTTGCATGTGATTTGCAAAAAAAAAAAAAAAACTAATTCAAAAACGAATTAGTGTCAAGGGGCGCTAAAAGGTTCAAAGTTTTGACATGTTATTTCTCTTGTTAATATTCAAAATATAATCCGCCAACTCACAAAAAATATAAAACAGGTCGCTCTTTATACATATTTATATATACATACATTCAAAGAAATTTATTTTATTTAATTTTTTTTTTATTAAAAATAAAATCACAAAATTTATTATAAACATCTTGTAATTAAATATGAATTTAAAAGAAACACATTTCGTATGTCTAATTAAAATAATTTCACTGAAAACAAAAGAACAAAAACAAAAACGTCCTTCTCTCCTTTCGGCCCAAAGCTTTAATATGCCAAAACACCAATTAAACCATACATCACCCCCAAGTATTTTTTTTTGTTTCAACACGCCTTTATTTATTTAATTTTTGTTTTAATTGCAAAAGTCATGAGAAAAAAGAAATTAAATAATTTTTTAATCTAATTAACATTTAATTGTTTAAAAGCAAAATTTAATATCTCACGATACATGCATTTTATAATATGCATGTCAATTAGGAATAAATGTTTATTTATTTTTTGCTTGTTTTTTTTTGTATTTTTTTGAAGTAGAAATTTTGGCAGAAAACTTTTTGACAAAATAAAAATATTTTTTAATTATGCAAAAAATTCGAATCAGGTGAAATTAAAAAATCGATGATGATGATAACCTTCAATCACACGACTATTTTACCTCCCGCTGTGTGTATCTTATATATTTTTTTTTTGTTTAACTTTTTTGATGGATATAATATTCTCACAGATATTGAAAATCATATTTATATAAATATTTTGCATATTTGATAGATATCAATTAAGAAAAAAGATATAGATAAATTTTATTATGAATGTATCTTTTTTCACATCAAAAATATTTTAACATTTTTTGGCAGCAAACATGAGTTCGTTCACATTTTAACATATACGAATTCAGAAATAACAAAAAAATTGATTTAAAAACGAAACATGCAGATTAGGTTAAGCTAGATACACACGCAGTATCTATAGATACATTTATTGTTTTTTTTTTTTTTTTCTTTTTTTTTTTTTTATTGACAGCATCTGTAGAAGATATATAAAGAGATTCTTCTAAATAAAAAGATTTACAACAGGATTATGTATGGAATATGGAAATCAAAAAAAAGATAAAAATTGTATCGTTAAACTCGATGACAAATGAGTCAAAAGAAATTAAAAAAATAAAATAAAAACCAACAAAGAATGATTGTAAAATACTCAAATATGTTCTCGCCTTAAAGTGTTTTGCTTATCTAAAAAGTAATTTAACAACTTTAAAGGTTTCTTCGATAAGAAGTGTTTTGAAGTATGCTGCTGATGCTGGTAGCTTCTTTTTGTTTATTATTTTAATTTTACTGCATTTTTGTTTTTTTTTTAGAATATAGATATCTTTATTTTTGAAGCGTGTGACAATAGTGATATTTTTTTTTAAGACTGAACTATTAAATAGCTTTTAAGCTAGATAGCGGGAATCACAAACAAAGATGGAATCAAACCGTAAAAAAAAAGTAGCAAGTCAACTAATTTAAAACAAAAATTAATGTATCTTATCTATAATTTTAAATATTCGTTTTTCATCAAAAATAAAAAAAATTGATACTTTTGTGTGGATGGAACGAAAATTCCAAATTGAATAAAAATGAGTAAATGCTCGATAATGGTAATTACTAATTACATATTAAGTTTTGCAAAAAATAGCCTTATATGTTTTTTTTGTTTATAAACATTTGTACTGGAATTTTGCATGTAAGTAGGTACTCAAAAAAGCTCAATTCAATGAGTACATGCTCGAATTACCTAATGCTTAATTTTTTCAAAGAACATTAATCAGTATCAAATGTTTAATAATATTGAAAAGTCACCACATATCATGATAAAGTGTCTATTAAACCAAATTTTTAACTTAAAATAATACTATGTGGTAGTAAGTTTTTGAGTTCTTGCTTAATTCTACTTTAAAATACTTACTAAAATATTAGAGTACTTGCTCGATCTACTTAATGATTAATTCGAAAAATGCATAAGTTAATATTAGCTTCTAGTTATTGCTATCTAAGTATTTCTAAAAATCCCTTCTTAAATGAGTACATACTTAAAATAACTAATGCTTGAATTTTAAAGAGTAGGTACTACAAAGCACAAATTTTATTTTTGTTGAATTTTTGTTTGAAATTCATCAAATATGGTCCCTTAAATTACTAAATGTTCAATCTATCAAGTTTTACACATAACAAATTAATACATAAACTTTTGGGTGCTAATTAGTATGAGTTTTTTGAAAAGTCTCTACTTTAATGAGTATGTACATATATTTAATATCTTTTTTTTTATTTTTTGCTGGATGGGTTTTATTAAAAAAATCAATCTACTAAACTGAGTATATGCTCAAAATACCTAATGCTAATTATACAAAGTACTAATTAGTATCAACTTATTAAGTATTTGTTTCATATTTCTTTAAATTTTTTATGTAAATAAATTAGTACATCCTCTATCTACTTTATATTTACTTATACTAAAAAAAGACATTAATTAAAAACAATTTTTTGAGTTTTTGCTTAAAATAATTTGGAATTAATTAAACGTATACTTGATTCACAAAATGTTTCAGCACTATTAGTACGTATTTTTGTTTTTTTTTGTTTTCATGCCTAGAATTGTACAAAGAATTGCGTTTTATAAATTTTTTGCTAGATAATGCTTGAGTATATTTGAATTATCGAGTTCATGCTCACATTTATTTATAAAAAATCTAGAAATTGAAGCTCTACATAGTTTTTCTCTTTTAATCATTTCATTTGTTTTTTTTTTTTGTCATTTTTATTTTTGGTAATCGGATCACAAAAGATCGATCGATTGAGTTTTTTTTTAGTGGTCACAAAAAGACAAATTGTTTTCATCGGCTCTGGCAAGTGTAGATGTCTTCTTTTTTGTATTGGCTTTTGTATCTGCTGTTAATATGGTTTTATTTTTCTTGTTGTTGTTTATATGTATCTTTATTTTATTTTTTGTTGTGAGAGTACCTACATAACAGGTGATCTTCTTTTGGAACTTAATTCAATAAATCTTCATCGAGATAATTCTTCATCTCAAAGATACAATCTCAATTTTTCCCTTCTTTTGATATTCCATTTAATATTGGCAGATTGTTTTGGGGAATTTTTTGTGTTTTTTCTTCTGTTGTATTTTTTTTTAAAGATCGATCGATACTGATCGCAATCGATGATGTATCTTTTGTGTGTTTTTTTAGTATCTCTTGCAATTAATAGAATTAAGTAAAATAAAATTATTTAATTATTCATTCAACACCTTTCAATGGATATTTTAAAATGAAATTCTTTAGAGAAAATATTTTTTTCTTTAAATTTATTTACCGCTTAAGGCTTAACATAAACATTGTTTTTTTTTTTGTATTTATTTTTCATGATAGTTCAAATTAATTTTTGTATCTCATACATTTTTCATCGTAAAACACACACCCATATAAAGATAGATTGCATATCTAAATGATTTTATTTATTTTTTTTTTGTTTATGTGATTTTTTATACAAAACCAAATATGGTTAATAATACACACAAATATCAATTCAATTACTTGAATTGACTGAGGATAGGTATAGATATATAATCTGGTTGTGTATCCAGAAGATACGTATCTTACACACTTTATAGCGAGTCAATCATTTGAAATTATAATCCAATCAAAATACAGTTTTTTTAGTATTTTATATTTTTTTTTTTTTGTGTATAAATTTTATATATATATAAATAAAATAAATTCAAAAGGCGGTAGCATAGTGTTTGGTGATGTGTGTGGATGGATATGTTGGACGTGAATTTTGAGAGGAGGAGAATGTCACATCTGGTAATATTATAGTGACATGGCATGGCCATGCTAATATCTATGCGAATGTTGATAGTGCGACTTGTTTTATTTTTTTTTATTGTATCATTTTGTGGTGTTTTTTTTCTAGTAATGTAATAAAGTTTATAATTTAGTATGGAAAACGTAGTTTTTATGCCATAAATAGAGAATGATGGGATATCAAAGCAGTGTGGTTTGTGTTTCTTTCTTATATATACATATATTTGAAACTCATGATGGGTTGTATAGATTATAATATTTGCATTGCCAATTTGATGACTTGTTGTCTTGTACCTATATACGTATTTAATATGATGGTAAAGTGGAAAGTGTGTAAATTAGTATGAAAACAGGTGTGAAGTAGTCTGAAGATTGAATTGAATTGAATTGATTTTTTTTTCGGGGGAAAAATTGCATAAATTATATTATTTATGGTTTTATGTTTCAGGTTTAAATTTATGTTAAGTTGATAAATAGAAGATGTTTTATTAGATGTTTAAGAGTGTTATTTGTCATTTGTGAATTGGTTTTTTTTTTTAATTTTTGTTCCTAGAAATGTACGAAAGAGTTACAGTTATAATTTAGTATATATATTTTTTTTAAATTTACACCTTTCTCTTTACAAATATTTTATTTAACCTTAGTCGAATAGATTTTTTTTTTATTTAAAAAGTTAAATAATTATAATCCTGAATCAATAATTATTTAACAAATCTAATTAAAATATTGCTAAGTCTTCTACTTGTCTACTTTAAACATTAATAACTCCTTTGGCACGATTTGGTAGAAATAGATTTCTGATTTGATATACATAATTAGAGACAATAAGCTAGAGATCGAGCAATGTGAAGTCTATGGCGTGAGGGCCTGGAACAGCCTAACTCAAAGTTTATGTGTTGAACAAGTAAAAAATAAAATGAAATTTAGCCTATAACACTATCTACGAATTTTTTGGTATCCTTTTGAAAGAATTATCGATATCGGTTCACTACTTTCTGAGATTATTCAGGACAAACATTTAAAAAAAAAATGTCACTAAAATATGAATTTTGTTTTAAAAATAAAATAAATTTGTGCTTTATTCCTAACCAATTTAAAAAGCTAGAGATCGAGCAAGACGTGGGCTATCACGTGAAACCCTGTAACCTCGTGACGTTTGCTAAACCTTTAAGTAGATTTACAACGAAATAAAATTTAGTCTATAACATTAACTAAAAGTTTTTAAGTATATTTTTAAGAGAACTTTCAATATTGGTTCACTATTTTCTGAGATTATTCAGGACAAGCATTTAAAAAAAAAACTTCACTATTAAATGAATTTTGTTCACAAATCGAAAAGATTTGTCAGATTAAAGATAGGGAGCTTGATATCGAGAAAGGCTAGGTCTATGAAATAAGGATATGGAACACCCTGACTCAAAGAGTTACGTTACATGTCTAGAAAGCCCTTCAAATAAAGTTTAAATGAAATAAAATTTGGCCTAAAACCATGGCTAAAAGCTCAAAAGTATCTTTTCAAGAAATTTACCAATATCAGTTCACTATTTTCTGACATTATTCAGGACAAACAATAATAAAAAAAATCTTTTTTTTTTTTTTTTTTTTTAAAAAGATCAAACAGATTTGTCTTCAACTCCTAATCGATTTAAAGTTAAAGCAGAAAACCTTTTAAGTTCTTGTTAAAAGGTGTTCTGTTTTTAAGTCCGCATATATGTACATTTATAATTCTTATCCACTCCTCAAATATTTAAACAAATTTTTAACAACAATTGACCAACACTAAAAACAAATAAAATAAAAAAAAAAACTGTCAAATACAAACATGGTGTGTGCGGAACTACCAAAGCTAGAGCCATTAGCTACCAAACAAGAGATTTCTATTGTTTTCTTTGATCTTCTTTTTTATCTGCGCGTTGCTCGTTATGAGATAAAATAAATGACCTTAAAGATAGTCATATACATATACTCCCGCTTTAACGATAGACTCTAAAAGACCACAAAATGTGATGAAAATAACAAAGTATAGAAAACAAAAATGAAAGACGAAGAAAAAAGACTAAAAAAAAAAACAACCAAAGAACTGTCAAATATTTGTTAAACTTAACAAATCTTTTTAGGATTAACTTTGGGGACACCTTCTTCAACTCATCTTCAACTTCAACAGATAATGTTGATGCTATACATGATGCATTTTGAAAATTTAAAGCCTCATATTCCGTTTCAGATGAAAACAAAATCTAAAGAAAAAAAAAAACAAAAATCTTTAAAAAACAATGCCGACAGACCTTTCGGAGATCACACACAAATCGCTCAGATAAATTTCCATCTTAAAAAAAAAAAAATAAAAGTCCAGCACGAAATATCTATAGATATGCAAGATAGATATTGATGGGATGGAGTTGGGAGACTTTCTGTGGCCGCACAATATAAGAACTCCTTCTTCATCACCATCATCATCTTTGGTGGATGGATGAATGCGGAGTGACCGAGTGTATCTCTTACCTCGTTATTTGTGTTTACATACAAAATTCAAACTAGCAGAGAAAGACCTCTCGCTCCTCACACATTAAAATTGCATTTTTGTTTTTGGTTCGTGTAGTGTATTAGGACAATGATTATTTGAATTGTGTGTATGCATACATATATCTTGTATCTACAACATGCCATAATGTGGCCAAAGTTGACAAAATTTTTAATAAGTTTGTCACTTCAGAGATACTTCAACAAGATCTCTCATTCTGTGTCGGCCAATAAATAATAATAATAATAATTTTTGTGTTAATTTTCTGTTCTTCGTTTGCTGTTAGCCGATAATGGGTTTAACCTTATGATGGTGTGATGGTAAATATACCTACATATTATTTATTAATTTTTTTTTTCATCTCCCTCTCTCGATTTGAAGTATAGGTACTCGACTCGTATAACTTTTGGGTGATTTTTGTTTTGTCTGAAATAAATTGTTGGGTTTGTTACCTACTATACAATCGTACGGAAGATGGTAATCAATGGCCAATTACCACATTCATGGATTATAATTTTTATACGTGTGTGGTTGAAGGATTATCTCCTATACGCTATACCTACCTTACATCTCGTGATGATTGAAATAACATCACATGTAGGCACTTCTGGATTTTTCATTTCGATTGGGAAATGATACATCTTTCTGTAGCCTTTCAATATTGGTACATCCGCTTTCCCCCCACCTATATTCTCGATGGAGTTGTATAATTTGATTGTTTTTTATTTTTCTTGTTCATATAAATAATATTTATTCTCCCCCATAAAGCGGAATAAGAAAGAAAAAAATAATAATTATGTGGTGGGATCCTTCGTGTAAATCAATTATAGTCATTATATTAGATTGTGTTTTATAATATAATTATTGTGGGAGAAACAATAATATAATTATATACCTATTGGGATACAACTGTGGCATTTGAGAGATCATATAACTTGACAACAGGTGGCTTTAGAAAAAAAAAATTAAGTTAGCGCATCGAAACGATGAATTTTTTAATTGATTTTAAATTAAACGGGGTTCCATAAGATTCCATGCTTGGACCAGCATTTTTTATTATTATTTTAATTTTCTTCTATCCATGGTTTATTGAGGAAAAATCAAAAGAAAGAAACACCAACTGTATTTTTTTCCGTATGGGGCAGGACTTGATGATGAAATGTAGGACCCCAGTTTAAAAAAAAATATTTTCTTTATTTTTTTTTTTCATATTCTAGAATTTTTCAAATTTATTTTCTAAAAATCTTGTACATAGAAAGAATTTTATAAAAATGTATTTGTTACAAATTTGATTGAAAGTGAATTTAAAAAAATAAAATTTCTTTTTTAAAAACAAAATTTTTAAATATGTAAAAAAAATCTGAATTCATAATTTCTTAAACGAGATATGTATGTACTTTTGAAAATTTTACTCAGTTATTTTTAATATGTACCATTTTATAAATTTTTCAAACAAAATTTTTTGAAATAGTTTAGTTTTTAAGTAATTAAAAAAAAACTTTAAATTTTCTCAAATTTTCAAAAAGTGATTTATTTAAAAAAGAAAATTTTGTTTAATTTTTCAATTTTTTCCCCGTGATTTTGTAAAAAATCTTTTATTAAAAAATGGATTTTTTTTAAATGGATGAATATTTAAAATAATTTTATAAATTTTCAGGAAGTTATTTTCCTTTCTTGAAATTTGTGTTCAAACAAATTTAAAAAATGCAAATTTATTTTTAGAAAATTTTAAAATTTTTTGGAAATTTTTAATTTTTTTTAGAAAATTTTTAATTTTTTTTAGAAAATTTTTAATTTTTTTTTAAACGAATTTTGAATTTATTTTCTGTATTTTTTTCAAAATGATTTTTTATACGAAATTTCAATTTTTTTAATTTAGTTTTGCAATTTTTCAAAATTCATAATAAAAATAAGAAATTTAAAAATGCATAGGTATTTTACTTTTTTAAATTTGTTTAAAAATCGAAATTTTTTTAATTAATTTTTGGCAATTTTTTTAAAAGCTATGTTAAAAGTGACTATAAAGTTATCAAAATATATAAATTTCGTGAATAAAAAATTAACAAAAAAACTTTATAATCTATAATTTTAAAATTTTTTAAAAAGCATTTTTTTAAACGCAATTCTTATTTTTTGATTTTTTTTAAATAGGTTCTTAAAATTTTCCAAAAAGTTCAAATTTAAAAAAGCTAAGTAAAGTAATTTTTCAAATTTCAAACTCATTTTATTCTTAAAATTATTTTATTAAATTTTTAAAAATTGCACAGTCTTTATATTTTCTCGTAAAGCAATTTTGATAGATCGTTCAGTTCCATGTGCGTTTCGTCACATGTCTTATATACCTTTCACATTCTTGTATAGCTCTGTACTCAAGATCTGTCTAATTTACAACCGTTAATCAAGCCTAATGATCCAAAAACTAAAAGTGATTTCAAATTTCAGGTCAGAAGAACATCCCTCTAAATGATTCAACCCCCTATATATAGAAACAAAATCTCTTCGTCATTAACTTTTATTAACTCAAATTCTTCACAAATTTGTCTTTCGAAATTCCCAAACCAGTATACTCATAAGAGATATCCAGCATTAACATTTTTTGACATTTGGCTTATATGATGATGTGTCCAAATGTGCGCTCACCGATTAAACAAAATATGAAGATAATTCTTTTTAGCACATTAACTCATCATTATTGTTGAGAGTTGTTGATATTTAAAAATTTCGTTGATGAAAGGCTAAATAAATTACCTACCTCTATAACACTGCTAACGCACGTAAAATATACCTACCTACAAAAAAATTAAGAATTAACATTTATCATAATTTAACCAACCATACATGGAGCTTCATATGTGATCATAATTCATAAAAGTGCAATTTTTTTTAAGTCTTCGCAACAAGGCCATAATGATTAAATAAAGAAAAAAAAAAAAACAAAAACTTCCAACTTACACAAAATATATATTTATGTGTTGAACCTTATCCTTTGCAACACCAATTAGTGTTCATAATAAATATAAGCTGATCTATGCGACTACTAGACGCTTTGCAACTTAGTTATAACAACTATTGGTTCATTCGAAAAAAAAATGATGATGACGATAATTATGATGATACAACATTCTAGTTGGTTAGGTATATCTACCTCTGTAAGATCACATATGATTCAGTTTTGCAAAATGCTAAAGTTAGATACATAAGATGAAGAAAAAGCAAAAAACTCTGCACCTGCGCTGTAATTATTCATTTGCTTTGCAAAAACGCACTTCTCCCCCATTTTACAATATCTACATACATTATATACATATATGTTTAGATACATCATCTTCTACAACAACTCCGTCGACATCGTCTTAAGTGTAGGTTTTTTATTTAATTTTTTTTTTTAAATATATATAAATGCTGTTTGGTATGGTAAAAGAGGCAAAACCATTAAATATTTATATTTGCCTTTACCACGGTTGCATATAATGATGACTAAATAAAGAGTTTCCCATGTGGAACGTCCAAACAAACGAGGGATATACCTATTAACGTATGTACAATAAGATACAATTTTTTTTTAAAGAATATTTAAAAGATACATTGCATGTTGTGTTGTGGCGCTGATGGTTGCAATGGCTATGGTTTAAAAAAAAAAATAAAACAAACCTCCTACTCCCACAATAGCATCATCGTCATCTCTCAAAATAGGGCCATATACATATATACAATTCCCATGGAACTTGGAAGGAAAAGAACCTATAAGACTAATTACCAAGAGATTGTTACTTCTTACTGCTTCTGCATGCTGCCACACACACGTGTGGCACGCTTCTTGCACAAACTTGGAGTCAAGCATGGAAAAGATACAATATCTGTACTCTATATATAGGAGTCTTAGAGGAGATAGATAACCAGAGAGTAAAACGATTCACTTTTACTATTCCCCATCATGCCATTATTTTGTATGTATATTTATTCTATTTCGGGCGGGGGAAACCCTATGCATCAGATGAAGAAGAAGAAGAAATCGGACAAACCTAACTTAGAGGTAAAGGGGTTTTGAATCAGTATACGTATGTTTTACCCAGGCAACCAACCATGCAACAAAATATGTTTTAAGTACCTTTACTCCACCTGATCATGCTCGTGATCTTCAAGCTTGCGCATTCTTAGATACAAACTGTTCAAGATTTGTATCTATGAGATTGTTTTTTTTTTTTTTTTTTTTTCTTGTCGTGATCAGTGCAATTTTCTTACGATAATTTGCTGAAATTTTTCAAGACTTCACGCCTCTCTGTTTGAGAAAAAAATATTCTCCGATGGCTTGAAGAGGGAAAAATACGATTGTGAGGGTGATGCTAAATAAAATCGTGCATTGCGGGCGGAATGATGAAGCTTCCAATTTGCACAATTTTCAACCTTCCGTATCTTTTCGATCAAAAGTTATAACATGAGACCTTTTGGCGGAGGTATTCCCAGCATGATGATCTTCAATAATTCAACTCATATCGCCATCGATAACAATTAGAAACCGATTAGCACCTTCTTGAACATCGACAGAAAATAAAAAAAAAAATAAAAACAAAACAAAACATCAGAAAAAAAAAAAGTATCTAAACCAACTCTGCGTGTATCTTTTAGATAAATCTAGTATCAAAAGTTCAAGATAATAATTTTTGTTGCTGTTCATTTATCATTCGAAGTAATATACGTAAATATATTGATAAATCACTCAGCAATTAACTTTTACACGTGTATCTTTTGTATAAGTTGTAAGTTTTATATACAGGTAGGTACATAATATTACCATGTCACACACAAGATCTTTCGGTTGTACCTATAACCAACTGCGAATGGATTTACATTATTTGAATGAAAATCTCCTGCAACATGTACCTATCTTTTTGTACTACATATACAATTTATAATGGATGTATGGATGTGTATCTATGAAGGTATTGAAAATGTTGATGATGATGATGATGCTGGGAGATAGATCTGCCACCCAAGTAGCTATCAATCAATCGATAGGTTTTGAACAAGTTTTTCCTCCAGATACACTTCTCAGAGATACATTTAATGTAAATATTGTATGGGTAGATATCAGGTAGGTATAGGGAATCATCAATGTCATCACGGGGCTTGCGTGGAGGTGGCCGTCGTGACGGTGGCGACGACGATGACGACGCACGGCATCAGTGGCGATGACGATAGGTAGGAAAATTATGGATTACCTTGGAAATGAAAGTCATTGAGATTTTTAAGATGAAATAAATATGGCGCCACAACGTGAAGGGAACACAAAAACATGATTTTTATTGTTATGATCGTCGTTAAATTAAACGAAAGAAGAAACAAAAAAAAAAATGAAATAAAAATAAATCGAGTCAAAGATTCAAAAAAATTGATAACTAGGTATTACCTACTTCTGATGATATTATAGGTAGGATAGAGTAGAGGGTGTATCTGTATCTTTTTATTTCTTTATTTTTTTTTTTATTTTTACAACCTGTCCACTTGATGGAGAAAATTTATTATCACATGCAAAATACTGTAAAAACTTCATTGGAATTCGTATTCGTGTCATTCTTAAAACTCCATGTGTAATTGATTTGCTGAGTGATTTGCGCGGCATTGGTAGAGTAAAGGGTATATGGGTATCTATGGCCAGTCAGAGAGTAAAATAGACTTGCTGAAGTCTCAGAGCTATAGAGTCTCATCGCTTAAACATCCGTAGAAGATTTGTTTAGTAGATGCTAAAGTTTTTGTTTTTTTTTTTTTAAGTTGGCTTATTCGTTGTTAACACAGCATAAAACATCAGCTTTTAGAGTCGTGTGAGGTACCTAGGTAGGTACCTATATGGATTTTGTACCAAGTTCGGTTCGGTTGTGAATGGTGGCGGCGGTGGTGGTGGCAGTGCTGGTGTTATATGCAAGCTGGTGCTTCAGTAATGTTCTTCAGAGCGTCATGCTTAATCAACGGAAATGATTAAAATATTTTGATTTGTAGTCTCTCGGTGTATATGTATCTTCTCTGCAATGATATTGCTGCATAGTTGAGGTTTTGTTTTGTTTTTTTTTTTTTCTGTCTGCATAAAATGATGATCATCTTTTCCTTTTGGTGGGAAATTGTTTTTTCCTTTGATTTTAAACGTACTTGACATATGGGTGTGCAAATAATAATTAATTTCAATATACTGAGTGGTTTATGATGGTTAATACCTACATTCATACATATTTGTACATATATAAGAGTAGTGCTTGTGCTGTATATTAAAAAGAGTTTTTTCTTATAATTGTTTGTTTGTATTTGAATCCGAAGAAAGTGTGAGAATGTGAAAGAAAAAGATATAGATCAGCAGACCTCTGTTAAATTCAAGAAAATATGATTTTTCATGGAGTTCCACAAGGTTGCCATCTAGGTCCTATTTTATTTAGATTTTTTTTTGTTGATTTTTTTAATTATACGTATTTTACGGTAAAAGGTATTGACTTGCTGGATAATTTAAGTTTGTTTTTTTTTTTTTTTTTATAAGCTCCAGGAAGGCCTAATTTGCAGCTCTTCTGTTGGAATTAAGGTTGTAAATCTCTCTTTCTCTCTCGTTCTTATTAAATCAAAATGACAAAAAAAAATCTAATAAAAATCTTATTATATAATTTTTTAGATTTGAAGTAAATTGTAAAAAAAAAACAAGTTTATTTTAAACTAGCTGAAGTTTATCGCAGCGCCACCTATTAAACATTTTTCAAATTACACAGTTTTCTACTATCAAAGGAATGAGGAAAAAAACTCATATAAATATAAGAAAAGTGGGTGTGGTATTAGGTGGACTTAAAGATAAATTACACATGTCATGCTTTAGGTTCAGATGATTTTAATTACAAAGTTTCAAATTTCTAGAAAAACAAATATATATCTCAAATATAAGAAAAGTGGGCGTGGTAGTAGGTGGATTTAAAAAAAAAAACATAAAGCATGGTTTTGACTGAAAATAGTTTTATTATAGATTTTCTCAGCATTCTAAGGACATTTTATAAATAAAGAAATCTATTACTTAAAAAAGGGGGTGTGGTAGTAGGCGGGAAAAATGCAACATGCCATGCTTCTTCTTGAAGAGAGTTTAATTTCAAAATTTTAAAGCTCTTAGTATCAACATACGTCCAAAGGAGAAAACTCAAATTTTATAAAATTGGGCGGATTTTTCTCAAATCAATTTCTAAAAACTATCAAGCTGCTATTTCTTTCAGAGAAATTTAGAATTAAGAATACTAAAAATTCCCTTTTTTTTCTATTAAATCACGTCCTACCAAATTCTTAGAACTAAAATGTACCTTCTTATTTCTTCTCGAATTTAAAGCTTTTCTCTGAAGATCCGATGATTAAAACTCACTTTAATGAACCATAATAATAGGAAGGTATACATTTTTTTTAATTAAAGCTAATTTTTATGACAAAAATCCGAAAAAATCGCCCTATTGTCTCTTTTGTCTACTTCTGATACTTTGTAGGAGGATTTTGATGCATGAGCAAGGTTTTTTAAAGTTATGATATTTTGCATTGATTTTAATTTCAAATGTAAATCTGTAAATTCAATTTATCACAATCTTTTTATTTCATATAAAAATAGTTCTTTAATTGTTTTAAAAATTACGAAATCTTCGTTGGCTCTTTTTTTCTTGGGTAGTGTGAATAAGTTTCCTCCCATTAATCCCCAATTTATTTTAAACTGAACACCAACAAAAAATCTATCAATCTTCTGATATACATACCTTTGTACCTAGTTGACTTTGTTTAATCAAGTTAACCTTTTGCAATCGATCAAAAGCTTAGGTATAGAGCTAGAAAATCATTGGCATCCTATAGGTACCTAACAAAAAACGAGAAAATATCGTGTTCAGATCACATAACGAATAATTACAAAAAGTCTCATCCCACACTCAACACCTTGCTGCATGCCATGGATTATAATCAAACATAAACTAATAAACGTTAACCAGTTGTTAGTTGTATATGGTACATATACCTTTCTCCTTTCTTCCCTCGAATCAATTTATTACTACCTACCTATAGACGATGGGATTTTTTTTTTTTGAAAAAGAAAGAAGAAAAAAACATATAATATGGCAACGCGAAATATAGCAAATCGAATGAAAAATTATCAAAATGCACGTGCACCTTACATAGGTATGTGTGTGTGTTGTGCAGAGATTTAAAGGAAACACAACCTAACCAACATCACCCACCCCATCCATATCATCGTCATCATCATATATGGATGACGATCATCATCATCATCATCTGGAATTGAAGAATGCACAGCAGGCGAATTGCTGACTATGGCACTTGGATGCTGCGAACTTGCGGACTACAACAAGTATGACCAGTTTAACTAGATGGACATCACACATTTAACGCAGACAAAAAAAAAAAAAAATTATTACATGCTGAGAGCCTTTACAACGAAAGATACTCCTACTTCACCTTATAGAATCAATAATAACCACCAGCATCAACCATCAGGGTCAGGATATGTGTAAGGTACCTATAACATATATTCAAAAGATACAATATCTACAAACATCTCTATCTATCACTCTTTCTTGACCAAATCCACTGGGCACTGGCAAACTCTTGGTACCTATATGATGAGGATGATGATGATGATGATGACTCCGAACTCTTATCGCTGGTGATCCATCAAAAATGCACGCAATTCTGTATCTGTATCTTTGCGATGTATCTCATGGATGTGTCATTTCATTTCAATTTTTTTTTTTATTATTATTATTTTTTTAATCAAATTTAATTACAAATGTACTTCATCAGAGAGACGAAAAGAGAAGAAAAAAAACAAAGAAAAAAACACGAATAAATCCGCTCAGCAAATTCCATTCTTCTGTTGGATGTCAGTTGAACTTCAGTTACGGTTGATTTGACCTGATTTCGGTTCGGTTATCACTTCAGTTCAGGGATATGGATGTGTTCCACTGACCATCAGACTATATACTTCGATGTGTGGTTTATAAAGCTGCTGCTGCTGGCTCGGTGCTCCTGCTCCTATATACTCTTGCATCGCGGCTGATGATGATGTGAATGATGGTGGAAATTATTTTTATGACCATCTACCGCGGCGGTGCGACCGCGTGGTTCTGGTATCAGTTCATTTTTTTTTTGTTTCTCTCTTCACCATGATGTGGTGGCTTTAGGCGACTTTAATCAGATTTCAGTTTCCTGTTCGGGAATTTTTTTTATTGTTTTATCTTTTTTTTAATTTTAATTTTTTTTTCTGGGCGGCAAAACAAAAAGCATCTCTCATATAAAATGTATCTGCAAAGGTACACTGCGAAATAATAAAAAAAAAAATAATAAAAACACAAAAATTCCGATCACAGTGCATTCAGCCAGAGAAAAAGATAATAATATATGTGAGAGAGATGGGGAGAAGGAGGAGAAAAAGGGCTACTTTGCGAGAAAAAAAAATATCCTCCTCCCGCGCAACAACACATCACATGCTGCACTGATGCTGCAACATGCTGTGTCGCGGGTGAAATTTTCTTGTTTTTCATGTTTTTTTTTTTGTTTTTTTCGCAGATTTTTTTTTTTTGAAATTCCGCACCACTAACGCAAGAGGATGATGATGATGATGGGAATAAGAAGTCGTTGGGCTTTGTAAGGATTTGCATAACTTAGTTATTTTACACTCAGAGAAAAGCTTTAGAGTGTTACATATACTTACAAAGATTAAATAAAAAAATGTAAGTCTGTGGATTAATTTTTAATCATTCAGAGTAAAATAACCAATAATTAGGTTATTGATGATTTTCAATAGAGCCATTTTAACGTAATTTTACACTTTCATGTAAATATATACCTAGTTCTGTAAACATAGATTAGTTAAAATATTTTAATATACCTAGAAATTTTGATATAAATATTTTTTTTTATAAATTTTACACTTTCAAGTAAAAATAGTATATAAATCTACGTAAATTTGACACCATGTAAAACAATGAAGAATAAAATCCAAATTACGTTTTTCATACGTTAAAGTTGTTACACTTGGATAAATTTAAATTTGTGAAATAAAAAGCCTTTATAGTTTTCGTTTTTACTTAGATCTACACCTTCCAGTAAAAATAAAGTTTCTAGAAAATTTACACTATTGGGTAGATTTAGATTGGTGATTTTTTTTTTCAAGGCTATTATTACACTAACACTTTTATGTACATTTTACACTTTCAAGTAAAAACATTTAAATATATATTTACACTTGTGTAAATTTGACGCCATGTTTTTTATAAGGAGCCTCGTTCATTCACACATTTTATAAAATTTTACACATTCAAGTAAACTAATGTTAAGTATATGTAACTTTTCCTTCATTGTGTATCTACACCTGGGTAAATTTAGATTGGTGAAGATTTTGATGTAATTTGATGGTTTTACTTAGGATTTACATTTTTATGCAAAAAAATATTTTCAAAGTAAATTTTCGCTTGTTAATTTACACTTTTAGGTAAACTTTACATTTTCAAGTAAACAAAAAATTTTCGAAAATTTGACGCCATGTAAAATAATGTAATTTTTAAGACCCATGTATTCAATTACACATTTTGGTAAATTTTACACTTTCAAGTAAAAAAAATTGACTATAGGTATATTTACACCAGCGTAAATTTGACCTCATGTAAAACAATGTAATATAAAACTAACATAGCTTGTTGTCAACAGTAAAAATTTTATTTACATGTCATGTAAATTTAAAACTACTTTTTCCTTCAGTGTAAACAAATTTACTCCTTCGACAAACATCGTCTTCAACCAACATGAACCGTTTGTAGGCCCTTTTTCGTGTTCATCTTCTTTGCAATCCTTTGACTCTCTACGCGAATGGTCCTTATTTTCAGACTTTCTGTGCCTTCAGTCTTTTTACATTTTTCTTTTATGTATGTATGCATGTATATTGTATAGACAGACCTGTATTTCTATATTGCCTTTGATGTCATATGGGCGGTCAAATTAAAATCATACGTGAAATTAATTGGTTTTGTCGTAATTTCGTCCTACATGAGTGGATTGTGGAGTTTATGTATTTTTTGAAGAAGAAAAAAGGGAAAGGACGTCGATTTTTGAATGTGTATTTTTTTGCCAAAGCCCTCAAATGACGACTCGTGGGTGTCGAATTGGGAACTCCAGTTCGCCACTTAAGCTGAGTGAGTGTTAAGCCATGTGGAGGTGTTAAAGTGGAGGATTTTATTTTATTTTTTTTTATTTCAAAATTGGAGGAGATTTTTTTTTCGTATTTTATTTGAAGCTATAAGATATACTTCCTGCAGATATACCTACCTACTTTTTTGCCCTCAGCACCATCAAAATCTCATTACCATTGCAGAGTAGTCGTTTGGTTGTTCAATCGGTCTTCGTTGTCGTTTGGAGGGATTTCCTTTTTGTTTTTTTTTTTTGGATTTTTTTTTCCATTCTGTGGTTTTCCTGTTTCGTTTTTTTTTTTTTTGTTTTACCCATCAGACGACGCGACAGTCGACATTGTGTTGTGTGGTTAGTAGGTATCCTGTATATTTATTTTCCATCACCATCAAAAAGGGAGAAAAGATACAAAAACATCACCCGCACATCGTTTAAGAATTCACCTGTGTGTTGTATAAAAGGATTGTGTGTGCAGATATAGAAGGTCGATCCGGATCGACTGGACTCTGGAACGTGTGGAAGACGAACACAACACGACGACGACCGAGGACCGAGGACGACGTCAAAGCTAAAAAAGACGACGACGACGCGACGCTCGATGATGAGAATCGGTGTTGGCTGTGGTTGTGGCTTCGACTTTGAATATAAATGTGGGGATGGACAGACGGCATCGATGACCGTGTTCAATGCGATGGAGAACACATCTTCTTGGATCAAAATAATTCAAGATGCGATGGGGGGAAAAAACAAATAACAACAAGTTGGCAAGTAAATTCCCGCCATCACACCACCCGCCATAATATACATTGACCAATGACCAGTTTAACCCTTTATTTTTATTTTTGTGGTCTGATGTTCTCTTCATCTGACGATGCACATCAGGGCTCTGAGAGGTATCTTTTGGTGAGATTGAAATAGATTTTAAAGCACCTTATTACAAAATGATACACTTTATACCAGGGTGAGATATATCTACATATAGATTCGAAGTCAAGAAGAAAACGACGAAGAAGAAGTCAATTCAATTCATCCGAGCACATGGCGCGAGCGATATACATAGGTATAAGACGAAGTCAGAAGGAAGACTTCAATAATGTGAAGGACTTCTGAAGGAAGGAAAAAAAAACACAAACAAAAATATAAACACACACTCAAGGTGAACAATAGTCGTGGAGGTGGAGTGTTGTATTTAAGTATTCTCATTCCTGCAAAGAGAAACATGAAGTTGAATTGATACCACGAAAATCGAAGTAAATTGGTTCTCACGCTTTTATATAGGGCTAAGATGCGAAGGTGGATTTTTTTTTTTTTTTTCTTATGGAATTTTTAGGTAACTAAAATATTTCGATTGATTTAGAAGATCATTATCGAATGAAAAGGGTTTTCAAATATTTTTTTGTAGTAGAATGTATAGAGGCGGAATATTTTAATCAATCTATATACCTTGCGCATATAAATCAAGAGACTACGACAAAGTAGGTATCTTCCAATGTTTAAACTGAAATTAATTATATAATAAAACATTTTTGAAGAATAATATTAAGTATTTTGAGATTTCGAAAGTGTAACAATAAAAAACAATGAACTGCTGAGTAAATAGTATGAAAATATGGAGTACCACAAGTGACCTATTTAGGGCCACTTCTTTTAAGTTTTTTTTATTCAAATTATATCCATCAATAACTAGTACTTTTTTATGTACAAATATCAAACCTTAGACATACATAGAGAAATCTATGACATTAAGACAAAAAAATATTTAGAATAAATCAACAACATAATTTATACTTTTTTGAACGATGAAGAGTAAGATATCTAGTTTATCTAATTTTACCAAGATTTTGACTGATTTCTATATTATAATTTTAACTGATACAATGGCTAAATTATTTTTAGATAAATCATTAGAAATCTCATAGCATAGGGAAGTATTTATAAAAAAAATAATTACCTTTTGATGAGGACAGTATTCAGTATTGAATTTAAAATTAAAATTTAGCTAAGCACTTTACTATAGGAAAAGTGGGTTAATAATTAAATTTTGGCGGTGTTTATGTTTAAACAAAAAGTTATTTTATTAAGAATAATTTCACGATAAAGTTAATAAAATAATTGGAGTACCACAAGGCTGGCTCTTCTCACTGCTTTTTCTTTCCTTTTTTTATTTTTTTGTTTTTTTTTAATTAATTTAATTGTAGAATTTGTAATTTTTATATTTTATCTTATTAATTTAAAGTGTGCATTTAATTTGAACTGATTTTTTAAGTTTAAGGCTTCAAGCACAATAAAAAGTCGCAATCAATTGGACACTGGTGCATTTCCAATTTCAAATTTCGTTTAACAAATGTTATTATTTACTGAATATTCAAATTTTTGATTTCTGATATTTTTAACTTCTGCTTCTCAAATCCAATATGTAATAAAAAAATGATTAAAACGGAACTGTTTTCCGTTTTAATCATTCAATGCAGAATTAATAATGAATGAAAGCTTTAAAAAAAACAAGCTCCTCCTTATACCAATCTATACCCATCACATAATCTTCCATAAATAAAATATTTATCTATTGACTTTTGTCACATCAACATCAATCAATCAATATAAAATAAAATAAATAAAAATGAAAATATTTTATTTAACAGGTCACCCATCATGTCAAAAGTTTTTTTTTTTTTTTAATTTTTTGTTTCTCCTTCTGTTATTTTTGATAAAAAATAATAATATAGTAATGTACTAGATACAATTTTTATTGCCACTCTTTTACAAAAATGCAAGAGCACAACATTTTGTTAAACCTGCCATTCAGCAAGCAATAGGTTTGGAGGTATAGAGGAGATCAGCTACCGAATTAAACATATATATCCATAATGTATAGGTAATATAACATCGCACTGCACTCTCCGAATTTGAAATTCATTTGTATGTGATGTGATGCTGATAAATGGAACTTGCCATAAAACTACACCAAATATGGTCATTAAACTATTGCACATTTCTCAATATGTCGCCAAAGATACACATAGTATCTGTATCTTAACAAAAATGACAGCAAACAATAACAACAACAAATCGCGAGCCGCCGTCGTGTATATGAATGCGAGACGAAACGAGACGAGACGACACGACGAACGACTGACGACTATACGATGACGACAGCGACAACGATACGGAGCAAATAGACGTCTATGGGTGTCTGGACGCAGATACCTACATATATCTTTCTGTTTTTCCTTGGTGTAGTCCTCAATTTTTTTTTTTTTCAATTTTATTCTGCCCCTAAAGCTAAAGATACATTTATGTGTACCACCTATAGATATGATATAAAAGTGCAACAACTTGTGCATCGTGCATGGTCTTTTACTATACTCGCATCGCCATCACATCACATCACAGCTTAAGCTGCTGGCTGACTGCTGTTTGTATTTGAGGCGCGCACGCGTGTTGTACAACAGATTGTTCCTTCTAGCTTTCTGGTTGTGTTTATGTACATAGATATATAAAAATATTGTATCTCTGACTTACTGCTCTCTATACTAGATATTATTCACGCCGCATTGTATGTCTCATGCATTTTTAATAAAATAAAATAAGATGAGGGCAAATTTATAATGTATCTCGTGAGTAAGGTATCCCAAACATGGTTGCCACTTTGGCAATTTTCAGAGTCGTTAAATATTCTTTAAATTTTAGCTTTAACAGGCATATTAATTTAAATATCGGAGATGGGGGTATACCTACCTATATTTTAGGTTTCTTATGAAAATAGGAAAAAAATATTAAACGAAAATTTGGATTTTTCCAGTCAAGTTTTTTTTTGTTTTTTAATTTAAAAACCTTCATTTAAACTTATAAAATATTTTGAGTCTGTACTTTTTTTTCTATTAAATTTGTGATATAAATGCTTTTCTCCGATTGGCAACCATAATTTTATATTGAGTGATTGCATGAAAGTAATATTTAGAATAAGTTGTAAATTTTTTTGCGAATTGTGGTACCTACATTAAGATAGAATTTCCTTCAAATGGTAATCATGACTACAAGTTATATGATATGATGAGAGAGCCGCCATCAATCGTCCACAAGGTGATGATTTGTTGTAAAACGTGTACACATGTGCCTGTCTGAATTTATAATTCCTAAAAATATACTTGTTCTTATTTATTAAAAAAAATATATATACCTATATGTAGATATAAATAAAAAATAAATACACATAATTTAGTAAATGGAAATTAATATTAATAAATAATAAATCTGATATTATGATGAGCTGTTAAAAAAACTATATGGACATCGAATTAAATTAATGTCAAACTAACTTACTGTGATAGATAAATGTACTCATTGAAACTTGAGGGTTAAACAATGTATTCACCTTTTCGCCTCATGTGAAATTCTGAAATGAAAAATAAATGCGTTCCACAATAATTTTTTACACTTGTCATGGTTGAGGCTTAATTATTTTTACCAACAAAAATTCAAATAGGTATCTGGAGATTTAGCTACAGTAAAAAAAAAGTGGTCGTGGTACGAAGGTAGGTAGTGGATTTACTCATATGAAACTAAAAATTTATACGTACCACAAATTTTAAAAACCTATTATTTTCCCCTCCAATGCAATTGAAAATAAATACGATTCACAAATTTTAAGTACCTAAAAATTAATACGTTCCACAAAATAGTTTCCATACAGCTTAGAACTGAACTTCCGTAAAACTTCCAAGAAGTACCTCAATTAGTCATATGCAACTTAAAAGCCACATATTTTTACTGTCACAGTATTAAATTCCATGAGTTCCCTAATTACTATTCATCAACTTAATTCAAGATTCCTAAGTCAAATGTATTTTTTCAATCTTCAACAGCTTGATTGGTTTTAAACAATTTCTGTATAAAAGTTCAATTCAAAATTGATTCTTCACATACATTGTGTAAACGAGTATCAAAGAAAAAAGAAGAAAAGAAAAAAACGCTTAATTGAAAAAGTGGCATTGCCATCTCCACCCAACTTCAACTCCACCATCAAAACTAACAGACAAACATAGACAGACAGACAGAGATATTCCTTCCTACCTAGCAAAACCAAAACGAATTGATGTAAAAAAAAAATGAAAAAAAAAATATACAAAATCAAGAACTCTCCGTTAGGAACAAGATTTAGCACATAAATATA
This sequence comes from Epistrophe eligans, assembly GCA_951394125.1. Lineage (NCBI taxonomy): Eukaryota > Metazoa > Arthropoda > Insecta > Diptera > Syrphidae > Epistrophe > Epistrophe eligans. Next base: position 36,464,389 of record OX596029.1, read on the forward strand.
GGATTGGGAATTTGGAATGAAAGGAAAACACCATCACATTCGAACACAACCCACCAGAGGGAAACTATATGTACAAATGAATGGATATGGTGGCGTGGCGGATAGATTGCCAGAAAAGTGAATCCCGAAAAACCGATGTGAACATTAAACCACTCCATGACACTCCATAACCATTCGAACATATCTGAGAGAAAGAACAGAAAACACAAACACTCTTCTTTGGCGAAAAGGAAAAATAATTACCCAAACACCTGTTGCTGCATCAGCATCAGCATCAACAGCATCAGCAGCAACAGCAGCAGCAGCACCAGCCTCATCATCATCATCATCATCTTGTGGAACATCGCTTAGCCCAAAGACCATCGATGAATCTCCTTCTCCCAGAGAAAAAAGTCTTCCAGGAAAAAAAAACACCACAGATATGTCTACGCAGTCAAAGTCGAACGGATGGTCTGGTCGGTCGGGAGATTGGGAGTGTGGCGGGAAAAAAACGGAACGGACAAGTTTTCTTCCATTCAAACGACGATATCTTCTTCTTTTTCTTCGTGGTTGCATCAACTACACTTTGACTCCTTTGATTCCAACAGGTAATGCGGCGCGCGTCTACATCGTGTTCGGTCTCCCCCACTTTCAAGTAGTAGGTAGTAGATATTGTTTTGGCATTTTATATTCTTCGTCTTGAGATGAAATTTCTCGAGGACAAAGTTTTTCCATTTCGTATATAAAGGTGTGTGCATCACGCTATACGAAATAAAAAAAAAAAATTTAGAAAAATTCTCATCCTTTTTTATTCTTCACTTCCTCGGGCCATCGGTGTGTTTTCTTCGGGACAACATGAAAGAAGTGCTTAAAAGTGGATTATAAAGTGCAGAAGTTTTTAACCTTTTTTACGGGGTAATAACTATACACCTTCATCAAACACTTTTCTCCCTCTCATAGAATAGAGTAGGTATACTTCTTAGAAGAAGTTCTTTGCTTTTTTTTTTTGAAGGTTGTTTGTCTTGGGAGTGTGGACATGTTGAGGGATAATAGAAGATTTTACGAGTACCTTAACTAATGTTAGAAAACACGATGTGAACATCTGGATCTTGAGAATGAGGTTTTGAGAGTATAAACGATTGGTCAAGATGTTGGGGGTTAAAATGGTTCTGGCATTTCGACGAGTTTTTCTGAATTATGATTTTTTTTTTTAAATACTGATAGGTACCAACACTTATATCATTCATAATTGATGGGCACTGTTATACAAAATCGAATAGCCTTTTTCTACTGGAAGTTTTTTTTTCACTACTTGTGCTGAAGTCCTTGACTCCCCTCTAACTCCATTAAGTCCCTTCATTGGCTTAAAGTCCTTTGTTAAAGCTTAAAGTTCTTATGATGTTTTGCAGTCTTTGAAGTCTTTAAAGTATTTGAATTCTTTTTTCTTCCTGAAGTCATTTAACTGTTAATTTATTGTGCAAATATTTGTTACTTCAAGTTTGTTTTTTTACTGCTTGAAATTTTTTTTTTATCAACTTGAAGACTTTTTAAAGACTTTTTAATGTCTTTAACTTCTTATTGGTTGAATTTATTTTATCTTCTGCTAATTCTTTTTTAAACTTTGTTTAAGTCTTTTACTGTCTTTTACTCGTTGAAATCTTAATAAAAAAAAAACTATAATTATTACAAAAAAAAAACATAAAGTGGCAGCACTCATTTAAAACATTTGATAAAATGTCCAAAACAAATTTCTTTACTTTTCAAAAGGCTATGAAAATATAACACATTGGGCTTATCGGGACAACAAAAATAAAGCACACAAAATAAATAAATAAATAAAAAATACTTACACATATTTAAACTTAAGTACTTGCAGTAGGAGTAAGTAAATAATATACAATCAAAGTTTACCATGTAAACAATAAAAATAAATTAATGATGAATCAATCAGATATTTTCAAGAAGTATAAGCTGATTGTCTTAACTCAGATGACGTCAATTGAATAACACAGACAGTAAAAAAGAAACAAAAAATAAATACATATAAAAAAAAAAAAAAATAGAAGAAGAACTTTGATTGCAAAGTATGTAGATATCAATACTTGTTAAATGTAGACTATCATTATTTATTTATTGTGCTCATCGAAGTAGCATGTAATAAAATTTATTTAATAAGTACGCGTAAAAGTTGATTGACTTTAGAATGTGGGTGTTTTTTGTAAAGAATAACATGTATCAAAATAAAAATAAACTTTTTTTTTTAAATTGTAGAAGAATTAAAGAAGGCTTTTTTGAAAGATTACAAGATATAGATTTCGAACAAATGACCCATCAAACTTTGGTTCTCAATATACTATATGAAAGATGTCTAATAATCTTAAGGATACTGTGTCAAGAGAAGATAAACTATGAAAATCAAGTGGAGATAAATTCATAAGGCACTCACAATCGGTCAAGACACTGTCTAGCCTGGAACAATGTGTAGGTAATCAAAGCATATATGGAATCATTTCTGAATTATTAGGTTTCAAGACCAGGCAGCTTTTTGATTGACTTGGACTGCCAATACCAAAATTCCACTATTTCTTATTGAAACGGATTGAAATGCTACCGTATTAAAAGTCAAATCTTTTCCACTCTACGAAAATTCAAGTTTCCTTTCAACAAAAGACTCGCAAAATCTTAGCTGTGCACTGATTGAATCAAACATCAAACTTGCATTCAGTTCAGCATCCAGTGTACAGCAGCCCTCTCAATTCCTTTCATTCCAGTCAGTGAGCAGGCAGATCACAATAAAGCACACGAGCACACTTAACTTATCAGTAGAACTATTTTTTTCTTTTTTTTTTAGAAGCTAAGAAATATAAACCTATTTAATCTAACACCCCAAAAAAAGATATAAAAATAAATAACAACGAGAACACAACTTCTGTGTGTTCTACGGATGTGCTTCAAATCCAACAAGCCACAGCAAAAATGCACACTGTTTTGCTTAAATAAATTTGCTCACACGCCTCTGCGATCAGATGTTGCATTTTTCTTTTTGTTTCAGCTGTATATCTCTACACGCCAGAATGCTTTTAACAAGCGAATTATTATATATGTATGGTCTTAGATACTTTTTGTTTTTCTATTTTTTTTTTACTGCCCCTCCCGCATATTATGAATGTACGTGGTGCATATATATAATATGAACGAACATGGTAACCCTAGTAATTACATTCATTACATGGTCTAGCGCTTCTAACAAGTGAGTGTAGTGATTCGGATTCGCCTTTCAATAGAGTTTACTTTTGTGGAATGCATTTTATGGATACCTATTTGATGAAGGCGATGATGATAGTGGAACGAGATGGTGGTGGTTGTATTGGGTGGAGAGATATGAGAACACATTTAGAAGTAGGAAGGAGGAGGAGGAGAGGGAGGATTTAAAACCACTTCACTTCTTCTTTTTTGGTTATACCTACCTTGTTCGTGAACTGACCTTAAACTACTTTGCCATGCGAAAGGTGTTCGAGTTCGTGTGGAAATTTATTGCATCGACCCACCGACCGACGACAACGCTGACTCTCTCACAGTACAGTGGCCACCCCTCTTCAAACCAACAAAAAAAAAAAAGAAGAAAAGGATTGTGAACTACTTTTTTGTGTAGTTGTTTGTTTTTTTGATGTTGCTGCTAGTGCTGCTGCAGTTTAGTTAGTGCGCTTTTTTGACTTTCTTTGGCTGATGGTGTACCGACACAGTAGGGCGTACAACCGCACACGACTGAACAAGGCCGTTGTTTTTTTTTTCTGTGTTTGCTATGTCAGTTTTTTGCCCATTTTTGTTTCGTTTTTGTTCTGCTGTATAAATATATTCCTATAGTCAATGGATTAAATAAAATGCTATCAACAAATGCTTGCAGCTTAGCCAAGCCAACCACCGGCAATCGAGGACGGATGTGGTCTGTCGATGCACACCAAAATAAAAAAAAAAAAAATTGAAAACAAAAAATCACGCCGACCCGAGAGAACAAAATAAATAAAATTTGCGGTGGACACTTGTAACTTGTTACCACTGTAATTTTTTTGGTTTTTATTTATTTTTTTGTGTCTTTCAAAAAGTTCTTGTGTTTTGTGTTGTATATTTTTTTTTTTGTGAATATATATAGGTTTGACCACTATTTGATTTGTATGAGAGAGTTGTTGGTGGCGGTGGTGGTAGCGGTATATTGTGTTATAGTGGCCAGTGGCAAAAGTGGCAACCACAAACCATCAGCAAAACAGCTGACCCATAGTGATTTGCATGCCACAGTGTTGCGGTTGCAGATTGTTTGGATTTTGTCGTTTTTTTGTTTTTTGTTTAAGGGACACACTCAACTCTGTGCGTCCTCATTTTGTCTACAGGGTGGCTTTATACAATTTAGGTATACATGTGTGTAGATGTGTTTATGATTATGGAAGCAAAAACCGTGGGAGCGTAATCGATATCACAGTTTTAAGGTGCTGCTGGGTTCTTTCTTTGTTGTTTTTTTTTTTTTTCGTGGTAGATATTTGATTTTATTGTGTTTGTTTTGAGTGGATGACCATAGGATATTTATATCTTAGGAAATATCAAAAAGCGAAGTTTCTTCCCACATTAAAATATTTTTAAAAATCAAGATCAAGTCAAATATTTGAGTTCAATTTTATAGGGTAATAGGTAAATAGAGGTTTATTGGAACGGTTTATAATTTTATGTTTGGTTTGCCCGGAAGCCGCAATATTGATATTGATGGATGACTTAATTTTCAAGACCTACAGTCCTGAAATTTTTCATTTAGCTAATAAAAAAAAAACTAAACGGACAAGTGGATTATGTTAAATTCTGGTATCACCAACATACACGCAGTTGTAGAGATGCCGTAAGGCTGGAAGACAGCGACTATATATTTTCTGGAAAGAGACAAAAATATAGATACGAAAAATCTGGAGAAGCATAAAGTTTCGTTTCAGCAAGTTACTTATTTAATATTTCATCTTGGTTATTAATTAATTTTAACAAAAAACTAAATGCTGAATTGTCTTCCAGTTATTCAGCACCGTACAAAATTGAGCTTATATAATTCGGCGTCGTTTTTTAAGATTTATTTAAAAACAATATCTGTGCTGAATACTCGTAAACTGTTATTCAGCACAATTTAACGAAAATGAGGTTAACCCTTTTTTTACTTTTGCTTTTTATCAAACCTTAGTGCTGAATGCATTATGAGTTATTCAGCACACTTTTTTTTCATTAATACCAGTTATATTTGAGCTGAGATGATGACTATATCTGATAAGAAGATTTAATTTTCTGCAATTTTATAAAAAAAAAAGCTGAAACAGTTTATTCAGCACGAGTTGGACTGATAAATCTTGTAGGAAGGTCTTACTTTTTGCTCATTTAGCTCAGATTATCAACTTGTTATTAAAATTGTTTATGCTTAATGCTTTCCCGGCTATTCAGCAATTTTTAATTTATCAAAAACAATCTACCTATGTATGTGCCGAATATTCTGTGAGTTATTCAGCACACTTTATTTCATCGTACACCGACAAATACGAGCTAAGCTACCCAAAATATATCATTTTCTACACTTTTTGCTTTATTTATATCCTTCTTTCCAACAATCTAAACAACAAGCACACTGGAACCGTTGATAATAATAAGTCACTGGGCCCTTGTTCTGTCACGCTATCAAATTGATTTATTTTGTGAATGCTGAATTCTGTCATAGCTATTCAGCACACTTTATTTTATCTAAATTTGCTAGGTTTTGGTTCTTTACGGGCTGTCGTGCCACCGAACTCATTTATTTACATATATGCTGTACTCTTCTTATTATTCAGCAAACTTAATTTCATCATAAATCGAGAAATACAAGTTTTATGACGAAGTAACAACTTAAATCTAAAGCCTCATTTTAAATAAATTTAAATATCCCCATTCTAGGCATACAAAATAGTTATGATTCTTAAAACACATATGTTACCATAAGTAATCAAGTCCAATATTTTTTTTCAATTTCAACTCGCTCGTTGTCAAGAACATTACAGACAAACATTTAAAAAAAAGCTTTAAATTAAGTAAGAACTTAAAATTCCTTCTAGCAAATGATGAAGTTATAAACATAGGTATATAATTTCTCTTCCATTCCATATCCCAACAAATTGACAGACTATTTAATCAAATTCCAAATACAAAACCATTCAGCTACTGATTAAAGAATTCAATAACAAAACCCCTCTTAAATATTCTAAAATAAATCCCTAAAAAATATCTTACTCCAAAGTCAATTTGAATTACACTAACTTAATCTCGTTCACAGTTATTCATCAAAACACTCTTTTTTATCTTGAAGAAATAAATAACAACAACAATTTTTACAATCAATCTCAACACATTCCTATAATATATAAATTTACCGAACTCTTTAACTTGCTTAACCTATAAACATTATTAAAACCTAAATCTTAGTGGAAGAGTAACTTGTCATCTATATTGTTGCTAATTAACATAAACTTTAGCCTTTTACCTTAAACTGATTTTATAATAAATCTCTCCCGCAGCTAATCTCTTTCTGACTTTATCTCTCTCTCTCTCTCTGTCCCTCTGTTTGTCTTGTCCTCTTAACCAAAGATCAATATAATTTTTTGTTGACTTTTCTGATTCTTTATTTTTTTTTTTTTTTTTTTGTTAAAACGTTTAAACCCGCACGTCTTAATCGACTCTCAATATAGAATTCAAAATATTTATCTACACAAAGGTGCGGGCAACTAAAGCCAAAAAAAAAGGTATTTTATCAAAAACCTATAGCTATTGCCAATGAACGACACGACACATCGATATATGATCAATTGGCTCTTAAAGAGCTTATAGAGTGGTGTTTTCCATATTTTTTTTTTTTTTGTGTGTTATTTCTTGAGATGAAGATGTTTATGAGTTTTCTATCAGCTAATCGCCATCATAAAGAACTTAATCTTGTGGAGACACTTAAGTCAGTGTAAATTGTCAGGTTTAGGTTAAAATAATTTTTCGGATCATGAGAAATTAAAAAAAAAAAAAAAAAAAATACCAAAAACAGCATTTTTCTTAAGGTCGTTTACGTCGACGTTCGTTGTCGTTGGTTCACCCGCTATATCGAATCGAGTTATATATATTACAGATACAAAGATACTTTTGTATATCTTTTTAGACTGGACTTATAGCCTCGGACAATGCTATCATCTAGAATAATCAGAATCACCATCGTGGTTAGCAGCAGCAGCAGCAGCAACAGCACCATCAGCAGCCACACTGGTGCTGTTCGTTCATGGCTTAGGTATATAGATTTGTGGTGCAAACTTGCTTCTGTGCTTAACCTGTCTGGCGGGCGGGCAGTTTGATTTACTTGCTGTGCGTCTGTGCTCAGTTCACTTATACTCAAGACCCAAATCAACTGAAATCATAAAAAAGGCGATTGTTTCGTTTTGGATTGCGTGCATAATATTATTATGTTTTGTTGAAATTTAGCAAAAAAAAAATAAAAAAAACAGTACCTACTAGTATCTGCAACATGATGCCAGAAGCATTTTCCACAACTTCACATCAGCCTCACAATCTGACTTCAACGTCAATCCTATACAAAAAAATGGGTAAAGAGTGCCGGGGACTTTGCTACCTTTTATACGAGCTGCAAGAGGGAACAAAAAATACGAATTCGAAAGGAAATGGCATTATTTTCGGCCCGTCGGAATTCACAATTTATCTGTACACAATGATGCAGCTATAGATAGATGCATATACCTACTATTTACTTGTTGTTGTTTCTGTTGGTACGTATTTAGTTTAGGTGGCTGCAACAGGTGTGTGCTGGTCGAACAGGAGAGTGGAGGCATGACAGCAGCCTAAATCATGTTCGACGTTGTAATTATGGGGGCTCCCAAATGGCCACAGACACAAACACAGACAGACAGACGGACAAACCTATAAGTATTAAACTGAACGATATATATATTTATATACCTGGCTACTAAAATTAATCAGAGGAATTTTCGAATTTCGATGCCTATTATCTTTTCAAAGACAGCTAAAGCAACAGCAGCAGCCAGCAATAGCCCCAGCAATATAATGTAGTAGGTTTACACGCAGATACTTAAAGTATTTTTGAGTGCAACTAAGAAATACTACAAAAAAAAATGAAAAACTCGTTTTTGATTTGGCTTTGGTGCGTTTTTTTTTTTTTTTTATAGAAAAGTGTCGGAATGTTGTAGCTATACCTAACCTACCTATGTTCTCCTATCACTACCACACATACTTAGGTTTTTTTGTTTAGAATTCCAATGATTTATTCTATTTGACGCGCTTAGATAGAGTTTAGTTATCTGTATGTTTGTCTGCGAGTATGTATTGATAGATAGGTGGTCATAAAAATTGCAACAGAGATTCATGATAGAATTTAAAAAAAATATAAATAATATCATTGATTCCCTCCCCCCCTCCCCATCCCATTACAAACCAAGGCATGCCATCAAAGATAGTGGAGGAAAACCAGTAGCCCAAAAAAGGCAATATCACGATCGTAACAATCATAGGTACATATATAAACAAAGATTGACAGTTGTATTGTTTTTTATTTAAATTTGTTTATTTATTTTATTTTTTATTTTTTTTTTTTGTATAAATCTAATTTTGTGTTCTAACAAAGATACACAATTGATTGTATTTTTTTTTTCAATTAAATTATTTTAATTAGAAAATTGTTTAATCACAGTATAGAAGCGTGCAGGCAGGTTGCTGCTGCTATATGCTTGCTATAGACAGCTACTATGTTGGAGGTTTCTACATCTGGGCACGATTTTTATATTGATTTATGATGACAGAGTGGAGACAGAAATCAAATTTTTATTTGGACCTTTAAAAGTAAATTATAGACAGCTTGGGTTCCCACACATATAGAACTTCTCAACTCTACCTTTAACACACCTGATAGTTTGTGACAGTTGTCAATCAGCGCTTAATTTTTTTTAAACCATTTAAAGTTTTGAAATTCCTCTCTTTTGTCGACAAAGCATGAAAATTGTATCTTGAGAGGGTGGTATCTGTATCTGTATCTGTATCTGTATCTCAGATAATGTTTATTTGAAAATTATAGACCATCGAATAAATAAGTAGAACGTAGAGATCCTAATCTAATCAATCATTGTGTGCGGTTTTGTTGCATTATTATGATCTACACGCAACTTTTTTTTTCTTTTTTTTTTAATTGCATACGAAGAAAAATGAGTGCAAAAGAAGGAAGAAAAAAAAATTATTACATGCAACGTATTTTTTTTTAAATTTAAATTGCCCCTTAAGATATTGAATTTCATGCAAAAAAAAAAATACAAAAAATATCATTTTTATAAAATGATAAAAATCAGTCGTTTGTGAGCATGCGTCGTCGACTCTACAAATTGCAAGCAATGATTAATGAGGAGACGCTCTTTAACATCAGCAGGGAATTGTTTATGTGGTATAAAAATATTTTAACTGCATGGAAATTAAACTACCTTATCTACTTATATTTATATATATAATATGACGATGATAGGTTATGAGTGAAGTCAGCTGTGCGTGAAGGCGTTATATTATGTTGTGGAAGAAAATAAAATAAATAAAAGGAGAAGTTTAGGGTTGAAGTTTATGATTTAAGGTTCTTTTATGCGAGACAAGGTGATTGATTTATCTAATAAATGTGATCTACCGATGGAATATTATAGTTGCTGGATTGTTATTTAAAAATTTATCTCTCAAACATCTGATTAAGTATTTTTGTGCTGATATTTATTGAAAGCTAAGCTTTTCACATTCGTGAAGTGCAGGTAGAAAAAGATTTCCTCTACAACAGTACGCCTTAAGATAGTTTGAATAATAAAATTTTGTATATACCTAACTTGAAAGTTAAACAACAATGAATTAAAATTGGGACCATGACATTGATTAACATTCGTTAAGTGCGGCAATTTTTTTTTTTTTTTTTCATAAAAAAGACCAAATTTGTTGGAAACCCTATTGTAGTAGATTAAGCGGATAAGTATAATTTCACGAAATTTCACATTCGTGAAGTGCGGTTTAATTTAGAATTTTTATCTTAAACGGTTTGTTAAATTTTTGTTTTAAAGTTTGAGCTTGTGAAAAAAATTTGATAAATAAATTATTTTTATGAATTCAGTGATTTTTCTGTGATTTTTTTTTCTTTAGATAATATGTTTGAAACAGCGATTCGACTAAAACACAACATGAGTACATATTCACATTCAGAAACTGTGGTTTAGAAAAAAAAATAATTTTATAAACCATAAGTAGGTCATACTTAATTTTTATGGTAAAAATGAAGAAATATAGCAATAAAATTCCATATTAAGAAATTAAACATTCGTGTAGTACGTTTCAAGAATAATTTACTTCAAATTCTTATTTTAAATGGTAAGGCAGTTATATAATTTGATCAGTAGGTATTGAAACTATTTATTTTCAGTGTTGTAATAATAACACTGATAATCAAACAATGAAACTAAACATTCGTATTGTGTGGTTAATGAAATAATAATTTTTGGTTCAAAGAGAAAGTCTGGGATAAAAATTATTGGTTTTAATGAGTTTATCTAGAAAAGCGAGTATATAAAATAATATATAAAATAGTTTTAGTTTTACAATATTGAAAATTAAACAAAAAATTAACGAAGATATATCTTGGTAAAATATTCATGAAGTGCGGTTGACAAAATAAACTCTATATAAAATAATAAGCTCGATGTCAATTTGTATGAAATTATTAGAAATACTTTGAGTAGCAACAGTTAATAAGAGAAACCAGGATGAAATAAGAGCATTTAAAGAAGAAATCTAAAATTTTGTTGTGCGTAACTAAAAAATTATTTTGTATTAATAAAGTGAAATTACCTATGGGAATTCCAAAAGTAAATTTGAATAGTCAATTTAAATAAATAAAAAAAAAGACAAAATAAAGATGTAAAATGAGGAGTTAAAAAAGAATTAAATGAAAAATTTACACATTCGTGCTGTGCTGTATTAAGACTAAGATGCAAGTTGGTCAATTAATCAATCAATTCACATTCGTGTTGTGCGGCTGAAAAAGAATTTTATAGAATTTTTAAAAGATACAAATTTAGCAGAAACTGATTTTTTCGAGCAATTCCCAAAGAACTAAATTTTCACCCTTTCATCTCAAAAAAATCTTAAACCCTGATCAAATTTAACTGTAATTTTTAATAAATACTTGAAACGTAAAAATATACCTCTCTACCGAATTTCCCATCTGCTGGATTTTTTTTTCAAAACAAGTCTTATTTTTCTGGGCTAAGAACAAAATTAAAACATTAGTGTCGTACGTGATGCTGGTAATAAGGCTCAATGGATGTAACATTCTTACAGTGCACATTCGTGAAGTACATTACTGTGAATTTTCAGAAACTATCCCCTGGCATAATAGTTAGTATGTGGACTATATATGACAGAAATTTGGGTTCAAATCCAGTCCATTTTTTTTCAGGGGTACTGCCTTAAAAATTCTCTAAAAACATATTATGTCATTATAAAGTGCCTATTTTCTTAACTGAAACGATTTACCGACACGCTTTATGATACACATGCGTCAGTTTATTTCCGCACCAATTTGTTTTGCTTCTGATTCCCATAAAAGGTCCGTTCTCGTCCCTACTATTATCAAACAAAAAATGTTGTCAGTATTTTTATTTTCATGAAAATATTGCGATTCCAAATATGCCATAACATACATATACATACGTAAATTATAATAATTTATCGCAAGCAGTTAAAACTTGAATATCTTATCTCATAATTGCTTGAATTTTTCAACCTCTCGCATCAACCAATATTTCAATCAAGTCAAAGTCTTATCGTTCATATAGATCTTCCTCAAATATGTGCATAGGTATAAGACATCTACATCATATCTATGAATATTTTATATATTTTTGATTAAAAAAATTTGATATGCCAAAATCCATTTAGATCAAAATAGATATTGAAACAAATCTAAGAGTCTTTTCACTATATATACGTGTAAGATACCCTATCTATCGAATTTATCTTTTGTATCTATATTTTTATTAAAAATGTTACGGTAATAATATCTAACACCCTAGGTGACAAATTATTACATTTTCTTATTTTTATTTTTCTACTATAATAAGCGAATGCATAAAAATAATAAAAAATAAAAAAATTCAAAAACAAAAAATAAAAAAATTAATATATTCAGGTAAATCACTTATCACGTCATGTTTATTCTTAATTAAAAACTCCTCCCACCTTCAATTAATGTTCTTTTTTTTTCTTTAATTTAGAAAGCTTTTATACAGGAATTTAGAAAGATTTTTTAGTTAAAACATGTCAAAGAAAAAATTCCATATATAACCATTTGAAACATAGAGTCACATCGAATAACCAAATACCTACCTGATACTATAACAACTTTAAGCCCATATCATCTCATAAAAACCCCAGCTGTGAATTTAATAACATTAAATGACATTTTGTATTTTATAGTTTAATCAGTAATGTTTAATAGTTGTTGTTTTTTTTATTTTTCTTTTAAATGAGATAAAATAAAGAAAATGCAGATTTCACCTTTTTTCTTTAAGAGAAAGGCCTCCTTTCAAATTTTTAGTTAGATATGTAAATGTCAGTGTCAGCGTGAGAAACAATATAATGATCGATAAATATAGGTACCTTTCTCACCTTTGTTGGTGACAAAAAGTAAAAATGACAAAAAAATGTAATTATTGAAATTAAATTAGAATGATGATGATATGGGGGAAAATTTAGTTCAAAAATTAAGAGAAATCAAGAAAATGCATCAATTGAATATAAATTAATAAGATTCTTCTCAATAATTATTATTATTGTCACTTCATTAACCGGCCGGGTGGCAGGTGGCGAGCTTTCCTTTACTCAACATCTATACCAATTTAATCAACTCGCCCAGTGGGGTCATTTTAATTTGTTTATTTCCATCGATTTACACAACTTTCGATGACAGCTATAAACAGAGGAGGTACATATAGTGAATGGAGACCAAAAAGGTGCAAGAAGATCAAAAACAAACGCCCGGCCCAAGGTGAAGTGTGCCTGACACTTTTTCAGAACACACAAAACGATTATGCTATCTGATACGTATACTGTGTCTTTGAGAACACTTGCTGCGCGTGTGCACCAGCAGTATAGCTATAGAGAGCTGTAAGACCAAACGACCAAACGTCGACTTTGTATACTTACGTGTTGTGCAAAATAAAAAAAAAATAAATAAATAAAACAAAAGATACAAAGTGGTTGGTAATGTATCTTTTCTAACGAAAGATACTTAGAACGCGCGCGGCGCGCAAGCTCGCTCTGTTTTATCTCATCGTCGTTTTTGTTTTCGTTGTCTTCGTCGTCGTGTGTGATCATAGGTTCATTCTGTATTTATGATCAGTACTCGAAAAAAATAGTTAACAAAATTAAAAAAAAAATAATATAGTATCGCAATAATGTCAGAAAGTTCATTGTAACTGCTTCGGCAAGTTATATAGAAGCTTATAGATATCAATTATTTACTATCCAAATCGGTGTCAATAAATCTTTCTTTGGGGCTGGTCTCTATACAGTCGGATGTGTATACCTAACCTACCATTCAGTTAACCTGTCTTGAGAGAAAGAGAATAATTTATTACTTAAGTCAACAAATGAATACATCATCAATATTGGGTTTTGATGGAGGAAAAATTCCAATGAGAAATTTTAATAACAAATTATTATTATTATTTGTTTTTTTTTTATTATTATTGAGATAGGTCAATTTTGAAGAAGACTAAATTATAGAGCTTAAAGTTTGTCATGATATAGAGAGATTCTTCAATCCATTTATTTACATTTCTAAAATTTTTCTTCAACAAAATAGATCGACTTAAATTAAAACCAAACAAAAGATACAATTTACAGAACCAAAAAAAAAACCAATTTTATGATCCAAGTTTTTATGAGGGATTATCTGTTATAAGTTATTTTTGTGTTTTTTTTTTGTTTGAAGATGTTGTGATATTTTTTATGATTTCAAAATAAATTGTTTTGTAAAATCATAACTTTTAAGATTATTTTTTTTAATACCAGATTTTGTATCAATTTTTTTTTTTTTTTAGATATCTGTTGAACGGCCCTGCCTATCCTCTCGATCAAATGCAAGCTAATATTGATGTGTGAAACTATAAACGGAATTAAATCACTCAATTTATGGTGAGTATTTTTTTATTATTACTATTTGAGTTAGTTAGTTATGGTTTGTTTTTGAAAAAAAAAATTCAAATCAAAGGAGATGCTTATAGAATTTTTTAAATTCTATGTGAGGGAATTATGAAATTCATCAAGTTTAATAGTTCCAAGAGGATTAGAATATTTTTGATAATTGATTGATATTATTATGTTTCAATAAGAAGCTTACAGAGTTCTAATCTTTAGTGAAAAGTCTCAAAGTAACTTATCTTAAAAAAAAAAGCTAAAAATCATTTGTTTGTTTTTTTTATTTTGAGTTTAATTGAATAAGAGATATTTTATAAATAGTTACAAAAAATGCACAATCATAGTTGACATTTTTATTGGTAAACCTGGAAAAAACTTGTTTTCATTTGACGAGTTGCAGTGGATGTACAACATTAACGGTTTTTAATTATTAATAATATTTAACCAGTAATTGAAAAAAGTCATTTAAAAACCGAGCAGCCTGAAAGAGTTTTGTTCGTTGAGGCCCTAGTCCATTCCAGATTACAGCGGCATGCACATAAAGTAATTAAGTACAACATATACATTCTTTCCAAAATAAAAAGCTATTTTTCGTTAGTTTTTTTTTAGCCGGTTAGTTATGAAAAATGATATTTTGTTGTTTTGGTCCTACGAGCCGGATAAATTCATTATTTTTTTTTTAAATGCAGCTATTTTAATTATTTTAAAAATTAGTACTATTGACTATTTGATTTGATTCGATCACGCTGATAACGTTATATATTTTTTTTAAAGTTTTTAGTTTCTCTATTCCTGCCAATAACACGCACACAGGAATGGTTGAGAGTTGTAAGTCACTAGGCCCAGGTTCTACACGAGCTGTCGCACCGACCAATTTATTTTATTTATTTAGTTTCTCGAGATAAATTTAAAAGTTAATCTCAAAATCAATATGAGTGCCAGTTTATGTCGTCAAGAAACCAATTAATAGTTTCAGGTAAGAGTTCATTAAAAAAATTAAAAGAAAAGCTATCAAAACGAACAAAAAAAGTGAAAGGCAGAACAGAGTCTTGTGGAACTGTAGCTTTTAAATTGTGAGTTTCAGACTTAAAACCAGTCAATATGACTTAAATTGAACAATCAGAAATGTAGCCAATTACTAATCCAACAAGGAACAAAATTATTAACACAAAAAGCATGCATTTTCGAAAAACTTCTTTCAAATTATGAATTTATCCGGCTTGAAGGACCAAACAAATAAGAAATAATAATTTAGCTTAATAATGCAAATTAGAGGTTGTTAATGGTCATGATCTTTTACAGCTTCAGATACTGTCATATCTATCTCTGTGTATATATCTTAGCTTAATGAAAGATGGATTTATCCGGCTCGAAGGACCAAATATAATATTTTAGCTTAATATTAAAAATAGATACTTAGTTTGTTTATGTTTCTTCACAGCTTTAGATACAGTATCATATTTATCTCTGTATAATACTTACCTACATAATTCAAATGTTAATCTTTAATTAAAAAAAAGCACACACACACACTTCAAAAAATATATATATAAGTACCCATATCTAGTAAAACATTGAAATGTTTCTCCATATGGATATTTCCATTGTTGTCTTCATACTCCAACTTTAAGTCATACTTCTAAGAAAATAACCACCTGCCAAATAGTGACAACCCAGTCAAAATTTATTACACACACTCCAATCTTAAACTTCCATTCAAATTCAAACGACTCATTTTGGCATAAAAACTGTCCATTGAGTCATTAAATCACTCAAAGTCATTTTCATTTTCTAAAATTTATATTCAATTCAAATAGAATAAAAAAATAAAAAAAAAACAAAAAACTTTCTGTTAAATCATCAATATTATTCCATCCATCAATTCCCTTGCACTTATACCAATTTGTTTCTAATTCTTGAATTTAAATTATAGATAGATAGATAGATTGATATATTCAGTTGCATTTCCTTCCAAATCTTTCTATTATAACGTTCAACCAAATTTGGTGTCAACACATTTTCGCAGAATCATCACCTGGTCCAGTCATCCTTTAACGTTTAACTTCATAAATCTCTTTAAACTTCTACTTCTTCTTTGTGATTCTAGAAGTATCTGACAACTATACAGATACTCTTTGAGTAGGTATATGGAGAAAAAAAAACACTAACTTTGGGTTGGGGAAAAAAGGCAACCACAAAAAAAGAAAAAACTTCAGTTTTATGCCCAAAGACGATTCTAATCAGTCAGTTTGTCATTTGTTTCAATTCGCCATATAAATAAAATACAAATACCATTTTTAAGACTTAACAAAAAAAAAAAGAAGAAAACCGAGAAAATCGACAAAACTTTATGGTTAAGGTGAATACAGATTTTTTTTTATCACATAAAACCAGCACGTTGATCTATGGGCTTATGCGTACCTATGCCTACTGTCAAATCGTATTTCTCATTTGACAGTTTTTATATTATAGAGTTAGGAACCTACTATATACGCGTTGTTTTTAGATACAATATCTTACGCACCATATTATATCGGATATAAAGGCTGCAAATTGCAAGTGAGTAGTCTTTCAAGAGCTCTACACCAAACAACCTATATTTGATGAAGAACGAAAGATCGATCTTTACGTGATAATCCAAAATTGTAGCAAAACCAATTTGTGCACTTTTACAATAATCAACGTTTTGGTCTCCTTAATGCTGACATATACCTATATCAACCTACAATAAGTTTGTTTTTTTGTTTTAAGGAAAAACATTTTATACATAGGGAGGAAAAGAGAACATTGAAAGTATCTACATACATGTGCAAATTGAAGAAAAAGTATCTATCTTTTTTCGGTGAGAGGAAGGGGTGGATGCCCTGTTATTATGGTCAGACGATAAGATAAGCTGTCCTCCTTCGACATGATGGCAAGTGCCCAAAAAAGCTGCCGACTCTCGATTCTTCAAGATATGTACCTACATTATGGGTACATAGTATATATACTCGCAACATTCAAGCTGCGTCTGGTGCAGTGTACAACCAACGCAACCAACGTCCAACGACAAGATCAATCATATATGGTTGTCTGAGCATTGAAGTGTCTGTCCGATTTTTTGTTTTTGGAATTTGTTCAAAAATATTTAACAAAAAAAAAAAAATAAAATAAAAGTCCACTCGCGGTTGTGATCCCTTGCGCTGCATGCATCCTCCTCCACATGAGTCAAATCGAACCATCAACCATCATCGTAAGATCGCCGCCTTCACTTGAGAGAATCTTGTGTCATGCGACATGGCGGGGTCTCAGTCTCAGGCCTCTTTAAGTGATTTTTTCCTAAAAAAGAATCTCTCGAGAAAAATTCTCAACCAAGTTGGCGACGATGCCGCCATATCGCCATATCGGCATCACCACCATCGCCACCGCCGCCTCCACCACCACCATCGAGTGAGTATACGAATATAGGTACTATACCCAGAATCCATCCACAGGTGGATAGATAGATAGGTACATAGAAACATGGATAGATGATTACTAGCTGCGATAGATGGATGGATTGATGATGGTCAGTCAAGTCAGTCGTCAAGCAGTTAGTTCAGTAACGATATATAGGTACCTAGTATGTATAAGCAGCCTGGCCTGGCTTGGTTGATGGGGCTATGCCTGCGAGGTATTTTTATTAGGCATTTCTCATAAAAAAATCATCTATCTTGTCAAAGTTTTGAATTGTTGCCGATTTTCGTTGGAGATTCGTATTATACCCACTCATGAGGCAGAAGTATCTATATCTATTATATACTTATACTCTAGTGCTGCTGCTGCTGGTGCACGCTCGACTGGTAATAGACGACAACAAACATCTACAACAACAGCAAATCAACGAACGACGAATGTCTCTCGTCTTGTCATCGTTTGTCGTGCTTTGGAGATTGCGTCTTGCACATTGCGTGAACAAAACACTTCGTTTTGTACCACTCACTTGTATATATCTGTATATATATATAAATTCATATATGTATAAAAATCACACAACTATGTGTACCATGATGATGATGCGAATGCATTTAGATGCGATCAATGAATTTGTACGCGTTACTGGCTGTGACTTTATATCAAATTCAACAAAAAGATACTTTTTTTTTACTTTTCTATCTTAAAGATACTTTTGTATCTAAAAGATACTTTCTGTAATTTTTGTTTATTTTCATTATAAAACATAAAATTAGAATCAAATAAATACTTATGTTAACCATTTATGGTATTTCAATTATTCATACAATATAATATCTTTCTATCTTTTTTAGATTAGCTACCTATAGCGATTAAGGCCGCACGTAATAATATATAATAATGCGTATGCGAACTACGTTTCTGAATTTGCTAATCTTGACATATTATTATTATTATTTTAACATTTTTGATCTCGTCATGCCTCGTCGTTGTTATTTCTGTTCGTCCATATCTCTATATGTGTATATTTTCCATGAATGACAGACGAGATGATTGAAATGTACCAAGAGTTTGTTCATATTATTTAACTCGAAAAGAGTAATTAACAATAGTTAAAGATATATATACCTACAACAGCAATAAAAATAAAACAAAAAAAAAATGAAGAAAAATTGATAGAAAAACGTGTTTGCATTGCTTGTTGTGTAATTTATATCAATGGGGTTTTGTGTGTTGGAGAGTGATTGTACCACCTTGCAGATACCAATTTTAGACAAATATACATACATGAAAGAGTAAATTGCGAATTATACAAACTGAACTGTGAATTGTTGTTGCGTAAGATCTTATTATTATTTAGTTGGATAGTTTTTTTTTTTTTTTTTTTTTAAGAGCGAAAACGATTACTATTTTGATTTGATTAGTTGATTATTATAATTACTGAGATTTTTGTTTGTTTATTTTTCATTCATGGATATAAATGTTGGGTAAATTAATAATGTGTGCACATTTGTTGACAGGATGTTAAATTGAATCTTAAATGATAACAAAGTTATTGGCAATAGAGTTACATGAAAACTTTAAGAGGAAAAATGACAAAGTAAGAAAATGGTCCTTCGAGCCGGATGATTGATATTTAATTAGGGAGTTTGTCGATATTCTCCTCATCCATATAAATTCTTAGTTTGGTAAATTATTTTTTCAGAATAAGCCTGTTTTCAAGATGATTTTTTTTTTTTTTAATTTGTCATGCAATTTTATTTTTTCAACTCGTGAAAATTCCCAACATATACTAACAGCTTTACTATGAGTACACTACCATTTTCAAAGCTCACATATATTTTTGTTTCTCGAGGTTTAAAAATACTTCAAATACATTGTATCTTAACATATGTATGTACATTTCGGGCTCTCGAGCTGGATAACAAATATTGTAGCTTCCCTTATATTGGTATTGATTGACGAATGAAAAGACTGGAATTAAGTGAATTTACTATTGTTTCGTCAACTCAACTCTAGAAATTTGAATTCTTCGAGCCAAACTTAGATACGTTTTGTACTTACAAAGTAAAAACGTTGATCCCTTAAGCAAGGATAAATAACGGGTGATTTTTAAGCTGGTTTGGTTTTGGCAACACTGGTTTTGACAGCTGACGTGTGTTTAGTACCTTGTGTCACTGTCAACCAGCTTCAGTTTGGTTTGCAATTTAACCATGGATCGTCTTACAAATGAACAACGCTTGCAAATTATTGAATTTTACTATCAAAATTCGTGCTCGGTTCGAAATGTTGTTTATCGAAAAATTGTGTTCAGCGATGAGGCTCATTTTTGGTTGAATGGGTACGTAAATAAGCAAAATTGCCGCATTTGGAGTGAAGATCAGCCAGAAGCATTGCAACAGCTACCAATGCATCCCGAAAAAGCCACTGTTTGGTGCGGTTTATGGGCCGGCGGCATTATTGGGCCATATTTCTTCAAAGATGATGCGAATCGCAGCGTTACTGTCAATGGTGAACGCTACCGAGCGATGATAACAAACTTTTTTTTGCCCGAAATGGAAGTTCTTGACTTGCATGATATGTGGTTTCAACAAGACGGTGCCACATGCCACACAGCACGCGAAACAATGGCGCAATTGCGAGGCGAGTTTGGTGAACAGTTAATTTCACGTTTCGGGCCGGTCAATTGGCCGCCTAGATCGTGCGATTTGACACCATTAGATTATTTTTTGTGGGGGTATGTCAAGGCTAATGTCTATAGGGACAAGCCCGCTTCGATTGACGCACTGGAAGCCAACATCCATGCATTCATTCGTGAGATACCGGCCGATATGTGTGAAAGAGTATGCCAAAATTGGACTCAGCGGATGGGCTACCTGAGACGCAGCCGCGGTCAACATTTGCATGAAATTATCTTTAAACATTAAATTGCAAGGTTCAAACTATCGATTCAAATAAATATTTCATTAATTTTTTCGAATTTTTTGTGTTTTTTTTTTTTTTAAGTTCTAAACCTCTTAAAAAATCACCCATTAAATTTGATAGAAACAGAAATATATATTTGTAGATTAAATTTACCTCAACTTTCTAAATTTTTATTCTTCAAGAATATTAAATGTTTGGTCACTCGAGCTGGATTATTACCTTAGGGGTTCTTATTTTATTTTCTGGTGGAAAATAGAAAGACTATAATTGTGTTAGTTTTATTTTGACAACAGTTAATTAATTTTTTTTAAATATATTTATTTTTTTAAAGAAATCTTGTTCATTTGCTTGGACACTTGGTTTGACTCTACCATTTAAATGATTAAACACAGCGAAAGAAAAATATAGTTTTAAAGTTCTAAATATCAAAATATGTGGAAACAAAATATATAAAGCATATTTTTCATATTTTCATATTTTTGTTTAGTGCTGCTGGGAAAAAATTGATCCAAGAAGTCAAAAGAAATTTAATGTGCATTTTTGAGTGGAAGTTCTGTTGATGAACCCGATGGGAAATCTTAAAATATCGACATTTTTTTTTTCATCAAGAAAAAACTATAGATAAGAACGAGTAAAATGATTTAAATTACAACTTGGTCCTTCGAGCCGGATAAATCTATTTTCTTATTTGTTTTCAAGTTTGAACTTAAGTCTGAGCATATATTTTTTTTTAATTATCTTAGCTATAAAGATTAATTTTACCTTTCAATGAAATAGACACATTATGACTGCAAATAGCACAAAAATCTATTAACAATCAGAAGCTCATAGCATTTAAAGCACGTGATCTACTTTTCGTACCTCGTTAGTCAAACCTGTCTTCATAATAGCCAAAGAAATATTTTAAATTCATTAATTTTATTGTAAATTATCTGGCAGCTTCATTAATTGTAATAACTCCATGCGAACACAAATAAAATTAGGATGGCGTACGACGACGACGACGCTACGCGACGGTCATTTTATTTTATTCTGTTTTTTTTTTTTTTTTTAAATTCAATTTTTGTTGTTGTAATGATTGGCATGTTTCAACTAATTACGTCAAGATTTATCGGTTTTTAATTTCTTTCTGCATTTTAACGCATTTATATCTATTTAAGAGATACAAAGTATCTGAAATTGCGTTTAAAACACAGTTAAAATAAACAACAAAATGGAAATACAAATATTTTTTGCTCATACAACTTTTGCAACAATTTTCCTGAGAAAACACTTTAAACTTGTCTTTAGATACTTAAAGACACGGATTGGAATTTTTGAGATATGTTTTTTGTGTTGTTGTTGTTTTTGTTGCCTTGCAACTGCAACAACTACAACTACTCTTTTATACTGTTACCAACTCGATGATATACGCATTATACTTCCAACTGACTGATTGTTTTAGTTTTGTGGTTTCTTTTTTTTTATGAAGAGAAGACGACGAGAACTTGGTTTAGTTCAGTCAACCTTGTGTATCTTTGGCTTTGGCTTTGGCTGCTGTAGATACACCAGAGAGAGAGACACACAGTGTATAGCGCTTTAGAGATACAAACAGATATAAAAGATACTATAGGTTGATTTCCTCGCATTACAAATGCGGTTTTTCGTTGAAATGCGGGTGTTGCTCCACCACAGCCGTGCGTCCTCGGCGTCGTCGTTGTCGTCGTCGTAGTCTTCGTTGTCAGCCGCCTCCACTATGCTAGCTATATACATAGCTGGTCTCTCGCTTTCCGAGATCATCGACTACGACAACGACATCATATACAACACATCTAGTTTCAGGATCAAGTCGAGTGGCGCGCAGATTTTTTTTTTAAATTATATTTTTTATATTTTTTTTTGTTGTTGTTGCTGGACTGAAAATGCGGGAGCTTGAGCCTTGAGGTTTTTGAAATGTTTTTTGTTTTTGTAGTTTGTCGTTTCTTTATCTGTTTTGTTTTAATTTTTTTTGTGGTAGATGCACATTGAGGGGGATGTGTTTTTTTTTTTTTTTTTGCGGTGAAATGAATTTAAACTTGGAAACAAGAGTCCCTGCAGGCAGATGAACAACTCCTTTTAGGTCTTCGATATACCAAGTCTTACAAATATACATCTAGTGTCGAGTGATTAGTAAGACAAAAATAGATGCAACAGCGATAAATCGGTTTTGTTTAGGCCCATATTTAAATATATGGGCTTATATATTTATGTTTGTAATTGTATCGAGATAGATTATGTGGGCAATATACCAAAGTGTCTTGTGTGCAAATGTAGACGGCTGAAAATAAAGTATTTTGCCATCGATAGAAACCACTTCGATGGTGGTATAGAAGATACAATATTAAGCGGTTAGTTTGGCAGGTATAAAATATGACACAAAAAAAAAAAAAAAAAACTCATAGAAATAGTGGAAGTGTGGGAATCTAAGCAGCTGCGAAAATTTAAACGCCTTCAATAAATATTAAAAATAAAAACCACAAACAATGAATATATAAATAAAGAAATAGAAAAAGAAAAAGAAACTTAGCTTGCGAATTATTTAATTCTGTATAAAGTCTGAGGTCTGAGATCAAAGCAGGTCAAGGAAATTTTTTGGATTTTCGGATCTTTTTGATGTACTTGGTTTGTTAATTGTGCAATATCACACTATTGTACGAGTGTAAACTGCTTTATCACAGGCTTCCGTGATAATACCATCTTTCTAAAAAAGTAAGTTTAGTATAAGAGTTTTGAAATATCAAAATTAATTGGGGAATAGATTCGTAATATCATATTATAATGATTTAAGTTTATATCCCTAAATCCTTCATTGATATGTTTTAACACTTAAATATCACAAAGATTTATTGATAAATTTATTTATATTTTATGATATTTTCATATTTTTTATATGTATTGATATCTTTTAAACATACCTAAAAAAAAAATAGACGTTACTGTTGGTGTTATCAATCTGTGCATTTGTGATATCACAGGTTTTTATTTGTGATACTCACTTTTTACACATATTTTCGAAATAATATGCAGATAAGTATTTAAAATCAACTAACCAGTCACTCAAATATTCCATATCTATGTCTGTTTTGGGGTATATCTTAAGATATCACAAACTTTGGAAAAATATTCTGTTATATCATACACATTTTTCTGTAGATTTTTTTACATGATATATATTATTAACTACGGTGCCACAGATTGCAACATTAGACGTTCTGGATGTACCTTATCATATCACAGATTCTGGTGATACAAATTGACCAATATGTTATATCACAGATTTTTATTGGTAAAACTCAAATAAATTTCAAACATATGAAATTTATAACCAGTCTCTCTAGAATATATATTTAGTAAGAAAATCTAAAAATAAACCACTTAACAAACTTAAAAGTGTAAATTTCACAACGAACTATGAAGTTTTACTAAATCTGCCCTCAAGGTAACCCTTTTAAGTTTTTTTTTTTATTTTTTAAGTTTTCTTTTTGTTTCTTGTATTATAATTAACTCTTTTTGTTAAAGAAGCACAATAAGATAATTACAAGCTTCACCTAAGACCCTCTATATATATTTCGTGTTTCAAATTAATCACTTTTGATGAATGACCAAGACCATATAGCTAAGCCACCACAAGTCACCACTACAAAAATTTCATTATTGCCAACATATTTCAGCTATCACAGTCTCATTGTATAATAATTGGCATCCCTCAGGCTAAAGAAAGGTTTTACCCAAATCAAAAAAAAACAAAGATTTATCACCAATAAAAACAGTTAAAGATTTTTATCAATTCCAATTTGATTTGCGTTAAATAAAAAAAATTAAATTAAATATAAGAACTCATTGGATGATGATTCTTATTTTATAAGCTCTCTCAATCTGAATGATCCAATGAAACAGAAGTCTCAATCTTGAAAATTGGAATATCCTTCTTTCTCATTTAGTCCTTTTTTATTTATTTATTTTTTGTGTGTACGAGTAGTGTTTGTTTTTTTTTTTTTTTATTATTTCTTATCCAATTTCCTTAAGTGTAATTTTATGCATTTCCATGTGTTTCCCCCCACACTATATAACTAACTTCAACCGGGAGCCGCATCAGCAACCCAACTCCAAACACCAAACTAAAATAAATGCACTCTGTAAAAGTTAGTGCGAGAGGCTTTTTCTCTTGCTGTTGTTGCTGTGTTGTTGTTGCTTTTACTGCTGCTGTTGGTACCGATGACAGGATCGTTTTTGCCTTTTGGGATACTAAATTGACTTTGATCACGCAATCATTTTTATCCTCTACACCTGAGTTTGTGAGAGCGTTGCTGCTGATGCAAAATGCAACCGGGCGGCGCACAAAGATAATTACGAGAAAATTACAATCGAAACATACACACTTTGGTCGGATTGGATAGTATGTTGTTGTTTTTTTTTTTTTTTTTCAAAAGTAATGAGGGGGAGAGTTGGTATAAAAGAGGAAAGTATAAATATACGTTTAAGTTTTTTTTTTTGCCAGGATGTTGTAGGAGCTAAAACAGCATCTGTCCATCTTTTCGTTTCTATCCTCGCTCCCCCCTCCGTCATCCCTCCTCATTTAGATGTCGAATAAACAAGTATCTTACTTCCTCAAATGGTCATGGACAGTCAACACAACACACAACCAACCAACCAGTTAAGAGATATGCAGAAAATTGTAATCAAAGAAAAACGCATAGTTAATGTTTTGTTTGTACATATCTACATATATGCTGTATGGTACAATATACGCAACATGTATCTATGACCATTTTATGTGTAGGGGATGGGGTGTTAAATGTGATTTCCGCATTTAAACAATCTAATGACTCAAAACGATGCCTAAAAATACAGATACAACGGGATGGCATTAGGAATTTGTGATACTTGAATGAAAAAAATTTGGTTGTAGTTTTCTTTTGATAAAAAAAAAATTAAAATTACTTTGATTTTCTAATCATAACTTTTACCATCTCAATAATGGTTATGTGATATACTATTTTAAGTTGACGGTGATGAGAACTTGATATTTAGAATAAAGGTATCACAGTTCAATCATTTTGTGTTTACTTGATAAGTGAACTTTACACCTTTTGTTCATAATTAATATGACATTTATAAAATAATTATTCTGAAAAGAAAAATTAATATACGCAATCAAATCGATATGCAAAATATGTATCACAGTAATTTTAAAGTTCTAACTTAAATTTTTGTTTAAGTTTAAAAGCACATATAAACTTTTCTTAAAGAAAAAAGTTGCCCCATCTTGCGTTAAATGTCTTTCCAAACATTTTTTGTGATATAAAATTAAAAACAATATACAAATTAATATATTTCAAAAAAATATCACAGAAATGTTATCAGTATCAGAGACTGTTTTAAATTTACGACAAAATATTCTTATTATTTCTCATTTCTCATTCATCTATAAACAAACACATATAAATTTATATTGACTTTAGAATTTCATTAATTTGTTTGTGATATATCCTTTTTAACGCGTGGAGTTTTTTTTTTCACTAAAATTTGTTGAATGAAGTGATTTATTTAAATAAAAATACAAACATGATTTCAAGTAAAATCCTTTGAAAAATTTAATCTAGACCAATTAAATTAATTTTTCAAAAAGGTATCACAGAAAAAAATTCTTAATTTTCAGCAATTTTTTTATCAGAATCTATAAGGCACACATCATTTATGTTATATTTTAAAATGTTTGTCATCAAAGGTTTCAAAACATATTTTTAAAAATTATTTATCACAAAGAAAAACGAATGTGAATTTTTTTGTGATTAATATTTTTTAGGCTATTATTATTAGATTTATTCCAAGTATTTATTTAAAACTCAAAATCTTTAAAGAAATGCATCTGTTTCTTAAAAAAAAAATTATATCACAGGAAATTCTTTGCATCCTGAAAGCTTTGCAATAAAAAGGCCAAGCTAAAACAACCCAAAACCTTGTATAGTCAAATCTAATGTATCTTATGTAATTAAATTTGAAATTTGCCCTGAATAATTGTGTTGGATTTTTTTTTAATAATGCTAAACTAAAACAAGTTAACCAAATTGGCTTAAATGTTTTTATGCCATAAAAGAGCAATTAAAAAAAATAAAAAAAAACTAACTAAAGCTAAGCTAAACTAACAACACAAAAGTGAGAAATAACAATAATTATTATTACACTTTCAACACACAGTTTAAGTGAGCACACACGTTCGTAAACATTTTCCAAAGACCATACATAATGGGGAGGGGGTATTTGGTTTTGATAATGAAGTTAGGTGACGCTGACAACAACTATAACGATAGACGACGACTATATAGGTATGTAAACGCAACAACTAGACACAGAGAAGATGACAACTTTGCCTAAGGAGATATGTGTGAGACTTTGTGAGACACAACATATCTGAGATGAGATGAGATTTTTAGCGCTTTGCTTTTTATTTTTTTTATTTTTTAAGCGGAAAAAAAATAACTCAGCATGTAGATGTATCTTGAAAAAAAAAAAGAAAGAAACATCTCGCTATAGATGTATCTTAGACATGCATCTCTTTGGCTAACTATCTCTGTCAAAGGTGGCGCGCATTAAGTGAAATTACATGTAGACAAGGTGTTTGTTGGTTTTTCTTTTTCCCTTCCCCTATCATATAATAATCTCCTCTTCAGCTCCAGTATACCATCACCCCCTCTCTCTCCCCGCTGTTCATATCCACCTCATCTATCTATAGACTAAAGTATCTTTTGGCTTGTTTGTATAGTGTATCTTTATATACGCTCCACCTCCCCCAAGAGTTTGTCTTGCATAGCAAAAAGATACATTTTATATGAAAGATGTATCTAGAGAATCCTGTTTAAGTCGCACCATCATAGATACAACAAAATATCTATACCTACTGCAAGAAGAGAAGCAACAGAAAAAAAAAATGGCAAAATAAAAGCCGGGATTAATCACCAGAGAAATTAAAAACTAAGAATGAGAAATTACAAGTTGATTATTAGTGGTGGTGCAGGGTAATTTTCAGAATTACATTGTGATTACACCCAACACAGCAAAACACAGCACAGCACAGCATAGTACAACTATGCTGCAACGAAGCATTGCAGTAGCAAATGCGGCTGATGATGGGGCATCGATGATGGTTTTTTTTTTTAATTTTTTTTTCGGTGTGATGGCAACTCTGGAGCGGAGGAGGAGCAGTAAATTGCCTCTTTTTTAGTTGTTTTTGTTGTTGCTGTTTTTAATACCAATTTTCTTGCTGCCGCTCTTTTTGTTATCCTCCTACTTGCATTGGAATTTAATAATTTCCCATCAGCAGCAGATTCAAAACAACTGTATGGAATTAGTTTGCTCAGAGAGTTCTCCTCTGTGCAGTGTAACGGCTGCTTCGGCTGCGGCTGCACTTCATTGTAATGACGATGATTTTGTACCCCCAAGGGTTTTGTTACTGCAGCAAGCAGTAGCACCAGCATCATCATCATCGTCATCGTCGTCCGCGTCGTCGTCGTCTTCGTTCGGAACCAAACACAGCAATTGCCTTAACTTTTTTTTGTTTTGTTTTACATTACAAATGAGTCTTTTCCTGCCGGGCTGGATGTGTCCAAAGTATCTTTAAGATAAAAAAAATATCTTTGATTTTGTTTAAGTTCTTATGGATGCATTATTCCACCTTCAACCGAAAATCAGTATAAACATCCATCAATTTATGTTTT
Source organism: Epistrophe eligans (assembly GCA_951394125.1). NCBI lineage: Eukaryota > Metazoa > Arthropoda > Insecta > Diptera > Syrphidae > Epistrophe > Epistrophe eligans. The sequence goes on from OX596029.1 coordinate 36,492,735, forward strand.
TATATTTCTCTTCCTCAAAAAAAAAAAAAAAAAAAAAACGAGGACGATGGAAGCAAAACAAAAAAAAACTATCAAATTATCATCTCTTTGCGATCGGGAATTCCTCAATGAAAATTATAATGTGGAATCAATATCACAATGGATCCATGGCCTTATACAAAAAAAAAAAAGAAAAGAAAAAAAATGTAAGATACCCTCACTTATATAGCCAACTTATCCTTAACCCAGATCATTAAAGTGTTTTCTCTCTTTCTCCAGGGAGAATAATTTATAAACGAAATGAAATATTTCAACTTTTAAGGCACGCTAATGATCGCGTATCTTTTTTATTCGTATATGAAATTTTCAGTTACAAAAAAAAAAACCTTGCGCCACCTCCTTCGCTTCCAAAAAAAATTATATTTTGAGTTGTGTCTTGTTTTTTTTTTTTTTAATTTTATTTTTAGTTTTGGCAAAAGAAAGCAATTTAGATAGATAGATTGTTATTACATGTGAGGGTAAAAAAAAATTTATTACATTGCTGTTTGCGCCTTTTTAAATTCATGTATGTGCAAGTGGTGATCTTTATCAGGATCATCATCAAAAAAAAAAAATATTAAAAACACAGAGAAGCAAAAGGAAGACACTCATTTCTACAGCAAATAAATCGCGCAGAAATTATATGCAATATACTCGTATATTATATGTGGTAAGCACATTTTCCCATAATGAACACGCCAACATATATCACAGAAGCCATTAAAACTGTAAAAATCTGTTGGATTTATCATTTATATTTATATATTTGTTATTTTTTTTTCCTTCAGAGCGAGGAGCTGAGATACTTTTTTTTTTTGTATTTGCAATTTCGTGGGATGATGATGATGATGTTGAAAGCGTTTTGTGTTTAATGTTTATTCGAAATGAAAATATTCCTCGAAAAAGATACTTCTTGGGTGATGATAAGGATCATCGTAATGATGATATATTGAGACCAGATGCATTTTGTTTGTGTGAGATTTTTGCAGTGTACAGGTTTTGTTTTTTTTTTTTGTTTATTGTGGGGGAGAAAGTGGAATTTTAAATTATATTTTATAACTGATCTTGCTTCTTGCTGTTCCTAAATTATATTTCTTACCTATTTGTTACTAAATAACTCATCTATAACAATTAATTACGTTTGAAAAAAATACATAATCACAAAAATAGTGTTCCCTGTTTTAAGAAATATCACAGGAAAGAATTTGTCAGTAAATATCATGCATAAATTATCAATAACACTGTAGAAGGCTTGGTTTAGAAAATTCTCCATGTTAGTGAATGTTAAAATATCACATTAAAAAGATGTTTAAAAAGTTAAATAAAAACATTATTATCACAAAATTGTGAGATTATTAAGAAGAAAAATAAATTCTTCTGTTTTTAAGAATTTTATATATATATTATTTAAAAAATAGCAATATAACAGACAAAACATTTACTACACTAAAAGAAATTTAAAAAATTTGATAAATAGGAAATACAGAAGTATGTATTTCTTTATTTCATTGAAGGCTCGAAAACCTTTAAGTCATAATATAACTTGAAATATCACAAGAATATTCTAATAAGATACAACTAAAAATATCACAAGAACGAACTTATATGCTACGACAAGAAATTTTAAATCGTTATTAGAATATATCACTATAGAAATATCACAAGAATATTTAAAGATAAGTATGACGAAATAAACGAAATTCCAATCATTTATCCTTGAATTTAAATTATCACAGGAATTTCTGATAAAATATCTATTTAATGATATTTTTGTAGACATTGCATTTTAACCACTTTTACAAAAGACCGTCGTTTGAATTAAAAAAAAGGAACCAGATAAATATCTACCAAGAGTATTACATCAAAAGCATTATGGACTGTTTTATACAAAAAAATATATCACATGCACAATAAGAAGTAAATTAAATGAGTTGTTTGACATGGGTTTTTTTTTAATCCAAATTTAAAATCTAACAAAATAATCTACACATTAATTTAAAAGATTTACATATATTAAAGTTAAATTATCTCATTAAAAATTAGCTACATAAAGATCACGTGATTTTTTAAAACTCTAAGAACTCTCTTAATCACAACCGATGTTGTGATAAATCAAAAACATAGTTTTGCTATTGATGTATCATTAAATTCAAATTTGCCAAAAATTCAAATCAATTTCATAGAAAATAGATAAAAGCCCTCTTCTTATATGATTTTTTAATTATTGTGGTATATATCCTTTTAATTTGTTAAAATTTTTAAAAATAGTAAAAAAAAGTTTTCAATAATTTCATATAAGACAAACAATCAATAATATATCACCTAGACAAACTATAATTAGTTAATCAAGATGTAAATTTTCTTTTTTTTAAGATTTCATACTTTTGTTTATTCATAGTTTTTTTTTTCCTAATAAGAGATTTATTACTTGTTAATTTATAATGTAAACAAAAATATTAATTTATTCTAATAAATTATGCTATAAATCATTCAATATCTACATTAATGACGAAGCAAAAGCTTAAAAGCACCACTCCTGCTGCATAAATTAATCATAATACTTAACAACTATTAACTTAGTTTAAACAAAACAACAATAACATAAAAAAAAAAACTTAAATGTAAATTTGAACCTAATTAGGGTGCGTAAGAAAAAAAAATATATAGAATACAAGTTTTAATTTTTCATGAATTGTTGTTAAATTAATAAAAAAATGTTAAACAGAATTTATGTAAATTTTATTCTTAAAGGTGCAATTAAAATCCATAGAACAAAAAAGGAAATAAATAATATTAGATGTGTATGTTATAATTATTATAATAATTATATATCGAAGTGTTTCCTCTATAATATGAACCTTTGAATTGTTTGTTTTTTAATTATTATAATTATACAAAGTGTTTCCTCTGTAACACACTTTGAATAGTTTTTTTTTTTTTTTTTTTTTTGAATATGAATTGTAGCTAAAATGCTATTGCTTAAAATATTTTTATTGATTTCAATCCTCCGAAACCTTCAAGCCCTTTATTAAAATTTAATTTGGTTATAGAGGACACTTGGGCGTATACTTACTATTTAAACATAAACATTAAAAATGAGATAAAGGTATTCTATAATTCAAAAAAGATTTGAATATTGCGCCATAAAGTGTCAACGAGAGTGTGACAGCTTACTGTATAGGGATACACAAAATGAAGAACTACAGAAATAAATAACGCGTTTTTATTGTTAAGTAATTTTTAAAAACAAAAATTAAGATTTTGCAGTGATTTTTATAAAGATTCATTTTCAGCAAAGAAGCTCATTTCAAAGAGACCGAGACAATCTGGTCTTGTGGACAGTCCATTTTATTTTCATCTTAATTGTAGAAATCGGGATTACAAAAATTCGTTACTATTTGTTCAGACGGTTTTTCATAGTTTGGTGCGGAGTTTGTGCTAAAGACATCAAAATTTTTGAAGCTACTGACCTTTTTCTGCTTTATTTTCCCAATCAAACAGATTCATATCGAATAGTTGCATCCATAACCTCCTTATTTTTAATTTTCATAAAAAAATATTTGAATCAAAAAATTAAAGGCCAAGTGCATCAGAAAAGTTAAGAACTCGCTTAACTATTTATGAAATAATTAGGTATTCAAAAAAAAAAAAACTCAAACAAAACAAAATAAACAAACTCAGAATCTACCAGACTACCAAGAACATCATAAAAGTGACAGAATTATGCATTCATCATATTTGTTAAAGCCCAACTTCTCACTCTTTTCTCCGCTATTCACCACCACCCCCTCCCCCTCCTACAATACTCCAACACTTAGTGCTGACATTTTAATACTCCGCACGTTATAGTATCTGCTCATATGATTTATCTGCACATTTGTCCACGCAAAAATAATAAAACGTGAAAAAGTAAAAAAAAAAAAAAAAAAATACCAATCATCTCATCTAAAAAAAAAGGGGGCTAGTGTAGGAATTGCAAAAAAAAGAATAAATAAATAATAAAAAACTCTATAGCGACACAAAATTTGCGTTGGTCGTATCTTGTCTGCCCCAAGTCTACATGTTTATTTATTTATATTTTTTTTTAAAGAAACATTTTTTTCCTCTTATTTAACTTTAACCACACTCAATGTGTTTTAAATTCTCCCACACTGTCTGGTCGTGATTTTTGTTTTTTTGTTTTTTTGCTTTTCTTTGTATTTTGTTTGAGTGACACTGAAGTGGGTTGCTTATCAACAACTTTCTCGTCATCAACTAGAGGTAGGTATGTATGTATGTAACTTGCCGCACATACAGCCACCGAACGACACTCATAAACAAACCTTCTCACTCATCAATCTACCATGATGAGGTGGATTATTGACGAGGCGAACGAGAGGGGGGAGGAAGGAATGTGATATGAATAATCAAACAATCACAGAAAGTATGTATCTGCTTACCTACCTGGGGCTAGGTGGCAGCACAGACCCACCCCTTTAGCAAATATTTATTGCATACCCCCCGTGTATGTTGGAAAAAAAAAACTATCATCGGTTAAGGAAAAAGTAAAGTGATATTCGCAAAAAAAAACTGTCACCTCCATAAAATGGCAGTTAAAATATCCACCATTTCTATTTTTTTATTATTTTTTTTTTAATCATAATTCATTCAATTGACCAAGAGATATAGTTTTTTGTTGTTGTTTTTGTATCATTCATCCACACCAATATACCTACTCTCTTAACTTGGAGCAAAAAAAAAATACAAAAGAATAAACATTCAACCAGTCACAATCCACACAAAACATTCAGCGCTGAATGGTTGGGCTATTTATTTATTTATTCCATTTTCTTTTTTTTTATTTTTATTCACTTCGGTTTGTCTGTTGATGTATTTATCTTTTCAATTAATTCCGCCAATTCATACCCCCACTCTAAATCCCCGCTCCAATCTTTGGTGCTTTTGTATTTTTTTTTTTTTTTTTTTGTATCCCAATGGAGGTAGGAAAAAACCAACAACAAGAACAACCAAGCTGACTGACGGTGGTGATCGTTTGGTTATGGTATAAGCGTGTTGGTTGTTAATACTCAACACGTTTTTTTTTTTTTGTTTAATATTTTTTTTTTATTTTACTCTTTGCTGTGATCATAGTTTCATTCGCAACTGTTTAAAGAGAGATCGACAACGACGACGATGACGACGCCAACGACACGTCCGTCGTTGTCAGTCGGCAGCGCATATATAGCGAATGGCCGCCCCAACATATACACCCACATTTTTTATTTGTTTTGTTTGTGCAAATTTATTTCAGATATTTTTTTTTTAATTTTTTATTTTTTGGAGAGGAAAATAATAAAATTTACCCTATTGGCCAAATGGTCAATGGAGTTTAGAGAGAAAGAAAAAGAGAGATGAATTCAAATTCCAAAACGAATACAGGGTGACTATCGTTGAAGTGGAGTGATCGTGTTTTTTTTTTTTTTTTGGAAAATTTTATGTAAAAGAGGTTGTTTTTGTTTTGGAAAATTTTACCACAGACAAGACAGACAGACTGCTTACCTACAAGGCAACACAACAAATTGACAAAAAACAAGCGACTTTTGTCAGCTATTCAGCTATATAATGGTTTTCAATACAATACCTACTTCTTGAGAAAGACAATTAAGTTTTAACAAAATGAAAAAAGGCCCTAAAATGTTTTTTTTTTAAATAAAATTAAACCCCAAAATTAATGTTAGGGTCCCAAAAAATTAAATAACACCACAAAATTTAAGAAATTTCGTTGTTATTGTTAGATTTGAGTCCTTATTTCACTTTTTCTTTGGGGGCATAATTTCCCAGAGCCTATTTATATAAATCCAGTTAAACATAAGACAAATTTTGTCCTGTCAATAATTCTGACAAAAAATAAACAATTGTAAAAAAAATTAAAAAATAATTATGACTTGCACTTTTGAAGAAAAATGGTGGTTAGGTTTAATAACCACCGTGACTATAGAAATGAAAAGTGTTACAAAACAACGACATTTATAGCAACATGAGAGTGCTAATTGACAGCTCTTCCTCCAAATATTAGTTTCTCAAAGATACTAATTTGGAGGAAGAGCTGTAAATGAGCACTCTTATCTAGCTCTAAAAGGGATGCACAATAGATCTTAAGGTCGCAGTGCAATTAATACCCCAAAAATGTATTCATTTATTCACCACATTTATACATTTTATTAAGTATCAATATTATTATTTTAATAATTTTTAGAAATTGTAAATCAACTCGATAGATGATAGCGGGGGTACCTCAAAATAAACATTTAGCTTGGTTAGCTTAAATAACCACCCAATCAAAATAAATTTTATTTAATTTTAAAATTCAGTCAGTTCAATATTTTTATTATTTTTTTGTCAGAGAATATTTCTTTACACCACATAATTTTAGATAATGGCGTGTTTTTTAAAGATAAATCTAAATTGCTCTGATTTGTTAGTTTAGTATCGATATACTTTTCGACCTAATCTGTGTTGATTTGCCTTCTGCAGTTCTTGTAACTCCCTCGAGTTCATGTCATTTGTCACTCTTAATCCGTTAAATTTATAATATCTGGGATTATTTATTATCTTATTCACTTTTATTGGAGACTTTTTGTTTAAAATTAAGCTTAAAACCAGAGCCAAACCCTTTCCATTCCTTTTTTTCTTCTTCTGCACATATTATAAGTCTTCCTTTACACTCGAACTAAACTATCTTCAAATCTCATCAATAAAGAAAATACAAGCTTTTGACCAAAAATTTAAAAAAAATATAATCTTGCACCTGCTTTATCATTATATGTATTTGCATATACATAGAAACCTAATGCATCTTATTGTGGGAAACTTTTGTTAAAACAAAACAAAACAAAAATTTTGATACTATTTGTATCACATTCTTAGTTATGGATATGGAAATACCATTTATCTTAAGATTAAATGTATAAAGATACCAAATTCAAAGATGTGATACCATTAAGAGAAAATATCTTAGTTTTTTATTCGATCGATTTAGGCACAAAGATATAGATAGATACCTACCTTATTGCCGATCCCTGATTTGATTTTTTTGGGTAAACCGATTAAAAAAAAAACAACAACAAAGTCAAGTAAGAAGCCTTTTTGATAACACCATCAAAGCGATTACTTATGTATTCTAAGTTAAGTCTTCATTTTTCTTGATTAGAATCTCTTAATTTAAGTTTAACTTATCTATATTTAATTTTTAAACTCCGTTATAAGACCTGCAGCATTATGCGATGATTAAACTTTTCGGTATATTGTGTGAGAATATTTTTTTTATCTTAAGTGATGAGAAGTTATTATTTTTTGTGGTTATAATATTAGGGAATGTTTTTAAATTGGTCTAAAGTGTCTTAACCTTGTTTTGGAACATGTTCAATGGTCACAATTAAGCATTGAATTAATTTTTTGATAGTGTTTATTTCTTAATAGAATTAAATAAATTAGCTGTTCCAAAATTTATCTTACCACTTTTTAAGATAGACAATGATGTTTAATTAAAATAAATAAAAATAATAAAAAAAAAAAAACTTGAAAAACTCTAAAAACTCTAAAAGCTAAACTGGAACATTGTCATTGTTTTTTTTTTTTGTTTTTATAGATAGTTTTTTTTTTCTGCACAAATTTTTTATATAGTACCTACAAATAAAAATGTTCAACCAATTAGTAAAAAATTTAAAACTTTATCAATAATCCATATCTAAGCTCATAACTAAAGATCTTAATTATTACGAATTGGTTAAAACCGTTTAACTCTCTTTAAGTTTTATTATAAAAAATTACCATAAAATTCAAATAATTCTTTTGTTGATTCAAAACTCGAATCGATAATTTGTCGAAATAATGCGATCGTGATAAAATTTAACTGACGTTATTAAAAAAAATAAATAATTAAAGAGAACAGTAGGTATATGTGGTATCTATATATATCTATTTGTATTTATATATGGGGCAGTGTTTTGTGTTGATGCTAATCGAATCAATTCATTTGCATTATATCTATAACTTTACCTTTAATTTATAATGTATATAATAAATTTAATTGGTTACTCGTGGATATATAAACAGAAAAAGTAGGTATCTTTCTTTTTAAATATTATATTTATAAGGAGGACACAACAATATCTTTATCTATTATCTATACTAAAATTTTTAAGAGATGTGCTACCTGCTGAATAACATGTATATATGCAATCAAAATGTCACAATAATAAAAATCTTTCTATAGGTATTTACATATAGGTATCTTTATTGGAAACATCAAATTCAAGAAGCTTTTATACTCTCTCTTTATCTCTGGTAAAAGTATCTTTTTATGTATTTTGTATCTTTTATAGTTTTTAAATCGCTCTTGTGTATATCTTTAAGATATTTTCGTATCTATATATGAACATATTTGTCAACCTATTTCAACACCCTCTTTTGACACCCTCTATACATGCAACATACACCATCACACAATCCACACTAAGGGAAAATAAAACTTATAGCCTCTCAGCAGTTACTTAGCTGCTGATTTCAATATATCATGTTAATATCACTTGAGGGTATTTTGTAAACACGGTCCTTCTTTTCAGCCGTTTTGCCGCTGATGCCTTTGGCTATCACCATTTTTATTGTTGGTGTTGTTGTAAATTTCGTCATAATCGTCATCGTCTGCCTGCAGAACTTAAAAATCACGCGATTTTTTGCCTCGCTAATATACTTACGTACGTACACAGCTTTTTTTTGTAGTAGTTGTTGTTGTTGTTGTTGGCTCTCTGCATAACACCCCCTCTTATATAGCTAAAGAGAATTAACTGCCCCGAGACAGCCATAAATTGTTTTGACTCAAAAACAGAAAAAAAAAAATAAATCTCAAAAAATAAAAATAAAATTTTTGGTGCAATTTTTTGCTCTGCTCTGCTGACTACCATCGACGACACGAAGCCAGGGCTTGTGTAACTTGACATAGTTGTCAGCGTGCAATGTATAATTACCACCAATTAAGATAATGAATTGCATCTCCTTATATTATACCCTCCCCATTTTATAGGACAGTGATGGTGGGTGTTTTTTATTTTTTTTTTGTTAATTTACGGTTGGGGGTAGCTTAAACACCCCATTTAATGCAGTATACAAAACGAACCTCGAAAAAAAATTACGAGTAAACTGTGTGGATTTTTTTTTAAACCATATAGTTAACCTTCTTTATTTATTTTGGCGTCTCTTCTCTTCCCTTCTTTTCATTATTTTTGTTTTTTTTTTTTTGAAACAATAAAACAACCTTCCAAAAATAACTTTAAAAAAAAACAACATAAATTCCGAAAAATTAACAGAGGAACTTTTTAATTGTATACGCGCCTTTTTCTGTATAGTAACAAGGACACGGCATGCTCCACATCCAGATTATACTCCAATCCACAGTGTGGCACTATATCAAGGCAGCTAGGGCACACGTATTTATATCGTTTTACTGCCCAGTCATTTCCGTTGTCATCATCATCGTTGCCACCGTGCCGCGCCACGCCACGCCACTCCAAGCCATCCATGCCGCCGATTCGAGCCAACTTACCAGGTCAGGTCACATAGGAGGAGGATGAATTTGGATATAGTGATGATGGTGTGATGGTGATGGGGGTGGTGTTTGGTTTGGTTTGGTTGGTTCCAGTGGTTAGTTTCAGGAGGGGTGTTATATATATAAGGAAGGATTTCATATGTTTAACTTTGGCTTCTCCTTTTTAGTCCTTTTTTATTTTTTTATTTTTTGCTGCCACATACCATCGCATACATCAAGGATAAGCGCAATGCAGCAGAAAACCAACCGTGCATAGACACAAGAGGTAGAGTGAGAAATGGGGGTGGTATGTACGTATATAAAAGCGTGAGAAGGAGGGGGTGAGAATCAGAGACGGCAGTTTTATAAAACTCCTTTAACATTGTCCTGCGATGTCCTGAGTCAAGTAAGTGTGTGGGACCCTATAGGCCATGACTCTTAAATATCTTTGCTATTGTCATTTTTGTTTTTGTTATAAGGGGGAGAGGGGTTGAAAATATTGTGATAGAAAAGGAAATAAGCCAAAGCCAAGAGTGTTGTGGGGTTATCTTGTATGCCAGTGGTGGGGGAGAACGCAATAAAATTAACAACAAACATGAGTAACAAGAGCGTAAGCCATAAATAAGTCCTGTGGCAATTCCTTATATCCATATCAAGCAAGGACATTTTTTTTTGTAAATATGTGTGTTTTGCATCGATCCTCTTGTACACACATACACACATGCTCTTTTTCTTTCTACTCTCTCTCTCTGCTCTAAAAGTCCATTTCCTTCTTCTTGTTTTTTTTTTTTTTTTTTTTTTTTTGCGTGTGTAACTACCTCTCTCTCACAGGTCAAGGAATGAATTGTGGAGTTAACACAAAAATCCTTTTTTCCAAGCAAATAGATTTTCAAAGAACGAAACAACAAAACCGGATACAAATTCTCTAACTGGACAGCAAGCTAGACTTACCGTATAGAATAAGATGAAACCAAAAAAAAAAAAAATATAACCCATCGGATGTGAAACTATAACAGCCCAGCATCAGAATATCCTTTTCCATTTCTCTGGAGGGGATGAAATGCAATAAATTTTCGCCCCATAAAACCAAAAACTATATCTTTTGTGTAGAAACAGCAGTAGCAACGGCAGAGATATGCCTTGCAGCCAACCAGCCAGTCAGCCAGCCTCTCTCCATATGCGGTGTTGGTGGCAAAAAGTATAGTGGCCAGTATAATAGTATGAAAGTGGATATAACACGCGGGGGCAATATATCTAAGTTTCTACTCGTATATAGATCTTGGGATAGCCTTGTGCGCACTGAGGCAAAAGAAAATTTATTGGCGAAATTTTACGCTAACGCTACTTTCAAGCTATTTCGTTTATTTGTTTGTTTTTTTTTTTTGCAGCAGCAGCAGGAGGCTTAGGTAGGTAACTACATTTGTATCGTATATGAGTTTTTCGGAGACAAATTTCAACAATTTTCATCCAATTTACTGGACCCACAATAATAATAGCGGCCAAATATTATGCAATAGGTCCTACCTAACAGTAACCCGAGTAGCACCAGCAATATATAGGAGAAAAGTCTTCTAAGATAAATGAGTTTAGAAAATGAAATTTCAGGTAAATGGGGGAGAAATTTGACTGCAATCGTTATTTTCTGAACAAATCTACTGTTGCCTCTTTTTCTCTATTACTCTACACATTTGCTGAATTTTGATTAAAAAGTTTTGATGAGTTTTATTTTCGAATTTTAGAATAAATATTTTATGTTTGGATAGAAGAGCTTAAAATTCTTTAAATTCCAGAAACGAAACAGGACATAAGAATCTAATCCAACTTCAGACAGTATTTTTCATTGGTTGAAGATCTTGCTGAAAAAAGAGAAAAATCAGGAATTTTTGTTCGAACACTATGATTTTTTTGAAATTATCAATTTTAGATAAACTTGGCTGATTAAGATAAACATAGGAAGTCTATGAATTACAGATTAAACATTATTTAACAGTTGTCTCCGAAAGAAGAATAGAAGAAAAAGAATTTTCTGAAGAAGGAAATATCAGTTATTTTAAGAAATTCACTTCGAACACTTTAATATCCTCTTAATTAGCAATTCTGGCATATAGGTAAAAAAAACTTCACATAATAAAGTTAAACTGAAGATTGAAACAACATAAACAGTTGACATGGGCTTTCCAAAAGAAGTTTAATGAACAAAACGAATTACCAATACCTTATTTTTCAGAAATTTTGTTCAGACACTTTGTTGTTTGTTAAAAAAAAACTTTCATAAATCATATATGCTGATTAAAGAAAACATAAGATATCCAAAACTTTAAATAAGAAAAAAGTTTTGTCAGAAAAAAGTCCTAAAAACTTTTGAAAGAAATTCAATTTTGAGGTACATATATGGAATTCTCTTCGAACACCCTGATATCGTTGAAATTTTCAAAAGAAATCATCATAAACTGACACAAATAATTAAACAGAAGAGAATGGAAATAAAATTTTCACCATATAATCCAGAATTGTTGCTCAAAAAACTCTAGAACCTTTATGCGGGATACACACACGTCAAAATCTTTTCAAGCATGGGAGAGTGTATTAATGAAAATGCCACACGTATAGGTTAAGTGTATGCTTGAAGCAAAATCAAAACTTTTTGATTTTGCTTCAAGCATGTACAAAGGATTGGCATCATCGAAAAAAACTTACTAACACAGTCTCACATGCTTGATGGACTGCTTGAACCGTGTATATGCCGCTTTAGGAACAAAATCAATTTCTTTTATAACCGAGATGTATTGGAAATTCTCTTCGAGCAATTAGATTGATATTGTTTAAATCTTCGATCTTGTTGTTGTTGGACTATTTAAAGTCCAATTCATCAGAAACATAAGTTTGTACTTCCAGAATAGTAGCCACTTAAATGTTTTACGGTTTATACAGAGTGCAATATCAAGTAAATGCGCATTTTTTAATCAATCTAATAGGTTTTGTTATTGTTGATGAACTTCTAGAACACTATTTAACATTATTTTGTATCTCATTCTATAAAAGACTGTTTTTTGTCTAGATTATCAACAATTCTTTATCCCTTAATATAAATCTATTACTTAGTAAAATCAAGATATTATGAATCAAAACTCACATTTAATCTAAAAACTTCCCTTCTGACTCACTTTCTAATTAATTTTTTTTTTTTTTTTTTCTAATTTCAGATCTGTGCTGCACTTCTTTTTCTAATGTCACTACAACCATTAGTATCTTATCAAATTCAAACAAAATTCTATTTTGGCGTTTAACACAAAATCCGTCATAATTCTCTCCTTTTCATCATTCATCATCAAATCAATCAAACATCGACCTAATGACTATGGCAGAAGGTACTGACCCTATGGGGCATCACAATGCTTCCCATCATCATCATCACCATCACAATCATCATTATAATCATTATCATCATCGGTTGCAACAGCAACAGTTGCAACAACAACAACAGCAACATCATCATCAGCAACAACATCAATTGCAACAGCAACATCAACAAGAATTACACACAATGGCAGCTTTGTCGATGGTTCATCAAAATTTGACATCAACGGGAGTGACGCCAACTCCATTGACGACAGCAGCATCAGCAGCAACAACAACGCCAACAACAGAAAATATCAATAACAATCAACCCTATGTGACGAACAATAATATGCCATGGAAGCAAAGGAAACGGAAACGTTTGTCAGCTGTTTTAGATAAACTTCATAACAACAATGTTGCCAATCATTTGAATAATAATAACAATAATAATGTTGATGAAGATGGTTATGTTGCCAAACGAACGAGTAGTGGGGATGAAGAGTCTGGAGAAGATCTTTCGAATTCGGAAAGTCCACGAATAAGTGTGAGTCCCCTGCAGTTGGCCGAAACAAATGATGTGGAAAATCCGCTACATGTTGATATTAAGACTGAAGAACTGCCAAGTCCTTACGATAGGTACTTTCCGATTCCGTCGCCATTGTTTAGCTATTACTTGCATACGAAGTATCTCAATGATGTATTCCGACGTCGCAATGATCTCTATGCTGGTAGTGCAGCCCCATCTACACCCAGTTCGATGCAAGATTCTCCGCCACAAAAAGCCTTGAGTGGCCATCAAGATCATCCTCCGCCGCCACCAGCACCAGTCCAAGCTTCAACACCTCCCATTCCGTCGCCTCGCAGCACTGATAGTCGTCAGAGTCCAAAGCAACAGCAACAACAACTGCAGCAACAACAGCAGCAGCAGCAGCATCAGGAGAGGCAACCTATCAAACAAGAAATGCCACCACCACAGGAGCGTCCACTTGATCTCTCAACACGGGGCAAGAAACTCTACACCCCACCTTCGCCACTGCCCCCACTTCCCCCCTCACCCATGGTCATGCCACACAGTCCGCACCAAGCTCACTATCCCATGCAACCGCATCCCGGCATGATCAAATGCGAAATCCCAAGTGGAGCATCAGCACCACCCACCCTCCATATGCAACATGGTGGTCATGTTGGAGTACCTGTTGTCAAGGGTGACGTTGCATCACCCACCACCAAGGAATCTGTCGCATGGCGTTACAATCTCGACGTCTCACCTGTGGTCGAAGAGATGCCTCCAGGATCCGATGTCGCCTACGTCTGTCCGGTCTGCGGTCAAATGTTCTCGCTGCACGATCGTCTGGCCAAGCACATGGCATCACGTCACAAATCCCGCAACCCATCCACGGACATAGCCAAAGCCTATTGCTGCGAAGTGTGTAATCGGTCGTTTGCTCGCTCCGATATGCTAACGCGTCACATGCGATTGCATACGGGCGTCAAGCCCTACACGTGTAAAGTCTGCGGCCAAGTCTTCTCCCGCTCCGATCATCTGTCAACGCACCAGCGCACACACACTGGCGAGAAACCCTACAAGTGTCCACAGTGTCCGTATGCGGCATGCCGGCGTGATATGATAACCAGGCACATGCGCACCCACACCCGATATGAGGCTCAACAGCGAGGCAGTAATTTAAATAATAATAACAACAACAACAATAATAACAATAACAATAGTAATTTGAACAACAACAATAACAACGGCAGCGGCATGATGGATTCACCAATTTTGACAGATGTCAAAATGAACATCCCTCTGTTGGTTAAAAGTGAAAATGATCTCGCCAAAGGACATCACAAGTCGTCGCCAATGCATTTGGCCGGGTTGAGTATGCCATTGGTTGTTAAAACAGAAAGTGCTTAAAATTCTAAAAAAAAAAAAAAAAAAACAAATAATATAGTAATGATAATTATTGAAATTCTAAACATTTTCACCCTAAAATGTCACTTTGTGACAGTGACAGATAAAATGATAAAAATCTCTCCTATGGAGAGATAAATTTTAATTTTAATTAAATTAGGTAGTTATTTTAAGTTTTGTTTGAGATAAAATTTAAAACAAAAATTGAGATTCCTAATGGAGATTAGTATCTATACATATTTAGAATATAATATATATTTTCTTATAAATGGCCAGATATTTTAAATTAAAATTAAAAAAGAAATAAAAACACACACACATACTAATAAAGTCAGAAACGTTATGGTCACTTGCTCAAGCAAACAAATCGAACAGATATTCAGTTGTGTTTTGTTCCCGAATAGAAATATAAGAGTAGGAGTTACGAATTGAAGATAATCTCTGCCAAGACTGAGAGTAATATTTTTTTATAAAAAAAAAACAACAGTAACAGTAATTTAGTTCTATATTTTTTAAGTTGTACACACATTAACACAAAGAAGAAAAAAATAAGACACACTCAAACATACGTATTGAAACAATTTAAACGATTTAATTATATTTTTTTCCATTTTGTTCAAAATTTCCGTCTCGAAGAACCAATTTGACCCTAGTTTCTCACTTTCTTTAACCTCTAAATTATAAGCATTTTTTATAGTTAGTAATTTGTTTCCCACCCCAGTCTCAATATATATATATTTAAATTATATATATTCTCTTTTAACGCTTATATACTCGATATTTATATTTATTTATTTATTACTAAAATTTTCCATCTTAATTTCCTAAGTTTATTTCAAAATTTAAAGCAGAAAACATCTAAAAGTATGCAATTTTTTTTCCATTTTTTCTTAAATAAAAGAATTAACAACATAAATCATTCCCTAAATGAAATTTAAAAAATAAAACAAAAACCTAAATTAATAATAAATTAATAATTATTATAAAACGAAGGTTGTGAATCCTTAGCGTGTAGTAGCACAAATTAAATATTGCATACAAACAAAAACAAACAAACAAACAAGAATACACACACAGTTATAGTTATAATATAAAATAATTTAAGTTTAAAACAAAAATTCTCTTAATTTTATAAGTTATTTAATTTATATTAATATTTTTTTTCTTAAATTATAAAATAAACAAAAAACCTTCATTCTTCAAAAGTCAGAATTTAAAAAATTTTTAAAAACAAAATTATTTGTTCATTAAATGAATTAAAAATTAAAAAAAAAATAAAATTTTTGTTATTGTCCTTATTATATGAAATTTGATTTTATTTTATTTTTTTTCTAAATTGTTTCGAAACCAGTTAAGTTATTTGTTTTGTTAATGTTTCGGTTGAATTTTGTTGGATTAAGTTTTTGAGAAAATTAAAAATTGAAAAAAATTCTAAATTCTAAATTCTTTGATGAAGAAAGGTTAAGATGTTAAACAAAAATTACATTTTTATTTGTTTTAAGTATTTAATTTATTATTTATTATATTATTTCCTGTTTTATTATTTATAATTATTACAAAAAAAAACATAAAGCAAAACAAACAAATTTTAGATTAAAAAAAAATATAAAGACATGATGTGTGAATGTAGAATTTTGAGTTCTCTTAATTATTAATTTGTAGTAAACTTTAAGTTGTTTTATTAATGGTATTAAGTTATATTTATACTTCTAATTTATATTATTTTTTTTTAAATGATAAAATACTTGAAAATAAAAAGACAAAATGTTTTTGGTTATGATTAGTATTTAAAAAAAAAAACAATACTTTTAGTTTCAAAAAATAAAATAATTAATTCTTTTTTATAAAAACAAATATTTTGTGTTATTATTTTGGGTTTTTTTTTTACTTTGGTTGTTTTTGATTTCAGTTGGTTGGTTTGTTTTTCTTTTGTTTTTATTTTCAGTTTTGTTTTATTCTTTTATTTTATATTGAAAGCAATAAAATAGGGACATTGGATACCTACATCACCTTTTGATCAAAATCTGGTCGAAAATGAAAAAAATTAGGAGGAATAAGAACTGATAAAATTATATATATCCTTAGAATCTTAAAGGTTTAAAAACCAGTTGATAAAGGTTAAGGATTTTTTTGACCTGAAATATATTTTAAGGTTTTTTTTTGGATTTAGGAGGTTTTTGAAGAAATCCGAAAGTGTATGTACCTAAACATCAACATCAAAGTAGGTATTTTCAATTCTAACAAGAGGCTTACACGTTCGAGAAAAAATGTCTTTAACTAAATCCATTGAAATATTACATTGACCTTGCATTTAGGTTAGGTTAGGTTGACGAGGTGACAGTTGATCTGGTTACCGACACATTTAAATCAGTTGGATCTATTGTGATACCCTAGGGATAAGAATGGGGATCATTAAGAAAACCTATGAAAAAACTCCTATGAAAAGGCCCGTTAAGGGCGTAGATGAAATTCCAGAGAACTGTAGCCCGAAATTTCGGAGGGTGTTTTCAAATTTGTTGAATTAAGAAGTGTCTGTCGGCACATAGTCAGTCACCTGGGTGAGGAGAGGTTAACGCGCTATTGTCTTTCTTGGGTGTGCTCCCCTCCTTTGCCCCAACTTAGTAAATCATCCCTCCCCAAGGCTCGTAGGAGCAGTGGCTCCATGCAACGTCAGTTGGGTGGGTTTGATAGAAAGGTGGTTGGTGTATGTGTCTGTGTTTTGTCAAATCAACTTATTAACACTGGCGTACAAAGAAGAAGCGACAACAGCTGGTGTATGGGCGAGGTGCTCATTCTTCGCTAGTTGTCGCCACCGTTAATCGTTCTATCAGTGTTGTCCTGTATCATTTTATGTCTTTTGAACTATGGTTGAGGAGGCTATTTCCTGCCTGTTTGTCGCCTGGATTGATAGGGTTTAGGAATCCGCCATTTTATAGCTTTACCTAGTGAAATTTAACAAGCTTTTGCTTGGAATATCAGAGAGTTCCTCCAAATCATTGAAGAAATACCATCCGAGAAACCTGTTTCCCAGATGGCATAGCGCCGGGCAGTGGCACAAGTAATGTGTTTTTTCGCTAACTCGAATTTATTAATAAAGATATCGTCATGTTGTTTTTTCAATATAAATTGTAAAGGACAAAATGTTATACACATATAGCTTAGAAATTTCAGTGTATTAATGGGGACATTTTTTTTTACAAAATTTATAAAAGTAATTGATAACAACTTATATTTTTTTAATTTTTTTTGCTGAGGAAAATTGGGTCTACAAAGTTTTTCCCACTGCCAATTTTTTTTTTTCTTTTATCTTTTCTATGGAAACACAGTCCATAGTGTTCTATACAAAATCTGAAAGACTAAGCCATGAATCAGGAATAATGCCAGATCTGCCTTTCGATAAGACCTTTAACCACGAAAGTTGATAAGTATAGCAACGATTATGATTAATTACTGCTCAAAAATTGAATTGTTTGGGTCCTGTGCCGCCAAAATGAAGTATTTAACATCTTCTAACTTCGAGCTGAAGAACCAGATTTTTTTTGCACATGGATTCTAAACAATTAAATGATCAATAAATAATATAAATAAATAATATAAATAAATAACCAAAAATCATATGTATAGTTATTATTGAATAGTGAAGAAATAAATTTTCAGATCTCATATAAATTACGACAATCATAGTACACAAATCTTAGGTAATATATTGCTCAGGGGTGATATAGCGTAAGGCGATAGTTGATTATTAATTTTTGATTATCAAAATGAATGATATCAAATTGACTATAACTTTTTCTATGGTTTGTTGGTGGCAGCTATTTAGGGGTCATTTTCACACATTTTGTTTAATTTCTTGAGAAAGATAAGTTTGTGAGATTCTCCACTAATCGAAAGTTAAGTGAAAAAAAGGGAAAAACATATCAAAGTTAAAATAAAAATAAGTGAACAGTAATGTGTATACGTCAATGTAAATTTTCTATGAGGCTCCCATTGAATTTTTTGGGATTTTCGCCCATAGCCTGACAGGGAATTGTAGGACCTCGCTAGCTCGGGATGTGTTTCCATGTAAGAGGAATTCTCTTTTATTTGTTGTTTTGTGGCAGTCCTTAAAAAAAAAAAAATTTTTATTATTTTATAACTGTGGCAAGTTATGTAGGTATATGTACTTACATTTTTGCAGAAACGAATATTTTTATTGCAAATTCATAAAATTAAAACACAACATCTGATCGAAATGACATTTATGCCTGTTTAGTAACTTGAAATTTGTACCAAGTTTCCCAAACTTGTATAAGTGCTGCCAAGTAATCGTAAATTATTAGCGAACACTTTACACAGAACAAAGAAGGTGTCAAAATAATAAAAATGGCTGTTCGAGTGCCCACAGGAACTCTACATGCATCATTGAAAGCAACAACAAAATATTAAAATAACAAAATTAAAGGGGCACTGAATCCACCATTTTCCCACCATATAATAGATACCTCGATTTTGACAGATGCGCAGAACTGACAAAAAAATGAAAACCCTAATGTTATTACCTTTAATATGTGTACTATGTCTGACAATAACCTAAGCATTTGACAATAATACAAATTATTTAATTGGAAATTATAGCAAACTGATTTAATTCAAACACTAACAAATTGGAAAAATATAAAAAAGCCCGATTAAATTATTCAATGTGTCATTTCATCACGTTCAAGTGTGTTTTGAAATATTCTAATGCTCCACCATCTCTCAAGGATATAACTGCAATTTTGCAGGGGTGGAATCGGTTAACGCGAAAATTGATAGTTGATAATCAAAATCGACAATTTTGCTCCATGTAAGGTGATTATCAAATCGACAATCGTTTCTTTGTACTGATATCACCATCTCTCAAGGATATAACTGCAATTTTGCAGGGGTGGAATCGGTTAACGCGAAAATTGATAGTTGATAATCAAAATCGACAATTTTGCTCCATGTAAGGTGATTATCAAATCGACAATCGTTTCTTTGTACTGATATCAAGTGACAGCTTTTTAGGAGTCGTTTTCATACATTTATATCATTTTCATAAAAAGTTTGATGCGGTCGGCTTAAAATTGGTTGTTTTTTTTTAAATATAATTAATATCTAATCTATAGTAAAAAGTGTGTCTTAAGAATAACAAATAGCAAATTAGTTCAAGTGCAATGTATACATCATTTGCAATTTTTCCAACCGCACTGATCAGAACAAATCTGAGAAACAAAGAAAATATTTTGGAACTACCTAAACCTATGTACGAATCAGTTTATGGATATCCTTGAGAACATTTCTTAGCACTCATGCCAAAGAACAAACAATTTTTGGCGATCGATTTACACAGAGCATAGTTGATAATCAAAACCGACAATCAACAATCGCGTTACGTGATTCCACCCCAGGTCGCCTCCTCGTTGTCTTTCGTTTTCAAAAAAAATTATACAAATAAAAAGAAAATATAAGTTTATTTTTATAAAAAAATATCGAATTAAGCATTTTTGCTGATGCAACATTAGTTGCTCTCGTTCGGTCGGAATACCGACAATGTGGTAAAATGTTGTTGCTGGCAAATTCAGTGCAGTGCAATAGGACCCGCGGAAAGAAAGCCTGTAGAACTTATTTTCCAAAGCAAAAGGAAGTAACACACGTGGGCTTTTTTCCTTTGTGAATTGGAAACAAAAGGTAATAACTCTCGTGGGTCTTAATGCTTTTTTGTGGTGGGTTTAATCGCCACCGGAAAAAGTAAGAGAAGCCCGCAGGTTTCATTTTCCTTTAATTTATGTGAAATATGAACCACGGACTTTATTTCCGCGGCAACTTCAACACCTAAATCTCAACTGAAATGAGCGTTTGATTCATCTTTGCAATAAATCAGGCTATATTTCGGCAATAAAGCTTGGAATGTTAGCTACCACGTGCCTAATTGTTTCTGATTTGACACAAAAAAGTTCCTCCGTAATTAAGGCTCACCCTTGACTGTAACATTCTGACCAGTTTTGTAGAAATATGTATGAACCAATTACTCTACTGGCCCATAAATCGCAGCAAACGCTGACTTTTTCTGGATGTAATGGTTTTACGACAAGACAATGCGTTTTCGATCTTTAGAGGAAACTTATTGCGAAAAAATCCGCAGTTTTTCGAATTATTTGCTCTGATAAACGATTATGAGTTTTTCGATGGAACACATGTTTTTCAAAATAAATTTGAAGAATTTTCAGACGTTGATCAATTGTGAGCCTACATATTAAATGATGTACATATACATATATTTGCTATACACCCTAATCCCTAATATCTACCGATAAATCAATACAAAGATTGAGTCGTTAAAAATTTCTGACACAAGATTCTTATCTATAAAATTTTTCCTTCATCAAATTAAAAGATTTATTTATTATTTTTATCGCTTTACATATTAATCCACCAATGTTTTGAAAATGTTGGCAGATTCAATAATAGATTTACATTATTACACAATATTTCCTTTTCTGACTTTGGTCATCATCTCACATCTTATACGCACGACCAACAACCAGCAACAAGCCTACCTATACATATTTACATTTATATATATTTTCCCTCATAGTTGTCATCGTCATGGTTGTCATTAAATATTTAGCCATTCGTGAATATTCATCTAAATTTTATAAATATATAGATAGGCTTTTGCTGGCCAAATGACAACCATTATTAGAGTTTAATTGGATTTGCCGATGGAATAAATGGTCAAGTAATTTTATTCATAGAGACAGAGAGTTTATCTAATAACGCGCTATATAGTGCCAATTTAAATGGAAAAATTATACCGCTAATAGTTTAACACATCTCTGGGTGGTACAAACTATACACACTATTATAATGCGAACGAGTCACTTTATTTGTATTATAGAAATTTATAATTATTTAATTTATTTTCGAAAAAAAACTGCTTAAGCTTACAAACATTAAAAAAAAAAACTGATTTGAAATAAATTAAAAAAGAATTTACACGATGACTGCTGTCGTCACAAATGTAATTTTGACGTCAATTTGTTTATAGCCAGGGGTCTCGTCATGTAAAACGAAAACGATCGAACGATAGGTATTGTTTCTCTACAGATATGATAGAGATAGCAATGATGGTGGAAACGATACCGTCTGATCGTCTTCGTTTAGCGTGATGAGGCCCCAGTTTATTAGGCTATCTTTTTATACAAGGCAATCATTCGATTGACATAAAATAATCGTACTATGGTACAATTTAATATCTTTTTATCACTTTGGCAATGAATTTCAATTTTAAGTATTACAAAGATAAACAAACGTTTTTGTTTCGTTTTATTTTAGCGAGAGTTCTCGGTCTTGTTTGCTCGCATAAGAAATATGGAGGTGACTTGCCAATTTATAACGGTTTTGATAGTGCAGCCGATAAGCAAACTTTGAGCACGTAGAGTTTTTTTTAAATCCCCCTGTTTCTAAGGTCTTCCATATCATATTGGCTAAAAGTACCACTTACTCTTCCTGAAACTATAGGCCTATAAATGTGGTGATCTTATCAAATGTTTTTGTAAAAAGGTATTAATTAATAATACTTAATCATAATCATATAATTTTCTGCCTCACTTTTGAATATTTCATTCATCTTTTTCGTGTATAACAATATCGCCTTTCTATAACCAAGCGTATTTACATCTTTTTCTCAAAAATAGGCGTCAATAAAATTTCCGAAATAAATCAATAGAAAATTTAAACAATAGAATTTCATATTCCGTCCATAATTTTAATTTATATACTACAAATATATACAACACGTTGTCGATTAAGGACATAAATAATAAATAAGTCCGATGTCTAAAGAAACTCATAAATCTTTTCTGCCTGAAGCTTTTGGAGCCCCGGAGCCCACCAGACAACAACAAAACGCCAATTACACTACCTATATATACGAGAAATCGTCACTTTTCTGATTATATGCATATGAATGTATGCAATTCACATAAATTTAAAAAAAATACAGAAAAATATTTTATGTTAAAACACACAACCACAAAAATATGAAATCAAAAAAAGTATTTTCAGTGGCATAATTTGACTACTGTAACGCTTTTAATGAGCACTAAAAGTGTTAACCAAACAATGGCTTGTATTATTTGAGGCGTTTATTGAAAAAAATATTTTTATTTTTTTTTTAAAGGGAGGTGCCTACATAACTACTGTGTGCTGGCTGACTGCTGCGTCGTGGTCGTCGTCGTCGTTGGCATAAAATAGCCCAACTGCCAACCAAAAACAGATTAATGTGCATTTACACTCGTTAATTATAAAAATGTGAGTGTTTTTTTTGAATAAGAGATTTTAATATTAATGACCCTAGATGCTCGATGATGGTTGATGTTGTATGGGGTTATAGCAATTGTGCTCTGCGTGCAACCAAAAATTTGTTAATTTAAAAATGTTATCAACACAAGATTTGGTTTAACTTTTTTGTAAGTTAAATTGTTGTGCAGGTTTTGTTTAAAAAAAAATAATGATGAGAGGAAGTGAATGACATAACAAGGTCAGTTAGTTACGACAAGAACAAAAAAGACAGGAAGCATCGATTGAGAAAAGATATTCAACCGACAATTTCTTATCTTTAGTGAAAGTGATTTTTTTTCCTACAACTATGTATATAGGTTTTATTTAAAACAAAAATTAAGGGGCTTTTTGAATTACATGATAAGACTTAACGATTTAAACATTTTGTTTATTAATGCGCTCTCATAAAATATGTTAAAGACTTATAAAGTTTCAAAAAGAAAATCATGTTTTTTTGTCGGACTTTTTTTTATGGAAAATACAAAACTTCGCGAAGAAGCACCTCTACATCATACAAAGTATTAATGGCTTAAAGTTTCACAAACAATATTTTTAAATGTCTCATGTTTTTAAAAAGAAAACAAAAATTAATTAATGTAGGTATGTCACAGTTCACACCATATACGAGTATAATGTCAATGTACATATAAGTTGCATCAAAAATAACCATAGAGTGTAAGAAACTTTTAATGAATTATTTTCGATTTTAAAAGACCATAACTTGAAAAACAAAAGAAAATAATTGATAGAATCGTATAATTTGTGTTCTTTATGCTGCCAGTGCTGAGACTGCCAGTGCTAAGGACTAACATCTCTCAACCATAGAGGGGACCTACAATTTTCTGCCAAATCCGAACGGCTATAGGGAAAGAAGCACTTTTTTATGACAAGAAATTCCCTTGCTTTGCATCCATCACATCCGGCAATAAAACAGCGTTTCAGGTTTTCACCAGAAAATTCATTAAAAAAGAATTCGGTCTACGTTCTTAAAAAATATTAATACTTAAAAAAAAATGGCCGAAATGATTTTACTTTGAAATAAGTTTTTCTTATAAAACTTTAGAAAAAATAAAAATGCTAATTTTAAATATTTTGTATAGGTATCTATAAACTTATGGCCAAAGAAATTTAAGCAAAATAATGGTCAAACTCGAAAAAAAAATATAACTATGTATGTATGTAGGTGCGGCAACTTATGGAAAAACATCGATCTCGAGATTTTGAAGAACTTGACATTTCGAAAAAAATTGCATCTCGCAATTATGTCCGTCTGTCATATTCTTTCCGCTCCATCAGCTTAAAGGGTTGGATTGATTTTACTTAAACTTGATACCAAGGTTTTTTTGGGTATTCTCCCCAACATGTTTTTGTTTAGGACCAATAATAACATAATAACGATACCTGCCATACAAAATCATTTAACAAAAATCATTTAAGAATTAGAAATCTTATTTTCCTCAAAAACGTGCCCGCAACTTGTCTTAAATACAATTTAGTAATTTTTAATACCTAAAAAAAAACAGAACAATACTTATAAATGGTACCTCCAATAGAACCAATTTTTTGGATTTTCTCGGAAACGGTTTAACTGATTTTCATTAATTTTTTAGGAGAATTTCTTTAAAAGTATATTTATTTATATTTTTATTTTTTTTTTATTTAAAAAAATTTGAAAACTTAATAATTCTCAAATGAGTTGATTGACTTTTATTAACCAAAAATATAACTGCACCTACCTTACAACGAGTGTTTAAAAACCGATAAGGAAAACCTCCCAAAGTATTGGAACAACTTTGTATGGTAGGTATACTTCTTATACTACTACTTTTTATTTTATTTTCGACTTTCTCATACCTATTATTGTTTAACCGATTATTATTAAATTTTGTTTACTAAGTTTGTTTATTAAGTTTTAATAATATTTTATATAAAAATCTAAAAATAAACAAATTCTGGACTTAAAGAAAAAATATTTTTGACAACTCGATAATTCAAAAGTTGGTAGATTATTTTTTAATAATTGATTTTTTAACTCCGCATTAGTAAACACTAAAAAAACGTAGCAATTTTATTTTATTTAGAGTAGAGCTGAAAGTAATTTAATGCTAGCGCTTCTAAAAAAATTGTTAATGATAGATTTTAATTTATTGTTAATATTTATAAATAAATACATAATTTTCTTTTTATTTATTTTTTCAAAATTTTATTTATGAACATATACATATATATGTACATATGCATATCTATTTAAAAAACAATATTTTTAAAAAAACCGCTGCAATTATTGAAAGTTTGAATGAAACAACAACAATTGGGTGAGCTATACCACCAAGATTTTATAAGCTGGAGTTATAGCTATTTCACGAGTCATCAGATTCCTTTAGTGGTGCTTGGTCATTGTTCAATTTTATTTGAAAAAACTTTTTGCCCCAGCTGGGGATCGAACCTGGACCAAGCTCCCTCTGCTGAAATTATTGTTTAATCTTGTTTTGAATTAATTAAGATTTTTTAAAGAATTAAAACAATTTCAAAAATTGTTTATTCATACAATTTATTTCTAATTAATAAGTTAATAATATATTGATTTTTCAACGATTTTTTAGTTTAATCTGTAAGTTCAATAGGCGTTAGGTCTTTTCGCCCAAAACCATAACGCCAAATAAAAATGTCATAGCGTCCAAAACAGCTTTATTAACATTTTGTTTTTGTACGATTTGGGCAATTTTACCAAGGGCTTGGGTGTTATGACATTTTGTTGAGTATTATGAAGATCCAATTTTAAATCAGCGCTTGGTGTTTTTGAACAAGTTAATAACGACCAAACAAATAAAAATATCATTAAGCCCAAAAATCGACACATCGCCCAAAAACTTATCAAATGCTACAAAGCCGAAAAATCAATGTCATAGTGCCCAAAACAATTTTAAAATATCGTAACGCACATAAAGCGCAAGACCTTGTGACACAGTCATGAATTTTTTTTAAAATTAAGTATAGGAATCGTTTAAAAAATATATATATATTTTTAGGCTGAAATAAATGTAGCGAAGGTCCTTTTGGTCCTTTAAAAATTCAAAAAAACTAGTCGGAGGTATGTTCAAAGATTTTAGGTATTAAGTTCTTAGATATAGCCATCAGGCAGACCGACAAAATTGACAGACACACTTGTCTGTCTTATAAACGTTATAATGTTAACTTTCATCAATATCCCAATTCCAAACTCCAAAATAGTCAGAGTTGCGTTATTTCAAATAATGTAATAATTAATTTATTTTTATTTTTTTATTGTTGTGGCTCATGCCCTTTAAAATCGTTATACATTTGACACCACCCTCATTATTATTGTGTTAAATAAAATGTACATCACAAAAAATAAATTCCTAAATTAATTAAGTCAACTGACCTCTACGAAGAGCAATAGATCTATCAAGAGTCAAGACACCTCGTTCTGAACATCTTCATTGATATTTCTGGATATTTTATCACAATCCCAGCCTATTCAGTGTGATTTAAATATCTTTCAAAACACCATAACTAATTGTTGTAGTCCCGAGAGTTGGTCTCAACTAATCATTTGGTTTAGCTTTGCTCTCTCCCTCTCTCTGTCTCCTTCACTATACAAAACAAAATTAAAAAGCTAAAAAAAAAACTAAAATCAAGACATTTTACCGTCACTCGGTAACTAATTCATTTGCTAGGGCTAGACCATAAGCCCATGCTGCATCATACATCATGCTTTTGTTGCAGAATGGCATCATGCTTTACACAATGGATTATTGGACGATACGACGGACTACGACAACGACAACGACAACACTCGACAACAATGAAAAGTGCCCCATAGTGTGCTCCTTGAAATGTATATTTGCATTTTGTCGCTGGTTTATGCTTTATGTTGCTTGCTGCCCCCAACGCAACGCCATGGCGGCATCAGTTCACTTCTGTAGTTGAGTAGAACGTAAATTTTTCCTGATGGTGAACCAATTTCACGAGAAGTGGCAAGTGGGAAATTTACGGAATAAGGACGAACAAGACAAGAATGGTGATGAAAGCAAAAAGGTAATCTCAATTTTCCGATTGAGACAATAAAGCAGAAGTGTTGTTGCATTTATCTACTTTATTTAAAACTGTCACTGGCATGTGAACAATATTGTTCGTGGTTTTGATTGATAATTTGTCTATAGAGTTACCACAGAGCTTGAAATTAAATTTGTATGAATTTAATTAAAAATTGCCATTTTTAAAATTCTTATCATAAAAGGCGATTATGGCTTAAATAAATGTAACTTATGAGAAAAGTTGCAGAAGCTTAAAATTATTTTAATCTGTAAAGTTGAACCTACCCGACCGACGAGGGAGAAGCCAAAGTGTCCTAATTTTATTTTCACCACGTGTTAAAAAAAAATAAAAGCCTTAAAAATTTTTAAAAAACTTCTATAAAATTTATTCGTCTAATTCATTGTCATTTTTCGTCAATATTTTTTGCTGCCAAAATTTCTTTTTATACATTTTTTTTTCTGTAATCTCTAACAGGTGGTAACCCTTTTTCTGTATTTTTCTATAATTTCGCGGGAGTATATTGGTGAGGACTGAGGGTCGAATTCTGAAAGGGTGATCGTTTTCAATATTATCGCCACCAAGCGATCTAAATTAGAGCATTGGTTGGTTTTCGTCCGTCATATTTCAGCATCATCACTGCCACCGCCACCACCGCCGCCGCCGTCTGGTTGTCGTCATAGAAACTGTGTTGTTATTATTCTGTTTTGCAAAAATCTCGGTTAATAAATTTTGTCGGAGCTTGGTGGTGGAGACAATGCTCCACAGAGATCATCAACCACTCACATAAAACAAAAACACCCAAACAATGGCAGGATGATTTGTGCATCGCAGATGACAAATAGCCATCGTCGCCCCGTGCGTCGCCGTCGTCGCTGCCACCGTTGCCGTTTGACTGCATTATTATGTCAGATGGGCGACAAATCAAAGGGTGCGCTACATACGATATAATCATGCACCATCATCAGGCACAACAACCATCCCAATTTTCCTTTATATGCGCGGACTGCTGGGGCGCATCATTATATTATATTTTGGGCTTTGGGGGCAACACGATGTTGGCTCGCACGAGCCAACCAGCCAAGTGACAAACAAACGCCATGAGAGCGACCGACAATGATGATGACAATATTGATGACAGCGTCGGGAGCAAGCTTCGTTTAGTTGAACATTTTCTAGTCGGTCAAACAAACAAACAAAAAAGTAAACAACAACAACCGACTGACAACGCTGACGACGGGTTACGGGTGGCGGCGAAGGGAAAGGCGACAAACAACAACGACTGAAAATGGCAGTTACTAATCGACCACAAGTGTTATGGGTGTGAACCCCGAGAACTCACTTGACTGATTACAGATGCTTAAGAGTTTTTAATTGCGAACGATAAATTATGCCATTAAAGACATAGGTTGGTCTTTTGTGTTTTTCAACTATAATTGTAAAGGCGATGTAGGAGCATCATGTCATTTGTAACAAAAGATTTTAATTTAGGAATTAACATGACCGCAGATTGTGCAACAAAAGCGAAAGTAGGTTATCAGAAATAAAAATTTAGATTTTACTTTTACCAACATAATTCTAGTTGTTAACTTTTACAATTTAATAGACTTAAAGTAAGCGACAAATTACGGTATCTACCGTAACCTATCCTTAACTTTAATCATTTTATAAAGGATGAATTGTTGGTCATAGAAAAAGTAATTCGCTTCAAATATAAAAAACACCAGTCTTGTTGCATTTCAATTGGTCATGATCATGAAGCGTTTTTAGAGATGCCAATGATATTATCAGAAGAGTTATTTTTTATTCCTGATCGAGTATGAAAATGGCATTATGTGGTTATAGTGATTTGGACTGTCAGTATAGAGGGCTCCGTGAACTTATTTCCTAATGACAAATACCTCGAACGAAAGAGTTTTTTTTAGGTATATGATAATACAACCCAAAATTGGGTATTTATTTCATGGATTTTTAAGGATTTATTTTATTTTTATTATAACGAAGTTAATTTTTGATGAAATAAATTATCAAATTTAAGAATCAAATAAATCTCCAAATTTGGAGACTTATTTTATTATTCTATTTTTTAGTGGTTTTTAACTTCTATAGTAATATCTACTTTGCCCCAAAGATTTTTCGTTCTTTGTTTTTGTTGTTAAATATCGCCTACAAAATTCTTTGTTAAAAAAAAAAACAAAGAATTTTTTACCATTAAAGGTGCGCGGGAGAGACATTTAAAATTTTTCTTTGAAATCTAATTTTCCCATTTTATGATTTTTTTTTTAATTCTTTTTGCCAAAACTAGTCTCTTAGAATAGTAAAATACGTCTGGATCTTTCTCAAAAAGATATAAAACACAAGAAATCCTTTCGTGATTAGGGAATTTAAAGCCTTTCCCATACGGTCGGTTGTTGCCATATTATACAACTTGTGCATAAAATTCAATGAGCCTTATAGCATGCCAGCACGTATCATAGCTTTTCTTTAGCTTAGCCTGGAGTTGTGTATATATATTCACATCCTTGCACCTCTTTTCAGACTATAGGATGACAACATAGCAACAAATAAAATCACAAAAAAAAATGTGCAGAAGCCAACCCATCTGTCTGCTAATGTATGCATGAACAAACAAAACAACAGGATTCCTACCTACCTAATATTCCAGGATATATGTATATGAGTCCTTCTATTTATATAGCTCTGTTCTCTGTGTCTCTATATATATCTATACCGTGTTTAGTCGTAGTCGGTCCGGTCGTTTTCTCTAAAACAGTAAACAGGAAGACTACAACCAAACTAAGGATATCCTTTTGCTCCATTCTACATGCAGATTGCCCATGAATATAAAACAGTCGATGAAACAGGGTCAAACATTAGCCGCAACCTGCAATGCACCACCGCTGTCGCCGTCACAATCTCCATATAACAACCCTCTCTATATATAGGTGGGTGTCGCTGAGGGTGGTTCTGGTCGACAACGACGATGACGACGAGGACGTCTTCCTCTCCCCCTGGCGGTGTTGACGCGGAATAAACGTGGGAATATGTTGGTATTTGCCTTGTTTGCTCCTGTTAGACCCAACTTCACAGTTAAGTGTATCCTCTTCGTCTGTGTGTTTGATTTTAATGCAGTCAACAATGAGATGGCTTTCGATGGTGGTAGCAACGAGGGTGGACAATATCATTGTCGGTGACTAAAGTCAGGCCATGGGGGCCTATAAAAGTCCTTTAGGTCATGTACACGCCAGACAAATTTACAGGGTTGCACTGATTCTAATGATAGCCTAGGCTCATGAAGTGGTAATTCCACATTAATTATTAAAATATTTTTACTCTCACATATGGTTGTAAGTTGTTAAATGATTTGTACACAGATTTCCAAATTTTGACAGTTAATAACGGCCATGTTGTTGAAGCTACATCAGTCAAATTGAATGTCATTTATTTAGTGTGTACAAAAGCACCATGGATGGGTATAGCGTTCAACAACACGTGGAAATGATAAAATTGTTTTATCAAAATAGGTTTTCTGTTCGGGCAACGTTCCGTCAACAAACAAAATTGTTGAATTTGGAACGATACCTATCTACATGAGATGCAAGAGCTTCCAATGTATCCCGAAAAAGTCACTGTTTGGGATGGATTTTGGGCTGGCGGCATCATCGCGCATCGGTCCATATTTCTTTAAAAACGACGTTGGCCAGGCCATCACCGTCAACGACGAGCGCTATAGGTCTATGATTACCAACTTCTTTTGGCCTGAATTGGATGGTATGGCTACCAACGACATGCGGTTTCAACAGGATGGCAGAGCTACGTGCCACACAGCTCACGCCACATTAGATTCGAGAGCCTGGTCATCTCAAGTGTAGGTGATGTGAATGTGAAATGGCTACCGAGATCGTGCAATTTAACTCCGTTTGACTTTTTCTTGTGGGGTTTTTTAAAGTCAAAGGTCTATGCGAATAAGCCACAAAGAACAGCGGCCCTCAAAGGCAACATAACCCATGCCATCGGTTAAATTGAGCCTGATTTATGCACCATAGTCATGGTAAATTGGGCATTTCGGATGCGCGCTACCCAGAGAAGCCGTGGCGAACATTCGAATGGTGTAATATTCCATACATAATGGCATCAATAGGCCTTTCAAACTAATAAAAAAATTTCGATGATATCCAAAACTGAAAGGTCTTTATTTTATGTTCTCCCATACATCTAAACTAAGCGCCAGTTGGATTCGAAACCTGGTCTTTTCTTTAAATTCGGTCTTTCTCTTGTCGCTTAGAATCTTGGGACTGATATTTTAAAACAGATTTTGTTGATAGCATGTCTCGTTCGGGCTTACTTGAAGGCCATCTAGTTTCACCTCTTTTTCAACCACTCTGCAGTACTCTTCTATTACCATACCGTTATAGAGTTCTTCACGGCATGTTCATTGGAAGCACCTAATGTTGCCGAAATTATTTGCATACCCTCTTTTTAAGATTGTGTTTTCCGTATCATACGCCTGGCCTGCGCACTATCTGCTTTCGAACGATATTGAAGAAATCAAAAGCTCTATTATTTGCATATTTGGAAGGGTTTGAAACAGCTATTAATTCCCTAGTTGCCCATTACATTAAGTGTTCGTTTCAATGTCATCCGACACAGCTGGATTTGTTTTCCCAAGGGTCCCTGGATCATCGCCGTATAAAACTTCTGTCGATCAATACTATCATATGCGGCCTTGAAGTCGTTTGGTTTTTCCAGGATTTGCTTCATTG
The DNA here is from genome assembly GCA_951394125.1 of Epistrophe eligans. Lineage (NCBI taxonomy): Eukaryota > Metazoa > Arthropoda > Insecta > Diptera > Syrphidae > Epistrophe > Epistrophe eligans. The sequence continues at coordinate 36,524,734 of OX596029.1, forward strand.
TGAAGATTCGGTGTATAATTGTCGACCTGAGTCAGACTGCTACTTGCCTAGGCACAAATATAGAATAGTGCAGGAAACGAAGAATTATTCTTGCTAAGTATTAAGAAGAAGATGACAGAACAAAAAACTGTATGGGCTGTACAGCGACACCGCCCTATATACCCAAAAAAAAGTGAGCCACCAACTGATGTGGTGGCTGGGTCATTTAGAACGAATAAATATAATAATGCCTCGGGCGAAAAAATCTTTCAATTCAACCCCGATGTACGGTTGCGGAGAAAAGAAATACTGACCTCAAGCAACGTCAGAAACTGGAAACCCAAGGATAAAGCTGGCTGGAAGAAGGTTGTTGTGTATAGTTGAGCTGGATTATTTTTCCAGGATCTTGAGTTCAAATAGTCCAGTTATCGGGTATGATTATTGTCACTCATTTCAATAAAATGTCTTTGGGGCGTGAGCATTTATTTTGATTTAACGAACGCCAAAAGGTTCACATTTAATTCGACTATTCTTGGAAAATCTCAAATTTTTGTTAATTTGTCAAATCGTTCGAAGACTGTGCGGTTCAGCTATCTAATGCTAATCGGCGGCCCTTGACAAGTCTCAAGTAGGTGATTTTAAATGCGATCCTGGAAATCGTAGTTTTCATCCAACTTTTGTTGAGATGGAATTCTTTGTATAGATTTTTTTTTTTTGAACATTTTTCGACTTCACTATCCTTGATCTCGTATATAGCAATCTTTGCAACAGCTCGAGTGCGAGTGTTTCATAGTTTTTTGTTTTTGTTGATTTGACGATTTCCAGCGAACATGGTAGTTTACATGCGCCCCCGTTTGTCGGCAGAGGCATCTCTGCATGATGCAGTTACCTATTTCTATTTTTATTGCATGCACTTTCTTTTTTGCGAAAGAACCAACATGAAGAGCAGAATCCTTCCTTGTTCCAGGAGGGTGTATCCTTCTGTACATATATAATACGTTTGGGTTTATTTAGCTTGAATGTTGGTGTGTATATGTAGATATTTTCATTTTTTGACTTTAATGGTGCAAAGGACGTGCTCCCAGTATAAGCTTTTTCAGTTTTCTGCTGTCCTGGTTTTTATGATTGGCTTAGTTTAATAACATTTTTTTTTTTTTTAAGCGGAAGTCTACCTACCTATACATGTTTATAAGTTTAAGGATTTAGTGGATTTTATTAACGAAGCTTTATATATTTTTGTTGTCGTTGTTTTTGTTGCAAAGCCACTCACTCACGTGATTGTTATGTGAGAAATATATATACGACGATGAGAAGAATAATTTATGTGAGGACCGAACGTGCAATGGTCGTTGGCAGGATGTGTTTTTTTGTTTGTTTTATGACACAAAAGGTGGATATCCACTAATTTGCTACAAGGACTTGTTTATTTTTAATTTGATTTAACGCTGATTGTGAGATCCTGATGATGGAAATTCTTTTGAGGAAAAAATAAATTGTTAAATGACTAAGACGTTTTTTTTTGGTGAGTCAAAGAAATTAAGAAAATATTAAAGCTTGATGAAAAATTTAAGAAATGTGTTTTGGATATTAAGTACTAAGATGGTGGCATATGAGCAAAATATTTTTGAAAAACGTTGTGATTACAAAAAGAAGGATAATAAAAGAAAAACTAAAAATTAAAAATATTTTTTTATTGTTTCGATCATAAATTTTGTTTATTTTTTTCTTGGAAGACCGTAATTTACTGTAAAGCACATGACCTTAACCAGATTCTGACTATGTACTTATTTGAGTGATATAAAAAAAACTTTACTAGCAATATTAATATCTTACAATAAGAAAAATGCAAATGCATAAAAAACAACATGTAAAATATGAAAACTTTACTTTCCGTCACACGGAGGTGCCTTACAAAATTATTTATATATTTTCAAAAATACAAATAAAATAAAATTAAAATTATAATAAATTTTAAATCAAATTTAAAATTCCGTAGTTTAAGATATTATATTCCGATAACATTTTAAAGCAATTCGATATATACACTTTTTCTTAATCTTAAACAAAATAAATGTAAATAAATGAAAATTAAAAGATTTTTTCTAAATCCAATTATAAAAAAAAATGCTTCCAAAATTTTTTAAAAATTAAAAAAAAAAAACATAAATACAAAATAAAAATATATTCTAACTTCCTTAAAGGAAATCTTACTACATATATAAACATAGCTTCGGTATTTTTATACGGCTTTTTATAAAATTACTAGGTATATAAATACAAATTAATAATTTAAAGCAATAAATTTGTTAAATTTAACATAAAATCAATTTTTAAAATTAAAAAAAAAACATAAAAACTTGCCTTAAAATAATATATACTTACATAAATTTAAGTATTAAAATAAGCGAAAGAAATTAAAAAAAAACAACAAATTGTGATATTAAGTACAGACTTAGCAAAAATTATTTAAATCTATAATTTTAAAAATGTAAGTTTTGTTAGCACAATCATTTTATTGTAAAAAAATATATTTTTTATTTATATCTTAATTTGCCCAATACATAAATTATATCCAATATAAGTATCTTCTCAATAAAATGTAAAAAAAAAATTAAATTCAAAATATCAACGGTGAGATATGAGATATGCAGTTTTTTGACAATCTTATTTTAAATAAAAATAATAATATCAATATAAAAATACTTATACTAAAAATGTTTTTATTTATTTCTTAGATTGAAATAGATCCTTTTAATTTCAAATTATTTTTTGTTACAATGTTAATGCTTTAGATAAATATGTAACTTATTTTATAATTTTAAAATAAAAACAAATAGTCTTAGAAATACATATTTTTATTTCTATAAGTTCAAAATTTAAATAAATCTTAGAAATAGAAGAACTTAATTTAAAAAAAAAAAAAAAAACACACAAATCAAAACTAAATTTAAAATCTTTCTCGTCCTTTTTGAAAACTTAACTCAAAGATCAAAATTTTTACATATTGTTAAAATAAAAAGAAAAATATTTAAACGCAAAAAAAAAAATTTATTGAAAATCAGCTCAAAAAATGCAAATATACGATATATGTATGTGTATATGTATATTCTAAAAAATTGTTAACAAAATAAAATATTCATAATAATAGAAAAAAAACTCTATATAAATCAATGAATTTTTATTCTTGCTATATAAATGAACTGCAATATTAATCAATTTATGTTTTTATTCTCAATTTTTTTTAAGTTTGTAGAAAAAAAATTAAATTTTTAGCATTTTAATAAATTTTATTAGAGTAAATTTTATTCTAAAAAAATATTAAAAAATAAATAATAAAGAAAATTTAACAAACATAATTGAAATCGAAAATTACTTTTTACTAAACTGTTCTTCATAAGGAGTTAGATTATTAAATCGTCGAAGCTGCGAGAAGCTAAAGGTACAATATAAGGATTTTCTGCTTCGATAAAGTTTTAATGTGAATTTTTAATTCATCACTGAAAGGATCAATAACGTACAAGTCTCGACTCGGGAAATATCGCCATCCAAACATTTTTTTGAACAATTTTAATTAAATTGGGTTGAAATAAGGTAATATCTACGAATTTGGATGAAGATATTTCGACAACCAGAGGTCGTAAATTTTTTGTGTGTGAATTTTTTTACTGCTTTTAAGATCATATTTTTACATATTTGGTGTTTCATCTGAGTTATGCTATAGTTACAGTCTTAAATTTTATGGAGGGACATAATCACAACTGATTATTTAGCTGGATAATTCAGATTTGCATCAAAATTAGCCAACAGTATTAGATGTCCAGCTTAAAATATTAGATTTTTAACATTTAACTGTACGACTTAAATATTTTTTATGTAATCAGAATTTCACAACAGTACCTAGATCAAGAAGGAATGCAAGAATTTAAAATAGATATCCAATTATCCATATGACTGGGAAGGAGTACATAGATATAAGAGGCGCTATTATTTATATTAAATCTGATCTACACCTTTCACTTTCAAAACTATGCCAAGAACAAAAGCTTTTTGTTTCAAATTTTTTGACTAGAGTGGCGTGTTTAATTATTGTTAATTGTATTGTTGTTCACAACATTGTACCTTACATGGAAACATAAATCTATATATAAATATATACATAAATACGTTAAATCCCCAAGGTTCATGACCGATTTTCAATGCAGTATAATTTTCGCGTGCTACTGGCACTTTAAACAGACACCTAGAAACCTTCTATTAAGATCACTTATTTTGCCCTCAACCCTCTACTCTTGCATTAGCAAGTACGACTTACTCTATAGAGCTTATATACACCAATTTTCCGCAAATCATCATTATCCCACCTCTAATATACTGGGCTTTCGCTACTGTTACGACCGACGACGACGACGCTGCTGATGACGACGATCATTGTTGAAATTGCTTCCTTAATTGTGCGCTTGCGTTTTCGACAACAACAACAAAAACAACACCGCACCTCACATTAAGCCATTCTGGGGTAAGACTAATTTCAAAATCTGCATAATGTGCAATTTACGGCACTCCAACTGCACTCATCTCTCTCGAGCGCACTTTGGAGAATTCAGCGAGTCCAGGCTGTCAAGTGTTGCGCGCCCGCTGCATAATTAACATAAAAGACGAACCTAACAACATGGCGCGCAGTCGAAGTCGAAGCGCATAACTCGCGCATTTGCTTGCTGGTAATTCAAAGAATTCTTCAAAACCTCCATCATGATTTGCATCTCCACTTTGAAGACTCTTGAAGACTCCCGCAGCTGCTTCAACGCCCAACAAAAAAAAAAAAAAGAACACACAGACAGACAACCGATTTACTATGTCGGCTTCATCACATCGAAACAATATTATACAAATACGAAAACTTACCGGCCACAAAGTAAAGTGCATCTCTCGAGACCATGTCAAGATCAAAAGTAAACAGTTCTGACGACTGACGTTATGGCTGGTGCTTGTGCTGGTGCAACATCGTCATCATCAACTCAATTCCAGCTCCAAGAATCCAGGGAGGACCTGCCCAGCAATATATGTAGGTACCCAGTCCCAAGCCACGCACGTAACGTGTAAAAGTGAAACACGTCTCTGGATTTGGAGTGGATTTCAAACGAATTAGTGTCGTCCGCGCGTACTTGGTGGTCGCGGTGTGGGTCATCCAATCCAAAAAAACACACTCTCCGGCAAAAAAATGCCATTAAATTTATTTTTTTTTTCTGTAGATATCTTGTATCTCGTATATTTCAAGTGCTAGCAGTGTCCCTGCCCAGGTGTATAGGTATTGCTGAGATAATTCCATATCAAACAAAGTAACAGCCTGGGGCCAGCAACAGAAGACAAACACAAAAAAAAAAAAAAAACAGATTCATCCTCATTCGAATGTTGGTGTTAATTTCAATTGGAGCAAATGTAGCCGTCGGTTCTTGGAGACCAGATCAGAGCAGTCATATGGATGGCGTAGGCTGGTAGCAGCTATACCAACCGCGAACCATTTTATTATCATTTCCTTGGATAGCAATAAAAATTTGACGGTCCTATTAAGAAGAATTCCCTAATGAGGAGGGGACACATAGAAAAAGAGGCTTCAATCAGGCGCGTCGGCGTTTCGTTTATTCAAGAGCTATTCGTTTTTGGCTCCAAATATAAATCAAAGTTGGCGTGTTAATTTCCAACATCTCGAGAACGACTTGGTGTGATGATGTTTGCCCAAAAAGTTAAAGCCACTCGCATCATTCGGTCTCGAGGGGAAATTAGCCCTTTGCGCTAATTGCTCAACGTACACATATTGTGTGTGTACGTTTAATATGTCATGTTGATGTGCAAACACATCAAAAAGTGTGTAGTCAAGTCATCCGGAACTCCCGCAGGTATATAGCTGCTACCAAATGGAGTATTATACCCACAGGTACCTAACTTACTCGCATATTGAAGTACCTATGTACGTGTTACAAAGGTAATCAACGTCTTGTGTGGGATCTCAACTCAAGTCGCCATTAAGTCCGCAATGACAATAAGAGTATTTTTTTTTTTTTTTTGATTTTTCAATAATTATATAGGTCTATATGGCACGAGAAGTTATTTGATGGATAAATCTTTTCATTTGAACCAATTAAACCTTACGACTTTACGAAAATTAATTAGCAAATAATTTTAGAATATGGTTTTTTTTGCATAAGAAATTACACAACAAAATTATGGACATTTTTTTTTATGAAATAGAAAAATTGTATTTCAGCGGTTTTGTAACAGGTTGTAGGTACCTAATGTTCGACATACTGTTCTTTTTTATTCCTACTTTTACATCACAAATGAAATGATTTTTTGGCTTGCAATTTTGTTAATAAGGTCCACTATGAAGAATAACAACAATGCCGATCAAGCCCTTGCTCGAGCTTCATTTTATTTAGCTCCTCCCTCTAGCAACGGTACGTTTGCAAAGAGTTTTTGCTACAACGCTGCTCTGAAGGAGAAATTGAAAAAATAAGAAAACTTAGTACATTCTTCAGCAACATGAGAGCCTAGTAAATCATGTGAATTTTGTATGGAATTTTGCATCCTCGCGTCACCGTGCGGCGACGTCGTAGTCAGTGTACGAAAAAAGTAGTTTTTTTTGTCAAATTGTCGTCAGTCTGTATTTTTCTAAATTTCTGTAGAGAAAAATAAAAATGCACAAGTTGGCTGGCAATTTTATTTCTATGTTCCACTATGAGGAATTTTGGGGTCCTCCCTCTAACAACGGAGCAATATAGAATTTTTTGCTGCAGTGCTGCTGTGTGAAGGAGAAATACAAAAAAGGCAGAGTACCTAGAAACCATAAAAGTTGAAAAAAAATCATGAGTTCAATTTCTTCTTTCCTACATGGTTTCCCGATCGATTAAAAATTTTCATACAAAATTTTCATACAAAATTCCCATCGATCTACTAGGCGCTCATGTTGATGAGGTACGTATGTATACATTTTTTCTGGCATATCTCTATGACACAAAACGTAAGGTATGGGAACACTTAACCAAACATATTTTGCAAAAGTACCGCTGCTAGAAGGAGGATCCGAAATTATCATAGTGGGGCAAAGAATAAATTTGTAAGGAAAAATATAGTATGGAGTTAGAATAAAAAAATTAAAATGAACACCATAGGTACCTACCTTCCTGTTAGGAACTTGGTACAGTGCAACGCTCGATTTTTTATTCCTCATAGTGCGATCTAGAAACAATTTTGCGAGCAAAAAATGCACACTTTATTTTATATAATAAAAAGTAATAAATTGTTGCAGTGAACATTTCATATAAAATCCCATATTCTCAACTGTACTGGCTACTGTACTTACATACTCACATCCCACAGCTTCAATTTTCATACAATGCTCAGTTACTAAAATAAAAATTAATTTTTGATAAGTCACAATTGCAAATGTCAGCTGACAAATATTGTGGAAGGTACCTATTCAATTTACGCTTAAGAAAACTAGTGAAAACACTGAAAACATAGAATTCTTATTTATTCCTACTTTTACAACACCATCATATTCAAAGAAAATAAAATGAATTTTTGGCTTGCAATTTTGTTAATAAGGTCCACTATGAAGAATAACAACAATGCCGACAAAGCCCTTGTTCGAGTTCCATTTTACTTAGCTCCTCCCTCTAGAAACGTTACTTTTGCAAAGAGTTTTTTGCTGCAACGCTCCTGTGAAGGAGAAATTGAAAAAATTAGAAAAGTATGTGTACATTCTGCAGCAACATGAGAGCCTAGTAGATCATGGGAATTTTGTATGAATTTTGCATCCTCGCGTCGCCGTGCCTGTCTCGTCTCATACATAGTCAGTGTACGAAAAAAGTAGTTTTTGTTGTCAAATAAAATTGTCTTCAGTCTGTTGGTATTTTTTTAAATTTCATTTAGAGAAAAATAAAATGCACAATTTGGCTAGCAATTTTATTTCTATGTTCCACTATGAGGAATTTAGGGTCCTCCCTCCAACAACGGAGCTTTAGCATAGAATTTTTTGCTGCAGTGCTGCTGTGTGAAGGAGAAATTTAAAAAAAAAAGAAAAGTATGTACCTATTTCTTTCTTCAGCAACATGAGCCCCTAGTACCACGATTTCAATTGTTGTTTTCTGGGTTCTGCTTTGATCGTGTGAAGATGAAAATGGTACGTCAAACGTCGCGTCGTGTCGGTTAGTAATTTTTGTTTTTTATTCTAATTTCATTTAAAGGAAATAAGATATAGAATTTTCGCTTGAACAATTATTTCTTTGTCCCACTATGAGGAATATTGGATCCTCCTTCTAGAACCGGTACTTCTACAAAGTATTTTGGTTTAGTGTTACCATATCTTAAGTTTTGTTTCATGTTGAAAATAATAAAAACACACTCCTCCATCAATATGAGCGTCTAGTAGATCGAAGAGAATTTTGTATGAAAATTTTTGTTTTTGTATGATATTGACAGATGATGGAGATGGTAAGTTCATCTTAGGCACTGTTTTAATGATGTTGTCAGAAAATTTTGTTTTGACTGAATCGCGTTGTTCATCATATTTTTCCTTACAAATTTGTTCTATGCCCCACTATGATAATTTCAGATCCTCCTTCTAGCAGCGGTACTTTTGCAAAAAATGTTTGGTTAAGTGTTCCCATACCTCACGTTTTGTGACATGGAGATATGACAGAAAAAATATGTATACATACGTACCTCCTCATCAACATGAGCGCCTAGTAGATCGATGGGAATTTTGTATGAAAATTTATATCGCATGGATAAAATCGGTCGAGAACCAATGGAAGAAATTGAAATTGATTTTTTTTTGTCAACTTTTATCGTTTCTAGGTACTCTGCCTTTTTTGTATTTCTCCTTCACACAGCAGCAGCAAAAAATTCTATGCTAAAGCTCCGTTGTTAGAGGGAGGACCTAAAATTCCTCATAGTGGAACATAGAAATAAAATTTCCAGCCAAATTATGCATTTTATTTTTCTCTAAATGAAATTAAAAAAAAATACCAACAGACTGAAGACAACAACAAAAACTACTTTTTTCGTACACTGACTATGTATGAGACACGCACGGCGACGCGAGGATGCAAAATTCATACAAAATTCCCATTATCTACTAGGCTCTCATGTTGCTGAAGAATGTACTTAGTTTTCTTATTTTTTCAATTTCTCCTTCAACAGCAGCGTTGCAGCAAAAAACTCTTTGCAAAAGTAACGTTGCTAGAGGGAGGAGCTAAATAAAATGGAACTCGAACAAGGGCTTTGTCGGCATTGTTGTTATTCTTCATAGTGAACCTTATTAACAAAATTGCAAGCCAAAAATTCATTTTATTTTCTTTGAATATGATGGTGTTGTAAAAGTAGTGTGTGGCCCAAAACAGGATATATCGAACTACCGACCCATCAGTAAATTATCTTCAATACCTAAATTATTTGAAAAAATAGTTTGTGATAAACTAAATTTTTTATTAAAAGAAACCATATCCCCTTTCCAGCATGGTTTTGTATCAGGCAGATCAACTACATCTAATCTAACCATTTTCACAAATTTTATTTTAAATTTAGTAGAAAAGGGTTATCAAGTAGACGTTATTTACACCGATTTTACTAAGGCGTTTGATAGGGTGCATCATAAAATCTTAATGCAAAAATTAGAATTTATAGGATTTAATTCAAGCATGCTTAAATGGTTATTGACTTATCTTACAGGACGAAGTCAACAAGTTTTAATAGATTCGAATACATCAAATCCATTTTCAGTCACATCAGGCGTTCCACAAGGCAGCCATTTAGGTCCATTGTTGTTCCTTTTATTTATTAACGACCTTCCTGATATCCTTACTAACTCTATGCGTCTTCTGTTTGCAGATGACCTCAAATTTTTTAGATGTATTAAAAGTTCAACCGACTGCACGCTTCTTCAAAATGATATCACCAACCTGAATGAATGGTGCAAAAAAAATCAATTAAGCCTTAATATTTCCAAATGTGAATGTTTTTCTTTTACCCGTCGTTTATTACCTATTGTTTTTAATTACAACATTCAAAATAATTTAATCAATAGAGTTTCGGTGAAAAAGGATCTTGGAGTAATATTTGACTCCAAGTTAAACTTTGTGTGTCATATAGAATATATGGTAAATAAGGCCAACTCCATGCTGGGCTTCGTCTCGCGAAACTCATTCGGTTTAAAGGATCCTTACACACTAAAATCCCTTTACGTTGCATATGTAAGGTCCATCCTGGAATATTTCTGCGTAGTATGGAACCCACATTATAATAACCATATAAGTAGAATCGAAAAAGTTCAAAAGAAATTTACAAGATTTGTAGTTAACAAACTAGGATGGAACATTGAAATGCCTTCTTACAATGTTAGGTGTCAGCTTATTGGCATTCAGACATTAGAAAACCGCCGGAAGATGTTTGCTATAACTTTTATTAAGGATATTTTATCCTATCATATTGATTGTCCTTTTCTTTTATCTCTTATAGATCTATACGTTCCCTCTCGAGAGTTAAGAAATCGTACCTTGTTCCGTGAAAGTTATCATAGGGTAAATTATGCCCTCAATGAGCCTACTTCTCGCAGTGTTAGGGAAATTAATAATATATCAAATAACATTGATTTTAATTTTCATTTGAGTAGAATATCTTTTAAAAACATGTTAAGTTTATATTTTTTAGCTAATTCAAACAATTAAAATTCTTGTTATTATTAAAATAATGATACTATTACCAAATTTATATAATGTTTTTATAATTATTTCATTAGTCTATTTGAGTGTATAAGCTCTAATTGATGTTAATAAATAAATAAATAAATAAAAATAAGAATTCTATGTTTTCACTAGTTTTCTTAAGCGTAAATTGAGAATTCCATAAATTGAATAGGTACCTTCCACAATATTTGTCAGCTTACATTTGCGATTGTGACTTATCAAAAATTAAGTTTTATTTTATTAATTGAGCATTGTATGAAAATTGAAGCTGTGGGATGTGAGTATGTAAGCACAGTAGCCAGTACAGTTGAGAATATGGGATTTTATATGAAATGTTCACTGCAACAATTTATTACTTTTTATTATATAAAATAAAGTGTGCATTTTTTGCTCGCAAAATTGTTTCTAGATCGCACTACCTATGAGGAATAAAAAATCGAGTCTTGCACTGTACCAAGTTCCTAACAGGAAGGTAGGTACCTATGTGTTTTTAATTTTAATTTTTTTATTCTAACTCCATACTATATTTTTCCTTACAAATTTATTCTATGCCCCACTATGATAATTTCAGATCCTCCTTCTAGCAGCGGTACTTTTGCAAAAAAATGTTTGGTTAAGTGTTCCCACACCTCACGTTTTGTGTCATGGAGATATGACAGAAAAAATATGTATACATACGTACCTCCTCATCAACATGAGCACCTAGTAGATCGATGGGAATTTTGTATGAAAATTTATCATCGATAAAATCGGTCGAGAACATTGGAAGAAATTGGAATTGATTGTTTTTGTCAACTTTTATCGTTTCTAGGTACTCTGCCTTATTTTTTATTTCTCCTTCACACAGCAGCACTGCAGCAAAAAAATCTTTGCAAAAGTAACGTTGCTAGAGGGAGGAGCTAAATAAAATGGAACCAAGGCTTGATCGGCATTGTTATTAATTTATTATTCTTCATAGTGGACCTATTAACAAAATTGCAAGCCAAATATCATTTTATTTTATTTGAATATGATGAAGTGATGTAAAAGTAGGAGAATAAATAAGAATTCGCAGCCAAAAGTCATAAAGCTAGTGCTGTTTAAATTTAATTAATCTGTACATTTATGTTATGATTAATAAATAATAATAATAATATGAATTCTATGTTTTCACTAGTTTTTTGTTGTTTGTTGTTTTGTTTGTTTTTTGTTTCTAGATCGCACTATGAGGAATAAAAAATCGACCGTCGCACTGTGCCAAGTTCCTTATAGGTAGGTAAGTATGTACCTATGTGTTTTTAATTTTAATATTTTTATTCTAACTCCATAAACATTCAATATGTGAATTTCAGGCTTCAGGCTTAAAAATGGAATTTGAAATTGGTATCTCTCTGAGTCAAAAAGCACTTGTTACTTGCTCTACGGCCAAGTATAGGTTTCGTCGAGATTGTAGGTAGGTAATCAAAATTGACGAAAAAACAAACCGGTCTGCGCACTGTGCGGCCGTTCGTCTTTGCGTCCACTGTAATTTGACCTAGAGCTTAAACGGCTAAACCGATTGGTTTCAAATTTGGTACAGAGCATGAAAAATTGGATTTTTTGTTTACAGTTCCAATAAAACCGGTAGCTGTCATACAAGCATTTCGGTTTTTTTCAAACTTTCTAACGATTTTGATTAAACTTCGAACCCGTTATAACCAAAGTGGATGTACGTAAACATGTGTTTCAAGTTTTTGCCAGCAAAATTCGCATTACGAAAATAGGACTTTGACGTTTTCTGTGGAAAATGCCTTATTTTTTTAGTTATTCACGTAGCTAGGTAGATATAGTTTTTTGTTATAATTTTGTACTCAGCTGATTCAGAATTATTTTAAATACCTAATATTGCATTTAAAAAATAAAATCAAATAAAAAATACCTATACTTAATAATTTTTTTGAATTTTTTAACATTTTTTGTTAACATTAAAATTTTTAACCACAAGAGCAAGTTCGTGTGATCTAGTCGTGCATATTTTTTATTTTATTTTCATTCACTTCAGTAACATTTTGAGAATATTTGATTACTCTTATTTAAAAAAACCACATATATATTTTTATATTTGTAATATTTCTGGATCTATAGGTACTATGTATAATGGCAAGTTCATGAACACGTACAAAAATCGAAGTTAATATTTTGATCAAACTATACGAATTTGAAAAATGTGGATTTCGCAATTATGTTGTTCGTATATGTCTTTCTGTATAAATGTCCGTTTGACTGCCAGCCTAAACTTGGCACCTAAGGTTTTTTGGGCATTTCCCAACCATTTAGGACCAAAAATAACGGTAAGTGCCGTAAAGTTTTTTTTTTGCAGTTAATAAAAATATTATTTTTCGCAAAAACGTACGTAAAAAAAATCATAATTTTTTTTTACATAAAGACTTCCATTAAAAAAAATAAATGTCCTAAAAATGTTTGTAAATGGCACCTCTCAATAGAATCCTTTTTACCATATTATTGGAAAAAATTCTACATTTACACTTTCAACCTTACCTTCTATATAACCATTTTTTTAACAAAAGTATTTAAAAGAAAATAATTTTGGTAATAAAATATTCATTTTTTTTTTTTTGAAAATTCGATACTTCGAAAATGGGTTGAAGATTTTTTTCCTAAATTATTAAAATAATTAATTTAACTCTGCATTAATAAAAACTTTTTCTTCAAAATATTTTTAAATTAGCAACGCTGGCTGTTTGACCGATTTGACAGTTCTCAGTTGTTTTGAGATTAGTTTGGTTTGGCAAAGTCGCGGCCGGAGCAACATTTGCAAATAGTTCATAATTATTTAAGAAAAAACATGTTTCATTTCGAGAAACTCATCGGGCATTACGTGCATTTTACGGTAATCATAACAACGTTCGAGTAAACTATGAGCAGTGCAGAGACATGATTGTTTTCTAACTTATGGGAACGCAAATGGTTCAGAAATGCATAAATGTAGATATTTAACGAACAATTATTTTCACGGAATTCACCCGTTAACTAGCTTAATCAATTATCAATTTGCATTGTTGTTAAAAAATTAATTTTATAATTTTTTATTTAAGACGTACAGTTTTACAGTTATTAATGTTATATTATTAATAATTACTCAATGGTTGGATGGATTGTTTTAGTTCTTCTTTAATTCGCATGTAATAAATTTTGGTATATCAAACGTTTCTGTCTGGGTCATACTAGATGTTAAGATAAGTTACAGTAACATAATTTTTTTTCAAGATTTTGTATAGTTAAATATTTATTAATAAATTACAATTCGAATTTTATAAACAAGTAATTATTTTTTTTTTAGAAATTTTATTAATAAAGGTATCATAATTTGTTTCCAATAATCAGAATTTTCATGCTCGTTTTCAAAGTAAAAATGATTTTACTTTTGATAAAATAGCTATAGTAACATAGTTTACTTCTTGGCGTAGTTGTCATAGTTCGTTAAAATATCAAGCTGCAGTTGTCCAATTCCACTTCAATGTTTTTTTTTCCGCAAAAGTGCTGGGGAAGAAAGAAAAAAAAAATCGTTAAGAACCCTTTGTCATGATAAAGTATTTTTAAACATTTTTTTTTTTAATATTTCCGTAAGATTTCTTTAATAATTCAATAACCCTTTTCCAAAACAACTGAAACCTCAGACCCCCATAGCCAAAGTACTTTAAAAAACTATCTCTAGTTTTTTTCCTATTGATACAAAAGTGAGTAAACTTGACATTATCTTCTCATCAAAATTTAACAAAATAAATAGTCGATATCGACCACTTTGGGAATTTCTGGTTTAATGGATATTTGGTTCTGAAAAAAATACATAACGGTACTTTACAGTTTTAATACCAACACCATGTCTCCATATACGATAAAATATTCAGCTTTATTGTAAAGGACAATGGGCATTTTGGCCCAGCTTTATATGATATGTACGTATTCAAACATTATTTATCAGTTAAACGTTTGCCTAAATTCGATATGTGGCCGAAGTTATTAAATGAGTTTCAGGTTTAAAAATCTCTATTTTCATTAATTTCCTTTAATATTTTGTGGTTTCTTTACGTTTAATTATGTAAACTAATAAATACAACATTAATCAGTACATTGTCAGTTAAGTCAAAATATGTATGTCAGTGTAATATTAATTTATTAAATTATATATATCACATTATTATATCAAATTGTTCTATTCGATAACTCAAATAATTTGACGGCTCTATACAAAATATTGATAGCAAAAGAATAATGAGTACTGGTATCACAGGTTTTTATGGGAATAAAGTTAAGTCCCGAAAATTATCTGGACTTAATTAAGACCATATGAAGTTAAGTTGTTGTTGTATTTTCGTGTAAATCGCTTTGCTCCAATGTCGTTTTTTTCGCCCAATTCTCTATATGGACTTTGCAAAAAACACGGCTATTGTCAATCGTTTTAAATATTCTGTGTCGAGTATTTAAAGGCTTTATACCTTAAACCAAATTAAAACAGTTCTAAACGGTTCTAAATATACTTAATGGCGCAAAATTATAAACAGCCTGATGTTAAGCCATTAAGGTATCAGAATGAATCAATTAACAATTATCTTACTTTAAAGCTCTTTAATAAAATGTTTTTAATTTTAAGCATTTTTAACTAGTAACAAGTAAATCATTTCGTGGTTTCAAGTTGGTAGCGCTGGCATTTGAAAATTGTCAAACTCAGCTGTCATTTGAAGTGTCACTTTTTTTATAATATGGATTACCAACAGAAAGCTTTAATCTTTGTCACTTATTATTAATAAACTTTCCATTCCAATTTTGGATTTTCCCATGCCTTCATTTTATTTGATTTGATTGCTATAAATTATAACCCTTTCCAGTCTGTTAGCTGATGCTTTATAGATTAAGTTAAGAAATAAAATATATTTAGTTAGGTATTCAAACGCATTGTAAAACTGTGCACCAAATCAATCTTTCAATAAATCAGGTTGATCTAGTTTGTGGTCTAGTTAAATACAACTTATCCTGCTCAGAGCATACAAAACAAATTAATTTCCAATTTAATAATCTATATGGTGGTAAATTATGTTATTAAAGTTTTTTCTAATATTTTTTTTTGTAGCCCATGCCCATTGCAGTCAGGAGGCCTTTCCCAACAAAATTGTGTCCCACTTGTGTTGGCTTGGCTTGACTTGGCTTGGTAAATTGTCTCCATCCGGCGTAAACCAGACATTGGTTGGCTTGAACTTCCGCTTCTTGTGGCACATTCAATTATACCAGTGACTGGCGGGTCATATCCCCATCAGCAAACCACTGATGGCTGGGACTGAGACTGAGACTGGGACTGGGAGGCAAAATTATCTTCATATCCACCTACTGCAATTTTCCATTGCCGCTATCCATTTCCTGTCACCTCGAAACCACCATCGGCTTCAGCATCGGCCTTCGCATCATGGACACGGCAGTGACGCAGTGTATAGCTATCACCTCCATGGTGCAATTACCCCACCACCAACCGCCACCATCATTCCAGCCAGACGGATGCTGTGCAAAATTAGTTCCCACATGACCACTGGGATTATGCATCAGCATTGAACAGCAGCAGCAGCAGAAAAACTCCCCCCTAAACTGAACCCCCAACTATATATTGCATTCATGCGATAATGATGATTGCACGTAAATTATTATGATGATCATCATCGGACCAGCACAAAGGTATAGAAAAAGTTCATTTTAGTTTCAGCATCAACCAAAGTTAAGCGGAAGAAGCGGCAGCAAAAACGAAACACATAACAGCATCAGCAAAAATCTCGCTTTGGTGATGGTGCAAAAATTCGGAAACGAAACACCAAAAGTCATGCAATGCTGGAGCAATTTTTATGAATGAATCTTCCATGCATATAATATTATATATGCTCAGGCATATTTAGATACAGGAACCGGTGTTTGAATTGCTTCCAGTGATGTGGTTGTTCTTGGTCTCAATGAAGTTCAATTGCCCCTGCGGCCAAAGCGTACATACATATTATATTCTTCTCTCTGGAAGCAAAGCCAAGTAGTGTAGGCTGTGCTGTAAGATGCCACCTGCACCACTTATGAATAGAATCCTCCAAGGTGGGTGAATGGAAGGCGAAATAATGTTATTGCTTTGGTTGTATAGATATGTATGTAGTTTCGTGTTGTATACCTATATTTTGGGTAGAAGTTTCATGGACATGAATGTCTAATGTTATACCGATAAGATGCTGGTGCATGTTAATAAGTGCGTTCAGGCAATGATGGGGAGAATTTTGCCAGGTTTATAAAATAATAATTTTTTTCCTTCATTTGGTGGAAAGTCAAAAAATACTTGATAATCTTGCCGATTAGGGAACTCCTGGGATACCTACTCCCAGAGACTGGATTATTGAATTCGTCGAAGAATCTTTATCATCTTATACCATTTTGCTTGATACGCTTTCACATATACGCTGTCACAACAAATGAGTAATATCAGAGCCTGGAGCCAACTGCGCATGAGCTTCAAGTAAAATGGTAAGTTGATTCGGGAATGGGTATTCGACGACTTTAATAGTTGAAATTAATGCGAATTTTCTACGAATGCAGTTGAAGTTCTAACTTCAATATAATCAACATAAATGGCTTTCCAACTTCCAACTTAAGGTAATAGTCCTAGAAGAACGGGGATATACGATTTCCAACATACTGGTAGGCATCCCAATCGTCATTTGCCATTTGCAATATACGATCAACTTTTTTGATGGTCCATTGATCTCGAGACCTTGAAGTCCATTTGTGTATAGTTGATCAGGTGAATGTTCCTTAATTTGTGACATGTCCCTCGCTTTAGTTATAAAAGTACATTATTTCTTGTCTAAGTCCTCATTAAATCTTAGTTGACAGTTATGGCTAGTTAAAAAAATATTCAATTTTGGCCCAAAATTTCACAAAAATGACTTCTAAGATTTCAATGATCAATGGTAAGGTAGTTCAATCATTAAAATAAAGAAATCCATTTTATGTGGAAGGTTGAGCCTAAATGATTTTGGCAAGAATTAACAATTAAGTAATCAGCTTTATATTGGCATCAAAATAATCACTGATTTCGATTTTAAAGTTCCTCAAAACTTAAAATTAAAATTTCTAATGATGGTTTTCAATGATAGCTAAAACTGGTGCCTTAAACTTGTTTCTTAAGGCTGTCGTTGAATTTAATGTGCTTGTTCTACTTCCTGGTATCATCATTATTTCGATCATCCATATCCGATGCTCTATGTTTTATCAGTATTATCGCTCCTAACGCCCCAACTTGGAAGTTTAGACTATCAAAATTCTTTTCGCCAGCAGATAGTGGATATTGCGATGTTCAGTAAATACAAAAAAAATAAACCGTCGAAGCAATAGCTCGTGAAGAACCTTGGACCTATGCGGATGCGACCTACAATTTTCTTCCGAATCTAATCAAGAGATTAAGTACTTTTGGAAGATTTACACTCCCTCGCAAGATGGAGTACAAGGTACCCCTGAACAAAAAGAGCGCACTTCTTGTTTTTATGTGGAATAGGTCGGGATTTGATCATTAGACAACCAGGCGTGACAGTCCATAGCACTAAACATTACACTACGGGATGGGAAGGTACTATCGACTACTACAGACTATAAAGAAGAACGACGGATGAAAAACTATGAAAAATGACGAAAGTACTTTTTGCAACAAGCTACCCTCTAGAGTCTTAAGGTTCTCTCAATACAACTCCAAGAGCTGTTTTTAGTCGGTCGTCAAGCTTATTCCTTTTTTCTTCGGTGTCCGATTATGGGTAATATGAGTAAAAATGGAGCACATGCTCAGAGCATATGCTCAATATATACAAATATGAGCAAAATTGCTATGAAAATTCTAGTACATATTTCAGAATTTTATTCATATCAAACGGAGAACCTACTCTGAAAAGTTGAGTTTTGAGTATATGCTCGGTTTTACCATCAAATATTTCTACTTGTTTAAGAGAAAATTAAAAACTATTTTCTTTTCAATTTTATATATTTTAAACATTTTGGGAAATTTTTTAAGTTTTCTTTTGTTTCCACAAACTTGCCGTTCCTTATTTAGAAGTCACTATACCTAACAAATTTTCAATTTTACGAAAAGTCAATAGGTATAGATAGTTATATGCTGCTGCTGCTCTCCTCCCTCTCTCTCTCTCTCTCTCTTTCAAAGAGGTGAAATTCACAATATCTTTCAATGATGTCCTGTATTGGTATAGAATATTTGGTGGCGAAGCCGCGTGCAATCGTGATGGCTTCCCTTCAGCCTACGCCTTATTGGGTTAATTTTTTAACAATCTCCCCTGGGAATTGCGGAGGACTAAACGCCTCCTTCTGCTGCTGCTGTTGCTGCTTCTGCTGGTTCCAATGTTGCGTTCTGGACGATGACGACGACACGACGACGGTTTTCTTTGCTGCCGTCCGTCGGTCGCATCGTTGTTGCCATGAGTTGATGATGATGATGCCTGTGCAACGTATGCCGTAATTTACTAAATTACATATTTTGCGGAGGACTTTCGGTCGAGTTGTTATCGATGAGGCGGCACGCAAATTTTCTTCCTTCCTACACCCAACGCATTGCAGTTTTTTTTGTTGTTGTTTATTGTTGGTTGTGTGAGTGAGTTTTTTTTGTTGTTGTTGCTATTTCTAAATGAAATTGAGCTGGACTATCAATAGCCTAACTTTAAAGAGCGTATTTATTACGAGCGTCATATTACATCAGGAGGAGAATATCTTGCTTGTTGTTGCTTCGTTGTTTTTTGAAGTTTGGTTGCTCCAGCACACAGCTTCTATACATACTTTGCCATCCGCATCATAGTGGGCAGCAATTTGACAAACAATGAAGACGAAGTTGCCAGTGGCACCTTAAAGCCAATGTTGATGATGATGCTGGTGATGGTGATCATCATCATCATCAGAATCATCATTTTGAAAGGGATACCTGTATTTTCAGCCACCGTATACTGTCAGCCCGAGGGAGCTTATATATGAGTGTCTTTGAACTTTAAGTCCATCATCAACGACATTATATGGGTTACCTGTAACAAATATATATTTAAATATCTTTTCCGGCGGCACCATCAACTTTTTTTATTTAAATAAATTCTCGCACCTTCATGTCTCAAGGCACTCATTGTTTTTGTTCAAAATAAAAAAAATTAAAATATTAATTTTGGCATAAGGTTCCGATCATTACAGTATAAAGAGGGCAGTTATGCTAATGCAGGCCATTAATAAAAACGGTAGAATAGATACAGCCGTTAAGAAAACTAACGTAGGTATTCATTTTGACAGGTTCATAAAAGCCTTTTTTTTTTGTTAAGTATGATTTTAAAATTTAAAATTTTTTTAAAAGTACAGGTATCAATCTATAAAAATTGTACACTGAACCAAAAAAAAGTACGTATAGATAAACTGGTTTATTGGGCCAATAAAAAAGCAGTTTATTAGCCCAGTAAACATTTATTGTTACATAAGAAAAAGTTTATTGATCCTGTTTACCAATTTATTTATCTTTTAAAAAATTATTTTATTACGGCAATGTAATTTTTTGTTGTTTGGAGGAAAAAAATTTGCTTTCCATTAGCATTTCAGCTTCCTTTTACTATACTCACTTTTTCAAAAAATAAGTTTATTAATACAAGAAACTGTTTTTTTTTAATTTTGAAACTTTTACTGTCAATAAACGGAGTTTAGCTGGGTCATCAACAAATCGTTTTATTGAGAAGACATTTTTGAAAACAAAAATAGTTCGAAATATCAACAAAAAGTTTATTGAGACAATGAAAAAAAAAGTCCATAAACGGTGTTTATTAATATTAACGGGTCATTTATTTTTCGGTTTCGAAAGTAAAGCTAAATAAAACACACACAGCGATACATTTTTGATAAAAATTTTATTTCATTATAAAGTTTGGACTTTGCCATTAAGTGTGAAAAACAATATCATTCAAATGGCCGCCTTGGGAAGATTCGCACCATGCGATTCTTTTGACGTAATTTTTAACCACTTTTTTCCAAATTATGGCCGAGATACCGCCCGGCCATAATTTGAATAATGTTGATTTTTAATGTCTCTACAGTTCGGGGATTATTCGCGTGAGGCATAGCCTCACAGAAAAAATTTAATGCTTTGAAATCGAATGATCTTCGTGGCCAATTGACGTCGCCAAAAGTGAAATTACGCGGCCAGGAAACTTCTCACGTAATAAACTATAATTGGTCGCGTTGCGTGGCCTCGTCTTGTTGGAACCATATATCGTCCAAGTCATGATCTTCAATGGCCTGCCAAGAAAATGGGTTAATTGCGGTGAACGCCAGGATATTGATAAATTCGGGTCATCAGCAAAACTTGCACTTGTAGTTTTAATAATTTTAACGCGTTGTTCGATTGTTAAGCGATCCATTATCGTAAATTAATATTATGACACTTTAAATGACAGCTGAATTTGACAGGTGTCAAATGCCAGCGCTACTTGAAACCACGAAATGAATTACCCTTTACAAATGATTTTTTTTTTCAGTGTATAATTCGTGTTTTGTGTGTCTGGCTGTGAATCACGCAAAAACTTTTGGGTAAATAAGGTGCGTTTTTTTATTTATTTGTAACTTTTTACCGGTCGTATAAGGAATTACATTTTATAACAATGCTTCATTTTTAAGTATATATATATTTAAAATCTTCAAATTATGCAATCACCGTTTATTCCAATCAAAAAGATTGCAATCATTTTTTTCCCATTCATTTTTACAACAATAAATTGAATGCAATCTTTTGGGAAAACATGAATTCTTTGTATTCTTTTGCACTCTTTAGCATTTATTGCATTCTTTTGCATTCTTTGCATTTTTTTGTATTCTTGACATTCTTTTTCCATTGCATTGCCATTTCCCATGTGCGAATGCAAATAATTCAAAAGAATACCAATAATGAATTTCCAAAAGCTACCATTGAATAGATTGCTGTAATATGAATAGGAAAAAATTATTGCAAATTCTGAGGTCTCAAAGTTAAATCAACGAATTTAATTTTTGGATTGAATTCAATGAATTATTTTTAAAAACCGTATTCACAAAAGACTGCATTCTTTTCCAAGCCTGCTGGTATAACTGCCACGCTAGATCTCTCAGCTCAGGGATCGAATTCAAACCTCTTCCACAAAACACACTTTTTACAACCACTGAATCTTGCGAGGAACTGATTCTCAAAAAAAAAAAATTGATACGAAAAAGTAGAGCTTATCAAATTTCAACCTCATGAGCTATTTGACAACTCCAGTTGTGCTATAAGACGTCCCACATCTAACTACTTCTTCTTCTGGGCGGCAATTCCAATTTCAACAGTCGACGACGTCTGAATTTTTTCCGTAGCAACGAAATGTTTCCAGTTCAAGTTTGCCCTTCGAATTATACACACGTCTAAAGCTGGGCCATGCACTGGTGAGACATATTTGGTTCGGAGCCAATTTGGGCTTATTGAAAGTGCAAATAGACTGGCCGAGCCCAATCAAACAATGCAATTTGGCTCGCCAAGCCATTTTGACCCATTCCTTAAGCTTAATATTTAAAATATACCTACTTACCTCGCCTAGCGTCGGATAGCACATGGTCGATTTGGTTGGTGGTTTGATCGTCTCGTCTAGAAAGTGCCAGCTTGTTGTTTAGATTCTGAGCCTTCTTAAAAGCCTGTTACTAATTACCACCATTTTACTAGTTCTGTAATGCAAAAGCATTGTTATCGTTTCATGGAGTCTAGCTTACAAACTGTTCCAGAAGTAGAAGTCTTTCCTTTCCGATTTACGTAGCACAAATAAACTCTAGACATCGTACTTCTTACAGGCAACGAAGAGTAGACTCTATCTAGAAGGACGTCAAACTCAAGATCTCTTGGAAATAGTGTTTTGAGCTTCTTCAGTATAGGAGCTTGTGTAAATAAGGCTTATGCATTTTTTGGGAAGGAGCTTTGATTGGGATCCCAGCTATAGGCGAACACTTATCGACTTAGATTCAATATAGTTCTGGTTTTTAACCGACTCCCCACATAAAATCCCAGATGTGCGCAATGTTTTGAAAAGCTGTCATAAATGTCTTCACTGCTTTGGTTGACTCCATGGAATGATTCTGGAAATTAAAAAAAAATATTTTTATAGTTTCAATCTTTAAAACAACAAAAGGTGAGTCAGTTAAATATTTATGATTACAATTTAGCGTGGATTAAATATTCTTACCAAAGCCTCAACTTCCAATATCACAGTTCACGGCAAATGATCTTTCTCTAACAACAAACTAAAACCAAATGTTTTCAGCTCAACCAATCCTCTAACTGCAACCTCTTCATGCCTTGGAAACCCCCAAACACCAAAGTTATGACATCAAATGCTCTCTTAACTTAGTAAATCATTGAAACTATTAACTCTGACTTAATTAATCGTCAACGCCGCCGCCGCCGTCTCTAGTTCAAGCGAACTTATTGAACCTGTGGCCAGAATACCCAATAAGCATACCACAACACTTCACCATACCTATACATATCTTATAATCAATTAGCTCACACCACAATGCGTGGGCACGTAATTTGTCGCGTCGGCTTGATCGTCGTCTTCGAGTTAACGCGTGGTATTATCATCCAGCAAATTTGTCCAACATTGGTTACCGCTGATGCATGTCAATGAGGTATGCGCTATGCGCACCCTAACACTGTGTCATCGTCGTCGTTCGGTCGTTATGTAATTATAAATGAGCAATAGAATATTGAAAGAGGGTGCCTATGCCACATCATCAAAAAAAAGGGCACGTCCACACTTTGGCAATTTGACTAACAAACTATAACGAAAGTGAAACCGAAACGTAAAGGGCCACTTGTGCGCGTGACTGCACAGACGGGCCAGCTTGCGTAGCTAATAAACAGTCAGTAGCAATTTGGGCCACTGGCACGCATGAATATGTTTGGCAAGTGTTTTGCCAATTATGGCATTAGATGAGCAATAGCACGATCACACTCTCGGTTGCGTTCGAACGTTCAATAAACTCAGACAAACGCGTCAATTGTCAAACGAACCTATTTACATGCAAAATTCTACGTGACAGTTGGTTGGAAGAAAAAAATCAAACTTCCGCCAGAAGGCGGTTACTACCTCTTAATCAAACTTTGTCGATTTTATTATTCCCAGTTGGATTTGATCGTAAGGCTTTGGTTGCATTCGAAATTCTTCACTTTCGTTTAACTATACAGCATAATATATTGTAGTGGGTTTTTTTTATATTTCTTTCATTCGTTACATTTCGATTGCGAAAATGCAAGTGTTTGACAATCTGACAATACCTAATTAAACGGTGTAAAATATTTTTTGTATAAAAGCTGATGGCACATTTGAGTTAGGTATCAGTTGAGCTTGCTCAGTTAAACAAGAAGCCAGTCTTCCAGTTTCACTTTTTCATATTTTTGTAGACTTTTTTCCTAAGTTTTTAATCTTTAATAATGAAGGTTTGTTTGAATTTGATTAAATTTTGACAGTACCTGTCATTTTTATTTTCGAACATTTTTAAAAATCTTTAAATTCTATTTTAAATAAATTCTGTTGTTAACATTAAAGTAATTTTAACTTCGAGTAAATTAATATTTCGGAAAACTTTCAAATTTCGAAAAAAAAATCGGTCAACTTCTAACTTCGAAAATTTTCTTTTCTATATTTTTTTCTTAATTCGAATAAAATTTTACATTTCTTTGCTTCCTTCGAAAAAGAAGCTTCTTGTTTCGAAAACTGCTATCTTCAATACTTTCTAACTTCGAACTTTTAAGAATTGAGTTAACTTCTTTGGTCGATTTTTTCTTTTTTTTCGAATAAAATTTTAATTTCGAAAAAATGTTTTTTTATTTCGAAAACTTAAAATTTCTTTAATTTCATCTTTTTCTTTACTTTCTTTTTATAGACCTTCATCTGCCTTCTCGCCCTCGCCTTGACTGTAGAGGCTGGACTCTTGTCACATGGACTTGGTGGACATGTCGACGAATATTCCTCACATTATGATGCTGGACACCATAGTGATGTTCACATAGCCCAATCACCTGCCATTGTTATCGAAGAGAATGGAGTATCGATTGCTGCCGCTACTGCTGATCTCCATCATCATCATGCCGCCGATGTCCATCATCATGCCGATTTGCATCATCATGCCGATTTGCATCATCATGACTTGCCAGCCGCCAAGATTGTCCATCATGAAGCCATTCATCAGGTTGAACCAGTCCACCATGTGACCAAGGTTGTACACCATGAGCCCCATCACTTCTTGCACTACACCAAGCCCGTTGTCGATCATCATTTCCAGCGTGAAGTTGCCCACACTCATGTACATAGTGCTCCATTGGTGATCCGTGATGGTCTACACCATCATCATGCTGATTTGTATGCCCATGGTGGATCCCACCTGGCTTACTACTCATCTTTGGGCAAGCACTTGCACCATTACTCCCCCTACAGCAAATTGAGGGTCGTCGAGAAGCATTATTGAAAGATTAGATTAGGAAGACAAAGAATTGAATAAATTATATAAGTTTTAAATTTTAATTGAATTGCAATGTTTTTTTCTCCTTTTTCTTTCGTCCTCGTTTTTTTGAAAAAATAAAAAAATCGAAAAATATCCTTAATTGGACAGAACATAAATATATCATCCACCAAGACAAAAAAAAAAAAAAACAAGTTCAAATGAACATAAATTGCCAAAGAGACTATAAGGGGGTTGCAGGGTATGAGCCATCACAGCCACTATAACCAGCCGGGCCTAACAATCCTTAACTAAATAACTGCACTTAATTGTTAATGGCTTTAAGTTTGCGCTATAGGTCTTGTGTGGGAATTTATTGCGCGATTGATGGCAAAAGGGTAGATTATATATGTATAAGGATGTGCCTTTTGGGCACGATAATATTTATTTATGCGCCTTCGGCAAGGTGCATAATCCTCATCATAAAAATTGTACTTGGGATAATCGTCCTTATACAAGACTTTTTTTTTTAAGTAAGTTGTAAGAAGTGTAACGAAATTAATTTGTTACTCACACAGGAGCGTGATGGGTTTTCAATTATTACTCGTATTGTTTAAGGTGTGCGCGGGTAGGTGTGTAAGTACATAAATTGGGGATCAGGAGGACGAACGGCTCTGATGTTCCAATTCACATGAATATATAAGATATAAGAAAGGATGAAAGTCAATTTTGATATAATTCTTGTTGAATTGTTTTTTTTTTTTTTTTTTAACGCAAGTTGTCTTGACTTTGAGAATTATTACCACCAAGGTGTGTTTTATAACTTGATAAAAATTTGATAGTAAATTTAAAAGGTTTTTTTTTAAATATTTTTCGAATGGAAGGGTGAAAAGTATTTATAAGTGAAAGCTGGATTATCACATTTTGAGTCCCAGACCACCATGATGATGTCTTAAAAATTCAGAGCCACTTTATTTTTATTCGAAAAATACTTTTCTTGTATGAATAGCTAATGGTTCTCAGGAATTAAAAAAAAAAAAACAGTATTTTGGCAAAGCAATTTATGTCAAGGGGAAGATGGCCATCACGCTAATAATCTTGTTTTTCTTCGACAAAATTATAGCTCTTCGTAAATAATGTTCTTTGAACATGAAAATATATAAAGATTAAGCCATTTTTATATCTCCTCATCTCATCAGTGCATTCTTGTTTTTTTATCTGCAATAAAATATGATTATAAAATTCATTTTCACGCCACCACCACCGGTGGCAGTTAAAAGGGTAGAATTCGAAAAAATAGGTTTAAATTTCACAGGCAAAATAAATAGGTTAGAAAAAAATTCTTTTTTTACTTAATTTCAAAATTTCTTTGAGATGGGGAAGGGGGAATCATTTTTTTTTAAATTGGAAAGTTTCTGTAAAAAAATATGTTTAAATGAGGGTTTATTGGTAAGGCAATCATGGATGAACGAATCTGATACGCCCCTTCCACCTTTCAAAAATTTTGAGTTGAGTTCATAGTTCTGGCTAATTTATTTTATCGACAATTCTTCCGAAATTAATCGAGTTACATGTATCTCCGTCCACTGTTCATCAAGTTATATGATCTAAATGGGTGTACCGGTTTGCCTAAATTTTAGTACAGAGCATTTTTATATGTAATTTCCCAGATGTTCGATCAAGCTTTAACAGGGAGCTGCCACATAATGATTTTTTTCGAATCATCTTTTAATTTTATATTTTTTTTAAATAATTTTATACGATTTTGATTAAACTTCTTATAAATTTATGAAGTACATAAATAATATGCAATACAATTGTGTTTAAATTCTTTTCTAAATAATTCGCATAACTGAAACAGTGTGTTTTTTGGGGAAATAAAAGATTTATCTAAAAACAATATTATTGTTTGTGTACCTACCTAGAATCAAAAATATCTGTTGGTATACTTACTTACCATACAGCTTTTAAGAAACCGTTAAGAAAAATATTATTTTAACGGAAACTGGCTCCTACGGTCTTGAACAGAATTATTTTTAGAATTTTATATTTCTTAAAAATTCAATATTTTTGTTTTAACTTGTTGATAATTTTTTTAATTTAATTTTTAACCCAATGCTGCATGAATTATCAAGGAAATGACACAAATTTTGTGAAAACTTATTAAGCTTTATTTGGGGTTAAAAAAAAGTAATACGTAGAATTGTTTACATGTAATATTTTACATACATATATGTGTATTGTACATAAGGTACACCTCCCATTGAATCATTTTTTTGGTTTTCGATTTTTACAAAAACGGTTCAACTGATTTTTACCAATTTTTTGTATAGAGAATATTTTAAAACGGTTTATATCAAAATTTTCATTAATTTGTTTTTTGACAACATAATAATTCGAAAACGACTTGGTCGGTTTTCATTAAACGTAGCACTCAGCAGTTTTTTGACATTATCTAGCAGATTTTAAATACAAATTTTTTCTTATAAACATAAATAGAAGTACCGTTATTTTAAATGTTTTAAAACCGGTATTGAAAATCCCACTTTTCTCAAAAACGGCTACTACGATTTTGATTAAAATTTTTGTGTGAACTAATATCAGAATGATCTACCATATTATTGGTACCTCTCATAGAAGCATTTTTTTGGTTTTCGACTATCTATAATATATTGTTGAACCAATTTTAATGAATTTTTTTACAAAAAAGATCCTAATAAGTTTGAATAATATTTCATATCAAAATTTTCAAAAAATCAAATTTTGGATTTTTTTTAAAAATTTCAAAATAATATTTTGGAAAATCGATATTTCGAAAATGGGTATATTATATTTTTTCAAAACTATTTTTTTAGCTCCGCACTACTAAAAATTAGCGTACCAATTTTTTGTTTTTAAAAACATATTCTTTTTAATCATTTTGGTAATACATATATATCTATATGGCAATACTAACTAATAACTTTTACTAGGTGTCATAAAACATAGGCTGCCATAGCTTATTAATTTGTTTAAATCAGATGACTATAAGTTTTTACCCACTCCCTTAAAATAATAGGCACAATGATCGCACATAATAAGAGCAAGGACGTGCGACCCAGTCCTGAACTTTGTTTTATTATTTTTTTTTTTTCAATAAATTACCTATCCATACAAAAATATAAAACTTTCTATAGAAAACATTAATTGGTTTGAAATTCCATAAAAACGAATTCCATGACATTTTATTTTTCAGCCAAAAACACATAAGAAAAAAAAAAGAAATAAAAATTAATTACATATTTTTTAATCGATAAGTAGTAATAAAGGATACCAATATTTTTTTATCTATATGCAGACCCTAACAATTCCTTTCCCATAAACGATATTATGCTCCTAATATACACCGACCCGACCGCACCGCACGGCACAGGAAAAAAAAAACAGACCATATGTGTTCTGTGCGGGGATGACGATTAAATGATGTGACTTTTTGTTTTATCCTTTTGTCCATCATTTTCCTGTCGCACATCATCCAAACCAAAAAGGAATCTCATTCGATTAAGGCAATAAAGTGAAAAACAAACAATCCAACAAGGAGGATCAACAACATCCTACCTGTTGTTTTGTGTGTTGTGTGCTTGTGCGCCTTTATAGTGCTGTGATGCACGGTGTCCTCCACCTACAGATACTCCTACCTGTTGTCTGTTTTACTGCTGTTTTTTTTTTTCAATTCTTGTCGATCTTTATCATCGATTGGCGGCAGCAGGAGCGGCAAAATATACTTCCAGAGCAACATTCAGCTGAGGAGGAACATTATACAAAAAAGGACACGCCGCGTCCGTCTGTCATCGCCCACAACACGATCAATAAATTTGTCCCCTGTTTGACTTGAGTCCGGTTTTGTTTTTATTCCTCTATTTTTGTTTGTATGTGAGTTGATGGGACAGTGTTGTTTTTGTTGTAGGAAGGATTTGAAGAAGGAGAGGACACGAAGGAAAAAGAAAATACAGGAACAGTGGCCGAGATTACTCCGAAAACAACACAGTTAAGTTGACAAAGTTGGACCTTGTGTCGTTTTAGTGTTTGTTTGTTTTTTTTTTTTTTTTTGTGATCCACTTTTGGCAAAAAAGAAGACCTAATGTTGTTAGCTGTCTGCAGCCTATTCGAAGCCTATTTAGTCGTACACTTTGTAAGGACAAAATCGACAGAGTCTCCCACATATACTCTCTCTATACCTATACTCCGACAGACCTGCAATGATCATCGAAGGAACAACAACTGGACTGTAAAAAATCATTCGCATACCACAAATAGAGAACAGCGCAGTGGTGGCGGCGGCGGTGTTGGTTGGAAGGCCGGTCCATCTTTTTCACATATCGATGGATGATAGGCGAACCTTTATGTACAGCCGGTGATGGTGAAGCTGTGTTTTTTTTTGTTTCAGTGGTCGGTCGTTAAATTATCTCGCTGATCACAAATCACTGACTTTTACAGTGCGGTGATATTTGTTTTATGACACCGGAGATGAAATGCAGGAGGACAAGATTCAGGTATATGTACAACGGCGAGATCTATTGTGGGCTTTGATCTTTTGCCGCCCTAAATATGCGCTGATATATACGGGTGAAGGTGGGTAAATATAGTAAGGGTAAGGAAAGAAGCATGGATAGGATTTTCATTTTATATAGGATAGTGCAAGAAGTGGTGCAATGTTTTTCTTTTTTTTTTTGAAGAATGAAGTTGCTTTTTGTGAGATTCATCATCTGATGGGGAAAAACGATCATTTTACATAAATTTGATGAAAAGGAGTTCATGAATCTGTTCTGTCAATATCGTGCTGAGTATTTATTGAGTTTTATATCATTAATCATTTTTCCATAGCACAGTTTTTTTCGCACACTTCAAAACCTAGAAACAGAAGAATTTTTAACAAACTAGAATAACTAATGAATTATGCTTCTTTATTTTGAAAGGAAATTTCGCACTCCACACTTCGCAATTCACACTCCTCACTTCGCGCAAAGCACTACTCCATACTTAGCAAATCTCACTTCGAATTTTGCACTGCACATTTCGCATTGCATACTTTGCATTCAATATTTGGCACTCCACAATTCAAACTCCCTAGTTCGCACAAAGCACTTCGTACTTCGCACACCATTTGCATTGCATTCTATCTTTCCACTCCATATACTTGGCACTCCGCAATTCAAACTCCCCACTTCACATAAACCACTTCGTACTCCATACTTCACACACCGCATTCCAAACTTCGCATTTCACACTGCGCACTTTGCATTCCATACTTTATACTTCCCACTTGGCACTTCGCAATCCGCACTCTCCGTTTCGCACTAGCACTCTGGACAAAGCACTTCGTACTCCACACTTCGCACTACACACTTCGCAATTCGCACTCCGCATTCCAAACTTCACACTCCACAATTTGCACTTCGCAGTTTGCACTCCACATTCCGACTCCATGCTTGCCACTGCCCACTTTTCATTCCATACTCTGCACTCCACACTTGACACTCTGCAATTCACACTCCCCGCTTCGCAATTCACACAAAGCACTTCTTACCACACACTTCGCATTCCAAACTTTGCATTTCACACCGAATTTTGCAATTCGTACTCCAAACTTTGCACTTCGCACCGCATTTTGCAATTCGCCCTCAGCACTTCAAACTCCGCATTTCGCAAAAAGAAGCATGCAACTCGTTTATTTTATTTTTAATTGCTAAAATAAATCTGAAAAGGTTTTAAACTCAAAATAAACCTGATTTTTGTCTTAAAATTTTGTATTGCAACTTGTACCTCCAGAAAGTGATTTAAATGATATTCAAATTAGAATATTTTAATATTTCTCAAATGTGGTATATTATAGCGCCACTTGACCTGTTCTAGATGAGAAGAATCTTTTAAACGAATCATGAAACATGAGCGTTGCTGTGTTGTGTTGTGTTCATCTGGCAATTGAAACGTTTTCCAATTATCACAAAGCCAGATTCTGTCCATCAGAGTCCAGAATATGCAACTTACAATAATTATGAATAACATAAGTCACGCATGAGATCACTTTTGATCTGGCCCATTCGCTCTTGGTATAAGATCATTTGAGATAATACATATGTATCTATTCTAGAAATAGAAATAAAAATTATTAAAGAGACACAGAGGGAGCTGAGAATTGGCAGAATAGAATCCAATCAATGCCTGTTGCTGCTGGAGATCGCGGTGGTGCACTAAGGACAATCAATGCAGGTGTTACCGCATATAATATAAGGAGTACTCGTATATATAGGTACATATCTGACACCTATACTTGGCGAACGTGCATAGAGCTTGCACATTAGCGTCAACAAATGAGATCAATATAATAATTATGCCGCGCGCAGCCTTGAAGTCGTGTCTTCATCATTACCTCTTTCCGACTACTAGCCTACGTATAGCGTGCAAAACTGAAACTGAATGCAACAGAAGGGGCGGATAGAACTCCAACTGTGATCATCCAACGGCGAAGAATGGAACTATAACTCTATTCAAGGATGCGCGCGCGCGAACTCCCCAAAAAGGTCTCGCCAGGCTATCGACTGCAATTTACAACTTCACATGTTCCTCCACATCCATTGCATCGGTCGCAAATATATACATACATATATGAGCGACGACGACGAAGACGACGCGCCCTAGTATATAATGTAACGTCTTAATGCGAAAAGTTTCGCGTATCGAAATTGAATGAGGAAATATCATTATCATCGGCAGCATCATCATCAGGCTGGCACCATCATCGCCATCACCATCACCACCATCAGCGTCAATGTGGCGTGGCAAAAACAGTATATATTCGATCCATTCAGCCAGTTCACTGCGAAGTTGTGGATCCCCCATCTGATCAAGCGATATATATAAACAGCAGCTATAGCTGGTAGCGATTCGAAGGTGCCTCTAGGCTTTCAGGTGGCATGGATGGCGGTTGGCCGGCCGGCGGCGTGGCAGCTTAAGGAAGAGCGAGGCGCGCAGACGCAACAAATAAAAATTACTAATTTAGCACACAGAGTGTGAGTGTCTGCCTTTATCAAAAACTATCTCGATACAATAGTTCATGGTTGGCAGACAGATATGTATAACGTGCGGACGCTCGCAGTAGACTCAGCTCAAGCGATGCAAATTGCTGCAGAAAGAGATCGATTGCAGAGCTCTAGAAGATATATATCTGGGGGCACCACCAGCTACATCAACCCAGCGCTACGTACATAAAACTATATCGAGATGTGGGAATAGGCGAAGTTGTGATGTGTGAGAGTGCGCGTGCACCCCATCTCCCAGATGGATGACTCGGAACGGAAGCTCTATTGGGGTCTTAGATGGTTTAGTTTGATGTTTTTTTTGTTGTTACATTTATTAACCAAATGGGCTTTTGCAATCATAATTGAAGGAGTGCAATAGCGCAGTCAGTAGAGGGCAACTTACGTTGGAGAAGCAAAGAGCATATTGATATCTTTGATTTGTGATACTTGTCCTGGTGTATGCAGGTGTTTCTGTCTACGACCAGAGCCATTTTTCCAGGGTTGCTTAATGGAAACGATGATGGTGTTGATATTGGAAAAGTGGAAAAGTAATTATTTTTATTTATGTACAGAAAAAGATCGAATGTGTTATAAACCAATTTAGGAAATATTTATTGGTAGTCCCAGTGTAAAATAATTTCATGAAATGGCCCTCAAGAATGTCGCGTAAAACAAATATGGGTTAGTTGCCAAGAATGAAACGGGAACGTAAAATTTACTGCCGAATCGATTTCAGTAAAAAATTAATGAAAAATCAAAATAAAGTTTTTGCATGAGCTCTTTTGTTTATTTTACCAATTATGAATAGTTCCAGATAACTTAGGTTTTTAAAATTATTTTGGTATGCATTTTGCTTTAATTTTACAAATTCGTTTTTAAATTTTGATAATATGAAATATCGGTTATTATATGCATAAGTGTTTAACTGAGTCGTCATATAGGGCTCTTGAAAAAAATAGCCATTTGTTTAATGTAGCGAAAATGTTTAAATGGAAAAATAAACAATGTATCGCAGATCGCTTATAAGAAAAAAATAAAATATAAAATAAAGTCCGCACACACTACTTGCTTTTTTCCACGGCCATATTTTGGTTTTAAAGCGTGATCATCTCAAACATGATCAAGACACGAGAAAGGTCTTAGTCACGTCTTTGGATATCGGGACATACTACCTCAAAGCATTAGGGAAATTAAATTTAGAAATTTAGACCTTAGACATTTTTTTTTTGGATTTATAGAAAAGAGGTTCTAATTTTTTTTTTTTTTTAAACTTGATAATTCGAAAACGGCTTTGTCGATTTATATAAAACTTTGCATAACAATTTTTTAACATTTCATTTCATTTATTTATTGTATAATTTTACTCTGTAAGATAAAATATCTTATAAACTAGAGCAAATTTCAGTATCTTAATACTATTTTTACAAAAAATGTGCTTTGTATAGATTATCTAGCAGATTTCAATTAAAATTATTCTTTGGGTCAAAAATAACGGTACCTCCCATGTATAACTGTTTGTAATTTTCTCAAAAACGATTAAAATTATTGCATGAGCTAATATCAGTCTGATCTACTTTTGGAAAAAAAAATGTTATCTATTTATTAAAAAAGGAACCTCTCATTAAACCAGCTTCCATCTATCTCATTATCTGTTAAACAATTTTAATGAAATTTCTTACACAAGTACACAGTTTTTACGAATAATGTTGAGTAATAATGCATATCAAAGTTTAAAAAAAAAAAACAAATTTTGGATTTTAGAAAAATGTTCAATATTATTTTTTCTTAAAAATATTTTAAACATTTTATACATACAAAATCAGTTTTTACTTGCGACATATATGTAGGTACTATATGGCAAGTTATGCAATCGAAAAAATATCGAACTCGAGATTTTGATTAAAGTTGACATTACGATGGTAGCGAAATTGAAAAAAGTGGGTCTCGCAATTCTGTCTGTCCTTTTGGATGTAGCCTAAACGGATTTTCTTTAAACTTGGTACTTAGCATTTTTTATGCATTCCCATTTTTTTTTTTAAGGTCAAAAGTAACAGTAGGTACCTGCCGCACAAATTTTTTTACCAAATTATGAAAAACTTATTTTTCTCAAAAACGTGCCCACGACTTTTTTTTTTAAAGTTAAATAATTTTTTTTTACAAAAATGCTACCATTTAAAAAAAATTCGGGGAAAAAATGGTTTTAAATGGTACCTCTCATAGAACCTTTTTTTTTATTTTCAATTATCTCATTATCTGTTGAATCAATTTTAATGAAATTTTTTACCCAAAAGCTACTAATAAGTTGGAATAATATTGCTTATCAAAATTTTCAAAAAATCAAATTTTGGATTTGGAAAAATTTCAAAATTATATTGTGTTTCAAATCATGGCAAAATTGATTTCATTGTTTGAAATCATTGTTTCTTAAAAAGGGCTATTTATTTTTTTTTAATATTTGTGTTTCAAATCATAGCAAAATTGATTTTTTTAATGTTTCGAATCATTTAAATTGTAAAACAAAACAAACAAAAAAAAAACTGGCTATTTACCTATATTTATTTTTTGTGTTTCAAATCATGGCAAAATTGAAGTTTTTATGGTTCAAATCATTACAATTGGAAAAAAATGTTTATATGAACTGATCATTAATATTTAAATTTTTTGTGTTTTAAATCACGACAAAATTGTATAACTTTTATGTAAAAAAAACCATACAAAATTGTGTTATTTAGCTTATTTTTTATAATTCATTAAGGTTATCAAATATTCAATTATTATACATAGTTGCAAATTGTCAAGTAAAATTATTTGCAAATTGTCAAGTAAAATTATTACAAAATACAAATAGTAATTTAATTCCTTACATTAAAAAAAAAAAAAACTTTCATAGTGTATAAACGTTTAATTAAAATGTCTATCAGGCAGACGGCAACAAAGCCATGTCCTTATATTCTTAGCTTTAAGTTATTGTAAATTTTGCATCGAAATAAAGAATTATATCTATCTATCTATCTATCTATTTTGAAAATTCGATATTCCCAAAATAGGTGGATGATTTTTTTTCGAAATTATTTTTTTTAACTCTGCATAAATTAGTACTATTTTTTTTTTTGTTTTTTAATATTTTCAAAATTTTATATATAAAAATTTAATTTCTCAAAAAAAACGCTCCAACGATTTTTGAAAATTTATTCTCATAATCGCACATAGGAGCAAACTCGTGCAACCCGATCGTGCATTTATTTTTTTTTTTTGAATTTGTTAACATTTCGCAAGTGGGAGTCAAACTTTTCTTTATCCATGAATATACATTAAAGATCAGGTGTAGCTGATTCCAGTTCTGTCAATCATACAAATCTTGCAGAATAAATTTCAACTTATATATAAAATCCCCCACAATAGCTAGAAGCCTGCTTCAAGATTCAACGACTCCCACCTGAGATTTCTCCATTGTCTTGCACTTTACACATAATAACATTGCCGCTACTCTTTTGATGATGCTGCAAACTTTTGAGCTCTTGAGCTCCTGTGTTATTGAAAGATATTATATACTAACGTCAAACTGACGGATATATAATTTGTAGATCATCTGACGCGCGTTCAAAATGTGTATAAGCTGAGATTAGAATCAAAAGTTAAATAATAGACATCGATTTACTATTGAAGGCGGTTTTTGTGATGCCATTATATTGATCGTCCTTGATAGCAGCCTATACTGCCACGGCCGGATAGTCTCCTCGATGGACTCTATACAATTGCTATTGTATTCGATGTTTCATAGATCAGCGGGTTTAATCATAATTATTTGCAGGAGGTTAATCTTTTCAAGTGCTAATTTTAACTAATGGGTGATTTTTTAAGAGGTTTAGAACTTTAAAAAAAAAAAAACACAAAAAATTCGAAAAAATGAATGAAATATTTATTTGAATCGATAGTTTGAACCTTGCAATTTAATGTTTAAAGATAATTTCATGCAAATGTTGACCGCGGCTGCGTCTCAGGTAGCCCATCCGCTGAGTCCAATTTTGGCATACTCTTTCACACATATCGGCCGGTATCTCACGAATGAATGCATGGATGTTTGCTTCCAGTGCGTCAATCGAAGCGGGCTTGTCCCTATAGACATTAGCCTTGACATACCCCCACAAAAAATAATCTAATGGTGTCAAATCGCACGATCTAGGCGGCCAATTGACCGGCCCGAAACGTGAAATTAACTGTTCACCAAACTCGCCTCGCAATTGCGCCATTGTTTCGCGTGCTGTGTGGCATGTGGCACCGTCTTGTTGAAACCACATATCATGCAAGTCAAGAACTTCCATTTCGGGCAAAAAAAAGTTTGTTATCATCGCTCGGTAGCGTTCACCATTGACAGTAACGCTGCGATTCGCATCATCTTTGAAGAAATATGGCCCAATAATGCCGCCGGCCCATAAACCGCACCAAACAGTGGCTTTTTCGGGATGCATTGGTAGCTGTTGCAATGCTTCTGGCTGATCTTCACTCCAAATGCGGCAATTTTGCTTATTTACGTACCCATTCAACCAAAAATGAGCCTCATCGCTGAACACAATTTTTCGATAAAAAAGCGGATCCTCGGCCAGCTTTCCAAGAGCCCATTCACCAAAAATTCGGCGTTGTGGTAGGTCGGCTGGCTTTAGTTCTTGCACCAGCTGTATCTTAAAAGGCTTTACGCCCAAATCCTTCCGCAAAATTTTCCACGTAGTGCTGTAACAAAGGCCTAACCGCTGGGAACGGCGCCGAATCGACATTTCGCGGTCTTCTGTCACACTAGCTGATACGGCCGCAATATTTTCTTCACTACGCACAGTACGTAAACGTGTTGGTGGTTTAATGTCCAACAAAGTAAATTTGGTGCGAAATTTGGTCACAATCTTCCGAATAGACTGCTCAGAAGGTCGAGAATGCCGACCATAAAATGGAAGCAGCGCGCGATGAACATTTCGAACCGAGCACGAATTTTGATAGTAAAATTCAATAATTTGCAAGCGTTGTTCATTTGTAAGACGATCCATGGTTAAATTGCAAACCAAACTGAAGCTGTTTGACAGTGACACAAGGTACTAAACACACGTCAGCTGTCAAAACCAGTGTTGCCAAAACCAAACCAGCTAAAAAATCACCCGTTATCTTCTCGTGCCACATCACATATACACACGTGCAAATACATTACGATGTTAAAAGTCATTTCTTTAGAGTAAGAAGATTCAATAGTATAAATCATTTATAGAATTCTGCAATGAATGACTATAACAAATTACCCCCGCGAAGTCGGAATCGGAAGAGTTCCTTTGAAGCCACCATCGCATCGCTGAAAAGGTGTGATTGTATACACTCTTTTCATTCATCACTTTCTTTTAATTGTTTCTCTGTGGTGTAACTTGGGGGTAATTTTGTTTTAATGGAACTGCCTCTCTTAAAAAAAAAACAAAAAAAAGTCAAAGTCCCCTCAGGACAAAAAGTCTCTAATGATAGGTTTTAAGAATTTTTGTGAGTATGTATATACCCAAAAAGTAGTCAATTAATAACGACCTCTATATAGCCCTCGAAGAGTATACTATGGAGATATCACATCATCTGCACTGCATTGTAGGTATAGGTATGTAATACGTAGGACAACCCAACAACGCAGTAAAGGGTAATCCATAACCATTTGTTTCGAGCCCAACCCACAATTCAAAAGAGAGTGCTACCAGAAAAGTATTTTGCATCTTATTATTATGAAAGATTGTATACCTACATACTTTCCCATCTCTGAAACCTGTGTAGAGTGGTGTAGACTTGCAAGGTATTTTCGGTCATATGGACAATTTATAACCGAAAGTAACTCGAAAATATTATAATGTACCAACGTGAGCCCTATAATTTAGATCCAGCAGTTTGTACACTACAAATTGGATCACTGACCGCGGAAGTGATCTGGGGAATCAAAGCTGGGGGCGAAGCCAAATTATTATATTGGGAACACATCATTATCATATTACTGCATCCTGGTTCCTGTGAATGGGCTTCTTCCTTGATGGAGTCACGATGCGATGGTGTAGTTTTTTTTGTTTTTTGTTTTTCAGTATTATCGATTAAGAGAATAATTTGTTCAGTTATACCAGGCCACCCATGTAAGGGGGGCCAACGAAATTAATATAGTGGGACAGTTTTGTTCATAATTTACAGAAATTTAGTATTTGGTTGCGTAGGTACGTGTGATATAATTGATGTGTGTAGAGAAAGTAAATCGGCGATCATTGATATAACTTTTAGCAGCAAATAATAAATTTTGAATGTCTTAAAGTTTTAGGTGGAGAATGTTTGGTCGAAAAATTATTTTCCTTTAGGGGAATTTTAGAGAATCCACATAGAAGAACTTTTTTATTCAGTAAACAATTAAATGAGAACTGAACATTTAACTATTAAAACAGAGTTTATAATCCGATTGATGAATATATACAGAAAATAATAATGAATAGGTATCGATAGATACATTTTTTTCTTTCAATAAATTTTTGGATTTTGCTGATATAGGTTAGGTTAGGTTGAAGTGGCTGTCTGCGGAGAACCGACACACTTAGACTAATTGTTGGCCCATTGTGATACCACATGGATCTGGGAAAGCTTTTTCATTACTCAGTTAAACCATTTTGAGCTTCTTATAAAGCGTGCAAGATTACTTGTGTCTCCTAGATTCAAAAACAACGTATTCCACTTTTTCTAGTTTTGAGATATTTAAAAAAAACGTATTTATAGACGAGGCCTTATAGAATCTTTAAATAAAATTGTTTGTATGTTATTGTTTAGATCTTCAATCCTTACTGCATATCATTTTCCTTTGGCAGTTAAAGCGTCTTTAAAATATTTAACAATGCATTTTGGAGTACTGTTGTTTTAAAAGTTAGTAAATAGAATAAACGCGTTTTGAAATTTTCTTTTTGGAATAAATTGTTTTTGATAATGAAACAGATACAATTTTGTTTAATTTTTTTATTAAGTTTAGATTTAAAAAAAAGTAAATTAAATTAAATAAGAAATTAACAAAGCCGTAAAAATTAAAGAAATTCATATATACATACTTACCGCTCTACTTTAGCTAGCTGACGCTTTCTATTAGCAACATTTGCTTCTTCTTTTTTTTTTTTGCGTGGATATGTAGTAAGAATAGGTGATTCAATTGATTCCATGTCCACTTTTTATTTCAATTGCATTCGCACTTTAAGTACAAATAATCGAAATAAAAATAATATTAAATGCATGCTTTAGTTTGACAGTAATCGATTTTCGCGCCAAAACTTGGAATACATTTGTTTTGATTCAAACAATAAAAAACATTTGATTTTACTTTGGAATAGAGCTACTTCGATTATAAAGTGGAATAGAGTTGTTTTTATTCAATACGTTGTTTTTGATTCTAGGAGATACACTTATAGAAGCATTTGCTAGATCACTCATATCGTTGTAGTAGAAGTCTCCCAGATGGAGTCTACGTCTGTGTGACAGAGCAGGACAGGTACAAACAAAGTGAGGAATTGTTTCCTCCTCTTCCTCATCCATGCAGCTTCTGCCGAAATCATTAGAGTGGACGCCTAGTAGCATGACAGTGTCCGCTTATGAAACCTATTACGGAGCTAATGTGCAATCTGCTTAAAGATATCAATTGCTTAGAGCGTTTCAGATCCAGCGTTGGCCAGATTTGTTTTGTCGCCAAGCTGTGAGGTTTTTCCACGTAAGGTTTGTGTTCTTTGTATCATCTTGCTTTAGCATAATATGTTCAAAAGTAGCGATAGGTATATACCAATAGTTGTCTTATCTGGTAGTATAAGTACTGTTTTTCCACTTTTAGCGAGTTCGTCAGCTTTATAGTTTCCTGGAATGTCCCTGTGGCCCCGCACCCGACAAAGGTGAATGTTGAACTGCTCCACCATCTCAATGAGAGATGATCGACAGTTTTGGGCTGTTATAGAATTTGTAGAAGCAAAGTCCAGATATTTTATGGCAGCTTGGCTGTCTGAGAAGATGTGGATATCAGTAGTTGATATCATGTTTTCCTTAAGCCAAGATAAAGCTTCTTTAATCGTTAAAAGTTCCGCCTAGAACACGCAATTATATATAAAATTTTTAAAACATTTTTTAGAAAAAAAAATTGGTACCCCATTTTTTAGAATTTATTTATGCGAAGTTAAAAAAATAATTTTGAAAAAAATTCATTTACCCATTTTCGAAATATCGAATTGTCAAAAAAAAAAATATTTTTAAATCCAAAATTTGATTTTTTGAAAACTTTGTTGTGCAATATTATTCAATAAATTTTAAGCACTTATGTAAAAAAATTCACTAAAATCGGTTCAACAGATTATGAGATAGGTAGTCGAAAAATAAAAAAAAAAAATGGTTCTATAAGAGGTAGTATTTTTAAACGATATATAGTTTTTGTTTTCAATAATATAGTAGATCGTACTAATATAGAAAAGTTCACATAAAAATTTTAATAAAAATTGTAGGAGCCGTTTTTGAGAAAAATGATCTTTTCTATTATGGTTTTTAAGCATTTGTATGGGAGGTACCGTTAGTTTTGGTTATAAGAAAAATTTGTATTTAAAATCTTTTAGATAATGTCAAAAAACTGCTGGGTGCTAAGTTCAATAAAAATCAACCAAGTCGTTTTTGAAGTACAGTAGAATCTCGGAAAGATGAACGGTTCTATAAGATGAACAGTTCGGAAAGATGAATGAAATATTTTCATCCTTCAGTGCTCAAGAAGATGAACGAGTGCAATTTTGTACTCAAAAAGATTAACGCTAAAACAGTTGAACTGTTTTTTGAAAATCAAATAAAAAAAATGGTTCTATGAGAGGTACCATTTGAAACCATTTTTTCACCGATTTTTTTTTAATGGTAGCATTTAATAATTTTCATAATTTAATAATAACCTACCGTTATTTTTTGTTTAAAAAAAAATATATTACAGGAATGCCCAAAAAACCCAGGCACCCAGTTAAAAGAAAATCCTGTTTAGGCTACATACGAATGAACAGACTGATAGACAGAATTGCGAGACCCACTTTTTTCGACTTTGTTATCATCGTAATTTTAAGTTTCATCAAAATCTCGAGTTCTATTTTTTTTTAAGAATCTACACATTGGCATACATCGAGTACCTATGTATATGTATGTATGTATCGCAAGTAAAATTCAGTGTGGAGAAATGATTTCACAGTTAAGTTGCAATTTGTATCAATTTTCAAATATTGAGCAAGTACATGCGACCCAGGCTTCTTTTTCTTCTAGCATTCTTGGTGTATTAATATGCAGCCAATACCACCTCCGCCATTTAAGAGAAGACTCGCGAAAACCTTTTTTTTTTAACCTTCTTTCTAACAATGGAGCTTGATTTTATTCATTTCCGTTACTGTTACTGGGTATGTTGTAGATAGGTAGATATATTTCATAAAACCGAAAGTAACCATATGTTGCGCACAAAACTTCCATTCTCTCTCTCTCTCTTATATTTTACAAAGCCCACTTTGTGAATACGACATTTATAGCTTTGCATTTATAGAGTTTTCCATTCATTTCGGTTAAACGATGATAAAGTGCAAGAAAAAGGTAGCAAGTGCGCGATGGCACCTGATGACATCGTATATATAGCATCATAGCAAGCAAACCCTTTGAACAAAAGCCGAACCATTTATGTGTGTTGTAACACACAACACACTATACTTGGCTATATGCATACAGTATACAGTAAGGTTGAAGAGTTACCAACCATCACCTACAACGATATCGCCAGGGACCTGCCCAAAAGTGTCGGCACATTCACCACTCGATGCAAGTGCAACCAGCCAGCTAGCCGACCGACCGGCCGGACCGGACCATTGAAGCTTATTCAGCCAAATAGTTTTCTAGGAATCGAACAAACGGTCATAGAAACCGCACCATTAAACCATTTTGTGTGATACGTTTTTTAGCCACAAAAAAAAAAAAAAGTGTGCGGTGAAGGTGGTGGCCCGGGACGATGCCAACCAAACGACACGGCAACTGAAGCTCTTGCGATGGCGTCACGCTTTATTGCATACACTCTGTTATACATATATATATGCTATGTTTTTTGAGACCGCATGCGAATACGAAATGTCAGGAATTTTAATCCCTCATTCATGTCGCGTTGGGCCGCGAACAATAGGTCGCGTTATATGCTGTGCTGTGATGCTGGATATGCTGTCGTCCTCTATATTGAATAAAAATTGTAAGCAAATATTGAAAGGATGCCGCAGTATAGTACCTGTATTCACGACCATCAAGAGATGTAACCTGATGGAGCTACTGATGATGCTTGCAACTAAGTTGTTGGAGA
Source organism: Epistrophe eligans (assembly GCA_951394125.1). Taxonomy (NCBI): domain Eukaryota; kingdom Metazoa; phylum Arthropoda; class Insecta; order Diptera; family Syrphidae; genus Epistrophe; species Epistrophe eligans. The sequence goes on from OX596029.1 coordinate 36,567,390, forward strand.
AATTGTGGGAGAAGATATTATTTGCTTTGATGTTCCCTACTGTAAGTTTTATAAACAGAATTGTATGGTAGTTTTTTTTTTTTAAATTGTGTTCGAATAATGTTTTTGTTTAAATTTTGATTGACCTGATGGGCTTAAAAAATACAACTTGCCAGAATGTAAATTCAAGTATATGCAAGCACTTAGTTAGTGAAATTATAGCTGTAACAATTTTGTCGTTTTCAAAGTTTTATTGGAAATATTTTGAGAATCAAACCATGTTCAAGCTTTTGGTTTTCAGTTTTGAAAAGATCTTGAAAATATAAGAAGAAATTTTGAAAACTTACCACCTATTGCAGAATATGGCGCTTGAAACTTGGAAATTGGCACTTATTTTATTTAAATAATTATTTTATTTAAATTTGAAACTTTTCAATTGATACTTGGCACTTATCTCTCGGAACTTGGCTTCCAACACTTGACACCTGTGTACCTGATACTTGACAGTTTTCACTTGGCACTTGAAACTTGATACTTGGCAATTACAACTTAATACTTTCCACTTGGCACTTGACAATTGATACTTTTTACATGATATTTGGCACTTAGCACTCGGCTCCTGAAACTTGACACCTCGGTACCTGGCACGTGACCCCTTTTCACTTGGCACTTGGAATTTGGAACTTGACACGTGGTATTTGCCACTTGAAACTTAACACACTTGACACCTAGCACCTGACACTTGAAATTTTTTACTCCACATTTAGAACTTGAAACACATCACACTTGGCATATTGCATTTTGCACTTGGCATTTGACACTTTTCATTTGATACTTGTTTCTTAGCACTCGGCATTTGTGACACTTGATACTTTTCACATGATACTTGGTACTTGGCACTCGGCACTTGACTCCTGACACTTAACATCTGGGTACCTGACACTTGACCATTGACACTTGACGCTTCTCACTTCTCACTTGGCACTTAAAACTTAACTTACTTGACACCTAGTACCGACTTGACACTTATAAGTACTTGACAATTGATACTTTTCACTCGACATTCGAGCTAGACACACCACGCACTTGGCATATTGCAATTGATATTTGACACTTTTCACTTGATACTTGGGTATTAGCAATCGGCACTTCGTCCCTGACACTTGACACCTGACACTTGATATTTTTTACTTGGCACTTGATACGTGGAATTTGGAACTTGACACTTGGCACTAAAAACTTAATTAGCCAGTTCAAGTTTCTTAAGCTGACTGAGATCTCTGAAATCTGAACGTAGTTCCTCAGTGAGATTCCTAACTTTTGCCATTGTTACGAGTCTAGGGTACCCAGAGGCATTACTTTGGTGTTGGGAACAGGGCTTTGGCATGCTTGCTTTCAGCTCGACTTACCTCGAAGGATGGGGGCGGTTCTTGCCCCTTCCCATACACCTCCCACTCGGCTAACAAAATTAACATGCCTTATTATGGGGATAGGGTAGGAAAGGAAGGTATCTATTGCAGGAATGTAATGGAAAAAGAAAAGGATAATAAAAAAGGGAATGAAAATTGCGGATATGTACAAGTTTGGTGACCTATGCCACTGTCTGAAAGAAAGGATGGGGTTGGAATCGATATTCTGTTCAAAAGTAAGAAAATTGTATACTAAGACTAATCTTAATTCTAAACCCTTACAAACTAAATCTATATCCTTTTTGGATATAATGAAATTTTCATCACGAAATACTTAAACCCTAATCTAAACCTAGCTAAATCTAATCAAAAAAAAAATTCCTTAATTTTTCCCACAAACTGCACGACATCCACCCCACTGTCTCTCCCAGACAATGGTTCGTCTATCAGGAGCCTTGACTGGTGTTGCTGTCAGAAGTTGGCCTCCCACCCTTGTATATGAAATACAACCAAAGTCATCTCCTTGGCCTGAATATTATAGGAGATGACCCCTAACTCGACCTCCAATCACAATCGTCGTGAAAGTACTTATCGTTACATCCCTAAGTCAAAGTTCGTTTTGTTCTCTTATGTCATGTCTATAAGTCGGTTGTTACTTTCTCTTCCAGAGAGACGGCCTAGTCAAGCCACCACACACCATTACAATTCCTTAGCAAGCCATAATTCAAAAATCAAAAACCATATATTTTGTACAAATTAACATTTCTTTAATTATATTAGTCATAGACCATCGAAATTTAATAAAGGAAAATCCAATTTATAAATATTTAAAAAAAAATCAAGCAAATTCAAAAATAATAAAAAAAAGCTGATACTGATATTTTTTGGATTCGCTTGCTCAATTATCTTTTGTCGCAATTGATCAAAAGAGATTGAGAGTGCTTTTAACTTCTAGCGAAGAATTCTTGTACAGATCTCTCATTCTCCTCAGTTAATCTGACAGAAATTTTCTCAGTGAAAGAACGTGAACTGGCTAAATACTTTTCACTTGACACTTTGCACTTAGAACTTGACACACCTGCAACTTGGTATTTAGCACTTGGCATTTGATTCTTGACGCTTAGCACTGCACTCGGCCCATGGTGCCCGACACTTGACACCTGACACTTGATTCTTGGCAGTTGAAACTTTATATTTTTCACTAGGCATTAGACACTTGACACCTGGCACTTGGATCCTGACACTTGGATCCTAACACTTGGCACTTTAAACATGAAACTTTACACTTAATAATTACATCTTGATATAATTCGCACATTGAACTTGACACTTTTTGACAATTTTTGTGTGGATACAGTGCAGATGCATCAGAGACGCACAGACCAACAGATAGTTCCGATGGTGATAACAACTATTTTTTTGAATTTCTTAAGTTAAAATCTTAAGTTTAATTAACACCTCGACATTTTTCTTTTTCTACACGAAACAAATTCTACATGCATAATATGTATAAAATGCCCTGTACAGCAATATCAAATTAATAACTGTCCATTTACTGAAACCTCGGGGATCTTTCAATTGGCACACTTAATTTTTTTTTTAAATTCAACAAACAACGTGGTAAAAATCTGTATATAACCATTAAAAATATAAATTCATAAATAAGAATCTAATTATTGAATTAGGCTGACCTTTTATGACCCCCTGACATTTTAGAAAGGTAATATCTTTTTTCGAAATTCCAAAAATAAATTGCTAAAATCCCAAACTTATTACTCCCTCCTGATAATAGAACATTTTAAACTTAAAAAATCCAGCACCTCTTAAAAAAAAAAAAAAAAAAAAAAACTTTCTATCTTTCAACATGACATAAATTGATAAATCTATGTTCATCTTTATTTTCCTTGTATCGTCACGGTCGTTTAATTAAAATGTGGAATTTTAAATACATACTTGCTCCCTAGATACAGTAGAAAAATTAAGATAAGACTAAAGTCCCAATAAAACGGCACAATAAAAGAAAACTATTTTCCATAATATATGTACATACTCGCATATGGAAGCTATATAGGTACCTACGGTACACCTATAATAAAAGATTGGTTAAAATAAAAATGTTCTTAATAGTTACCTATCATATTTGTTTTGCATAACACCTTCATAGAATTAAATTAAGATAAAGTGTAAAAAAAAAAAATATCAGCTTCGCATCCAATATTATAGCCCATATAGACCTCTAAGCCTACATATGTATAATGTAATCCAGTTCCATAATTCAAGGCCCAGGTGCTATGTAATTAAGATAGCTATCAGTCCCTGCTACTAATTCTCTACCGAAATAAGAATATGAATGGGCACTTAAGGACATGATTTTTCAACAATACAAAAAATAATATTGCATCTACACATAAACTACCTTACCTTTATACCTTTATACCTACAAAATCTACATATATAGAAGCCGTAAAAGACTGCGCGGTATCTTAATCTAAACTACCGTCTTCCTCAATTGTTTGCTTCCAAAATTTTTAGTTTTTTTTTTTATAAAAAATCAAAAATATCTTTTTTGTATAAATAGACAACCTCCAACACAAAGTATCTATACTATAACATCTATTAAAAAAAAGACAAAGTGCCTACTTAAGAGAATTCTTAATTTCAAAATTATTAAAAAGACGTTCCATTCTTCAGCCTTCTGTCATTCAAAAGAACATTTTTGTCTTAAAACCTATCTTGAGGGTATAAATTTGTTTCCAACCATCAAATGGAATACTACTGAGGAGTTGTTGGAGAAACTACTCCAACGCTATATTTTATAATATAACCAACACACAAGGTCTATACTGGTCTTTTAATTATTTGAATTAATAATCAATAAACTTCGCGCCAGCCATAAAGACAATTAGGAAAAAAAAACCGGAACGAATGGCCGACCATATCACCCGCTTCACCTGTATTTATATTTGTATATATGTACATTTATAATCATCTTTTTTGATCTACATTCTTTGTTGTGAATCGTTTTCCAATCGACTGCATTCCATGCCATGAACGACGGTCCAGGGGACTTATAAACCTACCTATATAGTCCCATCTCTATCTGTCAAAATGGTAATTAGGTGTCGATTGACGTTTTATCTCAAATGTCATTTTTTTTCTTCTTTAAAAGCATCATTCCATATGTAGTGAAATGACCAGCAGCAACAACGGTACAACAACAACCGTTCGTCGTCGCGTCGCATCGGACGGTTTTCCAATTTAAAATCGAATATATCACCAGTTATATTGTACCATATACCAACAAAAAAAAAAACAAAATCTCAAACGGAACGGGCCACATAAAGACTTGAAACAAAAAGAACAAAAACACGACACCTGCAGTTAATGTGGCAGGGGAACTATAATCAAACGAGTCCACGAGACATTTTGGTGGAGCAATGCGACCACGACAACGCGACGAAGACGATTCGACGAAATGCAGAACCCATATAGCTTGTTTGTTTTTTTTTTTTTGAGATTCCTCCTCCAACTTACTTTGACCGCAAATTAACCGATATCCACCAGAATTATAAAGAATGCTGCAGGTGGGTGCAGTGCAGTGCAATACAAGTGTCCCTCCTCACTTTGGTATGGTGAACCGGCCCTGTGGTTATAGAAAGTAAATCACCATCCAAATGAGACACAAACTGAATTCGTTGTTTATCGATGATGCCCCGTAACATTCCGAGGCCGACATTATTGTGGGTTCTAATTGGGACACACCACTCTGCCATTAGTAGGTATAATGTAGTTGGTAATAAAAGGTATTTCCCTCTCTTCCGCAGAGGCTGGTTGGTAAAATGGTAACCCCAAAGGCTTCTATTATATAGGTATACGGTATACCTAGAGAGGTGAGTATTCATGCGGGACCTAACATCGAACAAATAAATAACGAGTATCGCAATATTTGTGAAGTTAATTGGTTTGGGGAGCAAGCCCAGTTATATAGCGAGCGAGAGAGATAATAATATGGCTAATGGCAAATAAGTTCTAAATGACCACAGAGTCCAATGAAACAGAGCCGGAAACTTTTATAATGTAAGCCAAATTCCCACAAAAGTTTTATACATACAAATTAACTGGACAGTTAGGAGGTAAGTTAGGTTATAGGCAGAGTATATTTAGAACTTCAGTTTGATACAACCTGTGAGAATGAGTGTGAATTGAAGTCCTGCGGGATGTGATTTGACCTCGCATTTTGTGTTTTCTGAATTTGGGTTGTAATCGTTTTTTTATTGATTTATATATATTCGTGTGCAGATTATCTACCCTGAGGAGAGCGGATGATGTGCAATTGGATTCGTATAGTTTAATGGGTTTTCAAGTATAATTAGGTTGATTATTTGACATGTTTATTACTTCATTAAATAATTGTATAGTGAATGGTTCTCCGAGTAGTAAAATTAACATAAAATTCATTTTTAAAGATTTTATGAAGACTTTTATATGAAAAAAGAGATTCTTGTATGAATGATATGTACATTAGGAGGATAGGAGAATATATTGGATGGGTCTAAATCAGGCACAAATGAAGAGTTAATAATTTCATAATTTTTCCAGATTTTTATTTTCATTCCCTACTAGCGCAGTAAGCGGTTACTTATAATATAATTAAGCTACCTAGGTATATATTGTATGGGTGTTTTGCATAGGGGTCGAGAAAAGACAAAAATGGTATAGGAGAGGGTCTTGCATTTCCTCTTATTTAGGCGGAATGGGAAATTTTCTAAAAAATCGACTTGAAATAGAAATAAAATGCATGACTGGGTCGCACGAACTTGCTCTTATGTATGATCGCACTGGTTGTTTTAAAGTCTCAATAATTTTAAAAGATAAAAGAAATTTATTAGTTATTGGAGCGTATATTTTATCCCACCTGCCAAAAATATAGCCTAGTTTAAGGAAGTGACTACATAAATATGAACAATCTTTTTCTTCGCACATATGCATATGGAATTTACAGTTTAGGCTGAAAAAATGTAAAAAAATAAATAAAATTAGAAATAAATTGATTAAAAAAGTATCTGAAATTGATTTGACACCAACGCATTGTAGGTACACCAAGTGATTTCTTACACAAATCCCAATTTATAAGAATTTTTTTTTTTTTAAACGTTGGAGCGGTTTCTTAAAAAAATAGATAGGTACATTTGAATATATTTTTGAGAAAAAAAAATTGGAACGCCCATTTTTAGTACTTATTTATGCAGAGTTTAAAAATTAATTTTGAAAAAAATCAAAAAATTGTTGTTTTTTTTTAAATGAAAAATGTGATTTTTTGAAAATTTTGGTATGGAATGTTATTCAAACTTATTAGTGGCTTTTATGTCAAAAATTTCATAAAAATTTTAATTTTAAAAATGAGATAGTCGAAGCCCCAAAAAATGGTTCTACGGGAAGTACCATTTTTGAACGATGGATACATTTTTTTTTCAGCAATATGGGATCATTCTGATATTAGTTCACACAAAAATTTTAAACAAAATCGTACCAGCCGTTTTTGAGAAAAATGAGATTTTCAATGCCGGTTTTTAAACATTTCTATGGGGGGTACCATTATGCTGGGTGCTAAGTTTAATAAAAACCAACCAAGCCGTTTTTTTTCTCAAAAAAAAAAAAAATAATTTAATAAAATTAATTTTAAGGCAGCTACGGTTTTTTGTTTTGGTCTAAAAAAAATGAAAAAAACGTGCCCAAAAAACGCCAGGCACCATGTTTAAAAGAAAATCGACCCACCCGTTTAGGCTACAGCCGAAAGGACAGGACAGACAGAATTGCGAGACCCACTTTTTTCGACTTCGCTATCATCGTTATTTTAACTTTGATCAAAACTTAGAGTTCGGTTTTTTTACGAATGCATAACTTGCCATATTAGTACCTACATATATATCGCAAGTAATAATTTAAGTGATTTTTATTAGACATTTAATGTATAGAAATGTAGAATCGATAACTTATCTGCAACCAGATTAGTTTTACCTATAGATCAATTTATGGGTTAAATTTTAAAGCTGCTTTCGTAAACAGCACACAAGAATTTTAAAAAATTAAATCAACTCATTAAATATTTTGAACTAGTAGCTGTTTCTTTTGATTTTAAAATTACTGAAGCTGGAGTATTAAAAAAATTTATCTTTTAGTGCAAAAAAAAAGTGTTGATAACTTAACTTATTTCTACGTTATAAAGAGCAAAGTAAGTTATGGTTCTATACTTATTTTAAATTTATTTGACAATGACAGTGATATTTTTTTGACTTAAATTTAAATTTATTTGACAAAGAGGGTGATATTTTTTTCGACTTCTTAATTTTAACCAAAAACAAAAACAAAAAAAATATTTATCTTCGAAGTGGTCGGGTACCAGGTTGTTCCCTAAAAAAGTTTCCCCGATCACAGTCTTATCTTTCGTTCGATACCCATATTAGCCACTATTCCGATGAGATAGGTTCTCATAAAAAAAAGAAAGATTTTTTCGGGATGGTCAGGCATCAAGCATTTATTTTCTGATTTTTTTTTGCCCAACCAATAGTTTTAAAATCTACATGTAAAACTCCTCCCATTAGTAATAATTGTTTTCACAAACCCCATGAGATAGGTAACCATGCCAAAAATCAACACTGGAAGTGACCCTCTCCGGCGAAGCCTTCCCTGAAAAAGTTTATCTGACCAGTGCAGTGGTTTTGAAAATATTTCAAAAAGTTTTATCGATTGGTACCATTTGTATTTGATTGGTATCATTTGTATTATTCCGATGAGATTGGTAATCCGACGAACGGTCGCCTCCCGACCCGACTAAATAACAAGAGAGCATCAAGAAGTTTAAAATCTTCTCGTTGTGGAAGCATAACATTGCGTGCATCATAGAAATTGTCATCTGTTTTTAATTCTCTGCCACTCCTTCCTTCATATAATAGTTATGTCAATAGCTTTTGTCCCTGTCATCGAGTTTCTGTCCAGCAATATTCAACTGATGGAGAAAGGGCTTAAAAGGGCATGGTCTTATAACCCAAAATTAGGCTTATAAAATGTCCAAACTTCAAAAAAGAGTTTAGATAAAAAAAACTGAATTTTTCGATATTAAAGCATTTCCTAAAAATTAAACCATATAGCATAGGATAATTACCACGATTTTTGTATTTGATGGAAATATAGAAAGAAGGCAATTAATTGTTTTCTTTTCAATGCGTATTCGATAGATTTTATTTTCAAATTTATTAAATCCACAACAAAATTATAAATGAGAAAACTTCAATCTCAATTTTCGATCGATTTCAAAGCAAATAAAAAAATAAAATAAATAACTCCAATCCAAAATTTCGTGTATCTATATAGAACCAAACTTTGTTAAGCATAACTTTTTGTTTCCAAAATGTCTCTTATTTCAATAAACATTTACATATAATCCGATTGATAAGTAAATCTTATACAGTGCTCCAGCATTAACACCTTGATTATTATATTTATAAATAATATATACTTCAAATCTAAACTTAAATATCGAGTCCAAAAAAAAAACTTATCCGATTAAAAATAAATATTTGCATAATAAAGCGTACATTAATTCATTGCTTGACTTCAACTCTATTGACATTTCGTAGATTTATCAAAAGCCGCATATTAATATATTTAAGTTTGGAAAGAAATAATTTTGACCTCGTTCACACCGTGTGTCAAATTTATCCCTCACTCTAATTTTTCATATAGACTTACGCTTAGGTTGGTATAGCTAGCTACCCATGAAAATCTAAATAAAAAAAAAAACACAGCTATAGCTGTGTTGTGTAGACCCAATGCAATAAACTACCAATTTTTATTCGATGTTTATGAAAATTTTTGTGAAATCTTTGAAATAAACAACAAAAAAAAAACCTCAATCCGCATTTTGTCATTCCTCAACGTCAACAATAATATTATACTCATGCGTGTTAAAGTCTTTATTGAAGCTTGCGGGAGAATTCCTCTCTCCCTTCCTCTCCTGTGTTATGTTGAATTTCTTTAAACTGCGACTTTATTTAGTTATGGTTGTGATTCTGTTATAAGTCGAACTCTTAAACGCCGAGATTTTGGTCAAAATACAAAAAAAAAAAAATGCTAAGCGAGTTAGCTCGCCAGACAAGATGTCTCGCTGTCGCTGTCGTGAATTTCAGAGTTTGATTATGGTAAAACAGGTGCACATCAAGATCATCGCCCGAGTGCGGGGAAAATATAGCTTTCAGGTGTCAAAATATGTTTGTCTTTCTGACAGACTTTTGTCTACTGTCTTAGCCATTCTCAGCTGACACTGACAAATGGCTTAAAGTTGGCTTATTTGATATTTAGTATGCAAATCCATACAAGACTCTCAAAGTCATTGAATCTCAATTTCTATGCGAGATATACATACCTACATATTCTGTTGTGTCTTGTTGTGAAGGTGTGAATTATATATCAATGCCCAAAATAAATTTTTAAATTTTTGTTTGTTAAATTCTGCTAATTAGGCACCAAAAGAATTTCGTTAGATACAAATCTAACTTATAAAATTATAAGTGCCTTAATGTGCTAGATTACGGTTGGTTTTGGTTAAGTCTTTATATCTCGAGATATATAAACTCTATAAGCTCAATGATATGATGGCTTTCCATTTGGAAAAATTTTAATTTCAATTTGAATAAATTATGCAGATTTGTACATATATGTTTATGTTTATAAATAAAAAGCGGATTTAATTAAACGTTTAATATACATATGTCTACATAATTTCTAAATAAATGCGTCTTTATAAATATAAGGCACAGACGTTTTGGTGCCTCGATGTTTACAATTTCTATAATATTCGACCTTACCAACGACCTTTATGACGAAACAAAATTTTTATAGGTATAGGGTCTCCCTCCATTATTATATAAACATAAAATATACACACAGACTGGTTAGTCCGGAAATTGTTGTGTTAATCGAATATATAAATTTTTTGGCATATAGGTTATTAAACTTCATCTTATAGCTTTACAACAAGTTGTCGAAAAACCATTATGAATATGTTAAAATTAAAATTAGTAAATTTCAAGTTTTCCGAGAAAAACAAAAACATAAATATTTATTAGAGACATAATGTAAGAAGAAAAAAAAAGAAACATTTTATTATTGTTTTAGTTTATGGTAGCATAAATTTTTAAATAAGATATTTCAAGATTTCAAGAAAGCGTGCTACGAGTAGCTGGAATTTTTTTTATTCTAACACTATACCCAAAGGGCAAGTTTTTTTTTGGTAGATTTCTGATGAAAAAGAAGGTTAAATTAGTTGCTCTATTGGAAGAGTCATTTTTTTTTATTTGTAGAGAAAATCTGAAAAATAATTTCATTTAATTCCCCGACAAAAAGCAACGTTAAGTAAAAGAGATTTAAAAATTCTTTAAATATGATTTTCTCTTTGCCATTTTATAGAAATCAATCAATTCGATAGATTTCTTTAAAATCTTAACTTTTTTTCGGATACCTTAGAGATCAGCAGCGTTGCCGAAGTGCAAATGATTTCTTCTAGTATTCGTTCTATGCAATGATATAGTGCTATAGTCTGTCGCGGTGTCTCATAGTTACTGAAACGTCTTTTCAATTGATATTTGCACTTAGGAAGTTAGGTAGTAGGCCGTGGCGTAATGGTTATAGTGCGTAGGGCTGAAACGCCGAGTCTGGAGTGTAATTTCTAGACTATACCAGATTACTTATAACATGAAATGTGCCACTTGAGGAAATTGAAAAATCCCCCAAAAATATCTCTTGTCATGAAATAGTGTCTCTTACCTTATAGCTGTCTAGATTCGGTAGAATCTATAGCACGTGGTCTTCCAGCACGCGGAAGATCACAGAGAGTCCCTTGTTGCTGAAAACGGTGAAGAGCACTGGGCGCATTTTGAACATGAAAAAAATTTTGATATGACCATTGAGTCTGAATAATTGAATGTCAACTTTAAAATGAAATTGAACCACTTCGAAGGTTTTTTTTTTTAATATTAAATTTTATTAAATTTGATACCTGCCTATCGTTTTTTGGGCAATCCCCCACACGTTTTTTCATTTTTTTAAGACCAAAAATAACGGTATGGTAAAAAATGAAAATCTTTTTTTTTTCTCAAAAACGTGCTCACAACTTTAAAAAAAAATCCAGCCTTTTAAAAAAAAAATCCAAAAATGGTTATAAATGGTACCTCCAACAGAACAATTTTTTTGATTTTCAGGAACGGGTCGTTATTCTGTATTCCAAAATTCTGTACCTAAATCCAAAATTCTGTAAATTCAAAATTCTGTAAATCCAAAATTCTGCAAATCCATTATTCTGCTTTTCGAAATTCAGTAATTCCAAACTTCTACAAAAAAAACTCACAGTTATGAATAGGTTTTTTAATTGCCTATTGAACAATTTTTTTTCAATTAACAAAGTAACATAGTATAATACAAAAATCTTTCAAAAAGAAACAAAAAAAAAAAAAAGAAAATATCAAAATTCTGTACTCCAAAATTCTGTAAATGATAAAAGAAAAATTGTTTCGATAATGAAAAAAAGTGCGCACTTTTTTCATCATCAAAACAATTTTTCTTTTATCATTTACAGAATTTTGGAGTACAGAATTTTGGAATACAGAATTTTGAAATCCAGAATTTTGTATTTACAGAATTTTATAATACAGATTTTTGAATTAACAGAATTTTGGAATACAGAATTTTGGAATCAGAATTTTGGCACATACAGAATTTCGACCCCAACCCTTGATTTTCGATTTTCTCAAAAATGATTCAACTGAATTTGATCAATTTTTTTATAGAGAATTTTTCAAAAATTTAAAAAGTATTGCATGCCAAAATAAATATTAAATAACGGTACCTCCGCATGCAAATGTTATAAAACCCGTATGGAAAATCTCATTTTTCACAAAAACGCCGCTTACGATTTTAATTAAAATTTTTATGTCAGCTTATATAAATACGATCTATCATATTATTGAAAAGAACATTTTATCTACCGTCTAAAAATGGTATCTCTAATAGAACGGTTTGTTTTTTGCTTTCGACTATCAAATTATCTGTTCAAGCAATTTTAATGAAATTTTTTACACATTGGCTTCTGATAAGATCTTATAATATTGCATATCAAAAATAAAAAAAAAAAAAAAAAATTGGATTAAAAAAAAAAATCAAAATTAATTTTTGAAAATTCGATATTTCGAAAATGGGTTGTTAATTATTTTTCATAAAAATGCCGTATATCTACCAATTTTTGTTTTTAAAAATGGTTTTAAAATTTTACGTATACAATTTTTTTTTTTTTAAAACCGCTCCAATCTTTTTGTCATAAATTGAGATTTGTGTAAGAAATCGGATGGTGTACATTGTATTGGTGTCAAAACAGTTTCAAAAGTTGTTTAATCAATTTGTTTCTAATTATATTGATTTTTAAATAAATTTAAGTTTTTTTCCTTTTTCATGCTCTTTTTTGGAATCAAATATTTCGATCCTTCACCCGGTATACCCAGCAAGAGAAGCCAATGCATACACAGAGAGTGACAGTTTGGTGCGGATTGTGGAGTGGTGGTATCGGACCATTTTTCTTCGAAAACGTTTCGGTCAACGGTGGGTGTTAGAGAGCCATGTTAACCGACTTTTTTTTACTGAAATTGAACACATAGATTTGGACGTCCTCTGGTTCATGCAGGATGGAACGCCATGCCACACAGCCTATGTCACAATCGATCTTTTGCGCAGCAAACTCCCAAATCGTGTTATCAGCCGTCTTTTTTTTGTGGAGAACCGTGAAGGACCGAGATGTTATGCCAACAATCCGGAAACGATTCAAGCACTTAAGGCCAATATCATCCAAGCAAGTAGCTCCCGGAGCTACAGCCCGAAACCATCAAAATTGGAGTGACAGAATGCGCTACGGCAATGCCAGCCGAGGCAGCCACTTGAACGACATTATGTTCCATAATTAATGGGAATGTTTGCCATAATACATGAAAAAAAAATTTTTTTTTTTCATTTTATTGCATTTAAAAAAAAAAACTTGTATTTGGCTCACCTTGTACAAAAAAATTGAAAATAATGTACAACCTATAGTTTCAGAGATTAGCTTGAACGTACCTAACATAAAATAACCTCACAATGGACCAACCTTTGGTCTAAGTGTATCAAGCTTCTCTGCTGATAGCCGTACCTTTGTTGGCAAACTGCTGAACCGATTTTGATTAAATTTCACACACTCGAATTAATATCAAAGATTTTCTGAAATATTTAGCTCAGTTTTTAAGTACATTGAATTTTACTACGTTATATGTAAACACCTGGATTGGTCGATAGCCTTTATGGTTGATCATTTAACAGTAAAACATAGAAGCTATCTCAAAAGTTGAAAACTCAATTTCATTCCATATATTTTCTATTACAAACCTTTTAGAATTTGAAATGCATCATGAGTAATATAGGAAAAATAACAGTATATAATTATAATAGCTGTTAAGAACTCTTATTTCTAACGTTTATGATGAGATAACTTTGTTATAGTAAGACCTTATTAATAACTCACTGGCCTTATAGCTTTTTTCCGGCAATTTTCTAAGTGCAATCTCTCTTTTTCCTGATGGAATTCCAGAACACCTGTGCAAAATAATCGTTTTGATGCCTCACAACACAATAAAAATCCAACATGATGCCATGAATTGAGTCATTATCAGTACCCAATAGAGATCCCCATAAATCAAATGAATCAAATAAATTCCAAATGGTGGCAGTTGCAGCACAGCACATCTGAAAGAACAAGCAAACAGTAGTACCCGCCTACTTGCCCACCTGTTCACTTAATTCTAATGTTCTGTGAAACGTTCACTGCATTTGCATTAGCGAGTTCAGCCTAATGCTAGGTATGGCATATTATATAGTGATGGCCAGTTGTGTACCTACAAATATAAAGTGGAGGTGCATACCCACTTTAAGCACAGCCAGCCACCCGGATGCCATTTGAGGAAACATCATTGCTTCGCGAATCGCACAAAATTCCCAGCACGTGGCCAAAATGAACAATAAAACAATTGGAGGCGATTGTGTTTGTGGGGGACTTTTATAGCTTGGTGGTGTGGTTTTGGTGGCAACAGAGCGGGCTTGTTGTGTGTGAATGGGATAATAACATGGCTGATGGGTTCGCGTGATGTGTTCATTTAGAGTGGAGAGTCTAAAGCTAGCGTTAGCTCCTACATAGTATTGCAGCCCTGGCCCTATAGCTGAAGAGAGGCTTACTTACTGAAATCACTAGAAAATATTGTATGCTCCAGCAGACACAGAGGCAGTGCTGGAAAATCGTGCTGCTGGAATATAAGCCACTGCCATCACGACATTAAGAGTACACTGATGATGCTGATGCTGGCGAAGCGAGTAAGGATGATGATAGCGATCGTGATAGTCATCGGTTACTTTTAAAAAGCTGTATCATGCTGCATTCAGCATTCAATTTGAGATTTACTCAAAGCAAAAGCAGCCCAGCTATAGCATCGACAGCGACATCAGCTATAAGGCACAACTAGTTGTGTGTTTTGTCGCGCTGGGTAATGAGTGTCAAATGGCTATCACGCTTGCACTTTGTTTTAAAGCTACCATACCACACTTACCTACATAAAAGCAAGGAACAATGATGTATGATTCCATTAAAGATGTTTTGAAAGGGAACACGTTTCAGGTGTCGGGGTTTATTATAAGGATGAGAAATAATACATCACAAGTACATGGAGTAGATATGGTACATCGCAAGGCCGTTTGATTAAAAAGAAATACTCTATTATCATAAATAGTATACAATGCTGCATTAAAATAATTTAAGCTTAAGAGGCCTTTTTAAGCCCCAAATCAAATATTGTTAAAATAATTAACTGTTTCAAATCACCAATACAAAATTAGGAGCTTCTGAACACAGCTTTCATAGAAGGGAAGTAAATGTGCTGGACAAAATTTCGAGCAGAAAAACGATACCTTAAATGTCTACAGAGTCCAAACTGAAGCCGAAGCCAATGTAGGGCCAGGATGAACCATTCAATCGGATAAAGGACTTGATCTGTTTAAGGAAAACATATAGCAATAGGAACTGTTGGCGTCGAATGAATAATCCCAAACAGATTGTAAATGATTATTTGGTTGAAAGTATCATCTGCGAAAAATGTTGGATCTTAAGAGTTGTCTGCACAAGTTGCAGAAGAATCAGGGATCTAATTCCGTAAAACGAAAACGATCAAACGATATCGTTGCAACAATACCGAATACCCGTCTATATCAGATCGAAAGAGAAAGATAGGGACAGCTATTGCCAAAACGATATCTTTCGATCGTTTTCGGTTTACGGAATCAGGCCCCAGTTTTCTTGAAATATCGATCGTCAATAAGAACTTTACTGCTGTTTTGTGTGAACACCAGAAGACTTCCCGACAAATTTACAAATATATATCAATATTGTTGTTTTTTGATATATTTGGAAATTTTGTCGATCCATTCGGCTTAGAAAATTAAGGACCAAACCCCTATCCCGAGTCCCATCAAAAGAAAGTGGGTATAGAAATGGCGGCCCCAAGCAGACTAGCTCAGTGAGACCTAATTAACGTAAGAGTACGCCGCCGTTTTTATACCATGAATCGTTTGACCTGTTGGTGAAAAATGGTGTTGTTCATCCATTGTGAAAAAAAAACACTTGAGATTTGGGCCCATGAGTAGATCGAAAAGGAAAGGCCAGCCCCGCAGAGCCGATATACCGGGGTAAGGTGAAGAATATTATGGACCCTGCCAAGGTGTCCGAAAGTGCTTGGTAGTGATTGGTTTACCGCCCAGCCTTTCATTTCTTCGGCACGGATTATGATTTATGAATAATCACTCACACCACCACAGAACAATCAGGGCCTAGTATCTATGGTTAAACCGCATTGATGAGAGTTTAATTTTTTATTAGTACCTATGTTTTTAGTTAATTTGTTAAAATGTAAAGTATAGTACTGTGTGCAAGTAAAATGTAACTTTGTTTTCTTAATTTAAGTGCAATATATATGTATAATGCAATATGAATGTTTAAAAAGGGCAATATTAATGTATATTTAATTCAAGTATATGTATAAGTATATGTATATATGTACAATTTAAATGTTCACCACCAAAAATAGACAAAAAAATAAAACCTGGTGATGTTCATAATCATGAACGAAACGTCGTTTTAAACAACATTTTGTTTTTCATTTAATTGGAAAAAACTGACCTGTAGCCCGTAAAACATATATAATAGTTTAACTTTTTAGGCGTAAAGGAACACCTCATTAATTCGGCTTGACTTTTATATAGCTAACCACCATCTTGACATCGTACAAGATTAAAACCGTGAAATGGGGATTTGTTCCGAGCGTCCTATTATTATTTTAGACCTGTTCAATAGGAAGAATCAAGCCAGAGAACGGCTAAGATTTCTTGGAGCGTGGAGTCGGCAGGAATAGTAAGGAAGCAACAATCTGTCATACCCACACGTTATCTTGATATCACATATGTACCTACTTTTGAAGAACTTTTCACTTTCTTGCAGAAGGCAGCAGTACCCTTAAAAAAGATTTTGGGTGAAATAGGCTGGATTTGGAGTGGACTCAGACCTTTGGTGCCAAGTTACTAGAAATGTAGTTTTAAATTTTTCCTGTACTCCATAACGTTGGAGATTTGAGTTTATAATTTGTACCTACCTATTGCTTCTGACAAGGCATATTTTTGCAAAAAAAACATCCATTAAAACTGCAAAATAGTTAAACATTGTAGGAAAGCAAATGTAATTTAGTTGTTTCATTGCCAACAAAACAGTGACCAAAAAAGCCGAAGGAAAGATTTTATTAATCCCTTCCACTCATCTAATAAAAAATTGTTAGCCAAAATCACATTTGTCATATTTTCATCCACATCCAAATTGGGGCCTTTACTTCTTCGAAGAAAATAATCGAGCAGTTACGGTGACTTCAACAATTTACCCTAACCACAGATTAGTTTTTGTCTACATTGAAGAAGATTTTAAGGACGTAAAGTTCCAACAAGATTGAGCTACAGCCTTCACATAGAAGGATTAGTTTAGCTTAGATTTCTTGTCACAAAGATACTCGGTCGTTTATCTCGTCAAGAGGCTATTTTTCAACTTTGCCTGTATGCTCTTCAGAAGGTTTAGACTCGTGTGATTTTTTTTCTGTGGGACTAATTAAAATTTATTGATTTAAATAATTGTCCCAGGATCCTGGAAGCAGTTAAAAATAACATCCGGACCGAAATCGCACAAAATTTCTTCAGTCTCGAAGGGGTGAAAGAAAACTTCGGGTATATAGGCATTGGCAATTTATGTAGACTCTGAAGGGTGCCATTTAAACGAAGGGTTGTTTTAAAACCACATTTTGGAAGATGGTTAATTAGACTTGTGAGGTCGTGCCCCTACTTTATAAAAAGCATTCTTTTCTATATATTGCACCTTTAAGTGGATGAAATCTCTATAAAATTCTCAGATAAATGTACGAATAACAAACATTCTTTTCAATCCTTCTGCTCCTTTTTACTTAACTAGTGCCATGAAATTCAGGTGGAATTTTACATACCCATAAGTAATAGTTTAATACAAAAATATCGTTCATCATTGAAAACTTTTAATAAAACAACAACAAATTGCTTTCACCACCCATCAGTCAAGTCACATTATCGGATAAAAGTTTTTCAATACAAATAATACATAAAGAACCACTTAACGGAGTCAAAAATAATTGTTCACAAATATTTAGCTTTAGCTGCCCTACTTCCCCTCCTCCATCCCCCCGTACCAACACAAAATAATTAATTCATAATATAGAATTGATTAAGTCGTCTCGACTGCAAGTTAAATTTGCATCTATATTAAATAGAAAACTTCGCGAAATTGACATTTTTTAATGATTTTGATTTGTTCGCCGTAAAATGTCAAATTTGACAGGTTTCTTTCAAAAGTACTTTAACCAGAAAATAAAAAAAAATATCATTTAATCTGACGACTTTAATAATTATAATATTAATGAATTTATTATGTTTAACCAAAAATCAGTCTGGAATTAATTTGTTTTACAATTTGGGTGGCCCCAGTATATAGGTACCTGGAGAATATTTTAAAACTTAAAAATCTCCAATATATACATTTTAGAGCCTCAGGTGCAATTCTGTCAACAATTTGTCAGTTATTTGACCATAATAATTTCATGTTCCATCGTAGATATCATTTGCAGTTCAAGTAATTAGCAGAAAATAATAATAATAAAAAAAAAAATATCTATACATATATCCCCCCAATTGAGAATTAAAAGAGATATGTTCGACTTTTTAACCAAATTAGCTGCTAGATTTACCTTGCGTGTCTGTAACTAATAAGCGCCTCTAAAAGATTAAAGAACTTAAAGAAAAAATACAAAAAATTAAAAAAAAAAAAATAATTCCATCCAATTAGCAAAAAACACAAGCAAAATGCGCGCGGGGTAATTAGACCAAACATTAGTCACACTAAAGTACCATACCTCGTTAGATGCAATTTTCCTTGGAGACTCCTTATACAAGCTATACATACATATGTATGAACCTATATAATAGTTAGTTGGCTAGTCGTATTAAGCGTGCAGCAACGCGACGATGACGATGAACGACGACGCCATGGCGACGACGTATCTGAAGCGTGTGGGTCCATGACAGTCGTGAGATAAATCATATACAAAACGCAAAATGTATACCTATATGCAGAATCTTATATTATCCGAACGAAAATAAGTGCGAGAGTGCAGTGCAAATAATTATTATCAACTTTGGATATGATTTTTTGGCATCCGAATCAAGGTGAGGGGATTTGACTTGCTTCATTTGCAACTTATGTCCTGTCACATCCTGATGATGCCGGCGGCGGCGGTGCGCGACGCCAGACAACGAGTGGTGGAAAATGTATTGCTCATGTCGAACAGCAATAAGCGGAAAGTATTATTATAATAGTTGCAAGTTGCAAGCTTAGCTTACGATTGAAAGAAACCAGTGTTATTTTGGATAGATGAGATATCTGACACTTAAATGACCGCACGAAGCTTTTGACAATTAACAAATTAATATTTAGGAAAATTAAATCGATATAAATATGAGTTGGAATTTAATAAACTTTTTGAATTGTAGTAAAAAAGGACACTCGAAATTCATATGGCAGCCATTTTGTTAACACAACATCTGTCAAATTTGTTTTGAATTTTTTTGGAATTGTAGGTATGGCAAATTCACCATGGAAGGTTACAGCATTGAACAATCTGCACAAATCTTAAAATTTAAGGTCCTTTACTTTGACAGAAACTCTCCAAATATGTACAATTTTACGGAGCTAGAAAATGTAATTCTAAAAAAAATTTGAAACATCCCAAAAGTTCCATCACTGGAGCGGAAATTCACATAATTCCTTATTGAATTATTTGAATAAAATTCTGTCCGCAGAAATTTTTCTCAACAAAAAATCACATATAGGGAATATTTGTGTATACTCTCTCGAGAGGGCTCTCTTCTTTGAAGAACTTAAAAAAAAAAAATTAAATTCACTCAAATTCACAGAATATTCAGAGTAGGTAAGGGAATAGACATTTTATTTTCAAAATCAGTGCACATATCGAGAAAATTTCCGTGCATTACGTAATTTTTACCGTCGCCACAAAACCCTCCTGTCGAGTCCATATGTTCGATCTTTTTGGTGGTCAAATTCAACAAGCGTTAGAACCTTACTCTAATCGCAGTAAATTTACTCCAATTTCAACTCTAATCGGAGTAAATTTACTAAAATTTCAAGAAA
This sequence comes from Epistrophe eligans, assembly GCA_951394125.1. NCBI lineage: Eukaryota > Metazoa > Arthropoda > Insecta > Diptera > Syrphidae > Epistrophe > Epistrophe eligans. Next base: position 36,587,661 of record OX596029.1, read on the forward strand.
GAAAATAAATCTACTCCTTAAATAAAAATCCGTTTTTTTGAGATCTACTCCTTTTTTTCCAAACAGAAAAAATTAAAAAATTCTTTAGCCAAACCATATGAAAGAAAATGACAGCACTGTGTTATTCACTTTTCTAACTGTTTGAATCTAAAATTCTATTCTGTTCTGGATCGAAAGAAATTTATGTAATTTATTTTTTTAAATTTTTATTTTCGCTAAAATATTTTTTTTTTTTTTTTCAAAGAAACAGTTTTTGAAAACTTGGGTTTTTCATTTGTTTTTCAATCTACTCCGAAAATTTTCGATTTCCTCCACTTTTTTTTAGAAATCTGAAATTTATGTACTAAGGTTCTAACCCTGAATTCAACTTACACCATTCATCCAGCGAACAACCATACACCCTAATTAGACTGTGACTGCTCATTACGTGCAGTGAGATAGAAAGAGAGGCAACAGTTAGAAAGAAAGCAAGAAAATTGATGTGAGGATTGAGGAGTCATGTTTCATATCCAAAATGTGAATTTGGTCGAGGATAGAAGCAGAAAAATGTTTATTGAACTGGTGGATTGATACGAGCAAAGATGCTGAAGCAGATTTAATTGCTACACTTGCAATTTGTTCCATATTTTGCAAATATTTATTCATTTAACATTGAACCTCAGGCTTCCTGGTGCCCAGAGACAATCAAATCAATCTCCGAGGAAGTCACTGTTTGGTACGGATTTTGATCTAGTGCAATCAACCGACGGCCCTGTACTTCCTCCAGAAAGTACAGCTACTAAATAGCATTGCAAAAGCCATCAACGAGGATGTTAACTCATTGCTCTAACTGGATGCTGTGGATACCGACATCATGGTTCCAGCAGGCTAGTGCTATGAGCCACACAGCACATGCTTCAAAAAACATTATTAGTGGCAAGTCAAATCACTTAAAACGAACATCCCCCATCCCAACAACTCCACTACACGTGCGTCGTCGTCGCATCGTTGGTGCGTCACGGGTCACTTTCAAACACAATGAAAAATATTTCTCCATTCTTAAAATGAATTACCCATTTAAAAAAAAAAATTGTGGACTAAAGGCCGTTAAAAGCTATTTTGAATAAATAATTCAACAAGTCCAATTAAAATAGTGCTAAGTCTTGTACTTGACTGATGTATTTCAGTAGCATATAGAATTTGTATTATTAAAAAAAAACCTTAATTTAAAAATATATAATGTCATTCTCACCCCAATTCACCCTATAAATGTTTTAATTTTGAAAAATATTGTAAGCTTTAACGTGGTATCCAATATTCATTGTCAAATACATAATTATGATACAAAATTTGGATATCGTTTTTTTATTTTTTACCCAATTTCACCCTACAGATAGCTTCATTTTAAATCCAATTTTTTTCCTTCCGATGACAGTTAGGAATTTTTGCCGAAGGAACTTATTCGAAGTACTGATATTGCTGAGAAAGTGAATTAAAATTCGGATGCAATATTTCTGTTTTTTCCTAATTCACCCTACATTTTTAAAATATTTTTGAAAAATGAACTCCTTTCAAAAGTAAAATGAAGTGTTTCAAATTGCACGCTATTTTTTCTATTTTTGACTAAATTTAAAATTTATTTAAAAATATTTCAAACACAAAAAGAATTTTTAAAATCAATTCAAATTTGTTATTTTCCCCCATTTTACCCTAAAAATAAGTAAATTTTGAGCAAGAGATTCAAAAAAATGTCTTCCTACAGTGTTTTGGCAGCAAAACTTATGAATCCTCTCCTGGAGATCTCCAATTTAGCGTGTGCTGCACTGCTTTTCAAAAAGTTTTTAAAGAAAAAACTTGCGAATGCAACGTTGTCAAAATTTCAAAACAACTGGTAGGTAAAAAACTTTCTGAGATCTAAGTTTTTGAATAAACATAAATTTGTTTATTAAAGTATAGAAAACAAGAAGAAGATAGACCTTTAAACTTTTTAAATATCTGCAAATTCCTTTTTTGAAGAAAAATATACTCATTCTAATTAAATACAGATTATTTAAATCAAGTCGAAATCTTAATAAGAAACCTGATATTGTAGCTCCATCAACCTTTCCCATCTACATACTTTTATACTCTTATGGAAAAAGATCCAAAACTGTCCATTAATAGAAGACAACAAGATCCCAAAACACAATCCAAATAAATTGATCTTCAATAGCATCATTGCCGCTTTGTAATCGAACTAATAGATCCATAAAAGAACATAGAAGATGTCAATTGGAGAAGTGTCCCTATATATCCACATCTCAATCAACACACACACATACACATTATACACTATACCTACATGAAGATCGTCATCCCCATTAGCGCACTGAACTATTTCTGTGCCCGGAGTGATGAGGCCCGAATGTAATTAAGAGCTCCAAATCGAAGATCCATCACAAGATGCATGCAACTTCGCACCACCACCGCCGCCGCTGTGCTGCACCGACCAACTCTACAACCAAAATAGATTCACAATTCCAGCATCCAAACTTATAGATATACAAGCTCCAACGCATCACACCATCTATGGCCATGATGCATGGGATGTTGTCTCTAAAGTTGTTGTTAGTGTTTATTTTATTTCTTCGATTAAATCCTCAAATCACATGAAGATCATATATAGCCAGGGGATATACGATGCGATAGAGGACAACACCCTTTATCCAAAAGAAGATATTTATCGATCGACCAAATTGACAACATCATGTTTAGCAAAAAAAAGTTCAAAACAAAATCAAAAAAAAAACGAGTTGGTTTTGTTTTCTGTTTCAGTTTTCCCGCCACAAAGACACAACCTACCCCAAGAGCGGTGTGATTGTCCCACAGCACCATCTCAATTGATCGCGCGCAACATACATTTGTGTAAATGATCCACCATAAGATCATGGCAATCTGATGCTTCCTTCCCACCGACCGCACTCGCTTCTTCCAGTTCGCATCGAATCGCATCGCATCACATCAAATTATCAACTTTTCGAATTCAACCAGATTTTATACAAAACAAAAAAATAACGAGAAAGAAAAACGGCCCCGCAGTTCTCCCCTGCGATCGACCAACAAAAAAAATCTCGTCTTATAGGAGATACTTATATGTAGGTATAGTGTCGCAGACAACATTGCCCACATAAATCAGTTCGTAACAAATTTAAATTGAAAATTCCCGCAAAATGTCTGCGCTTTGGAAAACTGTCGCGCAGTCTGACGGAATTTGTAAGAAACAAAAACAACAAAAAAAAGAATCAAAATGGAAAAACGTTTCAATGGAAACCAAAAGGAACTTCGAACACGGCCCGCCTGTCAGGGAATATATCGTAAAACCTTAAAGAATTCCTCCTTTGGTTGGAGTATAGAGATATGGTGGTGTCGTGAAATGTGGTGCGTCAGCCAAGTCGATGTTTTTATTTGTTGCACTTGCAAACCAGAAGCAAGTAGTGGCGGTGGTGGCGTGGTGGTGGTGGTGGAGCAAGTGCGATATAAGTATGTATAGAAACCCCTTGTCTCAAACGGTGTGGTGGTGAAGCATCTGATGCAATCAAGTGCAAGTAACAAGATTTATTGTTGTTACATCTATCGCCTCAAGGAAACAGGGGATTGAACTCCTTCACTTACAGATGGCGCAATCTGGTGGCGGTGGTGGTGGTGCTGATGGGAACACACCACCGCCACAACCCCCGCTTAAGTGTCTCATTGCCGTTTTATTTTTTGTCGATGTCACCGAACTCATCAGCGGCAAGGCAAGCAGGCGCATATTGTGTCGCTTTGGAGACGACTCCCGAGATTATACACTTCGCACGCAGAAGTGCAAAACAGATGGTGGACACTTTTCCTGATGTAGTTTTGTCATTTTGGCGGGAATGTGAGGCTTTGTATAATTTTATAAAGAAAATATTTTTCTTTCATTGCCATGGAGTGTATGCGATGCTTATAGCTATAGAAGAATGTCACCCCCAACCGTAGTCTGGATTCGTAATATATGCAATTCATCTTCTCAACATTTAAGGCCTTTTATCTGGAGTTGCAGTGGGGTATCTAAATATCTGGAATTCATCAAAGCGTTTATTTTTGAAGTTCATCTTAAAAATACATTAGGTATTTGTGTAAGATGCGTAACAGTTTGAATCTACAGTCAAACTAGGATTTAAGACCACAAGCACTCCAAGAAAAAAAATGTAAACCTATAAACTCTGGGTGGTATGAATAAAACGAAGCAATTGCTCAAAATTCAACTTTTCGGAACAGATTCTCCATTTGGTATAAATACAATTATTTTTGAATTAAAATATTTTCATAGCACCTGCTCAACTTTTTGTGTTGAGTACCTGCTGTGAGCACGTGCTCGTTTTTTTAGAGTTCATTTTCCCATTCCCATTTTTAAGTTTTTTTTTTTTTTGTCGAAAATAGCCAAAGCTTTAGTTTTGAGAGTTTGTCTTTAAAATACATTATGCGAAAAAAACATTCTGCATCAGGACAATCGGATCGTTTAACAGTTTTCATCTATACAGTCAAACTAGGGCTACAATTTTGTATACATGAGGATTTTGAATTTTATTATTCACAAAAGTCAAAAGCACATCAAAATTTGGCTATAATTTTGGCCAAAAAAAATATTAAACTGGAATTGGTACGAAGGTATGAATAAAACGAAGCATTTGCGCAAAGCTCAACTTTTCAGAGCAGGTTCTCTATCTGAAATTAATAACAATTTTGAATACAATACTAGCATTTTCATAGCACTTACTGAACCTTTTGTATTGAGCACCTGCTCTGAGCATATGCTCCGTTTTATTATTCATATGACCCTCTGACTTCTATTTTTTTTTTGGAACTATTTATACAGAGAGTTTGAGCCTTGACTAAAAAATTTTCAAAAGTTGAAGCACAACATTTTTATATACAAAAATCTATTTGTTTTTAGGGGAAAAGTAAGAGGTGAGGCTGGGAGGGGGAATTCATCAGAGTTTTAAATCATTTTATTTCAATTTCTTTAAAATTTTTTTTTTTTAATCTCTGTCTAGGGAGGGGGGTAATGATTGAATATACGCATTTTTTTTAAAATTTAAACATTTCAACTCGTAATTGAAATTAGTTTTTAAAAAAACATCTATATCTGGGGGGAGGGGGCAATGTTCTAGGAGCAGAATTTTGTACATATTTTTTATTTAAATTTTTGAAATTTATTTACCAAAGAACGAAACTATAGAAAAAAACCGACTTTGATTGACACATGCAGAAGTCTTCCCACTTCGCACCCCCAAAGCTGCACTTGATTCAGAGAAAAACGGATATCCCGTTTTCCTAAGTCAACATCATTTATGTGTTTTCAAATCACCACCATTCATATACGTACCATTGCAGGTATGATACCAATTTGCACACACGTAAGGAAAAGATACGACCGCAGCCACTCATCTCGTCGTCTGTTGATTTATGATTCCAAGATTAAACGACTCAAATTCTCCTTTATATCTATTTAGCTAAGCTATGGTTACCGTTTGTTCATCTCCAACAAAGTTTTGTTAATGTGAATATATAAAAGTCATCTCGTTTTTAGCTTCACATGGTTAATCGTTGTAGGCGCATTTGTCTAGATTCGTGTCTCTGGTTATAATTATTTATATCCTTTGGGGCATATATTTCAGAGTAAAATCGGTTTGATTGGACCACATTCTGTGGTTACACACACACACACACATACTTTACTTGAAGACTTGGAGTTTAAATCTACATTAAAGCAATACATTGTATTTAGGATCAGCGGCTCATGCGAGATGCTAAATTATGATGGTTTACAAAGTCGATTGCATGCGCGATCGTGTCTTTTTTTTCTTACTTTTGGTTGTCCAGTTTCTCTTTAAAAAAAAAACGTCACAGAAGACGGATGGCAAAGTTTAATTTGATGTATGTATATGTATATACGCATTAGCTTTGGTATAAAAGACGATTTCCTGATGAAGTGACAATGTTACTGAAGAAAACATTCACACATAGCAGGAGATCAATGTATATGTACCAACTCGTCGAACCAGCATTTATCGGCAACAGGTTAAGATTAACGAAAATTAATGTTGTTTAATTATGAAAACACATTTTTTTTTATTTACATCATAAAAAGATACAACATTAAAATTTAAATACTTGAGTCGGTCGCACGTACTGGCTAATATGTTCAAATTGGTTAGAATTTAATTTTAAAATTCTAAACATAAGTACAAAATAAAATTAATAAGCTAAAAAATGAAAACAAAAATGAAGTTTTCAATAAGCAGCTTTGACGAAAATGAGACGATACCGACCCAAAACATTGTTATAAGAGACCGATGTCAAGACGAAACATGGATTTAGTTTGATAATATATCGAAAACGTGACGAAACTTACAAAAATCTCGTCTCACCGCTAGAGGAGTGGGTTTCTTTAGCATCTGACTGCATTGCTGCTGTTTACTTATAAATGGTAATTTAGCAGTTGTTTAACAACTGTCAACTGTCAGAAATCTTATAATCTAAAGTTCGTTTCAAATACATCAACTAGAAAGATTAACAACATTTTTAAAATTAGTACCTACTTTAGTTTATTTTGAGTTTTTGGAGTAGATATTTAAATTCAGTAAGATTTTTTCAAATTTGGTCTAAAAATTATTTTCAATACAAAAATATCAAAGTATATAACCAAAATAAGTTAATTCCGTTAAAGGAATATTCCTCAAAATTTTGTAGTTGCTTTTTTAAATTTAGTACAATATCTGCATTAAAATCACTTTCATCTAAAAGTTAACATTTATTTTCATATTAAAATTATTTCAATTTTAAATTTTGTATTTGTCTAAATTTCTGACTTTGACAGTATTTTGAACATTTTGAAGCCCCATTTTAAATTTAAAAAATTGTAGTGATTACAATGTCAAACTTGTTTTTTTTTTTAAGATCCAAAAACTTGCTATTTTGTTCCTAAAATAATATCCCAAGTAAAGAAAATGGTGATTTTGTATTTTTTTAAGGCGAATTAGGCCTTCGCAGATCGCGCAAAATTTTAGTTTTCATATAAAATTCTCTCCAAACTATATCCAAGCTAAAAAAAATTAAGCATATAACATTTTACTGTATAGAGCAGAGAATATACTGTACAACACTTATCTGTCAAAATTCAGCCCATGCAATAATTGTTCGGCACATTAGTTCCTGAGCTAAATTTTGGCAGATTCTGTAATTCTTAAATTATGTGCAGGGTTGCGAATTTTTGAATTAAAAAATCTTTAAGTCATAAGTCTGTAGATGACTTGTGAATTAAAAAAAAATTAATTCTTAAGCTAGTTAGTGACTTATGATTTAAAAAAAATTAAATTCATAAGCTACAGTGACTTATGAATTAAAAAAAAATTTAATTCATAAGCTAGTTGGTAGATCGGAAATTCTTAAGCTTGTTTTGACTACATATTTATTTTGAATCTATTTTTAGCTTTCAAATCTGGTTTAGAAATCATAAAATGATCATGCTAGCTTATAAATTTTCCAATTCATAATTTTTCTAATCAGAATTCACCCATTAGCTTATAAATTAATTTTTTTTTAATTCATAATTCTCTCAGTAGATTGTGAATTAAATTTTTTTAATTCATAAGTCACTAACTTGTGAATTAAAGCCAAGCTTAAGCTAGAAAGTGACTTAAGCTTTTGCAACTCTGATTATGTGTGAACTTTACATTTTGCGAAAATAAAAATCTAAATGGAGGAATGTTTTTTGAATAAACGATTTTATCTCAGTCAAAGAATACAAAATAATTTTTGATTTTATTCAATTCACTTGAAATAACGAAAGAAAAATTCTTTGAAATGGGTAAATTTAATTTTTTCTTAGAAAATAACAGTTTTTCATGACATGTTCTCCAAAACGCTCTTACGTCAAAATTTGAAAATTCTAGTACCTACAATAAAATACTCATTTAAAATCATTTCAACACTACGTCAGTTTTCAAATTAACCCATCAAATAAAATATTTCTGTCACATTCCACCCCACTGATTCGTATGGAAAGACTTCAAACTGATTGAGAGTGGGCTTCATCAAAATAAATAACCCTCTCGAAAACTTAACATCAAATAAAAAAAGTACAATAATACTTAAGGAAAAAAAAAAAAACATCACATTTCTCTGATGCAAAGCCTGGCGCCAGTACCTGTCAAAAGGCTTGTTAACCATTCCTGTCATTGCATAGACCACCACCGACTGGCGTTACCAAAATTACCAATCAAACGCCCCCACATTGTGTTCAACAACCAAAATAAAATAAAAAAATATACACTGCTCTCCATCAGTCTACTTGTCCAGTATATATGAACGTATTTTTATTTGATGACGACTAAAACTAGGGGACCCTGGAGTAGCTGCAGCAGAGTAATACAACGAGCCCGCGACAAGTGGATTCCACCTAATGAGCCTGTCATAATAATTCAGCATTTAGCCTACACACGTGCCTCAGCTGTACCAGCAGCAGCACCAACACCACCACCACCACCATCACCAGCCAGCGCCAGCACCAGCACCATATGGGCGTCCAGTCGTTGTGTCTGCTGCTGCTCCTCTGCCTATATTATATATATGGCCGACCGAAATTGAAGTTGCGCTCCAAATTCAGATTCAGTGTCATGTGCTCGTCACTCTGCGATATTGGACTGTCGAATGTATGAATGTTATTCAATGTGCACAGACCGTAAACAAATGCCAAGGCATCTAAATCAAATGCAAGCCCAAGCAAAACTGAGAAGCATCATAAATTTAACGCGGACCAAATAACTCAACTCCTACATAAAGCTGGGAAATGCTAGCTATAGCTGCTTGCTGCTGCTGGCTGTGTTGGCAAAGTGGACAGACGCAGGAGGACGATGTCTACATATATGTGATGTTGGTTTGGTTGGAATCTGCGAATTTGTGATAAAAAAAAAATCGAAACGATTGGAACGTTACTTTGTGGCGAAAGAGTTGAGAGGCTGAGAGAGGATACCCCTGCTGCGATTACACTACACATACACTCTACATATACGACGAGGCAGCAGATATGAGAGCAATTACATGTCATTACATGTGGCCGGAGGTCATGTCAAGTCGAACCATAGTTGGGCAGCAGTTAAATAAATGGCCATATTCGGCGGAATTATCTCTTATTACAGAGATATACAAAATTGATACGTTTTGAGGATTTCGGATTAGGGGCTCGGAGAGAAGCATAACCAATAAATTGACAAAAATATATAGAGATTGATTTTGAGAAGGAAGTCTTTAGATTTAGATTAGATTTAAGGATTCTCTAATCCCCATAAAAGTCTATAACAAATCTATACACAATCAAAAATGATATGCTCCAATATCCCAGAAAGTCAACATTAAAAACCTCATTTTTAAAGCTATATTTCAGGGCAGGTAACCGTTAATCTAAAAAAAAATGTGAAGAAACCTAAACCAAGCTAAAATAAAAAGAAGGTCTTTCAATATCCCAAACATTTAAAATAATGTCGGACCCTTATCCATAAAGCTTATTTAGGGGGTAGATTTGTTATGTTTCAAGGTTTTGTTTTTAGATTTGCATTTTTGTCGCTAAATTATATTACAATTATCTGGTAAGAGAAGGGTTCAATAACATTGCGATATATCGTCAGAAAGAAAAAGTGAAAAAAGTCAAAAGTAGGTTTAGGTAAAAAATTAACTAATTTTTTGTTTTTGTTCTTTTTTCGTTTGTAAAACAATTTTTTTGTAAAATAATTAGATGCAATTTTGTTTGAACTATTATGAAGCACCGAATAGCAAAATTTTAATGAAATTGTTTAAGCCATCATAAAGATATACGCGAATATCCCAAAAACTGTCAAAACCCCTTTTCCGTTACTCGATTTTTCGGACAAAATCCTGAAATGCAGTACTATTTCTTTTTAGTTAGACATTGAATATACGAAGTTTTATCGAAATCGTTAGACTCATTTACGAGAAAATTGGAAAAACCTAAATCATTTTATAATTGCGGCTATACCCAATTTTAGCTAAAACAAAAATTTTAATTTCTCTGCCGTTTAAAGGAAGTTTAAATGTTGCGTGTACAATATAGACAATATTTGTACCAATTTTTAAAAAAATACCCCCTTTAATCCCAGAATGCTTTTCCCCCATTTTACACCCAAAACATTTTGTTTCTAGTCATCCAAAAATTTTTTATCCAAAATGTTGTACCATCTACTTTACTTTTGTAAAAGATTTTAAATAAATTAAGCTTGATTATAAAAAAAAAAACAAATAACAAAATATGCCCATATTAACACTTATACATACGTACGAACTTCTTCTTCATACTACAACTTTTTTTTTTAAATGTGCTTCAATTCGAAAACCTAATTTGTTTTGCTTCATTTTTACACGCACATCTTCTCACCCAATGTAGAGCAAAACTTCATCAAAATGTCAGAAGCACGCGAACACCACAGTCTTATGGCACATGCCGCAAAGAGTTCGGACCGAACTGTCCAACTATATACCCACTATGTGTATATATGCAGTTTCGATACAAGCAGCGCCTAAAGCCGAATGCAAATTATTATTAAAAAGCTGTCAATTTTCTTAAATCCAATGACAGAGTCTGCCGAACCTGAGGTGGTGTACTTATATATCTGCATATAGTGGGGTTTATAAGAAAAGCAAAACAAAATTAATAAATATAAACACCTTTGAATTCGAATTAAGGTACATTGGATGCTTGAAGATATCAAGCGTAGGTGTCGCTAGTTGCGCAGCACAACTCAATGGTTTGGTTTGGATTTCACTTGTGGCTGGTGTACTTCGTTGTCGTCTACTCTATAGCAGCGGAGTGCTCATAAAACACTTTGAAGTCCAATAAAACTGTCAAACCGAGTGTAGTGGCTTCCATGGGCTGTCATTCAGTGACACTTCGTTGACAAACGGCCCAGCCAACGGAAATTCAAATATATAAGTAGATATGTTCCTACCTACCTACCACTTGCGGGGTATTGGTATACATTCGATTCTGCCCTCGCATCACCATAGCAATAACTGCGTATCTTCTAGAACTTGCAAATTAATTCGATTACACACAGAAAAGCCTGTAACTGACAACGAATCATAATCTGTAGAAGAGAGAGTGTGTGTGTGTGTGTGTTGGCCCAGCATTTTGCATTCGTCCAGAAAAGAAACCCCTCGGGGGGTCTGATATATGGGATCGAAAATGTGGGCCGTGCGTCGACCGAGAAAGACGTCAATTTGCTGGCAAGATTTCCGTACGATCAAATTCTAACGTTTTGACAGATGACATATGTGGGGCGTGCGAATGGCGGCAAAAATGACATTGTTCGAGTATTATTTTTTTTTTTTTAATAAATTGAGGAGACATGGAACCCACCACCACCAGCACCACCACCAACACCACAACCTACATTTTTTGACAAATCCGCAAAGTGACAGATTCTGCAACGGAGCATGCGCAATCGACTTGGCCTTGCGTGTGACAGCCACTGGCTGCGGAGATCAACATTTTTGAGTTCGATGAGCTCTCCTGATGCATCGCCGCCGCCGCAGCGCGCATCTGCATCTGCACCTGCTCTTCTCTCTCTCTCTATCGCTCTCCCTCTTTCAAAGCTTGTGCTGTCTACTGTGCACATCCGCACAGTCCGCAGTCCGCACCCCTTAAGCGGGGCGATCGATTTCGATTTCAAAAAGCGAGTGGTGTTGACTGTTAGAGCTCTGATTTATGGAATTAGTCGATTAAGTTAACACCGCTGTTAGTTTCTTAATTAATTTGTTTGGAATGGGACCTTGCCACTTGACCATGCCATGTCACTAACTTAGTCCCACAGAGCCATACCCAGAGCGGGAGACCAAACTGACTATAATAAATTCCAACAACTGTCATTCCGCCCTGGTTTGCATGTTATTCGATGCCGATCGGTTTCATTTTGGGATCGTGTCGTTGTCGTATATTCAGGTATTCTCTTCGATCTTCATATACCTACATAGCGAGTTAAGAAGAAGATGCACCATCGATGCCATGTACCTATACTCATGGATATCTAATTTTGTAGGCTTTCTAGGTTAGATAAAGTAATCATTGCATATACACACCACATCTTCTTCATATAAATATAAATAACTCTATAGCAGCAGAATAAAACTGTTTTGCATATTACACAAAATTTATTAGATGGCTAATTCCAGGCTCGAGAACATTCCTTGTTGATTGTCAAAGTTATTTAAGAATTATTTGATCTTTTTCGGTTTAAATATATGTGTATATATTTATGTCTGACATTGCCTCTAACATACATAACTTGTACGATCCGATGTTCGAAAGTCAAGTTTTTTCGAAGACTACAAATATATCAAATGGAATTCCAAAAATCTATGTCTGGTTATAGAATATCCACATTTGGTAGGTACCTTCCTACTCATTGAAGAATATTCAATCACCTGCATTTTTTGTCGAAGGTTTATGGTAGCAATAATCGTGTGAAGCACGTGTAAAAGTCACTGAGCATATATGAGAACTTAATGTAACCAGAGATCAAAATCACATAAGTTAATTCGATCAATTTGATATCAGATACACATAAACTTGAGGGCCCATTTGAGGTTAAGTAGAGGCATTCAAACTATTTCCTGATGTCGGTGTTTTTTTTTTTTGGTTATTAGTATTTTTATGATCATTTAAAAACTGAAATTGATTTTTTTTAATAAAAATTGTAAATATTGTTTTGTACATTTAACTGCGTTTGAATTAGAAACTTTCCAATTTTTAATACATTTAGGGTTTGAAAAAAAAAATAGAGAATGCATTGTAATTTTAAAATTTAGTTTCAAGAAAAAAGTAAACTCACGCCTTACCCTTTGCTTATAACTTATAACTTTTTAATATTTTTAGTATCATATTAACTCCAAATGTCATTTTGACAAATGAGAAAATTATTAAATTCTGAACACGCCTAAAATATAGTGACAGTTCATGCGAAAAAGTAAACAAACATAATCTACTTAGTTTGTTTATTTTTTTGCATGAACTGTCATTGTTTTTTTAAGGCATGTTCACTGTTCGGCGCCGGAGTTTATTAAGACAATAGGTTTAGTATGATACCAGTTCAACTTTTAAATGCTTATAGTAAAGAGCTTTAAAGTAAGAAAATTGTTAATTAGCATCATGCTTAAGCTACGATTAGACGGTCAACGTGAATGATCAATGCTTTGACTCTATGACTAGCAACTGGGCCACGAGTTGTGGTTTAGGTGTTAACCAAAGAAAACTGAATTGATGTTTTTCACTACTAGGACTAAAATTCAACCCTTCACTTCACCTCGACTAAACGGACAAATACTTTCACTTTCTTCCAACGCAAAATATCTCGGGGTAATTCTCGACCCGAAATTAAACTGAAAACTCAATATTGAAGAAAGGGTAAGGAAGACCTGCATAGCCTTCTATGCCTGTAGCAAAACCTTTGATAAAAAGTGGGGTCTCCAGATGATACTTTGGACGTACACTTCTGTAGTTAGACCAATTATCACGTATGGTTCATTGGTATGGTGTGGTGGGCCGCTCTTAACAAAGCATATAACATCAGCAAACTTAAAAAGGTTCAAAGAACAGCTAGCGTCGGCACCACAGGGGCTCTTCGTACCTGCCCAACGGATGCCTTAAGCGTTTTTCTGTACCTTTTACCACTTGACTTACATATAAAATACCTAGTACCTTGCAGTGCGATGAGACTAAAAAAATCAAATAGGTGGGTTACTAAGCCTTATGATTACAGCAATATCACAAGGCTGATTCCAGCGGCTATGTTTTCGACTCCTACCGATTACTGTACTCCTACTTTGAACCTCAATAAGGATTTTAAAGTTGAATTCCCATCCAGACAGGATTGGGAAGATAACGTCGTGACGACAGACTTCGACACAACTATTTTTACTAATGGATAAAAGATGGAGTGTGGAGTTGGTTCAGGGGTATATTCCGTTGCGAGTCTCTGAATATAAATAAATCTTTTCGGCTTCCCAACTTTGCTAGTGTTTTCCAGGTGGTACTAATAGCAATTAGAGAAACATGCAAAATACTCAAACAAGACCCTAACCAAAATCGAAATACTGCTATCCTTACAGATACCTAGTCAGGCAGCCTTGAAAGCCATTGATTCGGCTGTATCAGCATCAAGATTGGTTCAGCAATGACGTGATGAGGTCAAAAGCCTTAATGTCACTCTCATCTGGGTTCCGGGTCATTGTGGCATTGAGGTAAACGAGTACGTGGATGAACTGGCCAGGCAAGGATCAGCCCTTCATAGCTCACCTGCGGAAAGGGTCAACATTCCTCTTGGGGTTATAAAGGGCAATATATTCTCAATTTTTCTTAACGAATCAAACCACAGATGGGGCAGTTTAACAAACTGCATTATTTCTAGAAAGATTTGGTCCATCTATAACAGGTCTCGAACAAATGAATTCATTTGCAGACCCAGGCAAGACAGGCAACAATCCTGGTTGCAACCTGTTCTGGACACTGGGCATTAGGAGAGCATGCGGCAAAGCTGGGAATCCCTCACAACACTTACCTTCGTTGTTGTGGGGACCAGCAGGAAAAGGAAACAGTCGCTCACTTCCTCTGCAAATGCCTCGCTGTAGCCAGAATGAGATTACAGTCATTTGGTAAAACATTCTTCGACTACCTCAACGAACTCTCTGAAATAAAGATCAAAGATTTGGTCTCTTTTCTCAACATAACGAATTGGTGGCTATAAGATGAACTTCGACCGCGAGTAAGTGGACGATGTTCTTCTGAAAGTCATAAAGACTCACTTTGAACCGGAAATAAATTTACATACCTACCTATCTCGCATACTGTGGTTGGGGGAGTCTATTGTTAATTTTACAAATACGTTTCAACAATTCTTTTTCTTATGCAGGTCAAGCGAGTTATGGTATCAAAACGGCGCAATCAAGCGCTATTTGGGTCACGGAGCTAGGCGCTCGCAGACGCATTTCTACCTATGACGTCAAAAAAATATACTGTCAACGTAGAAAGTGTTAACTCATGATACGTTGACGATCACACGAGTGACGCCATAGTCGGTCAATGTTGTCACAAAATGGGATAGGTAACGTGTTTTCTGTGTCAACGTTTTTTTTTTTTTTTTGGTGTCAGCGCGTTAACATATTAAACTATGACGATAACACAACTTGACCACCTTAGAACACTTTAAACGTAGAGGGCGAGTTGACAAGAGCAAAAATTAAAATTAAGTCAGTCAAGCTGGTATAAATTGTCAAATTCAGTTGAAGGATGCCTGCGATGTTGATAGACGTAATAACCTCTAAAAAATTTTAAGATTACTAGCCCTATTTTGCTAAACGTTCAGGTGAATTTTCATATTCTGCTTTCCGTCGGAAGAAAACGTATGGTCCAAAAAGCATATTAATTGCGATAAAAATAAAATTTTAAGGAATAGATTCCATAAAGAATTTCAAAAATTATTAATAATACAGCTTTGAACTCTTAAAATTCAAGAGTTTAAAAAATAATTTGTGACAAATTAAGTGAACACTTCACGTGAATCGAAAAATTCGATCTGATCGGACAGCAGAATAGGGCTGTACGTTTTTGCTAAAGAAATAGGTGTTTTTAGGGCTTTTGGATGACATTTGGATCAAAATATTAAATATATGTCAAAATATAGTTTGTTGCCTATCTGTCAAGTTACAAACTGTCCAATTCCATTGAAGAATGGCTACGATGTCGATGCATTAAAAACCCTTAGAAAATCAGAAATTTTTGAAATTGATATGAAGGTCAACGCAGGCAACTTTGACCCGGAAAAAATTCTGCTGTGTCAAAGTTGAGATAGCATTCTGTTAATGTGTCCTAACTTCACTGACAGGGTGATGATCATAAAAAATAATCAACGCGTTCACCCTAAAATGCTAGCCAACGAGTGCAAACCCACCCGTCAACGCATTTAAAGTATTCTGCGTTGACGATCACACGCCTTGACAACTTTGGGACAAAATTTAAGTTTATTTGAACGTCAGAGATCCAACGTCTAATCGTAGCTTTATAACTAAACATCAGGCTGTTTAGAATTTTTCGCCAAAAACGTTTATCATTTATCAAATTCTTTGATTGATGTAATCTATCTGGATATTGCACCACAAATTAAATAATTAGCTCTAAATTTTAGTAATCAAACTTTACTTTTTCTTTGTGATAATAATAAATGGTATTCTATTAATCATCAAAAAAACATATTTACCCTGCAAGAAAGAGAGATAATTACAAAAGGTATAAGAAAGGTAGGTACAACTGACATTGTTATTGACCTTATGACACGTTTCAATTTTATATTCATTTGTCTTATTTTGTGATCTTCTAACCAATTTGTATTTTGATATAGCTGACTGGGGCTACCACCTACTACAACAATAAAACCAATGCGAACAATAACAATAACAATCATAACATTAATCAAAAGTAAAGGTTAAGGTTCATCAGAGGAACCTTTTAATTTAAAATCGCATTAGAAAACTTCTATTTTAAATTGAAGGAAGAACTCTAATTACTCAACATTTTGTATCAATGCTGAATTTTAATGATGCTGTCATTAATTACTCAATGGTACATCAATTAATAAGAAGCCAACTGCTTCCTGAGCTCTCAGTTGGTGGTAGCTCAAATAAAAAAAAAGAAAGATGAACCAAGTTCATAAGACTAACTTGTTGTTAAAAAAACAAAAAAAAACAACAAAAACCTCAGCTTATATAGCATTGTTCCATTTGAAGATCAAAGTAAATCAAATGATTTCCATAGGAAATTTTGTTCGTCTTGATATGTAATGATGTTATACTTCATCGAACTTCAATTAATTTATTTCATTGAAATGCGAGTTTCAAACAAATTAATTGAGAAATTTTGGTTACGAGTCAGGGAAGTGTAGACAAAGAGAGGAAGACACTGTATACAGGGTGGTTTTTATTTGAACTGTTAAACTTCTTGCAATCTATCTCCTTGTGTTCCTTTATACATATTTATGGAGTGATTAGCAAAAGATGCAATAAAGAGGTCGGGTAAAGGGAAGAAAAGGTAATAAACCCGACTGCGTCACATGTACCTACATACATGCTTTTATAGTTGAAGCGGTAGTTGTGTTTATATAAAACATGGTTTAAATTAAATAAAAAATAAAAAAAATGTATAAGCATGAAATGTATGTATCCTTTTAAATTTCTAAAACAATGCTCACCTTAGCAGTTCCGATGCGGCCGGGGCTCTTGATTTTGCTGAATTGTTGAGAGCATACAGGAATTTTTGGAATTCGAGAAATTCGTCACACTTTTCTGAAAAAGAAAGAAAAAGAGGTGTCAGATATTTCGATCCGTCAAAAATTAAAAAAGTAAAAGTATTTACAGCACAACTGAGTTATTTTGCTGAGGAATCCTGTCCATGTAACTGAGATTCAGAGATCTTATATTCCTGAATATACTTATTTTCAGATTGTGACAAATTTTATATCGTAAGAATTTGACAAGTTCGTCAGTACTGGTTTACAGTTTTTATTTTTAATAGGCAACTAATTTCTTCTCAAAATAGGTGTTCTATCATAAGATTGAACAAACTTCTTATGCAACGTTTAATCGAACTTTTTGAAATACCCTGTCCATTGGTAACAAGATGATACTGAGCATAGAGTAGGTACGTATATTAGATTAGAACCGAATTAAGGAGTTTGTTCTCTTTCACCCTACAAGCTGTTAGTTCACTGATATGTCAACTATTGTATGAGCAATGAGCATGTATTAGTTGTCCCGTGCGAACACTTGACTTAAATTAAATTGCCTGTAATTAGGTTTGTTTCTTTACTATTGGGGAGAAGTCGGGAAAAAGTTTGGGCTGAAGCTTTTTGCTGTTGTTGTAATTTTTGATCAATAATGAAAAGTAAGGAAACGCATTTGGAATGTTTCTAATTTGTTTCTAGATAAACGTCGTATTTGACAACAGAAATTATGAGTAATTCGATAAGATAAGCAAGAAAATGCAGTTGGTAAAACATTCGGGTAGATTCTTGCTGAAATGACAATCGAATAAATTAAAAAAAAAAAGTCAAAAGCTCTGACATTTTCGCGCCAAAAGAAAGTAAAGAAACACATTTTAGGTAGATTTAGAGTACCACGGGATCCCACGGGAGTTACAAAAGTTCAAAATATATCCCGAGAATAATTAAAAACACTACCGTATTATTTCTTGGTCCGTCAATGACTGACTTTTTATTATATTTCTAGCTTAAAAATAATTCTTATAAATAAACTGAGTCAGCAATTTTTAGCTGAACGATATTTGATATTACAAGTTCCGTTCCGTTCTGTTTAATAATGGTGTCATCGTTTACATTCTTAACACAGGCTAGTAAAGAAACAGACCTATTGTAAATTACTGCTAAATAAAATATTGAAAAATAAGTAAATTGTTTAGCATGTTCAGAAGAATGAGATGTGTTAGAAAGCGAAGCCAATATTTTAGTATTTTGATAGTTAAACTGAAGCAATATAACTAGGGCATCCTAATCTGTTCATGTCAGGCGCGGATCCAGGATTTCGTTCAGGGGGGGGCAATTTTTGTGATATTTTGCTTAACTTAAAAAAAAAATGGTCCATCGAATACTTACGCTTTTTTAATGATTCTCTGCATTTATGTCTTAAAATATTAAAAAGGTATAAGCACAATTGGATATAAAAATAACATATTATTTAATTGAATTAAGGAAAGCATGTGCACTGTGCAGGTACATAATATAGTTTGTATGTAAATAACTCTTAAATAGTAAATCAAACATCTTCGTTTACATTACTTTATCCTCTTTCAATAATGCTCTGTATGCATGTCTTAAAGTATTAAATAAGAACTCGTAGGTACGTATTAAAAAAATAAATAAATTAATTAATTTAAATGAAGGAATTATAGTGTTGTACATGATATGCATAGTTCTTAAATACTTAATTCTAATCTTTTTGGGTAGCCGGTTTTTGAAAACCTAGTAATAACTTTCTCAACATCGATCGGATTTGCCTATGGATGTGCATGAGTGCCAGACCGCGGAGGCGGTTTTCAGCCATTGTTGATCTTAAATATGTTTTAAGACGCCGCAACGAAGAAAAAGATCTTTCTGCCGAAGAATTTGTAACTGGAAGCGTTGCAAGAATAAGAAGGAAACTATGTATAATACAAAACACATCCTTATTGCATTTGTCAATTAAATCCAGGGCAGTGTCGGGAAGCTTGTTCTTCTGCTCATTTTCTCTTACCCATTTTTCGAGCCACATCACCAGCTCATCTTTAAGCAAAAAAAGGGCAACATCTATATTTAAGTTTAGGAGTTTTCCAAAGTGATCCAAATGGAAAAAAAATGAAAAAAGTGTTATGGTTTTTTGTACGCAATTTCAAGAATGTGAATTGAAGTTGATAGTGCAATAAATTGGAAATAAAGGTACCTACATATGTAAATGACATGAAAAGTGAAAAGTGATGCGTAAGCGTTTGTTGGTTGTTATAGGTTAAGGCTATGATTGAAAAAAATTTACTTTATAATTGTGAAACGAAGAACTGCCCAGGGGGGGGCAATTGCACCCATTGCCCCCCCCCCCCCCCCCTTGTATCCGCGCCTGGTTCATGTACATAAATGAGGTAAATCGAAATCTTAATTTCTTAAGCTTTTGGTAGATATCATAAAAACTTTTTCAGAAAACATTTTTTTTAGACAATTCATGACAATTCTCGGAAAATTCTTGACAATTATACATAATTGTGAGAGGCTGTTCACATTGGACTTTCTGCTGTGACTTTTTTTTACGTCTCTGCTGTTTTTCTCATTCCCACTTGATTGCAAGAGAGTTGGCCAGGAAAAGCAGGATTTTTTAATTTTTTATTTTTTCTGACAACTGTAGACGTCAAAGTGAGTGGCAGAGTGTTCACACTACTTTGTGTCTGAACAAGAGCAGACTCACTTATGTCAAAAAAAAAGTCGGAGGAGACAGTCCAATGTGAACAGCATCTAAAGTTATTTAACTGTCAGAAAAAACGAAGAATACTGTCAATGCGTTGACACTCGTTTTGACTTGAATTTTAGGGTCAAGGTGTTGCTTATTTTGTGTCACCATGAAATTACATGTGAATGCATTTAGGACACATTGTCAGAATTTTCGTCAGCGCGTTGAATGTATGTCAACGAAGCCAATTTTTTTGCGGTTGAACGTTGCCTGCATTGCTCTTTATTTCTATTTAAAAAAAAATCTGATCTTCTAGAGGTTTTTTAATCCATCGACATCGTAGTCATTTTTCAATGGAATTGGACCGTTTGTAGCTTGACAGATAGGAAACAAACTATATTTTGACATAGGTATTGAATAATTTGATCTAAATGTCACCCAAAAGCCCTTAAAACGCCTACTTCCAGAGCAAAAAAGGGAATCATAAAAATTTGTAGAGGGTTTTAGTCTATCAACATCGTGGGCAAGGATGCCTACTATGGGGAATGGGGATGAAGTTGACGGAACTTGACAGTTTATACAGCTTGACTGATTTAAAATTTAACGTCGTATGATGCCAACTCGCCAAGTGTGTTCAAGTCGTGTGATCGTCTTAGCTTAATATGTCCAAGAATAAAAAACGCATTGACACAGATAATACGTCAACGCATTTTGGGATAACATTGACTAACTGGTGGCACTCTAGTGATCCTCAAACTTTCATGTGTTGACACATTCTACATTGACAGTACATTAATGATGTTTTTGGTGATGTCAAAGAGTCAACGCATTGACCATCATTTACGTTAAAAATCATTTTTAATAGCATCATCAAATGAATGTTCAGATTTCTGAATGTTCAAGCTTCTGATTGATCAGCTGTCAGATGATAATAAAAGTTATCTAACTTTCTATAATAGCTGGTTAGTCGCAGAAGCTCGAAAAATTTCAGACTTCTCTTGTAGCAAGCATATAATTTAAAAAATAAAATTGCGACAAATCGTCTGGTAAGAATTAAAAACGAAAAACTTCTTGAGCTGACTTTACGAATCCTTAGCGTGTCTCTCTGTTCCCCAGTGAAATTAGTTATATTATTCTTAACATTATTTCTTCGGCCTTAAAGTTAAATGGGAAGAATTAATTTACAGTTACCCAGATTCCAGTTAAGTGCGAACATTTTTTCAATCGTCCGCCTCTATAGGTTCGCTCAAGAGAAAATGTAGGTACAGCTAACATGAAAATAAAATCTATCTGACAACTGAATGAAATAGCAGCTGCAAATAGATTGCATACGTTCTATAAACAAACAAACTACAATTGAAGCCCTTTTTGTCTTTTTCTCAGAGCTGAGTTAAGGTATGTTCAAAAAAAAACAAAAACAAAAACAGACCAACATCAAGCATTTCTCGGATGCCTTTATAATGCGCAAATCTCACCTCCTATATATTCCCATCCCATCACACATTACATACAAGCTCCCACCATATTATCCGCTTTCACGTAACCCCCCCCCTCCATATTCCAATACCACAAAGCGACAAAAGTTGGTATGTCTATGTAATTATCGCATCGGGGAGGATGACACGCTGCTGTGGTCCAGCAAAACACATCAAGAAGAAGCGGTCTGTCTGTTTGTCTGTTGAATATGTCTGTCTGCCGCTGCCGGCTTTCGCTCTAAATTTTAATTAATCCGCTGGCTTGTCTGCATCTGCATCGCACCGCAACATGTTAAATAGATGACAACAAAAACAAGTACGCTCAATCTAAAGATGCTCCACGCACGGTGGAGTTGTGCGTTGCAAATGTACGAATAGGTATAAACGTGTACACACACATTCATTCAAATCATCAGTGGGGGCATCCTTATATGCGATGCGTTATAATATGCAGATATATAGGCGCTAGGAATTTCAATTTCGACTGGTTACGCGGGACAAGTATTCAAATGCGTCAATGACACGCCAGCTACTTTACTTCACTTCACTGGCTCACTCTGAACTGAAGACCCACGTCTTTTTGTGCGCCAATTTCGTGCGTCTGTCTGACGGAAAAACAATCCCGCTGAACCCAAACATATCGGATATACCCGAACATCGCAAACCCATAAATCATAATCGCAACCTGTTCATGTTTAGTTTAGTTTATATATATGTAGTTTTATCGAAGAAGCGAAGAAGCCACAGCATCATCCTTTTGAATAAAGTTGCAGCAATTCATTTGCAAACTTTGTATACCTACCTTCCCGTGATCGTGAATGGGGGGCTGTTGGATGTGAATGTAAATGTGGAACTGCTCCAGATATTCTTTCTTGATGCCAATGTCAGTGGTGGTTGTGTCTCGCTAGCGTCCGGCGAGTTTTTTTTTTATATTTTTATTTGTGGTCAGGTGATTCATCTACGTGTGGTGTTACATGTCGACAACTGTTTATGTGGGAGTAGAACATTGCCTATCTGAGGTCTAGAGTCGAGGGAAGGAACAACACACATCAACAGAACTTGCCCTTGCCATTTTTGCGCGGAATTGCATGAAAATGAGGAGGACGATTGGAAGGAAACACTTAAATTGCCATTTTGTTAAACATGACAGGTTGAAGCTGAAGATATATTCCATGTGGGATGGCTTCGTGTTATGCGGAAAAAGCCAGTTCGCTGAACGATGTCAAGAGCCAAGAAGTATAACATAGACGTATAAAGTGGCCACAAACTAATCAGGGTACATGTAGGTAATATTATAGGTAGGTAGGAATGAAAATAGAAGGCAAAGAGAGAAGGGAATACGCCTACAAATTGTCCTTGATTTGTAATTATTGACAAAAATAAACTTTTAATTTCTTATTTTACGATTGGGTATTGATTGGACCTGGGAGTTGAAACGTATTAAATTTTAAATTAGATTTTTTTACACTTCAATCCATCAATGCGTTGCTTTGTTTTGGAGTCACAGAAGCATCAGTGGAAACACTGCCAGGCACAGTTATCTTTATGTTTCACTCAAGACATCAACTTTTCAAAAATTCAATGACCAACATTAAATCAACCGAATTTAATTCTTATACATATATACCTACAACTTGAAATTGATCTGTTTTTAATTTATGTAAATCCAAACTCTTTGAGCGACGATCAACAATTAAAACTGTTAAACTCTTAATCAAGCCTCTTATAATCGCTATCACCACCATATATAGTCTCTTCTTCGACATCATTATGCGCTTATATATTTACCAACATCCATCCCATCATCATATGTGATTCTTCGATCTATCGGGGAATAATTGGTCATTAACGGTTTAACATATAACCATTGCCCTTAAAAATGAAACTTCTGTTAAGATTTTCCCACGAATCTATCTGACCAAACCTTTCCACAAAACAAAAAAATAAAAATAATACTGCGGGAGTGTTTTTTGTTCGTCTTCTTTTTGACAACTTGACCCAATCGAATTTAAATTGCTAAAGTGAAATCACTCCACCAGCCAGCCACACACAAACGACAAGCTGCTTTGACCAGCCAGCCACTGGCTTATTAATAATGTTCTTTTTTTATTGATATTTCTTGTTTGTCATTAAAAAAAAAAAAAAATCGACCCACAGCAAGGCGCGCGATTGTAAGATAAATATTTGATTTTGACCGCTGGCTGACCGTAAATCAAATGGCAAAAACACACATAATTAGCAGAGAACATCCAGAGAATATGGCAAGTTGGTAAAATATTGATATTGAAGCAGAATGATAGGTTTTTTTTTTTTAAGTTAGAGATTATACAACCATAAGAATTATAATTATTGAAATTTTTTGGACACCATCATATTTTAAATGGGAATTAGAAGCATCTTCTACATATTTCAAAAAAAAAATTAAATTTAACTTATTTAAAAAACATACATAACTTAAACCAGCTGAACTCTAATAAGCTTTACAGCGCCACCTATTGAACATTTATCAAACTAAAAAAATTTTAACATTCAAAGGAAAGGAAACTTTTCTATATATTTATGTGTAAGGAAAATACTCAAATAAAAGAAAAGTGGGTGTAACTGTAGGCGGAATTTAAAAATATAACATATGTCAAGAGAATTTAATTACAAAATAAAGTAAAGAGTAATCTCTGATATAAGAAAAGTGGGCATGTTGTGAGGCTGATTTCCAACAAAAAGAAAAACACCACAAAATCAGAATCATTATAAATGGTCAGGTTTCTAAGAACCTCATATGATAAAAATCGAATATAAGAAAAGTAAACGTGATAGTTAGTGGGCGGTAAAAATGAGACTATAATTTTGTTTCAGATTAAAGAGAGCTTAATTATAAAATGTCAACGTTCTGAGGACGTTAAATAAAGAGACAAATAAAATATAATAAAAGTGGGCGTGGCAGTAAGTGGATTTTAATAATAATACTTTCTAAATCATCTCGCTGCTGATGGAAATAACTTTTAAGATTTCAATAAATAAATTCTTTAGTTTTCCAGACCATACGCCTCAAACAGATTCCAGAGCCTTCCAAGTTGTTTTTGCATGTTTGTTAGAACTCAAAAAAAATTGTAAAATTTTGTATGCTATCGATCTATAGTAAAAGGTTTTGAATCTGACTTTTTTTCTGTAAAATGTTCAGAATAATTGTAACTCTAAAATTGGCAAAAGGTGACTCTGATTTTGCTGATTTGTTTGCACTGATATAATATTTTTTTGGAATTTTTCGACAAAGTAGGTCTAACTCTAACTCGAACTCGAACTCGAACTCGAACTCGAACTCGAACTCTAACTCTAACTCTAACTCTAACTCTAACTCTAACTCTAACTCTAACTCTAACTCTAACTCTAACTCTAACTCTAACTCTAACTCTAACTCTAACTCTAACTCTAACTCTAACTCTAACTCTAACTCTAACTCTAACTCTAACTCTAACTCTAACTCTAACTCTAACTCTAACTCTAACTCTAACTCTAACTCTAACTCTAACTCTAACTCTAACTCTAACTCTAACTCTAACTCTAACTCTAACTCTAACTCTAACTCTAACTCTAACTCTAACTCTAACTCTAACTCTAACTCTAACTCTAACTCTAACTCTAACTCTAACTCTAACTCTAACTCTAACTCTAACTCTAACTCTAACTCTAACTCTAACTCTAACTCTAACTCTAACTCTAACTCTAACTCTAACTCTAACTCTAACTCTAACTCTAACTCTAACTCTAACTCTAACTCTAACTCTAACTCTAACTCTAACTCTAACTCTAACTCTAACTCTAACTCTAACTCTAACTCTAACTCTAACTCTAACTCTAACTCTAACTCTAACTCTAACTCTAACTCTAACTCTAACTCTAACTCTAACTCTAACTCTAACTCTAACTCTAACTCTAACTCTAACTCTAACTCTAACTCTAACTCTAACTCTAACTCTAACTCTAACTCTAACTCTAACTCTAACTCTAACTCTAACTCTAACTCTAACTCTAACTCTATCTCTTCCCTTAATAATGTAAAATAAAGTTGAGATGAAGAAATTTTCTTATTATCACAAAACTGTGGATTAACTGTCACATCTTGTTTGATTTAATGTCATTAGATGCGATGTGGCAAACCTGCTGTCTTCATTCAGTACTCGAAAGGCCGCGAAACTTATGTTCATTTTCAAATAAATTAACTTAACAATCGATTTGATGTCAACACATGCCAAAAAATGCTCCGCAACTAAATTTTTTTGGCCAATAAATTTGTTCCGGGACATTAAATACGTGGGTGTTTAACATCACTTTGAATGCTAATATTTATGACTACGATGACTATTTTTTTTGTTTTTTTTGGGCCCATCAACTGGAACATAATAATGGACATACTTAAATGATCAGATTGCCCATCACAAACTGTGATGTGGTAGTATATAGATATCAAATGACAACGAGTGAATTTAAATTGAAATTGGAATTAATTTGGATCGAACTAATCGTGATTATGACGTCGCCGTGCGTCGTCGGCAACTCCAACAGGTTGGATTAATGGATAATCTCTCTATATCTATGAGTATGTATGAGATGAGAATGAGGGAATTGGGAAGGGGCTGGTGCGTTGATAGATTTAATCTCTCTTTTGGCAAATCACTAACGCGTGTAATTTGATATTTGCAGAACAATAAACAGTGAATTAGTGGCAGCGGTAAGGCAATATAATTATTTAAATTTTGCTAAAATCCAATTTTTTGAGGGTTTATGGTTTTTTCTGCGCATACATAAATTTGAATATTATATTTTGTATAATAGGTACCAATAGCTTAATGTTTTACTAAATTTAATTTTGAATGGTGGGCAGTTAAGTTAAGTTTTAAGAATCCTCACATACATTTTGGGATCATTGGCCTTTAAAATTAGGTTTGAAAAAGCGTAAGACATGTTATTTTTCTATAGAAGAAGAATATATAGGTAAGCTTTACCTAGTAGACATCCAGAAAGCTTTTGTTTTGAGGATGTACCTAAATACATACCTACTTCGGATGTATTTTACATAAAAATTAACATTTGTGTGTGTATGTAATTTTTTTTTTGATCAAATAACCGCTCCCGACCAAAAGATTTTGAAGCAGCTCATAATACGGTAATAAAAAGCCCTGTATGTCTTACCATTTCCTTGTTGCGGCGATTTTCAGAACTCCTCGACTGTCTAACAAAAAAAAAAGTGCGAATCGCCTTAGAAGAAGACATTCGAAGTACCTGCACCTAATCGTAGGTAAGGTATCTGGAGTGGACAAAAGGATTTAGGACTACACTACAATTTTCTTTTTTGTCAACGTTCTCTCGTATTTTCCTACTTTAGTTTCAAAAGGTCTTTTAGTTTACGAAGAATTTATTCAAAAATAGGCGTGAAAGTGGGTGTATTACAAAAATTTCAATTTCAATATAACAATCAGTATAGTTTGTTTACAAGATTGTAAGTCTATTTTTTTACAATTGAAATTTAAGGGCGTGAAAATGGGCAAATTTCTTACGAAATAAAAAGAACATGAAGTTCTCAGCTTTTTTGAGAAAGGAATTAACTCAAACATTTCAAATAAATTTGCTTTTAAGACCAAATTGTTACCAACGGGAACATAACAAATTACATTATCTCAAAACATTGTTTAAAGTTGCAGCTGCAATATGGCTTTGCAAATAGTTTGGCTTAAATATTCTAGTAATTTTTCAGCGGGATCTCCCGAGATTTTTTTGTATCTCTATTCAAACCTCAAACACTCATAAAAAGTGTTTTTTGTTTTATTTAAGGAGAATAATTGAGGGCGATCAAATTGCTGGTATTATAATTTTGTTGTACAAATTGAGCATGAATTGACTTTGGTTCCCCTTGCTCCGTACCAAAATACATACATACATACTCAATATTCATTTTTGTATCTTACTCACATTCCCAGTACTTATGGTATTTTTAACCCAAATAAATAAATAAATAAATAAAAAAAAATAGAAAAACACGTATAAAATAAATAAGTAAATAAATAAATAACATTTATAAATAAATTATTAAATACATGAGTCAAATTAATAAATAAACAAAATTAGCAGATAACATTTAAAAATAAATAACATGGATAAATAAATTTATATTTAAATTAAAACATAAATAAATAACATCAATAAATAACATTTAAATAGATCAATAAATAATTATGTAGAAGTAATAACAAAATAAAAACATATTTGTATACATTCAAATTAAATTTAAATATTAGGGCATTGTCAGATGATAAACAAGAAATAATATATCGTACATTTAGCTTAGAAATTCTATTGGATACCATTTTAATATTAGCTAATGTGTGTTGAAAAATATCAAGGAAGGTTAAGCATCATTTTGTTTTGTGATATTTGAAGTCTACGAATGTGACTGATTGCACAATTACCCCAAGCAGGTTATCCATAAAACATTATTGGTTGAAAAATTGCTTTGTAACTTAGATTTTCGGTTTATGAAAGGGTAAAGTATTTTAATTATTGTAAGATTTATCTTTTTAATAATTTTATGCACATGTAGACTGAATGTTAATTTTGTTTCTAGGTGCACCCCTAGGTATTTAGCAGATGTTTTCCTCTCAATTCCAACACCGTCAGTAAATATCATGAAGTTTGGTAAGAAACAGGCTTTTCTTTTTCGAGTAAAAAAGATAGCCTGGGTCTTAGATTGAAAAGAAAACGTTATTGTTCTTTGTGTGTGGTGTAGTCTCCATGTTGTGTGATATATATGTAAGGAAATTTGATGAAAATAAAAAAAATTTAAGGAATTTAAAAAAAAAACTTTGTTTTATTTTTTTTATTTTTATATATTTAATTAATTATTTATTTATTCGAAACATTGAATTTGTGTCTTATGACGTGTATTGATTATTTTGACAGCTATTCCAGCTGCAGCTCTAGTTGCAGCTCTGTCTCCATTGTGTTCAGGCAGTAAGTGTCTGTGGTTTTTGCACAAGTTGAACCAAAAAATCTGTGGTACTAAAGCAAACCCCGATAACTCAATGTTTTTCAAGCAATATTTATCAAGGATTACAGCACAGAGTACCTATATTATCTAGAAAACTGACTCGTATCCCCTTGCCTAGAACATTTGAGCACAATAAGAGAAAACTCTCTTATTTCTCACTTTTTTTCCTATCGGTGATTCCGTGTGAATTGTCAACTTATGAGCAAAAAATGATATTTATCATCATAATTTACATAATTTAAAGGGTTACCAAGCATGTCGACTATTTTTTAAAGTAGTGTTGGTTTGGGTCCCATTTTAAATGCACAGGACAACTAATATATGCTCATACAATAGTTGACATCAGTGAACTAAAAGCTTGTAGGGTGAAAGAGAAGAAACCCCTTAAGTTGTTTCTCTTGATAATATATGTACATTCTCTATAGATTACAGGTTAATTGAAATTGAATTTTTCCTTTTTCGACAAGATTGATATTTAAGAAAGAAACTCACATTAAAAGAGTGCTAAAAATACTCACATCAACAAGAAACGGTTTTTTGCGAAATTCAAAATAGTACGGAAATATGTATAAATTAAAAATTTAGTGTTACTCAATTTCAGTGTTACTTCAATTTAAATATGTAATTGTTTCTTTATAACCAACAACCTAATTTTATAAAATCTATTAATCAACCACAATATAAAAACATAACACCGTTATCTAAGCCAAATTTGTATGTTTTTGTGTTATTTATTGCTAAAATTAATATTAAAGTCCAAAAATTCAGTCTTTTTTCCTCCATTTGATCTTCTATCAACTCATAAAATAGAAAGACGTTTATAAAAATGTTAACCCTAACTCAGTGAATTTCCATTTAAATTGCTTTTCAATATTCATATTCAAGCCTCTAATGATCTTTAATGGTTGAAAAAGACCATTTGTCATTTATCAATGGCTTTTTCTCCAACAGACCACCTGTATCAGTTGGTTAGCTACGAATATATATGATTCCTCTAAACACATCAACTAAGCCAACGAAGATGAACAAAACAAGACTACATCTTCAAATAAATTGAATTCGAATAAATTTCCGACTTTATTACACTTTTCTCCCGCATGGCCATATATATTCGTATATGTATGTTTGTAGTTTGTACCTTACCTACTGTATCAGTAGCCATGGGCCTGAAGCTGACAACTACGCACTACGCAGCGCTCGGAATCTTGGGACTGATTTTTTTTTTTTTTTAAAGATTTGCATAACACTGGCCTTTCTATTCCGGTTGACCGTTTCGAACTTTAATTGTCCTCTATTTGGGGGACAATAAAAGGTTCCATTTCAGCTGGCTAGGCTCCTGAAGAAGATATTGTTGTTGCTTTTCGGAATTCCCCTATGGAATATACATACATAGGATCGATGCGACGATGGATCGATCGTATATTGCGTGTGCCCGATCAAATGACACCATAAATGCGACTTTGTCGCTAACGACTTTTCTCTCCGTGCGTTCGTCGTCTTTTCAGCAAAATCTATAAAGCCCCGCATCTTATACATGAATCTCGAAAAAGAAAAGGTCTAACTTTATTTTTTATTTTTTTTTCGTTTTTTTGGATTTGTTATCTTGACAAACATAATTGGAACTATTGAGAGCGTTTACGGCTATGCGGCGACTTCATTTGAATATGAAAAAGAACGCGCGTAAATTGGTTCTGTTATGTGAAATGAATGTCCACTTAGATCAATAGTCCGCGATTTGGAGGATAATAAAACCGTTTTTATTGTTTAGAATAATAATCAACATGGAATGTGTTACATTTTTGCTGTATCTACATTTTAACAATAAAAACTAAAATAAAATAATATATCGGGAGAGAAGACTAACGAAAGAGTTATTTTTTTATATCTAAATTTTGTTTTGTTAAAAATGAATTCTTTTTTTATCGATGAACAGTGGAATCGCTTATAGAAGAATTGGGATAAAATTCAAAGAATTTGATTATTTTTTGTTTGCATTTTTCGGTAACAAATTCAAATACCTAATAAAATAAATTAAAAAACAATAAAATTAAACAAACAAAAAAATAAAATAAAATTAAAATAAAAATAAAAATAAAATAAAATAAAATAAAATAAAATAAAATAAAATAAAATAAAATAAAATAAAATAAAATAATATAAAATAAAATAAAATAAAATAAAATAAAATAAAATAAAATAAAATAAAATAAAATAAAATAAAATAAAATAAAATAAAATAAAATAAAATAAAATAAAATAAAATAAAATAAAATAAAATAAAATAAAATAAAATAAAATAAAATAAAATAAAATAAAATAAAATAAAATAAAATAAAATAAAATAAAATAAAATAAAATAAAATAAAATAAAATAAAATAAAATAAAATAAAATAAAATAAAATAAAATAAAATAAAATAAAATAAAATAAAATAAAATAAAATAAAATAAAATAAAATAAAATAAAATAAAATAAAATAAAATAAAATAAAATAAAATAAAATAAAATAAAATAAAATAAAATAAAATAAAATAAAATAAAATAAAATAAAATAAAGTAAAATAGAATAAAATAAAATAAAATAAAATAAAATAAAATAAAATAAAATAAAATGAAATAAATGAACAAAATGAACAAAATTACATATTTTAAAAAAATGAAAATGTAATAATAATAATAATAAGGTGAATTTTAACACTTGATAACATAAGTCTCCAACTTATAGCTCTAAAAAATGTTTTTAGGTTTTCATTTAGATCACGGTTTCTGATTAATTTTAGGGACAATGAGATTTTAGCCGACAGCTGTCATCGTACAAGTAATCTCGCTCACTTAAATAAAATACTTAAATGTACAATTCTT
Organism: Epistrophe eligans; assembly: GCA_951394125.1. Classification (NCBI taxonomy): domain Eukaryota; kingdom Metazoa; phylum Arthropoda; class Insecta; order Diptera; family Syrphidae; genus Epistrophe; species Epistrophe eligans. The sequence continues at coordinate 36,619,065 of OX596029.1, forward strand.
TATTTTTCCCGTTGAACGTTTTTGATGTGTTTCGTAAAATTAATTGGTTAATATGACGTTTTATGAAATCAGCAATTTACTCAGTCTGCTCGAACTAAAAGAACTTCTTCTGAATATGTATGTTCAAAATTGAAAAAAGAATATACATTTTGAACTATTACCGCCTTGGGCACCCAAAAAACACAAACTTTTTTGACAACTTAGACCCAAAACGCTTTATAGTAAGATACATATTAACTTATTAGTCCAACATTTAAGTTAACTCTACTCCACTGTTCACGACGATGGGAGTTCGATCTTTGCAATATACAAAAACCAATCATAAAATATGCTGGCTCTTTTGGACATATCAAGAGCTTACCTCTGTAATTGGATAACTTGCTGTCTACATTAATGTATATGCCCAAATTTTATATATGACATTTAAATAGCCGATGACCGATATAGGAATTCTATGTTAATTTAAATTTTTCATCCAATAAAAATAAAATAAAATAAAAATTACATAAATTCGATGATAATATATAGAAACGAACACAACACACAAAAACTATATCCGTCCGCTCTTATCGATTGGGGTGGTCTTATAATGGAGGCATAACAAGATGTTTTACTTTTGAGCTTTAAGTGGATATCGGTGTGATATGGAAAAAAAAAAAAACTTTAATCATCAAACACTAACAATTATTGTAATTTTTAAAAGAATTTTCGTTTAGGGAAATAACATTTGTGTTAGATAGGTAGGTTGGTATATTGATTGGGTGGGTGTGTATTTTTCTGTTTTCTTTTTTACGAGTATTCAAAAAAAAAAAAAAAAAATCTGATCATCTTAATTCTATTGATAAAGTTCAATACTTTAAATGGGAAAATTAGGTCGTGCCTTATTAGATTATTGCCATAAAGATTATCATGACATTTCTCGAGATAAAATCATTAAGTGAATGGAGATAAGAAGCAGAGCCCCTGTCTATTTATTGAATATATTTAGATAAGCTCAAACACTTTTGATTTGAAACTATATAAAACCAAAAATCTTTAAAATAAACGAAAAAAACTTAACGTTATTGTAAGGCAGTGAATAATGTTTATATCGATTACCATTAAGAACCCTAAGAGCTTTTATAGTTTATAGATAAAGAAGAAGAGGAAGTGATTTTTCCCATGATTATTACATAAACAAAATTTTGGTTTTTCATTTATTATGGTGGTTGCATACATTCATACATACCACCAACATGTCGAACTTCATAATAAAGTGTGGTAGTAAGAAGAACATTAAAATTGCGAAAAACTATGGTAAAGGATTTTTCTATAGAGCGGTTCGATGTTGAAATAGAATTAAACACGGTGTGTGTGAAATTCTTGTTTTATTTGAAAGATCCATGTTTGTCATTTTTAGTGGAATAAGACATCGTTCAAATGTTCGCTGTACTGTGGCATGGATGCGAGTGGTCCAACTTTAGGGTTGATTGTGGCTTAGTGACATAGACCTACGTTGACAATTATAGACAATAATTTTTGCATGCAAGCCTTTTATCTTCTTCCTCAAAAATTGGTGTTCGAAAGCGAAAAATTCGGGTACGACCAAAGCGCCACCCTACACCCCACCGCCGCCGCCACCATCGCGCATTTTAACAGCAATCATCTCGTGTTTTGATAGTATTACCTGAGTACACAAATCTAAGGTAATATATCGCGCAAGTTGTCAAAATTCAAAGTGTCAAAAAATTTAAAATGGCTGTTCGAGTGCCCTTATGAACACAACACGCATCATTAGACACAACAGCAAAATATTAAAATAAGACAAGTAAAGGGGCACTAGATCAACCATTTTCTCACCATAATACCTCGATTTCGACAGATGCGCAGAACTGAACAAAAATGAAAAGGCTAATGATATTACCTTTTATATGTGTACTGTGCCTGAAACAACAACTGTTTGGGAAAAGTTCGGGAAAAAGTTTGGGCTCGAGCTTTTTGATGTTGTTGTAATTTTTGACCAGAAATAAAAAGTAAGGAAATGCATTTGGGATGTTTCTGATTTGTTTCTGAGTAAACGTCACATTTGACAACAAAAATTATCAGTAGTTTGACAAGCAAGAAAAGTCAGTATCAGTAGGTAAAATGTTCAGGTAGATTTTAGCTGGAGGGCAAATGAAATAAATTAAAAAAAAAAAAATTTAAAGCATTTTTTAAGGCATTTTCCTGCCAGAAAATATTACAGAAACACATTTTCAGTTGAGTTGGGATACTGCTGGATCCCACGCTTACTTCAAAAACAGACCTAATTAAAAATTTAAGAAAACGTCATAATGCTAAAAAAACTAAATGTTGTAAAGGTCAATTTAAACAAACAAGAAAACTTCTGGACGTTATGAAATTTTTAGATTAGGGTTTTATGACATTGAAAGTAATTTTTGGTGATATGACATTCTATTGTGGTTTTGTAATACGCCCTTCGTGAGATTCTGGGGGATGTGTCAGTTTTTGGGAGTCCTGATATTTTTTTTATTTGGGTGTCATTATGAGATTGGGTGATAAAAATTCAAATTGTCATGATGCCCACAATAAATGTCATTAAGCTTCAGGTGTATGTCATAATGCCCAAAATCAAGAACAATAAATTATTTATTCTCCTCCTTCTGTTATTAATAAAATTTAAGATTTAACAAGCATTAAGTTACTTATAGGTAATATTCGTTCTAAATTGTAAAACTGAACTATTTCTGCGTCTGTGACAAAATAAAGTCTCTAAATCTCATCAATATGTTTTATTTGTTAAAGTTACCGCCAAGAGGAATAGGTATTTTGATGGGAACAGTCTCTAAAGAACATCAAGAGGAAGAATTATAGGTACACCAAAATTAATTAAGCTTTTCGTCAATATTTCGGAGTCAATGCCTCAAAAACGACGAGTATATAAAAACTTTTCACAAGGATGTGGGTTTTATTTCCAAAATAAAAGGAAATATCACCACCGGGCTATTTTTCCTTTTTGGAGCGAGCCAATAAGGCCCACCAAAAAAAAGCATTAAGACCCGCGGGAGTTATTGCTTTTCTGAATTGGCGTTAAGACTCTGATGTGTGTGATTCGATAATTCATATATGTACTCTACTTTAACTCTATACAGTTGTCCAATAAAACTGTTGACATTGGCGCTTGCCTGACGACTGAACATACCCTAAGCGGAGCAACGGAGGTGCGTGAGCGGGACAGAGTACCTATACCCAAAGAGGGACTTAAAATCCTAGGAATCTGCGAAGAGGGTCACACAATAAACTCATATCCAAAAAAACTGTTGAAAAACTCAAAAATCTTTTTTTTTTTCTTTAGTGAGTTAACATATTTTTTGAATTGAAACCTATATAAGGAAAAGGAATTAAAGCCCATAGCTTTTGTTTCCATTTCAAAAAGGAAAAGAAGCCTGCGGGTGTTGTTTTCTTTTATTAAGGGCTTTTTTCTGTGGGGGTTATTGCATTGCACTCATATAGCCTGGCTTATGGCTTGAAAAGGTTTTTTAGTAAATTTAATTTTTAAAAGACACTAAATTTTTCCTTCATAATTGTAATTAATTTTATTTTACCGACCAATTATTAACAAAAAAAAACCTCTTTATTGAGTGAGTCTTGTTTGTGCAATTAATTTATATTCATTTTAATAGGCCAGTTATTCAATTTAAAATTAAAAGATAATGGCGCAAAATTTTAAACGATTTAGTAAAATGTTAAAGCCATTTTAGTAAGTTATTAAGCTAAAAAGAAGATTTTGCTAATTTTAAACGATTTTAGCAACTTACTATCTCTTAACATTTTACTAAAGATAAAATCACAAAATGGCTACTTTAACTTTTAGTAACTTGCTAAATCCATATGAAATCTGTCATTGTCCTCGAAAAAAAATTGTTGGCAAAGAGTTAAATTGTGTTTTTTTTTATGATTCGTGTGCTAATTGTTTTTCAAATAAAATAAAATAAAATAAAATGTTTTCGGAAGACATAAGGAGTTGCTGAAGCTAATGGAGGTGGTGATTCCAAAAAGGTATCAACCATCCCTGTACGCCGTACGGTTTATGGTTGGTCAGATACACTCCAAAATGTTTTTCATTTTTCATCATGATGGCAAAAATTAAGAAAATTGAAAAGGTTTTGGAGTGTAACTGGCCAACGGTAAATCATAAATATTAGGACGTTCCCTTGGTTTAAGTTTGTTTGCTTTGTTTTTCTTTCACGAACTGTCATTGTTTGGACGTGTCCAGATGCACCGTTTTTAATAAAAGGGAATTAGTATTTTACTAGTTGTGCGTTTAAGTTCAATTAAATGCGGTTAATCAATTAGAGTAGAACCAGTATAGTAGCCCGTGGCGTAATGGTTTGTGGGTAGGACTGTTACGCTGAAGGTCTTGGGTTCGATTTCCAGCCTTTGCCTTTTCTAGAGTAGGTGAAAAAGAGTGCCCTGAAAAATGCTTCTCACCTTAGCCATTCGGATTGTTGGTCTCCTCAATTTCTGCTAATAAGACGTATACAGGAATGGTTGAGAGTTATAAGTCACTATAAGCCTTGGGTTCTACACGAGCTGTCGCACCACCCAATTTATATTTTTGTATTTAATAAATTATACGGACCACAGCTAACAGGACTAACTTAAAGTTTTTTTTAGATCAGAATTGAAGCTTTGCATTTCTGTTTTTATAAAATCAACTTGTTTTCCTATAACAGGCTTTAAAGCAAAAACAAACTTTTCTTCCTCTTTTATCGTAACCCAGCTGAAAGTATATATTTAATACCTACCAAGCTATGTAGTTAATTTTTCCACTTTCAAAATGATTTTTAAATTGCAATAAAAACCTTAGCAACTCCTCCTAATATCGGTTTCAGTAGTATTGAAGCCCAGACCTAATGCTTCAATTGCAGTTTGAAGCTATATACACAAACTTAGCGAAACTTATCTATCCGCCTGTTTTTTTTTTTTTTTTTACTGCGCCCAACCGCATCATCATCATCGCTAACTATCTCCTCTAGAGCAAATGTAAATATAATTACTTCATTCATCGAACTTTTTATATTCTTACAGTAGCCATACTATTCCAGGCTATATACATCACGATCTCCAATGCCCCCGTCATATTGGCCTAATATAATTAGATCTCTTTTCTGCATCCGGGCAAGTTAGGCTAAGGAATGTATTTACTGTATAATTTAAAAACTTCTCCGCCTCCTCCTCCTCCTCCTTCAGGAGATCGTAAAACCGATCCGAATGTAATTAAATCCATCAACTGGTCATCGCGCAAACAACAGGATGTTAAAATGCTTAACCAGATTTAAGTACACACTCCGCAAACATGGAATAAACTCCCGCCTATATTTGTATTAGGAATAGGCTGGAAAATTGAGGACTACCGCAAACTTGGTGCTCCCATTCAGATGTTTAAAAAAAAAATACGGAATCACCTAGAGGAGCTCCGAAAAATAGTTAAATGCTCTGCTACCAAATATCATGCCTTCACCTCAGATAATAGTACTGGTGTATAATCCCTTCCATATAAACCTACATATATGAAAGACTATCCATTTTTATGGCCATGGACATAAAAACGTTTTTCACCGTTGTTATCCAGGTTTAGTGCTTTGTCTCATGATGTTCGGATTCATGGATCAAACTCTTGTGATGTGCTCACTTTCAGATTTTAATGCAAGATGGGGTAAGGGATTTGTTGGAGAGAAGGAAAGTCTCCTGAAGACTGATTAATGTCTGTGTCGTCGAATTTAATGGATCATTCCATGATGAGCATCAGGGAACAACGTTAGTTCCATAATAATTTGCATGTAACCCGCACCTAAATAGTATCTCACTGATGAAAAGATTCCAAATCCTCTCTCTTATATAAGTATCAGCAATTCTTTGCCTTGACGAAATGGATTTGCTTCAACTTGAAGATGTTTTTTTTTTTATTCCCAGTTTTTATGACACAAAACAGAAGAGATTGCGGTTGATTCTTTAGTGTCAGTAGTGTGGTGTGGTTGGGTCATTTCTCATTTATTATATAAGTCTTACCAACTCTTAAAGTTTTAATTAAAGTCCGTTTTCTTATTTATAAAAAAAAAAAATTAACTTCATTCTACTTCAAGTATTCATTCATTTGCCTGATTTTCATTCATAAAAGCCCACGAATTAAAATCCAAGATGTCCAGCAGTGACGACCATCCAGCGGCGGTGGCTGGCTGTGGCGGCGGCATCGATGACTTTGTTCCTGATTGATTAAAACATTGTTTCCGAACGTTGTCACTTCATTGTTTCAAGAATAAATGTGTGGTTTATCTATTTATAGGTATTTGTTCTCTCTTTGATATTTCTTGACATTCATTTGAATATTTAACAAGCCTTCCCCGTTATAACTTGACAGTTTTCCTATACCAACATTATATGGAAATAGGAGTTATTGTTTCACCACAGGAAGAAAAGAAACACAATACAAAAAAACCACATAAGAATATTTAAACGTTTATAGTAGAAAAAATGATCCCCATGGGGAATAAAGATAAATGGGTTTATCTTGAGTGCACGTTTGAATTTAACTCGGTCAAACTATTATAATGTCTCAATATTTTTCCACCAGATTGTGATGAAGTGTATATAAAAATCATCAATAGAACTTATAACTTTATAAAGGGAATACAAATATTTCTATATCTGTATGTATGTTGATCTAATATAGGAATATTAAAAATTCAAAAAAAAAAAAAAATTGGGAGTGTCGGAAATAAGACTTTTTTTTTTTTTTTTTGATAGATAAAATTTGGAACACCACGAATTAATGGTTTAATCGAATGAAATATCAATAAATAAAAAGACTTAAGTATTTTTTAAAATGTTGTTTGACTTTGAATATTGTCTTGATATTTTATTAACAAAAGATTCGTCGAATTTTATTGCTCAAAACACTATTAAGAACTTAAAAGTTAAATTAGAGTTAATATTCGTAGTAAATGTAAAGGGGTTTTTACTTCCAACATTTAGTTGTAAATTTTTGGATTTGTTGCTTAAGATACGAGGGCGAATATAAAAGTCAAAGATTTACAACATTTTGTTTCTTTAAAAGTCGGAAAGTGGTAATATTGGTGCAGAAACCATGAGAATATAGGCAATTAAGTTGAGTTCAATCAATACAAGTTATTTGAACAATCTGCTTGACAGCTTGTACCTTAAAAAATAATCCTTTTAAATCAACAAGAAAACCTGGATAAATTAATTTTAGTTATTATCAAACTGATCGTAATTACCTTAAGATGTACATGATTTAAATTAAAATTACACCAGTAACATATTTAAGTTAGAGTTTGCATATACATTTGTTTATAATTTATATGTAAATTTTAGAAAGCTGATATGATAATTATAAATTGCAATGGGCATTCAAAATTATTAATGTCCGCCAAGTTAGCATTACGACTTGAAAATTTTAAAATTCTAATAACTGGATTGTCGTACTTCATATGTACATACATACAAATATATATGGCAAATTATGCATTCGTAAAAAATCGAACTCGAGATTATGATCAAAGTTGACATTACGATGATAGCGAAGTCGAAAAAAGTGGGTGTCGCAATTCTGTCTGTCTGTCTGTTCTTTCGGCTGTAGCCTAAATGGGTGGGTCGATTTTGTTTAAACTTGGTACCTAGCGTTTTTTGGGGGAATCTCCAAATTAAAAATTACGGTACCTGCCGTACAAATTTTTTTACCAAAGTACCTATGAAAATCTTATTTTTCTCAAAAACATGCCCACAATTTTTTTTTTTTTATTGTAGTAATTTTTTTCCAAACATGCTACTATTTTATAAAAAAAAAAATTTGGAAAAATGGTTTTAAATGTTACCTCCCATAGAACCATTTTTTTGATTTTCGATTTTCTCAAAAAAGATTAAACCGATTTTGATCAATTTTTATAGAGAATGTTTACAATAATCCTAAAAATTTTCTTTAGAGTTTAAAAAAAAGTATCAAAATTTTTTTTTATCAAAAACGACTTGATCGATTTTTATTTAGCTTAGCACCTAGCAGTTTTTTGACATTATCTAACAGATTTTAAATAAAAATTATTTGTATGACCAAAAATAACGGTACCTCCCATACAAATGTTTAAAAATAGGTATTGAAAATCTCATTTTTCTCAAAAAACGGCTCCTACGATTTTGATTGAAATTTTTGTGTGAACTAATATCAGAACGATCCAACGATTTTAAAAAAAATATTTCTCATAACTTGTGATTTGTGTAAGAAATTACTTGGTGTACATTGCGTTGGTGTCAAATCAATTTCAGATTTATTTTTAATATTATTGATTTTTTTAACAGTATTTAAGTCTAAACTGTAAGTTCCATGCATATATGTGCGAAGTGCAAGACAGCTATATTTTTCATATTTATTGACTCACATAATACTTCCTTAAACTAGGCTGTATTTTTGGCCGGTGGCATAAAATATAGGTTCCAATAAATAATAAATTTCTTTTATCAGATAAAAAGTCTTTCAAATTATTAACACTTTAAAACAACCAGTGTGATCGCACATAAGAGCTAGTTCGTGCGACCCAGTCGTGCATTTTATTTTTATTTTTCAAATTGTCTCAAAAATGGGTCCAACAATTATTAATTTTACCTGCAATGACCGAACCAATGAAACAGTTTTTTTTTCAAATATTCGCATTAAATATGGTTTTGACATTTTTTGACAAAAATGACTTATTTTTAATTTATTCGAGTAAAGCTTTTCAATAGCTTAACCGATTCTGGTGTTTCTTAATATTTAAACAAGAATTCCATTTAATTTTTTTTTTTTAAACAATTATTTTTAGATTTAATAAGACAAGGAATATTTTCAAAATTTTGAAAATGAAATTTAAAATAAAAAAAAAAGAATTCATCGACTTGTCCGGGATAATCTTCGAAATTAACCAACTTATTTTGACGGGACTTTACTTGCAGGTAGATCATTTTTTAAGAAGTGATCTTAGCTATTTTTTATTCCGAAAATAATTAGGTAATATTTTAGCAAAATTAAAAAAAAGAATATTTAAAATATTTTTCTTTAGATACGTATGATTTTAGTACATCGACAGATATAGCGACAATCAAATCAACGATCTCAAAAAAAAAAATTTATAGCACCGAAACCGATCTTTTTTCTTTATTTGCTTCTTCAATTCTTAATCTTTAATTGTATTTTTCAGTAAGATGGAACCGATATCCATCAATAAGCCAATTACTTAGGAATTGGAAGTGACGTCTCTAGGGTAAATGACACTTCTTTCATTGATAGCTTTCATTTGATAGCTTTCATTGATAGCTTTCATAAAGGAATCTTTTCAATTACTTCAAAGTGCGGGTTAGAGATCTACTATCTGTTGGAACAAACGTATTTGATAAAACTTGTTTTAATATTATTCTACTTATTTTGCATCAGAAAGAAAGTTTTAAAATGTCAAACTTTCGCTATTGCCTTTCAAACTACAAACTTTATCATCATTTCTCCTTTTAAGTACCTATACAAACTTAAAATGTTGTACTAATCTAAAGCCTCTTGCTCGTGTGAGGCGAACAACAACAACAAAAATTAAAACCTCCTCCTCAATCATGCTCAAAAGTCGATAGAATTTATAATGCCTCTATGAAGATCTCAAGTCATCCTAATCCTAATGCAAACACCAATAATATTACTTTGTAATTCACTTGCTCCATAATGCTGCAATCCATCAATAACTATACTGCTAACATTAAGCTGATAATCTTGTTGCGCTTATTAAGACTCTGTTCCAGCTTATGGACAGTTTCCCACACCGCATATATACATACCTACCTATGTATAGCTTACCTACACCCAAAGGAGGACCCTATCAATCATGCGAATCTACAAGCATCTAAATCCGATTCCCAATATTTAATGCACACGCAACGCGTATAATATTCCGGTATACGCAGTTGTTTCATCAGAACAAGAGTCACAAGGAGCTTATAGACCTGATAGTGATGTATGTATATAGAGAAGTGCGTGGAGGAAGAACTGTTGTGCTTCGGCGGGATTCCCTGTTGTTGTTGCAAGAATTCCCATGTTATCGCTGGACAATGATTGCAAAATTGATTGCCATTTGGCCAACAAATACATTTATGACGTCTCAAATGCGCATTCACTGCCCCAGGCTAATGCGAGAAGTTCACACAATCCGTCACAATTCGATGGTAGCTCTCTAACAAGATCAATCTGCTAAATCATGTTTGGAGCGCCTCCCAGCACAGCACAGCCCAGCTGTCCATTGTCTGTGGCTGCGGCTGTAGCCATGGCCGTGGCCATGTCCGTGTCGAGGTCTTATCGCGGAGGGAGATGGCAATAGATATAAATAATTGTGGCGAGTAAGTGTCTGTCTCGATCTCGATTGACTCTTGAGAGATCTGTGAGATTTCAGATTTCTCGTAGATCAACAATACCTAGATTGGCAGAGCCAGGCAACCTGGCCGGGCTATACACCGAATCTTAAGTCGTCATCGTCATCCAAGTCGGTTGGGAACAAACGAAATACCTGACTAAGTGATTGTCGCGTATATCGGAGTCGGAGGCCGCAACCGCAGCCGCGCGTCACGTGAAAGGAGCGAGAAATGAACTCATATGCCATTCGATAATTGATCACCGGGATTGATGTCCCTTTTTTTCTTCCATAGCCTGTTGTTCTATTGTTGTGTGACCAGACAGCGAGAGACCCTTTGTCTGGGAACACAGTCTACCTCTATAAGTCGCCGCCGCCGCCGCGCCACCGTTTTCACTTGTACCGCCGACGCGCCACCACAGCGCCGTCGTCGTCGCACTGCGCACCGTTCAGTTCATTAGAAATGACGATTTAGTTAATTGACAAGTTTTGACTTTTATCGACATCTCGACGGACAACAGAATCGTGTGTTCAAATATGGTGACTCGATTCCACCAAAGTGGGTCTATCTGGATCGTTTAATCAAACGGTTTTGTTCGTTTTTTTTGCTGTTGTTTGTTTTCTTTTTTTTTCGAATGACGGCGGTGGCGGTGGAGGTAGGATCCAGGTCCAGTGTTGTCTCTCTGGCTCGTTGTCAAGATTGTTATCGTGGCAAAAGTTCCACGGCTCCTCCAACCGCCCGCCCGTGTTTGTTGGGCCTTGTGCGATTTTAGGTCCCACTCTGTTGGTATTTTTTCGGCTTCGATTGAATAGGATTTCTTTTTTTTTTTTTTTGCAGTTTGTTTTGTCTTTTGCGGGACGGCACCATGAGTCGAATCAGCAGCAGCGTACCAATCTGGATGTGGCAGACGACGAAAAAAAAGTTTTGCGATTTGTTCCTGGGATATTGGTTAATGGGGTTATTAATACATTTGGGACGGAGATTATAATACAAAAAAATTGAATTCTTTTTGATGATCACCGAAACGATCCGCCGAAGATGATCATGATGACAATGCGATGATGATGATGGTGTCAGGTTGTTATAAGTGGGTGGGTTCGTGTCCGTTTATATGGGAATTGTCGGCATCGGCGCAGTAGCCGAATTGAAAGGAGTTTCTTTTTATTTATTTTTTTTTTATTTTGATTCCTGTTTTGTTGTATTTGTAGGTAAGTTCACAAAAAATACAAATTTTGGGATGTGACTAAAAGGAAAACTATTTGAAAAAAAAAGAAAAAAATGTTCAAAGTTGGGTTTTGGAATAAGCGTTCTTCTTATATGTGGATTGGTTAAGTTTATGGGAACAGAAAAGTAGGTAATACTATTTTTATTTTTAAATCTGTTAATTGGAACAGGAAAAGGATTATTTGCACTTAGCTTTGGACTTAAAATAAATTGGAAAAAATTCGTTAAAAATTAAAGAATCAGCTCTTCTCATATTTTTATTAAATATAAATTTAGTTTTATACGTTGGGCCTGGTACTGGTTGCTATTAATTGAATGCGTTTAATTTTAGAATAAATGCTTAGATACCTTTATCTAAGGTTGATTAAAATAACTATATTTTAATATTTTGAATTTATTGTGAAAGAAACTAGAAAACTTGTTTTCAACCACACTCATTGAGAAAAATTAAAGAGTCTTTTTGGAACTCGACTCCTTTACAGTGAATTTAGTTGTAACTCCCAACTTGATGGCCCATTGAGGTTAAGTCTATAAGTAGACTTGCATTCGTATAGAGCTATTATCTGAGAATCTCAGCCAGAGTTAGATACTTATTCAAATCGGAGTAAATGTATAATCCAAATTTAAGAAAGAAAACAAATCTGCCCCTTATTTACACACTGAAAAATTTCAAAATTCTTAAGCTAAACCACATGAAAGGAAATGTGTTAAGTTATCTTTATATATTTATATATTATATTTGGACAGTAGGAATGTATTGTAAATATAGTTTGAGATCAAAGTAGAATGATCTCGCAGATTGTGTTTTATGACTCACATCTGTTAGCATTATGTTATGACATCATCGTTGTTATCCACTTTACAACCCTAATGTTAGTTTAGTTTTATAGGAAACTAGAGATAAGATATTGTAAATGTATTTGTAAGCTAGGTATAAGATTTGTAAAATAGTCAAATTAAATAAAGAGTTCAATCTTAGTCTTTATAGAAGAAGGAAGTGTTTTTTCTGCCCTTCTTCGGCTCGTTTTTGGTTTTAAATCGGTTCGCGTTTTAAATGGGTGTTTAGAGAACATTGTTCAAAATGACAGCACTGTGTTATTCGATTTACTAACAAAATTTGACTCTCAATTTTTTAATCAAAAAATTCTATTCTATTTTGGAACGACTGGAATTTATGTGCTTAGAATTACCTATGTGAACATAAATTAAACTACAGTTTACTCAAGAAGCATTTTCTAATCAGTAAAGGATGGCGACAAAACAAACTCGAAGGTTAAAACATCAAAAGTATCTTCTGAATTAAATCCAAAGTTAACTCATCAAATTTATCGAGTTAACTCGGGTCTAACTTTAATGTTGAACCAAAAAATATTTTTTTTTTTATTAATGAGCTTACTCCAATAATTGTTGTGGTTAAAAAAAAAAAAATAATCTGTCGCGCCCTATTTTATCAAAAAAAATCATCTAAATATGACAAAATAAAAAAAAAATGAAAAAAAAATTAAAATTGATCAAAATCAGTTCAACCATTTTTGAGAAAATGGAAAAAAAATATATTCTTTGTGCGGTATAATTTAAAAAAATCTTTTAGAAATTTTTTTTAATGTAGAGTTTTTGTAAAAGAAAAAATCACTGATTTTGGGCACGTATTAAAGAAAAATGAGATTTTCATTAATTGAAAAATGATACAATGTGTCGGGAGAATACCCAAAAAACGGTAGATACGGTATGCTGCAGACAAACGGGCAGACAGACAGACGACACGCACGGACAGAATTGCGAGAACCACTTTTTCGAAATCGCTATCATCGTTTCAAGTTTAATCAAATTCTCGAGATCGATATTTTTTAGAGAGATTTTATCACAATTAAAATAAAATGCACGACTCGGTCGCACGAACTTGCTCTTATGTGCGATCACACTGTGGTTTTGAAGTATACATGGTACTTACACTTTATAGACTGAAAAGTTGTTAAAAAATCAATATAATTAGAAATAAAATGGTTAAACAAATTCCTTAACTGTTTTGACACCAACGCAATGTACACAATCCGATTTCTTACAAAAATCTCAATTTATAAAAAAAAAATTAAATCCTTTGCTTGCATAAAAATATAATTTTTGTATATATAAAATTTTGAAAACATTTTTAAGAAAAAAAAATTGGTACACCATTTTATAGTAGGTATTAATTAATGCGGAGTTTAAATATTAATTAAAAAAAAAATTATGTACCCACCTCAAAATATCGAATTTTCTAAACAAAATTTTAAATCCAAAAAAATGGTTCTATGAGAGATATCATTTTGAATCCATAGATAATTTTTTTTTTCAATTATATAGTAGATCGTACTAATATTAGTTCACATAAAAATTTTAATCAAAATCGTAGTAGCCTTTTTATAGAAAAATGAGATTTTCCTTATCAGTTTCTGACCACTTGTATAAGAGGTACCGTTATTTTTGGTCATAGGAATAATTTTAATTTAAAATCCTCTAGATAATGTTAAAAACTGTTGGGTGCCAAGTTTAATAAAAATTGACCAAAACATTTTCAAATTAGTAGATAAGTTCTCAATAACAAAAATTGAAACTCAAAAAAGAAATTGAAAATTTTGGTATATGTACAAGAGTTGTAAAACTACTTAAAAGATTTTCTATAAAAAAAATGGTCAAAATCAGTTAAGCCATTTTTGAAAAAATCGAATATCAAAAAAATGTTCCTTCGGGAGTCACCACTTAAAACCATTGTTCCGAAAATTGTTTTTTATAAAATGGTACACTTTAAGTAAAAAAAAAAAAATACTGAATTTTATTTTTTTTAAGTTGTGGGCACGTTTTTGAGAAAAATAAAATTTTCATAATTTGGTAAAAAAATTTGTACGGCAGGTACAGAAAATTGAAAACCGTGCTGGGGAATGCAAAAAAAAACACTGGGTCCCAAGTTTAAAGAAAATCGATCCACCCGTTTAGGTTGCAGCGGAAAAGACAGGACAGACAAACAGAATTGCGTTTACCATTATTTCCAATTAATTTGTTTTGCTCAAAATACAATATGATAATATGATAATAAAATATGATAACAAAACAAAAATTAGTCCCCAGGTAATAAGAACCCTAACGAAATTAAAAAAAGGTCCAAAAATAAATCAAAAAAGATTTCAATTTGTATTTTATATTTATATTTTTTTTTTTTTTCAAAAATGAATTAATATCCCAATTTAATTTTTTTGTATACTAAAGCTTATTTTCGAAAGTGAAATAATACCCCAATCGCTGACAAAAATCGCGCGATTTTTTTTAGCTATATTCTGTAACTCGTTAATGATTATCCTTATCAGCGACCTCTGAGTTCCCGATTTACATAATACTTTTTGAGAAAGAATGATATTTTAGCAAAATCAAATCAAATCCCAAAAATGTTAGGATCATATTTCATTTGGGGCTTTATTTCTTTACGAAATAAGGTCCAACCAAAAAAAAAAAATTAAATAGGTAACACCCCGAAATTTGAAAATTTTAATTGTTATTGTTTTGCAGGCATATGTTTGGGGCCTTTTTCCTTTTTTTTTTTACTTTGGGGCCTAATTTCGCTGAACCGAATTTAACAATTTTCCTTTCTATTCTTACAGAGGAAGAAAAATCAACAAAACAAGGAATCTGAACAGTCTTTTAAGAGCTTTTTCAAGATTCTGATGATTGTCATACAAGTTATATTTTTTTTTTTCATTCAAACTGATTAATAGGAATTCCAAATTGTGTTTCAAAAATCCATGTGGAGATGATGTTTTCAACAGGCGTATAATGGATAATGACTTTTCATTTAAACAAATGTACAAACAAACTCTATTTCAGTTATGCGAATTTTTTTGACAAAAACCTAAAATGCATTGTATATATCTACATAGGTAGGTACATTAAACATATTACTATAATTGCTTCAAATATTACACATTCGAAGTTTATTCAAAATTGTTACATCCGTTTTCGAGAGAATACAAATATGTACATTGTAGAATGGAAGCTACTTTTTCTATATAGATGACCTAAAACAGTTATTCGAATTTCACCTTCTGGGAATCACAACAAGATTTCACTGAACTACAAAATATCAAGAAATTAGTGCTACTTATGCACCTGAATCTGAAATTATAAACTGTTCCATCAAATTGCAGAAGTCTAAATTTCAACAAGTCACAAATCCATTTAAATATCTGATGAAATTCCAATAAAGCTGCCATAAATTTCTCTTCATTTTGTTTTAACTCTCATCATATGTATTATTATACTCCCTGATACACCTTCGATATATATATAGCTTCAATTATCATAACCTATCGCGCGCCATTTAGAAAAATTCAATTGAACTTCCATTAGCATCGCTATCGACTTGGTCATCCAAAAATCAAATTCATAGCCACTGCACCGTCGCTGCTGCCGCCACAGCCGATTATTGCATCAGTCCATTAGATATCAAAAAGCTCATAAAATCTCTCCACATAACCATCATTATCATCATCGGCATCACCATCATGGGGCTTAAATTCCCTCATCCCCATCACAGGAATCAGACAAAATGTCTGATAATCAGAGATTTATTTGATCGATATGAAGCTCGGCTTTATGATTTGTGAGAAATTACCCGGTAGCCTGAGTGCTGCTGTAAGATTACCATTATGCTCTCTCTCTAGGCTCTAAGGTCTATGTTGGAGTAACTATCTATATGTGTTGTGTATGTATAAAGTGTTCCCATCATAGAGTTCCCTCGTAAAAAATATTTCAAAATTATTTCCAGAACATAAAATACCGAACTTATAAGCCCCTGTGCCATGCCGCCACCACTAGCGCAGCGGTCGGTTGTAGTTATTGGTCTCAAAGAGCTGTGATATTTTCGATCCTTAGTAGATGCCGCCTATTCCGCTGCTGCTGATCAAGATAAGCTACAATATTATTATTTTCTTTTTTTTTTTTTCTTGTCTGTACGCAGGTTGTAAGTTGTAGGTTTCGCGCAGGTCGAGAGTGCCTTAGGGTGGGTCCATATGGTCCCAACATCACAGCCTCTAATATTCAGCTTCAGAAAAGTGCGGAAGAAATTATAAACTGTTTTTGAAAAACGATTGCTTATATACGAACGTTTAATTACCCAACGAACATGGGTACCCACGGCTGCTGCGGCAGAGAAAAGACTCTCCCGCACTGCACTTAACTCATCGCATAGGTCGTTGCTGTTGCTGGACAAATGCGCACGCAATAGTCCCAAGTGCACCGCATGATGATGAAAATGATGGGCTTCTGTGTCGTTAGTGGAGAAATTGAAACTGTTAACGACCGACGACCGACGACCGGCGACGACGCCGACGATGGTTTAAAGTCAAATTAATTACTACGTTTATACCGGAAAAATGGGTGCCTCTCTCTCATAGAGTAGGAGTAGGGTCGTCCGACGGACGCTATGTTATTGCCATTACTTATGGAGTGTGGTTGAACCTATGATGATGCGCCCATATGCGACATGCAGTTTCCTAAGAAAAGATTCATCTCCCCATTTCGGGGAAACACTCTTAACTCATCACTTAATGTCGCTGTTGGAGAGTAAGTTGGGATTCGGGATCTCTTGGGTTGGGTTACCTGCGCGATTTAGCTGGAAGAGGAAAATGATGTGTGCGCCCTCACAATCTCACCCCCAGTTTGTCGCGACACACACACATATACATTCTTATATGCGTCGTCGTCATCATCATCATCAACACCGTACGTCGCGGTCGTCGTAGTCGCCGTGTCGGTGGGATTGAGGCCAAAACATTTATATGGGAACACCCAGACGGTCTGGAGAAATTCTCAAAAATTACTGGACAAGTTAGTTTGGTGTTGGAGAAACGCGGTGTGTACATATATGCGAGACGCAGGCATTAAGCAGGTTAGATGGGTCTACCGCAAGGTGCGTTCATGGAATTAGTTGGTATGTTAAACAGCGGTAGTGATGCCGTATTGTTGTTTTTGTTATTGTTGTGGTTGTCGGGTTGGAAGTTCTTGGTGGTTGAGATGCGGACACAAGTAGTGATTTTTTATTGCGGTATTCTCTCATGTTGAGTTGAGTGCCATTTAAGTTCGGGACAACACAGAAGTATACAATAAGAGAAACATCATCGTTTTGGTTGTTTCATGTTGTGGTTCCCATAATGTCGCCCTCGCCATTTGACCTTCTTGGTGCGGAGGATCATTATTATATAAATGGTGAGAGTAGCTACATATATTGCTAGGTATGTGGACCTTCATTTCTAAAGCTTGTTTCGGAAAGTTTCGAAATGTTGCTTGTAAGTTAATTTATTTTATTTTTTCTGAACACGGTCAGAATTTAAAATTGGTAGCATTTTTCTTTGATGTTGACAGTTTTTCTTTCTTTTTTTTGTGTTGCTTTTTCTCAACTCCCGGGCAGACTGCTGGTGTTACCTGTCATGGTTAATAATGTTAATGGGTTTGAAGAGGTCAAAAGTTCAGTGGGTGAGAATGCCAAAACATTTTTTATATATATATATTTTTTTTAATGGTCGGGTAGTTTACTGAATTTTACTGGAATTTAGGCGGGACCGTTGGTTAATTTTTGGTTTAGGTAGTCTTATGTAAGTGGAGCGTTGGAATACTTTCTTAAAGAGTTGTTTTTTTTTTTTTACTTGAACAATTTTATAAATATTTGTACATGTTAAATAATGGATACAACCAAATTCTAAAGAAGATAAGTATGCGACTCAATTTTCTGATATCGTTTCAAATATTCCTACAATAAGGAAAGCTGGCATTTTATTAATTTTTCTTTATAATCTTTTAATGCAAGCTATTGGCCTTTTGTCCATATCACTAAAATTCTCTCATACTTCTAATTTATTTATTTCGAATACCACGTCGCACCTCGATTATGGTATAATCTTCCTATACCGGTTCTTAGACTACAAAGGACCTTTTTTTAAATAAAAAATAATAAATTAAATTTTCTTGTTTGTTTTGTATAAGCTGTCTTATTAACTTCCTATTGGATGTTATTGTAAATGGTCAATTTTATCGAATTGAAAACTTTGAAATATCTCCACGTTTCGAGATCCAAGAAATTCGAATCCGTCGTTTTTATAGAGATGTCTGTATGTGTGTGTGTACGTACGTACGTGATATATTCTATCGTTCACTGTATTTAGAGAACGAATAGAGTTATTAACTTAAACTGGAAGTTATTTTGCGACCTCAGTGTCCAATATATGCGTCGCAAAAAAACCCCCAGATGAATTTCATTTAATATAGTCCACTAAATACAAAAACAAAATTTTCAATTGTTTTGGTTTTTCTTCATTGTTATTGACTTAAAATAAATAATAGCGTCATGAAGTGCAGAAAGAATATTCAATAAAATTCAATTAACGGTTATCTTACTATATCAATTTAAAAAATACCGTTCAAAGTCTTTCGCCTCGATTATCTCGAGAACAAATAAAAAAACATGCGAAAATTTGCTGAAAAACGGTTTTCGGTTCTAATATTTTGAGAATAAACAATGATATTAACTTCGGGCTAATTTTATTCTATATATACGATGCCATAATATGGGCTTTAAAAAAATTCAATTGAAGTTTTTTTTAAAGCAAAAAAAAAAACTATAAGGAAATACTAAAAATCCTTGAAAAACGTTTTTAAACTCGAATATTTTGAAAACAACACTAGTTTCGAAGCTGGACTAATTTTATTTTATACAAAGTGACATATTCAATAACTAATAAGGTTTGTAGAATTATTCAATTGACAGTTTTTTTTTCTTAATGAACAAAAACTTTCAAACTAAAACCATTAAAAATAATTAAAATTAAAAACTATTTTTTGACTCGAATATTTTGAAAACAAAAATGAATAATTTTATTTTACTCAAAATGATGCAACTAAGAATTTATTGGGTTTGTAAAAAAATTTAACAGTTTTTTTAAAGCAAACAAATTTGCCAAAAATACAACTAAAATAGTTGAAAAATATAATACGCCCCAAATTTGGTTTTCACTTGATTGCATTATGAACACCTGATTCTGATAAGGTCTTTTAAAATTTAGAATTAGGAATGTTTTATAACAAAATAACATCGGGTGTCCAGTTTCCACGGGCAACAATGGAAAGTTACCAGTGTGGGTCACACCTAGCCTCTTTTTTAATTTGCAATCAGAATGGTAGGATTAAAACTTATCAAAAAATAGCACTGGTTAGTGGAGTAAATCAAAATTTTCGGAGTAGATTTGAAAACAAAAGAAAAACCCAAGTTTTCGAAAAAGTTTTTTTTAAATGTATTTTAATAAAAAAAAATTTAACGAAAATAAATTAAATCACATCATTTACGTTCGTTACACAACAGAAAAGAATTTAAGATTCAAACATTCAGAGTCAGACTTCTATCAGTGAGAACAATTTTTCTAAAAACAATATAATATAATAAATGGTTTCATACTCATTATTGAGTTTGTTTTGGATGCAGAAGGCCCCCTCATATTCATGTCTAGGGCGCTCAGATCTTTTATTAAATATAATGTTTTAGTTGAACTGAATTGTAAAAGTAAGCCCGCTTTTCATGGTCTTTCAAAGTAAAATGAGAAAATATGTGCATCTTCTAAAAAGATTGGTGATCGATCGAAAATGGAATTGATGTAGAGTCACCTGTTACTGGAATGTGTTGCTTTAAATCAACAAAATTCCAAAATATTTCAGAAAATCCGGTCCAAAAATTGGTCGTGACATGTCTGAAACCATAAGACTCCATTTAAAAGGACGTCCTAATCCAAAGTCAAGAACGAAATATTTAATTTCGACATCTGAGTTTTATTAAATAATTTAGATTTATTTACTTTAGAGCTTACAAACCTTAATAGACAATAGAAGTAAGAAACATATTTTATAAATTGAATTATAACGATGATGAAGAAAATAAGCAGAAATATTAGCTAACGTATATCGTTGAGAAATCAAGATATCTCCACAAGATCAGCAAAGCGAATAGTCCAGCATGTCAGTGCGGCGACTATGCAATAGAAGACGCACATCACACTTTTATTGCCTGCAGCAGAGAAGAAATTGAGCTTCGTTGTTGAGCACGGACTAAAATTGGCGAACAATTTGCAGTTACGTAGAAAATATTCTTAGAAGAAAAGAAATTTAATTAATTACCTAATTTTATTTTAATTTATAAATCACTTACTTGATCACGAGTTAATTTTTTTTTAATTCATAAGTCACCCACTAGGTTTTGAATTAAAGCCAAGCTTAGGCTAAAAAGTGACATCAACTTTTGCAACCCTGGTGTAAGGAAAATGTAGGTATTTTTTATCTATGCTGTAGGTACTTCTTTTTTTGTCATGTGGCATCACTGCACACAGGTACAGTCTATGGATCAACGCCGTAAAGACTTCCTTAAGATTTACTGCCTGAAGACAATGAATACGGAGCTGCAACTGGAACTGTAGCTGGAATAGCTGTCAAAATATTCGTCATAAAAACTGACAAGGGCAACTGGAAACTACATAGTCCAAAAAAATGTATGACGTTTAATCTAGACATAACACAGGCCTCGCGTCGTATAAAAGTTGGGAGAATACGGTTTTGACTTCGTGTAAACAAATGTCGTTAATTATTTCGGGACAGAAGTTTGTACAATCGTGTAAATCCAGCATAAACGTTTTGATTGAGTTAACAATTTTTAGTTGTATTTATAACTCAAGCAAAGTGGAGTTTTTAAAAATATTATTTTTCACTACTGTAGACGCAAAAGTTAGAATGTTAGAAAAACGCCGATACATTCTTTTTTGTCTTTTTATTCTTTCAACGGTTACTAAACTCTTATCCAACTCAACCTGCATATAACCATTCCTTCTAATTTAACTTCATATAATAAGACAATATTTTTCCAACACATCCCTTAACTTTTTAAAAAGTGAATTAGTTATAATTAGGTATATCGTATTTGTTTTGGAAAAAAATCACCCGGTGATAATGATCCAAAATAGTAAAAAATGAAAAGGAAATACATTCAAATAGTATATGTACTTATTATGTAAATATATAGGCGCAACAATGCTACTCCAAATAAATGGCGATATTAACGCTTTTTAATTTCAATTTTTTTTTTAAATAATTTTCGACAGCTCATCACGCATACCAACTTTGTGACGATTTAATAGTGATTACAACATTTTATTCGGACTTGCATTACTGTGCTTTCTTTAGGTTCCCAATAAAAAACGCCTATTGCCTTAAATCTCAAATTCACCACTTTGAATGATATCCACAAATTTTTATAAAATGCTCTTGATTCTGTTACATAAATTGCAATACCCAAATTTGCCAAAAATCTCATTGGTTTTTGTGGTATCTAAGGAAAAAGAATTAAAAAATAAGTTTTTGAATTATTAACTTAAATTATTCAATTTTAAAATTATTCAATTTTACCTTCTAGATCTAAAATAAAGCAAAATACTTCTTTTCTAAAAATCACAAGACCAATCAGAACTAAGCAATACCAAATTAAGAACAATACCGAGACGATTTTGTAAAGTTTTTTTTAATTTTAACCTGATCGTGACTTGAGTTATCATAAGCTATATTTAAATTTATTTATATAACTCTAATGTTTAATATCTCAATTTAGGTTTTTAAAGTTCAACTTCTTGATTAATAACATTTCTTAATTGATTAAAAAAAAAAAACTTAGGTAACCCAAATTATCATAGCCAGTATTTTTATAAAAAAAAAACTAAACAAATAAAAAAAACAAAATATTCTATAAAATATTCTATAATTTTCTGACTTGAAGTTATTCGGTTAATTTAAATAAATAATAAGACTTTCTAATAATAATTTACTTTGATTTATTCAACATCCGATAACATGAACATCATCAGCATTTCTTGATGTGTTGTTATTAATATTTTCATCACTCGTAATTCTTAATGGAGTTGACAACATCGAATAATGATATTCTATCGAAATATAAATTATGCATTAACTTTTTAATCAGTATATGTATTGCCACTGTAATACAGACATTAATCAATCGTGGTTTTAGCCAAGACATAAATTCTCGGATTAATCTAGCTAAGAAGTGATAATTAATTGATAAAGTACATAGCGTGTGAGCACATAATGCCTTACATATGAAATACACCGTGATAACATAAAAAAAACAACAACAAAAAAGCAAAAACAGAAAACACTTTAAACAGAAAAAAAAGACGCCGCTTTGTTCGAGCGCTATACTCCGCCGCCAAGCATTGGTCGTGATCCATTGTAATCACAAACAAATCCTAACCTCTCTAACCAATATCGCACCGAAAACGGCGTTTCGGTGTATTTTAAATATAATTTTCTTACACAAGGGATCAACAACAAAAAAATATCCATTTGAAAATTATGAGGGGGCGTGTGCATGAATGCCCCTAAGTCAAATCTCAAGCTTTAATGAAATTTAACCAACAAAAAAAAAAATTAGTCTGCTTTCAAATAAATGCAAATTTTCTATCGAGTTTGTATCTCAGCTCTTTTGTTTTCTTTTCATGTATTTTTCCTCTTCATCGAAGTTTGAAGAGTTTGGAAAAAAAATTTGAATTTCAAATAAATTGAGGGTGCTGATCGATATATTTTCTACATTATTACTTTCCCATAATATTCAAATTGGCCATCTTTGATTTATGCCATTAGCATGAACCTGAACATGAACATGGACAGGACAGAACAGAACAGCCAACGCAACGCAAGGCAGCGCAGCGCAGCACCCGCGAACGAAAGACGATAGCGAGCGCGAGCAGCTTTGGTCGTATTAACGCAATTAACATATCAAAGCCAATGGTAAATTTGAAATTATGCTGACGTGCTGGGAGTTGATTCTTATTTCACCGTGCGTCGTCGTCGTTTATTGTTGCTTGGAGGAATTATAGATGTTTTTTTTTTTTTTTTTAATTTAATATTCCTTGATTCGTTTATTAAGAAAAAAACATTATAATAAAAAAAATAACGCATTTAAGGTTCTTATGCTTTGAACCTGTTGTCTAAATTTCTAACAAAAACATATTTTATGGGATCAAAATTTAAAGATTTGTGGTTTATTGGTTTTAAGTTAAATATAGTTCTTAAAGCTGATGCATATACAATAAATTTAAAAAAAAAAAACAAAAAAAAACTTCTTAAAGCCAAACACAGGTCATCTATTGATTTAATTTTTATTTTATTTTTTAGGACTAAAATGATTTTTTTATTTAAGCAATTTTGAGTTATGTTAAAATAAGACTGAGGTAGCTAGGTTATTTAGAGCGAATGGACACCAAAGCTCCGTTCCGAAAAGTTTATGAATCCAACATCGAAGGGCAGTACAGTAGAGAAAGACTGCTCTACTAAGGTGACGCTCATAAGTGGAAGAGAAATTCAAACAAATTGACGTGCAAAAATGAAGACAGGCAAACAAACAAGAAATCTTCTGGGCTTGGAATTTGCGATGCTTTCTACGTGACATTCTGGACATTGAGTCTGTTTTTCGGCGTTATGACATTTTTTTAATTTAGGTTTTATGACTTATGGGTGATGATAAAATTTATGAATGATAGAAAACGTTAGAAGGCCAAAAATAAATGCCAAAACGCCCAAGGCGTTCCCAAATTCAAAAATCTTGGCCGCAATGATAATAATAAAAGATTTGAGCGTACTTTCATTTCAAAAGCAATTTGGACGTTATGACATTCATATTGGGTTTTTGGCACTTTTTGGGCTATATGACCATTCGATTTAGGCGTTATGGTTTTGGGCAAAAAGAACTAACACCGATTTGTTCCAAGTCAACGAAAAATGAAATATTTAATATTTTGTAAATACGTAAACGAAAAGAGAGATAAGTCACGTCTGGGTAACATCATATAATATATAATGGCTCATTTGCTTCAATACCATTACAACTTAAAACAATTTTTTTGGGTATTGAAAAAATTATTTCCGTCCAGTTAGCATTACCACTTCAATTAATTAATTAATCCATTGTGAGTGTGTGAAGTAAGTCCCCTTTTTTAAAAACTAGTTATTTTTGAATTTTGTTCTAGGTTGCTACCGATTTATTCCGTATTGTTCTAATTTTTTTTTTTTTTTTTTTTGAAAAAAATATTCCAAAAATAGGGATTTTAGAACCAAAGAAATTTGTCTGACCTAGCCCCCTCTTAATTTGAAAATCAAATTTTTGAAATTATTTCAAGATCATTCTAAACATTGTTCCAAGTTTTTGGACCTCTATGCTCAAAATTTAAAAAGTTATGGACAGAATTGGAAAAAAAAAAATCTAGCCCCCATTTTTTCGAAATTCTTGAAATTTTTTCAGGTTTAAAAAAGTGTTCTAACAATTGTTCCAAAAAATTAAAGTTGTGGGTAATATTTTTTTAAATGAAGTCTTCAAAACTTTTTGTCAATAATCCAAAATGCGGCTTTCCAATATTTTAATTTTTTTTTTTTAAATGATGATAAATGCATTTGTTGAAAAAATATTTCGACCTTACATTTATGCTATCATCCTAAAAATGAGCTTAAAAAAAAATCTTCAAACCCTTTTCACAAATAAAAAAATCCAAAAGTTGCAAATCAAAATTTTATATAAAAATATAAATAGTTAAAGGCTTAACATAACAAAAACGTTAGCAAATGGCTTTTAAGTATTCGTTAAAATAATAAAATATACGCAATTTCAAAAAACACTCCCCCAACACCCTATTTGTTTCTTGAGAACGTTAATTTAAATAAATGGGGGTGGCCCCGGCGGCGGCGGCGCAGTGGAAGTAGTGCTTGACTGCTAACTTGGATGTGTGGGTTCGATCCTCAGTCTAAGGAAGCATTCTTTTCTATATTCCCTTAACTGAATGCCACCCTTGGGATTCAATGACAAAATCAAAACCTAATTTCTCAATCCACTGTGCCAACAAAAATCTATCCTATCCTTCTATTCCTTCTAACATTGCCTAATTTATAAGACCCTAGGTCTTACTGGCATATATATGTTTCTGTTTGTTTGTTTAACTCGGCATTTATCTTGATGCTAAATTAACTTTCAACCATCATATAACTCAAACAATAAAAAAGTAAACATACTTCATACATGCTATAAAAATGATATTCCCTTTCATTAATAGAAAGTCTTTACTGTCAAACGAAAATAAAATAATAATTCACAAAGTAATTTTTCAAGCAATTCTATTGTATGGTTGTCCCATTTGGAAAAATTTAGCTAAATGACATAATATGCAAAAGTTGCAGATTTCTCAAAATAAACTCTTAAAAACGTTGATTTACCTTCCTTGGCATAACTCGACCTCCGATCTCAATGAAATAGCGAAATGTTGAATTGATTTCGGAAAGAATTGAAAAATTAACAATTACATTTTTTAATCGGCTAGATCTAGCTGAAAATATATTAATAAGTCAAGTTAATAATAACCAGTCCCATTATAATTGTTCAAGATAAACAACCTGTGATCACATTTTTTCTTCTTTGTTTAATTGTATTTAATTGTTAATTAAAATTTGTTCATATACTATAGTTAATTTATTTGTTTACTTATGTATTTATTTGCTTCTTTTTTTATTGTTTATGTATGTATTTATTTATTTATTTGTATATTTATTTATTTTTTATTTATTTTGTTGTTTTTAATTTTATTTTTAACTTATTCATTTATTTATTTATTTATTTGTTTACTGGTTTATTTGTTTATTTTTTTACTTATATATTTATTTATTTATTTATCTATTTTTTAATTTATTTATTTTATCAATTGTTTATTAATTTATTTTTAAATTTTCGTTTGTTAAATTATTATTTTTAAATATATATTTATTTTGTAGTCAATTTAATTTAATATTTTTGTTATCTAAATATAATTTATTTAAATTAATACTATATTTATTTATTCACTCTTAAATGTATCAATGTTAATTTATTGCTTAAAATCTATTTATTTTCTATCTATTTATTTATTTTTCTCATTAATTTTAAGTTATCTTAAGTAATTTAAATCTTATATATATATTTTTTTTCTTCTAATAGAGGTTTCTTCGTGTTTCTTCTAAATTTAATATTTAAATAAAAAAATATCCTTAAAAAAGCCATTAAACAATAATATTTTAGTTCACAGGTATATTGTATCGAATGTCTTAAATATAAAATGTGCAATGTGCAGTAACAATTCATTGTAAAACTTATAACGATATAAAATTCTATCCATCTATCAAATTTTAATGTATCCAAGATTGACACAGCTTTTATTTGCTTTTTCTTCTAATTTTTTTTTTAATTATGAAATTTGTTTGAACAATCATTATCAGTCGACGTCTTTAAATAAGTTGTGTCACCTACTACAACGCCTACTTTTCTTACATCTCAGATTCTTCCTTACTTTAAATTTCATTGAAAGTTGAAATATTTTCATTAAAATCTCTTTAACTTAAATATATGCAAATAGAGTTTTCTTCGAAAGTTAAATTGTTGTAACCTGTCTACATTTTAATATTGAAACAATTCAGTTTTATAAGCCAAATTAAATTTAGCTTTTTCCAAAAAAAAAACTTTTCAAACAGAATTTTATAAAGGATGTCTGTGATGCGATCAATTCTTTAACATCTCAACAACAACTTTTAATTATACCAAATGTCAAAAATTTCGATATAATTATTAACTATGAGAAGAGGTGGTTTCGTTCCATCAAACCAGCGCTGCTCACGGATTTGAAACAAATCACTTCGATTTTTGTCATATTTATTCATAGAAACCTGGTTGTCAAATATGTTCAAAATCAAATTTATATTCACACAGAAAATTTCGAATTCCGTAAATTTTTGTACACTCTAATATATAAAATTAGTATGTTTATTTAAATTAAAACTATGTATGTTGTCGCATATTTTATATACCATCAATATATTAAGACCCCCAATAAACTCATTCGAAATTCATGACAAAAAAAAAAAAACAAATACAACATCCATACAACCAATAAAGTTCAAAATCTATTATTTTTAGCAATGACGACTATATACATATAACATCTCCACGGAACTGAACTGGACGGACAGACGTGCACCCGATAAAACCAATCCAATCCAAAACAAAAAAAAAAAAAACAGAAAAAAAAAATCAATTAATTCATTCAAATTTCAAATTTATTGAATTTATTTATCAATTGACACTTCAAATTAAATTATAGGACCACTTTTTGTTGAAATAAAAATTAAAATAAAAATAAAAATAAAAATTAAAAAGAGTTCCAATTTAAATTGAAATGCCACCTATTTAATGACACCTTATAAAAAGCCATTTAGCCGCATATTATAGAGACCCCTCTTTATATATGTAGTTTAAGTGGTGATTTTTGATGGGTGCTACTGGTCCTTATGTTCAACTTTAACATTAACCAAGATGCCATTAGCCATATCACATTCACGAGCGATCGCAATGGCTTGGGGCCAACAATTTGCCAAAAATATACATAAAAATGCTAAAACCAAAGTGTTATCTCTATCGAGAGATTTGGATCACCATCTATGAATATTCATGGGGTAATAATTTGTTAGGAGTTTTTAGCTCTTTTATTTTTTTTTTCTTAACCTTATCTTTAATTCTCGTGGAGCACAGGCGGGTGATCGCCTTCAAATTTAAACTTAAACATTGCTCACACAAATGTCTATTTATCTTGTTAACGGTTCGTTAGGGAATATGTTTTTTTTGTTTTTTTTAAATTTAGCATAATCCACAGCAAACAGATTTTTAATTTTTACAACCCAATCGGTCGTTGATGGGAAAAAAGTTCTCCCCAACAACTGTTCACTGTTAAAGTGATTAGAAACTTTTTACTATAGCAGCTCAAAAAAAAAAAAATACAGCAACCAAAATTAAAAGAACAATATATGATTATGAATAAATAAGATTTTAAATTTCTATTAATCAATATACAAATTAAAAATAACAACAACAGAAAAAAAAGAAGGTGGAAAAAAAATCACCGCTTTCTTGATAACATTTTAGAGTTTAGAGCCAAGTCAGCTCTTATAGCTGATGATGGCGCAAGGTGATCATATTTCATGGGAAATATTGTTGGCGGTTTGTGTGTGAGAATTCTGGTATCTAGATACGAAGACTTTGATGGTGACCTAGTATAATTTTTTATATAAATCGGAAAATGTCTTTTACGAGGTTAATTTACATTTTAACACTTAAAATTAAACACAAACAGGTGAATTGATGGAGAGTCACCTGCAGTGTTTTTGTGAACTGGATATACATATGTATGTGTATACACACATGAATGTATAGATGTACGGAATGGAGATGTTTTTTTTATATTCTGAGAAAATTTTCTTTTTTTGACTTTCGAAATTGTTAACATAAAAAACGGTGCATATGCGAGTTGTGGGGGAAAGATATTTTTGTGATCAAAGATAAATTTCGCATTTTTTAAAATAAAATAATTTAACAAAACAAAGATGAAATTTGAAGATTTGTTTTGAAGATATATTTATGTAGTTCTTCCGATTATTCAATTTTAAATTAATTTTAATATTTGAGGAACTTGTTTTAGTTTTTTTATTAGTCCAGTGCTTTCAATATTGTCAGTCGATTTGTTTGTTAGATTTGTAATCTTATCCCTTTTATCATGAAGCTATGGCGGTTAAGCTATATAGGTAAGTAGAATGAGTTTATTAAAAAAAGCCAATTTTACTTTTATCGATCGAATGTAGGTACGTTTACCCAGATTTTAATTGGTATCGGGATATGGGTGATTCTCTGCCATCAATTGTGATTCTTTGTGTCCAGTGTTTTATTTGTAACTTAATGTAAAATTTTCTCATGAATTTCTGGTTTGAATTGGGGAAATGAGTTTGTACTAAAATTTACATTGAATATTATTTAAAAATTTGCTAACCTTTCCCCTTGGTTTAAAAAAGTATAGGATAAATGTGGGTGAGATGGCATACGTTTTTTATTCTTTTAATATTTTCCAAACTTAAAAACAATCTTTTTTTTTATATATAACATACATATTATTTATTGAATTACTTATGAAATATTACTTTTCTTAAATTTGAAAAATATCATTTTTATTTTTATTTAAAAAAATAAATAAGATTAAAGGGAGATCGTGTGCCCTAGTGAGTAAAATGTTGCAGGCTATATTTTAGGTTTATACGCTTTCACATTTTTTTAAATTTTGGTTGGGTCAAAATTTGTGGACACAGATATTTATTGACGTTATTAACTGCTGCTTTGAAAGAATTTTATGGCTAATAGCCCCAGTTACTACTATTTTTTTTTATAATCTGTTACCAAATTCTATTTTGTTTTAATTTTTTTTTAAATAAAACGATTTTGTACATGGGCATCAGCGAATTAATAAAAATCACATCGATCCAAACATTTACTAAGTTCCCTAAGATTTATTTTTTTACCTAACAAAATTTCATATAACACAAGGTTTATACCAAATTATCTATAGTGGAAATAATGATGGAAACAACTTCGCCATCTCCCCCTTTTTGGCATTTTCATTTAATCTTAAAAAGACAAAAAATCCGATTAGGCTTGAAAAAACTTTCTATATATATTAAAGCAACATTGGCATCCAAGCACCAATCGACTTACATATAAAAATAAGAAGAACAAAAGAGCAATCAAATTTTACAAAAAAATCTCCACATAATTTTGATGTTGCATTTTTTCTTTTTTTGCATCGCATATACAAACCGATTATTGGCTACTTCAATTGGCAATGAAAAAATTAATACAAAAAGGGTTTAAATGTATTTATTGAATAATATGTTAGTTTAAATTATAGTTGAAAAGGAAAATATTTATCCTAAATCTCTGACCTGTAATTACCAAATGTAAAAAGATACTGTTATTGCTACTTAATAAATAAATAAATAAATAAATAATAATAAAATGTAAGAGATATTAAAGGTGAGCCCGTTTTTACCCTACTCAAAATGTCAGTACCATATAGCATGTCCCAAACCTGTTTTTCCAATTAAATCTACTAATTTCTACTAAAATATATTATTCAATAAAAATTTTGTCCTCAGAGAAGTTTGAGAGCAATAGTTGTTTGATTAGATTTTGACAATATCAACTGAAAATATTTGCTCTTGAATTAAATAATTATTATAATTGACAGTTGTCCTCAGATTTCATTTTATTTTTGAATTCAAAACATTTCCCGCTGAACCGCCATCTTTTTTTTTTTAGTTTGATATCGCTTGTGTTGTGGCATTAGAAAGAGACACTATTTATTTATTGTTAACAAAAGTTAATTTATTTTATTCACACAATTGTGCTGTAAGAGTGAATTGTTTTTATTCTAAAAAAGTGTAACCCAAAATTACGTAGCGTGGTATTGTTATCAAAGCATGTTATGACATTTTTTTGGGTGATTTTTTAAATATTGTATATTTTTTTTTTTCTAAAGTCATATAAGTTGAAGTTATCTCGTAAATTATTTTTTCTTTTCTCAGAAGTGTTTCACGCTTAGAACTAAAAATCTTTATAGTTTTTCTGGTTTCAATACTTCGGACAAAAACAAATAAAAACAAATCCGTCCAATAAATGTTGAGTTTAAATCCAGCATAAAAATAAAGACTGCAACCTCGAAAAACAAATTTCAAAAACATAAAAAGATACAATTTTTAATGAAAAAATACCCTTCAAAGTTTAAAACGTAAAAACATAAGAAGGGATTCGAAAACTCATCAAAAATAATATATTCAAAAATAGTGACATCGTATTAAAATTCAAAAACAAAAAAACAGTGACAGTGACATTTCTTCAGGAGATTTAGTACTTTTCACTATATTTTGTGTACCTTAAAAGCTGTAGGAAAATGCTTTTAGAGGTTTAATACTATATGTAAAAATTTCTCAATGAAAAGTATCTCCATTTCATTGAGTTTCAATTTTAGCAATTTTTTTTTTTTAATCACAGTTGGCAGAGAATCCACCCATATATCGGGTCAATGACCGGGGTCATTCATTTCGTGGTTTCAAGTTGGTAGCGGGTGCATTTGACACCTGCCAAACTCAGCTGTCATTTGAAGTGTCATAATATTAGTTGAATGTTTGCCATTTACAATAATGGATCGCTTATCAATCGAATAGCGCGTTAAAATTATTAAAACGTATCCACTTTTCGCGCACTACACGATGATTATGATCATCATAATCGACCGATTACGCTATCGGTAAAATGCTATCTCACCCACATTAACCTTAATAATATTCCCAATATAAAAATATCATGTTTCTAAAATAGGAAATTATTTTTTTTTTGTCAAAAATCAAAACGTAAAAACTTTACCTTTAATTTAGGACGGCGACAAAAAACAAACCGAAAATTGAATTGAACTAAAAAGAATGTACCTAAATAATTTTGTACTTGTTTTTGCCATGCTAAATAAAAATATACCTAACTTTATAAGAAAAATGTTGGGAATTTAATACTAAGCCATCCAATGACCCCCCCCTCTCCTTGGTAAAAAGCTATCTACCCCACTGTTCTAATTATGATGCTAGGTTAAAAATAGGTTTTTCCAAATTTTAAACCAGTAAGCAAGCATCTTACTATCTTTTAAATATTTTATTCAAGTTAAAATCACAAAACGCTTAGTTTAACTTTTTAGTTAAACTCCAAATGTCACTTTGACTATTAAAAATTTGAAATAGGTATGTTCGCTTACTAATTTGCACGAACTGTCACTTTCCAAAGTTTATTAAGAAAATTATGTTCCCTTCCACACGAGGAAACTGAGTTTCCAGCAACATTTAGTTTTTAGGTGAAAAGGACACCAAGTAAGGGGTTTCCTCGTGTGAAAGGGGACTATATATGATACTAGTTAAAAAATGTTTATAACTACCTAATAATATTTTAGAAAAGAGCTTTAAAGTTAATAAATTGTTAAGTAGTAGGTATCATGCTTATACTTTAACATCAAGTTGTTTAAAGTTTTGCGCCATTATTATTAATAATTAATAAATTAAACCAATTACGTGACACAAATTATGACAGTTTAACAGCTGTGTGAATCCAGCATTGATTCAATTTGTTTAAATGTCTACTTTCACTACTTAGTCTCCTCAGAAAAGATACATAAAGTGTCATTGCCAATTTGTTGAAAATAATTATAATTGCTATTGACTGGATCTCTTCTCAACTGAAAAACCTCATAAATTCACACATAGAAATGCATATCCTCATAAAACTGTAAAATACCATTTTGAAGATATGTTTTTTTTTTTTTTTCTGTTTCCATGCAGTATCAAACTTCACATTATAAGCTTAAACCAAATTGCATTTCAAAAATACAAATAAAAAAAATATAAATGAAGAAAACATTTCGCACCATTCTACTTGCAATATGTGCCTTTAGATGAGATCGCAATCTTATCGCAACATTGCGATCGCACCTCCATCACTCTGGCAATATTCAGTTGTCATGTTGAATGTTGTCCGGTGTCGTCGACAACGATGCAAACGCAGACGACCGACGACGACGTTTACGTCTACGTCGACGAAA
Organism: Epistrophe eligans; assembly: GCA_951394125.1. Classification (NCBI taxonomy): domain Eukaryota; kingdom Metazoa; phylum Arthropoda; class Insecta; order Diptera; family Syrphidae; genus Epistrophe; species Epistrophe eligans. The sequence continues at coordinate 36,652,301 of OX596029.1, forward strand.
ACGACGACGACGATGTTGTCGTTCCTGCCAAGTTTGATGATGTGTAACAATTTCCCTAGGCAAAGAAACTCGAAGAAACACACATCTTCGAACTTCGAGCCTATCATCCTCTCATCCTCTCACATACATAATATCTCGCTAAAGTTGTTGGAGTAGAATGTGCCATTCCGGCAATGATGATGGTGAAACCAAGATATCAACGGACAAATATACCAAGATGGTGCGACATGCCCCGAAGTCGTAAAAGTTCATCATCTCTCTATATAGCTGGTAAGTGATGGCAACCCCTCGCGGACTAATATAATAACAGGCGCGTAACAGAAAGATCGCTCGGTTCAGCAGCACCTGTTCTTTTTTGGAACAAAGCAGAGCACCACTCTGTTATTCGAGACAAACAGATTCCCAGCTCCAAGTCGAGTAGGTATAGGTTTCAATTTCAATCCCAATTGGTAGTGAGCAAGAAGATTCTCTCGAGATAGTGACAGAAGTCGGCATAAATATCACCAAACATCGGTCTTATCACAGTGCCATGATCTCACAGAGTGATGCTGGTGTCGCACTAAAGCTAACTCGCTTCGCTCGTTCAAATCCACAAGGAGAAATTATCCGCGGATAACACTTAACTCGAGAAGGTACGCGCATTCGTTAAGTCACCTTGATAAAGATCATCACCAGTCGGACACACTATGGTGCTACTTCTGGTAGCTGTGTATATAGAATCCGATGCTAAACTGGACAGCTACATCTGGAATCGCTCCCTGGGTACATCGGCCGCACGCATTAGACAATATTGCCGATAGCAGCTCTCTATATCGCTATGGCAACCTGCAACCAGCAGCAACAGCACCCAGGGCTGCGAATCACGATGGCGATATGGTAGCCGCATGTCAGGGTCGTTTATTGGTGTTGCCTCCGTTTCTAGTAGGTACGTATACACAGCTGATGCGCTGCTCCTCCGCTCTTCTGCAAACTGTTGTAACTGTGATTAGTGGGAATTAATTTTAATGCCGGCTGATAACTGGTTAGCGCGTGGTGTTGTACGACTAAATGAATTGGCCATTCCCATTTTGGGATGACGACCAAACGATGAGTAGCAAGTGCGACCACACCATCACCGTCATCACCGCATCACACCATCTCAATATATGCAATCAGGGTCTATCGTCTAAAGTCCTACGCGAAGTGCCAATTTATTGCGATCGCTGCACTGCTGATGGAGTGTGCTCGAATATCATCGGCCAGTAGAAGAACACTATGCGGAGCTGTCATAAATTTCTGGCCACCGAAGAACTCTAATTGAATCCTGCTTCGGTGTGTTACACTACATACAGCAGCACCAACCTCTTCGTCCGGTCCAGACTCCAGGAGAATACTCTAAAATGGTGCCTTACTCGACCGACAGTTAACGTTCATTTCTATGCATCTTTGTGTTGCGCCTTGTAATTGGGGGAGTTGGGTGCACGTTGTGGTTTATGGTACAGGCTCGGCTATAGGAAATATGGGGTTGCGTTTATGGTGCTGCAGAATATTAATTTAATGGCGCAATAATGTTTGCGAATTGGATATTTATGGCCAACGATGGGATGTTTATGGTCTTGCGATAATTGAGATTGTTCGCAAATGTAGTGAGAATGGGTATGTATCAGAGGAAGGGCATATAAAATAAAAATCTATATGTACCTGTAGCGCTTTGTTCAGAAGAAAAAGGAAAAGATGGTTTAACACTTCATCAAAACTTCAAGAATTTAAATCTAAAAAAATATTGCATATACAGCTTGATTTCCGAGCGTTGAGGAATTATTTGAAGAAATAAGTTACTCTTCAATACGATGAAGAAAAAAATTGAAATTGGCTGCTACAGTGGCAGAGCCTTAATTTTAAATTGAAAACTTTTAAAGTTTTTAGTGGGAAAGATTCGATTCCCAGACTTCCGCCGTCAGTGTAACAGAATATTGCAGAAACCATAACGGCACGGCATGGGTTGAAGTAATTTGCAACGATTGATTTAATGTATTTTGTTGATGATTCTACTCAATGGACCTGAGGTGTGTGTTTTTTTTTTTATTCGCTACGATTTTTAGGTCCCATCATTAATCAAATCGATTAGATAGCTTTATGCACGAAGTTGCGAATTCAATGACTTAAACTTGGTTTTTGGGACAAAATATTGCTATGCGTTGCTTACCTATATCGCATTTTTAAGTAACTTGTGACTTAAAACGTTTCGACGATTCTAAGCCGAAGATATCCGTTCCTTGAGTTAGTCAAATGTATAGATATGTAATTAAAAATCTAATGGTTGTTGCTAAGTCTAATGTCGAGTAAATTTTCCGACAAAAAGTCGTCAGCAAAAAAAAAATATTTCGATTTTGAAATACATAGATAATATCGTCAAGAATCTTAAATCAACTATAAAAAAAACAAAAATTAAGGACAGTTTTGAAAAGGGAAATGACAGGTATTAAAATTAATTAATTAAATAAATATGCCAAGTAGAAACCTTTTGGCAATATTTAATTGAACTTGTTGAATTGATGTTTAGAAATAGCTCCCAATGACCTTTCGTGTACAAAAATCAGGATGAATCTCCAATTTTCGTGAACGAAAAAGTGGTTGAAGCTGTTTTAAATTTAATATATTTTGTTTTCAGACTTCGACTTTGTTTAAGACTTCGAAGCAAGTCCCTTACGAAACAAAATCCTTGCTGCGGCTTTAGATAAGAAAGTTTTTTAAAGCTTTTATAGAATTACAATTTTTTTGGCGGGTGAGTTGAAAAGAATGTCAAAATCTATAATCCAGAAAATCCACTATCAATCAGAAGAAAAACAAATCCCGAAAATCAAAAATTCTAAAAACCGAAAAAGAATCCCGTAGCTAAATTTGAAAAAAAGAAATTGTTCAATTAATAATATTTCAAAATCTTCTTCTCTGTGAAGCAAAAACAAAATTATTATAATATATATATATATAATATAATAATAATTAAAAGTTAACTTTAACTAAATTTCGAATAAAGAAAGCATATAACTGTCAATATGTTTAAAGTAAAATGGCAATTTGACCAAATCTTTAATTTTAAATAATTATTTTTTCGAAATAATGGACTTTCGGTATTTAAGATTTTAGAATTTTGGATTTTCGGGATTCTTACCTTAATTTTTAAAATAACTGAAATCGTTTATTTTTTAGCATTCGATTAAAAAATAAATATTTAAAAGCATTAAAAACTTAATTTAGATGATACTTAATATTTAATATATTTTTTTTTAAATATCAGTATACTCACATAAGTTTAGGTAATTTTTAGGGTCTTTTTTCCAATCGTGAGTTTAATAATATATATTTTTTTAAACTATTAATTTAAATAACTTTGATTTAGAAGCAAAATAAAGGAGTTAAGGATTTCTTTAGGATTTACGGGCTGGGTTCGATATCCCACATTTTACTGTCCCGTTTTTTAAAATCTCGAGTTTTTAATCCCGCTTTTTAAAATCCCGCTTTGTTTAATCCCGTCTCTTATAATAAAAAAACACGCTTTTTTTAAATAAAACAACTAATTTTGATTGCTAAAGTGGTATGATGAGAAATTTAAATAAACAATGAATAATTTTTTTTATTATCAAATTATAAAAATTAAATATCTAATTTTGAAAAAAAAATAAATTATCTTGCACACTCAAGCAATACTAAACAATGTAACAAAAATTATTATATCAGTAATTAATGATAACGCTTAAACCGTTAGCAAGAGGTAGATTTTTGTTTGTGCATATAGAATTTTTTCAAAGCGTATAAATATTCATACATAATTTAGATTTGGTGAGCAAAAACAACGTGTGCAGTGAAAATCAAAAACACGTCGACATATTTTCTTTTATAGGAGTATTTTAGTATGTTTGGAAGACATGATTTTAAAATAGCAGTATTTTAGTAGACGGGATTTTAAAACATTTTTTTCGGGGATTTTTAAAAACGGCATTTTTAAAACTGGGATTCCGATATGCTCCCAGAATTTCTAGATTTAAGAAAAGCTACAAGACAATATTTTTGGTGAGCAGAGGTTAACCTTATTGCTTAACACACATTTTCCAGGAAGTCTACCTTATGTAGAAAACTCTTTAGAGAAAATACCTTTCAAACCTAATAGGGAAGATTGGAAGTTAGCTTTGAATATCTGCTAAAGCTAAGTACAGACGATTGTCAGATCTTACAATATTGTCAGAACTGTCAATTGTCTGATTGGCTGATGTATTTCATTTCAGTAGTATATAGAATTTGTATTGTTAAAAAAAAAAACCTTCATATAAACAATGCCAATCCTGGGAAAAATAAACAAAAACTTCCAATTTAATGATGGTATGGGTTAAAATTGCTCGAAAAAAGGGTGCATTTTTGAAAGTTGATAATGGACGCCTTACTATTCGCAACGTTATTTCCCAATTTTAAATTTAACAAGTTCCCCATTCATTTGGGGTTTTGAAAAAAATATAAAAATAGAATCCTAACATAAAGAAATGATAAAATATTTATTTATGGGTGATTGTTTAATTCTAACGTTACATATTATTTCTTAGATCTAGTTAAAATCTATTGCTCTTAAAAAGACTATTCAAACATCTGTCGCTACTTTTCCACTTTCTCGAGCACCGCCCGCCGCAATGTTTTATATCTTTCATTATTGTATCGTTCTTTTTATAAACAGTATAGGTACTATCTAGTAAAATATCAAGTTACACCGTAGGTACAATACTGGACTTGCACTTCTAGAAATTTACATCAGTGTTTGCTCTTATACCTCCATTTCCCACTTTTTCTTAAGTCCCTCTAGAGAGATTTCTTTTTTGGCTAAACGACATAATTTTTTTAGTTTTAGCTTCCACTTTAATGTCCAGAACTTCAAAATAAATGTTTAATTGTACATCGGTGTGTGTATATTAGCTTTTATATTCGTACCTATTTTCCTATAACGCCTTCATTGTATTAAATTATTTGTAGGGTTATAAAAGAAACCGGCTTTAGAGCATCTTCAATGTAAAAAAAAAAAAATATAAACATTTAATTAAAGTTCTTCTGTGTTGAAGTATATTTAATAAATTTAATTAAACCATTGAATATGGTAAATAAATCTTAAAGTCTTCGAATTAAAAAAAAAGGTCCCTTATTAAGTCAAAAATTTCCAATAAAAACGAATTATAGGCCAGAAATCATCTCTCCATATCTAACCACCACCCGCCCACTCCAAATTAAGATCAGAAATTCGTGCTGATACAATATGTACAATCCAACGCATCCCCGTATGCACTGCACAGCTATCATCTATATAATGGCCCATAAAATCATCACCCGTGCGCATTCATTAGCTGGCTTTATATAAATGAAAAAATAAAATACCTTTGCCTGTTTATAAAGAATTCCGCTCTTGTATTTAATTTCTTTTTAACTTTTCCCTCTCGACATAAAACACCGCAATGCTCCAAAGAATTATCCATGGTCACTAAAGCAACCGCCCACTGTGTTAAATCTAGTCCTCCCTTCAAATTTTCTCCTCCACTCAAATTAATTTTATAGTAAATATAAAAATAAAAATTAAACTTTCCCATACCCTAAATCGAATTGAAATACTCGAGTTGGATCCCAAAAGTGTCATGAAGTGGCTAACCAAGTCGAAATTAATTACATTGTGCTTCATTCTTCGCTGAACCAAACTAATAGGACTTTGAAAAATTTAATTTTTTTTGTTATAGGCAAATTCTTCTTTTCTTTTTTTTTTAAATATATAAAGCCCTTTGGATAGCTATGGATTGGATTGGTGCTGTTGATTGACCCCAAACAAACTGGCGTTATCGATGTATAACTTTATTTTTAACAACTCGACAACAATAGAGGCCTTAAAAAATGTCCCCCGTAATAAAACTCATATATCGTGTTTGTTTCCGTTTTTATGGCCCATGTGCGGTAATAAACCAAAAACAATGCAAAGCCTCTCAGCAGATTGATTAACATTATATTGGACCCCATATGTTTATATATCGTATATAACAGCGAGGTCGTAAATTTACCCACTCACAATATACATATATACGCATCACTATTTATATTGGAGATACCTATAACGAAAAAAAAAATATGAATTAAAATATTTGAGTATCGATTCTTTTGAAAATATAACTTGGAACTAAAGATATTTAAAAAGCCATAAAATGTGAGAACAAAAAAAAAAACATTAATGTGTGTCTCTTTTGTGTATATTAATAATATGGTTGTTTTACTTGTAGCTCCTCTCATGGATTTCTTAGAAAAAAAAAAAAAACTTTTATAGGTTTTTCATCTTGAATGCGATTAAAAGAGAAATTAATAATTAGGCATTGTATTCATCAAGCGACACTGATGATGCCCAATTAGTATTGACAAACACTCAAAATATCTGGTTATTATACTCCTTCACCGGCTTTAGAGCATATTGAGCTTACAAGATATTTTCGTGTTAAGCTGTGTTTTAAGCGACTTTAAAGTTGTAAGCCCACTGCGATATCATACATACATATATGTAGGTATATAGTTTCTAATGAATAAATGGTCTTTGATAAGGAAATAAATGTAATAGAGCAGAAAGTTTAGCTACCAAAATGTTTCTCAAGCCATTTTTCTTGTTTGGAATTTTATAAATTCAATATTTCTTAGAAAATTTACGACCTAATGAAATGTGAGGATTCAACTGACTTCTCACATTTATTTCTTTTCGGAATTCAAAACTTTTTGCCATATTAAGGGTTCCGAGATCTTAGTACCTCATATTTGGGATATTAGGAATAAAAGAGTTCTATTTGGAAAAGGTCAGTAATATTGATCAACAGAGGTCTAATATACTATCAGAAATTGTTCAGCCATAGAAAAATTTATAATCAATGGTTTAAGCTTTTCCAGATCTCTTTAGTGGGATATTCAAAAAAAAAATTATATTATTTGAAAGTCCACTAAATCGTCGTTAAAATGTCAACTAATTTCAGTAATTGGTTTTCCATAGATTTAATGAATTTAAAATAATCAAGATCGTAGGTACATATTTTTGGCATATTCGGAAAAACAGTATAATATTTGAAAGTTTACTAAATGGTAAGTTGGTTTAAGTTATTGTTCAACTTTGGTTTTTTTTCCAAGTTCACAGCAATTTGTAGCTTATTTGAGGGATATTCGAAAAAAATGTAATTGAATCCTGGTATAAAGTCAACTCGTTTCAGTAATTGGTAAGCTACTGATTGTTTCTTATGCATTTTTAAAGAATTTTCAGTACCTACCTAAGTTTTGGGATACTGACATAAAAAAGTATAAAATTTTAAAGGTAAGTCTGCGTTAAAACGTCATCTATCTTTAGTATTTAATCAGCAAAAACTTTTTTTTTGTATGAATTACAATATTTTTTGTAAGGTCGCATACAACCTCGTTTTTGGGATATTCGCAAAAGCAGTACGATATTTGAAAGTTTACTAAATGTTAATAAAAAAGTAGGTTGGTTTCAGTTATCAGTGAGCTTTAGTTTTTGTGTAATTTTTTTTTAATTTTTTTTTAAAGGTCACATTAATTGTTAGCTTATTTGTGGGATATTCGAAAAAAATGCAATCAAATCCTTTTATAAGGTCAATTAGTTTCATTAATTGGTTAGCCATATACATTTTTTCTTATGAATTTTTAAGGTATTTTCAGTACCTCAGCTTTGGGATATTTCCATAAGAAAGTATACAAATTTTAAAGCTAATAAATCGTCAACTAGCTTTAGTACCTATTTAATCAGTAAGAAAAATGTATGAATTGCAAATTTTTGTTTGCAAGGTAGCAGACATTTTTACAACCTCATTTGTGGGATATTCGCAAAAACAGTATGCCGTTTGAAAGTTCATTAAATTATTATAAAATATAAAATGGTTTTAGTTAGCAGTCGGCCAAAGATCTCTTTTTAAATTTCTTTTAAAGTTTTTTTTTAAGGTTTTAGAGATTATAAGCTTATTTGTGGGATATTCGAAAAAAGTATATGTTCGGAAAGATCACTTAATTCTTATAAAAGGCAGCTTGGCTTGGTATTTTTTTCTTATACATTTTTAATCTTTTTGTTCAAGTTCATAGACATTTTTAACGCCTCTTTTTTATGGGATATTCGCAAAAACAGTATATATCATTTAAAAGGTCATTTAATGTCAATAAAAAGACAGCTAGTTTCAGTTATAGGTCAATGATAGATTTTCTTAGAATTTATTCAAGGTCATAGGGAAGAAACTATCTGATAGATGATTTTCAAAAATTACACAAATGTAGGTAATGTAGGTATTGTTAAACATTTTTACGACTAAAAAAAATAATTCAAAAAATTGATTTACCTTTTACGACGATTTGTTGGCCTTAAAAATGATAGGAATTCTTTTCTTTGCGAATATCCCACAAATATAACAATTTCGAATGGCCTTGAAAACCTCTAACTTTTAACCTTTAATGACCTTTAATTAAACAAGTTGATCTTTAATGACAATTCGAGAGATCCTTAAAAATGGGAGGTATTCTGTTTTTGCGAATATCCCACAAATCTTAAAATCTCGAATGACTTTGAAAAACTTAAAATTTTGATAACAAATTGTATATTGCTGATCAACTAAAGTTGACCTTCTTTGACCAATTACTGAATTTTAAATGAGTTATTTTTTCCGAATATCCCACAATTTTGATGCTAATATATGCGATGTAAAACATTGCATTTCACCTCTAGGATTTTATTTTCAAAGTCGGCTATAACAAGACGCATTAAAATAACCGCAAGGGAATAACCAGAAAATAATTCCTGCAGATGGTTTCAAATGATCACAGGTGATACTCAGGTTCAGGTTGTTTTGAAGAAAACATTATAGGTTCACATCTATACTCCTTCCCACAACTCGCTCCGTCTTTAAATGGCTCGGTTCTTAGTTTATACTATAACTTGAGTCTATACACAACAACAGAAACTTAAAAACTCCATCAGACGACAAATCTAGAAGCGGAGGAGTTGCTTTAAGAATTTAAAATAAAACAAAAAATATCCCTATGCGACTCATAATAAGAAAAGCAATTAAAATCTGTCGGCGGAATAAGTAAGAAAAGTTACTGTGCGTTTAATGGCTTCCTTCTGCCTGTGACGGGCAGACCTACACATTACACACGCATCCCAAAGATCCATGCGAGTGTCTTTCTTCGAGTAGGATCATTGCATTAACGCGCCTCACTGCGCTCTGATGGGAGATTTTTTCTTGCGCCCATCCCCATAGCCGCAGACCGAGTCGGGATTTCTTTTTTTGTTGTTGTTTGTTGTTGTTGCTCCTGTTTAATGGCAAGGAGTGTTGTGTACCTACGGGAATTTGTCAAAGCTGTATGATGGGTTCTGGAAAAGATGACATATGAGGATCCTCCACGAATTCCATATTAGTATGACCATAGTGGGAAGATCATGATGATGTGATGACGACAACGACAACGACGAAGACAACGACCGCGAAATAAACGAGAGGCTGTTGAGGCTGCAAATGATAATGATTCCGATGATGGAGCGACTGGTTTCATTGGGGAAGACTGAAGAGTGTATGCATTTAAATGCGCGACATGTGGATGTCCATTGCAGGCTTTATATGCGCTGCGCTGCTCCGTAAAGGAGCCCAAGTTGAGAGCGCGAAAAATAAAGAAACAATTAATGGTAATGCGATGGATTAGTAATTACGGTCCGACTTTGTGCATTTGTGCATTTATTTAAGTTTTTTTTTTCTAACTCTGCATGCATGCCTCTGCCTCTGTGTGCTCGGAAGGAGCTATGTATATTTTCTGGTGAATCAAGCTGCTCCTTCTGCTGCTGCCGTGATATCCGAGTGTGTGTTGGAAGGCAGAAAAAATTCAAAAACGTTTGGCTTTTAAGGCTATAGTCCCACAGCTGCGAAGCGATGCTATGCTCCTTGTCGTCGAACGCGACGTCATGCTAAAAAAGGAGCAGACTGCTCCGACTGACAGCAGAAGCTGGTAAACATGATGTTCACATGCGCAACAGCAACCAAGGCCCGCACCGGAACCAAACTGTGGTTTTTTGTGAATTTTTCAACTTTAGATATTACAGTCCTCTTACCTTTTGTGGAGATTTTCATATTACATATGCTCCATCAAGCTCCTCGAACGAGAGGTGCCAAGTAGAGATTGCTGAGACAATTTGCTGCGCGGTAATTAGATTATTATATCGCGAAAGGGTCGATCTTATAAATTGCAGGTGGTGGCAATTGATTGGAAAAATATTCCTTCGTAAAACATTTTGCTATTTAGAATAAGCAAACCTTTAAGAATACTGATTCATCAAACCTATACCAATACTCAACAAAAAATAAACTCCGATTCCTCGAAATCATTCATAAGCTGTCATTATATAGAAGTGAAAAGAACAAGTGTTGCATTATACGGATAAGTCATCAGGGCTATTTGTTATTTAGCATGTTCTTTAGATTTTATTTGGAATGAAAATAATATATACAAGTACCTAAACAATAAAAAAAAAATCGAAACATCCCGAAGTTAAACTCAGAATCAATTGCAGAAATAGCTTAAGCATTTAACTATCCTTTGCCAATTAAACCTTAAATGGTATTGAAATTTTTGCAATTAGCGAACTTTAAGACAAATATGCAATCGAACAACACACACGTGCAGAAACAAATTAAAGTCTTGTTACAACCAAATAAGAATCGAAGAATTACGGAATTGTAAGCGCGTCTCTAACTCTCTAACAAGGCTTTGGATTTGTTTAAGATGGCTTAGAAATTTTTTGAAGTGAAGAAAAAATGCAACTAATTACGATGACAACTGACGTTCTGTTTAATTGGGGTCTAAGACCTTTAAGGATATAAGGATTCGAAATATTAAGGAATTGAAATTATTCCCTTTAACTACGAAATGAGATCACTTTATCCAAGAAAGTTTCTATATCTTCATTTATAAGGAACAAATAATAGGTTTAGAGCAGATTTTTCAATCGCATAAATTAAACATTCAGTTAACTGTCAGAAACATAGATAGGAAAAAAGTTTAGCTCTATATCTGATGTTTAACTGACTTCTGGAAAATTGGCCCTTAGAATAATCACAAACTAGAAGCTTAGTTTCAAAAAAAAAAAAAAAAAACACTTCTTCATGCATTCACAGTTTTCATAATTAAATCCATGTAATTACAAAACTCAAAGTTAAAAACAAGGCCTTAAGGCTTCTGATGTAAAATGAAATAAATAATGAAAACTATGTACACTCCCAAAAGTAGAAAAAAATATAGCAACAATCAACTTGGTTGTTAAGTATAACCAATTTAAAAAAACTGTGGTTTCAACTGTATTAATAAATTCGTATGTTATAGCCGAAGTTTTGGGCCTAAATGAAAAATATGCCAGATGTATTCAACAGTTTCACCAGCAGGTTAAGGATAAGACGCCAAAAAAATAAACTCTCAAGGATAAAAAGCATCGTAAAGGTTTATTTAAAATACTAGAAGTAGCTGTCGAGAGCTATTTCACATGTTGTGGGCTTTGTCTACCAACATACAGCTCGTGAGTTTTTTTTACTTTACTTCTTACCCTTGATGCACTCTAACATTTTGAGAAAAGCCTGCCGGTGAACATAATATAATGCTTTTAAATAAATAATATCGCAGATCAGCACGTAGAACATGATAAAACTGTAGACATTCGGAGGAAAAATCATCAAGGCAGCCAAGTTCTAGCACTACACCCTATCTACGGGAACAAACTTAGTAAATTTTTGATGTCCCTCAGGTTAGCAGACCAAAGTCTGAAGAACAAATTTAGCAGAACATTAATTGAAAACAATAGTACTGGAGCACTTAATTTTGTTGTTGGGTACTTAATTAGCGACTAATGATGACGTCACAAAAAATTTGTTCTGCTGACTTTGGGCTGCTTACTTTAGGGACATCAATTTTGACCCCCTCTAACTTCTGTACCATTGAACTTCGAAACTTCAAATTCGGAACATTTGGTAGGCTGGCCAAACAAATTTCAAACTCATGATATGAGTGGTTCTTCGATTCTCAAAAACGGCTCAACTGACTTTTACCAATTTTTTTTTATAAAAAACCTTTAAAAAAGTTTTAAAATGATTGTACACCAAAATTTTCAATTTTTTTATTATTATTATTAAACTTGGCATTGTAAAGGTCTAAAGTATTGTTGTAAGTTTGTCGGTTATCATAGTGCAAAATTTTAACAGGAAGATACATAAAAAAATAAAAAAAAACATCACGTCTAGAGTTTAAGCCAATCTTCTTAAAACAAGTTTAATTTTGTTTATACATCAATATTTGTGGCCGGGGATTCTCTCCTAAAAACAAACTTTATTTTTGATGAAAAACATTACTAAAAAAAAAACTAAAAAACATCACGTCTAGCAAAATTCACGCTCTACATAATGCCTTAACAATTTTGAAAAAATCTGTCTACAGATTCTCTCCTAAACAATTTTTGTACTTCCGATGCAGCGATTTTCAGCTTCATCATTTTTTTGGTTTTCGAGTATCTCATTATCTATTCAACCGATTTTAATGAAATTTTTACACAAGAGCTTTAGTTTAAATAATATTGGATTGATACCACTTTTAAACAAAAAATAAATTTTGGATTTTTATTTTTTTGGAAATTTCGATGTTTCCAAAATTAGGGGATGTTTTTTTTTCAAAATTAATTTTAAAATTCAGCATTAATAATTAATAAAAATAGCGTATCAATGTTCCCATACCTAATTTTTTTCTTTTAAAATCAGATGAATAGATCTGAACTCTTCATACTTTAAAACCACTGTGTGATCGGACATACTAGCAAGTTCGTGCGACCGGGCGTTCATTTTAATTCTTTAGAAGAAAGTTAAATTTTTTTTGAAACTGAAATAACATTTTTAAAATTTCCATTCGGATATTAAAGCTCAAATGAATTACAAACGTCAAGAATTTTCAATCCGGTCGAAAATCTAAGTAGGTAACATCATTCCGCAAGTATTGAAAGCAAAAAGTATTTCAAAACACCTATAGTCGTATTTATTAGATTTTTGTCTACTTAGACACTGTCTAACTATTTTCAAATTGGTGGAAGTATGCTTTATTTAATAAAAATAAATATCACATTATTCACGGTTAAGACAATCTACTCTTGTGTCAAAGTAAGGCAGCTATAAGACAACAATAAACGAGGTTTTTGAACACATTTTCCAAAGTTGGACAGTTGTCTAAAGTTAGACAACGTTTATAAATAACACCACTAGAGTTCCGAATAAGAATATTGAAAGTTGACATTGACAGTGTTTTAAATCAAACGTTAAATAACCATTATGAAGTAAAGAGTTGAATCAAAAATTCATCTACAAACTAATACCTTGACGTCGTAAGGATTGGTTTATTAACTCTTCAAATTTAAATTTAGGTATTTTAACAATATGGTCACCCAAAAGAGCTTATTTATTAAACTAGGTATTTTTGATGTGTAAACATCTATGCCGACGCTAGGAAAAACTAAAAACGTGGAAATTTCTGTAGCACATTATGCTGTGCTGTTACATGTTACGATACGTAGATGTATAGGGTGGGCCCAATATAAGTTACTTTTTAAAAATGCAATAAACCGAACAAAATTAAATTTTTTCCGTGTATTATGGCTTTATTAGTAAGAGCAAACATTCCCATTAATTATGGAACACAATGTCAATCAAGTGGCTGCCTCGGCTGGCTTCGCAGTAGTGCATTCCATCACTCCAATTTTCAAAGACCTTGTTGATGGTTTTGGACTGTAGCTCACGGATTGCTTGAAATCTTATATTGGCCTTAAATGCTTGAATCGTTTCCGGCTTCTTGGCATAACATCGGTCCTTCACGGTTCCCCACAAAAAAAAATCCAAAGGAGTCAAATCGCAGCTCCGAGGCGGCCAATTGACATCGCCAAGACGGCTGATAACACGATTTGGGAATTTGGTGCGTAAAAGATTGTAGCACGGGCTGCGTGGCATGGCGCGCCTTCCTGCATGAACCAGAGGTCGCCCAAGCCCATGTCTTCAATTTCAGTAAAAAACGTACTGTTTGGTCTACACAGCCCTCATTTTGGAAATAAGTTTTCAATATTTCTCAACGTTGTTCAAGCAAAAAGCAACTCAATTCGTTCCGTGGAGGTATGATAGGTACTGACTTTCTGTCAAGATTTCGAGCTTGAAACAGCTGTCAGTGTCAAAATAATCTATGATTTAAAAAGAAACCACTAGATGGCCCACCTTTATATTGGATACGTTCAGTATTGGGTACGTTACTTCGTAACTCAAACTAAATTGAAATTTGGTTGACAGCTCGAACTTGCCGCTTTCTGTGATGTAAAATAAGCGCTTGAATATTTAATTTGATGTTTACAGATCTTAACCGTGAGTCCCGGCTCACACGAGGTAGTTGAAAATTTACTTCAAGTCTACTAAAAAATTTCATTCTATTTAACGCGGAATCAACCGAATTTCTTAAAAGATAATGCTAATTCCCACCACAAGGTTTTTAATGTTCACACAACAGATGTAACATTGCCTTCAATCAGCGAATTTCTCTCCCCGTTAATTTTACTTATGTATATGTACTACTTCTCCTGAAGTTTGTCCTGATCAAATATTGTTAAAAACAATTCTAATTGCGGTTAACGTTTATGCGACATCTACTTAATATGTTGTGATATTTTCAAAGTATAGACCAACTTAATTACTCTTCAACCACGCCAAAGTGCCCTTGGCTATACTTTCACACGAAATACACATCGCAATATCCCACGGCCAATACTGCACAATATCACAAGAAAGCCTGCTTGCTGGTCGTCACTCTTAATTAACTATCTCAATATCAGTTAACTACTTCAACTACTAATATCCTTCCATATAGTCAAGCGATTATATTCCTCTCGATAGAAAACTCACTTTTATTTAGCGATGTGCTTGTGCATCCTCTGAACTTCATTTATAATAATGCCTATACACTACAGTGCATGGTGGTTTATTGCTGGTTGGTCATAGCTATTTACTAAGCATATCCAAAACACCAAGGCTTAATGTCACGCGGAGCTCGATAAGTTGCATTTAAAATCCAATGGAAGAGCGAATCATTTGCCATATTTGTTCCTGTTTGTTGTAATGAAGGCAATAATAATACAGAAACAGTCATTTATACGAGTATGTAGGTAGGTATAACTCACAACCCCAGAAGCATCAAAGGTATCTTCCTTCGGGTATTTTGAAAGCCATCATAGTCCAGAAGCAGCGGCACACTTGTATAGCGGTGTGGTAGTACTAGGTATGCTCGTAATAATAATAATAATCATTAAAATGTACCGATAATCGATATGCGTCGAAACATGTTCCTATAATCCATAAACAAAATTAAGTGACCATTAAAATGCCATAAACTTAGTTATGTGTGTGACATGGAAACGGGTCGGCTCTTTTGGGTTCTATAGATACCTGCACAGGACTCTGGGACATCAGCATCAGTATCGTCATCGTAAAAAACTTAATTCGCACAATCACTATACCTATGCGAATTAAGTCGAGACCAACCGACTGACCGACCGACGAACTTCATATATATCGGTGACCGGTGGTGTTTGTGTGTGGTTTAAAATCTTCGCGAAGATGACCAGACCATGATCATTTCGGTCATCCGGTATAAGTGCACCTACTACTACTACCTACTGCTGCATGCAGCTATATATAAAGTCCTCGTAAACATTTGCCTCCAGCCACAGCAAGAGTATAATAAATTTTCCAATTTTAAGCCAGAGGAAGGTTCCATTTGGACAGACAACGATTTGGGTGTATTTTATTATGAGGGTGGCAGGGAAATTGGTATGTCGATTGTTGACGACCGTATACACCACACCATTATTGCTCAATATACTCAGGTGGTTGAGAAAGGTGTTTATGGTGACCAGGGGTCATTTTTCATTACCTACAAAATTGCAACTTTCTAAGGATGTTAATTTAGAAGGAATATCAGATTAGAAAAATGGGCGTGGTTTTGGGTGGAGAGCCAAGAAAAAAAACTACATATGTCATGAGAGATTTATTATAAATTTTCAGCCTTCGAAGGATTATAAGAAAAAAAGTCTAAAATAAGAAAAGTGGGCGTGGCAGTAGGTGGACTAAAAAACATTCCACATGTCATGGTTTATGCTGTTCAAGAGATATTATTTAAAAAATTGAAACTTTCTATGACTATAAAGTAAGAAGGAATCGCAGATATGTATAAGACAAGTGGGCGTGATAAAAGGCCGTTTTTACAACAAAAAAATACAGAAATGTCATGATTTAAACTCAATTCAAAATTTTCAGCCTTCTGCAGATAAAATTCAAATATTTGAAAAGTAGGTGTGGTAATAGAAGGCGGAACAAATAATACATTTCATGCATAAGGGAAAAAAGGGCTTTATTACAAAATTTTAAAGGAAGTTACAAGGAGGTTCAAAAGGGAAGACATTCAAATGTGATGCAAGTGGGCGTGGCAGTGGGCGGACTTTCAAAACCGTCTCACCGCTATGAAGACCAAACATATTTAATGATTTTGACTTAAGAGAGATTTAATATAAATCTTCAGGCTTCTACCGAAATTAAATAAGGATAAAATTCGAATATTTGAAAAGTGGGCGTGGTGATAGTAAAACATGTCATGCTTTAGGTTAAAAAGTACTTCATTTCAAAATTTTTAAGTTACAGGTATATTCAATAGTGTGTAAATTAAAATATGATGCAAGTAGGCGTGGCAGTGGTTGGACCTCGCTGCTAAAAGGGAAAACTTTTGAAATATCAGCTAAACTGTTTCAGTATCTTTGGAGTCTATAAGCCTCATTCAGACTAAACTAAAATTACTTTATATAAAAAAAAAATTATATGTAAGTACTCTGGTCACCCCAAATTAAAGAATTTCTGATTTTATTATACCAACAAGCCATAGAAAAAGAAAATCTGTTCACTCTTTATAATGCTCTGCATCAGGACCACGACTACGACTATACGGTGAATCTGAAAATCTGAACCTGGAAATGGACGAATATAATATTGCCAAATGGATCGTATGGTGAGAATGCAAATTTTATTAGTTCAATGCGATTGACAGAACTAGCACTCTCTTACCATGAAAGTGTAAACAGAGAGTGTTCCAGTGCTATAGTTTCCATAAGGATTGCCATCGAAACTATACATTTTCAACTACCTATACATGTATATGTGACTCGATATGCTGGCTATAGCTATAGTTGTTGCCTCGGAGGATGCGGCAAGCCAATGTTCTGGAGTAATTTAATTGCCCCAGCTATCTGAAGAACTACTAAATCCAGTTCACTGGTCTACTGGTCCATTTATACTCCATTTTTGTGCTGGCTTGGCTGGTAAATAGATTGGAGTTGGAGCACCACCAGTACCACCATCACCGGTGCTGTTGCTGTTGCTGCTAATGATGATGGTGACTGGGGCTGAGGTTGAGGCTGGATATAGCCTGGTCGGTGGTTCTCTAGTGGTTACGGTGGTTTAGATTTTAGAAGAAGAAAAAAAGTTGCGGACTTGGCAAATGACCAAAGGAAGTCACACCTTACGGTCATTTATGGTGAGGGTGTTGGCTGGCCAGCCTGGTGTGCCGGTGGGTGAATAATAGTTGTGCTTTGATTTTGCACCTGCTTTCTACGGGTAATTAAAACAGTAGATACATGAATGCATCGGTTGCATATATAGTTGAGTCGTTTGGTTAAGGTGGTATAGCTGTGGTGATAAAGTGGAAACTATGGAAGCAACATAATTAATTAATGTCAGGCAGAATGGATATCAAATGAGGAAGGTTTTTGATTTTATTAAAAAAAAGTTAATTGCATTTTTATGCAACTTTTTGATGGAACTTCTTGTCAAAGAATTGATTCAAAAATTCCCACCGTTTTGCACGTTCACACTCCTCCCTCCTGGATTTCACAGATAAAATTATGTCATTCTTTTTTATGTCGCCTCTCCTTGTAACAATACATATGTGATGGTTGTGTGCAGATAGATTTAATTGTTGTTATGGTGTCGGCGGCATGGCATTGCGGCAGCATTGACAATCACAATAACAATAACTCATAATACGCAGCAGCTATAAGCATAAGAAAATTTAATGCGTGCACATTTAGCGGATCATAAGCGACGTTTAACGATGCCAGAGCAATTAAATTTGATTTATGATGCACGTTCTCAGTCTTGCTCGATGAGCGAGCGCGCTACTGTTAATGTTGCTTCTCATGATGCTTCCAGCTATAGGAGTACATACATAATATATGTTACATATCCTACTATATTTACTGCACCAGCAGTATTTTAGCGTGGCAAAAGCAAAACGCACAAATGCCTTCAGATTCAGATATGGATTCTTTAGTTCTGCTCGATTGCTGTTGCTGTAACAAACAATGTGATGGTTGTAACTAAACATATATATTATCGCACTTTCATTACTAAGAATACAATGTCAGAGTTCCCACTTTATAGAAATGAAATAAAACATGAAATTCTTGCAAGAAATGCTATAAGTACTAACATTTCGTTAGGATCGAGTTACCTACTAAGTGTGGTTGTGCAAATGCAAGTAAAGCTTTAGACAGTGTCCCCATAAAAAAAAAACAATTTTAAGTATATAAATATAGCCCACCTTTTATGTAGGTACAGTGAAACCTCCATTGGGCGGACAGCGACGCGGTCGCAACATTTTTGTCCATCTAAGGGAGTTTCCCGTTTAAGGGAAAAAATAAAAAATAGTTATATAAGAAACAATAAACAAAAACAAAACATAGCCGCAGAAATAAAATCCGTTATGCATTTAATCAGAAACAGTGACATTTGTTGGCGGGCATTACACAATTTTATTATTTTCCTTATTTTAGTTAGTTTATTTGCTTGTATCGTTTACATCTATTGTCGTTATGAACGAGTGGGAACGTTTTTAATGCGAAAGAAGTAATGGAAAAGTTTTTCTGAAAATAAGTGATGAAATTTTCAAATAAAAAACATTTTTGTCCGCTTAAGAGAATTAAATTTTAGAAATTGCGTCTGATATTTTTGTCCCCGTCCGGGTAAGGAAATGTCCGCTTGAGAAATTATAAAATTTATGGAATTTAAATCCAAGATCCACGGTCGTGAGAATTTGTCCGCTCAATGGGATTTGTTTTAAGTTATGGATTCGTAAAAAAAAAATAAAAAAAATAACGGCACCTTCCGTAAAAATTTTTTTACCAAATTATGAAAATCTTGTTTTTCTCAAAAACGTGCCCGCATCTTTTTTTTTAAACTAAATCAGTAATTATACCATTTTATAAGAAAAGAGAAATGTTTATAAATGGTACCCTTCATAAAACCTTTTTTTGGATTTTCGATTTTCTGAAAAGCTGATTCTAGCTGATTTTAAATAAAAATTATTCTTATGACAAAAATAACGGTACCTTCATACAAGTGTTTAAAATCCAGTGAGGAAAATCTCATTTTTCTCAAAAGGTTTTTTTTTTAATTAATTTTTGAACTCCTCAGGTTAAAAAATTACGTGCCATTTTTTTTTAAATCCGCAATACTGGATCCGCTCCGCAGTGATTTGCAGTTCAGAGCTCTCTTTTCTCTTTACCCATTTATCTTGAAAAGTATTGCGGATTCCATAATTGTTATGATTATTACTATCGGACAAGAAGTGGGAGCTCTGGCATCGAAATATCCTAAGACAAAACAAAGCAAAATGTGACAATGCTGCTGTATATGGCGGGTGAACTGTATACATAGTTGTTGTTCTTTGCAGAAGTGAACATATTATTATTATTGTTATACAAGGTTGCCATTCACCTCGCCTTTGGTTGTAGCATCTATATAATAATTGCTCCTAATTTCCTAACAATTACTAGAAATTATTATATGCAGCCACCACCATGTCGCAACTCCCGCATCATGTTGTTAAATGTTAAATATTCTTTGTGGATGCCACCACACTTCTCACTGCTTCATCAGACACTTACTATATACAAAACTTCCAATCTGTTTTTATCGTTCCGACAAGAATTGACAAAATTTATTATGTGTCAATTGAATGATGTTGGTGAGATTGTTTTTCTATAAATCTCAAGGGGGCGGTATCGGCAGCGGCAGCGGCGGTGGTGATGGCGTTGATATTATAAGTGATATCAAATGATCGGGGTCGTATAATAGTTTCAAAGTGAGCCCGCTCCCCTCATCCAACTATGTATATTGTGTCGGTTTAGTTTCAATGTGGCATGCCACCACCATCATAATTGTGGGAGAGATATACTCTGATTTGTCTTTGTTGATTTTATTATTATTGCTGTTGAAGGGGTGAATTGTTTTCAACAATCATCATCAGTGGCATTCGAAATGACATCAATTGATTAAATGCGGGTGGGTGGAAATTGATTTGGCAAAATGCGCCGAGGACAAAGTTTTATTGTTTGTCGTTTAATTTGGGCAATTTGATTCAATTTGGAAGTTTAGAATTGTTTTGCGCATATTTTATTATATATATATGAGAGATACTTTGTTTCATTTAAAATGTATTGATGAGAACTGAGGAGAGAGCATGGGTTTTGAATGGTCCCAAATTGGGTGAGAATGTCTACTGGTTCAGTAGATTTAATTTTAATTGCTTTTAAAGTGGATCGGTATTTTAACTATTTACTTTTTTTTTTTTTCAAAACAATAATATAATTTTTTGATTTTATGTTTTTGAATGTGTACAATGGTAGATATACAGGGTGTTTTGCATAAGATGCGAAAAAAGGCTAGGGTGTGGGCCAGGACAAGAAAAAAATCGTATGGAATGGTAACATTTTCCTCCTGTTTAGGTGTGAAGGGCTGTTTTCTAAAAGATCGACTTGAAATATAAAACAAATCATTAAAAATCAACGGCAACATTTAAAATGTCTTGTTATACTTTTTCTTGCGATATAAAAAAGGTACTACAATGAACTCTCTCATAACCGGACACTGAAGGTTCCCGGTTATGGAAGGTGTCTGCTTATAAAAAAAAAAAACAAAAAAAATAAAATTAAGAACCTTTAAAAACACATTAAAGCATATTCATATTCTAGAATGTTCTTATTTTAGTCCGAGTTCGTTCCCGTATTCAAAAATTGGAATGTAGCTTAAAAAAGAATAGAACTTAAAGGATATAAAAAAATTTCACTTATGAATACGAGGATTTCATCCCCCCTATACTTTTTATAGTTTGACAAGTTGTGAGTTACTATTCAAAAAGTTCCGGAATGGACCTTAAAAAAACTTGAAAAATAGCACTCCACGTGCACTTTATCCGCTTATAAGAGAGCCAAACTCTATTGCGGTTATTAGGATTCAACTATTAAAATTTTGTGTCCGCATCTGGTTATTAGAAAGTAAGACGCTGATTACACGAGTCTTTTTTTCGTTCGTTTCGTCTTTCGTGGTTTTGACAGCTTTGGTGAGGGGTGTAGAAATGTAGGGAGAATGAAGTAACGAAAGCAGGAATGAAAACTTGAAGATTTTTTCTGGTTGAACATTGACGTTTATGGTTTGACAACAGGGTATATATGAGCGATAACAAGTTGTCAGCAAAAATCGTAGTTGAGAGAAAAATCATCGATATCAGATATCGATTTTAAAATTAAATACATCGACTACAGAAAATTAAAAATATGCAAATAAAATGGTTCCTGTAAATCAAATGCAAAGAAAGCAACTTCAACTATGTGTGCTTTCTACAAAATTCATCATTCTTATAAATATTAAATGTAAAAGTAAATTTTTCTTGGAAGGATTTTGGAAATCGATTATTTCATGGGAGAGGAATATAAATACTTTTTATGCTACAAAGGGTTTCGCAAGGTCTCAGCAAAGAGAGTGGGGAAGAACTAGTTACAAATAAGTTATACCAAATCATGTTAATATCTACTTTCCTTTCTCTTTTCTGCTGTACACATTTTATAAAAAGTAATTCTCTTTGTATACAATTTTCGTTTTTAAAATTTAGAATTCATTTACGTGGTCTTTTAAGATTTCATCCCGATAAAATGTTCACACCACGTAAATTTAAAAATGTACTTGATAAAACAATATGTGGTGTGGAAATTTTTGTTTCTTTTTACATGTTCTATAAGGCATCAAGCATTGGTTTCGTGTAAACATGGAGAAGTCTAAAAAAGTAGTTTTAACATACCATCCGTTGATTTATACGTCTGTGCGCTATACGGTCCATCGAAATGGAGGTTAAACAGGTGGAACAGTTTGCTCCAAATATCGTATTGTGCACGTTCTGTAATTCTCGCATCGATAACATTAGTCGAGAAACGTTGAAAAATAAATTAAAACTCATGATGTGTTTCAATTTTCATCATTTCTCGACTAATTTAATCGATGTGAGTTACAGAACAGAGGCACAGATCATTTTAATGAAATTTCTTAGAGGAGAAAATCGATTAAGTGAATCCTTAATTTGAAATTTTAATCATCAGAACCAGAGTCAGAACCTTTATTACAGATTTAACCTACCATGAACAAACGGCTTAAGTCAAAAACACGTTTTGTTGTAAATTTAAAAGTATTTTGGCTATCAAAATAGAAAAGAAAGGAGTACATTGATTTCGAAAAACATCGATGTTTCAGGTTCGACAAATTTTCTCATCGATTTTAACAACGAAAAATTTAATAGGACATCCCTAAAATCAGAGGATTGTCCGAAGAACTTATAAACTTTTATTTTTGAGCTGTAAAACAATTTGTCACACTTAAATAAGCTGTACATATGAATAAGAAGTGATTAAAAAACATTTTTAATTATTACTTCTCTTTATTTTCCAATAAATCCACCCCAAAGTTTCTGAACATCACAATAACGAAAGAGTCTTCACGAATGTAAAAAAGAACCATGTAATCACGACGATACGTGCCTGTCAAAAAGACGAAAGATGAAACGAACGAAAAAATGAATCGTGTAATCAGCGTATAAGCTTATGGGGGAACTATTACTATGAAACTACATGAATTTAGTTCCGTTCTTTGGAATCTGTCTGGTTATGAGAGGTGTCTGCTTATTTGAGGTGTCCGATTTGGAGAGAATACACTGTATATGGCAAGTTACGAATTCATAAAATAAATCGAACTCGAGATTTTGATTACGCTGATAACGTGGACGGATTTCTCACGGCCGCGTTCTGTAATTGTATTACAAATATACACAACCGTATATTAACCGGAGTAACAGAAGCTATTCACCATTCGTAATGATTTAAGTCAAAAAAAAAAATGGGCCTGGCAATTATGTCCGTCTGTCTGTATGTCATGTCCTGTCCTTTTGGCTGCAGCCTAAACGGGTGGGTTGATTTTCTTTAAACTTGGTACCTAACGGTTTTTGTGCGGTTTTTTCCCTTTAAAATTTTTTTTTCAATTTTTTAAGGCTAAAAATAACGGTACCTACCATACAAATTTTTTTACCAATTTTATTTTATTTTTATTTATTTTTCTCAAAAAAGTGAATACAACTTTTTTTTTTTTTAAGTACCAATAACCAATGAACCATTTTTTCTTATTTTCGATTTTCTCAAAAATGGTTGAACTGAATTTCATCAATTTTTTTATGGAGAATTTTTCAAAAAGTTTAAAAAGTATTGCATACCAAATTTTTTTTTTTTTTTTGGATTTTTAAAAAAAGTTTCAATTTTTTTTTAAGAACTTAACGAACGAAAACAACTTGCACGATTTTGATTAAACTTGTAATTTAGCAGATTTGTAACATTATCTAGCTGATTTTAAATTAAAATTATTCTTATGACCAAAAGTAACGGTACCTTCCATACAAGTGTTTAAAACCGGTAAGGAAAATCTCATTTTTTCCAAAAACGGCTCCTATTATTTTGATTAAAATTTTTGTGTGAACTAACATCAATAAGATCTACCATTTTATTGCAAAAAAATATTTATTGATTAAAATTGGTTACTCTCACAGAACCATTTTTTTTTTAGTTTTTACGACTATCTCATTATCTGTTGAACCGATTTTAATGAAATTTCTTACACTAGCTTTCTAATACGTTTGAATAGTAAAATTTTCAAAAGAAAACAAATTTTAAATTTAAATTTTTTGAAAATTCAATATTTCGAAAATAGGAAAAAATTTTTACAACATTAATTTTTAAACTCCCCATTAATAAATACTAAAAATGGAGTACCAATTTTTTTCTTAAAAACGTTTTTAAAATTTTATGCATTAGAAATTATTTATTTTAAAAACCGCTCCAAAATATATGATAAATGTTTTTCTCATAAATTGTGATTTGTTTAAGAAATTCAGAGGCTGTACCGTTGCGTCAAAACAATTTTAGAAGTTGTTTAGTCGATTTACATATATTGATTTTTTAATTAATTTTCAATCTAAAGTGTAAGTGCAAAACGGTGCGAATTTATATTCATATTCATGTTCTCACATAATACTACCCCAAAACTAAACTACGTTTTTGGCAAACGGCATAAACTATAGGCTGCCATAACTAATTTATTTCTTTTAAAATTATAAGATGAATAAATCTAAACTATTCAGACTTTAAACCACAGTGTGATCGCATGTAAGAGCAAGTTAGTGCGACTCAGTCGTGCATTTTATTTTTTTAAGCCAGGGTCCTTGACACAAAGCTATCCAGAACGGGAACTACATAATATCTTGAAGTAAAACAAGCTCTTCATTATTAACTTAAGTTTACTCCCGTTGGACTCACTTTAGCACTCTTTACAAACTCCGACCCATTAACTTATATTCCTGGCGCAAATGTTTAAAAAGCTTTAACTTGTATTTCTGGCACGATCTTTAAAAAATATCTCAGGAAATTCTTCATTTCAATTTAAAATCGTTTATTAATTACTTCCTTCCTATATCCATAGAACCATTAACCACCCCACTCTTCCTTGGACATCAGACAGGCATATAATTATGTTTGGATCGCACAACATGTCCACTTCTGTTCCCATTATTTTTATGAATGAATCTTAAAGAAGCGGTTTTGCTCGCACATTTTTCAATTCCAATAATTTTCCCATCTTATGAATAATTCAATTTGAAGCAGAAGTAAAAACGATGCACTGCATAGGTACACCCGGACCATGGGTGCGGATGCGAACTGAGATTCACTGTTTGGACAAAAAACAAAAATAAAAAAAGAAACATATCACAGTGACACACAGTAGTGGCGGCCAACAGACAGACAGACAGACAAACATATAAACAAACGGACATAGCATTATAAGCGCAACAAAATGTCCCGCTAATAGTTGCCGTTCCCATTTACTCACCTCCCGGGAGCCATGGAATTTGTTTGTGCAGACGCGACTTCTTTTGGAAGACATATTTTTGAAGCCAGTTGTCACAGAAATTGCAAAAGCAGAAGCTCTGCGAATTAGCATTTTCCTCTCGGACTTTTGACTGCAGGAGGCATCAGAATTCTTCAAATAACTCCGAATGTTGTTCCCAACCATATTATACTGAGATAGAAGTCCATTACGTTTGATGGTATGTATATGTATTCCACCTGAACAGTCCAAGCAACAGGCTCTGATGCAGTGCAGAAAAGGTAGCTGATGATATGGACTAAGGGAGTTGAGAAGCAAAGCAACAAAGTTGACCAAGTCCTTGGGAAGACATTTCAGCCAAGAAAAGTTGACAAATCCAAGTTGGGAATGATTGGGCCATTTTGAAAATTTTTGCCAATGGATGAAGTGAATTTGATTGTTATGAGGTGTTTCAAAGTGCCAGTGTAGTTAGTTTTGGTCGGTGGTGGTGTGGTGATGGGCTCTTATACGTGATTGGAATGTGTTTGCATTTTATTGATTTTATTGGACATTGTTAAGAATGTAAATGGCCGGCTGGTTGATGATGACGACCGTGCTGCCGCTATATGTGGAAGTACATATACATACTTGGGCTTAAAAATGGGGTGGGATTGGATGTATGTGGGTGCTTCAGATGTAGTGATTCAATATAATTTTCTGTTTAGATATAGACATAAAATCAAGGCAAGGAATAGTTTTTTTAATTTAATAAAAAGAAAACGATAATTAAATATTTATTGATCGGAGAGAAAAGATATGTTTTAAGACAAAAATCAGCTAGAAATCCTGAAACAACAACTAAAATAATCGAAATATATTAAATGAGATAAATGGGAATAATTCTTAAATGCAGAAATTCTCTCAAAAAAATTAACGTTACTTATAGTACAGTAACTTTATACATCAGACCTTGCGTTAAATCCGGTAGTTCTGATTTTTTGCTGAGTTGTTTATGATGTTTGTAAATTACTTCAGGGACGAAGTTTAATCGAATCCGTTAGAACAGTTTTCTGACAATTTGGGAAAACTTAAATATACCCATTCTAGATTCGATAAAACAAAAATAAATAAAATGCATGACTGGGTCGCATGAACTTGCTTTTATGTACGATCACACTGTGATTTTAATTAAAGGCTTTTCAGCTGATAAAAGAAATTTATTAATTATTGGAGTCTATATTTTCTGCCACCTTCCAAAAATAAAACCTAGTTTAAGAAAGTATTATGTGAGTACATAAATATGAACTGTCTGCACTTCGCACATATGTATGTACATATATGCATGGAATTTACAGTTTGCGCTGAAAAAAATGTAAAAAAATCAATAAAATTAGATTTGATTAAACAAAATATCTGAAATTGATTTGACACCAACGCAATGTACACCAAGTGATTTCTTACACAAATCTTAATTTATGAGAAAAAAATTTTTAAAATCATTGCTGCGGTTTTTAAAAAAATTAATTTTTTATAGGTAGGTATATACAATTTTGAATATACTTTTAAGAAAAAAAATTGGTACGCCAATTTTTAGTATCTACTTATTAATGCTGAGTTAAAAAAAAAAAAGTTTAAAAAAAAAATCATCTACCCATTTTCGAAATATCGAATTTTCAAAACATAATTTTGACAATTTAAAAAAAAAGGAAAATTTTGATGTGCAATATTATTCAAACTAATTAGGAGCTTTGGATAAAAAAATTCATTAAAATTGGTTCAACAGGTAATAAGATAGGTAACAACCAAAAAAATGGTTCTGTGAGAGGTATACCATTTTTAAACGATAGATACATTTGTTTTTCCAACAATATGGTAGATCTTTCTGATATTTGCTCATACAAAATTTTTAATTAAAATCGTTTTTAAAAAAAATGATATTTTCAATACCGGTTTTTAATCATTTGTACGGGAGGTACCGTTATTTTTGGCTAATTTTTTTAACTTTTTTTAAAAATCCAAAAAAAAAATTTTTGAAAATTTTGGTACACAATATTTTTAAAATTATTGTAAACATTCTCAATAAAAAAAATTGATCAAAATCAGTTTAATCGTTTTTAAAAAAATCGAAAAGTTGTAGGCGTGTTTGAAAGAATAATACCATTTTCATTAATTGCTAAAAAAAATTATTTTATTTTTGTTCTTAAGAAAATAAAAAAAAATCGTGTCAAGAAGAAGAAAATCGGTCCCCCAATTTATGCGGAAGCCGAAAGAACAGACACACAGAATTACGAGACCCAGTTTTTTCGATTTCACTATTATCGTAATATTAAAATCAAAATCTCGAGCTATATTTAAAAAAGAAAAAAAACTAACATGACATTGGGTGATATGCGTAAAGAATAGTAAATGCTTTTACTACAGAATTTCAAAGTATTTACTTTTTTTGATAAACATAAAAATGTAGTAAATGATGAGAATTAAGCATTTACTTTGGCCCATAGCACTTACTTTTTTCAGATGAATTTTTGAAGTAAAAACTTTATTCCGTATGCATAATAACTAGTACCTAAGTACTTTTTTTCCGTAGGAACTACTTTATTTTTTTAGTTGCAAAAGAGCAACTTTGGAAATTCCAAAGTACATACTTTTTAGTCTTAAACTAAAGAAAAATAGTCTTGATTTTAATTTTTGGTCACTGTATTTATTAAAGGTGGGTTGCTGTGGCTGTGAATATTTTAAAAATTTATGAGAACAATTCATTGACAATCGATTTCAATTAGCCTTTTAAGACTACTATTTAGTACAAAATTATTGTCGTTGTTAATTGTTCTTTGTTTTTATTTTTTTTTTAAATGATGTAAATAAAAGTATTATTCTTCAGAAAGAAAAAGGTTATTAGTTGTTACATTTATGGCATTTAATTTCTATATTTCAAGTTTCAAAACTTTTGAAATAATTGCCTTTTTTTGTTAAATTAAAGTGTTTTACTCGAACTTTACAACGTTGCATGAATACCCCTAATATATCAAGAAAATATAAGATTTTTTGGGAAATAATAGCGCAAAATTTTAAACGATTTAGTACGATGTTAAAACCATTTTGTCATAGTAAAAATGCTTTAACATCGTACTAAATCGTTTAAAATTTTGCGCTAATGTTTTTAGAACAGTCCGTCCGTCTATCATTATCCAAGCAATCCAATTTAATCTTGTATAAGTTTCGATTACCAATTATTGCAAATCTTTTAAAAAAATTGTGTTCATAAACACAAAATAGTACAAAAAAAAAGTATTTACTATCAATTTCCGATGAATTTTAGTATTAACTTGGATGAATTTTAGTATCTAATTTAGTATCTACTGAAAGTATTTGGCAGCAAATATGAACTTAATTTTATGCATACGAAATGCAGTAAATACTATAAATCTAACCATCTACTAAAAGTATAAGTTTTTACTTTGACCTTATACTTTCAGTAATTACTTCAGTTTTATACATATCACCAAATAGAACCCGCTCCTCCTTTCCATACGATATATTGTTTCATGTCTTGACATGCCATAGCCTTTTGTTTCATCTAATTTAAAACACCCTGTATATAATTGGAGTTCGTAAGTGGCAGGTGGATTGTTCATAAACTTCAAAATATATTAGAAGCCAACAACTGCATTACTTTGCCAAACGATGCAAGGGAGTCAATTGACGCAAGAAGACAGGTATAGAAGAATTTATGTAGATCGACAAAAAAGAACCTAAATAAAACTCTGATAGTAAATGCAGAGCGATGCTGAAAAAGACCCTAAATTTAAATGATCTTTAGCATTTATCTGACAATTTTTCTAATAAGTATAGACATGAAATTTATTTGAATTGCTTTTTATTAACTAAAATCTATAAATCATCCAAATTCTATCAAAATCATTCTATTAGTTCTTGAGTGTCTTCAATTATACTAAATTAAGAAAATTTATTTTAAAAGATTTTTCCGATATTAAATTAAATTTTCCAAATTTATGAAGATTAATGCCGTGATGGGTTTTGGTTTAACTAGTTCAACGAGTTCAAACCTGCAAACAAGAGTATATCTTTATCTTCTTATACCTTATAGTTTATTGATTGAATTTTTTATTTTTGACATTTTTTTTTTTATTCTCAACGTGTGTGATTTTATTTCCATTTTGTCTCCATCAGCCCGAAAAATAGATAAAAACAAATTTAGATGCTTTGTTTTTTGTCAAAAGGCAATTTAAATTTGAAAGCCTTTATTTTTTGTATAACATGGATAAATAATTAAGAAACATTGTCGACTCCGATAACTGCTTCCCTAAGTCTCTTGTCATGTCATTTATTTCTATACTGTAATCGTTTTTTGTTTTTTTTTTCCAGAACGGATCCCGATTCTTGACCGCGATGCATCAGTGATCTTCATTCCCTTGCCAATACCAATGCTGTAGCCACTGATCAGAGTCACAGTCCGCCAACAACTCTGGATCTTGTTTAAGATAATTTAATGTAATTTAAATGATATTCCCAATGTGTCGCTGTGTCCATTTGCTTGTTGTGTATATAGTTTGCTCGTTGGTATCTTTTTGTCTGGAATCCGAAAGAACTGGATGTCTTTCCTGATGGTGATGCTTTCCAAATGCACCTGCTCGTTTTGATGTCACTGGCACTGTCGAGTCGACTCGAGCCGACTCACTCGCCGCCACCGCACCGAGTGGGAGTGCTCCCATAAAGTTTGAATTTTTTTGTTGTTGTCTTGTGCTTCGTTCCGGCCAAACCCAAAGGATATATGTACCTACCTTTATACAATTTGAATTAATGTGATTCAAATTTCCTGTTATGTTGTCTGCATCGATTTAAGTCAGCAGATGACATGTCCGATGTCCGCCCCTTGATTAAGAGGAGCATTTTTGTTCCATCCAGTTGCTGAATGCTACAGAGCATGGCTGCTGATGCATCTTTTATGCTCCCAGTTAGTGTTCCGATTATGAGGGTGTTGTCCCCCAGGCAATTTGGGTTTGATAATTTTTTTTTTTTATTTAAATTTTTTTTTTTTTTAAGTGAAGGACAATTTATCGCCCATAATTATTCGTTGTTGTTAAAAATCAAATGAAATCAAATGATTTTTAACGAGATCGCTTTTGAAGCTGAATCTACGAGCGACAGCGGGTCTCTTTGATTTTAAGCGTTTTTAATTGGCTCAGTCAGTGGTTGTTGAGTGAATATCAATTCAATATATATGCGGTGGTTATGACGGTGAGAGAGAAAGAGAGAGATGGAATTAAAATTTTTGGTTTTCGGGAGAATCAATGTTTTTTTTTTTTTTTTGTGATAACAAGTGAAAAATGTTCACACGCAGAGAAGCAATGAAAAATGGTAACACCATAGGTAGTTTGAATTAATTTCTTATTAAGGCAACGATTGTTTTTAAAATAGAAACTAAATTTATAAATAGATTGCCTGTGATTTACGAACCAACCAAGCAACAAAAAAAAAAAAAAAAGAAAAGACAAAAGGGATTTTTGATGTTTAATTAGGAATGACCTCGTTGTGGCAATCAGTGTAATCGGGGTATAATATATATTCTTGTTTTTCATTCAAATAAATAAAAATCAAATTTATAAATTCTTTATGTTTTTTTTTGTTTTAAAGAGATCTTAATTACGTTAACTCCAGATACCTAAACCTATTGACTATTTGTGATGTTGACTAAACGAATCTGGTAATAATTGTATCGAACGAAAGCTCGTTTGTATTAATAGATTTCAAATTATTCCTGCTTGACTAATAAAATACGCATATCACAGGAATGATAACGTTTTCTAAGTCACTATTGTTTTGAGTTCTGATGGTTATCATCAAACTTTCACACCATTAAAGTATTTGATTAAAAACAAAAGTTTTTATATTTGTAAACAAATAATTTGTAAACAAATAAAAAGAATTCAGATTAACTCAATCAACGAATTACCATTTTTCTCAGCACATTGCACAGGTATGGTTAAAGTTGTATATGGAAATGCAATGGACAATTCAAACAAATCTTAACCACTTAACTGATTTTTATAAACATTTGTAGAAAGATTAAAGATGACATTTAAAATTATAACAACAAAATTTCCGCTCCACCATATGGCCACTTTAAAAATAATTATAATAACCGTGTTTTGGTGAGAGCTCAAAATTTTATATAATTATAAACAATAACAAGAAAACAAATATTTTTTTTAAGTTTGTGTACAAACAATAACAAAGTAACGAAACGAAAAAAATATTTTTTATTGTAAAAATTTTGCAGGGTTCCTAATAGGGTTTGTAAAATATCGCTCGCGAATCATAAAATACGGATCTTTATCATTATTTACCGATCTTCTCACGAACCATAAAAAATATAGTTCGCGAACGATAAAATTTTCGATCTATAAAAATTTATAGTTTTCTCACGAACGAACTACATATTTCCATTTTTTTTCTGTATCTCTCGTTCGTGAGAAATCGGAAAAGTAAAATAGGGATCCGAAAAGATCCGTAAAAAGAATCATTCGTCATCAAGTATCCATTCAGTGCGGATGTGAAGTGATTTATTTTTTTAAATGATTTTTGTTGAAATGGGGAAAGTTAAAACATTTGAATTAGATAAATATGTTTCTTGTAATGAAGAAGTAGTTGACGAATCAAATTGTTTAATTTGTGAAAAAAAAAATTAAGAAAAAGTGACAGGAAACATAGAAAGGCACTATACAACAATACATTGTGTTAATATTAATGATTCGAGGGTTAATGAACAACCATCAGGAACTGGAAGTGGGTAAGTTCGAAAAGAAAAAAGTAAATCGGTCTAAATTGACATGAAGAAGAGTGATTTTTAAATGTTGTGTGGGATTAGTTACGATAAAAAATATCCCTATTTACTGTAATATATGATATTCATATAAAATCTAAAATTACATTTTTTTCTTAATGAATGAATCTTTGTGAATGAATCTTCACGTGAAGGAACCATATTTTACAGATCGCAACAGATATGATTCGTTCGCGAAAACGAATTTTATTTTAAAGGAACCAAAAAATAAGATTCGCGATCGAATCAAAAATAAAATTCCCCTACGAAATTTTTGCGAGAGAACGAATCATATTTTATTATTCTTCGAACCTTGGTTTCTATACACTTTCATAAAAACCTGGCTAAGTTAGGTTAGGTTAAGAGGTTAGGTTAAGGAGAGGAGAGGAGGCCATATTACGTCGCTCGGATCTTAGTGGATCCATTGTAGTCTCCAGGATGTAGAAACAAGGATAAAGGAACGGGTGAGGAGAGGAGCTATAGTAGATTAAAAACCTGTCTAGCAATAATTATAATAATATAACATAGCTGGTTCGCCCGACTTTGCTTGCATAGAATTGAATTTTTTTATCAATATTAGAATTTTTAAAAAAGTGAAAATGAAATTTTTATATATGGGCTTCAGACAACCCATGATAATTTTTTGGCAAGATCCAATGCACAAATTTAGCAGTTTAAGAGCGTAACACCATCTGTTGGTGATCCTATTTTCGATAGGAAATTAATTGTAAATTCTTCAGTTTTTATATCATTTTTTACAATCAATATTTTCTCTTTCCCATACATAAAATGGAATTTTTATATATCGCCACCATCTTCCACACCTGAAAGTATGAAATGTCGGATTTCCGCGATTTTCCAATTTTTCCGGTTGAAATTTTCAATTTTATGCTACATACTGTGTTAACCTAGTTCAATACGCTGTTAAGCCGAGTTATGTGCGTACAAAGAAAATATCAGTTAATTTTTTTATTTATTTATTTATTTTAGAGAATAATAAGAAATGAAGTGGTACATAGTTCCACAAATATTTTCTGGTATTTTTTAAAGTCATCCCCAAGGTAGGTACTGTAAACTGCTTATTAAGAAAACTGTTGAAATTGGCGCCTGCCTTACGACTGGACATACCCTAAGCGGAGCAACGGAGGACCCAAAAAGGGAGTCATAATCATTTGAACCCTCGAAGCAGGCCACCCGATGTAATGGTTTTCCAAGAAAATGCGTCGAGCACATCAACATTGAGTAATTTTTTACGATTTAGACAAACAAATATTATTCCCTATTGTACTCTTAAGCAGCTTAAAAAAGCAAAGTAAATGGTTTTTAATAATAATAAAATGAACATTTTTAAAATCACCAAAGTGCGTTAGAAATCCACAATCGATGTGCCAAAAGTCTACAAGAATTTCCTGTGAATTTATGGCCGACCAAGATGGGTGTTAACCCACCTATAAGTGGGTCAAATTATCCATTAAATCCATTATGGGGTTCTGGTTTGTGGACTTATGACCCTGCGCCCATGATTACTCGTCAACATCTTTGCAGTGGCATTTGTTATGATCATCTGACTAACAGTAGCTAGATATTCAGCTTTTATGCGTGAATTGTGTAAAAGTTTTTGCTTGGATTTTTCGTTTTTGAAAAATTAAATGCACATCTTCATTTTATTTACATAAAGGTAAATTCTTGATTAAAAAAAAATAGGTTTGGTAGATATATAACTTAGGCCGAATTTTATGTTGCTTAACATGTAGATATGCTCTTACACTACATATTTACTTTTCAAAGTTATTTTAAATACTGTTCAAAGCTGCCCCACATGTGGGGATCTTTGAAAATAAGGATATATATTTTAATAACAAATAAAATATCAATTCGTATTAAATTTAATTAAAAATTGGTTTAAATTAAACTTTAATTATATTTCTCAAAGTACAAATAATTCCATCAAAACTGTTTTTTGGAGACTTTAAACCAAAAATTTTTCATAGGTGTCCCCCTCTCCCCTGCGATACCATGGAATTACAAAAAAATGAATTAGAAATGTGTTTCAGAATTAAAGAGTTTTTCGAAATAATTTAGAAATGAATTCCTAAAATAAAAAAAAATTTTAAGTTTTTCATGAATGTATTTTTTAAATTACTGTGAATTAATTTAACAAAATTTGTGGGGGATTGTTTTTATAAATAAGTAACAATCTTTTTTTTCAAAACGGAATTTAAGTTTAACTTCAAGTTCTATTTTTGTTTGCGTATTATAAACTTAACTTGACATTACAGTTATGCCCGTCTGTCTGTCTATTCAGCTACACCCTAAAAGAATAGGTCATTAAACAAAATACAAAGCATTTTTGTCTATTTTTTAAAGGACAAAAAATAATTGTATCGTTGCCGAACCTGCCTGTAAGCAAAGAGGCAATTTCCTAGGACTGTACTTCGACTATAGGGTGGAAAAATAGGCCAAAATAGAGCAAAATAAAAACATTTTCAGAACGAAAAAAGGATAAAACATCCATCTACTTCAAGAACTACTTCCCTGTACTTTTTTCGTACATATTAGGTGAAACAAATCGGGCGATTTTTTGTCAGCTACATTTTGTTACTCGCTGATAGTTTTCAATACGATCCTTACTTGAAACATGATTGCTGATGGATCCATAATAAGCGAGATTTTCAAAACTCAGTTCTTTATTAGCGGATTTTCATATAATACTTTTTGAAAAAGGCAAATTTCGTTTTTCAAAATATATGTATAATGAATTTAAATCCTAAAATTAATGTTGGGGTCATATTCTATTGGGTCTTCAATGTGAAATAAAGCCTCAGAAAAAAAATGAAATACGGCCTCAAAAATAATGAAATAATACCCCAAATTTAATAATTTTCAATGTTATTGTTTTGTATGCATATTTTTGGGGCTTTATTTCATTTTTTCTTTGGGGCCAAATTCCCCCCACACATTTTTTTTTCATTTTTTTTAACACCAAAAATAACGGTAGGTACCTGCCGTACATTTTTTTAGCAAAAAAATGAAAATTTAATTTTTCTCAAAAATGTGCCCACAACTTAAAAAAAAATACAGTAATTTTTATTACAAAAAGGCTACCATTTAAAAAAAAAATCCGAAAAAATTTCTCCAATAGAACCATTTTTTTTATTTGCCTAAAAATGGTTCAACTGAATTTGATATTTTTTTTGTAGAGAATTTTTCAAAAAGTTTAAAAAGTATTGAAGTATTGCGTACCAAAATTTTCAAAATTTTTTTTTGGATTTTTAAAAAAATTTTCATTTTTTTTTTTTGAGAACTTAAAAATCGAAAATGACTTGGTCGATTGTTATTATTATACTTGACATCTAGCAGTTTTTTGATATTATATAGCAAATTTTAAATACAAATTATTCATATAGCCATAAATTAATAACGGTTCCTCCCATACAAATGTTATAATATTGGTATGGAAAATCTCATTTTTCTCAAAAACGACCCTACCGATTTTGATTAGAATTTTTATGTGTCATTACGATATCTATCATATTATTAAAAAGAACATTTTATCTATCTATTGTCTAAAAATGGTATCTCATAGAACCATTTATTTGGTTTTCGACTATCTCATTATCTGTTGAACCGATTTCAATGAAATTTTTTACACAAGAGCTTTTAATAAATTTGAATAATTTGAAAATTTTGCACTTTCATAAAATCCAATTTTGGAGTTAAAAAAAAAATTCCAAATTTCTTCCAAATGATTTTTTTTCAAAATTTGTTTTTTTAATAATAAAAAATGCCGTAGCAATTTTTTTCCTAAAAATGTTATCAAAATGTTATATAATTATAAGAAATTATTATTTTTTTTTTAAAACCGCTGCAAAGATTTTTAATTTTTTTTTCTCATAAATTGAGATTTGTGGGTGTAGGTACATTGCATTGGTGTCAAAACAATTTCAGAAGTTTTTTAATCAATTAATTTCTAATTGATGATTTTTTAACAATTTTTCTGTCTAAAGTGTATAAGTACCTACCATATATGCTTTAAAACCACAGTGATGTGATCGCATATAAGAACAAGTTTGCGCGTCCTAGTCGTGCATTTAATTTAATTTAAGAATCATGTTGAAAACCGTCAGCGAGTAACATAATAGCTTAACAAAATAGCGTTATTTTTTTCAGCTATTCTTGTGTAAGCAATAACAAATTTGTGGTGAATGCAACATGAAAATTCAAACAGAATCAATTGCCGAAAGGTATAAGAGCTACAAGTGTTCTTGCTGTAAGCAAATTGTGTAAGTTCCAATGCCAGAATTTTTACGACACGGTGTGGTTTGGATTATTATTTTATTTTTGACAAAAAAAATATTTGCGAAACAAATTGGGATTTATTTAATTTATTTTTGGTGTGATGTTTGACATTTCGTCGGGACCTTATTGCATGGGTATAATTTCAACTATGAAAAATTTTCGCAATTTTGGGGCCTTACTTTATTTCAATTTTTGGATTTTTATTTCCTGGAGCGTAATTTTGCAGAGCCGCTTTGAACTATGTACATATATTTGCTTTATAAAAGGTTAAATTTAAACAATAAATCATTTCAAGTAATTTCACTGGTAAATCCAGAAACAATAGTAAATTAAAAAAATTCTTACCTTTAACGAATAAGTTTCTTAATTTGTATAAATCTGAAAAAAAAGAAAAAAATATAGTCAGTATAAAGAATATCATTCTACTACAAATACAAAAAAAAAAAATTTCGGGGCCATATTTGTTCTTTATAAAATTGCATAAAAATAAAATCTTATTTATTTATTATTAATATAATATTTATTGCAATATAAGAAAAAATAAATTAGGTGGCGCGACAGTTCGTGTAGAAACAGGGCTTAGTGGCTTATAACGTAACCTACAATTTTCTGCCGAATCCGAATGGCTAGGGTGAGAAGCACTTTTCATTACAAGAGATACCATTGGTGGATTTGTCAACAGTCCTACCATAACGTCACGTCATAAATATAAATCATAATTTTTTAATATTATAACGGAATTTTTTATAAAATAATAAATGAGCCACACGCAACTCTGCGGCATAAAATTTCATCTTCAAGTTTTCCAAAACCTCCATATTAACAAGTTCTCATGCATCATATCCGTGGTATAAAATTTCTTTATAAAAATACAAATTTATTAAATCCTCGCCATTCCCTTTCAAAAATAAAAAATAAAATAAAAATTATCCGAAAAAATCTATTGCCCACAGCTGCAACCCACGACCTCGTTTGTCTAGCCTTTCGATTTTTATTGGTCCAGCATTATTTGTCCATATTTTATTTTTTTTATTTTTTATAGATGAAGAGTGTTTTTCATCTTCACTACCACGCCATGTCGGCCCAATCTCTTTATCGTGTTTCAACTTCTTCGTCCAATTTGTTCGACGAGGACATTTTATTACATTGCAATCTCTTTGACTGTGGTTGTTTTCTTTTTTTGTTTTCTAATTGTAAGTTGTGGGGTTATTCTTTGCAATTTTTTATATTTTTTTTTTTTTTATTTTTAAGGTTCAGTATTGTTGTCTTAAAAAAATCCAAATAAGTAGGAAGTAAGGATTGTTTGGTTTTTTGTAAATTCTTTTTTTGCTGGCCATATCTTCGAACTTCATATTCGAAAACCGTATAAATACAAGTCTGTAGCTTGAAATGTCAGTGTGCTTCGAAGGAACTTAGTATATGGCGGAATTTTGGCAACCCTGATTTAACTCATTTTTTTCTCTATATTCAATTTTCTTTAAAGCCAAATTGATCCCAAGAACTAATAGCTGGAGACTGCAAGCAAGTTCATGCACCCTCAAACGTTAGTCTTATGTTTATTTGGGTCTTTTCTTGGAGGTTATATTTTTATGAGTCCCCCATAGTTGTTGTAGGAAGCTTCGTTTTTTTTTGTTTTTTTTTTGTATTTTTTTTGTTTTGCTGTAGCTCGCCAATGATGCATATTAATCCTCAACTGCCCATCATCCCACTAGCTGATGGCTATATAGTCTGGAGCTGGACGGACTATCATATGCGGTCCTTCCTCTGGCATCACCACCAAACGCAATGCAACGCAAAAGCCTTATCGATGATATTCCCATGAATGTCCTCAGGCAGCTTGTAACATCATTTGAATATGCAATGCATATATACGCGCCAAACGCTTCCTTATACTAGACTCTTGCGCTAATACGTACGCCTACTCATCAGTTAATGACTATCAAAAGGAGAGCACTTTGCATTAGGCCTATAATTTATCTCGCGGTTGGCCCCCATACGGACGCGGACGTCCTCCTCGTCGTCGTCGTCCGTCGTGGACATGTGGGGCCCTGGAGGAAGCTGCTGCTGATGATGGTGTATTCTGGCCATGTCTGCAAGAGGGTGTTGTCGCAAATTCCTCCAGTACCTGCTGCTAAAGGGGCTTTGTCTTTAGTTTTGCTGTACCAAAGTTTTCCCGCGACGCGTACACAATGGTCACCGTATACAGAAACGCACCAGGCTTTGGTTTTAGGAACTCTCTACAGGTTCATCGCTGCGAGTCTGGAGATATTTTTGTTTTTCTTTTTTTTTGTTGTTTTTCTTCTCCTTTGGAAATATCGAACTGGTTTGTCAACTAAATGGTAAATGACAGGTGCTCCATTTCTTATATGAGTAGCGGTGCCGATGCTGCGTGACGTTGGTGGTGGCGGTGGTGGATGAAGGCGGTGGCGGTGGCGATGGCAGCGTCGATGATGGTGGTTTAGGTCCGTTGTGCGTGAAATGCTTATATATACGTAGGTGCGTGAGCCATGTACGATTGGACAGGAACAACAAACTGTGTTGATAACAACCGTTTCCATTATATGACATTGCAGCGTTAAGTTATTATATTTTGCAGAAAATGAGGGCATTTCTGTCCTCGGGGATATTATTTAATAATTTTTTTTTTTTGTTTGTATCTTGTTGGGTTGTAGGTAAGTCTAAGCAGGTATATTAGAAGCATAACTATAATAACTACAATGCATATATAGAGACTTAACATGAAACATATCTTTTTACCTCATAACATCTTATACTTGTACTAAAAATAGTGTCACACAATAATTTGATATTGATAGGTATATCAAAACATCCGTGTTCGCTTTCAAAAGATGTATATCCTTTTTATTTGTATCTCAATTTGGAAAAATAACGGAATTTAAAGATGCTAAAATACCATTTATCCTAATATTATATTTAAAAAAATTGTTTTACTTTGGTGAGCAAAAAGAGAAGTGGGGAAGGATGGACTTCTCAAATTTTATCAAAGGGACTCTAACCTATAAGAGCATAAACTATAGACAAAGACTGGAAATTCAACAACAACAAAAAATTGGTTCCAAAAGAGAGGAAAACAGAGCTGTGTAAAAATAAATTCTTTTTTATTAATAAAGATTTTTGTTTAGTTTTTTTGCATTGTTCGTTCTTTCGCAAAATTATCACTTTGCATATTTCACATCGAAATTTTTATCTTGTATTTCATTATTTCGCAATATTATTACTTTGGTATATAATATTACGTGTTACTTCGCACCTGAAAACCCGTTAGAAGAAATATTTTCATTTTTATCTATAATACTAAATATAATTAATTTTTATTTTATTAAAAAAAAAATACACTAATTTTGTTTTACAAACAAAAAAATCCGAAAAATGGTTTTAAATGGTACCATAAAAACATTTGTTTGATTTTTGATTTTCTCAAAAACGACTCAACTGATTTTGATCAATTTTTTTTATAGAGAATGTTTACAATAATTTTAAAAATTTTAAAAAAAGTTTCCAAATCTTTTTTTGAGAACTTAGTAATTCGAAAACGACTTGGTCGATTTTTATTAAACTGAACACCCAGCAGTTTTTAAATATTATCTAGCAGATTCTAAGTAAATTTTTTTTCGTAGATATAACCATAAATAACGGTAACTCCGATACAAATGTCTAAAAACGGGTATTTGAAAATCTCATTTTTCTCAAAAACGGTTTCTACGATTTTAATTTAAATTTTTGTGTAAACTAATATCAGATTGATTTACCATTTTATTGGAAAAAAAATGTTATCTATCATTTAAAAATGGTACCTCTCATAGAACCATTTTTTGGGTTTTCGACTATCTCAATATCTGTTGAATTAATTTTAATGAATTTTTTTACACAAAAGCTACTGATAAGTTTGAATAATATTAAATATCAAAATTTTCAAAAAATCAAATTTTGAATTTTAAAAAAAAAATTTTAATTATTTTTTGAAAATTCGATATTTCAAAAATGGGTGCATGATTTGTTTTTAAATTCCGCATTAATAAGTACTAGAAATTGACGTACCAATTTTTTTTTCTATGAAAATACCGCTCCAACGATTTTAGAAAATTTGTTCTCATAAATTGAGGTTTGTGTAAAAAATCACATTGCGTTTTATTTCTAATTTATTTCTAATTTTATTGATTTTTTAACGTTTTTTCAGTCTAAACTGTAATAACTCTATAATAGAACCATTTTTTGGTTTTTGAATATCTTATTACTAAATTAACCGTTTTTAATAAAATTTTTACACAAGAGCTTCTAATAAGTTTGAATAATATTCCACATAAAATTTTTCAAAAAATCAAATTTTTGATTTTAAATTAAATTTTCAAAATTATATTTTGGGAACGGGTCGTTTTTTTGCATTTTAAAATTATGTTTGACTAAAATTCTGTAAATAGATTAAAAATTCATATGAACAAAATTCTATTTTACATTATTTTGTTGGTATTTCAAAATTCTATAAAATCAGAATTCTGTAAAATTCTGTAATAAAATTCTGGAAAAATTTAAATACCGTATGCGGTGATGTAAAGACTGTGGATGTGCTACTTAGTTTACTTTTGCTGTTTTTTAATTTAAATAATTTTGTCCATACATACTTTCAAAAATATTCTTCCAACCACATAATTTAAAAATTAATTGTCAACTTCAAAATTGTATAAAAAAATTATAAAAGAAAAAGTTTTTGATATTGGAAAATAGTGACCACCTTTAACTACGTTTTCTTTAAATAATTGCGTTTAAAATTTCCAAAATCCGACTCCAATTTATTTAAATTTGAAAGTTGAAATACATCAATTTGTAGTCTAATCAAAACTTACAGCTATGGACAGAGAAATAACACACTCATGAATTTTCTTGTAAAAGTATAGTTTATTTCTAAATTAATAAATTAAACATTTATATTTCTTTATAGGAAAATCAGATATGTATTTCAAATTCTTTAAAACAAAAAATTAAACTAAATTCCTTCAGGTTAAATTAGAAAAAAAAATTTTTTTTTGTGATGGCATTATTTCTGCTGGACATAGAAATAGCACACATTTGAAAATCTGTTGAAAAACTAAGTTTTCGAAAATAAAACTTAACTTTCACACCGTATCTCTATTTACCAAGTTAATACTTTGTTGAACGACCAAGATTTTTTAAAGTAGCTTGGCACCTTCGTGGTAAACTCTCCACTAATTGTTGGCATCTGCTCTGGAATAGAGTACCATGCTTCCTGAACTCCAGTCCAAAGTTCTTCCGAATTTTTTTCCCTGATCTTAGTTCTTACATAACCCCACA
The DNA here is from genome assembly GCA_951394125.1 of Epistrophe eligans. Lineage (NCBI taxonomy): Eukaryota > Metazoa > Arthropoda > Insecta > Diptera > Syrphidae > Epistrophe > Epistrophe eligans. Next base: position 36,694,130 of record OX596029.1, read on the forward strand.
AGTTTTCGATGGGGTTAAGATCGGAACTTGGGCTGGCCAGCTCAGCACATCAATATTTTCATTGGTAAACCAATCCCTGACCACCTTAGCTGAATGTTTTGGATCATTGTCGTGCATACAAATCCAGTTGACTGACATTGACTGGCATTGACTCTAACGAGAATGGTTCCATCGTATTTTTTAAAATGTTAAGCTATGAAAATTTATCCATCCTTCCATGAATTTTCATCACTGGTCCCACAATTATGAATACCCACAAGAGATTAATAAAACAAGTCTCGCCATAATAAAAATTGCTAAAAATCAATATTTGCACAAAACTTTTAGGTTTTAATAAAATCTTATATATAATCTGACATAATTTCCTACAAGGGTTGAAAGCTCTTGAAAATATATAACTATAGGCATCGTTTATTAGAATATTTGAAATCATAAAAATCACAACTCTTTTAGCCTCCACAAACCTATACTCAACTCAACACACACATAATAAAAACATCCCTCCCCAAAAGGTGTCACAGCTACATTGTCGATTGTTGATGTTTCAAAAACGCATGTAATCCCCGAAAAGTCAATCAATTAAGTTGCAGAATGACATTTTGACTTTAATCGCTGCAGCAATTTGATCGATCGATTTTTAATTGATGTGTGTTGTGTGTGATGTGATGTGCTGGGCTATGCTGTGCTGTGCTGGACTTCCATACCGATATGGGGGTATAAGGATTTTAAGGAATGAATAAATTGACATCGAACATGTTTAATTTAGTGAGATGTAAGCGTAAAGCCAAGAAAACACAAAATATTCTCAAATAAAATGCGAATGAATCTCTCAAGAGTGTTTTTTTTGTTTTATTTTATTATTTTTCACTAGTTTCCTTTTATAAGCAATTTTGCAACATTGTTGCACTTTAAGGTATACATGTGGTGTTTACATTTTTTCGAAGGAATGAACCACAAAGTGGTAAATGCACACAAGTTCTTACTTGAATCAAAAGATGATTGGCATGATCTGAATTACTCGATCGAATGAGGACACTGGGGAATGTTGCTCTGATAATTATGCCAATACTTTATTCGTAGTATCGATTATATCGATTTGAAGGTCGTAAGCAGAGAAGCATCTTTATAATTCTGATGCCCTTGATCAAAACATCTGCTTAGCAAAAAAAAAATATAAGTTTATAAAACAAGGTTATAGGAGGTGATGAAAATTGTTTGCATTTCAAGTGAAAAATTGTATGGTTAATTTGAGAATTTTGAAAACGAATGCGCATCAAAATGGTTGTGTCAATCCTTTTCTATCAATCAGAATATATAGCACTAGATAAAACAGTAGAATTAGAATTTTTTTACAAAAAAAAAAAATATTTAAGAAATAAAAAAACTACTTGGGGTTCTTTTGTTTCTTACAAAAAATGTATGCCTTAGAACTTTTCCATTATGGACTACTAATGTTATAATATTATAATTTGTAAGATAAATGTAGCTCAATAATTTGTTTGGTAATAAAATTAAATTATTTAATTATGCAATTGAAATTTCGGGAATGTTTACACCCTTCAGAAAAAATTTAAAAAATTAATGTTACTGTTATGATTTTTTGATCAATTTATTAAAGATGCAAATCAAAATAATAAACAAACAACCACAAAAAATTCACATAATCTCAAACATAGTAAAAGTAGGTGTGTCAGTAGGCGGACTTTAAACAAAATTACACATATCGTGCTTCACGTTCAAGAAATTTTGATTACAAAATTCTAACTTTCTACGGATATATATTAATGAGAAATTTCATATTTAAGAAAAGTAGGAGTGGTAGAGGGCGGATTTCTAACAAAATAAAACAACAAATGTTATGATTTTGGATCAAAAAAGGTTTATAAGTGATCAGCCATGAAAGGACGTTATAATATGAGGGTAAAATTCGAATATAAAAAAAGTGACAAAATAAAACAATAGATTTCATGATTTTACATCACAAAAAGTTAAAGTATTATATATTTTCAGACTTCTATGGATGTTATTATATAAAAAAAAATTTGAATATAATGAAAGTGGGCTTGGTAGTGGGCGCGAAAAATAACACATTTGTTTTAGGTTGAAGGGTGCTTTATGACAATTTAGCTCTTAGGACTTGCAAATAGGAGAAAACATTATTATGGTAAAAGTGGGCGTGGCAGTGGGCAGATTTTACATAAACCACTTTCTAAACCATCTTGCTGTTAATAGAAACAAGTTTTTAAAATTTCAGCCAAATTGGTTCAGTAATTTTCGAGTACATAAGCGACATACAACTTCTAACATTTATTTTCATACAATAAAGATTGCGTTTTTTTTTAAGTACGTATAGTAAGGAAAGGTCGTTTTTATTCACATTATGTGTCCGTTACAGATACAGGAAAAACCGTTTTTTCTAATACATAGAATAACAAATGCCATAATTTTGGATCAAAATAGTTTTATTATAAATTTTCAGCTTTCTAAAAACGTTATTATATAATAAAAATTCGAATATACTAAAAGTGGGCGTGGTAGTGCGCGCGAAGGATAAAACATATGTTTTATGTTGAAGAGAGCTTTATGGCAAAATAGCTCTTAGGACGTGCAAATAGAAGAAAACATTAGAATGTGGGCGTGGCAGTGGGCAGATTTTACTTTCAAAGCCATCTTACTGCTAGTACAAACAAATTTTTCAAATTTCAGCCAAATTGATTCAGTAATTTTCGAGTTTATAAGCGACATGCATCTACTGACATTCATTTTTATAAAATAAAAATGATTTTTTTCAAAAAAAAAAAAACGTACATAGTAAGTAAGGCGTTTTTATTCACATCATGTGTCCATTATCATGTTACAGACACACCCGTTTTTTCTAATAGAATATGATCACTTATAAATTTTTAAATTGTGTCTATCAGAGTGAACCTAAACACGCGAGTCTTGAGAAAAGTATTTCTCCTATAAAATATAATGACGCTGATAACGACTTTTGCAAAACTGTTTTTTTGCCACCCATACCATATAATATAAGTTGTTATAAAAGGCAGCACCATTATTGTGCGCTAATCTGTGAAGACCTCGTATGAATATTTATAAATAAATCGATCAAATCGCTTATCACAAAATTCAATCATTGTCAAAAGAGTTTGAATGAATAACGCCCCATCCTCATCATCATCGTCATATAATCACTCAGACCATCGAAGTTCAAAGATGATAAGTATATACTTTAATAAGAAATTAAAACACGCACGCCTCCGTCGTCATCATCATCCTCATCATCATCATCATCATCATCGTCGTCGTCATTGTCATCGTCATCGTCATCGTCATTCTAAACTTATATAGAGCCAGGTAAACTGAGTTTGGTGGTTGGTCATCTCTTAGTCGTTGTCTAGTGCAACTGACATCCTTTTACGGTATAAAATATTCGACCGTATTTGTCAGAGTCCATTTGAAACAGCTATCACCATGTTCAGCAATTTATCAGCACTGCACCATATATGCAGGTGGCATAAGCATAAATTATTAACATATTTATCCGTGGAATAGCGAGCTTGGTGGTGATTCCGCCATCTCGTCTCAGGTCTATGGGATAGGACAACGCAACGCAGTGCAGCACCCCAACTGGACGCAATCCGCATCATACCTACTCTTCGTCTTGCCTATAGATGTGCTCAACTGCAAAGCAGGCAGCCCTCGCGTTATGGTCGGTGTTGCATATTCACACGCACGTACGCAAGGAAACATACTTCCAGCTGTTTACATGCCACATGCACAGAATGGCCAACAACCATTAAGACACAGCTAGTTGAAGCAGCTATCTAGATACGCGTATTGTGAGCCCCCAGTTAAAGTGGCAGTCTCTATCGCGAGATCCCCTCCGCATCCGTGCGTCGTTGCCGTTACCGTCACTATCACCATCGTCGTCGTCGTTGAGGCAAATTAGGAAAATGAATAGAAAATTTCGCATTAACTGCAATCACTGCGGGAAAACTGCGCAGCTCTCTGTAGCCCTGAAACTGTGGGGCTGCATCCTGATGATGCCATTTGTCCGTATTGGGCCAGCTGCAAGAATTATGCGAGGTACATCTTAAACACTCTAATTGTCAAACCCTGCCATGCGACAGAGCAGGATTGACGCACAGCACAAAACACCCACCTGACCAGGCAGACACCTCGTGCATCGTGCATCATTCTCCGTTCGCCATTTCGTCTCTTCTGAATTCTGAGTCCCTGCTGCAGTCAGTGGTTGGTCTGTTCCCTGTTTGTCCTCGGAAAGTAAAAATTTGAAACTAGCCCATTCCTCCCTCCCATAGAGAAAGAGACAGAGCAGCCGTCGAAAATTATGCGTGCATGTTTGGCATCCCTATGCGTTTGTATATCTGGATGTGGAAATGAACAAACATGGAGCTCAGCAAAGCAACAGCAGCAGCAATCGCAGCCGGCTAGAAAAATTCAAAGAAATAATTCGAATGGCAGGTGAGTGACGGACGCACTGCCTCAGCCATCGCGCCTTAGGGGCAGCAACTGCAGCGGCCGCGGTGGAGTGTGTTCAACGCTCAACTAGTTTGGCCGTTCCGTTCGTTCGCGTTCGGTCATGTGAATAGTTAAATGGGTTTGAGCAAAGTATCTAGTATCTGTGCGTGTGAGCTTATATAGCTGTGCAACCGGTGACGAACGTCAACCCAACAAACGACGACCACAACGACGCACAATGCGAAGGAGTTAAACTCCATCCAAACGACAGACATGTCACTGCTGCTGCTGCACTATAGCATTCCAACAGGTATGGGTTCTGAAAAATTGCCAAGTAAATAAGGAATTTCAGGTGCTCATTCAGTGTTTGGCTCTGTGAGTTCAAGTTTTATGCTATTTTTTTTTTTTTGTATTCTTCTTTCTTTTTCGTCAGGGGTATATCTCTGTGAAATAAATGGAAAAGAGTGAGGAAGAGAGATAGACGCAAAGAGGGAGAGATAATTTTCCTATGATGAGGAATAATTCAAAGAAAAATACCGGTGGAAATACTTAAGTCACCCAATGACAGCTTGCTGACAGATGCGTGTGATGGCCTCCTATAAGTGCGGTGCCAAACTTAAAGTCTTTGCTATTTGTTTGATATCCAAAACAGGGAACTGATATTAATCCGTAAATGTATCGGTGCTAGTGCCCTTTGCATTTTATATGGTGATATAATATTAAAAAGCGCATTCCTCTTTGTGGACTTAAAGGATTCGCTTTGGTATAGAGAAATGGAGAATATGGTGTTCAATCAAAACTATCAAAGTAGGTACTAAATATGTACGTGCGCATCGGCATCGGCAGCGGCGGTGCGGCGCGATGAATATTGTGTTTCGTATTTCCAAAAGAGACAAACAAAAAAAACTAAACCTCATTGCGGTATTGGGTCCAGCCGGAAATGTCATTTAATAAATCAATCAATCAGAAAATAAAAAAAAAAAATGACAGAAAAATCTATAACACTTGAAAAAATGTGACCTAATGTAGAATATTCTTCTTATTTCCAAGCAGAGCATATTGGAATGACATTTTTAAAGTACCTATTCAAACAAAAAATTGACTCAAATATCTTAAATAGCTCTTTTTCTGATATTCTCAATCTCGAACCATATTTTCATATTAGAAATAAAAAATAATATGGATAGCCGTTGTAAATTACTTGGAAAAATTTTTTTGCATTGGCGGTCTTTGCCAGTCTATTCTTAATTTAGTACTTAAACAAAAGAGCTGAGACATGAACTTCAATCTATCTTCAATTGTTTTGGTTTTTGAAAACACGGGCTTAGATTTAAAGTTACTGGTCTAATTATTTAAAAACTTTCAAAATATCGCAAGAACGGCTCGAGATTTAAATCTGTTTTGATTTTTACCCACGAAATAAAATGCTCGTCTAAGCCGCACTTATGTAGATGCAGGTCAATTTGCTTAGTATTTTTGTTATTAACCACCCACATTAATAAATAAAACAGCTTTATTCTCCCAGGATATCTTTTTCTAATGATATATTTCTCGCATAATTATTTCTTACATGATAGAAATATTTCCTGCATGATATTTTTTTAGCATGATATTTTTCTGGCGTGCTTTTTATTTTTCTTTCATGATATATTTCTGGCATGATAGACTTGTCGTATTATATTTATTTCTCGTATTATACAATTGACGCATATTTATTTTTCGGATGATATATTTCTCCCATGATATATTTTTCGTATAATATACTTCTCCCATGATGTTTATTTTTCGCATGATTAAATTTTCGAAAGATATCTTTCTCGCATAGTACATTTCTCGCATGATTTATTGCTCGTATGATATTTTTTTTCGAATGATAAAATTCTCGTATGATATTTTTCTCGCATAATTAATTTTAAATATACATGAAATATTTCTTGCATTAATAGTTGTCGCTGATAGACATATTTCTCGAATGAATATTTCTCTCAAAATATTATTCTCACATGATATTTTTCTAACATAATATTTTTCTCTCATGAAATATTTCTCGCATCATATTTTTTCGCATTTTATATTTCTCTAATTATATTTTTTCGCATGTTTTTTCTTCGCATGTTATCTTTCTCGCATGATATTCAGTTCGCATCTTATATTTATCGCATGATATATTTCTCACATGGTATTTATTTCTCGCATGATATATTTCTCCCATGATATATTTTTCGCATAATATACTTCTCCCATGGTCTTTATATTTCGCATGATTTAATTCTCGAAAGATATCTTTCTCGCATGGTACTTTTCTCGCATGATTTATTGCTCGTATGATATTTTTTTTTCGAATGATAAAATTCTCGTATGATATTTTTCTGGCATAATACTTTTTTTTTCTGAAATATTGCTAGCATGATATGATATTTCTAGCGTGAAATATATCTCGCATAAATATTTCTCCAAAATAGCTTTTAACGTCCACAAAAATTTAGGCTTTTCGTCCTGGCGATCTCACTTGGACTCATCAGTTCACTAGTGAGGACCTTGTCAATACGCAATTTTTGTTAAGTTCAGTTCATCTAACATAGATTTCATGACGAATGTCTAGCGTGAACTATATCCAACAAGACTAGAATTCCTAGTCATTAAATTGGAAGTTTTTGTTTTTATTTTTTGCCCAGGGCCTGGCATTGTTTTATATGAAGGTTTTTTTTTTAATAATACAAATTCTATATACTACTGAAATACATCAGCCAAGTAGAAGACTTAGCACTATTTTGTGGACTAAAGGCTGTTAATAGCTATTTTGAATCAATAATTCAACAAGTCCAATTAAATAATGCTAAGTCTTCTACTTGGCTGATGTATTTCAGTAGTATATAGAATTTGTATTATTAAAAAAATACTTCATAAATATTTCTCGCATGATAAATGTCTCGCCTGAGATATTTTTTGCATAAATATTTGTCGCATGACAGATATATTTCTCGAATGAATATATCGCGCAAAATATTATTCTCGCATGATATTTTTCTAGCCTTATATTTTTATCGCATTATATTTTTTTCGCATGTTTTATTTTCCTAATGATATTTTTCTCGCATGGTATTTTTTTCGCATGTTATATTTCTCGTAGTATAATTTTCTCGGATGATACATTTCTCTCATGATATATTTTTCGCATGTTTTTTCTTCGCATGTTATATTTTTGGCATCTTATATTTCTCGCATTATACTTTGCTCCCATGATTCTTTTCACGCTTGATATATTTTTCGCATGATATTTACATAATTCTCACATGATATTTTTCGAGCACAAAATTGTTTTATTTCGCAAACAAGAACAAATTGTTGAGTTTTAAACAGCCTGGAACTATTGAACTTAACAGCTGAATTTAGTCTATTGCACCACCAATACCAGCTTGAAAAGGAACCCAATCTTGACTGTTAATTAGACACCTTAAAAAAACCTGAGTTTGCAGATCTATTGTCTAGTCATTGATTGTTAAAAATTATTTCCATCTATGATGCACCATACCACCATCACATACACCCCCTCTTAAACTGAAAACGCATCACTTATAGCAAATCCGTCACAAGATAATTGCACTTTTATTGCAAAGCATTTCTGATCAAAGCAGCCCCGACAATTACCACGACGCGACGACCGATGCCGACGATGACGACGACGCGACGTAGGCCAAATTAACTTCGCATTAAATGACGTAGAGTCGGAAAATTGATATTACGCTAATTAAAATGCAATAAAGGGTCAAATTGCACAACATGAACGCATCGGCACATCAGCGCGTGTACCAACCATCCTCATTGAACCGCTTCCTCGCGCATATCTTTAACACTACCACACCGACGACGACGACTGACAAAGATAGTTCTCTAGCGATTTAGACCTTTAAAGCGCGCACTTGGATCTTTCAGCGGTTATAATATTCTATCAAACTTAAAGTTTCTCGTCGCCGAAGTCGAATGCCACCACCACCACCACACCATCCCTTTGCCGCCATTATGAGCGATTTTATGAGAGGTCGTTAAACAATCGCAAAGATGAAGAATCAGAAGAAAAAAAATATATTCGCGCAGTCGTGGGGACCATAGCTGATGAATGCAACTAATTCGCTAATGAAATGAATTTTTAAAGACTGCCATATGAGTCAAAATACCGGCTTTGGGTATTTTTTTTTTTCTTTTGTGCTTTTTTACCCAAATTGATTTTCTACATTCCACAAGCTACACCTAGATCTGTGCAGGTTGATGCATGATGGGGATTGTGGGATGGGTGTGTAAGTATATTTATTAATTCAATCAAACGGAATTCCCAACAGATACATCAGCGAGATACAACTATACTCGAAGTCGAACTGGAGATAAACGAAAATTAAATAATTTTACACTTCTGGTGGCGGGGTGTTAGCGATTATCCCCACCTCCACGCTGCTGGCCGGTCGGTCGGCAGAACGGCAACCACACTGCCCAGCTAACGAGCTCCAAATCCACCACCATCGGCCTGGCGCGTTCATAATTGGCCAAGTGCGAGGTCTACCTGCAATGATGACGATGACGACGACGCCTCTTTGATCGCTGAACCTCTATAACCGTGCCGCACAAGGAATTCGCCGATAATCCAGCTTGTCGAGGTTAACTGGGAGTCGTTGCTGCCACCACCGCTGTACATCTGCTCCACAGCCGTGGAGGAGTAACTAATTGACAAACAATTGGTTCTGTTCCTGACTCTCCCCATTCCCATTTTCATCCAACATCACCGACCGACCCGGATGAATGTGAATTGTGGTGCACCTCTATAACTATAGAAACGATCAGCAAAGTGATATAGGGGGATCATGGCTTTGGAAAGAGAGTTCAGAGAGATACGGCTTGCGCGCACAAATCGATCGCACAGCTAATACTTAAGACAAATCTTAATCGATTCGGCGCGTTTTTAGATTGCATTTGCGATTGTTCTGCACAAAGCGACGACGACGACGGTAGATATGGTGGATTTTGGGTTTTGGGTTGTGAGAGACGTACGGAAGTAGAATCCAGTGTGCTGCACCACAATGACGCGAAACGATTTATTGAAAGGGTATACATATGTAATGTAGGTATAGTTGGGTGTATGATTGGTTGTCTAAGCATTAAGTTGGCAATTTTGCTTTCTAATACAATCCACTTGTGCGCGTTCTATCTATACGTCAACGTATTCTGTCTCAACGCATTAAAAGTTTACCGGAACACGAAAACACCAGACGGTCAATGCTGTCCCAAAATGCATCGAAAATGTATCTGTATTTTAACCATTTAGTTTTAACGCGTTGAGAAATTATACTGTCACTATCACACGACTGGGCCACATACCAAAACTTTGAACGTTGACGCGGACTTTGTGAGAGGAAAAATCAAAATTTGTTCACGATCATGCACGACGGGTGTTAGCATGTTAGATCAATGTGACTTTCTTGCTGTTTTTAATTTTGACTGTCAAATTCCATTAAAGCATGGCTGCAGTGTTGGTGGATTTAAAAAAAACCTATAAAAATCCCGCATTTTTTGGATTAACTTTTTGCTTCGGAAGAAAACATTTGAATGGCTTTTGGATCACATTCGGATCAAAACATATATGTACGTCAAAATATAGTTTTTTGCCTATCTGTCAAGCTTTAAACTGTCAAATTCCATTTAAGGTTGGTTACGATTTCGATGGATTAAAAAAACCTTTCCAAAATCAGATTTTTTTTAAATTAATATGAACGTCAACGCAGGTCAACGTTGACGCAGTAAAAATGATGTTGTGTCAACATTGAGACACAGTCATCGGAAGTTTTGACAATCAGTCTGTCAATTTCTCTTAACTGCGTTGACAGGGTGATTAGATGGTCAGTAATCAATCAATAATATTGGTGTACATGTGTATGTCAAAATGCAGCCGTTAACACAATGATAGAAGGTATTCTGCGTTAGCGTTGACGAAAACACCACTTGACCTCTTAAAAATCAGAAAGGTTTGAGATTTTATAGTTTGACGTCAACGTGTTTAAATGACAGAAAATTCATCTTTTTGTCAAAGTTGGTGTGCAGTCAACAAACATCAGTCTGAATGGACAAGGTGATTACACGGTCTACTTCTTGGGTCTTCCGGTGTTTAAAAACTTGATCACACCGATAAGGACCGATCAGTTTCTTGACAATTCTCTTTTACCATAACTCACAAAGTTCGGCTATAACATACATCACCTTACAATTCGCTCCACTTAGTGAAATCTACCCAAAGTATCTGTTAAACAGATAAAATGGACCGCACTTCAACCCAGGCTCAATAAATCCGTTGGTCAGTTGTTGTAACAATTCCCAATAAATTTCAAAACTTTTTTGATTCGCCTACGATTGCTCCCTGTCGATTGTATATACCTAGTTGTTTCCCATATTCTTTTTCGCACCTCTCAGCCCGCATTACCAATCTTGATGCCACTCCACCGTATATATAATGTACATGTATATCGCCATCGCCACCATCAAGTCGTCCCAGCTCTGCTCTGCTCTGCTTCGCACGTATTCAATGAATTTGAATTGTTCTCGCATAAACAAGATGCACATTCGTATATAAATGCAATGCACTGCATCCGATATGTATTAAAGAAGGTGGGTGTAGCGAGTTAAGAGAGGAGTAACCTGGAGTAACCACACAGTGGCATCCTAGAAACAATCTCTTCAAAAAAAAAAAAAAAAAAAAAGAAAGACCATCCATCCACCACAAAACCTGCAGAGGAATTTCAAATTTACGAATGCCTCGAGGGAATCAATTGTGTGCCCCATAAACTTAGGCACGTCGTTCATCCTGAAATACTCTGGTCTCTGTTCTTTGCATCTCTTCCCGTTTTGGGTGGCGTAGTCGGTCGTCGGTCGGTCGGTTGTTCCAATATCGAGTGCAAGTGGTGTTGTGTTGTGATAACAACACCAGAGGCCATTTGGACGATGCATGTGAATAAATTTGGCTATAGTTCTCGAATTCGTTCAATGCATCTGACATTGAACCCGAGGCGATGATGACATTCGATCTGGTCTTTAGCCTGACACTCGTGAATCTATTGTTAATCTTCCTCCTCAACACGTGTAATTAATATCTATTTTAAAAGTAAAACAATTAAAGTAATCGTGCAGTGAAAAACTGTGTTATGTATTTGTCTGGCTCCCACAATATTGTTGTTGCAAGTTGCATCAAAATTTTAAAAAAGAAAAAGTAAGACGCGCGCCGCAGACACGTTCCTCATTTGTTTCATTTCATAATTGCACTCTCATTTTCAGATTTATATAAAAAAAACAAGAAGCCGCAGAAATTTTAATTAAAAGTGCGCATGGAAGATGCCACATTGCCACATTAGAAGATTTAAAAAAAAAAAAAAAAACAAAGCTAATAGAAGAAAGAACAACAGCAGCATCAAGCTGCAGCTGTTGCCAAAATAGCCGAACGTTGTCTAATTTTTGTGTTTTCTGTGACTCTCCGTCTTCAGTGTCTCGTGGAAGGAATCTTCCCTCAGAATAAAAACAAACAAAATAAAAAACACAAACATTATTTGCAATGCAGCGGGACGTGATGGCAATGTTGACACCTTACGTGTCGGGAATGAAAAATGATTCTTGTAGGTGCAATATGGCACCTACATGTGAGATATGAATCTAAAGGATGAGCTTTTTTTTTTTTGGTCAAAAATTAAGATAGGTATGCATGTAGGTACAACATTGCAAAATATTTGGTGCGGTAATTAGTACGACTTGACGACACATGAAGTGCTCTTTAGGGTTGGGGCCATATAGATTCTTATAGTTACGATACGAGACCATATGAATAAATATACAAAATATATCTAAATTGCATCGTGTAGAGGGAGCAGGAAACGTCCAACTGTCATTCTAGAAATTATGGAGGGAATTCGCGGAACGCAGATAAGTGACAGCACGAGATTTGGTTGCAGTAATTGGACAAATTAATTTGTTAGGTTGTTTCTTTAAAATATCTATATAGGTTTTTGTGTTTTTGTGAATATTTTATGGTATAGGTATTAGGTATGCACTTATTTTGAGAATAATTAGCATGGTGGGGAGGTTCTCCCGAATCGCAATTACAAATTGTTGTTCGAAAAAAGCTTACCGACTTACTATCGAAAAATTTCGATTTCATTTTTTTTTCGAATTGATAATGACATATTTTTAAATGAATGAAAATAAATACAAATTTAAATCATCTACAAAATCTCTATGTATTTGTTAGAAGTAGTTTGTGGCAAGAGTCCTCCACTATTTGAAATTCTTGAATTCCTTATTCGTATAACCTTTTAAAACACATTGGCGCAAAATTTTAAACAACCTATTGTTAAGGGCTTAGCATATTACTAGTTAGCAATTTGCTAAACATTTAGTAATTTACTAGCTCTTCGGAAATTTTAATCCTTTTTTTTTATTTTACTAACTAGTAAAATACTAATTCCCTTTTATTAAAAATGGTTTATCTCAACACGTCCAATCAATGACAGTTCGTGATAGAAAAACAAAGCAAACAAACCTAAACCTAGGGAACGGACCTAATAATTTGATTTACCGTTGGCCAGATACACTCCAAAACCCTTTTTCTTACTTTTTGCAATCATGAAGAAAAATTAAAAACATTTTAGAGTGTACCTGACCAACCATAAACCGTACATGGATGGTTGATACCTTTTTGGAATCAACACCTCCATTAGCTTCAGTAACTCTTGATGTCTTCCGAAAACATTTTATTTTATTTTATTTACTTTGAAAAACAATTAGCACACGAATCATAAAAAAACACAATTTAACTCTTTGCCAACAAATTTTGTTCGAGGGAAATAAAAGATTTCATATGGATTTAGCAAATTACTAAAAGTTAAAGTAGCCATTTTGTGATTTTAACTTTAGTAAAATGTTAAGAGATAGTAAGTTGCTAATATCGTTAAAAATTAGAAAAATCTTCTTTTTAACTTAGTAACTTACTAAAATGGCTTTAACATTTTACTAAATCGTTTAAAATTTTGCACCATTTATTTTTCTTGAACATATTTTTAAATAAGACGACTGAGGATTCGTACGGGCTTAGGTACTTATTTCTTCGGGTCTTTAGGTTTCTAAAGAAGCTAAATTCGTTAAAAAGGGACAAATTATTGGTTTAAAAATTTTATTTCAAAACTGAAATAACTTAATATATGATATGAATATAATAAGTTTTTGATGTCTTTAAAAAAAACTATAACAAAGCATTATAAGTGTTGCCGTTGCTTTTTAATAAAGTTTTTTTATTATTTTTAAGAAAATTTAAAAGAAAATAACCCCTTTTGCATATAAACGGGCGAGTTACACCCCTCCTCACAGACAAATTTTTTCTCAGAACCAGAATCCAGGAACCATTTTCCAAAGTATTGACTTTTAACTTCGGAACACCCTGTAGGAATACAAAGTATTAAAAAAAAACTGCTTTAACGATTTAAAAAACTTTTTTACAAAATTTATATTTGTTTTATTTTATGGCACGTATGTAAGTATAAAAAAAAATTAACAATACAGCACCGTTTTGCCTGATTGTAATTTTTTTTCAATTTCCAAAACTGGGTTTATTCATATGGGTTTTAAAAGCAAATTGTTAAATTTTATACAAATTCGCAAGAAAAAATGTCATGTCAAACGTCAATTTAATGTCAATTTCATCGTCAAATGATTGTCATTATTTGACGTATAGATAGATATTGCTATCGTCAAATATGAAATCGTTCTGCTTGGGCCCAATTTATTCAATAAAAGTCAATTTACTTTCTTGCTAACGCATTTGACGTTTACAGACACGCCCACTGGCTTTTAAATAATTTTGTCGTCAACTTGATTTTTAACTTACGATATATACATACATACATATGTAGGTACTACATATGTAGGTATGTATGCACATTGTACATATATGGCAAGTTATGGATTCGTAAAAAAAAAATCGAACTCGAAATTTTGATAAAAGTTGACATTACGATTATAGCGTCGAAAAAATTGGGTCTCACAATCCGATCTGTCTGTCTGTCCTTACGGCTGTAGCCTAAACAGGTGGATCGATTTTCTTTAAACTTTGTGCGTAGCGTTTTTTGGACATTCCCCCCATACGATTCTTTTTTTTTAAGACCAAAAGGTAGGTAGGTACCTGCCGTACAATTTTTTTTAGCAAAAAAATAAAAATCTTAATTTTCTCAAAAACGTGCCCAAAAATTAAAAAATTAAATCCAGTAATTTTTTACATAAGGCTACCATTTTAAAATAAAAAGATTTCCGAAAAAAGGTTATAAATGGCACCTCCCTTAGAACCACTTCTTTGGTTTTCAATTTTCTCAAAAATGGTTCGACTGAATTTGATCAATTTTTTTATACAGAATTTTTCAAAAAGTTTAAAAATTATTGCGTACCAAAATTTAATTTTTTTTTTTTTGATTTTAAATAAATTTCAATTTTTTTTTTTGAGAACTTAATAATTCGAAAACGACTTGGTATTTAAAATCTGCTCGATAATATCAAAAAACTGCTGGATGCCAAGGTTAATTTTTATTAACCTTGGCATCCAGCAGTTTTTGGATTTTATCTATCTATAAGATTTTAAATACAAATTATTCTTATAGCCAAAAAGAACGGTACCTCCCATATAAATGTCATAAAACCTTTCTACACTGGTTTTATGACATTTATCTCATTTCAATTTTTATGTGAGCGATTTACTATATTATTGATTAAAAATAGTACCATTGTTTTTGGTTTTCGGCTATCTCATTATCTGTGGAACGGATTTTAATCAATTTTTGTATACAAGAGCTTTTAATAAATTTGAATAATATTGCATATAAAGATTTAAAAAAAAAAAAATTAAATTACAAAAAAAAAATCATTTTTTTTTGAAAATTCGATATTTCGAAAATGGACAGATGATTTTTTGCAAATGATATTCAAATTTTCTAAATTCAAAAATTATTTTTTGACATAAAATAAACGTAATTCTGCGAACGTGCTTAACATGAGATATATAAATGTATATTATATACATACATATGTATATATGTATATACCAACTTTGTTGTTTATTAAACGAACTAAAAAGTTTCTGATTTTGATTTTCAGGTTAAAGTAATTTCAAGATCAGAACTTGTTGGATGCAAAAACTCTATTTGTCCTTAAATGGAAAGTAACTCATGGATTGTTTTTTTGAGGCATGACTAAAAAAAAAAAATATATAGGACCCTTTAGGATTAATTTCAAAAACTTGTATAGATGCGTTCCTTAAATACCAGCATTTGCAAGAAAACTTTCTTTCGAGAATGAGTCATAAACATCACTATGCATCTTGTTGTATCTTCTGAGATTCCATGTATAGATATTGTGAAATCCAAAAATAAATCCATTCAAATCGCATTTCAATTTGATAATAAATTAAACTCCATGTCATTTGTACGTACATACCTACTTTTGTTACTATTTCTCGTTGTCTCCGATGAAGACAAACTATTTTCATGTTCAATAGAAGAAAACAAACAAAAAAAAAACTAAACTAAAAATACATAGAACACTGGCAAATCACTTCAAATGAGATAATCATGCTTTATAATTCGACACTAAACGATGCGCGGATTTATCTGTGATTAACGCAACGTTAAATGTATGTTTATATGTATGTGAAACGAAGGAATACCCAGCGAATCCTTCGTACTAAAAAAAAAAAAAATCCTTAAATAGATATGTACGTATGTAGATATTAAAATACACCCGTATATATGTGTGGCAGTATCAAGAGCCAGGGTATTTCGTATAGAAGAAGATAATTGGAATTGGCTGCCACTGATTGTATATATATAGCTACTGCAAGTGCACTCTCATGGAATATCCACCAACAATACCCATATAACCAGCCCTGGCTAAGACAATAGAAAACTAGCACTTTGCAAGAAGATTCTGCCATCCGCCGAATGAAAACGCCACCGCCCCATAGTATGTAAGCAGGGCTGTCCCTGCCAAAGCAGCGCCTTTGGGTCACTTAAATCTGTTGCAATTCTACAATCTAAACGAACATTGTGTAACTGTGTCAAACGAAAAATTGAAGAAAACAAATCTCTTCATTCTTTTCACCACAATTGATAACTCTGCCAGTATTTCTGTCAAAATTACACTACATCCCTAAATGACAGCTATTGTCAAAAATATTACAAATGAACCTACAATCCCTTTAACATTCAGAACCTTGAATGAATTTGTCACTTTCAGATCATAGATTTAATTTAAAATCTGTAAGACAAGCTGAATCCTTTCGTTTAGGCGCCTTTTGCTCCGAACACTTCGTACCCTAGGGAAATACGACCCCCTTTGATGCTGCCCTAGAGTGTGGCTGGCCTTTAGGAGGAGTAGTAAGGTGGATTTGGTAGATAAAAGACAGATCTGCGTTGTTTTTTTTGTTATTGTTGTCTATTGTGCGACAGGGCTTTGGCGGCTACATACGGCATCCTAGTGGCGGCGGCGGCGGCGGTGGCGGCAGAATCTCTCCATTGGTGAATTATTTATAATTTCCTTCATTTCGCAAAAATTCTGCGCTTGCGAAAGTATACAATGCCAAGAAAATATAATGCAAGTGAATTTAAGAGATTCACTTACATATATAAATCTATATCTATGCGAGTATAGGTATACAAAATACGAGTCTAATATGCGTTTATCTATCTATCTATATATTGTACCCAATATACGACAATCTCTAATATATAGCTTTGGAATTCGATGCCTCCTAAAAGCCTGACACTTTGGATTTATTGCGCTCCACGAAAAGATACATTTCTAACGTTCTTTGTCGGAATCTCAACTCGGCTCCACCATTTGGCTCCTCTTGCAAAACTCAGACCAATGATGATGGTAATGCACTGACTAATGGAATCTTAATTTAGCCAACACAAAACGTTCGTTCAGCTTCGGTTATGCAATGAACTTATATATTTATATTGTTTTCCTCGAAATCCACCACCGAGATCATGCGTTGTGTTTGAATGAATCGCTTCGATATGATGCTTTGAGGATGATAATGGGGCGATACACGCAAAACGTTCTCCCCAACAAAGTAATGCCAAATTGAAGTTTAAGGTTTATGGTTTGCATTTGCTAGAATTGAAATTAAAAAAGAAAAAAAATACATATGTACGTTCAAGGCCATTAGAGTTATTAAATAAGCGTTGAGTGTTGAGAAATTGCCTTGAAATAAGATTGATTAGTTTGAATTCAGAAAGAAATTACATATCATCAAATTAATTAAGATGCTATAGAGAGAGGTGTAAAGTTTCGGAGGATTTTAAAGTAATGTTTGTATTGCTTGATTTATTGAAAGGAATTTAACTGAAAATTTATATAAATTTAAATTGTCAACTTTTAGAACGGCGGAGTCGGCATATTTTTCAAAAGTATCGTCCACAATATAATTCACACATATAGAACTATCAATAGGGAACTTAACGAATCTGTCAAAGCTAAAATGATAAATCTGACAGATGGGAAATTTCGAGGGAAAACCAAAAGAATGGTTAATTTATTCTTTTATAGAAAAAAAAATATTTTCTAAACCAACTTAATACATGACACTTTCAACAAAATGAAGAATTTGATATAATTATAACGAAACAGGGTTATAATATTCCCATTGTCTTTTCTATTTCTAATTTGACAGTTCTAACTGAAGAAAACTCTACAACGACAAATCAACATGTTCACTAGTCGCGCCGTTAAAAAAGTATTTGTTTTCTCACCAAAAATAGCTGTCAATTTTTGTACTTGTTTCACACTGACGAAAACTGACGTATGGTACCTACAGCTTTCAAATTTGGAACGATTTATGATTGACGATGGACAATTGACGATTGGACGATTTGACGAATGGCCTATTGGGCGATTGGACGATTTTGGATGATAGACGATGAAAATTTGATTAGTTTAAAAGTCAAGATGAAGGTTGTGAAGTATCATAGCAAGCACTCGATTCCCGTGACACCTCCATACGAATAGAAGGAATTGGTGGTTTGTTTCACGTTAGGCATATACCTCCAGTATTGGGGATATGCGAACATTCCAAGGGGCGAACATAGCCCCGAACAACTATTTGGATGGAGCTCAGTTAGAATACATTCCCAAAGTCTAAACTTAACTTGTCAGTCGAATCAAATCACCGAACACCTAAATGCCCTCTATAATGTTAACCTTGATAAAAGCCTGTTGCATTAAAAATAACAAGAATTTTGCACTAATTTATCGTCAAAAAACAACATTTCTCTTTTTCGAACATTGAACCCACCTTCACTTACTCTAAATCCAAACGAACCACCTACAACAACGACCAACTTTTGACAGTGCACGAAGGTTCCAATCTAAATTCAGGGTCAAAACTTGTCCAACAAGTGCCTTGGACACAGTCCAATTTTATGCTTTTTTACAATTTAAATTCGAATTTGTTGCAACACTTGGAAAGGTGTATTCTATATTGCTACACCACGCGGCGGCTGCAGTCAGAACCCTTTATACAAAAAGAGAAAAAAAAACATTACACAAATACAAGAGAAATAATATTCCCGCTTACCACCAACTTGTGCTGTCAATCGGATTATTTATGGGCACGTTTCGAGCAACCACATATCCCGTGTCCTTACACCAACGGAACAAGATTTTCATTCTTTTTTTGTTTAGCTTTGTCAACTCTCGCAAGGTGCTTCTTTTCAAGAGATATGCGCTCACAGGTATTATATACCAACCATGGCGTGGGTTATTATTAAGTCATACATTGGGATGGGTCAGGTTAATGGGGTTTCTACTTAACACCACACACTGCAGGGCCCTGTATGTGCATCAAGCCTTCATTTGATTATTATCTCGTCAACAGTTTCTATTGCCAATATTCCACCATTGAAATCGACCAATTTTATAATTTATTGACCATTTTGTCTGCGGGAGAGCATAAGAGAGGTGCTTGTGTATGCTATTGCCACCATAGCCTGACTCCAAACTTCGGAGTCCAGACTCCGGACACTTTCCAGCGAGGACCGACCATCATACAAAAATTTCATATAGATACCTATACAAAAACGAAACTCGATTGCGACCAAAGTCGTTCGCCATTAGGTTCGTTATTTATGCGATCTTGACAGATTATTTCGTTCAGTTTGGTTGGCTTTATGCGCGTCGAATGCGCGTTGGTGTCATTGCAACTCTTACTCCTACTATATCGAGCGCTCAAGCTTCAGATTTAGCTCCAAAGGAGGCCATAAACGCGTGAGTGTGCACCAAAGATTAATTTATCGGCTAATAGTACACGAATGTGTCTGACGATGATGACGACGACGACGCGACGCGACGTAGCAACGCTGTTACGGTTTCGGTGTTGTTGGGGAGGTCTGGAGTCGCTTGTTTAAGTTTTTTTTTTTATTTGATCGCGTGTCACACTCTGCAATGAGCTCAACGATTTGTTGGCAGAATATTTTTCATAATGAAAATCATTTCAATTAATCACCAACGTTTGACACTTGTTACATGAGCGTTATCACCTAAAAGTGCTAGGCTGTCAAATTGGAGGAAAGCAAAACAAAAAACTATCGGTATATTTGTTATTTGTTGTATAGAGTGGTGTCTGGGGTGGTTGCGCTACTTGAGGAGGCGTTAATGTAATCTTGGACCTGAGACTGTTATTTTTTTTTTTTTTGATAATAGTTAAGAAAGAAAAGACTGCAATTATTGTGAACATTTTTGAACAACAAATCGACAATGTATTTTTCACAAGTACACTTACAGTACTGTGAATAAAAAGTTGACAAATAATTTTTTTTTCTGGGCTTGTTGAATTGCACTTTTTGATGATAAAGATTGAAGATGTCAATATATGTATACCTAATGCTAGTATGAATTCCTTGATATGGAGACTAGATTAAAGTAGATAGATTCTATAGTGCCTAAAGTCAAGCAGCTAGATTCAAGAGGCTAGATTCTAGAGGCTATTATTCTAGAAGCTTGATTCCAGTCTGATTCTAGAAGCTTGATTCTAATAGCTAGATTCAAGCAGCAAGTTTCTAGTATTTTGATTCTAGAAGCTCGATCCTTGTGGCTAGATTTTAGAGGTTTGATTCTAGCAGATAGTTTCGAGAGGCTAGATTCTAGCAACTAAAAAACTTTAGGGACTAAATTCTAGAGACTTGGATCCAGCGGCTAATTTAAGCAGCTTGATTTAAGAGTTTTGTTTTAATTGGCTTGATTCTAGGGGCTAGATTCTAGCAACTTGATTCCAGCCATTAGATTTTAGAGGCTTAATTCTAGCGTCTAGATACCTGCGGCTGGATTCTAGCGGGTAGATTCTAACGATTACATTTAAGTGGCTTAATTTTATAGAGGCTAGCTTTTAAAAGCTAGATTCTAATGGTTAGATTCAAGGAGCAAGTTTCCAGTAGCTTGATTCTAGCAGCTAGATTCTAAGTAGCTAGATTTAAGAGGTTTGTTTTAAGTTTCTAGTGGCTACATGCTTGATTCTAGCAACTAGATTTCAATGACTAGATATTTAGGGCAGGATAGTAGGGACTGAATCCTAGAGACTTAATTCTAGCGGCGTGATTTAAGTAGCTAGATTTAAGAGGCTTGCTGCAAGTGACTTGACTTGATTCTAGTGGCTGGATTCTAGTGGCTAGATTCTAGCAGCTTGATTCCAGCAGTTTTATTCTAGAGACTCAATTCTAGTGGCTAGATTCCTGCGGCTGGATTCTGGCGAATAAATTCTAGAGGCTTTATTCTAGCAACTAAATTTAAGAGACTTGATTCTAGCGGCTACATTCTAAAAGTTTGATTTTATTGGCTAGATTTACGCGGCTAGCTTTAATGGAGGATTCTAGCAGCTACATTCTTAGCAAGAGTCTAGCTGCTTGATTCTAGAGGCTCACTTCTTGCCGCTGGATTCTAGACACTTGATTCTAGCGGCTTTATTTTAAAAGCTTGATTCTAGCGGCTAGATTCTAAAGGCTAAAAACAAGTCTTTTTAAAAAAAAAAGTTAGACTGGAATATTTTCAAACCTCTTCAACTATGCCTATTGCTTGTCAGACTGTTAGTGTTATTCACCAAAAAAATAAGAAGATACACAAGAAGAACATTATGTTTTTCTTTGTGTAATTAATTTAATCGAACTCATATTATCACCCACTTGACTAGGCTCGAATGGCATCATCATAAATTCATATGTTTGCGTAATGAGCTCATAATATATAATAAGAACCATCAAAACGTTGATTTATTTGTCCATATTGCGGCGGAGTCCTTAATAATTATCGTTATAAATTCGATTCGCAAATGAACACTGCAACATTAAAATTGAACTCATTAATTAGCTTCTTTATAAGCAAAAAATTTAAAAAAAATTGCAATGCCCTACTCTGATGCAAGTAGTCATCACTGATGTTGCTGATGCTGGGGTGGCGAAGGAGTTGTATGTTTTTTTTTGTATATATGTAAATATCAATACGCAGAATGTTAAATTTAAAAGAGGAAAACTGATGTATATGCCATGGGACATGATGGGACCATTGCCAGAATGCGTTGCGTTGCGGTACACAAATCTTTCACATATACATAAGACTCTCGAGAGTTCGTGTACATATATGTCTATAATAAAAGTGAGCCAACAACCCACCCAGACTCTCTGACTACAAAATGCTCGATGAAATTAATCTAATTGCTAGACATGTCATAATTCTGTCTGACAGCTTGAGAATTTGTTTGTGCGCATCTTTGGGAGGTGCATGGTCTCAAAAGATGTCAACACCCAAAACAACACGACCGACGCAACGGACGACCACGACGGGAAATGTAGTATAATATGACGTCTAGGTATAATAACTGTACCGTAAGCCTCCGATAATGGCTGTGCAGTACGATGCATGTTAATGATGAGAAGACAATTTACACGCTCGTTTATACGTGCACATGGGCTTTCTTAATTGGGTATAAATTAGCACGGTCGTTCAAGGAACTATAAAAGAAAAATTATACATACATACATATATAAAAATAAAGTATGTAGAACTTTTTGAAGTTTAAAAATTACAGCAAAATAAGATATTGATTTAAAAATGTTGAAAAAGGAGGCACAAAAAGGGACCAAGCATTTTGTAATAAGTGTGTTTGTAAATTTCTTACAAATTTTGGATTTTAGCATTTTCAATGGTTTCCATTTTGAATGGATTCCACTTGGATATGTTCGTAAGCTTTGCACGTAATTTTTAACAAAATTGCCTTATGACATGAGCAAAAAAATAATAAATACACACAATGCTGTCGCTAGATACGTTGACGTATAGATAATCTGGGTCAAAGTGTGAACGTTTGATTCTGAAATCTAATCCAGATCCATTTTCTATTCTAACAAGAAGAAACCATGATATCTGTGCTTTTTAATGACAGTTCGCATGTAGGTACTAAATAAAATACTGTTTTTAGGGTATGTGTTCACTTGTGCAGGTAGTTCATTCTCTATCTGTCAAATAAGAGAGTAAAGTTCCAACGAAAAATTGCTATTCGTAGGTAGCCAATTACTAAATGTATTTAGACTCTGAAAAATCTTAACATAATTGACATTTCATTATTCACCCAGGAAATGTCATTTTTATTTCAGATTTAGGCGTCTAGTTGTCATAATTTCTTACACTTTCTTAAAATTTATCACACTTCATCGTATTAATGATCCAAGATTTGTAAGAAAAACAAATAGGAACATTGCAACTGAAGTTGAAGTAAAATTTTTGAGAATATTATTTATTATTATAACTTATATTATTTATTATTATATAAATGGAAACAAAATACATAATGTTAGAATAACACTGAAATGCTTTCGTTTTTTTTTATTACAACCTTTCAACTATAATTCAACTTTGCTTGAATATACAAGCATTCTCTAATTCAACTTAACAGACAAAAAAAAATTCTTTTCGAACACATCCCTTAACTTTTTTAATATTGAATTGGATTTAAAGAGATGTTCCATGTTTTATTTTTGGATTAAATTTCTGTTAATTTCAATTTTGAAAACCTGCGTAGTATATTCCTTCTTATTTATGTAATATGATTTACAGTTACTCGTCGCGAGCTTAGCATAGCGAATTGCTATGAGGGTTAAATTATTTCAGGGTCTGTTTTGAAGTTAGAACTGTGAGTCCTCTTGCTACATACTTTTATCTCAAAGCTATTATTATCTTTTTCGTTTCACTGATTTTTTTTCTCCAAATCCTTGAACGGCTTTCTATATTGATAAATAGAAAACTAGAAGGTACTTCCTTCTAAACCGATATTCTTCACTTAAAATAAACTTAAAAACCTTTAGTTTTCCATTGCACTTTATATTATTCTTTCCTATAAAAATCACTTGTCATCTCCTCCCTCTTTTTAACATCGACTTCGAGTGTAATCCTTGCCTTTATATATGAACTCCACAAGGATTACAATTTTCTTAAAAAATATTCAGAAAAAAAGAAAAAACTTTTCCACCGAAGGACAGATCACTACACAGTACACATACTTATACTATAAATCCAGTGGGGGATTTGATGTGCCAGAGTTAAAGGATACGTGCTTCAATATAAATCAATTTTATTCCAGCAAATAACCTTTTGTGAATACGAAAATAAGGATACACTGAATTGCTTTGGCAAATATTGCATAAACTATACATGCAATAAGTGTATATATTTAGCTACCAATATATTCATGCAGTCCTGGATGGCTAGCTAACCTGCTGGCTGACTGGAAGAATTTAACAGAAAAACGACGGAAGGAGGTGTGGGAATTTTCTGTCTTACTTGGCAATTGCAGGGAATATAAGTCATTTCCACATCCGTTTATGGTTGAAATAGCTTACAACACGTTTTACGAGAACGACACATTCTTGTGCATTCTTTTTTTTCTTCCTTGTCATACAGACATTCAGTGTGTATAGATATGCGCATTCTAAAGGAAGGATATATGATTTTTTTATTTGCTTGCCTTTTTTATGTGGAATCTCTCCTGAACACGAAGTAGATTTAATTTGTTCGCATGGGACTGTTACCACACAATTTTGCTAACAAAAATTGAAGAAAAAAAAAGAGTTACACTACACGAGTGAATTTTATTAATAAAAAAAACTAAAATGGAAGGTTTGTTGTCTACTTTCAGGCTAAAGTGTAAATGAAGAGTCAGATTCTCGCTAGCTTCTTCTTCTTCTTCTTCTTCTTCTTCTTCTTCTTCTTCTTCTTCTTCTTCTTCTTCTTCTTCTTCTTCTTCTTCTTCTTCTTCTTCTTCTTCTTCTTCTTCTTCTTCTTCTTCTTCTTCTTCTTCTTCTTCTTCTTCTTCTTCTTCTTCTTCTTCTTCTTCTTCTTCTTCTTCTTCTTCTTCTTCTTCTTCTTCTTCTTCTTCTTCTTCTTCTTCTTCTTCTTCTTCTTCTTCTTCTTCTTCTTCTTCTTCTTCTTCTTCTTCTTCTTCTTCTTCTTCTTCTTCTTCTTCTTCTTCTTCTTCTTCTTCTTCTTCTTCTTCTTCTTCTTCTTCTTCTTCTTCTTCTTCTTCTTCTTCTTCTTGCTTCTTCTTTAACCATGCAACCTAAGTGCAAAATTGAGAAGTCAATTTGCTGCACCCAAAATAACAGAAGTTACATTTCCAACTTCATCGGACACCAGAGATTCAGTCAGAGTCCATTTGGTTATAAAACAAACAAAAAAAAGAAAGAATTCCAAAATGCCACCCCCAATGCGCGCAAAACGAAGCGACAAATATGCTGATTCTATGTGACTGAGTGTGTCCTGCCTCTCCTTCTCAATAACACTCTTATAGCTACATGTAACTGCAGCATGCGGGTGCAATGCAGCAGTACACATATCTTCTAGCAAAAATCGCTTAACCAACTTCCCATAGTTCTAGATAGATATGCGCCAACTTGAGGCAGAGGTTTTTAGTTGTTGTATCACGAAAATCTATGAATAACTCAGAGACATACATATATCCTGGCATCGTTGTGAATTTTAACTTTAAGCGCTGCAGATGGCTGCGCCGACGACGACGAAGAGGACGACGACGACGGGACTCCCCCAATGGGAGCAATTCTTGCAATAAGATGTTTCGTTTTAGGGAATCCTTTAGCTTTCACCGAGAAAATGTGTATTTTCTTATGGACCAGTTTTACAGTTCCATGTTGAGCGGATTATGTGGTGATGATGTTAGTATAGGTTATGGTGGTTTGGGTGATTCGAGTCCTGGTGTTTGTAGTTGAGGTTGAAGTTTGGACATATATATTTTGCAAATTTACTGCGCACACGAATTTCAACCACATGAACACACAATGTCAAATGGTTCTGAACCTGTCCCCATTCTGGGGTCGGTCGTTCCAGATATAAGGAGACAAATTGTGGTGAGATAACTGTTGGCAGCTAGCTATACAGTAGATGCCTTGCCACAAAGAGGCCAACCATGCTAAATAGGAAGGTTGTGCAAATATTCATGTGAATTGAATATTAAAATGTCCAAGAAACGATTTGTAATTTGAAATTGTGTGGATATTTAAAATCAATTAAGGCATTATGGGATTTAAGGTTTTTTGAATCAATATACATATATGATTATTGATTAACATAAAAGCTTTAGTAATTTTGGACTGCTTAGAATATTTTACATTTTACTGGCCAGTATTGTCTGTTCTACGATAAAAGGGGATGAACATTTATAATATACATAATACATATATGTAAATACATAGGTATGTATTGTGTCGGGTAGATTATTATTTCGAAATTTTGAGTTACTTGGCGTTTTTCTATAAGTTGCGTCCCACAAAAACAAAAAAATAAAAAACTAAATGAGGCATTTTTTACAAGTAGTTTTGACACCTCGTAAAAGATATTTTCTTTTTTGTTCTTCAAATAGTTTCATATAATTCTTCTTAAAAATGATGAGACGTCATTTGCGTCAAAAATGCAATTGCAATAGAGCAGTTACGGTAAAAAGTCATAATATGTTCGATAACAATTTATGTTCGATAACACCAAAACTATTGAACTTGTTTATAAACGTCAAATGCCATTGCAATAAAATTGACAGATGTTAATATCTAAATCTGATTTTGAGCAAGCAGGACGAGATGCATATTTTGACGATAGCTAAATTTACGTCAAAAAATTAGGAGCATTTGGCGCTAAAATTGACATCGATTTGACGTATTCAACCCTCAAGACTGAAAAATTATTATAATTCCTTCCATTTTGTATAGTATATTTGTATTCATCAAATTTTCATAAATATTTGCCAATATTTCAGCAAATTGCAACGAAAAAATTAAGCATGGCACTTTTTTTTATTTTTATTTTTTACTCAAAATAAACCGAATTTTGCAGAAAATTTGGTGAAATTGCTCCAAATGAAGTAAGAAGTGGCAGCAACTCTTGTTTTTTGACAGTACTGGAAAAGAGCAAATTATTTCTTCTAATTTTTTGTTGTATTTCATCCCACAATTGAATTATATTTTTTTTTTTAATAAAGAATTTGCGTTTTTTTCATATGACACGAAAATGGCAGGGAAATTTTTGTTTGCGTGGCAACGCTGCTCGAAGCTCGTTTATACACACCTACTTTTAATTGACTATTTTAAATGTTAAAAATTAGCATTTCTTTAGTCACGTCTTCTTTTTTATTTTCTATTTTGATCAAAACATTCAATTGTTGGAAAATCTATTGTGAATCAACCCAATTTCGCTATATTGAATTTAGCTGATCACACACTCCAAACTCTTAGGTGTTAATTCAGTTTTTGTAGTTTGTATACTGTAAACTACATTAACATCTATACTTGTCCAATTATGTTTTCCTTTTTTAGATTGAAGTCATTGGAAATAAAATGCACGACTGGGTCGCACGAAATTGCTCTTATGTGCGAACACATTGTGGTTTTAAAGTCTGAATAGTATAGATCCATTTATCTGATTTTAAAAGAAATAAGTTAGTTATGAAAGCCTATATTTTATGCCACCTGCCAAAAATGAAGTTTAGTTTATGGTATATGGTATTATGTGAGTACATATATATGAACAAATTAGCACCGCCTTGTGTTGCAGCACATGTACATGAAACTTACACTTTAGACTGAACAACTACTGTTAAAAAATCAATCTTATAATTAGAAATAAATTGATTAAGCATTAAGAAACTTCTGAAATTGAAATTGTTTTGACATCAATCTACACCATCTGATTTTTTACACAAATCTCAATTTATGAGAAAAAAAAAAGATTTCAAAATCGTTGGAGTGGAGCGGTTTTTTTTGAATATTTTTTTACAGGTAGGTATATTTATAAAATTAGAAAAAATGTTTAAGAACAAAAAATACCTCATTTATAAGCCTTAATTAATGCGGAGTTAAAAAATTAATTTTTAAATAAAATCTAGGTATCTACTCATTTTCAAAATATCGACTTTTCAAAAAAAAATATTTTCTTTTTTTTTCGAAAAATTATTTTGAAAATTAAAAAAAAAAATCCAAAATATATCAATATATGTACACATATATATATCAATACAGTATTATTTCAACTTATGTATTAAAGCTCTTGTGTAAAAAATTTCATTAAAAATGGTTTAACCAGATAAAAAGATGGTCGTAAACAAAAAAATGGTTCTTTGAGAGATATCATTTTTAAACGATAGATATAAGTATAAATTCACATAAAATTTTTAATAGAAATCGTAGGACCAGTTTTTGAGAAAAGTGAGATTTTTCTTACCGCTTTTTAAACACTTGATGAAGGTACCGTTATTTTTGGCCATAAGAATATTTTTGTATTTAAAATCTACTATAGATAATGTTAAAAACAGATTAGTACCAATTTTAATATGAATCAACTAAATCGTTTTCGAATTATAAAGTTCTTAAAAAAATTTTAAACTCTTTTAAAAATCAAGAAAAAAAAATTTTAATTTTGGTATACAATACCTACTTTAAAAATTTTTTGAAAGATTTTCTATAAAAACAAATTTGCGCAAAATCACTTGAGAACTCTTGCTCTTGTTAGTTGACAACAATTATATTAAAAGCTAATTGATGTCTCATTCTTAAGTGACAGTTAACGCTGAGAAAAAAATAAACATAAACATTTAAATTGTACAATGTATATATGTAAATATTTAAGCGTAATTTCAGCAAACAGCTCTAAATGTTTGTGCTCCTAATTCTGAATAATACCGAGTATTTCCTGCATTACTTGGATCTATGAGGCCAAAGTACCCATACGAGAACTTCCTTTCAGCATTTTTTTAACAAAAATATTATGTATTCTTCAAGCTTTATTCTCTGGAAATTCTTTTAGTAAAAAGGTTTTGCACGGGATTTCAATCATTTAAACAAATCAAGTCCTTCAACACGCTGCTGACTCATTTATACAATCATATACATATATTTCACTCGCGTTAGTTATCCTGTCAACTTGAACGCATTATCATTCTGCGATAATCCCTTTTGCACAGATTACCTATCTGCAAATAAAATGACAACAGCAAAAAAAAGAACTAAAATATTTCCAACCTCACCATCAAAAAAACAGAAAAAAGAATCACCATCAGCCCCGCCACCGCGCCACAGAGAGATAAATTGGCTCAGATAAAGCGACAACATAAATGTTACGTCGCCGTAATTAAATGTCGTCAATTAATCAAAAGCTGTAGTTGTCTCTAATTTTTGTGTTTCTGGCTTTTGGGGGACAAATTTAGGTCCTGATGCAGTCTTCGGACGAATTGGAAGACCATGGCTATATAGCGATAGCCCCGATGGTCATTCTATATATATATACATATGTGTTATGGTTGAAGCTCTTGAGAGAGTGCCAGTGCAGGGCATAAGATTTATACGTGTGCACATGTTCATTTGCGTTTGTCTGAGGTTTTGTCTGTCCTGCAGGTCCATTCCGATTCCGAGAAAGTCGTGGGAGCAATTATATATCAAAAAAAAAAAATATTTAAAAAGCGAACCGGATACCGTCGTCGTCGTTGGTCGTCCAGCTTCGCTATATACAACCCGTTGGCGATAATTCTTTCTGAAAACAGCCCAACATCAGTGCAACAGTAACCTCCTCACAGCTTCAGAAGTAGGTACATAAGTAAAGTAGGTATCAAAAACTGGTCAGTCAGTTTCAGTTGGTATACAAGTTTGCCATCATCACCACCACCAACCATTTGGAGGAACATGTAAGAAGATATCATAAGTCCCATCATCGGATAAAATTTATAACTCATTTCGAGAATACATGACCATGTAG
Source organism: Epistrophe eligans (assembly GCA_951394125.1). NCBI lineage: Eukaryota > Metazoa > Arthropoda > Insecta > Diptera > Syrphidae > Epistrophe > Epistrophe eligans. The sequence goes on from OX596029.1 coordinate 36,723,971, forward strand.
CGCCGCCGCAGCCGCTGCTGGTTATAGGGCTGCCGCGCTATATTGCCAAGAAGTCAGTGCGACAACGACGACTGGTGGCTGCTATCTTGCTGATACTGTCGCCACCGTCTCGTTGGCCGTCTGCTTCTGCTGCTGCTCCTGCTGTTGTTGTTGCTGTCACATGCGCTGGAGCAATATGTTGTGGTTGGAAGCGATTTGACTTCGGCGAGGAGATTCCCTTTACTCGAGAATATGTTGTCGAGTGAATTTTAACAAATTTTTATGATACTCCCAACCGAACCCTTTGGGCTCATTGAATCTTCTTTCCTTTTTGATGACAGAACATGACTCAGTTGTAGACGAAGTACGGCGGCGGCGGTGTGGCGGTGCGGTGCGGGCGCGTCCACAACAGTCTATATGGCCTTTCTATATACACTCCTCCTCCATTGAGATGAGACGAAGATAAGCATCTTTTCGAGGGAAAAAGGATGTCTATAAAGCATTTGTGTTAATTGTGTCGCATTTCTCAGCGCGCACAGAATTCCCTTCTAGGCAATGATGAGTATACCTACCTTTATACATTTTGTAGCTCCCCCGCGTCACCATCACCAACGAAAGGGGCAGCTTTTATGGGTTTTTTGTCTTGGAGTTCTGGTCATGATGAAAGATGGTCATGATGTGTTGATCGTGATGATAGTCATGTGATATTGCAATGGTGTGGTCACAGTCAGCAAAGTGATCATCATGATGGGAAACTTATACGGTAGGCAACTAATTGTCACCCACTGTGCGTGGGTTGTTGGTTTTTTTGTTGTTCGTTGGTCAGAGTCTGAGGATATTTTAAAATCATGATAAGGATTTTTTTTTGGTTTGTTTAAAAGTTATTTTTATTACTTTTAATTTATTTACATTTATTATGTCCATAAATCCTGAGGAAATTTTACGGTTCTGAATATACCTGAGTATACTTTTCAGTATTTTTAAATTTTTGTGTTGCGATCATAACATTTTTCTACTTTTTTGTCTCTTATAATCAAAACACCAACTACATATATGTAAAATATTTAAACCAACTTTTCCATTGCCAAAACAAAAATCATTCAAATATTATGTCGAATGAACCGTGAGGAATTTTAACAATATTTGGCATACTTTCAAAAGAAAGTAGTCATTTGATAAAGTTAAAATCTAGTAAACAAGTAAACAGGCAACTTTTTTTTTATGATGAGACAAACAAACAACATCCCACTGTGTTGATGGGAACCATATCACCGCACACAATACATTGAACCTCCCCCATCCCCCAATTTTTTGCGTCAGAATTCACGAACATATCCCACATTTTGAAATTGGAATCTTAAGTAGCCAAATTGTGTGTGTTTTATTGTTTTCTCATAGTCGAATGACATCCTGTCCAGTGCCAAAATGCAAACACTAAACTCCAACGTCCGTCTGTGGATAGATAGAATATAATGTATGTATTCCCCTGAGTATACAAAAAAAAAACATTGTCATTTCTGCCATTCTTCCTTTCACCATAAAAAAATAATGTTAAACTTTTACAAAAAAAAAAATAATAAAATCAAAGACTACATTGCATTGCAACAGCAAATCCAAATGTCATATATCCCTTAAAGTCACCCAAATGCCCAAACTATCATCTCATAAAAGGATCCCAAATTAAATCTTCCATGGAAGGATTAAAAAAGGACAAAAAAAAATATTCTAAAACAACCCAATGAAGGAGTATAAAAAAAATGAAACGACCACCTCAATTGTTGTCAAAAAGTCTGGAAATTTAAAAATTCCCAAAAAGAAAGAAACCTATCGATGGGGTGTCCTGATGCTCCCCTGCATCATCCCTATATATGCAATAAGCCCCGAAACATCCTTCCCTTTTTTATATATATGTACAATTGAAAGTTCTAGGTACCAACGTATACAACTTGTGTAGTTAGTTGGCAAATATTGTCGTCGCACGGACGTCGGACGGAACTAGCGAAATCATGAACTCTTCCCAGGATCACACAGTAAAAAAAAGAGGATGACACAAAAAAAAAAAATGAATGTAAAAGAAAACTTTTTGGCACCCATTGGACTATTGTGGAGAGATTTTATTTCCACTCGACCCGCGCGTATATAGCTTTCGCAAGTGTTAGTAGCAACATACTGCAACTTGCACTTCCTTTTCCATTCACAAGCCCATAACCACCAAGCATCAGGATCATTCGATATGTCCTTTTTCTATGGTATAGGCTATATAAGGCTTCTTTTATTATGTGACTTATAGGTACCGATGTGGTCATTTTAATTTGTCTACTCAATGTGCACAGCAAAGCACACACTTTCAAGGAGCCAAAGGAGTGTCCCTTTTTTGGATTTCTCATTTAAGTTGTGTGATGGAAATGGAATGGAGCTGATGGTGCTACGGTGCTGTACTTGAAGTTCGAGTAAATCTTTTTGCTCTTTATGTTGATTATGTAACTATATATATATACATAATATTGGGCTTTTGCTTTCCAATGGAATCCTGCATAAATCTAATTATTTTACGGTCGTAATGTTATAGCCGAGTCGCGCCAACCACCGACGCCATCATTTGTCATTTGGTTGAATAATTTTATTGAATAAAGTGGACGGGCCTCTGCTTGCAAGGTCTTGTGTGGCAAGAGAAGAAAATGAGATGAAATTAATAAGGCGATGAACACTTATCATTTTCGCCTTTTCTAAAGTTTTATTTTAACTTACGATAGTTGGTTTCACAATTATTATCGTTATATATTTTATTTCGCCCAAATGCGATAGTTAAACAAATTTTTGCAACACTAGGTGGTGAGTCAGAATTAATTTAAAATGGAAAAAGAGTTATTGAAGCAGCAAATTAATATAATTTTGAAATTAAAAATTCTTTTTAGGTTTTGAGTCAGTTTTTCAGAGCTGAGTTAACTCTCGAGTTAAACCAGAGTTAGTGTGAAATTATCCCATTTTTAGAGTTAAACTCCATCAGATATCTCGACGAAATTTGTTAATTTACTCTCGATTTACTTCTTCTCTTCTCTCTTCTCTTTAACCGACATTTGTTATGATTTCGACTAGGACCGTTATTCACTTATTGCTTCATTAGGTCTGTTTCTTTGGGAAAAAGTTTGACCAGAAGTGAAAATGAAAAGTAAGTCCCTTTTCAAACAAGGAAACTGATGGTCTTATTTATAAACGTTGTCTAACTTTAGATAACTGTCCAACTTTGGAAAATGTGTTCAAAACCTTGTTTATTGTTGTCTTATAGCTGTCTAACTTAGACACAAGAGTAGATTATCTTAACCGTGAATAATGTGATATTTATTTTTATTAAATAAAGCATATTTCCACCAATTTGAAAATAGTTAGACAGTGTCTAAGTAGACAAAAATCTAATAAATACGACTGTGAGTTTCCAGCAACTTTCAGTTTTCAGGGAGAAGGGCACCAAATAAGAGGAGTGATCGGTCTACGATTGGTGGAGATTGGAAATTAAAAGAAAACGCGATCGAGCGGGCGAGTAAAGAAACACCCCTAATTTCTGTTGTCAAATTAATGTGGCATCTACGAACGAAGTACAAACTGTCGGCCAAATTTCAACACAAACTCAACTCGATCGATTTTTCGATAGTTTGAGCAACGAACGTACTTAATATTGAACGTATCCAATTTAAATCAACGTATCGTAACGCGTAACAGCACAATGTAATGCTACTGAAATTTCACCGTTTTAAGCAGAGATTATGAATGAAGATAGGAATCTTTCGTACGTTCCACCCTCCAAAACCCATTTGTTTACTTTGTTGTTTTTGTAATTTCATCTCGTGCAGTCGATGAATAGATGTGAATTGCAGAAACAATTTATGCGGTGGTGAGTTCATATTTTTGCACTAGTGTGCGTTAAAACATGGACACTACTGCAAAAATATATGAACTCACCACCGTCCGCCAGCTTGTTGGCAAACCAGAATGACAGCCGATTTTTCCAATCTTTATAATTCATAATCTCTGGTTTTAAGTTTACCCTCCCGCCGGCATAGATGTTTACACATAAAAAAAAGTCAAAAGCTCTGGCATTTTCGTGTCAGAAAAAAGTAAAGAAACACATTTTGGGTAGATTTAAGATACCACGGGATCCCGCAGGCGAGTAAAGAAACAAACCTTTTAAGGCTCCACCTAGGGTTCCCAACCGTACTATAATATATAGGCATGTAGTTTTTTTTAACTATATTTCGGATCTGTGTCCTATATACTTTTGAAAAAATATATAGTCCGCAAAGGTACACTTTAATTGCACTTTAAGGTTCCATTTTATGTTCCAAAAATGTTGGGAACCCTAGCTCCACCTGTGGGGTTCACCAGGTTGACCTCAGAAAAGGTCGGCAAGCCTCCCGGGTTTGTAGGTATTGTTCCATATCAAAGGCCAACTAAATAGAGTTGTCGTTGCAAATGTTTGATCTAGGAGTTTTTACTCTGGATTAATAGATATTATTTATGGTAAATGCGTGCTTCTGTCAATTTGGAAATAGAAACCGCGACAATAGGTCTGTTTGGTTTTTTTTTTTTTAATGTGTAAAACCTGTCAAAATTTTTTTCAGAGAGGGAAAACTTTGCAAAAAGTTAACCACTTTTTGTATTAAATGTCACTTTTTTGTACAAGACGATCAAAAGGTGACAAATCATTTTGAATCTTGTAATTTTTAAATTGCAAAATTTGGACAAACTATAGAATTACTGATTGCAACACGCCGATTTTGGCCGTAAGTGATTTAAAATTAAGATGGCAAATGTTTTTTTTTTAATATTCTTAGCCGACATCAATTGACAGACCTTTGACAGTTTTTACACTCCTTGCACACAGACATCTGTGTAGCAGAAATTTGTCAGTTATGCAATGAAATGGAAATTGTTTGCTCTCTCATTGTGCTCTCTCGTTGCAACATTTTTGAGTTAACAGACACGAATTTTAGAGAATTTGTGTCAATTTCTGAAAATTTGTGCAATTTCACGTTACCAAACAAAGCTAATATGGAGATTACCCTTTCCATATTGCTGATGATAAAGTTGCACATTACAACTGCAAGTGAATTCTACACAGAGGATCAGTTTTTTTAGTACTTTAGTGTTTCCTGCAAATAAATTCAACCCAAATTAACTCAAAAGCAATTTTTCTAAACTGAAAAACTGCCTCTGATTACCTATAATTTTTAGCTGTCAAACATTTATCGAAATCAGAAGAGGTCGATTTCATTAGTGTCGCCCTCTCTCTCTCTCATCTGTCAGAAATATCTTAATATACAGTTAATCCCAGAGATAACTCGAGATCTTAATTGACTGAAAAAAGAACTCGCACTAAAAAACAGGAACTTAGCTATTTTTTATTTCAAGCTGTGGTTCTGTGTAGGGGCAACTTAAATTTCTAGAAAACGATTGTGTTTATTGTTCAGTGTGTCATACTCCAAAAAATTCTAGTGTAAAATAAACAACATTTGCATTTATAAGCAGTGAATTGTCTGTCAAATGGAAGTTGTGTATCTTTATAAAGTTCAGGGACTCTTATTTTCCAGTTTAACCCTGCCACCTCCGTAAAACTGTTTTTTTTTTGTTGCATTCGTTAGGTTTTCATATATTTTTTGTATCGTCTTTTTTCGAAAAACAAAACACTCTTCATTCAGTTTCCTGTCAAGAGAGCAAGTTGATTAGCGTAAAATTATTCATTACACCCTTCCTGTGACAAGCTCACATTAAGAACCTCGCGCAGAGTGTCATTGTCGCTGAAGCACAACTCAATCTGATGGAGTAGCAAAAGAAACATCAGCCTATGTATAATATGAGACTTAGATAGCTCTGTTTCATAGACCAAAATCCATCAACAACGGAACTTCAACGCCCGTAAACACTGTGATGATTATGATGATGCTATAAAGGTATATGTATGTATATGTTTGAACGTCTAAACGTCACAAATTATTCACTGTCGCGTACGCCTACAATGGCCATGAAATCTTCTTAATGGACCATGAAAGACTTCATAACTATTTTTTAGATTTAAGTTTTTTTTTAATAGTTTGCATGAGATTTTCATTTGCCTCGATGACAAATTACGTCTTCAAGCGAGGAACATGAGTTTGTTGCACTTTATATTATATTCTCCTCCCACAGAGTGATATTGGCACAACGAACGGTATGCAAAGTAGGTGCCTGGTGAGCCTGTGATGCCTCACACGTCACTCCAGACAGCCTCAGACAAAAGACAAAACCCACACGTGTTTGGTGGAGGTGGTGAAATTACGGTAATTATTATATATGTATGTACCTTATTTTGTATATATTTGTTTGTTGGTATTTTTTATTTTATGATTTATATAAAAAAAGCTGAATCATGAATGAAGAATTACAATCAGATGTATACGCATGCAAGAAGTTCATAATTTTCATAATTTTGAAAGTATAAATGTAGATAGGTAAGGTATCCCTTGGTGTAATGTAAGGGTTAGGACTCGTGACTGTCACAAATCACACCGGAAATCTATGGGCTTTTTTCTCTTGTCTCTTGTGAGAAAATACAATTTAAGCTTCTCTGCCGACTAAGAAAACCCGATTTGGCTACGCTTTATTCTTGCTATACTATAAAAATTCGATATTCAAACTTTTGGTTTTTTTTATTCAAAATTCATTTTTAAACTCCGCATAAACCTACTAATTTTTGAGATTGTACCGTTTCTTGTTTCTTCTTCACTTAAAATGTGTTTCCTTACTTTTTTTCTGCTACAAAAATGGCAGAGCTTTTTAATTTTTTTTAATTTCATTTCCCCTTCAGCAAAAATCTACCCAACTATACCTTACCCACTGCGTTTTATTGCTTGTAAAACTACTGATAATAATATGTATTCTTCTTAATATTTGGGAAAAGTTCGGGAAAAGGTTTGGGCTCCACCTCCAGCTTTTTGATGTTTTTGTTGTAATTTTTCAACAAAAGAGAAAAGTAAGGAAATGCATTTGGGATGTTTCTGATTTCTTTTTAGGTAAATGTCACATTTGACAACAAAAATTATCAGTTTTAACAAGCAAGAAAAGGTAGTAGGTAAAATGTACCTACGGGTAGATTCTTGCTGGAGGGGAAATGAAATAAATTTAAAAAAATCAAAAGCTCTGGCATTTTCGTGCCAGAAAGAAGTAAAGAAACATATTTTGTGAGGATTTGGGATACCACCGGCAAGTAAAGAAACAACCCTAATTTCTGTTGTCAAATGTGACGTTTACGCAAAAAAAAATCAGAAACATCCCAAATGCGTTTTCTTACTTTTTATTTCTGGTCAAAAATTACAGCAATAGCATCAAAAAGCTCGATCCCAAACTTTTTCCAGAACTTTGAGCAAAACAGTAAAGAAACAGACCTATATTTATAAGAAAAACTGATATTTTTGACATTTGAACTCGAATAACTTGTTTTTGCAGAAATGTCAGAATGAAGAGGATTTTTAATTTTCTGTCTATATGTATGTCTGAGATTTAACAATGATAATCTCTGCTTTTCAGAGTCATAACTGTTTAAATCTATAAAATTATTGGAGTCACCACTACATTCGCCCGCGATTCGCACGATGCATCCAAAAAAAAGTCTTCCTAGTTCCTATACATCTTTACTCCTATATAACACCGAGATTAAAGGTTCTTTATGCTCTATTTTATGACAACCTAGAATAAGACATTGCAGTCCAGCGAATCCCACATAATAACATCTATTAACTTTAAACCAGCACCGTCTTCGGTCGGTGTCGTCGTCGATAGTTGTCGGCTTCAACTTCCGAAACAGTGCATACCCTATACCTATTCGAGAAAGCGCCACGCCACACGATTCATAATACTTTAGCTTGTTGATCGTCTCATCGCCGCTGCCGCAGCAAGCCAAAAGGGACATTTCCACGTTCTCTGAAGCTGGCACCATATTAGCCTGATGGCCATAAATAATAAAAACATGTGAAAGGAAGGATTTTATGCTAATATTATCACTTTGTGTGCCTGTCGATATGTCACTCGCTACGCTGAGCAAATAAATTCCCTTCCCATTGTGATTTATTAATTTCGATTGCGAGCAGGGTTTTAAAGTACCTACATACAATATATATATAAGATGCCATGGAGGTGTGTTGGTTGGGCGTTTGGGGAAAGGATAAGGAAAATGTCAATTGGCTTATAATAATACCAAACTCGGCTTGGTAGGTACTTAAGTCAAACTACCGACTTTTCCGTGTGACTCGCTAGCGATATTTTTGTGACAAGACAACAAAACGAATTATAATTTCATCGTGTTCGATTCCATTCGACTCGATTTTGTTCGATCGCTCTTTAATGTATAGGTACCTACCTTGTGAAGTTGGGAGATGTTGGGAGATTTATGCTCGCCGAAGGCGATCAAGATGTTAGCGGATTCATTGATTTTGTGTTAAATCGAAATTGAATTGAAAATTTGACAGACTTTAACATAGCAGTGAAGTACGGTGGCGACGACAGCAATTTATTATCATTTGGTATTAATTTTATCATCTTCGAGATTTGTGTTTTGTCATCTTTCTTTAGGTTCTCCATAATATGTATTTATTTATGTCGTTTTCGCTTAAATGTTAGGAGTACATAATAATAATATAATAATATATACTCCGTTTGCACTGCTTTTTCATTACTGCTACCACAAAAGCCTATAGGATTGACTATTCGGAAAAATGTTTTCGGAGTATTTTTCTGTTCCTATTCTCATGAAGGAATAGACGAGGAACACAAACATAGTGTGTTTCATTATATTCAGTGGCAAGCCCTTTTAAACCGAAATAATAGCCGCGTTTTATTATCGCCAATAACCCATATTAGTCCAGTAAATAGAAGCCCGAAAAGGGGGGTTACCCTACAATAGGTCGGAAAGTTCTTAATTTCTGATACGTCGTTTAGTATTGTAGGTAGATGAAAAAACCAAATTTCCACAACCACGCCCCCTCCCAGCACCAAAAATCGGCACTTTTTTTTAGTCTTTTGCCTACCATTTTTTTTGGCGTACTTTTTCGCAAAAAAAGTATTTTGCCAACTTGTGAAAAATCTCTTAAATTGTATGCACCTAGGGGAAATTATCTCATATATTATCTATTTTCTACAAGTGCTTGTTCACACAGTCGTTTTACTGAAAGGCGTATCCAGTGAGACAAGTAGATTTTATTGCGTAGAAACTAGAAGGATTTTGGGATAGAATATACCCTTCTTGTTTCTACGCACACATAAATCTATCTGTCTCATTAGAGGCGCCTTTCATTAACACGACTGTGTAAACAAGCTCTAATGAAATGATAAAAAAGCATTGCATATTATTTGTAGATCTACAATATCTGGATCGTGCATTCGATAACCAGTATTTTTTCAGAGACAACAACACGTTGTTTTTGTTGCCACTATTTTCAATGTTCCTAATTCTAAAGAGTTTCAATCAAAAAAATAACTTACCCAGTTTTAAGAAAGCAAACGAATCGTTTGTGTTATGATTATTCTCCACATATTATATTAAATATTTATGCTATATGCATTTAAACACACGAAAAAATATAAGAATCTCTAATAACAAAACATTTTATGATAAACACTGAAAAAGGTGACATTTAACACTTTCAACATTAAACAAGAAAATACATTTAAATCAATAAAAAAAATTAATTAAAAAACTTGATTTCAAATTTGATTTCAACGAACTTTTTTATTTACCACTGCACAACCACTGACGACTACAACACACACGTGACGCACGGCACGAACTACGACGCGACGCCATTTATTGAAAATGAAAAAATAATCCACTTAAACAACGAGAACCGAAAATTATTTTGGGGAAAAATGATCTTCAGGAATCAAAAACTAATTTTTTCACAATTTTATGTCCGAATATTGAAAATAAAAGTTGAAAATGACTATTTTTCAATACACGATCGTGGAGCAAATCAACCAAGAAATTAACTTTACACAAACCACAAATTGAACTGAACTGAACTTAAAGCGAAAAAAAAACAATGATGTTGAATAGGAGATGTGTGTTGATTTCACACATACCAATTAGACTTCTATGACATGGCGAATTCGAGAATCGGGACTTTTAGTGGGTGTGGGTGGTTGTTAAGTTTGGTTATCATTTGGGAAGAAAGAATGTGCTAAAAATGTGATTAATTGGTTGTAGGTATAAGATTTATTGTGGCAAAAATTGGATGACTGGTTAGCGTTGGTTTTTTAATTAGATGTTATTGCAAAAAACTCGTGCAAAATTGTATGGAAAATGTATGACCTTTAGTCACGGGTTAATGAACTCGGACAAATTTCTTTTAGTACTATGTATATACCTACACTTTTTATTTAAGGTGTGTCTAATTTTAATAAATATGTAATTTGGTAATTATTAACGGAAAAATTGTTAAAATCATCATAATTACCTATGTAGACATACTCAGTCGTATTTATTAGATTTTTGTCTACTTAGACACTGTCTAACTATTTTCAAATTGAAGGAAATATGCTTTATTTAATAAAAATAAATATTCATGGTTAAGACAATCTACTCTTGTGTCTAAGTTTGGCAGCTATAAGACAACAAAAAACAAGGTTTTTGAACACATTTTCTAAAGTTGGACAGTTGTCTAAAGTTAGACAACGTTTATAAATAAGGCCAACTATGTTTTAAAAGTGAATCGATTTAACAGCTGTAGTTTGATAAAATTTTAATTTTCACACTTTTGTTTAAAAAAAGATCAATTTAATGTCGAATTAATTAATTTTGGGAGTGGATGTAAGATATAAATATTTATAATATGATAATTCATATAGGACATCAAATCAGCGTTGCCAAAGTGGCACGATCGTGCTTTTTTGACACGAAAATTTCATCGTAGCCCGATGGCACGAACAAAGTCAATATGGCACGCTCTTCTTGATTCCATTTTTTACTTTCAAATAAACGAATTTTGAAGAAATTTTAGAAAAATTGCTCCAAATGGAGGGAAAACTGACAGAAACTCTTATTTTTGGACAATATACCTACGAATTAAAAAAAATTTCTTCTAATGCTTTGTTGTATTTCACTGCACAATTGAATTATATTTATTTTTAAATTTACAAATTTGCCTTTTTTAATATGTTACGAAACTGAAACGATTTTTAAGAAAAAGTGGCAAAGATTTTTGTTTGTTTTGGGGCGGCAACGCTGTATGGAATATAAAAGCCTGGCAGGTTATTTTCATGCCTGTGATATTTGCTATTTTTGGATATTTTTTAAAGGGAGTCGGTATTATCATTAAAATATAATTTTTGAAAAATTTAAATCACACACTCCGTTGGTCTATATATTTTAATTAGCTAAATACTCACGGGCAACCTTTTCCAGTATATAATCTCAAAACTCTCCACTTTTGCTCACTGTGGTATATGTTGATGTATCTTTCTTTCTAAATTGATATTATTGTGTCCAGTTTTACGTCAAATAGATGTTAACTCATCGAAAATATGGACATTTTTCGAAAGGTAACTTAAAAAAAACAAATAAGGCACTCTGTATATGTATGTAGGTATAATTAAATTACCATAAAGAATATTCTTTCGAAAAGCTTCTCTCTCAAAAAATATATTCAGACTATGTGTCTTTATCGTTGATCGCAGTCATTTGCATTTTCAATTTTTTTCATCTTTCGTTGTAAGTTATTTTAAGTCAATTTGGGGGCGAAATATCCTTTGCGTGACAAGTTGTACAAGTTGTATCTTATATATCCAGTTTGTAAGTCCTCTTTAAAAAAAATTCCCTTTACACCACTTCAGAGCCCACACTATAATATTCACAACCACTGTACTTATGCCTTATACAACTCAATAATTTACGTGGTTTATCTGTCTGGAATAATCCAAAATTGGCATCCCACACTTTCGCTCGATTGCTTGCTTAAAAAAAGAAACAACAACGATTTATGACCAAGATCTCCTTCAATACCAAGAAAATAACCCGAAAAATCTTATATGCACAGCACACTGAACAGTCCTGTGCAATATATAAATGCAGTGCGTTTTTACGCCTTGAAAAACTCACTTGCCACGAGCGGAAGCACACACTCGCATCACATCATTTATGGGCTTCCAGAATCGGGCAATCACAACCTGTGGCAATGCATCTCATAGATAGGTATAGCCAACAGAGTGAGAGTCTCTCGTGCGCGCGAACAGAAGTCCAAACGTTCACATCATGCGGTCACAATGCACGATCCCCGCCTATTTAGAGGGGGAAATTATGGCCAGATCGGTTTTGATAACGTGTCATTAAAACCGATCGATTTTACTGCATGAAGGATATTTATTGCGGCCAACTAAGTTGCTGCAAAGTGCGGTGCAGCTCTGCTGTTCGGATGTATTTATGTATATGCACAACATAGAAAAGGTACATACAAATATAGCATCATATGGATGCAGGTGGGTGCTTGGGTGCTTGCCGTACAGATGCAAATCCGGAGGCGGCATAGATGGTTTACTGTAGTGGGCGGTGGAGAACACACGATGATGATGATGATGCTGCTGTATGTTAAAGTTCCTTATATTATGCACATTTTGCGTATTCTGCAGCGCAAAACCCAGAAAGATCCGATAAAGTGTTTCTTTTTTCCTAGCTGAAAAAGCTGCCCTCAAGCTAAAAGTTACAGCAGTAAAAATTATAATGAATGGTTGAGTTTAAAAGGCTGTCTATGAATGGATCTTGTTTTAACTTTGATATGGTAGGTTATATACCTACTTAGATCGGGTTGGAATGACTTTATGTTAAGGTACCTCTTTTTCATAATTTAACTTTGGGATTGTTATTCTTTTTCCAAAGCGATTTAATGGTGCCAAAATTACCCCACACAAATTTTCACCTATATAAATTCACCTGAGTACTGTCAATATATAAGACTTTGGATCAATTTAACCCGATTTCATTCCAATTCAAACACAGACTTATATATGTAAGTAAAGAAATGATTAGACAAGACAAGAACAAGGAAAAGTAGAAACAGAATGGAATTCAAAATCATAAGAAAAACACAAAAGCCGTTTTTCTCTTTTAACTCGGAGCAAACAACTAAGCTGTCAAAAATAAATCTGTTCTTTTCTTTTTTGGAAGTGGAGTGTGCAAATTGGATTAAAATTTCGATTAAATTTTATCCGAGATTAAATTTTGACGTTTCCGCTTACGAATTCACCTCATTTTTGTCAATAACTAACCTTCTGATAAAATTTAACGCCATTTTAAATTAAAATCGCGTTAAATTTTACCCAAAGTCTAAGTTTTTTCATGAGGTGAATCTATACGAAACGTCAAAATTTATTTGTAGATAAAGTATAATCAAAATTTTAAAACCAATTCACACACAACGAATTTAAGACTAAAAAAATAAATAAGGAAACACTCTCACTATGACAACTAGTGCACAAGTGTGTTTTTATAATTAAATGAGAGGACTGTTAAGTGCTCTGTTCAAAGCTAAAAAAAAAGAAAAACTCTTGATCCGCAAAGAGTAAAATTAAAGTGTATGACCCAATTGTTCATTTCGTTTCACCTAACTTTCGAAGGCATCGCTTAATATAGTTTTAAAAGTTTCATAAAATTTCAATAAAATCAATTAAATTTATGAAAGCATTTAAGTGAAAATAATCAATTCAAAAAATAAAACTCACCATAATGTCAAATTGATGATGATACCCCAGGTGTTTGAATTTCTGGAAATCCTAAAAATAAAGAGTAAAAAACGATGTGAATAGCGTTCTCTTTTATTCTATCCCATAATGTGTGATTCTTTTAAATAAAGCAATAAACTGTCAAACTCATTGAAATGTCAAATAAATAACTGCACAACCTGAATGAATTAAGTGAACAAGTATCGATTTTGTGACCTAACTTTATTACTTCAAGCGCACATAATTTCTTGAATTCCAAACAAACAAAAATGTTGGGGGCGCTTTAACTCCGGTGACAATCTATAGGTTTGGTGGTTTTCTGATTTGTCATCGGGAAATTATTGAGAGTTGGACTTTTTGGTGGACTGGACAACAAAAGAATGTTTTACTTAATGACACTTTGAATAGAACCAGACTGCTAGATCGATGATATCCGGTTCCGATCAATGACTTGACATAAGTAACTGACTTACTGATTGTCAGTTTTGTGTTTTTCTTCTTTTTTTTTTTGGAAATAGCTTTGAATAGATTTTCCTTAAAATATTTATGTAGAAATTCAAATTTGGGTTAAGTTCGGGTCAATTTATTGAGCAATTCTATAAGACAAGAGAATAGATTATTAAGTGGTTAACGAAATAACTTTGGTGCGTATACAATTTTATGGGTGATAAGAGGTCGCGACTTTGAATGCTTTTTAATGCTTATAAGTTTATGTTTTTTTTTTCATTTCGATGGTATTAAATTTCAACTTTTAACTTAGAATATGTCTGTTCTTTTTATTTATATGATATTTTTTTACTTGCGATATTGGTAGGTGCTAAAGCCCAAGTTTTTGAATTTAAAGATCTTAATCAAGCATCATTGAAAGGTGGATACTGACAGGTAGACATAATATTCTTCTAGAAGATTGAGAGAAGCCCTACTTTTTCACATCCATACCTAACAGTCTGAGATAATTTAAAAAAAATGATTCCGTTTGAATTATTTAATGCTCGTGCATAAATTGAGCCTTTTGAGCGTTTGGAGGAGTTGGTTTTATAAGGCCTTATTATATGAAGGTAGAAACCATTCGCGAGTCACACAGTTCAATCCTATAAGCTTTTCAATAGACCGAATGCAGTTATTTCTTCTCATTCCAGGAGGTAAGGGCTTATTCCAAAAAGGTGACAACAATGAAGTTTTGGGCAGAGATTATGAATTATAAAGATTGGAAACCTCGGCTGTCATTCTGGTTTGCCTACAAGCTGGCGGACGGGGGTGAGTTCATATTTTTGCACTAATGTCCATGTTTTAACGCACACTAGTGCAAAAATATGAATTCACCACCGCATAAATTGTTTTTGCAATTCACATCTATTCGTTGACACGATATGAAATTACAAAAACAACAATGTAAACAAATGGGTTTTGGAGGGTGGAACGTACGATAGATTATGTTTATGGTTTTGAAAATTAAAATTACATTGCGGATGAAAGTAATGAATGCATATTATTATTTGTTATTTTAGGATAAAAAAGGAATCAAAAATTTAGAGAAAAAATAGACTAATAATCTTTCTCGCCATAAAGTGGGTTTGAGATAAAGTACAGAGACGTCACAGGAGGCAATGCAATGGGTCAAATGAGTCTAATATGCATTAGCGCTTGTAAATATATTTCAATTTTGTCCATTTTTTTTATCGCGAACCGTCATTGATTTGCTCATACTTCTTTTTCAATTTTCTACTCAACACATTATTTCCATGACTAGAACAGAAGAATTCGTTCACAAAAAACGACATCATAATAATCCCATTGTTCATTATGCTTATTAAATCGCAACAATATTCACAATGAGTAATTTAATCACACTTCTCTTAATTGTTGGTTTCCTTTGTGTACTACAAGAAAATTCTCAAAAATACATTAAGAAATAACCATTTTTATGCTTCACACTTTCTTCAATCTTTTTTTGAAAACAAAATAAATTATTGTGGTGTGCAACCGAATAAGAAAATTCAAACGTTTTTTTTTCTTTAAGGACACAATCATCTTAGAGAGAAAAGTTGGAACGAGCTTTCTTTGCTATTACAAAATAAAACAAAACAATATGGAAAAAAGAAAAATATAAGTAAAACAATTTAAACGTCGTAAGGGGTCCGCCCTTATGTCTGCCAATAATGTAGTTCAGCGACAAAAAAAGTCAAATTCACTTGTTTCATAAATATTATTGCCCTTTGTTCGCAAGTGAAACTTTAAACTTATGTGCTTCATAACTGAAACAAAAATTTGATATTAACAGAGGTAATAGACAAGAACTCTAGTTTTTCAAAACCCTATACATATAAATATAACTTTCGATTTAATGCTAATTGTGGTAAGTTTTGTACCTTTTGAGAAAGTTGAAGAACATGGCAAATTTTTAAAAGTGAAAACTAGTATTGAGTCGTACGATTTGTTTTCAGATTTGATGCAGGAAATCAAAAATATTTTAATGCAAAAAAATTGCCTATTCTAGTGAAAAGGACAGGTTGACCGAAAACCTAGTTCAAAGAAGCGGTTTTTTCGAAATTTCAACAAAACAGCCGTTAATTGAAAACCGTTTTGATTCGGTACGGACAAGTAGGTAGGTAACTTAATTCTGAGAGGTCATGACCTGGCCTATAACCAGTTTTAGTTTGGACCATTGATTATGAGACACTTTTTGTATAGTTTTTTCACTTAGATACATTATGTTAATATCTATATAGATAAAGACAAACGTATTTATTTACTCACTTTATTGCTAAAAATCTATGTATATCTATATGTTACCTTAAATTTTGTAAGTTTTATATAAATTGTGTGGCCCAATTTTAAATCTTTTTGTTTTTTTTAGAACCAGCTGTTCCAATAATGAGGCTAAGAAATTCACCTTTGCTATGGTGAGTTTCATTGTAAATTTTGTTGAGAGGATTGGGGGAGAATTCCATAATGTTATCGAGTCACGACAATCCTCACAAGCAATAGTCATAAGAGATTGTGATTTGTAACTCTTCACAAGAGGGAGAATCGGGCTGTAAGTTGCTTACCCTCGCCCACCGAGCAAATTTTGTCTCCGTCAATAGGCAAAGTAAATAATTTAATATTTAAAATTAATAAATTATAAATATTAACTTACTTATTTTGCATTTAAAATTTAATTACCATTTACCGCTATCGATTTTTCACCAGATAATCAGCCTGACAATGGGCGCATTCACTAATGTAGTCACTACGTAGTCAAGTCGTTCTGATTGGCTACATACAACTACAAAATGAGTTGAAATTTCCCCTCCGACGTAGTGTAAAAATTTCGGCTTCAAAGTTAGTGGAGAATGATTTTGACGTTTCACAATCAGCTGTTCGGTTAAAATACAAAAGATTCAAACTATTCAAAATGAAACCTGACCACAATTAAATTATTTTGCATAATTATGACTTTATCTTCTTCCGAATCACTCATATTATCATAAATTACAAATGGCTGCTCGAGTGCACACAAGAACTACTCACCGCATCAAAAATATTGAAATGAGAGAGTAAAAGGGGCACTGGATCCATCCTAGATTTTGAGAGATGCGTCGGAACTGAACAAAAATGAAAAGCAAATGATATTACCTTATTATAATAGGTACATACGTACATAGGTATGTTTGGTAACGTAAAATGTCTTGTGAATTTACACAAAATTTCACAAATCTTCACGCTTTGCTGTCAAAACCTATAGGAAAAAACTCAGTTTTGGAAATAAAAAAATTACCAAACAGGCATTATATGTGTGCTGAAGGCAATCGGTATTTGTCGAGAAGAAAACGTTTGGGAAAAAAGTTTGGGCTTGATCTATTTGGTGTTGTTGTTGTAATTTTTGACCAGAAATGAGAAGTAAGGAAACTTGGGATGTTTGTGATTTGTTTCAGGGTAAACGTCACATTAGACAACAGAAATTATCAGTAGTTTGACAAGTAAGAAAAGGCAGTAGGTAAAATCAAAGATACTGAATTATAAAGATATGAATCTTTTGTACATTTCACGTTCGTGGTCGTGACATATATTTTTTCCTGCTATGAAATATAATTCTGCTGTGGTCGTGACAAGCTCAGTATGAACAAAAGTTTGATTTGAATTTTAGCACGTCTTCTTTCACAGCTTTCTCTTTTCTATTTTATAATGTGCGCTGCAGTCCCCACCTTGGTACGTTTTAATTTTTGATTTCATGAATGTTAGCCTGTTCTCCTTTTGTAACTTTTTTGTATATGCATTTAGAGACATCTTTGTTCTTAAAAGACCAAAAGGAAGTCTTTGGTTCTGGAAACAAAAAAACACATTCCTTATTCTGTTCCTTATGACTTTTCAGTACTTTTTTTTATGGTTGTCACCCTCGTAGTGGAGTAGTTAACTTTAGTTATGTGTGGAGATTTTCTATTGTTTGGTAGCCTTCGAGTACTTAGGCTAATTTAATTCAACTTATAGCATCAAATATTTTAATATTTTATTGCTACTTAATAGTTTTATAAATGATTAAGGCAAATTTTCTGAAACGAAAAATGGTCGCGGTTCTAATATATGTATATATATTTATATATACATATACATATATGTACATACATGTACCTGTGAATAAAAATCAAAAACCCGTTAAACGTGGAAGTCTCAAACTACACCAACACCATTTGACGAAATGGCTTGTTAAAGTATTTGTCACTATTTTGACAAGTAATACGGCGAAAAGCTTTTTAAACATGAAACTACGTATGTGTTCCTTCTCTACTCATTTATGATATTGGACAAAGAAAAGACTAAGAACATCTGAACTGTAAATCGAATGCTTTTGGAGAAACACAAGGGAAAAAAGGAGTACAACTCCGAACAAAAACTACGTTAGCTCTGACTTTGACTGCTTTTAAACAATTCAATTTCACCTTCAGAATTTTAAACCTGTAGGCGGGAGACGTGGTGATGTGGTGGCCGGTGTAAACAAAATAACTGAGGTGGAAAAATCGCAGAGTTATCGCTCTTTTTCTTTATGCCATTTCTTATTGTTCAAGACATAAGTAGAGTTAAGTTGTTCCTTTTCATAAAAAAACGCAGTGTTTGCAACCGATATGAGACAAAAAGAGACACGACGCTTAAAAATCGCTGTCAAAAAAACAGTTCCTAATTGGAGGTAGTGAAGTATTCATGAATGTTTTCTTTTCAATAAAATCTAATAACTAAAATGGCCAAACGTAGTAAAAATTTCAGCATGGCCAATTTCATACAATTCACTGCTCAACTATGTTTGTTATATAATTAAATTTGCTATGATAATACTCTACTTAATAGATTTGATCAGGCCTTTAAGCAGTGTCTATCTCTTTTTTATAAATCGATCAACGGCAAGAAAATAATAAAAAAATTATAGTCTGAGATTTAAGATGTTTAACAGCATTCAGAATTTTAAATGCTTCCCCAAACCAACGCAAAACTGTCGCGGCGACGACGAAAACAATGATAAAAACAGGTGGTTGTGAATGAAAACAAAAACAACACCTTGTTATTATTGTTTTCCTCGTCGCCACGACATATTCGCGTTGGTTTGGGGGAACTATAAAAAACCTGAGCTCGCTTTTAGCTACTACTATGTTTTCTTAAGAGCTGAAATGAAAAAAAAGTGTGAGTGCCCGGGATTTGTAAACATCAAATTAAATATTCAAGTGCTGGTTTTGCATCACAGAACGCGACGAATTCGAACTTTCAACCGAATTTCAATCCAAACTCTACTCGATCTTTCGATTTAGTTTGAAGTACGAACGAACGTACCCAATATTGAACGTATCAAATTTACATCAACGTATCGTAACGTGTAAGGATCACAACGTAATGTGTCACAGAAATGTCCACGACCCTACCGCCGGCATAGATGTTTACACATCAAAAATATTCAAGTGCTGGTTTTACATCACAAAACGCCGCGAGCAATTACGATTTTTTTGGCACTGCTAGCCCGCGTTCTGTGATGCGAAATTTCAACCCAAACTGAACTCGACCTTTCGATTTCGTATATAAACACTTTCCACTCAGGGTGCGTTCGTAAAGATTTACCTTAATTTCCTTTCATATTTCGTTCAAAATTAAAAATAAGGTGATTTAAATTGTATTGGGAAATTTTCAACGAAATTACCTCATTTTTCATAAGGAAAAAGTATGTTCTACTAGCGAGAAAAGGTGCAATAATCTTATTCTCACGGGAATCAAATGGGAAATGTCCCACTGCCCACGTTCAAATGGTACATACATACGTCTATGTACCTAACCAACCCTTCAAACACCATTAGACAAAGAGGTTGGTAATTAAACAAAGCCGCCTATTATACTTATCAGTCCTCAGAGTCGATTTACACGAGCCAGATATCTTTTAGCCCGATAACGAAAGCGACAGAAGGTAAAGACAAGAAGCGGCCTTCTTCGGAATGAACATTGAACAGGTTGGAGTTTATTTGTTCATGTTTACTTTAACTTAATGCTTACTCATTAATGCATATGGTTGGGATAGTGCGGCTAGCTGGAGCTTGAGCTAGTATTCGCGATGCGTTCCAAGAGGCCTATAGGGTATTTTCCACACTTCATTAATTTATATTCCGCATTCGTTTGCTAATAATAATGCAATATAGAAAATTAGATTGGTCCCGGCGATAGGGAGCGCAACTAAAATCAATGTTCTTGAATATTAGCAGCATCTTATCGCACACTGGGAACACACCGCACATGGGCACCTAAATGGGTATTTTGCTGCTGTTAAACCAACTTCACGTCCAGTAGGTATAGTGCTATAGATTGAGAAGCAGTCTTTCTCTCTTTGAAGATCTTTCTTTCCCGAGGGCAAATGGCCGATAGATGGAAATTAATTAATGGGCTCGCATTTGGTGGACTTCTTCGCGCACTACTGCAGCCGCCGCCGCCGTCGCTTGATCTTATCACAAAGGTCGCAGTCTCGGACACTGCGTATATACAACGCCTAGAAGTTCTTTTGCTCTATAGCTCTAGCTACCGTATTCCAGACTCCGATTGCCAAAAGGTGTTCGCGCACACACTTTATCACTGAATTGGTCGATCAAGCGGTGTAATCTCAAACCGTTTTAATTAAGTACACATTGGTAATTAATAGTTGTACGTATGTGTGAAGTGAGATGGTAATTTGCGCCTAATGTCCGCTGGCGGCAACTTACGTGCGCCTTCTAACATTGCCTTCTTTCTTCGTCGTCGTATATATTCATAGTCATAGCCGTAGGTATTCGTATTCATCGGTTCTATGTGCAAGTTATAAGGCGTGTAAGGCGTTTGACCTTTTAGCTAATTGTCTGCTTATGAGAGAGAGTTTTGCGATTTCAATTACATAGTATTTTTAATTAACATTGAAGTTTGGCAAAGAGGATCTTGTTTGGTAGATTTGAATTACGATTTGCGATTTATAAACATAATAAAAACAGTTATAGTAGACAGGTGGTTAAGACTTTCTTAAATAAGTCCAAATGAACATCAAAAGATTCATTTCTAACCAATTCGTTTAAATGAGTTGAAGAATGAATTGTGGCAATATTGGAAGAAATGTCAAATTTCAATACAAATAGCAATTTATTTAGCCAGTTCACGTTTCTAAGATCTCATTGAGCAAATTTCTGACAGCTTCGCTTAGGAGAAGGAGAAACTTGAACAAGATTTCTCAGCTAGAAGTCGAAAGCGACAAAAAATAATTGAGCAAGCGAATCCAAAATATTTCAGTGTCAGCTTTTTGACAGCAAAAGTGAAGAATATCACTGAGGAATTATGTTCAGATTTCTGAGATTGCTACCTGAGAAACCTGAAGTTGCTAATTGACTGGGTGGGCATTTCCTTAACCGGACAGATATTGAAGGATCATGAGTGTCCGCTTATTAGAGCTTTCATTGTATAATGTATGTAAAAAGTGCATTTTTTTTATTCCGGATAAAGCCTAGAGTACGCAGCTGAAGAGCGAAACGAAAATTTTCTGTGGTCTCCAAATTGAAAGCGGAAACGTAAACGAAAAAATATTAATGGGGAGTTTTATCAGATGATGCGATACGAAATTCATCTGTGGTATCCAACACTATAGTAAAATCCTAACGGAAACCAAAACGAAAAAATACTAATTCAAAGTGTTACTTATTGCCAAACAGAAAATTAAAAAAACTACAACTTTTAATTTCACTCGTCGAACAGCATATGTATACTGCAGAGCAAAAATGAGAACGATATTTTTCGTTTATAATTTCGTTGTTTCAATTTTTTCAAATGTTTGTTCGCTTCAGCTGCGGTACCGATGCTTAAGGAATTACAATATCGAGAATAGAATAAATAAAGAAACAACCCTAGAACACAAAAAATGGCAATCCAGTAAAATGTTATGTACTGTAAATATTTTCATTTTGTGTAATTATGTACTCCTAAGAATACAAATAGATGAAATTTGTATATAAAATGGGCAGCACTTGGCATGCAATAATTTATTTTCGGTGTTTTACTACTTTAAAATAATTACCACCAATGTGAATGAATGAGATGTACCTAAGTGAATGGTACGTCAATTAAACTGAACGTGTCCAATACAATGACTTAAAACCAACAGAATGATTCATCCAGAATATTCTGGCGAATAAAGAAACGAAAATTCTTTCTCCGAATATCCTACGGGTTGCTCTTGTCAAAATTTAATGCCCTGAATAAGACATTGTGTATATTGCGGACAATAATAATTTTAGAAAGAGAATTTTTTCTTACTTGACTCAAATCAAATGAGTTATTATAACTGTATGAATATCCAATTTGACAATTTTCTAATTGACAGAACTAGCAAACTGAAATCGAGAAACTGTCAAAAAATTACTCGCAACTTGTTTCCCCGTGTAAAAGGGGACAAACGTTGCGAAACTAATGGTTTCATGTGTGCTCCTAGCCTTAAGATGGGACCGCACCTATCTCGTGTGGTGTGATTGTGGAGTGGTGTGTTGTGTCGCGGACTGGGGACAGTAATCAAAGTTTTGGGTTGCAAACTGTAATTTTTTGCTTTTGCTATCCAGGCATTCTTTTCTCCGACGACTCTCGCTTATTTTTGCCACAGAAAAATATGTCTCCGAATTCACATCGTGGCATTGTATGCCGTATATGGGAAATAGATTGATTCCGACACAACACAAATCAAGGGATAGCTGACACATCACTCCACGACAAACTACACGAGAAAAGTTATGGTTCCGGCTTTACTTTAATCTGTTATAGTGACGTTAGTAAACCATATTTAAAAATAAAAATGTTTTAATAAAAAAATAATGAAAAAGTTGATATGTATTTGTCTCTTTTCAGCAGCCAACCGTGGCTATCACACTTTAATACCTTTTATACCTCAAAATTAATAAAAGTTTAGTTCAGTTCAGAGATTATGAATTATAAAGATGAGAATCTTTCGATGAATAGATGTGCATTGCAACAACAATTTATGCGGTGGTGAATTCATATTTTTGCACTAGTTTGCGTTAAAACATGGAAACTAGTACAGAAATATGAACTCACCACCGTGTTTACCTTGTAGGCAAACCAGAATAATAGTCGAGCTTTCCAATCTTTATAATAATAATATATAATGGGTGATTTTTTAAGAGGTTTAGAACTTTTAAAAAAAAAAAAAACACAAAAAATTCGAAAAAATGAATGAAATATTTCATTAATGCATATGGTTGGGATAGTGCGGCTAGCTGGAGCTTGAGCTAGTATTCGCGATGCGTTCCAAGAGGCCTATAGGGTATTTTCCACACTTCATTAATTTATATTCCGCATTCGTTTGCTAATAATAATGCAATATAGAAAATTAGATTGGTCCCGGCGATAGGGAGCGCAACTAAAATCAATGTTCTTGAATATTAGCAGCATCTTATCGCACACTGGGAACACACCGCACATGGGCACCTAAATGGGTATTTTGCTGCTGTTAAACCAACTTCACGTCCAGTAGGTATAGTGCTATAGATTGAGAAGCAGTCTTTCTCTCTTTGAAGATCTTTCTTTCCCGAGGGCAAATGGCCGATAGATGGAAATTAATTAATGGGCTCGCATTTGGTGGACTTCTTCGCGCACTACTGCAGCCGCCGCCGCCGTCGCTTGATCTTATCACAAAGGTCGCAGTCTCGGACACTGCGTATATACAACGCCTAGAAGTTCTTTTGCTCTATAGCTCTAGCTACCGTATTCCAGACTCCGATTGCCAAAAGGTGTTCGCGCACACACTTTATCACTGAATTGGTCGATCAAGCGGTGTAATCTCAAACCGTTTTAATTAAGTACACATTGGTAATTAATAGTTGTACGTATGTGTGAAGTGAGATGGTAATTTGCGCCTAATGTCCGCTGGCGGCAACTTACGTGCGCCTTCTAACATTGCCTTCTTTCTTCGTCGTCGTATATATTCATAGTCATAGCCGTAGGTATTCGTATTCATCGGTTCTATGTGCAAGTTATAAGGCGTGTAAGGCGTTTGACCTTTTAGCTAATTGTCTGCTTATGAGAGAGAGTTTTGCGATTTCAATTACATAGTATTTTTAATTAACATTGAAGTTTGGCAAAGAGGATCTTGTTTGGTAGATTTGAATTACGATTTGCGATTTATAAACATAATAAAAACAGTTATAGTAGACAGGTGGTTAAGACTTTCTTAAATAAGTCCAAATGAACATCAAAAGATTCATTTCTAACCAATTCGTTTAAATGAGTTGAAGAATGAATTGTGGCAATATTGGAAGAAATGTCAAATTTCAATACAAATAGCAATTTATTTAGCCAGTTCACGTTTCTAAGATCTCATTGAGCAAATTTCTGACAGCTTCGCTTAGGAGAAGGAGAAACTTGAACAAGATTTCTCAGCTAGAAGTCGAAAGCGACAAAAAATAATTGAGCAAGCGAATCCAAAATATTTCAGTGTCAGCTTTTTGACAGCAAAAGTGAAGAATATCACTGAGGAATTATGTTCAGATTTCTGAGATTGCTACCTGAGAAACCTGAAGTTGCTAATTGACTGGGTGGGCATTTCCTTAACCGGACAGATATTGAAGGATCATGAGTGTCCGCTTATTAGAGCTTTCATTGTATAATGTATGTAAAAAGTGCATTTTTTTTATTCCGGATAAAGCCTAGAGTACGCAGCTGAAGAGCGAAACGAAAATTTTCTGTGGTCTCCAAATTGAAAGCGGAAACGTAAACGAAAAAATATTAATGGGGAGTTTTATCAGATGATGCGATACGAAATTCATCTGTGGTATCCAACACTATAGTAAAATCCTAACGGAAACCAAAACGAAAAAATACTAATTCAAAGTGTTACTTATTGCCAAACAGAAAATTAAAAAAACTACAACTTTTAATTTCACTCGTCGAACAGCATATGTATACTGCAGAGCAAAAATGAGAACGATATTTTTCGTTTATAATTTCGTTGTTTCAATTTTTTCAAATGTTTGTTCGCTTCAGCTGCGGTACCGATGCTTAAGGAATTACAATATCGAGAATAGAATAAATAAAGAAACAACCCTAGAACACAAAAAATGGCAATCCAGTAAAATGTTATGTACTGTAAATATTTTCATTTTGTGTAATTATGTACTCCTAAGAATACAAATAGATGAAATTTGTATATAAAATGGGCAGCACTTGGCATGCAATAATTTATTTTCGGTGTTTTACTACTTTAAAATAATTACCACCAATGTGAATGAATGAGATGTACCTAAGTGAATGGTACGTCAATTAAACTGAACGTGTCCAATACAATGACTTAAAACCAACAGAATGATTCATCCAGAATATTCTGGCGAATAAAGAAACGAAAATTCTTTCTCCGAATATCCTACGGGTTGCTCTTGTCAAAATTTAATGCCCTGAATAAGACATTGTGTATATTGCGGACAATAATAATTTTAGAAAGAGAATTTTTTCTTACTTGACTCAAATCAAATGAGTTATTATAACTGTATGAATATCCAATTTGACAATTTTCTAATTGACAGAACTAGCAAACTGAAATCGAGAAACTGTCAAAAAATTACTCGCAACTTGTTTCCCCGTGTAAAAGGGGACAAACGTTGCGAAACTAATGGTTTCATGTGTGCTCCTAGCCTTAAGATGGGACCGCACCTATCTCGTGTGGTGTGATTGTGGAGTGGTGTGTTGTGTCGCGGACTGGGGACAGTAATCAAAGTTTTGGGTTGCAAACTGTAATTTTTTGCTTTTGCTATCCAGGCATTCTTTTCTCCGACGACTCTCGCTTATTTTTGCCACAGAAAAATATGTCTCCGAATTCACATCGTGGCATTGTATGCCGTATATGGGAAATAGATTGATTCCGACACAACACAAATCAAGGGATAGCTGACACATCACTCCACGACAAACTACACGAGAAAAGTTATGGTTCCGGCTTTACTTTAATCTGTTATAGTGACGTTAGTAAACCATATTTAAAAATAAAAATGTTTTAATAAAAAAATAATGAAAAAGTTGATATGTATTTGTCTCTTTTCAGCAGCCAACCGTGGCTATCACACTTTAATACCTTTTATACCTCAAAATTAATAAAAGTTTAGTTCAGTTCAGAGATTATGAATTATAAAGATGAGAATCTTTCGATGAATAGATGTGCATTGCAACAACAATTTATGCGGTGGTGAATTCATATTTTTGCACTAGTTTGCGTTAAAACATGGAAACTAGTACAGAAATATGAACTCACCACCGTGTTTACCTTGTAGGCAAACCAGAATAATAGTCGAGCTTTCCAATCTTTATAATAATAATATATAATGGGTGATTTTTTAAGAGGTTTAGAACTTTTAAAAAAAAAAAAAACACAAAAAATTCGAAAAAATGAATGAAATATTTATTTGAATCGATAGTTTGAACCTTGCAATTTAATGTTTAAAGATAATTTCATGCAAATGTTGACCGCGGCTGCGTCTCAGGTAGCCCATCCGCTGAGTCCAATTTTGGCATACTCTTTCACACATATCGGCCGGTATCTCACGAATGAATGCATGGATGTTGGCTTCCAGTGCGTCAATCGAAGCGGGCTTGTCCCTATAGACATTAGCCTTGACATACCCCCACAAAAAATAATCTAATGGTGTCAAATCGCACGATCTAGGCGGCCAATTGACCGGCCCGAAACGTGAAATTAACTGTTCACCAAACTCGGCTCGCAATTGCGCCATTGTTTCGCGTGCTGTGTGGCATGTGGCACCGTCTTGTTGAAACCACATATCATGCAAGTCAAGAACTTCCATTTCGGGCAAAAAAAAGTTTGTTATCATCGCTCGGTAGCGTTCACCATTGACAGTAACGCTGCGATTCGCATCATCTTTGAAGAAATATGGCCCAATAATGCCGCCGGCCCATAAACCGCACCAAACAGTGGCTTTTTCGGGATGCATTGGTAGCTGTTGCAATGCTTCTGGCTGATCTTCACTCCAAATGCGGCAATTTTGCTTATTTACGTACCCATTCAACCAAAAATGAGCCTCATCGCTGAACACAATTTTTCGATAAAAAAGCGGATCCTCGGCCAGCTTTCCAAGAGCCCATTCAAATTCTAATTTGCAAGCGTTGTTCATTTGTAAGACGATCCATGGTTAAATTGCAAACCAAACTGAAGCTGTTTGACAGTGACACAAGGTACTAAACACACGTCAGCTGTCAAAACCAGTGTTGCCAAAACCAAACCAGCTAAAAAATCACCCGTTATAATAAGTTGAAATTAACGTACATTTCGTGAAAGGAAATCCGGTATTGAATCTATAAATTAAATCTTACAATAAAACTAACCGGATATAAAAAACTTTTATTTTTCCTTTAGTACCAATTGGTTTAAACCTCAGCTACAATAATAGAATAACAAATGAACTACCAGAAAATTTCAATTTGTGGTTAGGGTATCTACTACATTAATCTTTGAATATAAAAACTTTTATAAACCAAGCAATTCGCCTTGTTTTCAGTATTTGAAAATATGCAAAATGAAAATATGCGCATTCAGTGCTGCCAATATTCTTATTATATTTTGTATTTATTTTACAATTTATAATCAGTGTCAAAGCGAGCTTGAAATTACGTTTCGTTCCAGGAATAAAAGTTACACTAATTCGATTTTTAAACATTGTTGTTTTAATTAAGACCGCATGTGTCGGCGGAGCAGGTGAAGAAAATCAATCACTTTTATGGTTTATGTCATATATAATAATGATTTTCACATGTTCTATTATGAATTTGTAATAATTACATTGCTTTTGTTCACAATTTATTCAGTTCGATTAACAGATCAAAGCTTTTTCACAAATTGTTCATTTTTAAGTTTATCTATTATCAATTCACTTACCGAAACTCCATAGTTGAGTTTTATTTGTAAGCGTGTTTTAAACCAAAGCGAATTTAATAAAATAAAATGAATTTTCCATACAAACTCACACGACTCATAGGCTGAAATTTCAAAGCAGAATTTATCATGTAATAGCATCGATAAAATTGGTCGAGAAATGGAACAAAACTCATAATAATATTTTTCACTTTCGTTAGTTTCTCGGCGAGTTTTATCAATGCTCGATTTACAGAAGGTACAGACTAAAAAATATTAGACATACATTTTTTCGATTTCTTCAAATCACTCTTTTGGGCTCCAATTTTATACATTGTTTAAATAATACCTATAATATTGGACATAATTTAAGCCATTTTCGCATTATAAAACGCATTCCAACAGTATTTTAATATGTTGTTGAGCATGCTGGTTTATGTAAACCCCCCTATTTGAATGACAATTTGCAGACCATTCGATTCTTTTTATTCACCACACTTGCTTCTCATGCCCTTTTACTTTCACTAATTTTCAGCGAATGAGTGAAATAGGAAACCGAGAACAGGCACTCAAGTAAAATTTTGAATTTCAATGATTTTTGTTCCTTGGGAATTTTAAATCCCAGCTTTACAAGTTCTATTGGAGGAAAATGATACGATTACAAAAAAAAAACCTTTTGATTTCATTTTTCTATTCACTTCAATAAAATAGTTTTGGCATCACTTCTGTGACATTTGTTTTGTTTTTTTTTTTTTGGTTGAGCAACCATCGACCATCGTTGCCCGGTTTCGGTCCATCTCCATTCGGCAGCTAGCGGAAGATTTCGGAGCTGATCCCAGATTTCCCGGTAAATACAACAAAATATAAAAAAATTGCAGCAATGGATGCTCGCTCAACATTTCAAATCAGATAGTTTTTGTTTTGGTGAAAATATTTTTCAAGAAAGAAAAGGAACAACGAAGAAAAAATCCATTCAAATATCCTAGTGACGTTTTTTTCACAAAAAAAAAAAAGTCGGAAGTCCGAATTCGCCATTTCTTTAATTTTTTTTATAGATTTTGCATTATTCAATTCGCCTTACATTCGTGCAGTTTTCTTTCTCTGTCTCCAATTTTTTTTAAAGCAAAAAAGAGTAAAAACGAAGAAGACAAATAATACTTATTCTTTTTTTGCATGTGAATCGGTGTGTGACGTTTCTGACGCGACAAAACTTGAATAAGAAAATCTCGAGTCGAGTTGGACTCAACGAGAAAAAGCAAAATAAAAAATACCGAAAAATGTGTATAATTCACAGTTAAAACGAACGCAAAACATTAATTTAAAGAAAATTTCTTATTTGTACGGTTTTCTTCTGGTTTTCCTGTTCCGACTGCGTGTCGTTTGCTCATTCTGATAAGAGCAACGGGACAAACAATCTTTTTTTTTTCTTCTATACTTTTGCGTGCGGAATTTCTCTCGCAAATCAACATGTTTACCATTCGACAACAATAATTAAAACGGCAACAGCAACAACAACACCCAGAGGAAGCCACCATCTCATCTCATCATCCATCGTCGTCGTTGTCAAAGTCGTAGCTAGCTGCTGCCGCCTCCTCCGCCGATTGTGCAACATTTTCTTCATAATTTTTCGTGTTGTCAGCCAGCACATCAACAAATCAACTTCAAATCCTCGCAAAACGAATTAAATTATTTCGTGAATTTTTCTTAAGAATCAGTAACACTTTATCCCACAAAAAGAAGCAGCAGCAAATATGGTCAAGGAGAAGCCAAACTCAACTCGAATCTACGACAAGGATGGATTCCGAAGGCGTGCCGCATGCATTTGCGTTCGCTCCGACGCTGAAACGGAGGTGAGTCACAGTTCACCAAAGACCACCATCGAAGTGCTCTTGATTTGTTTCTTTTTTTTAAACATTTTTCTTACGAATTTGTTAAATTATTTCCGGAAGTAATTTACGTTTGCCATTTTGATTCCTGCCATGCTTGATATTAAATTTGCCATCTGGAAGATTTTTTTTTTTTAATTCATGTTTTCTGAGGTAAATTAAAAGTTTCTAGTAAATTTGTGTGAATGTGAAAAGTATTTCAAGAAAACATGCGGATTTGTCTTTAGCAGCTGTCAAAATGGTAATTTGACAGTCAGTGAACCCAATTCGCAGGCTGAGTGTGAATACCGGCCGGCGAATTGAAAATTAAAATTTGTATCTATCTACCCACACAAACTCAAGCTCCCCAAACTCCCAACACCTACACTACATCCATATCTACCTTCGTGCCTGAATGTGGTGCCAGGTGGATTGAAAAATATTTTGGAAAACTGGTAGGTACGAAACCAGTAACTGCATAATGGACTAGACTAATGGAGTGCATAAGAGGAAGCAATTCATGTTAAGGTCTCTATTTGGTTAAAGAACTTACTTGACAAAAAAAAAACTGGACAATTTACATTTCTAAGATTTAACTACCTATGTTGCGTCATTGTTCAAGGAAAATGATTCCCGTCCTTGAGAAGGCCATGCATGCTTTTGCTTTATTGATATAAGAAAGGGGTAGTTGCCATTGCTAACAGATTGTTCGAGTTAATTTGTCTGTATTTTTTTTGATACAGTTCTGGGGGGACTACAAATCCTGTAAAAAAAGAGTTAGTTTTTCACAAACAGTTACATAAAAACTATCGAGTTGTTTAGTGTGTCCGACCGAAGGTCGATTTTCAGCCGAAGCCGAAGCCGAATTATTAGGCTGAAAGAAAATCTTCGGCCGAAGCCGAAGCCGAAGCCGAAGCCGAAGCCGAAGCCTAAGGTTGAAAAAAGTCAAGAATTCTCCGTTCCAATTGGATAAAAATATTATTTTTATTAAAATTTATTGCTTAAAAAACATAAGACAAATAAAATAAAAATAACTAATAACTAATTAGTAATTATAAAGAAAAAAGAAATAAATAATTCATTTTTAGTAATAATTTTTATGATGGCACACATGTGTATTGAAATTTTTGAATACCTACCAAAGAAAAGATTGCAATCTTTTCTTCGTTATTCAAAAATTTCAAAAATTGAATTTTTTTCCGGCGCCTAGTACGATGCTCGATATAATAAACAGATTCTTCGGCTTCGGCCAAAACTTCGGCCTAAAATGCCGAAGCCGAAGGTTTGGCCGAATGTTGTTTTTTTGGCCGAATTCGGCCGAAGCCGAAGCTTCGGTCGGACACTAAAAATAACCCTTGTTTTCAGTACTGGTATTTTAGTTGCATAAAGGCTCATTGTAAAACGTGTTTCTAAATTGGTTCCTCATCTTAATTATTTTGGCTTATTACTGGGATCCATTTATGGAGGTTTAAGGATTCTTTATAAATTTAAAAAAGTTCATAAAAGCTGCACTTCATTGTGTTTCGACGGCAGGAGGACTCTTTCAAGCAAGTAATGCTTGTAAACTTAAAATTTATTGCGACCTAAATTGCATTCCATAACAACTTTAACTTTAATTTTCGTATAATTTTACCATTGGAAGAAAAAATTATATAACCGTATGTTATGCACCTATGTATATATTCTTGATAAAAAAGCAATTTCGTGTTTAATAGATAATGAGACGTTTAACCTTCATTGAGTGGTTTGATCAGTTGGGCCATTTCGTTGGTCTTTACAAAGAGTGTGTTTATGTTAAAATTTTAATAAACTATTCGAGCTGCGATGTGACGGAAGCTGAGAAATCTTTACATTGTTTTTGCTATTACTGATGTAGGTTGAAACTACCCTGGTTCGATCGGCGAGGAAACAGGTTGAATATTGAACCCTTAAACAGGATGAATGTAGCTGTAGCTGTTACTTTAGCAGAAAGTTTAAGATCGCTCAACTTCTTACCATACCATACCTTACCATGCATTTATTTTTACTAAAACTATTTTTTTGTAATTTTGAAAATGACAGGAGGAACTGGTACGAAACTAGACCAGCCCACATAACGTTTTTTTGTATTTTTTCTTTTATTTAAAAGCTGAGATTACCTTTAATAAACTATGTATTACTTAACCCTGCATAGAACATTTTGAGTATTAATAAGTTTTACATCGACGCAAGTACAATTTCAATATTTAAAAAAAAAAAAACATTTCTTTATTTTTTCAATGGAAGGTACCTACAAGTATTTATAGAAACCAAATTCAATAACTTTTCTGGCAATGTTTTTTGTGTACTATAACTTATGTATATTATAATTATTATTTAAAGATAATTGCAGAAGCTTATTCATCTAAATTCTTATTTTACAAAAACTCATAAAATGAGCACAAAACTAATTTAAAGAACATTTACGTCATTATCGAAAGAATGTTATTAGAATAAGTAAAGTTTATTAAAAATCGAATTTCCGTTACGGATTGTACCTAAATATGTAGTTATTGCAGAATCTTTAAAACGTCGTTTTTATATGGATCCTAATGTAGCATTTACTTGTGTTTTTTGTTCACCTGTAAGATTAAAAATATACTTAACAATTTTACATACATATTATGCCCACGATTGTCAGATTGAACAATAATAATGCTTCTGAAAAACACTTGTAGGGTGTACTATCAAGTTCAAGCTTAGCTCAAGATATATTGTTTCTATTTGCGTAATTGACGTGGTTCTAGTTTTGATTTTCGAAAAGTCAGCCATGTTTCTAATGATTGTGGTCAACGCATGGACGGACAGTTATGTAAAAACCTTTTTTGAAATTGATACAAGTGAATAGCATTGACATAAATAGTTGTCAAATAAATAACAAATAACTTTATTTTACCTTCAAGGTTCTTCTGGTGACATCCTCTCGGCGGCCTGAAATGTGGATTGTCCCAGGCGGTGGAGTTGAACCCGAAGAGGAACCTTCTGTAACTGCTGTCAGAGAAGTACTCGAAGAAGCTGGTGTTGTTGGAAAACTTGGACGATGTTTAGGTGTTTTCGAGGTAAATATTTATTACGTTTTGTTTTGACTTTTGCTTAATTAAAATTTGTTATTAAAATTCTCAGAATCGAGATCACATGCATCGTACGGAAGTTTTTGTCATGACCGTTACAAAGGAACTCGAAGAATGGGAAGACTCGCGAAGCATTGGCCGCAAACGTCAATGGTTTTCGGTCGATGATGCATTGGCTCAACTTGCTTTGCATAAACCTACACAACGGCACTATTTACAACAACTAAGGCATTCGAAGAACTCAACATCCTCACCTCCACCATCACCTACTACTGCGTGAAACTAAATGCCCAAAAATTAAATCTTAAAATATTTTGTTTTTCTTATTTTTTTTTTTCATACCTAAGCTGACAAAATTTCTTACACCGAAAAAAGGGCACGCGAACAACTGAAAAAAAAAAACTAATTAACTGAAAAAGCGAAAATAAATACATAAAACAAAATTTTAAACAAATACTTATTCTAGGCAAATGCTAGTATGCGAAAAAATATTCTCAATTTTCTACAACAAATCTATAAACAAAAATATTAAAATCTTTGTTTAATTTAACTTATATGAATGTATGCTAATAAAACAAATAAAGAAAAAAAAAAAAAAAAACACGAACACTTCCACTGATAAAACAAAAAAATATTTAAAAAAAAAACTACCACTCACATATAACTTAACAAATTAACACGTAATTTTTTTTTTTAATTTTAACGAGATTGTTTAAATAATTTTTGTTCTTAAATATTTGTTTATCTATGTTTTGACCTTGGAAGTAATCGTCGAGGTGACATAAATGTACCTCCAATATCCGAAAAAAAATTAATTTTCAGTGTACCAAACTCTCTATGTCGAAAAAATAAAGAGATCGAAACAAAATAATGAACTAATTTGTTAAGACTTCCTATTGTTACCCGAAAAAGAAACAAAATCAACAAAAAAAAATACAACACACGCCTTTCACGAAATCTGTTTCTTTTTATTTTATTTCAATACTCTTAAAGGGTCACGTTATGGAAAACTTTTTAATTTTCTTTTTTTTTAGATAATAGATATCCTAGATTAAGTCCTTCTAAAGGAAAACAAAAAAAAGGAATTATTATTCATTATTATAATTATTATACTATGATAAAACAAAAAAGAAACAGAAAACAACAGAAAAAATAATAAAAAAAAAAACTACAACACGAAAAAGTTTTTGTTTTTATAAGAAGTTGGAAATATTATACAAAAACAATATTTAAGGAGTATCTGTCCTCCAAATAATAGAAAAAATAACCAGAACAAAATGTATGTATCTAAGAAATTTGCTGATGCTACGAGCTACTAGCGATATAAATAATGGAAACTTATTTTGTAATTCGATTCGAAATTGTTATTAACATTTAAATATTTTTATCTAAGTTCTGCTTTTTGAATTGAAATTGGTTTTCAATTTAAGTCGAAATTATATTTTATGGTGAACGTTTTCGAAAATTTTAAAATCATTTCAAAGGACCATGGGCAAATTTAGTCCAGCTCCAATAAGAACAACCTTTATATCATATATAGGTACGTATTCATACACTAATTATCAGTTAACCGTTTGCATAGATTCGCTATGTGGCCGAAGTTATTTAATTTTTAGTAAAATAAGTTTCAGGTTTTCAAATATCTGTTTTCCTTTAATATTTTGTGGCTTCTTTACGTTAAATTATGTAAACTAATAAATACAACATTAATCAGTACATTATCAGTTAAGTTTTAGTCAAAATATATGTATATACATATGTCAGACGTCAGCGTAATGTTAATTTATTAGGTTATACGAAAAAATTTATTTGTTTACATTTTTTGTTATTTTCATGAAAACAAAGATTTATTGTGAAAATGGTTTGTTCACACCAATAAATAATATAACATTGATAAATACAACCATTAATTTCTTAATCATAATATCATTAACCACTGTTAAAAAAATAATATTTTACATATATCGGTACATGCAGGGCCCAAAGTTTATGACTTCTTAGAAAATGGTGTCTGATTGGGCAACAAACAACGGTATCCGGATCGACAACAAATAATGGCGTCTGGCTCGGCAACAAACAGTGGCTCAATATCCGATCTACTCTTACCTCACGCCATTTTTGTGTCTGTGAAGACGTAGCTTTGTTGATCTGTTTTTAAACTTCTACTACCTTGCTTTGATTTTGGGCCCTTAATTCTAGCGTTGTGATTTTGCTTAATTTTGGACTAATTTATTTATTTATCGGTTAAACTCTAATTTTTGTATTTAAAAAAATCAATTTTTTCGTATAATTTATTAAAAATATATATATTCTGACTAAAACTTAGCTGATAATGTACTGATTAATGTTTTATTTATTAGTTTACATAATTTAACGTAAAGTAAGCCACAAAATATTTAAGGAAATTAATGAAAACAGAGATTTGGAAACCTGAAACTTATTTTACTAAAAATTAAATAACTTCGGCTACACAGCGAATTTAGGCAAACGGTTAACTGATAAATTATGTATGAATGCGTACCGATATATGATATAAAGGTTGTTCTTATTCATACATTTTTGCCTATTGTCCTTTGTAAACATGATGAAATTACCATCAACTTTTATTTTTTTATTTATTTTATTTATAATAATAGTGAAATCACTTAGCATTACAACTATAAAAGATTTGAAGAAAATTGAATGATAATTTATGTTGTTGAAACTTGAAAAGACTTGGGGAGTGGTGTGCTCATCGAACCACATTTTCCGGATCCCTTTTCTCTGGTTTTGGATTAAAATAAATAAAAGAAATAAAAACTTGTTATTATTATAATTATCAAGGGTAGTGAAAGATTACTTTCACTAATAACACACAAATTCGAGAGAATATCAGTCTTATTGTGTTTGTTGTTTTATCAAAACGACACGGCTCTAGAAGCGACCTAAAGGCGGTGGCGTTATAGTTAAATCGAGCAAAAAATAAAAGTTGAATAGAGAAAACAGTTTATTTTGAGCGATAACACCGATCCCAGGTAAAATGTCAACATTCAATATTATAGACAATATTCTATGGTTCGGAGGAACATTGAATGGAAACTTTATTTGTACAAAGTTTAAGAGATGACATGGTTCTTTTTTCAGCCATTTCAAACTCTGGATTTTGGAGTTAAAACGCCAACCTTATAACGTTGGTATCGGGCAATGTCCATAATTTTCGTCTTCTTACATATCATTTACTCTCTTAGATTGACACATTTGTAGACTAAGACAAATAATATTGTATGTTTAAAAATTCCTTTTAAAAAGTTCTCTATAATTACGAACACCCTATTTTATTGAAAAACCATCTATGTATAACGTTTTTTTTTTTTAAATATTAATTAAAAAAGCTTTGATTAAGTTTTACCCAATAGCATGGGCCCATGGGGATTAAATTTTTTAAGTTGTATTTATTCCTACCACTGGATTAACACTCAAGATAATCCTTAATAAATATAAATAGGTTCGTTTCTTTTTTTTTTGCAGATTGGTGACAATAACTGAGTACTAACTAAATTGTCTTTATGGTCACCTTATCTAGTCTAATACCATAAATCAGAGTGTCTGATATCCACGTGATAATCTACCTAATCCTTAGTGCATACTACATTTTTGTTTCATAAATAGGCAAGCAAACGTCTCATTTGATTAGTTGGTTATTTTGAAATAAAAAATGAAGATCTTTATCGCGATCGCGTTGATAATAAGCACAGTTTCTGCCCATTCTGAATGGGAAAATATTTATCCACGCCATGTCGATGTCGATGGTCTTGTCAAGACTTTGCCACGGGGAAAAGTTTTTAATGGGCGCATCACAAATGGAGAAGCAGCTGCTGTAAAGCAATTTCCCTATCAGGTTGGATTAATGCTTCACATGAACGCTGGAAGAGCTTGGTGCGGAGGAACTTTAATTTCAAATCGTTGGGTCTTAACCGCCGCTCACTGTACTGATGGGTTATACATACTTTAATAAGATTAGATTTAAAGAATTTGGTCATATCTTTTGATATTTTCGATAATTTAGAATTAATGGTGTTGACGTATATTTGGGGGCTACAAATCGAACCGATAGGACTGAAGCCGGCCAACAAATTATTTTTGTTGGTAAAAAATACGTATTTGTGCATGAAAATTGGGACGCAAGTCAATTGGTTAATGACATTTCCGTCATAAAACTTCCAGTTCCAATTGAATTCAATGGTTTGTAGAAATAAAAACACTCGAACATTTTAAAGTTTTTTTGAGTTCTATTTTTTTCCTTTTTATTTTTTAGATTATATTCAACCAGCTAAATTACCGAAATTGGGAGAAACGGCGTTGTACACAGGCGAAAAAACTATCGCATCTGGATGGGGGAAGGATAGCGATTGTAAGACCAAACATTTATTTAAAATTATCAGAAGACTATTATTTAAAAAAAATTCAATTCTCAGCTGCCAGAGGTGCATCTGAAATCCTACGTTGGGTAGAAGTTCCAATCATGGATAACAGTGTATGCGATCGTTACTACATGGGATCTGTTAAGGATACAAATATTTGTATTAGCACAAAGGGGAAGAAATCGACATGCAATGGAGATTCTGGTGGTCCGTTAGTTTTGAACGATGGCAGCAATACTGTTATTGGTGCTACTTCATTTGGAATTGTTTTCGGTTGTGAAGTCGGATTCCCAGGTGTATTTACCAGAGTTACATCTTATTTGGATTGGATTAAGGAAAAAACTGGAATTTCGAATGAAGAAATTTAAAAGTTATTCTTATTATTAATAAATGCAGCACCATAACGTGGTGTTCAGTTAAATATAATTCCTAATTGTTTTTAATTTCAAAAATGGGAACTTTTATTGCTTGGGACTTTTTATCTTCAAAGTCTTAAATATACTTTCTCTTCCAAACATTTTTTGTAACAAATTTAAAATACAAAATATTTATGTAGGTATAATTTATAACATATAGACACATTCTGTTTTACAGTTCACCTGTTTTTTCGGTGAAGTTAAAAAAAAAAAGAAGAGTATTTGCGACTGCGGTAGCTCAGAATTTAAGCAGTTTGCTCGCAATCTTTCTTGGATTTTTTCATATTTTGGTAGAATCTAATTCAGTCCAAATATGAAATATAAGTTATAACAACCGAATTTAGATTTGATCTTTATTGTTTGAGAATTCAATTCAGAGTGACAAACGGTATTTTAAAAAACGATAAGTACTTATTTGAATTAACAAACAGAGATAGAAACATAATACGATATATTATTATAAATACATTAGATGCTGTCAAGTAAATAGATGAGAAGATGTGTTCGATGAGTGCGTTTGAAACTCCAACAATTTTGCGGTATAAATTTAATTTAAGTTTAAGTTAACTAAAGCTAGTTTCGTTTATTTCAACCTACCGGGCAAACACAGATTAGTTAAATTAATTTAAAAGGTTACTGTGGCGTATGCGTACTATTTTTTTTATGTGACTGCAGTTTTAAATTAATAATAAAAATTAGTAATTATTCATCTAAGTTTGTAATCAATAGTGTTTTATTTTGTGTTAAGTATAAATTTAAATACAACGTATTTATACGAGAGGAAAAATTGGGTTAGGGAGATTTCTTTGAACCCGTGTTTAGATACTTCGCATCAATTCATTTCTGAAGGATCATAGCTTAAAAGCTCTATGAATTCGAAATAAAATTAAAAAATTGTTAATTTCAAATAGTTATGTATATGCTCAAAGTACAAAAAATCGTTTTTTAGGGGGCACCATATTATTCAATTTTTTTACTTGGTCTCGATAAAACTGAAAAATCACTATGACCAAGTTAAATTAAATTGAAATTCGTTTAATCGTTTTTCGGAGGCAGTCAATTCTCGGAAAAGTTCTGTGCGAAAGTGTTTATATCCCCTTTCGAAAAGTTATTCCTCATCAATATATAATTCCAACTGCCTTGGCTGTATAATATCTACTCAAATTCTTTCAGTTTTATGAAGTATTTGATGAAAACAACATACTTATTCAATTACAAATGATAAGAAGAGAACCTAACTGTCTTTATCACAAATGTCAGCATTTTAGTATTCAAGTCAAGTAGAGCTTAGTGATAACATATTAATGTACCTTTCTTTATTTTAACTACTTTTTCGCTATAAAATGTAGAAATTCCGTTTTTATTTGATTTTATCATACAGTACAATGAAAAGTCTTATTGCGATCGGTTTTCTAGTGCATTTCTCAGGAGCTAATGAAATTGTTGATTGGAAAAATGTTCCACCGAGAAACGTTGACGATCGTATACAAATTAATCCTAATATCGAAGATGTTTCTTCCGAAGAAGGACGTATAACAAATGGAAAAGTTGCAGAGCCGAAACAGTTTCCTTATCAAGTTGGCTTGTTACTTAATACAGAAAATGGAAAATCATGGTGTGGAGGAACTCTTATTTCTGATCAATGGATTGTATCGGCAGCACATTGTGCTGAAGGGTTGGTTTTTTATGATGTGAAATTCTTTTTTATCAAAGAAATTTTTAACAATGGTCTTATATTTGCAGAGTATCAAGTGCTGATGTGTTTTTGGGAGCCACAAACCGGACTGATCGTTCTGAAGCTGGACAACAGATAGTTAAAGTTGAGAAAGACAATATTTTTGTCCATGAGGCGTGGGATCGAGAAAGATTGTTGAATGATATTTCACTTCTAAAACTTCCAACTGCCGTAGAATTGAGTGGTAGGTTTTGTGTTAGCCTTAAAGATTGAAATTGTCACTTCGAGTATAAAATATTTCCAGATTACATAAAACCAGCGAAACTACCACAATCTGGAGACACTTCTTCGTATCGAGGCGAGAAGGCAATAGCATCTGGATGGGGTCGTGATAGTGATTGTAAGCTTTTCTTAAGTCTTATACTCAA
The DNA here is from genome assembly GCA_951394125.1 of Epistrophe eligans. NCBI lineage: Eukaryota > Metazoa > Arthropoda > Insecta > Diptera > Syrphidae > Epistrophe > Epistrophe eligans. The sequence goes on from OX596029.1 coordinate 36,763,940, forward strand.
AGAAATAAGTTATGAAACTTTTGGTATAATTATCTTCTCGTTAAAGCTGCAAGAGGAGTCTCTGAAGTCCTTCGATGGATTGAAGTTCCCATAATGGCAAACAATTTGTGTAGCGTTTATTATATGGGAAATGTTAAGGATTCAAATGTTTGTATTAATACGAGAGGAAGGAAATCAACATGTAATGGTGATTCTGGTGGTCCGCTTGTTCTAGCTGATGGAAGTAATACACTTATTGGAGCAACGTCATATGGAATTGTGTTTGGATGTGAAGTTCAGTTCCCTGGGGTATTCACAAGGATAACATCTTATTTGGATTGGATAAATGAGAAGACTGGAAATTCTAGTAATTAATAGATTAACCCATCAAATTATGTCTATATGAGGTGTGGTCGTTAAATAAAAACACTCTTTTTTGAGAAATAATGGTACTACTAATAGAACCAATTAAAACAAAAAATTATATAAATTAAATTCAACGATGAATCATTTAAGCATATTTCAATATTTAAATAAAAATAAAAAAATTAAAATTGTATATTTTAAATGTATGTACAGTACATAAATATGTACTAATTTATTTAATTCGTATGTACAATAATACATTTACATTTAGATTCAGCTTATTTCTTACATATTTCGTTGAAAGTTTGTTCGCTTTAAATAAAAGAATACTACAAAAACCCACATCTCCGCTTAAGAAAACACAGCATTGATATTTTAGTTGATAAATGCATTCATTTTGAAGAATAAAATTAATTAAACAAATATTTGTTTTAATCTGTTTTGAGAAATTTCTATCTTTGTTTTTTTTTGTAATATCAATCAAATAAGGATGTCAGATTTTGACATGATTTAATCCATAATTCCGTATCAATTAAAAAACATAAACAAAGGATTGAATCCGAAGGAAAAATCAGCTCTCATTAAAATATTTTTAGGAACAAAAAGAGGTTGTTGGAAAATTTGAAGAAGTCTTCAAGTAAACACGAGGAAGTGATTAGAATTTATTTTATTTAATTGAGTTCTATTTGTGTAAATCCCCCCCTTCCTCCCTAATTTTATGTTCACATACATATTTTGTTTACATACATCTTATTTCCCTCCCATAAAAATTCACATTTCGAAATTAAACAATTTGAACCATGTTTTCACGAAATTTGTCAGGAAATTACATGCAAAGCTTACGAACATAAACACTGGAATTAATTCAAAGCAGAATCTATTGAAAATGTTAGCATTCGACGTATAAAGAACAGAAACAGAAAACAATAATAAAAAGTGATTAACGAGAACGACACAATCAAATTCAAAATGAAATGAGCTGAGCTTTCAAAAAAACACACTCTTTTTCTGTAATTCCATTTCGGCTGTAATGAAAAATCAGTATTATATCGGGTTTTTCAATAAGAGCGCTACAAAAGTTTTTTTAAATAAAACAAAAACGGTTTTAGATATCAATGAAATTCTTTATTTCTGTGAAAGTACGTTCAATGCCATTATGTATGGAACTCGATTTCTTTTGCATGGCCACCACGGGCACGCTTGCAGAAGTCCAGACGCTGAACCCAATTTTTGACGGTTTTCAAGCATAAATCGGCCGATACTGCTGCAATTTCACGTTCGATATTCGTACGAAGTTCATCAATCGTCGCTGGCTTGTTGGGATAGACCATAGACTTGACGTAGCCCCATACAGAAAATAGTCTAACGGCGTCAAATCGCACGACCGAGGTGGCCAAGCGACTGGACCATTTCGTGAGATAACACGTTCTCCAAACTTGGTTTCCAATAAATTGATTGTGACATTCGCTGTGTGGCTTGTGGCGCCGTCCTGTTGGAACCACATGTCCTCCAAGTCCATATCATCCAATTGGGGCCAAAAATATTCGGTTATCATTGAACGGTAGCGATCCCCATTCACAGTAACGTGCCGGTCTTGATCATCACGGAAGAAGTACGGCCCAATGAAGCCGCCGGCCCATAAACCACACAAAACCGTAATTTTTCCGGGATGCAATGATGACTCATGGAGTACGTGTAGATTGCTGCCTGACCAATACCGCATATTTTGTTTAGTGACGGAGCCATTCAGCCAGAAATGAGCCTCATCGCTGAAGATGATTTTTCGATGAAAATTCGCTCTTAACGTTGAGGCCACTGACTCCAAATTTCGGTAGTAAATTTTAATAATTTCGACTCGTTGTTGGCTCGTATATCTTTCCATCATGAAATGGCAAACCTTACTGAAGAGAAATGTCAAAAAAGCGGCAAGAAATATGGCGTCGTTTGCTGCCCCTGTTGCTCTACTTTTGTAGCGTCCCTTTTGAAAAACCCTTTATTTACTTCATTCATAAGTGGAGATGTTTTTCACCGCTAACTAAGAGGAATTGTTGTTTTATTTTAAATAAAATTATTTTTCAAGTGAATATTATTATCGTCCATATCTCATGAACTGACGTAACTGCTGTATTTAATATCTTGGGAAAACGCATATTTTATCTTTAGTTCTTCCTTAAACCATTAAATCGATCATTAAATTTAAAAATAGAAGCCCTGTAGTTTACAAAACAATAGGAAAAAAATATTTTTAACAACTAAGAAGCGTTTTTGTAAAATGTGAACAAAAAGTTACGCCAGTTTGGGAGATAGGGGACGATATGTACATACACATAAAAACGCATCTAATAATTAGATATACTGGAAAAAACGAACCAAAGAACCAAGGAGATCCTCTTTTACAAAAGGCCTCGATCATCACGCTACTATACCTACTGTTTGGGGCAGAAGCATTTAGATCTTATCAAGAACAACTAAAAATTTGGTTGCTTGTTTTTTGAGAGTAAGTAATTCGGACATTTCGTATCAATTGAGTATGGAGAGGAGAAGATTCGAACCAGTGATGCCAGACTTTAGGTGCAAGTTTTACCCCAATGATATATCCACAATTCTCCCACGAAAAAATAAATTAATAATTTTTTTCGTTTCGCATCAGCAGCATGAGCATAAAGAAAAATCCGTTTCCTTGTACTGCGAGAATCGAAAAATCCCTTTTATATAGACGTGAAATTCCCACAAAAGGGATATATCCCACGATCTAGCATCTCTGGATTCAACAACGACTTGTACAGTATAAAAAGAGAACTCAGAAAAGTGCAGTTTTCAGTATAATGCAGAACTACTTTTTTGATGTTCTCAGTTATCATAAAGCTTATTTTTGATTAAATCCTCGATTATTTTTTTAAAGAAAAACCAATACATACTTTATAGTGCAAGTGAAAATTGTAAGTGAAATAACGGGCGCTCTGATTGAATGTACGTACTTCTTTTTCAAATCTGTTTTCAGAGTAACTTCAAAAACACACAAAAACATACAATGCTATAAAAACCGGTAACGTTTATTTTTCAAATGAACAACGTGATTAAATTAGTTTGAAAAAAAAAAAATAATAAATTTATTTATGGCGTAAGCCCTGAAATTTCTTTTATCCAACTCAAAAATGAAGTGACACGTGAAAAACCAGAAGGATATCCTATTTCACATCCATAAGATGATCCATACGAAGTGACACCAATAAGTGTGTCAGTTCCTTCAAGAACAAGTGGACCACCTGAATCACCACTGCAAGTTGACTTATGGGTTTCCTTAGTGCCAATACAAATTTCTGAAGTTGGCCGACGTCCATAGAAGACTGCACATGCTGCGTTAGAAATTATTGAAGCATCAGTCCACTGAAGTGTTGGAGAAATGCCTATACTACCTTGGATAATAAAACGAAATGACTCAATAAAAAAAGAGTTTTTAAAAAATTTTTGAACACAAACTTACTATCACTCACAAGACCCCATCCAGAAATAATTCCTGTTTCTCCAGTGTACAATGGAGCATTACCATTAAATTTTGGCAAACTTGCAGGTTTAATGTAATCTAAAAATAAAAATAAAAACTTATTAAAACATAAAAGACTGCTTTTTCAATTACAGAACTTTACCCGAAAATGTCACTGGTTCAGGTAATCGTATCAAAGAAACATCATTGACAATTAAATTTGAATTATAATTTTTGTGTACAAACACATTACTAGAATTTCCATTAACAATTATTACAACTTCTCCGGTGTCTCCATTTGGTTTACTCCTTAAACCACCAAGGATAACTTGAATTTCAGATGCTCTATAAAGTTAGTGCAATAAACAATATCAAAAGATCTTCAACTAAATTACCGAGAGTCTTACCCTTTTGTACAATGTGCTGCAGTAATAATCCATCTAACTGAGAGCAAAGTTCCACCACACCAATAATTTCCATCAGAATGAGTAATCTGAAGACCTACCTGGTATGGAAATTGCTTGGCTGTTGCAGCTTGACCGTTTGTAATGCGACCTTCAAATAGATGACTTTTTCGCAATAACTCTCTACCAAATTTAGCATTAATATGTCTTGGATAGAAATCGCTTCTATTAAATGACCCAGCTACAGAAGCAATCAGTATATAAAGTAAGAATACAACGAAGTAATTCATGTTCTGCAAAGTTTTTAAACTGACTTATAGATAGAAATTTTTCAAATGCAATTCGTAGTTCTAGAGTATGATAATCTAAAGTGTTTATGTGTTTAATTGTTCAAGTGATTAATCAAAAGCACTCTAATAAAAATAATAGCATATATGTATTGACTTATTCAAGAGGTCTTATAAAGTTAACTTTTATCAATAATCCCGACAAATATATTGTATTTTTTCCAAACTACAATTGATTATGATTATTTTTGTAATTTAAGATTACTTTTCTGTAAAATAATTTAAACTTAAAATGAAAGATAATAAAATGGTACTTGATTAAATTCAGCTGCATCTAATTAGTAGGAGAATAATGAACAAAATATATTTGAATTTAAAATTTCGGAAGTGTTCGCATACCGAATTCATATTTGCTTTTAAAGTTTTCTTTTTTGAAATAAACCAGGAAACATTTTAGAAACGTTTCAGGGGAATCGCACAACTATTTTGGGTGAAAATAAGAATATATTGATATTGTTCCATAGATCTTGACTTCTTGAATACAAATTTGTGTAGAAAAAAATTACACCATCGACAAAATATATTGTCATCTCTCAACTTAAAATCGTTCATTATTTAGATTTCAAGATCGTTCTTCTATTAATTTTATCGATTAAGATGATAATAAAAAAAGACTTTAAATTTAAGTGAAACTAATTACTAAAATTATTACGTGCTCCCTTTTTAATAGATACTACTAATCACTTTCCTTTTCAAGACCACAAGATGAGTTGTATTTATATGTACAAATATCTTTGATGGCATTATTACTTTAACTTTAGAATAATGTTTCGGCTGCTTAGATTTGTAAATAGTTTATCAGCGATACTTAAATTATGTGCATATTTAATTTGGAAAAAGTCATTAAGTCAAAATTAATGCTTAACAGATTATGAACATATTTACAATGAAGCAGTGATAGATGCAGGATTTGGTCTAAAGGCAGGAACGGAGGGGTCATAACACGGTCCAATAACAGTCAACTGCACTTAACTTCTATACGGAAAAAATAAAGGTATATTTTTGATTTTCTTTAAAAAAAATTGTTTTATGTTAATAACTTCTTGGATTGAAATTTTTAGACTAATGTGGACCGATTTTGATCAAACTTTAACCCATATTTTTGTAAAAATTTTTAGATTGACAATTTACTTTTTTTCCAGTCATTAAATTTAATTTTCTTAAAATGAAACTAAAAAATACTGAATTTTTATTTTACTGTTTTGCGAAAACAGTCAAGCTTAAAACACCACAACTGAAAATCTAATGATGCAGGAATTAAGTGCTAATTTAGTACCGCAATCTTAGCTTGGAACTAAAAACCCTTCCTCCTCAAACCTGTGGTGTTTCCAGCTTGACGTCAAGCTAGGAACATCACATCTCCAAACGCAATATTTAAAAAAAAACTAATGATGGGAGAATTCAGTGCTATTTTGGTGATCGTAATTTCACGAAACTTCAAATTATATATTCCTTGAAATTTAGTACCGAAAATAAAAAGTCATGGAGGCTTTCTGTACTAAATCATTAAAAAAAATACAAATTAGATGAAGAATAAGTTAATTAGAAAAAATAAACAGTTTCGCCCTTCTACTTCCACTGGTTCGATTTTCAATGCTCCTACACTAACCCTCTTATCTGTGGTGTTTGACTTAAAAATTATTAAGTTTAATTAAATTCAGACAAATTAAATACAGGAGCAGGTTTTAACCAGTACGACATATAGTATAATAAGCATACATTTTCAAAAGTCTTCACAAAATATAAAAAAACATTAAATAAACAATTTATTGCCATTTTATAGTAATTTGTTTCTTATCTCAAAAATTAAGTAAATAACACTAATTTAGGTATATGTTGTTTTTTTTGCCAGTACTTATTTGCTAAGTAAATAATTCCGCGCGTTCATCATTCACATGACAATTTGCATCTGAAAATTCAGATTTCTCAATTTTTCAAGCTTTTGATTGGTCAACTGTCAGATAATTCTAAAAGTCATCTAACTTTTTATGACAGCTGCCCAATCAGAAGCCAGAAAAATTCAGAAATCTGAATTTTCAAATGTAAATTGTAATGTGTTGAACGCGCAGATTTTCATGTAAAACACAATCACAATCCCAATTAGTTAACAGTGACAAACATTTCCTCTTATAAATTAAGCGGTTATAATACTTTGTTTTTATTAAAGTCGAAATGAGGTAGTTTCAAAATTTACAGAGTTTTCATCTCAAATCATTTAAATTTGATTTGGATGTTAGTCGCTTATTTTTGTTTTAACTTTTTCCGTGTCTGTCCTTTATATATCGAATTTTGGTATTTTTAATGGATTCCGATGTTGAATGGATCCCATTATTTGTATGAGAAATAAGATGATTTAGAAAAAAACTTGGAAATTTACTACGAAATTATAACTTCTTATTTTGTCAATTTACTCAAAAATTCATTATTTTGACATATGATAAACAATAAACAAAATGTCTGAGCCGAAAAGGAGGTAGACTAGACACCCCTACCATGTTCTGCTTTTCCATCGAAATTGGTTTTTAATTTTACTCGGAATAAATTTGTATGTTCTACAATTTGTTCGTTTTCGAAAATTTCGCAATTATTTTGAACTGTTAAAATTGAGGGTGCGTTCATTTTTATTTGTTTTAAGAATTAAAAATACTTTACACTGGGGAGTGCAAGTTTAAATGGATATAATAGATATTATTGGCAATTTTTAAAATGAATATATGTATTCTCATTTTTGAAATTGTATTTCACATTAAGCATTTCGAACGAGATGTAGAAAACAAAATACACTTTCATCATATGAATTCACAATTTAATTCACATGAATGGAAATTTGCATTAATTTTTCTTATAACTTTTATTGTTTTTATTGACTGGGTTGTAGACCTTCATAGCGTTTAATTACATTCAAAACTTCTTTAAATTTTCTAATAATACTTTCTTGTTGCTAAAAATTAATTAATGAAGGCAGAATATTTTTTCTTTGTATTTAATCCGCTCATGATTTGTCTCTTTTTTTTGTTATGAATTATTTAAGAAATTATAAATTATTGTGAAAACCAATCAAATAAAAAAGCCTTCTTTATTTAATTGCAATATTTATGAAATAAGAATGTCTGTAGTAAATTAAATATGGTTCAAGGTGTGCAATACTACAATTAGTCCCAACTGGACATTCCTTAAAAAAATCCATTCAACAAAAAAGAAGACCAACCAAGAGTGGATTAAATCCGAATAAACATTCTGTTTTCAAAAAAATATTAGCAAAAAGAACAAATTTGAAGTAAATACGTCGATAAGTGAGTGCATCTTATAGTTCTTCAACTCAGTCAATAAAAATAATAAAAGTTATAATTATAAGTAGTACCCCGTGGCGTAATGTTTAGTGCCAAAACAGAAATGATTTTCACCGGTTACTGCCCCTTTCGAGGAATTGAAAAATCCTCTAAGAGTATCTCCTATCATGAAAAATGCTTCTCACCCTAGCCGTTCGGATCGAGCTGACGCTAAGCCGTCAAAGCGCTAAAAATTGTAAATTATACCATGTATAATGAAAAATTGTATCCCAATAAATGAATTTACTTACTTACTTACTCCCTAGCCGTTCGGTTTCGACAGAAAATTGCAGGTCCCCTCTATTACTGCCAATAACACGCACACAGAAATAGTTGAGAGTTGTAAGTCACTAGGCCCTGGTTCTAAACGAGCTGTCGCACCGACCAATTTATTTATTTATATTTTTTTTTTATAATTATATAAATTTATTTTATTTTATTGAGTTCTATCTGAATTTCCTCTCTTTTCTTTGTTATTACATTTTATTTATTTGAATCATTGTCAAAAGGATGAATTTGTGAATGAATTGACGAAATTCATCAAAAATAATATTTTGGGAGCACCGTTTTATATTCGCTTTAATTTCTAAGTGGAGATATAGTTGCATAACTAAGCAAAATTGTTGTTGTGTTTTACATTGCAAATATTTTTTTAAACGAATTATGTACATATATATATGCACCTATGCAAATATGCACCTAATATCTCCGAGGGTAGGCACAACTTATGTGGATATTTACTAAACAGTCCTAAAATTTTATACGATAAATATTAAATGTTAAAAATTAAATGTTAATAATTTTTAACATTTAATATTTATTTATTAAATGTTAATAATTTTTAACATTTAATATTTATCCTATAAAATTTTACGACTGTTGATGATGTCAATTAACAATAAGATAAAGTTTTCATGCACTTTATCTTGGGTTATATTTAACATTTCTTTACAATATAATATTTTCAGTTGCATGATTTTCAGATTTTGCAATAAGTTTCTTTATAGATTCTCGAAATAACATACCTACTGTCAGCTTCACCACAGCTTCTTGGATTGAAATCTATTTGGTTGTATGTATGAGATTATAATAATTTTGAAAATGTTAGAAATTTCTTAGAGATGGCTATTTTATGATCCTATGATTCTCCTCGAATTTTAACGGCTATTATATTAATTTATCATTTCACGGACCATCATATATATGCATATCTTATCTATGTTAAAAGTTGCATGATTGAATAAGTCTGCACGTTAAGAATGAATTATTATTTCTAAATTATTTGAAACAAAATTAATTTTCTAACAGACATGTCTTACCGTAATTTAACCAAATCAGACTTCTAACTCAATCTTTAGATAACTCTCAGAGGATAAATCTTTTGAATTCCCCATATAAATCGTTTAAAAACCACAACAAAAAAACAAGTTTGGTATATATTTATAAATCGGAAGCATCATCATAACACAACGCATTGACATAACCTACCCAACCCCAATTGCGATTAGGTATAGGTATGGAGAGATATGGTATTTTTATAAACACAGTAGAGGTACTTTTTAATCTTACCATGGGAATATACCCTTTTTAACCCTCAAAGCCCCCCAACTCTATGTTATTCTTTTCTACCGATTTAATCTTTATATATTTATGCCATCCTTACTTACAAAAAAAGCAAATATCCTTTGGCGGAAACCAAAGAAGTCCCTTGAAACTGTTTTGAATATGATTCTTTTTTTTTATGCTATGATGATGTCCTGACTTCTTTAATATACATTGCCATACTATATCTACTATATATAACTATGCCAGCCTTGCATGATGGTGGTTTTGCTTTTAGATTTTCTGCTCATTTCAATGTCGTCTCTCTTTTCGTCTCTCGATATTATGCCCCAAGGACAATCCATCCGTTTTTAATGAAAAACACAAGAAACTCATTTGCTTTTCAGTACAGAAAGTAGAGGTATATAGATAGTAGATTTTATGGAACACTATAATACATATATACGAATTGGTGGTGGTTTGAGAGCTTCAAAAGCAAGTAAATTCTAAGCTCAGAAGGCAAATTAGACGGGACACGGCATACAGCGTCTTGGGAATGAATGAGGGTTTTTTTTATATATGAATTTTCACGGTATGAAATTATATGTCCTTTTTTGTCCCTTTTGATTTTTACTTTTTTTTTTTCTTTTTCATTAAATCTTTCGTTCAACGCCATAAAGTATTATTTTGTTGGTAAATATTTTAAGTCGATTTTAAAGATGATTTTATGAGATGTTCTGTCCTTAAGTTGTACTGCATTTAATACAATGATGAAAAGGCGGCAATTAATCATTTGGTCAAGCTTGCAGAGATAGAAATTATAAATAGGTTTGTTCTATAGATGGGGAAGTTTACATTATTTATTAAATTAAGTCACAATCCTAAATTGTTGAATATAAAAAAATGGAATAACAATACCTACTTAGAGGGTAGACGCACACTTTCAGCAACTACTGCAATATTTTCCGTTAGAGCACATAGGAAAAAACAAGGGAATGGACATAATGTGTAACAGTTTTGTTTATATTTAAAAGTACTGTTTATACGGCTTTCCAGGCCTAGGGCACTCACACGGGAAAACATAATCTAAGGAACATAGTTCACTTACAAACTAGATTATATAGCAGCAGCAGTTTGTGAACTAGTTCAACCGAAATTTCTATTCGAAAGCTCATTTTTTTTTATTTTGAAAATATGTGATTTTCTGTGCATTGCTGTGAATTTTAGTCCTTTGTCGTCTCAAAAAAATTCGAAGTTTTTTACAAAAGAGAGGTAAAAAATATCCAATATCTGTGATTTCCTGTCCAAGTAATTTCTTTTCATGCAAAAATTCACAGTTCAGCGAAATGTCAGTATGAGTCCTGTTGTGCAATGTGCATGTCATTCACAATAACTTTGCAGTATTTCCCAACGTTGTTCAAGTGCTAATTGATCTATTTCGGTACGGTGGAAATAAAATCTTCTGAAAACATTTTTTAATATATTTAAGTGTTCATGCGTATCAAAGGGCATTTTTCTTTTTTACTTCAGAGCAGAGCCTAAACTGTCAAAAAAAAATCGTGTTTGGTTTTTAGCTCTGAGCATTCAGAGCTCCAATTTTGTTTTTCTTTTTTCGCTCTGAAAATTTTCAGACTTGTTCAGAGCATATTCAGAGCGCGCTCTATGACCTCAGAATAAATTGATAGAGGCAGACGGAGTTGAATAGCTGAACAAAAATTTGACAAGTGGAAAAAAAAACATCAAAACAGTAAAAATGCCGGAAATAAATAAATCTGAACTATCAGAGCAGAGCACGCTCAGTTCAGAAATCGCTCAGAGTATGTCCGGAGTGTTCAGACTCTGTTCAGAGCTCTACTCTGAACTAAAAAAGAAAAACGCCCAAAGTGTTCTTCCGGACATGGACTTATATACCAATCGGAAAGGCCATAAGTTTCTGTCAAATGTCAGAGCGCATATACGAGCTGTCAGTGTCCAAATAATAGATATACACCAGAAACCCAGATTCTAATGACAGCTTGATGACATAAAACTGTTTTAATTAGACCCTTATATTGATTTAATAACTTCTAAGTAAGGGAGAATTTTTTATTAGAGGTTAACTAAATGTAAGTATAAGAATCTTTTGCCGAAAGAAATATGCGGTTTATTTAGTAAGTTTGAATTACATATATTAATTATATATTTATTTATTATTTTATTTTCAAAAAAATACAATATAATTAAATGTATAAAATGTGAGCAAATTTGTATTTAATTTTATTAAGTTTAAAGCAATTTTTGTAGATATTGCCCATCACACAACATGAGGTATAAAACACCAAGAAAAAAAAATTAATTCAGTAAACTTTTGCGGTCTTCAAATTATTTTTACAATCATCACACTGATTGTAACATCGAATCATATTTCACAACACGTCAAGACATTCCAGCTTTTTATATACCTACACCGCCCTACCCAGGAAAAAGAGTGTTCATTTGAAAATCACTTTTCCACCTCTGAGCAATATGCTGACTATTAGGGTGCGTGAAACCGCAATCTATAAAGCCGCCTCTTAATCACCCAAAGAGTTTAGTTTTTCTGCACCACTTGAAGACTTCAGCCAGACATCATTCAGACAGTAGAGACGAAGCCAACAACGTTATATATACCGTTGATACGATAAAGTAAAATGACGGTAATCTCAATCTATGATGTCACACTCTGGTGCTTTGTAATCAGAGCCACAGAGTGTGTCGACTGGACGAAAGTGAAGCCCATGCAAATGGTGGCCATGTATTCAACGGAGGGTCAACCTATAGTATTTAATCTTGAAAGTGAACGTTTACAAATGGATTTGCTGCCAGGAGGTTCGGATGCCATGGAAAGGATATTCGGAGGAACTGTGGCAAAGCCAAATGCATTTCCCTATCAGGCCGGAATGATGTTACAACGAGCCCAAGGACTTTATTGGTGCGGTGGTTCGTTGATTTCCGATGAATATATTCTCACTGCGGCACATTGTGTGGATGCGTATGTATATATAGGGAAAGGATTTAGACCATCATGAACTTACCTTAATCACGACTCTTTAATGGTTCACAGAGTGCGGAGGGCTTTGATATTTCTCGGTGCACAGGAGATTCGTAATCGAGACGAGGAAGGTCAGAAACGTATAGAAGTTACGAAGAGAAATTTTCTAGTTCACCCCGAATGGAATGCCCGGCGATTAAGGAACGATATAGCCTTGGTCAAGCTCCCTGAGCCTATTACATTCACAGGTGAGTGAGTTGAGCATAAATAGGGAGGCATTCGAGTCATGAACATTGTTTGAATTCAGACCTTTTTCCACTCACTGTACATGATTGTTTTAGACCGAATCCAACCGATAGCTTTGCCACGACGAAGTTACGAATACAAGGACTTTAACGAGAAATTAGCCATTGCTTCGGGTTGGGGACGTTATGCAACCGGAGTGCATGCAATAAGTAACACATTACGTTACGTGAGGCTTAGAATCATCGAAGGTGGAACGTGTTCTCGAAGCTTTCCGCTTACCTACCAGTCGACAAATATTTGCACAAGTGGCTTGAATGGGAGGAGCACATGTCATGGAGATTCTGGAGGCCCGTTGGTTGTGCGAAAAAAATCCTCGAAGATGAGGATTTTAATTGGGTTAACTTCGTTTGGAAGCGTTTTTGGGTGTGATAAAGGTTATCCAGCAGCCTATACAAAGATTGTGTCGTATTTAGATTGGATATTGGATGAAACAGGTATTGAAAATGAATATCAGTCATCTCATGAGGAAACAAACATTCGGGGTAGTGGAGAGTTGGTTGATTCAGCGCAGGGATTTAGCTATTTCTATTAATAGGTGGAATTTTTTTATTTTGCCTCAATAAAAAATATCAGTAAAAATATTTCTTTTTTTTTTAATTTTTTGACAAAATAAAAGGATTCTTTTTGGTAAGCCAAGATGGAGACCTTCAAATGAACTTGAAAATTTGTAAGATATTTAGAGCAGCGTACCTAAAGTTGGCAAGGCTAGGTCCTATAAAAAATTGCTCTAATTGGACAAAAAAAATATGCGAGTGCTGGGACTCAAGGTTAAGATGCGTAAACATAAACGTTCGCCCGAGTGCCAGATTTAGGTTTACATATCGTACCATGTACGTATGAGACGTGACGTCCCACACGTAACGTGCTGCACGTAAGCATAGCATAGATGTTTACAAATAAAAAAAAAACAGTTGGAAAGATGAAACAAAAACACTTAACGTTATAATACGCTATAACGTAACACATCGTAACGTTAACGTATAAGGAAACATAATAGATATAATGTAAATTCGTTTTCAAATATTAATTTGTTTATTCAATCAATATGAATTTTATACAATAATTTACTTGTTGACAACACCACTGTGCTTTTGGATCCAATCCAAGTATGAAGTCACACGGGTGAATACACCTGGCCATCCTTTCTCACAGCCCAAGGCGATACCAAATGAAGTAGCTCCAATAACAGTGTTGCTTCCATCGGCCAAAACAAGTGGACCACCAGAATCACCATTGCAGGTGGATTTAGCTCCCTTGGTGCTAATACAAACATGGGTTTCCTTTACAGATCCTCCAAAATATGGACTGCAAGCTGAATTGGTCATGATTGGAACCTCAACCCAACGGAGTTTATCAGTGGCGGCAGATGCAGCTTTGATGGTAAAAGTTTAATTAAAATTATATTCAATTAAAACCTGCTGAAAAATAATTAAAAAGTTTTTGACTTACAGTCGGTGATCTTTCCCCAACCAGAAGCGATAGCTTTGACTCCAGCATAATTGGAGTATTTTCCATTCATCTTTGGTAATGTAGCGGGCCTGATGTAAGCTAAATTCAAACAGAAAACATTCGAATTGGAAATAAATGACATTAACTGAAATTAAACTCACCACTCAACGAAACTGGAGATGGCAATTTGATCAAAGAAATATCATTCTGTAAGGTGCTGGGATTCCAATTCTCATGAACAATGACATCTTTTTTGTCAACGCGGATGATCTTCTGACCGGGTTCCTTGCGGTTGGTACGATCTGTAGCTCCAAGATACACATCAACAGAGTTGATTCTAAAAAACAATTTTTTCAATCAAACACAATCTTATTTTGCCTACGAGATATTAATAGTAAAGTTAACTTACGAGTCAGTACAATGAGCAGCAGTAAGAACCCAACGGTTTGAAATCAAAGTTCCACCACACCAAGCTGAACCTTTAGACAAATGCAACATAAGACCAGCTTGATATGGGAATTGTTTAGGAGCAGCAAGGTTTCCATTTGTGATGCGACTATGATCGTCCGAACGAAGAGCTGGGATCATATGATCCACGTTCATTGGAACGACTTCATTCCAATCCAAAGCTACGACAGAAGCTACACAAAGAGTTAAAGCAATCAAGAACTTCATTGTGAAAAATGTAAGTTACTACTAATGATTTGATGTAATTTCTTGAACATATTTATACTTAGCAAAGAAGCACTTCAATATGCTTGTTAACTTGTTGAAAATTAATATTTGAAGTGTAAATGCTTAAGTTTCAAAAGTATCCAGACGCATTCCAATTATTTTTTTTTTAAACCACTTAAATTCATATATTTTGTTCCTTATCTATGCTTCTAAAATATAATCTAACAAAAGACGTATAATTATTGCAGAATAGAAATGGCAGTAGATTGTAGGCTTAGCTGATGCGCTGAAGAAAGTACTTAATGCAGTAAAATCTATGTTTCCGAAGCCGCTAGGAAGACATTTCCGAAGATAAACATACAAATTTTCGTATATTGTAAATCTTAAATGGCGCCCAACAAATAATTTGATCATTCATTCTTATTTTAATAAACAGATAGTAATTGGATTTATTCAAAATATTCATAAAATTTATTCCAGAAGAAGACTTTATAATAATATTTAAAGTTTCATAAATTATTGATAGGTGAAGTTTCTTAATTTAATGATACTTGATTGCGCCATACAAATATCTCTAGTTTTGATTTGTAGTTTATACACTGTTGGAACATGCTTGACAAATATAGCTTGAAATTTTTGGTAAGTTTATCAATTTAAATTCTAATTGCATGGCATTATAAAGTAAAAGGAATGGATAAATAGAAAAGAAAAGTTATGAAATAGTCGAACTGATCTTCAACTAAAAATAAAGGAAGCCTATTTATAAAATTTATCAAGGATATAGCATCTCGCGGCGTAACGAATAATATACTGACTATCGCGTCGGAGGTCTGGTGATCGAATCTCTGCCTATTTCCCCTATAAACAAAATATTTTGTTCAGGGCTAAGGGGTGTCATATTCTCCAAGGAAATCTATTTGCATATATGTAAGTGTTTATCTTCTTTAAGATTCGACAGAAAATTGTAGGTCCTCTCTAAGTTACTAGCCCTGGTTATCGCAACCAAATAATAAAATTTAATGTAATTTATAGAATTGTAAATGACTTAAGTGGCGCCCAATAAAAGCGTATATTGCCGTTTTGAACACTTTTTGTTTGGGCTCAAATATTTAAAATAAAATGTTTTGATTATACTTGAACTAACAAAATTTTATCACATACAAGTATGGCAGACCTATGAACTTTATATACATAAACAAGAAAAATTCTTTTTTTCTTTAAATTTAATTATTAGGTATTTATATTTTTTCTGTATGGTAACATGTCAACTTAAAAAATTAGTAAGTACTCAAGCGCTTCTTAGGAGCTCGTGCCGAAGACGATTTAAACGTCTGCGTATGCACTTATGTAGCCTGATACTTGAAATGAAGTACTGGAAGATATAAATACGTATATGAACTTCACTTGTGTTGTTACATCATTTGAGATTATTTTAATTTTTAAGAACCTATACTCAACTGGGAATAATCTTTAAATCAACAAAAAATATACATGAGGATTAAATTATTTACCCTTTAATACTTTATAAATATTCCAATTTCTTTTGAAAAAGTCATCAGTATATCGTTTAAAAATGAAATTATTAGTTTTTGTGCTGTGTGTTGCTTCTGTGGCAGCTACAATTGATTGGGAAACAATTGTCCCCGTTGATGGTGATCAAGGAATTTCTTCTATACCAGAGAAAGCCACAGCAGAAGGACGTATTACTAATGGCCTAATTGCAGAACCTATGCAATTCCCTTATCAAGTTGGTCTAATGTTACATTTGCAAAAAGCCTCAGCTTGGTGTGGTGGTACTTTGATATCGAATCAATGGGTTCTGACTGCCGCTCATTGTACTGATTCGTATGTAAGATCAAAATAATTTATTTTATTTAAATAATTTATTAACTACTTTTTTAGAATTGTCTCGGTCGATGTGTACCTTGGAGCTTTTGATCGTACAAATCGTTACGAACAAGGTCAACAAATCATACGTGTCAGCAGCAGGAATATTATTATTCATGAGCATTGGAATCCAAGCTCTGTTCAAAATGATATCTCGTTGATCAAATTACCATATCCTGTAGCATTCAATCGTATGCAATAGATATTTCTATATATATGTACTTATGTAGTTTCAAGAATTTTGCTGATCAGATTGAATTTTGTTTTACTTTCAGAATACATCCAACCTGCTAAGTTGCCTAAATTGAGTGGCAGTTATTCAAGTTATTTAGGTGTCAATGCCATTGCTTCAGGTTGGGGACGCATCAGTGACAGTAAGTTAAAAAAAAATCTAGTTTTTCTAAAAATACACTCCTGTTTAATTTCACTGAAGTTAGATATTTAGCCAGTTCAGGTTTCTCAGGCTTAATTTACAAAGAAGAGATGGAGAGTGCTTTTGACTTCTAACGGAGAAATCTTGATCAGGTTTCTCCTTCTCCTCAATGAAGCTGACAGAAGTTTGTTTAGAGAGATCTCAGAAACGTGAGAAACACCCCGTGAAACGGGGTGAAGCCATTTTGACACAAAACTTAATATTAATATATTTCCAGCTGCATCTAGTTCGACTGATAAACTTCGTTGGGTTCAAGTTCCAATAATTGACAATTCTGCTTGCATTGCCTACTTTGGTGGATCAGTTAGGGATACCAATATTTGCATCAATACCATGGGTTCTAAGTCCACTTGCAAAGGTGACTCCGGTGGTCCACTAGTATTAGCTGATGGAAGTAAAACTATCATTGGATTGACATCATTCGGTATTAAGCTTGGATGCGAAAAAGGATGGCCAAGTGTATTTACTCGAGTAACATCTTATTTAATTTGGATCGCTCAGAACACTGGTGTCGCTAATATCTAAATAATAAATTGTTATGATGATGTACAAGTTTTTAGTAGTTTTTTTTTTGTATTTAAATAAATTGAATTATACCATTATAAAGAATTTGAGCTCTTCCATAGATAGGTCCTTAGACTGCTTTTAGACGACTACAATTTTTAACGGCCTTTTTCTTTTGAGTTTCTTTCGGATTGCAACATCCATTTAAACGCTGCAAATTTTAATAGCTGCAATTTTTGTTAAATGAGAAGGAAACATCTCTTCACACTCTTTACTCCGCTTGTGTCTCAAACAATAGGAAAAAGCACAAAGAAGAAAGAGTGATAACTCTGCAATTATTTAAACCTCTGCAACTTTGTTTACCCCGGCCACCGCATACGTCCCCTGCCAACGTGCTTAAAAATTGCATGGGATAATTGCAGCGTTTAAAAGCAGTCTTATACTAAACGAATATTACCGAAGAAATTTCCTCTGAAATTAATAAACCAAAATTCCATCCATGGTTCTATGGTACTTTGAGAAATGGTTTTACTATACAAAAATTTCTTCTTATACAGAAGAATTGCTATTTTTACTAACTTTAGGGAAAAAATAAAGTTATTATTGCGTTACGGCGTTTTTTAAATTCAGTACAATATAATCCAAGAAATGAATTCGATTGGAATTTGAATTTAAAAAAGAGGAAAATAATTTTTTTTTGGTATTGTTTTTGCTTAGATTTTTGCTTTATTCAAATTAAATTCATTGTTACAGACATGATACATAATATGCATTAAATATAAATTATATTTATTTTAACCTTTTAACAATACTGCTAACCCATTCTATTAAAAAAACTACAGTTGAAATTGCCAATCCAATTGCCAAATATTTCCAGGCAAATTTCAAATGATGTATTGTTAATGGCTTATGTGATTCTTCAATGTTTCGAACATCAGATATATTTGCTCCGAGCCGAAAACCTGCAGCTTTTGCTTGGAACAGAACATCTGAATCCCACTTCTGAATCAAACCAGTCTGACTTATTTCAATAATAAAATCGTTTAAAATTTCCTTAAATTGTGAATGAAATGCTAACAAAAATCCAATTTGGTAGCTATTTATTATTTCTCGAGCTCTTCGAAATAAGTTCTTCTTAAACAATGACTGAAAATCAATTAAGAATTTACTTCGATCAGCTTCTAAAATGTAGGCGAAACTAGTGTTTTCCATTGAAGTTAATTGTTTAATAAATTCAATAGTATCAGTTGGAACAACAATCTTATCTAAGCCTTTTGGATAAACATCATTTCTAACTCTTTCCCATGCAATTTCTGATATCATAACGGGAATATTGTTATCGTCTAGATCTTGAATGGTATCATATTGCTTTATTTTAATGTAAGCTGTTAAAAACGATTGAAAGTAACTTCCGTATAATCTTTCAAAAATAAATCCAAAGAGAATGACAAACAAGTGAAAACGATAATTAGAAACTATTGATTTCCCTGAAGAGGAACTCAGCAATGTTAGATAGGTTTTACTAAAACTACTCCAAGTGTCTAATTTTGATTTTGTCAACCAGTTAAGGAAAATTTCGGAAATAGTTATGAAGATAACTGTTAGTCCAATCCACAGCCATACAATTGGTTTAAATGGTCTCTGGAAGTACTCAACCGGATCCAAATATCCATTGCATGGTACCATTATAATCATTTCTTCAACTTCAACCGGATAAGTGATGTCAAGATTACTCTGTCGGTAAAATGCACTCATGCTTATATCGATTTCATTATTTACAGTGGCATTAATAACATGATACATAAAGAATTTTTTTGAGCTGTTGATCAATATTTCCCTGAAGGTTGCATTATGCCTTTTCAAAAAGTGCAAAAATATTTGACCGAATCGTCCTCCGATGCGTTTTTGTCCATTTTTGTTTGGATACCAAAAAGCCCTTGGTCGATCAAGCTGGACAGTTGTTCGTAAAGCAAAACCATTAAGATTCTTCAATGCATCCGGAAGATGGTCATTTTCGTCAAGTTTGTGTATTGGTTTTTCAGCAAATGGAAGGTATGCATAAGATGAGGTGTTGTCAAGTATTCCAAAGATTCTTGTGAACTTACTTTCACCAAAAAATGAAAAGTATTGTTGCAAAGTGTCCAGAGATTTGGCTGAAATGATGACAAATTTTCTTACTTGAAGGCTTTCGAAGAGATTTTTCAGCAATTTCAAATAGGTGTGATGGTCCTTATCGGAATGATGTTGAAAAACGATAATAACACTCGTACACTGTCTAAATCCTTCTGTAAAATCAGCGTTAAAAGTCGATATTGGTATGGAGACTTCATTCTTCACAAAGTCAGATAAAAATTCTTCGTTATTTCCTATGTAATACACCGTTGTTGAATCACTTATTCCATGAACTCTGTCAATCAGTTGACGAAGTTTAGTGTTATTACCAAGAATACTTGTAATGAGCAATATAAATATTATAGATTTAAAAATAAGCATTTTTCTATCCGAATAAATTGAAATGTAAAATATTACTGAAGAGGATTTTTCGTAATGCAAAAGCTGCAAGTTATTCGAATATAATATTATGGACTATTGATTTTTTAAGTAATTTTTACCATTTGAATAGATGACTTGAAGCTTTTAAAGACAATTTGTTTCGAATTAGCATCTAAGATATGAAAGTAATGTAACTTAAATATAGAACATGAAATTGTTGATGAGTAAAAATTTTATTAAATTTATTTTTGTTTAGAATTAATATAAATGTTTTGAAATTGAGATCCATGTTTTAATTACAATTTTAATATTTTTTATACTCAAAGTCGGATATCTCACCAAGTCCGGCCAAGTCTAAGTTTAATGAACAAGTTAATTGCTTAATGAATAGATTTCCCCGATTCCCAAAGGATTACACGCATAATTTTTTTATGTTTGCGAAATAACTGTACTTAGAAATAAATTGCTAAAAAATCTCAAAAATAAAAACTACAACCGCCATAATATTCACTCGATTAATCTACTTTAAAACTTAATTCCAATTTAAGTTTTAAACTGAATTAATCGAGTTAGTAATACAATGTTTTTTGCTTCATTTCGATTAGACCATTTTTATAACAAATACAGCAGTTAAAAAAAAAACCACTAACAAAAGTAGGTATGTGAAACATTTTTTGTTCTTTCTTTAATTTCATTTTGGCACTGTCTATTCTAAAATCTTAATTTTATTAAAATATAATGTACATATCGAATACATTTCAATTAAATCATGTTTTTGTTTATCCAACTGATATATTTACTAACACGCGTATAAACAGCTGGCCAACCTTTTTCACATCCAAGAGCAGTTCCAAAAGATGTTATGCCCACTACAGTAGTATTCCGTCTGGCATTTTTCTCCAAAACTATCGGTCCACCAGAATCACCATTACAAGTTGAAATACCACCTAATCCACTTGTACAAATGTTCGTTTCACTTATCGAACCAAAGAAATAGAAATTACAAGCAAAGTTACTCAAAACTGTCATTTTGGCATATTGTAGTATCGGACTGATTGTATAGGAATCTATTTTTAGGAACAAAAATTTCATATCAGAAAAAGGTAGTTTTATATAATCAATTTAATTTTATACCATCACTAGCACGTCCCCATCCCGAAGCAATTACATTTTCGCTTTTGAAATCTCTTGAGTCATCTTTCGGTAGATCAGCAATGGCGATATACTCTTGAAAGAAAAATAAGATTTTAAAATATCTACATGTCATAAATCAATGTATTTAGTTGTAAGAGCATGGCAACTTACCTGAAAGTTCAACTTCTTCTGGTAGATTAAGAATGCAAATATCATTCAGAGTCGCATCACTATTCCAATTCTCATGTACTTTAATATTTGGCCCTGTTACTTTCATCACTTTTCTATTAGGTTCTTTTTGGTTGTTTATTTGGACTGATCCCATAATAACATTTATATTTTTAGCTCTGAATATAAAACATAAATTAAAAATACATTTTTTTGATAAACTAGTTTCTTTTTTTTTTTTGTTAATTTACCCCTCGCAGCAATGGGCAGCAGTAAGTACGGAACGTTTTGAAATCAAAGTTCCGCCACAAAATGTAGATTCTTCGCTGAGTCTTACTTGGAGACCGACTTGATACGGAAATTGACCTTTATCAGCATTTTGTCCACCAACAATTCGAGATCCATAAAATGAATAAAACGTTTCGTTTTGGTTTTGATGATTTTCTGAAGCCACAAGGACTACAAAAAGTAAAAAAACTGTCAAAATCTTCATAGCGTTAGAAAATAAATAAATAATTTTTTCCTAAAATAGCCTCATTTATATAGGAAAAATAGTTGAAACCATTGTTTACCATCATAAATTAAATGCTGCCTTTTTTTTAACAATTTGATAAATATTTATTTGACCATAAAATAATCGAACAATTTTTAAGATAAGAAATATGTTATTGAATGCAAAGATATGATTACATTATATGAAGTAAAAATGCAACTTGACCTCCTAGCAATATAGCTAGCTATATTTATGTCATGAGAAAGATTTAAAAACAAAGTGGAAAAGAATTTTCAAGGGTAAAAAATAACAATAATTATTATGTTGCAATATGGCCATAACTTATAAAGCTAATGATAAAGATATCTTAGCTTTTAATATTTACGAAGAAAGAAATTTAATTAAAATTCAAAATAATATTTGTATAGTATTGTCAAATACAATATATCGTGTATCAACAACGACGTTTTGCCGCGCATTATAGTTTTTAACTAAATACAAGAGCAAGGTCGTGCGATCAAGTTGTATATTATATTTTTAGTGAGCTCAAGGGTGCCATATAATTTTGTTTGTTTAGAGACTACTTTTATTTTCACTTTTTATCAACGGTTATCCTCATGTATATGATTTTCAGTTCAAGTCATATTCCTATTGTTTAAAAAAATATTTTTTAATAACAAATTATCCTTGAAACTGTTTGAATCGCTCTTAAAAGGTACCTTTTCCCACGACTTATGAAGTCTTTAGTTTTACCATCGAAATTGTTTTCCCTTATTCCAAATAGGCAATGGCTTTATGGTTTAAAATTTATTTAGCTGCACAATATAAAAACTGGAAAGAATAATGTAAAATTAAAAAAAAAGACGGTTCTTTAAAAAACAGCTTTATTTAATCACACATACCTACATACACAAGATAATCCTTATTTTATTTACACACTTTGATTTTCTAAAAAAAATAAAAAATACTCAAATTTCTTCAGTTCTTGTTGTAAGGGCAATCCAATCAAGGTATGCTGCAACTTTTGTAAGTACCGACACATTTGCACATTTCCTTCCATAAGATATAATTCCAACCAGAACGTGCGTCCCAGTTTCCTCATTTGTGGCAACAATCGGTCCACCTGAATCACCAAAACAAGAAGTTTTCTGGGCATTTCCCTCGAGGCAAATGTTCAACGTTGGTTCGTAGTGGAAAAAAAAATTCTTACATGTGGCATCTTGTTCGACTCTCAATTTAACCGAGTGCAATTTTGAAGGTCGAGCAATGGAGGTATTACTTGATGTACGTCCCCATCCAGTTGCCACAAGTATTTGTCCAGGTGAGACAATTGTCTGTGGTGTTGGGAGAACGATTGGTTTGATGGAATCTGCAAGAAATGAAATTTTATTTAAATTCTTTTGGTCAGTCACGGCAGAGAGAATCTTACCACTAAATGCAATGGGGTGTGGCAGTCGTATTAATGCGATGTCGTTAACCGCATACCTGGGCGTCCAGAGGCGATGTAGGAGCATATTTTTTGGTATTACGTCTATTGTCATGGCAACACTGGAAATATTACGAACATCATGAGCTCCAATATAAAGGGTTGCTCTTTGGATTCTTCGAAAAAAATAAAAGTTCAGTTCTATTAATATCTTAGAAATGTCTTCTGAGTTTCGTTTACCCTTTCAAACAATGTACAGCAGTTAAAACAAACTGATCAGATATCAAGGCTCCACCACACCAACCAGTCTTCTCTCTTGGCTCTCGAATTGCAATTCCTACTTGATACGGGTATGAATGAGGCACAACCTCCTGTCCACCTACAATTTTAAGGTTTACCAATGAGTTTGTCAAAAGCTCTCCATGAACTACACAGAAAAATGTCAAAGCTAACATTGTTTTCACCCACATGTTGAATCTTAACTGATTAATACTCGAATAGTAAGATTTAATCCAAGCTTTCTCCCAGGTTATGGGATTAATTTTTTTTTTAATTTGATTAATCACTGTTTACACTTTGTGGTTGTTTATATTGAAAACCTTGTTTTGGACGCGTGGCGATGAATAAATTATTGAAGAAGAATTATAGGTATAAATATCAAACCAGTTATCGATGATTAGTAATTCCATTTCGGAAGCACAAAAGTATGTCATTCAATGTCATTGATCTGGCAAATTTCCAACATTGTTTTGGTATCAAAATATGTATATGTATAACGGGGCTAGACTTTTAAGATGTGTCAATAATGTTATGCTATTGTTAATTAGAAATTGTGGAAGGAAGTAAAAAGATATAAAAAAAAATGGAAAAATACACGTAAAACTTTAAAAGATCCTTTTACTGTAATTCTAGAAGACATTTTCTCAAAAAACTCCAGTCCTCTATTTCCATTACATTAATTCTTGGGCGAAAATTCAGTTTTATTAAAATAACTTTGGACAAAACATAACAGGTACGAACTTTGAAAAATACCAAAACTGTTGTCTACAAGCTAGGTCATGGCTTTAGGATATCATAGAATGGAAGAGGCTAAGTTATAGTTATTCCTTTTATTACAATTCTACTTCTTTGCAAATCGCATTATTTAAGCCTTTAGTAAATAGCCAATTCGCATCTTTTGACCGTGACCCAAAAACTATAAAAAAACAAACTCAATCAAGTTTAAAGTAAACACTTAACAAATACATATATTTTTTTTATAATAATCCATAGATTTTTGATGGTTTTGTTTGGAATAAAAGAAAAAGAAATAAAAAAGATTATCTTCTAAAATTCATAGAAAAGGGTAAAATAAAATAGTTTGACCACTTTGGAGTAAGTCTTAAAATATAGCCCAAATCCAGTCTCTCTTCATCTCCTCCAGCAAAATTATCGGTTTTGCGGGAGTAGCAGCTACATGGTGAATTTACTGTGTTCTATACTGAAAGCAACGTCTCATCACTGCACTCCATGTCATCAGCCTCATTTGCATCTCCTGCCGTGGAATTAGGAATTCCTTCAGCCTTTTCCTCGGTGGTTGTCGCTGTTAGCGGTACACTAGTTGTTGGTTTATCTTCAAAACTCGCATTAAGTCGATCAATGAAGTCGTCCAGGGAGATCTTTTTCAGTGCAAACCGTCGTCCGAATGTCTTCTTGATTTTGTTTCTACGCGACTTAACGGTCGTTTTGGTTATATTTAATCCATCCGAACAGGACAAGCTACGTCGAATTTTCTTTGCTCCAATAAAACAAAGCTGTTTGTTCTTGTCGGGCGTTGGTTCTTCGAATATTGTTTCCAGATTCGAAGGTCGAAAGTTGCCCTTGACCTTGTTGTCCAAGTAGATTTTTTTAATTTCGACATTAAGATTGCGTCGGGGTTTCATAATCGAACGTCGCTTAATCCGCAACAAGGAATTCTCCTTGGATTTTGCCATTCGAGGAGGTAGGCTTCGTCGTTGCCGCGGTGGAGTTGATTCCGAGTCAGTTTGATCGGAACATTCGCTAGCAACAAAGGCAGACAAGGCACGCGATTCAATAAATTCATCTCCGCCATCAGTAATTGCTTCAGCAGTGGCCATTGTGAAGGAAAATGATCCGTTTGCTGAGGCCCAACAATTTTCGATGGGAGAGGCAAATGCGGCGTTAGAAACAACACTGAAATGTTAAAATTTATTTTTTTAATTCAATTAACAGATATACTTTGAGTTGTTTACGTTTTTTCAGTCAAAATATCGTTGGGGTTATTGAAATTTATTGCTGATATTCCTAAAACAATGCGTTCCATTTTATATTTGCATTTTTGTGTTTTTTATTTTAAATTCTTTTTGTTGATTTGGTTTTTTATAAGGATGCAGCTTGAAATGACAGTTTGTGGAAATGTGGTGAGTATGCGCTTATTTTGACAGTAGCGGTGAGTTTGTGTTCTTTCATTGTCGGTATTGTAGTACGTATTTAAAATTTTGTTTTTAGGCTTGTCCCACAAAAAAAAAATCTACTAATGGCCAGTTGCACCAAAATCCACTAAAACCAGTTTTTGCTAAAATCCTTATAAAATTTATCAGCCTGATAAATTTATTGGGTTGCACCAATGTCTTTCACTGATATTTTAGCTAAAATGCTGTTTGCGAACCATCCCTGGTTTTTGTCAGCTGATTTTTAAACTGAACGAAAAAGTTTCACTCGCGTAAGTAAGATAGCAATATGAGATATGTCAAACTTCCCCATCTGGTGATCCTATTCTAATGTGAGTACAATCAACTGCTGCAACTACATTTGGAAATCTTGGTAGTAAGTAAAGCTTTAACTACATTGACCACTTTTTGTAAAATTGAAAATATTTTTTTTCCCGCTAGCGCAGTTATTTTGTGAAAATGAATATACAGAGTTCTTTTTTTTAAACCGAAATTTAAGCTTTCTGCATCATTTTTATAAGTTTCCCAGTCAGAAACACTATCCTTAAATGAGTTTGAAAATTTTCACTTTTGTACTTTTTCACTTTATTGGCCAATGTAGCTAAGGCTTAACTTTCAAAATATGTCCTGGCAAAGGTGAAATTTTTTTTATTTTGTAGATATATTCATTAAAACTAGCTTTTAAAATTTATCTGGAGAAAAATGGCATTTTAGTTTATTGGCTTGTTTATCGGCCTTTTAAAACTAAAATTGGTTGGTGCAACCAATAAATGCCATTTTAAAATTTAACGAAGCATTAAATATTTAAAAGCGTTTGGTGCAACCGGCCATAAAAGAGATAAACCTCTATATTTCATAGAAAGCAAATAACGGAGAAATTATCCAAACATGTTTCTTATTAAAAAGTCCATACCATGTAATATTCATTATTTAGGGTCCACTTAAATATTTAAGTCCATACCATGTTTAATTTGTTATATAGAGTATACCTATACCATTATGGTCCATTTTACTTAAATATTTAAGTAGTCTCTAAATTTTGTTATTGGTAGACAACATTGTATATAAACTCTAGAGTTTATAAACAGTGTTGTAACACTCTCAAATCGAAAAAAAAGATGAAAAATGAAACAAATTATATAAGTTTTGTTCCATTTTTGACATTTTTTCGACCAATTTTTTACTGATGCGAGAGTTGCAGAACATGTAGGAACAAACCTTTTTTTTTTTTTCTTATTTGCTTATTATTATGTGTTCATTCATTAGGTATACAAAGAATCTAAGCTAACTTTGTAATTCTTTTTATTCAAAACTCTCACATCGATAAGATTAGTCGAGAAACGATGAAAATTGAAACAAATCGTATGAGTTTTGTTCCAGTTTTCACCGTTTCTCGGCCAATTTTAGAGATGCGAGAGTAACAGAATATGTAACAGAATATGTAAGCAATTATCTGGATTGGAACTGGGGGTGGAGGAAAATAAAATATGTACAACAGTACAACTACTATTGTGTTAATACTCTTTAGTGTAGAGTGTGGATAGTGTGGAGTGGGGGCACTTAAACTGCTTTTTTTTTCATTAGGGCCAACATGAGGCATCTCATCTAATTTTAATTTGAAATTATGAAGTGTCCTATTCCTATCAAACACGGACATTCTTTTTATCCCTTCTTCTCTTAATTTTTATGTTCGGAAGGAATGGAACATCCCAAAACCAAACCGGAAACGACATTATTTCGTTGAACATTTCCAAATTCTAATTTGCTCGAAATTCGGTAGGGAATTTGAAAATTCGGAGAATTGTTGTTGTAATTCTTAACAAAAAATTGTACCTACACCCCAACACGAGCGTTGTATCCCACTGCTGATGGGATTGGGTTGGTAATTTGGGATACTGTCAATACGATCGTGCGCTTGTTATCTATATCAAAACAGAGTTACCATCAGTGTTAAAACCTTACTTCAATCGGAGTAAATTTACTCCAATTTTAAGAAAGAAAATAAATCTACTCCTCCACATCGCTTTTTTGAGATCTACCAACTCCTTTTTTTTCCACACTGAAAAATTCAAAAATTCTTCAGCGAAGCCACATGAAAGGAAATGCAAGCGCTGTGTTATTAAATTTTCTGATTTTGACTGTTTGAATCTAAAATTGTATTCTGTTCTGAATCGAATGAAATTTATGTGATTTATCATTTTTTTATTTTTGTTAAAATATTTTTTTTTTGTTAAAAATATAGCTTTTGAAAACTTGAGTTTTCTTTTGTTTTCAAATCTACTCCGGATATTTTCGATTTACTCCACTTTTTTTTTACAAATCTGCTCCAAAATTTTAGTACCGGAGTTCTAACCCTGGCTACCATTATCATTCTTAATTAAAAGCAAGGAGCTTATTCAGTGGATTTTTATTGGTTATAAATTATTTTCCAATTCACATAATATGTGTAAATATTTAAATTATGTCTTAAAATACAAAAAAAAAAATAAATTTAAGTTTCTAATTCAGTCCCAAATAAGTAATTTTGTACCTGGTTTTAAAAATGCTAGCTTTTTAAATATTAAACAAATATAATCAATTATCAAGTCAATTATTTCGGCAGACGGCATTTTATGCCATTGTTCTATTTTCTTTTATACTCTGTTTTATTGTTATCTTATATTTCTTAAATAAAGAATTTTATAATAATAATAATATTCAGTGGATTTAAATAAGGAGCTTTTGGGATTTGAAACTTTTGAGAACTTTTGAGTTTTGTCGTATTGCTTTTCCACTTTTAATTATTTTTTTCTGCAGAATCCGTTAAAATGCAGTTTTTTCTTGGCTTTTGGTCTTTTAGAAGAAAAAAGTTATTTGTGCGAGGTTTTGAAATACATATTCGAATTTCGTTATATTATTCATTAAAAAAGGTGTTTTTAAGTGATATTGTTTTTAATTAATAGTGAAGTGATATTGTGTTTAAATACTTATTAGAATTAGTTTAGTGGATATTTATTGTGTTTTATGTTTAATCAAAAGAACAAATTGCTACAAAATATTTAAGTGCGCAAAAAAGCAGCAAATTGTTGAGGCATTAAAAGCAAATTCTATGGCCTTCTTAAAAAATAAATCAAAAGCCGTAAGAAAAGCAGTAGACGGTAACCTTACGCGTTTTTTCTCTCAATTGGTCGATTTTAAATGTAAACTACGGAAACCCTGTGAGAGCTTTAAAAATAAGGAACATGTTTATGCAAGCCAATGAAACTAGAGTGAGAGACAAACGTCCTATCTTCCCTGTACTGACAATTTTTGTTGAACAGAGTATAGGTACCTACTTGCAGTGTTCAAAAACACTTAATCCTTTCGACAGGTTAAAGCAAAAGAAATTTGATTTTGTTTATATTTGTGGAGTTAAATTGATTCGATGACTGGAAGAACAGTACGTATACAAGCATCAAAAATTGAATTTTGAGTTGAAAATGCCAAAATGCTCTACGTCTAGAAAAATTCCAATCAGAAAAAAAACTGTAAGTAGATACCTTATATTAGACGGTAAAATTCAAATAAATTTAAGTTACCTACCACATTCGTTGATTGAGTGGAAGAACGATACAAATGTGTTGTTTTTTCACTCAATCGCTGCGATCTTCATTTCATTTAGGTAGGTATGTGTTGTGCATACCTAATCATTAATACCTATGCGTTTCAAGATGTCGCGACCTTAGGACAAAATGGTTCTATGTACACCAACATGCCTTTTGAGAAAACCGCCTCTGAATATTTGAATCCTTTCATTCGATCTCTGAGTAGGATAAATTTAAAATTTTTCGGAAAAACCGGCGAGTTTACTTTAAATTTATAAGATTTTTAATAAAAAACCTAATAAATTAAAAGTTTTCACCTTCAAACTTGATTTTAAAAAACAGCGAGGAACCTCGTTGCTCAGCGATGCGTCAATATAATTTAGAAAAAGGAGGTTCTATTTACCACTTAGAACTTTGTTGACTATGGTTTTTGTATTTTTTCATCACATAGAACCTTGTGACCTTAATTTTCTAATATTGAAGGATTGAGATGCGATAATATAATAACATTTTAATAATTTTTTTTATTTAATAAAGGTAGATTTATTAATTTTTTATTTTTTATTTAGTTAAATATTATTAACATATTAACATATTATAAGATAATCACTTATAGCCACTTAGTTAAATGAAAAAAGTAGAGGAAAAGGTAAAATATTACTTACTTAAAAACACTTGTTTAATCGTTCAAACTTGAAACTAAACTATAAATTGTTTGTCATTTTATGGGTCAAATTCAAATTTATATGAAATAGATCTCAAAACCTACTTGGTTTTATTTAAAAAATAATGAATCAATTCTGAGCATTAAGGTTCTACGTTCTACCTGCATTTTAAAATGCAACAAAGTTCTATTTCCATTTTTATTTTTTTTTATTTTGTGATACAAAGCTCTATGTGGATGTTGGAACCTTTCAGATTCCTCTGAACACGAAGTCGTTTGTCGAGAGAAGTTGTCGTGCTTTTACTCGTAGCTCTTAACCTATCAAAAGAAAAAAATATATATTTCATAATGTCTAAAGTTTGCGCTAAATGCGATCAGGCTATAAAACGTTCCAAAGAAGTTAAATACGTTAAATGTGAATATTTCTGCGGTCGTTTTTTCCATAAAAATTGTGTTGAAATAAGTGACAATGATTTTGACATAATATCAGAAAAAAGATTATTCTGGAAATGTAATTCTTGTCTCAGTATAAATCTCTCTCAATTTCTAAACAGTTTTAATGAACTTGCTTCCAATGTAAATGATCTTAGAAAAGAGTTCTCTTCGTTCAAAGTGTCTCATTCTAATTCCCCACCTCGCAAATTAGCTAAGAAAATCATGCCTGACTCTTTGCCTAGTCAAACCGACAATAATAATGATTTCAACCGCGAAAATAATATTCTGCCTGGTGAAAATAATAAATTAACTGATGATGTAGAATATGAATCGGATCTTAACATTGCCCCTTACGATAGTCAATTAATTTATAATATTCCTACTGCTTCAAATAATAAAAATTTAACAAATTCTGATTATGTTGTAGTTGAAAACAAAAAAAAAAAAACAAAAAGAGAAGTGAAGATAATCGGCACTGATACGTCATCTAATCTTAGTGCAATTCCCAAAATCAAATGGCTTCATTTATCTCGTTTCACTAACACAACTACTCCTGAAGACATTGTTAAGTTTATATCCGAAAAAACAAACATTTCTTCTGATTCATTCAAATGTTTTATGCTAGTAAAAAAAGATGCAAATGTTTCAGAATTAAAATTCGTAACATTTAAACTAAGCGTTTCACAAGATCATTTATCGACTGTGATGGATTCTTCAAACTGGCCCCGTCATGTTCAAGTTAAATATTTTTTAACCATGGACAAAAAAGAGAATTCGGAGAAAATACGACCTACGCCTCCGCTTCTCTCGAGTCAGGCCTAATACCATCATCATCAGCTGTACCATCATCACCATCGTCATCTTCATCGCTCTCTACCAACACATCATTCTTCACACGATCGACTCTCTCTGTCTCATTTTTCTCACCATCACCATCTCCACCATCATCACCACTATTAACACCATCATCACCAATGTCGTCATCATCATCATCACCATCGACACTTTCACCACCTTCACCTCCACCACCGTCAATGCTACCGTCAACATCAGCACCAACATCGCCTTCACCTACACCGCTACCATCGTCATCAACATCATCATTGCTATCATACTCATCGACCCACGATATCAATGCATTGCCCTTAACCAATGCTCATTTAACTTCTCAGTTAGATTCGTACGATTTTCTTGGTTATTATCAAAATATTGGGGGAATTCGCACAAAAATGCAACAACTTCTCCTGTCGTCATCCTCTGAGCAATATGATTTCTTAGCGTTCACTGAGACATGGTTAACTGAAAATCACAACAATGCCGAGATGTTCAATTGTCATCAATACTCTGTGTTTCGTAAAGACAGATGCTCTCTATCAACTGGTCTAGAAAGAGGTGGAGGGGTGCTTCTTGCAGTCCGCTCTTTTTATGCGTGTACTGAATTACCATTGCCAACATCAAATAATACTTCACTTGATGTAGATCAGATAATTATTAAGGTATCATTTAAATGTTACAAAGATATTTTTATTATAGTGAGCTACATTCCGCCAAAGAGTCCATTAGATTTATATAAACAGCATATTAATAATTGTATTTATTATATCTCAAAGCTTAATAGTAACCAACATGTAATTTTAGTAGGTGATTTTAATTTGCCGAATATTCTTGTTCCATTTAATGTTAATAATGAGTGTGATTCTTTCTTTATTGATTCGTTGACAACTGTTAATTTAACCCAAATGAACAATTATAAAAACAGTCTTAATAGAACTCTTGATTTATTATTTATTGATAAAGATCTAAGTTTGTCTGTAAAAAATTCTATTTTCCCGATTTATCCAAATACTATTCATCATATAGCCTTAATATTTGAATTTAAATTATTGAATTATTTTAAACCAAAAATACCATCCCATTATAAATACAATTACTCTAAAGCTAATTTCAATAACATTGCGAGCCACATTAATAATTATTATTTATCTCTTCAGCCTTCAGCTTTGATTCAATCTCGGGACTTGTCTAACTTTTATAACGATTTTCTTGGCTCTCTTAAGGAAGCTATCGATCTTTTTGTTCCTAAAATTAAAATGAAAAATGCATCTAAGCCTCCTTGGTATAATAGACGGCTTATTAATCTTAGTAATAAAAAGAACAAAGTTTATAAATCATTGCGAAAGTCTTTATCTGATGTCAATTTACGTAATCTTTACATTGTATTAGAACAAAATTTCAATGTCCTTAATAAATTTTTATACAAAAATTATATTTATTCAATGGAATCCAAGTTAAAAAAGAACAGTAAATGTTTTTGGAGTTTCATTAAAAATAAAAGAAAATCAAATGGAATTCCCAAAAATATGCAATATTTGGGTTCGACTTATAAGAGTCTATCCGATATTTGTAACGCTTTTGCTGAGTTTTTCAAATCTAATTTTATTGACTCTAACAATTTTTTAAACTACTCGATTGGTCAATCTGTAAATAGCGTGAATATAGGTCACTTAAGTTTTTCAATATGGGAAATAGAAGCGGCGCTTTCTGCCCTAAATGAAGATACGAATGCTGGCCCTGATGGAATTCCACCTATTCTACTTAAAATGTGTTCGACTGCACTATCTAGAGTCTTGTGTGTTATCTTCAATAGTTCACTAACACATGGTGAATTTCTCTCACAGTGGAAAATGTCTTTTGTATCTCCTATTCACAAAAGTGGCCCAAAACAGGATATATCGAACTACCGACCCATCAGTAAATTATCTTCAATACCTAAATTATTTGAAAAAATAGTTTGTGATAAACTAAATTTTTTATTAAAAGAAACCATATCCCCTTTCCAGCATGGTTTTGTATCAGGCAGATCAACTACATCTAATCTAACCATTTTCACAAATTTTATTTTAAATTTAGTAGAAAAGGGTTATCAAGTAGACGTTATCTACACCGATTTTACTAAGGCGTTTGATAGGGTGCATCATAAAATCTTAATGCAAAAATTAGAATTTATAGGATTTCATTCAAGCATGCTTAAATGGTTATTGACTTATCTTACAGGACGAAGTCAACAAGTTTTAATAGATTCGAATACATCAAATCCATTTTCAGTCACATCAGGCGTTCCACAAGGCAGCCATTTAGGTCCATTGTTGTTTCTTTTATTTATTAACGACCTTCCTGATATCCTTACTAACTCTATGCGTCTTCTGTTTGCAGATGACCTCAAATTTTTTAGATGTATTAAAAGTTCAACCGACTGCACGCTTCTTCAAAATGATATCACCAACCTGAATGAATGGTGCAAAACAAATCAATTAAGCCTTAATATTTCCAAATGTGAATGTTTTTCTTTTACCCGTCGTTTATTACCTATTGTTTTTAATTACAACATTCAAAATAATTTAATCAATAGAGTTTCGGTGAAAAAGGATCTTGGAGTAATATTTGACTCCAAGTTAAACTTTGTGTGTCATATAGAATATATGGTAAATAAGGCCAACTCCATGCTGGGCTTCGTCTCGCGAAACTCATTCGGTTTAAAGGATCCTTACACACTAAAATCCCTTTACGTTGCATATGTAAGGTCCATCCTGGAATATTGCTGCGTAGTATGGAACCCACATTATAATAACCATATAAGTAGAATCGAAAAAGTTCAAAAGAAATTTACAAGATTTGTAGTTAACAAACTAGGATGGAACATTGAAATGCCTTCTTACAATGTTAGGTGTCAGCTTATTGGCATTCAGACATTAGAAAACCGCCGGAAGATGTTTGCTATAACTTTTATTAAGGATATTTTATCCTATCATATTGATTGTCCTTTTCTTTTATCTCTTATAGATCTATACGTTCCCTCTCGAGAGTTAAGAAATCGTACCTTGTTCCGTGAAAGTTATCATAGGGTAAATTATGCCCTCAATGAGCCTATTTCTCGCAGTGTTAGGGAAATTAATAATATATCAAATAACATTGATTTTAATTTTCATTTGAGTAGAATATCTTTTAAAAACATGTTAAGTTTATATTTTTTAGCTAATTCAAACAATTAAAATTCTTGTTATTATTAAAATAATGATACTATTACCAAATTTATATAATGTTTTTATAATTATTTCATTAGTCTATTTGAGTGTATAAGCTCTAATTGATGTAAATAAATAAATAAATAAATAAAATAAATAAATCTCAAATGAAAAATTGTCAGATAGAACTCTGTATCCCTGCCTTTCTTAGAAATGGTAGTAGATAGAGCAAAATAGTCAGCGGGAATCGAATGATCTCTACCATATTAGCCAGAACTGATATATAACTCATTTTTTTCAAAATTGTCAGTTAGAACCTTGTTGTTCTAGGGTCGCGATGTTAAGATTCGCTAGTTTTTTGAATAAAAATGACAAAATCAAATATCTTTTTTGATAAAAAATTACCAAAATAGATTTTATATTAAAAAATTATTTATATTGTCCAACTATATACAAAGGTATAAGTACAGACACTGTACAGTGTACAACAACTAAATAATCTTATTTTAAACAATTAGGTATGTCGCACCTTCTTAAAAAAAAAATGTAATAAACTGCTAATATAGATTATTGTCGAATAAGGTCTTAAAAGACCTAAAGATGTGCTATGAAATTTAGAAATAAAAATCCGTCCACCATCTCTTGTAGATTATGTATTATAGACATTTTTCTAGAAACATCTCAATTTCCTCTTACAGTTATTTTTTTCCTTATAATTCGTCAAATCTTTTCCAAATTCCATGCAATCCTATGAGAAAAAAGAACTTCCAGGCACTTATTAAAAGTTACCATAATATTGAAATCCTTTCAAATCAAGTCCTTTCCAACATCTTTATCCTTTTACACAATAAACACCACAACAGAATATCGTCAATCTCAGTAGGTACCTTATGCGGAATCAAATCCTATATCCAATACCACCATTCACCATCACCACCACTCCGGAATAAAACGAGAGTCGCAAACTTGTATTTTTTTTCTTCGGAAAACCACATTGAAATCTTCACTCCACACAACGAACGTTTTGAGTTACCCGAAATGAAATCCTTCAAATTGCAAGCGTTATCATATCGGCATGCTTATAGGGCGCTAGAGGGGTAGAACAATTTTCGTTTCTTTGACAATGACGATGTCGATGGCAACGACAATTTATACTACACACTCGATGACAGAAAATTCCTCATTATATTATACAGCAACCAAAACTCGTTCGTTCTTTCTGTTCTTACCTATACATGTCGTGAAAAAAATTGTTGTCACGGCAAAATGGCAAAATCATTTTGAGTTCACTTCAGAGACATAAAGCTCTATGCATTTACTAACACGAGAATATTCAAGGCTCATGCTGAGAGCTCATTTCATGCCCAATAAATAAGAGCAGTTCAGGAGGAAGACGAAGAAGACGACGACGACGACGCACGGTGGTGTTGATATGATGTAATGGGATTATCTTATAGCTTCATTTTGAAAATATTCGTTGTTCAGCACAAAATACCAGTAAGAATAAGCAAACACTGGGTTAAGAAGCAGCGCAGCGTGACACCTAACAACGCTTTTATTTTTTTTTTTCTTATTTTGGAATGGAGCTTTTTTGATGGATCTAGGACACCTTTTTCCAGCTTTATTGTTCCCTTGGGTGTAAAGAGAGCTATTACAATGAAAACATGGCGTGAAATTCCATTAGATTTTGGAATACCAAAATATCGTCTATCACATATAAAAAAAACAAAATCCAGAGAATTTTGAATGAGATCATTCAATATAACACAATTCAATATGGTAGGGTGTTTTGTGAAAATTAGATAATTTATCAAACAACAATTTTTGGACTTCTGATTGGGCAACTATCAACACCAATTTAACATTTAAATGTTTTCAAAAAATTCATTTTGTGCACAACTATAATATTGTTTTGCCGAACTTAATGGGAATTGGACAAACAAAAAACGAGGTCGGGGCTAAACAATTTACATATTAAATGTAACAACAACTTATACCCTATTTGGTTTGGTAAGCTTAAAAGAATGTTCATCTATGATGTTTCGTTTAAGGCTGAAAACGTTATTTTTTCTTCCCTATTACACAAGAACACAGAGAATAATTCAAGACTGTTAGTGTTATGGACTGTAGAGTTAATTAATAGGTGGATGAAGGGGGACTTCAAAATATTCGAACAAATATATTTAAAACGAGCAAAGATGCTATTATGTCCATTGTCCAGTCCATTGACATACACAATGCTGCAGCTTTTGAATAGAAATACTTCAATAAAACAGACAACCAAGAAAACCACCCTCGAACTCACGAATGAGAGGATTCATATTATGAACTGTAACTTAATTACCTCACTATAATACTGCTAACTGTGATTCACTACGCCATGACGATGGTTTTGTGGGTAAGATCGGTGAAAGGAACAGATCTGCTCACGAAAACCATCGTCATGGCGTTGTGACAAGTCACAATCTAAACAGGGTCTTAACTAATATAAACAAAGTGAATTTAAGCAGCATAAAAAGTTTGATGTTGGTTCGTATTTCTGTTCTAAAATTTTACCGTTGAAATTGCATGAAATCATAAAAAGTGACATCAACATTTTTTGGCAACTGACAGATGAAAAATTGCAAAATAAAAATGCCGGTTTGTAATCTTCAAGAATTTTGTGATCAATTTTAATATTTTAAATGTTATTTTAAATACAATAATCTTGCCAATATTATATTTACAGCCGTGTTTTGTTGATAATGTACTTAAAGCCAAGTCAGTATCGTATACAATGCCAGAATTTAATTATTTTCAAAAAATAAATACATAAGCAATTAAGCGAGTTCACGTTTCTGAAATCTCACTGAGCAAACTTCTGTCAGCTTCACTGAGGAGAAGGAGAAACTTGAATAATATTTCTCCGCTAGACGTCAAAAGCACTCTCTATCTCTATTTTTTTTTTAATTAGATCAACTGCGATAAAAAATTTATGAGCAAGTGAATCCAAAAAATATCAGTCTCAGCTTTTTGACAGCAAAAGCAAAAGTTAGAAATCTCACTGAGGAATTTAGTGCGTTTAGAAAAATGAGATGTCAGCGATTTTTCTCACTCAAAAAGTGAGCAAGCGAATCCAAGTTTTTTTTTTTCTCAGAGTTTTGACAGCCAAACTGAGAAATTTTGATGAGCCCGTTCAGGTAATTGAGATTGCTGAGATCTCCGAGATCTCATTTTCCTGAACACGCCTATTACATTTAGATTTCTGAGATTGCTGAGATCTCAGTGAGCCTGAGAAACCTGAACTAAGCTGGCTAATTGAAAAGGCAGAGGGATATAATATTAGCTGTTTGGTAACGGGTTCTATTAGACACTTTTTGAATCCGTCAGCCATTATTTGGTGATTCTGACAGATGAAAAATTGAAAGAAAAACAAAAGGTATAAATCTTTAGTGAAGTGTTTGGACATATTTGGACTTTAAAGTATAAATTTTAATTATAAAATGATTTCTTTTAATAAACACAAGCCCCACGCCAGTAGGTACACAATATTTTACTGTAGGTATAAAAAAAAACTTAACAAATTTCAGTTGCATTAATTGAAATGAAAAATTGAAGTAAAAAAACAAAATGAATTGAATCAAGGGAAGAGATGGATATTTATTTGCTGGTAACAAAATTTACAAGGTAAAGTTTTTAGTTTTATCAATGACAAAAAGTTATCAGAACAGCATAGATTAGTAGGCATTAAACGTCAGAACTGCCTATTACTGACAGTTTGGAACAGAGAATTTCTCATTAAAAAGTAAAAACTTGCACTTTGTTCTAAACTCAAAACAGTTTTGTTGAACAAAGATTTTATTCGATAGTATTCAAAGATACTGAATTAATTATAATTAGGTTGATATTATAATTCAGTATCTTTGATTTTTCTTTATATAAAATAATTTTTTTTCTGCAAACTTGGCCTTATATTTTGTCAGTTTGCTGATTATAATTATTGCAACTTACGTCTCGTGCATTAAAATCTGAATCTGAAATAAGGAAGGATATTGAAAAGTTCGAAATAAGGCACACCTACCTAGACACAATTTGATTCTCCGATGGTCCTTGAAAGGTTTCAAGGACAAAAAAAAAGGTAATTTTCAGAACGCCATATAATTCCTCTTGGGACAGTTTCCAATTAAGTACTTATATCTGTAGCACTGTCCTTGCTTTATTATTTGTTTACGTGACAAATGCCCAATATCCTATTCTCAAATAGAGCTTATAAAAAAAAAAAAAAAAACAAAAACAATTCCCCAAAAACCTTAATTGTCAGCAGAAGGCAAGGTCAGAGTAAAGCCCTAACAATCTATTCCAAAAATCTAACAAAACGAAAAAAAAAATAAAAATAAAATCCATGTCCAGCTAAAGTCCAAAATTAGCGTGGGATTTCAATTCATTCAACGAAAACACACTCAAAGCTCATCCTCAATACCAAGACTATACCCGACACCTTCTGATTCACTAATCCGAAAATTGATATCAAATCACATTACGTGACTCGAATGAGAGAAAAGAATTCCAATGGCATGGAACCCTCTGGCCTGACTTTATTCTTCTGCGAAGATATCCTTCACATTTTCCCACACCTTAGGATTTTCAATTTTCCAAATCTTGTCTTCCTGCTGCTGCTGCTGCTGCTGCCATATTCCCATACCCATTATTCTGATCCTTGTGACATATACAACTGAACTTGTGATAAACTGTAAACGCTCAGCTAGCACAGCACAGAGAAGCAAGAGTTTATCCGAATGAATTCTTTATAAGTGTGTTGACATCGTTCCAAAAGATGCTGCAAAAAAACATTATAGGATTCTGCTTTGTTAGCAGAATCCCTATCCCTACAAAAGCATCTTACATATATAAATAAATAGTCACATCGCTGAGCCCGCCACTGCTCTCTCAGCTCACACCATGTACACGTAATATAATTATGTTCTTCTGATTAAATTTTATCAAACACTGTCTCTGAAAGGATGAGTGGGGCCGGGTCCTGGAAGGCTTGAGTAGATAAGGCAGACAAAAAAAGGAGGAAAACAAAACAGGAAAGAAAAAAAAAAAAAAAACCAAAAACAAACTCCCATCATCAATTTGTGGGACACACCATTACCTTTTCTATATATACCTACACTTGATGCTGGCGTAATAAGGCTCCTTTTTTTGCAGTGAATGAGAACAGCAACGTTGTTGGTTGGATACGGTAAATGAAGCAAATCCGAAGGTCCTGTGACCTGATTTTTTAATTAAATCGAATAATTCGAGAAAATTAAACTCGGGTTATTTTGTTTACGCTTACAATATTATAATGTAGGTATGTAGGTAGCTAGTATCCGGTGAAAGTTAGGTATACATGGGAATACCTATGTACAGCAAAACGAAATAACTTGATCCTTTTTGGCTTAACTCAGTTCATCATGCTCCTCTTTGTTTATATATGTTTCTCCAAATAATAATTAACATCCCTGTATTGTGCTCACTTTGTCTTCGTGTTGCTTTTAATAGATATTGTCCTGGCTATTAATTACAATTATACACTTTATCCTCTCTTGCGCAGTTAATTGAATTAATGTCTATTTAAGGATGGATGAGGATGGTTACGGTTGCGGGTGGACATGATGACCGTGAGCGTGCACATCCCTGAAATCCCAATTCATGTTATATATGAAGCTATGCTGTTATTTCAAGCGTAAGGATGGACATTTTTTGGGATCATCTGATTGACAACTAGACAAATGATATTATTGTCTGAAAAGAGACAATAAATTGAAGTGGTCAATGCAATGCATGGTTTGCGCGTGTCGTATAAACACATCATGTCAGTACAATCTTTGGAGCTGTATGCTGATGTATATGTATCTGCTCCAACTCATCTGTTATTCGTAATTGAAAAAAATGTAATAAAACTTTTCCAAACTTTTAATCGTCAGGTTTACACGCAATTCAATCTGTTTATTGATTTTGGTTGAAATTCAATATGTTTGATGTCGTGCGTCGTGTCGTGGGTCGTGACAAAATCCAATGGGAAAGATAAAAAAAAAGTAAGTTCGATAAAAATTTACGAAAATTGTTCAATAAACCGAAAAAAAATAAAAAAAAGATATTTCGAATGCCATCTATTTTTTTTTTCTTAAAAATTTAAATTTTAACGTTTTTTTCAATGTTCGGTATTTAATAACGAATTTGGCCGCACAATCCCAAAAGTACTGCGATGTCTTGGAACATTCTCCTGCCCAAAAAATTTATGAAAGTGATAAATAACTAGCAGTCAATATAATAATACGTCAATGCTTAATTAACATTAAGTTCGTAATTTTTTGAATGATTAGGAGAATTAAGGAAGACCTTGACACCCATTGGGTTGATCACACGCGAGAGCAATTCTCTGTGGAAATCGAAGTAGGGGAGGAAGCTGTGAAATGTGGAATAATACGAACAAAACGTTCCGCCTTGTTTTGAGTAGAATAACAAAGTATAATTACTAAAATCGGATCGTAGAGTCGTGTGTTGCTGTCGCTTCAATGTATTTAATATGCGTAGAGCCATATTTATCTCGTGTGATGTGTCGAAATCAATTTTTTACCGATTGCGCCATACCACGCTGGGTGGGAGACATATTTTTCAGTGGGAACGATAAGAGCGTTCGGGGAAGAGAATAAGTAAATAGCGAAACTAAAAATGAAGACAAAATTCTGATTATTGTGCACATTCAGCGACACAACACATCAGTCCACAACACACCACACAAGATAGGTGTGGCTCCGGCTTAATACAGAAAAATTGTTTGTTTGAAGGGGAATTCACATTATCAAATATGCTTGACAAGCATGGCTTGATTGACTCGAATTTGAAAATGTGAACGCTCCATCAAACAGTTTGACAAGCATGTTGGATGGATATCAAAATATTTTGATATTTTGCTTGCTTGACAAACATATTTGAGAATATGAACGCATGCTTCTCAAACCAGGAGGAAATTTCATTCTTAAAAAAGTTGTGAACCTTTACGCATCAAAAGAAAAAAATGAAAATAGGTTGTAAGCGGAAATTGCGAATTTTGGAGGGAATTTTTTGAAATTTATAATCTCCAGGCGAAGTCAATTTCAATTCGTCCAACAAGTTGAAAGAAAAAAATTTTGGACGCTTTTTTAGGCATTCCTTAGTCCAAATTTGTTTCCTCTTATTTTGTTGCCTTTTTTTTCTTCTTGTTTTTCATCTTCTAAAATTTGAGCTACAATCAAAACGTCCGCCATATGGTTAAAATTCAAAAGAGAACTGATGTTTGGCAGCCTGTTTGACAAATGTGAACGCAAAATGCCTTCAATCCATCAAACATCATCAAGCCATGCTTGTCAAGCATATTTGATAATGTGAACCCCCCTTCTAGACAAAAAACAATCCGTTGTCATGAGCACTTCAATTGTTATTTTTCTAAAAGCAAGAGATTTTTTGTTATTCGGAGTGTCAAATTGAAAAAAATATACTTCTACAATTAAAGTCGTTTCATGTACACAAAATTTTCAGTCAGTTTCCTTTACTCCGTGTGAGATCGAAGTAAAAGTTTTCCAGAATAGTAAGTCTTGTTTAAAATTGATCCAGTTTGTGATGGCCCATTTACATGAACAGGATTCCTGAGAAAAGAAAAATTTCTCAGTTTAGTTATCAAAATGCTAAGAAAAATAAATTTCGAATTCAACAATATTCCTGAAAATTTTCACAGACTGCCAATTCCAGTCCAGAAAAATTCGGGAACAAACTTAAATACAAGGGCATTTTTTTTAGGAGAAATTGTCAGCAGAATCGATCTATTCTGCCAATTGGTGACAGTTGGAATAGAATTTGGGAAAAACCGGTGACAATTCGTGACCGTTGGCAGATTTGTTCGAAGTCTGGAACAAACTGAATATGTCAGAAAAAGCTCATTACCAATTCAGTGGCTTTGTCAGTAAAAAAAAAACTTATTATGATCAGGGAAGTTACGTTCCCAAAAGTACCTACGGTATTTTTATATTCTACTATTTCCGTAACTTGATATGTGTTTTTTTTTTTATATTTTTTGTAAATATTTTTTTTTTTCATTTTAGGCGACAACAAAATTGGTATTTTTCCCATTATTCTTTTTGCTAAAATTAAGCGAATATTAAATGAGTGGTATGACTTTTACTTGCTTTTACTTACTATCCAGTCATAGGATAGGTCCAATACAGTAAGTACTATGTTCGTTCCATTGTATTTGCTGAAAATAACACAAAAGAACACTTATTTGCAAGGACACAGCTTGAGTATAATAAATCAGACCGCGAATACAATGCCTCATAACAAAGTCAAAATTGAATAGAATATGCTTCCATCTGCAACAATTAATCTCTGAAATATCAAATCTTCCCCACAACAAGAAAACATTCTTTGTCTCTATAT
Source organism: Epistrophe eligans (assembly GCA_951394125.1). Taxonomy (NCBI): domain Eukaryota; kingdom Metazoa; phylum Arthropoda; class Insecta; order Diptera; family Syrphidae; genus Epistrophe; species Epistrophe eligans. The sequence continues at coordinate 36,806,942 of OX596029.1, forward strand.
AAGAGTATGATGATTGCTGATGGCAGAGAGGTTGAAGCTGAAGGTTGGCGGAGAGGTGCAGCTATTATGGTACAACACCACATCTGCGAAACAGTCAAAATTTGAATAGTAATTCCATTCAACACGCTCAAATGATTGATGACACTTTATGCCTGTCGACAACAAGGACTTCCAAGTTCCCTACAAGCGAGTATCCCCATCATAAACATTCCCATATATTTATTTTAGTCACAACATATAGACAAAAAAATGAAACCAGGGATATTTCTTGCATCTATACAAACATAACATATCTACACATAAATTCTCATTGTTCTGGGATTTTAACTTGTCATGCAACAAAATGTTGCTGACTCATGCAACCTTTTGAAAGTTTTCGACTCCCGAATAAATTTCATCCGTGCCGAGCCCCCGTGCACTATCTTGAAATGAAACAATGGTAGGTACTTTGCATTACTATGTCTACCACCGGCATACAGCAGGGCAGGGGTTATGTTTATAGTTGAGAAGTCAACTTTTAACATTTTCAAGGAAAAAGCCCGAACTTGAAGACTCTAATGACAACATTATCTTCAGAACGCAAATCACCCTCATTCTATAAAGAGAACTATCTAGTATCTGTATTTGTGCAACCCCTTAAATTTTATTTGGGGTTCTGCACAAGGCAGAAGGGAGCGATGATAAAATTTATGACTTGGAAACCGGAGTTGGCTAGCAAAAGAAAAAAAAAGTTTCAGTGTGGTGTAGCTATAGTGTGGCCTGGCCGAATAAAACGTTCGAGCGAAGAACCAAAGTGAATTTGATTGTTCTTTTTAAATGGATTTCATGCTGAATGGCTGAATGAGTGTTAAATAGAGAGGTTGGAGGGGTTTGCAGTGTGCAGTAGATTGCTCCATCACTTCTACTTTTGAATTTTTGCCACTCTATACTACTAAAACTGTTAGACAAACTGTCTCGTTCAGGAGTTCAGTTTTCATTTAATTTTCACCAAAAGAGTCATAAAAGTTTTTAATGAATGTTTTGATTGCACCGAGCATATAATCTAGCATACATGTATAAGCGACAGCGGGAGTAAAGCAAGTGAGTGAATGGGACGTGCAAAATGTGTAGATTGCAGATACAACATGAAATTGAGGAAATTAAATTCATTTGCAGTGCAGCAGAAGATATTTAACGAAGTTTCCCATGAAATGGGTTTATGGCAAAACATAAAGTTTTGTGAATTTTTACGCGAGTCGTCATATATAGTAAGAGGAGGCGAACGAGGGTGGTGAAAGCTTTGATCTATAGTTGGCTTACATTGCTATTGGCTTTTTCACACCTGATGATTTTATAAATGTTAATAAATGTATAACTATTCATATTATATAGGTAACATGCCTGAAAGTAGGCCAAGAGAGATTCAAATATTAAACTATGCTGGTATAGGTGGTGCATGCGATATATGCATTTAATATGTATATATGAGGTAACATAGTTTTAAGGTGCAATTTATTAGAAAAGTTTAAAGCAAGTTCGTTAGAGAATTTTACTGAAATCAAACTGAGGATGAAAATAGACGGATAAAGTGATTTGCATAAAATTAGAAGTGAGAATTCATAGAGCTTACACAAATTTATGACTTTATTAACTGCATCAACATCAACAACATATAATTTAAAATTAAACTTCTAGGTACTGTAGTTAATTAAGTCTCAGTATAATCAGGCTCAGTGAGAGTTTGAAATCAAATATACCCATTGCATTGCCCTGATTGTATAAAAATCCTCGGATGGAATCGGCTATAAGGTGATAAGTGATATTGCGATGAAATTCTTATATTTTCTTCATCTTCTGAAATAATACTTTTTTGGTCACAGGAATGCTTATTTATATTTATATGAATGGTTAAAAAAAAAGGAACTCATAAAGAGTTGCACAATTTTTGTAGGTGTGGTGGTAACTCTGGTCGAACTGCGGCAGAAATGTCAGATTTTTTGGAAAATGACAATCACATTTTTGTTGTGATAGCACGATTTTACTTAATTTAATCTCAAGCTATTTAAATCTCGCAATCACAAAATTTCGAAATGAAACCCAATTTCGAAAAGTTTATAATTGAGAATAATATTTTCAAAATGCGGGATTTTGATAATACACGTTTTTTGTTTGTACGAAACTTTGTTATATCTAGGGGGAAGGCGGGAGACTTGAGCCACTTTTTGTTAAATCGTTCATAAAAACTTTTCTACTCATCTTAGCCACATGTTGGATACATCTTTTTAAAGATACATTTATCTATTTTAAGAATAATCTCACAAACTTTATATACACGGGACTGATTTTTTCCAAATGCTAAATGATTGGGAACAGATTTTTGGCTCAAGTCTCCCGCCTAGCCGGGAGACTTGACCACCGCCTTGGGGAGACTTGATCATACTTAAATTCTTCAAGTAAAACGACAAAACAAATAATTTAATCAGTTCATATCTTATTAGAATTCATTTTTATTATATTTTAGAAGTGATGAAGATATTTGAGGAATCCATTCGACGTCATCCACCCGCTTGGATAGGCATCCCCTAGATCCTTCAGGTCAATTTGAAACAAAACCTTCATTGAACTTAACTCTGGGAAAAACCAAGAATGGAGGAATACTATTTTCGATTGCATTGATTGCGAAACACACGGTAACAAGTGTTCCCCTCTCTACAGAGATTGCCTGTCCAACCTAATGATTTTTTTTTTGCTGCCAGAACCTTCGGACATTTTTGGACAGTTGTGCATCCAGTTTCTTCGCAGTTATAAATGTTCTGGGGTTCGAAACCAAACTTTTCAGGGACTTCTTTCAAATTTGTAAAAAAATCAGAAACATTTTTTTTATTGAAGCTTGATTTATTTCGTTTAATGCAGCCTCAATGATATCTTTGGGAACCACATTCTTTTTTGCTGCTTCTTCTTTTCTTTTGTTACAAATGTCATTTTCAATAGCTGAAAAAGAAAGAAACTCCTGCATTTATAACATATCTCACAATAAATCGCAGCAAAAGGAAGACTTGAACCACTGATTAAGTCTCCCCTAAGAAACTGGCTCAAGTCTCCCGTTCACGTTTTTTCACTATTAAAAATTAATAACTTTTGTGAAACACTAGCTAGCATCATTTTGTTCTAATATTAACAAACTAGAATAATTGTTTTATAAGATAATGTTAACTATTTTTACTTACCAAGTCAAAGAAACTTTTTACCACGAAAAAACATTTTTTTTTGTTTAAACTTTTTGCACCAAAAAACACCATTTTAATTTCACCAGCTAAAGTCAACAGACGATTTAGAATTATTTTTGTGTGCAAGTAACTGATCACTGTATGCAACGTTTGGCTTTACTCATGAAAGATTTGAGTGGATCTTTAGAGAATTATTGAGAGTGGCTCAAGTCTCCCGTATGATCAAGTCTCCCGCTTTCCCCCTACCTACGAGGTTTATTTAAAAAAAAATGGTTTGTGGTTATTCGTTTGTCTGATTATTGGAATTTTTCTTTTTAAGTTTTGAGGCACTCAAAAAGCGATAACAGCAAATACTTATTGTATGCGAAATGTTGGGTCGAAATTATTTTTTTTTTTGCATAGAAATAATAAGCTTTATTTTGGCATACAAATAAATATTTGTTTTTGGCTTTCGAAACGGTGCGAGTTATAGCTTTTATTGAAAACGATCATCGAAAATTTTAATTATTATTTATTATTATTAATTATTTTGAATTATTTATTCTTAAAAAAAAAATATAAACTTTGTATTAGCATCAAAATAAACTCTGATTTCGCTTTTCAAGTGCCACAAAATTAACAATTAAAACTTTCAGTGAAAGCTTTAACTGGGCTCTAAGGTTCCAGTTATCATTTAAAATTTTAATTGTTAATTTTGGGAGCAAAATCTATTATTATTTTGATGCGAATATAAAACTGATGACTTAATTAATAATTAATTAATTTGAAGGTTTGAATGAAACAACAACAATTGGGTGAGCTACAACCAAGATTTTATAGGCTGGAGTTATAGCTATTTCACGATTGCCAGGCCGATCATCAGACTCCCTTAGTTATAAAATCTAGTTATAAAATCTTGGTGGTAGCTCACCCAATTGTTGTTGTTTCATTCAAACCTTCAATATTAATATGATGGTGCGAAAGCTTGGCAGCCTAACTGCAAGTGTGTTATCACACAAAAACCCCTTATAAATTAATTAATTTTTTGCTAAAAAAAATGATTTTTTAAATATTAATGATAATTGGTTAGGTAGTTTAATCAATGAAATAATAGCCGCGGTTTATTTGGCCAATTTATATTTCTGAGATTGAGATCTCAATCTCAAAAATATAAACAGTATTCCTCAGCAAAATTTCGGAGTTTTTTTTTTTTAATCAAATACTGAGGAAAAAAAATTGGATCCGCCTGCTCAACTTTTGACGTAGCAAAATAAGTGAGGACTATCTACAGATCTAGAACAAGATCATTTTTTAACACGTAATACAACAACAACTTGTGATCCTAAAATAATTTCCTACTCTGGCGGGTAGATGGCTTTTCAGCATTGTGAATGGTAGGGCAGTGTAATTTAATTTGTATTGTAAAGAAAAAAAGAAAACAATTACATACATGCAAAATAAACAAACATAAGGAAAAAAGAGATGAGCATACAACACTCTTGTCATTATGGGATCCGTATCGTTTTATTTTTGTGGGATGATTCACATTCGTGGATAATAAAACGCGGCTGATAAAATTCATTTCATGTGGAAGGTTGGGACAAAATGAAACCGAGGCCTATCTAAGATTTATGTTGGCATCAGAATAATAAATTGGTTAACCTTTTGAAGTTTTAAAACCATAAAATTCAATGATTTATTTCTATGAAAGCTATACCCGGTACCTAAGGTTCCTATTTATGGGAAATGTGAACTGGACTTCTTTACCGGGTGCATTTGCGTTTAAATCATAACGCGTTAAATTAAAATATATGCCAATACCCATATACATATGTAGGTATAAGGTATGAATGTACATATATACAAGGTCATTCATTTTTCGAAAGCAAAGCTAAATAAAGCATTCTTTTGAGGTAATTTTTAACCACTTTTTCGCACATTTCGGGCGGTATCTCGGCCATAACTTGAATAATGTTGGTGTTTAATGCGTCTAGAGTTCGGAGATTATTCGCGTGAGCACGGTCTTTTGCGTAGCCCCACAAAAAAAATATAACGGTGTCAAATCGCATGATTTTGGTGGCCAATTGACGTCGCCAAAACGTGAAATTACGCGAACAGGAAACTTCTCACGCAATAAAGCCATAATTGGTAGTGTTATGTGGCTTGTTGCCCCCTCTTGTTGGAACTACATAACGTTCAAGTCATGATCTTCAATCGCTGGCCGGCCAAAAAAAAAAAATCGGTTAATTGGTGCCAACGCCGGGAAATCGATCATCAGCAACACTTACACTTGCAGCAGCAATATTTTGGACTGAGCGTACATTACGATGATCCACAGGACTTACGACCGACATCAGTAACGCTTCCACTCTCTTCAAATTTCTTCACAATTTTACCGATTGCTTGCGTTCACGTACCTAATGCTTGAAAAGTGGCTACGTTAGAATCACAATATTTGTAGTAAGTAAGTTTTAATAATTTTAACGCATTGTTCGATTGTAAAGCAATCCATTATTGTAAATGGCAAACTATGACGCTTCAAATGACAGCTGAGTTTGACAATTGTCAAATGCCAGCGCTACCAACTTGAAACCACGAAATGAATGACCCGTTACTATTGTGTTTGTTCGCTCGCCTTGTTGTCAGATACTTTGTTTGTAACGACAGAATTATTATGATTATTCGTGCTTAAATTTGTCATAAGAAAAAAATTAAATATTTCTTTAGAAAAAACACCCTTTCTCCACCACGACAACTTTATCTAAAATATTATCTGCGAAAAAATACTTATATGTACATTAATATGATTGTGACCCCACATATCCAATAATAATATCTTTGTCACACATTTTGGCAATAGAGCACGAAATTAAAATGAAATAACAATCGAATTTATATAAAAATGTATATCTTCAATTTTTTGTTGTTATCGAAACTAACAAAAATCCCTAATAAATCACAAAAAAAAAATTCATAAATCCTCAAGAACACATCACATCACACACAAAAAAATACATAGCAAAAGAAAAATGAAAGTTTAAGTTTATCCTTGTCAATGTTAGGTATACGAGTAGAAATATAATAAAAAGAAATCCAAAACATTTTGTTCAGTAGGTAGGTATCTTTAAAAGGAAATTCTATGCCAACAGATCCTTTTTCTCTCCGCATACCGAAGTTTAATATTCTTGAGAGACTCTGAAGATTTGTATCCATCTTTTGCATCGCTAGATGTGTATATAGTAAGTAGAGTGTACATTTGTACAACCATGTTCACATGTGTGTTCATCATGCCCTCGGATTTGAAGGATATCATCAAAATAATATCTTTGTTATTTCAATAGAAATCGAAAATCCTCTTATCGACTTTGGTTGATAGGGTGATGTGGGATTGAAGTGGCGCGGGGTGGCGGCGAGAAACGAATCTCGAATTGATGCTGCTGGTATTATATATAGTTGTAGATTCTACTTCTGTATTTTTTTCTTTTTTTTTTTACTTTAGATTTCCTGCTACTTATTGCAAATTGTAGAAAAACTCAGTATCATCTATACATACAGGGTGATTCTTGTAGATATACATTATACAACAACAAAAACAAAATTATAGATTGAAGGGGAGCCCTCGAGTGCATGGGTGGACTTATGTTACAAACATCAGATTTTAAAAATGAGATATATATTTTTTATTTTTTTGTTGTCATAAATAGAATAACCCATGAGGACATGATATGTTTATTATTGGAAAATTTGATAACTTAATATTTATGTATATGTGTAGGAGTATGTGTATCTTATTACATGCTGGGTACTTGGTTGGATTATGGTAAATATTTTTTTCCTACAATATATATACCTACGTACATATCTGCTCCCTATAGCTATGTTTAAGATTTTAAATTTTTCTGAATGTAAGTTACTATGCAGTATATACATTTATTGAAAAATAGGAATTAAATGTTTTTTCAGAAACCTGAAACGTAAAAACAGATTTTAGTTTTTAAAACAGCTGTTAGCAGCTGGATGTCAATGATGAACTTCTTTGTTGCGTTTATATTTAGTTGTTTACTGATTTTCGACAATTTTATTATTTTTATATTAGCGTTATAAGTTAGGTATGTAGGTAAGATATACAATACATACGGCGACCATCCGTTCATTATAATAATGAAATGTTGTGTATTTGATGATGATATTCATTATGAATTATTTATTTCACAAAAACACATAAATGTTCTGTATTTCAGAAGTTGTTCATTATTTATTCTGTATTTCGAACAAAATCGACAAATAAAATAGTAATGCTAACATGCCCTTACCGATTGAACGAACGAACAAGACATCTAGTCTAATTTTATTTTGTCCTGATTGCACTCCATTGGTTTTGACATCATCAAAAACTATTAAAATTAAAAAAAAACATATCGGTTGTCTCTTGCCTGCGTTGTTAAAATTGGTAACTTTTACTTAACATTTTTTTTTATTAGAAGCAAACAAAAATATTGAAATTTATTTTAGCCAACCCTGATCCCTGATGCCAACGAGAATGTAAAATCCATTTTGATATAACTAAATACAATAATTATGAACTCAGTTGTTTAGAGTTCAAACTCAGTTGTTTTAGAGTTATTTTGTTTTTGATTTTAAGTTTTATGCAAACAAAGACTGAATTTCTGTACCTTCTCATTTTAACTTAAGTGGATAATTAAATGAAAAAAATTAAAATTGAATTGAATTTTGTTTATTTTTTCATTTGTTCATTATTTATAATTTGAAAATATGGTCACCGTAGGTATACATATGTACTATCAGTATGTACAATAAACATACATACTTATTGTATAAAAAGTTTTAAATATGTAAAACTAATCGAACTCCAGATTTTGATCAATTTTTTCATAGGATGATCAGGAAGGCGAAAAAAGTGGTCTCGCAATTCTGTTCGTCTATTTCTGTTCAACTACTACTACTACAAACGGACAGGTCGATTTTCTTGAAACTACATAGCTTTTCTTGGACACTCCCCCGACATGTATTTTTCATTTTTTTAGGACTTAGAATAACGGAAACTGCTATGTATTTTTTAATAATTTTATTTTTTTAAGAATTGCTCCACTGATTTTTTTTTTAATTCAGTTAATTTTCATAGTACCTATACATAATTTAAAAATTATTTTAAAAGCTACCTTTGGGTGAAAAAAAAATCGAAAAATGATTAAATTGGTAACTCTCATATATCTAGAACCATGCATGTTTTTGATTTTGGATTTTAGCGAAAACGGTGCGACCGATTTTGATCAATTTTTTTTTTTTTGTAAAAAAGTTTTAAAAAGTGTTGACAGTAGGTATTGTGTATCAATATATCTTAGAAAACACGTTTTTGGGGACTTAAAAAAAAAAATTATAACAAACTGAATTATTATTTCAAAAATGACCTAGTTGATTTTTATTAAACTTGACACTACTGTGAACTTATATTAACGGGTGTTTTTTTAAAGGTATAGAACTTTAAGTTGGCAACACTATTTTAACTGGTGGCCATTTTGTCAGCTGTCAAGTGATTTATTTTTAGTTTGGTTTGGCATTTCAAGAATTGAAGCCACAGGATCACCTAGCAAGGCGTAGATTCGGTGAATGGGCCCAAAACAAGATTGCCGTTGATCACAATTTTCATAAGCGAATGTTGTTTAGCGATGAAGCTCACTTTTGGTTGAATGGATACGTCAATAAACAAAACTGCCATATTTGGGGTGATGATAATTTTCAAGTGCATGTTGAGACACCGTTAAAAAAACTGAATGTTTGGTGTGCTTTATGGGTTGGTGGAATAAGATAAGACCGAAACGATTGACCACTTGGAGGACAACATTCGCCGCGTTATTGCCGATATACGGCCACAAATGTTGGAAAAAGTCATCGAAAATTGGACAGATTAGACTACGTCCGAGCCAGCCGTGGCGGTTATATGCCAGAAATCATATCTAAATTATAATGCCAGAAGATTATCTTTCGAATTAAGTAAATTTCATGTCAATTTAAAAATAATCATCTTTTTATTCCATTTCAAAGTTCTATACCTCTAAAAAAAACACCCTTTAGTTCCATGTACTTTTTTTTTACCAAAAAACACATTTTTTATTAGACTGTTTTTAACAATATCTATACGGCGTGGTCCCTTACTTTGGTGGACACTTTTATATATGCATTTAAATTTTTAGCTTATTAAATGTTAACTTGTTTCGCAAATAAAAAAAATTGTAGCTTGCATGATTTCTTAGTTATCAAAGTTTTTGCCAAATAAGTCTGAAATATGCTGACGGAATCCATGGGATTTTTTAAATTTTTTTGACATTAAAATGTTTAGGTTTATAAATGCTTTTAAATTGCGAAAATCTTGATTTTGAAGCTTAAATAGTTTAATTTATATATTCAAGTTTCCGCTAAAATAAGGCTGAAGTTGGCGGGCGAAATTTTTTTTAGCAATTCTTTGTAAACTCAATACGCCTACGGAACTCTTTGCCAAGTGATATAAGAAGACTTGAAAATTGTAAAATATTTCAAAGCAAACTAAAACATTACTTTTCTTTGCTGTCACAGTGAGATTTTACCTTTAATAATTTAAAGAAACAAATTCTTGAAGTTCTTAAAGTAAATTTGTTGGCTACTCAGTTTATCCTTTTTCAATTTAAATTTTATTGTATTCATTTTGATCTTAGCTTGTATGCTCAAATTAAAGTTAGCTTTTATTCTCAAATTTGTACATCTTAAAGCTATCACTGTTTAAAAGATATTGTATCTTAATGTGTATAGCTTATCAATGAATTAATTAAATAAATAAAAAATAAATATGAAGTCTCCCTAAACTTATTGAAAGACGCAAACCTCCAGATCACATAGTTTTTTTTGTTATGAAAGTTTCCCATTCCCATTTATTTTAATTTTTGACTTTCTTATTATTTGTTTAACCGATTTTAAATTTTTAATACAAGATCTTCTTATCTAAGTTTAATGAATATTGCATATCAAATCAAAACTGGATTTAATATAAAAAAAAAATGAATTACCTGTTAAAAATTCGATTTTAAAAATGGTTGGTGTGATTTTTTTTTGCAATTAATTAATTCCGCATTAATAAATACTTATAAATGGAGTGCCATTTTTTTGTTTAATTTTGTATACATAAATACATTTTCAACAAGGAAATTGATAAGCCAGGTTCTAGTATTTATTAATGTGTAGTTAAAAATTCAATTAAAAAAAATATCATCTACCCATTTTAAAATATCAAATTTTTAAAAACTAATCTTAGAATTGATTTAGGGGTTGGCAAAATTCAATTTTTGCAAAAAACTATTTGACATCTATTTATGTATTTGTTTCATTTTAATTTAAACTACACAAACTTGGCAAACGTAGTAGTCCATGGCATAATCGTTCTTGCTTAGGACTGATGCGCCGAAGGTATATTGAAGTTTGATTCCCAGCTTATGCCACCTAACAAACAAAATAGAAATGTTTTTCCGGGTTTGCTACTTCTTAAGAGGAATCAACAAAACCCTGTTAGTATCTCTTACCTTAGCCCTTCGAATTAGACAGAAAATTGTAGGTCCCCTCCATTCACCAAAAATACACACACAGGAATGATTGAAAATTTGTTAGTCACTTAGCCCTGATTCTACACGCAAACTTGGCAAACCCCACCTACTACGAGTATATAGAAAATAAAAAAACGAGTTTCTAAATAAAATGCTCTTCACTTTTACATAACTCTTAAGATTTTCAATTAAATGAAAAAAATATATTATCTTGTACAAAATGCACATCAAAGGAATTAACTAATAAAATATATTGTCATTCCCTGAGCGTTGTTTTATTGTATTCATTTTTATTGAAGAAAACTAAATTTATTAGATAGTATGTGAGAAGACCAGAAGAAGAAAGAAAAAAAAATGTATGTCGAGATGATGTTAGCAGACAAAATGCACGAAACACAATCAAAATAATACTTCAACTGATGTGGAGTGACAAAACGACAAAGACTCGAATATAATCACGTATCCTTCAGAAACTAGACAGACACAGGAAGCAAACATATGTACATAATATTTGTCGACTTGTCACGTCAAGCGTCGCTCCATTTCCCCCCCCTCCATCCATTTGTTCAATTTTATTCGCTTGAATGCAGCTGCTCCGCAAATGAAAATAATATTCTTCAATTTCGAAATCGTTAATCCCAAAGTGCTTCTCTAAGGATTCTCGTTTTAATTTGTACTAATTAAAAAGTTACAAATTCTTTCGATAATGTCCTTTGAACATTTTTAAGATGACAAAAAAAAAAAAAAGAAATAAAGAAAGTTGTATATAACTTCGACAAAAAAAAATAAAAAAAAAAACAAGACGAACTTCTCTTTATTTCCATTTAAGTTAAGAAATGTTTTCCATTCAACTGCATCACCTGAGAGTAAAATTCCGCAGCTCACTTTCACCATATTGCGCTGACGACGATATTGTGATGATAACAACGATGGGAGGGGGCTCGGCGGCAGTGGGTAACTAACAGGTAGGTAATCAAAGGACGCTGAAGGATGTAAACTTGGCAACACACCCACCCTATAGAACAAATACACACACACACACTCACTTGCAGAAAGGTAAGAAAAATAAATCTTTTCATCTTTAACATGAAAGATTCGCGTTCGGCAGTGGCAAGCCAGGTTATATGGTATAGTGCAAGTGGTATAGTGCGATGGCTTCTTCATCTTTAAAATGCAGGGCTGGATTAGAGGATTTCTTTTAACTATAATAAGTATGGTACAAAAACATTTTTGCAATCATTTGTATAAAAATTTTGATAGTGTTTTCTGTCAGAAATATCTTTTCAGTTTCTATAAAGTGTTTAATCACCAAATTATAGTTTAGTTCTACACAGGGTCTAAATTGACTGAAAAATGATTTCGAGAGTTAACAATAATTGGTTTTAACCTGAGATGATCCCGAACTGACAACTGGATCTTATTTTAAATAATAAGCGCTAAGTATTAGAACTAAGGACGCTTTTCCGGAATTTAACAACAAAGGCGAGTCTATTCTCTTAAATCCAGTCAAAATAAAAGACTAATGGTCTTATGATGTCTAACTTTGGAAAAAGTGTTCAAAAACCTTGTTTTTTTTGTCTTATAGCTGCCTAACTTAGACACAAGAGTAGATTGTCTTAACCGTGAATAATGTGATATTTTTTTTTTTTTCAATTAAGCATATTTCCACCAAATAGTTAGACAGTGTCTAAGTAGACAAAAATCAAATAAATACGACTGTAACAATTTATAAATGTACAAATTCTATGAAATGTTTATTTATGTATTTATTTATTTATTTCTCAACTGGAAACTCATGTCTAAGTTGTTAAAAATTTATTAAATAACAATTTCTTAGGAATATGAAAATAACAACAATATTTTAAAGGAAATTAAGATAAATAAAAAATTAAAATGTTAAATAAAGAAAATAACTATTTTGTTAAGACTTTTTTTTAAAAACAAAATAAGGAGATCTAGAGAGTCCTCTTTGTCTAGAGAATGATATAGCTTTGTATTTATTTTTGTAAAATTCCATTCCTTCGACAATTCAGAGGGTTTGCCAATATAATTTTGAAAGAAAAAGTATCAATTTGGATTTGAGAAAAGTCTAAAATCATCAGCAAAAATTAGGATTCTTGAATATAAAATAAATAAATAATAGTAGTCTAATATGATTGCATTAAGGAACTTCGGATAGTACATTCATTTTATTTGGACAAACAAATTTTAAGTTGAAATTTACTTTATTCTGGAAATCCATATCTTTCTAGTTTACGCAAAGTAAAGATTCGCTTAGTTATCAAATACTTTGCTTTGGTCAGCATAAAACACGTTGGAATTTTGGTTTTTTATATTTAAATATTTTGTTAATTTAAGACTTTCATGTATGCTAATAAAACCATGGCCCAAAATTTAAGACAATTAATTACGATGTTATAGCAATTTTAGTTTGATGCTAGGCTAAAAACAGGATTTTCCAAATTTAAATGGAGTTAGAATAGTGCTATCTTTTTAACATTTTATTAAAGTTAAAATCACCATATGCCTATTTTAACTATTTAGTATCATACTAACTCCAAATGTCACGTTGACATTTAAAAATGTGAAAATGACATGTTTGCTTAATTTTTCACATAAACTGTCACTTTTTTAGCCGTGTTCAGCTGTAATTTATTAAGAAAATAGCTTTGACTGCTTTTAGACGACTGCAATTTCTATCCGCAATTCTCTTTTGAATTTCTTTCGGATTGCAGCATCCATTTAAACGCTGCAAATTTTAATAGCTGCAATTTTTGTTAAATGAGAAGGAAATATATCTCCTCACTCTTTACTCCGCTTATGTCTCAAACAATAAGAAAAAGCACAAAGAAGAAAGAGCGATAACTCTGCAATTATTTTTACCTCTGCAACTTTGTCTACCCCGGACACCGCATACGTCCCACGCCTACATGCTTAAAAATTGTAGGGGGTAATTGCAGAGTAATTGTAGCATTTAAAAGCAGTCTTTGGTATGATACTAGTTAAAAAATATTCAAAACTAAGAACATTTAAGTAAAGATCTTTAAAGTTATTAAATTGTTAAATATTATAGATAGATAGATAAATAATTTTATTTCCAAAATAATTTTACAAAAACAGTTGTGCTGGTATTTAAATTAATATGACAATAACTTGATTAAGTTGCCTGTCAGGTTAGAAAAAAGAAATTAACTTAATAAAGTGAAAGTGAGTGACTTATAAAAATTCATTGAATATTTGAAAGCGATATTTAAGCTCAAATTTTTAAAACTGATATACATAGATTAAAATAGCATTGACCATTTAAGATATCTAGGAACTGGGACCTAGTTAACTGAAGGCTTCCAAGAAATTTCTTCCTGTATCCCCTGAATATGGGACAGACTCCAATGAAGTGGTATGTGTTCTCTACTGTATCAGGTTACAAATCGTACATAGGCCATTAGTATGATTTTGAAAGACTCTTGTTCAAGCTTATCATATGTTATGGGTTCGTATCTATGAAGTAATTTGGGATATCACAGTATGATATATTGCTGTACTCATCGTGGAACTGCAACTGCTGTGCCGCTGTGCGATGCTGACAAATGTACTCCAGTGTTTCTCTTTCAGTTTAATTAGAAGCATATTTTGACTTATGTGCATATCAGATTTAGACAAAGTAAATGAAAATGCAATTGAGGCTTCTGAAAAAAGTTCTTTCCATTCATTAGCCCAGTAAATGTTCTTTTGAATTATAATATCCGATAGGATTTTGGGAAGCCTTTTACTAGGTAGCTCCATGACTCTGAACATAAACGAAAAGTGAAGTTTGAGTGTTGTAAGAAAAGATTTCGGAAGTCCCGTTTCTATATGAAGCACATATAGTTTGGCATGTTGTCTGGCAGGAGAAAACATCTTTTTAGGAAAAAACTATGTAGTCTTTCTACCTGGACATGCTCCTTGTATCCTCAGACTTGGGCGCAGTACAACATTATACTTCTAAAAGCGGCATCATGAATTTTAAATTTAAATTTAATTAATACCTTAACTTCAAGTTGTTTAAAATTTTGGTACAATGTTGTTGTTAGGATAAATTATATTGATTTACAGAAGAACTGCATGTGTTTGGTAAATACTAAATTTACCTACTTAACGCCCATATTATTCACTTTATTAATCCAGATTAAAACTTTAATCCAGATGTAATTTAATTTAAATCCATTGCTTAAGATTAATTCTATATTATTTACTCTTTTTATCTAAACTTTAATCCATTTTTTTAAATCCAATGACGATAAATAGAATTGGATTTAAACTGGTCAGTTAAAGTACATACTTAAATCCAGATGAAAAATAAAACCTCATATTGTAATTTTTTTATAAAGAAAAGTCGAAAATAAAAAAATGAATTTTATTATTGAAAAACATGCGATATGTTAGCTGTTTGTATCGATTAACTTATTTATTTTTCATTTTAGAGAGTTTTTATTTTTGATTTTAAAGAAATTTGACACTTCCCAAAATTCACATTTGGATTAAAATATTTTACCTTTGCATTTAAGACAGTTCAAACTTATTGGATTAAATGTACATATTTCTTGCAGTGAATAATAATGACATGGATTTAAATCTTTGAATTTTATGATTCCGTATTAAATAGTTGGATTTAAATTGAAAATAAATCCAAAGTGAATAATATGGCCTTAAGAGTGGTTATAGACAAAGTCTTTCTATTCTTATCTCTGTTAGAATAATAAGTTTTTTTTTTTAATGGTGGAGAGTATTTTTAACGTACTTCTATTTTAGCATACACATGTTTTAATATTGGGTGATCAATATAAAAAAAATCTATGCAAAAACTATGGAAATGCTATAGTCTTTAAGAATTTTATTCTTATATACCAAAAATGGATCCCCTGCTCCGAAAAAAAAAATCTTTAAGCAGGTTCTCCATTTTATTCTTTCCTCCATTGTCATCGATAAAACCATTAGAGGGATTCATGCAACGTCGTTAAACACTAGATAAGTTTATCTTTTGGATAAATTTATCTTTTGGTAAATGAACTGTCAAATTTTGTATGGGAAATGTTTTACGCAAATTGGATAAAATTATCTAAGGATTTTGTTGCGGAAACTTATACAAATTTATTTGGATAAACTTATAATTACAAACGTCATTGTGACTTTTAATGTGACGTTTAACGAACAGCTGATTCAATTACGCAGCATTCATCCAAATAAATAAAAAGGACGTTCACGCAAAACTTTCGCGTAAACTTATCTTTTTACACAATTGGTAAACTTATCTCGTTGCATGAATACCCTTATTTAGTATTATTTTTAGCCTCTCATATAGCCACCCCTGGAATTTATTTTCTCACTCTCAAGACTCAAGATGCTTCGTTTATTGCACCAAAATAAAAAAAAAAACATATTGAACGTAGGTAAAAGTATGAAAACTTTTGGTCGCACACAATTTTCTTTTCGTTTTCTTCTATAGATTTTTTTTTTAAGTCACAAAAGGTTTTTGAATGGTCCATGCTGGACAATAACAAAGGAATTTTCAATTTGTGTATAGGTATGCATTGTCCTTTTTAATTAAGAGTTTCTACAAATGGTTCTTGATGACTATGATGACGACGACGTCGACGACGATATAGCTTCTATGACGATGACCATTGTTTAAAGTTTATATTTTAAGAATTGAAAAACATCCCCACCTCTGTAGATACATCGCTGCCACCACCGCCGCCACCAAAACGTCAAGATCATTTATTTGGCCAGAGAAGTCTTTTTTTTTCACATCTTCGGGTAGAAGGAAGGTCTGAGACTGAGTCTGAATATAATAGTGAATATGAATGGCTTTGCAATTGAAGCCAACCATGGATAAGACCTATAAGGTAGCTTTTCCGAAAAACCCAAAGCAACAACAAGAAATGACGAAAAATAGCAGAGGGAAGATTTGATTTTTTTTTTGTTTTTCCTATGCGAACCTTTTCTGTCTGTTTTTATTATTGTTCAGGGCAGCGTTAAGGAATTTCCGGTTTTTCTTCGAATGGTTTCCTGAAAACGGTAAAGGTACTTTTTCTTAGTCCTTCCTTAGTCGACTTTTGTCCTATACACACTCAGATTTTAGATGTGAAAGGACGAGGTGGGAGAGAAACAAAGTAGTCTTGTTGGACAAAATTTACCAATGGTATACGAGAATATACCTTTAAACAAAAGTTCTATAATAGCTCCAGGGAATATTTCGTGGATAACTTTCATCTGCAGTGCATAGAATTTCGCTGCATTTGCGTGTTGTTGTGTGTGGGAGCTTCATCCAAAAAGAATCGTGTGTTGGTTTGGTGTAGCTCTTAAAATATAGATTAATGAAACCTTTATATATACATATATAAGTTTTCCAAAAATGAAACCGAAACAATGAACAAAGAGAATGAAAATCTTAAATTTTAAACCAGGACCGTTTGCTAACCTGAACGATGAAAAGACTACAAAAACAAAATAGTACAAAAAAAAAGAAGAATAAAGAAGAAATATATAAAATATAAATACAGCCACCCTGTATCTACATATACATATAACCCAACCATCTTTCGGATTGGTTGTGTTTGAGTGGGTGCAAAAAATGAAGTTCTCTATAAGGTGTCATGTCCTGGAGAATGATGTCTTTAAGCAAATTAAGTGCTAGAGATTATTTAAGAATTTTAAATGAGGACATGCAGCGCAGGAAGGTTGAAATAGTTTAAGAAAATGTGATTAAGAAGCAAAGCTGTTTTTGTTTTGTTAGTAAAGTTTGTGAACGAACAGATTGCACTCTCAGACATGTCATTCAACTTTTGCATTCAAAAAGTCAAAATTTAAAATTAAATGAAAAAGCAAAAAAAAAAAAAAAAATCAGAAAGATCAGAGCCGATTTTTAACAATTTTAGCATAGCAAATTTGTTCTGAACATTTACAGAAAAAGGCAGAATTCAAAACCCTGTACTATTGATCGCAATGCAAAGTTCGGTAGGTTTTTTTTTTTGATTTCTGAAAATCATGCAAAAACAACTTACGAGGTTCAACACTTTAACCTCCGATATAAACCCTAATAGCATGCTGAATATTTCAGGACAGAGAGGTATAATCTTAAACTTCGATAATAGCAGAGCTTTGGCTAATGTGAAATTAAACAAGGACACCCGATAAGGACAAAGGTATATTTTGAACATTATACCTACTGCAAATGACTTCCTTTGTATCGCTAACTACCACTTAGAGCTGTTTGGATTAAAATTAATTACATGCCATGCCACCTCTTTCTGCACTTAATTACACCATTAACACTTCCTCAGATAATTCCGACGAACGATTCATTGATTTCCAATATTCTCAAATAAAAGAAACTCCTTGCCATACATATATAATTTGGTTAGGCAGGAACTACTACTGGCTATCACAAAATGACCTTTCCATTTCAGAAGTGTTTGCGGTATATATACCTAACTCCTGATTAAGTTTGGAACATAAGTCTTCCGCACCCTTTTTCGGTAGGTATAGGTGCATAATCTATTGGTGGGGCATGTAATTTATGCCAATAATTCTCTTCGAAGAGTGTTTTTTTTTTTTTTTTTATTTCAACGTGTTTTACTGCCACACGATAAATAAAAGGATTTCAGCAATAGAACCAAATGTCCTGGGCAATAACAATTTATCTCGAATCGACAATGTATGTGCGGTTTGAAAGTTTATCGGTTGCCGAGAGTCAAGAGACTTTTTTGTTCCATCATATACAAGAGTGTATATCTATCTATCTATCTATCTATATATTGGAGGAGGTTCCTTTCCTGAAATTCGGATGTTGTCGGTAACGATTGTCAGAGGTAATTGCATAAATTATTTCCGGACATTCAGTGGTTGGAAAATGGGACGTGTGGTATAAAAGTGATTTTTTTTTCTGTTGAGTTTTTGTTCGGCTTCCTTTCAACATACATATACATATAGGAATGCTTTTGTGTGTTATTTAGAGTCAGATTGTGTGAAGTTGGACTTTGATATAGAGATATATACCTACATACATATATAGGCAATTGTTCGAATATACCACCTTTCATTTTGGTGCTGTTCGTGTACAGAGAAAAATAAGTATCATTGTTGACAAATCTGTGGTCATTTATAGGGAGACATCGATAAACTGTGGTCTTAAATGTGCATTCAATTTTATATAATTGAATTAAGCACAGCTAAAGTCCTTAACATTACTATATTCGAATTGGGTTTTTTTTATACAATGTGGATTTAACATATAATGTTCTTAATTCTGATGTGAATATAAATCAATTCTTTGACACATTTGATCAGAGATATTAGCGCCAGAAAGTTATAGAGAGTATAAGAGGAGGTAAAGATATTGCATTAACAAGCGAATAGCCGGAGGTAATTGTGTAAGGTTGTGTTGTATCAAACCAAGAACATTTATACTTCGGCATAATTGATTGAACTTAAAGCAAGATATACTTGACATTCTGATAAAAATAAAATATAAGCAAAGTGGGTGTGGCAGTAGGTGGTTACTTAGTTTAAGGCATAACTGAAAATTAATTATGTATATTTATTTTAGACGTAGAGTAAGTTAATTTAGTAATTATTATGCTATTAAATAAAAGCTTATGACTAAAATGATTATTTTATTTAAAAAAAATGAATTATTGCAAAATAAATTGATTTTATTTTTTAGCTATTGGAATTAAATATATTTTTTTTTTATTTTAGCATAAATGTAAATATCGATTTTAGTTTCTTAAGTTCTAGTTATAAATAGTTTTCATTGAAACTTATCATTTAAAATTTTAATTTTATGTTTTGAACCTCTTGATTAAATAATTATTATTTCTTGTCAAAAAAATTTATTTATTTTGCCCCAATCTTTCAAATAATTTCTAAGATTTTTGACATTTGCCGCCATTTGCTACCGGTGACAACCCTTGCCTCATCTTCTATAACTGTAAGCTATAGGTTTTGCATGAGCATGAGGTTTAAATGAGCTTGTTTTTTAAACAAACGAAATACTACTTGACAATAATTAAACTTTTTTTAAATTAAATCGAAAAATGTTAATTTTATGCAAAAAGTTGTCATAATTAAAGTAACTTAAGTTAATAAATAAGCAAGTTATTTAATAAAAACAAATATTTTGATTTGAATTAAAGATGGCATTCAACGCTTTCTTAAAATGTATATACCTATTTATAGGGTAAAATGGGGAAAAAAATAAGATTTGCATTTGATTTTAAAAAGCGTTTTTGTGTTTTGAAAATTTTTAGGTAGTTAAGAGGTTATTTTAATATTTTAAAACATTTTTCCATGGTAAAATAAAAAAAAAATAAACCTTTTTTGAAAGGTTATTATTTAGAAGAGAAAAGAAATATTGAGTATAATTTAAAATAAACCTACATATTTAAAGAGCGAAATAAGGAAAAAGAAACAAAAATAGCATTTGATTTTAGCAAAAAATGGATATTCAGGAAAGCCCGCTTAAGAGAAATGGCAAAATGCCACAGTATTTCTTTCACTTAAGCGGGTGAAAAAAATCCGCTTAAGCGGATTTAAAAATTCCATTAAGTGGAAATTTAAAGCTAGAAAAATTGAATTTATCTTTTTTAAATAAAATAGATAATAGATAGAGTAAATAAAATTGTTGTGACATATCAAAAATTCAAATGTCATTTTTGTGGTGAAAATGGTGGAGGAGAAAAATAAAAAAGAAGTGAAAGCGTTCAGCAAATATTTTGTTCTGTTCGATTATATTTTTTTTCATTTAAAACCTAGTATACAGTTCTTTTCAACGAAAAAAAAAAATGGTAGTAAAAAATATTTTTTTTTCCACAAGAAAAATTAGTGTGGTGAAACAAAAAAGTCAAAAAAGAACTAGGCGAATATCAAAACAATTATTTAAAAAAACGCTACCGATAAGCCGAACACTCAAAAACAATTCAAAACCGGTAAAATATGTTTTCGCAAAACAATGTCACCAACATTGTTTTGCGCGGAAAAGTATCCGTGGCGAATATAATTTTTTCAACAGGTTTGGCTCACAATTCGATAATAAAATTTTAAACATCAACAAATTTTTGTTTGCGATAAAATCACTCCCATAAGAAGTACATATCTATCTTTTTTGAGGAGGATTTGTATACTATGCTTAAGAGAGTTGTTTTTGCAATGAAAATTATATAATTTAACTGAAAATATGTTTCAGGTAAGCGAGTTTTTCACTTAAGCGACTTTCGCTTAAGCGGAGTGTTTTACAGGTAATTTTTCGAAAAATGCTTGGTGTGAAAAATGTGTTTCAGGTAAGCGGGTTTTACTGTATAGCAGAAAAAAAAATACAAATTTACAGCAACTTACAAGTTGAACATAGGGCGTTAAGATTATGAAATGTAAATTTGGTAAACAATAAGTAGAATAAATTATTAACATTAATTTGGCAAAGTGCCACAAATATTAAACAAAATTATTATTATTATTTTGCAAGAAATTGACAAATCCTCCAAGAGTATCTCTTGTCATGAAAAAGTGCTTTTCGCTTAAGCCGTACGAATTCGGTAGAAAATTGTGAGACCCCTCCACGTACACAGGAATGGTTGAGAGTTGTAAGTCACTAGTCCCGAGTTCTATTTGAGTAGTTGCGCCATATAATTTAAATTTATTTTATAAAAATGGATTAAAATAATAAATTTAAATAGCAAATTAAGAGAATCAAACCAATTTTAAATATTGAATAAAAAACAGGTAAAACGAGATTATCGATCGTATTTATTAAATTTTTGTCTACTTACACATTGTCTTACTATTTTATAAATATGATTTAAAAAATCTAAAAAAAGAGATAAAAGCACAATTCTTCTTTCAAATAATTTTTAGGACAGAATGTAAGTGTTATATATATATTTAGTAGAAATAAATATTAATTAAAAAAAAAAAGAGACCTGAAGAAGTATGTAAACACGTACGAAACGTCGTCTATCAAAAAGTAAAAAAAGAAAAAAAGACCTGAAGCCCACAAAAATAGGATTCAAATATATTTGCTTTTTTTTAATTTTAAACTTTCAGATAAGCTTCATTTTTTTTGAATATTTCTAAAAATTTAGCTTGATTAAGGAGGCCAATTATAGTACAAAAATAACATTATATAGGTACTCAATCGTTTATGTAATTTAAACAAAATAAAATTCTATTTCTTTTGGTTTTTAGTAGAAAATGTATTTTTGTGATTTTCAAGTTTTGGAAACAATAATTTATTGGTAAAGAAAAATTATAAATCCAGCATAAGAGACTGTTTGCGAAAGTTAACAGAAACAAACCTTATTGACATTGCAAGAGATGGCATGATCAAAAATATAACTTCGAGAAAAACTTTTAAACGAAGTTAAGCAGCAAAAAAGAGTGAGTAGACGAAAGAGTTAACAACGCATTCAAAGCAATAATGGCACACTTCACTGCTTTGGGTATCTGGACACGTTGGTGTTCAGGGTAATGATAAGACAGCTAAAATCGGAGCAAAGAACACCTTCACGGGACCTGAGCCCTATTGCGGTATAAGAAAAAATGTGAATTAAAAAAAATCAAAAAAGAAGTGGATGCCAGAAGATTAAAAATTTGGAAAGAAATCCCTAAGCATGCCAAACAGCCAAACTCCTTCTTGGAAACTATTTATCTTCTCTGAGAATACCCCAAACACTCAAACTCCTCAGAGAAAATAAGTTTGGAGGAATAGCTGTATAAAATGAGAAATCTCATATGGAGTTCTATAGATTGGGGCACAATACATCTTTAGGTAACAGTGTAATAAAACCCACAATTTCACAATTTATTAATCAAAAAAAGTACACCTGTATTATCGACTTTTGCACCATTGGCTTTAGAATTTTTCAGGAGATCTTTCTTCACTCACTAAGGGCGCTTCCTTTACCCTCGAAATTCCTCAAACTAAGCTGAACCCGTGAAAAAAAATTGATAGACAGGCATTGGAAGGAGGAGGAATTCGCCAATTTTGTTTGTGCTCTTTACACTGTGATGAACTATAAAATTCAAAGTCCAGTCTATTTCAAACATTTGACTGACTGTTCTATTTATTTAACTTTTACTGGTTCTTCTTAATTATTCAGAGCCCATAAACAAAGCTAAATTTATGACAAAAACAAAAATAGAAAAACAGTAGTTTCAACCATAACACTATAGTCATACCCGTTCAGTTTGTTCAGAACAAAAATATAGTAGATAATTTACGCATCCTCAATAAATTCAAATTTTGGTTATATATACATTGGACTATTATATTACATACATATACATTTCAAATCTGCTTGCCTTCATATCCAAAGCCAAAATGTAAGAGAGAAAAAAATGTTTTGCTTCAGCAATTAGTGGCATTATTGCCATCCGGTCTATCGCTTTCCATCGACGCCATTAAAATAAACGACCTCCTTGTTCCTCTTTGTATTCCCACAAAACAATTAAATCTGATGATAGTATCTTTGAAATTCCTCGACCTTTCTTTTGACATAATAGGCAGAGGCAAGCAGGCTATATACGGGAATCTATGCTACAAGACTACGACTACGACTATGACAACAACGCTTAGTGGGGGTTCACAAGTTAATTTGATTTTTATTCGTTTGTTTTCGCTGGTCCCGGTATCTACTTCTTCTTCTTCGCCTATATCCATCTATTCCAATCCCCGAGGGCAATTTAATATCTTAAATAAAAATCAAGACCCACATCCTGCGTTATAGATATAAAGCCTGGGTATCGTGCGATTGGGCTTTATTGCTGTTGCGTGTTCTTGACGATAGAGGGCCTGAGTTAAGCAAGGAGGACCATCGTCGTCGTCGTCGACGCTCGTCCTGTATCCGGCAATCACAAGAATTGTGTCAATATCAATAAAATTCGATTACAATCGATGTCGAAGTACACCGCCACGCCGATAAATCCATTTTACCAATCCCGGTCCAGGTCCCGCTCCACAGGATAAAGATTCCCTTAAAATCGAATGTGTGTGAGTATATCCTTATGCGAAGGACGCACCAGCTCTTTTGTCTACATTCATCGCGTTTGAGTCCTCGTTCTACTATAAAGTCGTTGTTCTTTTCCTTAAAGCCATCACCATTTCCATTGCCATCGTCATCCTCATCGTCGTCGTCGTCATAGTCACGGACTATTACTTTGTTGAATTTTCGCTCCTCTTCTTTTCATGGTTCATCTTTGCCAGTTTTATGGCAAAACCATTTCCTTTCTATTCATTGGCTTTTAAAGCACAGGAGCTGGCCCGAATGATGAGTCCTTGATTTCGTTTTTTTTGTTGTATTTTTCAGTCCAAAAAAAAAGGATAGAAAACGACAAAGCCTGAGAAAGGTTTTTGTTTTCCGGTGGGTGGTAAGTGGGCGTATTACATGTATACGCCTTTACGCTGTTCTTTTCTATGCCATCATCCTTCCTTACTCGTCCTTTTATGTTAAAATCTTCAAGGCATTGTAGATGAAGGAAGAGGGGCGCCGCGCCGGCAAGAGCTGAGAATGAACATCAATTGGATTGATGGGACCATTGTCAGACTTTTTTTTTTTTTTGTTGTAGCTTAAAATCCAAAAGAATAGAATACCAAACGCAACACAAAAAAAAGAGCACAATGGAAGAGACTGCGTGAGATTTGCCATGAATTGAATTAGGGCAATCCTCACTAATTCACAGCTAATTTCTGTAATGGAAAAGTTTATTTACATTTACGCAGCTGATTGATGTTAAGAGCAGAGGGACTATATATTGGAAGTTGTGTCGACCCAGCGAGTGATATCCTAAATTTGGGATACTTTGAAATGGATATAGTAGTGAATGAACTTTCCTATTTTCCCTTTAAGACTTAGTATATTTTAAATTGTGATAATGGAAGAATTTGTTCGTGAAAAATATGTGCACGTATAGGAAAATGAGATATCAGAGATTTGGCTGTGAGCAAGTGAATTCAAAATTAGTCTTCCACTGTAATTTGAAAATGAAGCTGAGAACATTCGCTAAGAAAACATGTTCAGATTACGGATTGCTGAGAATTTTATGTTTTCAATTTTCTGAACGTTTCTATATAT
Source organism: Epistrophe eligans (assembly GCA_951394125.1). Classification (NCBI taxonomy): domain Eukaryota; kingdom Metazoa; phylum Arthropoda; class Insecta; order Diptera; family Syrphidae; genus Epistrophe; species Epistrophe eligans. The sequence goes on from OX596029.1 coordinate 36,831,818, forward strand.
CAGCTTTGCAAATTACTGACATTTTTCTTGATATTTTTAAAGCATTCGAAAGCAAACTAAATTTTATTATTCTATTCAATTATTATTCACAATCTTAGATTATAAGAATGTAAGTAATTTTATCCGTTGTCCAATAACTATATTTTTTTAGCTGTCAATATTAATTTGTGTGTGTTCAACTATCCAATCTAGAAATGATGTTATTCTCGAAAAAACTGTTGGAAATCCCTTCGTACAGCCATGATCGCTACCAAATGACGTTACTCCCACCAAATAACGACTATCATCTGCTGCCTGATAAACTAATGGCCCACCAGAATCTCCTTTGCACGTTCCCTTCAATTCACTTCCAACAATGCAAATATTATTCAATGTTATCAGACCCTTATCGTAGGCCTTGTCACAATTCTCTTGACTCATAATTGTGACATCTACGTAGCGTAACACTTCCGAGATACCTGTCATGTTATCTAAAATTTTTCCCCATCCTGCAGCAGTGACTTTTTGGCCTTGAAGAAATTGTTGATCCATATAACGGAAAGCCAAATGTATCAATTGTATGTCATCTGTCAAAGTGACATTTACAGGTAAATGGATTAGTGCAATGTCATTTTGGGTTGTAGTTGTGTTGAAATTTTCATGAATTATAATGTCTTTGGGTTGAATGTCAATCATATTGCCATGAGGTTTGAGACTTTTTCGTTTGTGGACTCCGAACTTCACTTGAACGTTAATGGTTTCACTTAAAACAGAATTTAATATTATTTTTGAAAATTTTCTGTTGAATTGTCTTACCCATAAACACAGTGAGCAGCTGTCAAAACGAAATTCGGTGCAATTAGTGAACCACCACACCAAAAAATTCCATCTTCTCGTGTTAGTTTTGTTATACTCAAACCCACAAGGTATGGAAAACTATGTTCTGGAGCAAGTAATCCTCCGATAATCCGACTCCCGTCAAACGGTGCAGCAGAATTCAAACTTAAAAGTTTAACAAATGCTGCCAAAGTAAGCAAAGACGCCATAATATTGACTAATCAATGCCCATTGTGAATCTTCAGCTTTTATATACGATAGTTTGTTTGATTTGAGAATATCTATTGATATGATTTTTATCAGTAGGTAATGATAATTTGAAATTCTGGATCAATTTTTTTTTTTTTTTTGAAGTGGACTGGCTAATCTATGTATATCCAGTGATATCCAGATGAATGGTGTTATTGTTATAGGTGTGGTCTATAAGAGTCTATTTGAAAACTGGAAAACTACGCAGTTAATGGTCATTAGAACTGGTTCATCTTATCTGTAAGTCTATAAGGATTCTATATTCCTGCTTAACTAGGTCATTATATTGTTTGCTTATTTGATTTTCAAAACATGTGTGACTGTTGAATTTGATTGGATTGATTTTTATCAGCGCTAAATTGTTTTTCATGTGCAGGTGATGTTCTATTTTATGTTTGTCAAGAACTTGAAGACAACATTACATAGCATGACTTTTATAATAAAAAAATATCTACAAGAAATAGATATTTGATTTGCAAAAATGTTTGTTTTACATATGTATATTTTTATTAAGAATTAAATTTTTATAAAATTAGCGTTTTATCTGTCAGTCAGCTCTGTTAAAAAAGGCAAATTTTCCAAACTTGTTGAATTCTTGTCGAAGTTTTTTTGAAGATTAAGAGCTTTTGCAGCTTTAAAAACCTAAAGTAGATAAAAAAGAATTCATGTAGTAAAAATCCTTTAAGTAGTATATAAAGCACAAGACAGTTAAAAGGCAGTTCAAACTGTTGTTTAACGATGAAAACGCGTTGTTCTTTCGTGTAGCGATTAATTTTTTTAATAAACCTCCACAGTCAGCTCAGTTGTCAAGATATTTTTTGATGTGTAAACATCTACGCCGGCGGTAGGGTAAACAAAAAACGTGGAAATTTCTGTGACACATTACGTTGTGATCTTACACGTTACGATACGTTGATGTACGTTATATTGGATACGTTCAATATTGGGTACGTTCCTTCGTACTTGAAACTAAATCGAAAGATCGAGTTGAGTTTACACGTCTTAACCGTGAGTCCCGGCACTCCAACTTTTTTTATTGGCAAAACACCTTATTGCACAAATTGCTTTAAATTGAAATCTTGCGTTAATTTTGGGACACCCTTTATAATAGTTTACAAGGTGGTTCAATGCTAACTTGCATTTTATGTTTTTATTTTGCTTTTTTTTATTTTACTTTTTTTTATTTTACTTTGTTTTATGAAAGTTACTTTACACAAATAAGAAATTGAAAATATTTTTTTTTAAAGAGGGAACGATTGATTTATGGAATTTTAAAAGAACTTAAATTTTGTTCTTTTATAATTATGAGGGCTTGTTTCACAGTGTCATAGTAAATTTGTGGTCAGTTCCTTCGTTCTTCGACTTAATAAAATAAAATGCACGACTGGGTTTCACGAACTTGCTCTTATGAGCATCAGAATCGGAATAGTTTCTATTTCTATTCCTCTGATTTACAAAAAAATAGATCGTATTGCAAATATGCACAGAACTTAGACTTATAAAGACTGAAAAATTGTTAAAATTAATAAATTAAAAATAAATTGATTAAATAACTTCTAAAAATGTTTTGACACAAACGCGATGTAAACCATCTGATTTCCTGCACCAATCTTAATTTATAAGAAAAAAAAAAATTAAAAATCGTTGGAGCGGTTTTTAAAAAAAATTGTTCTATGAGAGATACCATTTTTGTTGATAGATCGATTTTTTTCCTATAATATCGTAATGATATTAGCTCATATACAAATTTTAATTAAAATCATAGCAGCCATTTTTGAGAAAAATGATATTTTTCTTACTGGTTTTGAAACACTTGTATAGGAGGTCTACCGTTATTTTTGTCTAGAAGAATCATTTTTCGTTAAAATCTGCTAAATAATGTTAAAAAAGCTAAGTTTAATAAAAACTAAAATTTCGAAAATAAAAATGTAAACCTTTTTAAAAAAAATTTAAATTTAGGTGTAAAAACTTTTTAACATTTTTATGACCTCCATAAAAAATTGATCAAAATAATTTTAAGAAGTTAAAAAAAAAATAAAATTGAACAATTTTTCAGGGTTTTTCTTATAAAATGGTAGCCTGCTTTTAGAATAAATGGCTGATTTTTTTTTTAAATGTGGGCACATTTTTGAGAAAAATAGGATTTCCAATAATTGCTGAAGAAAATTGTGCGGCAGGTAGGTTCCGTTATTTTTTGACCTAAAAACTAAAAACCTCTAAATACCAAGTTTAAAAAAAATCTACCCAACCGTTTGGGCTTCAGTAGAAAGGACAGACAGATAAACGGACAGAATAGCGATACCCAATTTTTTCGACTTCGCTACCATAGTAATGTCAAGTTTGACCGAAATCTCAAGTTAATTTTTTTTTACGAATTCGTAACTTGCCATATAGTATGTAGATATGTATGTATGTATGTAGTTCCTATATAAATCGCAAGTAAAAATTGCTCCAGAGTCATAAGTTCACGGTATACAAATTCACAATTGTCTTTTGATCCAGCTCCGTCAAATAACCTCCCAAACAGAAAATGAAATAAGTCTTCAAATCAGGGCATTTTTGCATTTAAAAATAAGTTTCCAAATTTGAAGATCAAATAAGTCCCCAAAAAGGCATAGAATAATTCCCCAAAAAATCTCTACCTAAGCAAGTGTTATTCAAGGAAACTGATGATATTAAAGCGGCTACCTGACGATTGAACAAATCCAAAGCGAATAAGGAACTGATTTTCATGAGTAGGACAGTTGACCCAAAAATGGAGTTAAAATCCATGGAATCTGTTACTAAGCGAGGGAGAAAAAAAAAAAATATGAAATAATTGTATAAATTTAATAATCTGTTTCGTTGTTGAATTTGGGGCTTATTTCACTATGAAAACACTCTCCCAATTTTAAAAATAAAATAATTACTCAAAAACTCATGAATAAATCCTCAATTTTGAAAAGTTTTTTCATATGAAAAATTTTTGAGGGTTATTTAATTTTTTATTTGGGGTTATTTCATTGGGGAATTATTTTTGCACTTTGATGAGTTTCAAATTCACAGGTTTTAGGGGGAAGAGATTTTAGTTCCAAACTAGGATTGCGGTATTGAATTAGCACTTAATTCCTGCATCTCTGCATCTGGTGTATCTCTGCATCTGGTGTATCTCCTTCACTCTCATTGGATGGGTGCAAAAATATTTCTAATGCCGATGCAATTATAACCACTGCTGCTGCTGAAATTTCTGATGTTGATGACATCATTGTTGCTGTAAATTCCGATGTTGCTGCTGCTGCTGTCATTTCTGTTGTTGATGTTGCTGCTGATGTTGCTGGAACGTTTGTTGCTGTTGCTGGTCATGATGTTGTTTCCAAGAATGTTGCTGGTTCATCGTCTGAACTTATTGATGAGCTGCCTAATGTGAATTCTCATGATGATGCTCTTGATAAAAATAACAAATTTCCATGGTCTGGTGTTAGCAACAAAAAACATAAACAAAAACAGCTGTTTGGCATGGATCCTGATGTTGATGTTTTTGCTGCACTTCCATCTGTACCTCGGCTACGTTTTCTACATATCTCTCGACTAAGTAACACAGTCACGGAAGAGAGTGTTATAAATTTCATTGCATGTAGACTCAATTTGCCAATGACAAGTTTGGTTTGCCATAAATTGGTTAAAAAAGATAAGGATATATCATCTCTTCGTTATATAAATTTTAAACTTGGTATTCCTGCTGCATCATTTAAAGCTGCTCTTCATGCATCTATCTGGCCAGTTGGGGTTCAAATTAAGCCGTTTTTAAGCCGTCCAAAAAACGAGTTGCATCCACAACAACAGAGTGCATTAGCGTAAACCGAACTTCTGATGCTGCTCTCTTAAATGGACATTTTTCTATGTTTTATCATAATGCTGGAGGTATGAGGACAAAATCATATGATTTTTTCATTGCTGTTGCTGATTGTTGTTATGACATTATCGCTCTCACTGAAACGTGGTTAAATGATAATTTTCTCACAACTGAATTCTTCACATTTGATTTCAATGTTTACCGGAAGGATCGCTGCTGCGACCAGACAGGCTTAAGCAGAGGAGGTGGTGTATTGCTGGCTATTCGCTCTGTTTATTTAAGTAAAGGTATAATTTTATCTAATACCAATATTGAGCAAATTTGTGTATGTGTAGATTTACCTATTTTGCAAACTTGTAGAACTATTCATATTTATTTTTTTGTTTCGTATATTCCTCCGTCATCTCACTATTCTATTTATGATGCTCACATAAAAAACATAAAAGACATTGTAAAAAATACTGATGAAAATTGTTATTTTGTAGTTCTTGGAGATTTTAATTTGCCTGATATAAAATGGTTATTTTCAAATGATGAAAAAGAAATGATTCCTTATAATGTATGTAAAGATTTTGAGTATAATGTGATTGATAATATAACAGCTTTGAATATGTATCAAGTTAACAATATTTATAATTCTATAGGTCGTCTTTTAGATTTGGTTTTTATTGATAAAAATCTTGAAGCTAAGTTAGATAAAGCAAATTTTGAATTGCTTCAAAATAGTGTTCATCACAAGGCACTTGAAATTACTTTTAACTTATCTGTTTTGATTGAATCTGAATCTTCTTGTAATGTACAGATACATGATTTTAAAAATGCTGATTTTGTATCAATGAATAATTATTTAGAGTCGATTGATTGGAAACAAATTTATAATTGTAATAACTTAGAGCTAGCTTTTACTATGTTTCGGAACACTTTAGATTCTGCTATACTAAATTTCGTTCCTACTAAATATTTAAAAAATTCGAAGAGACCTGTATGGTTTAATAAAAGCTTATCTAGGCTGAAAAATGTAATGAATAAGTTTCATAAAAAAAGGAAGATTTCGGATACTTTTCGTGAAAAATTTTATCAATTAAGGAAAGAGTATGAATATTTGAAAAGGTTTATTTACAAGCAATACATTTGCTCTCTGGAGTCAAAGATTAAAAGAAATTCTAAATGTTTTTGGTTATTTCTGAATACTAAACGTAAATCACTTGGAATTCCATCTAACGTATCGTACAAAGGTGCTTCTACTGATAATCTTAAAGACATTTGTAACAATTTTGCCTCATTTTTTCAATCAAATTTTATTGAGTTGAACATTAGTTGTGATAAAATGTTTGGTTATTGTAATCCTAATATTGATGCTGGTAGTTTATTTTTATCTTTCGATGATGTGTTGACAGCCTTATCATCGCTTGACAACAGTTTTTCTGTTGCACCGGATAATATTCCACCAATTCTTTTGAAATATTGTAAATATAATTTAGCAGCCCCGCTATGTTATATTTTCAATTTGTCTCTAAAACAAGGTATATTTTTAGATACTTGGAAAGATTCTTTGATAACACCTTTGCACAAATCCGGACCTAAAGGTTCTGTTGAAAATTATAGACCTATTGCTAAACTACAGCTGATCCCTAAGGTATTTGAAGCAATAGTGAAAAATAAGTTGTATAACTTAGTTCGAAATCATATTTCTGATCACCAACATGGATTTATGAGTGGTAGATCGACAACAACAAATTTGTCCTTGTTCACAAACTACTGTCTTCTTAATTTGGAAAACCGAATGCAAGTCGACGTTATCTATACCGATTTTTCAAAAGCTTTCGATCGTGTGCAACATAATATTCTCGTGAGAAAACTCGAACTGTTTGGATTTCACTCTGCACTTCTTAAATGGATTAATAGTTATTTAGTTGGAAGAAATCAATATGTCAAAATCGGTAATGTACTGTCAAATAAAATTGAAAATTTTTCAGGGGTACCCCAGGGCAGTCATCTCGGACCGCTCCTTTTTATACTTTTTATAAACGATCTACCAAATTATATTTCACATTCAAACTGTCTATTATATGCCGATGATTTGAAGATTTTTAGTAATATAACATCTCCGTTGGATGCATGCAAAATTCAGGATGATCTTAATAATGTAGTTGAGTGGTGTAATCTAAATGGACTGTACTTCAACAGTAATAAATGCAGTGTTGTAAGTTTTTCGAAAATACTTAATCCTATATGTTATGATTACAAAATTAACAATCATTGTTTACAAAGATTATTAAGTCAAAAAGACCTTGGAGTTATTTTTGACTCTAAAATGAGTTTTTCACTTCAAATCGACCATGTCATTTCCAGAGCAAATTCGATGTTAGGTTTCATTATTAGGAATTCAAAGTCTTTTGAAGATCCTTATACCCTTAAAACCCTTTATTTATCCATTGTTAGGCCATTACTAGAGTATTGTTGCGTTATATGGAATCCCTATACTCAATCAAGTATCCTTCGGATTGAAAAAATCCAGAGGAGGTTCACAAAGTTTTGCTTGCGGAAGACATTTAGAAGTTCAAATTTTCCGTCTTATGAGAGCAGATGTGCTTTAATTGACTTAAAACCTCTGGTTGTGAGAAGAAAATTATATTCTGCACTTTTTGCTTTTGATGTCCTCAATTTTAATATTAAATGTCCGGTGTTACTATCGATGTACAATATTTATGCACCTTCTCGTAGCTTGCGACCGAGAGATGGAAATTTTCTATATGTTCCTATTCATAGTAGAAGTTATGCAAAACATAATCCAATTACTGATTCGTGTATTGCTTTTAATGAATTGGAACGTGTCATTGATTTTAATAAAAGTAGAGTTGATATCAAGAAAGATATATTAAAGTTATTGTAATGTATAAAATATATAAGTAAGTTATTTATTTTTTTTATTTTTTTTTAAATTTATTCTAATGTCTCTATAAAGTATTATAACTTGATTGACAAATAAATAAATAAATAAATAAAAATAAATAAATTTTCGGATTATGAAACGTGACCCCTATAAAAATAGAATTTGAAATTTCAGTTGTGGTATTTCCAGCTTGAGGGATGTTATTATTTTAACTTGTGAACTTATTATTCTGTGTTATGTATTAGATAACTTATCAGAACTTTATTCAAACTCATCTGGTTAATTTTGTGCAAAACAGACTTCACGGAAATTTTCAGCTGTTGATGGTGATTTTTTCCAAAGAAGCATTTTTCTCCATTAAGTCATATTTTCAATTAATTTTTAATGTACATACATATATAGGAGTGAAGAAAATCCTTTATATTAACAAGAAACCATTGTGCAAAAAAAGTAACTGTTTGCCTTAAACTATAGTTATGCGAGGGTTTCAGTGGTCAATTAGTCTTCATTTAATTGAAAACAAAGAATGCTAAGTCATCATGCTTTAGAAACATATAATACACAATATAATATGTACATACATATTTCTATAGCTGAAAGAATTGATATAAATGTATATAAAGAACATGAACATATTTCTTGGCTTCTATTAATTTTTTTCTGCATTTATGCAATTTATGTATATCAATCTGCGAAATCAGCTTATTTTCTTATTCTTCCATCGAATGGAAATAATTATTCATTTCTCTTTTATAACTTCAGCTTATACCTACATCTTATAATGAAGTAAATATAAATCCTTTTTGGATCTCCTACACTATGATGAAAAAAACAAAAAGAAAAATCTTAATCACCAGAAATTACAACCAAATTATGTAATTCATTCCACCCCAGCAATAAAAATATAATTTAATGAGAACAAAATCCAATAACAACCAGTAATCCTCATTAATAATTTCCTTCGATTTCTTCCTTGGTTCCACCCATTTCCATAACAACCATCCACAAAAACTATTCTGCTGACACAACACTAACTCGCAGGCGGAGCAAAAAAAAAAATAGAAAAGTCAGTTCAGTATACTGAAATCGAAAAGTAAGCAACCAATCAAGTTAATTATTGGATTGGAATAATATAATAATTAATTATCCATTGATTTAGTAAAGAGGACTATCAAGCTACTTTTAGTCCTTGTGTTTCGTGTGTGTAGTCCTGCCGCTTGCGTCCTATTTGATAGAGAAGTGGCTATATATGGTATTTGTTGTTAAATATCATTTACACGATTGCCGGGTGCGGAATATCATTATAATTAAAAGCGCACGTATGTATGTTGTTCAGGATCTCCACCAACATGTGAGATTAAACTATTTAATTGGCAGATAAATTATTTCTTTCGCTGAGAACAAAGCTAATGAAGTATCCTTCTATTGGTCCTTGTAAAATAATTGAGTGAGTGTGGCTGCACATCATAGGATACAAAAAACGACACGCGTTACACGTAAATACATACATTAATGTTCTTCCAGTATTATATGTTCATACATACATATGTACATATGATAGAGATCCTTCAGTCAGTTAGTCAGAGACAGCACCTATTTGTGTTTTCATTTAGACACATTATACGAACGGTACGACTAACGAAGAGTTGCAAGGAATTGCTACTGGCAGATGACGTCTCTTATTTTATGGGGTCCTCAATCAAAAAGCAAGCTAAAAGGATTCTCGTTAAGTGTCTTCCATCATGCAATTATACACTCCATCCAGTATTCGTATACATGTATAAACCAAACAACCGTTAGTTCTTCAAGGACTATCTATTTTTATCGTGTAAACAGGAGCGTCATTAAGGGGAATACTTTTTTCAAATTTGATGAAATGATCACAAACTTTCAAAAAAACCTCACCAGTCGAGAATCCAAAGCTTTTGCGTTCATCCGTGTAAGTGCGTTAGGGCCTGTTTACGCAGTCGTTTTACTGAAAGGCGCATTGTGTGCGTGATATTATTATGTGCGTAGAAACGGGGTGGAATCTACCCTTTTTGTTTCTACCCACACATAAATCTACATTTCTCATTGGATGCGCCTTTAAGTAAAACGACTGTGTAAACAAACACTTAGACTATCATGTGACACCATAAAAATCGAACTTTTTCCTCTTCTCTCTTGTGATGATGAAGTACCTTTCAACTGATCTATTTGTTTTCCACAGAAAATTGTTGCTCTCCTCCATTCCTGAATACCTACTAAAAAAACGCCCATGAGAATAATATTGAGTAGGTTGGTAGTCACTAGGACTCTCATTCATTATTCTCATTCAGATCTCTAGCCTCTGTATACGGGAATGGCTACTAGGGTTAAACCCTTTAGCGAATAGCCAAGACTCTGGCTTATAGAGGATGTTCCAGTAAAATGGATCGATGTTTCCTGTAAATAAGACTCAAAAGTCAAATGACAGTTGTTTTGTGTTAAAAAATGTTTAAGCTTATAACAAAGATCGGTGATTGCGGTTCCCACTTCGTGAATTTCCCAAAATGGCAGACGCAGGCAAGACAAAGCCAGGATTGTTGCAACCTGTTCTGAACACTGGGAATTAGGAGAGCATGCAGCAAAGCTGGGAATCCTTCACAACACTTACTGTCGTAGTTTTGGGGACCAACAGGAAAAGGAAACAGTTGCTCACTTCCTCTACAAATGCCCCGCTCTAGACTGAATGAGATTACAGTCTTTTGGTAAACCATTCTTTGACAACCTGGACAAACTCTCTGAAATACAGATCAAAGATTTGGTCTCTTTTCTCATCATAACGAATTGACTCTGAGATGAACTTCAACCGCGAGTAAGTTGACGATGTTCTTCTGAAAGTCATATAGATTCACTTTGAACCGGAAATCAATTTACATACCCATCTCAGCATACTGTGGTTGGGGGAGTGTATTGATGATTACACAAATACGTTTCAGCAATTCTTTTTCTTATCCAGGTCAAACGAATTATAGTATCAAAACGGCGCAATTAAGCTCTAATTGGGTCACGGAGCAAGCTCGTGGCCGCCATTTTTACCTACCCTTTTCAGAAGGGCAATTGCAAAAATTGTTAAGAAATTTCAACAAACTAGCTCAGTGGAAAGAAATTTCCCCGGAGTTTTTTTCCCATTTTGGGAAATTTGGCATGAGGAATCTTCTTCAAAATTATTAGGGAAAATATTCCTTTCAGCAAATCGTTAATATCGTTATCGTTAGTAATTTTTTTATCAGGAAACTTTTTCTTATATTAATACAAACATTTCCCCAAGTAAATTTTTGGAGATAAATTATTTCGTGGGAGATTAGCAATGGAAAAATTCCCATTAAATTGACGATAGGGCTGAATGTGAAAACATCGTTGCGTGTTCATGACTGCGGTTCAATCGGAAAATAATTGGTAAGGCACGAAAAGGAAGCAGAGAATCAATTCGGCACCACTTCTTATGCGGGGAAAAATTGTTTTACCATCCCATACCTAAAACCGCAATTCAGTAGTTAGTAAACATCTGCCATTTAGTCTACCAAGTTTACTTGCTTGTGTTCATCATGTTATTTAATCGGTCTTTCCTAAGCTTAAAAGCTTGCATTGATTTACATTTGATATTTAGCTCTGGAGAAACTTTGTTCATAGAAATCGTTAACTTATGTTTATTCTGCTTATTTTGACAGTTCCTGGATTGATTACCTTTTGGCCAACCCTTTGATAACATAAGAAACCATTAAGATATATCATCAAGGTTCAAACAAAATTTCAAAAAAAAAAGCCTCCAGTTGGGCGCCATTTTTAATTTATATTTTTTCACAATCGAATGATCTATCTCTCATCTATGTATGCAAAATGACTTCTAAATTAAATTGTATTGTCATAAATTTTTTACGAAAATCGGTTTATGGGAATTTATACAAACACCTACCTATACTAAAATTTTACAAAGGAATTTTAATAAAAAAATCATAAAATTTGTAAAGATCTTAATCAATTTCTTGAAAGATAATAATGGCTTGCCTACAATTACTTTTCTGCCCTTGAACATATTCCTATAGGAATAGACATAATGGCACCCCTGCCTGCGACTCTCTTGCCCTGTCTGTTGCAGCACGTTGTGCTTAATGCAGTATAATTCAGTGGTGGAATGGCAATGGAGTATGTCTAGTTTTGCCGCTAGTTACAATTACACACGCTAAACTAGAAGTGAATGGCAGGAAACTTGAGTGCTAGAGATGGATGGCAGAATGAGAGAGAATTCTCTGTGTGCGATGGTTCCTTTCCTCAACAAATATACAAAGTAAAACACTTCACCGCTTGTGTGTGTATATATGTGGAGTTACTTGATGGTGTTTACATCATTTTCTAAAACGAGAAATGGGCTTCCTGCGGAATGTTGGGATATCACTCAATGTCAGTAGGTATATACAAGTCCTTACAAACATTATATGGAAAAGTGAAAAGCGAAAAAGGCGAACCACACCAGTCAGTTAGAGACATGTTTCTTGTTCTCATATAATGTTGAAGATTGAAGGACATGCATACAAGCTAACCTACATTCAAGTTTTTGTTTGTTTCCTTTTTTTTGGCAAAACTGATATTTTCTAGGGAAGGAAATACAAATGTGATGGTTTTGAAAACTAGGTCAGGATTTTGTGAAGGATTTTCGGGGTAAAAAATATCCACTCAAATTAAATTAAAGTATAAAATTTTTTCTCCATCAATATACCACAAAGGATATTTTTTACTTAAATTATGTGTCCCTTTTCTTTAAAAGAAAGAAAATAAGAAAAAAATATATTTATTTCCTTTCAAAATGAAAGAAACAAGGATGGTGGGTTAGGCATGTTTGAATTCCATTCATCGATAACTCTCAGATTCCCTTTATGTTTTATAATCGCATTCCTTGCATACAAAGTATGCTGTTTTACAGCACAGCTGACAGGATCTCCTCTAGCCGCACATATGCATATTATGCGGGTTAAAAGAGAAGGATGACAAAAATATGTTAACTATTCAATAATGCCGCACTTTGTCGTCGTCGTCGTCACTTCTTATTCCGATATATAGGAAATTCCTTCCTTCAAACAAGCATTATACCTACAGAAAGCACCACAACCATATATAATATGCTATGGGGCTATGACAAAAAAAAAAAAGACAAACTTTGGTATTTGTAATGTAATATATTGCGGGGTCACGCACATTTGCATCAAAAACGTGTTTTCCATGTCAAGAAGAAAGGGAATTATTGACAGATAGTCTTACATAGGTATAAGCATATAAGGACAAAGGGTATTTCTAAGATATGAATAACTAACAATATGGAGTGCATAAACCATTTCGAGGATGTGTTTTATTGAAGGATTGAAATGTATTGAAATATTAAAGGGGATTTATATGAACTTTACATACAAAAGCGATATGTTAAACTTAATACTCGAAGAAGCTGTTTGAAGCATATTACTTGAAGAATGCAGAAAATTCAAATTTAAAGTAATAAATAAAATTTTATTTACTAAAAATTTTAAGCAAGTTTGTATTTTGTTGTTGTTGTTTTGAGAATAACTAGTGACAGCATTGTCGGTATAACAAAAATTGTTTTTATGTTTAAAAAAATAAAAAAATTAATAACCAATAGTCAGTATTTGTTTCCTCCCCTAAGAACATTCTTCTGGCTACTAAGCGACAAAAAATTTAAATGAAAATAATTTTTTGTTTAAAATGATGTATGGCGTATGAGTGATTTTTTCTCAGAAAAGTTTAAAATTTATTCGACTACATAAAATTGCGAATAGCAGAAAGTAATCGAAAAACTAGATCACGAAATCATTTTTTTTTTTTTTAATTTTACTAGTTTTTAAACTAGAACTTTAAAAAGCTGTAATTTGGAAATTATATTGGGTCTACAAATAGTGAAAATTTATAATTTCGAGCGCATCTGCCACTTGAGGTTTAAAACTTGCTTTATTCATTAGTTCAACATTCTGAACAACTCAAAAAAAATCTGAACTACCAGATCTGACGCAAGGTCTCCCGCCTATAAGACGACAAGGTGTTATTGGACTGAAAATTATTTAGACAAAAAATAAAACAAATGCAGTCGTATTTATTAGATTTTGTGTCGATTTTGTCGAGTTGTAGAAGCTGAGTAGGGATAAAGATTTTCGAGATTAATTTTCCAGATGAGTCCTGAAACCAAAGGTCGTTCCTCTATCCTCTTACCTTACCATTCCTTTTCCCTTCTCTCGGCGGAATGGCGATGACGCTGTCTGTCGTTGTTTACTTTCCATGACGGTACGGCGATGATGCTGTAAGTCGCTCCTTTCTACCTCTCTCGGTAGTACGGCGATGACGCTCTCTGTCGTTCCTTCCTTTCTATGACGGTACGGCGATGATGCTGTCCGTCGTTCCTTGACAGAACGGCGATGACGCTGTCTGACTTCCTAACCTTTATCCTCCTGTCCCTTCCCAATTTCCAATTGGGCTGGATCAGTGTTACACGACCCTAGCCGATGATCAAAACAAGCTCAGTCGCTAAGGAAGTATCCGGATCCCTGGCGACCTCCGGACTAACTAGCCTTATCTGTATGTACAGACGGATCTCCTTTCTTCGCTACTCGTGGAAATAACAGACAACAAACAAACAGACAAAACAAACAAAACTGACAGACAAAACAGATTTAACTAGGACCGGATCTTTTTCCAAACCGGGCGGTAGCACGGCGTTTCTTCTGTGTTGCTTTTCGGTGGGGAGGCTGTGGCTACTTGTGGCCCCTCGGTTGATGCGGGATGCAGTGAGTGAAGCAAAACGGTAGAAATGCCTAATTTCAGTAGTGGTAGGGTTGTGCATCACGGTCCTTCCACTACTACTCTCCAAAGCATGTCTAGGCAGGGGACCCAACTCAGTGATGGTGAGGTTGTGAAACATGGTCCTTCCACCGCTGGAGGGAGCTCCCTACCAAGTACGTGTCATAAGGTTTTTAGGAGGTTCAGACTAGTGTCCGACCGAAGGTCGATTTTCAGCCGAAGCCGAATTATTAGGCTGAAAGAAAATCTTCGGCCGAAGCCGAAGCCGAAGCCTAAGGTTGAAAAAAGTCAAGAATTCTCCTTTCCAATTGGATAAAAATATTATTTTTATTAAAATTTATTGCTTAAAAAACATAAGACATAAAATAAAAATAACTAATAACTAATTAGTAATTATAAAGAAAAAAGAAATAGTTTTAGTAATAATTTGTATGATGGCACACATGTGTTTTGAAATTTTTGAATACCTACCGAAGAAAAGATTGCAATCTTTTCTTCGTTATTCAAAAATTTCAAAAATTGAAATTTTTTCTGGCGCCTAGTACGTTGCTCGATATAATAAACAGATTCTTCGGCTTCGGCCAAAACTTCGGCCTAAAATGCCGAAGCCGAAGGTTTGGCCGAATGTTGTTTTTTTGGCCGAATTCGGCCGAAACCGAAGGCCGAAGCTTCGGTCGGACACTAGTTCAGACCTTCGAAGAACAGACAAAGGGACGCTGAGAGAATTCTGAAGGACTCTGGTGCTGCACTGGAGGAAACTTGAAGCTCTCCACCAGGATTTAGTGGGCGAAGGGCATTCTTGCGAATTTGAAAGTTTTTTCAAAAACAGTTTTGAAAAATGTTTAGTATTTTTTTTGCTAAAAATATTGTTTTTTTTTTTTTAAGTTCTAATCAATTCTTCATTACGTCATTATGTGTAAAATATTATTATTTATTTCGCGAAATATTTGAAAAGAGAGAACTTTTTTTTAACTGTAGTATGTGCGTAATTATTTCCGCTAATTGAACATAAAAAAGCACGTACACACACCCCCGATGTTTTTTTTTTTAATTTTTTTAGGACCAAAAATAACAGTATGTGAGGTAGGTACAATTTTTTTTTAGAAATTAATGAAAATCTTATTTTTCTCAAAAACTTGTCCACAACTTTTTTTTTAAATAAAATCAGTAATTTAAAAAAAAAAACAGAAAAATTCTTATAAATAGTACCTATTTCTTATAGAACCATTTTTTTATTTCCAAACGGTTCAACTGATTTTTCTCATTTTTGTATAAAGAATTTTTCCAAAAGTTTTTTCCAAAATTTAATTTTTTTTTTTTTTGATTTTCAAAAGTTTCAAACATTTTTTTTTTGAGAACTTAATAATTCAAAAACGACTTGAGCGAATTTTATTAAACATGGCACCTAGCTGTTTTTTAGCATTACCTCGCAAATTTTAAACAAAAAATGTTCTTATAACCAATAATAATGATACCTTCTTTACTAGTGTTTAAAAAATCGTTCAAAAAAATCTCATTTTTTCTCAATAATGACTCCTACGATTTTGATTAAAATTTGTATGTTAGGTGATATCAAATACGATCTACCATATTATTGAAACAATTTTTTTATTATTTCATTAGTAACGGTATTTTTTATAGAAAGTTTTTTTTTTTTTATTTTCGACTATCTCATTATCTGTTGAATCGATTTTAATAAAACTTTTTATACGAGAGTGTTGATAGTTTTTTTTCAAAACTAATATTTTAACTTCGCATTAATAAATACTAAAAAAGCGTTCCAAAATTTTTTTCCAAAAGTTTATATATGAAAAATTATTTTTTTTTTTTTAAAACCGCTTCAATTATTGTTAAATTTTTTCTCATTAATTGAAGTTTGTTAAAGAGATCAGATAGTCAACATAGCTAGAATTGTTACCAAAACAATTTTAGAGATTCTTTAATGAATTTATTTCTAATTATATTGATATTTAAAATTATTTTGTTTAAATTAAAGAATATATCTGAAGTTTCTCAATTTTTTGGGGAAGTTAAACCACAAAAGCCCCCTCGTACACCACTGCTGCTGAGGTGATTTGTGGTATTTACAGGTATACCTAGAACACAGTACTGTTTTCTGTTTTTCACTTTAACTAGTTTTATCCATTTTCATTATTTTTTTTTAATCAGATAAATGAAAAAAGATTTTATATATGAATCTATCTTTTACAATGTGGCGTAAAAGTTATTACTCTATCGGAAGATGCTATTAATTAAGCAAATGGCGGCAAATGACAATTCGTAAAAATTATTCCACATTCTTTTCCTTTCTCCTGAAAACTGATTAATTTCTTGTTGGTATAAATAACGGACATTTGCCGCTATTTGCAAAAATTATAGCATCTTCCGAAATGGTGATGTCTTTTGGCCCACCTTGTAGATAAGTTCCACATTAAAGTTTCTTTCAAACTCGGTTGACACTTTTTTTTTCATATCAGTTTGGTCGGAAAATTAAGTTTTACTATGCCTCCTATTTCCATACATATATTTATATGTATTTTAAAAAACCCAGGAAGGAAACCGGAAGTTTTTATTTTTATGCCTCCCAGAGTTTTACCATATAGTCTGTTCACGTCTACTTATAAACTTTCATGTACTATCGGAATAGTTTGTGTGCAAGGGAATGTACCAAATCTAGTGATGCAACTACAAAACTTAGATCCTGTACTTTTTTTTTTTGTTTGCTATCATATACATTTTTATAACTTAGAAGGCATATACAAAAAAAAAACTAAACAAAATTGAGAGGACAGAAACATATCACGACGACAAGGATAATAATATGAAAGTGCCTAACCCTGTATAGAAGTTTGGTTGGAAAAATAGAACTTTTTTTTTACAAAAAAGAAAAAAAAAAAAAATGAAGAGTAAAGTTGGACGCATAACTGTCTGATGGTTCCTGAGTTTGGTAGTTGAATAAAATTTAAACTTGTTTATGGCTGTAGTTTCACTGTTGCCGCCGTCGTCGTCGTCGTCGCCGCTACCACCCACTTGGCTTGACTTGATGGGTGCAATTTTACACAGACCCCCTGACCAGACCATATTACATTTCGTGCACATGCACTTTTATCAACTTTCTGTGGCAATTGCATCCGGGATCCATGAACCATCTGCTTCTTTTCTCTACGCGAGACATTTTTATTTGAAACAAACTTTTTTTTTTGTTGAGTTGTTGCAATTTTTGACCTTTTTATTGTACAGTCTCAAGGACTAACGTCTGCCATGATGGGAATTTCGTTGTCTGTAGAATAGAGTTTCATCTATTCTTTCGACATTATATTCGATCCAGAATGCAGACGTTTTTTTTTTTGTTGGATCATCCCGTAGGAAGTTTAGAAAGGTTGTTGTTGGGTGGTGGTGAATACTGAATATTTAAATGCGCTATAAAACGGATATATGGATAGCTTTGGTAAAGTTAAATTTTATATTCTATAGAAGATTAATACTTATTTTGAATTTAATTTAAAATGCAACAAGTAGTTGCGCAATGTCAAGCTGTCGTATCGTATTCTATGTTAAAGATTTAAGCCAGATTCACACTATTGTGATCATAAGGCCAAATATCGAAAATAGTCCAAGTGACCAAGCTGAACATAGAGTCATTTGTAAGGTTTGTTGCGTATAGTTTACTTTTGGCGAAGACTTCTCGCAACTATAAGGTAAGAGAAAAAATAAGTTAAGCCGGTTTAATTGATTGATAAACTGATTAAAAGCCGTTGATAACCCGGTTAAATGCCGTTCATAGAGCGATTGAAAGCCGTTGACAAAGTGGACCTTAAATAATCTGGTTGAATGGCGCTGATAAGCCGGATAATGCGATTGAAATTCTGTTTAAAAGCCGTTGATAAACCGTTTGTTAATCCGGTTAACTGGTTAAAAATCATTTAGGTAAAATCTGTTGATAATGCTGTTCATACACCGGTTAAAAGCCAAAGTTCAGATCCTTAACCATATAGGTGAAAACTTGAATGCCAGAAATTGCAAGAAGTTATAGAGGGACAAACCTAGCAAGGAAGTTAAGCTACCTGAAGAACCATTATTTTGCAATAACCAAGCCGTCCCACTAGGATTAATCAAAGGGGAAAGTGAAATATAAAATAAGAATTTAAAGTTTAAGTTTAATATTTGGAGCTGCAATAACGAAATACCTTTTCAAAACTAAAGTTGTAGTGAACCTTCTTTTTTTAAGACCTGGATCCAAAGAGTATACCTCAGCCTCAAATTTTCCAAACGTTTTGAATTGTGAGTAATAAAAAGAAAACTTTCCAAGTAAACCCACCCAATTTAAGTCAGTGGTCATTAAATAATACATTTTTCTTTTAATTGGTAGTTGTTTCAATATTACTCTACATTAAATATTCGATATTATTAAACCTTCATAAAGTAAGAACTTGACGTACTTGTAGATCTCACTGCTTTTCACGGTTGACTTGTTACTTAAAGGTTTTTGTAAAGAAGAACTTGGCTCTCTTTTTAACATTTATGTTTTTGGTCTGATCTTATTCCTTTTTGCAAAGATTTGTATTTTTTTTTTAGGTCAAACTATCGGAAGATACTAGCGAAGCTATAGAAGTGCGGGACTCATTCTACAGTAATCGAAAGTACCTACTCCAAATAATTGATAAAAACTCCCAAAATTGGGTGGATACCACGCCCTCTGGATTTAAAATTTCAAATTTTCGATTGGTTTCTTTTGTATGCACAAGGTTTAACAATTGGTAAAAAAAAGTTTGTTTAATTTGTCTATATTAGCTGAAAAAAATTTAAATTGTTTTAAAATATAGAACTTAGAAGTCAAAACAACGTATAATGCCTATAGACTGCTTAGATTGTTTTAAGTTTCTTTTGCATTTTGTGGAATCTTGATTTTTGATTTGGAAAAAAAACAAACTGTCTGTCTGCCTGTCCTTTCGGCTCCAGCCAAAACGGGTGGATCGATTTATTTTTAAATTTAGTACCTACACTGACACGTTTTTCTCATTTTTTAGGACTTAAAATAATGGTACCTGCCGTACAATTTTTTTCCAATTAATGAAAATATTCCGACAACTTTTTTTAATTTTAATTTTATTTTATACATAAGATTCTTTTGTAAAAAAAAAATTACAGAAAATTGTTATAAAATTGTAAATGGCACCTCCATAGAACCAATTTTTCGTTTTCTCAAAATTGATTGAACGGATTTTGATCTTATTTTGTATAGGGAATGTTTTAAGTTTTAAAAATTTTATACACCAAAATTTCCAATTTTTATTTGCGATACATATCGAAATTGAAAATCAAACTCGAGATTTTGATCAAAGTTGACATTACGATAATTAATTACAGTAATTTTTTTTACAAAAATGCTACCATTTGACATTTTTTTTTTTTTCGAAAAATGGTTTAAAATGATACCTACCATAGTACCATTATTTTATTTTCGATTTTCTCAAAAACGGTTCAACTGATTTTGATTAATTTTTTTATAGAGAATGTTTACAATAATTTTAAAAATATTGTGTACCAAAATTTTCCACTTCAACTTTTTTTTTTAGATTTTAAAAAAAGTTTCAAAATAAAAGTTTTAAATAAAATTTTTTCTTATAACCAAACATAACGGTACCTTCCATACAAATGTTTAAAAACCGGTATTGAAAATCTCAATTTCTCAAAAACGGCTCCTACGATTTTGATGAAAATTTTTATGTGAACTAATATCAGAACGATCTACATATTATATTATTGGGAAAATATTATCTGTTGAACCAATTTTAGTGAAATTTCTTACACAAAAGCTACTAATAATTTTGAAATATTGCATATCAAAAAATCAAATTTTGGATTTTTAAACAAATTTTCAAAATTATTATTCGAAAATTCGTTATTTCGAAAATGGATGGATAATTTTTTTTCAAAATAAATTTTTAAATTTAAAAAGTGCGAGCGACCCAGTCGTGCATTTTATTTTGTTCTTCTATTTTTATATGAGTTTCAAAATTTTTTTTGGAAACTTAATAATGCGAAAATAAATCGGTTGATTTTTTATTAAACTTGGCATCCAGCATTATCTAGCAGATTTTATTTTTTTAACCAAAAATAACTTACCATACAAAACAAAGTTATTACAATTAGTCAAGGAAAATATTATTTTTCTCAAAATGTTTGCTATTATTTTTTTCTAATTAATAGAATAGAAAAAAAAATTACATTAATAAATTATTAATGGTAATTTTCATAGAATCATTTGTTTTAATTTTTGACTATCTCATTATCTATGTAATCGACATTAATAATTTTTTTTTTATACAAGTGCTTCTAATAAGTTTCAATAATATAAAAAATATAATCAAAAACTTTCGGAATAATTTTTTAAAAATTCGATTTTAAGAAAATGGTAGATGAAAATGGGCCCAAACCTATGCAGCCAAAACAATAACAACGAAAATTCTCAAATGTTGAGGTGTTATTTTATTTTTTGAGACATTATTTCATAAGGAATAACTTTGGGGTTTAATTTAATTTTATTTAAAAAAAAACATTTTGTGACCTTATTTCATTTTGTTAAAAGTATTATGAAAATCCGCTAATCGAAGACTCAGAGCTTGCAAAAATCGATTATTTTGGAACCAGCAACCTTGTTTCAATGTAAAGATCATGTTGAAAACCATTAGCGAGTAGAAGAATAGCTAACAAAAATCGCGCGATTGTTGTCAGCTATTCTGTTACTGGCTGCGCGTTTTGTACACGTATTTTTATGTTGCATTCAGGACAGTTTTTTTAATGATTATAAGGTAATAAAGTTGCTGACAAAAAATGAATGATTTCTGTCAGCTATATTCAGTTGCCTTGTATAAGGAATAAAAAAATTATGTTGAGTGCAACATGAAAATTTAAGCGGAATCAATTGTGGAAGGACAGGATAACTACAAGTGTTTTTGCTATAAACAAATTGTACAACTTACAATGCAAGTATTTTTAAATAAGGCAATGTGGGGTATTATCTCATTTTCAAAAATAAACTTTGGTATTAAAAAAAAAAAACATTTTTCATTTTTGAAAAAAATATAAATATCATCAAGCAAATTGGGGTCCTATTTCATTTATTGTTAGGTGCTTTTTTCAATTCTTTGGGTCCTTATTTCATTTCAACTATTGAGATCTTATTTTATTGGGCCGAATTTTGCATATCTCTTTATGTTTATTTCGATCCAATTCATTTAAAATACTTTGCAAAAAAATTCTTCGGATGGGAATGGTTCCGCAATCGCATGGTTGCGTTTTTCAGTGCTGAATGGATGGATTACCCCATTCGCACCAAAATGTGATTTTTTCAAATGGAAAAAAAGGTATTTTCAAACTGTATTCGCTGTAAGCCAAAAGCTTCTACGAGAACTGGTTCTTAAAATATTTCCATCCAATGTGACATTATTTTATTTCGACCCAATTTAATTAAAATTGTTCAAACATTTTTCGGATGGGAATATTTTCGCAATCGAAACTCGTACTTGATTACCGTTTTTAGTGCTGAATTGAATCACAAACCTTTCTGCCAATGTAAAAATTTTATCACATCTTGACAACAAAATTCTTTGGGCTTTTAAAATCTATGATCAATAATTATTAAAAAAGTGACTCTTTAGAATGGCTTTTTTCAAATCACCCGAAGTTGGTATGTCAGTCCCACGGCTTAAAAATTATACCGTGAGCTGTTTTCATTGAACACACACATTATACGCGTTATGGTTATGTGAACAAAAGAAAAAAAATTCTTAACTGAATATTCATTAAGTCTTATCCATAAGTCTAGACAAACGTTCTAATTTTGTCACTCCAAATACCACCGACATTGTAAAAGTGTCACAACCTCTCACAAACATTAGTTAAAAAAGTTCATTAAATGGTCTTTTTTTTTTGTTTGGTTTTTCTCAAAAAAAAAAAAAATCCTTCCTCATGCAACAAACTATATCTAACGTATCTACGCAATACCGTTAAGTACCGCCGTAAGTCTCTGAAAACATTTTGCAACAAAGAAACTTTATATACTTATACAACATAAGTAATCCTTTTTTCCTACGTCCGCCATGTTCAGCTCATGCTATGCAACTTGCTTCTGCTTTATGTTGTCTCCAAGATATGAAGAAAGGATGCAAGACAAAAAAAAAAAAACCCAAGAAAACAGATCTAAATTAGACGGTTTTTTATGTGAAATTTATTCATTAAACTCCTCGAAGAAGAAGGAGTCTATTCCAAGGAACTGCTTTTCTATAGCAACAAACAACAAAAATAAAAAAAATTACACACAAAAAATATCAAAAAGAACTAAAACGCTTCCGCATTGTCCTTATTGCCGGCAAATTTTCCCCTTTTTTTCTATCGCAGATTTTTCTTTTTACAAAATAAAAAACTTTGTTCTTTTGTTTGACTTTTTTTTTTTTGAAGCTACTCCCTCCTTTTCCCCTGAAAAGAGTGAAAGATAGAGGGATTCCCAAGCCCAAGACATGATAACAACATGAACAAAAAAGGATACGTATTTGCCATGAAAAAGGCAAAATCGCTTGAAATTAAAAAAAAAAAAAAAACAAAACCGGGAAACAAAAAGAAAATTTTATCCAAGTTAATTTAAACAGTAAAAAGTAAGAAGGATTTTTACAAGCGAAAAATGCAAATTTATGAAGCAATTCTGACATCCTTCGGCCCCATTGCGCCGCTTAAAGTCACATTAAAGTAGCTCAGAGAGAGAGAGAGAGAGAGGGGGAAAGAGAGAAGCTGAAAAAATCCTTAAAGGATGTGCTGGAAATATTTTTTACTCTCAAAAAATTACACACAAATTAAATGCAGGTGTGCCTCAGAGCTGGTGTGGTGTTGAGGTGAATTCTATACCAGTGCCAGTGCCAGCTTCAAAAAGGATTATAAATCACTTCCTTTGAATCACACATCTGGATGATGGTGATGTTGGGGTTTGAGGCTTGAAGGATGGAGGATGGTGGCAGAAGCAGGAACCGCGTGCGGTGTGGTGGGTGGCAGAGGCGGTGTGCATTCATTCAATCTGCGATGATTATCCTGGCGACATTGTTGCTTTTGTGAGAGGGTGTTGTTGTTGTTTTTGTTGTTGTTTGGTTGGTTTTTGATGATTCTACTGTGGCGTAAAATATTCAACAGGACTTATCACATGCTCACATGAATTACCAAACAGAGAAAAGGACTTTTTATCCATTTTTTTTTTTAATTTTTTTGTGCAAGGATCTCGATATGGGGGATTGGCAGGAGACGCACGGTTGGTTGGAAGGTGAATAGGAGTTACTATATGCGACTGTACAGTACATGCGGATGAGGGTGGGCCAAGCCAATTTGAATACTCCAGCAGCAGCATCCTCTTTTGTTTGCACATAGTATTTCCTTGGGCTTGGGATATTCGAGTAGATAAAGAAAAAGCTTTTTCCACAGTCAGCGATGTGAATGCCATGATGCTGCTGCAGATTTAGGGATTTGCTTTTGGAGGTTGATGGTATTCCTTTTTTTTTATTTTTTTATTTTTAGAATGTCCTGGCATCACGAGAGGAAAGCATGCATGCATGAGGAATCAGTAAATTGCTGAGTGATATTGGATGCAGCTGTGGATAAGAAAAATGTGGAGATTGAGTTTCCAAAGGAGGGGGGTTTATATGGTTGGGTGCCAAATTTACTTTTCAGTCTTCTTAAAAAAAAAAGAAGTGTATATCTATGTATCGTAAATATATATAGAAATGGCTGAACGGAAGAGGTCTCTTTGCGAAGAGTTCATAAATTCAGTTATTGAGTAGTGGTTGGGAAATTTTTGAGCTTTAGATATGATAAATTTAAGAGGAGACATTGAAGTAGACTATGCGGATTGATTTAAAAAGAAAGGTTTTATCGGATCGCTAACAGAGACCAGATGTATGTATATTATGTTGAAGCAATCTGTGGACTTATATGATGTCACACATGAATTCAGTAAATAAAGCTGTTCATTAGCTTGAGTGAGAGTGTGTCTGATTTATGGAGATTAGAAACTTTAACTTTGCTATATGAATTTATTAAAATTGTCTGTTAAGAGTCAAGCAGTCGTATTTATTAGATTTCCTTAGAACACTCTTGGACAGTTGTCCAGCTAGCCATTGTCTAAATAGTTGGATATCTTTTTATATATAAACGCATTCCAGTGGCCTACAAACGTTCTCATACACTTACTCACATCCCTGCAATCTGTCAATTTCGTGAGCATTTGGATACGTTCAATGAACATTTCGTTCATTTGAAGGTTATTTTTCAATTTTTTGTTCATTGAACGTACCCACCTTAGAGTAGGTTTGGACAACCAATTTCAGTGTCTAAGTTAGACACTCGATGGAACATCATTATAAATAAGGTTTTGGACTTGGACAGCTGTCCTAAGTTAGACATACTTTGGAATGGGTTTATAAATACGACTAAAGGTCTTTAGTAATAATTGATAAAAAGTCTTATTGAAGGCTTTACAACATTTTCAATTTAGAAATCCTATTTAATTTTAAACAAAGCTTTCTTAAAGAATTTTGTTTAAAAAATTACTTTATTGTGTAGGTATCAAGGTAGTTCTCGGTTGTTTTGAGGTAAGTTTGGTTTAGCAATGCATCATTAATAGACTTACACCGCCGCAAGAGTAACATTTGCAAATTATTTAAATATATTTTGAAAAACATGGTTCAGTTCGAAAAAAAACTCTTCGGACAATACGTGCATTTTATAGTGCTCATAATGAAGTACCACTTTCAAAAATAGAATTGCCTTTTATTTAGCGGTGAGCGGTACAGAGACATTAATTAGTTTTTCGTTCCTCAAATGGAAAGTATATCAATATGTGATTTCAGCAGAATGGCGCCACATTCCAATAAACCAGAAACTATTGATCACAGCAAAGCCAACTTTTGATGAATTACAGCCACAATGCAGCTTGTGTTACTGCGAAAAGTGTGTGAAAATTTGACCTCCAGATTTGGTCATGTACGGGCCAGCAACGGCGCGGCGGCGGCACGTCCAAATTAAATTAACTGTAAAATGAAGCCAGAATTTCACGTAATTATCAAAATAATTTTTTTTTGTGTTTTATTTCAATTTAAAGTTTTCAACCTCTAAAAACAAACCTTTACAAATTCATAAATATTTTATTTTTTAGCAAAAATGTCTCCTCGGATAAATAAATTAAAAAAATCCAAACAATTGAAATTAATGGCACCTTCTTTAAAAGCATTTTTAACTGCTTCAAACTCGAGATATTGATCTCGTAATTCTGCCTGTCTGTCTGTCCTGTTCTTTCGGCTGCAGTCTTAACCAGTTGGCCGTTGGTACCTAGAGATTTTTCGGCATTCCTCTGTTACGTAGTTTTTATTTTTTTAAGACCAATAATAACGGTACCTACCGTACAAATTTTTATACCAAATTATGAAAACGTGCCCACAACTTAAAAAAAAAAGACCAGTAAGTTATTTTTACAAAAAGGTTAACATTTTGATTTTTTTTCGGAAAAATGGTTATAAATGGTACCAAAAACGACTAAATTGATTTGACCAATTTTTCTTATAGAAAATTTTTCAAAATGGTTTAAAAGTATTTTATACAAAAATTATTTGTTTTTTGATTTTTAAAAAAAAGGTTCAACATTTTTTTTTTTGAAAAGGATTGATATTTTTTAAAACTTGGCAATTAGCAGTTTTTAATCATTATCTAGAAGATTTTAATTCTTTATTTTTATTATCTTATAAAAGCACCTACTTATCCCATACAAAGTGTTTAGAAACTAGTAACGAAAATCACATTTTTCTCAAAAACGGCTGCTACGATTTTGATTAAATTTTCTACGATGTACCATATTTTTGGAAAAAAAATTTATCTATCGATTAAAAATGGTATCTCTCATAGAACCATTTCTTTTTTATTTTCAACTACCTCACTATCCTTTTAACAGATTTTAATGAAATTTTTTACACAAGAATTTCTTACAAGTTTGAATAAAAATGCAAATCAAAATTTTCAAAAAAAGATTTTGCATTTTTAAACAAATATATATTCAATATAATTTTTTGAATATAGTCGATATTTAACAACAACAATTTTTTTCTTTTAAATATGTTAAAAAATTTATAGGTATATAAAAAATTATTTTTTAAAAATCGCTCCAAAGTTTAAATTTTTTTTTTTTTTTCATAAACTGAAATGTGTGTAAGAAATCAGATCGTGTGTCAAAACAATTTCAAAAGTTCACACTAGATATTCGTCATGAAATCTATGTGAGATGAACTGAACTTAACAAAAACTGCGTATTGATAAGGTCCTTACTAGTCAACTGATGAGTCCAAGTGAGATCGCCGGGACGAAACGCCAAAAATATTTGTGGACTAAAGGCCGTTAAAAGCTATTTTGAATCAATAATTCAACAAGTCCAATTAAAATAGTGCTAAGTCTTCTACTGGTCTGTTGTATTTCAGTTGTATATAAAATTTGTATTATTAAAAAAAACCTTTAAGCATTAAATGTTGTTTTTTTTTTTAAATAATATTTCAATTTAAATTATAAATTTCCATTTTCCATTTTGTATATTTATGTACCAAAAATTACGAATTATAAAGTTGGTAAATCTTGGCAGTCATTCCGGTTTGCCTAGAAGCTAAACAAAATGGCCGACCGACGACGACGCACGTGAATTCATATTTTTACACTATTATTTGTTTTAATAAATATAAGTGAAAAAATATGAATTCACCTCCGTTCATGATCAAAATGATGGTTATTTTGAAAATCTCATGAGTTTCAATGGGTGTGTTCAAGATTGCTTGATTTGTGTTAATAACACCTGAACCCTGTCGCACTGCCACACTTTCTTACTTTCACACTGTCACACTTAAAGTGGAAAATACCTGACATACTGTGACACTATCACACTCTTGGTATGTCTCGACGCTCAACCAAAAAAAAATTAATATGGCACTCAGCGATTTCTGGCATCCCCTATAGGCTACGGCTATCTAGATAAACTTGGAATATAAAATAATTATTCACGTACAAACTGTTATCCAAATGAAGCAAATTTTGAGAAACCAAGTAACAAGAAAAGTGGGCGTATCAGTAGGTGGATTTTACCAAAATTAATTTCTTAATTGTTTCCGAAAAAAACCAAGGTAAAAAGTGAAAGGGGCATAGTTGTTTGCGAATTTTGGAAGATGACCATTATCAAAAAAAAAAAAACTCATTTATCCAATTGTCATACCTTGATGAGGGTAACTGTGGGTGCTCAAAAAAATTTATTAATTTTAAAGGTCGTCAAAAATGGTCACTTAAATTGTCATATTTTACAAAATGGTATATCGCTCATATCTCCAACTGCGTGGCTGAGCTGGTATCTGGCTGAACCTGGACTTGATGGTAATAGTGTCCTTGTTCTTGAAAGTTAATATAAGCCTTCCCTTGTAGTTCAGACTGCTTATAGTTAGAGTGAATTAAGAATGTTTTTTAACTTGGATGGCATTCCGGCAAGTTTTACTTGACTTGGTAAATTGGTCACTATCTTTGATTATATTGCCGTGGTGGTCAAAAAATTTAAAAACATGATTCAATATTTCTTATTCAATATTCTTAAAAGCAAATACACTTAAAAAAATGGTAGTATAAAATATGACAAGTGCTTGACTACTTACTAAAATAGATAAAAGTGTTGATTTGACACAAAATCTAAAAAGGATATTCTTTTCTATATGCCCCTTCAGTTTAAACTCTCTTCCATTATATTCATTTAAATTTAGGAAAACTTAAAAAATTCAAGTTTATTTCTAGTCAGAAATAAAAATCATTTAATAATTTTTCGAGTTTCAAAGAAAACAAATTCACAAAGAGAATATACTCGTACAAAATCCATCCACTCTTTGAAAATATAGCAAGCAAATTAATCTGGTGATGTTCAGTGTTGCACTTCACCGCCCACCATTAATGGTTTCTACCAAACCATCAGGCTATCAAGCGGCAATTTGTATACCAATGTTTATTTGCTCTCTAAAGTCCACATTCCCCGTCTGAAGCATCCTTTTCACCCTCGCCAAACACTTTTTGGCTTGAATATTAATTTCAAGGACGAAGTCATTTACTTTTCGAATTCATTTCTCCGCATTGATGTCGTTTGGAATGAGAGAAAACAGAAATCATTTCGATAATAATAATTTCTTCGTAGAATCCTCCAGGGAATCATCAACCAACTGAATGGCAATGGCAACTGATACTTCGGGAGCATAAAAGTTTTTCTCTCTTTTTTTTTTTTATTATATTCAAGATGTCATAAAATGTAGTATCTAAATGATATTTGAGTGCTTTCAAGCCAAACAAAAAATATAAAAACTTATCGTTGAATAGAAAAAATAAAAATAAAAAAAACTTGTAAAACTAACAATTTATAAGGACA
Organism: Epistrophe eligans; assembly: GCA_951394125.1. Taxonomy (NCBI): domain Eukaryota; kingdom Metazoa; phylum Arthropoda; class Insecta; order Diptera; family Syrphidae; genus Epistrophe; species Epistrophe eligans. The sequence continues at coordinate 36,860,891 of OX596029.1, forward strand.
TTCCCGATATGATGGTATAATGATGATGAAGAAGGATATGAATTGGTATTTATGATGTTGAAAACTTAAATTCAAGAATTAGAAGTAACCACACCTTATACAATGGAAATTCTGCTAATGGATTGAAGTCATACAATAATTATTATTAAGCGTCCAAAATTGTTTGCCTTAACGATACAGTGCGCTGATGGCCACAGGTTTTGCAAATACTGTTGATTTTCTCCCTGGTAATAATTGAAATGTGGTACCTGTCCACAATTAGGACAAATTGATTGGGATAAATAGAACAGTACCAGTAACAAGCTAAAACACAATATTATAAAAAAAAAAAATCTATAAACATAGTGGATTAAGGTCAGGATAACGCAGTTAGTATGCCTACAGCTATGGGCTCATAAAGTTGATTGTTTCAGCATTTGGTTGACACAAACGCAATAATAAAACTATAAATATTTAGAATTGAAATCGTTAACATATTAATAAGTACAGTGAAAGATAAAAAAAAATTAAACTCAAATTATTTAATCCTTAGCAGGAACTTCGATGACTCGTGGTTTGTCAATTATCCGAGCGGTTTTGTTACCCTTTTCTACAATGCCAATTATCAAAGCTTGGTAAACCTCTTGTTTTTGAATATCCTTGCCAGTGTTGCCGGGAAGAAATATTTCAAGGTAGTACTGAAGCCAAAAAAGAGGAGTATTTTGAAAAAAATAGTAGTACAGACATTTTTTAGTCTTCAAACTTTATTAAAAAAAAATCAGTTACAAAAAAAAAACATAAATAAATAAATTATTAATTCTAAGAACAAAAATAAGTAAATATCTTTTCTATCACACAAAATCTGTCTTGTGGCTGATAGCGTAATGCATAGTTATATTTGCCTTTTTTTGCCTTTACCTGCTCCAAGGAATCCAATTTCAATAAATATCTATACAATAAAAGTTTACTTTGAATTTTTCTAACAGGAATTACAATATTTCAAACATTAATTAACAAACCTTTTCATTTTATTGAACTATACATACAAATTTACGGAGCTAAAAAAAACAACCACTAAACCAAAATTTCAGGTAACAGGTAACCATAAAATAAATACCGAACTGACAGATGTAAATTGAACGTAGACGTCCACGCCAACGAAAAACAAAAACAAACAAGAAAGAGGGAAATTCACTTTTTGACGACAGTTTGGAAGATTAAAGTGCTGCCAAATTTTATTTAAATTTGAAGTGAATTAAATTTATTAAGGTTAACATTACACTTTGCTGCAAGTGTAAGATATTTTAGGTTTTTAAAAAAAATAGGAGTACGAATGTAAATGGAGGAGTACAGGAGTACGGAGGTGTTGAAAGGAGTACAATACTCCTATGGGAGTACTTTCGGCAACACTGAATTCCTTGCAGTATGCTGCCGCCTGCTCACACGGCAACCAAATAAGTAATCCGCCTGATGTGTCTGCATAGTGACCCTGCAACAGCTGAAACATGTGTCCGCAGGCCTTCGCCACCCAAGCCATTTTAGCAGTCACTGGAAGATTGTGAATGATAAAAGACACATCCTTTTTTGGTGCGAAGCCAGTGTTTTGTGCGTGTTCCAAGAAGTCGAATCCTGTAATTATCAGTCGATCCATAACATTGTATCTACTTGTGCATGAGACGAGCAGCTGTGCGATTTTGTCTGGACATCGAGCTCATGGCTCTATGGTATGCTTTGCGGAGGTCCTCTTCAGACACAACCAACTTGATGCGATTCCATCGCCCAGGCTGATCAAGCCACTTATGAGCGTTCACAGCTACTTGCGTACCCAGAGGCTTTGTCATAACCACAACGTCGCCAACAACTGCGTTATCTTAAACAAAATATTCTTTAGGTTGACATAAATATTAGAGGCCACTCCACCGATTGTACACTAGGGGTTTACAACACTCTGGCCACCCGTGACAGTTGTTCCAGCTTCAAGGGCAGAATCCTTGAATCCTCTAATGATTAGTGGAAGGACTTCCTAGGCATACAGGTCACTCAGTACATTTGCACAAGCTGTAGCTTACCCATCATATATGGATCGTCGACAATCGGAATGAAGAAGTCCGTCGTCTGCACCAAACAAAGCCCGCCATTTCGCAATGGAATCACCGAACAATTCAGGCCAATTCCGGTCATTGGTATTGCCATGTGCATGAACTGAGAATCATCTTGAAGGGAATAGTCTTGTTGTAAAGAAGATACAAGTTTCTCTAGGACTTCTTGAGGTACCTTGCAACTTCCCAGTTGAGGTCAGCGAAACGGGTTAGACGAAAAGTGCTCTCCAGATTGGGTGCTGTTGGATCGAAGGGCGTCTTGAGAGTAGCGGTTGCCCTGTAGCTCCAAATGGGTGGCATTAAGGCCGTCTGCAGTTACAGTTTGATATTCACTCGTTTTTGCTTCTTTTGAATGTTAAAAACAACGAAAATAGCAGACTTATAAAGTTATAGTTTATACTAACTGGCCTACCCCAACTTCGCACGGGTAAACAAATTTAACTCAAATCTCAATAACAAATTTAACGTAAAAAAATTCTCCGTATTTAATCCAAATCTGGGTTAACTACGCATTGCACTCAGCATTTATTCTTGTTCTATTATTTTAGTGAAGATATAAAATGTATTTATAATTTGACCATAACACCATCCTTCCGATAAATTGTTCGAATGGCAGGTTTACAGGTAGGTTGTGCTAAATTTTATGCTGGTCATATTTAGTTTTTGGCTTAAAAACAACTTTATAATATAATGCATGTTTTTTTCGAAAATTACGATGTGAGAAAAAAAGTAACATCTGGACTAAAACAAGCTGTTAAAGCAGTTATAAGGGCAAATAGTATAAATAATGTATACCTAACTAACAATACTCCATACTTTATTTAAAATTCTATGTATACTTATTCAAAAATATGTTTTATTTGATATTTTTAAAAATTATTAAATTATTCAACTAAAGTTCAAAAGAAGAAAATGTTTAGTTCTTAAAAAAATATTCTCTTTTAATTAAATTGGTTTCAATCAAATAATTAATTAAGACTTGAAATTACTTGAAATAAAATTATGCACAAACAAAAATTAAGGAATTTTTTTTTTTAAATTTAACACAAAAAAGTGCGTATACGCCCGAGTGTACCAAATTTTACTTGAGATTAATGTATATATACAAATACAATATACATAATATGTGAGTGCTATATTACAAATTATGGATTCATAAAAAATTGAACTTGAGATTTTGATCAAATTGGACATTACGATGATAAGCAAGTCGAAACAAAGTGGGTCTCGCAATTCTGTCAGTTTGCCGTTAGGCCGTCTGCAGCCTAAGCGGTTGGGTCGATTCTATTTAAAATTATTGTCAAGCTTTTTGTAAGCACTCCACCGACGAATATTTTTTTTTACCCAAAAATAACAGTATCTACGGTACAAACATTTTTATCAATTAAAGAAAATATTATTTTTCTCAAAAACGCTCCCAGGCTCCCACTGCTTAAAAAAAAATATTTTTGCTTTGCATTTTGTAAAAAAGAAATTTCCGTAAAAAGGTCATAAATGGCACCTTTCATGGAACCATTCATGATTCAAATGATTTTGATCATTTTTTTATGTTAAATTTTTCTATGCCAAAATTTTAATTTTTTTTCTTTTTTGGATTTTTAAAAAATGTTTAAATTTTGGTTTTTTAAAAACTAAATAATTTGTAAACCACTCGTTCAAATTTTATCAAACTTAGCATCTAGAACTTTTTTAACATTATCTAGCAGATTTTTAACAAAAACTATTTTTAGAACTTAAAATAACGGTATCTTCCATACAAGTCTTTAAAACCGTTGATAAAAATCTTATTTTTCTCGAAATCAACTCCTACGATTTTTATTAAAATTTTTTTGTGAGCTTATATTATTACAATCTACCATTTATTGTTGGAAAAATTTTATATTTATTTATTAATAACGTTATCTCTCATAGAACCAATTTTTTTTGGTTTTTGACTAACTTCACTATTTGTTAAATTTTGTATACAAGAGCTTCTTATAAATTTTAAATAATATTGCATATGAAAATTTTCAAAAAATCTAAATTAAAAATAATTTTTTAAAAATACTATATTTAGAAAATATGGGTTACTGACTTTTTTTTTAAATGAATTTTCTAACTTCGTATTAATTTATTTATCTTTGATTTTAGAGAAAATAAAAAAAACTTAAACAAAGTGAAATTGCAGAAAAATTGGTTAAATTTTTTAAAACTATTTAAATTTTTAGATTTGTTTAAACCGAATGTAAATTTTACCTTCGCAAGGACATCCCATATATTTTTAACACTAAAACAAAATATATGGTGGATACTCGACCACAGCGCCACCTATAAGGTTCAGAATTTCTTATTTTCTTTTAAGACACTAAGTCATAAATTTTGAATATGACTTATTTTGTTCCATAAATATAGATTTTGTAAATAACTCGACCACAACGCCACCTATCGGTTACAGATTTTGTGATTTTATTTGTTGACACTATATAATTCCATAAATATCAAATATCTCTCATTTCTTTATTCTTCTTAAATCGATTGTACGAAAATCTGTAACACATACAGTAGCTCATTAGCAACATTAATGTACAGCTGAATGCATGTTTAGTTTTTGAGGTAATTCTATCAGGTGAAACCTCCGCTTCCATACTGCCATTGCCACTATACCGTTCACTGCATCACCACACTCTAATTCACGTGGCCATATAGCACACAGCTAATATCATTTGCCCTGTGGAACTCTCGCGGTAGACGAAATAACTACTCAACCATTCATGCAACATTAATTTCCCGGATATATTCCTCGGTGGTTTCCGTCAAAATATAGAGCGAGATCCGCCGCCATCCGCCGTCATCGTCGTCATCATCATCATCGTTGTCCTCCATATTTTGCTCTAAGGTATAGCCATCATAATACTCGTTTGCTCCCCGTGCAACAGTTTAATAATTGATTATAATTGCATATGGTTCAGGGCTAGCGGCTATAGAGGACTCGATGCAAGGCAAGGACAACGACGATCTATACACAATGGGCCACCTGATTTCGGCTGTCATACATTTCCTGCTTGCACGCTCCCAATATTTAGTTTGAACTTCTGTTTAAATCCAAAATTGATTATCGATTTTGTACCCAGACCACTAATTGAATAGCCAGGCCACACAAAAACCCCGCATGTCACATGGTTTGCTCCAATTTCGTCAATTTTGTGTTTGCCTTCGAGTTATGGGTTTCGAGAGATTTTGGTGAAAAGGTCTGTGCGGTGTATGTGTGATGGAGCTCGGGATATTTCCTCTCAATTCGGATCGGCCAACATGTACCAAAAATATATTACCAATATTTGTCCGATAATAATAATGATGGTTCTGGATGTGTGAGTTTCGTTTTGGCTATTGGTTTGCCCTCGATTAAAATGTGTGGACCTTTTTTTTTGTGAAAACTATAATTACAATCGTGTCAGGGTCTGTGTCACAAAATTTTGTTCGTCGCTGTTGCGCTACATGAATCTCTTTTCGGTGTGTATATAATATCAACTCACCATCAATGTAAACGCTGCTGGCCAGCCCGAAGAACCGCGAAACAAATTTATAGCAATCACGTCCTGGCGTTAAATTAATTGCCCGGCAACTTAATGAGCCGAAATTGTCATCATCACAGTAAATTTTCATTGCGAACGAAGACTGAAAAGTTGCTTCATCCTATTTATGTACATATATATTTTAAGCGTTCTCTCTGCGCTGCATATCAGTCCATAGCGCTATCCCTTTATTCTATAGAAGGGAATCTTTTTTAATTGAAGTAATCCTTAGCGTAAAAGTGTAGAATTTTTTCCGTTCTTTACCGGTGGATAGGGTTTCTTTTTTTTGCTAGCTTTATTTTCCTTAAGCTCTGGTTTTAGTTGGCTTTAGAGTTTTGCTACAAATTGAAGCAGTAAAAGTTTACGATAGTTGACTTGGCGGAGCTAAAGGTTGAATTGAAGGCACCTATATCTATGTAGGAAGGTTTTATAATAGGAAGAAGTATAGGATCCTTATAGTATATAGGTACCTAGCTTTAGCCACCCCCTTAATGAGGGTTGAAAATTAGTGTCCGGGCGGATAAACGGAACGTGTTTCCATTAGCAAAGTTATTATCTTAAAAATGGGGAGTTGAATTTTGTGTAATGAGAGTTTCCTTAAATTTCGAATTTAACCTTGGCCTGGCAAGAGGTTTTGACTTTTCTTATAAAATGTTCTTCATTTTATTTATTTATTTTTTTTTTTCGTGTTTTGTTAATGAAGTTTTGTTGTGCGTTTTTTTAAATGTCAAACTGAAAAGTAGGACAAAGTTCACAATTTTATATATATACAAGCAGGAAACTGAGCAATAGGTCTCGCTTCTCTCTCTCTCTCTCTCTATAGACCAAATGACTACGACTACATTGAATTAGTTTTAAAGAGAGCCAGTACCAAATCTACGAACTGTTTCAGAGTTAATTAAATTTTCCTTCAATGAAAATGATTACGGATAGGGTGTTGGGGTGGGGGGGGGGTTGTGATGTCAATTTCAATGGTCCTATATAATATACAAACATACAATGTCGCGTTGTCAAAAAGCACTTTCACGACAAATAAGTTTGTTGTTTTGCCAGTGTAATGGCAAATTTGATTGTCCCTAAGTTGCGTGGAGGGAATTTAGAATACAATAAAATTCAAATTATGGGAACGGTTTTGGGTGTTTATTTATTTTGTATATAGGTATGTATATAACTTGATTTAAATTTATACCGCCGTCGCACCACCATCCCCTTTTATGTTGATAAAAACGAAAGGAAAGCATTTAATGAGATTTTTTTTAAAGTACATGTTTTATTATAAACCCCAATCCCCATTTATTGTACATAAAGAATCTTATGTCCACTCTTAACACAAAAGTTAAAATTGGTTGTTCTGACTTATTATTTTTGTCGTCATTCTAAGGAGAGTTGTAAAATGTAAAGCTGACTATAAAATGAATTTATTAAAAACGTGGTAGTCATTTTTATAGTAAAAGTAGGTATACCGAAAAATAAGTATCACAAAAATTTTAAATTTTATCGAAATTTATTTCAGAATTTGAAATAAATTAGCTATCACCTTATTGCAGGATCAATCAACAATAGCAAATTATTATAGATTAGTAGAGAATGAGAATTTATCATTATTATTATTACGTCAATTTATAAAAACGCTAATAAATTATATTAAGCTAAAAATCTTGAGCTGAAATTTGTATTTACATAATATGTTCTAATTGTACGAATTCTCGTAATTGATTCGTAAAAGGTTTTCAGGTCTTTTTAAATTTAAAAATTATAAATTATACGATGATTCGTACGTGTTTAGTGTACGTACTTCTTCAGGAGTATTTTAACGTTTAACGTTTGCTAAATCTTTAAAAAGCTCTTGAAGGAAGTTTATTCAAGATTTTAAAATTGACCATTGTCTCCGTGGCATCATCATTGTTGCTTAAAACTCTATTGTTTAATTAAGAGTCAGATATTTTAAACAATTTTAGGCCGACCGAAAATAAAATGCACGACTTGGTCGCACGAACTTGCTCTTATGTATGTCCGATCACACTGTGGTTTTAAAGTCTTAATAATTTTAAAGACTTTTCATCTGATAAAAGAAATTTATTAATTATTGGAGCCTATATTTTATACCACCTGCCAAAAATATGGTCTAACTTAAGGAAGTTTTATGTGCGTACATAAATATAAAAAATATAGAACCGTGCTGTCTTACACTTCGCACATATTCATTTTTAACATTTTTTTCGGTCTAAACTGTAAATTTATTTTAGACTGAAAAAAATGTTCAAAAATCAATAAAATTATAAATAAATAGATACAAAAATATCTGAAATTGATTTGACACAAACGCAATGTGCACCAAGTGATTTTTCAAACAAATCTCAATTTGAGACAATTAATTTTAAAATCTTTGGAGCGGTTAAAAAACAAATAATAATTTTTTTTATTTATAAAATTTTGGATATGTTTTTAAGAAAAAAATTGGTACGCCGATTTTTAGTAATTATTAATGCCGAGTTTAAAAATTAATCTTGGAAAAAAATCATCCACCCATTTTCGAAATAAAGAATTTTCAAGAAATTATTTTGAAATTTAAAAAAAAATCCAAAATCTGACATTTTGAAAGTTTTGATATGCAAAATTATTCAAACTTATTAGTAGCTTTTGTGTAAACGATTTAATAAAAATTGGTTCAACAGATAATGCGATAGTCGAAAACCAAAAAATGGTACCATTTTTAACAAAAAAATTAAAATTGATCAAAATCAGTTGAATCGTTTTTGAGAAAATCGAAAATCAAAAAAAAATAGTTCTATGGGAGGTACCATTTAGAACCATTTTTCCGATTTTTTTTAATAAAATTTTTGTTAAAAAAATTTCTGATTTTTTTTTTTAAGTAGATAGTGGGCGTGTTTTTGAGATAAATAAGATTTTCATTTTTTGCTAAAAAAAAATGTGTACAACAGTTACTGTTATTTTTGGTCTTAAAACAAATGAAAAAAACGTGTGGGGAATGCCTAAAAAACGCTAGGTACCAAGTTTAAAGAAAATTGACCCACCGGTCTAGGCTCCAGCCGAACAGACAGACAGATAGAAAGAATTGTTTCATTCAAACCTTCAATATTAATATGATGGTGCGAAAGCTTGGCAGCCTAACTGGAAGTGTGTTATCACACAAAAACTCCTTATAAATTGAAATTAATTCTTGACTTGCGTCAAATCTTTCATAAAAAATTCCCTATATGTTCAGCGAATTGTTGACTTCTAAATCGAGTACGGAGAAAAGAGAAAGAAACGGAATGTACAACAACAACTTGTGTGTGGCTAGTAAAAACACTGGTTTCAAATGCAATTGTCAAACAATAAAAAAACTAAATTGGTATGAACTTGATCACGTGACCTCGGTAGCGCAATATGAAGTGCATTGGCTCGGAGGGAGCTTGGTCCAAGTTTGAGTCCCAGTTGGACATAAAAAGTTTTTTTAAATTAAAATTGAACAATGACCAAGCACCACTGAAAAGAAGTCTGATGATTGGCCTGGCAGTCTTGAAATAGCAATAACTCCAGCCTATAACAAATCTTGGTGGTAGCGCTCACCCAAGTGATGTTGTTTCATTTAAACATTTAAAAAAATTAATTTTTAATTCATTTCGTTTAGCAAAAATATCTCAGACATGAATGTTTAGATAATTTATTAATCACATACATACATATGTACATACATATGTATGTTTTATATTTTACTATAGGTATGTTCTTTCAAAAATAAGAACACGACATTAAAAATATATAAATAAAAAAAGCTTTCAGTCTTTAAAAAGTCTTGGCATTCGTAGTGGTTAATTTTTTTTTTTTTTACGGAAATTCAGGGTTCACAGAATAAATAAGTAAATTTGGTCTTTTTTTTTGTAAATTTGAAGTGGATTGAAACATATATTTTTTTATAATAAAGTAGTTTTCAATATTTTAGTGATGATGCGAAATATGAAGTAGATTTTAGAATCGTTTTAATTAAAAAAGCAGGTCTACTTAGATCGCAATAAAGTGATACCACTTTACGTAATATATACGAAAAGAATCACACAACTATTATGTAAGTTTATTTCTTTTTAAATGAGGCTTTAAAACTACAATTCATTCTACATGCACTTTATTTTTCCAAGCATTCAATTAGAACTGTACTTGTTATTTAAAAACAACAAGTTGTCTTTCTCGTATTTGTATAGTATATGTTGCTAAAAATTTGCACCAGTATACTTATAGCGGCATAAAACTGACTTATAAGCACTTGGCTTTCATATCAATTTTTATTTTTACATAAAATATATAACATATTTGGCTGAATGTCTTAAAACAACTTAATTGCTTGAAGCTGAATTCCTCACAATCTTCTTGTTTTTTTTATACATCATCAACAAAAAACAAAAATCCTTTGGGGTTTCTTTCATATCGCATAAACTTTTGACCTCTTTCGAGTCAACTTCAATCCTTTAACCAGTTTCTGTTTTTGTATTTATGACGTAAAGTTATAAAAGCAGCATATTTATATAGGATGGTGGAATAAATACATAAACGATTCTTGAACGATTTATCATTTTTTCCAATTTCAGAATGCTTGCGGTCACTGAGAGAATCACATTTCACTAAATTGTTGTTACCAATCTCGTTTTAAAACAAACTCGAACTCGATACGCTATATACTTCGTTTTATATCTATACAATAAGGGGCAAGGACTCACGGGCTTTCCGTATCCGTTTTTTTGAAGTAGAAAAAAAAATTGCGGTTATCTGAAAATGATATGAATCCGAATTTCCATGCAAAACACAATTCCGACCCATATATACCAACCCACTCAAAACACAAATATACCCTCAAGGATGTGTGTGACTCCGAAGTCCTTCTATTTATATTTATATCTGTGGAGATATGTATGCGCTTATTTTTAGCATATGCGAGTACATATAGCGTGTGCCAGCGTCAAACTAAAAAATGTTGACATGATCTCTGGAGCAAGGTTTGAGACCGTTTGGTCCACCACAATCGTTTTGTATTGATTGGGATGTTTAGTTGAAGCAATTTTGCTGGATTCTGCAGGACTATTGTCTCTCTCTCTCTCTCTCTCTCTGTTTTGTCGCATTCCCTTTAAAAGTTTTTCAATAAATTTCCATGTAGAATGCTTAATAAAAATGGATTCCCATAAAGTTAACCCTTTTTTATATTTTTTTTTCTAACTCCAAGGGGGGGCTGCATACCCTCTATCACGTTGCTATCCTCACATTTTGTATTGTGTTACCAGTTCTATTTCAAGAGAAACAACAAAACGAATAGTGGTCCTGCTCAGCATTTTGTGTTATCTCCCAGCATGAGAACATACGTACTCATATTATGTATAAGCGATTGTTTTTTTTTTCAAGTTCTGGTTCTTCTTTTGATTTTAAAGTTCACCGTGTGTATGTGGGGGTGGGGATGTAGGTAGAATATGGTATCCTTGGGCAGGACCCCCCTTGGCATCCTATGCGCCGCTATGCGGTAACTGTGCGGTTCGACTTTGAAGGCAAACAAAGCATTTTATCACGCAATATGTGACAGCGGGATGTCGCTTTGTCATTTTTTATTGTTTTGCACACATAAAGGACACCATTCAGCACACAATGACAATATATAGTAGCAGCAACAACCATAGAAACCATAGAAAGAGAGGTGCTTGTGTTGTTATAGCAGTAAGGACATTGAAAGTATTAAATATTCTATTTATGATTTATTCGTGTTTGAGCAAAGTCCTTTCTTTTATATTTTTTATTTTTTTTTTTTTATAAATAGAATATCGTCCTTGTCGAGCTTTAAGCTTTGTTTCACTTTATATTACATTGCCACTCCGTTGGGTCACACAACATCACATCTTGTAATGAAGTCCTTATTGATGTTATATTGTTGTTTGTTTGTATTGTTGAAGATGGCAGCGCTAAGTAGGTAGATATACATAGATCGAACTTATTTTTATCAACAATTTTCATTGATATAGGCTACGTTATTGAGATTATTTTGTTGGGGCAATTTTTTTTTTTATTCAATTGAATTTTAAGTCGGCAATCAGTAAACACTTAATTTAATGTCAATTTTTAGTGCCTTTCAGTTGGATCAAGCTACCTATTAAATTTTAATTTTCGTATCTGATGTTGATTAACCTGGCAACAATTTATTGACAGCTATAAAATTTAAATTACACACACTACATGATTTATGGTATTCTGTTTCTGGTTTGTTAAATATAGATTTTGCAACTGATTTGTCTAAAGCATTAAATCAACTTAGTTAGCCATAAAAATTATTAAAAATTGATATTTTGAGAACCAGACCACGTAGAAGATTTTTGCTTACAAGTACGAATACAGTTTTTAAAGACCTTTCTTTTGGTGTATATTTCGATGGGTTTTGGAAACATTTTAAAAATAATTACTTTTTTGTGCAAAATAAGCAAAGGGGTTAGTCCATTCATTTTCTCAAAAAGTCAATAAAATTTAAATTGTCAAAACTAGCAAAAATTTTTATATTGGCGGAAAGGTCTATCAATTTCCAATTCAGAACTGAAAACCGCAACCACTTACGAGTTTCGATTGCGGAAATATCGCCATCCAAACATTTTTTTATAACAATTTTAATTGAATTGGGTTGAAATAGGGTAATATCACTTTGGATGAAGATATTTCGACAACCAGAGGTGGTAAAATTCTTTGGTTTTCAGTTTTAGAAAGATCTTAAAAAACTAATACAGCCTTTTGAAATGTTTAACCATGTACGTGTTAGAATTTTAAGATATTAAATAAAGAATAGAGAATACCACACGTTCATACACTTCGAGATTTATTAAGCGAGTAAACATAATGAAAAAGAATACATACAAAATTAAACAAGAAAATGGAATCGAACAAATAAATGGAATGGAAACATAGAATACATAAAATACATTATGTTGCCATATCAATTGTTTTTTACATAATTTTAACACTCCTTCTCAACACAATTTATTTTAAAGCAAAATTAATAAAAGAAATTATATTAATATAATCCCATAGCTTGGGTAAATTTACAGTGCTTACTTTTAGGCAAATTCTTAGTCAGAATATCTGACATTATTTCATTACTACTAACATAATTCAATTTGATTTCATTGTTTTTATACAATTCACGAATATGATGATACTTGATGTCAATATGTTTGCTTCGAGCATGATAAACTGGATTTTTTATCAAATGCTGAGCACTCTGGTTATCGCTGTTAAGCACCATAGGGGCTGTGATACCAAAACTCATTTCAGTGATCAGCTTCCTTATATAAACGGCTTCCTTTGCTGCAGTCGAGAGGGCTACGTACTCCGCCTCTGTGCTGGAGAGTGCGACTAAGTTTTGCTTCTTCGACATCCAAGAAAATACGCTTCCAGCTGCGACAAATGTAAAGCCAGTATATGACTTTCTGTCACTAGCATCTCCTCCCCAGTCTGCGTCAACGAAGCATTCAATAGGAAGTCCAGTCTTACTGTAATGAAGCTTTAAATCAATGGTTTTCTTTAAATACCTTAGAATGTGCCAAACACCAGCTTCATGTTCGGAATGGGGATCTACATTACGTTGAGACAACTTACAAACCGAATGTAGGATATCAGGTCGAGAAGAAATCGCAAGATACATGAGGGCACCAATAATGGACTGATACTCAGTTTGATTGACCCTTTTACAGGTATCATTAGAGCAATGAACTTGGAACCCAGCGTCCAAAGGAGTTGATACGGGCCTGCAATTTTCCATACCATACTGATTCAAGAGATTGTTAATGTACTGTCGCTGACAAACAGTAACGGCACCTGTTTCACCCACACGATTAATTTCCATGCCCAGGAAATATTCAAGTTTACCTCCATCTACCACTTCGAACTCGTTTGCTATTTGAGCTTTGATCTCAGTAAGTTCATCCAACTTCGAGCTTGCTAGAATGAGATCATCGACATAAACAGCGATAATATTATAATTACCTTTATCATTTTTTGTGTAAACACATGGCTCACTGACACACGGTGAAAACCCAATCTTCCTTAGAACAGAATCTAGCTTTTCGTTCCATTCTCGCCCACTCTGCTTCAACCCATAAAGCGCTTTCTTGAGTTTTAGCACTCTGTTAGGAAACTTCTCGTCGACAAACGATTCGGGCTGCTTCATGTATACAGTGTCATGGAGTTCACTGTTCAGGTACGCTGATGATACATCCATTTGGTGCATATGCAGATTATTTTCACAAGACAATGCTAAAATCATACGTATGGTTGCGTACCTTACAACCGGTGAGAAGGTTTCGGTGAAATTAACACCAAACTGCTGGCTACAGCCCTTTGCGACCAAACGAGACTTAAACTTTTGAACACTACCATATGCATTCTTTTTTATGTTGTACACCCATTTGCAGCCAATGAGTTTCTGTCCAGCTGGTAGGTCAACCAATGACCATGTGTCATTTTTCACCAAGGAATCATACTCCTTCTGCATAGATGCCTGCCATTGCTTGGCATGTCTGCCACTAACAGCCTCTGCGACACTCTGTGGAATAAAATCGCCATCCACCTCCAATAGATTCAACACATGATATTCTTTTCGAGGACGTCCACGCCTTCCTGTCCGAATAATTCTGGGTCTGCCCCTGCAGATTTTTACTATTTCTTCACAATCGTCACTTGCACTATCGTCTTCCTTCTCACGCCCACGCTTTCCAACACGAATTTCATTTTGATCAACATCTTCACCACTTTCGATGCCCAAACATTCCAATTGCTCATCGTCACAGGTAACTTGATTTTGACCCACAACCTCATTACTTTCAGCTCCCAAACATTGCAACTAACCAGCGTCAGCATCACTTTGACTAGCAGCCACATTTTTTTCAGAACCTAAACATTCTACCTGACCTGCGTCGTAGGTAATTATGTCAAACTCTGTATCTTTGGAACCGACATACGAATTTTCCATGAACATGACATCCCTACTTACGATTACCTTTTTTTGATTCGGGATTATATAACCTATATGCCTTGGAGATGTCAGAGTAGCCGACCATAATCAGTTTTTTACCCTTTGGATGGAACTTCTTTCGTTGCATTTTGTCGATTGCAATGGCTAAACTACCGAAAACTTTAAGATGTGATGCTGTTGGCTTTTTGCGAGTCCACACTTCATACGGAGTTTTATCCACAACGGACTTCGTTGCAGCTCTGTTGCGTAAATATGCTGCAGTTGCTACTGCCTCCGCCCAAAAAGTTTCATCTAGACCACTGTGAACAATCATACTCCTAGCCATCTCGACCAAAGTTCTATTAGCGCGTTCGGCCACGCCATTCTGCTGAGGTGTATGGGGAACAGTCAGCTGACGCAGTATACCCTCTGCATCCAGAAATGCCCCAAACTCCTTCGAAACATATTCGCCACCATTGTCACTTCGTAGAGTTTTGATTTGCTTTCCTGTTTGCTTTTCTACTAAAGCCTTAAAGGATTTGAAGACGCCAAACACTTCATCTTTAGCTTTAAGGAAGTAAACAAAAACGAAACGAGACATGTCATCTATAAAAGTGACAAAGTATCGAGACCCTCCTATTGAATTTTTATTCATTGGCCCACATACATCGCTGTGCACAACCTCCAATAGATCTTGAGAACGACTGAACGTTGCACTTGGGAATGGCTTCACACATATTTTGCTCTTTGCACAAGTCACACATTCATTTTTGCCTGGCACGTCTCTTATTGTTAGCCCATTTACTAATTTTTTGGCTGACATTTCTTTTAGACTATTAAAGTTTAAATGTCCATATCGATTATGCCACTCAATCGTATCATCAGTTTGACTTTTAGCAAGCATACATTTATTGGCGTCTGTTTTAAACGTAAACAAGCCACCGTGCATAGCTGCCTTAATGACGACATCACCATTTTTGTTTTTTATAAAAGCAATTTCTTTGTCAAAAACTACAACTAGCCCATTATCCACTGCCTTGCTAACGGAGATAAAATTTCCTTGCATTGTTGGCACGTACAAAACGTTTCTAAGTTTCACAGTTAGACCATTACATTTGATACAAATATCCCCTCTGCCGTTCGCTTCTATAAAATTTTCGCCTGCTAACACAATTTTTTCTTTGCGTTCAACATACGAGGAGAACAAACTTCGATCACAGCAAAGGTGAGATGTAGACCCACTATCAATACACCAGGAATCTTTTTCCAGACCAGTATTCGAAGCAGAAGCGAGAATTGAAAACGAATGCTCATTATTTGCGTCTCTTTTCTGATCCTTGCACTGAGCAGCAAAGTGACCCCTTCGACCACAATTATAGCATTTACCATTTATTCGTCGTTTCCCCCTACTGCCACCATCCATGCTACTTCCCAGATTATTACAGACACCGCCACTGTTTTTAGTTTTGGAGAACTTTTTGGCATTTGCACGAGCAACAAATGCTTGATGACTCTCGCCAATTTCTGTTCCCTTACCCCCTCTTTCCAGCCTTCTATCTCCTTCTTCAAGCAATTTCACCTTGAGCACATTTAAAGTTGGAAGTGTGTCACGTGTCTCAATGGCCACTACGAAATTCTCAAATGAACTAGGCAGACTAGAGAGCAAAATTATGACCATCATCTCCTCAGGCACATCGACATTTATTTCAGCCAGCTTTTCTAGAGTATCACAAAACTCATGAATGTGCTCTGCCATGCTAGCTCCCTCAGACAAACTTAGGTACAGAAGCTTTTTGAACAACGAGATTTTACGCGCAGGACCACATGGCTGGTAAATCTCTTTCAATTTATTCCAAGCCATTGTAGAGGTTAGGCAGTGACGCACGTGGTTTATTTGTGAAGGTTTTATACAAAGCATTATACTTGCTAAAGCCTTCTCATCTTTTGCATCGAACACTGCACTTTCTGCTGGAGTAGCAGTCTCACTTTTTATTAGCTTTCCACTCGCGATAGCCCATAAGTCTTCATGAACTAAGACGCTTTTCATGTGGACTGACCACGATGCATAGTTAGAGTCGTCTAGTTTTTCAATAGAGTACAAACCTGTGGCACTCATTTTACTTTTCAAAAATAAATATTTAATTACAAAAAAAAAAAAATTTATTCAATTAAATTACTTTAAACACTTTAATAAGTTTTAGCTATGGCCTGGGTCCATAACCTGTTAGAATTTTAAGATATTAAATAAAGAATAGAGAATACCACACGTTCGTACACTTTGAGATTTATTAAGCGAGTAAACATAATGAAAAAGAATACATACAAAATTAAACAAGAAAATGGAATCGAACAAATAAATGGAATGGAAACATAGAATACATAAAATACATTATGTTGCCATATCAATTGTTTTTTACATAATTTTAACAGTACGAGTCTCGATTGTAGAAATATCGCCATCCAAACATTTTTTTATAACAATTTTAATTAAATTGGGTTGAAATAAGGTAATATCACTTTAGATGAAGATATTTCGACAACCAGAGGTGGTAAAATTCTTTGGTTTTCAGTTTTAGAAAGATCTTAAAAAGCTAATAGACCTTTTTGAAATTTGCAACTATCTATGAGTATCGATTGCAGAAATATCGCCATCCAAACAAATTTTTGGGCTGGTTTTTGTAATTGGGTCCTAAATATAACTTTGGATGTAAATATTTTGAGAACCAGACCACGTAGAAGATTTTTGCTTACACGTACGAATACAGTTTTTAAAGACCTTTCTTTTGGTGTATATTTCGATGGGTTTTGGAAACATTTTAAAAATAATTACTTTTTTGTGCAAAATAAGCAAAGGGGTTAGTCCATTTATTTTCTCAAAAAGTCAATAAAATTTAAATTGTCAAAACTAGCAAAAATTTTTATATTGGCGGAAAGGTCTATCAATTTCCAATTCAGAACTGAAAACCGCAACCACTTACGAGTTTCGATTGCGGAAATATCGCCATCCAAACATGTTTGTATAACAATTTTAATTAAATTGGGTTGAAATAGGGTAATATCACTTTGGATGAAGATATTTCGACAACCAGAGGTGGTAAAATTCTTTGGTTTTCAGTTTTAGAAAGATCTTAAAAAACTAATACAGCTTTTTGAAATTTTTAACCATGTACGAGTCTCGATTGTAGAAATATCGCCATCCAAACATTTCTTTTTAACAATTTTAATTGAATTGGGTTGAAATAGGGTAATATCAGTTTGGATGAAGATATTTCGACAACCAGAGGTGGTAAAATTCTTTGGTTTTCAGTTTTAGAAAGATCTTAAAAAACTAATACAGCTTTTTGAAATTTTTAACCATGTACGAGTCTCGATTGTAGAAATATCGCCATCCAAACATTTCTTTTTAACAATTTTAATTGAATTGGGTTGAAATAGGGTAATATCAGTTTGGATGAAGATATTTCGACAACCAGAGGTGGTAAAATTCTTTGGTTTTCAATTTTTGAAAGATCTTAAAAAACTAATACAGCTTTTTGAAATTTTTAACCATGTACGAGTCTCGATTGTAGAAATATCGCCATCCAAACATTTCTTTTTAACAATTTTAATTGAATTGGGTTGAAATAGGGTAATATCACTTTGGATGAAGATATTTCGACAACCAGAGGTGGTAAAATTCTTTGGTTTTCAGTTTTAGAAAGATCTTGAAAAACTAATACAGCCTTTTGAAATTATTAACCAAGTACAAGTCTCGATTGTAGAAATATCGCCATCCAAACATTTCTTTTTAACAATTTTAACTGAATTGGGTTGAAATAGGGTAATATCACTTTGGATGAAGATATTTCGACAACCAGAGGTGGTAAAATTCTTTGGTTTTCAGTTTTAGAAAGATCTTAAAAAACTAATAGACCTTTATGAAATTTTCAACTATCTATGAGTATCGATTGCAGAAATATCGCCATCCAAACAAATTTTTGGGCTGGTTTTTGTAATTGAGTCCTAAATATAACTTTGGATGTAAATATTTTGAGAACCAGACCACGTAGAAGATTTTTGCTTACACGTACGAATAAAGTTTTTAAAGACCTTTCTTTTGGTGTATATTTCGATGGGTTTTGGAAACATTTTAAAAATAATTACTTTTTTGTGCAAAATAAGCAAAGGGGTTAGTCCATTCATTTTCTCAAAAAGTCAATAAAATTTAAATTGTCAAAACTAGCAAAAATTTTTATATTGGCGGAAAGGTCTATCAATTTCCAATTCAGAACTGAAAACCGCAACCACTTACGAGTTTCGATTGCGGAAATATCGCCATCCAAACATTTTTGTATAACAATTTTAATTAAATTGGGTTGAAATAGGGTAATATCACTTTGGATGAAGATATTTCGACAACCAGAGGTGGTAAAATTATTTGGTTTCCAGTTTTAGAAAGATCTTAAAAAACTAATACAGCTTTTTGAAATTTTTAACCAAGTACGAGTCTCGATTGTAGAAATATCGCCATCCAAACATTTCTTTTTAACAATTTTAACTGAATTGGGTTGAAATAGGGTAATATCACTTTGGATGAAGATATTTCGACAACCAGAGGTGGTAAAATTCTTTGGTTTTCAATTTTTGAAAGATCTTAAAAAACTAATACAGCTTTTTGAAATTTTTAACCATGTACGAGTCTCGATTGTAGAAATATTGCCATCCAAACATTTCTTTTTAACAATTTTAATTGAATTGGGTTGAAATAGGTTAATATCATTTTGGATGAAGATATTTCGACAACCAGAGGTGGTAAAATTCTTTGGTTTTCAATTTTAGACAGATCTTAAGAAACTAATAGACCTTCTTGAAATTTTCAACTATCTATGAGTATCGATTGCAGAAATATCGCCATCCAAACAAATTTTTGGGCTGGTTTTTGTAATTGGGTTCTAAATATAAATTTGGATGTAAATATTTTGAGAACCAGACCACGTAGAAGATTTTTGCTTACACGTACGAATACAGTTTTTAAAGACCTTTCTTTTGGTGTATATTTCGATGGGTTTTGGAAACATTTTAAAAATAATTACTTTTTTGTGCAAAATAAGGAAAGGGGTTAGTCCATTTATTTTCTCAAAAAGTCAATAAAATTTAAATTGTCAAATCTAGTAAAAATTTTTATATTGGCCAAAAGGTCTATAAATTTCCAATTCAGAACTGAAAACCGCAACCACTTACGAGTTTCGATTGCGGAAATATCGCCATCCAAACATTTTTTTATAACAATTTTAATTAAATTGGGTTGAAATAAGGTAATATCACTTTGGATGAAGATATTTCGACAACCAGAGGTCGTAAAATTATTTGGTTTCCAGTTTTAGAAAGATCTTAAAAAACTAATAGACCTTTATGAAATTTTCAACTATCTATGAGTATCGATTGCAGAAATATCGCCATCCAAACATTTTTGTATAACAATTTTAATTAAATTGGGTTGAAATAAGGTAATATCACTTTGGATGAAGATATTTCGACAACCAGAGGTGGTAAAATTATTTGGTTTCCAGTTTTAGAAAGATCTTAAAAAACTAATACAGCTTTTTGAAATTTTTAACCAAGTACGAGTCTCGATTGTAGAAATATCGCCATCCAAACATTTCTTTTTAACAATTTTAATTGAATTGGGTTGAAATAGGTTAATATCATTTTGGATGAAGATATTTCGACAACCAGAGGTGGTAAAATTCTTTGGTTTTCAATTTTAGAAAGATCTTAAAAAACTAATAGACCTTTTTGAAATTTTCAACTATCTATGAGTATCGATTGCGGAAATATCGCCATCCAAACATTTTTTTATAACAATTTTAATTAAATTGGGTTGAAATAAGGTAATATCACTTTGGATGAAGATATTTCGACAACCAGAGGTCGTAAAATTATTTGGTTTCCAGTTTTAGAAAGATCTTAAAAAACTAATACAGCCTTTTTAAATTTTTAACCATGTACGAGTCTCGATTGTAGAAAAATCGCCATCCAAACATTTTTTTATAACAATTTTAATTAAATTGGGTTGAAATAAGGTAATATCACTTTGGATGAAGATATTTCGACAACCAGAGGTGGTAAAATTCTTTGGTTTTCAATTTTAGAAAGATCTTAAAAAACTAATAGACCTTTTTGAAATTTTCAACTATCTATGAGTATCGATTGCAGAAATATCGCCATCCAAACGAATTTTTGGGCTGGTTTTTGTAATTGGGTCCTAAATATAAATTTGGATGTAAATATTTTGAGAACCAGACCACGTAGAAGATTTTTGCTTACACGTACGAATAAAGTTTTTAAAGACCTTTCTTTTGGTGTATATTTCGATGGGTTTTGGAAACATTTATAAAATAATTACTTTTTTGTGCAAAATAAGGAAAGGGGTTAGTCCATTTATTTTCTCAAAAAGTCAATAAAATTTAAATTGTCAAATCTAGTAAAAATTTTTATATTGGCCGAACTGAAAACCGCAACCACTTACGAGTTTCGATTGCGGAAATATCGCCATCCAAACATTTTTGTATAACAATTTTAATTAAATTGGGTTGAAATAAGGTAATATCACTTTGGATGAAGATATTTCGACAACCAGAGGTGGTAAAATTCTTTGGTTTTCAATTTTAGAAAGATCTTAAAAAACTAATAGACCTTTATGAAATTTTCAACTATCTATGAGTATCGATTGCAGAAATATCGCCATCCAAACAAATTTTTGGGCTGGTTTTTGTAATTGGGTCCTAAATATAAATTTGGATGTAAATATTTTGAGAACCAGACCACGTAGAAGATTTTTGCTTACACGTACGAATACAGTTTTTAAAGACCTTTCTTTTGGTGTATATTTCGATGGGTTTTGGAAACATTTTAAAAATAATTACTTTTTTGTGCAAAATAAGCAAAGGGGTTAGTCCATTTATTTTCTCAAAAAGTCAATAAAATTTAAATTGTCAAATCTAGTAAAAATTTTTATATTGGCCGAACTGAAAACCGCAACCACTTACGAGTTTCGATTGCGGAAATATCGCCATCCAAACATTTTTGTATAACAATTTTAATTAAATTGGGTTGAAATAAGGTAATATCACTTTGGATGAAGATATTTCGACAACCAGAGGTGGTAAAATTCTTTGGTTTTCAATTTTAGAAAGATCTTAAAAAACTAATAGACCTTTTTGAAATTTTCAACTATCTATGAGTATCGATTGCAGAAATATCGCCATCCAAAGTAATTTTTGGGCTGGTTTTTGTAATTGGGTCCTAAATATAACTTTGGATGTAAATATTTTGAGAACCAGACCACGTAGAAGATTTTTGCTTACACGTACGAATACAGTTTTTAAAGACCTTTCTTTTGGTGTATATTTCGATGGGTTTTGGAAACATTTTAAAAATAATTACTTTTTTGTGCAAAATAAGCAAAGGGGTTAGTCCATTCATTTTCTCAAAAAGTCAATAAAATTTAAATTGTCAAAACTAGCAAAAATTTTTATATTGGCGGAAAGGTCTATCAATTTCCAATTCAGAACTGAAAACCGCAACCACTTACGAGTTTCGATTGCGGAAATATCGCCATCCAAACATGTTTGTATAACAATTTTAATTAAATTGGGTTGAAATAAGGTAATATCACTTTGGATGAAGATATTTCGACAACCAGAGGTGGTAAAATTATTTGGTTTCCAGTTTTAGAAAGATCTTAAAAAACTAATACAGATTTTTGAAATTTTTAACCAAGTACGAGTCTCGATTGTAGAAATATCGCCATCCAAACATTTCTTTTTAACAATTTTAACTGAATTGGGTTGAAATAGGGTAATATCACTTTGGATGAAGATATTTCGACAACCAGAGGTGGTAAAATTCTTTGGTTTTCAATTTTTGAAAGATTTTAAAAAACTAATACAGCTTTTTGAAATTTTTAACCATGTACGAGTCTCGATTGTAGAAATATCGCCATCCAAACATTTCTTTTTAACAATTTTAATTGAATTGGGTTGAAATAGGGTAATATCACTTTGGATGAAGATATTTCGACAACCAGAGGTGGTAAAATTCTTTGGTTTTCAATTTTAGAAAGATCTTAAAAAACTAATAGACCTTTTTGAAATTTTCAACTATCTATGAGTATCGATTGCAGAAATATCGCCATCCAAAGTAATTTTTGGGCTGGTTTTTGTAATTGGGTCCTAAATATAACTTTGGATGTAAATATTTTGAGAACCAGACCACGTAGAAGATTTTTGCTTACACGTACGAATACAGTTTTTAAAGACCTTTCTTTTGGTGTATATTTCGATGGGTTTTGGAAACATTTTAAAAATAATTACTTTTTTGTGCAAAATAAGCAAAGGGGTTAGTACATTCATTTTCTCAAAAAGTCAATAAAATTTAAATTGTCAAAACCAGCAAAAATTTTTATATTGGCGGAAAGGTCTATCAATTTCCAATTCAGAACTGAAAACCGCAACCACTTACGAGTTTCGATTGCGGAAATATCGCCATCCAAACATTTTGGGTTGAAATAAGGTAATATCACTTTGGATGAAGATATTTCGACAACCAGAGGTGGTAAAATTCTTTGGTTTTCAGTTTTAGAAAGATCTTAAAAAACTAATAGACCTTTTTGAAATTTTCAACTATCTATGAGTATCGATTGCAGAAATATCGCCATCCAAACGAATTTTTGGGCTGGTTTTTGTAATTGGGTCCTAAATATAAATTTGGATGTAAATATTTTGAGAACCAGACCACGTAGAAGATTTTTGCTTACACGTACGAATACAGTTTTTAAAGACCTTTCTTTTGGTGTATATTTCGATGGGTTTTGGAAACATTTTAAAAATAATTACTTTTTGTGCAACATAAGCAAAGGGGTTAGTCCATTCATTTTCTCAAAAAGTCAATAAAATTTAAATTGTCAAAACTAGCAAAAATTTTTATATTGGCGGAAAGGTCTATCAATTTCCAATTCAGAACTGAAAACCGCAACCACTTACGAGTTTCGATTGCGGAAATATCGCCATCCAAACATTTTGGGTTGAAATAAGGTAATATCACTTTGGATGAAGATATTTCGACAACCAGAGGTGGTAAAATTCTTTGGTTTTCAGTTTTAGAAAGATCTTAAAAAACTAATAGACCTTTTTGAAATTTTCAACTATCTATGAGTATCGATTGCAGAAATATCGCCATCCAAACGAATTTTTGGGCTGGTTTTTGTAATTGGGTCCTAAATATAAATTTGGATGTAAATATTTTGAGAACCAGACCACGTAGAAGATTTTTGCTTACACGTACGAATACAGTTTTTAAAGACCTTTCTTTTGGTGTATATTTCGATGGGTTTTGGAAACATTTTAAAAATAATTACTTTTTGTGCAACATAAGCAAAGGGGTTAGTCCATTCATTTTCTCAAAAAGTCAATAAAATTTAAATTGTCAAAACTAGCAAAAATTTTTATATTGGCGGAAAGGTCTATCAATTTCCAATTCAGAACTGAAAACCGCAACCACTTACGAGTTTCGATTGCGGAAATATCGCCATCCAAACATTTTTGTATAACAATTTTAATTAAATTGGGTTGAAATAAGGTAATATCACTTTGGATGAAGATATTTCGACAACCAGAGGTGGTAAAATTCTTTGGTTTTCAATTTTAGAAAGATCTTAAAAAACTAATAGACCTTTTTGAAATTTTCAACTATCTATGAGTATCGATTGCAGAAATATCGCCATCCAAACATTTTTTTATAACAATTTTAATTAAATTGGGTTGAAATAAGGTAATATCACTTTGGATGAAGATATTTCGACAACCAGAGGTCGTAAAATTATTTGGTTTCCAGTTTTAGAAAGATCTTAAAAAACTAATACAGCCTTTTTAAATTTTTAACCATGTACGAGTCTCGATTGTAGAAAAATCGCCATCCAAACATTTTTTTATAACAATTTTAATTAAATTGGGTTGAAATAAGGTAATATCACTTTGGATGAAGATATTTCGACAACCAGAGGTGGTAAAATTCTTTGGTTTTCAGTTTTAGAAAGATCTTAAAAAACTAATAGACCTTTTTGAAATTTTCAACTATCTATGAGTATCGATTGCAGAAATATCGCCATCCAAACGAATTTTTGGGCTGGTTTTTGTAATTGGGTCCTAAATATAAATTTGGATGTAAATATTTTGAGAACCAGACCACGTAGAAGATTTTTGCTTACACGTACGAATACAGTTTTTAAAGACCTTTCTTTTGGTGTATATTTCGATGGGTTTTGGAAACATTTTAAAAATAATTACTTTTTGTGCAACATAAGCAAAGGGGTTAGTCCATTCATTTTCTCAAAAAGTCAATAAAATTTAAATTGTCAAAACTAGCAAAAATTTTTATATTGGCGGAAAGGTCTATCAATTTCCAATTCAGAACTGAAAACCGCAACCACTTACGAGTTTCGATTGCGGAAATATCGCCATCCAAACATTTTTGTATAACAATTTTAATTAAATTGGGTTGAAATAAGGTAATATCACTTTGGATGAAGATATTTCGACAACCAGAGGTGGTAAAATTCTTTGGTTTTCAATTTTAGAAAGATCTTAAAAAACTAATAGACCTTTTTGAAATTTTCAACTATCTATGAGTATCGATTGCGGAAATATCGCCATCCAAACATTTTTTTATAACAATTTTAATTAAATTGGGTTGAAATAAGGTAATATCACTTTGGATGAAGATATTTCGACAACCAGAGGTCGTAAAATTATTTGGTTTCCAGTTTTAGAAAGATCTTAAAAAACTAATACAGCCTTTTTAAATTTTTAACCATGTACGAGTCTCGATTGTAGAAAAATCGCCATCCAAACATTTCTTTTTAACAATTTTAATTGAATTGGGTTGAAATAGGGTAATATCACTTTGGATGAAGATATTTCGACAACCAGAGGTGGTAAAATTCTTTGGTTTTCAATTTTAGAAAGATCTTAAAAAACTAATAGACCTTTTTGAAATTTTCAACTATCTATGAGTATCGATTGCAGAAATATCGCCATCCAAACGAATTTTTGGGCTGGTTTTTGTAATTGGGTCCTAAATATAAATTTGGATGTAAATATTTTGAGAACCAGACCACGTAGAAGATTTTTGCTTACACGTACGAATACAGTTTTTAAAGACCTTTCTTTTGGTGTATATTTCGATGGGTTTTGGAAACATTTTAAAAATAATTACTTTTTTGTGCAAAATAAGCAAAGGGGTTAGTCCATTCATTTTCTCAAAAAGTCAATAAAATTTAAATTGTCAAAACCAGCAAAAATGTTTATATTGGCGGAAAGGTCTATGAATTTCCAATTCAGAACTGAAAACCGCAACCACTTACGAGTTTCGATTGCGGAAATATCGCCATCGAAACATTTTTTTATAACAATTTTAATTAAATTTGGTTGAAATAAGGTAATATCAATTTGGATGAAGATATTTCGACAACCAGAGGTCGTAAAATTATTTGGTTTCCAGTTTTAGAAAGATCTTAAAAAACTAATACAGCCTTTTGAAATTTTTAACCATGTACGAGTCTCGATTGTAGAAATATCGCCATCCAAACATTTTTTTATAACAATTTTAATTAAATTGGGTTGAAATAAGGTAATATCACTTTGGATGAAGATATTTCGACAACCAGAGGTCGTAAAATTCTTTGGTTTTCAATTTTAGAAAGATCTTAAAAAACTAATACAGCTTTTTGAAATTTTTAACCATGTACGAGTCTCGATTGTAGAAATATCGCCATCCAAACATTTCTTTTTAACAATTTTAATTGAATTGGGTTGAAATAGGGTAATATCACTTTGGATGAAGATATTTCGACAACCAGAGGTGGTAAAATTCTTTGGTTTTCAATTTTAGAAAGATCTTAAAAAACTAATACAGCTTTTTGAAATTTTTAACCATGTACGAGTCTCGATTGTAGAAATATCGCCATCCAAACATTTCTTTTTAACAATTTTAATTGAATTGGGTTGAAATAGGGTAATATCACTTTGGATGAAGATATTTCGACAACCAGAGGTGGTAAAATTCTTTGGTTTTCAATTTTAGAAAGATCTTAAAAAACTAATAGACCTTTTTGAAATTTTCAACTATCTATGAGTATCGATTGCAGAAATATCGCCATCCAAAGTAATTTTTGGGCTGGTTTTTGTAATTGGGTCCTAAATATAACTTTGCATGTAAATATTTTGAGAACCAGACCACGTAGAAGATTTTTGCTTACACGTACGAATACAGTTTTTAAAGACCTTTCTTTTGGTATATATTTCGATGGGTTTTGGAAACATTTTAAAAATAATTACTTTTTTGTGCAAAATAAGCAAAGGGGTTAGTCCATTCATTTTCTCAAAAAGTCAATAAAATTTAAATTGTCAAAACTAGCAAAAATTTTTAAATTGGCGGAAAGGTCTATCAATTTCCAATTCAGAACTGAAAACCGCAACCACTTACGAGTTTCGATTGCGGAAATATCGCCATCCAAACATTTTTTTATAACAATTTAAATTAAATTGGGTTGAAATAAGGTAATATCACTTTGGATGAAGATATTTCGACAACCAGAAGTCGTAAAATTATTTGGTTTCCAGTTTTAGAAAGATCTTAAAAAACTAATACAGCTTTTTGAAATTTTTAACCATGTACGAGTCTCGATTGTAGAAATATCGCCATCCAAACATTTCTTTTTAACAATTTTAATTGAATTGGGTTGAAATAGGGTAATATCACTTTGGATGAAGATATTTCGACAACCAGAGGTGGTAAAATTCTTTGGTTTTCAGTTTTAGAAAGATCTTAAAAAACTAATAGACCTTTTTGAAATTTTCAACTATCTATGAGTATCGATTGCAGAAATATCGCCATCCAAAGTAATTTTTGGGCTGGTTTTTGTAATTGGGTCCTAAATATAACTTTGGATGTAAATATTTTGAGAACCAGACCACGTAGAAGATTTTTGCTTACACGTACGAATACAGTTTTTAAAGACCTTTCTTTTGGTGTATATTTCGATGGGTTTTGGAAACATTTTAAAAGTAATTACTTTTTGTGCAAAATAAGCAAAGGGGTTAGTCCATTCATTTTCTCAAAAAGTCAATAAAATTTAAATTGTCAAAACTAGCAAAAATTTTTATATTGGCGGAAAGGTCTATCAATTTCCAATTCAGAACTGAAAACCGCAACCACTTACGAGTTTCGATTGCGGAAATATCGCCATCCAAACATTTTTTTATAACAATTTTAATTAAATTGGGTTGAAATAAGGTAATATCACTTTGGATGAAGATATTTCGACAACCAGAGGTCGTAAAATTATTTGGTTTCCAGTTTTAGAAAGATCTTAAAAAACTAATACAGCTTTTTGAAATTTTTAACCATGTACGAGTCTCGATTGTAGAAATATCGCCATCCAAACATTTCTTTTTAACAATTTTAATTGAATTGGGTTGAAATAGGGTAATATCACTTTGGATGAAGATATTTCGACAACCAGAGGTGGTAAAATTCTTTGGTTTTCAATTTTAGAAAGATCTTAAAAAACTAATAGACCTTTTTGAAATTTTCAACTATCTATGAGTATCGATTGCAGAAATATCGCCATCCAAAGTAATTTTTGGGCTGGTTTTTGTAATTGGGTCCTAAATATAACTTTGGATGTAAATATTTTGAGAACCAGACCACGTAGAAGATTTTTGCTTACACGTACGAATACAGTTTTTAAAGACCTTTCTTTTGGTGTATATTTCGATGGGTTTTGGAAACATTTTAAAAATAATTACTTTTTTGTGCAAAATAAG
Source organism: Epistrophe eligans (assembly GCA_951394125.1). Taxonomy (NCBI): domain Eukaryota; kingdom Metazoa; phylum Arthropoda; class Insecta; order Diptera; family Syrphidae; genus Epistrophe; species Epistrophe eligans. The sequence continues at coordinate 36,889,356 of OX596029.1, forward strand.
CAAAGGGGTTAGTCCATTCATTTTCTCAAAAAGTCAATAAAATTTAAGTTGTCAAAACTAGCAAAAATTTTTATATTGGCGGAAAGGTCTATCAATTTCCAATTCAGAACTGAAAACCGCAACCACTTACGAGTTTCGATTGCGGAAATATCGCCATCCAAACATTTTTTTATAACAATTTTAATTAAATTGGGTTGAAATAAGGTAATATCACTTTGGATGAAGATATTTGGACAACCAGAGGTCGTAAAATTCTTTGGTTTTCAATTTTAGAAAGATCTTAAAAAACTAATACAGCTTTTTGAAATTTTTAACCATGTACGAGTCTCGATTGTAGAAATATCGCCATCCAAACATTTCTTTTTAACAATTTTAATTGAATTGGGTTGAAATAGGGTAATATCACTTTGGATGAAGATATTTCGACAACCAGAGGTGGTAAAATTCTTTGGTTTTCAGTTTTAGAAAGATCTTAAAAAACTAATAGACCTTTTTGAAATTTTCAACTATCTATGAGTATCGATTGCAGAAATATCGCCATCCAAACAAATTTTTGGGCTGGTTTTTGTAATTGGGTCCTAAATATAACTTTGGATGTAAATATTTTGAGAACCAGACCACGTAGAAGATTTTTGCTTACACGTACGAATACAGTTTTTAAAGACCTTTCTTTTGGTGTATATTTCGATGGGTTTTGGAAACATTTTAAAAGTAATTACTTTTTGTGCAAAATAAGCAAAGGGGTTAGTCCATTCATTTTCTCAAAAAGTCAATAAAATTTAAATTGTCAAAACTAGCAAAAATTTTTATATTGGCGGAAAGGTCTATCAATTTCCAATTCAGAACTGAAAACCGCAACCACTTACGAGTTTCGATTGCGGAAATATCGCCATCCAAACATTTTTTTATAACAATTTTAATTAAATTGGGTTGAAATAAGGTAATATCACTTTGGATGAAGATATTTCGACAACCAGAGGTCGTAAAATTATTTGGTTTCCAGTTTTAGAAAGATCTTAAAAAACTAATACAGCTTTTTGAAATTTTTAACCATGTACGAGTCTCGATTGTAGAAATATCGCCATCCAAACATTTCTTTTTAACAATTTTAATTGAATTGGGTTGAAATAGGGTAATATCACTTTGGATGAAGATATTTCGACAACCAGAGGTGGTAAAATTCTTTGGTTTTCAATTTTAGAAAGATCTTAAAAAACTAATAGACCTTTTTGAAATTTTCAACTATCTATGAGTATCGATTGCAGAAATATCGCCATCCAAAGTAATTTTTGGGCTGGTTTTTGTAATTGGGTCCTAAATATAACTTTGGATGTAAATATTTTGAGAACCAGACCACGTAGAAGATTTTTGCTTACACGTACGAATACAGTTTTTAAAGACCTTTCTTTTGGTGTATATTTCGATGGGTTTTGGAAACATTTTAAAAATAATTACTTTTTTGTGCAAAATAAGCAAAGGGGTTAGTCCATTCATTTTCTCAAAAAGTCAATAAAATTTAAATTGTCAAAACCAGCAAAAATTTTTATATTGGCGGAAAGGTCTATCAATTTCCAATTCAGAACTGAAAACCGCAACCACTTACGAGTTTCGATTGCGGAAATATCGCCATCCAAACATTTTTTTATAACAATTTTAATTAAATTGGGTTGAAATAAGGTAATATCACTTTGGATGAAGATATTTCGACAACCAGAGGTCGTAAAATTATTTGGTTTCCAGTTTTAGAAAGATCTTAAAAAACTAATACAGCTTTTTGAAATTTTTAACCATGTACGAGTCTCGATTGTAGAAATATCGCCATCCAAACATTTCTTTTTAACAATTTTAATTGAATTGGGTTGAAATAGGGTAATATCACTTTGGATGAAGATATTTCGACAACCAGAGGTGGTAAAATTCTTTGGTTTTCAATTTTAGAAAGATCTTAAAAAACTAATAGACCTTTTTGAAATTTTCAACTATCTATGAGTATCGATTGCAGAAATATCGCCATCCAAAGTAATTTTTGGGCTGGTTTTTGTAATTGGGTCCTAAATATAACTTTGGATGTAAATATTTTGAGAACCAGACCACGTAGAAGATTTTTGCTTACACGTACGAATACAGTTTTTAAAGACCTTTCTTTTGGTGTATATTTCGATGGGTTTTGGAAACATTTTAAAAATAATTACTTTTTTGTGCAAAATAAGCAAAGGGGTTAGTCCATTCATTTTCTCAAAAAGTCAATAAAATTTAAATTGTCAAAACTAGCAAAAATTTTTATATTGGCGGAAAGGTCTATCAATTTCCAATTCAGAACTGAAAACCGCAACCACTTACGAGTTTCGATTGCGGAAATATCGCCATCCAAACATTTTTTTATAACAATTTTAATTAAATTGGGTTGAAATAAGGTAATATCACTTTGGATGAAGATATTTCGACAACCAGAGGTCGTAAAATTATTTGGTTTCCAGTTTTAGAAAGATCTTAAAAAACTAATACAGCTTTTTGAAATTTTTAACCATGTACGAGTCTCGATTGTAGAAATATCGCCATCCAAACATTTCTTTTTAACAATTTTAATTGAATTGGGTTGAAATAGGGTAATATCACTTTGGATGAAGATATTTCGACAACCAGAGGTGGTAAAATTCTTTGGTTTTCAATTTTAGAAAGATCTTAAAAAACTAATAGACCTTTTTGAAATTTTCAACTATCTATGAGTATCGATTGCAGAAATATCGCCATCCAAAGTAATTTTTGGGCTGGTTTTTGTAATTGGGTCCTAAATATAACTTTGGATGTAAATATTTTGAGAACCAGACCACGTAGAAGATTTTTGCTTACACGTACGAATACAGTTTTTAAAGACCTTTCTTTTGGTGTATATTTCGATGGGTTTTGGAAACATTTTAAAAATAATTACTTTTTTGTGCAAAATAAGCAAAGGGGTTAGTCCATTCATTTTCTCAAAAAGTCAATAAAATTTAAATTGTCAAAACTAGCAAAAATTTTTATATTGGCGGAAAGGTCTATCAATTTCCAATTCAGAACTGAAAACCGCAACCACTTACGAGTTTCGATTGCGGAAATATCGCCATCCAAACATTTTTTTATAACAATTTTAATTAAATTGGGTTGAAATAAGGTAATATCACTTTGGATGAAGATATTTCGACAACCAGAGGTCGTAAAATTATTTGGTTTCCAGTTTTAGAAAGATCTTAAAAAACTAATACAGCTTTTTGAAATTTTTAACCATGTACGAGTCTCGATTGTAGAAATATCGCCATCCAAACATTTCTTTTTAACAATTTTAATTGAATTGGGTTGAAATAGGGTAATATCACTTTGGATGAAGATATTTCGACAACCAGAGGTGGTAAAATTCTTTGGTTTTCAATTTTAGAAAGATCTTAAAAAACTAATAGACCTTTTTGAAATTTTCAACTATCTATGAGTATCGATTGCAGAAATATCGCCATCCAAAGTAATTTTTGGGCTGGTTTTTGTAATTGGGTCCTAAATATAACTTTGGATGTAAATATTTTGAGAACCAGACCACGTAGAAGATTTTTGCTTACACGTACGAATACAGTTTTTAAAGACCTTTCTTTTGGTGTATATTTCGATGGGTTTTGGAAACATTTTAAAAATAATTACTTTTTTGTGCAAAATAAGCAAAGGGGTTAGTCCATTCATTTTCTCAAAAAGTCAATAAAATTTGTCAAAACTAGCAAAAATTTTTATATTGGCGGAAAGGTCTATCAATTTCCAATTCAGAACTGAAAACCGCAACCACTTACGAGTTTCGATTGCGGAAATATCGCCATCCAAACATTTTTTTATAACAATTTTAATTAAATTGGGTTGAAATAAGGTAATATCACTTTGGATGAAGATATTTCGACAACCAGAGGTCGTTAAATTATTTGGTTTCCAGTTTTAGAAAGATCTTAAAAAACTAATACAGCTTTTTGAAATTTTTAACCATGTACGAGTCTCGATTGTAGAAATATCGCCATCCAAACATTTCTTTTTAACAATTTTAATTGAATTGGGTTGAAATAGGGTAATATCACTTTGGATGAAGATATTTCGACAACCAGAGGTGGTAAAATTCTTTGGTTTTCAATTTTAGAAAGATCTTAAAAAACTAATAGACCTTTTTGAAATTTTCAACTATCTATGAGTATCGATTGCAGAAATATCGCCATCCAAAGTAATTTTTGGGCTGGTTTTTGTAATTGGGTCCTAAATATAACTTTGGATGTAAATATTTTGAGAACCAGACCACGTAGAAGATTTTTGCTTACACGTACGAATACAGTTTTTAAAGACCTTTCTTTTGGTGTATATTTCGATGGGTTTTGGAAACATTTTAAAAATAATTACTTTTTTGTGCAAAATAAGCAAAGGGGTTAGTCCATTCATTTTCTCAAAAAGTCAATAAAATTTAAATTGTCAAAACCAGCAAAAATTTTTATATTGGCGGAAAGGTCTATCAATTTCCAATTCAGAACTGAAAACCGCAACCACTTACGAGTTTCGATTGCGGAAATATCGCCATCCAAACATTTTTTTATAACAATTTTAATTAAATTGGGTTGAAATAAGGTAATATCACTTTGGATGAAGATATTTCGACAACCAGAGGTCGTAAAATTATTTGGTTTCCAGTTTTAGAAAGATCTTAAAAAACTAATACAGCTTTTTGAAATGTTTAACCATGTACGAGTCTCGATTGTAGAAATATCGCCATCCAAACATTTCTTTTTAACAATTTTAATTGAATTGGGTTGAAATAGGGTAATATCACTTTGGATGAAGATATTTCGACAACCAGAGGTGGTAAAATTCTTTGGTTTTCAATTTTAGAAAGATCTTAAAAAACTAATAGACCTTTTTGAAATTTTCAACTATCTATGAGTATCGATTGCAGAAATATCGCCATCCAAAGTAATTTTTGGGCTGGTTTTTGTAATTGGGTCCTAAATATAACTTTGGATGTAAATATTTTGAGAACCAGACCACGTAGAAGATTTTTGCTTACACGTACGAATACAGTTTTTAAAGACCTTTCTTTTGGTGTATATTTCGATGGGTTTTGGAAACATTTTAAAAATAATTACTTTTTTGTGCAAAATAAGCAAAGGGGTTAGTCCATTCATTTTCTCAAAAAGTCAATAAAATTTAAATTGTCAAAACTAGCAAAAATTTTTATATTGGCGGAAAGGTCTATCAATTTCCAATTCAGAACTGAAAACCGCAACCACTTACGAGTTTCGATTGCGGAAATATCGCCATCCAAACATTTTTTTATAACAATTTTAATTAAATTGGGTTGAAATAAGGTAATATCACTTTGGATGAAGATATTTCGACAACCAGAGGTCGTAAAATTATTTGGTTTCCAGTTTTAGAAAGATCTTAAAAAACTAATACAGCTTTTTGAAATTTTTAACCATGTACGAGTCTCGATTGTAGAAATATCGCCATCCAAACATTTCTTTTTAACAATTTTAATTGAATTGGGTTGAAATAGGGTAATATCACTTTGGATGAAGATATTTCGACAACCAGAGGTGGTAAAATTCTTTGGTTTTCAATTTTAGAAAGATCTTAAAAAACTAATAGACCTTTTTGAAATTTTCAACTATCTATGAGTATCGATTGCAGAAATATCGCCATCCAAAGTAATTTTTGGGCTGGTTTTTGTAATTGGGTCCTAAATATAACTTTGGATGTAAATATTTTGAGAACCAGACCACGTAGAAGATTTTTGCTTACACGTACGAATACAGTTTTTAAAGACCTTTCTTTTGGTGTATATTTCGATGGGTTTTGGAAACATTTTAAAAATAATTACTTTTTTGTGCAAAATAAGCAAAGGGGTTAGTCCATTCATTTTCTCAAAAAGTCAATAAAATTTGTCAAAACTAGCAAAAATTTTTATATTGGCGGAAAGGTCTATCAATTTCCAATTCAGAACTGAAAACCGCAACCACTTACGAGTTTCGATTGCGGAAATATCGCCATCCAAACATTTTTTTATAACAATTTTAATTAAATTGGGTTGAAATAAGGTAATATCACTTTGGATGAAGATATTTCGACAACCAGAGGTCGTAAAATTATTTGGTTTCCAGTTTTAGAAAGATCTTAAAAAACTAATACAGCTTTTTGAAATTTTTAACCATGTACGAGTCTCGATTGTAGAAATATCGCCATCCAAACATTTCTTTTTAACAATTTTAATTGAATTGGGTTGAAATAGGGTAATATCACTTTGGATGAAGATATTTCGACAACCAGAGGTGGTAAAATTCTTTGGTTTTCAATTTTAGAAAGATCTTAAAAAACTAATAGACCTTTTTGAAATTTTCAACTATCTATGAGTATCGATTGCAGAAATATCGCCATCCAAAGTAATTTTTGGGCTGGTTTTTGTAATTGGGTCCTAAATATAACTTTGGATGTAAATATTTTGAGAACCAGACCACGTAGAAGATTTTTGCTTACACGTACGAATACAGTTTTTAAAGACCTTTCTTTTGGTGTATATTTCGATGGGTTTTGGAAACATTTTAAAAATAATTACTTTTTTGTGCAAAATAAGCAAAGGGGTTAGTCCATTCATTTTCTCAAAAAGTCAATAAAATTTAAATTGTCAAAACTAGCAAAAATTTTTATATTGGCGGAAAGGTCTATCAATTTCCAATTCAGAACTGAAAACCGCAACCACTTACGAGTTTCGATTGCGGAAATATCGCCATCCAAACATTTTTTTATAACAATTTTAATTAAATTGGGTTGAAATAAGGTAATATCACTTTGGATGAAGATATTTCGACAACCAGAGGTCGTAAAATTATTTGGTTTCCAGTTTTAGAAAGATCTTAAAAAACTAATACAGCTTTTTGAAATTTTTAACCATGTACGAGTCTCGATTGTAGAAATATCGCCATCCAAACATTTCTTTTTAACAATTTTAATTGAATTGAGTTGAAATAGGGTAATATCACTTATGATGAAGATATTTCGACAACCAGACGTGGTAAAATTCTTTGGTTTTCAATTTTAGAAAGATCTTAAAAAACTAATAGACCTTTTTGAAATTTTCAACTATCTATGAGTATCGATTGCAGAAATATCGCCATCCAAAGTAATTTTTGGGCTGGTTTTTGTAATTGGGTCCTAAATATAACTTTGGATGTAAATATTTTGAGAACCAGACCACGTAGAAGATTTTTGCTTACACGTACGAATACAGTTTTTAAAGACCTTTCTTTTGGTGTATATTTCGATGGGTTTTGGAAACATTTTAAAAATAATTACTTTTTTGTGCAAAATAAGCAAAGGGGTTAGTCCATTCATTTTCTCAAAAAGTCAATAAAATTTGTCAAAACTAGCAAAAATTTTTATATTGGCGGAAAGGTCTATCAATTTCCAATTCAGAACTGAAAACCGCAACCACTTACGAGTTTCGATTGTGGAAATATCGCCATCCAAACATTTTTTTATAACAATTTTAATTAAATTGGGTTGAAATAAGGTAATATCACTTTGGATGAAGATATTTCGACAACCAGAGGTCGTAAAATTATTTGGTTTCCAGTTTTAGAAAGATCTTAAAAAACTAATACAGCTTTTTGAAATTTTTAACCATGTACGAGTCTCGATTGTAGAAATATCGCCATCCAAACATTTCTTTTTAACAATTTTAATTGAATTGGGTTGAAATAGGGTAATATCACTTTGGATGAAGATATTTCGACAACCAGAGGTGGTAAAATTCTTTGGTTTTCAATTTTAGAAAGATCTTAAAAAACTAATAGACCTTTTTGAAATTTTCAACTATCTATGAGTATCGATTGCAGAAATATCGCCATCCAAAGTAATTTTTGGGCTGGTTTTTGTAATTGGGTCCTAAATATAACTTTGGATGTAAATATTTTGAGAACCAGACCACGTAGAAGATTTTTGCTTACACGTACGAATACAGTTTTTAAAGACCTTTCTTTTGGTGTATATTTCGATGGGTTTTGGAAACATTTTAAAAATAATTACTTTTTTGTGCAAAATAAGCAAAGGGGTTAGTCCATTCATTTTCTCAAAAAGTCAATAAAATTTAAATTGTCAAAACTAGCAAAAATTTTTATATTGGCGGAAAGGTCTATCAATTTCCAATTCAGAACTGAAAACCGCAACCACTTACGAGTTTCGATTGCGGAAATATCGCCATCCAAACATTTTTTTATAACAATTTTAATTAAATTGGGTTGAAATAAGGTAATATCACTTTGGATGAAGATATTTCGACAACCAGAGGTCGTAAAATTATTTGGTTTCCAGTTTTAGAAAGATCTTAAAAAACTAATACAGCTTTTTGAAATTTTTAACCATGTACGAGTCTCGATTGTAGAAATATCGCCATCCAAACATTTCTTTTTAACAATTTTAATTGAATTGGGTTGAAATAGGGTAATATCACTTTGGATGAAGATATTTCGACAACCAGAGGTGGTAAAATTCTTTGGTTTTCAATTTTAGAAAGATCTTAAAAAACTAATAGACCTTTTTGAAATTTTCAACTATCTATGAGTATCGATTGCAGAAATATCGCCATCCAAAGTAATTTTTGGGCTGGTTTTTGTAATTGGGTCCTAAATATAACTTTGGATGTAAATATTTTGAGAACCAGACCACGTAGAAGATTTTTGCTTACACGTACGAATACAGTTTTTAAAGACCTTTCTTTTGGTGTATATTTCGATGGGTTTTGGAAACATTTTAAAAATAATTACTTTTTTGTGCAAAATAAGCAAAGGGGTTAGTCCATTCATTTTCTCAAAAAGTCAATAAAATTTAAATTGTCAAAACTAGCAAAAATTTTTATATTGGCGGAAAGGTCTATCAATTTCCAATTCAGAACTGAAAACCGCAACCACTTACGAGTTTCGATTGCGGAAATATCGCCATCCAAACATTTTTTTATAACAATTTTAATTAAATTGGGTTGAAATAAGGTAATATCACTTTGGATGAAGATATTTCGACAACCAGAGGTCGTAAAATTATTTGGTTTCCAGTTTTAGAAAGATCTTAAAAAACTAATACAGCTTTTTGAAATTTTTAACCATGTACGAGTCTCGATTGTAGAAATATCGCCATCCAAACATTTCTTTTTAACAATTTTAATTGAATTGGGTTGAAATAGGGTAATATCACTTTGGATGAAGATATTTCGACAACCAGAGGTGGTAAAATTCTTTGGTTTTCAATTTTAGAAAGATCTTAAAAAACTAATAGACCTTTTTGAAATTTTCAACTATCTATGAGTATCGATTGCAGAAATATCGCCATCCAAAGTAATTTTTGGGCTGGTTTTTGTAATTGGGTCCTAAATATAACTTTGGATGTAAATATTTTGAGAACCAGACCACGTAGAAGATTTTTGCTTACACGTACGAATACAGTTTTTAAAGACCTTTCTTTTGGTGTATATTTCGATGGGTTTTGGAAACATTTTAAAAATAATTACTTTTTTGTGCAAAATAAGCAAAGGGGTTAGTCCATTCATTTTCTCAAAAAGTCAATAAAATTTAAATTGTCAAAACTAGCAAAAATTTTTATATTGGCGGAAAGGTCTATCAATTTCCAATTCAGAACTGAAAACCGCAACCACTTACGAGTTTCGATTGCGGAAATATCGCCATCCAAACATTTTTTTATAACAATTTTAATTAAATTGGGTTGAAATAAGGTAATATCACTTTGGATGAAGATATTTCGACAACCAGAGGTCGTAAAATTATTTGGTTTCCAGTTTTAGAAAGATCTTAAAAAACTAATACAGCTTTTTGAAATTTTTAACCATGTACGAGTCTCGATTGTAGAAATATCGCCATCCAAACATTTCTTTTTAACAATTTTAATTGAATTGGGTTGAAATAGGGTAATATCACTTTGGATGAAGATATTTCGACAACCAGAGGTGGTAAAATTCTTTGGTTTTCAATTTTAGAAAGATCTTAAAAAACTAATAGACCTTTTTGAAATTTTCAACTATCTATGAGTATCGATTGCAGAAATATCGCCATCCAAAGTAATTTTTGGGCTGGTTTTTGTAATTGGGTCCTAAATATAACTTTGGATGTAAATATTTTGAGAACCAGACCACGTAGAAGATTTTTGCTTACACGTACGAATACAGTTTTTAAAGACCTTTCTTTTGGTGTATATTTCGATGGGTTTTGGAAACATTTTAAAAATAATTACTTTTTTGTGCAAAATAAGCAAAGGGGTTAGTCCATTCATTTTCTCAAAAAGTCAATAAAATTTAAGTTGTCAAAACTAGCAAAAATTTTTATATTGGCGGAAAGGTCTATCAATTTCCAATTCAGAACTGAAAACCGCAACCACTTACGAGTTTCGATTGCGGAAATATCGCCATCCAAACATTTTTTTATAACAATTTTAATTAAATTGGGTTGAAATAAGGTAATATCACTTTGGATGAAGATATTTCGACAACCAGAGGTCGTAAAATTATTTGGTTTCCAGTTTTAGAAAGATCTTAAAAAACTAATACAGCTTTTTGAAATTTTTAACCATGTACGAGTCTCGATTGTAGAAATATCGCCATCCAAACATTTCTTTTTAACAATTTTAATTGAATTGAGTTGAAATAGGGTAATATCACTTATGATGAAGATATTTCGACAACCAGACGTGGTAAAATTCTTTGGTTTTCAATTTTAGAAAGATCTTAAAAAACTAATAGACCTTTTTGAAATTTTCAACTATCTATGAGTATCGATTGCAGAAATATCGCCATCCAAAGTAATTTTTGGGCTGGTTTTTGTAATTGGGTCCTAAATATAACTTTGGATGTAAATATTTTGAGAACCAGACCACGTAGAAGATTTTTGCTTACACGTACGAATACAGTTTTTAAAGACCTTTCTTTTGGTGTATATTTCGATGGGTTTTGGAAACATTTTAAAAATAATTACTTTTTTGTGCAAAATAAGCAAAGGGGTTAGTCCATTCATTTTCTCAAAAAGTCAATAAAATTTAAATTGTCAAAACTAGCAAAAATTTTTATATTGGCGGAAAGGTCTATCAATTTCCAATTCAGAACTGAAAACCGCAACCACTTACGAGTTTCGATTGCGGAAATATCGCCATCCAAACATTTTTTTATAACAATTTTAATTAAATTGGGTTGAAATAAGGTAATATCACTTTGGATGAAGATATTTCGACAACCAGAGGTCGTGAAATTATTTGGTTTCCAGTTTTAGAAAGATCTTAAAAAACTAATACAGCTTTTTGAAATTTTTAACCATGTACGAGTCTCGATTGTAGAAATATCGCCATCCAAACATTTCTTTTTAACAATTTTAATTGAATTGGGTTGAAATAGGGTAATATCACTTTGGATGAAGATATTTCGACAACCAGAGGTGGTAAAATTCTTTGGTTTTCAATTTTAGAAAGATCTTAAAAAACTAATAGACCTTTTTGAAATTTTCAACTATCTATGAGTATCGATTGCAGAAATATCGCCATCCAAAGTAATTTTTGGGCTGGTTTTTGTAATTGGGTCCTAAATATAACTTTGGATGTAAATATTTTGAGAACCAGACCACGTAGAAGATTTTTGCTTACACGTACGAATACAGTTTTTAAAGACCTTTCTTTTGGTGTATATTTCGATGGGTTTTGGAAACATTTTAAAAATAATTACTTTTTTGTGCAAAATAAGCAAAGGGGTTAGTCCATTCATTTTCTCAAAAAGTCAATAAAATTTAAATTGTCAAAACTAGCAAAAATTTTTATATTGGCGGAAAGGTCTATCAATTTCCAATTCAGAACTGAAAACCGCAACCACTTACGAGTTTCGATTGCGGAAATATCGCCATCCAAACATTTTTTTATAACAATTTTAATTAAATTGGGTTGAAATAAGGTAATATCACTTTGGATGAAGATATTTCGACAACCAGAGGTCGTAAAATTATTTGGTTTCCAGTTTTAGAAAGATCTTAAAAAACTAATACAGCTTTTTGAAATTTTTAACCATGTACGAGTCTCGATTGTAGAAATATCGCCATCCAAACATTTCTTTTTAACAATTTTAATTGAATTGAGTTGAAATAGGGTAATATCACTTATGATGAAGATATTTCGACAACCAGACGTGGTAAAATTCTTTGGTTTTCAATTTTAGAAAGATCTTAAAAAACTAATAGACCTTTTTGAAATTTTCAACTATCTATGAGTATCGATTGCAGAAATATCGCCATCCAAAGTAATTTTTGGGCTGGTTTTTGTAATTGGGTCCTAAATATAACTTTGGATGTAAATATTTTGAGAACCAGACCACGTAGAAGATTTTTGCTTACACGTACGAATACAGTTTTTAAAGACCTTTCTTTTGGTGTATATTTCGATGGGTTTTGGAAACATTTTAAAAATAATTACTTTTTTGTGCAAAATAAGCAAAGGGGTTAGTCCATTCATTTTCTCAAAAAGTCAATAAAATTTAAATTGTCAAAACTAGCAAAAATTTTTATATTGGCGGAAAGGTCTATCAATTTCCAATTCAGAACTGAAAACCGCAACCACTTACGAGTTTCGATTGCGGAAATATCGCCATCCAAACATTTTTTTATAACAATTTTAATTAAATTGGGTTGAAATAAGGTAATATCACTTTGGATGAAGATATTTCGACAACCAGAGGTCGTGAAATTATTTGGTTTCCAGTTTTAGAAAGATCTTAAAAAACTAATACAGCTTTTTGAAATTTTTAACCATGTACGAGTCTCGATTGTAGAAATATCGCCATCCAAACATTTCTTTTTAACAATTTTAATTGAATTGGGTTGAAATAGGGTAATATCACTTTGGATGAAGATATTTCGACAACCAGAGGTGGTAAAATTCTTTGGTTTTCAATTTTAGAAAGATCTTAAAAAACTAATAGACCTTTTTGAAATTTTCAACTATCTATGAGTATCGATTGCAGAAATATCGCCATCCAAAGTAATTTTTGGGCTGGTTTTTGTAATTGGGTCCTAAATATAACTTTGGATGTAAATATTTTGAGAACCAGACCACGTAGAAGATTTTTGCTTACACGTACGAATACAGTTTTTAAAGACCTTTCTTTTGGTGTATATTTCGATGGGTTTTGGAAACATTTTAAAAATAATTACTTTTTTGTGCAAAATAAGCAAAGGGGTTAGTCCATTCATTTTCTCAAAAAGTCAATAAAATTTAAATTGTCAAAACTAGCAAAAATTTTTATATTGGCGGAAAGGTCTATCAATTTCCAATTCAGAACTGAAAACCGCAACCACTTACGAGTTTCGATTGCGGAAATATCGCCATCCAAACATTTTTTTATAACAATTTTAATTAAATTGGGTTGAAATAAGGTAATATCACTTTGGATGAAGATATTTCGACAACCAGAGGTCGTAAAATTATTTGGTTTCCAGTTTTAGAAAGATCTTAAAAAACTAATACAGCTTTTTGAAATTTTTAACCATGTACGAGTCTCGATTGTAGAAATATCGCCATCCAAACATTTCTTTTTAACAATTTTAATTGAATTGAGTTGAAATAGGGTAATATCACTTATGATGAAGATATTTCGACAACCAGACGTGGTAAAATTCTTTGGTTTTCAATTTTAGAAAGATCTTAAAAAACTAATAGACCTTTTTGAAATTTTCAACTATCTATGAGTATCGATTGCAGAAATATCGCCATCCAAAGTAATTTTTGGGCTGGTTTTTGTAATTGGGTCCTAAATATAACTTTGGATGTAAATATTTTGAGAACCAGACCACGTAGAAGATTTTTGCTTACACGTACGAATACAGTTTTTAAAGACCTTTCTTTTGGTGTATATTTCGATGGGTTTTGGAAACATTTTAAAAATAATTACTTTTTTGTGCAAAATAAGCAAAGGGGTTAGTCCATTCATTTTCTCAAAAAGTCAATAAAATTTAAATTGTCAAAACTAGCAAAAATTTTTATATTGGCGGAAAGGTCTATCAATTTCCAATTCAGAACTGAAAACCGCAACCACTTACGAGTTTCGATTGCGGAAATATCGCCATCCAAACATTTTTTTATAACAATTTTAATTAAATTGGGTTGAAATAAGGTAATATCACTTTGGATGAAGATATTTCGACAACCAGAGGTCGTGAAATTATTTGGTTTCCAGTTTTAGAAAGATCTTAAAAAACTAATACAGCTTTTTGAAATTTTTAACCATGTACGAGTCTCGATTGTAGAAATATCGCCATCCAAACATTTCTTTTTAACAATTTTAATTGAATTGGGTTGAAATAGGGTAATATCACTTTGGATGAAGATATTTCGACAACCAGAGGTGGTAAAATTCTTTGGTTTTCAATTTTAGAAAGATCTTAAAAAACTAATAGACCTTTTTGAAATTTTCAACTATCTATGAGTATCGATTGCAGAAATATCGCCATCCAAAGTAATTTTTGGGCTGGTTTTTGTAATTGGGTCCTAAATATAACTTTGGATGTAAATATTTTGAGAACCAGACCACGTAGAAGATTTTTGCTTACACGTACGAATACAGTTTTTAAAGACCTTTCTTTTGGTGTATATTTCGATGGGTTTTGGAAACATTTTAAAAATAATTACTTTTTTGTGCAAAATAAGCAAAGGGGTTAGTCCATTCATTTTCTCAAAAAGTCAATAAAATTTAAATTGTCAAAACTAGCAAAAATTTTTATATTGGCGGAAAGGTCTATCAATTTCCAATTCAGAACTGAAAACCGCAACCACTTACGAGTTTCGATTGCGGAAATATCGCCATCCAAACATTTTTTTATAACAATTTTAATTAAATTGGGTTGAAATAAGGTAATATCACTTTGGATGAAGATATTTCGACAACCAGAGGTCGTAAAATTATTTGGTTTCCAGTTTTAGAAAGATCTTAAAAAACTAATACAGCTTTTTGAAATTTTTAACCATGTACGAGTCTCGATTGTAGAAATATCGCCATCCAAACATTTCTTTTTAACAATTTTAATTGAATTGGGTTGAAATAGGGTAATATCACTTTGGATGAAGATATTTCGACAACCAGAGGTGGTAAAATTCTTTGGTTTTCAATTTTAGAAAGATCTTAAAAAACTAATAGACCTTTTTGAAATTTTCAACTATCTATGAGTATCGATTGCAGAAATATCGCCATCCAAAGTAATTTTTGGGCTGGTTTTTGTAATTGGGTCCTAAATATAACTTTGGATGTAAATATTTTGAGAACCAGACCACGTAGAAGATTTTTGCTTACACGTACGAATACAGTTTTTAAAGACCTTTCTTTTGGTGTATATTTCGATGGGTTTTGGAAACATTTTAAAAATAATTACTTTTTTGTGCAAAATAAGCAAAGGGGTTAGTCCATTCATTTTCTCAAAAAGTCAATAAAATTTAAATTGTCAAAACTAGCAAAAATTTTTATACTGGCGGAAAGGTCTATCAATTTCCAATTCAGAACTGAAAACCGCAACCACTTACGAGTTTCGATTGCGGAAATATCGCCATCCAAACATTTTTTTATAACAATTTTAATTAAATTGGGTTGAAATAAGGTAATATCACTTTGGATGAAGATATTTCGACAACCAGAGGTCGTAAAATTATTTGGTTTCCAGTTTTAGAAAGATCTTAAAAAACTAATACAGCTTTTTGAAATTTTCAACCATGTACGAGTCTCGATTGTAGAAATATCGCCATCCAAACATTTCTTTTTAACAATTTTAATTGAATTGGGTTGAAATAGGGTAACATCACTTTGGATGAAGATATTTCGACAACCAGAGGTGGTAAAATTCTTTGGTTTTCAATTTTAGAAAGATCTTAAAAAACTAATAGACCTTTTTGAAATTTTCAACTATCTATGAGTATCGATTGCAGAAATATCGCCATCCAAAGTAATTTTTGGGCTGGTTTTTGTAATTGGGTCCTAAATATAACTTTGGATGTAAATATTTTGAGAACCAGACCACGTAGAAGATTTTTGCTTACACGTACGAATACAGTTTTTAAAGACCTTTCTTTTGGTGTATATTTCGATGGGTTTTGGAAACATTTTAAAAATAATTACTTTTTTGTGCAAAATAAGCAAAGGGGTTAGTCCATTCATTTTCTCAAAAAGTCAATAAAATTTAAATTGTCAAAACTAGCAAAAATTTTTATATTGGCGGAAAGGTCTATCAATTTCCAATTCAGAACTGAAAACCGCAACCACTTACGAGTTTCGATTGCGGAAATATCGCCATCCAAACATTTTTTTATAACAATTTTAATTAAATTGGGTTGAAATAAGGTAATATCACTTTGGATGAAGATATTTCGACAACCAGAGGTCGTAAAATTATTTGGTTTCCAGTTTTAGAAAGATCTTAAAAAACTAATACAGCTTTTTGAAATTTTTAACCATGTACGAGTCTCGATTGTAGAAATATCGCCATCCAAACATTTCTTTTTAACAATTTTAATTGAATTGGGTTGAAATAGGGTAATATCACTTTGGATGAAGATATTTCGACAACCAGAGGTGGTAAAATTCTTTGGTTTTCAATTTTAGAAAGATCTTAAAAAACTAATAGACCTTTTTGAAATTTTCAACTATCTATGAGTATCGATTGCAGAAATATCGCCATCCAAAGTAATTTTTGGGCTGGTTTTTGTAATTGGGTCCTAAATATAACTTTGGATGTAAATATTTTGAGAACCAGACCACGTAGAAGATTTTTGCTTACACGTACGAATACAGTTTTTAAAGACCTTTCTTTTGGTGTATATTTCGATGGGTTTTGGAAACATTTTAAAAATAATTACTTTTTTGTGCAAAATAAGCAAAGGGGTTAGTCCATTCATTTTCTCAAAAAGTCAATAAAATTTAAATTGTCAAAACCAGCAAAAATTTTTATATTGGCGGAAAGGTCTATGAATTTCCAATTCATAACTGAAAACCGCAACCACTTACGAGTTTCGATTGCGGAAATATCGCCATCCAAACATTTTTTTATAACAATTTTAATTAAATTAGGTTGAAATAAGGTAATATCACTTTGGATGACGATATTTCGACAACCAGAGGTGGTAAAATTCTTTGGTTTTCAATTTTAGAAAGATCTTAAAAAACTAATACAGCCTTTTGAAATTTTTAACCATGTACGAGTCTCGATTGTAGAAATATCGCCATCCAAACATTTTTTTATAACAATTTTAATTGAATTGGGTTGAAATAGGGTAATATCACTTTGGATGAAGGTATTTCGACAACCAGAGGTGGTAAAATTATTTGGTTTCCAGTTTTAGAAAGATCTTAAAAAACTAATACAGCCTTTTGAAATTTTTAACCACGTACGAGTCTCGATTGCAGAAATATCGCCATCCAAAGTAATTTTTGGGCTGGTTTTTGTAATTGGGTCCTAAATATAACTTTGGATGTAAATATTTTGAGAACCAGACCACGTAGAAGATTTTTGCTTACACGTACGAATACAGTTTTTAAAGACCTTTCTTTTGGTGTATATTTCGATGGGTTTTGGAAACATTTTAAAAATAATTACTTTTTTGTGCAAAATAAGCAAAGGGGTTAGTCCATTCATTTTCTCAAAAAGTCAATAAAATTTAAATTGTCAAAACCAGCAAAAATTTTTATATTGGCGGAAAGGTCTATGAATTTCCAATTCAGAACTGAAAACCGCAACCACTTACGAGTTTCGATTGCGGAAATATCGCCATCGAAACATTTTTTTATAACAATTTTAATTAAATTGGGTTGAAATAAGGTAATATCAATTTGGATGAAGATATTTCGACAACCAGAGGTCGTAAAATTATTTGGTTTCCAGTTTTAGAAAGATCTTAAAAAACTAATACAGCCTTTTGAAATTTTTAACCACGTACGAGTCTCGATTGCAGAAATATCGCCATCCAAAGTAATTTTTGGGCTGGTTTTTGTAATTGGGTCCTAAATATAACTTTGGATGTAAATATTTTGAGAACCAGACCACGTAGAAGATTTTTGCTTACACGTACGAATACAGTTTTTAAAGACCTTTCTTTTGGTGTATATTTCGATGGGTTTTGGAAACATTTTAAAAATAATTACTTTTTTGTGCAAAATAAGCAAAGGGGTTAGTCCATTCATTTTCTCAAAAAGTCAATAAAATTTAAATTGTCAAAACCAGCAAAAATTTTTATATTGGCGGAAAGGTCTATGAATTTCCAATTCAGAACTGAAAACCGCAACCACTTACGAGTTTCGATTGCGGAAATATCGCCATCCAAACATTTTTTTATAACAATTTTAATTAAATTGGGTTGAAATAAGGTAATATCAATTTGGATGAAGATATTTCGACAACCAGAGGTCGTAAAATTATTTGGTTTCCAGTTTTAGAAAGATCTTAAAAAACTAATACAGCCTTTTGAAATTTTTAACCACGTACGAGTCTCGATTGCAGAAATATCGCCATCCAAAGTAATTTTTGGGCTGGTTTTTGTAATTGGGTCCTAAATATAACTTTGGATGTAAATATTTTGAGAACCAGACCACGTAGAAGATTTTTGCTTTCACGTACGAATACAGTTTTTAAAGACCTTTCTTTTGGTGTATATTTCGATGGGGTTTGGAAACATTTTAAAAATAATTACTTTTTTGTGCAAAATAAGCAAAGGGGTTAGTCCATTCATTTTCTCAAAAAGTCAATAAAATTTAAATTGTCAAAACCAGCAAAAATTTTTATATTGGCAGAAAGGTCTATGAATTTCCAATTCATAACTGAAAACCGCAACCACTTACGAGTTTCGATTGCGGAAATATCGCCATCCAAACATTTTTTTATAACAATTTTAATTAAATTAGGTTGAAATAAGGTAATATCACTTTGGATGACGATATTTCGACAACCAGAGGTGGTAAAATTCTTTGGTTTTCAATTTTAGAAAGATCTTAAAAAACTAATACAGCCTTTTGAAATTTTTAACCATGTACGAGTCTCGATTGTAGAAATATCGCCATCCAAACATTTCTTTTTAACAATTTTAATTGAATTGGGTTGAAATAGGGTAATATCACTTTGGATGAAGGTATTTCGACAACCAGAGGTGGTAAAATTATTTGGTTTTCAGTTTTAGAAAGATCTTAAAAAACTAATACAGCCTTTTGAAATTTTTAACCATGTACGAGTCTCGATTGTAGAAATATCGCCATCCAAACATTTTTTTATAACAATTTTAATTAAATTGGGTTGAAATAAGGTAATATCACTTTGGATTAAGATATTTCGACAACCAGAGGTGGTAAAATTATTTGGTTTTCAGTTTTAGAAACATCTTAAAAAACTAATACAGCCTTTTGAAATTTTTAACCATGTACGAGTCTCGATTGTAGAAATATCGCCATCCAAACATTTTTTTATAACAATTTTAATTGAATTGGGTTGAAATAGGGTAATATCACTTTGGATGAAGGTATTTCGACAACCAGAGGTGGTAAAATTATTTGGTTTCCAGTTTTAGAAAGATCTTAAAAAACTAATACAGCCTTTTGAAATTTTTAACCACGTACGAGTCTCGATTGCAGAAATATCGCCATCCAAAGTAATTTTTGGGCTGGTTTTTGTAATTGGGTCCTAAATATAACTTTGGATGTAAATATTTTGAGAACCAGACCACGTAGAAGATTTTTGCTTACACGTACGAATACAGTTTTTAAAGACCTTTCTTTTGGTGTATATTTCGATGGGTTTTGGAAACATTTTAAAAATAATTACTTTTTTGTGCAAAATAAGCAAAGGGGTTAGTCCATTCATTTTCTCAAAAAGTCAATAAAATTTAAATTGTCAAAACCAGCAAAAATTTTTATATTGGCGGAAAGGTCTATGAATTTCCAATTCAGAACTGAAAACCGCAACCACTTACGAGTTTCGATTGCGGAAATATCGCCATCGAAACATTTTTTTATAACAATTTTAATTAAATTGGGTTGAAATAAGGTAATATCAATTTGGATGAAGATATTTCGACAACCAGAGGTCGTAAAATTATTTGGTTTCCAGTTTTAGAAAGATCTTAAAAAACTAATACAGCCTTTTGAAATTTTTAACCACGTACGAGTCTCGATTGCAGAAATATCGCCATCCAAAGTAATTTTTGGGCTGGTTTTTGTAATTGGGTCCTAAATATAACTTTGGATGTAAATATTTTGAGAACCAGACCACGTAGAAGATTTTTGCTTACACGTACGAATACAGTTTTTAAAGACCTTTCTTTTGGTGTATATTTCGATGGGTTTTGGAAACATTTTAAAAATAATTACTTTTTTGTGCAAAATAAGCAAAGGGGTTAGTCCATTCATTTTCTCAAAAAGTCAATAAAATTTAAATTGTCAAAACCAGCAAAAATTTTTATATTGGCGGAAAGGTCTATGAATTTCCAATTCAGAACTGAAAACCGCAACCACTTACGAGTTTCGATTGCGGAAATATCGCCATCCAAACATTTTTTTATAACAATTTTAATTAAATTGGGTTGAAATAAGGTAATATCAATTTGGATGAAGATATTTCGACAACCAGAGGTCGTAAAATTATTTGGTTTCCAGTTTTAGAAAGATCTTAAAAAACTAATACAGCCTTTTGAAATTTTTAACCACGTACGAGTCTCGATTGCAGAAATATCGCCATCCAAAGTAATTTTTGGGCTGGTTTTTGTAATTGGGTCCTAAATATAACTTTGGATGTAAATATTTTGAGAACCAGACCACGTAGAAGATTTTTGCTTACACGTACGAATACAGTTTTTAAAGACCTTTCTTTTGGTGTATATTTCGATGGGTTTTGGAAACATTTTAAAAATAATTACTTTTTTGTGCAAAATAAGCAAAGGGGTTAGTCCATTCATTTTCTCAAAAAGTCAATAAAATTTAAATTGTCAAAACCAGCAAAAATTTTTATATTGGCAGAAAGGTCTATGAATTTCCAATTCAGAACTGAAAACCGCAACCACTTACGAGTTTCGATTGCGGAAATATCGCCATCCAAACATTTTTTTATAACAATTTTAATTAAATTGGGTTGAAATAAGGTAATATCAATTTGGATGAAGATATTTCGACAACCAGAGGTCGTAAAATTATTTGGTTTCCAGTTTTAGAAAGATCTTAAAAAACTAATACAGCCTTTTGAAATTTTTAACCACGTACGAGTCTCGATTGCAGAAATATCGCCATCCAAAGTAATTTTTGGGCTGGTTTTTGTAATTGGGTCCTAAATATAACTTTGGATGTAAATATTTTGAGAACCAGACCACGTAGAAGATTTTTGCTTACACGTACGAATACAGTTTTTAAAGACCTTTCTTTTGGTGTATATTTCGATGGGTTTTGGAAACATTTTAAAAATAATTACTTTTTTGTGCAAAATAAGCAAAGGGGTTAGTCCATTCATTTTCTCAAAAAGTCAATAAAATTTAAATTGTCAAAACCAGCAAAAATTTTTATATTGGCAGAAAGGTCTATGAATTTCCAATTCAGAACTGAAAACCGCAACCACTTACGAGTTTCGATTGCGGAAATATCGCCATCCAAACATTTTTTTATAACAATTTTAATTAAATTGGGTTGAAATAAGGTAATATCAATTTGGATGAAGATATTTCGACAACCAGAGGTCGTAAAATTATTTGGTTTCCAGTTTTAGAAAGATCTTAAAAAACTAATACAGCCTTTTGAAATTTTTAACCACGTACGAGTCTCGATTGCAGAAATATCGCCATCCAAAGTAATTTTTGGGCTGGTTTTTGTAATTGGGTCCTAAATATAACTTTGGATGTAAATATTTTGAGAACCAGACCACGTAGAAGATTTTTGCTTACACGTACGAATACAGTTTTTAAAGACCTTTCTTTTGGTGTAAATTTCGATGGGGTTTGGAAACATTTTAAAAATAATTACTTTTTTGTGCAAAATAAGCAAAGGGGTTAGTCCATTCATTTTCTCAAAAAGTCAATAAAATTTAAATTGTCAAAACCAGCAAAAATTTTTATATTGGCAGAAAGGTCTATGAATTTCCAATTCATAACTGAAAACCGCAACCACTTACGAGTTTCGATTGCGGAAATATCGCCATCCAAACATTTTTTTATAACAATTTTAATTAAATTAGGTTGAAATAAGGTAATATCACTTTGGATGACGATATTTCGACAACCAGAGGTGGTAAAATTCTTTGGTTTTCAATTTTAGAAAGATCTTAAAAAACTAATACAGCCTTTTGAAATTTTTAACCATGTACGAGTCTCGATTGTAGAAATATCGCCATCCAAACATTTCTTTTTAACAATTTTAATTGAATTGGGTTGAAATAGGGTAATATCACTTTGGATGAAGGTATTTCGACAACCAGAGGTGGTAAAATTATTTGGTTTTCAGTTTTAGAAAGATCTTAAAAAACTAATACAGCCTTTTGAAATTTTTAACCATGTACGAGTCTCGATTGTAGAAATATCGCCATCCAAACATTTTTTTATAACAATTTTAATTAAATTGGGTTGAAATAAGGTAATATCACTTTGGATGACGATATTTCGACAACCAGAGGTGGTAAAATTATTTGGTTTCCAGTTTTAGAAAGATCTTAAAAAACTAATACAGCCTTTTGAAATTTTTAACCATGTACGAGTCTCGATTGTAGAATTATCGCCATCCAAACATTTTTTTATAACAATTTTAATTAAATTGGGTTGAAATAAGGTAATATCACTTTGGATGAAGATATTTCGACAACCAGAGGTGGTAAAATTATTTGGTTTTCAGTTTTAGAAAGATCTTAAAAAACTAATACAGCCTTTTGAAATTTTTAACCATGTACGAGTCTCGATTGTAGAATTATCGCCATCCAAACATTTTTTTATAACAATTTTAATTAAATTGGGTTGAAATAAGGTAATATCACTTTGGATGAAGATATTTCGACAACCAGAGGTGGTAAAATTATTTGGTTTTCAGTTTTAGAAAGATCTTAAAAAACTAATACAGCCTTTTGAAATTTTTAACCATGTACGAGTCTCGATTGTAGAAATATCGCCATCCAAACATTTCTTTTTAACAATTTTAATTGAATTGGGTTGAAATAGGGTAATATCACTTTGGATGAAGGTATTTCGACAACCAGAGGTGGTAAAATTATTTGGTTTTCAGTTTTAGAAAGATCTTAAAAAACTAATACAGCCTTTTGAAATTTTTAACCATGTACGAGTCTCGATTGTAGAAATATCGCCATCCAAACATTTTTTTATAACAATTTTAATTAAATTGGGTTGAAATAAGGTAATATCAATTTGGATTAAGATATTTCGACAACCAGAGGTGGTAAAATTATTTGGTTTTCAGTTTTAGAAACATCTTAAAAAACTAATACAGCCTTTTGAAATTTTTAACCATGTACGAGTCTCGATTGTAGAAATATCGCCATCCAAACATTTCTTTTTAACAATTTTAATTGAATTGGGTTGAAATAGGGTAATATCACTTTGGATGAAGGTATTTCGACAACCAGAGGTGGTAAAATTATTTGGTTTTCAGTTTTAGAAACATCTTAAAAATTTACAGATTTCACTCATAGAGTAACTATGGGGACATTGAAAATGACTTGTATTACGTCGATAAAACAAAATCATGCCAAATCTTAGAGATTTTTATTTTGTATACTATTGTTGTATTATAAGTTCAAAAACTGTCTTAGAAACCATTCTACAGTCTGAAGTACCAATTTGTATATTTAATGCCACTTCCCAGTTGGTGGTTAAATTAATTTGTTAATTTTTTTAATAAGGTGAATCTTAGTCTTGATTGTGGCTTATCTCGCAATTACACAATCATACTCATTTTCATCCGCACCGGTACAGCACTTATACACGAAAAAAAATACATATAGGTACCATCTATCTTAACGTATATCTAGGTATTTGACATTTTTGCCTAGCTAAGCTTTGCAGAAAGGTTACTGAATTATTACAGATCGATTAAAGCATACATCATATACGGTTCAACTTAGTTCTCGACTTGATTGTTTTTGAATAAACCCGTGTGTTTGATTAAATGTCCAGGTAAACCTTTTTTAAATCGAGACAAAATTTACTAAGAATTTGATGCGGAGTCCAACCCCATTGCTAATTGTTTTTATTCTATAATATTTTATTTTAAAATATTTTGAACTCATCTTTTAATCAATTTAACAATACCGATTCGAGTAATTTATTTTAGACAAAAATAATGTTTTTGAGACTTGGAGCTGTATTCTTTTAACTGAGTTTATGAAATGTGTGGCCGAGAGGCAAGCATCAATTTAGTTGACAACCAAATTAAATAGTTTATGGACTACTTTAAGATAAAGCCTAAAATTTTATTTGCATTTGAGGACCTTAACCATGAAGATCTGACCTTTAGGGCTAAAGTTATAAGTTTATTAAAGAGGTTCGAGTAGGTACCTGTGCACATTCTAGGTTAAATAATCAAACTGATTCCGAAGTAAATCAAGTTTTGTCAAAAGCATTTTCTAGTCTGTCATTTTACATTCATTTTCAGACCGTAACCTCAAAAATCCGATAATTAAAACAGAATATACATATCATCTTACAAAATCGACTCTTTTCGATTATAATATTTCAATTGCTTAGCTAAGTTATTTCTACCTCTTGCCTAATTTACCTAAACATACCTTAACCTTGAGCATCTAGCCCTTAGAACTTAAGTTATATATAAGATGTTCAAGTAGGTGCCTAATGCATATTCTAGGTTAAACAATCAAATTGATTTAGAATTAAGTAAAGTTTTTACCCAAACGTTGTCTAGCATATTCTACGTTCTTTAGGTTGATTTAGAAAAAAATCAACGTTTGTCATATTTTACCTTATTTTTGAGACTTTAACCTCGAACATCCGATTATTAGAATAAAAGTTAGAAGCTAACCAAGACCTTAACCTTCATGATCTGGTCCTTAGAACTTAAGTTATAATTTTATATAAGAGGTTCAAGTAGGTACCTATGCACATTCTAGGTTAAACAATCAAACTGATTCAGAAGTAAATCAAGTTCTGTCAAAAGCATTTTCTAGTCTGTCATTTTACATTCATTTTCAGACCGTAACCTCAAATATCCGATAATTAGAACAGAATATATCAGCTTACAAATCGACTCTTTCGATTATAATATTTCAATTGTTTAGCTAAGTTAATTCTACCTCTTGCCTGATTTACCTAAACATACCTTAACCTTGAGCATCTAGCCCTTAGAACTTAAGTTATAAGTTTGATTTAGAAGTTAGTTAAGTTTTTACCAAAACTATGCATATTCTAGGTTCAACAATCGATTGATTTAAAAGACTGACATTTTACCTTAATTTTGAGACCTTAACCTCAAACATCCGATTATTAGAACAGAAGTTATAATCCAAACAAACCAACCAATTCCAACCTTTACGATTTTATTATTTGTAAAATAGGTACCTACTACAATTAATGTTCATGCACATACCTACATGCATACATACATACCTACATAAACATATGTACATATATCATTTTTGTGTCCGATGCAAAGCCAATTTTGTTTGCCACGTGTTTTTTTTTATTGCACACACTCCACCGTCTTCTCCGTTCTAACAATATGTTCTTTGTAGGTACGTACCTACATACATACATACATACCTATTTTGTTTGTTTTTTTTTTCTTTTGCCGTAATGAAATATAGTTCTAAAAAGACAATTTTTCAAGTTTCTAGTATGAAATTTTTTACGATTTTGCAAACATTTTTATGCAGATGTGTAGCCTGTCATTTAAACTTTAATTATCTAGCTTAATATTGAACATCCAATAATTATAACTAAAGTTATAGGCTTCTAAGTGGGCTCAAATCGAGCATTTTCGAATTTTATACAATCCTCCACTGAATCTCGTCCGTTGGCAATGATCAACATGTAGGTACGCTGGCTGAAATTCATCACTTGTGTTTTTTTCTTCATTTTATTCATTTTGGTAGTTTCTTTGGTAACACCAACCAAAAATTCAATCTTTCTCCCCCTATACGCTAGAGTTCATTCTCTATCTTTGTTCATTTTGGTAACACCATACTTTTATCAAAACGACCCTATAAACATTTTCAATGTTAAAAACTAATACAGCCTTTTGAAATTTTTAACCACGTACGAGTCTCGATTGCAGAAATATCGCCATCCAAAGTAATTTTTGGGCTGGTTTTTGTAATTGGGTCCTAAATATAACTTTGGATGTAAATATTTTGAGAACCAGACCACGTAGAAGATTTTTGCTTACACGTACGAATACAGTTTTTAAAGACCTTTCTTTTGGTGTATATTTCGATGGGTTTTGGAAACATTTTAAAAATAATTACTTTTTCGTGCAAAATAAGCAAAGGGGTTAGTCCATTCATTTTCTCAAAAAGTCAATAAAATTTAAATTGTCAAAACCAGCAAAAATTTTTATATTGGCGGAAAGGTCTATGAATTTCCAATTCAGAACTGAAAACCGCAACCACTTACGAGTTTCGATTGCGGAAATATCGCCATCCAAACATTTTTTTATAACAATTTTAATTAAATTAGGTTGAAATAAGGTAATATCACTTTGGATGACGATATTTCGACAACCAGAGGTGGTAAAATTCTTTGGTTTTCAATTTTAGAAAGATCTTAAAAAACTAATACAGCCTTTTGAAATTTTTAACCACGTACGAGTCTCGATTGCAGAAATATCGCCATCCAAACATTTCTTTTTAACAATTTTAATTGAATTGGGTTGAAATAGGGTAATATCACTTTGGATGAAGGTATTTCGACAACCAGAGGTGGTAAAATTATTTGGTTTTCAGTTTTAGAAAGATCTTAAAAAACTAATACAGCCTTTTGAAATCTTTAACCATGTACGAGTCTCGATTGTAGAAATATCGCCATCCAAACATTTTTTTATAACAATTTTAATTAAATTGGGTTGAAATAAGGTAATATCACTTTGGATTAAGATATTTCGACAACCAGAGGTGGTAAAATTATTTGGTTTTCAGTTTTAGAAACATCTTAAAAAACTAATACAGACTTTTGAAATTTTTAACCATGTACGAGTCTCGATTGTAGAAATATCGCCATCCAAACATTTCTTTTTAACAATTTTAATTGAATTGGGTTGAAATAGGGTAATATCACTTTGGATGAAGGTATTTCGACAACCAGAGGTGGTAAAATTATTTGGTTTTCAGTTTTAGAAAGATCTTAAAAAACTAATACAGCCTTTTGAAATCTTTAACCATGTACGAGTCTCGATTGTAGAAATATCGCCATCCAAACATTTTTTTATAACAATTTTAATTAAATTGGGTTGAAATAAGGTAATATCACTTTGGATTAAGATATTTCGACAACCAGAGGTGGTAAAATTATTTGGTTTTCAGTTTTAGAAACATCTTAAAAAACTAATACAGCCTTTTGAAATTTTTAACCATGTACGAGTCTCGATTGTAGAAATATCGCCATCCAAACATTTCTTTTTAACAATTTTAATTGAATTGGGTTGAAATAGGGTAATATCACTTTGGATGAAGATATTTCGACAACCAGAGGTGGTAAAATTCTTTGGTTTTCAATTTTAGAAAGATCTTAAAAAACTAATAGACCTTTTTGAAATTTTCAACTATCTATGAGTATCGATTGCAGAAATATCGCCATCCAAAGTAATTTTTGGGCTGGTTTTTGTAATTGGGTCCTAAATATAACTTTGGATGTAAATATTTTGAGAACCAGACCACGTAGAAGATTTTTGCTTACACGTACGAATACAGTTTTTAAAGACCTTTCTTTTGGTGTATATTTCGATGGGTTTTGGAAACATTTTAAAAATAATTACTTTTTTGTGCAAAATAAGCAAAGGGGTTAGTCCATTCATTTTCTCAAAAAGTCAATAAAATTTAAATTGTCAAAACCAGCAAAAATTTTTATATTGGCGGAAAGGTCTATCAATTTCCAATTCAGAACTGAAAACCGCAACCACTTACGAGTTTCGATTGCGGAAATATCGCCATCCAAACATTTTTTTATAACAATTTTAATTAAATTAGGTTGAAATAAGGTAATATCACTTTGGATGACGATATTTCGACAACCAGAGGTGGTAAAATTATTTGGTTTCCAGTTTTAGAAAGATCTTAAAAAACTAATACAGCCTTTTGAAATTTTTAACCATGTACGAGTCTCGATTGTAGAATTATCGCCATCCAAACATTTTTTTATAACAATTTTAATTAAATTGGGTTGAAATAAGGTAATATCACTTTGGATGAAGATATTTCGACAACCAGAGGTGGTAAAATTATTTGGTTTTCAGTTTTAGAAAGATCTTAAAAAACTAATACAGCCTTTTGAAATTTTTAACCATGTACGAGTCTCGATTGTAGAAATATCGCCATCCAAACATTTTTTTATAACAATTTTAATTAAATTGGGTTGAAATAAGGTAATATCACTTTGGATGAAGATATTTCGACAACCAGAGGTGGTAAAATTATTTGGTTTTCAGTTTTAGAAAGATCTTAAAAAACTAATACAGCCTTTTGAAATTTTTAACCACGTACGAGTCTCGATTGCAGAAATATCGCCATCCAAAGTAATTTTTGGGCTGGTTTTTGTAATTGGTCCTAAATATAACTTTGGATGTAAATATTTTGAGAACCAGACCACGTAGAAGATTTTTGCTTACACGTACGAATACAGTTTTTAAAGACCTTTCTTTTGGTGTATATTTCGATGGGGTTTGGAAACATTTTAAAAATAATTACTTTTTTGTGCAAAATAAGCAAAGGGGTTAGTCCATTCATTTTCTCAAAAAGTCAATAAAATTTAAATTGTCAAAACCAGCAAAAATTTTTATATTGGCGGAAAGGTCTATCAATTTCCAATTCAGAACTGAAAACCGCAACCACTTACGAGTTTCGATTGCGGAAATATCGCCATCCAAACATTTTTTTATAACAATTTTAATTAAATTGGGTTGAAATAAGGTAATATCACTTTGGATGAAGATATTTCGACAACCAGAGGTGGTAAAATTATTTGGTTTTCAGTTTTAGAAAGATCTTAAAAAACTAATACAGCCTTTTGAAATTTTTAACCACGTACGAGTCTCGATTGCAGAAATATCGCCATCCAAAGTAATTTTTGGGCTGGTTTTTGTAATTGGGTCCTAAATATAACTTTGGATGTAAATATTTTGAGAACCAGACCACGTAGAAGATTTTTGCTTACACGTACGAATACAGTTTTTAAAGACCTTTCTTTTGGTGTATATTTCGATGGGGTTTGGAAACATTTTAAAAATAATTACTTTTTTGTGCAAAATAAGCAAAGGGGTTAGTCCATTCATTTTCTCAAAAAGTCAATAAAATTTAAATTGTCAAAACCAGCAAAAATTTTTATATTGGCAGAAAGGTCTATGAATTTCCAATTCATAACTGAAAACCGCAACCACTTACGAGTTTCGATTGCGGAAATATCGCCATCCAAACATTTTTTTATAACAATTTTAATTAAATTAGGTTGAAATAAGGTAATATCACTTTGGATGACGATATTTCGACAACCAGAGGTGGTAAAATTCTTTGGTTTTCAATTTTAGAAAGATCTTAAAAAACTAATACAGCCTTTTGAAATTTTTAACCATGTACGAGTCTCGATTGTAGAAATATCGCCATCCAAACATTTCTTTTTAACAATTTTAATTGAATTGGGTTGAAATAGGGTAATATCACTTTGGATGAAGGTATTTCGACAACCAGAGGTGGTAAAATTATTTGGTTTTCAGTTTTAGAAAGATCTTAAAAAACTAATACAGCCTTTTGAAATCTTTAACCATGTACGAGTCTCGATTGTAGAAATATCGCCATCCAAACATTTTTTTATAACAATTTTAATTAAATTGGGTTGAAATAAGGTAATATCACTTTGGATTAAGATATTTCGACAACCAGAGGTGGTAAAATTATTTGGTTTTCAGTTTTAGAAAGATCTTAAAAAACTAATACAGCCTTTTGAAATTTTTAACCATGTACGAGTCTCGATTGTAGAAATATCGCCATCCAAACATTTTTTTATAACAATTTTAATTAAATTGGGTTGAAATAAGGTAATATCACTTTGGATTAAGATATTTCGACAACCAGAGGTGGTAAAATTATTTGGTTTTCAGTTTTAGAAAGATCTTAAAAAACTAATACAGCCTTTTGAAATTTTTAACCACGTACGAGTCTCGATTGCAGAAATATCGCCATCCAAAGTAATTTTTGGGCTGGTTTTTGTAATTGGTCCTAAATATAACTTTGGATGTAAATATTTTGAGAACCAGACCACGTAGAAGATTTTTGCTTACACGTACGAATACAGTTTTTAAAGACCTTTCTTTTGGTGTATATTTCGATGGGGTTTGGAAACATTTTAAAAATAATTACTTTTTTGTGCAAAATAAGCAAAGGGGTTAGTCCATTCATTTTCTCAAAAAGTCAATAAAATTTAAATTGTCAAAACCAGCAAAAATTTTTATATTGGCGGAAAGGTCTATGAATTTCCAATTCATAACTGAAAACCGCAACCACTTACGAGTTTCGATTGCGGAAATATCGCCATCCAAACATTTTTTTATAACAATTTTAATTAAATTAGGTTGAAATAAGGTAATATCACTTTGGATGACGATATTTCGACAACCAGAGGTGGTAAAATTCTTTGGTTTTCAATTTTAGAAAGATCTTAAAAAACTAATACAGCCTTTTGAAATTTTTAACCATGTACGAGTCTCGATTGTA
Organism: Epistrophe eligans; assembly: GCA_951394125.1. Classification (NCBI taxonomy): domain Eukaryota; kingdom Metazoa; phylum Arthropoda; class Insecta; order Diptera; family Syrphidae; genus Epistrophe; species Epistrophe eligans. The sequence continues at coordinate 36,920,309 of OX596029.1, forward strand.
GAAATATCGCCATCCAAACATTTCTTTTTAACAATTTTAATTGAATTGGGTTGAAATAGGGTAATATCACTTTGGATGAAGGTATTTCGACAACCAGAGGTGGTAAAATTATTTGGTTTTCAGTTTTAGAAAGATCTTAAAAAACTAATACAGCCTTTTGAAATCTTTAACCATGTACGAGTCTCGATTGTAGAAATATCGCCATCCAAACATTTTTTTATAACAATTTTAATTAAATTGGGTTGAAATAAGGTAATATCACTTTGGATGAAGATATTTCGACAACCAGAGGTGGTAAAATTATTTGGTTTTCAGTTTTAGAAAGATCTTAAAAAACTAATACAGCCTTTTGAAATTTTTAACCACGTACGAGTCTCGATTGCAGAAATATCGCCATCCAAAGTAATTTTTGGGCTGGTTTTTGTAATTGGGTCCTAAATATAACTTTGGATGTAAATATTTTGAGAACCAGACCACGTAGAAGATTTTTGCTTACACGTACGAATACAGTTTTTAAAGACCTTTCTTTTGGTGTATATTTCGATGGGTTTTGGAAACATTTTAAAAATAATTACTTTTTTGTGCAAAATAAGCAAAGGGGTTAGTCCATTCATTTTCTCAAAAAGTCAATAAAATTTAAATTGTCAAAACCAGCAAAAATTTTTATATTGGCGGAAAGGTCTATCAATTTCCAATTCAGAACTGAAAACCGCAACCACTTACGAGTTTCGATTGCGGAAATATCGCCATCCAAACATTTTTTTATAACAATTTTAATTAAATTGGGTTGAAATAAGGTAATATCAATTTGGATGAAGATATTTCGACAACCAGAGGTCGTAAAATTATTTGGTTTCCAGTTTTAGAAAGATCTTAAAAAACTAATACAGCCTTTTGAAATTTTTAACCACGTACGAGTCTCGATTGCAGAAATATCGCCATCCAAAGTAATTTTTGGGCTGGTTTTTGTAATTGGGTCCTAAATATAACTTTGGATGTAAATATTTTGAGAACCAGACCACGTAGAAGATTTTTGCTTACACGTACGAATACAGTTTTTAAAGACCTTTCTTTTGGTGTATATTTCGATGGGTTTTGGAAACATTTTAAAAATAATTACTTTTTTGTGCAAAATAAGCAAAGGGGTTAGTCCATTCATTTTCTCAAAAAGTCAATAAAATTTAAATTGTCAAAACCAGCAAAAATTTTTATATTGGCGGAAAGGTCTATCAATTTCCAATTCAGAACTGAAAACCGCAACCACTTACGAGTTTCGATTGCGGAAATATCGCCATCCAAACATTTTTTTATAACAATTTTAATTAAATTAGGTTGAAATAAGGTAATATCACTTTGGATGACGATATTTCGACAACCAGAGGTGGTAAAATTATTTGGTTTTCAGTTTTAGAAAGATCTTAAAAAACTAATACAGCCTTTTGAAATTTTTAACCATGTACGAGTCTCGATTGTAGAAATATCGCCATCCAAACATTTTTTTATAACAATTTTAATTAAATTGGGTTGAAATAAGGTAATATCACTTTGGATGAAGATATTTCGACAACCAGAGGTGGTAAAATTATTTGGTTTTCAGTTTTAGAAAGATCTTAAAAAACTAATACAGCCTTTTGAAATTTTTAACCATGTACGAGTCTCGATTGTAGAAATATCGCCATCCAAACATTTTTTTATAACAATTTTAATTAAATTGGGTTGAAATAAGGTAATATCACTTTGGATGAAGATATTTCGACAACCAGAGGTGGTAAAATTATTTGGTTTTCAGTTTTAGAAAGATCTTAAAAAACTAATACAGCCTTTTGAAATTTTTAACCACGTACGAGTCTCGATTGCAGAAATATCGCCATCCAAAGTAATTTTTGGGCTGGTTTTTGTAATTGGGTCCTAAATATAACTTTGGATGTAAATATTTTGAGAACCAGACCACGTAGAAGATTTTTGCTTACACGTACGAATACAGTTTTTAAAGACCTTTCTTTTGGTGTATATTTCGATGGGTTTTGGAAACATTTTAAAAATAATTACTTTTTTGTGCAAAATAAGCAAAGGGGTTAGTCCATTCATTTTCTCAAAAAGTCAATAAAATTTAAATTGTCAAAACCAGCAAAAATTTTTATATTGGCGGAAAGGTCTATGAATTTCCAATTCAGAACTGAAAACCGCAACCACTTACGAGTTTCGATTGCGGAAATATCGCCATCGAAACATTTTTTTATAACAATTTTAATTAAATTGGGTTGAAATAAGGTAATATCAATTTGGATGAAGATATTTCGACAACCAGAGGTGGTAAAATTATTTGGTTTTCAGTTTTAGAAAGATCTTAAAAAACTAATACAGCCTTTTGAAATTTTTAACCATGTACGAGTCTCGATTGTAGAAATATCGCCATCCAAACATTTTTTTATAACAATTTTAATTAAATTGGGTTGAAATAAGGTAATATCACTTTGGATGAAGATATTTCGACAACCAGAGGTGGTAAAATTATTTGGTTTTCAGTTTTAGAAAGATCTTAAAAAACTAATACAGCCTTTTGAAATTTTTAACCACGTACGAGTCTCGATTGCAGAAATATCGCCATCCAAAGTAATTTTTGGGCTGGTTTTTGTAATTGGGTCCTAAATATAACTTTGGATGTAAATATTTTGAGAACCAGACCACGTAGAAGATTTTTGCTTACACGTACGAATACAGTTTTTAAAGACCTTTCTTTTGGTGTATATTTCGATGGGTTTTGGGAACATTTTAAAAATAATTACTTTTTTGTGCAAAATAAGCAAAGGGGTTAGTCCATTCATTTTCTCAAAAAGTCAATAAAATTTAAATTGTCAAAACCAGCAAAAATTTTTATATTGGCGGAAAGGTCTATCAATTTCCAATTCAGAACTGAAAACCGCAACCACTTATGAGTTTCGATTGCGGAAATATCGCCATCGAAACATTTTTTTATAACAATTTTAATTAAATTGGGTTGAAATAAGGTAATATCAATTTGGATGAAGATATTTCGACAACCAGATGTCGTAAAATTATTTGGTTTCCAGTTTTAGAAAGATCTTAAAAAACTAATACAGCCTTTTGAAATTTTTAACCATGTACGAGTCTCGATTGTAGAAATATCGCCATCCAAACATTTTTTTATAACAATTTTAATTAAATTGGGTTGAAATAAGGTAATATCACTTTGGATGAAGATATTTCGACAACCAGAGGTGGTAAAATTATTTGGTTTCCAGTTTTAGAAAGATCTTAAAAAACTAATACAGCCTTTTGAAATTTTTAACCACGTGCGAGTCTCGATTGCAGAAATATCGCAAAGTAATTTTTGGGCTGGTTTTTGTAATTGGGTCCTAAATATAACTTTGGATGTAAATATTTTGAGAACCAGACCACGTAGAAGATTTTTGCTTACACGTACGAATACAGTTTTTAAAGACCTTTCTTTTGGTGTATATTTCGATGGGTTTTGGAAACATTTTAAAAATAATTACTTTTTTGTGCAAAATAAGCAAAGGGGTTAGTCCATTCATTTTCTCAAAAAGTCAATAAAATTTAAATTGTCAAAACCAGCAAAAATTTTTATATTGGCAGAAAGGTCTATGAATTTCCAATTCAGAACTGAAAACCGCAACCACTTACGAGTTTCGATTGCGGAAATATCGCCATCCAAACATTTTTTTATAACAATTTTAATTAAATTAGGTTGAAATAAGGTAATATCACTTTGGATGACGATATTTCGACAACCAGAGGTGGTAAAATTCTTTGGTTTTCAATTTTAGAAAGATCTTAAAAAACTAATACAGCCTTTTGAAATTTTTAACCATGTACGAGTCTCGATTGTAGAAATATTGCCATCCAAACATTTCTTTTTAACAATTTGAATTGAATTGGGTTGAAATAGGGTAATATCACTTTGGATGAAGGTATTTCGACAACCAGAGGTGGTAAAATTATTTGGTTTTCAGTTTTAGAAACATCTTAAAAAACTAATACAGCCTTTTGAAATTTTTAACCATGTACGAGTCTCGATTGTAGAAATATCGCCATCCAAACATTTTTTTATAACAATTTTAATTAAATTGGGTTGAAATAAGGTAATATCACTTTGGATTAAGATATTTCGACAACCAGAGGTGGTAAAATTATTTGGTTTTCAGTTTTAGAAACATCTTAAAAAACTAATACAGCCTTTTGAAATTTTTAACCATGTTCGAGTCTCGATTGTAGAAATATCGCCATCCAAACATTTCTTTTTAACAATTTTAATTGAATTGGGTTGAAATAGGGTAATATCACTTTGGATGAAGGTATTTCGACAACCAGAGGTGGTAAAATTATTTGGTTTTCAGTTTTAGAAACATCTTAAAAAACTAATACAGCCTTTTGAAATTTTTAACCACGTACGAGTCTCGATTGCAGAAATATCGCCATCCAAAGTAATTTTTGGGCTGGTTTTTGTAATTGGGTCCTAAATATAACTTTGGATGTAAATATTTTGAGAACCAGACCACGTAGAAGATTTTTGCTTACACGTACGAATACAGTTTTTAAAGACCTTTCTTTTGGTGTATATTTCGATGGGTTTTGGAAACATTTTAAAAATAATTACTTTTTTGTGCAAAATAAGCAAAGGGGTTAGTCCATTCATTTTCTCAAAAAGTCAATAAAATTTAAATTGTCAAAACCAGCAAAAATTTTTATATTGGCGGAAAGGTCTATCAATTTCCAATTCAGAACTGAAAACCGCAACCACTTACGAGTTTCGATTGCGGAAATATCGCCATCCAAACATTTTTTTATAACAATTTTAATTAAATTGGGTTGAAATAAGGTAATATCAATTTGGATGAAGATATTTCGACAACCAGAGGTCGTAAAATTATTTGGTTTCCAGTTTTAGAAAGATCTTAAAAAACTAATACAGCCTTTTGAAATTTTTAACCACGTACGAGTCTCGATTGCAGAAATATCGCCATCCAAAGTAATTTTTGGGCTGGTTTTTGTAATTGGGTCCTAAATATAACTTTGGATGTAAATATTTTGAGAACCAGACCACGTAGAAGATTTTTGCTTACACGTACGAATACAGTTTTTAAAGACCTTTCTTTTGGTGTATATTTCGATGGGTTTTGGAAACATTTTAAAAATAATTACTTTTTTGTGCAAAATAAGCAAAGGGGTTAGTCCATTCATTTTCTCAAAAAGTCAATAAAATTTAAATTGTCAAAACCAGCAAAAATTTTTATATTGGCGGAAAGGTCTATGAATTTCCAATTCAGAACTGAAAACCGCAACCACTTACGAGTTTCGATTGCGGAAATATCGCCATCCAAACATTTTTTTATAACAATTTTAATTAAATTGGGTTGAAATAAGGTAATATCAATTTGGATGAAGATATTTCGACAACCAGAGGTCGTAAAATTATTTGGTTTCCAGTTTTAGAAAGATCTTAAAAAACTAATACAGCCTTTTGAAATTTTTAACCACGTACGAGTCTCGATTGCAGAAATATCGCCATCCAAAGTAATTTTTGGGCTGGTTTTTGTAATTGGGTCCTAAATATAACTTTGGATGTAAATATTTTGAGAACCAGACCACGTAGAAGATTTTTGCTTACACGTACGAATACAGTTTTTAAAGACCTTTCTTTTGGTGTATATTTCGATGGGTTTTGGAAACATTTTAAAAATAATTACTTTTTTGTGCAAAATAAGCAAAGGGGTTAGTCCATTCATTTTCTCAAAAAGTCAATAAAATTTAAATTGTCAAAACCAGCAAAAATTTTTATATTGGCGGAAAGGTCTATCAATTTCCAATTCAGAACTGAAAACCGCAACCACTTACGAGTTTCGATTGCGGAAATATCGCCATCCAAACATTTTTTTATAACAATTTTAATTAAATTAGGTTGAAATAAGGTAATATCACTTTGGATGACGATATTTCGACAACCAGAGGTGGTAAAATTCTTTGGTTTTCAATTTTAGAAAGATCTTAAAAAACTAATACAGCCTTTTGAAATTTTTAACCATGTACGAGTCTCGATTGTAGAAATATCGCCATCCAAACATTTCTTTTTAACAATTTTAATTGAATTGGGTTGAAATAGGGTAATATCACTTTGGATGAAGGTATTTCGACAACCAGAGGTGGTAAAATTATTTGGTTTTCAGTTTTAGAAAGATCTTAAAAAACTAATACAGCCTTTTGAAATCTTTAACCATGTACGAGTCTCGATTGTAGAAATATCGCCATCCAAACATTTTTTTATAACAATTTTAATTAAATTGGGTTGAAATAAGGTAATATCACTTTGGATGAAGATATTTCGACAACCAGAGGTGGTAAAATTATTTGGTTTTCAGTTTTAGAAACATCTTAAAAAACTAATACAGCCTTTTGAAATTTTTAACCATGTACGAGTCTCGATTGTAGAAATATCGCCATCCAAACATTTCTTTTTAACAATTTTAATTGAATTGGGTTGAAATAGGGTAATATCACTTTGGATGAAGGTATTTCGACAACCAGAGGTGGTAAAATTATTTGGTTTTCAGTTTTAGAAAGATCTTAAAAAACTAATACAGCCTTTTGAAATCTTTAACCATGTACGAGTCTCGATTGTAGAAATATCGCCATCCAAACATTTTTTTATAACAATTTTAATTAAATTGGGTTGAAATAAGGTAATATCACTTTGGATTAAGATATTTCGACAACCAGAGGTGGTAAAATTATTTGGTTTTCAGTTTTAGAAACATCTTAAAAAACTAATACAGCCTTTTGAAATTTTTAACCATGTACGAGTCTCGATTGTAGAAATATCGCCATCCAAACATTTCTTTTTAACAATTTTAATTGAATTGGGTTGAAATAGGGTAATATCACTTTGGATGAAGGTATTTCGACAACCAGAGGTGGTAAAATTATTTGGTTTTCAGTTTTAGAAAGATCTTAAAAAACTAATACAGTTTTTTGAAATCTTTAACCATGTACGAGTCTCGATTGTAGAAATATCGCCATCCAAACATTTTTTTATAACAATTTTAATTAAATTGGGTTGAAATAAGGTAATATCACTTTGGATTAAGATATTTCGACAACCAGAGGTGGTAAAATTATTTGGTTTTCAGTTTTAGAAACATCTTAAAAAACTAATACAGCCTTTTGAAATTTTTAACCATGTACGAGTCTCGATTCTAGAAATATCGCCATCCAAACATTTCTTTTTAACAATTTTAATTGAATTGGGTTGAAATAGGGTAATATCACTTTGGATGAAGGTATTTCGACAACCAGAGGTGGTAAAATTATTTGGTTTTCAGTTTTAGAAAGATCTTAAAAAACTAATACAGCTTTTTGAAATTTTTAACCATGTACGAGTCTCGATTGTAGAAATATCGCCATCCAAACATTTCTTTTTAACAATTTTAATTGAATTGGGTTGAAATAGGGTAATATCACTTTGGATGAAGATATTTCGACAACCAGAGGTGGTAAAATTCTTTGGTTTTCAATTTTAGAAAGATCTTAAAAAACTAATAGACCTTTTTGAAATTTTCAACTATCTATGAGTATCGATTGCAGAAATATCGCCATCCAAAGTAATTTTTGGGCTGGTTTTTGTAATTGGGTCCTAAATATAACTTTGGATGTAAATATTTTGAGAACCAGACCACGTAGAAGATTTTTGCTTACACGTACGAATACAGTTTTTAAAGACCTTTCTTTTGGTGTATATTTCGATGGGTTTTGGGAACATTTTAAAAATAATTACTTTTTTGTGCAAAATAAGCAAAGGGGTTAGTCCATTCATTTTCTCAAAAAGTCAATAAAATTTAAATTGTCAAAACCAGCAAAAATTTTTATATTGGCGGAAAGGTCTATCAATTTCCAATTCAGAACTGAAAACCGCAACCACTTACGAGTTTCGATTGCGGAAATATCGCCATCGAAACATTTTTTTATAACAATTTTAATTAAATTGGGTTGAAATAAGGTAATATCAATTTGGATGAAGATATTTCGACAACCAGATGTCGTAAAATTAGTTGGTTTCCAGTTTTAGAAAGATCTTAAAAAACTAATACAGCCTTTTGAAATTTTTAACCATGTACGAGTCTCGATTGTAGAAATATCGCCATCCAAACATTTTTTTATAACAATTTTAATTAAATTGGGTTGAAATAAGGTAATATCACTTTGGATGAAGATATTTCGACAACCAGAGGTGGTAAAATTATTTGGTTTCCAGTTTTAGAAAGATCTTAAAAAACTAATACAGCCTTTTGAAATTTTTAACCACGTGCGAGTCTCGATTGCAGAAATATCGCAAAGTAATTTTTGGGCTGGTTTTTGTAATTGGGTCCTAAATATAACTTTGGATGTAAATATTTTGAGAACCAGACCACGTAGAAGATTTTTGCTTACACGTACGAATACAGTTTTTAAAGACCTTTCTTTTGGTGTATATTTCGATGGGTTTTGGAAACATTTTAAAAATAATTACTTTTTTGTGCAAAATAAGCAAAGGGGTTAGTCCATTCATTTTCTCAAAAAGTCAATAAAATTTAAATTGTCAAAACCAGCAAAAATTTTTATATTGGCGGAAAGGTCTATCAATTTCCAATTCAGAACTGAAAACCGCAACCACTTACGAGTTTCGATTGCGGAAATATCGCCATCCAAACATTTTTTTATAACAATTTTAATTAAATTAGGTTGAAATAAGGTAATATCACTTTGGATGACGATATTTCGACAACCAGAGGTGGTAAAATTATTTGGTTTTCAGTTTTAGAAAGATCTTAAAAAACTAATACAGCCTTTTGAAATTTTTAACCACGTACGAGTCTCGATTGCAGAAATATCGCCATCCAAAGTAATTTTTGGGCTGGTTTTTGTAATTGGGTCCTAAATATAACTTTGGATGTAAATATTTTGAGAACCAGACCACGTAGAAGATTTTTGCTTACACGTACGAATACAGTTTTTAAAGACCTTTCTTTTGGTGTATATTTCGATGGGTTTTGGAAACATTTTAAAAATAATTACTTTTTTGTGCAAAATAAGCAAAGGGGTTAGTCCATTCATTTTCTCAAAAAGTCAATAAAATTTAAATTGTCAAAACCAGCAAAAATTTTTATATTGGCGGAAAGGTCTATCAATTTCCAATTCAGAACTGAAAACCGCAACCACTTACGAGTTTCGATTGCGGAAATATCGCCATCCAAACATTTTTTTATAACAATTTTAATTAAATTAGGTTGAAATAAGGTAATATCACTTTGGATGACGATATTTCGACAACCAGAGGTGGTAAAATTATTTGGTTTCCAGTTTTAGAAAGATCTTAAAAAACTAATACAGCCTTTTGAAATTTTTAACCATGTACGAGTCTCGATTGTAGAAATATCGCCATCGAAACATTTTTTTATAACAATTTTAATTAAATTGGGTTGAAATAAGGTAATATCAATTTGGATGAAGATATTTCGACAACCAGAGGTCGTAAAATTATTTGGTTTCCAGTTTTAGAAAGATCTTAAAAAACTAATACAGCCTTTTGAAATTTTTAACCATGTACGAGTCTCGATTGTAGAAATATCGCCATCCAAAGTAATTTTTGGGCTGGTTTTTGTAATTGGGTCCTAAATATAACTTTGGATGTAAATATTTTGAGAACCAGACCACGTAGAAGATTTTTGCTTACACGTACGAATACAGTTTTTAAAGACCTTTCTTTTGGTGTATATTTCGATGGGTTTTGGAAACATTTTAAAAATAATTACTTTTTTGTGCAAAATAAGCAAAGGGGTTAGTCCATTCATTTTCTCAAAAAGTCAATAAAATTTAAATTGTCAAAACCAGCAAAAATTTTTATATTGGCGGAAAGGTCTATCAATTTCCAATTCAGAACTGAAAACCGCAACCACTTACGAGTTTCGATTGCGGAAATATCGCCATCCAAACATTTTTTTATAACAATTTTAATTAAATTAGGTTGAAATAAGGTAATATCACTTTGGATGACGATATTTCGACAACCAGAGGTGGTAAAATTATTTGGTTTCCAGTTTTAGAAAGATCTTAAAAAACTAATACAGCCTTTTGAAATTTTTAACCATGTACGAGTCTCGATTGTAGAAATATCGCCATCGAAACATTTTTTTATAACAATTTTAATTAAATTGGGTTGAAATAAGGTAATATCAATTTGGATGAAGATATTTCGACAACCAGAGGTCGTAAAATTATTTGGTTTCCAGTTTTAGAAAGATCTTAAAAAACTAATACAGCCTTTTGAAATTTTTAACCATGTACGAGTCTCGATTGTAGAAATATCGCCATCCAAAGTAATTTTTGGGCTGGTTTTTGTAATTGGGTCCTAAATATAACTTTGGATGTAAATATTTTGAGAACCAGACCACGTAGAAGATTTTTGCTTACACGTACGAATACAGTTTTTAAAGACCTTTCTTTTGGTGTATATTTCGATGGGTTTTGGAAACATTTTAAAAATAATTACTTTTTTGTGCAAAATAAGCAAAGGGGTTAGTCCATTCATTTTCTCAAAAAGTCAATAAAATTTAAATTGTCAAAACCAGCAAAAATTTTTATATTGGCGGAAAGGTCTATCAATTTCCAATTCAGAACTGAAAACCGCAACCACTTACGAGTTTCGATTGCGGAAATATCGCCATCCAAACATTTTTTTATAACAATTTTAATTAAATTAGGTTGAAATAAGGTAATATCACTTTGGATGACGATATTTCGACAACCAGAGGTGGTAAAATTATTTGGTTTCCAGTTTTAGAAAGATCTTAAAAAACTAATACAGCCTTTTGAAATTTTTAACCATGTACGAGTCTCGATTGTAGAAATATCGCCATCCAAACATTTTTTTATAACAATTTTAATTAAATTGGGTTGAAATAAGGTAATATCACTTTGGATGAAGATATTTCGACAACCAGAGGTGGTAAAATTATTTGGTTTCCAGTTTTAGAAAGATCTTAAAAAACTAATACAGCCTTTTGAAATTTTTAACCACGTACGAGTCTCGATTGCAGAAATATCGCCATCCAAAGTAATTTTTGGGCTGGTTTTTGTAATTGGGTCCTAAATATAACTTTGGATGTAAATATTTTGAGAACCAGACCACGTAGAAGATTTTTGCTTACACGTACGAATACAGTTTTTAAAGACCTTTCTTTTGGTGTATATTTTGATGGGTTTTGGAAACATTTTAAAAATAATTACTTTTTTGTGCAAAATAAGCAAAGGGGTTAGTCCATTCATTTTCTCAAAAAGTCAATAAAATTTAAATTGTCAAAACCAGCAAAAATTTTTATATTGGCGGAAAGGTCTATCAATTTCCAATTCAGAACTGAAAACCGCAACCACTTACGAGTTTCGATTGCGGAAATATCGCCATCCAAACATTTTTTTATAACAATTTTAATTAAATTAGGTTGAAATAAGGTAATATCACTTTGGATGACGATATTTCGACAACCAGAGGTGGTAAAATTATTTGGTTTCCAGTTTTAGAAAGATCTTAAAAAACTAATACAGCCTTTTGAAATTTTTAACCATGTACGAGTCTCGATTGTAGAAATATCGCCATCCAAACATTTTTTTATAACAATTTTAATTAAATTGGGTTGAAATAAGGTAATATCACTTTGGATGAAGATATTTCGACAACCAGAGGTGGTAAAATTATTTGGTTTCCAGTTTTAGAAAGATCTTAAAAAACTAATACAGCCTTTTGAAATTTTTAACCACGTACGAGTCTCGATTGCAGAAATATCGCCATCCAAAGTAATTTTTGGGCTGGTTTTTGTAATTGGGTCCTAAATATAACTTTGGATGTAAATATTTTGAGAACCAGACCACGTAGAAGATTTTTGCTTACACGTACGAATACAGTTTTTAAAGACCTTTCTTTTGGTGTATATTTTGATGGGTTTTGGAAACATTTTAAAAATAATTACTTTTTTGTGCAAAATAAGCAAAGGGGTTAGTCCATTCATTTTCTCAAAAAGTCAATAAAATTTAAATTGTCAAAACCAGCAAAAATTTTTATATTGGCGGAAAGGTCTATCAATTTCCAATTCAGAACTGAAAACCGCAACCACTTACGAGTTTCGATTGCGGAAATATCGCCATCCAAACATTTTTTTATAACAATTTTAATTAAATTAGGTTGAAATAAGGTAATATCACTTTGGATGACGATATTTCGACAACCAGAGGTGGTAAAATTATTTGGTTTCCAGTTTTAGAAAGATCTTAAAAAACTAATACAGCCTTTTGAAATTTTTAACCATGTACGAGTCTCGATTGTAGAAATATCGCCATCCAAACATTTTTTTATAACAATTTTAATTAAATTGGGTTGAAATAAGGTAATATCACTTTGGATGAAGATATTTCGACAACCAGAGGTGGTAAAATTATTTGGTTTCCAGTTTTAGAAAGATCTTAAAAAACTAATACAGCCTTTTGAAATTTTTAACCACGTACGAGTCTCGATTGCAGAAATATCGCCATCCAAAGTAATTTTTGGGCTGGTTTTTGTAATTGGGTCCTAAATATAACTTTGGATGTAAATATTTTGAGAACCAGACCACGTAGAAGATTTTTGCTTACACGTACGAATACAGTTTTTAAAGACCTTTCTTTTGGTGTATATTTCGATGGGTTTTGGAAACATTTTAAAAATAATTACTTTTTTGTGCAAAATAAGCAAAGGGGTTAGTCCATTCATTTTCTCAAAAAGTCAATAAAATTTAAATTGTCAAAACCAGCAAAAATTTTTATATTGGCGGAAAGGTCTATCAATTTCCAATTCAGAACTGAAAACCGCAACCACTTACGAGTTTCGATTGCGGAAATATCGCCATCGAAACATTTTTTTATAACAATTTTAATTAAATTGGGTTGAAATAAGGTAATATCAATTTGGATGAAGATATTTCGACAACCAGAGGTCGTAAAATTATTTGGTTTCCAGTTTTAGAAAGATCTTAAAAAACTAATACAGCCTTTTGAAATTTTTAACCATGTACGAGTCTCGATTGTAGAAATATCGCCATCCAAAGTAATTTTTGGGCTGGTTTTTGTAATTGGGTCCTAAATATAACTTTGGATGTAAATATTTTGAGAACCAGACCACGTAGAAGATTTTTGCTTACACGTACGAATACAGTTTTTAAAGACCTTTCTTTTGGTGTATATTTCGATGGGTTTTGGAAACATTTTAAAAATAATTACTTTTTTGTGCAAAATAAGCAAAGGGGTTAGTCCATTCATTTTCTCAAAAAGTCAATAAAATTTAAATTGTCAAAACCAATTTTAATTAAATTAGGTTGAAATAAGGTAATATCACTTTGGATGACGATATTTCGACAACCAGAGGTGGTAAAATTATTTGGTTTTCAGTTTTAGAAAGATCTTAAAAAACTAATACAGCCTTTTGAAATTTTTAACCATGTACGAGTCTCGATTGTAGAAATATCGCCATCCAAACATTTTTTTATAACAATTTTAATTAAATTGGGTTGAAATAAGGTAATATCACTTTGGATGAAGATATTTCGACAACCAGAGGTGGTAAAATTATTTGGTTTTCAGTTTTAGAAAGATCTTAAAAAACTAATACAGCCTTTTGAAATTTTTAACCATGTACGAGTCTCGATTGTAGAAATATCGCCATCCAAACATTTTTTTATAACAATTTTAATTAAATTGGGTTGAAATAAGGTAATATCAATTTGGATGAAGATATTTCGACAACCAGAGGTCGTAAAATTATTTGGTTTCCAGTTTTAGAAAGATCTTAAAAAACTAATACAGCCTTTTGAAATTTTTAACCACGTACGAGTCTCGATTGCAGAAATATCGCCATCCAAAGTAATTTTTGGGCTGGTTTTTGTAATTGGGTCCTAAATATAACTTTGGATGTAAATATTTTGAGAACCAGACCACGTAGAAGATTTTTGCTTACACGTACGAATACAGTTTTTAAAGACCTTTCTTTTGGTGTATATTTCGATGGGTTTTGGAAACATTTTAAAAATAATTACTTTTTTGTGCAAAATAAGCAAAGGGGTTAGTCCATTCATTTTCTCAAAAAGTCAATAAAATTTAAATTGTCAAAACCAGCAAAAATTTTTATATTGGCGGAAAGGTCTATCAATTTCCAATTCAGAACTGAAAACCGCAACCACTTACGAGTTTCGATTGCGGAAATATCGCCATCCAAACATTTTTTTATAACAATTTTAATTAAATTAGGTTGAAATAAGGTAATATCACTTTGGATGACGATATTTCGACAACCAGAGGTGGTAAAATTATTTGGTTTTCAGTTTTAGAAAGATCTTAAAAAACTAATACAGCCTTTTGAAATTTTTAACCATGTACGAGTCTCGATTGTAGAAATATCGCCATCCAAACATTTTTTTATAACAATTTTAATTAAATTGGGTTGAAATAAGGTAATATCACTTTGGATGAAGATATTTCGACAACCAGAGGTGGTAAAATTATTTGGTTTTCAGTTTTAGAAAGATCTTAAAAAACTAATACAGCCTTTTGAAATTTTTAACCACGTACGAGTCTCGATTGCAGAAATATCGCCATCCAAAGTAATTTTTGGGCTGGTTTTTGTAATTGGGTCCTAAATATAACTTTGGATGTAAATATTTTGAGAACCAGACCACGTAGAAGATTTTTGCTTACACGTACGAATACAGTTTTTAAAGACCTTTCTTTTGGTGTATATTTCGATGGGTTTTGGAAACATTTTAAAAATAATTACTTTTTTGTGCAAAATAAGCAAAGGGGTTAGTCCATTCATTTTCTCAAAAAGTCAATAAAATTTAAATTGTCAAAACCAGCAAAAATTTTTATATTGGCGGAAAGGTCTATCAATTTCCAATTCAGAACTGAAAACCGCAACCACTTACGAGTTTCGATTGCGGAAATATCGCCATCCAAACATTTTTTTATAACAATTTTAATTAAATTAGGTTGAAATAAGGTAATATCACTTTGGATGACGATATTTCGACAACCAGAGGTGGTAAAATTATTTGGTTTCCAGTTTTAGAAAGATCTTAAAAAACTAATACAGCCTTTTGAAATTTTTAACCATGTACGAGTCTCGATTGTAGAAATATCGCCATCGAAACATTTTTTTATAACAATTTTAATTAAATTGGGTTGAAATAAGGTAATATCAATTTGGATGAAGATATTTCGACAACCAGAGGTCGTAAAATTATTTGGTTTCCAGTTTTAGAAAGATCTTAAAAAACTAATACAGCCTTTTGAAATTTTTAACCATGTACGAGTCTCGATTGTAGAAATATCGCCATCCAAAGTAATTTTTGGGCTGGTTTTTGTAATTGGGTCCTAAATATAACTTTGGATGTAAATATTTTGAGAACCAGACCACGTAGAAGATTTTTGCTTACACGTACGAATACAGTTTTTAAAGACCTTTCTTTTGGTGTATATTTCGATGGGTTTTGGAAACATTTTAAAAATAATTACTTTTTTGTGCAAAATAAGCAAAGGGGTTAGTCCATTCATTTTCTCAAAAAGTCAATAAAATTTAAATTGTCAAAACCAGCAAAAATTTTTATATTGGCGGAAAGGTCTATCAATTTCCAATTCAGAACTGAAAACCGCAACCACTTACGAGTTTCGATTGCGGAAATATCGCCATCCAAACATTTTTTTATAACAATTTTAATTAAATTAGGTTGAAATAAGGTAATATCACTTTGGATGACGATATTTCGACAACCAGAGGTGGTAAAATTATTTGGTTTCCAGTTTTAGAAAGATCTTAAAAAACTAATACAGCCTTTTGAAATTTTTAACCATGTACGAGTCTCGATTGTAGAAATATCGCCATCCAAACATTTTTTTATAACAATTTTAATTAAATTGGGTTGAAATAAGGTAATATCACTTTGGATGAAGATATTTCGACAACCAGAGGTGGTAAAATTATTTGGTTTCCAGTTTTAGAAAGATCTTAAAAAACTAATACAGCCTTTTGAAATTTTTAACCACGTACGAGTCTCGATTGCAGAAATATCGCCATCCAAAGTAATTTTTGGGCTGGTTTTTGTAATTGGGTCCTAAATATAACTTTGGATGTAAATATTTTGAGAACCAGACCACGTAGAAGATTTTTGCTTACACGTACGAATACAGTTTTTAAAGACCTTTCTTTTGGTGTATATTTTGATGGGTTTTGGAAACATTTTAAAAATAATTACTTTTTTGTGCAAAATAAGCAAAGGGGTTAGTCCATTCATTTTCTCAAAAAGTCAATAAAATTTAAATTGTCAAAACCAGCAAAAATTTTTATATTGGCGGAAAGGTCTATCAATTTCCAATTCAGAACTGAAAACCGCAACCACTTACGAGTTTCGATTGCGGAAATATCGCCATCCAAACATTTTTTTATAACAATTTTAATTAAATTAGGTTGAAATAAGGTAATATCACTTTGGATGACGATATTTCGACAACCAGAGGTGGTAAAATTATTTGGTTTCCAGTTTTAGAAAGATCTTAAAAAACTAATACAGCCTTTTGAAATTTTTAACCATGTACGAGTCTCGATTGTAGAAATATCGCCATCCAAACATTTTTTTATAACAATTTTAATTAAATTGGGTTGAAATAAGGTAATATCACTTTGGATGAAGATATTTCGACAACCAGAGGTGGTAAAATTATTTGGTTTCCAGTTTTAGAAAGATCTTAAAAAACTAATACAGCCTTTTGAAATTTTTAACCACGTACGAGTCTCGATTGCAGAAATATCGCCATCCAAAGTAATTTTTGGGCTGGTTTTTGTAATTGGGTCCTAAATATAACTTTGGATGTAAATATTTTGAGAACCAGACCACGTAGAAGATTTTTGCTTACACGTACGAATACAGTTTTTAAAGACCTTTCTTTTGGTGTATATTTTGATGGGTTTTGGAAACATTTTAAAAATAATTACTTTTTTGTGCAAAATAAGCAAAGGGGTTAGTCCATTCATTTTCTCAAAAAGTCAATAAAATTTAAATTGTCAAAACCAGCAAAAATTTTTATATTGGCGGAAAGGTCTATCAATTTCCAATTCAGAACTGAAAACCGCAACCACTTACGAGTTTCGATTGCGGAAATATCGCCATCCAAACATTTTTTTATAACAATTTTAATTAAATTAGGTTGAAATAAGGTAATATCACTTTGGATGACGATATTTCGACAACCAGAGGTGGTAAAATTATTTGGTTTCCAGTTTTAGAAAGATCTTAAAAAACTAATACAGCCTTTTGAAATTTTTAACCATGTACGAGTCTCGATTGTAGAAATATCGCCATCCAAACATTTTTTTATAACAATTTTAATTAAATTGGGTTGAAATAAGGTAATATCACTTTGGATGAAGATATTTCGACAACCAGAGGTGGTAAAATTATTTGGTTTCCAGTTTTAGAAAGATCTTAAAAAACTAATACAGCCTTTTGAAATTTTTAACCACGTACGAGTCTCGATTGCAGAAATATCGCCATCCAAAGTAATTTTTGGGCTGGTTTTTGTAATTGGGTCCTAAATATAACTTTGGATGTAAATATTTTGAGAACCAGACCACGTAGAAGATTTTTGCTTACACGTACGAATACAGTTTTTAAAGACCTTTCTTTTGGTGTATATTTCGATGGGTTTTGGAAACATTTTAAAAATAATTACTTTTTTGTGCAAAATAAGCAAAGGGGTTAGTCCATTCATTTTCTCAAAAAGTCAATAAAATTTAAATTGTCAAAACCAGCAAAAATTTTTATATTGGCGGAAAGGTCTATCAATTTCCAATTCAGAACTGAAAACCGCAACCACTTACGAGTTTCGATTGCGGAAATATCGCCATCGAAACATTTTTTTATAACAATTTTAATTAAATTGGGTTGAAATAAGGTAATATCAATTTGGATGAAGATATTTCGACAACCAGAGGTCGTAAAATTATTTGGTTTCCAGTTTTAGAAAGATCTTAAAAAACTAATACAGCCTTTTGAAATTTTTAACCATGTACGAGTCTCGATTGTAGAAATATCGCCATCCAAAGTAATTTTTGGGCTGGTTTTTGTAATTGGGTCCTAAATATAACTTTGGATGTAAATATTTTGAGAACCAGACCACGTAGAAGATTTTTGCTTACACGTACGAATACAGTTTTTAAAGACCTTTCTTTTGGTGTATATTTCGATGGGTTTTGGAAACATTTTAAAAATAATTACTTTTTTGTGCAAAATAAGCAAAGGGGTTAGTCCATTCATTTTCTCAAAAAGTCAATAAAATTTAAATTGTCAAAACCAATTTTAATTAAATTAGGTTGAAATAAGGTAATATCACTTTGGATGACGATATTTCGACAACCAGAGGTGGTAAAATTATTTGGTTTTCAGTTTTAGAAAGATCTTAAAAAACTAATACAGCCTTTTGAAATTTTTAACCATGTACGAGTCTCGATTGTAGAAATATCGCCATCCAAACATTTTTTTATAACAATTTTAATTAAATTGGGTTGAAATAAGGTAATATCACTTTGGATGAAGATATTTCGACAACCAGAGGTGGTAAAATTATTTGGTTTTCAGTTTTAGAAAGATCTTAAAAAACTAATACAGCCTTTTGAAATTTTTAACCATGTACGAGTCTCGATTGTAGAAATATCGCCATCCAAACATTTTTTTATAACAATTTTAATTAAATTGGGTTGAAATAAGGTAATATCAATTTGGATGAAGATATTTCGACAACCAGAGGTCGTAAAATTATTTGGTTTCCAGTTTTAGAAAGATCTTAAAAAACTAATACAGCCTTTTGAAATTTTTAACCACGTACGAGTCTCGATTGCAGAAATATCGCCATCCAAAGTAATTTTTGGGCTGGTTTTTGTAATTGGGTCCTAAATATAACTTTGGATGTAAATATTTTGAGAACCAGACCACGTAGAAGATTTTTGCTTACACGTACGAATACAGTTTTTAAAGACCTTTCTTTTGGTGTATATTTCGATGGGTTTTGGAAACATTTTAAAAATAATTACTTTTTTGTGCAAAATAAGCAAAGGGGTTAGTCCATTCATTTTCTCAAAAAGTCAATAAAATTTAAATTGTCAAAACCAGCAAAAATTTTTATATTGGCGGAAAGGTCTATCAATTTCCAATTCAGAACTGAAAACCGCAACCACTTACGAGTTTCGATTGCGGAAATATCGCCATCCAAACATTTTTTTATAACAATTTTAATTAAATTGGGTTGAAATAAGGTAATATCACTTTGGATGGAGATATTTCGACAACCAGAGGTGGTAAAATTATTTGGTTTTCAGTTTTAGAAAGATCTTAAAAAACTAATACAGCCTTTTGAAATTGTTAACCATGTACGAGTCTCGATTGTAGAAATATCGCCATCCAAACATTTTTTTATAACAATTTTAATTAAATTGGGTTGAAATAAGGTAATATCACTTTGGATGAAGATATTTCGACAACCAGAGGTGGTAAAATTATTTGGTTTTCAGTTTTAGAAAGATCTTAAAAAACTAATACAGCCTTTTGAAATTTTTAACCATGTACGAGTCTCGATTGTAGAAATATCGCCATCCAAACATTTTTTTATAACAATTTTAATTAAATTGGGTTGAAATAAGGTAATATCAATTTGGATGAAGATATTTCGACAACCAGAGGTCGTAAAATTATTTGGTTTCCAGTTTTAGAAAGATCTTAAAAAACTAATACAGCCTTTTGAAATTTTTAACCACGTACGAGTCTCGATTGCAGAAATATCGCCATCCAAAGTAATTTTTGGGCTGGTTTTTGTAATTGGGTCCTAAATATAACTTTGGATGTAAATATTTTGAGAACCAGACCACGTAGAAGATTTTTGCTTACACGTACGAATACAGTTTTTAAAGACCTTTCTTTTGGTGTATATTTCGATGGGTTTTGGAAACATTTTAAAAATAATTACTTTTTTGTGCAAAATAAGCAAAGGGGTTAGTCCATTCATTTTCTCAAAAAGTCAATAAAATTTAAATTGTCAAAACCAATTTTAATTAAATTAGGTTGAAATAAGGTAATATCAATTTGGATGAAGATATTTCGACAACCAGAGGTCGTAAAATTATTTGGTTTCCAGTTTTAGAAAGATCTTAAAAAACTAATACAGCCTTTTGAAATTTTTAACCATGTACGAGTCTCGATTGTAGAAATATCGCCATCCAAAGTAATTTTTGGGCTGGTTTTTGTAATTGGGTCCTAAATATAACTTTGGATGTAAATATTTTGAGAACCAGACCACGTAGAAGATTTTTGCTTACACGTACGAATACAGTTTTTAAAGACCTTTCTTTTGGTGTATATTTCGATGGGTTTTGGAAACATTTTAAAAATAATTACTTTTTTGTGCAAAATAAGCAAAGGGGTTAGTCCATTCATTTTCTCAAAAAGTCAATAAAATTTAAATTGTCAAAACCAATTTTAATTAAATTAGGTTGAAATAAGGTAATATCACTTTGGATGACGATATTTCGACAACCAGAGGTGGTAAAATTATTTGGTTTTCAGTTTTAGAAAGATCTTAAAAAACTAATACAGCCTTTTGAAATTTTTAACCATGTACGAGTCTCGATTGTAGAAATATCGCCATCCAAACATTTTTTTATAACAATTTTAATTAAATTGGGTTGAAATAAGGTAATATCACTTTGGATGAAGATATTTCGACAACCAGAGGTGGTAAAATTATTTGGTTTTCAGTTTTAGAAAGATCTTAAAAAACTAATACAGCCTTTTGAAATTTTTAACCATGTACGAGTCTCGATTGTAGAAATATCGCCATCCAAACATTTTTTTATAACAATTTTAATTAAATTGGGTTGAAATAAGGTAATATCAATTTGGATGAAGATATTTCGACAACCAGAGGTCGTAAAATTATTTGGTTTCCAGTTTTAGAAAGATCTTAAAAAACTAATACAGCCTTTTGAAATTTTTAACCACGTACGAGTCTCGATTGCAGAAATATCGCCATCCAAAGTAATTTTTGGGCTGGTTTTTGTAATTGGGTCCTAAATATAACTTTGGATGTAAATATTTTGAGAACCAGACCACGTAGAAGATTTTTGCTTACACGTACGAATACAGTTTTTAAAGACCTTTCTTTTGGTGTATATTTCGATGGGTTTTGGAAACATTTTAAAAATAATTACTTTTTTGTGCAAAATAAGCAAAGGGGTTAGTCCATTCATTTTCTCAAAAAGTCAATAAAATTTAAATTGTCAAAACCAGCAAAAATTTTTATATTGGCGGAAAGGTCTATCAATTTCCAATTCAGAACTGAAAACCGCAACCACTTACGAGTTTCGATTGCGGAAATATCGCCATCCAAACATTTTTTTATAACAATTTTAATTAAATTAGGTTGAAATAAGGTAATATCACTTTGGATGACGATATTTCGACAACCAGAGGTGGTAAAATTATTTGGTTTTCAGTTTTAGAAAGATCTTAAAAAACTAATACAGCCTTTTGAAATTTTTAACCACGTACGAGTCTCGATTGCAGAAATATCGCCATCCAAAGTAATTTTTGGGCTGGTTTTTGTAATTGGGTCCTAAATATAACTTTGGATGTAAATATTTTGAGAACCAGACCACGTAGAAGATTTTTGCTTACACGTACGAATACAGTTTTTAAAGACCTTTCTTTTGGTGTATATTTCGATGGGTTTTGGAAACATTTTAAAAATAATTACTTTTTTGTGCAAAATAAGCAAAGGGGTTAGTCCATTCATTTTCTCAAAAAGTCAATAAAATTTAAATTGTCAAAACCAGCAAAAATTTTTATATTGGCGGAAAGGTCTATCAATTTCCAATTCAGAACTGAAAACCGCAACCACTTACGAGTTTCGATTGCGGAAATATCGCCATCCAAACATTTTTTTATAACAATTTTAATTAAATTAGGTTGAAATAAGGTAATATCACTTTGGATGACGATATTTCGACAACCAGAGGTGGTAAAATTATTTGGTTTCCAGTTTTAGAAAGATCTTAAAAAACTAATACAGCCTTTTGAAATTTTTAACCATGTACGAGTCTCGATTGTAGAAATATCGCCATCCAAACATTTTTTTATAACAATTTTAATTAAATTGGGTTGAAATAAGGTAATATCACTTTGGATGAAGATATTTCGACAACCAGAGGTGGTAAAATTATTTGGTTTTCAGTTTTAGAAAGATCTTAAAAAACTAATACAGCCTTTTGAAATTTTTAACCATGTACGAGTCTCGATTGTAGAAATATCGCCATCCAAACATTTTTTTATAACAATTTTAATTAAATTGGGTTGAAATAAGGTAATATCAATTTGGATGAAGATATTTCGACAACCAGAGGTCGTAAAATTATTTGGTTTCCAGTTTTAGAAAGATCTTAAAAAACTAATACAGCCTTTTGAAATTTTCAACCATGTACGAGTCTCGATTGTAGAAATATCGCCATCCAAAGTAATTTTTGGGCTGGTTTTTGTAATTGGGTCCTAAATTAATATAACTTTGGATGTAAATATTTTGAGAACCAGACCTCGTAGAAGATTTTTGCTTACACGTACGAATACAGTTTTTAAAGACCTTTCTTTTGGTGTATATTTCGATGGGTTTTGGAAACATTTTAAAAATAATTACTTTTTTGTGCAAAATAAGCAAAGGGGTTAGTCCATTCATTTTCTCAAAAAGTCAATAAAATTTAAATTGTCAAAACCAGCAAAAATTTTTATATTGGCGGAAAGGTCTATCAATTTCCAATTCAGAACTGAAAACCGCAACCACTTACGAGTTTCGATTGCGGAAATATCGCCATCCAAACATTTTTTTATAACAATTTTAATTAAATTAGGTTGAAATAAGGTAATATCACTTTGGATGACGATATTTCGACAACCAGAGGTGGTAAAATTATTTGGTTTTCAGTTTTAGAAAGATCTTAAAAAACTAATACAGCCTTTTGAAATTTTTAACCATGTACGAGTCTCGATTGTAGAAATATCGCCATCCAAACATTTTTTTATAACAATTTTAATTAAATTGGGTTGAAATAAGGTAATATCACTTTGGATGAAGATATTTCGACAACCAGAGGTGGTAAAATTATTTGGTTTTCAGTTTTAGAAAGATCTTAAAAAACTAATACAGCCTTTTGAAATTTTTAACCATGTACGAGTCTCGATTGTAGAAATATCGCCATCCAAACATTTTTTTATAACAATTTTAATTAAATTGGGTTGAAATAAGGTAATATCAATTTGGATGAAGATATTTCGACAACCAGAGGTCGTAAAATTATTTGGTTTCCAGTTTTAGAAAGATCTTAAAAAACTAATACAGCCTTTTGAAATTTTTAACCATGTACGAGTCTCGATTGTAGAAATATCGCCATCCAAAGTAATTTTTGGGCTGGTTTTTGTAATTGGGTCCTAAATATAACTTTGGATGTAAATATTTTGAGAACCAGACCTCGTAGAAGATTTTTGCTTACACGTACGAATACAGTTTTTAAAGACCTTTCTTTTGGTGTATATTTCGATGGGTTTTGGAAACATTTTAAAAATAATTACTTTTTGTGCAAAATAAGCAAAGGGGTTAGTCCATTCATTTTCTCAAAAAGTCAATAAAATTTAAATTGTCAAAACCAGCAAAAATTTTTATATTGGCGGAAAGGTCTATCAATTTCCAATTCAGAACTGAAAACCGCAACCACTTACGAGTTTCGATTGCGGAAATATCGCCATCCAAACATTTTTTTATAACAATTTTAATTAAATTAGGTTGAAATAAGGTAATATCACTTTGGATGACGATATTTCGACAACCAGAGGTGGTAAAATTATTTGGTTTCCAGTTTTAGAAAGATCTTAAAAAACTAATACAGCCTTTTGAAATTTTTAACCATGTACGAGTCTCGATTGTAGAAATATCGCCATCCAAACATTTTTTTATAACAATTTTAATTAAATTGGGTTGAAATAAGGTAATATCACTTTGGATGAAGATATTTCGACAACCAGAGGTGGTAAAATTATTTGGTTTCCAGTTTTAGAAAGATCTTAAAAAACTAATACAGCCTTTTGAAATTTTTAACCACGTACGAGTCTCGATTGCAGAAATATCGCCATCCAAAGTAATTTTTGGGCTGGTTTTTGTAATTGGGTCCTAAATATAACTTTGGATGTAAATATTTTGAGAACCAGACCACGTAGAAGATTTTTGCTTACACGTACGAATACAGTTTTTAAAGACCTTTCTTTTGGTGTATATTTCGATGGGTTTTGGAAACATTTTAAAAATAATTACTTTTTTGTGCAAAATAAGCAAAGGGGTTAGTCCATTCATTTTCTCAAAAAGTCAATAAAATTTAAATTGTCAAAACCAGCAAAAATTTTTATATTGGCGGAAAGGTCTATCAATTTCCAATTCAGAACTGAAAACCGCAACCACTTACGAGTTTCGATTGCGGAAATATCGCCATCCAAACATTTTTTTATAACAATTTTAATTAAATTAGGTTGAAATAAGGTAATATCACTTTGGATGACGATATTTCGACAACCAGAGGTGGTAAAATTATTTGGTTTCCAGTTTTAGAAAGATCTTAAAAAACTAATACAGCCTTTTGAAATTTTTAACCATGTACGAGTCTCGATTGTAGAAATATCGCCATCCAAACATTTTTTTATAACAATTTTAATTAAATTGGGTTGAAATAAGGTAATATCAATTTGGATGAAGATATTTCGACAACCAGAGGTCGTAAAATTATTTGGTTTCCAGTTTTAGAAAGATCTTAAAAAACTAATACAGCCTTTTGAAATTTTTAACCATGTACGAGTCTCGATTGCAGAAATATCGCCATCCAAAGTAATTTTTGGGCTGGTTTTTGTAATTGGGTCCTAAATATAACTTTGGATGTAAATATTTTGAGAACCAGACCTCGTAGAAGATTTTTGCTTACACGTACGAATACAGTTTTTAAAGACCTTTCTTTTGGTGTATATTTCGATGGGTTTTGGAAACATTTTAAAAATAATTACTTTTTTGTGCAAAATAAGCAAAGGGGTTAGTCCATTCATTTTCTCAAAAAGTCAATAAAATTTAAATTGTCAAAACCAGCAAAAATTTTTATATTGGCGGAAAGGTCTATCAATTTCCAATTCAGAACTGAAAACCGCAACCACTTACGAGTTTCGATTGCGGAAATATCGCCATCGAAACATTTTTTTATAACAATTTTAATTAAATTGGGTTGAAATAAGGTAATATCAATTTGGATGAAGATATTTCGACAACCAGAGGTCGTAAAATTATTTGGTTTCCAGTTTTAGAAAGATCTTAAAAAACTAATACAGCCTTTTGAAATTTTTAACCATGTACGAGTCTCGATTGTAGAAATATCGCCATCGAAACATTTTTTTATAACAATTTTAATTAAATTGGGTTGAAATAAGGTAATATCAATTTGGATGAAGATATTTCGACAACCAGAGGTCGTAAAATTATTTGGTTTTCAGTTTTAGAAAGATCTTAAAAAACTAATACAGCCTTTTGAAATTGAAATAAGGTAATATCAATTTGGATGAAGATATTTCGACAACCAGAGGTCGTAAAATTATTTGGTTTCCAGTTTTAGAAAGATCTTAAAAAACTAATACAGCCTTTTGAAATTTTCAACCATGTACGAGTCTCGATTGTAGAAATATCGCCATCCAAAGTAATTTTTGGGCTGGTTTTTGTAATTGGGTCCTAAATATAACTTTGGATGTAAATATTTTGAGAACCAGACCTCGTAGAAGATTTTTGCTTACACGTACGAATACAGTTTTTAAAGACCTTTCTTTTGGTGTATATTTCGATGGGTTTTGGAAACATTTTAAAAATAATTACTTTTTTGTGCAAAATAAGCAAAGGGGTTAGTCCATTCATTTTCTCAAAAAGTCAATAAAATTTAAATTGTCAAAACCAGCAAAAATTTTTATATTGGCGGAAAGGTCTATCAATTTCCAATTCAGAACTGAAAACCGCAACCACTTACGAGTTTCGATTGCGGAAATATCGCCATCCAAACATTTTTTTATAACAATTTTAATTAAATTAGGTTGAAATAAGGTAATATCACTTTGGATGACGATATTTCGACAACCAGAGGTGGTAAAATTATTTGGTTTCCAGTTTTAGAAAGATCTTAAAAAACTAATACAGCCTTTTGAAATTTTTAACCATGTACGAGTCTCGATTGTAGAAATATCGCCATCCAAACATTTTTTTATAACAATTTTAATTAAATTGGGTTGAAATAAGGTAATATCACTTTGGATGAAGATATTTCGACAACCAGAGGTGGTAAAATTATTTGGTTTTCAGTTTTAGAAAGATCTTAAAAAACTAATACAGCCTTTTGAAATTTTTAACCATGTACGAGTCTCGATTGTAGAAATATCGCCATCCAAACATTTTTTTATAACAATTTTAATTAAATTGGGTTGAAATAAGGTAATATCAATTTGGATGAAGATATTTCGACAACCAGAGGTCGTAAAATTATTTGGTTTCCAGTTTTAGAAAGATCTTAAAAAACTAATACAGCCTTTTGAAATTTTCAACCATGTACGAGTCTCGATTGTAGAAATATCGCCATCCAAAGTAATTTTTGGGCTGGTTTTTGTAATTGGGTCCTAAATTAATATAACTTTGGATGTAAATATTTTGAGAACCAGACCTCGTAGAAGATTTTTGCTTACACGTACGAATACAGTTTTTAAAGACCTTTCTTTTGGTGTATATTTCGATGGGTTTTGGAAACATTTTAAAAATAATTACTTTTTTGTGCAAAATAAGCAAAGGGGTTAGTCCATTCATTTTCTCAAAAAGTCAATAAAATTTAAATTGTCAAAACCAGCAAAAATTTTTATATTGGCGGAAAGGTCTATCAATTTCCAATTCAGAACTGAAAACCGCAACCACTTACGAGTTTCGATTGCGGAAATATCGCCATCCAAACATTTTTTTATAACAATTTTAATTAAATTAGGTTGAAATAAGGTAATATCACTTTGGATGACGATATTTCGACAACCAGAGGTGGTAAAATTATTTGGTTTTCAGTTTTAGAAAGATCTTAAAAAACTAATACAGCCTTTTGAAATTTTTAACCATGTACGAGTCTCGATTGTAGAAATATCGCCATCCAAACATTTTTTTATAACAATTTTAATTAAATTGGGTTGAAATAAGGTAATATCACTTTGGATGAAGATATTTCGACAACCAGAGGTGGTAAAATTATTTGGTTTTCAGTTTTAGAAAGATCTTAAAAAACTAATACAGCCTTTTGAAATTTTTAACCATGTACGAGTCTCGATTGTAGAAATATCGCCATCCAAACATTTTTTTATAACAATTTTAATTAAATTGGGTTGAAATAAGGTAATATCAATTTGGATGAAGATATTTCGACAACCAGAGGTCGTAAAATTATTTGGTTTCCAGTTTTAGAAAGATCTTAAAAAACTAATACAGCCTTTTGAAATTTTTAACCATGTACGAGTCTCGATTGTAGAAATATCGCCATCCAAAGTAATTTTTGGGCTGGTTTTTGTAATTGGGTCCTAAATATAACTTTGGATGTAAATATTTTGAGAACCAGACCTCGTAGAAGATTTTTGCTTACACGTACGAATACAGTTTTTAAAGACCTTTCTTTTGGTGTATATTTCGATGGGTTTTGGAAACATTTTAAAAATAATTACTTTTTTGTGCAAAATAAGCAAAGGGGTTAGTCCATTCATTTTCTCAAAAAGTCAATAAAATTTAAATTGTCAAAACCAGCAAAAATTTTTATATTGGCGGAAAGGTCTATCAATTTCCAATTCAGAACTGAAAACCGCAACCACTTACGAGTTTCGATTGCGGAAATATCGCCATCCAAACATTTTTTTATAACAATTTTAATTAAATTAGGTTGAAATAAGGTAATATCACTTTGGATGACGATATTTCGACAACCAGAGGTGGTAAAATTATTTGGTTTCCAGTTTTAGAAAGATCTTAAAAAACTAATACAGCCTTTTGAAATTTTTAACCATGTACGAGTCTCGATTGTAGAAATATCGCCATCCAAACATTTTTTTATAACAATTTTAATTAAATTGGGTTGAAATAAGGTAATATCAATTTGGATGAAGATATTTCGACAACCAGAGGTCGTAAAATTATTTGGTTTCCAGTTTTAGAAAGATCTTAAAAAACTAATACAGCCTTTTGAAATTTTTAACCATGTACGAGTCTCGATTGCAGAAATATCGCCATCCAAAGTAATTTTTGGGCTGGTTTTTGTAATTGGGTCCTAAATATAACTTTGGATGTAAATATTTTGAGAACCAGACCTCGTAGAAGATTTTTGCTTACACGTACGAATACAGTTTTTAAAGACCTTTCTTTTGGTGTATATTTCGATGGGTTTTGGAAACATTTTAAAAATAATTACTTTTTTGTGCAAAATAAGCAAAGGGGTTAGTCCATTCATTTTCTCAAAAAGTCAATAAAATTTAAATTGTCAAAACCAGCAAAAATTTTTATATTGGCGGAAAGGTCTATCAATTTCCAATTCAGAACTGAAAACCGCAACCACTTACGAGTTTCGATTGCGGAAATATCGCCATCCAAACATTTTTTTATAACAATTTTAATTAAATTAGGTTGAAATAAGGTAATATCACTTTGGATGACGATATTTCGACAACCAGAGGTGGTAAAATTATTTGGTTTTCAGTTTTAGAAAGATCTTAAAAAACTAATACAGCCTTTTGAAATTTTTAACCATGTACGAGTCTCGATTGTAGAAATATCGCCATCGAAACATTTTTTTATAACAATTTTAGTTAAATTGGGTTGAAATAAGGTAATATCAATTTGGATGAAGATATTTCGACAACCAGAGGTCGTAAAATTATTTGGTTTCCAGTTTTAGAAAGATCTTAAAAAACTAATACAGCCTTTTGAAATTTTTAACCATGTACGAGTCTCGATTGTAGAAATATCGCCATCCAAACATTTTTTTATAACAATTTTAATTAAATTGGGTTGAAATAAGGTAATATCAATTTGGATGAAGATATTTCGACAACCAGAGGTCGTAAAATTATTTGGTTTCCAGTTTTAGAAAGATCTTAAAAAACTAATACAGCCTTTTGAAATTTTTAACCATGTACGAGTCTCGATTGTAGAAATATCGCCATCCAAAGTAATTTTTGGGCTGGTTTTTGTAATTGGGTCCTAAATATAACTTTGGATGTAAATATTTTGAGAACCAGACCTCGTAGAAGATTTTTGCTTACACGTACGAATACAGTTTTTAAAGACCTTTCTTTTGGTGTATATTTCGATGGGTTTTGGAAACATTTTAAAAATAATTACTTTTTTGTGCAAAATAAGCAAAGGGGTTAGTCCATTCATTTTCTCAAAAAGTCAATAAAATTTAAATTGTCAAAACCAGCAAAAATTTTTATATTGGCGGAAAGGTCTATCAATTTCCAATTCAGAACTGAAAACCGCAACCACTTACGAGTTTCGATTGCGGAAATATCGCCATCCAAACATTTTTTTATAACAATTTTAATTAAATTGGGTTGAAATAAGGTAATATCACTTTGGATGAAGATATTTCGACAACCAGAGGTGGTAAAATTATTTGGTTTTCAGTTTTAGAAAGATCTTAAAAAACTAATACAGCCTTTTGAAATTTTTAACCATGTACGAGTCTCGATTGTAGAAATATCGCCATCGAAACATTTTTTTATAACAATTTTAATTAAATTGGGTTGAAATAAGGTAATATCAATTTGGATGAAGATATTTCGACAACCAGAGGTCGTAAAATTATTTGGTTTTCAGTTTTAGAAAGATCTTAAAAAACTAATACAGCCTTTTGAAATTGAAATAAGGTAATATCAATTTGGATGAAGATATTTCGACAACCAGAGGTCGTAAAATTATTTGGTTTCCAGTTTTAGAAAGATCTTAAAAAACTAATACAGCCTTTTGAAATTTTTAACCATGTACGAGTCTCGATTGTAGAAATATCGCCATCCAAACATTTTTTTATAACAATTTTAATTAAATTGGGTTGAAATAAGGTAATATCAATTTGGATGAAGATATTTCGACAACCAGAGGTCGTAAAATTATTTGGTTTCCAGTTTTAGAAAGATCTTAAAAAACTAATACAGCCTTTTGAAATTTTTAACCATGTACGAGTCTCGATTGTAGAAATATCGCCATCCAAAGTAATTTTTGGGCTGGTTTTTGTAATTGGGTCCTAAATATAACTTTGGATGTAAATATTTTGAGAACCAGACCTCGTAGAAGATTTTTGCTTACACGTACGAATACAGTTTTTAAAGACCTTTCTTTTGGTGTATATTTCGATGGGTTTTGGAAACATTTTAAAAATAATTACTTTTTTGTGCAAAATAAGCAAAGGGGTTAGTCCATTCATTTTCTCAAAAAGTCAATAAAATTTAAATTGTCAAAACCAGCAAAAATTTTTATATTGGCGGAAAGGTCTATCAATTTCCAATTCAGAACTGAAAACCGCAACCACTTACGAGTTTCGATTGCGGAAATATCGCCATCCAAACATTTTTTTATAACAATTTTAATTAAATTAGGTTGAAATAAGGTAATATCACTTTGGATGACGATATTTCGACAACCAGAGGTGGTAAAATTATTTGGTTTTCAGTTTTAGAAAGATCTTAAAAAACTAATACAGCCTTTTGAAATTTTTAACCATGTACGAGTCTCGATTGTAGAAATATCGCCATCCAAACATTTTTTTATAACAATTTTAATTAAATTGGGTTGAAATAAGGTAATATCACTTTGGATGAAGATATTTCGACAACCAGAGGTGGTAAAATTATTTGGTTTTCAGTTTTAGAAAGATCTTAAAAAACTAATACAGCCTTTTGAAATTTTTAACCATGTACGAGTCTCGATTGTAGAAATATCGCCATCCAAACATTTTTTTATAACAATTTTAATTAAATTGGGTTGAAATAAGGTAATATCAATTTGGATGAAGATATTTCGACAACCAGAGGTCGTAAAATTATTTGGTTTCCAGTTTTAGAAAGATCTTAAAAAACTAATACAGCCTTTTGAAATTTTCAACCATGTACGAGTCTCGATTGTAGAAATATCGCCATCCAAAGTAATTTTTGGGCTGGTTTTTGTAATTGGGTCCTAAATATAACTTTGGATGTAAATATTTTGAGAACCAGACCTCGTAGAAGATTTTTGCTTACACGTACGAATACAGTTTTTAAAGACCTTTCTTTTGGTGTATATTTCGATGGGTTTTGGAAACATTTTAAAAATAATTACTTTTTTGTGCAAAATAAGCAAAGGGGTTAGTCCATTCATTTTCTCAAAAAGTCAATAAAATTTAAATTGTCAAAACCAGCAAAAATTTTTATATTGGCGGAAAGGTCTATCAATTTCCAATTCAGAACTGAAAACCGCAACCACTTACGAGTTTCGATTGCGGAAATATCGCCATCCAAACATTTTTTTATAACAATTTTAATTAAATTAGGTTGAAATAAGGTAATATCACTTTGGATGACGATATTTCGACAACCAGAGGTGGTAAAATTATTTGGTTTTCAGTTTTAGAAAGATCTTAAAAAACTAATACAGCCTTTTGAAATTTTTAACCATGTACGAGTCTCGATTGTAGAAATATCGCCATCCAAACATTTTTTTATAACAATTTTAATTAAATTGGGTTGAAATAAGGTAATATCACTTTGGATGAAGATATTTCGACAACCAGAGGTGGTAAAATTATTTGGTTTTCAGTTTTAGAAAGATCTTAAAAAACTAATACAGCCTTTTGAAATTTTTAACCATGTACGAGTCTCGATTGTAGAAATATCGCCATCCAAACATTTTTTTATAACAATTTTAATTAAATTGGGTTGAAATAAGGTAATATCAATTTGGATGAAGATATTTCGACAACCAGAGGTCGTAAAATTATTTGGTTTCCAGTTTTAGAAAGATCTTAAAAAACTAATACAGCCTTTTGAAATTTTTAACCATGTACGAGTCTCGATTGTAGAAATATCGCCATCCAAACATTTTTTTATAACAATTTTAATTAAATTAGGTTGAAATAAGGTAATATCACTTTGGATGACGATATTTCGACAACCAGAGGTGGTAAAATTATTTGGTTTCCAGTTTTAGAAAGATCTTAAAAAACTAATACAGCCTTTTGAAATTTTTAACCATGTACGAGTCTCGATTGTAGAAATATCGCCATCCAAACATTTTTTTATAACAATTTTAATTAAATTGGGTTGAAATAAGGTAATATCACTTTGGATGAAGATATTTCGACAACCAGAGGTGGTAAAATTATTTGGTTTCCAGTTTTAGAAAGATCTTAAAAAACTAATACAGCCTTTTGAAATTTTTAACCACGTACGAGTCTCGATTGCAGAAATATCGCCATCCAAAGTAATTTTTGGGCTGGTTTTTGTAATTGGGTCCTAAATATAACTTTGGATGTAAATATTTTGAGAACCAGACCACGTAGAAGATTTTTGCTTACACGTACGAATACAGTTTTTAAAGACCTTTCTTTTGGTGTATATTTCGATGGGTTTTGGAAACATTTTAAAAATAATTACTTTTTTGTGCAAAATAAGCAAAGGGGTTAGTCCATTCATTTTCTCAAAAAGTCAATAAAATTTAAATTGTCAAAACCAGCAAAAATTTTTATATTGGCGGAAAGGTCTATCAATTTCCAATTCAGAACTGAAAACCGCAACCACTTACGAGTTTCGATTGCGGAAATATCGCCATCCAAACATTTTTTTATAACAATTTTAATTAAATTAGGTTGAAATAAGGTAATATCACTTTGGATGACGATATTTCGACAACCAGAGGTGGTAAAATTATTTGGTTTCCAGTTTTAGAAAGATCTTAAAAAACTAATACAGCCTTTTGAAATTTTTAACCATGTACGAGTCTCGATTGTAGAAATATCGCCATCGAAACATTTTTTTATAACAATTTTAATTAAATTGGGTTGAAATAAGGTAATATCAATTTGGATGAAGATATTTCGACAACCAGAGGTCGTAAAATTATTTGGTTTCCAGTTTTAGAAAGATCTTAAAAAACTAATACAGCCTTTTGAAATTTTTAACCATGTACGAGTCTCGATTGTAGAAATATCGCCATCCAAACATTTTTTTATAACAATTTTAATTAAATTGGGTTGAAATAAGGTAATATCAATTTGGATGAAGATATTTCGACAACCAGAGGTCGTAAAATTATTTGGTTTCCAGTTTTAGAAAGATCTTAAAAAACTAATACAGCCTTTTGAAATTTTTAACCATGTACGAGTCTCGATTGCAGAAATATCGCCATCCAAAGTAATTTTTGGGCTGGTTTTTGTAATTGGGTCCTAAATATAACTTTGGATGTAAATATTTTGAGAACCAGACCACGTAGAAGATTTTTGCTTACACGTACGAATACAGTTTTTAAAGACCTTTCTTTTGGTGTATATTTCGATGGGTTTTGGAAACATTTTAAAAATAATTACTTTTTTGTGCAAAATAAGCAAAGGGGTTAGTCCATTCATTTTCTCAAAAAGTCAATAAAATTTAAATTGTCAAAACAAGCAAAAATTTTTATATTGGCGGAAAGGTCTATCAATTTCCAATTCAGAACTGAAAACCGCAACCACTTACGAGTTTCGATTGCGGAAATATCGCCATCCAAACATTTTTTTATAACAATTTTAATTAAATTAGGTTGAAATAAGGTAATATCACTTTGGATGACGATATTTCGACAACCAGAGGTGGTAAAATTATTTGGTTTCCAGTTTTAGAAAGATCTTAAAAAACTAATACAGCCTTTTGAAATTTTTAACCATGTACGAGTCTCGATTGTAGAAATATCGCCATCGAAACATTTTTTTATAACAATTTTAATTAAATTGGGTTGAAATAAGGTAATATCAATTTGGATGAAGATATTTCGACAACCAGAGGTCGTAAAATTATTTGGTTTCCAGTTTTAGAAAGATCTTAAAAAACTAATAAAGCCTTTTGAAATTTTTAACCATGTACGAGTCTCGATTGTAGAAATATCGCCATCCAAACATTTTTTTATAACAATTTTAATTAAATTGGGTTGAAATAAGGTAATATCAATTTGGATGAAGATATTTCGACAACCAGAGGTCGTAAAATTATTTGGTTTCCAGTTTTAGAAAGATCTTAAAAAACTAATACAGCCTTTTGAAATTTTTAACCATGTACGAGTCTCGATTGCAGAAATATCGCCATCCAAAGTAATTTTTGGGCTGGTTTTTGTAATTGGGTCCTAAATATAACTTTGGATGTAAATATTTTGAGAACCAGACCTCGTAGAAGATTTTTGCTTACACGTACGAATACAGTTTTTAAAGACCTTTCTTTTGGTGTATATTTCGATGGGTTTTGGAAACATTTTAAAAATAATTACTTTTTTGTGCAAAATAAGCAAAGGGGTTAGTCCATTCATTTTCTCAAAAAGTCAATAAAATTTAAATTGTCAAAACCAGCAAAAATTTTTATATTGGCGGAAAGGTCTATCAATTTCCAATTCAGAACTGAAAACCGCAACCACTTACGAGTTTCGATTGCGGAAATATCGCCATCCAAACATTTTTTTATAACAATTTTAATTAAATTAGGTTGAAATAAGGTAATATCACTTTGGATGACGATATTTCGACAACCAGAGGTGGTAAAATTATTTGGTTTTCAGTTTTAGAAAGATCTTAAAAAACTAATACAGCCTTTTGAAATTTTTAACCATGTACGAGTCTCGATTGTAGAAATATCGCCATCCAAACATTTTTTTATAACAATTTTAATTAAATTGGGTTGAAATAAGGTAATATCACTTTGGATGAAGATATTTCGACAACCAGAGGTGGTAAAATTATTTGGTTTTCAGTTTTAGAAAGATCTTAAAAAACTAATACAGCCTTTTGAAATTTTTAACCACGTACGAGTCTCGATTGCAGAAATATCGCCATCCAAAGTAATTTTTGGGCTGGTTTTTGTAATTGGGTCCTAAATATAACTTTGGATGTAAATATTTTGAGAACCAGACCACGTAGAAGATTTTTGCTTACACGTACGAATACAGTTTTTAAAGACCTTTCTTTTGGTGTATATTTCGATGGGTTTTGGAAACATTTTAAAAATAATTACTTTTTTGTGCAAAATAAGCAAAGGGGTTAGTCCATTCATTTTCTCAAAAAGTCAATAAAATTTAAATTGTCAAAACCAGCAAAAATTTTTATATTGGCGGAAAGGTCTATCAATTTCCAATTCAGAACTGAAAACCGCAACCACTTACGAGTTTCGATTGCGGAAATATCGCCATCCAAACATTTTTTTATAACAATTTTAATTAAATTAGGTTGAAATAAGGTAATATCACTTTGGATGACGATATTTCGACAACCAGAGGTGGTAAAATTATTTGGTTTCCAGTTTTAGAAAGATCTTAAAAAACTAATACAGCCTTTTGAAATTTTTAACCATGTACGAGTCTCGATTGTAGAAATATCGCCATCCAAACATTTTTTTATAACAATTTTAATTAAATTGGGTTGAAATAAGGTAATATCACTTTGGATGAAGATATTTCGACAACCAGAGGTGGTAAAATTATTTGGTTTTCAGTTTTAGAAATATCTTAAAAAACTAATACAGCCTTTTGAAATTTTTAACCACGTACGAGTCTCGATTGCAGAAATATCGCCATCCAAAGTAATTTTTGGGCTGGTTTTTGTAATTGGGTCCTAAATATAACTTTGGATGTAAATATTTTGAGAACCAGACCACGTAGAAGATTTTTGCTTACACGTACGAATACAGTTTTTAAAGACCTTTCTTTTGGTGTATATTTCGATGGGTTTTGGAAACATTTTAAAAATAATTACTTTTTTGTGCAAAATAAGCAAAGGGGTTAGTCCATTCATTTTCTCAAAAAGTCAATAAAATTTAAATTGTCAAAACCAGCAAAAATTTTTATATTGGCGGAAAGGTCTATGAATTTCCAATTCAGAACTGAAAACCGCAACCACTTACGAGTTTCGATTGCGGAAATATCGCCATCGAAACATTTTTTTATAACAATTTTAATTAAATTTGGTTGAAATAAGGTAATATCAATTTGGATGAAGATATTTCGACAACCAGAGGTCGTAAAATTATTTGGTTTCCAGTTTTAGAAAGATCTTAAAAAACTAATACAGCCTTTTGAAATTTTTAACCATGTACGAGTCTCGATTGTAGAAATATCGCCATCCAAACATTTTTTTATAACAATTTTAATTAAATTGGGTTGAAATAAGGTAATATCACTTTGGATGAAGATATTTCGACAACCAGAGGTGGTAAAATTATTTGGTTTTCAGTTTTAGAAAGATCTTAAAAAACTAATACAGCCTTTTGAAATTTTTAACCACGTACGAGTCTCGATTGCAGAAATATCGCCATCCAAAGTAATTTTTGGGCTGGTTTTTGTAATTGGGTCCTAAATATAACTTTGGATGTAAATATTTTGAGAACCAGACCACGTAGAAGATTTTTGCTTACACGTACGAATACAGTTTTTAAAGACCTTTCTTTTGGTGTATATTTCGATGGGTTTTGGAAACATTTTAAAAATAATTACTTTTTTGTGCAAAATAAGCAAAGGGGTTAGTCCATTCATTTTCTCAAAAAGTCAATAAAATTTAAATTGTCAAAACCAGCAAAAATTTTTATATTGGCGGAAAGGTCTATGAATTTCCAATTCAGAACTGAAAACCGCAACCACTTACGAGTTTCGATTGCGGAAATATCGCCATCGAAACATTTTTTTATAACAATTTTAATTAAATTTGGTTGAAATAAGGTAATATCAATTTGGATGAAGATATTTCGACAACCAGAGGTCGTAAAATTATTTGGTTTCCAGTTTTAGAAAGATCTTAAAAAACTAATACAGCCTTTTGAAATTTTTAACCATGTACGAGTCTCGATTGTAGAAATATCGCCATCCAAACATTTTTTTATAACAATTTTAATTAAATTGGGTTGAAATAAGGTAATATCACTTTGGATGAAGATATTTCGACAACCAGAGGTGGTAAAATTATTTGGTTTTCAGTTTTAGAAAGATCTTAAAAAACTAATACAGCCTTTTGAAATTTTTAACCACGTACGAGTCTCGATTGCAGAAATATCGCCATCCAAAGTAATTTTTGGGCTGGTTTTTGTAATTGGGTCGTAAATATAACTTTGGATGTAAATATTTTGAGAACCAGACCACGTAGAAGATTTTTGCTTACACGTACGAATACAGTTTTTAAAGACCTTTCTTTTGGTGTATATTTCGATGGGTTTTGGAAACATTTTAAAAATAATTACTTTTTTGTGCAAAATAAGCAAAGGGGTTAGTCCATTCATTTTCTCAAAAAGTCAATAAAATTTAAATTGTCAAAACCAGCAAAAATGTTTATATTGGCGGAAAGGTCTATGAATTTCCAATTCAGAACTGAAAACCGCAACCACTTACGAGTTTCGATTGCGGAAATATCGCCATCGAAACATTTTTTTATAACAATTTTAATTAAATTTGGTTGAAATAAGGTAATATCAATTTGGATGAAGATATTTCGACAACCAGAGGTCGTAAAATTATTTGGTTTCCAGTTTTAGAAAGATCTTAAAAAACTAATACAGCCTTTTGAAATTTTTAACCATGTACGAGTCTCGATTGTAGAAATATCGCCATCCAAACATTTTTTTATAACAATTTTAATTAAATTGGGTTGAAATAAGGTAATATCACTTTGGATGAAGATATTTCGACAACCAGAGGTGGTAAAATTATTTGGTTTTCAGTTTTAGAAAGATCTTAAAAAACTAATACAGCCTTTTGAAATTTTTAACCACGTACGAGTCTCGATTGCAGAAATATCGCAAAGTAATTTTTGGGCTGGTTTTTGTAATTGGGTCCTAAATATAACTTTGGATGTAAATATTTTGAGAACCAGACCACGTAGAAGATTTTTGCTTACACGTACGAATACAGTTTTTAAAGACCTTTCTTTTGGTGTATATTTCGATGGGTTTTGGAAACATTTTAAAAATAATTACTTTTTTGTGCAAAATAAGCAAAGGGGTTAGTCCATTCATTTTCTCAAAAAGTCAATAAAATTTAAATTGTCAAAACCAGCAAAAATTTTTATATTGGCGGAAAGGTCTATCAATTTCCAATTCAGAACTGAAAACCGCAACCACTTACGAGTTTCGATTGTGGAAATATCGCCATCCAAACATTTTTTTATAACAATTTTAATTAAATTAGGTTGAAATAAGGTAATATCACTTTGGATGACGATATTTCGACAACCAGAGGTGGTAAAATTATTTGGTTTTCAGTTTTAGAAAGATCTTAAAAAACTAATACAGCCTTTTGAAATTTTTAACCACGTACGAGTCTCGATTGCAGAAATATCGCCATCCAAAGTAATTTTTGGGCTGGTTTTTGTAATTGGGTCCTAAATATAACTTTGGATGTAAATATTTTGAGAACCAGACCACGTAGAAGATTTTTGCTTACACGTACGAATACAGTTTTTAAAGACCTTTCTTTTGGTGTATATTTCGATGGGTTTTGGAAACATTTTAAAAATAATTACTTTTTTGTGCAAAATAAGCAAAGGGGTTAGTCCATTCATTTTCTCAAAAAGTCAATAAAATTTAAATTGTCAAAACCAGCAAAAATGTTTATATTGGCGGAAAGGTCTATGAATTTCCAATTCAGAACTGAAAACCGCAACCACTTACGAGTTTCGATTGCGGAAATATCGCCATCGAAACATTTTTTTATAACAATTTTAATTAAATTTGGTTGAAATAAGGTAATATCAATTTGGATGAAGATATTTCGACAACCAGAGGTCGTAAAATTATTTGGTTTCCAGTTTTAGAAAGATCTTAAAAAACTAATACAGCCTTTTGAAATTTTTAACCATGTACGAGTCTCGATTGTAGAAATATCGCCATCCAAACATTTTTTTATAACAATTTTAATTAAATTGGGTTGAAATAAGGTAATATCACTTTGGATGAAGATATTTCGACAACCAGAGGTGGTAAAATTATTTGGTTTTCAGTTTTAGAAAGATCTTAAAAAACTAATACAGCCTTTTGAAATTTTTAACCACGTACGAGTCTCGATTGCAGAAATATCGCCATCCAAAGTAATTTTTGGGCTGGTTTTTGTAATTGGGTCGTAAATATAACTTTGGATGTAAATATTTTGAGAACCAGACCACGTAGAAGATTTTTGCTTACACGTACGAATACAGTTTTTAAAGACCTTTCTTTTGGTGTATATTTCGATGGGTTTTGGAAACATTTTAAAAATAATTACTTTTTTGTGCAAAATAAGCAAAGGGGTTAGTCCATTCATTTTCTCAAAAAGTCAATAAAATTTAAATTGTCAAAACCAGCAAAAATTTTTATATTGGCGGAAAGGTCTATCAATTTCCAATTCAGAACTGAAAACCGCAACCACTTACGAGTTTCGATTGTGGAAATATCGCCATCCAAACATTTTTTTATAACAATTTTAATTAAATTAGGTTGAAATAAGGTAATATCACTTTGGATGACGATATTTCGACAACCAGAGGTGGTAAAATTATTTGGTTTTCAGTTTTAGAAAGATCTTAAAAAACTAATACAGCCTTTTGAAATTTTTAACCACGTACGAGTCTCGATTGCAGAAATATCGCCATCCAAAGTAATTTTTGGGCTGGTTTTTGTAATTGGGTCCTAAATATAACTTTGGATGTAAATATTTTGAGAACCAGACCACGTAGAAGATTTTTGCTTACACGTACGAATACAGTTTTTAAAGACCTTTCTTTTGGTGTATATTTCGATGGGTTTTGGAAACATTTTAAAAATAATTACTTTTTTGTGCAAAATAAGCAAAGGGGTTAGTCCATTCATTTTCTCAAAAAGTCAATAACATTTAAATTGTCAAAACCAGCAAAAATTTTTATATTGGCGGAAAGGTCTATGAATTTCCAATTCAGAACTGAAAACCGCAACCACTTACGAGTTTCGATTGCGGAAATATCGCCATCGAAACATTTTTTTATAACAATTTTAATTAAATTGGGTTGAAATAAGGTAATATCAATTTGGATGAAGATATTTCGACAACCAGAGGTCGTAAAATTATTTGGTTTCCAGTTTTAGAAAGATCTTAAAAAACTAATACAGCCTTTTGAAATTTTTAACCATGTACGAGTCTCGATTGTAGAAATATCGCCATCCAAACATTTTTTTATAACAATTTTAATTAAATTGGGTTGAAATAAGGTAATATCACTTTGGATGAAGATATTTCGACAACCAGAGGTCGTAAAATTATTTGGTTTCCAGTTTTAGAAAGATCTTAAAAAACTAATACAGCCTTTTGAAATTTTTAACCATGTACGAGTCTCGATTGTAGAAATATCGCCATCCAAACATTTTTTTATAACAATTTTAATTAAATTGGGTTGAAATAAGGTAATATCACTTTGGATGAAGATATTTCGACAACCAGAGTGGTAAAATTATTTGGTTTCCAGTTTTAGAAAGATCTTAAAAAACTAATACAGCCTTTTGAAATTTTTAACCATGTACGAGTCTCGATTGTAGAAATATCGCCATCCAAACATTTTTTTATAACAATTTTAATTAAATTGGGTTGAAATAAGGTAATATCACTTTGGATGAAGATATTTCGACAACCAGAGGTGGTAAAATTATTTGGTTTCCAGTTTTAGAAAGATCTTAAAAAACTAATACAGCCTTTTGAAATGTTTAACCATGTACGAGTCTCGATTGTAGAAATATCGCCATCCAAACATTTTTTTATAACAATTTTAATTAAATTGGGTTGAAATAAGGTAATATCACTTTGGATGAAGATATTTCGACAACCAGAGGTGGTAAAATTATTTGGTTTCCAGTTTTAGAAAGATCTTAAAAAACTAATACAGCCTTTTGAAATTTTTAACCACGTACGAGTCTCGATTGCAGAAATATCGCCATCCAAAGTAATTTTTGGGCTGGTTTTTGTAATTGGGTCCTAAATATAACTTTGGATGTAAATATATTGAGAACCAGACCACGTAGAAGATTTTTGCTTACACGTACGAATACAGTTTTTAAAGACCTTTCTTTTGGTGTATA
This sequence comes from Epistrophe eligans, assembly GCA_951394125.1. Classification (NCBI taxonomy): domain Eukaryota; kingdom Metazoa; phylum Arthropoda; class Insecta; order Diptera; family Syrphidae; genus Epistrophe; species Epistrophe eligans. The sequence continues at coordinate 36,961,831 of OX596029.1, forward strand.
TTTCGATGGGTTTTGGAAACATTTTAAAAATAATTACTTTTTTGTGCAAAATAAGCAAAGGGGTTAGTCCATTCATTTTCTCAAAAAGTCAATAAAATTTAAATTGTCAAAACCAGCAAAAATTTTTATATTGGCGGAAAGGTCTATCAATTTCCAATTCAGAACTGAAAACCGCAACCACTTACGAGTTTCGATTGTGGAAATATCGCCATCCAAACATTTTTTTATAACAATTTTAATTAAATTAGGTTGAAATAAGGTAATATCACTTTGGATGACGATATTTCGACAACCAGAGGTGGTAAAATTATTTGGTTTTCAGTTTTAGAAAGATCTTAAAGAACTAATACAGCCTTTTGAAATTTTTAACCACGTACGAGTCTCGATTGCAGAAATATCGCCATCCAAAGTAATTTTTGGGCTGGTTTTTGTAATTGGGTCCTAAATATAACTTTGGATGTAAATATTTTGAGAACCAGACCACGTAGAAGATTTTTGCTTACACGTACGAATACAGTTTTTAAAGACCTTTCTTTTGGTGTATATTTCGATGGGTTTTGGAAACATTTTTAAAATAATTTCTTTTTTGTGCAAAATAAGCAAAGGGGTTAGTCCATTCATTTTCTCAAAAAGTCAATAAAATTTAAATTGTCAAAACCAGCAAAAATTTTTATATTGGCGGAAAGGTCTATCAATTTCCAATTCAGAACTGAAAACCGCAACCACTTACGAGTTTCGATTGCGGAAATATCGCCATCCAAACATTTTTTTATAACAATTTTAATTAAATTGGGTTGAAATAAGGTAATATCAATTTGGATGAAGATATTTCGACAACCAGAGGTCGTAAAATTATTTGGTTTCCAGTTTTAGAAAGATCTTAAAAAACTAATACAGCCTTTTGAAATTTTTAACCACGTACGAGTCTCGATTGCAGAAATATCGCCATCCAAAGTAATTTTTGGGCTGGTTTTTGTAATTGGGTCCTAAATATAACTTTGGATGTAAATATTTTGAGAACCAGACCACGTAGAAGATTTTTGCTTACACGTACGAATACAGTTTTTAAAGACCTTTCTTTTGGTGTATATTTCGATGGGTTTTGGAAACATTTTAAAAATAATTACTTTTTTGTGCAAAATAAGCAAAGGGGTTAGTCCATTCATTTTCTCAAAAAGTCAATAAAATTTAAATTGTCAAAACCAGCAAAAATTTTTATATTGGCGGAAAGGTCTATGAATTTCCAATTCAGAACTGAAAACCGCAACCACTTACGAGTTTCGATTGCGGAAATATCGCCATCCAAACATTTTTTTATAACAATTTTAATTAAATTGGGTTGAAATAAGGTAATATCAATTTGGATGAAGATATTTCGACAACCAGAGGTCGTAAAATTATTTGGTTTCCAGTTTTAGAAAGATCTTAAAAAACTAATACAGCCTTTTGAAATTTTTAACCACGTACGAGTCTCGATTGCAGAAATATCGCCATCCAAAGTAATTTTTGGGCTGGTTTTTGTAATTGGGTCCTAAATATAACTTTGGATGTAAATATTTTGAGAACCAGACCACGTAGAAGATTTTTGCTTACACGTACGAATACAGTTTTTAAAGACCTTTCTTTTGGTGTATATTTCGATGGGTTTTGGAAACATTTTAAAAATAATTACTTTTTTGTGCAAAATAAGCAAAGGGGTTAGTCCATTCATTTTCTCAAAAAGTCAATAAAATTTAAATTGTCAAAACCAGCAAAAATTTTTATATTGGCGGAAAGGTCTATGAATTTCCAATTCAGAACTGAAAACCGCAACCACTTACGAGTTTCGATTGCGGAAATATCGCCATCCAAACATTTTTTTATAACAATTTTAATTAAATTAGGTTGAAATAAGGTAATATCACTTTGGATGACGATATTTCGACAACCAGAGGTGGTAAAATTATTTGGTTTTCAGTTTTAGAAAGATCTTAAAAAACTAATAATAATACTAATAATTACTTTTTTGTGCAAAATAAGCAAAGGGGTTAGTCCATTCATTTTCTCAAAAAGTCAATAAAATTTAAATTGTCAAAACCAGCAAAAATTTTTATATTGGCGGAAAGGTCTATCAATTTCCAATTCAGAACTGAAAACCGCAACCACTTACGAGTTTCGATTGCGGAAATATCGCCATCCAAACATTTTTTTATAACAATTTTAATTAAATTGGGTTGAAATAAGGTAATATCAATTTGGATGAAGATATTTCGACAACCAGAGGTCGTAAAATTATTTGGTTTCCAGTTTTAGAAAGATCTTAAAAAACTAATACAGCCTTTTGAAATTTTTAACCACGTACGAGTCTCGATTGCAGAAATATCGCCATCCAAAGTAATTTTTGGGCTGGTTTTTGTAATTGGGTCCTAAATATAACTTTGGATGTAAATATTTTGAGAACCAGACCACGTAGAAGATTTTTGCTTACACGTACGAATACAGTTTTTAAAGACCTTTCTTTTGGTGTATATTTCGATGGGTTTTGGAAACATTTTAAAAATAATTACTTTTTTGTGCAAAATAAGCAAAGGGGTTAGTCCATTCATTTTCTCAAAAAGTCAATAAAATTTAAATTGTCAAAACCAGCAAAAATTTTTATATTGGCGGAAAGGTCTATGAATTTCCAATTCAGAACTGAAAACCGCAACCACTTACGAGTTTCGATTGCGGAAATATCGCCATCCAAACATTTTTTTATAACAATTTTAATTAAATTGGGTTGAAATAAGGTAATATCAATTTGGATGAAGATATTTCGACAACCAGAGGTCGTAAAATTATTTGGTTTCCAGTTTTAGAAAGATCTTAAAAAACTAATACAGCCTTTTGAAATTTTTAACCACGTACGAGTCTCGATTGCAGAAATATCGCCATCCAAAGTAATTTTTGGGCTGGTTTTTGTAATTGGGTCCTAAATATAACTTTGGATGTAAATATTTTGAGAACCAGACCACGTAGAAGATTTTTGCTTACACGTACGAATACAGTTTTTAAAGACCTTTCTTTTGGTGTATATTTCGATGGGTTTTGGAAACATTTTAAAAATAATTACTTTTTTGTGCAAAATAAGCAAAGGGGTTAGTCCATTCATTTTCTCAAAAAGTCAATAAAATTTAAATTGTCAAAACCAGCAAAAATTTTTATATTGGCGGAAAGGTCTATCAATTTCCAATTCAGAACTGAAAACCGCAACCACTTACGAGTTTCGATTGCGGAAATATCGCCATCCAAACATTTTTTTATAACAATTTTAATTAAATTGGGTTGAAATAAGGTAATATCACTTTGGATGAAGATATTTCGACAACCAGAGGTGGTAAAATTATTTGGTTTTCAGTTTTAGAAAGATCTTAAAAAACTAATACAGCCTTTTGAAATTTTTAACCACGTGCGAGTCTCGATTGCAGAAATATCGCCATCCAAACATTTTTTTATAACAATTTTAATTAAATTGGGTTGAAATAAGGTAATATCACTTTGGATGAAGATATTTCGACAACCAGAGGTGGTAAAATTATTTGGTTTCCAGTTTTAGAAAGATCTTAAAAAACTAATACAGCCTTTTGAAATTTTTAACCACGTACGAGTCTCGATTGCAGAAATATCGCCATCCAAAGTAATTTTTGGGCTGGTTTTTGTAATTGGGTCCTAAATATAACTTTGGATGTAAATATTTTGAGAACCAGACCACGTAGAAGATTTTTGCTTACACGTACGAATACAGTTTTTAAAGACCTTTCTTTTGGTGTATATTTCGATGGGTTTTGGAAACATTTTAAAAATAATTACTTTTTTGTGCAAAATAAGCAAAGGGGTTAGTCCATTCATTTTCTCAAAAAGTCAATAAAATTTAAATTGTCAAAACCAGCAAAAATTTTTATATTGGCGGAAAGGTCTATCAATTTCCAATTCAGAACTGAAAACCGCAACCACTTACGAGTTTCGATTGCGGAAATATCGCCATCCAAACATTTTTTTATAACAATTTTAATTAAATTGGGTTGAAATAAGGTAATATCACTTTGGATGAAGATATTTCGACAACCAGAGGTGGTAAAATTATTTGGTTTTCAGTTTTAGAAAGATCTTAAAAAACTAATACAGCCTTTTGAAATTTTTAACCACGTGCGAGTCTCGATTGCAGAAATATCGCCATCCAAAGTAATTTTTGGGCTGGTTTTTGTAATTGGGTCCTAAATATAACTTTGCATGTAAATATTTTGAGAACCAGACCACGTAGAAGATTTTTGCTTACACGTACGAATACAGTTTTTAAAGACCTTTCTTTTGGTGTATATTTCGATGGGTTTTGGAAACATTTTAAAAATAATTACTTTTCTGTGCAAAATAAGCAAAGGGGTTAGTCCATTCATTTTCTCAAAAAGTCAATAAAATTTAAATTGTCAAATCTAGCAAAAATTTTTATATTGGCGGAAAGGTCTATCAATTTCCAATTCAGAACTGACAACCGCAACCACTTACGAGTTTCGATTGCGGAAATATCGCCATCCAAACATTTTTTTATAACAATTTTAATTAAATTGGGTTGAAATAAGGTAATATCACTTTGGATGAAGATATTTCGACAACCAGAGGTGGTAAAATTATTTGGTTTCCAGTTTTAGAAAGATCTTAAAAAACTAATACAGCTTTTTGAAATTTTTAACCATGTACGAGTCTCGATTGTAGAAATATCGCCATCCAAACATTTCTTTTTAACAATTTTAATTGAATTGGGTTGAAAGAGGGTAATATCACTTTGGATGAAGATATTTCGACAACCAGAGGTGGTAAAATTCTTTGGTTTTCAATTTTAGAAAGATCTTAAAAAACTAATAGACCTTTTTGAAATTTTCAACTATCTATGAGTATCGATTGCAGAAATATCGCCATCCAAAGTAATTTTTGGGCTGGTTTTTGTAATTGGGTCCTAAATATAACTTTGCATGTAAATATTTTGAGAACCAGACCACGTAGAAGATTTTTGCTTACACGTACGAATACAGTTTTTAAAGACCTTTCTTTTGGTGTATATTTCGATGGGTTTTGGAAACATTTTAAAAATAATTACTTTTCTGTGCAAAATAAGCAAAGGGGTTAGTCCATTCATTTTCTCAAAAAGTCAATAAAATTTAAATTGTCAAATCTAGCAAAAATTTTTATATTGGCGGAAAGGTCTATCAATTTCCAATTCAGAACTGACAACCGCAACCACTTACGAGTTTCGATTGCGGAAATATCGCCATCCAAACATTTTTTTATAACAATTTTAATTAAATTGGGTTGAAATAAGGTAATATCACTTTGGATGAAGATATTTCGACAACCAGAGGTGGTAAAATTATTTGGTTTCCAGTTTTAGAAAGATCTTAAAAAACTAATACAGCTTTTTGAAATTTTTAACCATGTACGAGTCTCGATTGTAGAAATATCGCCATCCAAACATTTCTTTTTAACAATTTTAATTGAATTGGGTTGAAATAGGGTAATATCACTTTGGATGAAGATATTTCGACAACCAGAGGTGGTAAAATTCTTTGGTTTTCAGTTTTAGAAAGATCTTAAAAAACTAATAGACCTTTTTGAAATTTTCAACTATCTATGAGTATCGATTGCAGAAATATCGCCATCCAAACAAATTTTTGGGCTGGTTTTTGTAATTGGGTCCTAAATATAACTTTGGATGTAAATATTTTGAGAACCAGACCACGTAGAAGGTTTTTGCTTACACGTACGAATACAGTTTTTAAAGACCTTTCTTTTGGTGTATATTTCGATGGGTTTTGGAAACATTTTAAAAATAATTACTTTTTTGTGCAAAATAATCAAAGGGGTTAGTCCATTCATTTTCTCAAAAAGTCAATAAAATTTAAATTGTCAAATCTAGTAAAAAATTTTATATTGGCGGAAAGGTCTAGCAATTTCCAATTCAGAACTGAAAACCGCAACCACTTACGAGTTTCGATTGCGGAAATATCGCCATCCAAACATTTTTTTATAACAATTTTAATTAAATTGGGTTGAAATAAGGTAATATCACTTTGGATGAAGATATTTCGACAACCAGAGGTGGTAAAATTATTTGGTTTCCAGTTTTAGAAAGATCTTAAAAAACTAATACAGCTTTTTGAAATTTTTAACCATGTACGAGTCTCGATTGTAGAAATATCGCCATCCAAACATTTCTTTTTAACAATTTTAATTGAATTGGGTTGAAATAGGGTAATATCACTTTGGATGAAGATATTTCGACAACCAGAGGTGGTAAAATTCTTTGGTTTTCAGTTTTAGAAAGATCTTAAAAAACTAATAGACCTTTTTGAAATTTTCAACTATCTATGAGTATCGATTGCAGAAATATCGCCATCCAAACAAATTTTTGGGCTGGTTTTTGTAATTGGGTCCTAAATATAACTTTGGATGTAAATATTTTGAGAACCAGACCACGTAGAAGGTTTTTGCTTACACGTACGAATACAGTTTTTAAAGACCTTTCTTTTGGTGTATATTTCGATGGGTTTTGGAAACATTTTAAAAATAATTACTTTTTTGTGCAAAATAATCAAAGGGGTTAGTCCATTCATTTTCTCAAAAAGTCAATAAAATTTAAATTGTCAAATCTAGTAAAAATTTTTATATTGGCGGAAAGGTCTAGCAATTTCCAATTCAGAACTGAAAACCGCAACCACTTACGAGTTTCGATTGCGGAAATATCGCCATCCAAACATTTTTTTATAACAATTTTAATTAAATTGGGTTGAAATAAGGTAATATCACTTTGGATGAAGATATTTCGACAACCAGAGGTGGTAAAATTCTTTGGTTTTCAGTTTTAGAAAGATCTTAAAAAACTAATAGACCTTTTTGAAATTTTCAACTATCTATGAGTATCGATTGCAGAAATATCGCCATCCAAACAAATTTTTGGGCTGGTTTTTGTAATTGGGTCCTAAATATAACTTTGGATGTAAATATTTTGAGAACCAGAACACGTAGAAGGTTTTTGCTTACACGTACGAATACAGTTTTTAAAGACCTTTCTTTTGGTGTATATTTCGATGGGTTTTGGAAACATTTTAAAAATAATTACTTTTCTGTGCAAAATAAGCAAAGGGGTTAGTCCATTCATTTTCTCAAAAAGTCAATAAAATTTAAATTGTCAAATCTAGCAAAAATTTTTATATTGGCGGAAAGGTCTATCAATTTCCAATTCAGAACTGAAAACCGCAACCACTTACGAGTCTCGATTGTAGAAATATCGCCATCCAAACATTTCTTTTTAACAATTTTAATTGAATTGGGTTGAAATAGGGTAATATCACTTTGGATGAAGATATTTCGACAACCAGAGGTGGTAAAATTCTTTGGTTTTCAGTTTTAGAAAGATCTTAAAAAACTAATAGACCTTTTTGAAATTTTCAACTATCTATGAGTATCGATTGCAGAAATATCGCCATCCAAACAAATTTTTGGGCTGGTTTTTGTAATTGGGTCCTAAATATAACTTTGGATGTAAATATTTTGAGAACCAGACCACGTAGAAGATTTTTGCTTACACGTACGAATACAGTTTTTAAAGACCTTTCTTTTGGTGTATATTTCGATGGGTTTTGGAAACATTTTAGAAATAATTACTTTTTTGTGCAAAATAAGCAAAGGGGTTAGTCCATTCATTTTCTCAAAAAGTCAATAAAATTTAAATTGTCAAATCTAGCAAAAATTTTTATATTGGCGGAAAGGTCTATCAATTTCCAATTCAGAACTGACAACCGCAACCACTTACGAGTTTCGATTGCGGAAATATCGCCATCCAAACATTTTTTTATAACAATTTTAATTAAATTGGGTTGAAATAAGGTAATATCACTTTGGATGAAGATATTTGGACAACCAGAGGTCGTAAAATTATTTGGTTTCCAGTTTTAGAAAGATCTTAAAAAACTAATACAGCTTTTTGAAATTTTTAACCATGTACGAGTCTCGATTGTAGAAATATCGCCATCCAAACATTTCTTTTTAACAATTTTAATTGAATTGGGTTGAAATAGGGTAATATCACTTTGGATGAAGATATTTCGACAACCAGAGGTGGTAAAATTCTTTGGTTTTCAATTTTAGAAAGATCTTAAAAAACTAATAGACCTTTTTGAAATTTTCAACTATCTATGAGTATCGATTACAGAAATATCGCCATCCAAAGTAATTTTTGGGCTGGTTTTTGTAATTGGGTCCTAAATATAACTTTGCATGTAAATATTTTGAGAACCAGACCACGTAGAAGATTTTTGCTTACACGTACGAATACAGTTTTTAAAGACCTTTCTTTTGGTGTATATTTCGATGGGTTTTGGAAACATTTTAAAAATAATTACTTTTTTGTGCAAAATAAGCAAAGGGGTTAGTCCATTCATTTTCTCAAAAAGTCAATAAAATTTAAATTGTCAAAACTAGCAAAAATTTTTATATTGGCGGAAAGGTCTATCAATTTCCAATTCAGAACTGAAAACCGCAACCACTTACGAGTTTCGATTGCGGAAATATCGCCATCCAAACATTTTTTTATAACAATTTTAATTAAATTGGGTTGAAATAAGGTAATATCACTTTGGATGAAGATATTTCGACAACCAGAGGTCGTAAAATTATTTGGTTTCCAGTTTTAGAAAGATCTTAAAAAACTAATACAGTTTTTTGAAATTTTTAACCATGTACGAGTCTCGATTGTAGAAATATCGCCATCCAAACATTTCTTTTTAACAATTTTAATTGAATTGGGTTGAAATAGGGTAATATCACTTTGGATGAAGATATTTCGACAACCAGAGGTGGTAAAATTCTTTGGTTTTCAATTTTAGAAAGATCTTAAAAAACTAATAGACCTTTTTGAAATTTTCAACTATCTATGAGTATCGATTGCAGAAATATCGCCATCCAAAGTAATTTTTGGGCTGGTTTTTGTAATTGGGTCCTAAATATAACTTTGCATGTAAATATTTTGAGAACCAGACCACGTAGAAGATTTTTGCTTACACGTACAAATACAGTTTTTAAAGACCTTTCTTTTGGTATATATTTCGATGGGTTTTGGAAACATTTTAAAAATAATTACTTTTTTGTGCAAAATAAGCATTCATTTTCTCAAAAAGTCAATAAAATTTAAATTGTCAAAACTAGCAAAAATTTTTAAATTGGCGGAAAGGTCTATCAATTTCCAATTCAGAACTGAAAACCGCAACCACTTACGAGTTTCGATTGCGGAAATATCGCCATCCAAACATTTTTTTATAACAATTTAAATTAAATTGGGTTGAAATAAGGTAATATCACTTTGGATGAAGATATTTCGACAACCAGAGGTCGTAAAATTATTTGGTTTCCAGTTTTAGAAAGATCTTAAAAAACTAATACAGCCTTTTGAAATTTTTAACCATGTACGAGTCTCGATTGTAGAAATATCGCCATCCAAACATTTCTTTTTAACAATTTTAAATGAATTGGGTTGAAATAGGGTAATATCACTTTGGATGAAGATATTTCGACAACCAGAGGTGGTAAAATTCTTTAGTTTTCAATTTTAGAGAGATCTTAAAAAACTAATAGACCTTTTTGAAATTTTCAACTATCTATGAGTATCGATTGCAGAAATATCGCCATCCAAAGTAATTTTTGGGCTGGTTTTTGTAATTGGGTCCTAAATATAACTTTGCATGTAAATATTTTGAGAACCAGACCACGTAGAAGATTTTTGCTTACACGTACGAATACAGTTTTTAAAGACCTTTCTTTTGGTGTATATTTCGATGGGTTTTGGAAACATTTTAAAAATAATTACTTTTTTGTGCAAAATAAGCAAAGGGGTTAGTCCATTCATTTTCTCAAAAAGTCAATAAAATTTAAATTGTCAAAACCAGCAAAAATTTTTATATTGGCGGAAAGGTCTATGAATTTCCAATTCAGAACTGAAAACCGCAACCACTTACGAGTTTCGATTGCGGAAATATCGCCATCCAAACATTTTTTTATAACAATTTAAATTAAATTGGGTTGAAATAAGGTAATATCACTTTGGATGAAGATATTTCGACAACCAGAGGTCGTAAAATTATTTGGTTTTCAGTTTTAGAAAGATCTTAAAAAACTAATACAGCCTTTTGAAATTTTTAACCACGTACGAGTCTCGATTGTAGAAATATCGCCATCCAAACATTTCTTTTTAACAATTTTAATTGAATTGGGTTGAAATAGGGTAATATCACTTTGGATGAAGATATTTCGACAACCAGAGGTGGTAAAATTCTTTGGTTTTCAATTTTAGAAAGATCTTAAAAAACTAATAGACCTTTTTGAAATTTTCAACTATCTATGAGTATCGATTGCAGAAATATCGCCATCCAAAGTAATTTTTGGGCTGGTTTTTGTAATTGGGTCCTAAATATAACTTTGCATGTAAATATTTTGAGAACCAGACCACGTAGAAGATTTTTGCTTACACGTACGAATACAGTTTTTAAAGACCATTCTTTTGGTGTATATTTCGATGGGTTTTGGAAACATTTTAAAAATAATTACTTTTTTGTGCAAAATAAGCAAAGGGGTTAGTCCATTCATTTTCTCAAAAAGTCAATAAAATTTAAGTTGTCAAAACCAGCAAAAAATTTTATATTGGCGGAAAGGTCTATGAATTTCCAATTCAGAACTGAAAACCGCAACCACTTACGAGTTTCGATTGCGGAAATATCGCCATCCAAACATTTTTTTATAACAATTTTAATTAAATTGGGTTGAAATAAGGTAATATCACTTTGGATGAAGATATTTCGACAACCAGAGGTGGTAAAATTATTTGGTTTTCAGTTTTAGAAAGATCTTAAAAAACTAATACAGCCTTTTGAAATTTTTAACCATGTACGAGTCTCGATTGTAGAAATATCGCCATCCAAACATTTTTGTATAACAATTTTAATTAAATTGGGTTGAAATAAGGTAATATCACTTTGGATGAAGATATTTCGACAACCAGAGGTGGTAAAATTATTTGGTTTTCAGTTTTAGAAAGATCTTAAAAAACTAATACAGCCTTTTGAAATTTTTAACCACGTACGAGTCTCGATTGTAGAAATATCGCCATCCAAACATTTCTTTTTAACAATTTTAATTGAATTGGGTTGAAATAGGGTAATATCACTTTGGATGAAGGTATTTCGACAACCAGAGGTGGTAAAATTATTTGGTTTTCAGTTTTAGAAAGATCTTAAAAAACTAATACAGCCTTTTGAATTTTTAACCACGTACGAGTCTCGATTGCAGAAATATCGCCATCCAAAGTAATTTTTGGGCTGGTTTTTGTAATTGGGTCCTAAATATAACTTTGGATGTAAATATTTTGAGAACCAGACCACGTAGAAGATTTTTGCTTACACGTACGAATACAGTTTTTAAAGACCTTTCTTTTGGTGTATATTTCGATGGGTTTTGGAAACATTTTAAAAATAATTACTTTTTTGTGCAAAATAAGCAAAGGGGTTAGTCCATTCATTTTCTCAAAAAGTCAATAAAATTTAAGTTGTCAAAACCAGCAAAAAATTTTATATTGGCGGAAAGGTCTATGAATTTCCAATTCAGAACTGAAAACCGCAACCACTTACGAGTTTCGATTGCGGAAATATCGCCATCCAAACATTTTTTTATAACAATTTTAATTAAATTGGGTTGAAATAAGGTAATATCACTTTGGATGAAGATATTTCGACAACCAGAGGTCGTAAAATTATTTGGTTTCCAGTTTTAGAAAGATCTTAAAAAACTAATACAGCTTTTTGAAATTTTTAACCATGTACGAGTCTCGATTGTAGAAATATCGCCATCCAAACATTTCTTTTTAACAATTTTAATTGAATTGGGTTGAAATAGGGTAATATCACTTTGGATGAAGATATTTCGACAACCAGAGGTGGTAAAATTCTTTGGTTTTCAATTTTAGAAAGATCTTAAAAAACTAATAGACCTTTTTGAGATTTTCAACTATCTATGAGTATCGATTGCAGAAATATCGCCATCCAAAGTAATTTTTGGGCTGGTTTTTGTAATTGGGTCCTAAATATAACTTTGCATGTAAATATTTTGAGAACCAGACCACGTAGAAGATTTTTGCTTACACGTACGAATACAGTTTTTAAAGACCTTTCTTTTGGTGTATATTTCGATGGGTTTTGGAAACATTTTAAAAATAATTACTTTTTTGTGCAAAATAAGCAAAGGGTTAGTCCATTCATTTTCTCAAAAAGTCAATAAAATTTAAATTGTCAAAACTAGCAAAAATTTTTATATTGGCGGAAAGGTCTATCAATTTCCAATTCAGAACTGAAAACCGCAACCACTTACGAGTTTCGATTGCGGAAATATCGCCATCCAAACATTTTTTTATAACAATTTTAATTAAATTGGGTTGAAATAAGGTAATATCACTTTGGATGAAGATATTTCGACAACCAGAGGTCGTAAAATTATTTGGTTTCCAGTTTTAGAAAGATCTTAAAAAACTAATACAGCTTTTTGAAATTTTTAACCATGTACGAGTCTCGATTGTAGAAATATCGCCATCCAAACATTTCTTTTTAACAATTTTAATTGAATTGGGTTGAAATAGGGTAATATCACTTTGGATGAAGATATTTCGACAACCAGAGGTGGTAAAATTCTTTGGTTTTCAATTTTAGAAAGATCTTAAAAAACTAATAGACCTTTTTGAAATTTTCAACTATCTATGAGTATCGATTGCAGAAATATCGCCATCCAAAGTAATTTTTGGGCTGGTTTTTGTAATTGGGTCCTAAATATAACTTTGCATGTAAATATTTTGAGAACCAGACCACGTAGAAGATTTTTGCTTACACGTACAAATACAGTTTTTAAAGACCTTTCTTTTGGTATATATTTCGATGGGTTTTGGAAACATTTTAAAAATAATTACTTTTTTGTGCAAAATAAGCAAAGGGGTTAGTCCATTCATTTTCTCAAAAAGTCAATAAAATTTAAATTGTCAAAACCAGCAAAAATTTTTATATTGGCGGAAAGGTCTATGAATTTCCAATTCAGAACTGAAAACCGCAACCACTTACGAGTTTCGATTGCGGAAATATCGCCATCCAAACATTTTTTTATAACAATTTTAATTAAATTGGGTTGAAATAAGGTAATATCACTTTGGATGAAGATATTTCGACAACCAGAGGTGGTAAAATTATTTGGTTTTCAGTTTTAGAAAGATCTTAAAAAACTAATACAGCCTCTTGAAATTTTTAACCACGTACGAGTCTCGATTGTAGAAATATCGCCATCCAAACATTTCTTTTTAACAATTTTAATTGAATTGGGTTGAAATAGGGTAATATCACTTTGGATGAAGGTATTTCGACAACCAGAGGTGGTAAAATTATTTGGTTTTCAGTTTTAGAAAGATCTTAAAAAACTAATACAGCCTTTTGAAATTTTTAACCATGTACGAGTCTCGATTGTAGAAATATCGCCATCCAAACATTTTTGTATAACAATTTTAATTAAATTGGGTTGAAATAAGGTAATATCACTTTGGATGAAGATATTTCGACAACCAGAGGTGGTAAAATTATTTGGTTTTCAGTTTTAGAAAGATCTTAAAAAACTAATACAGCCTCTTGAAATTTTTAACCACGTACGAGTCTCGATTGTAGAAATATCGCCATCCAAACATTTCTTTTTAACAATTTTAATTGAATTGGGTTGAAATAGGGTAATATCACTTTGGATGAAGGTATTTCGACAACCAGAGGTGGTAAAATTATTTGGTTTTCAGTTTTAGAAAGATCTTAAAAAACTAATACAGCCTTTTGAAATTTTTAACCACGTACGAGTCTCGATTGCAGAAATATCGCCATCCAAAGTAATTTTTGGGCTGGTTTTTGTAATTGGGTCCTAAATATAACTTTGGATGTAAATATTTTGAGAACCAGACCACGTAGAAGATTTTTGCTTACACGTACGAATACAGTTTTTAAAGACCTTTCTTTTGGTGTATATTTCGATGGGTTTTGGAAACATTTTAAAAATAATTACTTTTTTGTGCAAAATAAGCAAAGGGGTTAGTCCATTCATTTTCTCAAAAAGTCAATAAAATTTAAGTTGTCAAAACCAGCAAAAAATTTTATATTGGCGGAAAGGTCTATGAATTTCCAATTCAGAACTGAAAACCGCAACCACTTACGAGTTTCGATTGCGGAAATATCGCCATTCAAACAATTTTTTATAACAATTTTAATTAAATTGGGTTGAAATAAGGTAATATCACTTTGGATGAAGATATTTCGACAACCAGAGGTGGTAAAATTATTTGGTTTTCAGTTTTAGAAAGATCTTAAAAAACTAATACAGCTTTTTGAAATTTTTAACCATGTACGAGTCTCGATTGTAGAAATATCGCCATCCAAACATTTTTGTATAACAATTTTAATTAAATTGGGTTGAAATAAGGTAATATCACTTTGGATGAAGATATTTCGACAACCAGAGGTGGTAAAATTATTTGGTTTTCAGTTTTAGAAAGATCTTAAAAAACTAATACAGCCATTTGAAATTTTTAACCACGTACGAGTCTCGATTGTAGAAATATCGCCATCCAAACATTTCTTTTTAACAATTTTAATTGAATTGGGTTGAAATAGGGTAATATCACTTTGGATGAAGGTATTTCGACAACCAGAGGTGGTAAAATTATTTGGTTTTCAGTTCTAGAAAGATCTTAAAAAACTAATACAGCCTTTTGAAATTTTTAACCACGTACGAGTCTCGATTGCAGAAATATCGCCATCCAAAGTAATTTTTGGGCTGGTTTTTGTAATTGGGTCCTAAATATAACTTTGGATGTAAATATTTTGAGAACCAGACCACGTAGAAGATTTTTGCTTATACGTACGAATACAGTTTTTAAAGACCTTTCTTTTGGTGTATATTTCGATGGGTTTTGGAAACATTTTAAAAATAATTACTTTTTTGTGCAAAATAAGCAAAGGGGTTAGTCCATTCATTTTCTCAAAAAGTCAATAAAATTTAAATTGTCAAAACCAGCAAAAATTTTTATATTGGCGGAAAGGTCTATCAATTTCCAATTCAGAACTAAAAACCGCAACCACTTACGAGTTTCGATTGCGGAAATATCGCCATCCAAACATTTTTTTATAACAATTTTAATTAAATTAGGTTGAAATAAGGTAATATCACTTTGGATGACGATATTTCGACAACCAGAGGTGGTAAAATTCTTTGGTTTTCAATTTTAGAAAGATCTTAAAAAACTAATACAGCCTTTTGAAATTTTTAACCACGTACGAGTCTCGATTGTAGAAATATCGCCATCCAAACATTTCTTTTTAACAATTTTAATTGAATTGGGTTGAAATAGGGTAATATCACTTTGGATGAAGGTATTTCGACAACCAGAGGTGGTAAAATTATTTGGTTTTCAGTTCTAGAAAGATCTTAAAAAACTAATACAGCCTTTTGAAATTTTTAACCACGTACGAGTCTCGATTGCAGAAATATCGCCATCCAAAGTAATTTTTGGGCTGGTTTTTGTAATTGGGTCCTAAATATAACTTTGGATGTAAATATTTTGAGAACCAGACCACGTAGAAGATTTTTGCTTATACGTACGAATACAGTTTTTAAAGACCTTTCTTTTGGTGTATATTTCGATGGGTTTTGGAAACATTTTAAAAATAATTACTTTTTTGTGCAAAATAAGCAAAGGGGTTAGTCCATTCATTTTCTCAAAAAGTCAATAAAATTTAAATTGTCAAAACCAGCAAAAATTTTTATATTGGCGGAAAGGTCTATCAATTTCCAATTCAGAACTAAAAACCGCAACCACTTACGAGTTTCGATTGCGGAAATATCGCCATCCAAACATTTTTTTATAACAATTTTAATTAAATTAGGTTGAAATAAGGTAATATCACTTTGGATGACGATATTTCGACAACCAGAGGTGGTAAAATTATTTGGTTTTCAGTTTTAGAAAGATCTTAAAAAACTAATACAGCCATTTGAAATTTTTAACCATGTACGATTCTCGATTGTAGAAATATCGCCATCCAAACATTTTTGTATAACAATTTTAATTAAATTGGGTTGAAATAAGGTAATATCACTTTGGATGAAGATATTTCGACAACCAGAGGTGGTAAAATTATTTGGTTTTCAGTTTTAGAAAGATCTTAAAAAACTAATACAGCCTTTTGAAATTTTTAACCACGTACGAGTCTCGATTGTAGAAATATCGCCATCCAAACATTTCTTTTTAACAATTTTAATTGAATTGGGTTGAAATAGGGTAATATCACTTTGGATGAAGGTATTTCGACAACCAGAGGTGGTAAAATTATTTGGTTTTCAGTTCTAGAAAGATCTTAAAAAACTAATACAGCCTTTTGAAATTTTTAACCACGTACGAGTCTCGATTGCAGAAATATCGCCATCCAAAGTAATTTTTGGGCTGGTTTTTGTAATTGGGTCCTAAATATAACTTTGGATGTAAATATTTTGAGAACCAGACCACGTAGAAGATTTTTGCTTACACGTACGAATACAGTTTTTAAAGACCTTTCTTTTGGTGTATATTTCGATGGGTTTTGGAAACATTTTAAAAATAATTACTTTTTTGTGCAAAATAAGCAAAGGGGTTAGTCCATTCATTTTCTCAAAAAGTCAATAAAATTTAAATTGTCAAAACTAGCAAAAATTTTTAAATTGGCGGAAAGGTCTATCAATTTCCAATTCAGAACTGAAAACCGCAACCACTTACGAGTTTCGATTGCGGAAATATCGCCATTCAAACAATTTTTTATAACAATTTTAATTAAATTGGGTTGAAATAAGGTAATATCACTTTGAATGAAGATATTTCGACAACCAGAGGTGGTAAAATTATTTGGTTTTCAGTTTTAGAAAGATCTTAAAAAACTAATACAGCCTTTTGAAATTTTTAACCACGTACGAGTCTCGATTGCAGAAATATCGCCATCCAAAGTAATTTTTGGGCTGGTTTTTGTAATTGGGTCCTAAATATAACTTTGGATGTAAATATTTTGAGAACCAGACCACGTAGAAGATTTTTGCTTACACGTACGAATACAGTTTTTAAAGACCTTTCTTTTGGTGTATATTTCGATGGGTTTTGGAAACATTTTAAAAATAATTACTTTTTTGTGCAAAATAAGCAAAGGGGTTAGTCCATTCATTTTCTCAAAAAGTCAATAAAATTTAAGTTGTCAAAACCAGCAAAAAATTTTATATTGGCGGAAAGGTCTATGAATTTCCAATTCAGAACTGAAAACCGCAACCACTTACGAGTTTCGATTGCGGAAATATCGCCATCCAAACATTTTTTTATAACAATTTTAATTAAATTGGGTTGAAATAAGGTAATATCACTTTGGATGAAGATATTTCGACAACCAGAGGTGGTAAAATTATTTGGTTTTCAGTTTTAGAAAGATCTTAAAAAACTAATACAGCCTTTTGAAATTTTTAACCATGTACGAGTCTCGATTGTAGAAATATCGCCATCCAAACATTTTTGTATAACAATTTTAATTAAATTGGGTTGAAATAAGGTAATATCACTTTGGATGAAGATATTTCGACAACCAGAGGTGGTAAAATTCTTTGGTTTTCAATTTTAGAAAGATCTTAAAAAACTAATACAGCCTCTTGAAATTTTTAACCATGTACGGGTCTCGATTGTAGAAATATCGCCATCCAAACATTTTTTTATAACAATTTTAATTAAATTGGGTTGAAATAAGGTAATATCACTTTGGATGAAGGTATTTCGACAACCAGAGGTGGTAAAATTATTTGGTTTTCAGTTTTAGAAAGATCTTAAAAAACTAATACAGCCTTTTGAAATTTTTAACCACGTACGAGTCTCGATTGTAGAAATATCGCCATCCAAACATTTCTTTTTAACAATTTTAATTGAATTGGGTTGAAATAGGGTAATATCACTTTGGATAAAGGTATTTCGACAACCAGAGGTGGTAAAATTATTTGGTTTTCAGTTCTAGAAAGATCTTAAAAAACTAATACAGCCTTTTGAAATTTTTAACCACGTACGAGTCTCGATTGCAGAAATATCGCCATCCAATGTAATTTTTGGGCTGGTTTTTGTAATTGGGTCCTAAATATAACTTTGGATGTAAATATTTTGAGAACCAGACCACGTAGAAGATTTTTGCTTATACGTACGAATACAGTTTTTAAAGACCTTTCTTTTGGTGTATATTTCGATGGGTTTTGGAAACATTTTAAAAATAATTACTTTTTTGTGCAAAATAAGCAAAGGGGTTAGTCCATTCATTTTCTCAAAAAGTCAATAAAATTTAAATTGTCAAAACCAGCAAAAATTTTTATATTGGCGGAAAGGTCTATCAATTTCCAATTCAGAACTAAAAACCGCAACCACTTACGAGTTTCGATTGCGGAAATATCGCCATCCAAACATTTTTTTATAACAATTTTAATTAAATTAGGTTGAAATAAGGTAATATCACTTTGGATGACGATATTTCGACAACCAGAGGTGGTAAAATTCTTTGGTTTTCAATTTTAGAAAGATCTTAAAAAACTAATACAGCCTTTTGAAATTTTTAACCATGTACGAGTCTCGATTGTAGAAATATCGCCATTCAAACATTTTTGTATAACAATTTTAATTAAATTGGGTTGAAATAAGGTAATATCACTTTGGATGAAGATATTTCGACAACCAGAGGTGGTAAAATTCTTTGGTTTTCAATTTTAGAAAGATCTTAAAAAACTAATAGACCTTTTTGAAATTTTCAACTATCTATGAGTATCGATTGCAGAAATATCGCCATCCAAAGTAATTTTTGGGCTGGTTTTTGTAATTGGGTCCTAAATATAACTTTGCATGTAAATATTTTGAGAACCAGACCACGTAGAAGATTTTTGCTTACACGTACAAATACAGTTTTTAAAGACCTTTCTTTTGGTATATATTTCGATGGGTTTTGGAAACATTTTAAAAATAATTACTTTTTTGTGCAAAATAAGCAAAGGGGTTAGTCCATTCATTTTCTCAAAAAGTCAATAAAATTTAAATTGTCAAAACCAGCAAAAATTTTTATATTGGCGGAAAGGTCTATGAATTTCCAATTCAGAACTGAAAACCGCAACCACTTACGAGTTTCGATTGCGGAAATATCGCCATCCAAACATTTTTTTATAACAATTTTAATTAAATTGGGTTGAAATAAGGTAATATCACTTTGGATGAAGATATTTCGACAACCAGAGGTGGTAAAATTATTTGGTTTTCAGTTTTAGAAAGATCTTAAAAAACTAATACAGCCTCTTGAAATTTTTAACCACGTACGAGTCTCGATTGTAGAAATATCGCCATCCAAACATTTCTTTTTAACAATTTTAATTGAATTGGGTTGAAATAGGGTAATATCACTTTGGATGAAGGTATTTCGACAACCAGAGGTGGTAAAATTATTTGGTTTTCAGTTTTAGAAAGATCTTAAAAAACTAATACAGCCTTTTGAAATTTTTAACCATGTACGAGTCTCGATTGTAGAAATATCGCCATCCAAACATTTTTGTATAACAATTTTAATTAAATTGGGTTGAAATAAGGTAATATCACTTTGGATGAAGATATTTCGACAACCAGAGGTGGTAAAATTATTTGGTTTTCAGTTTTAGAAAGATCTTAAAAAACTAATACAGCCTCTTGAAATTTTTAACCACGTACGAGTCTCGATTGTAGAAATATCGCCATCCAAACATTTCTTTTTAACAATTTTAATTGAATTGGGTTGAAATAGGGTAATATCACTTTGGATGAAGGTATTTCGACAACCAGAGGTGGTAAAATTATTTGGTTTTCAGTTTTAGAAAGATCTTAAAAAACTAATACAGCCTTTTGAAATTTTTAACCACGTACGAGTCTCGATTGCAGAAATATCGCCATCCAAAGTAATTTTTGGGCTGGTTTTTGTAATTGGGTCCTAAATATAACTTTGGATGTAAATATTTTGAGAACCAGACCACGTAGAAGATTTTTGCTTACACGTACGAATACAGTTTTTAAAGACCTTTCTTTTGGTGTATATTTCGATGGGTTTTGGAAACATTTTAAAAATAATTACTTTTTTGTGCAAAATAAGCAAAGGGGTTAGTCCATTCATTTTCTCAAAAAGTCAATAAAATTTAAGTTGTCAAAACCAGCAAAAAATTTTATATTGGCGGAAAGGTCTATGAATTTCCAATTCAGAACTGAAAACCGCAACCACTTACGAGTTTCGATTGCGGAAATATCGCCATTCAAACAATTTTTTATAACAATTTTAATTAAATTGGGTTGAAATAAGGTAATATCACTTTGGATGAAGATATTTCGACAACCAGAGGTGGTAAAATTATTTGGTTTTCAGTTTTAGAAAGATCTTAAAAAACTAATACAGCTTTTTGAAATTTTTAACCATGTACGAGTCTCGATTGTAGAAATATCGCCATCCAAACATTTTTGTATAACAATTTTAATTAAATTGGGTTGAAATAAGGTAATATCACTTTGGATGAAGATATTTCGACAACCAGAGGTGGTAAAATTATTTGGTTTTCAGTTTTAGAAAGATCTTAAAAAACTAATACAGCCATTTGAAATTTTTAACCACGTACGAGTCTCGATTGTAGAAATATCGCCATCCAAACATTTCTTTTTAACAATTTTAATTGAATTGGGTTGAAATAGGGTAATATCACTTTGGATGAAGGTATTTCGACAACCAGAGGTGGTAAAATTATTTGGTTTTCAGTTCTAGAAAGATCTTAAAAAACTAATACAGCCTTTTGAAATTTTTAACCACGTACGAGTCTCGATTGCAGAAATATCGCCATCCAAAGTAATTTTTGGGCTGGTTTTTGTAATTGGGTCCTAAATATAACTTTGGATGTAAATATTTTGAGAACCAGACCACGTAGAAGATTTTTGCTTATACGTACGAATACAGTTTTTAAAGACCTTTCTTTTGGTGTATATTTCGATGGGTTTTGGAAACATTTTAAAAATAATTACTTTTTTGTGCAAAATAAGCAAAGGGGTTAGTCCATTCATTTTCTCAAAAAGTCAATAAAATTTAAATTGTCAAAACCAGCAAAAATTTTTATATTGGCGGAAAGGTCTATCAATTTCCAATTCAGAACTAAAAACCGCAACCACTTACGAGTTTCGATTGCGGAAATATCGCCATCCAAACATTTTTTTATAACAATTTTAATTAAATTAGGTTGAAATAAGGTAATATCACTTTGGATGACGATATTTCGACAACCAGAGGTGGTAAAATTCTTTGGTTTTCAATTTTAGAAAGATCTTAAAAAACTAATACAGCCTTTTGAAATTTTTAACCACGTACGAGTCTCGATTGTAGAAATATCGCCATCCAAACATTTCTTTTTAACAATTTTAATTGAATTGGGTTGAAATAGGGTAATATCACTTTGGATGAAGGTATTTCGACAACCAGAGGTGGTAAAATTATTTGGTTTTCAGTTCTAGAAAGATCTTAAAAAACTAATACAGCCTTTTGAAATTTTTAACCACGTACGAGTCTCGATTGCAGAAATATCGCCATCCAAAGTAATTTTTGGGCTGGTTTTTGTAATTGGGTCCTAAATATAACTTTGGATGTAAATATTTTGAGAACCAGACCACGTAGAAGATTTTTGCTTATACGTACGAATACAGTTTTTAAAGACCTTTCTTTTGGTGTATATTTCGATGGGTTTTGGAAACATTTTAAAAATAATTACTTTTTTGTGCAAAATAAGCAAAGGGGTTAGTCCATTCATTTTCTCAAAAAGTCAATAAAATTTAAATTGTCAAAACCAGCAAAAATTTTTATATTGGCGGAAAGGTCTATCAATTTCCAATTCAGAACTAAAAACCGCAACCACTTACGAGTTTCGATTGCGGAAATATCGCCATCCAAACATTTTTTTATAACAATTTTAATTAAATTAGGTTGAAATAAGGTAATATCACTTTGGATGACGATATTTCGACAACCAGAGGTGGTAAAATTATTTGGTTTTCAGTTTTAGAAAGATCTTAAAAAACTAATACAGCCATTTGAAATTTTTAACCATGTACGATTCTCGATTGTAGAAATATCGCCATCCAAACATTTTTGTATAACAATTTTAATTAAATTGGGTTGAAATAAGGTAATATCACTTTGGATGAAGATATTTCGACAACCAGAGGTGGTAAAATTATTTGGTTTTCAGTTTTAGAAAGATCTTAAAAAACTAATACAGCCTTTTGAAATTTTTAACCACGTACGAGTCTCGATTGTAGAAATATCGCCATCCAAACATTTCTTTTTAACAATTTTAATTGAATTGGGTTGAAATAGGGTAATATCACTTTGGATGAAGGTATTTCGACAACCAGAGGTGGTAAAATTATTTGGTTTTCAGTTCTAGAAAGATCTTAAAAAACTAATACAGCCTTTTGAAATTTTTAACCACGTACGAGTCTCGATTGCAGAAATATCGCCATCCAAAGTAATTTTTGGGCTGGTTTTTGTAATTGGGTCCTAAATATAACTTTGGATGTAAATATTTTGAGAACCAGACCACGTAGAAGATTTTTGCTTACACGTACGAATACAGTTTTTAAAGACCTTTCTTTTGGTGTATATTTCGATGGGTTTTGGAAACATTTTAAAAATAATTACTTTTTTGTGCAAAATAAGCAAAGGGGTTAGTCCATTCATTTTCTCAAAAAGTCAATAAAATTTAAATTGTCAAAACTAGCAAAAATTTTTAAATTGGCGGAAAGGTCTATCAATTTCCAATTCAGAACTGAAAACCGCAACCACTTACGAGTTTCGATTGCGGAAATATCGCCATTCAAACAATTTTTTATAACAATTTTAATTAAATTGGGTTGAAATAAGGTAATATCACTTTGAATGAAGATATTTCGACAACCAGAGGTGGTAAAATTATTTGGTTTTCAGTTTTAGAAAGATCTTAAAAAACTAATACAGCCTTTTGAAATTTTTAACCACGTACGAGTCTCGATTGCAGAAATATCGCCATCCAAAGTAATTTTTGGGCTGGTTTTTGTAATTGGGTCCTAAATATAACTTTGGATGTAAATATTTTGAGAACCAGACCACGTAGAAGATTTTTGCTTACACGTACGAATACAGTTTTTAAAGACCTTTCTTTTGGTGTATATTTCGATGGGTTTTGGAAACATTTTAAAAATAATTACTTTTTTGTGCAAAATAAGCAAAGGGGTTAGTCCATTCATTTTCTCAAAAAGTCAATAAAATTTAAGTTGTCAAAACCAGCAAAAAATTTTATATTGGCGGAAAGGTCTATGAATTTCCAATTCAGAACTGAAAACCGCAACCACTTACGAGTTTCGATTGCGGAAATATCGCCATCCAAACATTTTTTTATAACAATTTTAATTAAATTGGGTTGAAATAAGGTAATATCACTTTGGATGAAGATATTTCGACAACCAGAGGTGGTAAAATTATTTGGTTTTCAGTTTTAGAAAGATCTTAAAAAACTAATACAGCCTTTTGAAATTTTTAACCATGTACGAGTCTCGATTGTAGAAATATCGCCATCCAAACATTTTTGTATAACAATTTTAATTAAATTGGGTTGAAATAAGGTAATATCACTTTGGATGAAGATATTTCGACAACCAGAGGTGGTAAAATTCTTTGGTTTTCAATTTTAGAAAGATCTTAAAAAACTAATACAGCCTCTTGAAATTTTTAACCATGTACGGGTCTCGATTGTAGAAATATCGCCATCCAAACATTTTTTTATAACAATTTTAATTAAATTGGGTTGAAATAAGGTAATATCACTTTGGATGAAGGTATTTCGACAACCAGAGGTGGTAAAATTATTTGGTTTTCAGTTTTAGAAAGATCTTAAAAAACTAATACAGCCTTTTGAAATTTTTAACCACGTACGAGTCTCGATTGTAGAAATATCGCCATCCAAACATTTCTTTTTAACAATTTTAATTGAATTGGGTTGAAATAGGGTAATATCACTTTGGATAAAGGTATTTCGACAACCAGAGGTGGTAAAATTATTTGGTTTTCAGTTCTAGAAAGATCTTAAAAAACTAATACAGCCTTTTGAAATTTTTAACCACGTACGAGTCTCGATTGCAGAAATATCGCCATCCAATGTAATTTTTGGGCTGGTTTTTGTAATTGGGTCCTAAATATAACTTTGGATGTAAATATTTTGAGAACCAGACCACGTAGAAGATTTTTGCTTATACGTACGAATACAGTTTTTAAAGACCTTTCTTTTGGTGTATATTTCGATGGGTTTTGGAAACATTTTAAAAATAATTACTTTTTTGTGCAAAATAAGCAAAGGGGTTAGTCCATTCATTTTCTCAAAAAGTCAATAAAATTTAAATTGTCAAAACCAGCAAAAATTTTTATATTGGCGGAAAGGTCTATCAATTTCCAATTCAGAACTAAAAACCGCAACCACTTACGAGTTTCGATTGCGGAAATATCGCCATCCAAACATTTTTTTATAACAATTTTAATTAAATTAGGTTGAAATAAGGTAATATCACTTTGGATGACGATATTTCGACAACCAGAGGTGGTAAAATTCTTTGGTTTTCAATTTTAGAAAGATCTTAAAAAACTAATACAGCCTTTTGAAATTTTTAACCATGTACGAGTCTCGATTGTAGAAATATCGCCATTCAAACATTTTTGTATAACAATTTTAATTAAATTGGGTTGAAATAAGGTAATATCACTTTGGATGAAGATATTTCGACAACCAGAGGTGGTAAAATTCTTTGGTTTTCAATTTTAGAAAGATCTTAAAAAACTAATACAGCCTCTTGAAATTTTTAACCATGTACGGGTCTCGATTGTAGAAATATCGCCATCCAAACATTTCTTTTTAACAATTTTAATTGAATTGGGTTGAAATAGGGTAATATCACTTTGGATGAAGGTATTTCGACAACCAGAGGTGGTAAAATTATTTGGTTTTCAGTTTTAGAAAGATCTTAAAAAACTCATACAGCCTTTTGAAATTTTTAACCACGTACGAGTCTCGATTGCAGAAATATCGCCATCCAAAGTAATTTTTGGGCTGGTTTTTGTAATTGGGTCCTAAATATAACTTTGGATGTAAATATTTTGAGAACCAGACCACGTAGAAGATTTTTGCTTACACGTACGAATACAGTTTTTAAAGACCTTTCTTTTGGTGTATATTTCGATGGGTTTTGGAAACATTTTAAAAATAATTACTTTTTTGTGCAAAATAAGCAAAGGGGTTAGTCCATTCATTTTCTCAAAAAGTCAATAAAATTTAAATTGTCAAATCTAGTAAAAATTTTTATATTGGCGGAAAGGTCTATCAATTTCCAATTCAGAACTGAAAACCGCAACCACTTACGAGTTTCGATTGCGGAAATATCGCCATCCAAACATTTTTTTATAACAATTTTAATTAAATTGGGTTGAAATAAGGTAATATCATTTTGGATGAAGATATTTCGACAACCAGAGGTGGTAAAATTATTTGGTTTCCAGTTTTAGAAAGATCTTAAAAAACTAATACAGCTTTTTGTAATTTTTAACCAAGTACAAGTCTTGATTGTAGAAATATCGCCATCCAAACATTTCTTTTTAACAATTTTAATTGAATTGGGTTGAAATAGGGTAATATCACTTTGGATGAAGATATTTCGACAACCAGAGGTGGTAAAATTATTTGGTTTCCAGTTTTAGAAAGATCTTAAAAAACTAATACATCTTTTTGAAATTTTTAACCAAGTACGAGTCTCGATTGTAGAAATATCGCCATCCAAACATTTCTTTTTAACAATTTTAATTGAATTGGGTTGAAATAGGGTAATATCACTTTGGATGAAGATATTTCGACAACCAGAGGTGGTAAAATTATTTGGTTTCCAGTTTTAGAAAGATCTTAAAAAACTAATACAGCTTTTTGAAATGTTTAACCATGTACGAGTCTCGATTGTAGAAATATCGCCATCCAAACATTTCTTTTTAACAATTTTAATTGAATTGGGTTGAAATAGGGTAATATCACTTTGGATGAAGATATTTCGACAACCAGAGGTGGTAAAATTATTTGGTTTCCAGTTTTAGAAAGATCTTAAAAAACTAATACAGCTTTTTGAAATGTTTAACCATGTACGAGTCTCGATTGTAGAAATATCGCCATCCAAACATTTCTTTTTAACAATTTTATTTGAATTGGGTTGAAATAAGGTAATATCACTTTGGATGAAGATATTTCGACAACCAGAGGTGGTAAAATTCTTTGGTTTTCAGTTTTAGAAAGATCTTAAAAAACTAATAGACCTTTTTGAAATTTTCAACTATTTATGAGTATCGATTGCAGAAATATCGCCATCCAAACATTTCTTTTTAACAATTTTAATTGAATTGGGTTGAAATAAGGTAATATCACTTTGGATGAAGATATTTCGACAACAAGAGCTGGTAAAATTATTTGGTTTCCAGTTTTAGAAAGATCTTAAAAAACTAATACAGCTTTTTGAAATTTTTAACCAAGTACGAGTCTCGATTGTAGAAATATCGCCATCCAAACATTTCTTTTTAACAATTTTAATTGAATTGGGTTGAAATAGGGTAATATCACTTTGAATGAAGATATTTCGACAACCAGAGGTGGTAAAATTCTTTGGTTTTCAGTTTTAGAAAGATCTTAAAAAACTAATAGACCTTTTTGAAATTTTCAACTATTTATGAGTATCGATTGCAGAAATATCGCCATCCAAACATTTCTTTTTAACAATTTTAATTGAATTGGGTTGAAATAGGGTAATATCACTTTGGATGAAGATATTTCGACAACCAGAGGTGGTAAAATTCTTTGGTTTTCAGTTTTAGAAAGATCTTAAAAAACTAATAGACCTTTTTGAAATTTTCAACTATTTATGAGTATCGATTGCAGAAATATCGCCATCCAAACATTTCTTTTTAACAATTTTAATTGAATTGGGTTGAAATAAGGTAATATCACTTTGGATGAAGATATTTCGACAACAAGAGCTGGTAAAATTATTTGGTTTCCAGTTTTAGAAAGATCTTAAAAAACTAATACAGCTTTTTGAAATTTTTAACCAAGTACGAGTCTCGATTGTAGAAATATCGCCATCCAAACATTTCTTTTTAACAATTTTAATTGAATTGGGTTGAAATAGGGTAATATCACTTTGGATGAAGATATTTCGACAACCAGAGGTGGTAAAATTCTTTGGTTTTCAGTTTTAGAAAGATCTTAAAAAACTAATAGACCTTTTTGAAATTTTCAACTATTTATGAGTATCGATTGCAGAAATATCGCCATCCAAACATTTCTTTTTAACAATTTTAATTGAATTGGGTTGAAATAGGGTAATATCACTTTGGATGAAGATATTTCGACAACCAGAGGTGGTAAAATTATTTGGTTTCCAGTTTTAGAAAGATCTTAAAAAACTAATACAGCTTTTTGAAATGTTTAACCATGTACGAGTCTCGATTGTAGAAATATCGCCATCCAAACATTTCTTTTTAACAATTTTAATTGAATTGGGTTGAAATAGGGTAATATCACTTTGGATGAAGATATTTCGACAACCAGAGGTGGTAAAATTATTTGGTTTCCAGTTTTAGAAAGATCTTAAAAAACTAATACAGCTTTTTGAAATGTTTAACCATGTACGAGTCTCGATTGTAGAAATATCGCCATCCAAACATTTCTTTTTAACAATTTTAATTGAATTGGGTTGAAATAGGGTAATATCACTTTGGATGAAGATATTTCGACAACCAGAGGTGGTAAAATTATTTGGTTTCCAGTTTTAGAAAGATCTTAAAAAACTAATACAGCTTTTTGAAATGTTTAACCATGTACGAGTCTCGATTGTAGAAATATCGCCATCCAAACATTTCTTTTTAACAATTTTAATTGAATTGGGTTGAAATAGGGTAATATCACTTTGGATGAAGATATTTCGACAACCAGAGGTGGTAAAATTATTTGGTTTCCAGTTTTAGAAAGATCTTAAAAAACTAATACAGCTTTTTGAAATGTTTAACCATGTACGAGTCTCGATTGTAGAAATATCGCCATCCAAACATTTCTTTTTAACAATTTTAATTGAATTGGGTTGAAATAGGGTAATATCACTTTGGATGAAGATATTTCGACAACCAGAGGTGGTAAAATTCTTTGGTTTTCAGTTTTAGAAAGATCTTAAAAAACTAATAGACCTTTTTGAAATTTTCAACTATTTATGAGTATCGATTGCAGAAATATCGCCATCCAAACATTTCTTTTTAACAATTTTAATTGAATTGGGTTGAAATAGGGTAATATCACTTTGGATGAAGATATTTCGACAACCAGAGGTGGTAAAATTATTTGGTTTCCAGTTTTAGAAAGATCTTAAAAAACTAATACAGCTTTTTGAAATGTTTAACCATGTACGAGTCTCGATTGTAGAAATATCGCCATCCAAACATTTCTTTTTAACAATTTTAATTGAATTGGGTTGAAATAGGGTAATATCACTTTGGATGAAGATATTCCGACAACAAGAGCTGGTAAAATTATTTGTTTTCCAGTTTTAGAAAGATCTTAAAAAACTAATACAGCTTTTTGAAATTTTTAACCAAGTACGAGTCTCGATTG
This sequence comes from Epistrophe eligans, assembly GCA_951394125.1. Taxonomy (NCBI): domain Eukaryota; kingdom Metazoa; phylum Arthropoda; class Insecta; order Diptera; family Syrphidae; genus Epistrophe; species Epistrophe eligans. Next base: position 36,990,694 of record OX596029.1, read on the forward strand.
TAGAAATATCGCCATCCAAACATTTCTTTTTAACAATTTTAATTGAATTGGGTTGAAATAGGGTAATATCACTTTGGATGAAGATATTTCGACAACCAGAGGTGGTAAAATTATTTGGTTTTCAGTTTTAGAAATATCTTAAAAAACTAATAGACCTTTTTGAAATTTTCAACTATCTATGAGTATCGATTGCAGAAATATCGCCATCCAAAGTAATTTTTGGGCTGGTTTTTGTAATTGGGTCCTAAATATAACTTTGGATGTAAATATTTTGAGAACCAGACCACGTAGAAGATTTTTGCTTACACGTACAAATACAGTTTTTAAAGACCTTTCTTTTGGTGTATATTTCGATGGGTTTTGGAAACATTTTAAAAATAATTACTTTTTTGTGCAAAATAAGCATTCATTTTCTCAAAAAGTCAATAAAATTTAAATTGTCAAAACTAGCAAAAATTTTTAAATTGGCGGAAAGGTCTATCAATTTCCAATTCAGAACTGAAAACCGCAACCACTTACGAGTTTCGATTGCGGAAATATCGCCATCCAAACATTTTTTTATAACAATTTAAATTAAATTGGGTTGAAATAAGGTAATATCACTTTGGATGAAGATATTTCGACAACCAGAGGTCGTAAAGTTATTTGGTTTCCAGTTTTAGAAAGATCTTAAAAAACTAATACAGCTTTTTGAAATTTTTAACCATGTACGAGTCTCGATTGTAGAAATATCGCCATCCAAACATTTCTTTTTAACAATTTTAAATGAATTGGGTTGAAATAGGGTAATATCACTTTGGATGAAGATATTTCGACAACCAGAGGTGGTAAAATTCTTTAGTTTTCAATTTTAGAGAGATCTTAAAAAGCTAATAGACCTTTTTGAAATTTTCAACTATCTATGAGTATCGATTGCAGAAATATCGCCATCCAAAGTAATTTTTGGGCTGGTTTTTGTAATTGGGTCCTAAATATAACTTTGGATGTAAATATTTTGAGAACTAGACCACGTAGAAGGTTTTTGCTTACACGTACGAATACAGTTTTTAAAGACCTTTCTTTTGGTGTATATTTCGATGGGTTTTGGAAACATTTTAAAAATAATTACTTTTTTGTGCAAAATAATCAAAGGGGTTAGTCCATTCATTTTCTCAAAAAGTCAATAAAATTTAAATTGTCAAATCTAGTAAAAATTTTTATATTGGCGGAAAGGTCTAGCAATTTCCAATTCAGAACTGAAAACCGCAACCACTTACGAGTTTCGATTGCGGAAATATCGCCATCCAAACATTTTTTTATAACAATTTAAATTAAATTGGGTTGAAATAAGGTAATATCACTTTGGATGAAGATATTTCGACAACCAGAGGTCGTAAAGTTATTTGGTTTCCAGTTTTAGAAAGATCTTAAAAAACTAATACAGCTTTTTGAAATTTTTAACCATGTACGAGTCTCGATTGTAGAAATATCGCCATCCAAACATTTCTTTTTAACAATTTTAAATGAATTGGGTTGAAATAGGGTAATATCACTTTGGATGAAGATATTTCGACAACCAGAGGTGGTAAAATTCTTTAGTTTTCAATTTTAGAGAGATCTTAAAAAGCTAATAGACCTTTTTGAAATTTTCAACTATCTATGAGTATCGATTGCAGAAATATCGCCATCCAAAGTAATTTTTGGGCTGGTTTTTGTAATTGGGTCCTAAATATAACTTTGGATGTAAATATTTTGAGAACTAGACCACGTAGAAGGTTTTTGCTTACACGTACGAATACAGTTTTTAAAGACCTTTCTTTTGGTGTATATTTCGATGGGTTTTGGAAACATTTTAAAAATAATTACTTTTTTGTGCAAAATAATCAAAGGGGTTAGTCCATTCATTTTCTCAAAAAGTCAATAAAATTTAAATTGTCAAAACCAGCAAAAATTTTTATATTGGCGGAAAGGTCTATGAATTTCCAATTCAGAACTGAAAACCGCAACCACTTACGAGTTTCGATTGCGGAAATATCGCCATCCAAACATTTTTTTATAACAATTTTAATTAAATTGGGTTGAAATAAGGTAATATCACTTTGGATGAAGATATTTCGACAACCAGAGGTGGTAAAATTATTTGGTTTTCAGTTTTAGAAAGATCTTAAAAAACTAATACAGCCTTTTGAAATTTTTAACCATGTACGAGTCTCGATTGTAGAAATATCGCCATCCAAACATTTTTGTATAACAATTTTAATTAAATTGGGTTGAAATAAGGTAATATCACTTTGGATGAAGATATTTCGACAACCAGAGGTGGTAAAATTATTTGGTTTTCAGTTTTAGAAAGATCTTAAAAAACTAATACAGCCTTTTGAAATTTTTAACCACGTACGAGTCTCGATTGTAGAAATATCGCCATCCAAACATTTCTTTTTAACAATTTTAATTGAATTGGGTTGAAATAGGGTAATATCACTTTGGATGAAGGTATTTCGACAACCAGAGGTGGTAAAATTATTTGGTTTTCAGTTTTAGAAAGATCTTAAAAAACTAATACAGCCTTTTGAAATTTTTAACCACGTACGAGTCTCGATTGCAGAAATATCGCCATCCAAAGTAATTTTTGGGCTGGTTTTTGTAATTGGGTCCTAAATATAACTTTGGATGTAAATATTTTGAGAACCAGACCACGTAGAAGATTTTCCAAACATTTTTTTATAACAATTTTAATTAAATTGGGTTGAAATAAGGTAATATCACTTTGGATGAAGATATTTCGACAACCAGAGGTGGTAAAATTATTTGGTTTTCAATTTTAGAAAGATCTTAAAAAACTAATAGACCTTTTTGAAATTTTCAACTATCTATGAGTATCGATTACAGAAATATCGCCATCCAAAGTAATTTTTGGGCTGGTTTTTGTAATTGGGTCCTAAATATAACTTTGCATGTAAATATTTTGAGAACCAGACCACGTAGAAGATTTTTGCTTACACGTACGAATACAGTTTTTAAAGACCTTTCTTTTGGTGTATATTTCGATGGGTTTTGGAAACATTTTAAAAGTAATTACTTTTTGTGCAAAATAAGCAAAGGGGTTAGTCCATTCATTTTCTCAAAAAGTCAATAAAATTTAAATTGTCAAAACTAGCAAAAATTTTTATATTGGCGGAAAGGTCTATGAATTTCCAATGCAGAACTGAAAACCGCAACCACTTACGAGTTTCGATTGCGGAAATATCGCCATCCAAACATTTTTTTATAACAATTTTAATTAAATTGGGTTGAAATAAGGTAATATCACTTTGGATGAAGATATTTCGACAACCAGAGGTCGTAAAATTTTTTGGTTTCCAGTTTTAGAAAGATCTTAAAAAACTAATACAGATTTTTGAAATTTTTAACCATGTACGAGTCTCGATTGTAGAAATATCGCCATCCAAACATTTCTTTTTAACAATTTTAATTGAATTGTGTTGAAATAGGGTAATATCACTTTGGATGAAGATATTTCGACAACCAGAGGTGGTAAAATTCTTTGGTTTTCAGTTTTAGAAAGATCTTAAAAAACTAATAGACCTTTTTGAAATTTTCAACTATCTATGAGTATCGATTGCAGAAATATCGCCATCCAAATTAATTTTTGGGCTGGTTTTTGTAATTGGGTCCTAAATATAACTTTGCATGTAAATATTTTGAGAACCAGACCACGTAGAAGATTTTTGCTTACACGTACGAATACAGTTTTTAAAGACCTTTCTTTTGGTGTATATTTCGATGGGTTTTGGAAACATTTTAAAAATAATTACTTTTTTGTGCAAAATAAGCAAAGGGGTTAGTCCATTCATTTTCTCAAAAAGTCAATAAAATTTAAATTGTCAAAACTAGCAAAAATTTTTATTTTGGCGGAAAGGTCTATCAATTTCCAATTCAGAACTGAAAACCGCAACCACTTACGAGTTTCGATTGCGGAAATATCGCCATCCAAACATTTTTTTATAACAATTTTAATTAAATTGGGTTGAAATAAGGTAATATCACTTTGGATGAAGATATTTCGACAACCAGAGGTCGTAAAATTATTTGGTTTCCAGTTTTAGAAAGATCTTAAAAAACTAATACAGCTTTTTGAAATTTTTAACCATGTACGAGTCTCGATTGTAGAAATATCACCATCCAAACATTTCTTTTTAACAATTTTAATTGAATTGGGTTGAAATAGGGTAATATCACTTTGGATGAAGATATTTCGACAACCAGAGGTGGTAAAATTCTTTGGTTTTCAATTTTAGAAAGATCTTAAAAAACTAATAGACCTTTTTGAAATTTTCAACTATCTATGAGTATCGATTGCAGAAATATCGCCATCCAAAGTAATTTTTGGGCTGGTTTTTGTAATTGGGTCCTAAATATAACTTTGCATGTAAATATTTTGAGAACCAGACCACGTAGAAGATTTTTGCTTACACGTACGAATACAGTTTTTAAAGACCTTTCTTTTGGTGTATATTTCGATGGGTTTTGGAAACATTTTAAAAATAATTACTTTTTTGTGCAAAATAAGCAAAGGGGTTAGTCCATTCATTTTCTCAAAAAGTCAATAAAATTTAAGTTGTCAAAACCAGCAAAAAATTTTATATTGGCGGAAAGGTCTATGAATTTCCAATTCAGAACTGAAAACCGCAACCACTTACGAGTTTCGATTGCGGAAATATCGCCATCCAAACATTTTTTTATAACAATTTTAATTAAATTGGGTTGAAATAAGGTAATATCACTTTGGATGAAGATATTTCGACAACCAGAGGTGGTAAAATTATTTGGTTTTCAGTTTTAGAAAGATCTTAAAAAACTAATACAGCCTTTTGAAATTTTTAACCATGTACGAGTCTCGATTGTAGAAATATCGCCATCCAAACATTTTTGTATAACAATTTTAATTAAATTGGGTTGAAATAAGGTAATATCACTTTGGATGAAGATATTTCGACAACCAGAGGTGGTAAAATTATTTGGTTTTCAGTTTTAGAAAGATCTTAAAAAACTAATACAGCCTTTTGAAATTTTTAACCACGTACGAGTCTCGATTGTATAAATATCGCCATCCAAACATTTCTTTTTAACAATTTTAATTGAATTGGGTTGAAATAGGGTAATATCACTTTGGATGAAGGTATTTCGACAACCAGAGGTGGTAAAATTATTTGGTTTTCAGTTCTAGAAAGATCTTAAAAAACTAATACAGCCTTTTGAAATTTTTAACCACGTACGAGTCTCGATTGCAGAAATATCGCCATCCAAAGTAATTTTTGGGCTGGTTTTTGTAATTGGGTCCTAAATATAACTTTGGATGTAAATATTTTGAGAACCAGACCACGTAGAAGATTTTTGCTTATACGTACGAATACAGTTTTTAAAGACCTTTCTTTTGGTGTATATTTCGATGGGTTTTGGAAACATTTTAAAAATAATTACTTTTTTGTGCAAAATAAGCAAAGGGGTTAGTCCATTCATTTTCTCAAAAAGTCAATAAAATTTAAATTGTCAAAACCAGCAAAAATTTTTATATTGGCGGAAAGGTCTATCAATTTCCAATTCAGAACTAAAAACCGCAACCACTTACGAGTTTCGATTGCGGAAATATCGCCATCCAAACATTTTTTTATAACAATTTTAATTAAATTAGGTTGAAATAAGGTAATATCACTTTGGATGAAGATATTTCGACAACCAGAGGTGGTAAAATTCTTTGGTTTTCAATTTTAGAAAGATCTTAAAAAACTAATACAGCCTTTTGAAATTTTTAACCATGTACGAGTCTCGATTGTAGAAATATCGCCATCCAAACATTTTTGTATAACAATTTTAATTAAATTGGGTTGAAATAAGGTAATATCACTTTGGATGAAGATATTTCGACAACCAGAGGTGGTAAAATTCTTTGGTTTTCAATTTTAGAAAGATCTTAAAAAACTAATACAGCCTCTTGAAATTTTTAACCATGTACGGGTCTCGATTGTAGAAATATCGCCATCCAAACATTTTTTTATAACAATTTTAATTAAATTGGGTTGAAATAAGGTAATATCACTTTGGATGAAGGTATTTCGACAACCAGAGGTGGTAAAATTATTTGGTTTCCAGTTTTAGAAAGATCTTAAAAAACTAATACAGCTTTTTGAAATGTTTAACCATGTACGAGTCTCGATTGTAGAAATATCGCCATCCAAACATTTCTTTTTAACAATTTTAATTGAATTGGGTTGAAATAGGGTAATATCACTTTGGATGAAGATATTTCGACAACCAGAGGTGGTAAAATTCTTTGGTTTTCAGTTTTAGAAAGATCTTAAAAAACTAATAGACCTTTTTGAAATTTTCAACTATTTATGAGTATCGATTGCAGAAATATCGCCATCCAAACATTTCTTTTTAACAATTTTAATTGAATTGGGTTGAAATAAGGTAATATCACTTTGGATGAAGATATTTCGACAACAAGAGCTGGTAAAATTATTTGGTTTCCAGTTTTAGAAAGATCTTAAAAAACTAATACAGCTTTTTGAAATTTTTAACCAAGTACGAGTCTCGATTGTAGAAATATCGCCATCCAAACATTTCTTTTTAACAATTTTAATTGAATTGGGTTGAAATAGGGTAATATCACTTTGGATGAAGATATTTCGACAACCAGAGGTGGTAAAATTATTTGGTTTCCAGTTTTAGAAAGATCTTAAAAAACTAATACAGCTTTTTGAAATGTTTAACCATGTACGAGTCTCGATTGTAGAAATATCGCCATCCAAACATTTCTTTTTAACAATTTTAATTGAATTGGGTTGAAATAGGGTAATATCACTTTGGATGAAGATATTTCGACAACCAGAGGTGGTAAAATTATTTGGTTTCCAGTTTTAGAAAGATCTTAAAAAACTAATACAGCTTTTTGAAATGTTTAACCATGTACGAGTCTCGATTGTAGAAATATCGCCATCCAAACATTTCTTTTTAACAATTTTAATTGAATTGGGTTGAAATAGGGTAATATCACTTTGGATGAAGATATTTCGACAACCAGAGGTGGTAAAATTCTTTGGTTTTCAGTTTTAGAAAGATCTTAAAAAACTAATAGACCTTTTTGAAATTTTCAACTATTTATGAGTATCGATTGCAGAAATATCGCCATCCAAACATTTCTTTTTAACAATTTTAATTGAATTGGGTTGAAATAGGGTAATATCACTTTGGATGAAGATATTTCGACAACCAGAGGTGGTAAAATTATTTGGTTTCCAGTTTTAGAAAGATCTTAAAAAACTATCACTTTGGATGAAGATATTTCGACAACCAGAGGTGGTAAAATTATTTGGTTTCCAGTTTTAGAAAGATCTTAAAAAACTAATACAGCTTTTTGAAATGTTTAACCATGTACGAGTCTCGATTGTAGAAATATCGCCATCCAAACATTTCTTTTTAACAATTTTAATTGAATTGGGTTGAAATAGGGTAATATCACTTTGGATGAAGATATTTCGACAACCAGAGGTGGTAAAATTCTTTGGTTTTCAGTTTTAGAAAGATCTTAAAAAACTAATAGACCTTTTTGAAATTTTCAACTATTTATGAGTATCGATTGCAGAAATATCGCCATCCAAACATTTCTTTTTAACAATTTTAATTGAATTGGGTTGAAATAGGGTAATATCACTTTGGATGAAGATATTTCGACAACCAGAGGTGGTAAAATTATTTGGTTTCCAGTTTTAGAAAGATCTTAAAAAACTAATACAGCTTTTTGAAATGTTTAACCATGTACGAGTCTCGATTGTAGAAATATCGCCATCCAAACATTTCTTTTTAACAATTTTAATTGAATTGGGTTGAAATAGGGTAATATCACTTTGGATGAAGATATTTCGACAACAAGAGCTGGTAAAATTATTTGTTTTCCAGTTTTAGAAAGATCTTAAAAAACTAATACAGCTTTTTGAAATTTTTAACCAAGTACGAGTCTCGATTGTAGAAATATCGCCATCCAAACATTTCTTTTTAACAATTTTAATTGAATTGGGTTGAAATAGGGTAATATCACTTTGGATGAAGATATTTCGACAACCAGAGGTGGTAAAATTATTTGGTTTTCAGTTTTAGAAATATCTTAAAAAACTAATAGACCTTTTTGAAATTTTCAACTATCTATGAGTATCGATTACAGAAATATCGCCATCCAAAGTAATTTTTGGGCTGGTTTTTGTAATTGGGTCCTAAATATAACTTTGCATGTAAATATTTTGAGAACCAGACCACGTAGAAGATTTTTGCTTACACGTACAAATACAGTTTTTAAAGACCTTTCTTTTGGTGTATATTTCGATGGGTTTTGGAAACATTTTAAAAATAATTACTTTTTTGTGCAAAATAAGCAAAGGGGTTAGTCCATTCATTTTCTCAAAAAGTCAATAAAATTTAAGTTGTCAAAACCAGCAAAAAATTTTATATTGGCGGAAAGGTCTATGAATTTCCAATTCAGAACTGAAAACCGCAACCACTTACGAGTTTCGATTGCGGAAATATCGCCATCCAAACATTTTTTTATAACAATTTTAATTAAATTGGGTTGAAATAAGGTAATATCACTTTGGATGAAGATATTTCGACAACCAGAGGTGGTAAAATTATTTGGTTTTCAGTTTTAGAAAGATCTTAAAAAACTAATACAGCCTTTTGAAATTTTTAACCATGTACGAGTCTCGATTGTAGAAATATCGCCATCCAAACATTTTTGTATAACAATTTTAATTAAATTGGGTTGAAATAAGGTAATATCACTTTGGATGAAGATATTTCGACAACCAGAGGTGGTAAAATTATTTGGTTTTCAGTTTTAGAAAGATCTTAAAAAACTAATACAGCCTTTTGAAATTTTTAACCACGTACGAGTCTCGATTGTAGAAATATCGCCATCCAAACATTTCTTTTTAACAATTTTAATTGAATTGGGTTGAAATAGGGTAATATCACTTTGGATGAAGGTATTTCGACAACCAGAGGTGGTAAAATTATTTGGTTTTCAGTTCTAGAAAGATCTTAAAAAACTAATACAGCCTTTTGAAATTTTTAACCACGTACGAGTCTCGATTGCAGAAATATCGCCATCCAAAGTAATTTTTGGGCTGGTTTTTGTAATTGGGTCCTAAATATAACTTTGGATGTAAATATTTTGAGAACCAGACCACGTAGAAGATTTTTGCTTATACGTACGAATACAGTTTTTAAAGACCTTTCTTTTGGTGTATATTTCGATGGGTTTTGGAAACATTTTAAAAATAATTACTTTTTTGTGCAAAATAAGCAAAGGGGTTAGTCCATTCATTTTCTCAAAAAGTCAATAAAATTTAAATTGTCAAAACCAGCAAAAATTTTTATATTGGCGGAAAGGTCTATCAATTTCCAATTCAGAACTAAAAACCGCAACCACTTACGAGTTTCGATTGCGGAAATATCGCCATCCAAACATTTTTTTATAACAATTTTAATTAAATTAGGTTGAAATAAGGTAATATAACTTTGGATGACGATATTTCGACAACCAGAGGTGGTAAAATTCTTTGGTTTTCAATTTTAGAAAGATCTTAAAAAACTAATACAGCCTTTTGAAATTTTTAACCATGTACGAGTCTCGATTGTAGAAATATCGCCATCCAAACATTTTTGTATAACAATTTTAATTAAATTGGGTTGAAATAAGGTAATATCACTTTGGATGAAGATATTTCGACAACCAGAGGTGGTAAAATTCTTTGGTTTTCAATTTTAGAAAGATCTTAAAAAACTAATACAGCCTCTTGAAATTTTTAACCATGTACGGGTCTCGATTGTAGAAATATCGCCATCCAAACATTTTTTTATAACAATTTTAATTAAATTGGGTTGAAATAAGGTAATATCACTTTGGATGAAGGTATTTCGACAACCAGAGGTGGTAAAATTATTTGGTTTTCAGTTTTAGAAAGATCTTAAAAAACTAATACAGCCTTTTGAAATTTTTAACCACGTACGAGTCTCGATTGTAGAAATATCGCCATCCAAACATTTCTTTTTAACAATTTTAATTGAATTGGGTTGAAATAGGGTAATATCACTTTGGATAAAGGTATTTCGACAACCAGAGGTGGTAAAATTATTTGGTTTTCAGTTCTAGAAAGATCTTAAAAAACTAATACAGCCTTTTGAAATTTTTAACCACGTACGAGTCTCGATTGCAGAAATATCGCCATCCAATGTAATTTTTGGGCTGGTTTTTGTAATTGGGTCCTAAATATAACTTTGGATGTAAATATTTTGAGAACCAGACCACGTAGAAGATTTTTGCTTATACGTACGAATACAGTTTTTAAAGACCTTTCTTTTGGTGTATATTTCGATGGGTTTTGGAAACATTTTAAAAATAATTACTTTTTTGTGCAAAATAAGCAAAGGGGTTAGTCCATTCATTTTCTCAAAAAGTCAATAAAATTTAAATTGTCAAAACCAGCAAAAATTTTTATATTGGCGGAAAGGTCTATCAATTTCCAATTCAGAACTAAAAACCGCAACCACTTACGAGTTTCGATTGCGGAAATATCGCCATCCAAACATTTTTTTATAACAATTTTAATTAAATTAGGTTGAAATAAGGTAATATCACTTTGGATGACGATATTTCGACAACCAGAGGTGGTAAAATTCTTTGGTTTTCAATTTTAGAAAGATCTTAAAAAACTAATACAGCCTTTTGAAATTTTTAACCATGTACGAGTCTCGATTGTAGAAATATCGCCATTCAAACATTTTTGTATAACAATTTTAATTAAATTGGGTTGAAATAAGGTAATATCACTTTGGATGAAGATATTTCGACAACCAGAGGTGGTAAAATTCTTTGGTTTTCAATTTTAGAAAGATCTTAAAAAACTAATACAGCCTCTTGAAATTTTTAACCATGTACGGGTCTCGATTGTAGAAATATCGCCATCCAAACATTTTTTTATAACAATTTTAATTAAATTGGGTTGAAATAAGGTAATATCACTTTGGATGAAGATATTTCGACAACCAGAGGTGGTAAAATTATTTGGTTTTCAGTTTTAGAAAGATCTTAAAAAACTAATACAGCCTTTTGAAATTTTTAACCACGTACTAGTCTCGATTGTAGAAATATCGCCATCCAAACATTTCTTTTTAACAATTTTAATTGAATTGGGTTGAAATAGGGTAATATCACTTTGGATGAAGATATTTCGACAACCAGAGGTGGTAAAATTATTTGGTTTTCAGTTTTAGAAAGATCTTAAAAAACTAATACAGCCTTTTGAAATTTTTAACCATGTACGAGTCTCGATTGTAGAAATATCGCCATCCAAACATTTTTGTATAACAATTTTAATTAAATTGGGTTGAAATAAGGTAATATCACTTTGGATGAAGATATTTCGACAACCAGAGGTGGTAAAATTATTTGGTTTTCAGTTTTAGAAAGATCTTAAAAAACTAATACAGCCTTTTGAAATTTTTAACCACGTACGAGTCTCGATTGTAGAAATATCGCCATCCAAACATTTCTTTTTAACAATTTTAATTGAATTGGGTTGAAATAGGGTAATATCACTTTGGATGAAGATATTTCGACAACCAGAGGTGGTAAAATTATTTGGTTTTCAGTTTTAGAAAGATCTTAAAAAACTAATACAGCCTTTTGAAATTTTTAACCACGTACTAGTCTCGATTGTAGAAATATCGCCATCCAAACATTTCTTTTTAACAATTTTAATTGAATTGGGTTGAAATAGGGTAATATCACTTTGGATGAAGATATTTCGACAACCAGAGGTGGTAAAATTATTTGGTTTTCAGTTTTAGAAAGATCTTAAAAAACTAATACAGCCTTTTGAAATTTTTAACCACGTACTAGTCTCGATTGTAGAAATATCGCCATCCAATCATTTCTTTTTAACAATTTTAATTGAATTGGGTTGAAATAGGGTAATATCACTTTGGATGAAGATATTTCGACAACCAGAGGTGGTAAAATTATTTGGTTTTCAGTTTTAGAAAGATCTTAAAAAACTAATACAGCCTTTTGAAATTTTTAACCATGTACGAGTCTCGATTGTAGAAATATCGCCATCCAAACATTTTTGTATAACAATTTTAATTAAATTGGGTTGAAATAAGGTAATATCACTTTGGATGAAGATATTTCGACAACCAGAGGTGGTAAAATTATTTGGTTTTCAGTTTTAGAAAGATCTTAAAAAACTAATACAGCCTTTTGAAATTTTTAACCACGTACGAGTCTCGATTGTAGAAATATCGCCATCCAAACATTTCTTTTTAACAATTTTAATTGAATTGGGTTGAAATAGGGTAATATCACTTTGGATGAAGATATTTCGACAACCAGAGGTGGTAAAATTATTTGGTTTTCAGTTTTAGAAAGATCTTAAAAAACTAATACAGCCTTTTGAAATTTTTAACCACGTACGAGTCTCGATTGTAGAAATATCGCCATCCAAACATTTCTTTTTAACAATTTTAATTGAATTGGGTTGAAATAGGGTAATATCACTTTGGATGAAGGTATTTCGACAACCAGAGGTGGTAAAATTATTTGGTTTTCAGTTTTAGAAAGATCTTAAAAAACTAATACAGCCTTTTGAAATTTTTAACCACGTACGAGTCTCGATTGCAGAAATATCGCCATCCAAAGTAATTTTTGGGCTGGTTTTTGTAATTGGGTCCTAAATATAACTTTGGATGTAAATATTTTGAGAACCAGACCACGTAGAAGATTTTTGCTTACACGTACGAATACAGTTTTTAAAGACCTTTCTTTTGGTGTATATTTCGATGGGTTTTGGAAACATTTTAAAAATAATTACTTTTTTGTGCAAAATAAGCAAAGGGGTTAGTCCATTCATTTTCTCAAAAAGTCAATAAAATTTAAATTGTCAAATCTAGTAAAAATTTTTATATTGGCGGAAAGGTCTATCAATTTCCAATTCAGAACTGAAAACCGCAACCACTTACGAGTTTCGATTGCGGAAATATCGCCATCCAAACATTTTTTTATAACAATTTTAATTAAATTGGGTTGAAATAAGGTAATATCATTTTGGATGAAGATATTTCGACAACCAGAGGTGGTAAAATTATTTGGTTTCCAGTTTTAGAAAGATCTTAAAAAACTAATACAGCTTTTTGAAATTTTTAACCAAGTACAAGTCTTGATTGTAGAAATATCGCCATCCAAACATTTCTTTTTAACAATTTTAATTGAATTGGGTTGAAATAGGGTAATATCACTTTGGATGAAGATATTTCGACAACCAGAGGTGGTAAAATTATTTGGTTTCCAGTTTTAGAAAGATCTTAAAAAACTAATACAGCTTTTTGAAATGTTTAACCATGTACGAGTCTCGATTGTAGAAATATCGCCATCCAAACATTTCTTTTTAACAATTTTAATTGAATTGGGTTGAAATAGGGTAATATCACTTTGGATGAAGATATTTCGACAACCAGAGGTGGTAAAATTATTTGGTTTCCAGTTTTAGAAAGATCTTAAAAAACTAATACAGCTTTTTGAAATGTTTAACCATGTACGAGTCTCGATTGTAGAAATATCGCCATCCAAACATTTCTTTTTAACAATTTTATTTGAATTGGGTTGAAATAAGGTAATATCACTTTGGATGAAGATATTTCGACAACCAGAGGTGGTAAAATTCTTTGGTTTTCAGTTTTAGAAAGATCTTAAAAAACTAATAGACCTTTTTGAAATTTTCAACTATTTATGAGTATCGATTGCAGAAATATCGCCATCCAAACATTTCTTTTTAACAATTTTAATTGAATTGGGTTGAAATAGGGTAATATCACTTTGGATGAAGATATTTCGACAACCAGAGGTGGTAAAATTATTTGGTTTCCAGTTTTAGAAAGATCTTAAAAAACTAATACAGCTTTTTGAAATGTTTAACCATGTACGAGTCTCGATTGTAGAAATATCGCCATCCAAACATTTCTTTTTAACAATTTTAATTGAATTGGGTTGAAATAGGGTAATATCACTTTGGATGAAGATATTTCGACAACCAGAGGTGGTAAAATTCTTTGGTTTTCAGTTTTAGAAAGATCTTAAAAAACTAATAGACCTTTTTGAAATTTTCAACTATTTATGAGTATCGATTGCAGAAATATCGCCATCCAAACATTTCTTTTTAACAATTTTAATTGAATTGGGTTGAAATAGGGTAATATCACTTTGGATGAAGATATTTCGACAACCAGAGGTGGTAAAATTATTTGGTTTCCAGTTTTAGAAAGATCTTAAAAAACTAATACAGCTTTTTGAAATGTTTAACCATGTACGAGTCTCGATTGTAGAAATATCGCCATCCAAACATTTCTTTTTAACAATTTTAATTGAATTGGGTTGAAATAGGGTAATATCACTTTGGATGAAGATATTTCGACAACCAGAGGTGGTAAAATTATTTGGTTTCCAGTTTTAGAAAGATCTTAAAAAACTAATACAGCTTTTTGAAATGTTTAACCATGTACGAGTCTCGATTGTAGAAATATCGCCATCCAAACATTTCTTTTTAACAATTTTAATTGAATTGGGTTGAAATAGGGTAATATCACTTTGGATGAAGATATTTCGACAACCAGAGGTGGTAAAATTATTTGGTTTCCAGTTTTAGAAAGATCTTAAAAAACTAATACAGCTTTTTGAAATGTTTAACCATGTACGAGTCTCGATTGTAGAAATATCGCCATCCAAACATTTCTTTTTAACAATTTTAATTGAATTGGGTTGAAATAGGGTAATATCACTTTGGATGAAGATATTTCGACAACCAGAGGTGGTAAAATTCTTTGGTTTTCAGTTTTAGAAAGATCTTAAAAAACTAATAAACCTTTTTGAAATTTTCAACTATTTATGAGTATCGATTGCAGAAATATCGCCATCCAAACATTTCTTTTTAACAATTTTAATTGAATTGGGTTGAAATAGGGTAATATCACTTTGGATGAAGATATTTCGACAACCAGAGGTGGTAAAATTATTTGGTTTCCAGTTTTAGAAAGATCTTAAAAAACTAATACAGCTTTTTGAAATGTTTAACCATGTACGAGTCTCGATTGTAGAAATATCGCCATCCAAACATTTCTTTTTAACAATTTTAATTGAATTGGGTTGAAATAGGGTAATATCACTTTGGATGAAGATATTTCGACAACAAGAGCTGGTAAAATTATTTGGTTTCCAGTTTTAGAAAGATCTTAAAAAACTAATACAGCTTTTTGAAATTTTTAACCAAGTACGAGTCTCGATTGTAGAAATATCGCCATCCAAACATTTCTTTTTAACAATTTTAATTGAATTGGGTTGAAATAGGGTAATATCACTTTGGATGAAGATATTTCGACAACCAGAGGTGGTAAAATTCTTTGGTTTTCAGTTTTAGAAAGATCTTAAAAAACTAATAGACCTTTTTGAAATTTTCAACTATTTATGAGTATCGATTGCAGAAATATCGCCATCCAAACATTTCTTTTTAACAATTTTAATTGAATTGGGTTGAAATAGGGTAATATCACTTTGGATGAAGATATTTCGACAACCAGAGGTGGTAAAATTATTTGGTTTCCAGTTTTAGAAAGATCTTAAAAAACTAATACAGCTTTTTGAAATGTTTAACCATGTACGAGTCTCGATTGTAGAAATATCGCCATCCAAACATTTCTTTTTAACAATTTTAATTGAATTGGGTTGAAATAGGGTAATATCACTTTGGATGAAGATATTTCGACAACCAGAGGTGGTAAAATTATTTGGTTTCCAGTTTTAGAAAGATCTTAAAAAACTAATACAGCTTTTTGAAATGTTTAACCATGTACGAGTCTCGATTGTAGAAATATCGCCATCCAAACATTTCTTTTTAACAATTTTAATTGAATTGGGTTGAAATAGGGTAATATCACTTTGGATGAAGATATTTCGACAACCAGAGGTGGTAAAATTATTTGGTTTCCAGTTTTAGAAAGATCTTAAAAAACTAATACAGCTTTTTGAAATGTTTAACCATGTACGAGTCTCGATTGTAGAAATATCGCCATCCAAACATTTCTTTTTAACAATTTTAATTGAATTGGGTTGAAATAGGGTAATATCACTTTGGATGAAGATATTTCGACAACCAGAGGTGGTAAAATTATTTGGTTTCCAGTTTTAGAAAGATCTTAAAAAACTAATACAGCTTTTTGAAATGTTTAACCATGTACGAGTCTCGATTGTAGAAATATCGCCATCCAAACATTTCTTTTTAACAATTTTAATTGAATTGGGTTGAAATAGGGTAATATCACTTTGGATGAAGATATTTCGACAACCAGAGGTGGTAAAATTATTTGGTTTCCAGTTTTAGAAAGATCTTAAAAAACTAATACAGCTTTTTGAAATGTTTAACCATGTACGAGTCTCGATTGTAGAAATATCGCCATCCAAACATTTCTTTTTAACAATTTTAATTGAATTGGGTTGAAATAGGGTAATATCACTTTGGATGAAGATATTTCGACAACCAGAGGTGGTAAAATTATTTGGTTTCCAGTTTTAGAAAGATCTTAAAAAACTAATACAGCTTTTTGAAATTTTTAACCAAGTACAAGTCTTGATTGTAGAAATATCGCCATCCAAACATTTCTTTTTAACAATTTTAATTGAATTGGGTTGAAATAGGGTAATATCACTTTGGATGAAGATATTTCGACAACCAGAGGTGGTAAAATTATTTGGTTTCCAGTTTTAGAAAGATCTTAAAAAACTAATACAGCTTTTTGAAATGTTTAACCATGTACGAGTCTCGATTGTAGAAATATCGCCATCCAAACATTTCTTTTTAACAATTTTAATTGAATTGGGTTGAAATAGGGTAATATCACTTTGGATGAAGATATTTCGACAACCAGAGGTGGTAAAATTATTTGGTTTCCAGTTTTAGAAAGATCTTAAAAAACTAATACAGCTTTTTGAAATGTTTAACCATGTACGAGTCTCGATTGTAGAAATATCGCCATCCAAACATTTCTTTTTAACAATTTTATTTGAATTGGGTTGAAATAAGGTAATATCACTTTGGATGAAGATATTTCGACAACCAGAGGTGGTAAAATTATTTGGTTTCCAGTTTTAGAAAGATCTTAAAAAACTAATACAGCTTTTTGAAATGTTTAACCATGTACGAGTCTCGATTGTAGAAATATCGCCATCCAAACATTTCTTTTTAACAATTTTAATTGAATTGGGTTGAAATAGGGTAATATCACTTTGGATGAAGATATTTCGACAACCAGAGGTGGTAAAATTCTTTGGTTTTCAGTTTTAGAAAGATCTTAAAAAACTAATAGACCTTTTTGAAATTTTCAACTATTTATGAGTATCGATTGCAGAAATATCGCCATCCAAACATTTCTTTTTAACAATTTTAATTGAATTGGGTTGAAATAGGGTAATATCACTTTGGATGAAGATATTTCGACAACCAGAGGTGGTAAAATTATTTGGTTTCCAGTTTTAGAAAGATCTTAAAAAACTAATACAGCTTTTTGAAATGTTTAACCATGTACGAGTCTCGATTGTAGAAATATCGCCATCCAAACATTTCTTTTTAACAATTTTAATTGAATTGGGTTGAAATAGGGTAATATCACTTTGGATGAAGATATTTCGACAACCAGAGGTGGTAAAATTCTTTGGTTTTCAGTTTTAGAAAGATCTTAAAAAACTAATAGACCTTTTTGAAATTTTCAACTATTTATGAGTATCGATTGCAGAAATATCGCCATCCAAACATTTCTTTTTAACAATTTTAATTGAATTGGGTTGAAATAGGGTAATATCACTTTGGATGAAGATATTTCGACAACCAGAGGTGGTAAAATTATTTGGTTTCCAGTTTTAGAAAGATCTTAAAAAACTAATACAGCTTTTTGAAATGTTTAACCATGTACGAGTCTCGATTGTAGAAATATCGCCATCCAAACATTTCTTTTTAACAATTTTAATTGAATTGGGTTGAAATAGGGTAATATCACTTTGGATGAAGATATTTCGACAACCAGAGGTGGTAAAATTATTTGGTTTCCAGTTTTAGAAAGATCTTAAAAAACTAATACAGCTTTTTGAAATGTTTAACCATGTACGAGTCTCGATTGTAGAAATATCGCCATCCAAACATTTCTTTTTAACAATTTTAATTGAATTGGGTTGAAATAGGGTAATATCACTTTGGATGAAGATATTTCGACAACCAGAGGTGGTAAAATTATTTGGTTTCCAGTTTTAGAAAGATCTTAAAAAACTAATACAGCTTTTTGAAATGTTTAACCATGTACGAGTCTCGATTGTAGAAATATCGCCATCCAAACATTTCTTTTTAACAATTTTAATTGAATTGGGTTGAAATAGGGTAATATCACTTTGGATGAAGATATTTCGACAACCAGAGGTGGTAAAATTCTTTGGTTTTCAGTTTTAGAAAGATCTTAAAAAACTAATAGACCTTTTTGAAATTTTCAACTATTTATGAGTATCGATTGCAGAAATATCGCCATCCAAACATTTCTTTTTAACAATTTTAATTGAATTGGGTTGAAATAGGGTAATATCACTTTGGATGAAGATATTTCGACAACCAGAGGTGGTAAAATTATTTGGTTTCCAGTTTTAGAAAGATCTTAAAAAACTAATACAGCTTTTTGAAATGTTTAACCATGTACGAGTCTCGATTGTAGAAATATCGCCATCCAAACATTTCTTTTTAACAATTTTAATTGAATTGGGTTGAAATAGGGTAATATCACTTTGGATGAAGATATTTCGACAACCAGAGGTGGTAAAATTATTTGGTTTCCAGTTTTAGAAAGATCTTAAAAAACTAATACAGCTTTTTGAAATGTTTAACCATGTACGAGTCTCGATTGTAGAAATATCGCCATCCAAACATTTCTTTTTAACAATTTTAATTGAATTGGGTTGAAATAGGGTAATATCACTTTGGATGAAGATATTTCGACAACCAGAGGTGGTAAAATTATTTGGTTTCCAGTTTTAGAAAGATCTTAAAAAACTAATACAGCTTTTTGAAATGTTTAACCATGTACGAGTCTCGATTGTAGAAATATCGCCATCCAAACATTTCTTTTTAACAATTTTAATTGAATTGGGTTGAAATAGGGTAATATCACTTTGGATGAAGATATTTCGACAACCAGAGGTGGTAAAATTCTTTGGTTTTCAGTTTTAGAAAGATCTTAAAAAACTAATACAGCTTTTTGAAATGTTTAACCATGTACGAGTCTCGATTGTAGAAATATCGCCATCCAAACATTTCTTTTTAACAATTTTAATTGAATTGGGTTGAAATAGGGTAATATCACTTTGGATGAAGATATTTCGACAACCAGAGGTGGTAAAATTATTTGGTTTCCAGTTTTAGAAAGATCTTAAAAAACTAATACAGCTTTTTGAAATGTTTAACCATGTACGAGTCTCGATTGTAGAAATATCGCCATCCAAACATTTCTTTTTAACAATTTTAATTGAATTGGGTTGAAATAGGGTAATATCACTTTGGATGAAGATATTTCGACAACAAGAGCTGGTAAAATTATTTGGTTTCCAGTTTTAGAAAGATCTTAAAAAACTAATACAGCTTTTTGAAATTTTTAACCAAGTACGAGTCTCGATTGTAGAAATATCGCCATCCAAACATTTCTTTTTAACAATTTTAATTGAATTGGGTTGAAATAGGGTAATATCACTTTGGATGAAGATATTTCGACAACCAGAGGTGGTAAAATTCTTTGGTTTTCAGTTTTAGAAAGATCTTAAAAAACTAATAGACCTTTTTGAAATTTTCAACTATTTATGAGTATCGATTGCAGAAATATCGCCATCCAAACATTTCTTTTTAACAATTTTAATTGAATTGGGTTGAAATAGGGTAATATCACTTTGGATGAAGATATTTCGACAACCAGAGGTGGTAAAATTATTTGGTTTCCAGTTTTAGAAAGATCTTAAAAAACTAATACAGCTTTTTGAAATGTTTAACCATGTACGAGTCTCGATTGTAGAAATATCGCCATCCAAACATTTCTTTTTAACAATTTTAATTGAATTGGGTTGAAATAGGGTAATATCACTTTGGATGAAGATATTTCGACAACCAGAGGTGGTAAAATTATTTGGTTTCCAGTTTTAGAAAGATCTTAAAAAACTAATACAGCTTTTTGAAATTTTTAACCAAGTACGAGTCTCGATTGTAGAAATATCGCCATCCAAACATTTCTTTTTAACAATTTTAATTGAATTGGGTTGAAATAGGGTAATATCACTTTGGATGAAGATATTTCGACAACCAGAGGTGGTAAAATTATTTGGTTTCCAGTTTTAGAAAGATCTTAAAAAACTAATACAGCTTTTTGAAATGTTTAACCATGTACGAGTCTCGATTGTAGAAATATCGCCATCCAAACATTTCTTTTTAACAATTTTAATTGAATTGGGTTGAAATAGGGTAATATCACTTTGGATGAAGATATTTCGACAACCAGAGGTGGTAAAATTATTTGGTTTCCAGTTTTAGAAAGATCTTAAAAAACTAATACAGCTTTTTGAAATGTTTAACCATGTACGAGTCTCGATTGTAGAAATATCGCCATCCAAACATTTCTTTTTAACAATTTTAATTGAATTGGGTTGAAATAGGGTAATATCACTTTGGATGAAGATATTTCGACAACCAGAGGTGGTAAAATTCTTTGGTTTTCAGTTTTAGAAAGATCTTAAAAAACTAATAGACCTTTTTGAAATTTTCAACTATTTATGAGTATCGATTGCAGAAATATCGCCATCCAAACATTTCTTTTTAACAATTTTAATTGAATTGGGTTGAAATAGGGTAATATCACTTTGGATGAAGATATTTCGACAACCAGAGGTGGTAAAATTATTTGGTTTCCAGTTTTAGAAAGATCTTAAAAAACTAATACAGCTTTTTGAAATGTTTAACCATGTACGAGTCTCGATTGTAGAAATATTGCCATCCAAACATTTCTTTTTAACAATTTTAATTGAATTGGGTTGAAATAGGGTAATATCACTTTGGATGAAGATATTTCGACAACAAGAGCTGGTAAAATTATTTGGTTTCCAGTTTTAGAAAGATCTTAAAAAACTAATACAGCTTTTTGAAATTTTTAACCAAGTACGAGTCTCGATTGTAGAAATATCGCCATCCAAACATTTCTTTTTAACAATTTTAATTGAATTGGGTTGAAATAGGGTAATATCACTTTGGATGAAGATATTTCGACAACCAGAGGTGGTAAAATTCTTTGGTTTTCAGTTTTAGAAAGATCTTAAAAAACTAATAGACCTTTTTGAAATTTTCAACTATTTATGAGTATCGATTGCAGAAATATCGCCATCCAAACATTTCTTTTTAACAATTTTAATTGAATTGGGTTGAAATAGGGTAATATCACTTTGGATGAAGATATTTCGACAACCAGAGGTGGTAAAATTATTTGGTTTCCAGTTTTAGAAAGATCTTAAAAAACTAATACAGCTTTTTGAAATGTTTAACCATGTACGAGTCTCGATTGTAGAAATATCGCCATCCAAACATTTCTTTTTAACAATTTTAATTGAATTGGGTTGAAATAGGGTAATATCACTTTGGATGAAGATATTTCGACAACCAGAGGTGGTAAAATTATTTGGTTTCCAGTTTTAGAAAGATCTTAAAAAACTAATACAGCTTTTTGAAATGTTTAACCATGTACGAGTCTCGATTGTAGAAATATCGCCATCCAAACATTTCTTTTTAACAATTTTAATTGAATTGGGTTGAAATAGGGTAATATCACTTTGGATGAAGATATTTCGACAACCAGAGGTGGTAAAATTCTTTGGTTTTCAGTTTTAGAAAGATCTTAAAAAACTAATAGACCTTTTTGAAATTTTCAACTATTTATGAGTATCGATTGCAGAAATATCGCCATCCAAACATTTCTTTTTAACAATTTTAATTGAATTGGGTTGAAATAGGGTAATATCACTTTGGATGAAGATATTTCGACAACCAGAGGTGGTAAAATTATTTGGTTTCCAGTTTTAGAAAGATCTTAAAAAACTAATACAGCTTTTTGAAATGTTTAACCATGTACGAGTCTCGATTGTAGAAATATCGCCATCCAAACATTTCTTTTTAACAATTTTAATTGAATTGGGTTGAAATAGGGTAATATCACTTTGGATGAAGATATTTCGACAACAAGAGCTGGTAAAATTATTTGGTTTCCAGTTTTAGAAAGATCTTAAAAAACTAATACAGCTTTTTGAAATTTTTAACCAAGTACGAGTCTCGATTGTAGAAATATCGCCATCCAAACATTTCTTTTTAACAATTTTAATTGAATTGGGTTGAAATAGGGTAATATCACTTTGGATGAAGATATTTCGACAACCAGAGGTGGTAAAATTATTTGGTTTCCAGTTTTAGAAAGATCTTAAAAAACTAATACAGCTTTTTGAAATGTTTAACCATGTACGAGTCTCGATTGTAGAAATATCGCCATCCAAACATTTCTTTTTAACAATTTTAATTGAATTGGGTTGAAATAGGGTAATATCACTTTGGATGAAGATATTTCGACAACCAGAGGTGGTAAAATTATTTGGTTTCCAGTTTTAGAAAGATCTTAAAAAACTAATACAGCTTTTTGAAATGTTTAACCATGTACGAGTCTCGATTGTAGAAATATCGCCATCCAAACATTTCTTTTTAACAATTTTAATTGAATTGGGTTGAAATAGGGTAATATCACTTTGGATGAAGATATTTCGACAACAAGAGCTGGTAAAATTATTTGGTTTCCAGTTTTAGAAAGATCTTAAAAAACTAATACAGCTTTTTGAAATTTTTAACCAAGTACGAGTCTCGATTGTAGAAATATCGCCATCCAAACATTTCTTTTTAACAATTTTAATTGAATTGGGTTGAAATAGGGTAATATCACTTTGGATGAAGATATTTCGACAACCAGAGGTGGTAAAATTCTTTGGTTTTCAGTTTTAGAAAGATCTTAAAAAACTAATAGACCTTTTTGAAATTTTCAACTATTTATGAGTATCGATTGCAGAAATATCGCCATCCAAACATTTCTTTTTAACAATTTTAATTGAATTGGGTTGAAATAGGGTAATATCACTTTGGATGAAGATATTTCGACAACCAGAGGTGGTAAAATTATTTGGTTTCCAGTTTTAGAAAGATCTTAAAAAACTAATACAGCTTTTTGAAATGTTTAACCATGTACGAGTCTCGATTGTAGAAATATCGCCATCCAAACATTTCTTTTTAACAATTTTAATTGAATTGGGTTGAAATAGGGTAATATCACTTTGGATGAAGATATTTCGACAACCAGAGGTGGTAAAATTATTTGGTTTCCAGTTTTAGAAAGATCTTAAAAAACTAATACAGCTTTTTGAAATGTTTAACCATGTACGAGTCTCGATTGTAGAAATATCGCCATCCAAACATTTCTTTTTAACAATTTTAATTGAATTGGGTTGAAATAGGGTAATATCACTTTGGATGAAGATATTTCGACAACCAGAGGTGGTAAAATTATTTGGTTTCCAGTTTTAGAAAGATCTTAAAAAACTAATAGACCTTTTTGAAATTTTCAACTATTTATGAGTATCGATTGCAGAAATATCGCCATCCAAACATTTCTTTTTAACAATTTTAATTGAATTGGGTTGAAATAGGGTAATATCACTTTGGATGAAGATATTTCGACAACCAGAGGTGGTAAAATTCTTTGGTTTTCAGTTTTAGAAAGATCTTAAAAAACTAATAGACCTTTTTGAAATTTTCAACTATTTATGAGTATCGATTGCAGAAATATCGCCATCCAAACATTTCTTTTTAACAATTTTAATTGAATTGGGTTGAAATAGGGTAATATCACTTTGGATGAAGATATTTCGACAACCAGAGGTGGTAAAATTATTTGGTTTCCAGTTTTAGAAAGATCTTAAAAAACTAATACAGCTTTTTGAAATGTTTAACCATGTACGAGTCTCGATTGTAGAAATATCGCCATCCAAACATTTCTTTTTAACAATTTTAATTGAATTGGGTTGAAATAGGGTAATATCACTTTGGATGAAGATATTTCGACAACAAGAGCTGGTAAAATTATTTGGTTTCCAGTTTTAGAAAGATCTTAAAAAACTAATACAGCTTTTTGAAATTTTTAACCAAGTACGAGTCTCGATTGTAGAAATATCGCCATCCAAACATTTCTTTTTAACAATTTTAATTGAATTGGGTTGAAATAGGGTAATATCACTTTGGATGAAGATATTTCGACAACCAGAGGTGGTAAAATTATTTGGTTTCCAGTTTTAGAAAGATCTTAAAAAACTAATACAGCTTTTTGAAATGTTTAACCATGTACGAGTCTCGATTGTAGAAATATCGCCATCCAAACATTTCTTTTTAACAATTTTAATTGAATTGGGTTGAAATAGGGTAATATCACTTTGGATGAAGATATTTCGACAACCAGAGGTGGTAAAATTATTTGGTTTCCAGTTTTAGAAAGATCTTAAAAAACTAATACAGCTTTTTGAAATGTTTAACCATGTACGAGTCTCGATTGTAGAAATATCGCCATCCAAACATTTCTTTTTAACAATTTTAATTGAATTGGGTTGAAATAGGGTAATATCACTTTGGATGAAGATATTTCGACAACCAGAGGTGGTAAAATTCTTTGGTTTTCAGTTTTAGAAAGATCTTAAAAAACTAATAGACCTTTTTGAAATTTTCAACTATTTATGAGTATCGATTGCAGAAATATCGCCATCCAAACATTTCTTTTTAACAATTTTAATTGAATTGGGTTGAAATAGGGTAATATCACTTTGGATGAAGATATTTCGACAACCAGAGGTGGTAAAATTATTTGGTTTCCAGTTTTAGAAAGATCTTAAAAAACTAATACAGCTTTTTGAAATGTTTAACCATGTACGAGTCTCGATTGTAGAAATATCGCCATCCAAACATTTCTTTTTAACAATTTTAATTGAATTGGGTTGAAATAGGGTAATATCACTTTGGATGAAGATATTTCGACAACAAGAGCTGGTAAAATTATTTGGTTTCCAGTTTTAGAAAGATCTTAAAAAACTAATACAGCTTTTTGAAATTTTTAACCAAGTACGAGTCTCGATTGTAGAAATATCGCCATCCAAACATTTCTTTTTAACAATTTTAATTGAATTGGGTTGAAATAGGGTAATATCACTTTGGATGAAGATATTTCGACAACCAGAGGTGGTAAAATTCTTTGGTTTTCAGTTTTAGAAAGATCTTAAAAAACTAATAGACCTTTTTGAAATTTTCAACTATTTATGAGTATCGATTGCAGAAATATCGCCATCCAAACATTTCTTTTTAACAATTTTAATTGAATTGGGTTGAAATAGGGTAATATCACTTTGGATGAAGATATTTCGACAACCAGAGGTGGTAAAATTATTTGGTTTCCAGTTTTAGAAAGATCTTAAAAAACTAATACAGCTTTTTGAAATGTTTAACCATGTACGAGTCTCGATTGTAGAAATATCGCCATCCAAACATTTCTTTTTAACAATTTTAATTGAATTGGGTTGAAATAGGGTAATATCACTTTGGATGAAGATATTTCGACAACAAGAGCTGGTAAAATTATTTGGTTTCCAGTTTTAGAAAGATCTTAAAAAACTAATACAGCTTTTTGAAATTTTTAACCAAGTACGAGTCTCGATTGTAGAAATATCGCCATCCAAACATTTCTTTTTAACAATTTTAATTGAATTGGGTTGAAATAGGGTAATATCACTTTGGATGAAGATATTTCGACAACCAGAGGTGGTAAAATTCTTTGGTTTTCAGTTTTAGAAAGATCTTAAAAAACTAATAGACCTTTTTGAAATTTTCAACTATTTATGAGTATCGATTGCAGAAATATCGCCATCCAAACATTTCTTTTTAACAATTTTAATTGAATTGGGTTGAAATAGGGTAATATCACTTTGGATGAAGATATTTCGACAACCAGAGGTGGTAAAATTATTTGGTTTCCAGTTTTAGAAAGATCTTAAAAAACTAATACAGCTTTTTGAAATGTTTAACCATGTACGAGTCTCGATTGTAGAAATATCGCCATCCAAACATTTCTTTTTAACAATTTTAATTGAATTGGGTTGAAATAGGGTAATATCACTTTGGATGAAGATATTTCGACAACCAGAGGTGGTAAAATTCTTTGGTTTTCAGTTTTAGAAAGATCTTAAAAAACTAATAGACCTTTTTGAAATTTTCAACTATCTATGAGTATCGATTGCAGAAATATCGCCATCCAAACAAATTTTTGGGCTGGTTTTTGTAATTGGGTCCTAAATATAACTTTGGATGTAAATATTTTGAGAACCAGACCACGTAGAAGATTTTTGCTTACACGTACGAATACAGTTTTTAAAGACCTTTCTTTTGGTGTATATTTCAATGGGTTTTGGAAACATTTTAAAAATAATTACTTTTTTGTGCAAAATAAGCAAAGGGGTTAGTCCATTCATTTTCTCAAAAAGCCAATAAAATTTAAATTGTCAAAACCAGCAAAAATTTTTATATTGGCGGAAAGGTCTATCAATTACCAATTCAGAGCTGAAAACCGCAACCACTTACGAGTTTCGATTGCGGAAATATCGCCATCCAAACATTTTTTTATAACAATTTTAATTAAATTGGGTTGAAATAAGGTAATATCACTTTGGATGAAGATATTTCGACAACCAGAGGTGGTAAAATTATTTGGTTTCCAGTTTTAGAAAGATCTTAAAAAACTAATACAGCTTTTTGAAATGTTTAACCATGTACGAGTCTCGATTGTAGAAATATCGCCATCCAAACATTTCTTTTTAACAATTTTAATTGAATTGGGTTGAAATAGGGTAATATCACTTTGGATGAAGATATTTCGACAACCAGAGGTGGTAAAATTATTTGGTTTCCAGTTTTAGAAAGATCTTAAAAAACTAATACAGCTTTTTGAAATTTTTAACCAAGTACGAGTCTCGATTGTAGAAATATCGCCATCCAAACATTTCTTTTTAACAATTTTAATTGAATTGGGTTGAAATAGGGTAATATCACTTTGGATGAAGATATTTCGACAACCAGAGGTGGTAAAATTCTTTGGTTTTCAGTTTTAGAAAGATCTTAAAAAACTAATAGACCTTTTAGAAATTTTCAACTATCTATGAGTATCGATTGCAGAAATATCGCCATCCAAACAAATTTTTGGGCTGGTTTTTGTAATTGGGTCCTAAATATAACTTTGGATGTAAATATTTTGAGAACCAGACCACGTAGAAGATTTTTGCTTACACGTACGAATACAGTTTTTAAAGACCTTTCTTTTGGTGTATATTTCGATGGGTTTTGGAAACATTTTAAAAATAATTACTTTTTTGTGCAAAATAAGCAAAGGGGTTAGTCCATTCATTTTCTCAAAAAGTCAATAAAATTTAAATTGTCAAATCTAGTAAAAATTTTTATATTGGCGGAAAGGTCTATCAATTTCCAATTCAGAACTGAAAACCGCAACCACTTACGAGTTTCGATTGCGGAAATATCGCCATCCAAACATTTTTTTATAACAATTTTAATTAAATTGGGTTGAAATAAGGTAATATCACTTTGGATGAAGATATTTCGACAACCAGAGGTGGTAAAATTATTTGGTTTCCAGTTTTAGAAAGATCTTAAAAAACTAATACAGCTTTTTGAAATGTTTAACCATGTACGAGTCTCGATTGTAGAAATATCGCCATCCAAACATTTCTTTTTAACAATTTTAATTGAATTGGGTTGAAATAGGGTAATATCACTTTGGATGAAGATATTTCGACAACCAGAGGTGGTAAAATTCTTTGGTTTTCAGTTTTAGAAAGATCTTAAAAAACTAATAGACCTTTTTGAAATTTTCAACTATCTATGAGTATCGATTGCAGAAATATCGCCATCCAAACAAATTTTTGGGCTGGTTTTTGTAATTGGGTCCTAAATATAACTTTGGATGTAAATATTTTGAGAACCAGACCACGTAGAAGATTTTTGCTTACACGTACGAATACAGTTTTTAAAGACCTTTCTTTTGGTGTATATTTCGATGGGTTTTGGAAACATTTTAAAAATAATTACTTTTTTGTGCAAAATAAGCAAAGGGGTTAGTCCATTCATTTTCTCAAAAAGTCAATAAAATTTAAATTGTCAAATCTAGTAAAAATTTTTATATTGGCGGAAAGGTCTATCAATTTCCAATTCAGAACTGAAAACCGCAACCACTTACGAGTTTCGATTGCGGAAATATCGCCATCCAAACATTTTTTTATAACAATTTTAATTAAATTGGGTTGAAATAAGGTAATATCACTTTGGATGAAGATATTTCGACAACCAGAGGTGGTAAAATTATTTGGTTTCCAGTTTTAGAAAGATCTTAAAAAACTAATACAGCTTTTTGAAATGTTTAACCATGTACGAGTCTCGATTGTAGAAATATCGCCATCCAAACATTTCTTTTTAACAATTTTAATTGAATTGGGTTGAAATAGGGTAATATCACTTTGGATGAAGATATTTCGACAACCAGAGGTGGTAAAATTATTTGGTTTCCAGTTTTAGAAAGATCTTAAAAAACTAATAGACCTTTTTGAAATTTTCAACTATCTATGAGTATCGATTGCAGAAATATCGCCATCCAAACAAATTTTTGGGCTGGTTTTTGTAATTGGGTCCTAAATATAACTTTGGATGTAAATATTTTGAGAACCAGACCACGTAGAAGATTTTTGCTTACACGTACGAATACAGTTTTTAAAGACCTTTCTTTTGGTGTATATTTCAATGGGTTTTGGAAACATTTTAAAAATAATTACTTTTTTGTGCAAAATAAGCAAAGGGGTTAGTCCATTCATTCATTCATAGTCCATTCATTCAGTTTTAGAAAGATCTTAAAAAACTAATACAGCTTTTTGAAATGTTTAACCATGTACGAGTCTCGATTGTAGAAATATCGCCATCCAAACATTTCTTTTTAACAATTTTAATTGAATTGGGTTGAAATAGGGTAATATCACTTTGGATGAAGATATTTCGACAACCAGAGGTGGTAAAATTATTTGGTTTCCAGTTTTAGAAAGATCTTAAAAAACTAATAGACCTTTTTGAAATTTTCAACTATCTATGAGTATCGATTGCAGAAATATCGCCATCCAAACAAATTTTTGGGCTGGTTTTTGTAATTGGGTCCTAAATATAACTTTGGATGTAAATATTTTGAGAACCAGACCACGTAGAAGATTTTTGCTTACACGTACGAATACAGTTTTTAAAGACCTTTCTTTTGGTGTATATTTCAATGGGTTTTGGAAACATTTTAAAAATAATTACTTTTTTGTGCAAAATAAGCAAAGGGGTTAGTCCATTCATTCATTCATAGTCCATTCATTCAGTTTTAGAAAGATCTTAAAAAACTAATACAGCTTTTTGAAATGTTTAACCATGTACGAGTCTCGATTGTAGAAATATCGCCATCCAAACATTTCTTTTTAACAATTTTAATTGAATTGGGTTGAAATAGGGTAATATCACTTTGGATGAAGATATTTCGACAACCAGAGGTGGTAAAATTCTTTGGTGTATATTTCGATGGGTTTTGGAAACATTTTAAAAATAATTACTTTAAAATAAGCAAAGGGGTTAGTCCATTCATTTTCTCAAAAAGTCAATAAAATTTAAATTGTCAAATCTAGTAAAAATTTTTATATTGGCGGAAAGGTCTATCAATTTCCAATTCAGAACTGAAAACCGCAACCACTTACGAGTTTCGATTGCGGAAATATCGCCATCCAAACATTTTTTTATAACAATTTTAATTAAATTGGGTTGAAATAAGGTAATATCACTTTGGATGAAGATATTTCGACAACCAGAGGTGGTAAAATTATTTGGTTTCCAGTTTTAGAAAGATCTTAAAAAACTAATACAGCTTTTTGAAATGTTTAACCATGTACGAGTCTCGATTGTAGAAATATCGCCATCCAAACATTTCTTTTTAACAATTTTAATTGAATTGGGTTGAAATAGGGTAATATCACTTTGGATGAAGATATTTCGACAACCAGAGGTGGTAAAATTATTTGGTTTCCAGTTTTAGAAAGATCTTAAAAAACTAATACAGCTTTTTGAAATTTTTAACCAAGTACAAGTCTTGATTGTAGAAATATCGCCATCCAAACATTTCTTTTTAACAATTTTAATTGAATTGGGTTGAAATAGGGTAATATCACTTTGGATGAAGATATTTCGACAACCAGAGGTGGTAAAATTCTTTGGTTTTCAGTTTTAGAAAGATCTTAAAAAACTAATAGACCTTTTAGAAATTTTCAACTATCTATGAGTATCGATTGCAGAAATATCGCCATCCAAACAAATTTTTGGGCTGGTTTTTGTAATTGGGTCCTAAATATAACTTTGGATGTAAATATTTTGAGAACCAGACCACGTAGAAGATTTTTGCTTACACGTACGAATACAGTTTTTAAAGACCTTTCTTTTGGTGTATATTTCGATGGGTTTTGGAAACATTTTAAAAATAATTACTTTTTTGTGCAAAATAAGCAAAGGGGTTAGTCCATTCATTTTCTCAAAAAGTCAATAAAATTTAAATTGTCAAATCTAGTAAAAATTTTTATATTGGCGGAAAGGTCTATCAATTTCCAATTCAGAACTGAAAACCGCAACCACTTACGAGTTTCGATTGCGGAAATATCGCCATCCAAACATTTTTTTATAACAATTTTAATTAAATTGGGTTGAAATAAGGTAATATCATTTTGGATGAAGATATTTCGACAACCAGAGGTGGTAAAATTATTTGGTTTCCAGTTTTAGAAAGATCTTAAAAAACTAATACAGCTTTTTGAAATGTTTAACCATGTACGAGTCTCGATTGTAGAAATATCGCCATCCAAACATTTCTTTTTAACAATTTTAATTGAATTGGGTTGAAATAGGGTAATATCACTTTGGATGAAGATATTTCGACAACCAGAGGTGGTAAAATTATTTGGTTTCCAGTTTTAGAAAGATCTTAAAAAACTAATAGACCTTTTAGAAATTTTCAACTATCTATGAGTATCGATTGCAGAAATATCGCCATCCAAACAAATTTTTGGGCTGGTTTTTGTAATTGGGTCCTAAATATAACTTTGGATGTAAATATTTTGAGAACCAGACCACGTAGAAGATTTTTGCTTACACGTACGAATACAGTTTTTAAAGACCTTTCTTTTGGTGTATATTTCGATGGGTTTTGGAAACATTTTAAAAATAATTACTTTTTTGTGCAAAATAAGCAAAGGGGTTAGTCCATTCATTTTCTCAAAAAGTCAATAAAATTTAAATTGTCAAATCTAGTAAAAATTTTTATATTGGCGGAAAGGTCTATCAATTTCCAATTCAGAACTGAAAACCGCAACCACTTACGAGTTTCGATTGCGGAAATATCGCCATCCAAACATTTTTTTATAACAATTTTAATTAAATTGGGTTGAAATAAGGTAATATCATTTTGGATGAAGATATTTCGACAACCAGAGGTGGTAAAATTATTTGGTTTCCAGTTTTAGAAAGATCTTAAAAAACTAATACAGCTTTTTGAAATTTTAAACCAAGTACAAGTCTTGATTGTAGAAATATCGCCATCCAAACATTTCTTTTTAACAATTTTAATTGAATTGGGTTGAAATAGGGTAATATCACTTTCACTTTGGATGAAGATATTTCGACAACCAGAGGTGGTAAAATTCTTTGGTTTTCAGTTTTAGAAAGATCTTAAAAAACTAATAGACCTTTTTGAAATTTTCAACTATCTATGAGTATCGATTGCAGAAATATCGCCATCCAAACAAATTTTTGGGCTGGTTTTTGTAATTGGGTCCTAAATATAACTTTGGATGTAAATATTTTGAGAACCAGACCACGTAGAAGATTTTTACACGTACGATGAGTTTTGGAACCATTTTTTCAAAAATTCATTTCAGCACTAAAAACCGCAAGCACTTACGAGGACAGCGTTCGGAAAAAATTTGTATATCTGTCTAAATTTTGAATACAATTCATATCACATATTGGCCGTATTTTTGTTTGCTCGAATCCAATTTAAATTTAGTAGCTAGTTCATTATCCATGTGCAACAACCCATTCATCCAAACAACAAGTTCCTTTTCATATCCCCAAATGTTGCTCAACCAAAAAATCAACAATTCGAATCAAGGACATGAAGAAGACCATCAAACATGATTCCCTTTGATCCAGAAAACAATTAGTCAGATTTCACCGGATTATATTTATGTACTCATACCAAATATAAGTGAAACCAGATAAAATAAAATCAACGTAAGTCGAAGTGTAGGTACCCTGTTGTAATATTATTCCACCCATTCGAGCCAATTATAAGGAAATGTATACATACATAATACATATCCTTTTTGTGAATTCATATGCAAAAGCGGCTTTGGCCCGATTAATCTTGTCTGCACTGTATCTATACCTACGAACTATATCTACTCGTATTTGTCTGTCTGAATGGAGCTGGGTGCTACAGCTAGAGCTGAAGGCGGAGGCGGGGTCATATACCCTTGTCTTTTTCCAACTGAAATCAAATCAGAATCAAATTCAAAACTCGCATTGATTTTATTACACGAGAGAGAAAGAGGTCCTTCGTCAGCGTCAGCGTCGTCGTCTAGGATGATGATGATGAGGAATCCAATGCCAACTAAAAACTCCCAGACTAAGTCATCGTCGTCGGGTAGATCCCTGATGTTCTGGTTGTAGTTGGTCGATAGTCTGCTGCACTCATTCAATGGAATTCGAATCAGAGAATCCTTGCAATTTCAATTAAAACGAAATTTTCAGTCGGTTCAGTTACTTTGCACAACTGCGGGCAGAGTATTCGCCATCGCCATCGTAGTAGTATCTTTCTGCTATTTTAGCGGCTGCTATCGTTCGATTGTTGAAACAGGACGAGCCATATAACCAACCAACATGGGACCGAATCAAAAAATTACAAATACAACACAAACAAAATTCGAAACCTTTGTCTGAGCACAGATATTTCAATATTTCAATATTTGAATATAAAATATAAACATTTTCCGACAACTTAATACCTACAGATACCAATACCTGTGTAAGCGAATAATCGGAATGGGTTTTGTTTTTGACTGCTGCTTCAAAGGGGAATGAACTATAAAGGACGAACTCGAAAAGTTATAATAGCAATCGAAGCTCTGCCAATTTATTGGATTTTCTTCTTTTAACAAAAATCAAAAAACAAGGAAATAAAAATAAAATAAAGAAAAGATGAACAAAACTATAAAAAGGATGATGTTTCGCTGTTGAGTTGAGTTGAGTTGAGAGAAAAGTAGATATAAGTTAGTTGAAGGACTTTTTTTCCCAATCGAGGATAGTTTACAACGAGTTTTTCCTTCTAAGATGTGTTTGCAAAGTTTGTCCACTTTTGCACTGCATATACAGCTATTTTGCCAAAAATGCATCGCAGGAGGAACAATGTTTGTGCAATGTCTGTGGATCGTAAGAACATTGCAATATACTTTTTGATGGGCAAATGTTTACAAAGGCAATGCAAACACAAGGAAGTTGTTTGGTTTTCTTCTCAAAAGACGATAACGATAATGGCGCGGCGGCAGCGTGGCGTATTGGTATCTATTTTTGTGCAAAATATTTTGTTTTATTGCCAAGGATCAAATGTTATGTAAATCGATTTTAAAATTGATTAAGGGATTTGTTTATAAAAACGTTTGTCATGTGATTCGGATATGGTTTTTTTTGTCTATGCAAACAAACTATAGGTTTGTGTTAACAATTATAATCGATTTAAACTTTTTATTTGGGTATCCGATGAATTTTAAAAAAATTGGAGGAATATTGAAGCTTATAGATAGTATGTGTTTAGATGGCGCTAAAGTCAGGGATGAACCTTTACCTTATCCAACATAGCCTATCTAGGGAGCCCAGTCCTCATAAAAATAACTTACTTATCCTCAAAAAACGGTTATGAGTTTTCTTCTTTTTTTCAATTTACGACTTTCAAAAAAATTTCAAAAAAATATTTTATGAGTTTTGGCAGAAAAATTCAAGATTTGTTTTTCTTAAACTTGAATTTTATTCATACAATTTTTTTCTTTCAACTAAAAACTAACGGTATGGCATATAAACTTCAAAAACCGTTAAGGAAAATATTTTTTTTTAACGGTTTATACAATTTGTGTACAATTTTGGGATGTGTTGTAATATTAGTCGCTATTTATTATCTACAGATCTGACAACTTTGGATCCTGCTCTGTATCTGGATCTATTTTAAGGATCCGAAAATAAGTTTTCCCTCTGGCAGACAGACGGCTCTACAGTTGGTAGTTAGTACAAACTCACAATTCTGTCCGTACGTTCTTTCGACGGCAACCTCAACTGCAAAACTTGATATCTATCGTTTTTTGGGCATTCCCCCGACACGTTTTTTTAATTTTTTTATGACCTAAAATAATGGTACGTGCCCTACAATTTTTTTAGCAAACAATCAAAATCTATTTTTTTTTTTTTCAAAAACGTACCCACAACTTAAAACCAAAATTCAGTAATTTTTTTACAAAAAAGCTACCATTTTATTTTTAAAAAAATCCAAAAATGGTTATAAATGGTACCTCAAACAGTACCATTTTTTCGATTTTCTCAAAAATGATACAACTGGTTTTGATAAAATGTTTTTTAAAGTTTTGATCAAAAAGTTTTAAAAGTATGGATACCTACCAAAATTATCAATTTTTCAAAAATGTTTTAATTTTTTTTTTAAACTTATATGTAAGTATGGAATTTGAAAACGACTTGAACTATTTTTATTAAACTTGGCGATTATTTTTAAACTTGGACTTGTTTTTTTTTTTAACATTATTATCTAGCACATTTTATATAAAAATTATTCTTATAACCAAAAATAACGGTACCGATACATAAAATCTCGTTTGTCTCGACTATATCATTGCCTGTTAGAACGATTTTGATGAAATTTTTTTACATAAGAACTAATAAGTCTGAAAAATATTGTATAGATACCAAAATTTAAAAAAAATGTTTTGATTTAAAAAAAAATTAATTCAAAATTATGCCGAAAATCGGTAATATGATTTTTTTTCCAAAATAATACATACCAAATTACTTTTTTTAAATATTGCTCCAACGATTTTCAATTTTTTTTTTCTCATAAATTGAGACTTTTGGTACAACATAAGAACAAGTTCTTGCCACCAAGTCAATTGAATTATTATACAGGGTAGGTCAAATGCAAGTTTTTTTTTAATGCAATAAAATGAACAAAATTAAATTGTTTCCATGTATTATGGCATCGCAGTAGAGCATTCTGTAACTCCAATTTTCCACAAGACCTCTGTTGATGGTATCGGGCTGTAGCTCACGAATTTATGGGATGCTATTGGCATTATGTGCTTGAATCGTCGTTTCTGGATTGTTGGCATAACATCAGTCCTGCACGGTGCCCCACAAAAAAAAATCAAAAGGGGTCAAATCGCAGCTCCGAGGCGGCCAATTGACATCGCCAAGACGACTGATAACACGATTTGGGAATTTGGTGCGCAAAAGATCGATTGTGGCACGGGCTGTGTGGCATGGAGCACTATCCTACATGAACCAGAAATCGTCTAAATCCATGTCTTAAATTTCAGTAAAAAAAAAAGTCGGTTAACATGTTGAGTTGTTGAGATCGATGGCGAGTTGATGTTCGTGAATTGAGTCTCACACTCTGGCATTCTGGACTAGCATGAGTGCAAATAGCTTAACGAAATTGAGACGCAGGCGAGATAGAATCTATTATGAGTGCTGCCTTAAGCTATGATCAAGTCAAGAATTATCATTATTCTGTAAACCTTAAAAATATTAAAAAAAAAGAAAGAAGTGTTTTACCGAAATGATTCTACTTTAACTTTAAAAATTATTCCTTTTTCTTGACCTTTTTATTTAAAATATTAATATTATCTTAAACTTTAAATATCTAAATAATTTTATTTTTTCAGCAAAAATAATACGTCTATTCGATTACTTTTCAAAACTTCCAATTTCTACCAATTTTGGTACAATCTTATTTTTTATTACTTTGACAGAAATTTTGACTAAAACTGCTAAAAATTGTCAGTTTGTTTTTTTATTTCTTACTGAAGCTTTAGTTGCATGTCTTGGTACATGATTAAGTCGTTTATTTATAAAGAAAAAGAAACCTTAAATCATCAATCTTGCAACAATCAACTTTGGCATGAATCAAATCTCTCATCCTAAACTAGCCTTACGACGAGTTATGGCCAAAACTGTAGCACAAAGAAAAAAGCTCAATTAAAATTCGGCTAACTCCACCTACCTACGTATATGTTTTCTTCGTCGGTAACGTTCATTATCACACAAAGGCAGTTGCAATCAAGCAAATCCTATGGTTTTTTCTGCTCAACCTTTTATTTAGTCCGACAACTGTGGCCACGTCAGACAAAAAACAAAAAATCCAAAACCAACCAAAAATTGCAAAAAGATTTCTCATCGTGTCCAAGTCCATATCGTTTGGTTTGGCTTTGGACGACTGCTTCTTGATTCTCTATGAAAATATGAAAAAAAAAAAAAACAAAAAACGAGGCCATTATCAGCCTAGTCCATAGATTCTTCTGATGGAAAAATTAATTTCTTTTCTATTTATTTTCATTTTTTTTTGTTTCATCAAAACAACCAACAAACCAACTCAGTGTGGCTAGACGACCGACGACAACGACTCTTCGACTATATGTAGGTATAATTCCCTGAGTCCTTCAATGCGAGTCACTTTGCTTTGATGCTTTTCCACACTTTATACCCTGCAACCATTAGACTGTAACATGAGGAGGTGGTGCTGGTTGAAAAGGATCAGAGTTTTCTTCTTTTTTTTTGCTGTGAAAGCCTGATGATGAGCTGGGCATGAGCATGATGGCAGGACTTATATTATAGTGAAACTATTTTGCTGTCCTCAGAGGCTGAACGCGTTCGATGGCCATAATACTGATAATGAAAATTTGGGAAAACGGAAAGTCTTAATTAATTTGCCACGTTCACAGAACACAGACTTATACCTACAACATACCTACATAACATATAGTGATGGTTTGTTTGGAATATTTTTTTTTTTTCTTTGACAGATGATGATGGAGCTAACCATTAAGAGGGCTTCATTCCAAATGAATTCAAAGGGAAAGTCTGTTTCATTTTTCGATGTGCAATTTATAAAGAGAACTTAAATGAAAATAAATGAAGCCAAAATGTTGGCTAATTGATTGGAAAGGATATGTATACTCGTTTGGGAAGTTCGAGTTACTTATTTTATGAGTTGTGTTAATTTAATTAAGAGTTGATTTTGATCTTCTATTTTTTTTTTTTGATTAATTTTACTTTTTTTTTATCAACGAAGCATATGTGTTAGCAATTCATGGTCTCAAGTATCTTTTTGTTTTGTACTTCGACTCTACGATTTAGACTTATCTTAAACGAAAAAATAAAACATCAAACGGTAAAGCAAGAGAGGCAATAAGGATCAAGGTAAAAAGAGGTACCTTCGATCTTCTTAAAGAAGAAGAATGAAATAAAAATCTCTCGTATTTTGTGACTCTACTTCTTCAAAGCCACGTCTGTACTTATGAATTAATGTTGAAAAGGTACAATTCTGTTTTTTTTTTAATTCAGTGCAAATTAAGCCGACATTAAAAATTATAGCGCAAAATTTTAATCCATTTAGTACGATGTTAAAGCATTTTTACTATGACAAAATGGCTTTAACATCGTACTAAATCGTTTAAAATTTTGCGCTTATATCTTTATTTTTAGGAACATACAATGTGTATGATCACACCTCTTAAAACATATCAGTACAAACAATGGGACCTACAATTGATTAAATTTGGTATGGACCAAATTTTTCATGACATAGCCTTTTGACAAATGTCATGACTCAAAGAAACCACGATTTTGCTTTGAAGACTAAAATATAAGATTCTTTGAAGAATGCAGAAAGTTGCAGCCACATTTTTGAAAAATACAACTAAACCTATATTATTCAAAAATTTGGCTGAAACAGAGTATTACAGCTTAAGATCCTGCTGATTTGGAACTTTTACTTTTTTTTGTTGTACTCTGATTTCGTATAAAAGTATTTTGAATATCCGGTAAAAATTGTTTCGATTTTATAAGCTGTATTAACTTGGCTCCCAAAATTGTTTAATTTTTTTCTTTTTCCTTTAAACACAAACAGTATTTTCTGAAAATAAAAATCGATTTTGAAAAATTGGGAGGGGGGCAAAAGCACGAACAAAAAATTGATTTTTTTTTTAATTTTATTAATTCTTTCGATTGGTCTCATTTTGAACATTGATGTTACAATGACGAGGATCTTTTAGCAAAATTGTCCAGTTGTGCTGTCAAAATACTAAGAAATCGCTTGAAATCACATGATATAACTTACTCAAAATGTAACTATTTGTAGGGCAAACAAGGGTAATATTGAATTCGATTTAAAAAAAATTCTTTTTGTATTTGAAAGCTTTAAATTTAAATATGACCTTAATTTTTTTGATATATGTATCTATGGACTAAAATAAAAATACCATTACGGTTAGATCGTTTTATTTTTGAAAGGTTAGATACCTATACCTAGATACATATTTAGAGGATTTACTTCGAGGATCACTTAAGAGCTATATTTTTATATAGTGAAATGGGGTAAAAACAAAAAAAATAGCATTAGATTTTAAAAATCCCTTTTCTTAAGTACAGTAGAATCTCGAAAAAATGAACGGTTCTATAAGATGAACAGTTCGGAAAGATGAACAAAATATTCTCCACCTTCAGTGCTCAAAAAGATGAACGAGAAATTTTGTATCTACTCGAAAAGATGAACGCTTTATTCCCAACTCAATTTTTTACTTTTCTTTAGCTTTAGTTCATCGTATTACATTATGTAACGTTTTTCAGTTTTGTGAACGGTACTTTAACTTGTTATGTAAATTATATTTGATGTTTTTATTTATAACTATATCTTTTTCTCAACCAAATGCTGACACATGAACAATTTGAAAAGATGAACGTTTTATAGCTGTTCATCTTTTCCAGATTCTACTGTAGATACCTATAATATTTCTTTAAGGTCTAGACATTTTTAAAGTTCAGCTTATTTATAGGGAAAAACTATAAACTATTAGACGATCACTGAATGGACAAATATTTTTATTCAATACCTATTAATAGTTACCCTATTGGGGTGAAAAAAAAAAAAAAAAAATATTAAACATAAATATTTTAAAATATGAGGTAAATAAATAAAAAAAATATGTTTAGATAAAAATAAAAAAAATTCAACCAATAAAAAACTTCAGATTTCTGCAAATTTTTTGAACAAGAAAAACTGTTCGAATTATCAAGCTGTTCGTGTCTTTCAAATGTTTACATTAAATTTCTGTGAAAAAAAAATTCTTATCCTTCTAATCCAACAATTATTTTTTAATATTATAATTGTAAAAATAAATAAATAAATAAACAATGCATTTCGAAGGGCTGAACGATTCATGGGTTATTGCATAATTTTTATAGTGGAGGGTGTTGTCGACTGCGGGAGCTTAGTAAAGCCATACAAAATGTAGTTACATTTTGACAGTTGAGGCTTGTTGAGTTATTTATAAATTGTCTACCTGAGCTATTTAAACTATAAAAACAAGTTCATGCAAACCGAGGTGCATGCTTTATTAATGTTAGAATTTGGTTTGGCAAATTTATGTTGTGTTGTTTGAAGCTATTCGGGTTAACCTCAACGGGGTTGACGTTTAAACATCAGACTTAATTTTCAGTGTTTGTTAAACATTTGCTGTTTAAATCATTTTTTTTTTATCGCATCGCTGTTTTGTTTAATGTGTCGGTCAGTCCATTTTTTAAAAATTGTATATAATTTCGTAGGTAAATAAAAAAAAAAAGGGATTTATTAAAAAAAAAAAAAATCTTTGACCCGTTTTGTGAATTTTTTGCCTAGTTTACCTACTTTTCGATGCGAAATGAAATATTATTATAGGTATTTGGTGACTAAATAGGGAAGCAAAATTAAGTCATTTTTTTTGCGGTAAAAATCACTTTCCTGTTTGGTACTCAATTAATGGCTTAAGTTTTTGAGATATCCAGTTAACATTTAAGATATAGGAAAAAATTAGTTGTTAAGTTAACACCTTCCAGGACCATACTAATCTTCTCTGTATCGTTCCAATTTTAGTATATGGTCTGCCGAAGCAAGAACTAAGTTAACACGACACTTTACAAAATAAAAAAAAAAATAAGTAATTAATTAATTATAGCTTTCATGTTGTGGAAAAAAATTTGTAGCTCCTATTATTGAAAAAAAATGGTATGTAGTGTTAACTTGATTCCAAGCTTTTGGAAAATAAAAAAACTAAGTACCTACGCAATTCATATAGTAAATTAGTTGCAGAAAAAAAAATCTAAAAATTAAAAAAAATTAAATTAAAAAAAAAATATGTAGGTATACCTAAAACTTCACCAAAAAGATTTTTAGAATGTTTTCTTTCCACAACTAAATTACGAAAAAAATGCTACAATTAATGGTGTACTTATTTTTTTTAATATTACAAAGTGTGGTGCTAACTTGACGTTTATGTGGTTTTTGCAAAATCTATGAAGCATTTCCGCAACTTCTAAAAGCTGCAATCCTCACATTTTATAGGTATTAACATAAGCCAACTTTAAAATCGATTTCTTTACCTTTGACTCGACCAATAAAATCAAATCCCTAAAAATCGATGTGTATCTTATAACCTTTCCTTTAAACTTTTTGCATCTTTATACTTATACCCACTTTTAAGAAAAAATAACCCTCAAGTATCACACACATCCCAAGAGTCTTAAAACTGCATTTTTATTTTACTCTCAATCTCTATCTATCTTTTAATTGCTGTTCCAGATGGTACAATAAATGTGATGTGGTCGTGGTATGATGGTATAGCTATGTGTATATCTAGTATAGAGGTAAAGTTAATCTTGTTTTTACAGGACAATGGACAACGAGATGATGAAGACAGGACAGAGGTTCGTCCTTGTGCCTTGCACAATGTAAACTCAAATGATATCACAACCAAAACGGATTACATGGGAAATTGAGTCATCCTTGGACTTCTATGTTGTTCTAGGAGTTGGTTTGGTACTATTATGTATATAAAGTTCGTGTAAAGTTGAGGCAAAAAGCAAGAGAACAAAGTCATTGTTTTAATTTTTAGTTATAACCTTTTATCCCTAAGGGAACACTGAGTGGATATATATATTTATACACACATACACACTACATAAGGACGAATTAAAGGGAAGAGATATATACCTTGGAATTGTATAACTGTTCCATGAGCATCAGAAAAGCAACATAGATTTTCAAAGACTGAAATTGTCTCTTGGGTCTTATAGAATGGCAGTGAAACTTGGAAAATACGAAGTAGGTGTACTGCTCTTTATAAGAGCTTATATGCAATATATGAGTGTCAAGTTGTGGAATGAGGCTTTTCACTTAGTTCAAATTATGTAATAAAGGTAAGGGGTCAATATTTCAAAGAAATAAAAAAAATTACGTTTATGTTTAGACTCGCCTAATAATATTAATATATTTTTATTATATTTAATACAAATAATATAATATTTAATAAATATAATATTTATTATTAATATTTATTTATAATATTTAATATTATATTTAATAAATATAATATTTATTATTATATTTAATAAGTTTATTAAATTAGAATTAAATGAAAACAGTCAATTTATTATTAAAACATTAACCTCTGATTTAAAAGATAAAACGACAAGGCAATATTTAGGTATTTAGGGCAACTTGAAAATGTTCATAAGGTGTACAAAAAAAGCTCCTATAGTAACTCTCTTGTAGGAACTGTTCAGAATTGTTTTTTTCCAATTTTTGGTCTAGTTGAAAAATTAAAAAAAAAAATTGGACAGGTCATTAAAAAGCTATTATAAGAATAACTAAACAAAATCTCAAAATCTGATTTCTTATAATCACGAATATTTTTGAAAAAAATAATACGCAGTCAGATCGTCTGCAGCTTAACTCTCTGATCACAATGGATACGGAGCTCTAACTCGAGCTGCACCACACACAAATTCGTTGTTACGAACACAATACAACGCAAACGGCAGTAGTGCAAGTTTTGACGTTTTAATTTATATATGGAGAAAAAAAGATCCGGAAAAAATATTAAAGCTTTTTGTGGTTTTTGTTTCGCGAAAAATATTATTAATTAAAAAAATTTAACATTAATAAAAAAGTGAATAATTTGCCCCTGATTGTTTTTTTCTTTAAAATATACAAGAAGCCGTACAACGGTACCTGTCGTACAATTTATTTTACAAATAAACGAAGATTCTATTTTTCTCAAAACGTGTCCTAATATACATATGTATATAGGCTTAATTTTTCGAAAAAAAAAAAATCGGAAAAATGGGTATAAGCAAAGCCACTTTTTTGATTTTCGATTTTCTGGAGAAGAGTTTAACTTATTTTGATAATTTTTTATGGAGAATGTTTTTAAAAAATTAAAAGAATTGTGTACCAAAAATTTTAATTTTTTGTTCGATTTTTAAATTTTTGATAACTTTGGTAATAATTCGATTATGGGTGTGTCTCATAAAACCTTTTTTTGGTTTGCGACTTTCTAAACCAATTAAATTTAATTTTGTACACAAGGGCTTTCAATAAGTTTCAATAATATTGCATATGAACATTTAAAAAAAAACTTAATTATTGTTTTTTTTTTAAATTCGATATTTCGAAAATACATAGTTGGATCATTTTTTTTGAAAATTTATTTTTTAACTCCGCAAAATTGTTGGCGAATGCTGTAGCTTACATTGACAACCATTTTAAGGAGTCTATATATGTATATAGGGAGTAGCATGAATGCGTTTTAAAAAAAAGCTAAATCAGCTCCTTTTGTTTTTTATAAAAATAATATGCTTACAATCAATTGATTTTACAAACGACCAATAGATGTGTGAAATTTTTTAGGGAACATACTACGAACAAAATTTAATTTGACTAATGAATATTTTGTATTGTAGAAAAAAGAAATGCTGTCAATTTTTAAAGAATCATTTTTTAACTAAAATTCTTGTATACAAATTTATTTGATTTATTAAGAGACCTCAAGCAGTTACTGAATTTGACCATTTTTGATTTGATTTTAAAGGGTGTTCTAAAATTAACGCAAGATTTGAATTTCACGTCATTTCTGCGGTAAGGTGTTGCCAACAAAAAAAAAAGATAGCTTGACAGCTGTTAATATTATTAAGAGCTATTCAGCCTTATTGTGATTTTCACCCAAA
Source organism: Epistrophe eligans (assembly GCA_951394125.1). Lineage (NCBI taxonomy): Eukaryota > Metazoa > Arthropoda > Insecta > Diptera > Syrphidae > Epistrophe > Epistrophe eligans. The sequence goes on from OX596029.1 coordinate 37,034,400, forward strand.
CAACATTCCACCCGAAAAATTTTACATTGCCATTGACAGCCTTAATGTTTAGTTAGTTTTGATAGGCGAACGAAAGTTTGTCCGGGCGAAACTCACAATAGCAACTAACTCACAATAAAATCCAGGGCAAACAAAAAATTTTAATGTGATATATTTTTCGGGTGAAACTCACAATAAGACTGATTAAAAATGGACTGAACGAAGCGTTTTGATTGTTAAGAAACCCTTTGAAAAAATATGAGGGTTTGGGGTGGTTATTTTTCGAACAAACTCATTTTCATCATAATTAGTTTGTAGTTGAGGAAATAATGAGTGATTGTTGAGAAACGAATGCATCCACAATGTGTCAATATTTGGTGGTTGTATACTTACCTATATTTTACAAATCAATATTAAAATATTATATTATATTTTTTCTATCAAAATTTATTCTTGCATGAATTTTGGGACACCATTTAGAATTTTAATAATACTGCACATGAGGGGTATAATTTCGAAACTCTCCTATTCCACTTTTTTCCAAAAATGAGGTAAGTATGTAGTAAACTACAAAAAAAATTAAATTAAAATAAATTAAAAATCTTTTCTTTTTTGATAAATCTTTTCTATCCCGTTTTTTGTTTTTGGATTTTCAGAACTTGGTGTTTTTGGTTAAAACACAAAACTTTTATTGTATGTACTTACTATTCAATTTCTTCTTTATAAACTCATTTCAGTCATTAAAGTATCTATATTTGGTTTATAAAATAAAAAATATAAATTAATTAAAAACAAATAAAATTTCTAAAAATGCACACTTGATTTTTTTAAAAACTATTTATTGAACATTATGCTTTACAATTTTGTGTTAAACCATTTTTTTTTTTTATTTCTAATTTCTAATTTTTGTTTGTAATAATATCACATTTTATCCTTACGCTATTAAACAAAAAATAAAAAGAATAAATATTAGTTTTTCTTTTCATTTTCTTACATAACTAGTCAACCTATAACTTTTGTGAATTTTCCTCCTTTTAACAATAAATTTTGTAAACAAAAAACATTCTGTACAATTTTTTGTTTTTTTTTTTTGAATCATATACATAACACCTTATCTTGTGTTTTGTTAATCATTTTTATTTTGTTTTAATGTGAATTCAGTGAAAGAAGTCTTGTGTGGAAAGCTTCCTTGTTTTTTTGTTGATTTTAGCTTTGTATGTTTGTACATATCTGAAATTGAGTTCCTTTTCATAATTGAGGTAACGTTTATATATTATGTCCTGAGTTCTCTTGGGCTCGTGTTCTGTGACTGTGTATATCTTCTCAAGCCATCTATCTCTGCGTGATGTGGCAGTGCATGTGATGTGCATTTGCGGCGGCGGCGATGGCATGAACCAAAATGGCGCTGGCATTTCTTTCTTTTTAGTTATGATCCTTTTTAGCCTAGCTGTGAGTGTTTAAGTGCATCCTTTCGATTGGACCTGGTGCACTTCAGCATAAGTTGCCTTCATTCGTTCTCCATATTTTTCGCTCGAAGGTACTTCAGAAGCATTTGCAAGGAATCGTATGTGTCAAAGTCGTCAAGATTTCGTCGAGACGATGTCATATTAGTAGGTCGTGGCATAGCTAATGGAACTGGTAAGAGTTCTGGCATAACGGAATGATGTGTAATTAGTGCTCGCAGAGAAGTGAATTCTTTTCGAAAGCCCTTAATTTAAAGAAAAAACAAAAATTATATATGATGATTTTGCTAAAAAACAAATAATGGAACTTACTTTAATTTTGTAGCCTCTTGCCGATTTAAGAATAATATAATTGGCAGTTTTAGGTCCAGGCGGTGATGGAACACGTAACGTTAATGCATAACATCCAGGTTTCGAACTACTTTTTCGTACTAGAAAGGCACCAGGACTCTCACTCGAGAGGATCTCCAAAGCAATATCTCTTGATATACCAGCTTGAAACCAAGGGGCATCTTTCAGCTCAATTTCCTCAGCTGTCACTTCAGACTGATGATTACTGTGATGATAGGAATTCAATCTCATTCGCTGGGGGAATATTTTCGGACTCGAATTTGCTTTAAAAAAAAGGAGAGACGTGACTTGTTGTCAGACAGGACTTTGAGAAAGAATTATCAATCTTTTCTAAAACTTACCACTACTTGTCTCTCGAAGGTAACGCTTCTTTAGTGTAAACTCACTATTGTCATTCAAATTGAGGGCATCCATCATTGGTATCGCTGTCAGTGATTGTCGACATGAATCACCAAATTTACTTGAAATGAATTTCTCTGGTTCGAATGCTTCATCATTGATATATCCATTCGAAAGCATTTGTGTACTTGTCTTGGCTTTGAGGGTTGATGTTGAACTATTATTAACTAGTGGACGGCTTTCTTCATGGGATCTAAGTAAGCCCATTGTAAGGCGTTTGACCTAAAATAAAAAATAAAAAAAAATTGATTTAAGTGTTAAATAAAATTAAAATAAAATTATAGTATGAACAAATTTTACATTAGTTTTAATATTTTTTTCAAAAAAAGAAATCACAGAATTTAAGGCCTGTATTGACCGAGCGCTTATATGAGGCTCATACATAAATTTATGAGGCTCATAACTTTGGGGTATTCACCGACCACTCAAAAATACGTTTCGAATTTCGAAAAAGAGAGCCACTCTCTGTCAACCCAGGCACTCCCAAAATTTAAAATCAAACTTTTTTCGAAAACGATTGACAGCTAACTGATCAAACGCAAATCGATAAATACTTTAGTTGGTTGCTGGTCGGTGTTTTATAATTAAATAGAAAATATAACATTAAAATTTTTAATAATTCGATCTGAAGAATCATGCGGGCGAATTAAATAACGTAGCAGCTGCCCGAATGAAAAATTGCAATTGAAAAAAATCAAGAAAAAAAAACTATGAAAGTGACAGATTGACAGTTGTGGAAGTAGTTTCGAAAATGTCGGAATATTTTTCGAAATTCATTCACTTATTATTGCTTGGTGAATAGGTTTATGAGAGTCATAAGTAATGAGTGCTCGGTGAATACCAGCTTAAATTTTTAAATCATGGAAATATCAACAAACCAATGTAAAGGGTGTCCCAAAATGAATGCAAAATTTTAATTTTTAGCCATTGGAGTAGTGTTGGCAACCCTTAACAAAAAAAAAAAAAAATTTTAAACAGCTGACAGTTTAGGGTAAATAAAAAATGGAGCATTACGAACGAGAAAACAACAAGTTGTGATTGTTGAATAATATTTTTAAATAATGAAAGTTGAGCGAGTATAGGTACAGTTCGAAAATGCTTGTGGAATTTCCTCACCAAAACTCTTACACACTGCTTCGCTATTGACATTTGAACGACTTGTTTGTGGACGAAATAGTATTTTCGTTACATTTGACGAAGTTTTTTTCAGAATTTCATATTCCGACCATATTTAATTTTCGAACTGTAACACTAACTTTAATTATTTTTTTAATAATACTCAACAATGAAAACACGTTCATCTGTTTCATTTTTACTAACTCTAAACTGTCAACACTGTCAAATTTTTTTTTATTTGTTAGGGTTGCCACCACTATATTTCACAAATAATATAGCAAATTCGAACCTTTCACAAATTTTGGGACAATCTTTATCTTTGGTCCGATTGTTAAAAAATAGTTATTAAATATGTAGTGTGCTCAGAAGATTATAGGAATAATTGCTTTGCTTTGCTTGCTTTGATGTGCTGGGTCTCAGAAAGAATAATTTAATTTGATTCTTAAAAATTCAAGCAAATTTATCTTTAAAATATTTTCTTATGATAAAGAAAATATTTTTTGTTATGATGCCAATTATTATCAATTTTTATTGTCTTGTAAAATCTCCTAAGTCAGACATTTAAAACTATGAGAAGGACCAACAAAATTAGGACGTTTAAATTCCCTTAATAAATTTAATTAAAACCTTAAAAAAAAAAAAATACAAAAACTCCACCAAGAACCTAAAATCATCAAAAATTCCATAAAACTGGATTTAAAAAAATCAAGCCAATTTTTATTTTCCCTAGGCCTTTAATGTTTCCTCCAAAAAAAACACAAATGCCTAAAATTAAAATTAACAACACTAATAACTGTCAAATTTACAACCATCGTGCGGCTGTACCATTTAAAGACATTAAGTAGATGTACCCACCCCCCTCCCCAGCATACTTTGCCAAACAACGACACGTTTCAAGGAGTCCTATATATAGATACATTAATGGGTGGAAATTTATCTCTCAGGGTTTTATGACTTCTTAATTATTATAGCAATAAAAACCATAGAAACCTATAACAACCATATCGCACAAAAAAAAAAAAAAGAAAAAAACAAGGCAAATCCCTTAACGACTGTCTCCTTATTAATGAATCCTCAGTTTAGCGTTTTTTTGTTTTATATATATATTTGTGATATTAAAAATGTCAACTTAACCATTATTTTCGTTCTTGATAAAAAACTAAAAAAAAAAAAAATTAACACGCATACGCCATGGTGCACCCAGAATGCCTTGCCTATTATAAGCTCAAATTCAAACAAAGTGATAAATCCTTACAGAAGGATATTATTAGCATACTCATACCAACTATATGTCAAAATATTAAAGAAGAAAAAAAAAATATATAAAATTATTATATCCTTAATATCCTTGAAGAATAATCCTAGCAAACAACGCACCATCACGCTGCTGCCGATATAGACTTCACTCACATAAGAAAAAAAAAAGTCTATCATATGAAATTTAATGACATTCAACCGCTGCCACCACCGCCACAGCTCCCTAACGAACAAAGTGGCTACAAAATAAAACGAACGAGTATTTCTTTGCACAAGGATCTCACTCCACGCACACACACACTACATATCTTGTGTCCTTGTCGCAGCTGAACACTGAGTGAGCACAAAAAATGACAATCAGCTCCTTTAATGGCCACTATAAATCGTATCCTTAACCCTCCATTCCCCCCACCCCCTTACCACCTCTATGCCACCACCCTTCAAGGCAACTCGCTGCTGGGCTTTCATTCAACTATATACTGCTTTCCAGCTGTGTTTTGTCGATAAATCAATTTCGATAAAGTCAACGCGCGCGCCAGGGGGCGCTGTTGGTGATGATGGTGTTTTGGTTGGCGGTGATTCCACAGGAATTCAGATTCTTCAACGTGGAACGCAAATTAATTAAAAATATGCTAAACGGTTGACAGTTTTGCAAGCGGCATGATGTTGGATTCGAGAAATGGAGGAAGGTTGCCTAAAATGCCACCCACAATCCTTGATCCGACCGACCGACGACGACGACACCAACGACGCCGACAACGTGGCACACTACAATGTCATGTTATTGTTATTATTGCCCCCGAAGCAGGTTGTCCATTTTGATATACTCTCTGCTTTTCGCAACCTGATGTAGTTCGAGACTGTCGTCGTCGTATGTCATCGAAAGTCACCCGTTTTGCATACAAATGGGCCTGTGATAAGGTGGTTAGCATGCTTTGGCACAAAGTGGATTTAATCGTTTCGGGTGTGCCAATGGGGGGGGGAGGGGGGAACGAGATTGGGGTGGCTTGACAGAGCTTCCTATACACTTCCTATATATGGCCCTCGAGCACACGATGAGTTGATATTTTCATTATATAAAAATATTGGTCTTCGTGCATAAATCATAGCTTCCGGCATAGAAGAGGCGAGGGCGAGAGAGTGTGTGTGCGGCCGGAACACGGAACCGAGTAAAGCTTCATTAAATTTTGAAAATATATATTTGCCCCATGTCGATATACCTACCAACAATTTAAACTTCTCCTTCCCTACATTTCTACTTCTGCTTCTGCTTTTGCTTCTGCACTTTGAATCTAAAAAGGAAACAGATGTTTTTTTTTTTTTTTGGTTTAAATGTTTTCTATTTCCCGGATGTGCGAATGTTTCGTCATGGAAGAAAATGGAGCAATAAAAGACAGATGTGAAGCCCAAACATATAACCAGCTTGAGTTTTGTTGTATACAAGAAAATGAATTTAATTTGAATTGATTGTGGGGATTCTTGGGGTAAACAAAAAAAAAACTGACTTGAGGGTTTTTTTATTTTTTTTTTAAAGGAAGAGTCAAAACGGAATTGGGGTAGAAATGAAACTGAATCATCAAAGAAAAGGAAGACATACATATAAAGCTTCTCTCTAATGTGATAGATTAGTATGTGCATACGAATTAGAGTTGGAGCATTGGAGCAGACAGGAAAGAAGATGTCACATTTGAATTAGGTTAAGAGATGAAAAGGGCATGATTTTTTTTTTCTTTTTTGATGACATCAATGTGCTTTCAATGATAAATGAGATTATCGACCTTAAAATTGTGCCTTTTGAGTTTTTTTTTTATATTAATTTATTTATGTTATGTATGAGCTTTGAGGGAAATTATATTAAGCTAGGATTTTGGTGGAGGGAAAATTTCAAGATTTTAAGAATGCAATATTTGTGCCTTATGTTTATATAAATGAACCTTTGATATATATCTATTTTATCTTATTTTTTATAATTATTCTTCTTATTACCAGTGGACTTTTCGTTTAATAAATGTTAACTTATGGTACTGTCTTAATTGGGTCCTACAGTCCGTTAATGAAGAGACCAAAACTGACGGGAGAATCTTCCTCTTCAGACAACCAGCCACTTTTGAAAAGCTGTACCATAGCCAGACTGCGGGTGATTATGTTGGTCTTTTAAATGGACTTATTTCTAGAGAAAGCTTATTTGCTACTTAATTTCCTTCTTAGCTTGAAATAGCACCAATTGCCATGAGGTATTCTTCGATTTATCATAACTCTAGTTTATTGAGTTGAGTTGTGAGGGCAAAGATTTAAACCTTTCTCTCCACTCCTTATTACAATTATCTAGGTATTGCATGTGTCCCATGTATTTTATTGCAAATATATTGACCAACGAGAAATAATTCGTTTTAAGATCGTGGTTTATTAAAAATAAAATTTGTATCGATATAATTATTTTATTTTTGTGTTTTTGAAATGTTGCCATGGATTTTAAACTTGATACTGATGACGATGATATACATAAATATTCTTGTAACCTTAAACCAATACAGATATACAGGGTCTTTCATTAAGGCCTTTCTATCATCGAAATTCGTTTGAAAGGCCTATCGATGCCATTATGTATGGAATATAACATTGTTCAAATGTCTGCCGCGGCTTATCTATAGGTGGCGCGCATCCGAAATGTCCAATTTTCCATGACTCTGGCGCTTGAATCAGATGGCATGGCTAATGTTGTCTTTGATGTCCACTGTGGTTTGTGGCTTATAAGTATTAACTTGCGCCTTCAGAAAACTCTACGAGAAAAAGTCTTACCAGGTCAAATCACACGATCTTAGTCGACAGTTCAAATCACCTCCAATGAGATGACCAAGCCTTGGAACCGCTTTGTTGACGTACCCATTCATCCAGAAATGGGCCTCATCGCTGAAGATGATTTTTCGCTGAAATTAGCGGCGAGGCCCGCGGAACGTTGTCCGAACAGAACACCCATTTTGATAAAACAATTTTATCATTTGCACGTGTTGTTGAATTTGAAAAAAATGAGGAAATGACAGCCAATTTGACAGATGTATACCTTCAACAATATGGCCGCTGTCAGCCGAATAAAACAAAACTATTGTCAATCAGTTCTGAGAGTTAAAAGTTTTTATACTATGTCATCTTTGGACACGCCTTTTTTTGGTAAGGATGTTTTATGGCCTTTCAGGGACACAAACACTTTTTTAACCGGGTTTTTTGGCCACTCCTCTTTTAAAGCATAGGTACCCCTTTTTCATCACGATTTTTTGGCAACGGCTTTTTTTGATACCGCCCCTTTTTTGGTCAAGCCTCTTTTTTGACCACTCCATTTTCTGGACTCAGTAGCCGTTGTAAATCATTATTTAAATTTATAAATGTAGGTATAGCTGTAGCACTTTTATGCGTACGTACCTACTCTATGGCCCAATTTTTAAGTTCTACATTATCCCAGTTTCGGAGTTAAACCTGAGTTAATTCTTAAAAAAATTATTTCAGTCAACTTAAATGCCAAATTTAACATACTTTAGGGCTTGTTTCATAATGTTGAATTAAAGTTATTCGAAATAGGGTCATATAAGACCACATGAGAAAAATTCACAATAAAATCTTCGTTTGACCCACCTGAATGTTTTGTAAATCCAAAACTAATTTTTTTTAGATTGTGGACCTATGACCCTGTTACAATATTTATGTGTCGGATATCTAATCAAAACTTTATTCAGACAATGTAAAATAGGCTCTTCAATTAGTAAGTTTAACACTGGATTAACTTAATAAATATTTCTGACAGAAGTGTGTGTCAAAACACTACCAAAATAGTGAAGGCGAAAATATGGAAATCACCCTTTCAATTCTGTCGCATAGTGTTGCGCTTTCTGTTTCGATAGTAAAAGGGCATTTTCTTGGTGTCGCTCTTTGATTTTGATAGATTTTTGATAACTGAAAGTTAAAGTTGATATTTCAATTTAAAAAAAAACTGCTTCTAATAGTTAAGTCCTGTTAATTTGTAGAATTAACTAATTCTGGTTTAACTCAGAAACTGAAAAACTAATCCTAAGTGAATAAAGTGTGTTTTTTTTTTTAACAGTGTTTAAAATAATTTATAACTGATTAAACTTTCAACGGCCTTTAGTCCACACAAATTTTTACCATTTCTTCCCGGTGATCTTACTTGGACTCATCAGTCAAGACAAGTCCAATTAAAATAGTGCTTACTCTTCTACTTAGTTGATGTATTTCAGTATTTTATTCATTTCGTGGTTTCAATTTGGTAGCGCTGGCATTTGACACCTGTCAAACTCAGCTGTCATTTAAAGTGTCAAAATATTAGTTGAATGGTTGCCATTTACGATAATGGATCGCTTAACAATCGAACAACACGTTAAAATTATTAAAACTTGCTACAAAAGTGATGATTCAAACGTAGCGATTTTTCGCACATTACGCGATGATTACGGTTGTCATAATCGACCGGCGGCGATTGAAGATCATGACTTGGACGATATGTGGTTCTAAAAAGACGGTATAATAAGCCACGCAACACGACCCATTATGGCTTTATTGCGTGGGAAGTTTCCTGGTCGCGTAATATCACGCTTTGGCGACGTCAACTGGCCACCAAGATCATGCGATTTGACACCTTTAGATTCTGTAGGGCTACTTAAAAGACTGCGTTTACGCGAACAATCCCCGAACTCTAGACGCATTAAAAACCAACATTAGGTACTCAAGTTATGGCCGAGATACCGCCCGAAATGTGGTTAAAAATTACCTCAAAAGAATGTTGTTTTTCACACTTAATGGCAAAGCCCAAACTTTATAATGAAATAAAAATTTTAATTATGTGCATTGTGCAAAGTCAATCTTTAAACAATTCATAAAAAGCCTTTAGTTTTGACATAGGGTATGTTTGCAATACATAACGGCAGGTGGATATGACAATTCTAGATCACTTTTGACGAAGATTTAAAAATCGTTAAATATTGACTTCTGCTTGTACCGCCAATATTATCTGCCAATCCTAGGTGTGATTATGTTTTATGAACAAAAAAAAATTAAATATTTAAATAAGAAAGGAATTTTATTTATATGGTTCTTACAAACTTATGTACATTTTCTCCGCATCCTTTTTCTAAAACTAAAAGCACAGCTAGTTACCCCTCATTAACTATTTAAAAGAGTTTCGCAAAAATTAAATTCAAACTTTTCTCTGTATGAAAACCAAGAGTATATTGCCATATAGCAAAAAAAGAAAAAAAAACAACAACAACATGTTATTTCATATTCTGCAACGTTAAGATAAATTATTTTAAAGAGGATTACTCAAGTGCAAGGAATAATGTATACTTTTAGGAGGAATATCATGTCTATCAGAGTTTTCCTTTGTCTCTTGCCACCCTCTTAGCCTTATTCATCACTACACACACGCATATACATCAATAATCTATCATTTTGGAAAGTAAAAGGAAATATGTCATCTGCGTGGTACAGTTTGTCAATATTTTCCACTCAAATAACCTTAAACCTCCCGCATCTGCATCTGAGTACCTTCACCCATCACTACCGTCATTCCCCCAAAAATATCATTTTGTATTTACGACGAGCAAGAATAATTAATCTGTCTCTAACCAACAGAAACCTATCAACGTTAAATGTCACTCCATAACAATGGCACCGGTAGCGGTATATATAACGGAGATGATACTTAACGGTAAAAGCAGACGAACAACTTTATGAACCTATGGTTTGTTGTTCCTTCCTTGTTGTCCTGTCACATTATCCAATCCATCAAGGTGAAAAAGGGTGGTGGGTCTAACCTCTTTCTGTCTCCCTCTCTCACTCTTCATTTTTTATCTCTAGGAAACCGAAAAATACGTCAGCCCTTAAAGTTTTGGCCTGTCTTTCAATCTTCTGTTGTTGTTTTTGTTGAGTAGATTGTTTTTGTTCGAAAATCTTTGGAATGTAAACTTAATAGACATCTTTTTAGAAACAAAGGGGCTGAAGAAGACAACAGTGTTGTGAAGAATGAAAGTCAACCTGAAGTGGTTTCATTGAACTTAGAAAACTTTTTTTTTGAGACAGAAAGAAGAACATAACTTTTTGTTCTTCAAATCGAAGTTTTATTTTTTTTTGTTGTTGTCTTAACTCTCAAATTACCTAAAATGGATCGTGGAAGTTGTTGTTTTTTTTCGATAAACGTATTGACTGTAATTGCTAAGTAGACAGGTGGAAGGGATTTTTTTTATTTTTTTTTCGTTTCAATTTTCTCGTAAAAGTTCGATTGATAGATTTCACTTTCACAAAAATTCGTTATTATCTAAAATGAAAATTTAATGGAGATGAAAATGGAGAGGGTTTAGGCTTTACGCCTCTTACTTGTAGGTAATTGGAATGGATTCGGGTGATTTGTCTTGACGACAGTTTGTTTGTTGTCTAAGAATGTAGCTAGGTATTTATTTGATTAAATATTGGTTATGGTATGGAAACAGTTAAAGGCGTTTTATTATAGGTACAAGTCTTTTTGATAAATTATTTAAAGGAATTTGATTTTATGTAAATAAAATTCTTTTGGGAAGAATTAAAAAAAAATGCAAATGCATGTTTTAGTGTAAATCAACCTGACTCAGATTTTTGACGCAACTACTCGGATTCCTGACAGTGAAGGTCAATCCGACAATACTTTTAAGTTGTTTTTTTTTTGGAACTCTGACTCAATGAAAAAGAACAATTTTTTTTTTCAATTTCTCCTGACACTAAAATCCAGTTAAAGACAAAAACACTAAGGGAAGGGAGTCATTTAGCAATGAGAATATTTTTGGGACGGTCTTAAAGATTTCTTCAAGAACTTTATAACTGAACATAAATACCTAACCTATATACCTATGCTTCCTCGATAATATGACTGATGATGATTACAAATATGAATTCTTTACTGAATGAGAAATTTTATCACGAATAGGATAAAATCTATCAAGCCTAAGGGAAATCTGCAATGAAGCTATCAGGGTAAGAGAAATACATTTTCGAAATTATTATAAAGTCAAAACCACTAAGAGGAAAACCAGAATAAGTTCAAGCAATCTATATAAAAAGATTTGTATTTAAATAAATAAATTTGTCTCGCCGGCTCGTGGAGGTAGAAACAGAGACTAGTGACTTACAAAACTCTCAACCATTCCTGTGTGCGTGTTATTGGCATATATATTTAGAGGGACCTACAATTTTCTGTCAAATCCAAACTGGTAAGGTGCAAAGCACTTTTTCATGACGAGGTATACTCTTGGAAGATTTATCAATACCTCACAATGGGCAGTAGGTAACCCGTGAAAAATATTTCCGTTTTTTAAAGGCTGGGGCATAGACTGGGAAACGAATTCAAGACCTACAGCGTAACAGTCCTAGGCAATAACCCTTACGCCATAGGCTACTTAAGCAACATTTAAGAAACACAAAATACAATCTCTCGAAGGTTATAAACATTTTTCGTAATTTGTAAAAAAAAAAAAAAAATAAAAAAATTACGCCACCTCCCAAAATCGTAGTTTAGTTTATGGTATAGAATTATGTATTATACCCACATATAAATATAGGACTTAGCGTTCTTAGGATGAATCGATCAATTTTTACATAGACGATTCAAAAACTAATGACGGGGTTGATGGAGGTGTGTATCTACTCAGACAGACTGAAATTAAGTCTCTCCTTTCGTCTTTTCAATCATTATAGCGTGTTCCAGGCGTAGCTTTTGGCGATAAAAGAAGTCCTGTTTTGGCTCAAGGAAAACGTGATATCAAGCACAGATATCTGCATCTTCTCAGATAGCTAGGCCGCCATTAAATCTCTGGATTTTGTCTCTACAAATTCAAAAACAGCCCTTAAATTTCGATCATTTCTCATAGATATGGCAAAGCAGTTTAATATGCACCTTTACTGGGTGCCGGGTCATAGAGACATTCCGGGTAACTATATAAAGCAGATGAACTCGCTAAAAGTGGAACATTACTTCAAATATCGTCAAATCGGACAAACATTGGTATACCCATCGCTACATGAAAACTCATGCTTAAGCAAGATGCAATAGAGAAAACAAACCTCGCAGGTGGAACAACATCGCCACATGTCAGACCACAAAACAGATCTGGCTTATGCGGAAACTTAAGCGCTCTAAGAGTTTTATATCTCTAAGCAGATTGCATATTTGCTCCGTTATATGTATCATTACCGGGCACTGTCTTATAAGCCAGCACGCAACGAGGCTTGAAGTATTTTTCAACGATTTGACAATTCCTCAGCTTCTTTGTCCATGTCCTATTCTATCTCAAAGACGTAGGCTTCACCTAGGAGAATTCTACTACAATGATTCTAGTGATCTGGCAAATCATGACATCAGTAGTCTGTTCAACGAGTAGGAAGTAAGCTTCCTATATTCTTGTGGTAACACAATGGGCCAACCTATGGTCTAAGTGTGTCAAGTTTCTCTGCTTATATAGCCACGTAAACCTAACCTAACCTAAATTTGTTCAAAAAATCAATATATACAGGAGAGCTCTAATTGCGGACAGCCAAATAAGCGGACCATTCCCTTAAACGGACACATTTTCGGGAACAAACTTTTTTTTCGAATTTCTACATATAAATTACTTTCCTATAAACAGACACTCTCATAGATAGAAAACCTCCTATAGGCGGAGAAATAATTTTATTATTTTTTATCAAAAAATGAAACACAAAAAATAGAAGCAAATCCATAGAAAATATCCGATAACCGGACAGACTGCGAAGTTATGTTGAAAGCTTATTCATTAAACAATATTATTTAAATTTATTAAAAAAAATATTGAGTCAAAAATTTCATTATAATCGGTTGAATTGATAATGAGATATTCGAAAACCAAAAAAATGCTTTTTATGAGATATACCTTCAATAAACGATTAATAAATTTTGTTTCTAATAATATCGTAGATCGAACTGATATAAGAGCACATAAGAGTATTAATTAAAATCGTAAGAATCATTATTAAGAAAAATGAGATTTTCTCTACCGGGTTTTAAACACTTGTATGTTTAAAACTGTTATTTTTTAGGTATCTCTATTTTCATTGCTATCTTGAATACCATTAATATCTCTAAGTTTACCCATCTAGCCCTATATAGACCAAAACATTTAAATTATCATAAATTATTAAATCCTTATATTTTCTCAAGACCTATAAGCAATGTATCAATTTCATCGAATCTATTTACATATATACCAAATCACGTACAAATTCAATTTGTATCATCTTAAATTGCAGGATGGGTGGACATTAAGTGCAAATAACTTTTCCAATCATCCGTAAAATTCAAGAATCGGCTCGTCCTCCTCCATCATCAGCATATATATCCGTATCTGTCCATTGAAATCCAAATTCAAAAGCCACTTCGGTATTTTTCGCCAGCAGCACGAATCGCATCAGCACAACAAAGATTGACACAGTAGGTATATGGAAGCAGATGACACTTTGGTTCATCATAAATCATTGGCGTGTTACACTTCATTTGTCATTTAGTAGACTGCCAAAAATGTCCCTTGGGGGTACAAACGGATATATATGCAATATATACGCAGCTATACAGACTCAAAGTCCGAATTTGACTTTGTCCACATTTGCACATGAAAGCGAAAGTCAGAGAGATGTACATACAAAGAAAGAAAAAAAAAACCAGTTTGCGCCCTCTGTGATTTCTCCCAAGTGAATAGAAGAAAATCTCATCATGACACACGCTGCTGTCGGTTTCGCATCACTAATTTCCGCTTCCTGTTTGTGATAGCTGTGGGCTATGTTTAGTGTATGGGGTTTGTGTTTTTCTTGCCTTATCCTATCCCCCGGCAGAAGATTTAGTAAGAGTATCTTTTTCTTTATTCTTACGAATTAATACCACCCTCACCCATTATATTACTTGAATAAAAATCATGAACTTTGGATACAGGGCCGTAGTCAAAATTTATTTTTAAAGTGAGAAGGGGGTGGATTGAACTTGAAATGTGATGTTTAAAACAAAATAAGTTTTAACGATTACATTCTAACATTTTTTTTTATCAAAACTAGCAGCAGAAATTGTAGAAACCATAGACATTTTGTAATTTAATAAGACCCAAATAGGACTTAATATCTACTAACTAAAGTTTAAGTTTTAGGTTAAACCTTAAATTAAAAGATGGTTATGCCTTTAAAGTCATAATTAAATCATTCAAGAATTGATATTTGACAGAAATTTACATTTAACAACCAAATTTATAAAAGTTTTGACCATTTCGCAGACTTTGCGAATTACATAAGAAAATTGATAATTATCACTGAAAAGTCAATTCCTTTTTTTAAATGGGGGTTTTTAATGCACAAACTTTTAATATATTTATCAACTATCAATTGATAATTGACAATCGTAAAAAGGGGTATAATTTTTCTCGAATTGTTACAACTTATTTAAGAAAAAAAAACTACCGATTTCATTTACTTTTCTAAATGACTACGGCCCTGTTCTTGGGCAAAGTAAGAATTACTCGTTTTTTTTTTATTACATTTGTTTCTTCTTCTTTTATTTTATTTCATTTATTTTTTTTTTATTTTCAATCTTCAATGAAAATGAAATTCTTTCTTTCACTTTCTTCATCCTTGTGCAATTTTGTTTGGTCTTGATTCTTTTTATGTCTGCGCGACCACTCAATTCGTCCCCAGCAGAACATTAAACGCTTCAAGGAGTGGGTGGCTCAAGCTGTATATATGGTTGGGTCTTGGATGGGATGGATGGCGCGCAGTAAAAGGATGCTGCTGTGGCAATGGAGTTTTGAGAGTACTTTTCCTAGTTTTATCCCCAAACAATGCAAGGCCATAATTTCTTTCTCGCCACCACCATCGCACTCCGCTGCCGCCGCCATCACCACCGCCACGGCACGTCGGCGAAGATTATACACGGTTCATATACATAACGTTCATCGTTTCAAGGACTTTTCTAAAGGACAAAATGGGGAGTTTAATTTTCTTTTTCCTGTGATGCTTGTTCAGCAAACAGAGATTGCTATACCTACCCTACACATACATACATACATACTATAAGAAGTGGGGGAAAGTTTTGGCTTTTGTTGAATGCACATTGCCCTGTAGCTAGGAAATCTTTAGTTTCTTTTTTATATGCGATGTCCCTCTCTCTCTCCCTTTCTCTCTGTTTTTTATTCATTTTTATTTTTTGTCTGCCAGTGAGGGCTACCGTAATAAATTCCGTTGCAATTTATTCGACCACAAAAGTCTGGTCATGCCCGAAGAATGGCCGCTTTTTTATATCTTCAAGTCTCATTTATCTTGTGATGTAGTTTTGTGAAAGAGCACACTATGGCCCCTGTGCCGATTTAGATAATCTTTCTATGCTGAGTGGTTTGTTGTTGCGGCTAGACCAATTCGAAATGTGCTATAATTCTTATAATGACACAGCGAATGGTTTTGGATTAATTTCAGATTTTTTTTTTATATTTTTGTCAACAAACAAAGTTAGAGATTTGTTTGACTGATAGCAGGAATTCAATATATATGTATTTATTGGATGTATTGGAGATTTATTGGATAGGGTGGTATCATTAGGATGAAATTTAAAAGCAGACAACAGATTTCTTAGAATTTTATCGGGCATACAAATCTGTAGCGAAAAGTTTAGTAACTTTTTAGTCAATTCTTAAGATTTGTGCCCGCATTTGTCTCAAAAGTGAATCGTTTTTCGAGATCTATCAAGCTCATATGATTTTAAAAATACAATGTATATAATATGTATATGTATGTGTTACTGTCAAATAGCAAAATGTTGAATTCTTGAATTTACCGTTAAAACACACATTTTTTACAGCAACATTCGTAAATATCCTGAATGAATTATGTAGGCTTTAATTGTGTATTCACAAATCCTTTTATAACAAACAAACAAACATCATCAATTTACCTTATTATTAATATTATATAATCTACATATGTACTATATTCTAAGAATTATATGTATATTCTATATCTATATTATTTAGTATGTACCTATTCAAATAAATCGTACGATCATGCGCATGCAACATTGTAAATAATATAAGTAAATTGTATTCTACATGCAAATGAAAAATAAAGCTGAGTTCTTGTCCACCTTTAAGACTAATAAGTTGTCTACTTTTTGTGTATCTGCCGTTTCTCTGGTTGTCCACAATTATAAAAACAAACATAATTCATTCCAGACTTTTTTGAACAGTTTTCTTGGACAACAGTACCTTGTGTAATTCGCTTTACAAATGTATATGCATCTCTTAAAAATAAAGACGGCTTACAGAATTTAAGCCAGCCTCTAATCTCCATAAAAAGAACTAATGTTAAAAATAAACATTTTTCTTCTAGATTTTTTCGAAATTTTATTTTAATAACTATTCGACATATTTTTCGTTCGGATTTTTTTTTTGTCATCTTTGATTTTTGCATTCGAGATATTTTTTTTCTTTTTTCGAGATCTTTTTCGTACTAAAAAAATATAACGTCATGATAACTTTTCAGAAATAAAAAACACCGGTTAAATTTTGTATGGCGGCCTATAGTAGGAGATTTTGAATTCTGTAAAAAGTTCAAAGCAACATTGTTACGCTGAAATTGTCAAAAGGTGGCTCTGTTTTGTCTGATTATTTTGCTTAAATAATATTTTTGTTGAATTTTTTTAACGGTTGATATGTTTTCTGTCCCGCTCTCTACCACAGCCACATTTCTTATAATAGAATTTTATCTATCAGTATAATATTTTGCTCAGAAGGCTTAACATTTATAATAAGTCTATCTTGAGTCAAAACCATGACATGATGTGTAACTACAGTCGACTCTCCCTAAGTCGAATTGTCATGGGACTTCAAGATTTGTTCGAGTTAGAGAGAGTTTTGGGAAAATTCGAGTTATAGAGAGAAACATTTTTTTTTGTTTCAAAAGGTTTAACCAAACATTTGAGCACACACTTTACTTCGCATTCTTCGCAATAATGTACAGACATTTTGGTCACATCAAAACGATACTTACATTTTTTTATGTATCTAGCTACAAACATATGCACACAAAGACTGAATCAGCTCTGTTGAATGCCTAAGATCACGATCAACTGATTTTGAAATTCCAACTGGAATTTTACTTAAATGTTGTTTTCATATGCAAGTTCTTTTTTATATACAAATGCAACGAACAACACAAAAAAAAAAGGATAACAATGTTTTTTTTTATGTTTTTACGTAGCAAGTCTTTAAAAACTGTATTTTTGTATGAAGGTACCAGGGATATGAATAGGAAGAAACACGAAGAGCTGACGATGATGGCACATGCGATGCTACACATACATATTAAGGGTGTTGAAGTGTGTTGGTACGAATTCCGAAGGGGTAATTTTTTTGTTTTTTTTTTGTTAAAAAAAATTCGACTTAGGGGATGAAAAAAGATACCAATAATCCAGAGAATGTGTTCGAGTTAGAGAAGGTTCGCATTATGATACAATATGGCGAAAAAGTTCGAGTTAGAGAGAAATTCGACTTAGAGAGAGTTCGACTTAGGGAGAGTCGACTGTAGTTTTATTTTTGGAAAACCGCCTAATATGATATCATCCATTAAATTTATTTATTTAGCTGAATACAAGCAAACACTTAAATCTAAGCTAAAACCTGTGGTGGGTTATTCGTTATTTTTCTTTTTTGAAAATTTAAAATTTTGTAATTAAAATCTCTCGGAGCTAAAACATATTATGTATAAGTTTTTTAAAGCCCGCCTTTTGCCACTCCCACTTTTAATTTTTAATTTTTATTTTATTTAGTTTTAACGAATTTTGTTTAGATTTTTGCGTTATTAAGTAGTAATTTTCTTTTTAAGATTTAATTAAAATAAATTTATAGTCAAACACTAAAAACTAGTTGCATGTAATTTTTTCAGAAAATTGAAAATAATAAAATTTGCTTTACTACTTTCTAAGTGGAAATTGGATTTTTAGAGCAACTTTAGCAACTGATTAAAGTAAAATTAGGCAAAGAAAAACCGTTTTTTTAAGCATTTCAATTTTTAATGTTTCACATAAAATTAATAAGAGCATTAAATATTAAAACCAAAATAATTACTTAATATTGTAAAATTTTGAACAAAATTATTTAAAAAAAAAAATTTAAATTTTTTTTTGAAAATTTTCAATTAGAAAATTTATTTTTCCAAAACTATTTTGTAATAGTCTAAGATCCCGCTATAGAACGACGTGAAAAACGTGATTTTTTAAAATCGGATTTTAAGTAGGGTATAAATAAGGGCAAACGAAGAGAAAGGTCTAGATTCTGTTTTCTGAACGAAAATGTATAGAGAGTTTTTTTGTTTCTTTAATTGATAGACGCTATAAATACACGCAAAAAAAAAATTAGAAAACCTAAAACTCGAGATAAAAATATATTTTAGAGTAAGAAATTGAAAAATAGATATTGGAGAAAAAAATCACCTAAAATCAGGGAGATGTTTTATAGAAATAAATTTTATATATATGTATTTGAAAATCCGATAAGAAATTAAAAGACTCGTGGATGCAAAATTTTCGATTTAACCTTTTTTTCTTGGCTAAGTGAATTTTTGTCCTCTTTACCCTAATTGGTATTTTCAATTAAAACAACATCAACATAAAGAGAATTTTATTACAATTACGATGGTACTATGTTATTTTTAAAACCGTTGTCCATATTTACTTTACTTTTTTCTCATAGAATTTAAGAAACCATTTCTAATAGTCTCAGAGAAGTTACAGCAGAATTGGGGACAGAAACTATAATCTAAATGTGAGTAAGTGGTTTAGTACAAGTAATCAAATCCAAAAGTCTTGCATTTTTTTCAGCTTTTGGTAGATCTGGGAAAATTGGCATTTGGCAGGAGTTTAATCATTTAAATTCATATTTTAAAAACAAGAAATCACTGTCATTTTGCCGATTAATAGAATCCAAGATATAAGCTTATTAAACGAAGCATATTTTTTTTTTTTGAGATTTTTCACAAAGCAAACAATAAAAAAAAAGTCTCAAAAAAAAAAGATTACAAATACGATTATTTGCTTACGATAATTTTTCAAACGATTTAGTAAGACCTTTGACAATTTTTCTCAAACCCTCGAGATATCGGTATACGGTTCCAAATATAAGGCTGGTTGAACCAGTTTTGAGAAAATAAAAAAAAATGTTTCTATATGGGAGGTACCACTATTTTTCAGATATTTTTTAAAGGTAGCTAAAAATGTTTTTTTTTTTTTTTTTAAATTTTGTTTCTAAGAAAATGTTCCAAACACACAAATTTAAAGAATATCGTTTTTTTTTAGAATAAAATTGAACAACTTTGAAAAGATCTATAAATCAAACTATAGTGATCAGAAAACTATGTTATTTGTTGTTTTTAAAGCTCCATTGATAGTTATTAGACATCAAAAATAAAACAATTAAACAAAAAAAGCATTCTATTTTTAATTCTGCAATAACTTTGGCTCTTTGGAACGCAACAGAGCAGCAGTTGACTTTAAAATAAAACAAGTCAAAAGAAATTGGTTTTTATATTTGTAAGTTAAAAATCAATGATTTTTTCATGAAATGCCCCACTGTATTAAACGTATAGGTATAAGAAAAAAAATAAGAGTTTTCGTAATGTTAAATATTCTAAATTTTCTAGAATTCGACTAAAAATCAACAACAACAATTTAATATAAGTAACAGTAAAAGTACGTACTTTTATCCTACAAACTCTCCACTGTAAAATATAAAAAAATGACGCAGTCACATTTACATCACTTATGTATGTAGCTACTTCTATATTTGTGTATTTAACAGAAAATGCACTCACGTTTGCATAAAACTGTTAAAATAATCACAATATAGTGGTGTGAAATTGCAGTGGCGATTCCTGGTCATGATCCTTGGGTTACCTACGTTCCTCGAGAAAGAAACAAAACCTCAAAGTTGTTGTTGTTCAAAACTTAGTCAAATTTAATAATTCAATAAAAACAAACAAACAAAAATCATTTCACGAAACGAAACATAAGAACACAAAAATTACTTCATTGCACGTTTTAATAATCATAAAATAAATTAATTAAATGAAAAAAAATATTTACAAGATTATAATTTATTTTGTTCAAAACTTAATCAAATTTAATAATTCCAATCACTTTACTTTACAAAGAAACAAACAAAAAATCATTTTTCGAAACGAAACATAGGAACACAAAAATTACTTCATTGCACGTTTAATAATACTAAAACAGATTAATTAAATGAAAAAAAAATAGTTATAAAATCAAAACTATGTGCCACATTGTCCTCTACCCAGAGCAAGACATCTAAAGGAGTTATTATTTTTGGGTTTCCATTAGATGTTGGCTGCAAAAACTCCGTATTTCCGTAAAAAACTGTTAGTTCATTTTTTAATAACGTGAACTCGAACATGTCCGGATAGCTTTCTAAATCTAAATCTAAAATCTAAAACTTAGGATATAGCACAAATGAAGAGATACATTTTCTTCATTCTTACCTTTAAAGGCTCATTCTTCATGGCAATGGAGTTCATTTTTGATTTTTCGTTTAACGCGTTTGGATTAGATACATAAAAGCCATAAGCGCAATATTTCAAAGCTAAACCTACGATCTATTTGCTTGCCTACCAGAGTTCTCTTTAAAGAGAGCAGCGAACATAAACTCGTGCCGTCGTGCGTCGTCGCGTCGTCGTGCCTCGTGCTAATAAAAAAAAGAATGTGTTTCTGTTGCTCTTCTCACTTTCTCATTTTCTACTTCTGCATTCTCGCCTTCTCTTCTCGTTCTCAGTCAAAGGATATCGCTTATTTTTGCGCTAACCTTTCTCTTAATTTTTACGGGCATTTATTTGAATGTGTGTATCTATCTGTTTTTGAAGATTGTATGAAATTGGATAGCGCAAATTTTTGCGGTAACGTGTTATGATAGATTTTTGTATGCTACGTTCTGGGTAGAACGATCGCTATTTTTTGCGCAAATCTTATTTTTACAGGCATTTAATGAAATGTTTGTTCCTATTTGTTTTTGAAGGTCGTATCAAATTTTGAAGCGCAAACTTTTACGAATATCAAAAAAAAAACTATTTTAAAATACTTGGTTTACCGCCGCTAAATTGATGTGTAATTACAGTGAAAGCTCTTAAGCGGACACTCATGGTCCCCTATTTTTTGTCCGGTTATGAGAACTGTGCGGTTAAGGGAAAGAAATAGAAAAACTTTTTTTTAAATTTAATTTTCGGTGGGAAAAGGGATCCATATACACTCTCGAAACTACACCAACTTAGTTACTTGAGAAATCCACCAATAAGCATTCAACATAACATTGCTCGATCTGGTTATTGGGGTTTCGCGTTCGGTTATCGGAGATTTTCTATGGATTTGCTTATAACAGAAACTATATTGAGAACGAACCTCCTGCTTTTTTTTCTGCTTCATTTGTTGATAAAAAATAATCCCTAAATAAAATTATGTGTCCACGTATGGGAGGTTTTCTATATAAAATGAGCAAGAAAAAATGTCTGCGTCCGTTTATGAGAGTGTCTGTTTATAGGAAGCAATTTGTATGAAAAATTTGAAAAAGAAGTTTGTTTTCGAAAATGTGTCCGCAAGTAGAGAAATCACTTTATAGGTATACATTGAAAAAAAAAGTTGAGGAATTAACATACAGTTAGTTCTGTGTAGGTCTAACACCACAAACGCAGTCAATCTATAACAGCATAAAAATGAAAAATATTCCAAACATAAAAAATTGGAAAATCTATACCAAAATGTTGCAGGCACAAAAAGCCAACGAATTTTTCGTTAAGTCAACGATGAAGTATAATTGTGAGGACTTTCCCAACTTTACGAAGAATAATATTTTTCAATGTACCTACACTTAACATCAATTTTTTTGTACCTAATGGAAACCTACTGCAATGTGGAAGAGCACTTTATTTTGATATTTTTGAGAAAAATTGTTATTTTTTTGTGTTCATCTATTTGTTAATTTTTTTTTATTTTCTTATTAAATTATTTGTTAATTAATTTTAATTGTTAACTTATTTATTTATTTTAATTTTATTTATTTTAACTTATTATTAAATCAATAAATTAATTTATTTATCCATCTATTTACTTTCTGTCTTTAAATTGTTTTTATTTTAGATTTTAAACTTTTTTATTCGCGGATTTACCACGTTTAATTAATTGATTCAAATTAATTGAATGTTTTCACGCGACGTTTCGACAAAATTCCATTTGTCGTGATCACGGTTTAACTGTTTTTATTTATTTATTTTTTGATTATTTATAAGTTTAATTATTTATCATTAATGAGTTAAATTTAATTAATTTTTGTTGCTATTTTTTATTTTTTTTTATTTATTCTTTTAATTTATTTTTTTTTATTTAAAAAAATGTTTCAGTAGTAAGATATGTTCTAAAAAATCTCTAAACTGTAAAATGTGCAATCACAGACTTTTTTGAAAATATTATTTTTATTTATCAATATATCAACATTTCTAAAATCTCAATTAGGAATAAACTGAAAGGATCTGAGAAACATGAATGGGGAAGTGTTTCTGACCATTAATTTTCCCTTTTTTTTCGTTCTTATTTTTGTTGCTTTTCGCCCTATTTCCCTAAACAATTTGGCGAAGAAGGAGTCAGAAAAAAATATTTTACAAAAAAATGCAATTAAGTAACGTTAAATTTTGAAAATGACTTTATGATGGTCATACAAATATTTATCTAGATAGTTTTGATTTTATTAATAGCGTCGTTGTTACTTTAGCTTATTTAAATATCAATATTCAAAGTGATATTTTTCAAAAATATAAATAAATATAAATTTCTATTACTTACCAGTGGTGGTTTATCCCCTAACCGCTTGCAGTTGTTCAACTCTGTTGGTGAATTATCCTCATCTGAGCTTGGAGTTTGTACAACTTTCTCGTTATCATTGCAGCTATACATGACGAAAAATAAATTATTTCCGTTCCAAAATTTATTTCCATGTGTACGCACCGATAAATTTGAGAAAATAGAAAAAAAAAAAATGGAAGGCATTAAGGAAATAGTTTTTCCAACACAACAACAATGAAAAAAGAGGGAAAACAGTGATTGACAGCACAAATATAGACCCCAGCAGCAGCACACAAACATACAACTTAAAAAAAAATAATAAAAAAAAAACATGCAAAATCAATATTTAATCACATTAAAAGGATCAGAAAAGTTTCTCTCTTATTCTCGTATATCAAATCCGAGTGCAAATAAAATCAAAGAAACCTAAAAGATTGATCTAACTCACATACATACATACATTCACCAACATTCAACAAAGGGGACACTTATTTTGGCAGAACATCAGCTCCTTTCTTCAAAGGACGCATAGGGGGGTGCATAACATATGTATGTACGATTTTTTTTATTATTGTTCGAAATTCCCATTCTACCCTCTGGATGCCCCATCAATGATAGGGGTAGTTTTACTTGGTGTCATGTTGTTGTTGTTTACACTTTACTCACTTCAAATTCTGGTGAGCCTGTGTGAAGAGATGGATGGGTCGTCTTCTAGCCCCAGGAGATGATGTCGTTGTTGTTGTCGTTGCATTGTCCGTAATTGAATTCAAGTCTACCCTCATACTGCGCCCGCTCCCACCGCCGCCCAATCCACTGACATTGAAACGATTAATGTGATGATTATCGTTGCTGTTCTTTTCATATCCCAAATTGTTGTTTATCATCTTTAAAAAAGTTCACTGCACCCGCCACCGCCACCGCAGTCGACCGACAACAATACAATACCGACACGACATTTCACGGAAGCGTATCAGACAAGCATATTATAATAAAATATAGCGCAACACCCAAAAGCGGTTTTAGCAGTTTATTGTTATTATTTTTATTTAGTTTTTTTTTTATTTTTTTTTTTATTTGGTTGCAGGCAAAAAAGCACATTTTTAAGAGTTTTTGGGGTTGAAGGTTTGTTAAAAAGGATGTTGTGATTTTTTTTTTTTGTTCAATGAGGATGACATTTATTAAAATTTTGGGGTTGGCAGGGTAAGGTTGGATGGAAAAGATCAAACCATACCGCCAGTTTTGGTAATATATTCATCATCGTTTTTATTTTTTTTTTGTTGATTGCCAATGTAATCGAATGTGTAATTCCGATGCATGAAAATAAACGAAGAGAAAAAGGATAAATGGATGAAAATTTAGAAAGTATAATTTTTGGGGGATGATGGGATGATTTTGTTTTTAGGGTGTTATATGCAAAGCTTTGATATATTTACACCAAAATTTAATTTATATAGAAATTTAAAATGTAAACTTACATGGACATAGATGTTGGTGTTGTAATCATATGATAATTTTGTTGTTGTTAGTAATTATAGTAATTGTATGACTGGTGTTCCAAGAAGGCTTTGTGTTCCAATTGATTTTTCGGTTCCTAAAAAGAGATAGATAGAAATAAGACACAATTAATAGAATGTTAGGATTTTTATTTTTTTTTAATATATCGGGATAGATTGAAAAAACGAGAATTCTAATATCAAAAAAGGTCTTTCACGTTTTGGCCGAAATTTATAATGTTTTTATTTTTTTGAAAATTTCTTGTGATAAGGAAAACACAATGCATATTACGCCATGATAATTAGAAATGGTATCTACCTACTTTTCTGTTTTTCGATCATTCGACTCCTTACAGCATTTCAGTTCCAGTGTTTTGGTAAAATTTTGATCAGAAGCAGTGTATTTTTTTTTAATTGTTCAGCAGAAATGTAACTTATAGGTTAAGACACGAACTTTATGTAAAAACAAATTAAATTATTAAGTTAAATTGTTGCTAGGGCCATTTTGTTCACAGTTGATCACATTTAATAGAGGATTACTGTAATTGGTAAATCCTAGAATGTGCATCAAATTTTTACTTGCAATTGTATACATAAGGTAAACATGTACATACATACTATATGGCAAGTTATGCATTCGTGTAAAAAATCGAACTCTAGATTTTGATGAAAGTTGACATTACGATGATAGGAAAATCGAAAAAAGTGGGTCTCGCAATTCTGTCTGTCTGTTCGGCTGGAGCCTAAACGGGTGGGTCGATTTACTTTAAACTTGGTACCTTGCGTTTTGTGGCCAATCCTCCCACATATTTTTTTCATTTTTTTACGGCCAAAAACAACGTTACCTGTCATACAGATTTTTTTTTACCAAATTTTGAAAATCTTATTTTCTCAAAAACGTTCCCAGAAGTTTTAAAAAAAAATCAGTCATTTTTTACAAAAATGTTGCCAGTTTATAAAAACAAAAATCGAAAAAATGATTTTAAATGGTACCTCTCATAGAACCATTTTTTTGGATTTTCGATTTTCTCAAAAACCGTTCAACTGATTTTGATAAATTTTTTTATAGGGAATGTTTATAATAATTTAAAAAAATGTTGTGTACCTATTAAAATTTTCAAAAAAAAAAAAAACTTTTTGGATTTTTTTTGAGAACTTAATAATTCGAAAACGACTAGTTCGATTTTTATTAAATTTAGCACCCAGCTGTTTTTTGACATTATTTATCAGATTTTAAATAAAATTTTTTCTTATAACCAAAAATAACGGTACCTTCCATACAAATGTTTAAAAACCGGTATTGAAAATCTCATTTTTCTCAAAAACGGCTCCTACGATTTTAATTAAAATTTTTGTGTAAACTAAATATTAGAAAGATCTTCCAAATTATTGGGCAACAAAATGTGTCTATCGTTTAAAATTGATACCCCTCATAGAACCATTTTTTTGGGTTTTCGACTATTTCATTATCTGTTAAACCAATTTTAATAAAATTTTTTACACAAAAGCTCCTAACAAGTTTAAATAATATTGCTTATCTAAATTTTTAATAAATCAAATTTTGGATTTTTATGAAAAATTTCAAAATAATTTTTTGAAAATTCGATATTTCGAAAATGGGTTTCTTAAAAAATTAATTTTTTATGCATACATACATACATACATACATACGTGTCGTACATACATATATAAAATGTTGAATATATTTTAAAGAAAAAAATTGATACGCCAATCTTTAGTACTTATTTATGCAAAGTTTAAAAATTAATTTTGAAAAAAATCATCTCTGCATAATAAGTACTAAAAATTAGCGTATCAATTTTTTTCTTAAAAATATATTAAACATTTTAGATCGTCCAGTTCCCCAACAAGCCTGTTTCCAAGCTAACGGAGGCGGTTTGTTTGGAGATTTGGGCAGTCGCAGAGCAGGTGTTTAATGGTTTCTCTTTCCTCACCATCTTGATAGCTCCTACAGAAATCGGGTGCGTAAATACTCAATGGCACAAGAGCCTTTAATAAATCTAAAAAATATTTCATACCAAAATTTTCAAAAAAAAAAAAGAAATCAAAATTAGTTTTTGAAAATTAAATTAATTAATTGCATTATTTTTTTTTTTTTCAAATTAATTCTTTAACTACCTACTCATTAATAATTACTAAAAAATGACGTAACAAATTTGTTTTTCTTACAAATTTATTCAAATTTTTAAAAAATTATTCTTAAAAATATTTTTTTTTTTTAAATAATAGGGTTTTAAAATAACAGTTTGATATTTATCAGAGCAACTTCGTTAATTTGACGTTATTATATTTTTTAAATTTTTAAATAATTCCAAGGGGTAAATAACATAAAATTTATTACTTTACGCTTGAAGAAAATTAATTTTATGGAAAAAAAAAATGTATATTAAATTTAATACTAATAATAATTAATAATAATTTAATAATAGGTGTCAGTGCCGTAGCCAGGATTTTGGTCCGGGGGGGGCTTGCTTCCAAATTTTACGAGGAATTATTAAAACAAAAAATTATACATATATATTCCAATTTATTGATTTTTATTAGATTTTTATTAGTTTTTAAATTGTATGTACTCAAACGAACATATACTTGAATTATTTTTTTTATACACACATTTTTTTCAAAGCAGAAGACGTCTTGATTTTCTTTTTTACATGAGATCAATCACCTTATCTGGATCCACATTAATATTTGAATGAACAGATATCATAACAAGTGAGCTTAATCTTGCATTCCCCATAACGCTTCGGGACACTGTTTTAATCCTTTTCATAGTTGAAAAGGTTTTTCAACACTAGCTGTGGTCACTGGAAGCGTGGCCAAAACCGTAAGCAAGAAGTTTATACCTCTAAAGTAAGTCTTGTCACATATGTATATCAAGCAATTTTAAAACTTCGATAGAAGGATCAATCGACGATATTTTTTCGCACCAGAGAATGTATTCAGCTTTCACAGCTGACAACGAAATTGCATTATCAATGTAACATTTTAGCTTTTCCATTTCGTTGACTCGCCCAACTGCAGAAAAACCTGGGAGAAGGGCTTGAAACGATAGTAAAACGTCTTCGTTGATCATGGATCTGTCCGTAAGATTTTGTATTAACGAATCTATGCAAGGAATCAATACAGACACTCTAAAATAGGATTCAGTAGAAGAGGTTTCTGGATTGGAACGCGTTATTTGTTTCAATGAAGTTCATGGAGCTCCTAATTCAACTTTAAATAAGTCCTCGGCAAATTTAGATGCGGATTGAAAAGCCTCTCAGAAAAAATCTTCGGCGTATCACTATTTCTATTTATATAACTGAATACGTTAACTGATCCAAAATCAAATAAACTTTAGGTACCTAGAATATTCTCATTTTAATAGCTTTCAAAATTGAATTAAATACCTAAATAGTCTCCTAAATTCAATACAAAACTGTATGCATACCCAAATAGTCTCTTGTTTCTTAACGAAGTGTTTTCAAGTAGTTGAGAACTTCAAATAAACTATACCTACCTGGATAGTCTCCTTATTTTTATAGATTTGAATTTAGTATATTAGAAAGTTTAAGTTTTTATTTTAGACTTTCGGAGGGGGGGGCTTCAGCCCCTCAAGCCCCCCCTCTGGCTACGTGCCAGGTGTGGTTGCTTCCTCAATTTTACAGACAGATTTTAAATTTATATCTAAAAGCTAAAACAAATTAAATATTTCTGTTTAAATAATAAAACAAATATTTCATTTATTTAACTACAGAGTACAAAATTTAAAAATTTACTCGTCAAACATCAATTTCGCAGGAAAAAACCTTATTCAATGCTCAAAACCTCAATTTTCTTATTTCGTCAATGGACTTAAAATGCAAACAAAATTGCCCTGAAATGTTAAACTTTTTTCATCTTAAATGTCTATCTATGCTTGGCTAGGTTGCAATAAAATACTAAAAAAAAAGAGAAAAAAATGAGCTAAGCGACGCCACATCGCATAATGACGAAATACATTTATTTATGTTATATGCATACGAGCAAGTTCATAATATTATAAATGTGATGGCGGCCAGAGGAGTCCTTTTTGCTGCAATCGGTTAATGTTTATTTGCTCTTAAGCAAATATAAAATATAGAAACATACCTAGATACTTGCATGCATATGTTTCTTGTTGGAAAGGACAATATTTGAGTATTTTAATATTTATTTGAAGCGGAAGTATAAACAACATTAAACACACACACACACACACACACACACAGCCAAGGCAAACAAATAAAAAATATAAATGTGTTTCAACAAGACGTCGTCGCTTTAGAATCAAATTGCAGAAGAAAAAAAAAATTAAATGAAAAAAAAAAAAAATATGCTGACAATCTCAAATCTGTGATGTTCTCCATTTCAAGCCCATTTAAGCACACAATCACTTTTTACAATAAACAAAAATGTCCTCAATGTACCTACATACATATACATATGTATATACAAAGTTCCAGATAAGTGTAGTCCTTTTGAAAAATAAAAAAAAAAAATTAACAAACTACCTTACCTCTGAAGAACTCGGAACAGAAATTCTCGGATGTGGTAAATGTCCTTGTTGCAAGGATATAAAATCATTTCAATTACCAGTTTGTCAACAGACGACACAAAATCACAACTCAAATCCTAGGCATCCTGACAAAAATGACAGCAAAAACAAAACAAAAAAGGATACAACATAACATCTCCGTATAAGGATGGGTCCAGAAGAATGTATGATAAAACAGACGCACTTAATCCAACGACTGGCCAAATTCATTGTGTAACACTTCCAAATTGGTCCTAGGTTCACATAGCAGGACGAAGAATAGATAATTCTGTGGGTGTGTGGGTGAATGTGCGGGTTGAGGACAACAGGCTCCGATAGCCAGCGATATTTTAAGGATTGGTGTGTGTGAACTTTCAGTATGTCACTTCTGTCGCACAATCCAACCGAAACTGAGAAACCCTGTTAGATGGCCATAGCATTGCCCCCACTGTCCCTCTCTCTCTCTCTTTACTGTCCAGCAAACAAAGTGGACAAGTTGAATCCTTTACTGATACCTACTCTTCTGAATAACGACATAAAAGGATTCGTTTGGACATTCAGAACGTATATAGACCGTTTTAGCCAGGGTGGATCATCATCATCATCATCATCGTTGCGCCCATTTGGTGCAGTCCTTTTTGTGCAAAAGAACACAACTCTCAAAATATCTGTTCAATTCACAAAGAGGCTATATATGGAGGCTATATATTGGCATAGCCCGAACCCACTACCATAAAGGATGAATAAATCGACAAAAGCTTTGAATCGAACAGTTGGGTCGGGTGGGGTCGGTCAGGGTGGGTGGTTGCCGAAGCTACTACACGATGACGATGGGCTACCTGCTGAGATTAGTGCTGTTGCAGATGCAGATGCAGACAAAGAAGAAATTGCATAGATTTTCATGCATATATGACTTGGCAGGGTTTCCTATAAGCTCAACGTATATGATGCATCATGCATATACAAAAGGCTAGAGGTACCTATTGAACGTACTTCTATACATATTTTCATTATAAAAGGCTATCCTGACACTCTGATGCCCAACTCCAAGTGAGAGAGAGGATTTTCAACTCGAAAGGAAATGCACACAAAAGTTCCTGTTCCGATAGATTTCATTGAGCAATCATTCAACGGGTGTGTTTTTCCAATTCGCTTAGCAACAATCACATGCAGAAGCGAGTTTGGGCATTGAGAAGACAGCTTTTATGGGTTGGTTTGTTTTTGATTTGAAAATAAAAAAAAAACACGTTGTACTGCCATGATGGTAGTAGGTACATATTTATGTTGCGACTCATAAAAGTACGAGAAATATTGGAAAAGCAGTAAAAAAAAAACCTACACAAGCCAACAAGGTTAACGTTTGTATCGAAACGACACAGCTCAGACTATGACGACAATAAAAGTTTACCTTAAAGGCAAAACCTCTTGTAAACATCGTTTCGAAAATCAATAAACAGAAGAGGATGTGATGAAAAAATAGAAAAATAAAATGCAGGACGGGTGTGGGGTGACACGAACTTACACTTGAGACTGAAAAATTGTAAAAAAAAATAATACTATTAGAAAAAAATTGTTTAAACAACTTCTGAAATCTTTTGACACCAACGCCATGTACTTGTACACGGTCTGATTTCTAAGAAAAAAAATTGATACGCAATTTTTAAGTATTTATTAATGGTGAGTTTAAAAATTAATTAAAAACAAATCATATTCTCCTTTTCGAAATATAAAAATTTTTAAAAAAAATTTAAAATGTTTTGAAAATCCAAAAATTGTTTGTTTTTGGAAAAATTTGACATCCAAACTTATTAGAATGCTCTTGCGTTTTAAAAAAATTCAACAGATATTGAGAGAGTCGCAAACCAAAAAAATGGTTTAATGAGAGATACCATTATAATCGATATATGTAAATAAAATTATTTTTTTTCCAATAATAAGGTAGATCGTATTGATATAAGCTCCTTATATCCTTAACGGTACCGTTATTTTTGGTCATTAGAATAAATATGTATTTAAAAACTGTAAGATAATTTAAAAAATCTGATGTATGCAAGACTAATAAAAATCAAAAGTCGTTTCCGAATTATTAAGTTTAAAAAAATTGAAACTTTTTTAAAAATTTATAACCATGCTAAAAACAAAATTTTTGAAAGGGTTTTTTTGTGTGATATGATAACACACTCGGAGTAAGGCTGCCAACCTAAATATTATAGGTTAGAATGAACAAAAAAACTTGGATGATCTACCTTACAGTTTTTAAAGACTCGAGTTATAGCTAAAAAAAGTATTATAATGAAATTGTTTTCGGTAAATATAAAAAAACCTTATTTAAAATTTACAGACTTAATGAAGGGCGCTCAGAAAATGGGGAGCTAAGGGAGTCAGCTACCCGCTGCCTCAGGAAAATGAAACGTTTCCGAAATATTTTGCAACTGCATGGAACTTTTATTGCATGCAACTGCAAGGCAACTTCATGCAACTGTATGCAATTTTTATTGCATGCAACTTCATGCAACTTTTATTGCATGCAACTTCATGCAACTTTTATTGCATTCAACTTCATGCAACTTTTATTGCATGCAGTAAAAGTTGCATACAGTTGCATGAATTTGCATGCAGTTGCATGCAATAAAAGTTGCATGCAGTTGCATGAAGTTGCATGAATTTGCAGCAGTTGCATGAAGTTGCATGCAATAAAAGTTGCATGATGTTGCATGCGGTTGCATGCTGTTGCATGCAATAAAAGTTAGATGCAGTTGCATGAATTTGCATGCAGTTGCATGCAATAAAAGTTGCATGAAGTTGCCTTGCAGTTACATGCAATAAAAGTTGCAAGCAGTTGCATGCAATAAAAGTTACATGCAATAAAAGTTGCATGAAGTTGCATGCAGTAAAATTTGCATGATGTTGCATGCAACTTTTATTGCATTAAATTTGTATGGCATGCAACTTTTTCTGCATGCAACTTTTACTGCATGCAATAAAAGTTGCATGAAGTTGAATGCAATAAAAGTTACATGAAGTTGCCATACAGTTGCATGCAATAAAAGTTACATGCAGTTGCATGCAATAAAAGTTGCATGCAGGTGCATGCAATAAAAGTTGCATGAAGTTGCATGCAATAAAAGTTGCATGAAGTTGCATTCAGTTGCATGCAATAAAAGTTACATCCAGTTGCATGCAATAAAAGTTGCATGAAGTTGCATTCAGCTGCATGCAATAATAGTTGCATGAAGTTGCCTTGCAGCTGCATGCAATAAAAGTTGCATGCAGTTGCATTCAGCTGCATGCAATAAAAGTTGCATGAAGTTGCATGAAGTTGAATGCAATAAAAGTTACATGAAGTTGCCATACAGTTGCATGCAATAAAAGTTACATGCAGTTGCATGCAATAAAAGTTGCATGCAGTTGCATGCAATAAAAGTTGCATGAAGTTGCATCCAATAAAAGTTGCATGCTGTTGCATGCAATAAAAGTTGCATGCAGTTGCATGCAATAAAAGTTGCATGCACTTGCATGCAATAAAAGAAGTTACATGCAGTTGCATGAATTTGCATGCAGTTGCATGCAATAAAAGTTGCATGAAGTTGCATGCAATAAAAGTTGCATGAGTTGCATGCTGTTGCATGCTGTTGCATGCAATAAAAGTTACATGCAGTTGCATGAATTTGCATGCAGTTGCATGCAATAAAAGTTGCATGAAGTTGCCTTGCAGTTGCATGCAGTTGCATGCAATAAAAGTTGCATGCAGTTGCATGCAATAAAAGTTGCATGAAGTTGCATGCAATAAAAGTTGCATGTAGTTGCATGATGTTGCATGCTGTTGCATGCAATAAAAGTTGCATGCAGTTGCATGCAATAAAAGTTGCATGCAGTTGCCTTGCAGTTGCATGCAGTTGCATGCAATAAAAGTTGCATGCAGTTGCAAGCAATAAAAGTTGCATGCAGTTGCATGCAATAAAAGTTGCATGCAGTTGCATGATGTTGCATGCAATAAAAGTTGCATGCAGTTGCAAGCAATAATAGTTGCATGCAGTTGCATGCAATAAAAGTTGCATGAAGTTGCATGCAATAAAAGTTGCATGATGTTGCATGCTGTTGCATGCAATAAAAGTTGCATGCAGTAAAAGTTGCATGCAATAAAAGTTGCATGCAATAAAAGTTGCATGGAGTTGCATGCAATAAAAGTTGCATGGAGTTGCATGCAATAAAAGTTGCATGCAGTAAAAGTTGCATGAAGTTGCATGCAATAAAAGTTGCATGAAGCTGCATGCAATAAAAGTTGCATGATGTTGCATGCAATAAAAGTTGCATGGAGTGCATGATGGTACATGCAATAAAAGTTGCATGCAGTTGCATGATGTTGCAGGCAATAAAAGTTGCATGCAGTTGCATGATGTTGCATGCAATAAAAGTTGCATGCAGTTACATGCAATAAAAGTTGCATGAAGTTGAATGCAATAAAAGTTGCATGAAGTTGCCTTGCAGTTGTATGCAATAAAAGTTGCATGCAGTTGCTTTCAATTGCATACAATAAAAGTTGCATGATGTTGCATGCTGTTGCATGCAATAAAAGTTGCATGTAGTTGCTTTCAATTGCATGCAATAAAAGTTGCATGATGTTGCATGTAGTTGCATGCAATAAAAGTTGCATGAAGTTGCATGCAGTTAAAGTTGCATGCAGTTGCATGAATTTGCCTTGCAGTTGCATGTAATAAAAGTTGCATCCAGTTGGATAAACTTGCATGCAGTTGCATGAACTTGCATGCAGTTGCATGCAATAAAAGTTGCATAAAGTTTCTATATAACAAAAGCTGCATGCAGTTGCATTCAGTTGCATGCAGTTGCATTCAGTTGCATGTTGCATATTGCGAAATAATTGACTTAATTAAAAATCAGCAGTCATTTTGATATAAAATATTTATTTTTACCCAACAATAAAATCAAAAGTCGTCCCTGTAACAAATTTTTTTATAATATACCTAGACCTTCCCCCTTTTTTTTTGTACAGATAAACTTTACCGATAATTAAATTAAATTCAAATTCTCCATTTATTATTTAGTAGATAGAAAGTTCTAAGATCTTGAATCAAGTTTTGTTTTAATTTTTTTTTTTTTTCAAATTAAAACACATTGTTTGTATGGCATTAGGCATTACCAATACTTACATTACATATATGAGTTCAAAATGATATCTATAAATCGAAAGATAAACGTTTCATCAATAATTTTCATTTGGCATTCTCTACAAATAAAATAATCTTTCATTTAAAAAAAATCTCATATTTCATTCATGTTCCCAAAACATTATCCGCATCCTACCAATAAAATCGATTTCTCCATCAAATCATCAGAAAAAAAAATGAAAGCTACATCTATAAAAAAAAACTAAAGAAAAAGAAATCAATAAATTGCAGACTTTGAACCATCAAAATCAGAAGATTACTCAGCAGCCTAACATCGTAAAAAAAAAAATATCCCAATTGGCAATCTTATTATAAAGAAAAAAGAACAAAAAAAAAATAAATAAAATGAATATCCTTTTATTGAATGTCGACAGGATTCTTTTTTCTTTATTTTTGATAAAATTCAAGCTAAACATGCAAAAAAAAAAAGGACCAACCTCCCTTAAACAAATGGCCGAAGAAAGACCAGTTTTGCATTTTGTCTTGATTTCGACGACGACGGACGATGTTTGGCATCATACAACTCTGCAGTCTCATTTTCCCTTTAATGGGTAGACATAAATTTCAACACTATAAAGGATAATGTCCGAAAAATAGCACCAAAAGAATGAAAAGGATCCTTTTTGCAAAAACTTGTTTGTTAAGTTAGTGTCAGTCTATAGGGACGGTGATGATGATGCGGCCATCAGTATTTATATAGAAATGTTGAGAGGAAAAGTTAACCAATTGGGATGACAGTCAGTCGATAACAAGAAGAATGTTTCTTCTATTTTTTGTCTAAAGGACGAAAAAACAAAAACAAAAGCGAAAAAAATACAAAACACTCATCGCTTTGAACGACCTTCACGATTTTCTTCAACTAGATTAATACAGGACGATAAGAAAAATGGTTAGCTTGCCTCTGTGCTGGCTGGATGTGTTCGAGTTCGAGTCAAGAACACTGGTATACGCACTACAAACAAATTAAACCAATACACACACACACACGCACACATACATAAACAAACTCAAGGATAATTGAGGAAGAACAGAGAATAAGCGAACCATTCCTGATAGGAGAAAAGCTATTGTCCTGCAGCAGGTTCACACGCTCAAGTCTCGGCCAAACGATATGAAGGACCAAACATCAAGCAAAGCTGAGAGGCGATTCCTTTCGATTGACGATTGCTATGAAACCCATAAAAAAAATCTTTATTACTTTTCGTCCTTTCTTTCTCTGGATCTCCCTTCTTAGCCAACTGAGGCTATAATATATTTCTACAGATGATAGAATATGATGATGGTGTAAGTGTGGAGGAGTTTGGTGAAGATGATGGCTAGAAAATACAAAACACAATAATCTTCATATAATGTTCCTCTTTTTGCTTCAAGGCTCAAGGACGAATGTGAGAATTATTTATTCGCTTCTGACCTAATTCTCATCAAGTGGTGTCTTGCCCTCTTTTCTGTTCGTTCATTCAAAGACCAAGGCGATTCATTATTAGGATATACCTAGGTATAGGTACCTTTCACAGGATGTTAGCCTTTAATGTATATAAACAAGGAACATGGATACAAATATACCTAAGGGTATAAATTTACTTCCTGGAAAATGGTTGCTCGCCATAAAATTCATTTCTATTTCGCTTCTCTCCCTATTTTCATCCCAACCCAAACACTGGCGCTGCTGATTTGTCTTCTTAAACTTCACACTTCTTCCAAACACACAAGACGTCAGAGTTTTGTCCTTTTTTTTTGTGTGT
Source organism: Epistrophe eligans (assembly GCA_951394125.1). NCBI lineage: Eukaryota > Metazoa > Arthropoda > Insecta > Diptera > Syrphidae > Epistrophe > Epistrophe eligans. The sequence continues at coordinate 37,070,860 of OX596029.1, forward strand.
GTGTTTTGCCGTGAGCTAGTTATAAAAAAAAGATCTCTGTTGTTACTATAAGAACAATTTGCTCGTCTTTCGAAGCGAAAATGTTTGGCAATAAACGATATAATTATATATATGCAGAGGAGATCTCGAGAGTCTGTAAGAGTACTTTAGAAAAGATGGTTGTTAAGAGCAAAATGATGCTAGTTATATAATGAATCAAGAGAAATTTGCGCATCATTGTTACACAAGGACTCAAGTAAAGTAGAAAGTTTTGTGTTTGAAAATAAAAAAGTAGAAAGAAGTCCCTTAATCATGTAATAAACCTAAGTCCTTATTACATGATGAAATATCAGTCGGCTCGGAGACATTAGAAACCTATTCAATATAGTCCTAGGCCCATCCAATAAATATGGTGGGGATCCTTCTTAAAAGAATATCATGCGAAACTTGCACTGATAAGTGTTTTAACAGAAGAAAATTGAGTATTTTTGCTCCCCGAACAAAGTCTCCACGAATACACCAGACATTTTAAGAGAAATACCAATCTCATGATTAAGAGAACAAAAACTTCTCGAAGAATAAAAATTATTAAGATGTTTTTCTGTCTTTCTGTATATTTTTATTTTATACTCAAATAGACATAATTATTTGTGATTAAATTCGAGTCGAGTCATTTAATTCATAGATTATAGTGCAGCTAAATTCATCTTAAAAAAAAATTATAAACATCATCTTATCAACAGCAGTGCCTCAGTCCATTTCGAAAACTGGCGACGACCAAGCCGCGTCGACGACGGGTGATTTTGGAATTAAGCTCATATAGTCTCATCTCCGCGTCCCAACATGTTGGTTATCGGTTTCTTAAAGATCTCGTTGTGTTTGCTTCCGTTTTTCGTTGGAGTTGCCTCAGTGTACGATGAAAGCGGAAATACAACATCGCACATACGCTTGCCCATTGCAATACAACCCACAAAATACTACCTGCATATTTATACACGAATTCATCAGGATATTGAATTGTACAATGGAAATGTCACTATTGACATAAACATACTTGAACCCACAGATGAGATTGTTCTTCATGCAAAAGATCTTCATGATTTTGAGGTATCTTTGAGAGATCTACGGACTGATCGTGAGGTTTTAGGACTTCAATTTCTTTACGAGGAGAAAATGAATTTCCTGAGAATATTTTCGATAACCAAATTGCTTAATTTGAAGTCAGGAGAGCAATATCGCTTAGAAATTCTATTTGTTGGAAGACATCAAGATGAAAACTTTGGATTCTATAAAGATACTTATGTGGATGACTTGGGAAATTATATGTAAGTTTATTTTTGTTAATTAAAGAAACTATATGTAGCTTACTATAAACTTGGTACGTTAATCTTATAAATAATGATACCATTTATATCAGTTTGTTATCATTGTCAATCATATTGGCAGAGAGGTCAGCGAGTTGGAATTGTATATGAAGATTTATGTTTTTGTATAATTCGGTTCGGACAGACATTAAACAAAAATTATGATAACTAATACATGAGAAGTTAATAAGTTAAGAATTGTTATCAAATAAAAAAATAAAAACGCACGAACTTGCTTTTGTGGCTAAAAGCTAGAACATAAATGAAGAAAAAAATAGAAGGTGTGTGTCTCTCATTTGTTTTATCTTTTATTTATTCTCTTTAATGAATCTTTAAGTAGCTCTTTTTTTTCCAATATTTAGAAAACTGCTTACATAACTCCAATACATAAAAAGGCATTGAAAACTGAGGTCAAAAACTACCAGCCGATTGCTAAATTATATGTAATTCTGAAATGATAAATTTATTTAACTTTACGTTGTTGCTTTTGAAGACCGTGATCAAGTTGACTGCATCTTCACTGATTTCAGTAAGGCATTTGACAAGTTGTGCCACAACACTCTTATAAATAAATTAAATAACTTGGGGTTTAGTTATAATTTTCTTATATGGATTACTTCCTATCTACTAAACAGACATTATAGTGTAGCTTTTCTCAATGTATGTTCTAGTCAATTTATAGTTAATGAAGGCGTACCTCAGAGTAGCCATTTAGGGCCTATTTTGTTTATCCTTTTTATAAATGATGTCGTCTCCAAACTTCTTGTGTTCTTATTTGTGCTGATGATAATTAAACTTCACAAAAGAATAAAATCTGAAACAGACTGTTTACTATTACAAGACGATCTATTAAGATTCAGGGACTGGTGCAATAAAAACAGAATAATCCTAAACGTTGACAAGTGTAAGGTTATGAGCTTTACACGTAAATAAAGGCCTTTGACACATAACTATACGTTTTATTCGTACCCTTTGAATAAAGTTTTAGTACTCTCAGATCTGGGAATTATCTTAGATTCAAAATTGACCTTTAACGATCACTTAGATTACATTATTAAAAAAAACAATAAAACACTAGGATTCATTAAACGTTTCTAACGTGACTTTAAAGATCCATATGTTCACAAGCTTCTGTGTATTTCGTTTGTGCGACCCATTTTTGAGTACGGCTGTGTGGTCTGGACACCTCACTACTCTATTCAAAATTTAAGGCTTGAATCAGTTCAGCGAAGGTTTTTGCGATTCTGTCTTCGTTTTCTTCCTTGGTCCTAGGAATCAGAACTTCCCTTGTATATTCATAGATTGGTTTTGATAAATCTTCCATCACTTAAAAACCATTGAAAATATATCCAATTCTGTTAGTGGTTTATTAAATGGAAAGATTTCATCTTCGTCAGTTCTTTGCAGACTGAATTTTAACTTGTGTGGCTAACAAGCTTAAGATTAAGACAACCTTTGTGCCAAATTTTTAGTAGGTTAAACTATGGTGCTAATAGTCCTTTGAATCAATTGATTGCAATATATAATAAATTTTACTTTTTCATATCTTCTGTAAATGACAATTTGAAAGGTATAAAGTTCAAGACTATGTTCTTAAGAGCAATAGATTATAACTATATTTAAAAGATAATATGTAACGTTTGTATTTAACGGTCTTCAATAAATAAATAATGTTTAGATGCTGTTCTTGTCAATTTTTTAATTTTTGTATTCATACAAAATGATTTGAAAAGCAATATCTTACTTTAATAGTTATAAGAAGTACTGAAGTGTAAAGTATTTTTGGAAATTCATAAATAGTAAAAGAAAATCCAGTCCTTACCCGTCTCGTCTGTTCTCAAGTCTGACTACATTTCAAATCATGATCCACGGGTTATATGGCAGCTTTTTTCGGACTTCTTTCAAAGTTCCTTCAACTGTGATACTTTAAGCCGTGATACCTTAAACTGTGATATTTTAAACTATGATAAACCTGATGAAATAGCCTAAGACTTTAACCTATGTACTATTAAAATCTTTTAATTACTTGACTGATATGAACTTTAATATTAATACTGACAATATTCCTAAGTTTATATCTAATAATGACGAGAGTTGTATCTTGTATACCTGGCCCTGATGATATACCTTCTACTATTTTGAAAAATTGCATAAATCATTTGTCTTTGCCTTTGTCCATTCTTTTATATTTTTCAATGTCTTCTTGTTTATTTCCATCGATTTGGAAAAGTTCTTTTATATTCCCTTTACGTAAGAAAGGTAAAAAAGACGAAATAAAAATTACAGGCCTATTGCTAGATTATCTGTGATCCCTAAACTCTTGGTTTTATTTATAAACGTTGTCTAACTTTAGACAACTCTCCAACTTTAGAAAATGTGTTCAAAAACCTTGTTTATTGTTGTCTTATAGCTGCCTAACTTAGATACAAGAGTAGATTGTCTTAACCGTGAATAATGTGATATTTATTTTTATTAAATAAAGTAGCTTCACAGAAAAAAAATCTAACGGTGTCAAATCGCATGATCTTGGTGGCCAATTGACGTCGCTAAAACGTGATATTACGCGACCAACAAACTTCTCATGCAATAAAGCCATAATTTATCGTGTTGTTTGGCTTGTTGCCCCTTGTTGGAACTACAAATCGTCCAAATCATGATCGTCAATCGCCGGCCAAAAAAAAAATTGGTTAATTGCTGAGAACGCCGGGAAATCGATAAATGCGGATCATCAGCCACAATTGCACTTGCAGCAACAAAGTGAAAAGTGGCTAAGTTTAAATCACCACTTTTGTAGTAAGTTTTAATAATTTTAACGCATTGTTCGATTGTTAAGCGAACAACTAATATTATGACACTTCAAATGACAGCTGAGTTTGGCAGGTGTCAAATACCAGCGCTACCAATTTGAAACCACGAAATGTATGACCCTATACTTTATGAATATTACTAAATAATTTTTCTATTTAAAATCGTTAGTATTTTTCATTCTCAAAATCTTAACACAAACTCTAATTCAGTCCCTTTTTATACGAGGAAACTGAATTTCCAGCAACTTTCAGAGAGAAGGGCACCAAGTAAGAGGAAGAATAAACGATTGGTGAGAATTGGAAATTAAAAGAAATCGTCAAAACATTTCTAGCAACTTGTTTCCTCATGTGAAAGCAGACTCTCCACCTTTTTCATTTCTTATGGCAAATTCAATGTAAAACAGTGCCGTGCCTCATGACCCTTTTCGAAATTTAATGGGAGTTAGAAAATATCTTTATTTTTTTTTTTACATATTTATTTTATGCATTTTGTAAGTGTAGGGAAAATGTAGGGATTTCTTTCTCTTTGCTGAAGGTCCTTTTTTTTTTATTTGGCATCACTGTCTACAATGGTACTTACTTCCTTGGATGACTTTGGAGTTCGGCGACAAGCCATGTAAGTTTTTGCAAAAAAAAAAAACAAAAATTCTGGCTTTAGTTGGTATAATTAATATTAATTGAAATAAAAATGCCACTGCTAAGTCAGTTTGTTATCGTAATCGTATTGCGGCTGCAGAGATCAGAGTTGTATGAAGTACATATTATGATTGTATATAATATAGTATTAAGGTTCAGATTCGGATTCGGACAGACATTAAACAACAATATTATGATAGCAAATAAATACACAATAAAAATTGTGATTTAGTTGTGAATCGTTATCAATGAATTTAAAAGGAAAATAAAAATTAAAAGTCATTAAAACCATCAGCATTAATGTGCCTTCTGGACTTGTTTTCAAATCGTCATAATAAGCTCTAGACTCGTGTTTAATGTTTTGTTTTAATATACATATGAAGATTAATTCAATTTTGATTTTATTATCAATTTAATATTAAGAGATATGTACATATTATATAAAAATGTTGCTAACTTTGTTTCATTCAATTGTTTACTTTTTATTTTATTTAAAAAAACAATTATCATCTGCGATTAACTGAATTTGGCGGTAGCCGACTCACTTTTGCCAAATGCCTGATTACACAAAAGCTTGCTTACCCGCACACAAAAATGTATTAAAACAAAATAAGGGAAAAAAGTCCCCGGCTCTCCGGAAATATAATTTTTCGTATTCTGTAATCGGCATGAATACATTGAATATTTATTTCAAGATCACATTTTTATTCATATGGAAAGATCGATAATGATTTCGTTTGAATTTGAATGCATAATATGTATTTGAAAAGATTAAAAGCTAGTTTCCAGATAAATAGCTTAAATATTAAATATTATTAAATATTTTCTATAATTTTTTCATACGTCATACTTTAAATTTACTTTTTTATTTTATTAAATTCACCATAAGAAACTAAAAACATTGGCTTTAAGTCTTGTTTACAGTCATGGTAAATCCAGATCTCACTGGTGTCATTCCATGGTCCATATGTCGAACTTTTGATATAGGCGCCTGCCTGGCGACTCTACACACTAATATGGAAGTATCTCCATATGTATGTATTCCCACATAATGTGGAGATATTTTCACTTGTAACTTCACAAGTGTGGAGGTATTTCCACATGCATCTCCACAAATTTCAAGGTATCTCCACATATGTCAAGGTATCTCTACATAAATCTTCACATATGTGGAGATATATATCTACATATAAGAAAACATAGCTCAACATGTACGGAGGTACCATACCACCCGACTTAACTACGCTCAAAATGTTATCCATACTATAGGAGTAATTTGGGAGGAACAAAGCAATAAGAAAAGTGGAGAGGCGCGGCTGTGGGCAAGTTTCAGTAAAATCATTTTCTTAATTTATTTCGCATTCATCAGAACAAACTCTAAAAATTTGATACAAATTGTTAGAACCGTTCTCGAAAGCTACGAAACGAAGAGGCGTGGCACTGGATGAATTTTTAGAGCCGTTACCGAAAACCAAGAAAAAATAAAAGTGGGCGTGGTTATGGGCGGATTTTCCCAAAACTATTTTCTGAAATTTTGTCTCTATTATAATAACACCCGCTGTCAATTCCCTCTACATCGTTAGAACCATTTCGGAAAACTAGGAAACAATAGGTAAAAGTGGGCACATGGCAGTAGGCGGATTTTCCTGAAAATATTTTTTGAATTTTTTCTTGTTCGTTGTCTTCCAAATCGTAAGAGCTATTATCGAGAACCCAATTTCTAAGAAAAGTGGGCGTGATAGTGGGCGGATTTAATTTCAAAAAATTTGTCTTCGTTTATTTACACAAACTGTATAAATTTCATCTAAATTTTAAAATTTTTTCTCATTCATAGAAATAAACTGCAAAAATTTCATCCAAATCGTGAAAGCCATTTTCGAGAAACCAATTATATAAATATTTTTTGAATACATACATACATTACATATATATATTTTGAATGATGTAGTTAAAAAATCAACATAATTAAAATAAATTGATACTGATTTGACACTAACAAGATATATTTTCTTTTGATTTATTTAATAAACTTTAATTTTTTTTTTCAGTTATTTAAAAATCAAACAAAAATAAAATGCACAACAGGTTCGCACGAACTTGCTCTTATGTGCGATCACAATGTGGTTTTAAAGTCTTAATAATTTTAAAAAAATTTCATCTGATAAAAGAAATTTGTTAATTATTGGAGCCTATATTTTATGCCACCTGCCAAAAATCGTTGGAGCGGTTTAAAAAAAAAAAAATTTTGTACATATAAAATTTTGAATATACATATTTATATATTTTTAAGAAAAAAAATTGGTACGCAAATTTTTTTGTACTTATTAATGCGGAGTTAAAAATTTTATTTAAAAAAACATCATCCACCCATTTTCGAAATATCGAATTTTCAATAAATAATTTTGATTTTTTTTTTAAATTAAAAATTTGATTATGCAAAATTTTGATATGCAATAACTTATTAGAAGATTTTTTTGAAAAAATTTCATTAAAATCGGTTCAACAGATAATGAGGTAGTCGAAAACCAAAAAAAATTGTTCTATGAGAGGAACCATTTGTAAACGATAAATAAAATGGCTCCAATAATATGGTAAATCGTTCTGATATTAGTTCACAAAAAAAATTTAATCAAAATCGTAGGAGCCTTTTTCAGAAAAATGCAGATTTTATATCCTTTTGAAAGTCATATTTAAGAATGTATAATTCAAAGAGCAGATATCATATGGGGCGGGAAACAGGGAACAGATCTATTTATTTACACTAAGTTATCTGGAAATTAATCAAAGGTAACGTGAGTTATAGTACTCAAGTTGTACGTGGAACCCGTAAGTTGTAATTTAGGGTCTGATACTAGACGCCTGCCAAAAGTTCAAGTAATGCTAAAGATATTATCAAGTATCTTTCTTATCATGTCTCCAGGAAACTGGAATATTAATTAATTACAATTTCAAACTTTTATTCTAGATATTAAGAGCAAGGAAAAAAATTAAATACTAAAATTTTGTCATATAAAAAATCAGTATTGTAAGATTTTTCTACAACTTTTAAGAACATTAATTCATTTTGTTTATTTTGTCAAAGCAAACTTTGTAAAATATTTTTATATCTAAGCCCTCTAGCAATAACTCAATTTGAACCTACCAGTGCTCGAATAGCATTCCCATGCTTCGATGAACCCCAATTAAAGGCCAGATTTGTAATCAGCATAACACATGGAAGTAACTACACAGCTTTATCAAATATGCCAATAGATGGAATTCCCATCCAAAGGTAATAATATTGAATTTTATTTAACCCATAAAACTTACAATCTTTCTATCCACAGTCCTAACACACAAATGACAACCACAACATTTCTCAAGACCCCAAAAATGTCTACTTATCTAGTTGCATTTGCTGTCACCAACTATAATCACATAAGTGAGATTTTCAATGGGCGACAGCACAGAGTATTCTTTCCACCAAATTCCAAAGATAATGGTAGTCATGCTTTAAAAAATGGTATCTCAACTCTAACTGCCCTGGAAAATTATTTCGGAATTAAATATCCATTGCCAAAGCTCGATCATATACGAGTGGAGAAAACTTATGGCATTGCCATGGAAAATTGGGGGCTTCTAACTTATAATAATAAAAACTTCGTAACAAACGTTCGAAATAATTCATTGGAAGAAATGCGTAAGATTATATCACAAAATCATGAAATCGCTCATCAGTGGTTTGGAAATTTGGTTTCACCAAAATGGTGGACTTATGTTTGGCTTAAAGAGGGATTTGCTGTTTATTTTAGTTACATTGCAACGCAGTTGGTAAGAAACAGATGGTTTTGAAAAATGTATGTTGATTTTGTAAATGGTTTTTTTAAATTTTTTTTCATAAATAAATAGGTCTTTCCGGAAAAGAACATGGACGAATATTTTATTTCGAGAGAAATACGTGAGACATTTAAGCATAGTTATCATCATTCCATGACAATTTATGTAGAAGAAGAATTTGATATCAGAAAAGCTTACAATTTGGTTTCCTACAGATTTGGTAAGTTTTTTTCTTTTTTTTTTTAAATAAGATTTAGGTTTAAAAATCCAAAATCCAGAAAATCCCAAATCCCAAAAATCCCAAATCCCGAAAATCCCAAATCCAGAAAATCCTAGATACCGAAAATCCACAGTCAAAAAACCTCAAATTCCCAAAAACCCATTATCCCGAAAATCCAAAATGCAAAAAGAATACAATCTTGGAAATCCCGAAACAACACAATCCAGAAACCTCAAATCCCAAAGACCCACTACTTATCCTGAAAACCCAAAATCCAGAAAATCCCTAAAACCGACAGTTCAAAGACCCCAAAGCACCATTATGCTGAAAATCCAAATTGAAGAAAGAATATGATCTAGAAAACTCAATATCCCAAAAATCAACCAATATCCCCAAACACCCATACAATCCCCATTATCTCGAAATCAAAATTCTGTACAATTTTATAAAATCAAAAATTTGTACAGAAAACGTTCTAATTCTGCTAACCCAAAGTTTTTTTTTTTCTAGAAAAAATATCTGGGAAGACGATTTTGATAGCAATTTGAACCTTTTTTTTTAAATTAATGTATTTTGAGTGTTTGGGATTTTGGGTTTTATTGATTTTGGATTTTTAGGATTTTCTTTTAACTTCATTTTGAATTTTGGGATTATGTCCGAATTCCCAGATCTAATTAAAAAATTAAAGAAAAAATGTTTCTTCTGTCTAACAGCTGGCTGTTTCGTACGAATGTTTCATCACGCTATTGGCCATAAAACTTTCATCAAAGGTGTTGCACTTTATTTAACAAGATTGTAAGGACATAAATTTGAATTTTGAGCCATCTAGAAAAAAAAAAAACAATTAATCTATATCTTTCCAGTCAATATTCCGTTGTTGACGAAAACGATCTCTTCCAAGCTCTCCAAGAAGCCGTTGATGAGGACAAGGTAAAATTATTCCAAAACAACAAAACAGCTGATATAATGCGTTCTTGGACACACAACACAGGAATACCAATAGTAATTATAACACGAAATTTCAACAATGGAACACTAACAATCCGACAAAAATCCAAAAATGACTCATCCCAAGAAAAATGGTGGATTCCCCTTAGTTTCGCCACAGCATCAAGTCCAGATTTTGAAAGAACCACTGCTGATTACATAATGCCGCCCGAAGAAGAAGTTACAGTCAGCTTAGAAGACTTAAACCTAGTTAATATCAAAAAAACTGATTGGCTAATTGTGGACAAACAGCAGACAGGGCTTTATCATGTGGTATATGATGACCAAAGTATGAGACTTATCGCTGAAGCACTCAATAAGAATCATAAGCAAATACATCTTTTCAATCGTGCCAAATTCCTTCGAGACCTTGTCGATCTTGAAGATAGGAATGTTCTGTCAGTGGACATTTTGCTAGATGTCATAAAATACCTTCAATTCGAAAAGGACTTAATGGCATGGGAAAATGCAGCTGACTTGATATTGTTGTTCTACCACCATTTATATGGCAGCCAATCGCTTGAAATGTTCAAATCCTTCATTCGCGATTTGGTGAGAGATGTTTTTCAAAAAATCTTCAATCCTGCAGAAGATGATCCTTCACTCTCTGCCTCACTTAAAGATAAAATTCTTAAAATCGCTTGCGAAGTGGATTTGAGTGATTGCCTTCAATATACAAAGAAATTAACCAGTGATTATTTTCTCAACGAACTAAGTGACGAACATTTGAAATCTGACTTCACGCTTTGTCAAGGTCTCAAGACAGCTGCATTTGATGAATTCAAAAAGCTCGTAGCCAAAATAACCACTCCTGATCGAAGTATTGTGAAATTCTATGAATTTTTGTTTTCATTGAAATGTGTGAAGTCCATGGAGAATATCCGATATTTTCTTGAAGTTATTTCAAATGAAACTTCAACAGATTCAACTTCCAATAATGTTCGGAGGAGTAAACATGGAAAAACTCAAGCCCTATCGACGTTGTATTTATTAAATTACGAAGCGAGGCCAATGATTTTTGAATTTTTATTCGAGAAGGATAAACACACTGCAGTGAGTAATAAAATATATTCACCATTAATTTTATATTCTTATTTGTTTTAAGAACAGTTACAATTTATTATAATTTCTTTTCATTTTTTTAATTGTAGATAGCTATTCGGGATGGAGCTATTAATATGAAGGGAAGAATTGAACTTGAACTATCGACGAGGAAGAAATTCCAGGAAAATTATGAGGAAAATATTTTGAAATGGCTTGAGAAATACTACGCAAGTAGGCACTCAGCACAGAAGAAGAACGGCCTCGATACTTAAAATGTAAAATGTCTTTCTTATTAAAGAATTAAATAAAAATTACCGGACAAATATTATAGAAGACAAAAATTTTAATTCTTCGATTTTTTTCAAGAAATTTTATTTAAAAAAAAATCCCATATTTTAGATTTTTAAGAAATTGCAAAGTAAGAAAATATCACCGGTAAAAGTGGAGCGGGTAATTAATTTTTCGCTTTCGAGAGTAATGTTAAATAAAACACACAGCGATACATTTTTCATGAAAATTTTATTTCATTATAAAGTTTAGAATTTGCCATTAAGTGTGAAAAATAATATCATTCGCCTCGGGAAGATTCGCAGCATGCGATTCTTTTGAGGTAATTTTTAACCACATTATTGTACATTTCAAGCGGTATTTCGGCCATAAATTGAGTAATGTTGGTTTTTAATGCGTCTAGAGTTCGTGGATTATTCGAGTAAACACGGTCTTTTGCGTAGCCCCACAGAAAAAAATTTAACGGTGTCAAATCGCATGATCTTGGTGACCAATTGACTTCGCCAAAACGTGAAATTACGCAACCAGGAAACTTCTCACGCAATAAAGCTATAATTGGTCGTGTTGTGTGGCTTGTTGCCCCGTTTTGTTGGAACCACATGATCGTCTAAGTCATTATCTTCAATCACCGGCCAAAAAAAATCGGTTGTCATTCGACCATATCGCTCCAAATTGACTATAACCGTCTGCCCATTGGCATCCTTTCGACATCATTAACGCTTCCAGTCGTTCGGTAATGCGTAATGCGCGAAAAGTGGCTACGTTTGAATCACCACTTTTGTAAGTTTTAATAATTTTAACACGTTGTTCGATTGTTAAGCGATCAACTATCGTAAATGGAAAACATTCAACTAATATTATGACACCTCAAATGGCAGCTGAGTTTGACAGGTGAAATGCCAGTGCTACCAACTTGAAACAACGAAATGAATAACCCGTTAGTTACGAGAAATAAGAGAAATAAGACTTTGCGAGTTTAAATGGGACCAAATATCGAAAATATACAACCTGTAAAGGTATGTAACTCTTAACGGGTAGATTAAACGTTTGATTATCACGTCAGAGTTCTGGGAGTCGAACCTTAGCATATTCCACCTAAAAATAAATTTTTTTCTGCCTACTGCGAGGAAGTGACAAGTCTTTAAAAGGTGCCTCTTATCTTGACCGTTCGGATTTGGCGAAAAATGTTGGGTCCTCTCCATTCATGCCGACTAACAAGAAAAAGATATAAAATGATTGAGAGCCACTATAACCCTTGTCTAGGTTTCCCACGAGTGGTCGCCGCACCAATTTATTTATTTATATATGTACATATTTTAATTCATTCAAAGATTGTAATTTCTATAACACACACTTTTTTTAGACTTTTCTAAAAAAACCCAAAGATTGATAAAGTCAAAATAAGAGATTTTAAATTTCAAGATTTAAATTTGTAAAAATTATTCTTGTGTCCGTTCTTAAAATTACCCTAAATTAGAACAACTCTTTAACTTTTTTGTATGAAAAGGGAAGAATGCTTCATTTTAAATGGAAAAAAGCAGCTGTAAACCTTCTGGGTCTTAAAATTTACAAAATCACTGAATTATTATCCACAGCAAAATTTCCCGAACATTAATATTTATATGTTGCTAAGGATATTAGCTACACTGCAGCTATCAACGTCTCGGTACAACTGAACAAGCAGCGTTACCATTTTCAATAAAAATGTCGAAGTAGATTAAAAAAAAAAAAAAGTGAGAATGAGAAAAATCGAAGTAGATTTTAAAACTAACTTCTTTTTATATATAAATTTATGTTTTAATTTTTATTAATTAAATTTGTTTATTTAAACTAAAAAAACTTAGAAAAAAGCTGAAATTCTTTCAGACTTCATAATTTTGATTAATATATAGTTAAATAAAACTTTAAATTAATTCAAAAAAAATTTAAAAAAAATATTTTAAGCTTCTATTTTAAATGTATGTATTTTTTATACATGGTTTTATAACAATTCCTAGTTTTATTTAACAAAAAAAAACTTAGAACAAAAATTTATATATCATTCTCATTTCTCATTTCATTTCATTTCATTTCATTTCAGTTCAGTTCATTATTTTATTTTTTTGATAAAAGAGAACATTAAAAATATTTTACTATGTGCTTTGAAAAATAAGAACACATCATTAAAAATAAATAAAAAAAAAACAGTTTTTTAAAAGTCTTTATGAAAAAGAAAAATTTAAATTGGCATTTATTAATTTGTTGGTTTTTTTTTATGGACATTTTGGGGTTACATATGTACATAGAGTGAAATAGAGAAAAATAAAACGCACGACTGGGTCGCACGAACTTGCTCTTATGTGCGATCATACTGTGGTTTTAAAGTCTTAATAATTTTAAAAACTTTTCATCTGATAAAATTAATTATTGTAGCCTATATTTTATGCCACCTGTCAAAAAAGTAGTAGTCGTTTAAAGAAGTATTATCTGAGTACATTAATATGAACAATATAGCACCGTGCTGTCTTGCACTTCGCACATATGCATGGAATTTACAGTTTAGACTGAAAAAAAATGTTTAAAAAAATCAATTAAATTAGAAATAAATTGATTAAAAAAATACCTGAAATTGATTTGACATCAACGCAATGTACACCATTCGATTTTTTACACAAATCTCAATTTATGAGATAAAAATCATTGGAGCGGATTTTTAAAAAATTACGTTTTTATATATAAAATTTTTAATATATTTTTAAGAAAAAAAAATTGGTAACCAGTTTTTTGTACTTAATATAGGGTAGTTAAAAAATTAATTTTGAAAAAAAGTCATCCACTCATTTTCGATATATCGATTTTTCAAAAAATAATTTTGAAAAAATTTTTAAAAATCCAAAATTTGATTTTTTTATAATTTTGATATGCAATAATATTCAAACTTATTAGGAACTTTTGTGTAAAAAATTTCATTAAAATTGGTTCTATAGATAATGACATAGTCAAAAACCAAAAAAATGCTTCTATGAGAGGTACTATTTTTAAACGGTAAATAAATTTGTATTTCTCAATAATATGGTAGATCCTTCTGATATTAGTTCACACATAAATTTTAATCAAAAGCGTAGGAACCGTTTTTGAGAAAAATGTGATTCGATACCAGTTTTTAAACATTTGTATGGGAGGTACCGTTATCTTTAGTTATAAGAAAAAAATTATATAACATCTGCTAGATAATATCAAAAAACTGCCGGGTGTTAAGTCTAATAAAAATCGGCCAAGTCGTTTTCGAATTATTCTCAAAAAAAAAAAAACATTGGAACTTTTTTTAAAAATCCAAACAAAAAATAGCATAATATTTTTTATTCAAATATTATGTCAAGTTTTTTTTTCAGATTTAAGGAATAAGAATTTATAAAATTTCAAAGTTTTACCAATTTAACCAATATAATTGAAATGGAAAAATGACACGATGCATGAGGGCCAGGCTTGTAAAAGAATGCAGCCTTTAAAAATCATTTATATAGAATTCAATTAAATGATTCCAATCATTGACTTCACTTTGAGACTTTCAGACTTCAAATTATGCAATAACCATTCATTTCAATCAAAAATATGGAAGCAATTTTTTTCCCATTCAATTTACAACAATCAATTGAATTCAATTTTTTCTTCATGCATTCTTTTGCATTTTTTGCATTTACATTTCCCTCCATAAACCCTTCATAAAAATAGAAAAGAATACAAAAAATGCATGCATTCCCAAAAAAAAACATTAACGATTACAAGCCTGATGGGGCGACGACGTCTATACGTTAAAATCTTTATCTTATTTTTCTAGTCTTTATTTTTTCAACGCAAAGTGAAAATCTAGTTTCTTTAATTTGACCCTTTCTAAAGGACGTACATTATGTATATATATAAATATTTTTCTGGGGGCTGTTTGAGTTAAGTAAAATCTGTCAGTTCAATTTTTAACAGGCTAATAAATTTCTTAGTTCATTAATCATAAGAACCCATCTTTTATAAAGTTTTTTTTTTTTTTTTTTAATTCCTGTCAAAAGTAATGTTTTCATAAAAAAATAACATCTTTACTTTATCCTGTTTTATTGAAAAAACATTATCAATATTTTTATTTTTTTTTAAATTCCCTTTCTTCTGTTTTAAGGCTTTCAAAATTAGGTAGACTCTATAGAATATAAAATAAAAATAGAAATTACTTTAACAAAAAAAAAAAAAATGAAAAGCATTAGAAAAACACATCCTTGTGCCAACATAGAAGTCCTGTCGATACTTATTACCACCCGGCTCACTGAATATATCCTTCTCTGTTCTGCCCAATATATATATATACCTACAGGACTTAAAAAAAAGAAAGACATTCATCCACACTCACAGCCATACCCTCACCCCCTAAACTCCCCTTCTCCCCCATCCTATACTAAAACTTCACTCATCCAAACGTTTAGAGTTCCAGCTTAATAAATATAAAAAAACGGAATGTTTAAAGGTGAAACTTTTGAATATAAATGTCAGAGGTTTCGGGGCAGAAAGTATATAGAGACAGAGAAAGTCCTTCTAAAAAGTGGCTTATCCTTTTTGCTTCGACTCGGTAAGTATATGGAATGTTTATTTTTTTGTTTACAATTCTGTGCCTTGACGCTCTCTGTGTATAAGTGATTATCATCTCCTCTGGTTGAATTGTGATGTTGTTTGGTTTATGGTTTGCTTTAGTAAACCTTTTATACAAAAGGCCTCAAAGTAAACACTAACAAAACGGCAGGAAACAAAAAAAAGAAGCGGCCAGACTGCAGGATCCTGGATGAATATTTTCTTCCAAGAGGACTCGCTTCTCCTGCTCCGCGCGTTTTCCCGCACTGTAAACCAAGTGTTGGTAAGTGTTATTTTCGCTCGAGCTCTGCCGCTGGTGATTACTGATTACAAACGACTACGACACTAAGATAAGAAAGATATGTAGATGTAGATAATGATGAGGATAATGATGATGATGCTGATACAAAGCTTAATGAACCCCGAAGCAGAGTAACGGGGGAAGGCTGTGCGGCAGCGTCGTCGTCGGCGAGCACTGGCGGATAAAGAGAAAAGATATCTTTATTCAAAACCATGAATCACCGCACTGAAACTGAAGCCACAGCACAAGGAGCAGCGCCAAGTTTTGATTACAATTTCATTAGAGAGTGTTGTGTGGGTGTGTGTGTGTGTGTGCGCGAAGATGAAAACTTTACAAGAATCCTTTTTTGCTGTTCTTGTTGTCGCTGTTGTCTAGATTTCTAGAATGACGACAATATACGATGAAATAATTTACCAAGGAGCCATCACCAAGAGATCCTGTTTGAATGATAAAATTCCCTATATCAAAATTTATATAGAACAAGAGTTTGTTTTAAATATATGTACATATGTACATATGTACGAAGCCTTTTCCAGTGCCATATGGTTTGCTCAAACGAAAGGATTTGTCTATGTAAATTGAATAAATGAATTTTCAGGATAATTTCAAATGAAATTGAATCCTACAAAATGATGAATGAATGAATGAATAGAGCTTCGAAACAGACAGGGACATCAGGACGGATCGAGAAAACTTGGCGCCCATTAGGGAGCGGTGGATTATTTTTCTTCAAAGTTTTTTGTTTTAACATCAAGACTTAAAAGTCAGTACTTACAGGCAGGTAGCGAAACAACTTGCATTGCCCAGACTTCTTAGAAAGCAAAAAAGGATTGAAATTTTGTTGATATACTTGAGAAGGTAACGGATTATTCATTTCGTAGTTTCAAGTTGGTAGCGCTGGCATTTGACACCTGTCAAACTCAGCTGTCATTTTAAGTGTATTTACGATAATGTATCGCTTAACAATCGAACAACGCGTTAAAATTATTAAAACTTACTATAAAATTGATTTTTTGGATTTTTTTTTCTGTGGGGTTACGCAAAATACCGTGTTTACGCGAATAATCTCCGAACTCTAGACGTATTAAAAACCAACATTACTCAAGTTATGGCGGAGATACCACCCGAAATGTGCAAAAAAGTGGTTAAAAATTACCTCAAAAGAATCGCATGCTGCGAATCTTTCCGAGGCGGCCATTTGAATGATTTTGCTTTTCACATTACTTAATGGTACCTAAAGTTCAAAATTTATAATGAAATAAAATTTCGATCAAAAATATATCGCTGTGTAAGTTTTATTTAGCTTTACTTCGAAACCGAAAAAAAAACAACCAGGAGTTGATTTTTCACTTTTTTTTATTTCTAATATTTAATTAATAATATTTTTTGCAAACAAATAAGCACAAAAGGTTTCAATACTTTTTCCGGCTCTTTTTCTCTTCATACAAATTCTTCATCGAAACGTCAAAAGTGCTACACGTGAAAAGATGGTCAAATCTTGCAGCATCTTCTTCAGCACCGACTGCAGTTGCGTATATTGTTGTGTTTGTAACATTAAATTTGTGTGTAGTGAATACTTTGACAACTATTCCAGCTGCAGCTCCATATCCATAGTGTTCAGGCAGTAAGACTGTATACAATTACAATACGTTTAAATAACCAACTGAAGCGTGCTTCACTAAAATAAGCGTATATAATCTTAGAGTTTGGTTAGGTTTTCTCAAATATATAAAATAAAAATGTTTTCATTCATTTAGGTCATAAACGAGATAAAAGAAAGGAACCATAAAGACTTTGGAATAGTTTTCTCAAAAAACGTTAAAACTCTTATTCAAACTCTAATTAAAACTCTACTTCTAATTTGTCAGCATATGGACGCAATTAAGATAAAGAAAGTGAATATTTTTGCGTTATGCAATTATTTAGATTTTTTCTCAAAAACGGTTTTAACTGAATTTGATCAAGTTTTTATAAAGAATGGTTAAAATAATTTTAAAATATTGTGTACCAAAATTTACAATTTTTTTTTTTTTTTTTATTTTTAAAAAAGTTTCAATTTTTTTTTTTTGAGAACTTAATAAATCGAAAACGACTTGGTCGATTTTTATTAAACTTATCACCCAGCAGTTTTTTGACATTATCTAGCAGATTTTAAATAAATTTTGTTCTTATAACCAAAAATAACGGTTCCTTCTATACAAATTTTTAAAAACTGGAATAGAAAATCTAATTTTTCTCAAAAACGGCTCTTACGATTTTGATTAAAATTTTTGTGTAAACTAATATCGGAACAATCTACCATATTTTTGGGAACAAAAATGTATCTATCGTTTAAAAATGGAACCTCTTATAGGGTTTTCGACTATCTCGTTATCTGTTGAATCAATTTTAATTACATTTTTTACACAGAAGCTACAAATAAGTTTGAATATTATAGCATATCAAAATTTTCAAAAAAAAAAAAAAATGGATTTTTAAAAAAATTTCAAAATGATTTTTTGAAAATTCAATATTTAGAAAATGAGTAGATGATTTTTTTTTTAATTAATTTTTAAAATTCGCATAAAAAAATTTACCCGATTTGCCATTCCAACATAGTTGAGGAACATTAGAAATGAAAAAAGCTTTATGTATTTATGTATGTACATTGAATGTCAAATTTAAATGTTGAGCAACTTTTCTGAACATAGGTACCAACATCATAACTTTCCTAAAAAGGGTCAAATACATGTGGTTCAAAAAATTATTGTTTTGTATTAAATTTTTGTTTCTATTAAATACGCAATTTAACAGGGTTTTTCATATATAGTTTTATGTGACTGTGCAATGATATAATACAAAAAATGTAGTCCGATATTCTAGCTAAATTTTAAGACCTTAATGAACGGATTATTAGAACCGAAGTTATAAGCAAGCCAAACCAAACACAATGTATCTTTACAATTATTATACCGACTACAAATTTAGGTAGGTACATATGAACATTTAGCATTTTTTTTCCGACGCGAAGCAAATTTGCCACGATTGTGGTTTTTTATTGCACAAACTCCGCCGCCGCTGGCTTTAGAATACTATATTCCTCTCGCCAATTGGTGGTTGAAAGTATTTTAATGCTTTTTTTTTTAATCAACTTCCTCGTTGAATTAAATTATTTGTCCGATATTTATTTTCATGTTTTTAATATAAAATTTTGAATGATTTTGAAAATTTTTGGCTCTAACACGCCAGTCATTTTTCCTTTAATTATATACCTTAATAATGAAAATCGGATAATTGGATCGAAAGATATAAGCATTTAAGTAAACGCAATTCGGATATTTTTCGGATTTCGCAAAAATCATCATCAAAAACATACCCATTTTTTTCCTACGAACATTTCTCCTTTTTTTCTGTCCGTTTTATCATCTTCTTCGTTTTTTGTTTCCTCAAACTAGTAACAACAAAGCATGAACGAAATAATTTTGTTTATTTTGTTTAGTTTGTTTATTTTTTTTATTTTGTTGATTTTGTTTATTTTGTTTATTCCCCTCACGTTTCGCCCCCTTTGTCTACTAGGCGTTTCATATTTTTTTGATTTTTTTATATTGTATGCCTCCGTTTAAACATTTCTAATGTTAATAATAAATAAATAAATAAAATAAGTACTAAAAATTGGTGTACCAATTTTTTTCTTAAAAATATATTCAAAATTTTATATATAAAAAGTTAATTATTTTAAAAAACTGCTCCAATGATTTTTTTAATTTTTTTCTCATAAATTGAGATTTATGTAAGAAATCACTTGGTGTACATCGCGTTGGTGTCAAATCAATTTCAGATATTTTTTTTAATCAACTTATTTCTAATTTTATTGATTTCTTACCATTTTTCAGTCTAAACTGTAAATTCCATGCATACATATGTGCGAAGTGCAAGACAGCACAGTGCTTTATTGTTAATATTTTTGTATTAATACTGCCTTAATCTAGGCTATATTTTTGGCAGGTGGCATTAAATATCGTCTCAAATAATTAATAAATTTCTTTATCAGATGAAAAGTTTTTAAATTTATTAAAAATTATTATTAAAATTATTAAGACTTCAAACCCACAGTGTGATCGCACAGAAGAACATGTTCGTGCGGCCCAGTCGTATACATTTTATTTGTTTCTATATTAATAAACTTGATACATAAGCAAGTAAGTTTATTTTTTGTCAACATTTTATTTTCTTGAGATGTGATTCTTGAAAATTTTGGAAAAATTAATCATTGATCTATGGCAACTCTAGCCAAGTATTTTTTTTTTTTTTTACGTTTAAAAAGTTGTCCGAATTAATTCGGAAAACGTTCCCGACATTTTTACAGTTTTCTTTCTCTTCAAGGGCATTTCATTAACACTATTCAAAATTGAAATTTCAACCAGATTTAGTGGGAGAAGTGTTGAGAACACAGCTAAATGTTTTATAGATCCCTTACCTCATCCGAACGCCCTCATGTTTCAGGGCCACTAAATTCGCAGTTATAAAAGAACCATCCCTGATGTACCTACCATATGCCGGAAGCGTATAATTGAGATGCTCTGTATAGTTTTTGTTTGTCTATAGGGGTTGATCTTTTTGTTTTGATAGAATAAATATTTTCCAAATGATTATACCGCAATATAGTGTGTGCTAACATATAGAGAAGCAATCAATCACCTGGTTGAAATCTCGTTTGGCTTGGTTGCCACTATCAGGTAAAGCTTTACCCACATATACTCCTAGGTAAACATATAGATATATGAAACGACCTAACCTAATTCAATTAACTTGCACAGCATCAGACGGAAACTGAAAAGGATATGGATTTGGATTGAATTAAGTTGGGAAAAAATCTTTTCCCAAGCCCCCTTTTGTGATATTGAATGAACGGAATATTGACCTCTCCCTCCTGTGCTGTGCCACCGTGCTGTGCTGTCGATGGTTGAGGCAAATAATATTCTTCACCAAAAACATACACGCCGACATATCAATTTGTGTGAATGCGGAATAGAGACTTGTGTTCTCGATATTTGTTATGCTCCAACATTTTAAGAGAGTGTGAGGCAAGGATGAATCCAATAACAGTAGGTACATAAAAACCCTACCTCCCCTTTGCCGCCTCCCATACCAACAAATCAATGTTCTCAGAGATTCTGTTGTTTTATTGACACAATGTCTGTGTCGTATCATGTGCGGGATATCCTTTTTATTTTTATTAGGTTTTATTGTTTTCAATGTGCGGTGACTATGGTGATGCAGTGAGTGAGTGAGTCCCTTTGGGGGTGGCTAGGGTAAAATTGATTCACATCCTTCGCATATCTATTTTGATTGGTTGGTGGGTATGGTTTTTTTTTTTATTTTGAGGATGCCAATCTATATCCGTAGTTGCTATCAATCCAAATTGACATTTTGAAAAAAAACGAGTTTGTGGTGTGGGTGGGTGGGGGGAGGTTGGGCCCGGGATATGTGTTGCAAATTAAATTTAAATTGCAAAGTGCACGAGTGAATTTGATTTTTATGCAAATCTACTATAAAAGTGATTGCTCTATACCTACACGTCGAGTTGCTTACACACAGTAGGTCCATGACATGTGTTATAGTGGTAAAGCTTATATGGGATAATGTATTGGTTCCAATCCTATATTAAAGTGATGGTAATACCTTCGAAACAAATAAACAAAAAAAAAACTATTCATACCTACCCACAATATAATAACGTGGTTTTTAATTAATGTTTAAATTTTAATTCATTAGAATACATTGAAACCCTTCCGGGGATATTGGATATTAGGGAGAAACGAGTATTTCAAACTTGATATTTGTATATTTGATATATGTATCTATATTTAATTAAATTTATATACCGAAAAAAAGTTCGGCTGCGGACGGAAAAAGAGTAGTGGTGCTTAACTCGATACATGATCCATTCTACCCAGTGCTGGATTAGGCTTAGGACCGATCTGATGCCGCAAAATTTACAGGCAAAAATTAAATAAGAATACATAATATATACCGGCGTTTCTAAAAGTTAGTTTAGTAGCCTACAGAAAGGGGTGTTTGTTAGATAGAAAAAAATGACAAAACAATTTTTTTGGTTTTGTTTCATTGGGGGCGCTGAAAAATAATTAAAATAATAGATTCTCAAAGTGAGTTATGATGCCTCCTGTAGGCGCTAGTGGGCCACGGGGGGGAGAAACAGACCTAAGAATATTTTGTGGTGAAAAAGTAGTTTAGGGGGACGATGGATAATTTGAGAAAGTTCAATTTTATTGAAAAAATAACTAAATAATATTTTTGTATTTTATCCCTTTCTTTGGGGGCACTTAAAAATAATTGATTCTCAAAGGGGGGCGATAAATGAATTAAGTTTGAGAATTTATGAAATAAGCTATAAAGCACATATGACATACGTGAAATTTGTGTATAGGTACAAAGGTTCTATACGGATTTTTTAAAAATAACTTATTTATTCTTCAGAATTTCATCGCTTGTAGGGGAGAGGGGGATACCTTTGAACAATTTTTGGTTTAGAGTCTCCAAAAACCCAGTGTGATGGAATTATTGGCCTGTATGTTATCGGCAATTCGAGGAATGTATTCAAAGTTTAATTAAAACCCATTTTTGTTTAAATATAATAAAGATTTATATTTTATTTTTATTAAATTACAAAATAGGTCAGGTCATTATGTTTAAAGGTATACACCAAGCAGGTTTGAATTTATCTGGGGCTCTTTTGAACGGAAGTATTTATAATTATTTTCAACAGTAATTAATGTGAGTATAAGAGCATATATCTATTTAATGAAACAATAAACTGTATGAAGTAGTTGAATATACCTACAAAAAAACTTTAATAGGATATAAAATCTTTTTTAAAGGTGTACATTATTAATTAAAAAGACATTAAAAAGACATTTGGAAATAAATAGATTAAAACAAATTTTTTGAAGTAAAAAGTCTCTTTGAAGCTTTAATTTTATTGCCCTAAACATTCCATCGTTCTTACGAAAAAAAAAATAAAATTTTTTTTTAAAACTCATTTTTAAACCTGTTCAAAAGTACCTCGATCGTCTTGTTCAAAACTTCCCCAACATGTTAAACAACATAAAACTCGGACATAATTATTATACCTAAAATATTTATGAAGAACTTCACATTTATGTTTATCAAAATGAAGGTGTGAATTTAATAAAAAAAAAATTTAAAAAAACAAAAAACCTTAGTAAAAAAATTTTAAACTTTTACAAAAAAATATTAGTATGTACTTATTACAAAAATACAATTTACGCATAAAAATTGAAAAATCTTTTATTTTTCTTAAAAATGTGCCCACAACTTTTTTTTACAAAAATGCTACCATTTTATAAAAAAAAAATTTTCGAAAAATGGTTCAACAGAAATTCATTAAATTTTTTAAAAATTTTAAAAAGTACCAAAAGTTTAATTTTTTTTTGTTAAACCAATTTTAATGAACTTTTTCAAAATTGGATTTAAAACAAAAATCAAAATTTTTTTTTGAAAATTCTGTAATTCGAAAATGGGTAGATGTTTTTTTTTTTTAAATAAATTTTTTAACTCTGCATTAATGAACACTAAAAAATGGCTACGCATTTTTTTTTCTTAAAAATGTTTTAAAAATTTTATATAATATAAAAAAATAATTTTTTAAAAACCGTTCCAACGATTTGAGTAAGAAATCGGATGGTGTACATTGCGTTGGTGTCAAAACAGTTTCAGAAATTATTTAATTTAATTTATTTACAATTATGTATATTTTTTAATAATTTTGCAGTCTAAAGTGTAAATATAGTGTAAATATTTTAAAACCACATTCCAACAGTGTGATGGCACATAAAAGCCAGTTCGTGCGACCCAGTCGTGCATTTTATCTTATTTTCGATTTGTCTGTTGAACGGATTTAAGTTAAATTTTTAATGCAGCGTCTCCTAATAAAATTAATAATACAATATTACCTATTGTAATATAATAGCAAAATTTTCCAAAAAAAAAAAAAAAAGGTTTAAAAAAAATGTTGACATTTCAAAAAAAGTGAGATGATTTTTTCAAAATTTACTTCTTAACTTGGCATTAATAGAAACTAAAAACTTGCGTATCAATTTCTTTTCCTAAAAATGTTTACAAAATTTTATATTTACTTACAAAAATAAATAAAAACAAAAAACCGGTAAGTGTTAGTGTGATGATTCATCGCTTGATCTTCACTTAAGTGCGTCATTCGTGAAGTAGTTTATTTTAACTTGGAGACAGATAAACTTCTTAACTATACATCTAAGTTGCTGCTATGAACAGTGACATTTTGTCCTTGGAGGCATTGAACATTGGAAATGCTGGAAAGATGAAACCCTATTCCTAAGTTCGTGATTAAGGGGAGGGGGAGTTATTTGACCCATCAAACCCGGGCGTTACAAAACAAACCATGTCAGAGTCTTAGCATCAAATAAGTTTTTGATTTGCGAGAAATTTTACCTCAACCTTCCCCTTTCTATTTAAGTATTTTTTAATACCTCCTTTAACCGATAATCATTTTTATCAACCCCCACAAGAAGAGGCATGCTTTTGTTCATTCGGGTTTTTTCTCATTTCTTCATAAGACCTCTTCATAAAGATATATCGTCGCTATTAAAGAAAACTGGCATAACTAACTCAAAAAACTTAAATCTTCAGAAAACTGATTTAAAGTTTTTTTTACTAAGCCAATTTCACACAAAATCATTTTTTTAATAATCCGTTTCTCGGGATTCTGAAGGGTTAGAGTTATGCCGACTTTACAGAAATAATAGAATTTTTTTTGTAGCCGATTGGCATCATTAACTAAAAAATCGAGTTTTTTGAGTTATGCCAGTTTTCTTGAATAGCGACGATATGTAATTTTTTTGTTCAAGGATCCAAAAACAAAAAAAGATATTTAAATAGTTTAGATGTCACCCAAAACCTATGCCGTTGAGAATTCCATTTTTCAAATAAATTCCAAGTGTTTCTCAAAAGTTTAAAAATGCAGTTAAAAATCTGGGCCTATCAGTAAGTACCTTAAACTTTTTTTCACATACAAATTTAAAGCTATTCAAAAGTAATCGAAAGCCTAAAAATTTGATGTATTCCAAATTGATGACAATCTCAATGGGAATCTCATAGAATTCGAATATATCACTGAGACAGCTTTAAGAATTAAGAAGGCAACTTGTAATATCATTAACTTTTACGATTACCTTTTTCGACGTCAAAAATCTGTTTCTGGCTTTTGATCTAGTTATTTTTATATTGGCTTTCCTTAAATATGGGATTATTAAGCAATTTTTATTACCTATTTTTTTTTTTTTTATTTTCTCTGAATAAAAGAAAATAATGAGAGGTACAAAACCTCAGTATACCTATAACCTACCTGGGTTCTATATATAACCTAATTCATCTTTTGATCTCTTTAATTAATTCCCCATTAGAAAAGTTAGCTTCTTGATATCTTTCATTTCCATCAGAGCGAATGTATAGGTAAGCATAAGGTGGGTTGGGTATCCAATAGCAATAATTCCCATGGCACAAGAAAGTTATTATGTACGTGTTTTTTTTTGTTCATCTTTCATCATAATCGATATCAAAGAAATGAAGCACCATCATCAAGGTAATAAGAAGCAGCTTACACCATAGAAACACGAATATCCAGGCGGCAATACTCTTCGGGGTTCATTCATCATTTTGCAAATCGAATATAGCTTTGGGGGGTGAAGAAGTTATAAATATAAAAGATGTATATCTCCACACCATCCACCTCCCCCCCTCCCCGTGACATCAACCAATATTTTCGATATCTTCTATCTTCCCATACCCATCATAACCTAACCTATATCGGAATAGGTCGATCCTTAACAAATTATAAACAAATCATAGCTCACGGCAAAGAGCTTGTGTGCCATTCACCGACCACCTTGGGATTGGGACTCAGACTCTGTATCGTTTGTGCTCATTTTTAGCTCCTGAATTGAGGAGTTTATATGCCTTTCTGTCCTCCCTTCCCGTTGCCATTACATTCCCTTTACTTCCTCCCCCACAAAACACACACACACACACACCACCACCACCACCACACCCCTACCGCAGGGATAATGTCGAAAGCAGAAATCATAAAAATTTATGTTTGCAGCAATAATCGGCAGGATATCAGAATATCTCAGTTACTATGTTTAGTTTGATGAGGACGAATCCTGTGTGGGTGGGTTGGTCGAAGAGAGGAGGTGGCTGGGGGTAAGAAAGCCGCCTTCGATTATAGGGGTGGCAAGGCCAAGCCCAGAGAGTGAATTCCAATACGTTCAATTCACACACACCGAATCTCAAGCTAAAGCAGTTTTATATGAAGGAAGAGGGGGGGAGGCGCAAATCAGACGGGGGAAAAATTTGAAAACACTTCAACGAGGGATTTTTACTTTTTTATTTGTTTGGATTTCTGAATCCTCAGAAGCGTTTATCCCTTTAGATTGCGTGTGCGGCTGTGGATATATACAAACACAATACAGAGGAGAGACACAAGCTAAACATAGGTCTCGTCGGGGTTCAGCTTATTGCAAAAAGGGTTTCTCGTTATGGATTCGATAAGTCTTTGGAATTATTTAATATAATTCTGCAAAATTTCCAAAAATATTATTTGTAGCCCGGCGGTGGTGGCAGTATAACTATATGATGGGGCTATATAGGGTTATCCTGTTTAGTGTGTGTGTGGTTGTGAGTCAAGAGACAAGGGTCAAATATTGAAGAATTATTTGCAACCAAGGGTGTTTTATATCTATTTCTCGGTAGGTATACCTTCTATAGACACATACACACAAATTACCTACTATAATAGAGGTTAAGTTCTTTATGCGGTGGTAGGGTTTTTGGCAAGGCTATATATGTGGACATTATGGAGATTGGTGAGGTATATGACTTCCTTTAAAATTGCTATTAAATTGAATGTCTTTTTTGAAAAGGTCCAAATTATTCGCCAATTTGTCAACTTTTAACGACAAGACAATTTAGCCCCCCGACACAATGCATGAGAAGAGAGAGATGATGGTTCTCTTTTATTTTATTTATACCTATACCTATCCAGTCTTTATCTTTTGGTGTATAATTTTAGTTTTTAGTTTTTTGATTATGGAATTTTATGAGAAGATTCTTCAGATATCTTAGATGCTGGGTATATGTAAAAGTTTATTTAATTACTTTTTAATCATGTCGAGACCCAAAGGAGATGCTATATATAATTTATCATATAACGACGTAGACGACAACAAAGGGACATCATTTCATCAGTTAAATACGAAAGCAATTAAAAGTTATGTGAGTTGGTATTTTTAATAGAAGGTTTATATATTTAGAAAGAATAAAGACGTTGATAAAGTTTGGTCAAAAAAAAAAGAACTCTTTAAGTGTCTGGTTTGCTATTATACAGACTTACAAACAAGTTTTCTTTGTTATCCTTGAAAAGATAAAAATATAATTTCAAGGCATTGCGAATTTTTATGAATCTTTACCTTTGAGATTTTTTTTAAAAATATTTTAATGAAATTTAAAGTAATTAGAATAAAATAAAATGCACGACTGGGTCGCACGAACTTGCTCTTATCTGCGATCACACTGTGGTTTTGAAGTCTTAATAATTTTAAAAACTTTTCATATGATAAAAGAAATTTATAAATTATTGGAGCCTATATTTTATACCACGTATAGTTTATAGTTAATATAGTTTAAGGAAGTATTATGTGAGTACATAAATATGCACCGTGCTGTCTTGCACTTCGCACATATGCATGGAATTTACAGTTTAGACATGAAAAATGTTTAAAAAAATCAATAAAATTAGAAATAAATTTATTAAAAAAATATCTGAAATTGACTTGACACCAACGCAATGTACACCAAGTGATTTCTTACACAAATTTCAATTTATGAGAAAATTTTTTTAAAAATCGTTGGAGCTGTTTTTAAAAAAATTAATTTTTTATATACAAAATTTTGAATATATTTAAAAAAAAAAAATGGTACGCCATCCACCCGTTTTTGAAATATCGAATTTTCAATAAATAATTTTGAGAATTTTTTTAAAAATACAAAATTTGATTTTTTTTTAAATTTTGATATGCTTATTAGTAGCTTCTGTGTAAAAAATTTCATTAAAATTTATTCAACTTAAATTTGAATCAAAATCGTTTTTTATAAAAATGATAATTTCAATTCCGGTTTTTAAACATTTATATGGGACGTGCCGTTATTTTTGGTTATAGGAAAAAATGTTATTTAAAATCTGCTAGATTATGTCAAAAAACTGCAATGCGCTAAGTTTAATAATAATCGAATAAGTCGTTTTCGAATTATCAAACAAAAAAAAAAATTTTAAACTTTTTTTAAAAATTCAAAAAAAAAAATTTGGAAAATTTTGGTACACAATATTTTTAAAATTACTGTAAATTCTCTATAAAAAATTGATCAAAACCAGTTGTACCGTTTTTGAGAAAATCGAAAAATGGTTTTATGGGAGGTACCATTTAAAACCATTTTTCCGAAATTTTTTTTATAAAATGGTAGAATTTTTGTATAAAAATTACTCGTTTTTTTTTATGTTGTGGGCACGTTTAAAAAAATTGATTTTGATACTTTGGTAAAAAAAAATTGTACGGAAAGTATCGTTATTTTTGGTCTAAGAAAAAAACATGTGGGCGGAATGCCCAAAAAACGTAAGGTACCAAGTTTAAAGAAAATCAATCCACCCGTTTAGGCTACAGATAGACAGACAGATTTGCGAGACCCGCACTTTTTTCGACTTCGCTATCATCTTAATGTCAAGTTGGATCAAAATCTCGAGTTTTTTTTTAATTGATTAAATGTAAATGCACATTTAATTCATTGATGAATAAATAAATAAATACATTGATATTATTTAATAACAGAGAAGAAATAAATGAATATTTTAACTAAGACAGCAATCCAAATGGTTCCATTATTGATAATTAATTAAGAATAATAATTATACTTCAGGATTGAGATGAGACTATAACGCCCAATTTCTTCTCAGAAGTACTAAGCTAACCTAGTCCTCAGTCCAGCTAGATTCGGTAGTAGTTCTGATACTTGGGCCCAACGAAAAGTTAATACCTGAGCATTACTTCACATCACTAGTACCGGACCTAAGTTCACAAAGCAGTACTAGGAACTTAATAAAACTGGTCTAATTCAGATTTTGACTCTATTTTGACATTTTAAAATATTATTTTGATTTTAATTGAAAATATATAGGTAGTGATATTTTTAAATAAAATGTCGTTTTTAGAATACTCTTCAGCATAATTTGTTATCTGCAATCTATTTACATAGCTTTTTCTTTATTGTATTTCCTTGGAACTCATACTCAATGAAGTATCAACGCCATATGACCATTGGAAAGTTGGGTGGAGAACTGTCGATTCAAACACTTTTCCATGCCCAAGCAACACTATGACGAGGAGCGCAAGTTGATGGCAGAATTTGGAGATCTTGGAGATTGGAGTATGCAGTTCTATCAAGACGAGTGTACTGGTCGTTTGTACGAAAAAGAACAACAAAAAGCATTCAGTCTTGCTTTGCGTCAAAAGCAATTAAAGTTTTGGAATATTTCTATCCAATAAATGCAATCTAGCGCTCGCGTCGGTAATTTTTCAGCACAATCATTGACAGTCGGAATTAAGCTTAGATTAGACGAACAACGTAAATGGTCAACACACTGACTCTCTGACGTCAAAATGACGTCAAATTTTGTCCTAAAGTTGTCAGGGCTTGTGATCTTTAACACAGAACACACCATCAATGGATTGACACTCGCGTTGACATGAATTTTATTGTCAACGCGTTGAATAATTTGTGAGACCGTGTAATCACTCGGTCAACGCAATTAGGATGCATTGACTAATACTTGTCAGTTCAACGTTGACACAGTACAATTTTTTACCGTGTCAACGTAACCTGCGTTGATCTTCATCTCAATTTCGAAATTTTCTGATTTTGTAGAGGTTTTTTAATCTATCGGCATCGTAGCCATCCTTCAATTGGACATTTTATAGCTTGACAGACAAGCTATATTTTGTGATATATCGGAAATTTCATTTCAAATGTAACCCGAAACACCCAAATTCGATTTTTTCAGGAGTAAAAAATAAAATTCCATAAATTTGTGATATTTTAGAGCTTTTTTTATCCATCAACATCGTAACCATCCTTCAATGTAATTTGACAGTTTATGGTTTTACAGATAGGTAATAAACTATAATTTTAATATGTTCAATATTTCGATCCAAATGTCATCCAAAATGTATTTATTACCTATTTCTAAACAAATGACAACCAATGAATTATTGAATAAAATTAATTGGTATGATTTGAGTATTAAGGTGCTAGAATATGCCGATTCAGAGGTACTATCTAACACCGAGTCCTAACTAGTACTCGGTACCAATTTGACAGAACTAGAACTCTGTGAAGAAATTGGCTGTTAGACTTTTTTTATTTAGAAACAAATATTTTTAGCCTTACATTTTTTCATTAAAAAAAAAAAATATCCCCATCCGTGATATCTTTTGGTTTGTTACGAATTTAGGATGTTTTTTTTATGAAATGCTGAAGACGTCAAAACAAAACTTTTATAAAGATTCCGACCATTATTATATGAGTTTATCTTTTAAATATAAATCCTTCTGACGAGACATTCGATTTATGTAGGTTAGTTAAATCATAAACACTTAGAATCTCTGCCTGAAAAAATTATATTGACGCAAATAGAGTTTTTCTTTACCCATCACAGAAATAATATTGTTTATCAAAGAAAGCTTCACTTCACATCCATAGTTATCCCAATCGCTTTCAGAACTTTGATCAAAATGGTTTTCCATCCGATTTCATTTTTAGCAAACCTTATTACCATGCAAGCAACTTCTCTCTTATCCTACATTATATAAAATAACCGAAGAAAGGACTCTGCATTCCACCTATTAGACATCACCTCATTAAGCGCCTAATCAAGTGTCATCGCTGAGTATACAAAAATAGACTTTAATAGCAATGATTTAACCATCCGATCATCCCTTGCTTCAGCTTTGAGTCTGAGTTGCTGATGTTGATGAGGGAGGGAATTTAGCAAATAATGTCGTGTACATAAACCAAACGAATCAGGGATGGGAATAGATTAAACAAAAATAAAAAAAAAAGTATACGACACTACACATTTCCGGAATTATTGTCCCCTCCTAAAAGCTGAAAATTTCACTTTAATTACTACAAAAAGGAGCATTTTTGTGTACTTCATTTGCTGGATTTATTTTTGTCTTCCATCACTCCTATAGGTACTACTGTCTTCTCGCTTCTTCCACATCTCCCTGTCTCCCTGGGAAACCATTTAATTAATTTGTTTGATTAAGCTTCTCTCTTTCCTCTTCTGTTTCCCCAACAACACCAACAACAAAAAAAGGCATTAGCACGTGTCTTGATTTAATTTTTCGAATAACTGTATCACATTTAGTACGTTTTATAATATCTCTGAGAGAAAAACCCTTTTTTTAATGTTCATGGTTTTCTTGCTTGGTTGCTAGTGTGTGTGTGTGTGTGTGTGTATGTGTGGGTGTGTGTTTGGTCGTTGAAAAAAAAGGATCTTCTAAACACTGTCGAATGCTTCATAATTCACATCCTTTTAAAACATCCAATCCATTTATCCTTTCTGTCATTTTCAGCCCAATTGCGCCCAATCTCCGTTACGGGAGAGTTAAAAGAGAGATAGATAGAGTGAGTAAGAAGTTGCACCTAACAGCCATATAAAGGAGCCTGACAGGACTCAAGCAACACCATCATCGACCTTCCGAGATGTGCTCTTGAAAACCCAACACAAAAAAGTCGTTTGTTCATTCAGTTTTTTTTTTGTAAGAACCCAACTCATCTTGAAAAGCACTGAACTCAAACTCACATATTATCTACTTTTTTTTTTTTTAAAATCCCCCCAGTCCCCCTTCCCCCCGGGACTTTTCATAAGGATACAAAATTTATGAGATACTTTTTAAGATGTTTAACAGGAGTTTTTTTTTTTTTTTTGTACCATCCTTGCAGTGCTTAGATTGAGGGCAGAAGGCGGCAGTGGGGGTGGAGAGTGAAACAACTTGTACATCTGTTTCCACTGCGTAAACTCGTACCAGGTTTAACGACAAACTCATTAAAGTCCTCAACCTTGTCGCTGTCAGTAAAGGAGCTTCATAAGTGAAGAGGATAAAGCTATGGGTTGTTCTTGTTAGCTTATGTATCTAGATATGTATATATGGTGTGAGTTATTCAATATTAAAAGAAGGAGCGTGTGCTGGGGAGGGAGGGGAGGTGAGCGTGAATGGGCTATGGTATAAATGGCGTGCTCCAGCGTCGTTGAAAAAGGAACACAGAAGAAGAAATAATTATTTTTCGTGCGACGCAAACATAATTCACCCCGAAAATATTATTTAACAAAACCAAAAAGTGTTTTCTGTTGTTCCACCGCACTGCCTGACATTTTCTATTAGTATATAGGTAGGTATGTGTCATAATGTTTTTGGTTTACATTTTTTTTTTCTTCTTGGTTTTATAAAAAAAAAACGTGGAAGCCGATGGATATACGGAGATATACATTCATATCTACAATCCACCACATGTGCTGGCTCCCCAAGCACCAATTAGGGCACAAGTCTTATGTTTTTAGATTGCTGCAGATTTTAATAAGATCCAAGATTATAAAAAAAAAGTTCCTGAAAATGTTTGAATATTTCTTAAAGTATTTTTGGGATTTCATATATAGGTTCTGAAGGTTCTTGGCTTTATTTTAATAGTTTCTTATAAGTATGAACTTTTTCAAACTTCTCACTTTGAGTTGGAAATTCTTTGGCTTTTAATTACTGAGTTGTTAAATCTGTGACAAACCTATACATGTATCACGAATATTTGCTACGATGCTAAGAGTGTAGGAATGTGTAATTTTTCAGGCAGGTGATTTAAGAAATTAAGTTAATGGCTGGTTAACAAAAAAAAAAATCGAAATTAAATTTAAATTTTTATTTACAATTTTTTAGGGACTTTTAATAATTTGAACAGATTTGATGGAAATGACTGTTACATTTTTTGTAGTTTTTTTTATACCTACCTACTTGCTAGGAAAAGCAGGTGTAACCTGAAAACGTCTGTAGATTTCAAAAATTATAGAAAAAACTGATTTCATGTTAAGATACCATTTCACACTAATGCAAATTATGAACGATTTTGTCCCAAAATTTTATAGTGGTTTGATGGTCAAAGCATTATACTGTCAATGCGTTGGAGGTTGCGTTGACACTTCAGTTGACTTTACACGTTTCTTAGCTATGATAAGATGATCAATGCGTTGACTATTTGACGTAAACATTTTGTCCCAAATTTTTAAAGACAATTGATTTGGTGTTTTCGTTGACACTCCAGTTGACTTTTTGCATCTTAAGGGTGCGATTAGATAGTCAATGTAAATACATAGTCAACACGTTGATTTCTGTAATAAAAATTCTGTCAAAAGATGTAAAGACGTTTGAATGTCAACACAGAATGTTGTCAATGCGTCAACTGTTGCGTTGTTTTTTCACTTGACTTAAGGTCACTTTTACCCACGATTAAATGGTCAACTTAAATGATTGGATGGTCAAAGCAGTATACTGACAACGCTTTGGCAGTTTCGTTGACACTCCAGTTGACTTGACACGATTTTTAACTATACGATAAGATGGTCAACGTAAGTGGTCAACGCATTGATAAAGTTGTAAATTCGTGTGATTGTAAACGCAGAATTCTGCCAACGCGTTGGTGGTTGCATAGACAGTCAATGCGTTGATTTTTTGACGTCAAAATTATGTCCCAAATCTGTAAAGATATTTGACTTGGTAGTTGCAATGACTCTTCAGTTGACTTGACGCGACTCTGAATTACAATTAGGCGGTAAAAGTAAATGGTCACAGCGTTGACTCTCCGTTGACAGAACAATTTTGTCCTAAAGTGGTTTGATGGTCAAAGCAGAATACTGTCAACTCGTTGGCGGTTGCGTTGACACTCCAGTTGATTAACACGACTTTTAAGATCGATTAGGATACGGAACGACGGTCAACGTAAATGGTCAACGCGTTGACTATCTGAACTCCAAATTTTGTCCTAAAGTTGGAAAATGGTTTGATTGTCAAAGCAGAATACTGGTTGGCGTTCGCGGTTGAGTTGATAGTCCTGTTGACTTGACATGATTTTTTGGTACGATTAGACGGTAAACATAAATGGTGAAGACATTGAATATTTGACGTAAAATTGTCTCACAAAGTTGTAAACGAGAATGACACCGAAAGGTAAAATTGCGTTGATACAATATTAAACGTCAACGTATTTTGGGACAACATTTTGCTTGCGTTGGTTTTTTTTGGTGACATTTGAGAGTCAAAGCGTTGCCATTTGCATTGAAGTCAAATCGTATAGTCTCACATCAGCTTTAAAATTGTCTTACAAAACAGACAAATCAATCATCTGTTAAAGGATGATTATTTGAAGAAGGCTCCTCTTCTCTGGATTTATTTATAGAGTTTATGTCACGTTGTTTTCGATTTAGGTTAGGTTACGTATCTACAATCTTCATATACATACATATTTAATAAGCTCATCAAAAATATGTTCCATAAATCTCAGAAACTAAAAGCATTATTAATAAAATATGTGAACAAAAATTGTGTCAAATTTCACTTTCCAACAAAAGGCATTGTTTGACAAAACAAAAAGCCTTCATCACTTCCGCATACATCAGCATTAAATATGGGGATCGAACTAAACCATCGATTGGAAAAAAAATGTGCTAAGTGAGCAATAATGCATTTTCGTCCATCAAATATGCACTATTTATGTAAACCATCATCATAGGCAAAGTTCCGAAGCCCCACACAACAAGGACAACTTCAACCGACATAAGTTAATACTTGTCATCCTATACAACTATGTACAATGTACATTGTATGTATATTGTATATATACAAAATTTACACTCTGGCAACATTGCCAAGCTTGAGGAGCATGACTGAACAATGAACAAAAAATAAAAAAACTTAAGCTTTCCACTTTTGTTGCGGTTGTGCTTTACAATGCAAAACGTCCTTTAAGGATTTTATCACCACCCCATAAGTGGCGCCCGGGCATAACACCATCAACCAACAAAAGAAGTGCTCCTTTTGTTCAAATTCTAAAAACTTCTCAAGATACATTAATAGTTTTTTATTGTTTTTTTACTTTAAGATCCTGAAATAGGATGTGGCATTTTAGGTCACAATATTCAAAATACCTAGATCTACAAATATACGTTGTCGTGTTGGTGTATAAGTTTGCATTTCAATACTTTCCTCAAACTGCACCGGAAAGCCTTCTCTTTCATTTCGAGGTTGAAAAAAAAAAAACTTATCAACAGGTCCCTTACAATGTGGCTAGGCCATCATAAAAGTTAAAAGTTTCAACTTTAAAAACAAATTTTTCACACATAGGACCTACATATACCTAAACTTATACCTAAACTAAACCTTAAAAGCAAATTATATGTACCTATATTCAAACATCGAATAAAAAAGTTTTGAATGTCCTTTTACCGGCCGAGCGTCGTCGTCGTCGTAGTCGTTGCCAACACCCCATCCAACTTTCTATGTTTTAATAAAATAATTCATGTTTGCGAAAAATTAAATCACTAAAATTTCCCAACAAAACTACATGCAGTTGTAGAAGAAGCCTCTGATCCTTTTCTTTTTGTGTTTTTGTTTATTTTTTGTTGGGTATACCCCATGGCTATTTCCATATTTTTATTTTTGTTTTTATTTAATTTTTAGGTCACACATTTTGCGATAGCCTTTTCGGTGTGGACTTTAATTTTTCCGAGTGTTTAAAATAGTTTTTTTTCTTTCCTTTTTTTTATGATTTTTAATGAGAATTTATTGCTGAATTTCCGGTTCGGGGATAAAATAAACCATTGTGATGCCTGAAATTATGCAAAATTTTAACAATTCCTCCTATTCACTTTCAAGCGGCTCGCCACAGATACTTAAAAATAATGTGATATCTTAATTAAACACAAGAGGGCAGCAGTGCCTCGCCAGCGACCGTTTCCACTGCCACGACGCCATTGTGTTGGGAAGTGATTTTTTTTTTCGTTGGTATTATTATTCCTTCTGTGCTGATGATTGAATGAGCCTATAAATATGCAAATAAGAATGCTCAAAGTGTTGGTAGTTTTTATTGGTTTCTGTTGAAATAGATTCCTTTGAGTCAATTTCATGAAGTTATTGTTTGTAATTTCAAAGAAATTTGCTAAGTGAGACTAGTTCATAATAATGTGCAATTATTTTTAACTTTTTTAATATATTTTGAACAAAAGAATTGATTTCGTTTAAAAAAAAATCGAAATATTAGTCAAAATATTTATAACACTTTGGTGATGGTTTATAGAGGTCCGAATTGCGGTTTTTTCGATATCCGTCAAGTTAGCATTGCTATTTCAAAATTTAAAGATTCTAATGATCTAATTCTAGTTTGTCGTATATTTGTCGTTAAAGAAAATAAATTTCCACGATTGTTTTTTTTTTAAATAACTCCTGATAATGCTAACTTGGCGGTTAGGTAAGTAAGCATTTCCACCCCTCAAAAAAAAGGAGAAGCTTGTCATTAAATGTCGTTAATTTGTCGTAAAAGAAAAAACTTGTCGGAATTTGTTTGTTTTGAATTCTAAAAAACCTTTAAAATTGCACTGCATCAATGAATCCAGCATTACTTCAGCTTTGACTGACTATATTTTTTTTTTACAAAATAATTTGATGTTGAATTTATTTAAGCAATTGTCGCTTAAATACCTTAAATAAGTTATGTCAAAAAATCAATTTTCGGGCCCTTTTTCGTCAAAAACACACAAAATACCCTAAAATTGCATTTTTAAATAATCCAGCAACATGGGTTTGTTGTATTTTTTTTTTAACAAAGTGACTTTTATGACTGGTATGGAATTTGTTTTAACAATTGTCACTTGGCGTCTTTAAATAATTTTTGTCAAAAAAAATGTTTGCCAAAAAAAAAATTGTGTAAATTTAAAATATTTTTTGATTAAAGAAATTAAAAAAAAAAACCTTCAATTTTTTTCTTTCACGACAAATTCAAGACACTTAATCCAATTACTGAAATCTTAAAATTTGTTTGGTATACAAAATTTTTAAAACTTATTAAAATAATTTCCAATGTATCCATTCATCAAGATCAATAGAACTACTTGATCTTGATGAATGGATAAATTTTGTGGAAATTATTTTAATAAGTTTTAAAAATTTTGTATACCAACAAAAATTTTGTTTTTATTTTGAAAAATCTTTTTTTTTTTAAACTTAATAATTCGAAAACGACTTGGTCGATTTTTATTTACTTTAGCACCCAGCTATTTTTTAACATTTTCTACCAGATTTTTAAATAAATACAAGTGTTAAAAAATAGTTCAGGAAAATCTAATTTTTCTCAAAAACAACTTTACAATTTTGATTCGAATTTTTATGTGAGCTAATATTAATACGATCTACCATGTTATTGGAACAAATTTTGAGAAAATCGAAAACCAAAAAATATTTATGGGAGGTACCATTTATAACGGTTTTTATGATTTTTTTTTTTTTTTTTACAAAATACAATAAAACTCGCTTAAGAGAAAAGCCCGCTTTTCTGAAACACTTTATTCATCCCCGAGCATTTTTCGACCAATTGCCTATAAAACACTCTGCTTAAGCAAAACTGGCTTAAGTGAAAAACCCCTTACCTGAAACATATGTATTTTCAGTTAAATTTTATATTTTTCATTGACAAAAATTAAGTGAAAAATAAATTGAATCAAACAGAACAAAAAATTTGTTGAACGCTTTCACTTCTTTTTTATTTTTCACCTCCACCATTCTCACCACAAAAATAACATTTGAATTTCTGATATGCACAACCATTTTATTTAATCTACCTATTTATTATCTATTTTAAATTAAAATTTTTTCTAGGCAACTTCAAAAGATAAATTCAATTTTTTCTAGTTTTAAATTTCCGCTTAATGGAATTTTTAAATCTGCTTAAGTGATTTTTTTTTTCACTTAAGCGGGATTCGGTTAATTTTAAAACCCGCTTATGTGAAAGAAATACTGTGACATTTTGTCGTTTCTCTTAAGCGGGTTTTACTGTAGTAGCCTTTTTTTTAGAAAAATATTTCTATCATTAATTGCTTAAAATAACTCTATGTCAGGTACCGTTATTTTTGGTCTTAAAAAGGTACACAATTTTAAAGAAAATTCATTCATCTGTTTAGGTTGCAACCGAATAGAAAGACAGACAAACGGAAAGAATTGCCAGATTCACTTTTTTAGACTTCGCTATCTTCGTTATGTCAAGTTTATTCAAAATCTCGAATTCTTTTTATAGCGGGTAGTCAAAATTGCTGGGGTAACCAATTAACAATTATATACTGGACTATTATAGGTAAGGTGTCGAAATGGCATGAATATTGAATATTTGACATTTACATTAAAACAAAAGAATGACTGCTTCGGTACTACACCTTATGTGGGTTGATGGTTGCTTTGCTTTAGAGGAAATTTTCGACAACCCTTTAACCAGCTCGCTTACGGTGTTTTTCCTAAAATTATTTCACAATTTAACGCCTTTTTGCCGGTATCTTCCTAAAATATCTATAAATCTTTTAGTAATTATTGGCGATGAAAAAGGATGGTAAGACTTTAATGTTATTAAAGTTACCTTAATTATGCTTGATATGGGTTCCCAGTGAGAAGTTTATTATATGGACACTGAACCCTCACGATGATTTTGATATTGATGCTATAGCCTAAAGGTATACCAAAAAACCATGAATTGTTTAGTCGAAGGTCTCCTTAGCAGGTATAGGCTAGTCTAGGCAGTCTTCTCCACCAACCTTCAAGGTCAGTAGGTATCTAAAGTAGCACGTACATACATATATATTTATCTTAAACAAAAAAAAATATAAAACCGCCATTTCTAATTTAATGAATAATTTTCTAAAATGTTATCAAGGTTTTTAATAGAAATTTATTTTCAACCAAAAGATATCAGACCTCCAGCTTTACTTAGGATATAGCAAAAAAGAAATTAAGGAAAATTGGATTTTGTATATTATAAATCCCTAGCGCACAAAACTTGGAAACAAAAACAAAACTCGCCAAAACTATATATACAATTTCCACCACTGGACTTCTTTTTATACTTTCTTCTTCCTGATGTTGCTGTGTGTGTTGTGTCCAGGTGTGCAGGTTCCTCGATTATATCCCAAAAGGATGCGCCCAAATTTCGAAATTGTATAATCTGAGCTCGTAAATCTTTTCATAATTATTCAGGATATCTGAATATCCTTTTTTTTGGGGCCAGAAAGAGAGAGAGAGAAAGAGAGGGGGACAAAGAAGCACGTGCAGTAATTTGACGGTATCCTATGTATATCCCTTGACGCATGTATAGCTGGCTGTATCTTCTCTTATATTCTTTTATTGGCACACAGAATTGAAAGTTGGGATGATATGGTGGTCTAAATGAATGAGAGAAGGTAATAATTATTCTAGGAGATGCCTCACGCGCTCCATACCGACTACTGAGACACACCACAAAAAGGAAAGCAACACGAGTACGTAATCATCATCAACAGAACAACAATAACAACAAGGACAACAACAACGTCGACAACCATAAATACGAAACTTTTTAAAGTTGATGTCCTTTTTTATTTTTTGCTTTGCTTTGTTTTTTTTTTTAGTAAAACCATATTGTTGTATATCCTGTCGCATTAAATCACAACAAAAAAATGCTTAAGAAATTGGGATGAGGCTAGATCCGGATGGATGGCAGATGGAATAGGGTGGTATGGTTGTTTGGTGGCATCTGGTGGCCACACACATGACCCCTTTCCCACACCCACTCTTCCTCTTCTCATCCACATCCATTTTTCGAATATAAATGTCTCCCGAAAAATCCCAACTCACTGGGTGCGCATAAAATATATGAAACAAATCCCGAAATCCCGACGAGTTCCTTCTGCTTTTCGTTATCCTTTTTTCTTCCTGCTGTTTGCATTCTGTAGTGATGGTGCGATGGAGCCTTATAGGGTCTGTTTTTTTTTTTTGTTTTTTTTTTCAGAGTTGACATGAAAACCTTGTCCTCGAAAACATTGTCGGCACTTTTCGTCCTTATTACACCCATCAGGCAGGACCCCCATCAGCTAACATTTGTGGGTGGCATTTAGCTCCTATTAGGTGACAGTTTGACGAATAAACTCTTCTAGGACAATATATGACTCCACCATCATGCATCCTTCGTTGGTATATATAGCCAACACTTTCTTCCTTTTTTGTTATCCTTTGCATAATAGTTGTAGTTTTGTCACTGTCACCATTTACGACAATCGAGTCGTCTCTACGTACATATAGTTGTGTATTTAATTTATATTTAGTGAAAATAATGAAGTATCTAACGGTATTTAAGAGGATTAAAAACACCAGCTTGCTCGTTCATCCATTGTCCTTATATTATGTATATAGTTGTTGGCGGTGGTTGTGCATTGGGGGTGTGATTGTGATGTCAAGGGGGGGAAATGTAGCGTTGTTTTTGTTTCGATGGGGAGTAGGACAGGATATACATACATACCTACGAAGGGATACTTGGGTCTTCGCTATGAAATGTACATTTGACATGATACCTATACATTCGCTGGAAAGGCTTTGCTGTATATTTTCAGTTGGATGGCTTGAGATGAAGTAGGTACCTACTGACTATACTCCCTGCTTGTTGGGGGGGAATCTATTCAGCCAGGGACATGGGAATGAAGGGTTCAGGATAAGAGTTGGAGTATGACATTTCACAAGCCATTTGGTAATTTTCCGCACGTAAGGATGCTACGCTTTGTTTGTTTTTCCGATTTCTATTTTTTTTTCTTCTCCATCTATACTTTATCTATATGTATAGGTACATAATACACATGTAACGTCAGTTTTGTATTTTAATCAACACTATCCTTGTGCAGTGATATAAATAAGGTTGGATCAACATATGGGACAAAGGGAAATGATAATGACTATCTTCTTTTTTTTTGTGCGTAGGTAAGGTATGGGTACTAAAACTCAGGACTGTGACAGCTTGGTTCCGTTTAGTGGAAATGATTAAATTAGTGTCAAGTAATAATGTTGAGTAATTATTTCGATTCATCTTAAGGGGACAATTTTACTTACTAACTATTTATTCATGATGAAAAAAGCACGCTTAATGGAGCCATAGAAATGGTTGGAAATAATTATAGAAGCACGAAGAAAGTGATACTGGTTTCTATTTAATGATTAAATTAAATAATTTTGAAAATAGATTTTGTAAATAAAATAACTACTTAGTAGGTGTTTAATTAGGTTTAGGTAAATAAATCTGAAAAAAAGCTTAAAAAATATTTTTTTTAAGTTTTATATGAAACAAAAAACACTTGGGTGAGCTACCACCAAGATTTGTATAGCCTGGAATTATAGCTACCTGTTACGACTGCCAGGCTAAGTTCGAGTCCCAGCTGGGCAAAAAGTTTATCAATTAAATTTGAACATTATAAATGTACAAGCACCACTAAACGGAGTCTGATGATCGGCCTGGCAGTGGTGAAATAGCTATAACTCCAGCCTATAAAAATCTTGGTGGTAGCTCGTAACCAAGTGTTGTTGTTTCATTCAAACCTTCAATATTAATATGATGGTGAGGAAGTTTGGTAGCCTCACTGCAAGTGTGAAAAACAAACAAAAACCCCTTACATATATATTTTTTTTTTAATTTTAAATTCTAAAAAGGAGTTGATTTTTTTTTCATATTTTGAGTTAAGGATTTAATTTAGTTAATTTATATTTTTCTTCCTTAACATCAGCGTTGAGGTCTTAAATCCCTAAAATTCTGTTAAAAATTTTGGCGGAATCTTAAATGTTTCTCACAAAAATATTCAGAGTGCCCCATTGGCATTGCCTATAGGTTGCATTTAAAATAGAGTTTCTCATACGTATCTAAAAAGTGAAGCAAAATTAATCACCCTATCGGAAGATGTTATAATTTTTGCAAATGGCGTCGTAGTACGATAATTATATTTGACATTTGTGAACTAGAAAGCAGCAGTATACAAACAGACAACAGAAAAAAATGGAAAGGTCCAAATAAGGATTTTCATCACTCAAAATAATTTATTTTTAATTTTAGTAAAAAAGTAATTATTAATTCAAAAACAAAATTGGATGATTAATTTTGCACTACCTTGTATTTATATTTT
This sequence comes from Epistrophe eligans, assembly GCA_951394125.1. Classification (NCBI taxonomy): domain Eukaryota; kingdom Metazoa; phylum Arthropoda; class Insecta; order Diptera; family Syrphidae; genus Epistrophe; species Epistrophe eligans. The sequence continues at coordinate 37,113,266 of OX596029.1, forward strand.
TAAAAATACACAAGTTAAATTCTTTACCAGTGTTAAATCCTTAAAATTAAAACAAACTTTTCAATTCAAATGTATAGGTGTTTTGAATAAGACAAAAGGCTAGACCGTTTGAGCTGGATCAAAAAAGATAAAAATCGTATGTAGTGAAGTCTTTTTTCCCCTTTTATGTGGAAGAAGCAATTTTGTAAGAAAAAAAAATGAATTTAAAATTAAAAAAAATGTGTCAGCATTTGCGGTAAAGATGTATAAACATATCCACTTTTGCCTCCGGGAACAGGTAAAAATGGGAATGGCAAAAATTAGGAATCCCCATCGAATAATGCTCAAAATCATAAACTCCAAAAAATACTAAACCCCAAATGCTCAAATATTCATTCAGCTCACTTAATGGTTAAAAAGAATAGATCCGCAACGACCACGCACGGCGCGGTGTTCCATTTTATTTTTTCTTTACCTAAAGCTAAGATGATACATCAAAAACGCACACATATAAAATTAAATTCAAATTTCGTTTATTCGATAGATAACCCAGTATTCTTCAGAGACAACAACTCTTCGTGTAAGATTCTTACACTTCCTCTACATTTATCTATATTTTCATTTTCCACAATCGAGAATTTAGATCAGTGTTTCCCAACGTCGGGCCCATGCCCCACAGGGGGGAAATTTTATTGTATAGCGGGCAGTTTAAAATTATGCTGCATTACACTTCATTCCAAAAAATTTATGCTTCTTGTGTTTCCACACTTGGAGATATATTTCTGAACGCATCCAGGATCTGTCATTTAACAAATGCGGATTTAATGCCATAAATGACTTACGGCTATATGATTCACTCGATTCATCCAGATTAAAACTGAAATCCGGATGTAAATTATACAAATTCAATGTAAATACAACCGGATTTAAGTTTTAATCTGGATTTATCGAGTGAATAATATGCCGTTTACTGATAAAAAAGAAATTGTCTATATTTAAAAAAAGGAAATGAAACAGAAGTTTTCTAAATTTGAATCTGACATAAAATCTATTTTCAGGAGGCATCATCTAGGGCAAGGATTTCACTAAACTTAAATATTGCAAAATCAAAATAGCTTTAACGACCTAACGAAATAAATAGGTGAATTATTAAATGAAAGGAATAACCTTATACTTTATGGGTCTTATTTATAAACGTTGTGTAACTTTAGACAACAACAAAATATGTTCTAAAACCTTGTTTATTGTTGTCTTATAGCTGCCTAACTTAGACACAAGAGTAGATTGTCTTAACCTTGAATAATGTGACATTTATTTTTATTAAATAAAGCATATTTCCACCAATTTGAAAATAGTTAGACACTGTCAAAGTAGCCAAAAATCTAATAAATACGACTGTATATTTATAAAATAAAGTCACACGGTATTGTATTCATTATATTCCACCTATTTTTTTTGAAACTATACTCGTAACTGATTATAGGCACAATGAATTAAAATTCAATGTTGCCAATTTGTTTTAATTGTACCTGCCAAGTAAATAAAATGCACGACTGTGTCACACAAACTTCATCTTACATATACGATCACACTGCGTCTTAATATTTCAAAAATTATTAATCTGATAAAAGAAATAAATTAGTTTATGGGAGCTTATATTTTTTGCCACCTGCCAAAACGTAGTTTAGCTTAAGCAGATAAATATGAACAATATAAATTGTAGCACCGTATTGCACATATCTATGAAACTTACAGTTTTGAATGAAAAATCGTTAAAAAATCAATATAATTATAAATAAATTATTTAAACAATTAACATCTGATATTGTTTTGTCACCAACGCGATGTATACACCATCTGATTTCTTGAACAAATCTTTATTTTCGGTAATAACATTTTAAAAATGTTACTATGTAAGCTTTTCAAGAAATAAATAAATGAAATGAAAATGAAATCAGGCGGTTTAAAAAAAAATAATTTTCTATACATAGGTATAGGTACCTATAAAATTTTGAAAACATTTTAAAGAATTTTTTTTTTATATTTAAACATTAAATTTGTTTTTTTTTTATTTCGATATGCAATACTATTTAAAGCTATCAAAAAAATTTTAAATCGGTTCAACAGATAATAAGCTTGTCTAAATCCAAAAAATTGGTTCTATGAGAGATACACGTTAATAATGGATTAATAAAAAAATTGTTCCAATATTATCGTACCAATATTAGCTAATTTTAATAAAAATCGTAGGAGTCGACTTTGAGAAAAATGAGAATGAAGGTTTTTTAACACCTTTATGGTTGGTACTGTTATTCTTGGTTATAAAAATATGTTTTTTTTTATAAAAAACGACTGGGTTCCTAATTTAATTAAAATCCAAACAAATCGTTTTCTAATTATTAAGCATTCAAAAACCAAAATTTAGCATTTTTAAAAATTCATAAAAGAAAATATTTTAATGTTGCTATACACAAAACTATTAAAACTTTTGAAAATAATTCTCCATACAAAAATTATAAAAATCAGTTGAACCGATTTAGTAAAAAGAAAATTACCATTTTTTTTTTTGAAAAAAGCTGTGGGAACTTTTTGAGAAAAATAATTATTGCTAAAAAAAATTGTACGGCAGGTATAGTTATTTTTGGAAATGAGAACGTGTCGGGGAAGTACCCAAAACGAAGTTTAAAAAAAAATCGAACCAACCAGACAAACGGACAGACAAACAGAATTGTGAGAACCTTTTTGATTTCTCGACTTCCTTTCCATCGTAATGTCAAGTTTGATCAAAAACTCGAGTTCCATTTTTTCCACGAATCCATAACTTTCCATATATGTAGTATGTATGTATAACATAACATATATTTACACCTCGAGTAAGAACATTAAAAAATATTGGCACCACTAATATAACATACAAAAAATTCATTTAACAAAAAACAAAAAGACAAACCAAGAGTCGATTAAATCCGAAGGGAAATTCCACAACAAAAATATATAATAAAATAATAATAATAAAATTAAAATTAAAAACAATTTTCATATTTTTATTTATTTATTTTAATTGGATAAACACTTATTTTCACAATTTTAATAATTTTAACTGAAATTTGCGATGCGTTTCAGTTAAAATTATTAAAGTTGTGAAAATAAGTGTTTATCCAATTAAAATAAATAAATAAAAATATGAAAATTGTTTTTAATTTTATTATTATTATTTTATTATATTTTCTAATATCTACAACACACAACTTGTAGACAAAAAGCCCAAAAAATGCATCAACAATTAACTTATTTTTAGCAACCAGGAGGTTCTTGTCTTGGTAATTTTCAAGAAATCATCTCTTACAGTAGTAACCACAACGAAAATAAGGTGAGGTCAGTAATAATACCTATAAGCTGCAAAAGTATTTTTAAGGTTATTAAATGCTGTCAAAATTCCCTACCTGGATAATTTTTTTCTATATTTGTTTTAAGGTCAAATAATATGTCAAACGGGTGAATTTTTGAATAAGATATTCGAAGCACTAACTGTTTTTTATTTGCATAATCCACTAGCACAATTGTTGTCCTCTTTTATGTGGGTGTTATTTTTTAAGCGAACTTAAATTTAAATTCCAAAATAAAGCACACTTATAATATTGCTTTGGAAAGAAATGTTTTTCACCGGTAACTTCCTACTGCCTCTTGCAAGGAATTAAAAAAATTCCCCAAGAGTATCTATTGTCATGAAAAAGTAGGTATACTTATCACCCTAGTCATTTGGATTCGGTAAAAAAATTGTAGAACCCCTCCTACCATTAACACGCACACCGCAATGGTTGAGATTTGTAAATCACTAGGCCCTGGTTCTACATGACCTGTCACGCCATCGAATTTATTTATTAATGATATTGCTTAAGAAGTCAAAAGAAATTTTTAAAAAGTAAAATTCGAATTTTACAGAATGAAAAAAATTCAAAATTTTGGTTAATGTCTGGTCAGTTTATATGTACATATTTCTGGGCACTCAAAGTGCTCAGCTTAATTTTACCCAGTTTTGTAGAAAGTTACTAAAAAAAACAAATTTGAATTCAGTCGTTCAAATGAGCACTTAGAAATATGAACTGAACTGTTTTTTTTTTTTTTGTTAATTCTAAAAAAGGGATTTGTTGACTTGTGTCAGTTTTCATCTTGACTAAAAATAAATAAATATCACCTTCGCTGTTAAAAAATACCAGTCGTATATTTATTAGGTTTTTGTATACTTAGACAGTGGGTGATATGCATAAAGAATAGTAAATGCTTTTACTAGAGAATTTCAAAGTATTTACTTTTTTTGAAATGCATAAAAATGCAGTAAATGCTGAGAATTAAGTATTTACTTTGGCCCATAGCACTTACTTTATTCAGATGAATTTTAGAAGTAAAAACTATATTCCGTATGCATAATAACTAGTAAGTACTTTTTTTCCGTAGGAAATACTTTATTATTTTAAAGTTGCAAAAGAGCAACTTGGAAATTCCATAGTGCATACTTTTTAGCCTTAAACTAAAGAAAAATAGTCTTAATTTTTATTTTTGGTCACTGGTATTTATTGAAAGTGGGTTTCTTATAATATTTAAAAAATTAGCCTTTTAAGACTGCTTTTTAGCACAAAATTGTTTTTGTTGTTAATTATTGTTTTCTGTTTTTAGTTATAATTGAAATTGATGTTAATAAAAGTATTATACTCCAGAAAGAAAAAAGTTATTAGTTATTACATTTATGGCATTTAATTTACTTAGTGATTAAGTTTCAAAACTTTTGAAATAATTGCCCCTTATGTTTTACTCGAACATAATTAATATGTCAAGAAAATATAAGATTTTTTGGGAAATAATGTTTTTAGAACAATCAATTTCGTACCAATACTAATAAGAGATAAAGCAATTTTATTAAATTTTAACAGAATTATGAAGAACAAGTGAGAGCAAAAAATGATTGTCTCAGCAAACACAGCTTTTCATCATATACATAGGAACTTGGACTATACTCATGTTGAAATATTGGAACCACCATTTCATTGAAAAGAATAAATAATTCGGATAGGATATCCGTCCATCAATATCCAAGCAATCCAATTTAATTTTGTACAAGTTTTGATTACCAATTGCAAATCTTTTAAAAAAATTGTGTTTGTAAACACGAAATAGTACAAAAAAAGAAGTATTTATTATCAATTTCCGATGAATTTTAGTATTAACTTGGATGAATTTGGTATCTACTGAAAGTATTTGGCAGCAAGTATGAACTTAATTTTATGCATACGAAATGAAGTAAATACTATAAATATAACCATCTACTACAAGTATTAGTTTTTACTTTAACCTTATACTTTCAGTAATTACTTCCGTTTTATGCATATCACCCAGTGTCTAAGTATGTTTCAAATTGGTGGAAATATGCTTTATAAAAATAAATATCACTTTTTCACGGTTAAGACAATCTACTCTTGTGTCTACATAAGTTAGGCAGCTATAAAACAACAATAAATAAGGTTTTTGAACACATTTTCCAAAGTTGGACAGTTGTCTAAAGATAGACAACGTCTTTAAACTATAATGTTCCCCGAAGCAGGATATTCATATTTTTCTGTTATTATTTTTTTAAATTTCATCAAACATAAAACGAAGCTAAAAACCTTTAAAATTCATAACGTGAAACAAAACAATTATGCAAATCCTTAACTTTTGAATAACAATTAAAAAAAGGCCCCAAGCTCATCATTAGGTATATTCAAATATTCCTTACAAAATAAACCTAGCTAAAATATAAAGTTCAGCAAAAAATGATTAAGTCGTTCTCGAAACATCTTTTATATTAAAATCCTTTTAACAGAAATTCCAAATTATATTCAAAACATAGATCTAGGTACATATGATGGATTTAAAACAATTAAATTATTTCAATCGGTCCACCTAAAAAGAAGTAATGTTCTAATTTCCTTCACTTTCGGTATTAGAGAAGCCTATTTATGTTGGATTAAAATGCCCATTGGCAATCTTATATAGGTAAACAAACATTTTGCTATAAACAAGTTTAAATTGATGTACTTTAAGTTCTTAGTTAATACATAAATATAATTCATGTAAAAAAATACAACCTAAATAAATTATCACACCTCATTTAATAAGTTTGTGAAATGCCATTTAAACCATCAAAAAAGCTACTCATGTATGTAACTACCGATAAGCTTAAAATAATTTGACCAAGGAATATTCGCTTACTTAATTCGAGTTTGATTATAGGCTAAGGTAGATATGGTACTTACATCGACTTCTCAAATCAGCTCTTATAATTTCTGAAAAGTGATAATCCACTTGACACTTTTTCACTTAGGTATAGGTAGGTAATTTGTTTTCAAAACATTTTTAATAAAAAAAAAATTAATTATTCACGAAAACCGCTTAATTTTTCTTATTTGTATATCTACTATTTCAAAAACACTGCGTTAATCATTTTTATCATCGAAAACAAAATAACTCAACAAAACAAAACCGTTAGATATATATCTTCTCGAAAACACACGTGTTATCAATTCGTAATCACAACACAGACTGTCGAAATTTGCGGCCACTTAGATTGTTTTAACTCACGATATTTCTGCGAAAACACTATAGGAAGTATCCCAGGGATACAAGATTATAGCTAAAAATTTAACTTGCCGTTATAACGTTCGTATTAGATACCGTCACGAAAGGAACTGAATCCTGATTGTAAACAAACCCACACTAACCCGTCAGAGCCCCCAGGTTTGGTCCAGTTGAAACTTGGTATTTTACCAATGGTGGAGAAATTCATTGAGAGAGAGAGAGAAAGATAAAGAGATATAGAGAGAGAGTTTCATTTCCATCAAACAGGATCCACAAAAAAGGACATGCGCTAAAATCTCTCAAAAAATTCTCAGCGCCCACACCTTCAGTTGGAAAGGATGTTTCAACACAAAAAGCAACTGGTGGCTGCTGCCACCCAACACCATTACCAGTTAACAACCCTCTCAATCCACCCACATGTACATTGTCCATGCAGCCAGTCAATGCACCCTTTAAAGCTTAAGGGAGATGAAAACGCCTTAAGGCTATTTAACATTCCAGTTATATTTTCATGTACCTAGCATATGTTGTTGTGAAATTTTATCGAAAAGGACCCAATATCATAATATTGGGGTTCGAAGGTTGTACGAACAAAAAATAAGTAGGTAGACAGGTGTATCAATCGAAATCTCGAAAGGTTTAAATTTTCAATTGAAATTGATTTAATCAGGGTTTTAGTTATTTAACAGAAGAAAAACCCAAAGGGTGTGACCTATTTTAACACCCTCAGGACTTGGTTAGTTGCGGAAAATATAATCACATTTAATATGAATTGAACTGGGAATAGACAGGAGAGACGCTGATGGCTGATGTGATGAGAGAAAATTCTATTTGAAACATATGCTTTGGGATAATGCAATTTAATTTATATATGTGACTCACCTAGATTTTAAATGAAATGATATTCTGAAGGTCTTTTGGGAATTGGATTACCTTAATTAGAAATGATATTGTTAAATTATTTACAAGCCTTACAATTTTTTCAGTTAATGAAGTGTGTTATTAAAGGAGGAGTTTAGAGACAGGCCATTTCATAAAAGGTATGATAGTTTTTCGCCATTTTAACCTATGAAATAATGTACGAGCTTCGTACAACTTGAAAAGAAACTCTGGGTATACCACGATATTTATAAAAAATAATCTAGAACCCAAAAATATTAAAAGACAATATCAATAGAATTAAAAAAGGCTTAATCTTGAATTACAAAAATTTAGAAATCATATTAATTTTTGAGACAATATGTTGCTAATTTTATTTTTTACTACGAGTTTCCCAGAACTTTTTTTTTTCCTTTGGGTTACGAAGACAGCAAATTGTAAAAAATTGCATACATTTGAAAGAAACTCCAAGTTACCAAATAGACCTTGCGGTTACAATTCACGCGAAGATTCCGTTTTCCATACGCACACTTAAAGCTTAATGACCAGCAGAAGAATAGACAGACATTAAAGAATGCTAATGCAGTGGTTTCGCAAACAAATAAACTGATGGCTGCCAGTTAATTGACTTCATCCTTAAAATGACATGGGAGCTGAAGAAAAAGAAGAATTTTTCGTTATTCGAATTTCGTCGTTAAGCAATTTTTGGATAAATGTCTACTTATTTTTGCCAGTTTGGTTGTATAATATTTATAGAAAAACTAAGGAAATAAATAAAAAAAGAATTTCACACAATACATAGTAGATTTTATTCATTCTCTTACTTTCAATATTATAGGTTTCACTTGATTTAAATTAATTATAAATTATAATTTAAAATTTTCACAGTCATGTCATTTTAATTTAAAATATTCGTTTTTTTTTTACGTTTATCTTTGTTCGAAAACAAAAGTTGAAAAAATTGGGTCTCACGATACAATTGTGGCCGTTTATCTTACCGTCCTTTCGTTATTTTTTTTGTATTTTTTTATAACCAAAAATAACGGTAGATACCTGCCGTATAAAATTGTTTGACCAAATAATCAAAATATTTTTCTCAAAAATGTGCCTACAATTTAAACAGACAAAAAATTACTTATTATCTTCTATATAGTTATAAATAAATTAAAGTTTGGTTTTGTGTACGTTCGCTAACCAGCCAAACCGGTTGACCGATTTTCTTAATTTTTTTTTTAAATTAAAGAGGAATAAGGGTAGAAGGTTTAGGACAAAAAAATATTAAAAAAATAAAGAAAATCTCTTAAAAAAAGAAATGAAATTTCAATTGGTCATTGGAGTCTCAGGTTCGATTCCTTTCACCGGAAACATTTTTTTTTTTTAATTTTTAATAATTTTCTCTTTTTTTTCAACACATTCCCTGCAAAACAAATAAAAAAAAAACTTTTTTTTAACGCCCTGCGAACCGGGCGGGGGTTTTGCTAGTTTTTTGTAAAAAAAAAAATTTCAGAAAAATGGTTATAAATAGTAACTCAAATAGAACCATTTGTTTATTTTCCCAAAACCAGCTCAACAGACTTTGATAATTTTTTAAAAGATATGTAGGTATCAAAATTTTTTTTTCGATTTTTAAAAAGTGTTTCCATTTAAAAAAAAAAAAACTTAGATAATAATTCGAAAACGGCTTGTTCCATTTTTAGTAAGTTTGGCTGTTTTTTTATAATATCTATCAGATTTTAAACACAAGTTATTCTTATAGTAAAAAATAACGTTACCTAACCAAAACAAAAACCCGTTAAGGAAAATTTAATACTTCTCAAAAAAGGTCTGTGAGCTAATATCAGTACATAGGAACTAATTTTGTATTAATTTATTATTAACGGTATCTCTCATAGAACCATTTTTTGGTTTTTGACTATCTCATCATCTGATCAAGTGATTTTAATAAAAAAAAAATAAAAAATTAGAATTCTAACAAGTTTTAATAATGCTACATATTAAAACTTTCAAAAAAATATTTTTTGGATTTTTAAAAATATTTTCATTAATAAATAATAAAAAATGGCGACCAATTTTTTTTTTAAATCTTTTCAAAATTTTATATATAAAAAGGGACGTCAGTTCGTTAGATAGGGGACGATATGTGCAATACAGTTATATACTGTTAATATTTATGTACACATGTACATATATTAGTACATCACATAAAATGAACAGTATGATAATGAACATTGAACATGAACATGTTCAACACCTATACATACATCTAGACCTAGGGACCAACTGATTAAGTAGGGAAAATATGAATTTAATTTGACAATTCACAATTATGTAATTACGTATTTTTTATTCGCGGATGAATTTGTTTAATGTAAATCATCAAATGTCAAATTTCGATAATTCTTTTGTTTTTAAGCGTTTTTTTAATAACGGCTCCCCTACAAAGCAGATACTTCGGAACGACAACAAAATTTTCGCCTGTCTAAATAAATTTAAATGGTGATCAATGGTGCTTTGCGAATCTTTGAATTAATTAAATTAAAAATTAAAATAAATTAATTAATTAAAATTAATTAATTAAAAATTTAGAAAAAAAACAACTAGAAAATTGTATGAAACAAAGGAATCGGTTGTCTAAGCTTTGACTAGGGTTACATTTTATTTAATTAAAAAAACCGTACTTCCAATTATTGTTTGTAAATATCAACTTGGTTCAATGTTTAAGAAATATATAAATGCAATATGCATATTTATCAGTTTTGTTGGCCATTAATCAAATACAAATTTTCATCTCAGACCAAGATCCAAGTCTCAATTTACGAAAAATTAACAAAACAAACCAAAATGAATTGAATGGCTGTTGACTGATGACTGATATTTGGGTACACATTATCGATCAAACACACTAATGGAAAATGGTGTTGGCTGAGTGTAGGTAAATGTCAAATGTGAGCATCAGTTCTGACTGCCAGATGTACACATTCAATCGTGAGCAAAATTATTAGTTTCTATCGATAATCAATATGCACTATATCGATAAGCACGGTTAAGAATCGAGTTAAAATTTGAGCTTAAACTTTACTTTAATGAACGAGCGCAATCAAGTCGAACCAAGCTTTTTTCAACTCGATGCAGGCATATAAAGAGGTCAACTAGGGTAGTTCAATCACGCTTAAATCCTGCTGATTAATTTATTATAAATTGATCATTATGCATATATTGATAACAAATTTTTGTTCTTATGGAAATGTTTCCTTTCTTTTTAAAATTTCTTTTGAATTTTATGTAGCATAATTATTATACGGTAAGCAGCCCTGCTATCATCATCGTTAATGTGTTTCACCACCTCCGCGGCCCAAAAATCGGACCGAGAAATACAAACAAACCACACGAGAATACAGAGCGCACGAAAATTATGGGAGTGAATAATATGATGAAAATAATAGTTGACATCAATACATTACATGTAACATTAGAGCTTCACCATTCTCGGTCCCAAATAGCTGTAACTGGCAGTGGCGCGAGCAATACAAGTTATCAAATACCAGCCGCATTTCAAACAAACCGAACGAGAGCAATAGGAGCAACAACAAACACATGAGCACCCCTTTACTAAAGGAAGATCTCTTCCATTTTCACTGGCTGAATACAATGGATACGGAGCTGTACCTGGAATAGCTGTCAAAATATTCAATACACACAAATTTAATGTTACGAACACAACACAACGCAAATGCAGTCGGTCCTGCAAGAGTTCACCAACTTTTAACTTTTCACGTGCAGCACTTTTGACGTTTCAATTTGTATGAAGAAAAAAAGAGCCGGACAAAATATTGGAGCTTTTTGAGGTTATTTGTTTCGCGAAAAATATTATTAATTAAAAGAAAGTTATAGGAAATACAAAAAGTGAATAATAAGCCCGTGATTGTTTTTTGTTTGTTCTCTAAAATATACGTTGCATTATGGGCACGTACAAAATAGCACTTTTTCACAGCTGTTGAATCTCCAGTTCCAGTTGCGGCATTCTATTGTGTTCAGACAGTCAATCGTCTTTGTGACCAGTGCGATTTTCATATCTATTAAATTGTATTTTGACTTTACAAATGTTCAGTAAATTTTATTAAAAATTCAAAATGCGTTTCTAACAATTTTTTTTTTTGCGACACTAGAGTCCTTGTTGAATGTAGAAGATTTTCGTTAATATTTTTAACTTCCCGTGAACTAGCTTTTAATTGATTATTAAAAAAATTATTTAATTTTTGAATTAATTTCTGATCAACGTGTAGTGTAATAACAATCAAGAATTATATTGCATAACAAGTCTTCAAGCCACAAACGTAAATTATATCAAATAACATAACAGAACCATAGCATTCAAAATCATAAAGAACAAAATGTAAACACAAGCACATGGCTTCATAAATTAAGTTCAGTAATGTGACACACTACACTATTAGTTCCAAATACATTTTGTTTTGGACAAAACAAAAGTAGATTGCAACGTCACCGCTTTGGTGATGCTGATGATATTTGGTCAAGTGGCACAGAATGATTTCGATTACACTATTTCTGATTCACCCATTAAATTATTTCAATAATAGAGTATCAATATTTTAGGTTGTAAGAATCTATATTATAAGTGGGGATTAGGTTCATAATTAAAATTAAGTATAAAAAGCACTATGATTTCCTAAATAAAATCAGTCTTGACAAACATCTTGACTCTTAAACAAACTGCGGCATCTTGTCATATTTTTGAAGCGAGCTGCGCTTAAACAGCTTAACATAGCGTGCTACGCTTATATAGCTTAGGGTACTGACCAACTTTGTAGAACTACCCACCGAACATTACAAACGTTTTAGTTGATTTAGGTGGGCGAAAGAATCAGTGTCAGTGTGAATACCTATCCTATTTCTATTGTCAAGATACCATCGATATGAGCTTACAATTTTACAGGGTTCAAAAGGCCTTAGAAAAATTTATTATAAATGTCTGGCTAACGGTTAATTTTACAGGAAAAAAACTTTAAGGACTAATTTAGCTTAGAAAATTTCCTTAAAAAAAATCAAAAAATGTACTTCCACTGTTGACATTTCATTCGTCTTATAAGCCCGAAACAGCTTCAGATGTTTTTTCTATAGTCCCTGTCTTAAGTTTTGGTATACCTGCTACAACAATCCCTTTTTATTACTCATCTCATCTCTGTTAATATACTAACGCGGCTAAAATGTCACACTTTGGCTAGTTTCACCGGAAATTTGACAACCCGAAACCACCTACCTAACTCAACCAACCTTTTCAACATTAAGGTGCCATCACTATCAACCCCATATGCATTAATTGGAGTACATAAATTAAACTCACACTGAAAAATTAAATAGAATCATCCACTCTGAGCAGCACACACAAACCATCAGTCTTTATCTGATAATGGAGTTGAAATTTCCACAAATATTTAGAAACTCTTGACATCCTTATCAGTGTGCACCTATTTCCTTTCAAAAAGGACACATCGCCATCACATTGTCGCCGAATCGAACCATTCCAGGGATACCCGGTACTATCTCTCTATCACTCTTTCCCTCTCTCTCTGTCCTTATAATCCCTTTTTATCATTTTATTTGTCCTTATAAAATTCCAAATGGCTTATCTTCTCGAAAAATCCACAATTCAGGTATCACATTGAAGGGATTTTGTTAAAGGACTCGAAAGGCCATCTGATATCAGATAAAATCGTTGAGAGTGTCCCCTAGTGAACCATCATCATCATCATTGTTTGTTTTTTTTTTTTTGTCCAATGTGTATATGTTTGTGCACTTAGCCCCAGAGTAAGACAATAATCCTTGTTATACAGCATAAGCGCGGTGGTAACGTTGTGCATTACGAGACAAAGCAACCAACCAGCAGTGGCGGTGTAGATGAACATAGAATGCTTCTGGAATTCGCCAATAATGCGGAGGTGCCCTCGAAAATCCTCTTAGTGTTTCCATTGTGTCAATTGTGAGTGCTATAGAATTGTGAACATAAACAAGGATACACCGCATTTTAAATAATGACACAAAAATAACGTAGATATTCAGGATTAGACATTGTGGAGGTTAGGTATTTGGATTTAAGGAACTATATGAGTATTAAAATCAACGAAGCACAAATTGGGAAATAAAAAGTGCTGTAATATGTTGAATGTCCTTAGAAAGGACGTAAGGTGGGTTTATGATTATCTGTTTTAAAATAGTTGGTGTCAGTCTTGCGTGTAAGAATAGGAGTAGGAGGGGCGTTTGTTCGGAAAGATCAATGAGAGAGATATACGAGATGAGACAGACCGAGATGAAAAGGTATTGGTTGAACAACACAAGGATCTATTGGACATTGATACTGTTGAAAGGTTCCGTCATATATAATAAATCTTCCAATGGGGACTTCCGAACTTTGACAGTTGATAGCGGCCATATTGTTGAAGATGCATCTGTCAAATTGGCTGCTGTGCCAAATTACCATGGACGGATATAGCGTTAAGAACACGTGCAAATAATAAAATTATTCTATCAAAATGGGTGTACTGTTCGGGCAACGTTCCGCGTGCTTCCCCCATTTTACGGTCGCCATAATCGTTCCACCCAGAGGACTATTCGCAGTGTGATGGATTAGTTATGAGTCCACTTGTTCAGTAAACGATCGACCAAAACCTGTACGTCGACGCAAAAAACAGCACAATTGTCCGTGACGAGTGTGCAGGAGAATTCGAGGAAGTGGATTTCACGTTACTCACAAGAATTTGACGTTTCGAAGATCACAACTTGGCGTCGTGACTTGGGCCTGCTCCCGTACAAAATTCAACTGACATAGGAGCTGAGGGTAAACGACCATAGAGAACGACGTGTGTTCGTTGAATGTGATCTGGAGCAGTTGGAAATTGACCCTAAGTTTCATCGAAAAATCGTCTTTAGCGGTAAGGGCCCTTTCTGAACGAATTTTTGACGATACCAATCCAAATGAGATCCAAGAGCGTCCAATATGCATCTCACAAAAGTCACTGTTTGATGTGAATTTTGGGCTGTGGTGGCGGCGTCATCGGTCCATATTTCTTTGAGAACAATGCGACATGCGTTGGCCAGGCTTTCTTCGTCAACAGCGAGCGCTATTGGTCGATGATTACCAACTTCTTTTGACCTGAATTAGATGATATGCACACCAACGACATGTGGTTTCAAAACGACGGAGCTACGTGACAAACAGCTGCCACATTACAAACTCTGCGCTAGTGGTTCCAGGGCATGGTCATCTCACGTGGAGGTGATGTGAACTGGGCACAGAGATCGTGTGATTTGGCCCCGTTAGACTTTTTTGTAGTGAGGTTTTCTGAAGTCGCAGGTCGATGCGAATAAGCTACAAACTACAGCGGCCCTCAAAGCCAACATAACCTAAGCCATCGGTCAAATTCAGCCTGTTTTATTCGTCAGATTAATGGAAAATTAGACATGTCATATGCGCGCCACCCAGAGAAGCCGTGGGTGCACATTAATTATTGAACGATGGTATATTCTATAAAAAATGGCATCTATAGGCCATTCAAAACGATAATATTTCACACACACTTTGTTTTATTTAAATTTAAAGATAAGAAGCGCCTAATGAAAGACCCTTTATAAAAAATAAACTCGAGGTTTTGATCAAACTTCACATTTGATTGCGAAGCATTTTTTTGAAAAGCTCCTGGGCCTCAAGTAACAGACTCCGCCAGCTTTTACGATCTCTAGCTTGCTGTCTCCAATTTTGAATACCAAGTCGGCGTATATTATATCTCCCTCAACTTGGTCACGCTATCGGAGATGAGGCTGCCTGCGTCGATGTTTATTCGCTCTACATGTCCTAGCCATCTTAACCGTTGAACACGTAGATTTCACAGGGGCATGTCGCTGTAAAGCTCGAATATTTCGTGGTTGTATCGTTTTTGCCGGGTGTTATTTTGCCCATACAAACCGGCCCATATATTATGCTTAGTAGGTACCTTTTTCTCCAAGACACCAAGGGAGCTTTCATACGTCTGGGGGAGGGCCCATGCTTTTGCACCATAGATCAAGACCGGGATGATTAGAGTTTTGTACAGCGTCTCCTTGGTACTTCTCGATAGGACATTATTCCTCAATTGCTTTCTAAGGCCAAAGAAACAGCGATTAGCAAGAGTTATTCTACGCTTGATTTCAGCATTGATGTCATTTGCAGAGTTCACAGCAGTGCCCAGGCAGACAAATTCACTGACCAGCCCAAAATTATATCTATTAATAGTCAAGTTCTGACCAAGTCTGCGATGGAAATCGACTCTTGATGACTCCTCCTCATTAACGACAAGACCCATTTTGTTCGCTTCTGAATCGATCCGGCTCTCGATCCATTGAAGGTCTCTGCCTGAGATATTGCGGTCTTCCATTGGTTGCGGTCCCTCGCAAGCTCCCTCCAATCGTCGAGACCAAGCACTCTTGCGTCTTTAAACGCCTGGTCCCGCAGAGGTTCGATCTTCGTGGTCGTCTCGAATCGAAACGATTCACTCGATTTGACCGAGCCAGTGTAGTCGACGTGTTTTGGCTCTTTGGACTACATCCAAATCTTGGTACAGCTCTTCTCCTTCATTCGCCCTCTTCGCATATGGGACCAAGTATCCAAGAACCAACTTTAGTGTTTTTTTTTATTATTTTTATAAAAAAATTGTTAAAATCATCTCCGCATTCCTATCAATCAGTTATGCAAATTATATTTTCAAAACCCTGAAACTCCTATTTCATTCAACGATGTGTTTCAATTATTCCTATGCGATTGTTGTTTTTTGTTTTTTTGTTTTTTTTTTTTAACCATGACTATCATTATAATGCAAACCTATATTTGATCGATCATCATTATTACGTACATGGATATGTCTTTCTGCTTCTCTACCCAAAACTTCTTCCCTTATCTGTCAATCTTACTCAACCGTGCACCCACTGCCGCAGCCACCGCGCCGCCCGTCAACTCATTTTTGAGAATTTATCACATTTTAATTTCCTGCGTTACTCGTCATCGTCGTCGTTATTGTCATTTTGTCGTTCATTTCGTTGGTTGTTCGAAATTTCATCCAAAGTACACATCCTACGCCCAGTCACACTCATCAACTCACGTGACAACCAACATTACAATTCAATCTTCCCAAGTCCCATATTCGTCGTATATAGAGAGTCCTTTTAGAATGATATACGTTCAAATATATATGTTCAACTGATGGTTACGTCATCCCTTTCATATGACAGTTCCGTAACATGAATTCCATCCAGAAGGAACATCCGAACACTGAACTGCCACGCTGCTCTGTGCTGGTGGAGGACTGACTGAGGAAAGTTCTGTGGAAAAAGGATCCAAGTCAAACGAGTATGTCTCACTCAATTGTCAGAACCAGAACCAAGGCAGAAGGAAAGCACCACCGCCGCCGCATAGAGAGAAGAAGTAGAAGGAGCAGTGACACTGCCTCAGTTAAAAGATACTTTCTCGAACAAACTCTCATGTTAATGGCCTTTTAAAAAATTCAAGCTCACATTTTTTTTTTTGCCGCCCGGAGGGCAAGTTGAAATGGTGTTAAGAGTGTTCTGGCTGAACATCCCGTTGGTTGCCGTCCCTGATGCATGCTGTTGCAAGGGAGTGATGGTATAAGTGTCTCGAAGGACATTTCTTAACGCACTACATTGTCATACACGTGACAGACAAACTATCATGACCAGATGCTACGGGGGCGAGGCCGAGGATTGAAAGAGCTTTGTTGCAGGATATGAAGTCGCAATTTATCCTTTTCGAAGCTATAAAACCTCCCCAATCTAGATGCATCAGCAGAACACTGTCAATCTTTGTGAAAAGGATGGTTGTACAATGTACATACCTAGTTGTATAGATGAGATGATGTTCTAGATGGGGTTACATTAACGCCGCTCCTGGTGTGTCATGAGTTGCCATTTGATGGTTGATGCTGTCTTCGGCTCGGCATGGCACGTTGGCGTTAAAGTAAAAATAGAAAATCAATTTCAGAATATTGGAGGTGTCATTTCCACTGAGCTGTCATTCAACGATCTCCGATGTTTGTTTGTTTGGGAAATGACAGATAAATGGATTCTCGGGGAGGGTTCGCTATTATAACAGGACAAGCCCATATGGCGATGGCGAGTATAAATGTGTTGAAGGCGGTATTGATGCAACTAAGCTAACTGGCGCTTAATGGATTTACTTTGGCTCATGGAGAGGATGCAGTTTTCTTTCTTCTTTGTGGATTTTGCTGACGTTTGGTGTTTTTTTTTTTTTTGGAAATACATTTGAGGGCAATAATGCTGTTTCGAGCGTGACTATGAAAACAATCATGTTGACTACGATGTTATTGTTCGATCTCATGTGTGGCAAGGCGATGGATGGCGAGGGGAAGTAAATATTTGCATTGCGCCAGATGATCTTGGCATCCAGTTTCCTATCCACTCTAAGACAAATAAATATTTTAAGTGTTTGCTTACATTTTGGGTTCGGAGTTCTTTTGTTAAATGTGTTATCAGTTTATGTTTTGGTTAGGAGATTATGAGGGGTTTCTGTTTTTGGGTATGGGCTAATGTAAACTAATGATAATGTTTTACACCTGAACAAATTTAACTTCTTGGTTTGAATTTTTTTAAGGTTATTTTGTTTTTTTTTTATTATTTTGTAGATCTTTTTCGGGAATAAATAACTATGTAGGTACTATTACTAAGGTATTTTATTTGACCGGATCTGTATCGAATTCTAGTTGGTAGTAAGTAGCACATTTTCGGGAAAAATTGCTAATAAATATACGTGTACGCCGTTTTCATTTTCCTGATGTTATTCTGTTGCGTTTTATTTAGTGGAGTTGTATAATCACAGCCGTCTATAAATTTTAGTAGAAATGTATTTAATCGGTCTCTAGTTAATCTCCAGTTCTCAAAGCTATGACAAAGTTGTAGTGTAGGTATACTAGGTTGATTCAAAAACTACCTTTCTCAAATCAAATAATTAGGAAAAAATCTCAAGAGATCTGGGACTTGTTGTTTACTATAAACCGAAACAGTTTAACTTAAATACTGAAATTAATTGATTGTCTAAACCTATTCTAAAGTGGGTATGTTCAATGAGCAAATAATTGTCAAATTATCTTGATATGAACGAAATGTTCGTTGAACGTATCCAAATGTTAACGAAATTGACAGATTACAGGGATGTCAGGAGTTATATGGAACATATTTAGACAACTGCTGGAATGCGTTTATAAATAAGGTGATGTCCAACTATTTAGACAGTGGCTAGCTGGGCAACGTTTAAAGAGTGTTGTAGGGAAATATAATAAATACGACTGATATATAGGTAGTTTATGATTTTGGTAATTGTTTATTTCTAGTAAACGATTACTAACTATAGGTACATCCTTTTATTTCTTTTTTTTGAACACCCTCAGTAATCGAAAAAACGACTTTTAACGACCAAAAGAACGCTGCTCCCGAAAAATCGATTTTTTCAAATTTTATCAATTTTTTAGACAAATATTTTTTTAAATTTTTAATATTTTTTTAACTTGTACTTCCTTGCGATGTGTGTAATGTTGAGGTACCTAGCTGCTAAAAAAATAGTACTTAACATTTTGATCAAACTTGACATACTTAAAGGTGAAAGTGAAGTCGAAAAAAGTGGGTCTCGAAATTCTGTCTGTCTGTCCTATCCCGTCCCTTCGGCTGCAGCTTAAACGGGTGGGTTGATCTTCTTCAATCTTGGTACCTGCCTATCGGTTTTTGGACACGTTTTGTAAATTTTTTTTTAACCAAAAATAACGGTACCTGCCGTAAATTTATATTTACCAAATTCTAAAAATCTTATTTTTCTCAAGACCAGGGACACACTTAAAAAACTAATTCAGTAATTTTTTCACAAAAACCATACCATTTTATAAAATTGTAAAAATGGTTCCTCCATTTTTTTTTTTATTTTCTCAAAAACGTCTTAACCGATTTTGATTAATTTTTTTTATAGAGAATATTTCAAAAGGTTTAAACAGTACTTATACCAAAATTTTCAATTTCTTTTTTTGATTTTTGAAAAAGTTCAATTTTTTTTTTTTTTTTTTTGAGAATTATTCTAAAAAAACTTTATTGATTTTTAATCATCTCGGCATTTAGAAGTTTTTTAACATTACCTACCAGATTTTAAGTAAAAATTATCCCTGTGACTAAAAATAACGGTACCTCCTATACGAGTTTTTAAAAACCGGTAAAGAAAATCTCATTTTTCTCATTTTTCTCAAAAACACTCTCATAGAACAATATTTGGTTTTCGACTATCTCATTATCTGTTGAACCGATTTTAATTAATTTTTTACAAAAGAGCTTCTATTAAGTTTAATTTTTTGAAAATTTGATATTTTGAAAATAAGCATAAAAAATTAAAAAGTAAATTTAAAATCGCGAACCAATTTTTTTTCTGAAAAATGTTTTCAAAATTTTATTTATAAAAAATTATTTAAAAAAATCGCTCCAACGATTTTTTAAAATTTTTTTCTCATAAATTGAGATTAAGAATTCAGATGGTGTACATTAACGTTGGTGTAAAAACTTTTTCAAAAGTTGTTTAATCAATTTATTTCTAATTACAGTGAAAGCTTTACTTGCCAACACATTTCCGGAAACTAACTTCTTTTTTTAATTTTTCATACAAATTGCTTTGCTATAAACGGACAATTTGGTAAACAGACGCGGACACTTTTTCTTGCTCATTTTAGATAAAAAACCTCCCGGACATATAATTTTGTTCAGGAATTATTTTTCATCAACAAATGAAACCGACAAAAAAACAGAAGGTCCGTTCTGAGTATAGTTTCTTCATTTTTAATACGTAAGCAATTCCATAAAAAATCTAATAACCGGACAAAGCAATGTTATGTTGAAAGCATTATTTTTTTTCATAGTTCCCTTTTCTCATCGCGTTCCGTTATGTTTGAGTGGATGCCATTTTTTAATAATACAAATTTAATACAATATGAAGTTAAAAAAAGTTTTTCTGTTTGTTTTCCTTAAACGGACAGTTCTCATAACCGGACAAAAATTGGGAGAGCATGTGTGTCCGCTTATTAGAGCTTTCACTGTATATTGATTTTTTTTAAACAATTTTCCAGTTTAAACTGTAAGTTCCATGCATATGTCCAACGCAGTGCTTTATTGTTCATTTTTATGTACAACGTTTTTGGCAGTTGGCATAAAATATGAATTCCCTTAACTAATTTATATCTTTTAAAATCAGATAAATAGGTTTTAAATATTTAGAACAAGTTCGTGCGACCCACAGTCGTGCATTTTATTTTTTTTTTATTTTTAAAATCATCCACTTCGATAGAAATTTGAATTTTCTACAAAACAAAAAGTTTTATAAGTTAAATTGTTAAAATTAATTTTCAAGTCATACCTACCAACCATATTCAAAAGTAGGTATGTTGTTTATTGTGTGACCATTTTTTCAAGATAAATAATTATATTAATATTTTAGCTTTTAAGCATGTGTATGTCTCATTTGATAATAAAAACTATTAGTTGCAATACGAAATTTTCGAATCTGTCAACGTCAAAAGTGACTATTATTTTGTGGCAACTGACAGATGCAAAATTTCAAAACGAAAATAAAAGCTTCTGCTCAAATTGTATATTTAAAATTTAAATATAATAATCCTAATTTTTACTTATTTATAAAATTTAAAAAAATAGTTAAACATTAATTGCCAGTTGTCAAAAAGTGATGATTTTGACGGTTGTTAATAAAAAAAAAAGACAGACATATTCCTTAGCCTGTTATATCAAGGTCAACATAGAAACTTAAAATATTGTATTTAAGTTCTGTAGATTATAAGAACTTGCTCAGTGCCACGCCCATCTATTCATAGAAAAATGTTAAGTCTTTTTATTAAATCTACATTATAGTCTTGGATATACCTTTTGACCGATTTGTATAAAGGAATTTCAAGAGTTAAGACCTATAATTGGAAGGAAGTATTAAAATAATTGGTTTGAATAAAATTCGCTTGGTGCCACACCCATTTTTCTAGATTTTAAATACTTCTCCCATTCATCGAATCAAGACTTATATCACATAATATGCAAGCGCAAAATATTTTCTCTATTTGTCCGTCTTCATACCTAGGTACTGAATTCTCTCAAGTGTCTAAAACTTACATTCTCATCATTGTTGCTCCCTTATTTTACATAATTACCATCATAGGGAAGGGATGAACAATCAACGCCTATATATTCACACCACTAAAGATCCCTTAATTATATATAGGTAGGTACCCTTAAACAGATGTAAAGCGTTTGGTCATTCGACACCTCAAACAATTTAACAATCATCAAAAACCCCTAATGCATTCATTAGCTGTATAACTAATGTCAACAATTTTGTTGCTGAACCCTCTAGCAATGGGAAGTTCGTTCGTCGTTGTTGCATTTGACACCCTAAACTCCATATATACAGACGGACAACGTTTTGTCCGTGTTATACTCGGGTTGGTACTCAGAAACACACATGAAATGCATATGTCCGTTCGTCCATATACCTCCTCTTCACATACCAACTGTAATCTCGTATAACGTAGCACCCCCCGTAGGGCTTCCAGATTTATCCTTGTGCGCATTTAATTTGCAAGCAACCTTAAAATGTTGACACGATCTCATCAAGTGCTTTGCTGTTTCGTTGAATAAAATAAATAGGGAGTAGGGACGACTGCATTCAGCAGTCGTATGTTGACCAGACCTTTCATTCTATTCAAACGAAAAACTGTCACACGCAGCATGCGGTTGAGGAATGAGGACATAATGTTTGGTCGAATTCGGATCACACAGAGGCACAGAGGTCCTTAAATTCCTTGGAAAAAAATGCGAACAAACAGTGCTCATGAATATTCACTTCACTGTCTCTCCATCTCTCCTCCCTCTCTTTGTGGCTGAGTGGTGCTGGCTTAGGGAATAATCACATGCGATGCAGTTCCAAAACAGGTCGCCTAAATAGTTATTTTGAAACAACGACAGTTGCATGGTGCTGCTATAATAGGCTTGGGATCTATATGCTGACTCACTAGCTGTGGGACACATAGTTGGAAAGACCGGAATTTACGATTTCACGGTCACGTTAATGAGGAAAAAACTAACAGTCCTCCTTATAAAACTATTTTCCATGCAATGTCAGCAATGAGTTCTGGTTCCTATTTCGAATCCAAAAGCATTGAAATACCAGAACTTTTTTGTACGGTCCTCTGTTTTATGGCTGTTCTGGTGGGGAAGTTGGATTCCATCCACCATATGTGTGTGTGTTTAAGCGGTAAAGTGCATATTATAGGAAACGCGGTCTCATTACAAAGCCTTTTAGTGGGCGACTTTGTTTATTCGGCGATTTGGTATGCACGTCACTTTGACGGAAGGGGGCACATTCAAACAGCCCCGGCCGGAGGTGCGGCGGCGTCCATTCCATCATCGGTCTTTCCAACTTCGGTAGAATTGATGTGGTTGTTGAGTAAATTTTGTTTATCGGATATGTCTTTGGAAGTCTGCCATACAAACCTACACACAGACATTTTTTATTTTTTTTTTCCTTAATTTTATTTGAAATTGCCCATTATGGTGCCTTATGACGGATCTTTTAATGCGAGCTGACGGAAATGTAATTGAGTTGCATGATTTGGTGGTGGACTGGTTAATACTTTAATGGAGGGTTGACTGTTTGATTATAAATTATTTGAGATTGTTCCTTTTCTTCATTCTTCCGTTTCGATCATAAAGTGATGTTTATGTTATAAGTCTGGCGACGTACGGTTGTAAAATAAAACTTATAACCAAGCACTGAGTGATACCAACCAAATCGAGTTCCATCAATGAGCGAGAAAGTAGGTATGTACATACATTATATGTGGTATGGTAATTAGTTGGTGAGTGAAACTTTTATGACAGTTCTTACGAAGTGTTCGTCGTTCATCGTAGAAAGAGGGATGGAAAATTGCTTACAAAGAATACTTTGTACGTAATTAAATGGAAAACAAAATGTTATACACTGCTGATTCATTGAAGTGTGTGTGCTTAGACGTAGACAGCATAATTACATCGCATTTTTATTTCGTATAAAAATGATAGACGTATCTAAATCAAAGGAAATTAAAAATAAATAAAATGAATGATTTTCTCTTTTGCATGAAGAAACGTATCATAGAACGAAATACGTACATAAAGAAGAAAAATTAAAAGAAACGAAAAGTTCTAAAAAATTATAGGTACTTTTGATAATACAGTGAAACCCGCTTAAGAGAAACGGCAAAATGTCACAGTATTTCTTTTAATTAAGCGGATTTCTTACTTAACCGAACCCCGCTGAAAAAAATTTCACTTAAGGGGAAAAAAATTCCATTATAAGCGGAAATTTAAAGCAAAAATTGAATTTATCTTTTGGAGTTGGCTAGAAAAAAATTGAATAAAATAGATAATAGCTAAATTAAATAAAATGGTTGTGACATATCAAAAATTGAAATGTCATTTTAGTGGTAAAAATTGTGGAGGTGAAAAATAAAAAAGAAGTGAAAGAGTTCAGCAAAAATTTTTTGTTCTGTTTGATTCATTTTTTTTTTTTTTTTTCACTTAAGATAATTTTTGTCAATGAAAAATATAAAATTTAACTGATGATTGATGGGTGATGATGGGTGATTTTTTAAGAGGTTTAGAACTTTAAAAAAAAAAAAAACACAAAAAATTCGAAAAAATGAATGAAATATTTATTTGAATCGATAGTTTGAACCTTGCAATTTAATGTTTAAAGATAATTTCATGCAAATGTTGACCGCGGCTGCGTCTCAGGTAGCCCATCCGCTGAGTCCAATTTTGGCATACTCTTTCACACATAACGGCCGGTATCTCACGAATGAATGCATGGATGTTGGCTTCCAGTGCGTCAATCGAAGCGGGCTTGTCCCTATAGACATTAGCCTTGACATACCCCCACAAAAAATAATCTAATGGTGTCAAATCGCACGATCTAGGCGGCCAATTGACCGGCCCGAAACGTGAAATTAACTGTTCACCAAACTCGCCTCGCAATTGCGCCATTGTTTCGCGTGCTGTGTGGCATGTGGCACCGTCTTGTTGAAACCACATATCATGCAAGTCAAGAACTTCCATTTCGGGCAAAAAAAAGTTTGTTATCATCGCTCGGTAGCGTTCACCATTGACAGTAACGCTGCGATTCGCATCATCTTTGAAGAAATATGGCCCAATAATGCCGCCGGCCCATAAACCGCACCAAACAGTGGCTTTTTCGGGATGCATTGGTAGCTGTTGCAATGCTTCTGGCTGATCTTCACTCCAAATGCGGCAATTTTGCTTATTTACGTACCCATTCAACCAAAAATCAGCCTCATCGCTGAACACAATTTTTCGATAAACAACATTTCGAACCGAGCACGAATTTTGATAGTAAAATTCAATAATTTGCAAGCGTTGTTCATTTGTAAGACGATCCATGGTTAAATTGCAAACCAAACTGAAGCTGTTTGACAGTGACACAAACACAAGGTACTAAACACACGTCAGCTGTCAAAACCAGTGTTGCCAAAACCAAACCAGCTAAAAAATCACCCGTTACATATGTTTCAGGTAAGGGGTTTTTTCACTTATGTAAGCGAGTTTCGCTTAAGCAGAGTGTTTTATAGGTAATTGGTCGAAAAATGCTCGGGGATGAAAAAAATGTTTAAGATAAGCGGGGTTTTCTCTTAAGCGGGTTTCTCTTAAACGGGTTTTACTGTAGTTATGTCAAAAAATACAGTTTTGGGCAAACAAATTTTAACAGCCAGAACCTCCCTTAAATGGACAATCCTCTTGAGCAGACAAATTCTCACGACCGTGGATCTTGGATTATAGATGTGAACGATGAAAATAAATGAACTAGCTAAAATAAAGGAAATAATAAAATTGCAACAAACGTACATAATATAGCTAGCTCCCTACTTGTGTGTGGTGCATGCCACTAAATGTCACTGTTTGTGATCAAATGCATAACGGATTTGATTTCTGCAACTGTGGTTTGTTTTTATATCTTGTTTCTTGTATAACTGTTTTTTTTTTTCCCTTGGACGAACAAAAGTGTTGCGATCTTCGTTGTCCGCCCAAGGGAGGGTTCACTGTATATGGTCCTTTTGGAAGATCACTCTTTTTAGCATTGCAACTAGTATCTACTGAATTACTTTAGATTCTTTGTTGTACGGGAGTACAACTGGATTATTGGCGTAGACTTTTGACTTCACACAACCCCAAAGAAAAGTTGTGATATCACACGATGACAGGCGGCTAGTTGTCAAGTCCAATTTTTCGTCGAATACGAATGGCTAAGATGAGAAGCACTTTATCATGGCGTGAGAGAGGAGGATTTATCATTTTCTTTCAAAAAGGAGGGGTACTACCCCTGAAAAAATAAAATGCACGCCTGGGTCGCACGAACTATGCTCTTATGTGCGATCACACAAACTATTCATCTGATAAAAGAAATTTATTAATTATTGGAGCCTATATTTTATGCCACCTGCCAAAAATAGAGCCTAGTTTAAAGAAGTATTATGTGAGTACATAAATATGCACCGTGCTGTCTTGCACTTCGCACATATGCATGGAATTTGCAATTTAGACTGAAAAAATGTTAAAAAATCAATAAAATTAGGAATAAATTGATTAAAAAATATCTGAAATTGATTTGACACCAACGCAATGTACATCAAGTGATTTCTTACAAAAATTTCAATCTATGAGAAAAAAAATTTAAAAATCGTTGGAGCGT
Organism: Epistrophe eligans; assembly: GCA_951394125.1. Taxonomy (NCBI): domain Eukaryota; kingdom Metazoa; phylum Arthropoda; class Insecta; order Diptera; family Syrphidae; genus Epistrophe; species Epistrophe eligans. The sequence continues at coordinate 37,139,586 of OX596029.1, forward strand.
TTTTTTAAAAAAATCATTTTTTTTCTATAAAATTTTGAATATATTTAAAAAAAAATCGGTACGCCAATTTTTAGTAGGTGGTAATATGGAACCTGTTGTTAAATCGGAACCCCCTTCTAAAACCAAAACTGTTAGTGCCATCTATTACTTAATAGCTACACGTTGCGAAGACTCATACCAAATACTCATATTACAAAGTTAAACAGCTTTTGCCTCGATCATTTCGCCGTTAAATTATTTTCAATATTCGAGCGAAATGGAAAACTTTTTTTCATTGTTTTTTTAAGTCTAAAACGTTCATGTCGGGTCGTGTTTTTGTCCTGCAGAAATTTTTAAACGATAGATAAATTTTTCTTCCCAATAATATGGTAGATTGTGTTGATATTAGTTCACGAAAAAATTTTAAGCAAAATCGTAGGAGCCGTTTTTGAGAAAAATGAGATTTGTAATATTGGTTTTTAAAAATTTGTATGGGAGGTACTGTTAAAGTTACGTAATGTTCCGAATTTTTTTTTTTAAATCTACTGGATAATTGCAAAAAGCTGCTGGGTGTTTACATAGTTTAATAAAAATCGACCAAATCGTTTTCGAATTATTAAGTTCTCAAACAAAATTTTTGAAACTTTTTTAAAAATCAAAAAGAAAATTGTTTGAAAATTTTGGTATACAATATTTTTAAAACTATTGTAAACATTCTACATAAAAAAATTGATTGTAATCAGTTGAACCGGTTTTGAGAAAATCGGAAATAAATAAAATAGGTATGTATATAAAATGGTAGCATTTTTGTAAAAAAAAATTACTGATTTTTTTTGATTTTTTTTAAATTGTGGGCAAGTTTTTGAGCATTTTTTTGCTAAAAAAATTTATACAGCAGGTACCGATATTTTTGGTCTTAAAAAAAATTACAAAAAAAAAAACGTGTGAGGGGAATGCTTAAAAAACGCTAGGTACCAAGTTTAAAGAAAATCTATCCACTTGTTTAGGCTCCAGCCGAAAACACGGACAGACAGGCAGAATTTCGAGAGCCACTGTTTTCGACTTCGCTATTATCGTAATGTCAACTTTGATAAAAATCTCGAGTTCATTTTTTTTTACGAATGCATAACTTGCCATATAGCAGCTAAGTACCATTACATAATATATCGCAAGTAAAAATTACATCTAATAGGTGAAATAGGCTATATACGCCAATAACATCACGCACACAGGAATGGTAGAGATTTTTAAGTCACTGCAAGACCCTGGTTCTTCAGGAGCTATCATGCCACCCAAATTATTTATTTATTTAGGTAAAATAAGACTGGATTCGAACCTGAACCTCCGACTTGATTCTCCAAATTCGTTACCCATTACGCAAGAGGTAGATCGTAGGTGTACATGACATTGTAAATTTCGACTGATAATATGAAGGTATACATCAGAAGGTACTTCTAATCTAAATTACTTAATTTAAAATTCAAACATTTTAAATTTGAAAATTTATATATTTTAATTTTTAGAACTAGACTAATTTATGATTTCTGTCGTTCATTAAAACCATCAGTTTCTTTTAAATCATCATCTCTTCAAAACCACCTTATCGATTGATAGAGATTTCAAACAGTTTTTAACCAAAAGAAAAAATTACCATCTGCACCTGCATCTGCACCCCTTGGGTAATTATTATTTATTACTTTGTGGCATCATTAAATGTCTATAATTTTTCTATAATAAAACCTCCTTTTTCAATAAAATACAGACAGTGTTTCTTTTATTCAATTCACCTGTACAGGTTTTTAAAATTGCATCAGCATCAACATTCGATTTAATATAAGGCCATAAATTGTTTTCACAGAGGTACCTACCCCCGATCATCAAAGAATAAAATATGTTTTGTTTATTGTTTCAAGGACTCTCATTCTGTATTTCAAAGAGGAATAAATATAAATAATTATTAAACCCTCCTCCAACTTGATTTGAATTTTAAGCAATCCCGCCTCAATTTGCTTCCTCTTTGTATATTTAGTAAAAATTCAACATTCTCAGGAATCTATACCTGACTTCCTTCCGATCCCTATGCCAGGTGCCATAGTTGAATTTTGTTTCACACAATGTTGTCTTATATAGATAGACCCTCTCTTCCAGAATACTAAAACAAAATATATTATTTATTTTAAACAGAGAAGAAATGAATTTTTAATTAAATTCAAATTCACTTCAAACCCACAACTTACACAAGAATCAAATTGAATTATATCCTCAAACCCAAGATTATAATTTCTATTCCTTTTAAAAATCTCATGCATGGAAGTGATTCTCATCTTTTATGGTCATGTTATAGCTCGACATTCTACATCACTCGGAAAAAAAAACTTCATTATTGTTGTTATATGCATTCTTTTATAAATCCCTTTGTCCAGCAAAAAGTCATCTATTAATCTTCCTATTCTCTTCATTCGCATCCTTCATCAAAATGTCATCAAATGAAAATCCAAAAATCTTTTAATTCTTCGCGTATACATATATTAGACGAAGACCAAAGGACCTTTTGTGATAATTCAAAGATTCAGTGTTCCTGAAAATTTTGATGTCCTGGTGGCAAAAGAAAAAGAAGACTATTGAAGTACCTTTAGTCCTTTTGGTATAACCAAAACAATGCCGTAACGCAATTTCATTTTCCATCACATGGAGTCCTTAAACCAAACAAAAAAAAATAATAGAAATGCGAAATCAAGCAAAAAAGGAGAACATGCATGCAGGACGAATAAAAAAAAATGGTAACAAAGGATATTTCTAAAGATGTACGAGTAGGTAGGTACCTACTTCAAGGACCACCGCATGATATCTATTCGCATTTTCAAGTTTCCCACTAGACATCCTGGCGGGTGCTAGCTAGTTGCAATTGCAAGATGAGAATGAAAACTCTTTCTCTCTGTCTCTCTCTTTCTCTCTCTCTCTCTCTCTTTCTTATTGCGGAACCAGCAGATGTGAAAAAGGCACATTCATATCATGTGGACACGACCAAAACTGAATGCAATGGTCATTAATAGAAATTCCACAAGAAAAACGACAAAGGAATGCGAAAAGAATAATATTAAAAAGGATTTTTGTCCTTTATCTGGGTAACCAACGAGACGACGACGACAACGACAACGATGATGACAATGGGGATGAGAAAAATTGCTCACAATTTTCACCAATTTTCAACCGCATGTTGTTATAGACGACTTGATATAGATATGGTATTAGGGAACAGTTTATAGAAGGTGAATACGACAACGAGAGCGAGCTGATACTTAGTTATAAGGTCCCTTAAATGCAGCTGAGTATTGGAAAATTTATTGCATTGTGAGGCAGGAGTGTATAGTACCTGTTTTTGTGATATCGGTCGGTCTGAGCTAATAGATCGCTTTTATGGAATAAACCACTTTTGGGATAAAGGAATTGGATTTTAATGCGATTTTCATTGTTTGGCATCAGATACGACTTAGTTAGCAATGAAACTTTTGTTTTGCAGTCGCTCTTTAAACCTAAGGATGTTAGGATTTAATAATACTTTTTATTTGTTATTTTCTTAAATGTATTTTATTCATTCAAAATGTACAATATTTTTGCACTGATTTTTAAATTGCGTGGAAAATTCATGGAACTTACATTTTTAACTAAAAAATCGTTAAAAATCAACATTATAAAAAAAAATTTAATTGGCGCCCAACGTGGGACTAGTTTGTTTTCCATATTGTTACGCGATGATTAGCAGTAGTTATTATTATTTTTTTAATTGCGTAGAAAATGCATAGAACTTACAGTTTTAACTCAAAAATAGCTAAAAATCAATATTATTAGGTATACAAATTAATTGGCGCCCAACTAATGGCTATTATTTTTTTTTTTTTTTTTTCAACATAGATATTTCGCTATAGGAATAATTAGATACGACTTTCTTAGCAATAAATTTCTGATTATATTGTCGCTCTTTAAACCTTAGGATGTTTGGATTTAATAATACTTTTTTTTAAATATATGTATTTATGTATATGATAGTTCTTTGTGTTTTCTATAAATGTATTTTATTCATGTATTTTGTTCGATGTCCAATAATTCAGTAAAGATTTCTAAATTGAAAAATGCATGGAACTTACAGTTCCAGTTCAAAAATTGTTAAAAATCAACATTATAATAAAAATAAAATGGCGCCCAACATGGGGCTAATTTTGTTCACAATATATTTCGCCGTGATTATGAGTAATTAGATACAACTTTGTAAGCAAACAAATTTTAGTTCTGTTGTAGCTTTTCTAACCTAAGGATGTTAGGATTTAACAGTTCTTTTTAAATATATTTAGGACGGTTCTTTGTGTTTTCTATTAATATTCATTCAAAATTTCCAATATTTTAGTACTGATTTCAAAATTGGGTGTAAAATGCATGGAACTTACATTTTTAACTTAAAAATTGTTAAAAATCAACATTATCTATAGTAAAATTTAATTGGCACCCAACGTGGGGCTAGGATGTTTCTATATTTTTCCCGATGATCAGGGATAATTATTTTTCTTTTGTAAACCCTTTAATTAAGAGATCAGTTAGGCTATTCAATTATGTTAATTTTGGTACGATTTAATCATTAATAAATAAATAAATTTGGTGGCGTCACCGACCGCTCGTGCAGAACCAGAACCAAGTGACTTACAACCCTCAACCATTTCTATATGTGCGCGGTTTTGGTAGGAATGGAGGGGACCTACAATATTTTTCGTTCGAATCCTAAGGGTAGTAAAAAAAACTAAACAAAAAAAAAACCTTCAACCTGCATACATTTAAATTGTACATTTGATATATGTATGGGCTCCCTTCCTCTATTGGTTTTGTAAATTAATTCCAATTTAGATTATCCTCGATTTCAATTAGAACTTTTCAAACTTATCCCTGATGATGCTTATCTACAAGTATATTAAAGCAATATTATAGGATCGTATTTCAAGTTAAAATAAAATGATAGTTGACCCTTGGTCATTTAATTCGCTTAACGAGGAAGCAAACACGATTGAATGGAATAAATAAGAATAGGAATTAAAATAGATGTTCCGAGTTCAACGCCCACAATTTTTTTTTTTTTAATGCAGAACAAAGATCAATCAAATGATCATTTGTGATCTGCCACTCGTAAGTCCGTGATGAAATAAATATACTCGTGTGCATAGAAGATAGCTACTTGTCCATCAACAAAATAAAAAAAAAAGAAGTAAAATCATCCAACATCATCTTATCAATCAATTTCAAAGAAGACACACGACGCGACGCGAAGCAACGAAACTCACTTTCAATTGATTCAACCGGACACACAAGGGCTTCATCCATTCGATAGCGATAAATGTATGACAGAGCCGGATTTGATAGTGAAAGAGGTAGTTTTATTGTTGAGGAGATCAGGGTTATAAATTAGAAATGATTTCAATTCACGGAACCAACAAAAGCGAAGACAGTGTGAAAATTTATGAAGGGAAGATTGACGAAGACTCGAACTAAATTATTGAGACCTTGAGGTAGATCAAGGAAAAAGCTCTTTCCTATAGCTACAGAATTTCTTTAAATCGTGTATCCTACTAATTGGCGTGCTTCCAATTTCCAGAAGTAGACAAATTTCATAATTCTTATACCTATATACATCAGAGCTTCTTCGATTTTTGTATCTATTATTATCTATATTCCATTATTAATCCGCCTCTGAATACAGTTATTCAAAAAGGATGTCAGTCATTCAATGTATCAAACTCAATTTGAAGTTTTTTTTTTTTATAAACTCACCCCAAACAAAAATGAAATGTTCTACTCCACTTCACTTGAGACAAATTGAATATTTGCTTAGCGATATGGTAAAAGGCGATAGGGATGGAGATGGAGAAGCAAAAAAATAAAAATAAAAAAAGATGTCTATCATATCTTCAAGAAACCGCCAGAGCTTCACGAATTGCGAATGATGGTTGATTCTTCAGTGCGATTCATCTTTTGTCCATATACATATTATTATAACAACGGAAGAAATGATGATAAATTGGATTTGAATAAACTTGAAGAGTAAAAAGCCACTCAAACTCAAGACGGATCTGAACTTTGTTCAATATAAAATATAAGCATATACATACCATCATATTATTTTAGTCGACTATACTTGGTTATGTCTTTCTTCGAGATCGACCAAAAATAAATAACTGTGACGAATTTTTTTTCTTTGGCGGAAAATCTAAATACATCAGACTATACGATGCACGGATGGAAATGGTGTGAGATCGAGATGGGAAAAAATCAACCGAAAATAAAATGAAAAATCATTCAGTCGCGACATCATCTATTTTGCTAAACAAAGACCTATTTTTTTTTCTTCTCGGAAAAACAGTGTGGATGACAGAAAGGACCACTGTTAGATTATTTTATTTGTTTTTAAGATTTACATAAGTAATGGGTGATTTTTTAAGAGGTTTAGAACTTTAAAAAAAAAAAAAACACAAAAAATTCGAAAAAATGAATGAAATATTTATTTGAATCGATAGTTTGAACCTTGCAATTTAATGTTTAAAGATAATTTCATGCAAATGTTGACCGCGGCTGCGTCTCAGGTAGCCCATCCGCTGAGTCCAATTTTGGCATACTCTTTCACACATATCGGCCGGTATCTCACGAATGAATGCATGGATGTTGGCTTCCAGTGCGTCAATCGAAGCGGGCTTGTTCCTATAGACATTAGCCTTGACATACCCCCACAAAAAATAATCTAATGGTGTCAAATCGCACGATCTAGGCGGCCAATTGACCGGCCCGAAACGTGAAATTAACTGTTCACCAAACTCGCCTCGCAATTGCGCCATTGTTTCGCGTGCTGTGTGGCATGTGGCACCGTCTTGTTGAAACCACATATCATGCAAGTCAAGAACTTCCATTTCGGGCAAAAAAAAGTTTGTTATCATCGCTCGGTAGCGTTCACCATTGACAGTAACGCTGCGATTCGCATCATCTTTGAAGAAATATGGCCCAATAATGCCGCCGGCCCATAAACCGCACCAAACAGTGGCTTTTTCGGGATGCATTGGTAGCTGTTGCAATGCTTCTGGCTGATCTTCACTCCAAATGCGGCAATTTTGCTTATTTACGTACCCATTCAACCAAAAATGAGCCTCATCGCTGAACACAATTTTTCGATAAAAAAGCGGATCCTCGGCCAGCTTTCCAAGAGCCCATTCACCAAAAATTCGGCGTTGTGGTAGGTCGGCTGGCTTTAGTTCTTGCACCAGCTGTATCTTAAAAGGCTTTACGCCCAAATCCTTCCGCAAAATTTTCCACGTAGTGCTGTAACAAAGGCCTAACTGCTGGGATCGGCGCCGAATCGACATTTCGCGGTCTTCTGTCACACTAGCTGATACGGCCGCAATATTTTCTTCACTACGCACAGTACGTAAACGTGTTGGTGGTTTAATGTCCAACAAAGTAAATTTGGTGCGAAATTTGGTCACAATCTTCCGAATAGACTGCTCAGAAGGTCGAGAATGCCGACCATAAAATGGAAGCAGCGCGCGATGAACATTTCGAACCGAGCACGAATTTTGATAGTAAAATTCAATAATTTGCAAGCGTTGTTCATTTGTAAGACGATCCATGGTTAAATTGCAAACCAAACTGAAGCTGTTTGACAGTGACACAAGGTACTAAACACACGTCAGCTATCAAAACCAGTGTTGCCAAAACCAAACCAGCTTAAAAATCACCCGTTATAACGGCTCTATTAGTCTAAGAGCTCGCAGCAGATTTTTGGCGTGAACGAAAACAAAACGATTTTAAGTTAATACAAGTAGACAATTAAGTCTGACAAAACAGAAGAAAGAATTAGCTGGTTTACCTATATTCATTTCTGGCGCCAACATCTTCATGATAGTGATAATTACGTTAATTAAAAAAAAAATCACTTGCGATATAACGGGGTGGCCATCTAGTAGTGGTTTCATTTACATTTCATTTATTTATTGTATAATTATACTCTGGGTTTCTTTTTAAATCATAGGTTATTTTGACACTGACAGCTGTTTCCTGCTCGAAATCTTGACAGAAAGTCGGTATCATACCTCCGCGGAACGAAATGAGTCGCTTTACGCTTGACAACGACGTTGGGAAATATTGCAAACTTATTTCCAAAGTGAGTGCTGTGTAGCCCAAATAGTGCGTTTTTTGAAAAGGAGTTTTGGCAGAAATGAACCACCTACCTCGCCTGCTGTACGCAAGTTTGTGCAAAAAGTTCGTGAGACTGGTATGCTAGTGGACAACACTCATGCTCCCCCGTCGTCGTTGCACAGACGAGAATGTGGCTGCTGTAGCCGAGAGTGTGAGACTCAATTCACGAACACCAACTCGCAATCTCAATTCGCGATCTCAACAGCTCAACATTTCACGCACTAGCCTGATGAGGAAAATTCTGCACAAATATTTCGGATTTTTTATTCGCTTACAAGGTCCAATTGACTCAGCAATTGAAGACGCACGACCAACTGCTTCGTTATCGCTTCGCAGTTTGGGCCTTAGAGCATCTTGAATTGGACAACGATTTTGGGCGAAAAATCATCTTTTCTGACGAGGCGCATTTTTATCTCGGTGGCTACGTTAAAAAAACAAAATTGCCGCATCTGGGGCTTGGAAAACTCGCACGTTATTGTCGAAAGACCACTGCATCCAGAGAGAGTGACAGTTTGATGCGGATTGTGGAGTGGTGGCATCATTGGACCATTTTTCTTCGAAAATAAGGCTGGGAACAACGTTTCGGTCAAGGGTGGGCGTTACAGTGATAGGTTACCTAACTTTTTTTTACTGCAATTGAAGACATGGATTTGGACGACCTCTGGTTCATGCATGATGGCTCGTCATGCCACACAGCCCATGCCACAATCGATCTTTTGCGCACCAAATTCCCAAATCGTGTTATCAGACAGACGTCTTGGCGATGTCAATTGGCCGCTTCGGAGCTGCGATTTGACACGGGGAACCGTGAAGGACTGATGTTATGCCAACAATCCGGAAACTATTCAAGCACTTAAGGTCAATATCATCCAAGCAATCCGTGAGCTACAGCCCGAAACATCAAAAAAGTCTTGGAAAATTGGAATGACAGAATCCGCTACTTCGAAGCCAGCCGAGGCAGCCACTTGAACGAACGTTGTGTTCCATAATTAATGGGAATGTTTGCTCTCACTAATAAAGCCATAAAACTTTATTAATTTTATTTCATTTTTAAAAAGAAACTTGTGTTTGGCCCACCCTGTATTATATAGGCACTATATTGCACGTTATGGATTCGTAAAAAAATCGAACTCCACACGTTTTTTTTTTCATTTTTTAAGACCAAAAATAACGGTACTTGCCATAAAATTTTTTTCGCCAAATTATAAAAAACTACAGTAATTTTTTTACAAACGGACTACCATTTTATAAAAAAAACAAGAATTAGAAAAATGTTTATAAGTAGAACCATTTTTTTGATTTTTGATTTTCTCAAAAACGGCTCAACTTATTTTGACCAATTTTTTCATGGAAAATCTATCAACAAGTTTTAAAATTTTTGTATACCAAAATTCTCCAAACAAATTTTTTGAGAATTTAATATGTAATTCCAAAATGATTTGGCCGATTTTTATTAAACTTGACACCTGACTAGACAACTGTTTTTTAACATTATCTAGCAGATTTTAAATAAAAATTATTATTATGACAAAAAATTACGGTGCCTCCCATATAAGTGCTTGAAAACCGGTAAGTCTAATTTTCCTTAAAAACGGCTCCTACGATTTTAAATAGAATTTTTATGTGAACTAATATCAGAACGATCTACCATATTATTGGGAATAAAAATTGATCTACCGTTTAAAAATGGTGTCTCTCATAGAACCATTTTTTTGGTTTTCGACTATCTCATTAGTATCGTTTGAACCGATTTAAATTACATTTCTTACACAAGAGCTTCCAACATTGCGTTGGTATCAAAACAGTTTCAGAAATTGTTTAATAAATTTATTTCTAATTATACTGATTTTTTAACAATTTTTTAGTCTAAATGTAAGTACCATTATGTATAATCTAAAACTACAATTGGATCGCACATAAGAACAAGTTTGTGCGACCTAATCGTGCATTTTATTTTGACAGCAGACGATGAAACGAGGACATTACGTTACGTAAGAGGCAATTAATGCGGCCACTACAGTGGATCATAATTGTATTTTAAGTCCAAAAATTGAGGAGTATATTGGTGCCCCAAAGTATGGATCACCTAAATATTTATCCATACTAAATATATGTTAGTAATATTATTATATAAATTAATAAATGAATTTATTCAGTAAATTTAAAAGTTTTGCATAATTTAACCATACCGAAAACTAATTCTTGCAACCACTTTTGCTTAAATTGGTCAAAAAAATTTTAATTTTTAAAAATAACTTTTTTTGAAAAAAAAAAATTATGCGTTTACTCTTTCTGGCATAGGCAACCGTACTTACACAATCATTGTTTTTTTTTAATGTTAAAGTACAAAATTTACAACTTGATTAATTTTACGAAATTTAATTTAATTTGTTTTTAATATTAATTTATATTAATTATTTGCTTCATCTTATTTTTATTATTTATAAATATTAATGAAATTTAATATTACATTGTACAATAATTCAATTAAGTAAATATTATATTGAATCAAGTTATTATCTAAAAAAATAATAAAGTTTTGCTGTTTTCGCAAATCGACATAATTATTCTATACCCCTTTCTTTCACGACATAATGTACGAAACATATGGTTTCTTTAAAATAACCACAGTGGCTGTGTCTTCTTCCCTCTTCGGTCACACTTCATTTTAACTTCTCTTGAAATTCGATTTCCATTATCAATCGCGATTTCACGCCCGCCAGCACATATTCACCCGAACGAATGAATGAACAAACGATGGATATAATATAAAAACAGAAGCGAGAAATTATTATAATATTATTAAATAGGTCAGGAGGCTAAGGGGAATGAATGCCGCCGCCGCGCCATCAACAGTGTATCCATTATTAGAAAAGCAAAGACTTCATTGTTAAACTCGTATACGAAATATAGTATCCCTTTTAATTAATTTGTTGATTTCGAATGCAGATAGGTATAAATAATACAAAGAGCGAGCGTCAAAATATTCATTGTCATGAAGTGAATTAATTTATTTCCATAAATTTCAAAAAAATATGGGGTTCAAAAAAAAAAAACGCCCACATTGATGAGTGATTAGATAAGCTAAGGGTGACATGACTGACATATAGCAATGTCTAGCATAGCCCTGCTTAAAGAACACACGTAGCTAAGTTAAATTTAATTTTTTTTTTTACTTTCGATATGAATGTGAATGAATAATTTTTTTTTAGAGAACCCATTCCAGATTGATTCATCCCAAAGGAACCCTGTTGTTGTCACAGAAGAAATAACAAACATTCTCTGGCTTCTCGCATTGCGACGACGACGACGGCGGCGGCGGCAGTGGTGGCGTGTGGTAGTACCATTTTATACAAATTGGTTTCCTTGTTTCTAAGCGATGATAAGGCACGTGGCCTCATTTATCATGAATCCTATGAGTCCTTTCCTCACTACAACAGGAAAACATCAGATCGGAAATGTCCTCCTAACATTTCTCCCGTCTGTCTTTCAATTTAACTATATTTGCTCTGAATTTTTTTTTTTTTTCAATTCCTATTTCGAAGGGAAAAGAAATGAAATGAAATTCTGGAATATTTCTGATTATGACAGGATAATAGTTATTTCTCAAAGGAGAACAAACTAAAAAAAAAAACCTCTAGACAAGTCGAGTGAGTCCTCATAAAACAGTGGCCCAGCAAACCGTATACCTACATAAATGAAAGAAAGATTGAAAGATAATAGAAATCATAAATGTGACACTTTCTGCAGCGCGACATGTGATGCATTTTATTAAAGACTCAATTTATTCATTTTTTTCGAGGGTAGGTCCTCAAAAAAATAATTTATATGGAGGGTGCTGATAACTAAATATAAAATTTTATGGAGTTTATTTTCTAATTCGTAATGCATTACACATGTGAAATATGATGTAAAATAATTGTTCGATTATGATGATGGCAGTCAGGCAGTCTTATATGGGAAACTTTTGACGAGGGTAAGTCCTGATATGATTTATTAGACAATATCAGACAAAAGTTTTTTTTTTTTGGGAAGTAGAAACTTTCTTGCAATTTAGTAAATAATTGATTAATAATCAATTTAATTATTTTAATTATAAACGAAATGTCGGAAATAAATTAACTTAAATTATCAAGAAGAAAATTAGGACTTTACAATATTTAGCAAAAACACATTTTTCAGCAAAAATTAGATGTATGATTTATAGCAATTCTAATGAACAGTAAGAAATATCTTAGCGGCTTTTTATTTTTTTTAAGACATTATAAATCAAATGCACAATTGTAACGCAGGTAATTAGTCATATGCTCAATTAGTTAAGTTTTTTTTGTTAATTGTACATAAAAACGTAGACGTCAATAGAGGAAATGTTCAAAATCATGAAACTCGCGGTAAAGTCATCTGATTTCTTAACAAATATTGCGCAAAGTGGCAAACAAAACATTTAAACATTTTCAATGTTTTGGTAGGTATTTATCAATGCGGCGCGCGTTGAAAAATTAATTTAAAAAAAAAATTTTCTACCCATTTTTTTTTTAAATCCAAACATTTTTTTTATCTTGGTATGTTTTATTATTTAAACTTATTTGAGACACTTGCATAACAAATTTCATCGGTTGAACAGATAATGACACAACTGAAATTAAGAAAAAAAAATTTACAGATTTCACTCATAGAGTAACTATGGGGACATTGAAATTGACTTGTATTACGTCGATAAAACAAAAACATGTCTAATCTTTGTGATTTTGATTTTTTATACTATTGTTAGGTGCATTATAACTTCATAAACTGTCTTAGAAACCATTTTACAGTCTGAAGTACCAATTTGTATATTTTAATGTCACTTCTTAGTCTTAATTGTAGCTTAACTTGCAATTACGCAATCATACTCATTTTCATCTGCACCGGTACAGAACTTATACACGAAATTAAAAATATATACCTATACCATCTATCTTAACGTATATCTAGGTACATATTTGACATTTTTGCCTAGCTAAGCTTTGCAGAAAGGTAACTGAATTATTACAGATCGATTAAAGCATACATCATATATTCGGTTCAACTTAGTTCTCGACTCAGTTAATTGTTTTTGAATCAACCCGTGTGTTTGATTAAATGTCCAGGTAAACCTGGTCCGTGTACGGACGATTACCTATTTTAAAATATTTTTAACTCGTCTTTTAATCAATTTAACAATATCGAGTCGCGTAATTTATTTTAGACAAAAATAATGTTTTTGAGACTTGGAGCTGTATTCTTTTAACTGAGTTTATGAAATGTGTGGCCGAGCGGCAAGCATCAATTTAGTTGACAACCAAATTGAAAAGTTTATGGACTACTTTAAGATAAAGCCTAAAATTTTATTTGCATTTGAGGACCTTAACCATGAAGATCTGACCATTAGGGCTTAAGTTATAAGTTTATTAAAGAGATATAAAAATATATGCATATTCTAGGTTAAACAATCAAATTGATTTAGAAGTTAATAAAGTTTTTACCCAAACGTTCTCTAGCATATTCTAGGTTCTTTAGGTTGATATAGAAAAAATTTACTTTTGTCATATTTTACCTTAATTTGAGACTTTAACCTCGAACATCCGATTATTAGAATAAAAGTTAGAAGCTAACCAAGACGATTATTAGAATAAAAGTTAGAAGCTAACCAAGACCTTAACCTTGATGATCTAATCCTAAGAACTTAAGTTATAATTTTATATAAGAGGTTCAAGTAGGTAGCTATGCATATTCTAGTTTAAATAATCAAACTAATTCAGAAGTTAGTCAAGTTTTGTCAAAAGCATTTTCTAGTCTGACATTTTACCTTTTCAGACCGTAACCTCAAGGATCGGATGATTAGAACAGAATATATCAGCTTTCAAAATTGACCCTTTTCGATTATAATATTTTAGTTGTTTAGCTAAGTTAATTCTACCTCTTGCCTGATTTATCTTAACATACCTTAACCTTGAGAATCTGGCCCTTAGAACTTAAATTATAAGTTTGATTTAGAAGTTAGTTAAGTTTTTACCCAAACTATGCATATTCTAGTTTCAACAATCGATTGATTTAAAAGACTGACATTTTACCTTAATTTTAAGACCTTAACCTCAAACATCCGATTATTAGAACAGAAGTTATAATCCAAACAAACCAACCAAATCCAACCTTTACAATTTTATTATTTGTAAAATAACTGCTAGTTACAAATGTTCATGCACATACCTACATGTATACATACATATACATACCTACATAAACATAATGTAAATCATTTTTGTGCCCGATGCAAGCCAATTTTGTTTGCCACGTGGTTTTTTTATTGCACACACTCCACCTCTCCCACACTCCCTTCTATCAATATGTTCTTTATAGGTACGTACCTATATATGTACATACACATTTTGTTTGTTTTTTTTTTTCTTTTGCCGTGATGAAATTAGTTCTAAAAAGACAATTTTTCAAGTTTCTAGTACGAAATTTTTTACGCCTTCCAAAATTTTTTATGCAGATTTGTAGCCTGTCATTTAAACTTTAATTATCTAGCTGAATATTGAACATCCAATAATTATAACCAAAGTTATAGGCTTCTAAGTGGGCTCAAATCGAGCATTTTTCGAATTTAATAATTCCTCCACTGAATTTCGTCCGCTGGCAATGAACAAACATGTAGGTACGCTGGAGCAAATTCATCACTTGTGTTTTTTTTCTTCATTTTGGTAGTTTCTTTGGTAACACCAACCAAAATTTCAATCTTTCTCCCCCTATACGCTAGAGTTCATTCTCTATCTTTGTTCATTTTGGTAACACCATACTTTTATCAAAACGACGCTATAAACATTTTCAATGTTAAAAATATATATAAGTACACGTACAAAAATTTAATCAAAATCATTGGAGCCATTTTCGAGAAAAATAAGATTTTCTTTAATGGGTTAAATACAGTTATATTGTAGGTACCTACCATTAATTTTGACGATACGAATAATTTTTATTAAAAATATAATACATACCTAGATTATATTATCTAAACGCTGACGTAAAAAACCAATGCTACTGTGAATTTTGTAAACAATTTCTGAAATTATAGAAATACATAAAACACTACTACTACTACTATTAAAAAATCAGTTTGGTGCAAGGTTAAATAAAATTCTACCAAGTCGTTTTCAAAATACAGTGAAAGCTCTAATAAGCGGACATGGTCCCCCAAATTTTGCCCGGTTATGAGAACTGTCCGTTTAAGGGAAAGAAATAGAAAAACTTCTTTTTTTTTTTAACTTCATATTAAATTTTATTATTAAAAAATGATATCGCTTAAAATATAACAGAACGCGAAGAGAAAAGGAAACCATACATTTTCAAAATTACACCATACTTAGTTAACCAGTACTCGGGAAATCCCCTAATAAGCTTTCAACATAACGTCGCTCTGTCTGGTTATTAAAACTTCGCGTCCGGTTAGGTTATCGGAGATTTTCTATCGATTTGCTTACGTATTTAAAATATAATAGAAACTATACTGAGAACGGACCTTTTGTATTTTTTTGTCTGCTTCATTTGTTGATAAAAATAATCCTTAAATAAAAATATGTGTCCGCGTGTGAGAGGTTTTTTATCTAAAATGAGCAAAAAAAAAACAGGAAAGTAATTTGTATGAAAAATTCGAAAAAGAAGTTTGTTCCGGAAAATGTGTCCGTTTAAGGCAATTGTCCGCTTATTGAAGCTGTTCGCAAGTAGAGCTTTCATTGTATTGAGTTTTCAAAAAAAAAAAAAATTGAAAATTGAAACTTTTTAATACTTTTCGTAAAACTGAGTTGTTATAAACAGAATTAGTTTGTAATTTTTTTCACCAAAAGCAAATTATTTAAATTAGCTAAGTTTTTTTTAGAAAAATTTGTGGAGCCAATTTTGAAAAAAAATAAGAATATTCAAAAAGCTCTTACAAAAATATATGACAGGTATCGTTACTTTTGGTACAGTAAAACCCGCTTAAGAGAAACGGCAAAATGTCACAGTATTTCTTTCACTTAAGCGGGTTTTTCACTTAACCGAACCCCGCTTAAGTAAAAAAAAATTTTACTTAAGCGGAGTCCGGATAAGTGAAAAAAAAAATTCACTTAAGCGGATTTAAAAATTCCATTCAGCGGAAATTTAAAGCTAGAAAAAAATTGAATTTATCTTTTGGAGTTGCCTAAAAAAAGCAATTTGTTTACAAAACGAGAATGAAATGGTTGTGACATACAGAAATTTAAAAGTCATTTTTGTGGTGAAAATGGTGGAGGTGAAAAATAAAATGATGCGAAAGAGTTCAGCAAATTTTTTGTTCTGTTCGATTCAATTTTTGTTTTCACTTAAGAGAGTTTTTTTCAATGAGAAAAATAAAATTTAACTGAAAATATTTTTCAGGTAAGCGGGTTTTTCACTTAAGCGAGTTTCGCTTAAGCGGAGTGTTTTATAGGAGAGTGGTCGAAAAATGCTCGGGGATGAAAGATTTGTTTCAGCTAAGCGGGTTTTTCTCTTAAGCGGATTTCTCTTAAGCGGGTTTTACTGTACTAATAAAAAATAAAATATACGACTGGGTCGCACGAACTTACTCTTATGTAAGATCACAATCTGTAAATAATTTTCAAATTGTTTTTTTTTTTTTAAGAATTTTATTTTCAAAACTGAGTTTGAAAATGATTTATTCAAAGCACTAAAATAACTTCATTGAAAAACATAATTAAAGAATGAACTACTGGCTTTAACAGAAAAAAAAAAGTTATAACAGTATTATAAGCCCAACTAACAAACTCTCCAGAGCTTAGCTCTCGAAATCTGACAAAAACTCGCATAAGACTCTTTTATATCCCATTGCTATACATAAGAACTATTATCTTGTTATGAAACTTAAAATAGTCTCGTAGCGTTTTTATTTTGAGAGTCAAACACTTTTCTCTCTTCAAAATACTCAAATATTATATCTAAATAAATTTCTCTTCTTGAAATAGGATTTTATAAACTTATAGTCTTATAATAATCCTTTTGTGAAACTTCAGCTCTAAACATATGTTCGAAGACTTCATGATCCCACAACAACACAATTATAAGAGTTTTAGTCATTCTATACTTATATGAAAACGCTTACAGGATCTGAGTATAAAACCTCCTATATCAAGAATATCGGGAGTTGAAATACCAAAAGCTTTGCAATAGGATACTAATGAGATCATTAATATTTGAAAATTATAAATAAAATAATTTAAATATGCATTATTTTAGAGACGCGTTGTTGTTTTTCGAGGTAAAAGCTCAAATTAGTAGATACACATTTTCAACCGCATATATATTTTGGTTCCCATGTGTGAAAAATAATAAATATAAAGTTTCGCCATTATAACGCATAGTAATATACAAAATAAATTCTCACACAAGCCTATCAGTTTTTTGACATGAGACGTACACACAAAAATAAAAAAGTAGTTTGTTGCTCTCTGAGAAAATAAGAAAGATAATATTATTCCAAGAGAAAGATACACAATTTTTTAAAGTTTACAAATACAAATACAAATATTGTTCTCTTTTGAGCGCATCTCATTAGTAGAGACGCATTCTCATAGCAAGACTAAGTTGAGGTGAGAGTCTCCCATAACTAGGCCATTTAACGCTTTTAACAGTATTTTAACAATCTAGTAGTAGTCTTCAAGATTACTTTTAGCTCCCTTACATTAGTCTAGTTAAACTCTTGGAGCATCTTATGAGAGCAAAAATGTTACTTGGGAAGTGTTGCCGTAGTGTTCTTTCTTATATTCATTTTCCATTTTATAATATTTTTTTTAAAGCGGCCCCTTCCATCTAGGGTGGGCCTTTATCTAAAAATTATGTTCATATAATGTATCAACAATTAAAAGAAAAATTATGCTCTTATCACAAAATGCACAATTTTTAGATTAAACCTCCCTACTACATAGAAAAATAAAACCCTTAACTCTTCCGATTGGTATATTTCGAAAACGGTTATTTTTATGAAAAAAAAAAGAATGTATGTTTTTTATAGGAAATTTTCTAAGATACAGATTAGTCCTTGATATTTTTTCTGTACAACAAACCATTCGGGAGTTATTCTTGAAAAAAATATTTTGGGGGTCGGCCTTTAAACCCCCATAAAATTGTTAGCGGTACTCATATCGATAGGGACTTTTGACAGTTTCTTAAGAACACCATGAGGAGGCTATATACCAAAATCCAGCTTCCCGGCGATTATTTTCTAATTTTTCTGTTTTTGTGGCTTTATTGACTGGGCTAATAATGGGTGAATGCATGGATGTTGGCTTCCAGTGCGTCAATCGAAGCGGGCTTGTCCCTATAGACATTAGCCTTGACATACCCCCACAAAAAATAATCTAATGGTGTCAAATCGCACGATCTAGGCGGCCAATTGACCGGCCCGAAACGTGAAATTAACTGTTCACCAAACTCGCCTCGCAATTGCGCCATTGTTTCGCGTGCTGTGTGGCATGTGGCACCGTCTTGTTGAAACCACATATCATGCAAGTCAAGAACTTCCATTTCGGGCAAAAAAAAGTTTGTTATCATCGCTCGGTAGCGTTCACCATTGACAGTAACGCTGCGATTCGCATCATCTTTGAAGAAATATGGCCCAATAATGCCGCCGGCCCATAAACCGCACCAAACAGTGGCTTTTTCGGGATGCATTGGTAGCTGTTGCAATGCTTCTGGCTGATCTTCACTCCAAATGCGGCAATTTTGCTTATTTACGTACCCATTCAACCAAAAATGAGCCTCATCGCTGAACACAATTTTTCGATAAAAAAGCGGATCCTCGGCTAGCTTTCCAAGAGCCCATTCACCAAAAATTCGGCGTTGTGGTAGGTCGGCTGGCTTTAGTTCTTGCACCAGCTGTATCTTAAAAGGCTTTACGCCCAAATCCTTCCGCAAAATTTTCCACGTAGTGCTGTAACAAAGGCCTAACTGCTGGGAACGGCGCCGAATCGACATTTCGCGGTCTTCTGTCACACTAGCTGATACGGCCGCAATATTTTCTTCACTACGCACAGTACGTAAACGTGTTGGTGGTTTAATGTCCAACAAAGTAAATTTGGTGCGAAATTTGGTCACAATCTTCCGAATAGACTGCTCAGAAGGTCGAGAATGCCGACCATAAAATGGAAGCAGCGCGCGATGAACATTTCGAACCGAGCACGAATTTTGATAGTAAAATTCAATAATTTGCAAGCGTTGTTCATTTGTAAGACGATCCATGGTTAAATTGCAAACCAAACTGAAGCTGTTTGACAGTGACACAAGGTACTAAACACACGTCAGCTGTCAAAACCAGTGTTGCCAAAACCAAACCAGCTAAAAAATCACCCGTTATATACATACATATATCGAAATTAATTGATTTTTGACACCAACCCAAAAATCTCAATTTATAAAAAAAAAAAAAATTAAATCGTTAAAAAAATAATTTTGTATATGTATGTATGTATGTACATATATATTATGTACATAAAATAATAAAAAAAATACCACCTCATTTTTTAATATTTATAAAGGCAGAGTTTAAAAAATTAATCTTGAAAAAAAATCATCTACACATTTTCGAATATCGAATTTTCAAAAAATATTTTTTTTTTATCCAAATTTGTTTAGAAATGCAAAATTTAATTTTTTTTAACTTTAAAATGCAACAAATTTTAATCAAAATCGTAGGAGCCGTTTTTAAAAAAAATGAGATTGTGGGAGGTACCGTTATTTTTGGTTATAGGAAAAAAATTTATTTAAAATCTTCTGGATAATGCCAAAAAACAGCTGGGTGCTCAATTTAATAAAAACGGACCGAGTCGTTTTCGAATGATTAAATTCTCAAAATTTTGAAACTTTTTTTATACATATATCCAAAAAAAAAAAAAAATTTTTGAAAATTTGGGTACAAAATATTTTTTAAATCAGAACCGTTTTTGAGAAAATCAAAAATATGGTTCTATGGGAGGTACCATTTATAACAATAGCTATTTCCGTAAATTTGTTTTTAAATAAATTTTTGTTTAAATAAAAAAGGTTGGCTTTTTTTAATAACTGATTTTTTTTTTATTAATCATGCATGTTTTTCGCAATTTGGTAAAAAAAATGGTACGGTAGGTACTTATCGTTATTTTTGGTACGGTTATTAACAATTTTTGTAAAAATTATTTTTACCTAACAATTTTAAATAAATACTATTCTTAACGGTGACATTCTTTTATTCAATTTTTTTTCTATAGGGAATCACCCGAAATCTTTAAACCTAAAGTGTTAAGTAAATTACTGCGGCGGCGGCGGCTATATAGGTCAAGCTAAATAGTGACAGAATTACGGGACCTTAATTTTTGTATCCTTCATCCCCAACCAACCATTTCTATTTTCTAAAACATCTTTTGAATGAAAAATCCAACATTGCAAGTAGTGCCGTAGCCAGGATTTTGGTTCGGGGATGGGGGCTTGCTTCCAAATTTTACGAGGAGTTCTTTAAACAAAAAACTATATACTGGTATATACCAATTTATTGATTTTTATTAGTTTTTAAATTGTATGTACTCAAACGAACATATACTTAAATTATTTTTTTATACACACATTTTTTTAAAGCAGACGACGTCTTGATTTTCTTTTTGACATGAGATCAATCACCTTATCTGGATCCACATTAATATCTGAATGAACAGATATCATAGCAAGTGAACTTAATCTTTCATTCCCCATAACGCTTCGGGACACTGTTTAATTCCTTTTCATAGTTGAAAAGGTTCTTTCAACACTAGCTGTGATCACTGGAAGCGTGGCCAAAACCGTAAGCAAGAAGTAGTTTATACCTCTAAAGTAAGTCTTCTCACATATATCAAGCAATTTTAAAACTTCCATAGAAGCATCAATCGACGATATTTTTTCGCTCCAGAGAATGTACTCAGCTTTCACAGCTGACAACCAAATTGCATTATCAAAGTAACATGTTAGCTTTTCCATTTCGTTGACTCACCCAACCGCAGAAAAACCTGGGAGAAGAGCTTGAAACGATGGTAGAACGTCTTCGTTGATCATGAATCTGTCCGTAAGATTTTGTATTAACGAATCTATTCAAGAAGTCAATACAGACACTCTAAAATAGGATTCAGTAGAAGAGGTTTCTGGATTGGAACGCGTGGTTTGTTTCAATGAAGTTCTTGGAGCTCTTAATTCAACTTCAAATAAGTCCTCGGCAAGTTTAGATGCGTATTGAAAAGCCTCTCTAAAAAAATCTTCGGCTTTTTCTCTGATGTTCTCAAGAGAATTCAGAATTTGTTTGGTGCGGTTTGCAGAAACGAAATCTAAGGATTTGTTCTGTAGGAAATTGATAAGGGCAGCGTTAAACTGAACAGCTTTTCGCATACAATGAGGCTTACTAGGAAATGACTTTTTTGGACCGCTACTGCCAAAAGTTTTGATGCCTTCGAAGACATCGCCCACGTTCTGCTCGTTATTTCTTTAAGACTTATTGAGATGCATTTGAAGAGCTCTACAAAGGAAATAATACTGTATATTAGAAAGTTTTAGTTTTTATTTTAGACTTTCGGGGGGGGGGGGGGCTTCAGCCCCTCAAGCCCCCCTCTGGCTACGTGCCTGATTGCAAGACGTTCTTAAATAAAAACTACAAAAATCAAAAGTCTGGTGGTACCTATTTATATGGACAAAAAACATTTTTATTTAATAAATCGTATTGGACACAATAATTTGCTATGTGAATTTTAAAACTTTAAAATATGTGTGAGATTGTTAGATTATCATGTTTAAATTTTTTTTTTCAACAACGTGCATTTGCTAAAATATATAAAATATAAAATATTAAGTTGATACAATTTCAATCTAGGTATTAAATATTTTATCCCCAACATCGTTCGACCAAAAAAACCAACACCGCAGTTACCAATCCAATGCCATAGACAGTCCAAGCAAACTTTAAGTGCTTAATATTCAAGGCAACCTGCGTCAACTCCTCAGCCTGACTGTATACATCCATTAGCCAACCTTCTTCAACAAATTTATACAAGAGATCGGCATCCCACTTTTGAGCTAAGCCTGTTTCCACAACGCTTATAATAAAATCATCCAAAATATCCTTAAATGGTGAATGTGGAGGTAGTAAATAACTTATGAAAAAGAAATTCAATACTTCTTTAGCTGTTCGAAATAAAGGTTTCATCTTAGTCGCTTGAAACTTTATTAAAAACTCTTTTCTGTCGTTAGCAATAACATAGGCAAAGCTTGTGTTTTTCATTGAAATAAGTTCAAAACCATAAGTTTTACGATCCACAATTACCATAAGATCCAAAAACTCCTTCGAATAAACTTCAGCTTCAATTAATATTTTTTTGTCATAATCTGTAGATAAAATTTTAACATTGTTGTCAATTAAATCCTGTACGGAATCGTATTGCTTGATTTGTATGAAAGCTGTCATGAAGGATGTGAAGCAGATTACGTAGATATTCCCAAGGAGGAAGGTAAAAAGAAAAATCTGAAAATGTAGGCGATAATCGGTTGTGATAGTTCTTTCCGGAGATAACATTAGCATCGCTGAAAATGTCTCACTTAAGCTATGCCAGTATTCTGGAGTTCTCTGAAGCCATTTGTTCAACAAGACTTTCATCAGGGAAACATAGATGAGAAATATGCCAAGGGCAAGCCATACCCATACACTAAATGGTCGAATGAAATACTCATGGGTATCGACAAAGCCATTTACTGGAACCATAATAACAATCTCCACAACCTTTAACGGATAACTCCAACCGCAAGAAAGCCTTGGCACGAAGGCATTCATGGTAATGTCGATTTCATTTGCAGCTGTTGCTTCAAATATATCCTCCAATCGTAGCGATTCGTTTGTTTTTGTGTCCAAAACTACCCTTGAAGTTGCATTGTGTTTTTGAAGAAAGTAAACAAATATTTTTGCGGCAGCTCCTGCAAATTCTACGACTCCCTCTGCATATATGTAGGGTAAAAGTCTTGGGATGTCCTGAATATAAGCTGTACGTATAGTTAAACCATTCATATCTTTTAAAGGGTCCGGAAGTGGTCCGATTTCGGAAATTTCTTGCAATTTAGTATCCGCATAAGGTAAATATGCATACGGGATATTATCATCGCCGCCTATTCCAACTATTCGTTTGAATTTGTTTTCAGCGAAAAATGCGAAATATTGCTCCAGGTTGATAAGACTGCCATCAGCAGAAACTATCAGATCCTTTCGAACATGAAGATTTTGAATTAATTCATCCAGTTGAAGGCTTGTTTCTTCAAGATCTTGTACTACAAAGATGGCATTGCTGCATTCGGTGTAAGTAATTTCAGGATCATTCAAAATCAAGACTGGAATTTCGGGATTTCCTCGCAGGAAAATACTCAGAAAATCTTCATTAAAACTTATAAAATAAACAGTTGCTTTATCACTTTCATTGTATACTCGTTTGATGAGTTTTATAAGACTGGCATTTTGGGAGTTAATTTGACTCACAAGTGAAAATGTAAGTAGCAAAATTGAAAGGACCAACTTTAATTCGTTTTTCATATAAATCGCTTATGTGTAAGTATCTCTGGGTACAATGAAATGCAAAAGTAAACTGTAGATTACTTTTTCGCATAGACTATGGCGAAGGTTTCGTTTAACATTTTCAGCAAACTATTTAAAGACTAGTGATTGTCACGATATACACAAGAGGAGCCAAGGGATTTTTTCAGATTATTATTTAATTCATTATATAAAAATATGGAACACCTGGACTTCGTGCGATTATTAAAAATTTGAAAATATATAGTTGGTATAGTACCTACTATATTATGGTCCGGGTGGAAAAAAAGTCTTTTATTTGACTGATATGTGTTTGAATTTTCACATTACTCATTCATTAATTTAAAAGTGTAGATACTTTAAAATTCAGGCGGCCAGTTATTAGCCAAACGGAGAAAATAAAAAATTAAACATCATGTGTACGTGTCGTAACATGACACGGAAATAGTTGAATTTTGGTCATGGCCGTCAGGGGAAAAAATCTTTTACACAAAGAGGCTAGTTATATCTAAGTACGGTTGCCCTATAACCTCTCGCGTGAATAAAAACATTATTACCAGACTAAAACAACGAGCCTCGGAAATTAACCACATTAATGAATAAATATATGAATGATTTATTAAGTGAGATTGTTCTATAGAGCTTGAGCAGCTTATAGAGCAGCTAGCCGATAGGTCCTGACCGAATATTATAAGCTTATATATCTTATTACTTTAACCGAGCTATTATTGTATATAAATATTTATAACGGGTGATTTTTTAGCTGGTTTGGTTTTGGCAACACTGGTTTTGACAGCTGACGTGTGTTTAGTACCTTGTGTCACTGTCAAACAGCTTCAGTTTGGTTTGCAATTTAACCATGGATCGTCTTACAAATGAACAACGCTTGCAAATTATTGAATTTTACTATCAAAATTCGTGCTCGGTTCGAAATGTTGTTTATCGAAAAATTGTGTTCAGCGATGAGGCTCATTTTTGGTTGAATGGGTACGTAAATAAGCAAAATTGCCGCATTTGGAGTGAAGATCAGCCAGAAGCATTGCAACAGCTACCAATGCATCCCGAAAAAGCCACTGTTTGGTGCGGTTTATGGGCCGGCGGCATTATTGGGCCATATTTCTTCAAAGATGATGCGAATCGCAGCGTTACTGTCAATGGTGAACGCTACCGAGCGATGATAACAAACTTTTTTTTGCCCGAAATGGAAGTTCTTGACTTGCATGATATGTGGTTTCAACAAGACGGTGCCACATGCCACACAGCACGCGAAACAATGGCGCAATTGCGAGGCGAGTTTGGTGAATAGTTAATTTCACGTTTCGGGCCGGTCAATTGGCCGCCTAGATCGTGCGATTTGACACCATTAGATTATTTTTTGTGGGGGTATGTCAAGGCTAATGTCTATAGGGACAAGCCCGCTTCGATTGACGCACTGGAAGCCAACATCCATGCATTCATTCGTGAGATACCGGCCGATATGTGTGAAAGAGTATGCCAAAATTGGACTCAGCGGATGGGCTACCTGAGACGCAGCCGCGGTCAACATTTGCATGAAATTATCTTTAAACATTAAATTACAAGGTTCAAACTATCGATTCAAATAAATATTTCATTCATTTTTTCGAATTTTTTGTGTTTTTTTTTTTTAAAAAGTTCGAAACCTCTTAAAAAATCACCCATTATATACATATTTGGTTTGTCGGAAATGGCTCTAACGACTTTGATAAAATTTTGATATTTTGTTCTTATGAACGAACAAAAAAAAGTAAATTGGTTTTAGTTAAATCCGCCCACTGCCACGTACACTTTTTTATTGTGTTTTTTAGAGGAAACTGCTCTATTTCTCAGAAATGACTCAAATGATTTAAAACAAATTTAAAAAATATTAAGTTTGGTAAGATCCGCATAATGCCACGGCCCATTTTATCATTTTTTTAATTTCCTCTGAAACGCCTCTAATGATTTTGATGAAATTTTATATTATGACATAATTATTTAACTTTAAATAAAATGCACGACTGGGTCTCAAGAACATGCTCTTATCAATTGATTTAAAGGACTATTTAGCACCATAGTTTGACCTACTAAAAATTTGGCACAACGGTTGCCGTAATCTTAAGCTTGTGTGGCTAAAGTTAAAATTCGGTCTGCAAAGAACTGACGAAGATGAAATTTTTCCATTTAATAAACCAGTAATGAAAAAGAATTGGATATTATGTACATATTTTCGATGGTTTTCAAGTGATGAAGATTTATCAAAACCAACCTATGAATATACAAGGGAAGTGCTGATTCCTAGGACCAAGGAAGAAAACGGTGACAGAATCGCAAAAACCTTCGCTGAACTGATTCAAGCCTTAATTTGTGAATAGAGTAGTGAGGTGCCCAGACCATACAGCCGTACTCAAGAATGGGCCGCACAAACGAAATTAACAGAAGCTTGAGAAAATAGGGATCTTTAAAGACGATAGATACATTTTTGTTCCCAATAATATGGTAGATCGTTCCGATACTAGTTTACACAAAAATTTTAATCAAAATCCTACGAGCCGTTTTTGAGAAAAATGAGATTTTCTATTCCGGTTTTTAAAAATTTATATGGAAGATACCGCTACTTTTGGTTATAAGAAAAAATTTTATATAAAATCTCCTACCTAGATAATTTCAAAAAACTGCTGGGTGCTAAGTTTAATTAAAATCGACCAAGTCGTTTTCAAATTATTAAGTTCTCAAAATAATTGGAATTTTTTTTTTTAGTCAAAAAAAAAAATTTTTGAAAATTTTGTTACACAATATTTTTAAAATTATTGTAAACATTCTTTATAAAAAAATTGATCAAAATCAGTTGAATAGTTTTTGAGAAAATCGAAAATCAAAAAAATGGTTCTTTGGGAGGTACCATTTATAACCATTTTTTAGAAATGGTAGCCTTTTTGTAAAAAAATTACTGAATTCTTTTTTTAAGTTGTGGGCAAGTTTTTAAGAAGGAGAATATTTTAATTTTTTGCTAAAAAAAAAATTGTACAACAGGTACCGTTATTTTTGGTCCTTAAACAATTTTAAAAAAAATATATTTATATATTTTTTATAGGAAAAATGTTATTAAAACTTTTCGAAAGATTTTACATAAAAAAAACTGATCAAAATTTATTTAATTATTTTTTGAGAAAACCGAAAATCAAAAGTATCGTTCTAGAGGGACGGGGAGGGGGATTTCCATTCATTAATAACAATTTTTCGGATTGTTTTGAACAAAAAGGTAGACTTTTTAAATTAACAGTATTTTATTTTTTTTTTCAAGTGTGTAGAGCCATTTTTGTTAAAAATTAGAAGTATCTTAAAAGGCTAAAAAATTTTATACCGTGCTAGAATTGTTTGATCAAAAAAAAAATAATTAATTAAAAAATATGAAATCAAAATCATTAGAGCTGTTTTTGAATGACATGTCAAAAAAAAAAACTTTCTTTTGCTTCTTCATCATCGTCAATTCTTTAGTTTTTATTAAAGTCTCCAATTTTTTGACACGAAATCAAACATATCAAATCAAATTAAGGCCTTGTAAGATTCACTGTGAATTTATGTGAATTTTAAATGCAACCAATAAATCGGAATTCATTAAATCCATGTCACTACAAAAAATGCAATAAATCGACTAGATTTAAATTGTCTTAATTTTGGGAAGTGTCAAATTTCTTTAAAATGGAAAATAAAAACCAAAATAACTAAGTTAAGCGATAAAAACAGCTTAAATTATTATTATAAATCTTCCATTTTTTTTTAAATATTTTTATATTATTAACAATTCTGGGAGCGTACAAAATTCTTAAAAAACATGAAAAAGAAGTAAATAGTACCTACATGACGTTAAATTTTCATCGGGATTTAAGTAGATCCTTAAACTCGCCTCGGGAGACCAGTTTAAATCAAACTAGGTGTATCGTCATTGGATTGATAAAACTGTATTAAATTATGGATTTAACGAATGAATAATATTGAATTGAATTTAAGTATTGGATTTAAATTAATTTTAATCTGGGTTTAAATTAATTTTAATATGGGTTTAAATTAATTTTAATCTGGATTTAAATTATTTTTAATCTTGATTTAAATTTTAATCTGGATTAATCAAGTGAATAAAATGGGCGTTATATTTGAAGAATTTTTTTTACACTGTTTGAGGAACTCTGTACTTCTTCTGCATCTATGATTTTAAGATTTCAAAGGATTACCAAAACTTACAAATTTTATTTAAAAAAAAAATATTCGAAAACACAAGTTTCTCCAAATGAACAAAAATTACCTAAATATAACGGTTATTCTTTATCTTATCGAAATATCAATTCCTATAAAACCACCCACTTAATTTTCACATCAATTTGCTAATTCAACTTAAAATATCTTTCCATTAATACAACCATATATACTATCATTATCAGTTGCTGTGCTATTAATGCCTTGTCAATAATAAATGCCATTCCCACCTCCTCCTTTCTACTCTAATTAATGACCACTTATTATTCATTTTGTTCCGTTAACAATATATTTTTTATTATTTTTTTTTAATTCAAAACACGCCTCTTCCTGTCAAAATCTCTTGGAAAATATGCCCATTAAATTCCTCTTAGACCAGAAACCATTAACAGGCAGATCCAAGAAGCCTCAGTTCCACTGAGAATTATAACAGAATTTCCAACACAAATAAAAAAAAAAAAAAAAACCTCTCAATTTAATAACAAATTTACGCAAATATATTTAAATTTTGGTTTAATTTTATTTTTTTTTTTACTCTCCTTCAACATCATCCCCATCCCCATCATGGTCTGTGATGACAACTTTCCTTTCCTTTTTTTTTTGTTGAAGGTTTGAGATAAGGTGGGGGTGAGCTTGCTCCAGTTCCAGTCTCATATTTTTAAAATTATTTTTTTTTTTATTCTGAAAAATGTTTTGTGTCCTTTTTAAATCGTCCTGCATAAATTTGTGATGGAAAATAAAAATGAAATACTACCATTCCATTCTATGATGGGGCCGCCCTAACTCCTGCATCGCTGCCGCATCGGTTTTCGACGAAGGCAGCGTTAGATTGAAATGTATATCATAAATTTTGATTTTTTTTTTTTTTTGTTGCTCCCCACTGTTTGTAAAATTATTAAATATTTATTATTTTTTTTTATTTTAAACTACAGATGGAGTGTCCTGAGTCTGTTTAATGTCAACCACTGAGAGTGTGAAAGGCAAAATGATATTATTTGAATAAAATTTTTGTTACATTTATGTTTTTGTTTATGTGTGTTGGTTCCAGCAACTCTCATTTTCAC
The DNA here is from genome assembly GCA_951394125.1 of Epistrophe eligans. Lineage (NCBI taxonomy): Eukaryota > Metazoa > Arthropoda > Insecta > Diptera > Syrphidae > Epistrophe > Epistrophe eligans. Next base: position 37,168,695 of record OX596029.1, read on the forward strand.
GCCCATTCATGGAAGTAATTTCCTTGTTTATGTAACTGTAAATAACGCAGGTGAACTCAGCCATCATGGTGGGAGAGATGGTTGAATTCTTGATGATTTAGTGATGGAAATTTGTGCGAAGTAATTATTTTGATGGTTTACCCCAATCCCAACCTGTCCAGCAAAATGGAAAAACGTTTTATTAATCATTTTTGTAATTCTTTTTTCTTTTCATAAAAGTTGACATTCATTTGAATTGATAACGTTTTTTTTTTTTTTTGTGGATATCCAGGGACGAAGTTAAAATTAAATCTGTCTTTATGAGTCAGCTTATTCTAATAAAACAAAGCCGTAGCTAGGAAAATATATCGAAGGGGTTAAATGAAAGTGAAGTTAATCAATAAACATTTTTATTAGCCGTGTTTTGGTGAAAGTGTATAGCAACTCAGCAAAATTTTTACACGCAAACAAAAACAAATCATTTGTTTATTTTGTGTACAAACAATAACAAAATATTTGTAATCACTTTTATTTGTTATTGTTAACGTGTAAACATTTTGCTGAGCTGGCTATTTACTTTTTTGAAAAACACGACTATTATATATTTTGAATGAAGAGTTGGCATAGACATTTGGATTCAAAAAGTAATGAGATGGTTTAAGCGTAAGGCTTTGGTGAGTAGGCATTTTACCGCAGTTTTTTGCAGCACAAAACCTTATCGAATTGACAGGAGCGTATAGCATTCTAAAAACTAACCATTCACACGACGCTTATTTGAACCTTGTTTCTTGGTTTATAAGTTTTGATTTAAGACAAAGCTTCTCTGTGTTGTCGCCGCTTTGGTCACAATCAGTGGTACCCCTTAAAAAAAAAAAAAATCACAGCTACGGGTATGAATCTGTTCAAATCACATAACTATTTCACATTTGTTCGTATTATTAATTTATTTTAACATAATTGTATAATTCTTCCAAATAAAATTTAGGGGAAATAGGACTCCTACTAAGATACCTCCCGGTGGATACGGCCTTGTCCTTATAACAATTTTAAATCCCACCTCGGCATAGTCTGTGACACATCCGCCCATTAAAAGGACATTCGCACTTTGGAATTCATAAATCAAGAACGAATCTCAGGGGGGAAGAGAAACATTGGAGTCAATGGGGGAAGGAGAAGAAAAACAAAAAAAAAAAAAAAAACTGTCCCTGGGGACAGAGCATTCTCAGTTTTTTTTTTTTTTTATTTGAAAGAAAAATGAAATCGATCATATAGAACACGCACCCATGTTTCGTATCCTGTCAAAGTCTAATAAATTGATTGACGTTATTGTGCAATGTGCGTGGAGGAGCTTTGTATATGGAGCGTCTGGAATATATGTACATACATATACATATATGGTGGGCGATATGGCGCTTCACCTTAACATTAAATATATATATATAGACGACTGCGACGAGCGACGACGCCATGGTACTACCATCTACCATGCAAAGGCAAAAGACTTTTTGGCTAAAAAAAAGTTTTATTTTCTTCCTTCCCCACACCCCCCATCCCCTTATATCGTTTGTTTGTTTGTTTATGTATTTATTTTTTTGTCAAAAAGAAAATTAAATGATAAACGATGTGTGGGTAGCAGAGTGATAATGATGACGTGGCAATGAATCATGATCCAAATGTGGATAAGGAGACACCTTTTTTATGATGATGATGATGATGATGATGATGATGACGATGGTGATGACTCGCGTGTACCGATTTTGGATCAATATTTATTCAGTCAGGATAAAATATTAAATTAAAAGATTATAAACAAAAAATAACAAAACCATAAATAACAGTTCATATAAAATTGAAAGACAGGTGTGGCCTTACAAAAAAAAAAATAGGCAGTGATATATGGCTCATCCTGATAAAGAGGGTGGAAAATACTTGGAGGTGGTGTAAGGTGGATGATATATATTTGTACAATTTTGTTGTTTTATTTAATGCGTACGAATTATTTTCAAATTGAATTTGAAAGAATTTATTTAAGATTAAATTGAAACAATTTTCTGATCATGATCAATTTTGTATGTAAAAATATTTTTACGTTAAATTATAATTGCGATAGAAAAAATATAAGGCAGTAAATTAAGTTTTCAAAAAATACTTTTAAAATACTCAAACTTCGAAAAAATACATTTTTTCAATTTTTTTAAACTTGTAATATAATCTATAAAAGGTTTAAAATAAAATGCACTACTGGGTCACACGTGAGTTATACCAACATGAACAATATAGCATTGTGTTGCACATATGCAACCACGAAACTTAATGTTTAAACTGAAAGATTGTTAAAAATCAATAGGTACACATAATTAGAAATAAATTGATTCTTTTATAAGAAATCTTTATTTAAAAAAAAAAAAAATTAAATTCGTTATTAGTGTTTTTTTTTAAAGGTAATAATTTACCTTTATTAATAAATTTTTTTATAAAATTGTATTATATAAACAATTTAAAAAAAAAATTAAGGAAAAGTACGCCAGTTTTTTATATTTAGGTACTATCGGAGTTAAGTTTTTGGAAAATTTTTATATACTGTAACAATAAGAACAACTAACCGTCCTTATTATTATTTAAATTTCATTTATTTAGTTTCAATTAATTTTTCATTATTATTTTATTTCATTCATCCATTTTTTATTTAAATTAATCAATTGCAAAAACTTTAAAAACACACCTTAAATATTACTTCCAAACTAAATTGATTTCTAAATTTCATGAACAAAAATAATCATAATCAATTAACATATGTAAATAACTAAAAATTTAAATTAATTTTAATTTCTAACAAATGTAATTTTTTATAAAAAGCTGAAAGCAGTGCAGGATCAATTGAAATCACTTCTAGTTGTGATAGCTTTGGAAGACACTTCTGTTTTTTGTCTCCCCAAGTGTTCACAAAAATAACACTTTTTTGTTCCCGGTTTTTTCTCAGCTGCTTAAATTTAAGATATTGATATTGTGTTTCTTAAATTAATAAAATATAAAAATTTTGACTTAATAAATAATAAATCATTTTTATAAAAAATAAACAAAAAGTCCGTTCTGTTGCACTTTCCTCTTTGGGAAAATAAAAGAAGGAAGGGGCAGAAGTTTGATCAAAATCTCGACTTCGCCTTTTTTTACGAATCCATATTTTTCACTGTATAGTACTTATAAGGTAGGTGAACCAAATAAGGCCCAATTCACAGAAAACACCAAAACGAACAAAAAACGATAATTTTTTTGCTCTATATACGTGGACCCTTTCTATAGAAACTTATACAAAGCAAAGCAAAAACATTCAGCTGCGCTGAGCGATTCGTGTCGGAACCTGCACTCAAAACAATTTCGTTGAGGGGTATGGACAGACGCACGTTTCGTTTTATAAAAAGTGTCATTTAAATTATGATTTTTTCAGAAAATTGAGCCGAGTATGTATTTTTTTTTTTTTTCATTTTTCCAATAAAATACACTAAATTTGAATTACATATCAATTAAATTGTTTATTGTCTACAATTTTACAAACAAAAGCCTTTCATAGTCCTAATAACTGGCCCATGAAAAAATGGGTTGGGCCTTATTAGGTACATAAATGAATTATGTTCTTCTAATTTTTTGTTGGTTTACAGGCAAAATGTCACTTTTACGGAAAAAATGGCAAATTGGAGGGAAGCCGACATGGAAAATGCCTTGAAGTCTGTGGAACATGGCTTGATGTCACAGCATGAAGTTTCCAGGTGCTTCCAAATTCCAAGAAGAACACTCAGGAATTTCATCAAGATTAGTTCAAGTACCTACATATAAAAGAATCAGAACAAACTGTTGGACCAGCTGCAATGCTACAAGCTGTGGAGCGGATGGAGGCAGAGGAACGTAACCAAGCCGAAAAGTATCAATTTCAAAAAATTTTGCCAACTCCTAAGCTAAATGTGAACAAAACCTCTGCAAAAGAATGGTCAGCAAGTTACAACATCAAGTAACATCAAAAACTGTGAGAAACCAAAATCGTGGAGCTGGAGCTTGGTATTGAGGCAACGTGATATTTTACCCAAGAAGGGTGTTAAAGTTTTACGTTTTTCATTCAAAACGACACTGTGCTGTTTTTTACTTTTTTATTAAATAAATAAAAAATATATATTTTTTTAAAAAGATAGGTATTGTCTTTTTAATATATTTTTACTTAAATACGCTTTATTTCAGCCAGATATTTTGCAAAACTCTTAGGAAAAAATGAATGGGCTTGATTAAGAACCTGTTTTTAGTTGACTTTTTTTTGAAGAAAAAAAAAATGGTTTCAAGATTTACTTATTAAAATTTTGGGTAAATGGTATAAAAACAAAAAATGGTATCTGATTTTTTTTTTGTGTTTGAGAATGTAATTCGGGGATTACTTTAGCGCTAGATATTTTATAAAATTTAGCTTCATTTAAGTACCTATGTATATTAGGTATGGTTTGAATTTAAAAAATATTTCAGGGTTAAGATAAAAAAAAAGTTTTAAAAAATGATTGTCTTGGTAGAAAGGTTATATTTAGAGGATAGATTTCAAGGATCATTTAAAGGCCAGACATTTTTTTTTAAACTTTGCTATTTATGGAGTGAAAACAAAATGAGTGAAAACAAAAATTATAAATTTTTAAGAATGGATAAATAATTGTCTATATAGTTATTTCGGGAGTTCTCTTAACTCACCAAGCCAAAATCGGTAGTTACTGGACTAATAAAAAGGTTTTTTTTTTTAAATATGTAATATAAATTCATCTAAATTTAAAAAAAAATTGAGAAATTAAGTTTACAAAATGTCCCTTCTATTAAAAAAAAAAAAATTAAAAGTCTGTCAAAACACAAAAGCCAGGCTATCATTTTCTTTCACTTTTAACTTGAAATTACTATGGGCAAATAAATTCTTATAATAAATACTTGTAAATAAAAATATAATTGTTATTTTTTGTATGTAGAAACCTTGTTGAGATGGCCATTAACTTTTTCCAAAAATCTTAACTGAAAATTTTTTAAAACAATGTTTATAATAATATTTTGACCTGACAAACTCGAACATGACAAGAACAGAATACATACATATAGGTAAATGCATATACAAAGGCGTATATGTACGTCATATAGTTTAATATTTTTGTATATTTTAATTTTTTTTTGTATAAAAGAGTGCATTAAAAAATATTATATTAGTAAATTAAAATTTAAATAGTGAAAAAAAATCAGAATTGATAGATTAAAAGTAATATAGTGGACAAAAATTAAACAAAGCAAAAATATATATAGTGTGTTTTGCATAAGATGCGAAAAAAGGCCACAGCATATAGGTTAGATTGAAGCAAGAAAAAACAAAATATAGGAGGGGAGTCTGCGTCAATTTTATAAAAAATCGACTTGAATTAGAAAAAATAAAAATATTAAAGAACAACGGCAACACTTACAACGCCATGTTATACTTTTTTAAAGCTATAATCTGTCCATGATTTCTGTTTTTAAATTAAATTATTTTATTGGTTAGTTTAGGAAAAAATAAATTTCAAACTCAAAATTAAAAAAAAAAAAATGGTCCGACTTCTTCAAATCAAATCTCTCTAGTAACTTTATACAGGTGAATTTTTGCGATTACCTATGTTAGTAATTCAATTTAAAGTTGAAAGAGTGTGCTTGAAGTTGTGTTTGAAAAAAATGTTGAATTAAAAAGTTTATTAAAAAAAAAAATAAACAATAATAAACAAATATATCAAGCTAAACAAAAAAACACACGATTTTTTACGCACCACTCCCTCCCCGCCACAGTTTTTAGATTAAAAACTTTAAAAAAAAATAATATTTTTTTACCATACACATTTTTCAGCTTTGACTAGCTCTAATCATTTGTTAATTCATTAAACTTAAGAGTTTTGAATTATTGATCCACACCCGATAAATGATTACTGCCACTACTTTTGCATAAACGGGCTACTATGCGGCGGATGCCATTTGTCACCCATTTGAACACAAAGTGGAAGTGTTTTGTACCAAAATTGAAGCGAATCCCATAACTGCTCTTAGATTCCAGCTTAATTAATAAACAAACGCACTGACATTATAAAATATACATATTTCTCATTTTTAAATTTCCATCGAGATATGTATATTTCATTGTTTGTAAATCTCGTCCCCTCATGATGATGAGACACCAACTCAAAAAAAAAAAAGCATCTCTGTTGTAATTGATTCTCAAATAAAATCATTCAATTAATTTTATGTCAACAGAATGAAATTTCTGATATATCGATTCCATTAAAGAATCTCAACAAAAATTCCCAGAAAACAAATTTGCACTCTCTAAACGATCCGAAGCACTTAGCTTTTAGTTCGTTCATCCGCCCTTTTCTATATCAACAAAAAAATACTAATACTAATCAACCCCTATCCAAAAAAAAAAAATACAGACACAAAATCCGAACCGAACAACCATCATCGACATCATTGTGTGGGTTGGCATTTTGCTCGCCTGATGTGCAAGTGACATTCAGCCCTAATTGTTTTGTTAAAGTTGGCCAAAATGACAAACGAAGAATATAACCTGGCCCTCCTCTTCCTCCTTCTCCTATAACCACTTCACAAGAATTGTAAATTGATCAAGTGCAGACGACCTCCATTCCAGAGCAATAAGTAGTTCATGGACCATCAACTTCCGTGAATATAAATCCTCTGCCAAAGAGTCCCTCTCTCTCTATCTCTCACCGGGGGGGGGTGCAGAATAAAGTGGAAAGTAATTTCCTTAAATGCTTTTCGTGGCAACACTACTCGCCTTGCCTCCTGCTGCAGTAGCTATACGTAACGAAGGTAGTGGCTTTTTTATATCAACCCCTCAGTTCCTCAGTCCATTCACAACTTATACACACATGGCGGTCTCTAAAAGTCTTAAAAACTAAAAATTCGCCGCAATAAATTGTCCAAGGGGTGGAAGTGGAAGTGGAATAGGGATGATATAGGTATAGTGCCTGGTTCACTGTTCTCAAGCCAGGGTAGAGTTAGCATAACACTAGGGTAAAATATAAACATTTGCAATCCCGTGGTTAAAGAAACAGGCAACAGGAGCAGTAAGAGAAGAAGTTAAGGACCGCGCTGATGCTGAGGTAAAGTGGTTTTCCTGCGAACAGAACTAACATCATTGAGAGGGTGGCGATGGGCTGTTATATGCTACATAGAGCCATCCCGGATGAGTCAGTAACTGGGATATAAAGTATCTCTGTTGGCGTTAGATACTTCATTCGTGTGTGCACTTGGCACTTGGTTGATTTATTTTTTGGGTATTTTTATATTTAAGTACAAAAATATAACCGGTACTTGAGTTTGACATGTGGGCGTTCGCGTTGTTGTTTGAAATGAAATGATGATTAAGAGCTGCTGCTTAGTGCAGAAAATAGAAAATAGAAGAAGATTAAATTTTTGTAGGGTACCTTACCTACCAAGAATGTGAAAAGAATAACTTTTTGCTCATTTACATGATATGGGTTTAACCAGCTTCAAAAGTGTGTACGACTATATTATATATATTGTCAAGCCAGGGAATACAAATTATGAACAGTCTTGTTCCACTTTAGAGTTTGTTATTTTAAATGAATGTTTCTTTTTCTGTCTTGAGCAATATGATTTGTTTTTTTTAACATTAGAAATGTTTAAACGGAGGCATACAATATAAAAAAATCAAAAAAATATGAAACGCCTAGTAGACAAAGGGGGCGAAACGTGAGGGGAATAAACAAAATCAACAAAATAAAAAAAATAAACAAACTAAACAAAATAAACAAAATTATTTCATTCATGCTTTGTTGTTACTAGTTTGAGGAAACAGAAAACGAAGAAGATGATAAAACGGACAGAAAAAAAGGAGAAATGTTTGTAGGAAAAAAATGGGTATGTTTTTGATGATGATTTTTGCGAGATCCGAAAAATATCCGATTTGCGTTTACTTAAATGCTTATATCTTTTGATCCAATTATCCGATTTTCATTATTAAGGTATATAATTAAAGGAAAAATGAATGGCGTGTTAGAGCCAAAAATTTTCAAAATCATTCAAAATTTTATACTAAAAACATGAAAATAAATATCTGACAAATAATTTAATTTAACGAGGAAGTTGATTAAAAAAAAAAGCATTAAAATACTTTCAACCACCAATTGGCGAGAGGAATATAGTATTCTAAAGCCGGCGGCGGCGGAGTTTTTGCAATAAAAAACCACAATCGTGGCAAATTTGCTTCGCGTCGGAAAAAAAACGCTAAATGCTCATATGTACCTACGTAAATTTGCAGTCGGTATAATAATTGTAAAGATACATTGTGTTTGGTTTGGCTTGCTTATAACTTCGGTTCTAATAATCCGTTAAGGTCTTAAAATTTAGCTAGAATATCGGACTACATTTTTTGTATTATATCATTGCACAGTCACATAAAACTATATATGAAAAACCTTATTAAATTGCGTATTTAATAGAAACAAAAATTTAATACAAAATAATAATTTTTTAAACCACATGTATTTGACCCTTTTTAGGAAAGTTATGATGTTGGTACCTATGTTCAGAAAAGTTGCTCAACATTTAAATTTGACATTCAATGTACATACATAAATACATAAATGCTTTTTTTCATTTCTAATGTTCCTCAACTATGCTGGAATGGCAAATCGGGTAAATTTTTTACCGAAGTTTGTAGGAACAAGAAAAACATATTTTCTATTTGAAGCTGCGAGCATTTTAAGATTCCGGCCAAAGAAAGTGAGGAATGAAGAAAAAAAGTCAAATCTTTTTGGGAAGAAGCTAAAGATATACACATAGCTTTTAGTAGCATGGATAAAGCTATTGAGTTCTAGTTAAAGATTTGTTCTATGCGACTAAAAAAAAAATACGTTAGAAAATTCTAACTTAATAAACTTCATGTTTCTATTTGTTCATTCACATGCTTTGACTGAGGTATAATATAATGGTTCATTCATTTCGTGGTTTCAAGTTGGTAGCACTAGCATTTGACACCTGTCAAACTCAGCTGTTATTTGAAGTGTCATAAAATTAGTTGGTAATGGATCGCTTAGCAATCGAACAACGCGTTAAAATTATTAAAACTTAACGTCTGTAAAGTTGGCATAACACTTTTCACCTAGCTTAACGGGACCTTAAAAGGAATTTGCAATTTTTTTGCATTTCTATTCCGGATTTTGCAGTTCACCACATATGTAGTGGGTGTTACCTCCTGTACTACTAACTTCACTGTGAAGTTAGCAGTACATGGTGTTTTTTCGACAACCAGACATGCTATCAATTTGAAGTAGATATCCAAATTTGTAGTTCTTTTTGCAGTTCCAGGAAAAAAAATAGAAAAAAGTCATCAATTAAAAAAAATAATTTTTTTTTAAATTTAAAATTAATAAAAAATGATGACTTAAATTTTTTTTAAATTTTTTTTTCTAGAACTGTTACACCACTATTTGGTGAACTGCAAAATCCGGAATAGAAATGCAAAAAAAAATGCAAAAAAACTGCAAATTCCTGTTAAGGTCCTGTTAGGCTATAGGTGAAAAGTGTTATGCCAACTTCACAGACGTCATTTTCTTAGAGATTTAGTACTTTTCAATTTCATTTGTTAAAAGTTGTAGTAAAATGCTCTTACAGGTTTAAAACTACTATACAAAAAAAATTAAAAAATTATTTTCAATGAGTAATAATTTTAGCAATTTTTTTTTTTTTTTTTGAAATCAACAGTGGCAGAGAATCACCCAATAGGCACATACTTTGGGTAAACACAATTATTAAGAATTTTCAAAGGAAAGTGAAAATTACCTCATATACTAATTTATTAATATCTTTGAAGAAAAGCGATAGAATTTATGCCTGCCTTGAATGTACCTTAAAAAAAAATCAGAAAAAAAATAATTTTTTTTTTTATTAAAATTGTCTGTAAAGGTCTCATGTTTAAATTCCATTTTTTCCAAAAGAAATCATCAGTTTGGTCAGATTCAATTTCTATGGGCCCACCACATCGTCCTATTTTTTTAACTAAAAATATTCAATTTACTTATTCAAAATTGTATATATAAATTCTCGTTCCCCCAATATATTTAATCAAATGCAAACAATTTTATGTTCATTGTTCGTTCTTATATTTTCAACATCAAAGGACCTCTGTCTCTCAATGCTGTTGCTTTAAATTTTCACTGTTTACATTTTATCTGCAATTGAAATGAATATACAAAAAATAAAACAAAGAAAAACAAAAAACTGAAAATATTTTGACGCCCCCCTGCGTGGAGAGGAGTGTTCTAAAGTCTCAAGTGATATTTCATTTCATTTTTCATTTCAAAAAAATAGTGTTGACGATGAAGACAAGACGACGACGACGATGATATGATAGGGAAAGAACACCACCAACAGAGGAGGTTCAAGTCCTTTTATTTTAAGGAAAAAAAAAAAAAACAAAAGTCTAAATGGTCATTGTCCCTCGAAATGAATTCAAAAATATTCATTTTCAACATCAGCAACATATAAAATCTTTGTTTGTATAGAAAATAAAAATTATAATAATTTACATTTTCGGTCTTAAGAGAGTTTTGAGTCTCAAAAAAAAAAAGAAGTATTTTCTTTAACGAGATTCCCATGTTTTCCATCTCTTAAGGCGATATTACACGTGTAAGGCGGGAACGCACCTAAGGGCAGGGGAAACATTTAATATAAATGTATATGTAGTGTACCTATAGGTATATAGACTTTGAAAAAGGATACGTGATGGCACGCTATATAGCCTCATTGAAATTACTGCACAAATACCTATACCATTCGCCTGTTTTATTATATCACATCGGTGGTGGTGGCGCTCAATGTTCCCAAAGAAAAACAAGTCGTTCCGCTAAAATATACCCTCGACTTTAAGACTCTCTCTCTCTTATCACGATTCTCCGATCAAAGGTATGTTTGTTAGGTATACGAGGAAAATATTGAAACACCCGAAAACACTCACATCTCACACTTTGGTAATTAATTCCGATTGCGTAGCGCCGATAGCCGGAACGGCAGATGTTTACCAGAATTCTTTGCTTTCCTCCACATCCGAACATCACCCAATGATGCCGAATAATGGAGTTCGAGTTCCCGATGAAGGAGGAATGATGGCCCTTGTGCGAGCGAGGTATATGCTGGTGGCAGGCTGGGTGACATTAATTAACATCGCATAGATATGTATGTACCTATGTACCTCTAATATCGATTGAGTTGGGATATGGAAGCAATTTTCCAAAAATGTCATTATTCCGGAAAAGTATCAAATTTCATAGTTCGAGACATTGTCGTTCGCCCCAAATAACGATGGTCCCAAAATTCCTATATCTATATATATATGGACTCTCGGGGAAAATGTCACATTTCACTTGTTAACAAAACGACGAGTAAGTAAGTAGTTTGTAACCAAAAACTGGAAAGGATTTCCTGCTCGATTGAGATCTCTGGAGATTTGGCTTTGGCTTTAGAATGTATATAAATGTCTATGTATGGTGTATGCGGTATAGCGTTATCTGTGAAGGAATGTCCTTTTTCAAAACATTTGACGCTTTTAATTAGCTCGAGCTCAAGCAGATGATATAATTAATGAGTCAATATGTTACACATGCAGATACATGCTGTAGATGTTGCCATATTGAGTTTCAGAAGGCCAATTTGATTAAGGATCCGGATATATGTATGTATGTATGTATAATATAGCCACCTGCGTAAGGCGAATAATATTATATTGTGGATATCATTTTACAACAAAATTGGGTCGATTTAATTACAAGGAAACAAGTTTGATAGAGACTGTGTGGAGTAAAGAGTAACTTATGGTTATAAGATTTTAAATTCCTATACAATTATATTTAACTTTAAAATTGACATCTAACCAAAACTTCTAATTTTAAAACTAAGATAAAACTATGGAAACTGAAAAATATTCCTGGACTATATCCAGAGGATCTATCAAAGAGCACGGCAGTTTCTAAGCAAGTTCTGACACTACTGGAGTTGGGCAATTTAGTTCAAATCACGCTACTGAACTAGTTCGTTCAATTTAGTTCAAAATAGTATAATTTACAAAGAATTTAAAAGAAATTAAGCTGTGCATCAAATTAGAACTCTATTCATCTAAAATAAATATAAAAAGAGAGTATTGAGCTGGACCCCGTTTAGATTCTGACTTTTAACTACGCCCGCCATGACGATGGGTTCGTGGGTGAGATTTTTGGAGGTTGCAAAGCTCTTCACCCACAAAATCATCGTCATGGCGTAGCGTAAAAATCACATTTTTCGCGTTCAGAAAAATGTGATCTCTGAGATTTTTCTCACTTAAAAGGTGAGCCAGCGAATCCACAATTTTTTTTTCCTCAGAGTTTTGACAGTAAAACTGAGAAATTTTGCTGAGAAATCCTGCTGTCATTGCTATAAGATCTTATTTTCCTGAACACGCCTAATCTAAACAGGATTGGGTGAGTGTGAGCAGTTCCGTCATGTCATTGTTTTGTCACAATGGATAACAACAACACAAACCCATTCAGATAGCTTTGGATTGATCCCCGAACGCGACCATTATATACAAGAAAGAATGTAAAATTGAAACTAATTCATCCTCGCTCCTCGAGAACTAAATGAACAAGTGAACTAAGTATGTGGAACTAAGTTCACTATAATTCAGTTAAATGAAATAGTTCATTGAACTAGTTCGTTGGCGAACTACATAAGCATAGGCACTACACCCTTTAAAGTCAGGCGAATTTCGACCCTCTGTAACTTTATTACCAAAAAGAGGATGGATGTGACCCACACAAGTAACTTCCCATTGGTGCCCTTGAAATCTGGACACCTGATGTTATTTTGTAAAGAAATTTCTAATTTAAAATCTTGAAAGACTTCATCAGGTGTTCAAATATGCGATCAAGTGACAACCAAAGTTGGGACATATTATAAATTTTTGACAGATTTTTTTTTGCTTTAAAAAAAAAAACTATAGATTTATTTTTTTACAAATCCTATCAATTCTTAGTTATAGCATTGTGAGTAAAATAAAATTATTTCGGATTCGATAGCATTGTTTGTTTTCGAGCCGAAAAACATTTTTGAACAATTTTTAGTAAATTTTTTTAATAAAATTATATAACTTTAAAAAAAACTGTCAGTTAAATGTTTGTACAAACCTTATCAGTTATTGACTACATCATTGTGTGTAGAATAAAATTATGCCGGCTTTGAAATCATTGTTTGTTCTCGAGATATTCGAGCCGAAAAACATTTTTCAAATATTTTTTGTATTTTCTGGTAGTTTGTTTGCTTAAAAAAAAATATTAGAACCGACAAACGTTTTACAACAAATTTTAGCATGTTTTATGATAAAAAAAAAACTGTCTCTTAATTTTTTTAAATTCTTTTCAATTCTTTCTTATGTCATTATGCGTAGAATAAAATTAAGCTGAAGTCGATGTCATTTCTTGTTCTCGAAATATTCGAGAAAAAGGATTTTTTACAACATTTTTTTTTTTTAATTTATGTAGTAAGAGAGTCGCTAATTGAATTTATTTGAAAACCCTTTATGCACTTTATTATTTGTAAAATAAACATTTATTTGAAGTCGAAATCTCTATTCGTTCTCAAGATACGGTGAACGAAAGATTGTATCACGAAAGTAAGAAGGTTCGGATTCCCAGGACCTCGAAACAAGGTGTTTCAAAATTTTCAAATCGACAAATCGGACCAATCACAAGTCAGAAATTCGATGTATTTGCTTAGCTGACCATATACCACTCAACCCAACTTCAACTTCAACTCCAACCCATTAATATTAAGTGGTTCCTGAGAAATAGGACTTCAAAAGTCGCTGACTGACTCACTGGGGGCATTCAATCCATTACGTTTGTCTTCTGAATTTTCAGAATTCTGAATTTTAAGAGCTTCTAATTGGCCAGTTGTCATAAAAAGTTACATGACTTTCAGTGACTTTGAGTTACGTTTAGTTACTGAAAATTCAGATGAAAGTTATTTGTTGAGGGGGAAATTTCAAAGCAGCTGAAGTACTACACATAAAAATGAACTTTATAATTTTCACTGTGGTTGGTGTTTGATTTGTTAAGTTTTGGTCATGAAAATTCCATATTTATTTTAATGATTGAAACTTTTGTTTATTGTTTAATGACTTTTTAAAATATATTTCCAGAATTTCGCATACGATTACTGTGGAACAGTAAGTTTTTATATTTAAATTTGGATAATTTTGGTATAATTTATTAGCCATACATCTCAATAAATATATTTGAAAAACTAAATAAAATAATTTATGGCATTCTATGCGAACACTTTTAATGAAATTAATAAAATCTGTTGTTGTTGGTTTCAAAAAACAAATACCTAGATCAGACCCATACAGACAAACTGTATATCTACTCGAATAGCAAAAAAAAAAGTCTGCGGTGAAAAGTAGTGTGATCCAGGCTTGTAAAAGAATGCAATCTTTTTTTAATGCAATCTATAATGACATCAATAATAAGATTGTATTCATTGATTTCACTTTGGGACTTCAGACTTCCAATTATGCAATCACCATTCACTCGTAGGAAAAAGATTGCAATCATTTTTTGCACCCATTATTCATTTTACAGCAATCAATTGAATGCAATCTTTTGAGAGTTCATGCATTCTTTGCATTCTTTTGCATTCTTTGCATTCTTTTGCATTCTTTTGCATTCTTTGCATTCTTTTGCATTCTCTGCATTCTTTTGCATTCTTTGCATTCTTTTGCATACTTTGCATTCTTTTGCATTCTTTGAATTCTTTTGTAATCATTGCATTCTTTTACATTTTATTGCAGTCGTTTAAAGTCACATTAAACTTTTTCCATTTATGTATATGATTTGTTATGATTTGAGATGAGTAAGTTTTAAGTTAAAATATCAACATACAAGTAGTAATGTATTCTTTTTAATTTAATTTAATTATAATGATTTTTTTTTTTTTGTGAAAACATTAGTATTATTTTGTGGACTAAAGGCCGTAAAAAGCTATTTTGAATCAATAATTCAACAAGTCCAATTAAATAGTGCTAAGTCTTCTACTTGGCTGATGTATTTCAGTAGTATATAGAGTTTGTATTATTAATAAAAAAACCTTCATTAGTATTATGTATTTTCTTATGTTTGATGTCAGCCACAACACTTTGTTTAATTTGTGATTTGAACGATTTGATATTTTAACTTAAAACTTACTCATAACAAATCACGTAAATGGAAAAAGTTTAATGTGATTTAAAACGACTGCAATACAATGTAAAAGAATGCAAAGATTATAAAAGAATTCAAGGAATGCAAAAGAATGCAAAGAATGCATGCATTCTCAAAAAATTGCATTCAATTGATTGCTGTAAAATGAATGGGGGGGGGGAAATGATTGCAATCTTTTTGCTACGAGTGAATGGTGATTTCATAATTTGAAGTCTAAAGTCCCGAAGTAAAATCAATGAATGCAATCTTTTAATTGAATTCAATAAATGATTTTTAAAGACTGCATTCACAAAAGATTGCATTCTTTTACAAGCCTGGTGTGATCCAAAAGAATACGCAAAGTTCTTACTGTATAAAAGTTTAATATCAAATATTGTATTTAAATAAAGTAGACTAATATTAAAACAACTGCAAATTATGAGAGAAATTTATTATTTAATGGTAACTAATTTTTATTTAGTGGAGGTACTTGTGACGAGCTCAGAATTTTATATGTTGATGTCGAAATTTAGGTATATAATAAATATATCACTGAAGTATTTTAAAATTTATTAGAAACAGAAATAAATAAAAATAAAAATAAAAATCACTTACCATTTGGGCAAAATTATTTCCAAAAAAAACTTCGGTCAAACTGCAAATGACCTAGTACATTTATATCCCTCGTTGCGCTGGTTATGTTAATTAACCACGTATTTTATATTTCCCTAAAAGAAAAAAAAATTAATTATTATATCACAACTAAAACAAATAAATTTTTTATACAAAAGTAAATGTGAGTAGCGGGATTCACGGTTAAGATGTGTAAACATCAAACGGAACGCGGCGAGTTCGAATTGTCAACCAAATTTGAACCCAAAACCAACTCGACCTTTCGATTTAGTTTGAGATACCAAGCAAGTACAACCCAATATTTAACGTTTCCAATATATGTGCATCAACGTATCGTAACGTGTAACAGCACAACGTAATGTGCTACAGAAATGTCTACGTTTTTAGTTTACCCTACCGCCCCCATAGATGTTAACACATCAAAAAAATATTTTTTGTAAGTTAAATAAGTTAAAGAATGAAGATCTGTAAAATATATTTTTTTTTAAATCCGTTAAGTATAATTTTACGAGTCAAAACCACAGCACACTGTTTTGCCGACAAGAGGAACTAACTCTGATTGAAAGACTATACAGATTCGCCCTCCTTCTTTCTCTTTGCGTGATGATTCTATTGATCTCTTTAGAAACGAAACACAGAGCGCATATGACTAAAGGGCGTTCTCAGTGGGGGAGGGGCGGGAGGGTTTGCCTCCTTGCCTCTGCGCTAGGACTTTTGTTTACAAACATTTTATCAGTTCTTCATAGCGAATTTTGACTAGCTGGTCATTTTTTCTCAAATTCAATAGGTTTCCCTGTACTCTCATTTTAGGTTAAAAATTGTTCATATAACTAAATGTTTAAGTCATACCAATAAAGTAAAAGCAATTAAATAAAGCAAGAAAGAAACAGTTCAATTTCCTATAAAAGAGATAGTTAAAACATTTAAGTTCGATGATTCGTTTTCAAGAATCAAGATACGTTAGAAAAAAGTAACTTAAGAATATTGCCTAAAGTCACTTTTTAATACAAATTTATACCTAGATCAAAATATGTATTTGCGTACTTTAATCAACTTCAACGTATAAAAATAAAATGCACGACTGGGTCGCACGAACTTACTCTTATATGCGATCACACTGTGGTTTTAAAGTCTAAATAATTTTAAGAAAATTTTATCTGGTAAAAGAAATTTATAAATTATTGCAGCCTATATTTTATGCCACCTGCCAAAAACATAGCCTAGTTTAGGGCAGTATTATGTGAGTAAATAAATATGAACAATATAGCACCGTGCCGTGCTGTTTTGCACTTCTCACATAATATGCATGGAGTTTACAGTTTAGACTGAAAAAATTGTTAAAAAATCAATTAAATTAGGAATAAATTGATTAAAAAAATATCTGAAATTGATTTGACACCAACGCAATGTACACGTAGTTATTTCTTACACAAGTCACAATTTATGAGAAAAAAATTTTAAAAATTGTTGGAGCGGTTTTTTAAAAAAATAATTTTTTATATATAAAATTTTGAATATATGTATTTTAAAGAAAAAAGAAATTAGTACGCCAATTTTTAGTACTTATTTATGCAGAGTTTAAAAATTAATTAAAAAAAAATAATCCACCCATTTTCGAAATATCGAATTTTCAAAAAATTATTTTGAAGTTTTTTTTAAAGATCCAAAATTTGATTTTTTGAAAATGTTTGATATGCAACATTATTCAAACTTATTAGTAGCTTTTGCGTAGAAAATTTCATTAAAACTGATTCAACAGATAATGAGACAGTCGAAAACTCAAAAAATGGTTCTATGAGAAGTACCATTTTCAAACGATTGTTAAAATTTTTTTCCTAATAATATGGTAGATCGTTCTAATATTAGTTCACATACAAATTTTAATCAAAATCATAGAAGCCGTTTTTGAGAAAAATGAGATTTTTAATAGCGGTTATTAAAAATTAGTGTATGGGAGGTACCGCTATTTTTGGTTATAAGGAGAAATTTAATTCAAAATCTGCTAGATAATGTCAAAAAGCTGCCAAATGCTAAGTTTAATAAAAATCGACGAAGTCTTTTTCGAATTTTTAAGTTCTCAAACAAAATTTTGAAACTTTTTTTAAAAATAAGAAAACATTTTTTTTTAATTTTGGTACACAATATTTTTAAAATTATTGTAAACATTCTCTGTAAAAAAATTGATCAATATCAGTTGAAGCGTTTTAAGAAAATCGAAAATCAAAAAAATGGTTCTATGGGAGGTACCATTTAAAACCATTTTTCCGAAACTTTTTGTATAGACTGGTAGCATTTTTGTAAAAATAAGTTTTTGAGAAAAATAAGATTTTCATTTATAGTTAAAAAAATATGTTCGGCAGGTAGATACTGTTATTTTTGGTCTTAAAAAAAGTATTGGGGTAATGCCTGAAAACGTTAAGCTAGGAACACCATATACCTACCAACCAAACGCGAGATTTAAAAAAAACTAATGATGGGGATTTCAAACTAAAAATTAAAAAAAAAAAAAATTAACACACATAACACAAATGTTATATTTATATTATATCTATACTTTAATAGAAAGTCTCCACGAATTTGTACTTTGGATTGTAAATTTCAAGGTCAAATCGTAGACTATTTAATTTGGAATTTCTCCAAATCAGGAGCACTTACATAAATAGCACTTAAATCCTTCAACATTAGTTTTTTGAAATTTCGTGTTTGGAAGTGTGGTGTTTCAAGCTTGACGTCAAGCTGGGAATGCCACAGGTTTGAGGAGGAAGGGATTTTAGTTCCAAGCCAGGATTGCGGTACTAAATTAGCACTTAATTCCTGCTTCATTAGAATTTTGAATTTAAGTTGTTGTATTTCCATCTTGACGGACCTAACCAACTTGACGTGCGAAGCTGCATCATATAGCTTCTTCGTATGGCTATTATAGATTGAAATGGCTGCGGAGACGCTTTTTGGTTGGCCCATATTATAAATAAAAATATACTGAAATTTTTTTTTTATCGGATTTAATCCACAAAGAACATCATAAAATAAAAACCAACTAAAATGATTTCAATCATAACTCAAATCAAACTCTAGCCAAACAGAATAAGGGAAACCATCATTCCACCCTTTTTCTTTCATACCTACAGCTTTATCTCAAATTTATCCGGCGGTTATTTCATAGAATTGGATTCTCTTTGAAATACCTACCCGCCAAAACCCTCATTTTATAGATAAACAAATATTTTTTTTATTTTTTCTAAAATGAGAATTCGTCAGATTTTATCGCAAATAAAATATCAAAACTGTTCATCCTTTGCACAATCCAACATCAGCGTTCTAAGCTTATCAAACAATCAAAAACTATACCTTTAATTCCCATGTATACCGTTATAAACATATCAAAATAATTCCACTTGATTCATATATCACCCTCGAGATTAAAAAATACGAACAAATTATTTCGACATAGCTTTTTCAAATCTCTCAACATTGTCACATATCACTCGCTTTATCTATACTCGCACATATCGCCTCTTGCTCTTGCATCACATTCAAAAATCTCAAAGGCTTAACCCTCGGAAAGTTTAATCACATATCTCGCGACCGCATGATTCACATCAATGTCAAACAAGAAAACTATGTTCTACATGACATGTCGCTGTCGCTATATATGCACCCTACATACATAGATGAAATGCCGGGGAAGCGAAAGTGGGTTGACATATTTATAGTGCTTCATGATGTTCTACACCAGGCGTCATTCTGTACAACATGTGTCGCACAGACCTACCTTTTGACGACAGGAAAATTGCATCCCGAAGCGCCATACCCACAACTAAAGTCATCCGTGTAGAGTTAAAAAGAAGCCAACCATCATCAGCTTAGGTATAGCATGTCAAAACATATACATACAAAACAAATGTATCTAGGAGATGTGTGTGTCAAACACCGAAAGAGAAAAGCACTCCATTTTTGAGATGTCAGTCGTTTGGTCGTCTCGGTCGGCGCGAAAGGGGTAAAGGAAAAGCACTATTCCACCGTGGGTATAGTTCGTCAATCTTCCAGAATTTCGAAGCGTACAAATGTGGTACAGTGTGCCGCATGGGAATCAGCAACCAGCAACTAAATGTGCATATATGATGAACTGTAGAAGCTCAGCTGCGTCACACGATGATGATGATGGTGAGGATGACCTACATTCTTGTATCTTGATTTCATATTTCGACTTGGTCTCCATTCCACCCCATAAACCTGACGATATGACACAAATACCATTTCCCTCATCATAAAGCGCCAGCCGTTGATTCCGGTTCGTTATAATTAAATAAATGTTTGTGTTGCAGTGGCTGCAGCAGCAGTGGTGATGGAGAATCACATCAGCTCATCAGATATCCCGGGAGCATTGAATCGAGATCAAAGGCCATCTTTAGTCACCGCCATGCTCGCTGGCCGGTGCGGCCGTTCGACGACTCTTCTGATGAAGACCATCATCACAACCAATACCATCTAACTTACTCTATACAGATAAAAATTGCCCAAACGTTAACCCCTTATATCCCTTATCGCCTATATTTTCATCGAATCCCATTTCCACTCAACCGTTGTGTAATCCAGAAAAAAAAAAAATGAAAAGAACGGAACTATCATTATAATCAGCGCAAATACGTCGTGCTAGGCGAGCACGAAATCCCGACAATTCACCGACTCGGTAAAAGACTATACGTGGGGTGGGGCTGATGTTCCGGGCCCGCTGTGTCACAGATTGGTAACGGTATATGTGCACAACAAATATGTAAATAATAAATAAGCCTATTAGGACCGAGTCCGTAGGGCTGGCTGATGGTAGAAAAGGTGGGACGATGCGATGCGAAGTATGGCATGACAAAGTTCCACTGGCAGCCAAGTTGGGCTAGCAGTCAGGCACTCACCAAGCAAGCACTCAAGCAATGAGGCAGATCTACTCAGGTAAATATTATATAGTCAACGCGCTAAGGGATGAACAACTAGGTATACGGATGGACGAACGTTCTTCTCATTATTTGCAAGGGATTGTCAGTGCAACTGCATATGCTGCTCGTATTTATGTAGGTAGGTAAAGTGTGCAAAAATGAAAAAAGAGTAATAATAAGCTTGTTGATAGATAGCTCCACTTTCGACTGGAGGTATTGCCAGTTTAGAATTTAATGGCCCAAAATTTCAAACGATTTTAATTTAAAAACATGGCCCTAATTCCGTAAAACAAAAACGATCGAATAATATCGTTTCGAAAATACCCATCTCTATCAGATCAAAAGAGAAAGATAGGGACAGCTATTGCCAAAACGATATCGTTCTATCGTTTTCGTTTTACGGAATCAGGCCCCAGAATTTTCCAAATTTTAAACTAGTATTTTATTAAAGTTAAAACCATTAAATAATGCCCATTTTATGTTTTTAGTATCAAACCAAATCCAAATGATTTAAGGCGTTAAAGCTCGTTTAGAACCAGGCCTTAAGTGACTTACAACTCTCAACCTGATGCGTGTTATTTGGCAGGAATGGGGGGTACTTACAATTTTCTGCCGGATCCTAACGGCTAAGACTTAACACATGCTGGAGCTGCGAGCAGAGCAGCGAAAAAATCAGAATTTTTTTTTTAAATGCTACCATTTTGTATGAAAAATTTCGGAAAAAATGGTTTTAAATGGTACCTCCCATAAAACCATTTTTTTTATTTTCGATTTTCTCAAAAACAGTTCAAATGATTTTGATAAATTTTTTTATAGAGATTTTTTACAATAATTTTAAAAATTTTGTGTACCAAAATTTTTAAACAAATTTTTTTTGGATTTTTAAAAACAGTTTCAAATTATTTTTTTGGGAACGTAATAATTCGAAAATGACTTATTATTAAACTTAATTACTATTTTATCCAGCAATTTTTTTACATTATCTAGCGGATTTTAAATAAATTTTTTTCTTATAACCAAAATTAACGGTACCTCCCATCTCATTATCTGTTGAACCAATTTTAATAACAATAACATTTTTTACACAAAAGATCCTAATAAGTTTAAATAATATTGCATATCAAAATTAAAAAACAAAAAAAAACAAATTTTGGATTTTTAAAATATATTTCAAAATAATTTTTTAAAAATTCGATATTTCGAAAATGGGTGGATGATTTTTTTCAAAAATTAATTTTTAAACTCCACATAAATAAGTACTAAAAATTGACGTACCAATTTTTTTTCTTAAAAATGTATTTAAAATTTTATATAAATATAAAAAAATAATTTTTTTTCTCATGAAGTGAGATTTGTGTAAGAAATCACTTGGTGTACATTGCGTTGGTGTCAAATATTTTTTTAATCAATTTTTTTATTATAACTTTATTGATATATAAATAAATTAAAATACCAATTAACCAAGTTTTAGCTTTTAATCAATTTATTTATAATTTTATTGATTTTTTAACATTTTTTCAGTCTAAACTGTAAATTCCATAAATATGTGCAAAGTGCAAGAAAACACGGTGCTATAATTGTTCATATTTATGTACTCACATAATACTGCCTTAAACTAGGCTATATTTTTGACAGGTGGCATAAAATATAATTATAATTAATAAATTTCTTTTATCAGATGAAAAGTTTTTAAAATTATTAAATCTTTAAAGTAACAATGTGATCGCACATAGAGCAAGTTTTGAAAAGAAAATTAAAAAAAAATTTAACTATTTTTTTCGAAATTTCGAAATATTTTTGTTTTCAAAATTCAATGTTCTTATTAATTTTTATTCACAGACAGTTAAAACACATGCTAAAATTTCTTTTATTTTTTGATAAAATTGAAAATATGTAACTAAATCTACTTCACTATTTTTTTTTTTTGTGAAATAGGATCTTTAAAGCAACCTAAACAATGGATTGAAGTCAAGCTTATGAAAACTTGTTTGTATTATTTTCAATTCTCTCGAGAACTAGGACACATTTTAGGTTTTCTTTTTTTGGCTGAATATTAATAAGAACATTAAATTTTGAAACTAACTTAATTACGTAAAAAATTGAAAAAATTAGTTTAAATTTTTTGTTCAATATTTTTTTTCTTTAAAATTTTGAGTGAGCCTTTCTATTGTTCAATGTATCTCGAGAACTAATAGAGATATCGACCTCGAATAAATTTTATTTTACAGATAATAACTTAAAAAAAAATTCAATTAGCGTTTTTTTAACTACACAGCAATTTAAAATAAAAGTTGTAAAAAAATGTTTCGTCTCGAATATTTCGAGAACAAAAAATGACATCGACTTCAGGTTAATTTTATTCTACACATTATGATGTAATAAAGCATTAAAAAGAATTAAAAAAAAATCATGAGGCAATTTTCTTTTAGATCAAAAAAACATGCTAAATTTTTTTGAAAAACATGTTTCGGTTGTAATATTTTGAGAAAAAACAACGATAAAAAAAATTCAATTGACGGTATTTTTTTAAAGCAAAAAAAACTACAAGAAAATACCAAAAATCGTTGAAAAACGTTTTTCGGGTCGAATATTTTTAAAACAAACACAAGCTTAGAAGCCGGGCCAATTCTATTCTATACACAGAGGCGTAGTCAATTACTGATAAGATTTGTAGAATTATTCAATTGACAATTTTTTTTAAATCAACAAATTTTCAAACTCAAACAAACTAAAAAAAAAATAAAAAAAATGTTTTTCGACTCGAATATCTCGAAAACAAACAAAGCTATCGACTCCGGAATAATTTTATTTTACACACAATGCTGTAACTATGAATTGGTGGGGTTTGTAAAATAATTTAATTGATAATTTTTTTTTAAAGCAAAAACATCTGCCAAAAATACAACTTTATAAATAGTTAAAAAATATAATACGCCCCACTTTCACTTGATCGCATATTCAACATTTGATAAGGTCTTTTAAGATTTTGAATTAGGAATTTCCTTATAACAAAATAACATTGGATGATCATTTGCACCAATGAGAAGTTACCAGTGTGGATCGCACCCAGCCTCTTTTTTTTGTTTTGTCTTAAGTCAAGTTTTTAAAAAAATTGTTCCTCCCGGCTAAACGAGGAGGAATGGGAATGTCTTATCTCGACCCATTCTATATACACGCTCTAGCTTTTTGTCATGCCGCCGCCACCGCCGCCGTATGCGAAACACCCTGATGTACATTAAGCACATCAAGTCCCTACAGTTTATTGAGTGGTATGAATAAAACAAAGCGTCCGCCAATTCAGAAATCTCCTTTTCCGAGCAATTACTTCATTTTGTCTACAAATTGTACTAGCATTTTTTAAGCACCTGGTCAGTATTTTGTATTGAGCATGTGCTCCATTTTATTCATACAACCCATTATTTTTTTAATTAAAATATTCGAGTTTTTTAAAAAATTTCAAAACTTCTTAGACAGCCAACTCTCCAAAAATGGTTAGACAGTGGGGAATTAAAAAAAAAATGGTCTTCATATATTTCTGTCCAAGACCAGATAAGCCCCAAACAAATCCCTTATTATCCGCATAATACATATGTTGAATGGCAACACCACCCTAACCATAATGCACAATGCAGAATTCAGTGCATATTGCACTCCTTGCAGTAAAAAAAAAAAAATAAAATAAAAAAAAAAAGACTGACAAACGGACATATACGAAGGAGGCGAATCAGCATAAGTCGCATACATATGACCTGTGCTGCCGCCACTACCATCCGTCGTCGTCGTCGCCGCCATCGCATCGTCGTCGTTTTGTTGGGTTTAAGCCTGATGATGAGTGAAACTAAATAAAGAACAAATATAAAGTGGAAAATGAAAAATGAAAAGAATACAATAAAAAAAAATCATAAAAGAAAAAGAAAAAAACCACCCGGATAGGCTGGGAAAACTAACAGAAATTCCACTCAGTAATTCGAAAAAATTATACTCAGTGCAGTGAATTTTTGAAAAAAATAAAAGAGTGCCCGAGTGGAATGAGAATTTTGGTTAAGGTACTGAGGAGTGAGGGTTGGTTGGATTCTTGCTTGATGACGATGACGATGAGTTGCCGTTTCATATACATAGTTTACCCTCCTCTCTACTGAACTGCCACCACACACCGCTGCTGCTGCTGCTGCTGCAGGGATATTGAGTGAACACCGTTTCGCCGCACCGTACTGTCCATAATATGAACTGAAAAGTGCCTGAGCCTATGCCTGCTTTTCAATACTTCAACCGCCACGCTGCTGCTGCTGATGAGTTTTGTGTTGAATGTTGTTGGTATTATAAAATCCAACCGAAACAACACCGACAACGACGACGACGACGACTGTCGACAATGTGGCATTTGGACGATGAAAATGAAAACATTTCGTGTCCGATGCTTGTTGTGATCGTACGGTTCCATATTTCGTTCTCTTGAAATTTCATTCCGATTCAAAATTTTTCAAAACATTCGGTTAATCTTCGAAAATAAACAAAGTTTTAAATTTGTTTAAAAAATAGTTTCCGATAACGAGTAAAAGTGATACAAAAAAAAAAAAATTAAGTGTTGCCATCAGACATTCTATTTGAAGAATAAGAGTGTTGTTATCAACATCAGTGAGTCCTCTCTTGTGTGCTGATTTGAAATAAATTCTTCATTGTTGTTGTGATCTTTGAAAATTATTGTCTGATAAAATTTATTGTGATAACAAAAAGTGCTCGTTGAGAAATAAAAATAAAATAAAAAAATGGGTCGACAATTTGAATATAACCGTTTCGATAACGAAGAGGATATCAAACAGGAAGTTGGTGCTAGTGATTGTTGCAAACAAAAAGAGGTAATTTTTTTTTTTTTTAAATAAGATTAAGAAATGTTGACATCTTTGAATGTGATTATGAGAATCTTCTTATGAGATTAGATTTACATGCACATCATAAGGTAAGGTATGATAGAAAAGGCAGATGCATAATATACTGTCAACAGGGTTTTGTGGAGATTAGATGAAATGCAACAGGGGTGGCTCTGAGGTGATTATTTATATGGGGGCGAGAAGATTTAAGAAACTAAATGAGGAAATATTGAAAATTGCAGGATTATAAGGGGAAGGAAAATAAATACGATTTTTGGTAGTTAATTATTATTCTTATTTATTGATAGACGATACTTTAAGTGGGCTAAATATAGTGAATAGGTCAATTAGGAGATGGTGCTTTTTACTGCAACATTTCAAGCAAGTTTATGGTCTTCAGGCTCTTAAGACAACAACCATATAATCAAGACATGTACAAAATTATCATTTATTTTCATATTGATTTATAACTAGTTAACCCATGCTAGCGTTGCTTGGTTTAATTTTCAATCGAATAAATTTAAAAAAATTAAATCTTGGCTTATTTTTACTTTATAATCAGACATAATTATGAGAGATTTAAGTGTTCTTCTGTAGTGGCAGAGATACTTCATGTACCTAATGACCATGATAGAGTGACGATTTTATGTAAAAATGTATATCATATACAGAAGATTTTAGTTCGACTTTTTCAAGTTAGTGATGTTTGCCAAAAAGTCATAATCCCAAAAAGAAAATCCCCAAGCTTAAATCAGCTAAACCAGGATTATTAGTATTTTTTTTTTAATAAATGGAGATTTTTGCAAAAGAAAATATTTATTATAGGAATTTTGTACCTACATAGGGCGCTTTTACCCCATTGGATTTTATTTTATTAGATTAATTTTTTTTGGGGATTTCGTCTGATTGAGATTTTATTATTTTGGCACATAATTATGTTTCCTGACTTTTTCTTATGATTGTACTGTTTGATGGCATGTTGACTATAAACATACATATTAAGGTTTAATTTTTAGAGCCGCAAAACAAAGCTTTGTACACCAAAATTCGGCTTTGTCGATTTTTGAAGTTTTTTTTGTCTAACGGCCATATTATTCACTTTGGACTTAAATGAATTTTAAATCTAACCACTAAAAACGGTTTTATTTAATCTCTTTCGATATTATTCACTGTAAATAATGCATTACATCCAATTGATGTCTTATGTAAATGCTGATGCAATATGCTTTGATCCAAATTAAAATTTTGGGAAATGTCAAATTTCTTTAAAAAATACCTAAAAACTTTCTAAAATGAAAAATAAATAAGTAAATGTGATACCAACAGCTTATCCATTTTTTTCCACATTCTTACTTTATTTATTAGACCTGTTTTGGCGAAAGTGTGTAACCAGCTCAGCAAAATTTTTTACACGTAAACAATAACAAACATTAAGTGATAATAAATACTTTGTAACTGTTTGTTCAAAAAACAACAAATGATTATTTGCATGTGTCTAAACATTTTGCTGAGTTTCTACATATCTACACGGATATTATTATTTAATGTACCCACTTATTTGATTTCTTTAATTCTGGGAGCGTAAAAAATTCGTCAAAACTAGTAAAAGAAATAAATTAATATGGCACAACTTTAACTGTCTTTTGGAGACCAGTTTAAATCCAATTGGATATATGTAACAACATTGGATTTACAAAAATGGATAAAAGGAATAATACGGAACTGAATTGATTTATTGAATTTAAATTAATTTACATCTGAATTTAAGTTTTAATCTGGATTAATCGAATTTATAATATGGCCGTAAATCTCTTTCAAATTTCGAGCTGCGATTTATTATTATTTTTTTTTATTTCATGCTTTTACTTTAGAGTAAAAATATGAAACTTTGAAAAGATCTAAAGTGAAACTAAAGATACCAATCAAAAAATTATGTTGGTGGTTGTATAATTTCTTTACGAAATTAATGAAAAAAAAGTTTGGATTTTTTATTTTTCTTTTTTTAACTTTTGGCTTTTGAGAACACAGTGGCGTCTTTTAGAATTATTGTGAAAACTCTAATAAACGGACACCATGGCCCCCAATTTTTGTCCGGTTATGAGAACTCACCGGTTAAAGGAAAGAAATAGAAAACAAAATTTTAACTTTACATTAAATTTTATTATTAAAAAATTAAATCGCTCAAAATATAACGGAACGCGATGAGAAAAGGAAACCATACATTTTCAAAGTTACACCAAGTTACTCGGGAAATCCCCTAATAAGCTTTCAACATAACATCGCTCTGTCCAGTTACTAGAACTTCGCGTCCGGTTATCGGAGATTTTCTATCGATTTGTTCACGTTTTTAAAATAATTATAAGAGAAACTATACTGAGAACGGAGCTTCTGGGTTTTTTTTTTCTGCTTCATTTGTTGATAAAAAATAATTCCTAAATAAAATTATGTGTCCGCGTATGGGAGCAAAAATGAGCAAAAAAAAATGTCCGCGTCCGTTTTAGAAAGTGTCCGTTTATATGAAAGTAATTGGTATGTACAACTCGAAAAATAAGTTTGTTCCCGAAAATGTGTCCGTTAAAGGGAATTGATGCTTATTGATGCTGTCCGCATGTAGAGCTTTCACTGTATATAGCTTCACTTTTTTGCCATTTAACTTTGATAACCATACCAATATTTTTGTAAAAAGGAGTTGAAAATTGTGGCACAAATATTACATGTTCTCTTTTTTTTTAATTTAAATTCAAACAAATATAATATGTAATTAGAATATTGTAGGATATGATAAAAAGATATCCATTATAAGTTCAAGCAAATGAGACTAGCATCAAATTGAAAAAAATACCTCTTAACAAATTAAACTATATAAACTAAACCTAATCCTATTGTTGTGATAGCCAATTCGATGAACATATTTAATTAAAATTCTCTTTATAAATTAAAACTAAAAATCTATGCTTCAAATGCTTTATCAAAAAAACTGTCTAAAAAAATATTTAAAATATAAAATCCCAGCTTCATGAGTTCTTTATAGATACCTAACTGGTTTTATGACTAAGCCTACTCATAATATTATTCTCATTAGATATAAGCTAAATAACAATTGTTTGCCCATTAAATATCAATTTAATCTGTTTTATAAAAAAAAAAACAAACAAAACAATTGATATCTTAATCGAATTTTAATTGCTGTGTGTTTCTTTTTATATAAAATTCTAGTTTGTATGGTGAAAGCAAAAAAAATATTCATGTTGAAATTCCGGTAAACCTACAATTTTTTTGAAGAGTTGAGATTTTAGGTTTTAAAACAAGTCCGCCTTCTGTCACCGATATTATTTATTATTATTATTATTATTATTATTATTATTATTATTATTATTATTATTATTATTATTATTATTATTATTATTATTATTATTATTATTATTATTATTATTATTATTATTATTATAAGCTTTATTCATCCAATTTTATATACAAATTCAATGTTTCTAAAAATGTGCTGGTAATAAATAATTTCAATTTAAAAAGTATAATTAATTTTAAATTAAATATGAATATACATAGTTATTAATTTTTTTTTTTTTTTTTTTTTTTTATTTAATTTAAGTTATATATGGATATAAGCCTCCCCCAATGATTTCCATGCTGCTTTGTCTCTTGCAATTCTCTCCCATCTATTATTTTGTCGGCCTACCTATTCTTCGTGAGCCGTCCCTCGGTATCCAGTTCGTACTTCTGATAGTCCAACGATTGTCACTTTTTATTAGTAATCTTATTTAAAAGATTTTTGTTATTTTTTCTTGGATTAGAAATTTAAGGAATTCACTATACACTCTTGCCCTAAGGATCTAGATGATTTCTTACAAATGAATATCTACATTAGATATAAGAAAAGATACCGAAGTCTATATAGAGGCTAAAAACCAATATGATAGAAAACAAAATCAATAAACTTCGAAATCAACAAATTTAATATTTCTGATAGACAATAGGTCGAAAGAAAGGTTTTAATGCTTTTTTTATAAATATTTTATTAACTACGAGAAGCTACCAAAATTGATACTAAAATGGATAGGGAAAAAAAGATTGCTTTTATGCAACTCAAGCAAGCTTAATTTGTGTCAAGCCATATATCTATTAAATTGTTTATTAAAAATTACAGAAAATATGCCAATTTGTTAGTAGTTGTGTCAATCCAATTAAGTGTAAACTGCAAATATCTAAGTACGAAAAAATACAATATTTGACAGAGAGTGCAGATTAAATTGTTCGAGAAGGTTATTGTTTTATATTTATTTTTATTTTAATTTTTATTTAAATTGAATTCAAATAAAGATGATTAATTAAAGTAAATATTTAAAAAAAAGTAAACAAAATTTGATTGTCCATTAGCCAAAACAGTGCATTGTTTGATACCATCTATATCTACACCAATAATTATTTTGTTTATGTCCATTTTGTCATAGACAACAAAAAAATTTCAAAATTTATTTTCTCTCTTTCCCTAAATTAAACAAACATACATAGACATCATATAAAGTTAAAATAAAATTACTACCACCCCAGATAAGCCCTCTTGTTACATTATATCAAGCTCTCTGGCGCCGCAGCCGTAAATTATATATATCAAAAACCTCCATACATATAAATCATTTTTATGACACAAAAATAAACAATCAATGTAAATCACTCATTGCTTTGTTCATAAATTATTCTTATCAATACAATATGTCTGCTTGCACTATAGAATATTTACAACAAAACAATGAATTGAGAGAGTGACTGGAAAAGGTCACAGACCCCCTTTTTGATAATAATAATAATTAAGTGAAATTTTCTATGATGGCAAACAAGCTGTTAAATTCATAACTTGTAAAAAAGAAGCCGCCAAAAAAAATTTAAACTTTTTTTCTGATTGCCAATGACCACCCAGAATAAAAATGAATTATGATCAAATAAATCGGCTTTCGGTAAATTATAAACAAATTGATAAAAACTTTTTTTTATATTTATGGGATGTTTTTTTTTATACATATATGTATTTTTGGGACATTGATCTACTTTTTTTTATGTCTTGATGCATTTCATTCATAGACATTTTTTTTTTAGAAAAACATAATATTTATGCATTTTTATATTTTTTTCTTTTAATATGTTTTGTGTGGGAGTATATCGAGAGTAGGCAGATATAAACACCTGGAAGAAGAAGATCACTTTAGAATCAATTTTTAAAATAAAGCTCGTTATTTATGTGATCTTTATTTGTTTTTTTTTATTTTATGGAAAAATATAAACTTTATTTAAAAAAAGTCCCTAGGAAAATCTGCGTAGGAACATCAAATTTTAACAAATGAGATGTTTTCATTTTTTAACATTGTGTAGTGTAGTGTGTATTTTTGATAAAAATAATCAGAATTCTTTGGACCTTGTATAAATAATGACAAAAAGATATTTAATTTACGGGACAATTTTTTCGAAATTGTGTTAAAAACAAATCAGGGCGCAGATGGGATAAGATAGATAAAGATAGAGCAACTGCCAACAAAAATATCGTTGAATCGACCGATAATTTTATAGTCTTATCATAAAACTATAAAATTATCGGTCGATTAGACGATATTTTTTTCGGAAATCTTATCATAAGGCTATAAAATTATCAGTCAATTCAACTCATCATTAAAAATTCGATTTGCTGTTTTTATCTCCCAAGTGTTTTTATTTTGGCATGGAATTTGCTTAAACAATTTGTAGCTCGACATCCTTAAATAAATTGTGCGAAAGAAATGCAGTCCACTTTTTTTCTCAAAAAAATCCCTTAAATATTTCAATATACCCTAAATTTGTATTTTATCAATTTCAATTTGTTGTATTTTTTTCCTAAGTTACTTTCTGTTATAAAATTTACTTAAAAAATTGTTGATCGACGTTTTCAAATAAGTTTGTCAAAAAAAATTTTATTGACATTCATAAAAACATCGAGAGACAATTGTTTAAACAAATTCCTTTCCAAAAACACTCTTAAGAGAAAAAATACAGCAAATTGAACAGTGGGGTAGCACTGCGCACTACGTACTGTGCAATTGGAACTACGCATTGAATTGATTGATTAAAATACAAAAACCTCTTTTACACTAACGTCTACCTATAGGTATTAATTAAATTTAGGATAATTTCCGCTCTCTAGTCAAGTGCCGACCCCCTGCCATGCTACGCCACTGTACCCCTGCCATGCTACGCCACTGAAATCCAAGATGTGGATACTGGATTGATTGAAAAATTGCAATATTAAGGATTTTTTGAATTAAAAGAAAAAAATGCAACAATTTTGTTTACTATATACAAATTTACGACAATCATTTAAACAATCCTTTTTCTGTTTTCAGTTCATTTTACATTTTTTGAGGGTAGGTAATAGGGTTGATAAAAAAAAAGTACGACCATTTTTTTTTCTTAAAAATTTTGCTAACTTGACTATAATTAGAGTAAAGTTGGGTATTGTGGTATATACATATTTGTATTTTTTAACTAACGGAAAAAGTAGTGAAACGAATGCTCCCAAATTTGATATAACATATATTATGTACATATAATTTTTTAAAGCTAGTAATTTTCAGCTGCATTAAATAAATAAACCATTGTACCTCATCTTAGGTTGAAGGATTGACTTCGTTATTTGCACGATGATGCGAGGAAATGACGTGTTATTTTATCTAAATAACGGGTGATTTTTTAGCTGGTTTGGTTTTGGCAACACTGGTTTTGACAGCTGACGTGTGTTTAGTACCTTGTGTCACTGTCAAACAGCTTCAGTTTGGTTTGCAATTTAACCATGGATCGTCTTACAAATGAACAACGCTTGCAAATTATTGAATTTTACTATCAAAATTCGTGCTCGGTTCGAAATGTTGTTTATCGAAAAATTGTGTTCAGCGATGAGGCTCATTTTTGGTTGAATGGGTACGTAAATAAGCAAAATTGCCGCATTTGGAGTGAAGATCAGCCAGAAGCATTGCAACAGCTACCAATGCATCCCGAAAAAGCCACTGTTTGGTGCGGTTTATGGGCCGGCGGCACTATTGGGCCATATTTCTTCAAAGATGATGCGAATCGCAGCGTTACTGTCAATGGTGAACGCTACCGAGCGATGATAACAAACTTTTTTTTGCCCGAAATGGAAGTTCTTGACTTGAATGATATGTGGTTTCAACAAGACGGTGCCACATGCCACACAGCACGCGAAACAATGGCGCAATTGCGAGGCGAGTTTGGTGAACAGTTAATTTCACGTTTCGGGCCGGTCAATTGGCCGCCTAGATCGTGCGATTTGACACCATTAGATTATTTTTTGTGGGGGTATGTCAAGGCTAATGTCTATAGGGACAAGCCCGCTTCGATTGACGCACTGGAAGCCAACATCCATGCATTCATTCGTGAGATACCGGCCGATATGTGTGAAAGAGTATGCCAAAATTGGACTCAGCGGATGGGCTACCTGAGACGCAGCCGCGGTCAACATTTGCATGAAATTATCTTTAAACATTAAATTGCAAGGTTCAAACTATCGATTCAAATAAATATTTCAATCATTTTTTCGAATTTTTTGTGTTTTTTTTTTTTTAAAGTTCTAAACCTCTTAAAAAATCACCCATTACTTTGTGTATTTTTTTTTTTTCAAATTAAAAATTCTAATCTCAGATTTTTTGCCGCAAATTTTGGACCTGTTTCAGAAAATTGATCTAAAGGTTCTTCTCATCTCAGAGAAAACTTTACCGCGAAGCTATACTTAACGTGTTTGGTTCATTTTTTTTTTAACAAATCAGAAATAATTAAACAATAATTTATCAATTTTAGGGTAGTGTTTTTTTAGCACTTGCAAGAGCTTAAATCTTTCTAGCTTTCCTATTTATTTTCGCACGCAGCTAATGTCAAATCGTGTGACCACAAAGTATTAAGGAAGAAACATCTGTTTTCATTCGAAACAATTCTTTAAATAAAAAAACCAAGCTGTCCATTTTCCTTATCCATTTTGAAAAAGAAAACAAAACACTTTAAACAAAGATAAAGACTTCCGTTTTACTTATATGGTCAGTTCATTTCCCACAAAAGGGTTAATATGTCTTTTGTATATCATTTCTCATATCTTTTATATCCACATATCCAACATCAACATTGTAAATGAAAATATTTACATTCTTTACAAAAGGATTACCATATTTAGGAATATTTGTCTTGGTTTCTCTATTTTATTTATACTTTCATTTGAACTCCAGACTTCACATACGTACGAGTATAAATGAATTGATTTTCAATGACGAATGATGATGATGATGAATTTGAAAGAAATTTCTAAGAAAACAAAACAAAACAAAACACATACATGTTTAGATACATTGTCAGAAATCCAAATTTATCCATCACATTCAGATTCAACACAAAGGGGATACTCTTTAATATTTTTTTTTTTTTTTTATAATTTCTCAAATCATTTAAAATCTTTTCAATCCCTCATCGATCGATTCCAACAAATAAATTCTATAAATTTTCTTTGATTGGAATTTGTTTTTATATATTAAATAGATTTTGCTTTGATAAGATGCATTTTGTTATTTGAATGAAAAATGAGATTCATTTCCTTGTTGGGGGAATTAGTTTCTTTGTAATTTGAAAAATTTAAATGAAATATCGTTTCAATTTCTATTTAATTCAAAATAGGTTCTCTTTAGAAATATTTAAGGAATTTTTTAAAATATTTCAAATCGGGGTACAAAATTTGATTCTTATGAAAAGTAAAGATGCAGCTGCAGCACGCTTATATGATATTTTTATTAAAATAAAATTCAAATAATTTTCAAGAACATACAATTTAGTGAAGAATACCGCTGTCATGCAGATCACCTGCTTCCATTCAGACAAACCCTTCAAGTTCATATAGATAATTTATGTAACTCAGGCCTTCTTTTGTTAACTTTTGTTAAATTATTCTCAAGATAAAATGAAGCACTCTTCACCTATAACTTGAAGAAGAAGATAAGCATTCCTTACCACTTATAACATATCATACCAGACCACTTGAGCTCATTATAACGAGGAATGACCTCCAATCCTCCCTTTATGGAAATAGATACATGCAAGATATCACCAATTGAACAAAAAGATAAATATAAACACTTGCAGACAAAAATAAAACCATTATACAAAGATGCTTTGCTCTCTACAAAAAAAAAAAATAAAAAGGCACAATTAATTTTATTCCATTATCTTTAAAACTACAATCCACTTAATGCTCCATCTACGTATGTTCATTGTAGATAGCTCTCACATCCTCACCCATCGCATCCATAAGTGAATTTAGAAAAAAAAAAATAAAAATCTTCTGTGATCTTTTGATGGGTGAATCTACAAAGATCTCTATGAGAGGATCATCAGCGATCTTTAGCCATCCGCATCGGCAATCACAAATAATTTTAAAATCATTAGAATCTTTTGGAGGACGCGACATCTTATATTTATAAGACCTAGGGTAATTATTCGGAGTGATTCCTTTAGTCATCCAAAATGAAAGAGACTCCAATGTTACGCTCCACTTGCATCAAGCACATGATCGTCAAAGGAATATAAACCTCGTCGTACACTTAAGTGCTCAATGATAAATGGTCTTATACCTACTTCAATCTATTCAACGAAAAAAAAAAAAAAGGATTTTTCTTTTTGTATCTTTTGTACATATATCCATACATTGGTATATATTCTAATCTTTTGAAATATAAATTTGGAAAAGATTTTCGTTTTCTTTATTTTTTTTAAATAGATGATCTCTGTGGCACTTACTAATTAAGGGGGAAGCACGATCGTTTGTATAGTGGATTTGGATTTGACTTTGGATAATGGAGTGTTTTTTTTTTTGCTTTTTAGGTACCCCACTGTTTTCACCCCCTAATGGATGTAAATGGTCTCTTTAATTTGAAATGTGTGCCCAAGTTTTTTTTTTTTTTTTATTTATTTTGTCCCCGGCAAAAGAAAAAGAGAATCATTTTTTTTTTTTATTTTGAAAATTTATTATAGACAAGTGGTGTGAAGTTAAAAAGGCGCATTTGATTAAATTAATTTATTGTCTTGGTGTATAAGAGCTTAAATAAGGGAGGCAGTTTACCGAAATGTTTTAACTAAATTTAAATTAAAAAATATAAACACACTTTTTAATTAATAGCCATTCATTTACAGTTTTCGATTAATCCACAAAAAAGCAAAAATAAAAACAAACACAGAATTGCTTGATTAAATATATTCGATGTAAAGAAGTAAACCAAAAATAATATTAGACAAAATGTGTGTTTATTGTTTTATTGGGCTTGAATGATCGGTAAATTGATTGGCACCTACCTAGAGATATTACCTACAGAGCTATTGAAATTAATTGATTTTTTTTAAATCTGCTTGAACTTTTCGAACAAAACATAAGATTTTTCAATGTATGTACTCTTTTGTACAATCACACTGTGGTCTAAAAATATTAAATATTTTAAACCTATTCATGTGATTTTAAAAGTAATAAACCAGCTATGGTCTGCACCATTCTCAATGATCAAAACTTTTATTAATTGGGTTGTTCAATAGCGGGAGCCTATATTTTATGCTACCACGTAGTTTAATTAATTTGTGGAAAAAAGTGAGTCTCACAATTATGTCTGTCTGTCTGTCCTTTCGGCTGTAGCCTAAACGGGTGGATCGATTTTCTTTAAACTTGGTACCTAGCGTTTTTGGGCATTCCCCCTACACGTTTTTTAAATTTTTTTTTAAGGCCAAAACTAACGGTACCTGGTTTTCGATTATCTCATTATCTGTAAAGCACTTGTAATGAAATTTTTTGTACATGACCTTCTGTTAAAATCAAATAAAATATGTACCAAATTTTGGATTAAAAAAAAAAAAAACTTCAAAAATGGGTGGTTAATATTTTTTCAAGATTAATTTTTTAAATCCTCATTAATAAGTTCTAAAAAATGGAGTACCAATTTTTTTTTTATTAAAACTGTTTTCAAAATTTTATACTATGTATAAAAAATTATTTTTTCGATTTTTCAAATATTTTTCTCATAAATTAGATATAAATTAAGATTTGTTTAAGAAATCGGATGGTGTTTACGGTGTTTAGTGTCAAAATAGTTTTAAAAGTTGTTTAATCAATTTATTTCTAATTAATATCTATCCCTATTGATTTTTAAAAAATTTGTCAGTCTAAAGTGTAAGTATGTATATCATGCATACTTTAAAACCACACTTTGGTCGCACATAAGAGCAAGTTCGTGCGACCCAGTCGTGCATTTTATTTATTAAGTGTATATTTTTATTTCTTTGACATTAAAAAAAAATTTCAGTGATAGATAAGTCAAGTAGTGGAAAAAATCACAATTATTGATAGATTACAAGTCAAATAGTACAAAAATTTTAATAATAAACAAACAACACAACAATAAACAAAAAACACCGCTTTTTACACGCATTCCCTTCAGTTATTATATTCAAAATAAAAAAAAATAATAATTGTTTTTTTTTCTGTCATCATACACATTTTTCCAATTTGACTGGCTCTACAAGCAAAATATCCATCCAAACCAACTATTTTTTCGATTTTTAATGATCCAAATATTTGTTAATTTAATAAAGTTAAGAGTTTTGCATTTACTACTTTTGCATAAATGGGACACTATGCTTCGTCGCTGTCATCGTGATGTCAATTTTGTTCAGAACTTGGATTTCTATTTTTTTACGATTCCCTTGCCTATACTATATGTCATGGATTATCAATAGAACCACCAACCAACCCCAAGAGATTCCCTTAAAAAAACTATGGAATGTAATATTGCTATAAAATTTTCGTTTCTAATTTTGTGGCAACCACATATTGTATGTATGTAGTACCTACTTTTCTATGTATCGTGAGCAAAAACTTGTACCGTTAAAAACATATTAATGAATACACGCGACCCTGTCCTGTTAAGTTTATTTTCCTTTTATCACAATTCAAATCATATTATTGTTTTTATCTAAAGTTCTCAGTTTATCAAACACGATTAAACTTTTTTAAAGAACCCTTAAAAATTCATAACAAACTGCTCACGCGACAATAGCACCATATATTTAATTTATACATTTACATGATTGTTAGCTATACCTACTTAATTCCATGCAAAGGTAAAGCTTTCATATTTCATCGACTTCATCAACACTGTCATTATTTATCGGAAAATGAAAAAGGTATATAGGTACCCAACTCAATAAAATGTTACCCCTAATGCTATTTGATTCATATAGCGTTCAACAGCCCATCAATTAATTTACTCTAGGTATATGTATATGTATACTAAACTCACTTCGTCTATGAACACTCACTCAATGACACTGGCAAGGCAGCTTCATTCAAAAGAAAAAAGAGAATTAAATCCTTTCATCAATCATTTGAGCTTCAGAACCAAAAAAAAAAAAGAATTAAACCCCAATTGCGGCGACATCGAATTTCAATTGTTGTGAAAAATTTAAAACAAAAGAAAAGTAAACAACAAGAAAGAAAAAAAAAGTAAAGAGCTTAACAACATCGGAACCAGACTGTTGACATTGCATTGGCTTCGCTTTCGTGTAGAAAATTAAGGCCTAGGAATTATATTGACGGACGGATAGATTTTTTTTTCTTCTTGTTCGTCTCGTTTCTCGCTCTCTCTAAAAATACCCTGTCATGTTTTTCGTTCTATATTGTTTTTTTTTAAACTGTAAAACAACTCTTTCACATTACATTTGCATGCCAAGAAGAAAATAACGCTTAGGATTATTTGCCATAGACACGCCATCGCCATTATACCCAACCATCGCTATAATATCACTTCAAACGAAACCCCTTGACTATTTTGAATAGCCAAAGTGTCTGTGAGCATTGGAACGAACGCATAGAACATTAAACCGACAACAATGTAAATAAGTTTCAAATCAATTAAACTATTTTATTTTTATAAAGTGTTAATTATACGATTTTATAGTGCGATGGATGAAAATATACTCCCACTAAAAATATCCTCCCGTCGCGTCGCATCGCGTTGCCTCCCATCATCCTCCTTATAAAGCAGCACTCAGCACGCCAACCACTATAATTTTATTTCCTAATAAAAAATAAAAATTGGATTATGGAAATAACTTTATGGTGAAGCAATTATCGGTATTCAGTGTAAAGTCCTCTTAAAAGAGCCCATAAAATATAATTTTTGACTTTTCTATAAATGTTGTATAGATATTATTCTGATGCTCATAAAAAAAGACCCAATTCGTCGTATAAGTTAGTGTATAATGTATATATACCGATTACGCCCACATAAGTTAAGTGTTTGATATGGGAAAATGGGGAATGACAGATGAAATAAATTTAAAATTATTTCATAATATAGGCTTTTCCTTTGTAGGCTAAGATACGACACGGTTCGATGTGACGACGACACACGCCACAGTGGGACAAAATATCTTTGAAATTGAAATAAAATTAACCAATAAATTTAAGGATATGAATGTCATCATTATGTGGGCCGAATTATGTGAAAGAAGATTTTGTGACTAAACCAATCACGATCGATGTTTCATAAAATAACGAAAAAATAAAATCTTTGAAGTTAACGTAAAACAATTTCCAATTTTTTTAAGAGATCACGATTAGAATTCCCAGTTTTTTTTTAAATAAGGTTGCAAATTTGCATTTTCTTTTTTTTGGCAGTTCAAGTTAAATCTTAAACTAAAATTTGGAATCAAAATTAACAAAAAATTGAATACTTCAACGTCAACTTCAAAGTGATTTAAGATGAGGACTTCAAAAACTGGTTTGATTCTTTGCAAATTCTAAGCTTGCGCAATGGCAATGTCATGCGAACTTCACTGTGAAATGCGTTAAAAATCCAATTGCAATTTTGTTTTAAATTCAAACTGGTAAAATCATGCCTGATTCATAATGCGACTTCAAAATTTTAAGATTCTAATAATTGGATCAACTGCCGTGAATTTGTCGTGAAAGAAAAAAAATTGTAAGAATTTTTTTTGTTTCTAAAAAATCTTTTAAATTTCATTTTTGAATACGGCGCGGCGTTACAGCTACAAATATGATTTTCCTACAAGATATTTTGATGTGGAATTTGTGTAAACAATTGTCGCTCGACGTCCTTAAATAAGTTCTGTCAAAAAATAATTTGACTTGACCGTCAAATTGGCTTTACCAGAGGTTATTTAAAAAAAAAAAAAAACAAGCGCGACAAATTTAAGACAAATTCACGGCAGTTGATCCAATTATTGAATCTTAAAATTTTGAAATGGTAATGCTAACTTGACGGACATGAAATGTCGACGTGGCAGGATCTCATCGTTGCATTCCTCTCTTAATGACAAACTTAAAACAATGAAATAATGCATAATAAAGCATTTTTCATCGTCACGTCGCGTCTTTTTTTTAATTGTTCGAACTTCAATGCTTCATTATATGCATATTCATTATATTTATTATTTAAAATTTGTTTTTAAGATTGAAAAACTGTCAAGTCGACGACGTCTCGCTTTTACACAACATTGTTAATCAGCCGTATCAACTGTTCGAAAACCCAAACTAAATTTTTATGCAAAAGCATTATTTTCGATAACGCTGTTTGCTAAAGTCAATTGTTTTGTTAACATTGCATTTGCGATGCAATTCTGCAGTAAAAAAAAAAAAATCGAGCTGACAACAAAAATATTGAAAAGCCTCTGGCGGAGCGTGTTTGTAAAAGTCAAATGATTTTGTAAGAAAATTTGAGTGACGTTGATCCCCAATAGATTTTGTGCAAGCAAGACAATTGTACATATATTTGACGATAGCAATATCTGCGTCAAAAAATGTCAATAGTTTGAAGATCAAATTGACGTTGATTTGACGGCAAACGATAACGTTCCTATATAGTCTTAAGGATCTTCCAAACCAATGCGACATAACTTTTATTTGTCAAAACACCTAATTTTACATTTGATACGATACCGTTAGTTTGGGTACTCTCATTTATCGTCTTGGTAAATAAATTTTAACAGGTGAAAATTTCGCTGTATGTCGTTCCGAATGTTTCAAAAACCTCTTAAAAATTAAAAATGATTGAGATTGATGTCGGGGGATGTCCGTCAAGCTGCAAACACCACAACTGAAATTCAAAATTCTAATGATGCAAGAATTAAGTGCTAGTTTAGTACCGTAATCCTAGCTTGGAACTAAAATAGTAA
Organism: Epistrophe eligans; assembly: GCA_951394125.1. Lineage (NCBI taxonomy): Eukaryota > Metazoa > Arthropoda > Insecta > Diptera > Syrphidae > Epistrophe > Epistrophe eligans. The sequence continues at coordinate 37,209,651 of OX596029.1, forward strand.
AATCCCTTCCCCCTAAAACCTGTGGTGTTCCCAGCTTGACGACAAGTTTGAAGGGTAAGGAAAGGAGTACTTAATTTGGAGTTCCACCAAATAAGGAGCAACTAAATAGCACCTAAATCCCTCATCATTAGTTTTTTGAAATTTGTTTTTGAAGATGTGGTGTTCCTAGCTTGACGTCAAGCTGGGAACACCACAGGTTTGAGTGGAAAGGCATTTTAGTTCTAAGCTAGGATTACGGTACTAAATGAGCACTTAATTCCTGCATCCTTAGAATTTTGAATTTCAGTTTTGGTGTTTCCAGCTTGACCCGGACCTGGTCGGGGGAGGCTAAGTTGACGCTTTAGAAAATTTTGCTTTGTCAACGTTGAGATATACAAGTAACGCGCTGAAGAGTATTCTGTCGATGTGTCTTAACTGACTTTGACACTTTGATTACACACGTAATCAAAAATAATAATAATAATAAAAATAATCAACTTGTTGATCAAATAATTCATGTCAACTGGAATATCAACGGTACTGACAGTATTCTGTGTTGACGATCAAACGCTTTGACAACTTAAGGACAACTTGAGTTCAGCTTTAAGTATGTATAGTATACGCTGCCGATACGAAACAAAAAATCCCCTACAAAAATAACAACAAAATAATTATTCTCTAAAATGAGTGAATTAATCTACTACAATTATATTACAATGGCTAATTGTAGTAAGATTATTTTTGGAGAAGATTATTTGGAGAAGTTTCAATCTTATTCTTGCACTAGGTACGCAGCTGAAGCGAATTGAAATGTTTCTATGATGGTCTCTAAATCGAAAGCGGTATTTAGTGGAACTCGTTGTCTTGTTGGAGACAAATCAATACATATGTATATCATTTTGTTTCAGCAAGGAACTATAGAATTTACCGAAGAAGTAATTCAAAATAAATCTGGTACTAAGGAGCGAAGACTTTTTGTCTCTTTCATGGTTATTTATTTTCACGTAATTAATTAAAAACAAAATGTATCAAACATATTTCTCCATTGTCCCACTGTGCGGCGACCGAAACTACAACGAACTTTTCGGCTGTGAAATCGGACAAGAAAATTAGATCTTAAAGCACTCTATATACTGACACTTTTAATTGAATTGTTTTTAGAATCGCCGCCGCCGCCGTGTCTGACACTCATTAATGCTGACATAACGTAGGTAGGTAAGGTATATACGACATGTTTCTAAAGTATACTTTGATCGGTAGGTTAGGTAGGTACATGTATCTGTATGGAGTAGGTATCGATTTTTTGATTTTTTTTTTTGTTGCAATCACAAAAATCTTATGAGCTCATGATTTAGTAAAGCCAATGACATTTTTTTTTGAAATCTTTGTACATTTTAACAATTGAATTTCATCATTGCTTTGATTTAAGTGTTTAGGTAAAAATATGAAAAAAAAAAAAATATTTATGCGACTAACTACAAAGAGTCAGATGTATGACATGAAATGTTCAAAATTTCAAGCTCAATATTATTTTTACCCTCACTCTTTTTGTCTGCGAATTAAAATAAATCGATTTATAAAATAAGATGCAAAAAAAGTGCTGAAAGGAGGTGTCCGTCAAGTTAGCATTACCAATTCAAAATTTGAAGATTCTAATAATTGGATTTATTGTCGTGAATTGGTCGTAAATTTGTCGTGAAAGAAAACAAATTGTAGGATTTTTTTAGCTTTCAAAAATCTTTGAAATCGCACCTATGAATCCAGCATTACTATACAGCTTTGATTGGCTACTCAATAGTCAACTATCAAGTTGTCAGATTATGAAGTTTCAGCTGTGTGAAGTCAGAACCCCGACCTCAACATTTTTGATCCAAATGTATCGGTTTCGTTTGTCCATGTTTGTCCAGGCAAAATTTTTGGTAGAAAATCATTATCGGCCGGTGAACAAACGATCCCACTTTAAATCACCCCTCTAAGTTGAAAATTTTGGGTGTTAGGCAACTTTTTAGTTTTGGAGGTGTTGCTATAAAAAAGAAAAGTTGAATAAGTTTCGAAATAGGGGTGATAAAATTTTTTTAATTTTTGTTCTGAGGTGGACAAACGGTGGACAAACGAATGCAATAAATTTTATTTCGCTAAGTGAAATTTTCATTTTTTGGGTTGGGTAGGTACTATAAAATAGAAAAATTGAATCATTTTTGAACTAAGGGTGGACAAACAAAAAATTTTTGGTAGAAAATCATAAATAGCCGAGCACAAACGAACCCACTTGTTTTCGTCCTTCTACATAAGTTAAGAATTGCGATCAGTAGACGACTTTAAGGTTTTGATAGTTGCTATAAAAAAGAAATGTTGAATAACTTTTGAAATAAGGGTCGAAAAACGAAAATTTTTGGTGGACAATCATAAATGGCCGCTGGACAAACGAATGCACTTGGTCCCAACCTCCTAAGTTATCAATCGCGGACGGTAGACGACTTTTTTGTTTTTGGGGGTGTTGCTATAAAAAAGAAAAGCTTATTAACTTTTTTCCTGGGGGTGGACAAACGAAAATTTTGCCTGGACAAACGTGGACAAACGATGGACAAACGAATCCGATACATTTGAATCAAAAATTTTGAGGTCGGGGTTCTGACTTCACACATCTTGAAGTTTCACCTGTCAATTTATATAAAAAAAGGTTTTCAGGACTTTCTTTCACCTTTAAAAGAAAGAAAAATAATAAAGGTATTGTTATCGTACTTATGGAAATCCTATTTAAAAATTGGCAGCTACTTAAAATGTTCATACATCTGAAAAATCATTGCATCTTTTCAAAAAAAAAAAAAAAACAATAAAATCAATATTTTTTCAGTTGCGAAGTTGAAAAAGTCAAACAAATGTCCATTGCGAATTGACTGTGATGAAAAAAAAAAATAATAACCCTCGAAAACCATAACGAAATTCCATCACCATATAACAACCTACCAACACTGTACCCTATACTTGGGAATAATATTTTTTGCATTAAGGACCCTTATTCGAAATGAAAAAAGGATATTCCATTAAGTGTATAAATATATAGGGAATGAATCACATGTGCCACTATACTATATTGACTCGACGGTGTGTCTTGAATATAATGGAGAATTGATGAAGCGTAGCTCAACTTGAGTAGACACACCTCAGCGAGGAGCTCAGCACAGATCATCAATAAAATGATGAGGCACTATAAAATGCCATCAGTTTTCAACAAAAGGATCCATATTCACTATATACGTACACAAAAAGGAAAAAAAAAACATATGTACCTACCCAGGATTGCACATTTTCTCTACAATTTTCCGTGGTCCTTAAAAGTCCTTTTCAGAAAATATAATAAAAATAAATTTCAATGGATTCACAATTTTCACTCTAGGTATATATATCCTCTTTGTTAAGGACTCTAGCTAGGTAGGTATAAGGTACCATTACCAAGTCTACGAAAGGAAGGGACGAATGATGTTTCGTCCTTATAATATCCCTAAACTCTGTATGTATGTACTTCTCTCAAGAGTTGTTATATTTATTATGGGGACTCCTTCTTCCAGAGTGCATTTTATTTTTCTGTTATCCTTTTTTTCTTTTTTTCTTTTGAATTCCTTGTATTTATTTTCGGTGGCATTTCCAATGAAAATTGAAAAATAATGAGAATCGAAATCGAAGTGAACGAAAAGTGCCGATTGTTGTGGTTCTTTCAGGTAAAAAAATAAAAATAATAAAAATGCGAGATGAGTGTGGCGCGCACTTTTCATTCGAATTCGATTCGTTATTCGATCAATCTATAAAATTGATGAACTCCTTTGCAGGTACTCTGAGATACATAAAGAGAACAAAAAAACAAATTCTTTTAAAAGTGATGTGCTATTAAAATTTGATGGGTACCTACATATATAACACAGCAGATGAGAATGGAGATGGAGATCCTTATAAAACATCCTCAAGGATGTATGGATGTATCTTATTTATATTATTTCTTTTTTTTTATTAACTATTTCAACACACGAAGCAGCCGTCCTATTTATGTATTCATTGGATTACACACCATGTTATCAAAAGATACCTTTTATCATCTAACGTGTTATTATTGTCTTCATTCGATAGGTATAAGGTATGTAAGTTGTTGCATGTTGGGGGGGAATAAAATTAGTTTCAAATTCTTTTAAGGTTTTTTTTTTTTCTAGCTCAAGGCGATAGAAATCAATGAATGTACACATTTCAGACCTACATATCTTCATATTATTTTTGTATGATCTCAGTTTTAGATTAAACATTTAGTTTAGATTTTTTTTTTTTTGAAACGACCTATAGAGGTTTAAAATTATATCAGAAAAGGATAAGGGATGTAAGTTTGTCGCTACCTTGTGTGTCAATTGATTAGTAATTAAATTGTTTAACCATTGGCAGATGTTGATGTTTATTTTATTTTTTAAAGTGGAATAGATTTTGTTGAATGATAAAAAATAAAATTGCAGGATTTTGAACAGATGCGGAAGTGTGGTTTGGCGTGCGCGCCTTTATAGATTTTAGAAAAGGGTGTATAATGTATATTGTATAATTCTGCGGGCTTTTATGGTATCATTTTTATTGCAACATATGGATCGAATGAGGATATAGAGTTTCATAATTTTAAAATATGTATTTATATTTTTTTTTTCTATTATACCAAAGAGCCCACAGCAATTTTTTGGGAGTTTACATCGAAGTAAGGTATAAATATCAATATGTTTGTAACGGGTGATTTTTTAGCTGGTTTGGTTTTGGCAACACTGGTTTTGACAGCTGACGTGTGTTTAGTACCTTGTGTCACTGTCAAACAGCTTCAGTTTGGTTTGCAATTTAACCATGGATCGTCTTACAAATGAACAACGCTTGCAAATTATTGAATTTTACTATCAAAATTCGTGCTCGGTTCGAAATGTTCATCGCGCGCTGCTTCCATTTTATGGTCGGCATTCTCGACCTTCTGAGCAGTCTATTCGGAAGATTGTGACCAAATTTCGCACCAAATTTACTTTGTTGGACATTAAACCACCAACACGTTTACGTACTGTGCGTAGTGAAGAAAATATTGCGGCCGTATCAGCTAGTGTGACAGAAGACCGCGAAATGTCGATTCGGCGCCGTTCCCAGCAGTTAGGCCTTTGTTACAGCACTACGTGGAAAATTTTGCGGAAGGATTTGGGCGTAAAGCCTTTTAAGATACAGCTGGTGCAAGAACTAAAGCCAGCCGACCTACCACAACGCCAAATTTTTGGTGAATGGGCTCTTGGAAAGCTGGCCGAGGATCCGCTTTTTTATCGAAAAATTGTGTTCAGCGATGAGGCTCATTTTTGGTTGAATGGGTACGTAAATAAGCAAAATTGCCGCATTTCGAGTGAAGATCAGCCAGAAGCATTGCAACAGCTACCAATGCATCCCGAAAAAGCCACTGTTTGGTGCGGTTTATGGGCCGGCGGCATTATTGGGCCATATTTCTTCAAAGATGATGCGAATCGCAGCGTTACTGTCAATGGTGAACGCTACCGAGCGATGATAACAAACTTTTTTTTGCCCGAAATGGAAGTTCTTGACTTGCATGATATGTGGTTTCAACAAGACGGTGCCACATGCCACACAGCACGCGAAACAATGGCGCAATTGCGAGGCGAGTTTGGTGAACAGTTAATTTCACGTTTCGGGCCGGTCAATTGGCCGCCTAGATCGTGCGATTTGACACCATTAGATTATTTTTTGTGGGGGTATGTCAAGGCTAATGTCTATAGGGACAAGCCCGCTTCGATTGACGCACTGGAAGCCAACATCCATGCATTCATTCGTGAGATACCGGCCGATATGTGTGAAAGAGTATGCCAAAATTGGACTCAGCGGATGGGCTACCTGAGACGCAGCCGCGGTCAACATTTGCATGAAATTATCTTTAAACATTAAATTGCAAGGTTCAAACTATCGATTCAAATAAATATTTCATTCATTTTTTCGAATTTTTTGTTTTTTTTTTTTTTTAAAGTTCTAAACCTCTTAAAAAATCACCCATTATAAGCGAAATGATATCGAATATTTAAAAGTCTAGCAGAGTTTTTGGCGGGATATGGCTTAAAAATAATTTTTTTTTTTTTTAATTTTGGTCAGGGGTAGATACGTAGATATACGATAGGAATTAAATTTGGGGAATTAAGTTCTGATCTTAGATCACAGATTCTTAAAAAAAAATGTACTACCTATATATTTTTTAACAAACTGCGAACAACTGCAGACTAAACGAGGAAGGTAGTGGTTTGATTTTCTTTTAACTTGATACCTTTTTACAGTGTTTTGGATATTAGATTAGATTTGGAACTTGCTTTAATGGTCGATCAAACTGTTGTTTCAAAGTCTTAATATTAAATTAGCTATGGGAACCTATATTTTATGCCACCTGCTAAACACGTAGTTCAGTTTATGGTAGTACATAAATGATATAGTACATAAATGATATGAACATTAAAGCACCGTATTGCACATACCTACCTATCCATGAAACTACAGCTTCAACTGAAAAAATTATTAGAAAATCAGTTAGAAATAAATAAATTATAACATCCTCTGAAATTGTTTTAAGAATAACGCGAAATACATCATATGATTTTTTAAACAAATTTCAATTTATGAGAAAAAAAAATTAAATCTTGGAGGCGATTTAAAAAAAAAATAATTCTTTATATACCTATATAAAATTTTGAAAATATTTGTAAGAAAAATAAAATTATACAGCCATTCTTTAATGTTTATTAACTAACCCATTTTTGAAATATACAATTTAAATAAAAATAATTTTAAAAGTTTTTTTAAAAACCAAAAATTTGATTTTTTGAAAATTTTTATATGAAATATTATTTAAATTTATTAGAATGAATGAATTGTGGGGCTTATTTCACTGCGACATATAGATCTATCGTGCCCCTATCTAGAGCTGGATGAGGTTTTTCATTTTACAGATCTTCCTCCAAACTTATTTCTCCGAGGAATTTGAGTATTTGGGGTACTCTCAGAGACTTATTAGGTACTTAAAAAAATTCATTGAAATCGGTTCCTCTAATTATGAGATATTCGAAACCAATAGGTACAAACGGTTCTATGAGAGATACCGTTAAAAATCGATAAATGCATTTTTTTAAATAAATGTCAGATCGTACAAATATAAGTTCACATACAAATTTTAATCAAAATTGTTTGTGAAAAAAAATTAGATTTTAAACACTTGTATGGGAGGTACCGTTTATTTTTGGTCATAAAAATAATTTTTATTTAAAATCGGCTAGATAATGTTAAAAAACTACTGGGTGCCAAGTTTTATAAAAATTGATCAAGTCATTTTCGAATTATTAAGTTCTCAAAAAAAAACTTTTTTCGAAATCCAAAAAATTTTTTAAACTTCTTGAAAAATTTTCTATAAAAAAATTGCTCAAATCAGTTGGGCCCTTTTTGGAAAAAATCAATGAAAATCTATGTGAGGCATCACTTTTGCGAAAAAAAAAAAATTATAAAATCGTAGCGTTTATGAAAAAAAAATTACATATTTTTTTTTTAGTTGTGGGACCGTTTTTGAGAAAAATAAGATTTTCATAATTTGGTAAACAAATTTGTACGACAGGTACCATTATTTTTGGTCTTAAAAAAAATGTTAAAAAAAAGCGTGTGGGGGGAATTCCCAAAAACAGCAAGATACCAAATTTGAAGAAAATCGACCCACCTGTTTATAGGTTGCAACCGAAAGGAGAGAACAAACAGGATTTCGTGAACCAATTTTTTCGACTTGGCTTTGGGAATGTCAACTTTGACCAAAATCTCGGCCGGTTTTTAGGTATTTATTGCTATATTGTATAGCGCTTCTTAATTGTAGAAACGGAAATGACCATAAAAACATTAAAGGACATTTGAAAACACCTATACCTATACACCTTCAATGCTAACAAATTAGATTCAGCTTAAGATATTTAAATGGATTATTTTGAATTTTTAATCTTTTATCTTAAAAACGTACCTAACCTATTCATACATATGTACATATATTCGATGATAACTACGAAGCCGCACGCACGTTTGCAAAAATTCCCAATATTTTAATCGGCTTCTTAAGATCTCATTTATTCTTCTTTAAAAGTCACTCCTTGCAAAAATGCAACAATTGTCACGAAATTTTTGACATCTTTAAAAAACAAAAACCCATCCACCCCTCAAACAAAACTCTATAAATCATGTTTAAAATATAGAGGTGTGTTCCATTAAATAAAACGTTCGTCCTATATAGAAAATGTTTTTTGTATAGAGAAGAAAATTAATGTCTTTTTTCCCATTGTCATTGATGGGACCTATCCTACGTTTTATCAAGCAAAATGCTTACATTTACCGCACGTAACAAATTTTTGTAACACACCAAAACAAGAAAACATTTTTATTCTTTTCACGTGAAGTACACACATTTTGGACAAAAACAAAATAATAATATACAATGTAATATATTTCAAGGACCTCATACTGTGGTATTATTTAATTCAAAGAAAAGGACCAACAACATATACATACAATAATATAATGTACGTGTTAAGTGGCTTAGGTCAGTAAAAGTAATGCTCAGATATACATAGACATTTACAATAGAGTACCATACCGAAATGCCCATCTTATTCTTTTGATAAAGGTCCTTAATGCATTTCTATATAACTTCTCTCTCACAGGACTTGGAATTAAAATGAAAGTGAAAAAGGAATGGGTAGCTATATATGTATTGTATATCCACTTAGGTCAGGTAGGAACTCAAACTCAAAATAATTGCTCGTGTATGTAATGTAGACAGAAAAAGGAAAAAGGATATCTTCTTCTTCTTCTTCTGATGCCATTTCTGATAGGGATCAATGTGACTTATGCTCAAAGAGTAGGGATGACGTTTTAACACAATAAACTTGTTTGCTTTTTTTTTTTTTTTTTTGAAAAAAAGAACTTCTGTTGTTAATCCTGTTTTTTCTTATTCTTATTCTTGTATTCATTTACAGTTCATGCAGAAGAGTCAGAGTCCTCAGACAAACAAGAAGTCGTCAAAAACGTTAAAAAAATACGACACGCGTATCTGTCCGCCTTACTCCGAATTATATCCTGATGAACACGATATTCCATTAAAGGAAGAATCAACGACAAAAAGGACTAAATCGACGCGAAAAAGTGTTGAAATTGCCATAAAAAAATACCATCAACTGTCTAAATTTTTAATACAAAGCCAGAACAATAACGACGACGACGACGACGTCACCACTGACACTGACACTACCACCAGCATCACCACCACCACTAGTGGTACCGCTGCAACTCTGCTGGAAAAGGAAGATTGTGAGATGATTGCCATGGCAGCTTCAGTTCCAAAAAAACCCAAAGTCTATGATTGTATGAGAGATTTTCTCAGGAAGAAATTCTTCCATCACAGTGTCTCGGAGGAAGAATCATCTGAAGAAGCTGTTGAGTATGATGAGGTAAGCAATATCCTTGAATTTGTAGTCCTGTTTTTTTTTTTGTTTTTTTTTTTTTCTCTAGAATATGTGAGCATTTTATTTTAACAGCTTTTGATCCTTCTTCTAGGTGGATTATCTAACGATGATGGAGGATTCTTATGACATTAAGGATGTTCATGGTGACGACGATGATGATGATGAGTGTTTGCTTGTTGTCACATCAAATCATCAAACCAGGTCGAAATGCATTCGTCTTGTGGAAGGAGGAGGATGTTGGCCCAAAAATGAATTTTACCTCGAAGATGGAGACGAAGAAGTCGATTCGGATGTAGGAATTAAAGATTGTTGCCAATTACTAGGTGGCTCTCCCAAAATCGAAAAGAGTAAGTTAAGCTAAAAATCAAGAAAAATTCAACACCTCCAGCTCACACAGAAATGTCTTAACTTTTAGATGGAAAAAGTCCAAAAAGAAAACCTTGTGAAATGCCTTCTGAGCTTCGTGATGCCACCTGGTTTCAGCCAAATATCTCAGGAAAAGCTGCAGCTGAAAAATTGAGCAAAGAAGAGCCTGGAGCATTTATCATTCGTCAAAGTTCTAGTGTCAAACCTGGAAACTACATACTCTCTCTAAGAATGGAGACAAAAGTGAAAAAGTTCGTTATACTCGGATCACCAAGATGCTACAAAATTAAGGTAAATTTTTAAAAACATTTCTTCTTTTCCAAACCCTTTATTATAACGAAAATTCGTTTTTCTTAATTTAGGGAGCCAAAAAAGAATTTTCATCACTTAAAGCTTTGGTCACTCATCATTCTGTTATGGCAGAACAATTACCAGTGACACTTTCACTTCCCCGAACTATTGCCGATGAGAAATTCTCACATCGTTATTTAGATGATTTCGATACATTTGAATCCTTGCAGATTTTGGGAATACTAAAATTCTTACAGTCGAAAAATTTGGAATTTTCTTGAGGAGAAGGAGAAAAAAGATAATCGACGAGATGTCGCGGAAAGGCGGAACATTAAGTTCTATAGGCCCACTTTATCTACTTAAAAGCACGCAAGGAGGCTGCTGACTTGTCACAAAGGGATATTTGAACTACGAATGGTTTTATTATGGTCCCGTGCACAACATTCCAATAAGTTTATGAAAAAAAAAATAGGAAAATTATCTAAAAATCTCAAATAAATGCGGAATAATTGGCATTCGATTGGGGTAAAAAAAAATATACAGAAAAGCATAAAACAATAATTGAGTCAGAGAGTTATAAATATACCCTACTGTGTATTGGCTTTAAAAATTCAAAAAAAATATAAGCTCGAAATTTACCAAATGAGCGTTAATAAAATAAGTTTCATCCCTACTGCCAAAAAAAATATTATTAAAATTGTTTAGTTAAAAAATTAATAAAAAAAAATTTAATTTAATAAAAAAAATAAATTGTCCCTTATTAAAAAAAAATAATAAATAAATAAATATTAAATCTATACAAAAAAATTACTGATTAAAAAGCTTTTTAGATTTATTTGGAATTAATTCAAAGAAAAGTTTTCGGTCCTCTACCTGGTTATCAGTTAATCAAACGATCGCTTTTGCTTTGCGTGATACGGCCAGTGAAGGGATTTTCCAGCTCCTTCCGGATACTTCTATTATAATTATCACTAATCAATTGATGGTTGATAAATGGTGAAATTCGGTACATTAAAACTCAATTTATAAAAAAATTATCAACAATTTATTAAGTGTTCTCACCGTTCTCAATTATCGAAACTTTTATCAATAAAGTTATATTAAATATAAAATATTTTCAACATTTATTCAACTATCAATTGATAAATTGGCAATCGTCATAGGAGTGAATAACAGAAGTTAAGATGAAAATACGGATTAGTAATGTTTACCAAAAAGCCAGTATCCCAAAAATAAGATCCCCAAAGCCAAAATCTTTAATCTAAAACCAGTTAATGACAAAAACCCTTAAGATAATTCTCTTGAAGAAAAAATTCCCAATGAAAAATGCCAAAAAGAAGATGTACAAGTAGTGAATCAAGCAATAAAATCACGCGATTTTTATACTTTTCGACATTTCACTTTTCGCGTATTGTGAGTTTTACCCGAAATTTCCCGTGAGTAAAATTGCATTTTTTTTCTGGCGGAATGTAATACCATTGACAGCTTAAATGGCGAAATTCACAATCAGCCTTATTGTGAGTATCAGCCGACAAATATAAATTTCGTTCGCCTACTAAAAATTAATGAACAAGAAGGAAATTTTCCACACAGAAAATTTCGAGTAGAACTCACAATAGGCGAAAAGTGAAATGTCAAATTTTTCGGGTGGAATGTTGTTCAGTTGAAACTCACAACAAGGCTGAATTTGTTCTGTAATTACATTTTAACTTTATAATAATTTATAAATTACTTAAATGAAAATAAGTCAGATCAACATAAACTGAATAAAAAAAAAATTAAACAATAATGCAAAATATTTCATCAGAAATCAGAAAATGATCATTATAAAAAGAAAGAAATATTTAAGTTTAAAAGTGTTACAGCAATAGCCTCGTTTAAATATGTACGGATCTGAACTGAATCAGTGTTATTTCTAAAACAAAAATTACTAAGAATATTTTACAGTTTACTTAATAATATTTTGGGAGATTTCAACAAAATAAAATATTTATTGGGGATTTTATACATAGGGCGCCTTTACCCATTTTGTCTTGCATTTTTTTGGAGATTTTGTTCGATTGAAATTTTGGTTTTTGGAAATAACGTATATTTTTTCCTGAAAATACAACGGATAGTAAGTTTTTTGGGGAGAGTTTGATAACTTGGGCGCCGAAAATTAATAACGGATTTTTGTAGAAGGGCCAAATACAAGCATATTTTACTATGGCAGGGAGGGGTCTATCTCGCCCCGTTTAGGAGGTAGAGACGATTTTCGAAAAAAAAAAAAACGACTTAAATGGAAAAACAAATATTAAAAAAACAACAACAATACTTAAAATGCAAAACAATAAAGGTTTTAAAAGCCATAAGTCTGTTCTTTAATCCTACATTTAAATTAAATTATTTTTGTCAAGTTTTTGAAAATTTCGCTGCAAACTCAAAATTTTGATATACCTATCGAATATTCCAGTGTGGGTAATATGCTACCTTTCAATATTTTACACTTCTAAGTTGATATTGGCAATTCTGACAATGCAATTCGCTCAGTTACGCTAAGTTCTCCCAGCACACGGATGCGCAAGTTATTACGTCATTTCTTTTTGGAAATATTCGGGAAAATATAAATCCAAGTGTCTTTTTAATAAATTTGATGTGTTTTAAAAGGGTGTTTTTTCGGGTTTTTCAATAAATTATATGAAAGTTTCTTCAAAAAAGGTATAAGACTCGATTTGTATACCTAATTTTTGTTCCTGTCTAGACATGATATGTTGCGTTAATTTTCGTTCAGGGATGTTTTTATATTTTTTGACGTTTTGGGGTAAAATGCGACATTTGTTTCACACCAAGTGGCATTTTACCCACGGCATATTACCCCCCTCCCCCCCCTTTGATTTTTATTTCTTGCAATGCTCAAAATGCCCAGAGATGGATGCAAGAGGACTGCTTGCAAAGTGGAAACTACCCGATATATCTCATCGATTAAAATTAAAAAAGAGCATACTACCTACCATACCAAATGTTTGCTGGCATTTCACCCCTTCAGAAGTGGCATATTCCCCTCACGTGTGGGTTAAATGCCACTTTTTAAGGTTTTTTTTTTTAAACTCAATTTGAAATTAATTATAAGGATTAAAGTTATATTTTTATTGGTTTATCTATTAAATTAAATAACAATCTAATTAAATTAAAAAAATCTTGAACTAAACTTGTCATTCGCTATTTAATTTGATTGTTTTACTGTTAAATGTAGCATATTCGACCGACTTACCCTAGACAAATTTTTTTCAAAATTGTGAAATGAAGTGTAATAACTATTAGGTAGGTACCTAAATGCAAAATTAATAAAAAGTTTTTTTATAAAAAGAGAAAAATGTAAATGAACATCTAGGTGAAGCTCTTTCGATTTCGCAAAAAAATTGGACATATGATTTTTAATGTAACTTCAAATGATACCAACAAATTGGAACAGTTTTAGAGACGGAATGAATTTTTTTCATTTTTCCTATGATGCAACTGTCACAAGTTAAAATCTTTAAAATGCAATACCTAATACAATTTTGCACACATTTGCAATTTAAATCTTGACGAATAAAAAATCCTAGTCACAATAAGAAATAAACATCATGCACGCACTTGTTTTTTCAATAACGATTTTTTATTCACACTAATGAAACATTAGCGCAAAATTTAAAACCCGCCTGATGTCAAGGTATTAGAATTATACTAATTAACAATTTACTAACATTAAAGATCTTTCTTAGTTTTAAACATTTTTTAACTAGTATCATTCTAAACCTATTTTCTTAATAAACTTCAGCTGAACACGCCTAATAATTATGACAGTTCGTGCAAAAAAGACGCTGATTACACGAGTCTTTTTTTCGTTCGTTTCGTCTTTCGTGCTTTTGACAGCTTGGGTGAGGGGTGTAGAAATGTAGGGGGAATGAAGTAACGAAAGCAGGAATGAAAATTTGAAGATTTTTTCTGGTTGAACATTGACGTTTATGGTTTGACAACAGGGTAGATATGAGCGATAGGCAGTTGTCAACAAAAATCGTAGTTGAGAGAAAAATCAACGATTTCAGATATCGATTTTAAGATTAAATATATCGACTACAGAAAATTACAAAAATGCAAATAAAATGGTATATGTAACTAAAATGCAAAGAAAGCAACTACAAATATGTGTGCCTTCTAAAAAAAACATCATTCTTATAAATATTAAATGTGAAACAACATTTTTTTTGCGCTTTTTCCGTGGAAGGATTTTGGAAATCGATTATTTCATGGGAAAGAAACATGAATACTTTTCATACTACATGGGGTTTGCGGGGTCTCAGCAAAGGGAGTGGGTAATAACTAATTACAAATAAAGTATTCCAAATCATTGCCTACGTTCTGTAACTCTCGCATTGATTAAATTGGTCGAGAAACGTTGAAAAGTGGAACAAAATTCATACGATTTGTTTCAATTTTCATAGTTTCTCGACTGATTTTATCGATGCGAGAATTACAGAACGTAGGCACATGTTAATATCTACTTTCCTTTCTCATTTCTGCTGTACACATTTTATAAAAAGTAATTCTCTTTGTGTATAATTTTCGTTTTTAAAATTAAGAATTCATGTGGTCATTTAAGATTTAATCCCGATAAAATGTTCACACCACGTAAATTTAAAAATGTACTTGATAAAACAATATGTAGGATGGAAATTTTTGTTTCTTTTTACATTTTCTATAGGGCAAGTATTGGTTTCGTGTAAACATGGAGAAGTCTAAAAAAGTAGTTTTACCATACCGTCCGTTGATTTCGACGCTCTTTGCACTATACGAGGTCCATTGAGACAGAGGTTAAACAGGTGGACCGATTTGCTCCAAATATCGTATAGAGAAACGTTGAAAAATAAATTAAAACTCATAATGTGTTTTAATTTCCATCATTTCTCGACTAATGTTATCGATGTGAGTTACAGAACGTAGCCACAGATCATTTTAATGGAATTTCTCTGAAATTTTAATCATCAGAACCAGAGTCGGAACCTTTATTACAGATTTAACCTACTATGAACAAACGGCCCTAAATCAAAAACACGTTTTGATGTAAATTTACATATTATAACGTATTTGGCTATCAAAATAGAAAAAAAAGAAATACATCGATTTTGAAAAAACATCGATGTTTCAGGTTCGATAAATTTTCCCACCGATTTTAAAATCGAAAAATTTAATCGCCCATCCCTCAAATCAGAGCATTGTGCGAAGAACTTATAAACTTTTAATTTCGAGCTGTAAAACAATTTTTCACACTTAAATAAGCTGTAGTTATGAATAAGAAGTGATTAAAAAACATTTTTAATTATATTGAAGGTTTGAATGAAACAACAACAATTGGGTGGGCTACCACCAAGATTTAGGCTGGAGTTATAGCTATTTCACGACTGCCAGGCCGATCATCAGACTCCTTTAGTTAGTTAGTTAGTTTAGTCCTTTTTAATTATTACTTCTGTTTATTTTCCAATAAATCCACCGCAAAGTTTCTGAACGTCAAAATAACGAAAGAGTCTTCACGAATGTAAAAAAGAACCATGTAATCACGAGGATACGTGCCTGTCAAAAAGACGAAAGACGAAACGAACGAAAAAATGAATCGTGTAATCAGCGTCAAAGTAAGCAAACATAAAGTGACGTTTGGGGTTAGTATGATACCTACTAAAAATTTAAAATAGGCATTTGGTAATTTTAACTTTAATAAAATGTTAAAAAAAATAGCAAGATGTCATCTCCTTTAAAATTTGGAAAATCCTGTATTTAACCTGGCATCATACTAAAACTGCTTTAAAATCATACTTAATCGTCCAAACATTTTTTGTCATTGTTTTAAATATAAATTAAGACATAAGCGACTGAAAAATCGCATCAATTAAAAAATTGAAACTAGTTCTCTTTTATGAGCATTCTTTTTTCTGTCGCAAAATTAAATTAATCAAATTGGAAAAATGAGATTACAAGCACTTACGATTTATAAATAACAGTCTTGTCACATTTTCTTCTATTTTTTGATATTGAATATTTGCGCGATTAAAATCGGAAGTGTGTTCTTATTATTCGACAAGGTTTTCTTTACCGTAAATAATTTATTTTTAATTGTTATTTTATCTTTTTTGTTGGTGGAAAAAGAACAAAAGATTGTTGGTCTCATATATAATACTATTTTGTCCCTATATTTCCCACCATTATTCGCATAAAAAAAAAATTTGCACCATTTTGGTTGGAAAGTCCACCAATCTGGGAAGACCCATTGAATATTATTCAATATACTTATCGTTTGAATCATCAAAAAATGGTTCACCAACTGATTCCAACCGTGATTTGAAAACACATGTATTTTGGAGAGAGAAGTGACAAAGAAAATGTACAATTTTGTTGCATTTCCTTCTAAACTAATGGGAAAGCGAAAAATAGTCGAAAATTTCCCTTGGAATTTGTTGGTATCGGAAATAAATTTTTATAAGTAAATTTTGTTTTCATTTAATTGGACTTTTTTATTTTTTGAGATAAATTCATGCCGGAGGAGATTCTCGATTGTAGACAAATTTTCTTTGGAATAAAATATTTCGGTGGAAAAAACAATCCCTGATGCTGGACTGTTATGAGAGCAAACAAGTAACATTGTACTTCTAAGGTATCGCTGACACTTTTCAACGGTGAGCTATGTACATAATAATGTAGCATGTATAGTTGTTCTTATAAGAAAACATAATTTTGGAAATCTAATTTAAAAAGATTAACGCCTAAGAGTATGCAATACAAACATATTAAAATCTTCTAATCAATCTTAATTAAAGTCTGCTTTTAGGATTTTACTAAAGACACAAACCATTACCAGCATTACCATCTATAAATTATTTTCTCACTTTAATTCGAAATTAATCTATTGCTTTTATTTCTTATAACGAATTAAATAATAATTTAATATAGAAATTTAAGGAAAACTCCTTTTCCTTCCTTCCTTTCCATTCAAGCGATTAAAATCGTGTCAATATTAATATTTTTTATGAAACAAAAATCGAACTGTGGTTGGTTGCGTCCGATAAACAGAGGGTTCTTTAGTTTTGTGCGTCCTTCTAATTATGTATGCAGTTCACATTCATCCATGAAAGGACTTTCTCGATTACACTCAAAGCCCAACAGGAGCTTGCCCAAGTGTTTTCCATTTCCTAGTCTGTTTTTTTTTTTTTTTTTTTTTTTTTTTCTGCCACAGGGCTCTTGAGATTCTTCTGTCGAACGTGTTCGGAATGTAATACGCTGAGATTTTTATATTTGCCCAAAGTAGAGCACGAATCTCGTTTCATTCCTCTATATTTACTTCTTCCTTTAACCTGATTCTTTTTTTTTTTTTTTTGTGATGTTTCGGAAAATTCCTTTAAGCTTTGAGTATTTTTCTGGGCAATTTCACACACAGAGGAAAGCAACAACCACTCTTCTCACTTCTGACGTTTAAAAAAAAAAAGAATAAAAAAAGACGAGTACACAAAAATTTGTCACGATTGAAGGAACTCATTTTTCATCGTGTCACAGGATGAAACATCGTCTTCGACTATACTACAAAAAAGGATATACCTACCTAACCTTTTTCTTTTGCTCACAGAAACCCATTTATATATGAGACTGAGATAAATACGAGTCAATGGAGACTTCCCCATGCACATACATACATAAATGTATAGTGTGTAGGTATGATATGATGGGCCAGCATATCCTTCAACTTTGCTGTTTCACACTTTGTATAACGACGAATGTCATGATATGGGTATAACTTGGTGTGGAATGGCTTTAAAAGCGACAGCATCAGTGTAATTCAGCTAACAACATCCTCTGTGACAAGGACATCCTTTGGATTCTCATTCGTATCCATAAATCACACAAATGGATTAACCTTCGTATATCCTTTAGATTTAAATGAGAACTTTAAAGCAATCGAGATGTGGTGTTTTGTTTCGCCATCTTCGTTCGCCATCCAATCGACACACATGTGTTCGATTCCTATATAAGCACTTGTTTATTTATATTGAAACCCACTCTCCACCATCTATATAGCACTTGTGTCCTTGTGGATAAATATACGAGAGCATGCACTTCACTTTAGCTGAAGATGCCGTACACACTTGATTTCGTCCTCCATTAATTGAATTAAATGCCATCGAATAGGGTAATTTTGAGAGTGGGCTGGTTTCACTTAGGAATCATGTTTTTTTTTTATATCCCGATGAGGGTTGTGGAAAAATATAACAAGTCCTTTAGTGTAAATGCATTTGAATGTATATTTTGGATGAGCTTGGTGAATTTTTTTTTACCAACATGCAGATGTAAATTTTAAATCAATCTTTTTGTTCAAGTTCATAAATTACACTTGAAAAAAAGGAATTGTAACAGTTGTTTGGGGAATCAGAAAAGGGATGATGAAGTGATTTTTTATATGTATGTATATGCGTGGAGGGCTAAAAATGATGATTTGAATGGATATCAATTGGATTTTCGGTATGATTTTTTTTTTATAAATGAAGGCAGTGGAATTAGTCCTTTAAAAAAATTTACTGAACGATAATGAGTCAATTGTTAAAGATTTTTATTGCCGATATAATATGTTATATATGTACATATGTAGGTACATACATTTATGTATGTACATATGTAGGTACATACATTTATGTATGTACATATATATTTATGTATGTACATATATATTATAAGAGAGAGTTTTACAAATTGACAACAAAATATTTATAAGGATCCTTAATTTTGAATCGATTTTTAATTCAAAAGAAATCTTTTAAAATGAGTACCTACCTATACAATACACATACATACAAATTATAATTTTTTATTTGCAATATTATATGTATAGGTACAATATGGCAAGTTATGGATTCGGATAAAAAAATCGAACTTGAAATTTTGATTAAAGTTGACATTACGATGGTAGCGAAGTCGAGAAAAGTGGGTATCGTAATTCTGTCTGTCCCTTCAGCTGCAGCCTAAACGAGTGAGTCGATTTTCTTCAAACATGGTACACAGAGTATTTTAGGTTACTCCCCCGACAAGTTTTTTTTTTTCATATTTAAGGACATAAAATAACAGTATCTGCCGTAAAAATTTTTTTTAGCAATTATTGAAAATCTTATTTTTTCAAACATGTCTCCACGACTTTAAAAATAAAATCAATAAATATTATGTACAAAAAGGCTTCCATTTTATTAAAAAAAAATCGGAAAAATGGTTTTAAATGGTACCTCCTATAGAACCATTTTTAAAATGTTCGATGTTCTCAAAATTTGTTCAACTTATGCTGACCAATTTTTTTATGGAAATTATTTTAAAAAATTTTTACAACTTTTGTTTACCAACATTTTCGAAAAACTTTTTTTTTTTGATTTTTAAAAAATATTTTAAAATGTTTGTTTGAAAACTTTATAATTGGAAAACGAGTTGGATATCTTTACGATTTTACGATTTTGACTAAAATTTTTGTGTGATCTACCATACTAAAGGAAAAAAAATCTTTCTATTGATTAAAAATGGTATCTCTCATAGAACCATTTCATTGGTTTAGGAATAAATATCTCATTATCAGTAAAAGAGATTTTATTGATTTTTTTTACACAAAATTTTCGAAAAACCAAACTTTTTATTTTTTATTCTTAATTATTTCTTTAATTTTTTTTCAAAATAAATTTTTTAACTCCGCATTAATAAATACTAAAAAAATGGCGTACCAATTTTTTTCTTACAAATATTTTTAGAATTTTATAAGTACAAAATAATTTTGCAGAAAACCACTCCAATGATTTTTAAAATTATTTTCTCATAAGTAAAGATTTGTGTAAGAAAAATGCATAGGTAACGGGTCATTCATTTAGTGGTTTCAAGTGGGTAGCACTGGCATTTGACAGCTGTCAAACTCAGCTGTCATTTGAAGTGTCAGAATATTAGTTGAATGTTTGCCATTTACGATAATGGAACGCTTAATAATCGAACAACGCGTTAAAATTATTAAAACTTTTTTTAAATATAAAGACTTTAAAACCACAATGTGATCGTACATAAGAGCAAATTCTTGCGGACCAATCGTGAATTTTATTTATTAGAGAATGTTTTTAAAAGTTTTGATAGTATTGTATTCAATTTTTTTTAATATATTTCGAAAACGACTTAGTTGATTGTTATTAAACTTGGCATCAAGCGGGGTTTTTATTTTTGAAAAAATTAGATTAGATCTTTATTTAAGAATTCTTTTAAAAAGATACATGATAAATTAAAATAAAGAATTACAAGCATGGCATGAAAGCCGTCTGCCGGAATATTATCTACATATATTTATACATTAAGAAAGATTAAATAAGATTAAAAAATCAAGTACAGCGGTCTTTTTATACATCTATGTGTTGAATAAGTAGTACAATGTTACAATAAAAAAATAGTAATTAAATATTTGCTAAAGTATACAAGATGTAAACGATTATGTTTATATGACAAAGTTCTTTTTTCAGAAATCATTAATTTTAATTCATATGTGTAGCAAAAAAAAAAGAAAAAAATATAATCAATAGCAATGTTTTAGAATTGATTCTAGTTGGTTTTTAGTTTTTAGTGCTATAGTATAGCTAAAAAATAGTTAGATGATTTTTTTTTCGTAATTAAATTATTAACGAAATGGGATAGTGATTTACATCCCGATTGTGTCCAAACAAATTCAGAAGTTGTTCAATGAAATTATTTTTATTTTTTTTTTTTTGTGTAATAACAGTCTCGCAATTAGGCTGACAAGCTTTTACATATTGATACATATATGTATTGGAATTAAAATCAGATGAATAGTTTTAAAATACTTAGCAATTAAAACTATTAATAGATAGTGGTACCTACCTAAATATTATTTTAAATTTTCTTAAAATTTATTAGGGAAACTCAACTCCAAGAGATGTCCCAAATTCTTAAAGAAAAAAACCGGTTCATAATATTGTAAGTACTTATGAGAATAATTAAACAACTTTAAAAAAAAAAAAAAACAACAAAATGTTTAATACAAAATTGAAATTCCTTTACTCGCAAAAAAAAAATAATTTTGTAGTTATAATATTATAATGCTTGCACCAAATACCAGATTGCATTGAAATTAGGTTTCTACCTTTTAGAAACTCACCCCTATGTCCACAAATTTTAACAATTGTATTTTATTTTACTTTTGTTTCTTTGAAATTCACATTCAGTTTTTTCTCCTGAATTATCTTATGGTTGCTACAAACACTCAGAACATCACTCTGGCTTCGCTTCAATGTCGAATAAATCTTTCGCCTTTTACTAAAGATTTCCGTGGAGTGGGGCACTCTAATGAGTCTAAAATAAAATTTTTGAAAGGTCTGACGTAAGTTGGACCTAATTAAAAATCAATACTTATTAATTATTATTAAATTTTTAAATACCTAATATTAATTTATATAATATGCATGTTTTAATGGATACTTAGTAAAATAGTATTATGTATTTATAACATTTATTTGATTTGATTTGTTGAGAAAAATTTGTATTTCAATTAATCGGAATATCAGAATTTCAAATTTCACAGGATCACATATTCACAACCTATGAACTTTAAAAATAATAAAAAAATCGTCTTAGAATAAAAAGTTGCCTAAATTGATTTTTTGTACTTTTCGGTAGAGCATCGTAGGTACCTACCTTTTCTTCAATTTGATTGAGAAGATCTAGACTTAAATTAATTAATTTTGAAACATTGACGGGCTTGTACAAATGTAGGAGAACAATTTTTGTAAATTAAGTTCAAATTGTTATAGTTCAAATTTTTATAGCTTTCGATTAGTTTTTGTAGGTTGTATATTTTTTAAGAAACTTTAAGAACATATTAAGCCATAGATTGAGTCATAGGATTTTTTTCAAGCTGCTCTCTTAAAGATTGAAAAAAAAATATTAATTTTGAGCAAAACGGTGCGGAAATCAAAAATCTTTTGGTGAAAAAAATCAGTCTTACTTATATTCACTATTTTGAGTGCAAAAGTGAAAAAAAAACCAGGGTAGGGTGACCAAGATCTTGCTTCAAAGTACCTATGGGTGTTGGTTTCTGAGAGGTCTTAACCTAACCTATCACCAAGTTCAATTTTGACTACTGGTTATGGGACACCCTCTTATGTAAATAAGAAGTTCGAAAGGATTTTAGGCTTTTTTTGTTAAATTAAATTGAATTTAATTAATTTTTTTTTAAATACATATAGATTTATTTTGAAATCTACTTCGAATTTTCTCAATCTACTTTAGTTTTTTCTTCAAATCTACTTCGACTTTATTTTAGAAGTGGTAACCCTGAAGATCATATTGAAGTTTTAAATTCTCTCTGTGAATCATGTTTTTTGTTTATTTTTAAATTTTTTTTATGCACAATTGGAGAACATTTAAAGTAAATTAATTAGCACTGAATAATTTAACAGGAAACATACAGAAAAATATAACTATCAATTGATGTGTAAACAAAACTCTGACTTGCCAGAAAAACCCAACTTACAAGTTATTGAGAGGACCTATTGACTGCTGTACTGATAGTTAAATGAAAGCATCCCTATAAAAGAAGAGTAGTACAATAATTTCACTTTAATAAGGGTGGATTTCGTCTTTTCACTATTGGTGCGAAAAAGAATATGTGTATTTCCTTCTTCATAATATAATTCACAGTGAGTATTGTCAGCATTTTTAATAAGTAATGGTTATATTTTACCGTTAAGTTATCCAGGACAGTCGCTAATCAGAACTCGACGTGAACGGACGTGTTAGCGGAAGATTATTACAATAAATAATTCACCCCTAAGAACAAAAAAGGATCAGCCAAAGGTATACCTGCGAGCTACCTAAGTTTTATTACCCTGTGGTAATAAAAAGGGATTTCCCAAAACAATCAGTTTAATCCAGTGTTAATGTGTTCCCAGAAGTTTTTATTAAAATAGTGTGTGCGCGTTAATCTGTGTAATAAAATAAATCAGTGTGTTCAAATTAATAAGGATTAGTGAAATTCGAAAGCAAGCACAGGTAAAATGATGGCTGAACCTCTCACCATTGAATCTGCCTTAGCTGCGATCGAGGCTTTACTTTTTCGCATGAAAAAGGACCTGGGTCCTGAGTACGTGCGAAAAATCGGTGGTCTTCTCCAAGAAGCCACAACCAGGATCAGTGATGAACCTGAAGAAAACAACGATTACCCGAAGATGGATGAAGACATCATAACACTCACCGGAGATGAATCAAACGAAACAACTGAGAGTGAGAGCTCAGAAGAAAAAACGTCACCAAAGGCCAAACGACAAAAGAAGACTTCAAAGAAAACCAGCAAAAAAATCAAGGAAAACAGCGACAACCTAGCTTCAACCAGACAGCCAGCACCTACATCCATTGTACCAACAATCAACATCCAGCTGCCAATCAACAAGCAACCACCAACAGCAACAATCAACAAGCAACCACCAACTGCAACAATCAACAAGCAACCACCAAAGGCGACACCAACAAATAACGTGGCCAAGCCAGGCATGCCACCAATAATTGTTTTTTCCGGAAACATCGCGGAAATAAGCAAGTTCGCCAAACTAATGAAGATTGACATCACGCTGAAGAATTTAAATACTACGAAAACAATCATCAACACGGCAACCAAGAACGAATTCACCACAATAAGGGACTACCTCAAAACAAAGAAGATTGAGAACCATACCTACACCATCCGTGAGGACAGGAAGGTTCTTCTCCTTCTAAAAGGAATCCACTATACCTATTCTGCGATCGAGGTCAAGGACGAACTTCAGATTGAGGGAGTACCAGCAATGAACGTCACACTCTTTAGATCAAGGAAAGCAAAGAACAAAAGCTACAACTCTTTCGTTGTAGAAGTCAGTAAATCATCTGATCTGGCCGACATCTACACAAAAAAGCTGATTCTTAACCAGAAGGTCCACTGGGAACGCCTGAAAAGCACGGATATAGTTCAGTGCAAGAACTGCCAAAGATTTGGACACGTGGCGATCAACTGTGGCATGAAGTACGTGTGTGTAAAGTGCAACGAAGACCACAACCCAGGCGAATGCAAACGGAAGGATAAAGATCAAGGAGTCTACTGTGCCAACTGTAAAGAGTTCGGACACCCGGCAAATTACCTTGGATGTAAGGTTCTGCTGGCGAAAAAAGAAGAAAAGAAAAAAGGAGAACTTCTGAAGAAAACTCAACAAGAATTCAAGGCCAAATCAGTCTGCACTTTAACTCGCCCTACAGTGAGCTATGCAGCAATAGCCAGGACGGGAAATCCTGCCAAGCCAACTGCTCAACAACACCAGAAGCCAACTCCGAAACCCCTGCAGCCAAAATCAGTACCTTCACCGAGGAAACAAAAGATAAACGAACCAGCAACTGCTAGTAAATTGAATCTGAATGAGGAAATGAAGGAACATTTCGGGACTGATCTGGCATCGGCAATGAAGAAGGCCCGCTCCGCAGTTCCCACCAATTACTCTTCGCTGAGCAGAGACCAGAAGTCCGTGGCCTTGGCCACCTTTATCTTCGAGCTATGCAGCGCATAATGCGCATAAACCGACTAAAGATAATCGCGTACAATGTTAATTCATTGTACAGCGTTTTGAAAAGGACGTCATTTCACCTCTTTCTGAAGAAGCACTCACCGGACATAGCCCTCATCAGTGAAACCAACGTCACTAAGCGAAACAACATTGACTTCAAAGGATACAACACCTTCCGAACAGACAAGGGCCAAGGCAAAAGAGGAACAGCGCTCTTTGTTAAGAAGAATATTAAAGCCTCTCCAGTCGTGATGCCACATCTAAGGTCGTTCGAAGC
This sequence comes from Epistrophe eligans, assembly GCA_951394125.1. NCBI lineage: Eukaryota > Metazoa > Arthropoda > Insecta > Diptera > Syrphidae > Epistrophe > Epistrophe eligans. The sequence goes on from OX596029.1 coordinate 37,234,709, forward strand.
CACAGCGGTCGTCATTCAAGTTGAAGATGACGCCACATTAATAATTTTCAGCATATACAACAAATGCAGTGCCCGACAAACTGATATTAATCACGATCTTTCTATTTTCAGCAACATAACGGCTCAGCACACCTATGGACTCATTGGAGGCGATTTTAATGCAAGACACCCACGATGGTATGACCCAACACCATCTGACGCTGGAAACTTCATTGTGAACTGGTTGGACGAAGAGTTCGAGCAGCACTCATTCACAGTGGTCTCGCAACCGAAACCAACTTTCCCAAGAACGCCATCCTGGCTAGATTTCTACCTGATATCATCCAACTTCATCAGCATTGTCCCTGAACTGCAGAACTACACGTGCCGGACCCTAACAGGAGATGGAGATCACGAGCCAGTGGAACTCAACATCAAACTGCATCAGCCGTTTACTGCAATACATCCAGAAGTGAGCGAGAAATACATCAACTACAAGCACTTGGATATCGAACGGCTACAAACAAAAATTGAGGACACAATAATGATGCCGGATGCCAACAGAAACCTCGCCAACAACGAAATAGAAGAAGCCATAGAAGCAATGGAAGTCACCATAACCAACGCCTTGGATGAACAGAAGAGACCAATTACTTCGAGGGACAGATATCAGCATCTACCAGAAGGGATTATTAAATTGTATGAACATCGACAACGACTGCGAAAACGACTGCAGAGAATTCAACAAAGGGAATTTAATACAGCCAACAGCAACTACCGAAGCGTGAAGAGCGAACTACAGTGCACACACGTTATGTTAAGGAATGCTCTTCAACATTACAACAACAACCAGTTCCAAAAAAGGCTGCAAAACATCAAACCCGGACCCGATGCATTCAAGGAAATCAACAGGATTATTGGGAAAAGACAACAAATACCTGAAACAATCAGCACCACGCAAGGGGAAGTCATGTCTGCTCAAGATAAAGCGGAAGCATTTGAGGAATATTTCGAAGGAAATTTTATGCCAAATCCACCCAACGACCCTGCATTCCTCGAGGAAGTCGAAACAACAATACAGCGGCTGCAGCAAACAAACACCGAAATTACCATCTTCAACGATGATAACCTTGCCAGTGATCCCGAGCCGACTGGAAGTTTCACAAACCCCGGAGAAGTAGCTGAGCTAATACATAGTGGACGACCTAAAAAATCATCCGGACCAGACACGATATCTAATTACATCTTAAGGAAGTTTCCTCAAGTCATGATGCTATTCCTTGCGATCCTGCTGAACAACTGCATCAACAATTGCTATTTCCCGAAGAGATGGAAGACAGCTAAGATTGTGCCTCTACCAAAAAAATCTGATAGAAGCACGGTTTCAGGATATCGCCCCATCTCCCTGCTAAGCAACATCAGCAAAATCCTAGAAGGACTTATTCTTCGGAGGATTAAATCGGTTTGCAACACCAAACACATCATCCCCAATATGCAGTTCGGATTTAGAGAAAACCATTCTACGCTTCATCCGCTTCTAAGGTTTCAAAACGATATTGCCAGCACTCTCAATAATCACCAGGTTGCTGTTGGATGCTTCCTCGATATAGAGAAAGCATTTGACAGCATTTGGATACAGGGGCTAATATACAAACTAACCCTTTTTAATTTTTCAGCTTCACTAATTAAAATTATTTTCAGTTTTCTCAATTCCAGGTCCTTTTTCGTCCAGATTGAAAACAGCCATTCGACAACCAAAACCATCAGGGCGGGAGTTGCTCAAGGATCAAAGCTTGGACCGTATCTCTACAACATATACACGTCCGACCAACCTCAACCCAATAACGCAATGAATTTGCTCTATGCTGATGACTCGTTAACGTACGCGAAATCACTATCCCCGATCATTGCGGCCCGAAGAGTAGAAGAGCACGTAAGACGCCTTTGGGAATACTACGAAAGATGGGGTATCAAAATCAACTCAGCCAAATCTGAATTGGCTTGCTTCAGAAGACCCGTAGGACGTCGAAACACACGCTCTGCTGCAAGTTGCCAAAGCATCACTCTAAGTCTGCCCAATGGATCGCAACTTAGAACGAAGCCAAAAATAAAATACCTGGGTATCAACTTTGACGAGAGACTACGTTTCAACCCACATGCAACGGCAGTCCTCAAAAAGGGGAATTACGCCTTCCATCTCATTCATCCCCTAATGCGGAAAAGGAATGGACTCAGTCAAAAGACAAAGTTGCTTCTCTACAAGCAACTTGTCAGGCCCATCATTACATACTGTTTCCCAGTCTGGTTTACCATTTCTAAAACTAGCATGAAAAAGCTTGGAGCGTTTGAGAGGAAAATTCTGCGGATCTGCACAGGACTCCATTTTGACCGACAACGACAAAAGCACTTTAGCAACCAAAGGCTTTACGAAGAATCAGGAATCACTCCTCTGGATAAATTCCTGACAATCGCTGCAAAAAAAGTGACGAGTAACCTGTGCAACCATCAAAACCCACTGGTCAGGACTATTATTAGCGAAGAGAGACATCCCGAGCCAAGATACCTCGATGTGACAGCAATACTGGACGAAGGAATAATTTTTATCAACGACGACGAGACAATCCGATTTTATGAGGACGCAGCGTCAAGCTACCACCGTGGCTAGAAGCCACCTCTACCCAACATCACAAGACAACCGGAATTGAACAACCCGAGAAGAATAATCTTTAATGTATATATTTTAATCCAACCAATGACAATTTTTCAAATAATTTTACTTAAAAAAAAAAAAAACAATGTATATAGTTAGGCCCCTTATGTGCCAACAAAACTTAAAACTACCAAAATGTAATATTATATATGTAACATAGAATTAAGAACCAATTGTAAATATATCTGTTCAATAAAAAAGTTAAACAGTTAAACCGTTAAGTTATCGCTTCTCGGCCTTATGGCTAAGATCAAAGTGTAGTATCTGTTCTTATCAGCTTAACATCTGATAGATCCCCCATCGGGGGACAACAAATGTTAAACTGATTTTTGGAATTAGACGGAGTGCTAGGAGCTTGCTCCACCTCTGTCGCGGGTTGGCCCGGTATTGCAGTACCGCCGGGATCGGCCCAATAAATAAAACATACAAACAACATTTTAGAAAAAAAAAAAAATTATAAATATAAAAATTCAATAAATTACTAAGGAACTCAACTCTTTTGTTTCGTCATTGTGAAACAAATCAGATCTTCTTTTTTGTTTATTTGGTCTTTAATTTAATTGAATATTTTTTTCCATCATAATAGTATGACTGGAATAATTTAAGTGTACCTATACTTATGCGCCATTGAGTTTTTGTAAAATAGTTCCTCTGATATGGTAAATATTGCACTAAGATATCATTTTGATTGTTTTTATGTACTTGGTAGAAAATACGAATTTTTATTACAAATTTTGTTTTGCAAAAACTCATGATTGCGTATGAAGAATTTGTATGAAAGAGTATTCTACCCTGTCATACAAATTGAACAATTTTCAGGCAATAAAAAAAAACTGACATGTGATCAATGATCATATAGCACTTTTCTCTCAGCTTAGAGCAGAGAATAACTTTAAAAGGAAGTACGTTATATTTATTAGTGCACTCTATTTTATGGCATAGAGGTTTCCCCTCTCCTATCGAATAAATAAAATAAATTATCCCATTCTATTTTAAATTGAAGAAAGAAAAATGTCACATTTATAAATAATATTTGAATTTATATTTATTAATTGATATTCAAAGTTTGAAAGCTTCAACTCAACGTGGTTTCTTGCAAAAATGATTAACTTATACCTACCTAGATAAAACACCAACTGCATTCAAAGTTATATAACTTTATTTCGATCTAGTCCACAAAAACACAAAGCAAAACAAATTCCTTGGATGGCTGTATTTCCGGAATCGAGCATCGAAAGCGGTTGCGGTTTCATAAAAAAAAATGAGTCCTGGTTTTTGAAATATTTCCACCAAAGTGTTGGTAGGTAATTACCTTATTTCTAATTAAATAATAATATTATAGTAATATTTCGGCAACTAAGCTTCGTAAGAGGTTGCGGTTTTCAGTGCTCAAGAGAAAATAAATGCCTATTTTATATTCAAAAGCTGTTTTTCAGCTGACCTAAAAATGGCAAAGTGCTGATTTGTAGATTGTCATGCCTTTCCATCGAGGTAAGTATATATAAAAAAAACACAACTTCCAAAAAATTTAAGTTTTGTCCGTTAAGAAGTCGTAGGTTTGTAAATCTATCAATTCGATTTTTGGCTGAACTATAATACCTTAAAATAGCATATTCATGGTTTGGGAGTTAAAATACTTTTACGTCATCGAGGTATCCGTGCGATAAGAAATATTAAAATATTTGTATGACTTGGCTTTAGAGTGATTTTATCTAATTTTTTTTTTCGAATCCTCAAGCATAAATATTTCATCACGTGGTTTGGTTCTCGAAATATTTCTGTCAAAAGTGATTTTACTGAATTTAGCTGAAGAAGATCCAACCCTTGAATAGCTTTAATATACCGAAATTTCCTTAATCGAATATCGTAAGTGGTTTCGGTTTTCGAAGAAAATTATTATCTTTAAAGATTTTTCTAGAACCGAATAACCGATATCCAAAAGCTTCTATAGATTTTCGTTCTTGAAATATTTGTGACCACAAGCAAAAACCATTCATTCTCACTCTAAAAAACTTAAAAGTGAATAAATGCTTCACTCAAATAAGAATTCTTAAATTATATGTACCTTCCTATGTATGTATATAATGCACTTTTAAAAATAATGACTTGTGATTTGCTTGAAATGGCTGTTCTAAAAACGGTAAGTCATATTAATTTGTTTTATTTTTTATTTTAATACAACATGTCCCCTGAAAACAATAAAATGAATTATACCTGGAAATGGATAACATTCATATTTTAAGCAAAAGCAAACACATAAGGGAAACAAAAGAGTTGAGCAAAGAACCTTAGTATATTGAATTTTTATTTTTAAGATTTTTTTTTTCTAAAATATTGTATGTTTTATTTATTGGGCCGATCCCGGCGGTACTGCAATACCGGGCCAACCCGCGACAGAGGTGGAGCAAGCTCCTAGCACTCCGTCTAATTCCAAAAATCAGTTTAACATTTGTTGTCCCCCGATGGGGGATCTATCAGATGTTAAGCTGATAAGAACAGATACTACACTTTGATCTTAGCCATAAGGCCGAGAAGCGATAACTTAACGGTAAAATATAACTATTACTTGTTAAAATTGGAGACAATACTCACTGTGAATTATGTTATAAGAAAGCAATCACAGTTTGTGTTGCCAAAGCAAAAGTAAAAACACGAAATCCACCCTTAAAGTGAAATTATAATTCTGTACAGTATGTGCTTCTGTCACAGGATTGATTTTATTTAGAAATCCTTGTTCATTGAAAATTATTGTATTTCTCTAGGAGAATAACAATATCCTTCAATTCGATCCAGATGTCATTAAAATTAGATCTTTTTTTAAAAAATGCTATTTTGTCAGTATTGAAAAGGTTAGGTACGTAAAACATTATTTTTGTTTTATGTGTTTTTTTATTTACATTCAAAATATACTTAAGGTCTTACATAATTTAGTAGGATCAGCGATCATTTAAGCTAATGATTGTATTGTTTTTTTTGAGTCAGGTATCCAAATAATTCGACAGTATGATTTTATTTCATTTGTATGACAAGGCTTATCACAACACTCATGTGCAACTCCGTGCCTTCTGCGGCGAAGTTTGGCAATCCCTTCGTTATCCATGCTTGCCAATAATGGCAGCATATCAAGGCTCAAACCAAAATTTAAATCTTCATCCGTATCCATATTATCTATGCTTAAGTCTTCATTGGGGGAAACTTAAGAATATAGGAACATAATTATGACATGTTTCTATTTTGGATTTACTAATAAACATTTTACTTACGGGAGTTTCTTTTTGTTTTATATCCATTAAAACCTTGCGGGCATTCCATTTCTAAGACTTGACGCAGATATTTACCACAAATCCTTTGGTCACCAATTGAAAAATTCATTATTGTTAGACACACAACAAGCAGAAGCATTTCTCTGATTCCCGAATACATTTTTGAGGATGTCATCGTTTTAAGAATTATAATATTATGTAGGTAATAGTTACGTTCTGTATTTTGCTTTATAGTTGCTACCTTCTATAATGGTAGGATCTTAACTAATAAAATCTTTTCGTTTATTCAGCTTCTCATATATTATAATTTGTTAAAATATAATGAATCTTAATGTGAGTGATTTACCAACTTAAAAAAAAACATATATGCAGGTTTACGCATAACAAGTGATTAAACGATATGTCTGCTGACAAGTTGTGTGGGCTCATTTTTGTTTCATTAACTATGCAAATTTAATTTTTCCCTTGCCAGTATACCTAACCTAATTAATGTACATATTTTTGGAAATCCTTAAATCTAAACTGAAACTTTTCTATATTTAGAGGCTGAGCATCAGTTAAGGGTTGGGTTTGTGAGTCAAGCCCAAGGCTGTATGGAAATGGTTGGGAATACAGTATACGGCTTGTTTTTTATTGTAGGTGTACTTCCGTAGAGGATAAATTCGATTTTAAATTTTAGTTTAGTTTTATAGCTCGTCGGGTACCTACATATATTGGGTATATCACTTGTGATGGTTATATTATTTTAAGGGATTTTGATGATACCCTTAGGGCCAGTTTGTTCATATAGTGGGTTAAATCTGTAGCATGACTTTCACAGGCTCTTACTAAAAGACGCTAACTAACCAAAATCAACTGATTAAAGATTTCCATGATGAACAACTCGAATTATGGATTTATTGATAGACATTTTTATTGCCACACATCTTTAAACTGCAATAACCAGCTGTGAACAAACTGGCCCTTTAGGTATCAATAACTTTAAAAATATAAATTATCTGATTTTTCGACGGAAGTTAGTTTAATAAAAATGGAACTATTAAATCAAATATTAAAAATCAGAAAAAACAGAAGCGATATCGTTTAATAATATTTTGTTCTACTACCTAACTAGGTACCTAAGTAGAGATTAAAATGAGTATGTTCGGATTTGTTCGAACATTTCCATTTTGTTTGCGATATATAGGCATTACGATGATAGCGAAGTCGAAAAAAGTGGGTCTCGCAATTCTTGCTGTGTGTCGGAGCCTAAATGGGTTGGTCGATTTTCTTTAAACTTGGCACCCAGCGTTTTTTGAGATACCCCCCAAACGTTTTTTTTTTTTTTTAAGACCAAAAATAACGGTTCTGCCGTACAAATTTTTTTAGCAAAAATGAAAATCGTATTTTAATCAAAAACGTGCCAGCAGCTTTTAAAAAAAAATCAGTAATTTTTATTACAAAACTGCTACGATTTTATAAAAAAAAATCCGGAAAAATGGTTTTAAATGGTATTTCCCATAGAACCATTTTTTTTATTTTCGATTTTCTCAAAAACGGTTCAACTGATTTTGATCATTTTTTTATAGAGAATGTTTACAATAATTTTAAGAATATTGTGTACCAAAATGTTTTAATTTTTTATTTTTAATAATTCGAAAACGACTTGGTCGATTTTTATTAAACTTAGCACCTAGTAGCGTTTTGATATTATCTAGCAGATTTTAAATAAAATTTTTTCTTATAACCAAAAATAACGGTACCTCCCATACAAATGTTCAAAAACCGGCATTGAAAATATAATTTTTCTCAAAAACTACTTCTACGATTATAATTAAAATTTTTATGTGACCTAATATCGGAACGATCCACCATATTATTGAGAAAAAGAATTTATTTATCGTTTAAAAATGGTACCTCTCATAGAAGCATTTTTTTGGTTTTCGACTATCTCATTACCTGTTGAACCGATTTTAATGAATTTTTTTTACACAAAAGCTCCTAATAAGTTTAAATACTATTACATATCAAAATTAAAAAAAAAAATAATTTAATTTTATTTTATTTTAAAAAAAAGTAAATTTTTTCATTACATATGTATGTATTTTCAAAATATTTTTTTGAAAATTCGAATATTTCGAAAATTGGCTGATGAATTTTTTTCAAAATTAATTTTTAAATTCTGCATAAAAAAGTACTAAAAATTGGCGTACCAGTTTTTTTTCTTACAAATACATATATTCAAAATTGTATGTATAAAAAATAAATTTTTTAAATAATGCTCCAACGATTTTTTAAAAGTTTTTTTCTCAGAAATCACTCCATGTAATTTGCGTTGATGTCAAATCAATTTCAGATATTTTTTTAATTAATTTATTTATAATTTTATTGTTTTTTAACATTTTTTCAGTTTAAACTGTAAATTTCATGCATATATGTGAAGTTCAAGACAGCACGGTGCTATATTGTTCATATTTATGTACTCACACAGACTAGACTATATTTTTGGTAGGTGGCATAAAATATAGGCTCCAATAATTAATACATTTCTTTTATCAGATGAAAAGTTTTTAAAACTATTAAGACTTTAAAACCACAGTGTGATCTTAATTAGAAATTTCCTACATTGATGTTTGGGTTCGATAAATTTTGACATTGACGTTGTGTCTTCGATGTTGACATCGATGTTTTTTCAATATCGCTCATCTCTAATGCGGATGCGGACTTGAGCCGGAGGGATAAAGTTAAAACACGACTATTATATTATATATCTAGGAAAAGAATTTTAAAGTTTGTGTGTATAGTTAGATTTATTTATTGGGCCGATCCCGGCGGTACTGCAATACCGGGCCAACCCGTGACAGAGGTGGAGCAAGCTCCTAGCACTCCGTCTCATTCCAAAAATCAGTTTAACATTTGTTGTCCCCCGATGGGGGATCTATCAGATGTTAAGCTGATAAGAACAGATACTACACTTTGATCTTAGCCATAAGGCCGAGAAGCGATAACTTAACGGTAAAATATAACTATTACTTCTTAAAAATGCTGACAATACTCACTGTGAATTATTTTATCAGAAGAAAACACATATTTTTTATTTGTCATACAACATAACCAAACCAACCAAAGGTGAAAACACGGTGCAGAAGAATGCACCCCTATATATATATGTATGTAAACATAAAAGAAATTATAAGTAATATTGTATATGTATTAATATTGTTATTCATTGTACCTACGCTCATTCATTCACCAGAATCCAGAGGGTTGTTTTGTTATTTTAAGAATATTGTGTTCGTTCTATTAGTTATTGAAAAATTAAAGATGTTGTTTCATTCAAACCTTCAACATTAATATGATAGTGCGAAAGCTTGGCAGTCTAACTGCAGGTGTGTTATCACATAAAAATCCCTTATTAAAAGTGACTTGTTGAACTCAATACCTACGTCCTTACAACTTTACTATAATTAGAAACAAATTCCCAAAGTTTAATAAAAATCGGTATTTTTATAGGTAGGTACCTACCTACAATTTTGTTGGAAATTCATAAATAGTTGATTTTGAAATTTATAAAAAAAATTAAAGTACGATATAACTTTTAGAATTCGTTAAAAATTATTTTTATTTTTTTACAATAAAAGTAGGCAGTTACTAAACATATATTATAAAAAAAATTAAGGTACCTACCAACCTACATTACATATGGATGAAATAAACATTTCAACAATGTTGTGGGCATCAGATTAGCCAACTCCATTAAAAGCTTTCATTTTGACGTCAAGGATTTTGCTTTCAGTCAGTCTTATTAAATTTATTATGATAATTAATCCCGTTACTCCATTAATTTCATGTTATTGTAACACATTCGAAATAGGAGCCACATTTTGGGAGCCATCATCCGAAGAATAATCATCATCTGATATAGCTTGGCCATCATCAACATAAAGCAAACCGAAAACCAGCAACCTGATAAACATTTCTCGAATATACATACATACATGTATAGGTACGTATGTATGTATATGCCGCCTGATGGTGGATGGATATGGATGTCCTGCTAAAGTTTATTCAGTGTATGTTCGTGGAAAGGATATAATATTATAGCGAAAAAGGACTATAAGTCTTTTTACGTTTTGATACGATTCTCTTAATATAATCGGTTGAGGACTCATTGTTGTCGTTTGTACGTTGTAATGCACGTAACCTACATACCATATACATACCAACATTATACATATAATGAAAACAGGCGAAGCTCATTATGTTCGCATGTGGTAGTTTTAAGCGTCGGATTAAAAGTAAATAAATGGACTCAAGTATAAAGCCAAGGCAGTTAAGATAAAATATTTCATGGGCGAATAAATAAAAGCGGGCCACCATCAGTATTAAAAGTTTAATAATATGACTGTTTGAGGAAACAGAGATGTGAATCTGCAGGGTGGCTCTCGTGTTTCTTATAAGAGTTATATTTACATTTTAAGCTACATATGTACATGCAGTTACGTTATTTATTATGTTCTTAGGACTAGCCAACTAGGGCAATTTGTGGATATAAAAAGCATATTTTTAACTGTTCAACAATAATGTCTTTTAAAGATACTAGGTATAGACATTTTCATTATTGTCAAATAATTAATATTATAATAGATTTGAGAATCATCATTTCCCAAAAAAAAAATTGATTGATTATTGTAAAAGAAAAAAATTATTTATTTTTGAAAATTATCTAGCAGTGGTCTCATAAGTAAACGAGATCCATTTTTAAACAATTTGCAGCTCTTGACATTTTTATTTCTGCCGCCCTAATTTTTTTTGTCACCGTTAACAATAAATAACTAGTAGGTTCCCAAGTAACGCACGCTACACCCAAATAATGATGTTAATTATTATAATTATTATTTATTACATATTTAAATTTGTTAAGAAGAATGAATAAAATGAACCTCTGGCTCGCACCAACTTGCTCTTATGTATACGATCACACTGTGGTGTTAAAGTCTTTATATTTTTAAAACGGTTTGTCTGATTTTAAAAGAAAAAAAAAATGTTTTAGAATTGTATATCAGCCATTTAATGTTTTTATTGAACATTTCAGATTTTGTATGTTAAAAATTGTTTAGGAATAGATTGGTGTTCAGAAAAAAGGAATCTCCAAGTATTTTTTTCCTTAGAGTTTTGACAGCAAAACTTAAAAATTTTGCTAAAGAGTCATGTTCATTTAACTGAGATCTCCGAGATTATGAAGAGACTTGAGGATTTTCGAAAGGTTCTGGTGGAACATAGCCAAAAAAAGGTTGGGAAACACTGCTCTAGACTAAAAAATTGTTGAAAATCAATATAATTAGAAATAAATCGATTAAACAACTTCTGAAATTGTTTTGGCACAAATGCGATGTTCACCATCTGATTTCTTACACAAATTTTAAAAATCGTTGGAGTGGCTTTTTAACAAAATAATTTTATATATTTAGATACCTATAAATTTCTTTAAATATTTTTAAGAAAAAAAAAATGTACAGCCATTTTTTAGTATTTAAATGCGAGTTTAAAAATTAATATTGAAAACAAAAAAATATCAGCTTAACCATTTTCTAAATATCAAATTTTGAAAAAAATTATTATGATTTTTTTTAAATTTTGTTATATTGCATTTTTAAGACGATTTAGAAGTTCTAGTATTAAAAATTTCATTAACACATAATGAGATAGTCGAAAATCAAAAAAAATGATTTTATTAGAGATACCATTTTTAAACGATAGATAAAATATTCTTTCCGTAGATCGTACTGACATTAGCACACATAAAAATTTTAATCAAAATCCTAGGAGTCGTTTTTGATAAGAATGAGATTTTCAATACCGGTTTTTAAAAATTTGTATGGGAGGTACCGTTATTTTTGGTTATGAGAAAAATTAGATAATATCAAAAAACTTTTTAGTGCAAAGTTTAATAAAAATCTCCCAGGTCGTTTTCGAATTATTAAGTTCTCAAACAAAATTTTTGAAACTTTTTTTTTATAAAAATCCAAAAAAAAATTTTTGAAAATTTTGGTACACAATATTTTTAAAATTATTGTTAACAAATCAGTTGAACCGTTTTTGAGAATATCGAAATAAAAAAAAAACAGGTTCTATTGGAGGTATTAAAAACCATTTTTCCAATTTTTTTTTATAAAATGGTAGCAAAAAAAATTACTGTTTTGTTTTTAAGTTATGGGCACATTTTTGAGAAAAATAAGATTTTCATTTTTTGCTAAAAAAATTTGTACGGCAGGTAGATACCGTTATTTTTGGTCTTAAAAAAAAATTTAAAAATCTCTAAGTACCAAGTTCAAAGAAAATCGATCCACCAATTTAGGCTACAGTCAAAAGGATAGACAGACAGAATTGTGAGACCCACTTTTTTCGACTTAGCTATAGCTATCATTGTAATTTCAACTTTGATCAAAATCTCGAGTTAAATTTTTTTTACGAATGCATAATTTTCCATAAAGTACTTTACTTATGTATGTATGTACAATTACAGGGTGATTGGTATAAGGTGCACCAAAAAGTCAGAGTGAGTAGGTTAGGTTAATACAAGAAAAAAATCGTATGGGAGGGGGGTCTACTTCCCCCCGTTTAGGCGGGAAGTACAATTTTCTAAAAAAATGAATTAAAACGGAAAAAAAATTATTTAAAAACAACGGGTAAACTTACAATCCCATGCTATACAGTTTTAGAAAGCTAGAACTCTCTTCTTTAATTTTCAATTTAAATTAAGTTGTGTTAGGGAATAGTTTTTGAAAAATTAATTTTCAAACTCGAAATTTTGAAAAAAAAAAAATTTAATTTAAACTAATTTTTTTTTTAATTTTATGTAATTAAGTATAATTTTTGTTTTCAAAATTCAATGCTCTTATTAATTTTTAAGATACATATTTTAGCATCCGGTTTTCTGTTTTTTATTGAAAATTAATAAGAGCATTGAATTTTGAAAACAAAAATTATACTTAATTACATAAAATTCTGAAAAAATTAGTTTAAAAAAGACCCCCCTCCTCTCATAAGATTTTTTTCTCGTCTTATCCCAACCTATTCACTCTGACTTTTTGGTGCACCTTACACCAATCACTGTATATATCGCAAAAAAGCAAAACAAAAGATTTTCTTTGCCGTTTTTTAAAGGATTTAAGGATTTGAGAGGAGGTACCGTTATTTTTGGTTATAAGAACAATTTGTGTTTTAAATCTGCTAAATAAAGTTTAAAACCTGCTGGGTGCCAAGTTTAATAAAAATCGACTGAGTTGTTTTCAAATTATTAAGTTCTCTAAAAACAAATTTAAATTTCAAAAATTCAAAAAAAAACTTAAAATTTTAAAACTTTTGTTCTCTATAAAAAAAATTAATCAAAATCATGAGTTGAACCGATTTTGAGAAAATTGAAAATAAAATTATGGTTCCATTTTTCTTGTAAGATATGAAATTTACATTATTGTTGAATAGGGAGAGAAGATCAAAATGCAGAGATCTTCATTATAGGAAGATTATAGGGGTGCCATAATATATACAGATATAGGTAAAGACGAACATGTTCATCTTTCTTTCACACATTTGTGTTTTGGCATGAATCTGTTCCGCTCCACTTTTCTTCAAATTTGCAGATGAAGATGAATGTAAATCCACCATAAGGTGTCGCTAAATACATATATCATACAAGATGCTATAATTTTTGCAAATTATGGCATAAAATAATCGAAAAAATTATTTCGCGTTCTCATTTCTATATGAGTGTATAGCGTTTCATGTATTTGTTTACTTCACAAATGTCAAAATGGAATTGTAATATGTCACCATTTGTAAAAATTATAGTATCATAAATAAATCATAAATTAATCAAAATCGATGCAGGTAGTTCCGTTATTTTTTCAAAAAAATAAACAAAATACGGTTTCTTTACAGAGCAAAATGTCTTCAGTTTTATAAAGATATTTAAAAAAAAAAAAAACTAACATCTTCTGAAATTATTCGGGGTTGTCAAAAAATATATAATGCAGGGCCACCGACTCGTACCTCTTCTTGAATGTAACACTCGCAAATTTAATTAGTATCTAGAGGTTTTTTTAATACTATAAAGTATAAATTTTCCCCTAGTTTGTCTTCAAAAACATTGGCCAAAAAACAAAATCAATTTGATTAGTCTTTGCAAAATGTACAGGTTAATAAGAAATTTCAGAATTTTTAAATACAGTATTTTTTTAAAAACCTTCAAAATGTAACTACTCCAAATATCTTCTCCAAAATTATAAGCGGCAAATGAAAAATTAATTAAAAAAGGAGCTATAGGTAGGTATACATATGAGTATAAAAATAAAAAATACAATAATGTAATAAAAACAAATAGTATAAAAAATCTGAAATAAAATATTTATGCTTTGTGGATTATTGAAAATTTGAATTTTTCTTATTGCAACGAAGCAAAATATTATGACAAACTACAATCAAAATTTATAAAGATAAATTTTTGTAAAGCCGAGTACAAAAAAAAAGTCAAGAAAATGTTGGACGATCTTGACATCCACCAGGTACATTGAATATCCTCCTCAGGCTTATTCTCAGAATATACTTTTAGAATATACTTTAACTTAAGTAAAAAAAATCAAAATAATATGACAAAGGAATTAAATTAAAAAAAAAAAAAAACTATCCACTCTCATGATTTAAATTAAAATTTTATAAAAAACTGCAATTTAAGGTTTAAAATAAAAATTACTCACCAAAAATTGTTGTAGGTAATAACAAAAATAATTTTAATCACAAAACTCACCTGAAATTAAACAAAAATAAATAGTAATATTAAACATCTGTTTTTTTAATAATCGTCAAAAAAATACTTATACTAATTTTTTATCAAACAATAGGATTGGAAAAAAAAATCAATTAAAGTTTTGCACTTTGAAATGCAAATGTGGAAAGAAAATTTAATCACCTACCCCTTTACAAATCAATATTCAAAAATTTGCCTCCAAATAAAATTAAAATGTTGAGATTTGAGAATCTTATTTTTTAATAATTTGTTCACTACTCTGTGACGATGGCGAGACCGAAAATATCGACGACGACACTGACTCTTGAAAATTAATAAATATTAAGATCAAAATTTTATTTTGCAAAAAAAAAACACGTTTCATCACGTTTCAACACATAAATTTCATAATTTTTTTTTAACACAAACTTTATCACTTGAATAATATTTTAATCGAGCTTCTAATACCGCACATACGAAATTAATAATTGAAATAATATTTCACTCCGGAACCGATCGCGAAACAAACTAATAAACAGAAAACACTAAACTGAAACTGAACTGGTTTATGTTGCAAAAATAAACTAATCCACCTGCACAGCTGAACTGACAGTGACAGCAGTGCAGTGAATGAGCTTCTCTTTTCAAAGTAAAAATTCTCTGAGAATACTTTCTGCCGTTCATGTCATGTCATGTTAGCGATAAGAAAAGGAGATCGGAGAAATGGAAGAATTGGAGAAGTAAGTCATGTCGAACTCTAGCTGTGTGGTGTGTACTGTGGAAGATGGGTGGTTCGGTGGTTGTAGATTTTATTTTGGATAGATTTGTTGTTTTCTATGAAAGGGTTAATTGAATTGTATAGCTATTAAAAATGGGATAAGTGAAGTATTTACACTACATGAATTAAATTGAATTGTAAAAAAATAGGATTGTTGATTAAATTTGTATTAGTTTTTGATTTTGATCTTTTACAAGTTTCAAATTAATTTTAATTCATTTTAATTACAAAAATATTACTGTATGTATCAATACATCAAAAAATCATAGGGAAATTGCTCCAATATTCATTTGAAAAAAATTCAAAAACAACTTACCGACAAATAAAAAGGTGATAACGAATCGTTTGAGCTACATATGTATACATTACATATATGTATGTACATATATTATTTTGTTCTTCACATCAATTAGATAAATAAAGCATATTTTAACACACTAAAAAAAAATACAAGAATCCTTCACAACAAAAGATTTTATGATATTTATAACAAAGGGATGATAAACACAGAAAAATGGGATTTTTAACACTTTCACAATTGAATAAAAAAAAAACACATTCAATTTTTCATCATTTTCAATTATATGATCAAAAATTGTAAAACTTGATTTCGCGAAAAACAAACAAAAACAAAAAAGAACTACAGCACCACTGGCCACGACATTGAAAAGGGACGAAGAGCACAAACTAAAACACCATTATAGAAAATAAAAACACAATTAAATTCAATTTTATTTTGTAAAAAAATTAGACATAAACAACGAAAACTGACAAATTTTTGATTGGAAAATCGATCTACACGAATTATAAAACAAGTCTTTCTAAATTTTTCGCCTGAATATAAAAAATTAATGCAGAAAATAAATATTTGTTTATTACACGATTGTCGAGCAAACCGACTTAGAAATTCAATTTATACAAACTGACATAATTGAACTCTGATAATTAAACTTTAAGTGACAAAACAAAACAGTGATATTAAAATGATGGAGATGGACGATAGTCACAAACTCATACTTGTATGATACGGCGAATTCGGGACACGAATGATGACGTATTGAAGAAATGTGTAAATTTTCTTTTGTTGGATGTGGATTGTGGACTGTTGGTGTAGGTGATTGTTGTTGTTTAGTTGGATTTGGGGTGCTATTTGGAAAGAAAACGAATGTGCTAAAAAAGTGAATTATTGGTTGGAGATTTAATTATTGTTTCAAGAATTCGATGACAGGTTGACATTGATTTTAACATTGAAAATGTTTATAGGGTCGTTTAAAGCAAATTATGTAAAGGGTCTTCCAATAAAATCTTCCTAACTTTGACAATTAATAGCGGTCATATCTGTCAAACTGGCTATCATTTATTCAGTTTGTTTTGCAAATGATAAAATTATTTTATCGAAATGGGTGATCTGTTGGGGAAACTTTCTGCGCACTTCGCCTATTTTGTGGTCACCATAATTGTCCTACCGAGAGGACTATCGATTCGCAGTGTGGTAGTAAATTTAAGTCCAATGGTTCAGTAAACGATCCATCAGCACTTGTACGTCGACGAAATGCAAGATCTGCCGAAAACATCGCCGCTGTCCGTGAAAGTATGTAAGAGAATCCAAAGCAGTCAATTTCGCGCCGCTCGCAAGAACTCGGCCTTTCGCAGACCACAACTTGTCGAATTTTGCTTTCTTACTTGAGCCTGTACCCTTACAAAATTCAACTGTTCCAGGAGCTGAAGGTAAACGACCATAGACAGCGACGTGTGTTCAATGAATGGACTTTGGAACTGTTGGAAACTGACCCCAATTTTCATCGAAAAATCATCTTCAGCGATGAGGCCCATTTCTGGATAAATGGGTACGTCTGCAAACAAAATAGTCGAATTTGGGACGATTCCAATCCAAATGAGATCTAAGAGCGTCCAATGCATCTCAAAAAATTCACTGTTTGTTGTTAATTTCGGTGTACATTTCCTTGAGAACGACGCAACGACGTTGGCCAGGCCATCACCGTCAACGAGGAGCGCTATAGTTCGATGATTACCATCTTTTGTTGGCCTGAATTAGATGATATGGACACCAACGACATGTGGTTTCAACAGGCCAACGCTAACGTGGCACACAACTCACGCCACATTGGAAATTCTGCAAGAGCTATTTGAGGACATGGTCATCTCACTTGGATAAAATATGTGAACTGAGCCACCGAGATCATGCGATTCGACCCTGTTTTCTTGTGGTGCTCTCATGGAGGAAAGGGCACCTCACCCATTGATACTCAGATTCATTTAGAATTCTGCAAGATAAGCTTCGGTTCGGTCATTTAGCTTTGTTTGCTTTCGTGAAGCTTCCCTCCACCATTGGTAAGGGGTTTCATTGAAAGTTGATAGTTAGGTAGGCGATATTGTCCATCAATTTCTTACGAAGACTTCCCCCCCCCCCCCAGCGATAAAGGCCCTATTTCGAAGATAAATGTCCTAATTGCCAGCAGGGGCCTCGGTACCTGCTAATCTACAAGAGCGTAAAGCCTGTTGTGTCGAAACCGAGCGGCACCAGGGACCTACTTCCTGATGAATAGTGCCATCAGGGGCGTAGTACCTGCTGATCTACTAGAGCGTAAAGCCTGCTGTATCGAGCGCCACTAGGGGCCTATTACCTGCTGAATAGTACCACCAGGGGCGTTGTAACTTCTGATCTACCAGAGCAAAAGCCTGCTGTGTCGAGTGCCGCCAGGGGCCTAGTACTTGCCATACGAGCATACCAACACCGCGGTCTAGAGACGCAGTGCGCGTGAAACGAGAAGACTTGATAGAAACTCAGATAATCAGAAGTCGTATACACACGATTCCAGGATTTCCCATTGAATAGAGCAGAAACCAGAATACCCGTGAATTATGAACTTGTAATTTGCTATAAGATTAAGAGTGTTTTAAATAAAGATTTTGTAATAAAGTTTTGAAGACTTGTTACTCTGAAGTTTCGTGTTTTCTTCAGACGACCCCAGCAAGACCGACGCAGGAGCAAAACCTCGGCTGGAAAGCAAAACGCACACCACAATTTTAGTGGGTTTTGGAAACATTTTTGAAAAACCATTTTTGGAGAAAACGGATAGTCCATTCGTTTTCCCAAAAGTCAATAAATTTTTTGTGTGAAGATGTGCTAAAAATTTTATATTGGCCCAATTGTCTGTGAATTTTCAATTCAACACTGAAAACCGCAACCATGTACAAATCTCGATTGTCGAAATATGTACCCTCCAAAAATTTGTTTAGCTTTTTTTTATTTTTAAATTGAACCAAAATAAAGTAATTTTACTTTTTGGAGCAAAGGGGGTGGTAGTCCATAAGTTTTCCCAAAACTTAAGACACTAAATCGCCCACTGAACTAGGCAGCAATAAATCCTTTTTAATAAGTGATAAATAAGCTTGTTAGATGTTGAAAAAAAACACAAATGGAGTTTTTTTCTTCATATTTCGTTTCTAATTACAAATCTACCATCAAAAGTCTTGAAACCTCGTGACTCATGCTTGTTTAATTAAATGTTTTTGTTTCAACAAATCTAAAGACTGACCTAGTTAAACACATCAATTCACCTTCTTTTTATTTGTCTTTTCTTTATGTTTACTCTTAATTAAATCCCAACTTTCTAACGAAACAAAACACGCCATCATGTCAAGGTTTTTTGAATTTAAAATACAAGAACTGAAAGTTTCGAAAAAGTCACCCGCATAGGTATAGCGTAAAGTGTATACGCGACTTCACTGGTATAATGATAATGACAAGGACGACAAAAATATGATGTGCGCTGGGATGTGTCTGTGCATGTGTGTATGACAATATAATGTCAAAACTCATTCCACCTGTTTTTGGTAATTGAATTCCTCAACTAACGACATCACTCACACACACACACACAGAACGCTTAAGAGACACTCCGGATCATTTCTCTTGTCCCTATACTCTTGTTCGTGGGAGGCTTGAGAAGGGCAGAGAGGAGAGTAGTAGTTCCATCAGACTTCAGCGTTGAATTATTGTGTTTGACGTGGTTTGCTTAGTTTGCCTTTCATTATTTTATCCATGTTGTCATGCTTTGCGGTGGAATTGTGTGTGTGTGTTGCTTGGTGAAATGCGGTTGACATTATATTGTGGTTTTTTGTTAAAGCCCTCCTGGGTATATGCACATACATTTGTACCTAACCTACCTACCTTACTTATACAAACCTTGCTTTATTCGTCCGTGTGTATTATATTTCGTCTGAGATAGATTTTGGAAGGAGGCGTTCGCGTTGTTGCAATGGAAACGATTACAAGTGAGATCCATATTTCATTTTGAGATTAATGAAACTGGCAACATAATGTGATGGGAGTTTGATTATGGGTAAGAAATTGTGGTTTATATTTGAGTGACAAATGCTACATATGTACATATATATTTATGCGCAATGTTTGTAAGCTCAAAGTGAGATTTACGACATGGAAAGGGCAATAAGTGAGTACATTCAGTACACGAATAGCGTTTGACGGAATTTATTAGGAAATATATATCAAATTGGAAGGAATCTTTGCCAAGTTTAGACAGTAATAATATTTATGATGGTTTAAATAGTTTTGATGTCAATATAAAAAATTAAAATTTAATGAAGTGGTTTAATTTAATTAATATTTTTGACGCTATTATACTTTTCAAAATTGAAGATATGTTGGTGGTATCAGTGTTTTACGCTCCGTACTTAAGCAAAACTGCAACTTCTTACTCAAGTTTAATTGATTTAAACTTTATTTCATGGCATAATGTATTGATAACAAAATGTAGGGTAGGTTTTATAAATGTAGGGTGTATTAACCCATGAAAAAATTGAGAAACAGAATATGAAACAGAACAAATATTTAAGTTAAAAGAAAAAAGGCATCATGATGCGTTATAGTGAGATGATGAGAAATTATTCAACAGTTCTGGAGAAGTGTTAAGATGCGGAGTGTGGAGTGCGGTGTGCGAAGTTTTGAGTGTGAAGTTTCGAATGCGAAGTGAGAAGTGAGGGTGGCTCGATTGATAAAAATTTTGTTTGTTTAATCGTGTTTGGGTTTACAAAAGTGGTGTCATAGGAGTCTTCCAATAACAATCTAAAATATATTTTTTTTTAAACTCCAATTGCTATAAGATTTTCAAAATATGACTAATTAAAAAAAAATTCTATAAAAAAAGCATTTAAAAAATGGCTTATATTTCATAAGTTAAAAATTAAACCTTGTTCGATAATCAACAGGCTTGAACAAAGGCATCTACAAAAGGGGGGCAAGGGACGCCAGTTGCTTCCTGGCTCAGAAAAATACCACATTTTTAACATATTTTTCTTTTTTTACAATAGATTTTCGAAAAAATAGAATGTTTTTTGTTTTTTTTTCTGTCGTAGTATGTGGGCATCTCTCTCTTCCAAATGGAAAAGCTAAAATCGTGAGTAAAAAAATAGAAGAGTTCTTTGATGAAAAGGGGATTGATTCATCAAAAGTTATGGTTTTTTTGAAGTGATGGCATAGTTATAAACACAGGATCCAAAGGAGTGGCTATTCGTCATTTGGAACTAGAGCTAGGAAAACCATTGCAATGGTCCATAGGCCAGTTACATGCAAATGAAATTATACTACGACACATATTTGAACATCTTGAAGGAACTACAACCATATCACGAAGCTTTATCGGTGCTTTTTTCAAAAACTTTAATTTAACTGACATTATGATATATAAAGACAACTTCTGGCTATAGTGCCCGGAAAACTAAATTCAAAGAAAAAAAAATTGAGCAACCCTAGTGTATAGTGCGATATGTTAAGTGCAAAGTGAAGTGATTATAGTGAAGTGCTAATTCGGATTGCGAACTGCAGAGTACGGAACTGCAGTGCGAAGTGTAGAGTTTCGAAGCGTAGTAAATACGAAGTGTGGGGTGCTAAGTAAGGAGTGCGAGTCAAACGATAGAGTTTCGACGATAGCTAAATTGGTATCGTCTTGCATTAATTTTGAACTTTGTAGGTGACTGTAGTTGAATGATGGAGTTGCCACTGTAATTTGACATCAGGTGTTGTTATTGTTGCATTTACAAATTAAATTTAAAATGTTTCGGCGAATCAATTTTCTTATTGTAGAAAATGAAAATTAAAAAAATATTACTTATACGCATGTGACGACAATTGAGAGGTAAATCAAATCCCTTATTTTTTCCAAGTCATATGTTATAAGTATGGTGATCAGCCCACAATTTGTTGATTTCATTTTTGCCTTGGACGGAGTTTCGCTCATATCCCCTAACCCCTACCCTGGCCAAATCAGGATGTTCATTCATAAACGAAGTTAAAATCGCAATTTGAGATTGCATGACTGCCCTATTAAATATTTACATTTACACATATTAATTTGTAAAAAATATAAAAAAAACAACTTGCAACTCAAAATAATTTCCCTATAGTTTAAATCGGCACCTAACACAAAACAACAAACACTAAAATTGCATTTTAATGACAGCCAATTTGACTTTTAAAATTCACCAAACGCTCTCAAACTGCGAACGATAAACGAGACGATAGTGGTCCTGTTACGTGAAGCAAATCATGCACGATTATCGTTTAAAAAATTACGGAATGACCCCCCTGAAAAAATTCTATCGCTAGGATAAATTAAGTAAATTAAGATTTAATTTAAAAATGAAAAAAATATTTGTAGTTGAATGAGACGGTTCAATGTACATCTCTATGAACTTAATTTTTTTCTGCCAAATATACATTTTATGTTACATCTAACGATTCAATTGTGGTCTTGATAGACCAAAGTTTCATCCTTACACTTAAATGAACAATAGTGATTCCCTTGTCTGCTGATGTTGGTGTTTAGTTTTGTTTTAATAAATTTTATAGTTGTGTACACTTCATGTGATTATTATTAAATTTTAGCTTTTTAGGGATACATACAACCTATCTACTTTATTGTTGTAGCAAAATCGTTAAAAACCACAAAAACAAAACAAAAGAGTTGAGCAAAGAACCTTAGTTCAACGATTCAATATTTTAAGACTTTTTTAAGTTATTGTATATTCAATATTGTGTATTATTTATTGGGCCGATCCCGGCGGTACTGCAATACCGGGCCAACCCGCGACAGAGGTGGAGCAAGCTCCTAGCACTCCGTCTAATTCCAAAAATCAGTTTAACATTTGTTGTCACCCGATGGGGGATCTATCAGATGTTAAGCTGATAAGAACAGATACTACACTTTGATCTTAGCCATAAGGCCGAGAAGCGATAACTTAACGGTAAAATATAACCATTACTTGTTAAAAATGCTGACAATACTCACTGTGAATTATGTTATGAGAAGAAAACAATTATAGTTTGTGTTGCCAAAGCAAAACTAAAAACACGAAATCCACCCTTAAAGTGAAATTATAATTTTTTACAAGATGTGCTTCTGTCATAGAATTGATTTTATTTAGAAATCCTTGTGCATTGAATATTATTGTATTTCTCTCTAGGAGAATAACAATATCCTTCAATTTGATCCAGATGTCATTAAAATTAGATCTTTTTTTAAAAAATGTTATTTTGTCAGTATTGAAAAGGTTAGGTACGTAAAACATTATTTTTGTTTTAGGTGTTTTTTTTATTAACATTCAAAATATACTTAAGGTCTTACATAATTTAGTAGGATCAGCGATCATTTAAGCTAATGATTGTATTTTTTTTTTTGAGTCAGGTATCCAAATAATTCGACAGTATGATTTTATTTCATTTGTATGACAAGGCTTATCACAACACTCATGTGCAACTCCGTGCCTTCTGCGGCGAAGTTTGGCAATCCCTTCGTTATCCATGCTTGCCAATAATGGCAGCATATCAAGGCTCAAACCAAAATTGAAATTCTCATCCGTATCCGTGTTTTCCATGCTTAAGTCTTCATTGGGGGAAACTAAAGAATAAAAGAACATAATTATGACATGTTTGTAAATATATTGGATCGTTATTTATTTTGTGTATGTTTACTAATAAACATTTTACTTACGGGAGTTTCTTTTTGTTTTATATCCATTAAAACCCTGCGGGCATTCCATTTCTAAAACTTGACGCAGGTTTTTACCACAAATCCTTTGGTCACCAATCGAAAAATTCATTATTGTTAGACACACAACAAGCAGAAGCATTCCTCTGATTCCCGAATAAATTTTTGAGGATGTCATCGCTTAAGGATTATAATTATGTAGTTTCGTTTTAAGGTGTTGGTGCTGTAGATGCTACCTTCTATAATGGTAGACTGTTAAGATATAATATTTTTTGGTTTTTTCAGCAGCTTATATATAATTTGATAATATATTAAATCCTTGCGTGAGTGATTTACAAACTCTCAAAATCATACGTAGGTTTGCATACATAATATTAGAAATGATTTAACGTTATGTCTGCTGACAAGTTGTGTGGGCAATGTGCTTTCACTAATTATGCAAATTTAATTTTATGACTATTTTTGTTATAATGAAATCTAATACATATTAACTTATGTCTGATGGAACCTTTAGTTGCCTATTAAACACAATTTTAGAATTAAGATTCCGTGTACCTATCTGTAGGTTGGGTAAATTTAGGAAGAATAATATCCTTTAAATTTAGTACTAAACCTAAAACCCTGGGGTATTTAAGTTTGAGCTATGTTATTTCGGTACCTACTTCAGATACCAATTTTAAATTTAGAAATTTAGATTTTTGTTAAAAAGTACCTATAATACACCAAAAATGTGGACTATGAATATGGTGACCATTTTTTCAGATGCAAAAAAGAGGACAATTTTTAATTAACTTACAACAAGTTTAGAAACAAACGATATTTATTTTTTATTTTTGTTCGCAGTGTATTTTTTTTAAGATGTCATCCCGACTTCTTAAAAAAGTCTTAAAATCTCCACAGTCATAGTCATAATTGCACTTTGTTATCAACATTGCCTCCAGTGTACCAACTATTAATTGCGATTTCTCAGATGTCCAAATGTTATTAGAATTTGAAAATACTCTTTTCGTAGGGGCATCATTCACAATAGCAAAAACCAGATTACAGAACTGAATTATTCAAACCAGTGCTGTCTACATTTTGTGTTTAAGTAATTTAGTACTAATGACAAATCATAGAAAAAAGGTTTCAAAGAAAAAAAAAAGAAATTAAGAGGACAATTAGGGAATAAGAGGACAAATTACTGTCCTCTTTAAGAAAAATAAAAAAAGGACACGATACCGAAAAAGAGGACTGTCCTCTAAAAAAGAGGACGGATGGTCACCGTAACTATGAATGAATGTCGATTCGGATGAAATGACGATGATGTAATAGTGCTCCTTAACTGCGAACGAGATATAATGAATCTATGCCATTTTTATAGAAAAGCTATGATATACAGAATTCAAATACACTTAATGAAGTATTTTAGAAATACTTTTTAAACACGATTTTTTAGTTTAATTAATGTTTTGCTTTGTCGTTTAAAAATTATAATTTTTGTATATGTATTCAAAATTTAAAACCACAATTTATAACCTTGTTTGAAGATTCGGGCAGACGGCAATGCCATGCTTATACGAATTTTTTTATCTAAACTTTAAGAATTATAATTATATATTATTAAATAAAAATCAATTGAACTTCAACTTGAACTCGATTTGGATGAAAAACCATACAACTCACCAAACTAAATTTTTCAAATAAAAAAATTAAGTTTTGTAAAAAAAAAAAAAAAAAAGTATTGACAGGTCTCGAATTAGAATTTCTGTAGCCCAAATCCTACACTACATACTCTAAAGTCTAGCATATGCGCCATTACCCCATTTATCAAACCTTATAACATCCGTTTTCATTCTTTTAATTTTTAAATTTAGCCGATAATGTTTAATAATTATGTACAACCAAAAAAATTTATAAAAAAATAAAGAGTGGTTGAATGTGAACCACACCTAAACGTCAAGTTTTTTTCTGCATTTCATTTGACCATTTCAAGCGTCGTCAATGGTCAGAATGGTGGCAAGAAATGGCAGCAGTGGATGATCAATTTTCGAAGAAAATCATCTTCAGTGAGAGGCACATTTTCACCTCAGTGGATTCGTCTCAATAAACAGAATTGCCGCATTTGGGCGAATGATAATCCAAGAGTGATTGTCGAAAAACCAATGCACCCACAAAGAGTGACTGTTTGGTGCGGTTTATGGGCTGGCGGCATCATCGGGCCGTATTTTTTTCCAAAATGAGGCCGGTCAGGCAGTTACTGTGAATGGTGTTCGCTATCGTGAAATGATAACGAACTTTTTATGGCCCGAACTGGAAGATATGGATGTGGACGATATGTGGTTTCAACAGGACGGATGCCACTTGCCACACAGCTAATGAAACAATGTCTCTTTTACGCGACAAATTCAATGCCCGTATGTTATCTCACGTGGTGGCGATGACAATTGGCCGCCAAGATCATGTGATTTGACACCGTTGGACTTCTTTCTTTGGGGGTTATTTGAAAGACAAGGTGTACATCGATAAGCCAGCAACAATTCAAGAGCTAAAGGATGAGATAATTCGGCACATTAACGCATAGAACCTCAATTATGCCTCAGTGTCATCGAAAATTTGGACCATCGAATGGAGGTGTGCCGCCGTGGTCGCGGCGACTATTTGGCCGATATTTTGTTCCATACATAATTGACCATACCAATATTATCATAATAAAAAGAAATGACAATAATTTCCTAAATAATTTGTGTTTTATTCAAAATCAACATCGGCCCTAAAAATTTAACCACCCTTTAAAATTGAATAAATACATATTATTGAGATATTTAGTTATTAAGAAAATAAAAATATTATTTCAAATGACGAAATAAAATTATTTTTGTGCTACTTTCTTAAAACTCTTTTTGATGGCCAAAAATTCATTTTATTTTATTTCTTTCTAACTTGTAAATTTAATATAGAATAAAATATTAGTTTCAAAAAACATATTAGGTCCAACTCTCGTCAGACCTTTCAAAAATTTTATTTTAGACTCATTCAAGTACTCCCATCCACGGAAATCTTTAGTAAAAGGCGAAAGATTTATTCGACATTGAAGTGAAGCCAGAGTAATTTTTGATGAAATTATTGCAGCTTTAACATAAAGTTAGAGCAAGAACTGAATGTGAATTATAAACTTTTTAAAAATCATTTTTATCTATTCTGTACTGTATGTTAAGTGTTGTGAAGTGGTGGGATTGTATCGGCATCATTTTTTTTTTATTTTGCCATGCTACGCTGTCCCGATGAGGTGACTAGTGTGGTGATATATTTTTCTTTAAGTGAAAGGAGAACAAGAGTTTAAGTAAGTACCTAGGGAAAACAAAAAATAGGCATGTTCAGGAAAATGAGATCTCGGAAATCTCAGCAATCTCAGTTACATGAACAATATTCCTCAACCAAATTTCTCAGTTTTGCTGTCAATACTCTGAGGAGAAAAAAAAATCTTGGATTCGCTTGCCTTCTGAGTGAGAATAATCTCTGGGATCTCATTTTTCTCAACGCGACAGATGACAGAGTCGACATTTTTCTGCAACACATCGTTCTGATAATTGCGCTATGCACAGCCACAGCCAGTGAAACCACCACAAGAGGCATCTCCAGAAAAATGATATCTCTAAAATTTCGCTTCCTGAAAATGTAAACAAGCGAATTCGATTTTTTTTTTCTAATTGTTTTGACAGGAAAAATTAAAAACTGACAGTCGTATTTATTAGATTTCCTTAGAAAACTCTTGGACAGTTGTCCAGCTAGCCATTGTCTAAATAGTTGGACATCTCCTTATTTATAAACGCATTTCAACAGTGGCATACAAATGTTCTCATGTACTCACTCACATCCCTGTAATCTGTCAATTTCGTGAGCATTTGGATACGTTCAATGAACATTTCGTACATTTAAAGATTATTTTTCAATTTTTTTTTTCATTGAACGTACTCACTTTAAAATAGGTTTGGACAACCAATTTCAGTGTCTAAGTTAGACCCTCAGTGGAACATGATTATAAATAAGGTTTTGGACTTGGACAGCTGTCTAAAGTTAAACATACATACTTTGGAATGGGTTTATAAATACGACTGTGAGAAATTTGCTGAGGTACCTATCCTTTTTGATTAACTGAGATTGCTGAGGTTTTTGATGAGATCTTAGCTTCCTGAATTTTTTTTATTTTTTATACAAATTATTTGAGAAAATAGATATTGCCATTAATGGTTTAATACCATTTACTTAATCTAAGAGATTAACTGGGTTTACAAAAAAATTCCAGTCGGCTCCGGATCACTGGCAGGATTATCCTCGTAAAAAAACATGATTGTATCTATTTTCATTGTCTGTCCGCTAAACCTGGTTAATTGTTGATTTCATATCCTCGAGGAATTAATTAAAGTTTGGATAGATTTTTCAAAGATCTAAAAGTAGAAAATATTTTATTATAGCCCCATAAATTTAAATTAAAAAAACGTGGGGCGCATACATGTTACTCTCTGTCATTTTCATTTTTAATTCATTTTTATTTTTTCCAAATCTTATAACTATCTTAAAGCTAGACAAAAATTCATAAAAACTAGCCTACTTATCAATAACTTAAAACTAACTTACTGGCCCCATGCGGGAGCTCTAAGTTAAACTATATATATCTTAATACTAATGCCTTTCGGCCTAAAAACTAATTTAATCCTAAAATTCCTTATCAGTTTTGTTTTCCACCAAGAAAGAGAATTTACAAAAAAAAACTTGGTAACATATCATTTATGTTACTCTCTGTATTGTCTGTTGCATGCCCCCGATGTTTTTATTCTTAATTTATACCGGGAAAAATATAGGTAGGTATACCGAAAAACCATACAGAAAACAAAAGAAAGGACCTAAAATAGATCCCTGTGGAACATCAGCATTATTTAGTACAAAATTTTTAAGTTGGATAATTAAACACCGCTTGAATTACTCCACTCAGTATTTTAAATAAGGAGATTCACAGCACTGCAAATAAAAATAAATAAATTGGTTGGCGCGACGCACGACAGATCGTGTAGAACCAGGGCCTAGTGACTTACAACTTTAGCCATTTGCAGGGGACCTACAATTTTCTGCCGAATCTGAACTGCTAGGGTAAGAAGCACTTTTTCATGACAAGAGATACTCTTGAAGGTTTTGTCAATTCCTCACAAGGGGAAAAAATCCGTGAAAAACATTTCTGTTTTTAGGTGGCATAGGCTGGGAATCGAACCCAAAACCTTCGGCGTAATAGTCCAACGCACTAACCATTACGCCACGAGCAACTAATACTGCAGAAAATTATGACCGACAATCCATCAGGTGTAGAAAGTGAGATATCATTAATGTCTCATAATAATAATAATAACATCCTAGTCAATTCCACCGATAAATATTTAAAAGTGCTGATGTTATAGTCCCTCCTTATATATCCTTATCTCTGCAATTTCGGTTAAATCACCAAACATTTAAAGTTTCTAGCCAAAACATGAAATTTCACTAAGAGACAAAATTGCCCACAATTTGATAAAAATATAGAAAGTAAAAAAAACAAAAATGACCAAAAACTTTATCCGTCTGTGCCCCATGGGAATAGGCACATCGCCGAGCACATTAACAAATCTAAAGTATAAAAACTCATGAATGTGAGAGAAAAAAAGGACCTTCAGCAGCCACTTCTATTTAACCATAAATATTTGTCCCGTCACCATCATCATCGTCATCATCATAATATTTTCCCTTCGTTTCCGTTCTGACTGAAGCTGCCACCACCGCGACGACGACAATTATTATTCTCCCCCACATCATCACATTCACTCAAAACTGATAGCAGCAAGAGCACTTCCATTTCCACATACATACATATACTCAAGTCGTATGTACCAGAGATGATATCGAGGCGAGGAACATTAAAATATCACAGAGCGGCTGGAAAACCTAACTGCTCTTCTTATCACTGGAGGACTTTTCATATCCTGACAGGACGTTTTTTTTTTTTTTTTGACAAAACTTTTTCCCACTCCCCCATCGAACTTATCTCATTCTCTCCCTCTCTCTCTATGATGCTTCTACCGAGTGGTATAATTTGTAGAGGAAGTGCGGGAGGAAGATGAATTTCACTTAAAATTACACTTTTACATTCTCCAAATGTGGGCATGTGTTTGTGTAAACATTGCTATACATTTTTGTGTTATTCCTAAAGGACGAAAAAAACACCAACAATGTCTATTATTTGTTATTATTATGCCTTTTTGGAAAAATTAGCAAAAAAAAAAAAAAAAAACTTTTCAGCAAGTTTGTCATCGCAAATAACCATTTTTCTTGCTGTTTCGCCTATTTGAGTTCGGCTGGAAAAATTCATTAAAAATTACACAAAAGAAAAGGACTTCCTTTTTGGACAGTTTTTTTTTTTATTTATATATTGTATATGTTTTGTATATGTAACTGCCGGAGGCAATATTTGCAAAGGAAGGACATTGTTGATGTTTTTTTTTTTATTTATTTAATATTATTATTTGTGTTGTTCCTTTTTTTTACTTTTAAACAAGAATCTCATTGATATTTATAGAATCGAGTGGGCAAACATTTTTATAAAGGAAAATATTTGAATTGTTGTTTTATATGAATGTATCCTTTTATCACTTAAGGATAATTTGAAAAATGTCCCAATATTATGTATATGTACTCATAAAGGGAAGAATTTTGAATAAGAGGGTAGATAAGGATAAAGTTTTTAATTTTGAAAGTTTTTGAATAAAAAATAGGGGAGAGGTTTAGCGAATTCTTTTGTGTGCTAATATTAAATCGGCTATGATGTCATGGTAGGCTGGACCATAAATTTTTAAATATTTCAGTTAAAAAGGTTTTTTATTATTTAAAGGGAATTCTTCTCACTTCGAGTTTTGTATTGAAAATCTGAATATCCAGGTGCGTGGGTAGTGTTGAATAAATAATAATGTTCAAATAACTCTTGTCTAAGATTGGACAGTGACTTTTTCTAGCAAATAGCTTAGTCAAGTTTATAGGAACAAAAATTTAAGTTTCAAATAATAATAAACCTTAAAACAGATAACACACTTACCAATTGAGTGCCTTTAAGGACCACCTTTAAATAAAAAAATTTACAGATTTCACTCATAGAGTAACTATGGGGACATTGAAAATGACTTGTATTACGTCGATAAAACAAAAAACATGTCTAATCTTTGTGATTTTTATTTTGTATACTATTGTTGCAATATAACTTCACAAACTGTCTTAGAAACCATTCTACAGTCTGAAGTACCAATTTGTATATTTAGTGTCACTTCCCAGTTGGCGGTTAAATTAATGTTGTTAATTTTTTTAATAAGATGAATCTTAGTCTTAATTGTAGCTTAACTCGCACACAATCATACTCATTTTCATCCGCACCGGTACAGCATTAAACACGAAATTAAAGTTACATATCATCTATATTAACGTATATCTAGGCATTTGACATTTTTGCATAGCTAAGCAATGCAGAAAGGTTACTGGATTATTACAGATCGATTAAAGCATACATATATACGGTTCAACTTAGTTCTCGACTCAGTCGGTTGTTGTTCAAATCAACCTGTGTGTTGGCTTGTTATTTGATCAATTTGAGTTGATGAGAAAATCAAGATTTTGAATTTTTTTCAAATTGATTTACAAGTATTTCAAATCATTGAACTATGTATATTGTATAAAGCCAAGACATTTGATTTACTGTCCAGGTAAACCTTTTTTAAATCGAGACAAAATTTACAAAGAATTTGATGCGAAGCCCAACCTGACTGCTAATTGTTTTTATTCTATAATATTTTATTTTAAAATATTTTGAACTCATCTTTTAATCAATTTAACAATATCGAGTCGCGTAATTTATTTTAGACAAAAATAATGTTTTTGAGACTTGGAGCTGTATTCTTTTAACTGAGTTTATGAAATGTGTGGCCGAGCGTTGAGCATCAATTTAGTTGATAACCAATTGACAATTGAATAGTTTATGGACTACTTTAAGATGAAGCCTAAATTGTATTTGCATTTCAGGACCTTAACCTTGAAGATCTGACCATTAGTGCTCAAGTTATAATTTTATTAAAGAGGTTCAAGTAGGTAGCTATACATATTCTAGGTTAAACAATCAAATTGATTTACAAGTAATTAAAGTTTTTACCCAAACGTTGTCTAGCATATACTAGGTTCTTTAGGTTGTTTTAGAAAAAAATCAACTTTTGTCACATTTTACCTTAATTTTAAGACTTTAATCCCAAACATCCGATTATTAGAATAGAAGTTAAAAGCTAACCAAGACCTTAACCTTGATGATTTGTTCCTTAGAACTTAAGTCATAATTTTGTATAAGAGGTTCAAGTAGGTACCTATGGATATTCTAGGTTAAACAATCAAACTGATTCAGAAGTAAGTCAAGTTTTGTCGAAAGCATTTTCTAGTCTAACATTTTACTTTCATTTTCAGAGCGTAACCTCAAACATCCGATGATTAGAACAGAATATATCAGCTCACAAAATCGACCCTTTTCGACTATAATATTTTATTTGTTTAATAATTATTCCTTTTTCGTGACCTTCAATTCTTATATAATATATTTAGATACAGAAATAAAGACCTGAAGCCCACAGAAATAGGATTCAAATATATTGAATTTTATTTGTTTAGTTAAGTTAATTCTACCTCTTGTCTGATTTACCTAAACATACTTTAACCTTGAGTATCTGGCCCTTAAGTTATAAGTTTGATTTAGAAGTTAGTAAAGTTTTTACCCAAACTATGCATATTCTAGGTTCAACAATCGATTGATTTAAAAGACTGACATTTTACTTTCATTTTAAGACCTTAACCTCAATCATCCGATTATTAGAACAGAAGTTATAATCCAAACAAACCAACCAAATCCAACCTTTACGATTTTATTATTTGTAAAATACCTACTACAAATGTTCATGCACATACCTACATGCATACATACATACCTACATAAACATAATGTATATCATTTTTGTGCCCGATGCAAAGCCAATTTTGTTTGCCACGTGTTTTTTTTTTATTGCACACACTCCACCGTCTTCTCCCTTCTATCAATATGTTCTTTGTAGGTACGTACCTACATACATACATATTTTGTTTGTTTTTTTTTCTTTTGCCGTGATGAAATACAGTTCTAAAAAGACAGTTTTTCAAGTTTCTACTATGAAATTTTTTACGATTTTGCAAAAATTTGTATGCAGATTTGTAGCCTTTCATTTAAACTTTAATTATCTAGCTTAATATTGAACATCCAATAATTATAACCAAAGTTATAAGCTTCTAAGTGGGCTCAAATCAATCATTTTTCGAATTTTATACATTCCTTCACTGAATCTCGTCCGTTGGCAATGATCAACATGTAGGTACGCTGGCTGAAATTCATCAGTTGTGTTTTTTTCTTCATTTTATTCATTTTGGCAGTTTCTTTGGTAACACCAACCAAAAATTCAATCTTTCTCCCCCTATACGCTAGAGTTCATTCTCTATCTTTGTTCATTATGGTAACACCATACCTTTATCAAAACGACCCTATAAACATTTTCAATGCTAAAAAGTTTAAGCCTTATATCCCCGAAACAAAACAAAGTCCCTACTTTTATGTTTCGCAATTAAAAAGGGATGAGGTTTATCTGCAATTATGTGACGGGGGCAGTGCTACATTCATCAAGCATGTATATTAGGCTGTGAAATTTGAAGCAGGAAGAAAATTTATTTTGAGTCTTGGCATAGTTCAGCATCGCTGTAAATTCGGTGCTCCAATTTGACGTTGGTTTCTAGTGGGAGGATATAAATTCGATGTTATAACTAGTCTTTGATTTCTGCTCTTATGAATTCTAGTTCAAAGATAAGCGTATATCGATACAACCAGTGCTATCATAACTACACCAACCGCAGCCCTAGAAACCTTCCTATCACATAGCTCCACTTGCTTTGTTTACGAAGGAGCTGGCTGCCAAAAGTGCTCCCAGACTTAAACAGTGTAATAAATGGAAAAGAGGCCTTTGCGGTTATAAAACTATAATGAGATAATAGATATTCAAATAATCTACATTTCACGAGACATTAATACAGTAACTCTTATAGATATCCCAACAAGGGAAATTTGGAAAGAAAAATCCGGTGTTTACAGACAGTTAAAAAACAAACTAGGCTGTAGTGTCAGGCATCTACCCAGATAACCCATATGATCAACAGATCAATAAAACTTCTAAATTTCTGCAGGGTCTACCAAGGGGAAGTTCTAGCAGTTTCCGAATAGTTGATAAAAATAGGAACATCCAGGCGGCAATTAGAGCTATTTCTGCTATTATTGCCAAGTCAAAACTAGTAGGCCGTTATCGCAGCGACTTGAGATCACTTAGCGCAACGATCATAGTTATCCTTAGATGGGTCCCAGGACATCGTGATATATATGAAATAAGCAAAGATGAGAATTCACCAAAATTTCCTCAAAACCGCCAACGACAGATAGTCATCAATTGTCACTTGTCGAATTTCAAGGCCAAACATCACTAAGATAGGCAGGCCTTAATTATCAATCCTATTTGGAATACTAACTGTTCATAATACGATGAGCAGAATAGGCATTGGGCACATCTGACTTATGCAGAGAATGTCAGGATGAAGAGGCAGAAAATGGTCTCATATAACTTCCCCTGTGAATGGCTCATTCAGATTAAGAAAAACTCTCCTCAGAGAATACTTTTTCATAGATCTGGGCGACATCTCAACCTTGCCACTAAAAAACATCCTGAATTTCATTTACAATTCAGGATGATGGTTCAGGTCCTCTCAAACCTAAACTTCCACTCCACTCCCCTCCTCACCCTTACTCCTATATCTACCTGCGGGACGTAATGGATCCGCCGAGATCCAAGTGAGATGAGACGGCCTATAGTATCATCACCTCTACCCTAACCTAACCTAGCTCGAAAGACTGGAATTCCTTTTGACGAATGAGTAGATAATATTCTGTTATGAGACTGTCATAAATTCAGGTCCGTCAAGCTGGAAACATCACAACTGAAATTCAAAATTATAATGATGCAGGATTAGTACCGCAATCCTAATTTGGAATTTAAATTCCTTCCTTGACGTCAAGCCGGGAACACCAAAAGTTTGAAGGGTAAGGGAAGGAGTATTTAATTTGGAGTTCCGCCAAATAAGGAGCACCTAAATCCCTCATCATTAGTTTTTTGAAATTTGGTATTTGGAGTTGTGGTGTTCTTAGCTTGACGTCTAATTGGGAACACCACAGGTTTGAGGGGAAAGGGATTTTTGTTCCAAGCCAGGATTTCGGTTCTAAATTAGAACTAAATTAGCACTTAATTCCTGCATCATAAGAATTTTGAATTTCAGTTGTGGTGTTTCCAGCTTGACGGACCTCATAAATTCGATTCACATTCTCCTCTAATATCATTTTCGGGTGTTATTGCATAAGGTATTTCATATTAAATTTACGCATGAAGTCGAAGAAATGATTGACGAAATTTCTCCCAAAGCTTGAAATTTTCCTTATGAATTCGGAGCCATTATTTTATGGTAATGCTCTGAAGGTTCTGATCTGGAATGAACTACCAATGGATGAATTCCAGAGCATTTTCGAGGCGTCAAATCGTAAACTCCATTTACGTACGGAGTTTATTGATACAGCTTAATAACTCAAGTTCATCCTTAAATGACTTGGTTGGTTTATCTGGGTTACAAATTGTCCTAATGGTCGGTTGAACGGAATCATCAAAGCAGAACGCTGACTAGTTCATTGAGCTGAAAGGTCAATATGGAAGGTATTTGTGGTACGGTTAAAGAATTCCAACTGAGCAGCGGGGGCTTTATTTTTAGCAACGAAGCCTACTGGTTTCGGAACGGTCGGCAGCGGCCGTGTTGGTGGTTTGACTTCATTTCTGAAGCGCTCTAAATGTTTGATATTTCTGAGCAGACTGTTAATTAGATCCGTTATAGGTGTCATTTCCGGGAACTGTCTAATAGGCAAGCTCGCAACGAGGCTTAGAGTATTTTCTAACGATTTTTGCAGAAGTTGTATGGAAAGAAGAGAAAGAACCGATTCCTCACCTTCTCTGTACGTGTCCTGCTTTATCTTAAAGGCGTAGGCTCCACCTGGGAGAATTCTACTACAATGATCCTAGTGATCTGGCATAATAACATAATAACATCTGGTGATCATAACATTAGTAGTCTCACACGCTTGGTAAGAAGCTCTAAGTGGTTCATCGAGTATAGGAAGAAAGTTTCCTAGATTCTTGCGGTATCATAATGGAACAATTTATAGTCTAAGTGTGTCAAACGTCTCTGCTAACAGCCACGTAAACCTAACCTAACCTAACGTATACAGTAAAAATAATTTCTTTCCATGAAATCGGTTTGTCTGGGATGGTCCATTAATGCAAGGCTTAACCTTAAAGAGATTAATTTTATATGGGGATCATATCCCTAGGCCCTAGGGTATCACAATGGATCTACACTGATCTAAGTGTGACGGTAACAATATCAACTGTCAGCCCCCCCTAACCTTAAAGAGCGTTTGGTGCGCGTTATCGGAATAGACACCAATGAGGTTTAGTTCTGCTCAGCCTCAATTAAGTCCCTGCTCGGGCGCCATTTTATGAGATGATTTTTCATCATTTCACGGGGTCTAGGGTTTTATCAAAGATGCAACAATCTTTAGTATAGTCAAGGTTTAAGCTCGAATTTCTACTACCTTGATCACATAGGGAACCTATAAGCATTTTTTTTTGTATGACTTCCTGAACATAGATGTCTTGGGAGTAGGTAGCTAGGAATTTTTTTTTATTTAAAAAGCTAAAAGCATCCATAAAGAGTTTTGTTTTCTTTGTAACAATCACACCACATTGCAAACATAGTGAACGGATAAGTTTTTAAATGATTTTTTACTTTGTTCCTTTGAATGTCGGAATGGCCACACGGATATTAAACAAGAACAAATAAACACCTTTGTACTGTATATAGTTGCAATATCCCTTTGCATGAAACTTATAGCAATCATCGTCCCTCGCTCCTGATACCTTCCCTTGCCAAAAGATCAAAAGCCATCAGAATCATATAAAATCTGCGCGCAACAGAAATCAAAGGAACCATATTATTACAATGCGGCATCGAACACAAATTTTACATGGATTAGATGGAAGCGCAGGATGCAGAGTGTGGTGGTGGCAGGAACAGGATGTAACAGTTCCCTCTGTATGATGATTTCACTTCAAGCCCTCCGTTTTTGAGAAAAGGTGCAATAGCTATGTATAGTATAAGCCGCGCTGGCAATGTTAGCTATATAAGTGTCGACGACTGTCAAAAGGCAGTGAGCCGTTATACATAGGATTGAAATTGCACTCCAATGGCTGGCAGATGGGAGATGAATTGCAGTTGAGGGAACTATGTATATGTAACTTGCTGCCTGGTTATATGTACATCGAAAGGAACAAGAAAAAGCTTTTCCAACTAACAGTCAGAGGCCGCCACTAAAGTGTATATACATACATACTATATGTAAAGGAAAACTTTTAACGAGTTTTCTTTTGATCCTTTGCCCTTTTTGTTAAAGGGTATTTGTGTGTGTGTGTTGCTGTTGAAAATGCTATTATAGTGCCGTTCAACTTTTCACAGTAATACCGTGTGTAATTGCACAAAATCGAAAAAATATGTTCGTGGAAAAGTTTGATGGTTTCTTTTTTTTTGTATGGTGGTCCCATAGGAAAAAGAAAACATTCTCTGTGGGTTACATCAGACCAGAGACAAATCGCATTTCAAATAAAGGTCAATAATTGAATGATTGATGGCTTCAGATTGGTTCAGCTCAAGCAAAGTTGTTTAACTGTAAAAAAAATTGAATGGAATTTGGAAGCATAGGGACCATTCCTATCGAATTTTAAAATAATATTTAAAGAGTTTTCTCGAGCTTCCCTGCTAATTCAGGATTTTACGCAGAGGCAGAGTAGGTGTTGGTATTCACATTAAGGTATATAAATCAAGTTTTCCAATCTCCCGAATTATTTCTAAATAATATAAAATCGATTGAGCCTTTAATGATATATACGGAAATAACGTAAAAATTAGGGCTCAAAACGGGGCTTAGAAATGAGCCCTAAAAACTAAGTTAACAGAAAAAGGGCCAGCAAGGGCTTATAAACTGAAAAATTGTAAAAATTACAGGGCAACCTTTTTTTTAATATTTTGAAAAAAATAATGTAGGGACTTTTTTTTTTTACATTTGAACAAATTAATGTAGAGCCTCTTTTTAAGAACAACCCTTGCTCTTTTTGTCTGATTGGTAAAAAAGCTTATATGAATCTTTTTTTACGTAAAGACTAAGGTCTTAATATTTACGAACAATTTTAATTCAAGTTTTTATATTCCTCACAAAATAATCCCCCATCCTGGCCACCATCTGAGAAAAAAAATGGCCAGAAATTTTGTATTCAATACTTACATTTTTAAGTAGCCCGTGGCGTATTGGTAAGTGCGTAGGAGTTTTATGTTAAAGGTCCATGCTTAGCCTATGCCACCTAAAAGAAATTGAATTTTTTTCACGGGTTACTGCTTTTTGTGGGGAATGACAAATCCTCTAATCCAAGAGTATCTCTTGTCATGAAAAAGTAATTCTTAGCCGTTCGAATTCGACAGAAAATTGCAGGTCCCCATCATTCCATATAACTTGTTTTGCAAATGTGTAATAGAATATCATTGATGCTACTTTCAATGAAAATAATTGTGGGTGAGAGGACAAAAATCGAAAACCACAAAAAAAAGTAGTAAAAAGTGTATTGTTCAAAAATGTACTTAAGTACCTATAAACTATATAGATTAAATAATTTTGCAAATACATATAGGTCATTTTACTTTCTATCTATTTTACAAAAAAATACAAAACCTATTTCCACAAAATATCAAAAATGTTTATTTTTTAATTTTTTGACTTTCATGTCTCGTGTTGTTTTGGAAGTTTCAAAATTTTTGAATATACCTATCTACGATTAGAATCTTAGAATTAAAGAAAGAAATAGATTCTGGACATTAATCTTTGTTTATCCTTATTTTACACTACTAAAGTTCTGAATTTCAAAAAATCATGTATTGGGACCTTTTTAAATAAAATTTACTTTTACTTTATATTTTTCTTATATTCAAAGATTTTACTTCCGATATACGTATACATAAGTTGGTAGTTAGGTAAGGTATGTCAAGTTATCGAACTCGAGCTTTTGAACAAAGTTGACATTACGATGATCCCGAAGTCAGACAAATCTGTCTGTCTGTTTATCTGGCTGTCCTGTCCTGTCCTTTCGGCTGCAGCCTAAGCGGGTGGATCGATTTTCTTTAAACTTGGTACCTAGCGGTTTTTGGGCATTCCCTCGACACGATTTCTTCATTCAATAATTTTTTTTTACAAAAAGGCTACTATTTTATTAAAACAAATCGGAAAAATGGTTATAAGTGGTACCTCCCATACAACCATTTTTTTGATTTTCGATTTTTTTAAGACTGCTTAACTGATTTTGACCAATTTTTCTACAAAAAATCTTTCAAGAATTTTTAAAATTTTTGGATACCAAAATTTTAAAAATGTGTTTCTTCGGATTCTTAACAAAAAAGTTTCAAATTTTTTTTTGAGAACTTAATAATTCGAAAATGGCTTAGTCGATTTTTGTTAAACTTGGCACCCAGCAGTTTTTTAACATTATCTGGCAGATTTTAAATAAAAATTTTTCTTATGACCATAACTAACGGTACCTTCAATACAAGTGTTTAAAAATCGGTAAGGAAAATTTATTTTTCCTCAAAAATGGCTCCTACGATTTTCATTAAAATTTTTATGTGAACTAAAATAAGTACGATCTTCCATATCATTCCAACAAAAATTTTATTAGTCGATTGAAAATGGCATCTTTTATAGAACCATTTTTTGGCTTTCGACATACCTCATTATCTGTTGAACCGATTTTGATGAAAATTCTTACACATGTGCTTCTCATAAATTTGAATAATATTGCATATAAAAATTATCAAAAAACAAATTTTGGATTTTAAAAAAAAAAATTAAATTTTTTTTTGAAAATTCAATATTTCGAAATTGGGTGGATGATTTTTAATATTGAAAATGTTTATAGGGTCGTTTTGATAAAAGTATGGTGTTACCAAAATGAACAAAGATATAGAATGAACTCTAGCGTATAGGGGGAGAACGATTGAATTTTTGGTTGGTGTTACCAAAGAAACTACCAAAATGAATAAAATGAAGCAAAAAACACAAGTGATGAATTTCAGCCAGCGTACATAAATTTTGATCATCGCCAACGGACGAGATTCAGTGGAGGAATGTAAAATTCGAAAAATGCTCGATTTGAGCCCACTTAGAAGCCTATAACTTTAGCTAAAATTATTGGATGTTCGATATTAAGCTAGATAATTAAAGCTTAAATGGCAAGCTACAAATCTGCATAAAAAATTTTGCAAAGGCGTAAAAAAATTCATACTAGAAACTTGAAAAATTGTCTTTTTAAAACAAATTTCATCACGGCAAAAAAAAAAAAAAAAAAAAACAAACAAAATATGTATGTGAGTAGGTAGGTATGTACGTACCTACAAAGAAGATATTGATAGAAGGGAGAAGACGGTGGAGTGTGTGCAATAAAAAAAAAACACCACGTGGCAAACAAAACTGGCTTTGCATCGGGCACAAAAATGATATACATTATGTAGGTATGTAGATATGCATGTATGTACATATGTAGGTATGTAGGTATGTGCATGAACATTATTTTTAGTAGGTATTTTACAAATAATAAAATCGTAAAGGTTGGAATTGGTTGGTTTGTTTGGATTATAACTTCTGTTCTAATAATCGGATGTTTGAGGTTAAAGTCTTTAAATTAAGGTAAAATGTCAGTCTAAAAATTATGTCACAAAAGTTGACTTTCTTTTAAATCAATCGATTGTTGAACCTAGAATATGCATAATAGGTACCTACTTGAACCTCTTTAATAAACTTATAACTTTAGTTCTAAGGGCCAGATGCGCGAGGTTAAGGTATTTAAACTAAGGTAAATCAGAGAGAAAATCAACTTAGCTAAGCAACTTAAATAGTATATTCAAAAAGGGTCGATGTTGTAAGTTGATATATTCTGATCTAATTATCGGATCTTTGAGGCAAAATGTCAGACTAGAAAATGTTTTTGACAAAACTTGACTTACTTTTGAATCAGTTGATTGTTTAACCTAGAATATGTATAGGTACCATACTTGAACCTCTTATACAAAATTATAACTTAAGTTCTAAGGAACAAATCATCAAGGTTAAGGTCTTGGTTAGCTTATATGTAGCTTCTTAGAATTAACTTAGCTAAACAATTAAAATATTATAATCAAAAAGGGTCGATTTTGTAAGCTGATATATTCTGTTTTAATCATCGGATCTTTGAGGTTAAAGTCTCAAAATTAAGGTAAAATATGACAAAAGTTGATTTTTTTCTAAGTCAGCCTAAAGAACCTAGAATATGCTAGACAACGTTTGGGTAAAACTTTACTAACTTCTAAATCAATTTGATTGTTTAACCTAAAATATGCATAGGCACCTACTTGAACCTCTTAAATAAAATTATAGCTTAAGTTCTAAGGAACAAATCATCAAGGTTAAGGTCTTGGTTAGCTTCTAACTTCTACTCTAATAATCGGATGTTTGGGATTAAAGTCTTAAAATTAAGGTAAAATGTTAAAAAAGTTGATTTTTTTTCTAAATCAACCTAAAGAACGTAGAATATACTAGACAACGTTTGGGTAAATTACGCGACTCGATATTGTTAAATTGATTAAAAGATGAGTTCAAAATATTTT
Source organism: Epistrophe eligans (assembly GCA_951394125.1). Taxonomy (NCBI): domain Eukaryota; kingdom Metazoa; phylum Arthropoda; class Insecta; order Diptera; family Syrphidae; genus Epistrophe; species Epistrophe eligans. The sequence goes on from OX596029.1 coordinate 37,276,161, forward strand.
AAAATAAAATATTATAGAATAAAAACAATTACCAGTGAGGTGGGGCTTCGCATCAAATTCTTTGTAAATTTTGTCTCGATTTAAAAAAGGTTTGCCTAGACAGTAAATCAAATGTCTTGGCTTTATACAACATACATAGTTCAATGATTTGAAATACTTGTAAATCAATTTGAAAAAAAATAAAAATCTTTTGATTTTCTCATCAACCGTCAAATTGATCAAATAACAAGCCAAGACACGGGTTGATTTGAACAACAACCGACTGAGTCGAGAACTAAGTTGAACCGTATTATATGTATGCTTTAATCGATCTGTAATAATTCAGTTACCTTTCTGCAATGCCTAGCTATGCAAAAATATCAAATACCTAGATATACGTTAAGATAGATGGTATGTAACTTTATTTCGTGTATAAGTGCTGTACCGGTGCGGATGAAAATAAGTAAGATTGTATAATTGCGAGTTAAGCTACAATTTAGACTAAGATTCATCTTATTAAAAAAATTAACAACATTAATTTAACTGCCAACTGGGAAGTGACATTAAATATACAAATTAGAACTTCAGACTGTAGAATGGTTTCTAAGACAGTTTGTGAAGTTATAATGCAACAATAGTATACAAAATAAAAATTACAAAGATTAGACATGTTTTTGTTTTATCGACGTAATATAAGTCATTTTCAATGTCCCATATAGTTACTCTATGAGTGAAATCTGTAAACTTTTTCAATTTTTTTTACTTTTTACGTTTTTACGTTCGGACGTTAGTACGAAAATTCAATTGACGATTTTTTTTAAGCTATTAACTATCTGGTTTTTCAATAAGAGCGCTTCAAAAGTTTTTTTAAATAAAACAAAAACGGTTTTGGATATCAATGAAATTCTTTATTCCTGTGAAAGTACCTTCGATGACATTATGTATGGAAGTCGATTTCTTTTACATGGCCACCACGGGCACGCTTGCAGAAGTCCAGACGCTGAACCCAATTTTCGACGGTTTTCAAGCATAAATCGGCCGATACTGCTGCAATTTCACGTTCGATATTCGTACGAAGTTCATCAATCGTCGCTGGCTTGTTGGCATAGACCATAGACTTGACGTAGCCCCACAGGAAATAGTCTAATGGTGTCAAATCGCACGACCGAGGCGGCCAAGCGACTGAACCATTTCGTGAGATAACTAGTTCTCCAAACTTGGTTCCCAATAAATTGATTGTGACATTCGCTGTGTGGCTTGTGGCGCCGTCCTTTTGGAACCACATGTCCTCCAAATCCATATCATCCAATTGGGGCCAAAAATATTCGGTTATCATGAACGGTAGCGATCCCCATTCGCAGTAACGTGCCGGTCTTGATCATCACGGAAGAAGTACGGCCCAATGACGCCGCCGACCCATAAACCACACCAAACCGTAATTTTTTCGGGATGCAATGATGACTCATGGAGTACGTGTGGATTGCTGCCTGACTAATACCGCATCTTTTGTTTATTGACGAAGTCATTCAGCCAGAAATGAGCCTCATCGCTGAAGATGATTTTTCGATGAAAATCCGCTCTTAACGTTGAGGCCACTGACTCCGAATTTCGGTAGTAAATTTTAATAATTTCGACTCGTTGTTGGCTCGTATATCTTTCCATCATGAAATGGCAAACCTTACTGAAGAGAAATGTCAAAAGAGCGGCAAGAAATATGGCGTCGTTTGCTGTCCCTGTTGCTCTACTTTTGTAGCGTCCCTGTTGAAAAACCCTTTATTAATTGGTTAAGTTTTGTAAAAAAATTTAATTGATAGTTTTTTTTTAAAGCAAAAACATTTGCCAATAATACAACTTTAATAGTTAAAAAATATAATACGCCCTAACTTTGGCGTTAGATTTAAAATTAAGATTTTAAATTAGGAATTTATAAAATTTGAGATGGAAACACTTTTTCTGTAATTTAAGAAATTATCTCATTTTGTATTATTAAATTTAAATAAAAAATTCCATTATGCCTTATTGTGAGTTTCAACCGAAATTTCATGTTCGAAAAATTATACTTATTGTGAACACTCATTTCGGGCGGAACGTTATGTCATTGAGAGCCTAAATTTTCACTTATTTTTAGTATAGGCGCACGAAATTTCGTTCGGGCGAGGGGAACAAAAATTTTAAGGGGAAATATTTTTCGGCTGAAACAATAAGGCTGAATAATTGAGTTATAAACTATGGATTTTCAATATTTATGAATTATCGATCATTAGTAATTATCATTACAATCGTAATAAGGATGCATATGAACTGTCAATGCCGTATGAACTGAACATTTTTTTTAGAATAATTATAGACTGCTTTAAATTGTTATAAAATATTACCCAGGTTGTTGGTAAAAAATTTTCGGCCTAAATGGATTTTAGTTAAAATATATTTTATGTAATTTATTGATACAAAGAAATCTATTAAGCTCCAACTGCAAATTTGATCTAGCTAAGTATTCAGTTTGTAATAAAAATGAAAAAATTGTTTGCGGTAAATATATAATATAAATGTATTTAATTTTATATACATAATCATTATTTGTAATAATATAATGCATATATCTAATTTGTTTTAATTATTTTTCAAATTCCACACAATCATTTAAAATAAAAACTAGCAAATTGTTTATTTCAAACTTAAGTCAACCACATTATAACATCGATATTTGTTGGAGCCATTTAATTACCTATATGTACATGACCACATTTCAAAAATATTATATGCTATTTTCTATTTGATTTTGTAATTCATCCACTTGATAATAATTAAACCAATAATCTGATAAAACACAAAAATTAAATAAATAAAAAAAAAACACACACAAACCACCAATTATTGTATGTCTCATCCTCTTCCATTCAATATAACTGTTATAGCCAGAGGGTTAATTCAAAATCATGTTTTCCATTTTTCAGATTCCATTAATTTCATGTCCAGACATTTTAATTAAATCAATCCACAAATAGAAGGCCACTTTAAACAAAAAAAAAAAAAAAAAAAAAAAAAAGGATTTCACATTGAAACGGCAAAAAAAAAACAACGATGAATTAAAATATTTATTTAATTTTTCAATGGAAAAATGCGATAATTAAAAAGAAATACAAAAAAAAATTATTAAATTCAACGCATTGATGCAAATTTTCTAGATTATTTCATTGCCCGCCGCCGAGCGTCGCTGCCTGTCATTATCTCAGTGCTATGACGTGGAATTATAATAATTTTCCATTTATGAACACGAACGTAATTATTTCACCTCAGGTTTGCTGCCTATTCATGAGGAAGCCTCAAAATAAAGCAGGAAGCCAGCCATCATACTGCCTAGCCTATAAGCCATCATCCAACCATCGAGCCAGCCCAGAGGGTTGCTATTGCTCTATTGCTATGACATATGTACGTATAGGTATTCCACCTACAGACACAGAGATGACAGATCCTGAATGCTATTGCTGTACCTATGTACAAATATATTCATAGCTCCTGTTGGGGTTTTATACCAACGTACCGTACCTACAAATACATTGATTGAAAAAATGAGAGTGTAGGTGGTTATATGTAAAAACAGAGGTGGAGGCAGAGATGATTAACATTACGTAAATCAGATTTTAAAGAGATTTATTATTGGATCTCTCTGAAATCAGCGGATTCCAATGGATGAAGGTGAATGAAGCTTATTGAAATTCCTGACAGATCATAATAGTCATTGCTGGGTGATTTATTATGTGCATTGTGTTTTGTGCATTGTAAGGTTTATCGTTTAATTGGATTGCAAATGAAGTGTGGTGTCATGTTTGACTTTTTGAGTCTGATGATAACTACATTGTCTAGTCTGTTTTTTTTTTATTTTTTTATTTTTTTATTTTTGTATTTAAAGTTATTTTTAAGTTTATTTTAATCGCTTTATCATATATTTAGCTCACACATTGTTTTTCTAGCATGAATTTTTTTCGCATAATATTTTTCTCACATACGTAATATTTTTATCGAGTTAAATATTTCTAGAATGATATTTTTCCTGCATGATATAACGGGCGTTTTTGTTTAAAGGTATTGAACTTTAAGTTGGCAACACTATTTTACCTGGCGGCCATTTTGTCAGCAGCTGTCAAGTGATTTATTTTTAATTTGGTTTGGCATTTCAACATGAATAGACCGACGCCTGAACAACGCTTCCAAATTGTACAAATTTGGCCCAAAACAAGATTGCCGTTGATCCCAATTTTCATAAGGGAGTTTTGTTTAGTGATGAAGCTCACTTTTTGGTTGAATGTCAATAAACAAAACTGCCGTATTTGGAGTGATGTTAATCCCCAAGTGTATGTTGAGACACCGTTACATCCACAAAAACTGACTGTTTGGTGTGCTTTATGGGTTGGTGGAATAATTGGTCAGTACTTCTTTAAAAACGATGCTGGCCAGAACGTTACGGTCAATGGTGACCGCTATAGAGCCATGATTACTGACTTTTTCGTTCATCAATTAAACAACCATGATGTGCAGGAGCTGTGGTTTCAACAAGACGGCGCGGCGCAACATGTCACACAGCTCGTGCCACAATTGATTTATTGAAGGAAAAGTTTGGTAACCGCATAGTTTCACGTTGGCCTCCAAGATCGTGCGATTTAACGCCGCTTGACTATTTTCTGTGGGGATACGTTAAGTCGCTAGTCTACGCCGATAAGCCCGAAACGATTGACCACTTGGAGGACAACATTAGCCGCGTTATTGCCGATATACGGCCACAAATGTTGGGTATGTGGAAATATTAGGTATGTGGAAAAAGTCATCGAAAATTGGACCTCCAGATTAGACTACGTCCCAGCCAGCCGTGGCGGTGAATTGCCAAAAATCATATTTAAATTATAATACCAGAAGATTATCTTTTGAATAAAGTAAATTTCATGTCAATTTAAAAAAATCATCTTTGTTTTATTCCATTTCAAAGTTCTATACCTCTAAAAAAAACACCCTTTATTTCTTGCATAATTTCGCATAATATTTTTCTCACGTGATATATTTATAGTATGATTTATTTCTTATATAATATATTTCTCACATGATACCTACATTTATCGCATGATATTTATCTCGAATCCCATGATATAAATTTTTCTCCCATGATATATTTCTCGCATTATATTTTTTTCGCATGATATAATTCTCGCATGATAAATTTTGCTTGCATGACATACATACATACATATTTCTCTCATTAAATTTTTCTCGCACGATAATTTTAATCACATGATATTTATCTGGTATGGTTTATTTTTTACACGATATAAATTTCTCACATGATACTTACATAAATATAGTATCTATGATATTTTTATCGCATGATATTTTTCTCGCATAATATATTTAACGCATTATTTTTTTCTTGCATGATATACCTACACATTTTTTGCATGATTTCGCATGATATTTTTCTTCCATGATACATTTACCACATAATATATTTCATCCGTTTATGCGTTTATCTATCTTTAGGTGAATATTCATTAAAAGAAAATTCCAGAAAATTTAATACTCCCTTATATTAATATTAAAACCAGGAAAGTCCTTTAAAAATTATATTAAAATGTCTGGCCCAATTTCTTTTATTTCCCCTCAGCAATGTTTCATCTATCTCCATATAGGAACCACAACCACTAACCTAATTTCTGACATCCTTTTTTTGTTTTTGTAAATTGTTATCATTTCTTTTTTCAATGATAAAAATGATGCTACTTAAATTATTGTCTTCGTCAGGACTCAAGAGCTCCACACTTTCAATAATTTTCATCTTTGTTAAAAAAAAAATTAATTTCAACTTTTCTTTACAACTAGGTCGAGCTGAAGATCCTTGTTTTATGTGCGGCCATTATATTTTATAAGAACAAAAATGCACTTGTTGTTTACTTCAGATAAATTTGCAGTCAGTTGGGAACATCAGGAGACAACAATAAAAAAAAAAAAAAAAAAACTAAACTAAACAACAAAAGTATGAAAAAAAAATGGAGGAAGAAAATTGGTTCACAACAACAATTACATGGCTCCGGTTGCAGTATATATGATGGAGGTGCTGAAGAGTAACGAAATAGGGACTCTCAAGAAACATCATCAGGCACTTCGAAGGACTTTTTGATTAACTTTTTCTCTAGATTCGAACAATAAGCAATGAAAAAAAAAGGTTGAATAAATGAGAGGAAAACAAATCTTGGAAAGTAGAACGACGAAAGTCGATGATGGTGTTTTCAGGTTATTTATTCTTTTTTTTTGCTTCTATTTTCTGACAATTTTCCTTCATCCTGGGTATCTTTATTTTGTTGGATTTCTTGTTTATAATGTCCCTCCTATTTAGTCCTTCATATTATTACTTGGATGACATTAAATGAACAATGTCTGTTAACAATTTTAAGTACACTGAAGCAAGCATGCATTGGTTTTATTCTCTTTTTTTTTAATGAGAGAGGATAACAGTTGAAATGGTTTCTTTTGAAATAGAATCTTCTTCGTCCTTTTTTTTTGTAGATCAACAAGAATTATATGCAAATAACATTTAATGATTTTGTAGAACAAAGACATTTGAATTCTTCTCCCCTAAATTGCTATAAATAATCAAAAGTAACTCGATATTCAAATTTGAAATTCAAATTCACTTCTATTTGAAACTTTAATTGGACAAATTTACACTCAAAATACATACATGCTCCATTATGCTAAGTTTATTGTATGTGAGTGAATTCAAGCAACATGCCTCAATAATCAAAAATGCAGAACCATGCAAACCAACATTCTGAATGGTTATATGGTATTCCCCAACACAAATTATTCAATGATTCAGCAAAATTTGTCTAAATCTCAAAACTGATTTATTTGTAACATTATTTCACTTATGTTATGATGGTATGCTCGTCTGAAGAACTTCTGGAACTTTGCCAGACACACAACACAATGGATACAGTTTTAAATAAGAATTATTTAAAATTCAATTCAATCAACACAAAATTCCAAAAGGATGCATTATATTAGCTCTGGACCTATGAAAGTCCTTATCTTCAAGAAGAAAAATATCGATTGAAATCTAAAGGATATCAGGGGGTTTCTTTGAAAAATTCCTATCTCTCTCTCTCAACAAATTTACTTATATACATAGAAAATAATTCCACTTTGAAGGAAAATCATTTATTTAATCTTTGAGGTCATGATAGCATCATTTATCTTGTGGACAGCTAACACTCCTTTTAGCTAGACATTATATTATAGAAGCAATTAACCCGAATTAAAAGAAGAAGACAAAAAAATAACAAAGAAAAACGCTACCTATACATCAGCCTCGCTCGATTGTATAAGGATAATAAAATCCTTCTTCTGTTCCATTCAATCACAGTGATTAGGTTTTTATTTTTTTTAACCAATATCCTTCTTTGTTGTGCTGTCGTCCTTAATGGAAGATTTAAGTTCATTTGCGGTTTTAAATGAACATCGCTCTAATAAGCGGTTGAAATTCAATTACAAGCTTAATTGCTTCTGTCGATTTTGATTTGTTTTCATTCTATGTGTTGCACTTTTTCTCCTCGTTAGGGAATTTTATTATTATTGTTATTATTATAATTATTATTATTATTATTAATAATAATTAGATATCAAACCGAACTTGAAAACCGCGAATTAAAATAAACAAAGCAGTTAAGAACTCTTACTCGAATTAAAATCACCGCGCGAATGATTTGACAAATGACGACACGAAAGAAGCGACAAAGAAAATAAGAAAAAGTGCACACAAGCAGCACGATAGAAAAAGCTGCCAACCACGGCTGCTCAGCTGGGGTGGGTTCAGTGGAAGAATTCACGAAATATGTAAATTTGATTATCGTTTTAATCAAATTGATTAAAAAACGACGAAAAGTTTGATTGCGAGTACAGTGGAGTACTTGCAATTAAAAGTGGGCGCCAGGAATTTTTGGTAGGCTAATTAGAAAAATTCCAAAACTAATAAAATTGAAATAAAACAAAGCGTTATATACCCAGATGGGGTCTTTAGTATTTATTAATGTATTTGGGAAACCTTTGGGCCGAAACCCAGGATTAAAACCCAAAATTTTTTAAAATAAAAAGTGAACAAAAGTTTTTTTTTTTTTTTAAAAAAAAAAAGCTTACGGGGAACCGCTAAGCCGAAACAAAGAAACAAAAGAAGATGGGCCGTTAACACAAACAAAATTAAATAACCGATTCCCACAATTAACTGGGATTATTAACCGGAATTAAAAAAAAGAACAAACCGCAAGTTATGAAACTAAAAGCCGATCGGAATTTGGCTATTATAATTAATCTATAAATTTAAAACAATAAAAAAAACAATCTGGACAAAATGTCCGTTCTACTTATCTTTTCTTCTCCTCCTCAATCTCCTCGACTCTTTTCCTTTTAGTTTTTTTCTTTTTGCACCTCGAACCTTCCTGTTTTCCAAACTTCCTCGACCTTTTTGTTTTTAATTTCCTTTTCTCGATTTCCTCTTTTCTTTTAAAATTTTCCTCGAACAAAAAAAAAATTAACTTTTCAGAAAAACACAACTCGTCGCTTGGTTAGCTCTCCTCAGAGTGGCTTTCCAAACTTATCCCACTTCCTCCCTCGACCATTCCAATCACTCACACATTCAAACATTCAGCCATTCGCTTTCGTGATCATCGGTCACGGGATGCCGGCTTCCTGGAAAGCTACGTGCTCTCCTAGAAAGCCGCCGTTGTTGAATCTCAACGAAACTTTACAAACACTCTCACAAACATGGATTCAACAAGTTGTTGGATGTCTTTCCAAAACTTGCCGAAACTTAATGGTCGAGTTCAGACCCATCCCAAACTATATTTTTCGAGAAAAACCAAAAAGAAACAAAATCGAGAAAAGGCTCTTGCTAGGCATTCTCCTAGTTACTATTAAATACTCGCGAATGATTCGAAGTGCAAAATAAAACTTTTCGAAACTAATATTTTCGAGATGATTGAGCGGAAGGCATATTTCTAAAACGCGAACCCTACTTTAACAGTTATTAATTCCGATCGAGCTTTCGTATTAACCAATCAAGAAAGTATTAATTTAAGAATATTAAGCGTTAACTACCCATTTCCATTAAGATACAATATTGAGTTAAAACTACGTTATCTTTATGATGTTGTATTGTTGTTGTTAAGTAAGTAAGAGTCTGCCTGACTCGTTAGTTCTTCAGCTCATCCGCTGGCACATTACATGAGACCGCCCGTCTGCATGTTAGAGAAGCAAATCAAATTTTGGAACTGACTGTTCCACTCGTAATCACTCGAACACCTATTTTTGTCGCTTTTGCAAAATGCTGGCTAAGTACACCACTGGTTGATGGTACCATGGTTGCCCTCAACCTCGCCAGTATTTTGCAGCAGAGACGAAAATAAAAAAGGAAAGGAGGGAATCGAAGAATGGTCATTGTTGCGGTAAATTTTACCGTAACAAATCCCACCCTTACCTCCCCAAGAAATGAGCTTACTTTTCAAGAAAAGTAAACCATTTCTTAAGGCAAAATTAGTAAAAAAAGGTTACAAAGGGTGAACAACACAACATCAGGATTCCATCATTGATTAATAAAAAAGTTGATTATCTACAAAAAGAAAAACAAAATATTAAAGCAAATTTCAAAAATTAATGTTATACAAAATGAAATAACATGGCACGAATTATAAAAATTTAAGTTAAAAATCTAGTAGCACTAAACAGAAAAAAAAATAATTAAAAGAAATACAATTTAAAAGTTTTAATAAGAGCAAAGATTAAGGGACTTTTGACTCAAAAATCAACATATGGTTTCAAATCCTTAACGTGCCATGTCCCCCGATCTTTACCCTTGTCGTCAGTTAGCAAGTATGTCCAAGGTGACACACGTTTGCTAACTTTAAAAGGCCCCACAAATTTGGTAGCTAACTTTGCAGCATAATAAGTTGCTGCATCGGACAGCGTAAAATTTCTTCTCCACACAAGATCGCCAGGTTGATACTGCGTGTCTCTTCTTCGGAGATTATAAGTTTTTGCGGACTTTTTACCTGCCGCTTCTAACTTCCTAGCTATATCCTCTCTCAATTTTGTAAATTGCCTATACTAATCTCTTCACTTCCTTGGTCCCTATCACTATCTCGAAGACCTAAATCATGGCCACTAGTTGCCATGTTCCTACCAAAATTCGCGTAATATGGCGAAACACCTAACACCTCATGTTGCGAAGTTCGGATCGCACAGGCTACCTTTGCCAGTTGTGAATCCCAACTCCGATGATTCTCAGAGACATAAGCTCGGAGAGTCGTTTTAATAATTTGGTTAATGCGCTCCGCAGGGTTCGCCTGCGGGTGATAGTGCGCTGTATATCGAAGTTGTGACCCGTACGCTTCGCTAAGCGTTTTCAGTTCTTTGCTACGGAACTGGGGACCGTTGTCACAGACGATCCACTTTGGAACACCAAAGAGAAGGAAAACGTTATCCTCCAACTCTTTACAGACTGCTTTCGCTGTTGCAGATCGCAACGCGAACAAAAGTGGAAACTTTGTAAAATAGTCTACCACCGTCAAAATATAAATAAAACCCCTAGATGACTTCGGCAATGGACCCACCAAGTCCACGCACACCATCTCCCATGGTTTTGAATTCCCTACTCTCTCTGTCATAAGACCAGCTGGTTTCTCGTTAACAGCTTTCACTTGTTGGCAAATTTTACAGTTTTTTACATATTTTGTTATATCCCCTCTCATCTTGGGCCAGTAATATTTTTCTGCTATCCTAGCAAAAGTTTTCTTAACACACATGTGTCCTGCTATCGGACTATCATGGCACTCTCTCAAAATACTCGATCTATCCTGCTTTCCTATAACTAATTTCCATCCCTCACTCTCATTGTGAACAACTATATGATTCACCCTAACATGTTTATAGAGCCGCCCGTCTTCAATTCTCCAAGATGGGTATACTAATGGGCTCTTTTCTACTAAAGATTTCATCTTTATCACCCAAGGGTCCGAATCCGCTTCAGAGATCCCAGCTAACTGTGGAACTCCTCGCGACAACATGTCCGGAACGACATGTTCTTTGCCCTTTCTGTGGATGATTTTGAAATCAAATTGTTGAAGCCGAATGGCCCAACGAGCTAATCTACCCTGCGGATCCTTGAGGTTACTCAGCCAGACCAAGGAGTGATGATCAGTCACGACAGTAAATCGAACTCCTTCGACATACGGCCGCAACTTTTCAATCGCCCAAAGGACCGCCAAGCATTCCTTTTCGGTCGTAGAGTAGTTCCTTTCATTCCTATTCAATGACCGACTAATATAGCAAATTGCTTTTTCTCCATCGTCAAACTCTTGGGAAAGTACGGCCCCGATACCATAATCGGACGCGTCTGTTTGAACAACAAACGGCCGAGAAAAATCCGGACACGTCAGTATCGGTGCCGTAACCAAACACTCTTTGGCTTTCCTAAAACTCTCCTCACACTCTTTTGACCATTCGAATCTCTTACCTTTCTTTAAGAGATCGGTAAGAGGCCTAACCAAAATTGCAAAATTTGGTACGAATCTTCGGTACCACGAAATTGTCCCTACAAAACTTCTAACTTCCTTCACATTTTTCGGTGCAGGAATCCTCAACATGCTTTCCACTTTTTCAGGATCAACGTGAAGTCCGTTCCTATCTACTACATAACCAAGAAATTTCAAAGAAGGCCTACAAAAATTACATTTTTCCCTACCTACTTTAAGTCCTGCTTCTCTTAATCTTTTAAAAACTTCTTTGAGAATTTCGAGGTGTTTTTCAAAAGTGTCGGTAACGATGATAATGTCATCCAAGTACACAAAGACAAATGGTTCCAGATCGGGACCTAGAACATCGTCAATGAACCTTTGCCAAGTTGCCGGGGAGTTGTGTAAGCCGAAAGGCAGTCTCAAAAATTGGAAGAGACCCCTTCCCGGCACAGTAAAGGCTGTGTACTTGCGCGATTCTTCCTCCATAGGTATCTGCCAATATGCAGACTTGATGTCAAGTGATGACAAAAACTTCGCGTTTCGAAGCTTGTCTAAAATAGCCGTAATAAAGGGGAGTGGATAAGCATCCCTATCAGTTACCTCATTAAGTTTCCTATAGTCTACACAGAACCGAAAACTACCATCTTTCTTCTTCACTAAAAGAATAGGAGATGCCCAAGGACTCTTGGATTTCTCGATCACTCCAGCTTCTAACATCTCCTGGAGTTCTTGATCGATGTGTTTTTGGATCGCAGGTGATACTGGGTAATATCGCTGCTTGATCGGTTCTGCGGACGTCCTAATTTTGTGCTCAACCAAATTGGTGCACCCTAAACCTTCGGTCATTGATTCAAAAAGTTCTTCTAAAACTGATTCTAACTCTTTCCCTTCATATTCATTCAAATCCGATTTTTCCCTAATTGCTACCATGTCTGTTATCGACGCCACCATCTCTTGGGTCGAAAAACTCCACATACCTGATCTCAAATCCGGAACTATGCCCGAGAGTGCCCAAAAATCGGCACCTAAGATTAACAGGTGAGGGAGGTTTGGTATAACCAGACATTCTATCAGTAGGGATTTGTTCTCAACCTCCATAGGTAAAGAAACAGATCCAGCTACTCCTACACCCGCCCCATCTGCTAACGCTACTGACCCAACACTACATTTTTCAATTTTCAGTCCTAACTCTTTCAAAATTTTCCACCCGTCTCCTCCTACAATCGTGCGTGAAGCACCTGAATCAAGCAATCCTAAAAACTTGATTCCATAAATTTTCACACCTAAATATGGCCTACTATCCCTACCATTTGCCGCTAAAGTGAAACTCAGTTGCACTCGATCATCCAGTTGGTCGCCAGCAGACGACCTAACTAACGCCGACGGGTCTCTCGTCCTGCTGACACAAGAGCCCGTTCCCCATTTCCCGAACACCGCCTACAATCCCTACGAAAAACGCCTACAGCCCCACAACCAAAACAACGTTTCGCAACTGAACAAGTATGAGCGAAATGCCCTTCTTTGTTGCAGTTATAACACCTAACTACCTGTCGAAATGGGTTATTCGGAGCCGGACTAATGACCGCCACTCGGTTTTGTCCCGACGTACTCGGCCGGTAACCACACTCCGGTTCTAATAAATTTCTGCCTCTAGAAGGCGGTGTGAAAGTATCCACGTTCACTTTCAACGAATCTAATTCCCTACCTAACGCTGCGAGTTCCTTAACCGTCTTTGGTTTGGCACTTGCTATCTGAAGTTGAAAGAAAGGTTCAACATTTTTCTTCAAAATAGAAAGCATTCTTCCCTCTGACAAAGGTTCTGACAATCTTCGAAACAATGTCCTCATTGTGGCCAAGTAAGCTCCAAAGGTCTCATCCTTCCCCTGAGAACGACGATTGATCTCCTCCAACAAAAGATCATCGTAATTCGCAGGTAGAAACTCCGCCTTGAGTTCCTTTACGAGCTCTTGCCAATTAAAAATGTCCTCCCTAGCCGTCCTAAACCACATAAGCGCCCTACCAGATAAAAGTTCCGAAGCTGATTTGAAAAGATGGGTTTCAGGAACATCGTTCGCCAACCGAAGTTCCTCTACCCTCTCCAAGAAAGAATTTACGGATGCTCCGTCCGAGTCACCAGTAAATTTCACCCCCCACTTTCCTATACGTTCAGGCCACCTTTGCTGGACCACAAATCTAGTAGGGTGTGCCTCGACACCCTCTACCCTACGCTCTGGAACCCTAAAATTTACTTCTCCTGCTATAGGAGTGTTATTACCTCGGCCTGGTGCAGCAACACTCGCCAAAGCAGGCTCTAAAGAAACCCTAGCTAAATTAGAGACCGATGGAGTTCGTGGACTAACGATTTCTGTCCGACCAACTGGTACTTTAAGTTGGGTTTCTACACTAGCTGGAGTCTTCTTCTTCGGTGACTCCTCTTCCCTATCGCTTATCTCACTATCGCCAGTGAGATCACCTAATAAAAACAAAACATCATTTCGGATGGAACTAATTTCCTCTTCTTCATCCTCAGCCTCACATGGTGTCCTAGCTAACCTACTTATGCACCATTCTATTTTGGTCATAATCTTAATATATTCCGATGATTTCGGATTTTTCGGTGGATCCTTTAAAAGAGTTCTAATCTCTTCAATTTTTGCCTTAACGGCATCCCTATCTTCCTCAAAACTAAAAGGGTAAGCAAAACTAACATCAATCGAGTTCCTCTTAACGAGTAATCTCGATGACCTCAATGCTTTTCGCATTTCCTCCACCGTTCCTACTTTTAAACCTCTGACCTTCATCTCGTAGGCCAGTTCGTCCTGAGCTAAGCGACCTATATTCATTCTGATTCCTTTAGAAAAACTGAACAAATGCAAAGAAAAATATTTAAAAATATAATCACAAAAAAAATTATATGTTGGTAACCCTACACTTTTCCAAATAACTTAACTAAACAATCAAAATCTCTTAATAGCAAAATAAATTCTAGAGTCTAAATTATTTGGTAATTCTGTGAACCAGAAACCAAACTAAAACAAAAAATTTTAAATTCGATTAAAACGAAGCCTTTGAGAATTTCAATAAAAAAAACAAAAACACCGTACAAAATTTAAGTTTTCTTAATCTGTTAACCAGAAAAAGAACTTCCTAATTGAAATTAATAGAATGAATCGCGTTAAGAAAAACCAAGAGGTTAAAAATAAATGTTGGCAACCCTAATATCCTATCAAAATTTCGATTAATTAAAATCAAATTTAATTGGTTTCAATAATTTATAAAAACCTGCACTCAACTGCGTAATAAAATTTTTCTTGGAAAATAATCCAAGTTGGCAACCACACAGATTGCTCTTACACACAATTAAAATTCCAACTCCAGAAAAAAAAACTCAACTGAAACTATCACTCAAAAGTAACTCGCACAAAAAAATATCACGAGAGAAAAATAACAAAAACAAACAAAATGGCGTCGCGCCAAAAAAAACTATCAACTTTAACAAAAAAAAATTAATTATGGAAATTATTTAAAATGAGACACTATAAACACCGATAAAATAAAGCAAATCAATTAAAAATCAATAAAAATAATAAAAAAAAAAACAATATCACAACACGAAAAATAATACTTGCACTTGTATGTTTGTAATTATCAAGTGTTTCCTCTGTTCTCTCGTCCCCTTGTTTCTTGGATTAAAACCTGCTCCCTCGTTGTATTTCCACTTCAATAATTGTATCCTTATTAATTAAGATTACTCCTCAACAATTTAATAATCAATAATAACCTAATAAAAAGAGAAAAAAAAACAGTATCAAATATTCACAAATAATTTAACAAAAACACTTTTCACGATACAACACTACCAAAATAGATGAATGCAAAAAAAAAAACAAATTCTTCCACAGGTGATGGCCCCACGTTGGGCGCCAATTGTTGCACTTTTTCTCCTCGTTAGGGAATTTTATTATTATTGTTATTATTATAATTATTATTATTATTATTAATAATAATTAGATATCAAACCGAACTTGAAAACCGCGAATTAAAATAAACAAAGCAGTTAAGAACTCTTACTCGAATTAAAATCACCGCGCGAATGATTTGACAAATGACGACACGAAAGAAGCGACAAAGAAAATAAGAAAAAGTGCACACAAGCAGCACGATAGAAAAAGCTGCCAACCACGGCTGCTCAGCTGGGGTGGGTTCAGTGGAAGAATTCACGAAATATGTAAATTTGATTATCGTTTTAATCAAATTGATTAAAAAACGACGAAAAGTTTGATTGCGAGTACAGTGGAGTACTTGCAATTAAAAGTGGGCGCCAGGAATTTTTGGTAGGCTAATTAGAAAAATTCCAAAACTAATAAAATTGAAATAAAACAAAGCGTTATATACCCAGATGGGGTCTTTAGTATTTATTAATGTATTTGGGAAACCTTTGGGCCGAAACCCAGGATTAAAACCCAAAATTTTTTAAAATAAAAAGTGAACAAAAGTTTTTTTTTTTTTTTAAAAAAAAAAAGCTTACGGGGAACCGCTAAGCCGAAACAAAGAAACAAAAGAAGATGGGCCGTTAACACAAACAAAATTAAATAACCGATTCCCACAATTAACTGGGATTATTAACCGGAATTAAAAAAAAGAACAAACCGCAAGTTATGAAACTAAAAGCCGATCGGAATTTGGCTATTATAATTAATCTATAAATTTAAAACAATAAAAAAAACAATCTGGACAAAATGTCCGTTCTACTTATCTTTTCTTCTCCTCCTCAATCTCCTCGACTCTTTTCCTTTTAGTTTTTTTCTTTTTGCACCTCGAACCTTCCTGTTTTCCAAACTTCCTCGACCTTTTTGTTTTTAATTTCCTTTTCTCGATTTCCTCTTTTCTTTTAAAATTTTCCTCGAACAAAAAAAAAATTAACTTTTCAGAAAAACACAACTCGTCGCTTGGTTAGCTCTCCTCAGAGTGGCTTTCCAAACTTATCCCACTTCCTCCCTCGACCATTCCAATCACTCACACATTCAAACATTCAGCCATTCGCTTTCGTGATCATCGGTCACGGGATGCCGGCTTCCTGGAAAGCTACGTGCTCTCCTAGAAAGCCGCCGTTGTTGAATCTCAACGAAACTTTACAAACACTCTCACAAACATGGATTCAACAAGTTGTTGGATGTCTTTCCAAAACTTGCCGAAACTTAATGGTCGAGTTCAGACCCATCCCAAACTATATTTTTCGAGAAAAACCAAAAAGAAACAAAATCGAGAAAAGGCTCTTGCTAGGCATTCTCCTAGTTACTATTAAATACTCGCGAATGATTCGAAGTGCAAAATAAAACTTTTCGAAACTAATATTTTCGAGATGATTGAGCGGAAGGCATATTTCTAAAACGCGAACCCTACTTTAACAGTTATTAATTCCGATCGAGCTTTCGTATTAACCAATCAAGAAAGTATTAATTTAAGAATATTAAGCGTTAACTACCCATTTCCATTAAGATACAATATTGAGTTAAAACTACGTTATCTTTATGATGTTGTATTGTTGTTGTTAAGTAAGTAAGAGTCTGCCTGACTCGTTAGTTCTTCAGCTCATCCGCTGGCACATTACATGAGACCGCCCGTCTGCATGTTAGAGAAGCAAATCAAATTTTGGAACTGACTGTTCCACTCGTAATCACTCGAACACCTATTTTTGTCGCTTTTGCAAAATGCTGGCTAAGTACACCACTGGTTGATGGTACCATGGTTGCCCTCAACCTCGCCAGTATTTTGCAGCAGAGACGAAAATAAAAAAGGAAAGGAGGGAATCGAAGAATGGTCATTGTTGCGGTAAATTTTACCGTAACATATGGGAAGTTTTAAAAAAAAAAAAGAATTAAAGAAGAATTAATGTTTGAGCCAAAATTCATTAAATCCATACTTATTCTGCAATTTTTCTTTGTAGGGTCAGAAAGGGTTTTAAAATATTTTTGAGATCAAAAAGAAGTAGATAGATAGGTTTCTGTACAGACAAAAAATATATAAAACAAATTTCGAAAAAGAAACTCAAAAACTGTTCTCTGAGAGGTGCTGCTATTAATGGTTCTAATAGTAAAATTTATTTCAGCTAAATAATCATTATATATAATTATTTCTATAGTATGGATCCCTTTTCTGGCTCTCATACTAGGTACACCGATTTTGCCATATGAGGTGTAAAACGAAGCGGAATTACCTGCTTATTTGACGAGTTATAATTTTATTTTAAAAAAGTTAATAATTCATTCAAAAACTGCATTTGTTCGTAAAATTTTATTCCAATAAAAATTAAAATTAACACTTCTCCTTTTCAATTGGTAATATTTTGGCATGTGACATTAGGTCGGTTCAATTTATTAGATCCGTTCATTTTAAAATAATTTGTGCGTATTTTTTTTTTATAATTTCGAAAATTCCCGCACGGGTAGGCTAGTAGATTATACTAATATAAGTACAAGGAAAAAATTTAATAAAAATCGTGTAAGTCGTTTTCGAGAAAAATTAAGTTTTCTTGACAAGTTAAGTAGAAGGTACCTATAATTTTAGTTTTAAGAATAATTTTTGTTAAATAAATCTGCACATAATTTAAAAACACGCTTTCTTTAATAAAAATCGCGATTTAATTGTTTTCGAAAAATTGAGTTTTCAAAAAAAAAAAATCTCCAATAATTCCAAAAAATATTGTTTTTGAAGATTTTAAACATTTCAAAACATTTTCGATACACAAAAATAATGTTCAAAATTAAGGACAAAATCAAAAAATAAATCTATGGAAGGGGCCATTAATAACCATATTCTTAGAATTTTTTTTTCACAGAAATAAAGTTTTTACTGTAAAGCATTTTTGGTATATAACTATTTTGCAACAATTTTTTCTGGCAAGCTAACGTTTCGCGGGGCTTGATTATTATATTATAAGTATATCCTATATTATCCTTTTTCATTTTTCATTTCGAAATTTTCTTTTATTTTTTTTTTCTTGGATTGGATTTTTGAATTTTTTGTTTGGCATTTAATTATATATCTTTTATGTATTTTATTTTCTTAATATTTTAAGTGTGGAAACAAATTCTAAAATTTGTTTTTTAGAATTTGTTATTGAATTTATCACAGGTTGTTCCCGATTTGTTACTAACTGTTCAATTTTTTTTCAAAAATATTAAAAAAAAAAATGGGGTTTATGACCCAAAAATTCGTTTTCAACCTAGCTCCTCCTTTTTTATCAAATTTTTGAAAATTGTTGCAGATTGTTCTAGTTCTTCTTGATGTTATAACACGCCTATGTTCAAAACTTCAAAAATTATGGACAAAATTATAAAAAAATCTAGCCCCTCTTTTTCGAGATTCTTATTTAAAAAAATTTTTGTTTGCGTTTTAAAAAGTGTTCTATTATTATTATATTATTGACATGGCCCTCACTAGTCAAATTATGAGTCCAAGTGAGATCACCGGGACAAAACGCCAAAAATTTTTTAGACTAAAGGCCGCTAAAAGCTTTTTTAAATTAATGGATTTGATAAAAAAATATTCTGACCTTACGTTCATACTATCAGCCTAAAAAGTAACGTAAAAAAAATAGACAAGTCTTTTAACCGCTAAGAGACTCCATCATTAGCTCCTCTTTCTTCAAAAATCAGAAATCCAAAAGTTGTTCCAGGTCAAACCCATTATTAAAGGCTTAACTTAACAAAACTGTATATAGCACTTTATTCACTGCCCAGAGATCCCCTTTTAAATTTACAAGAATGCGATATACTTGATTTTGATTTCGTTAGAAATTATATCTAAATGGTTTTTAAATCCTGTTTCTTTATAAAAATATATTTTTGATACAAAATTTTTTAAAAAACACTACCCCAACCCTCCTAACATCATACCTCATTGTTTCAAGATTTCATCAAAAAAATATCCACAATAAACGATCTTACAAACGAGTCCCTATTTACGATATTAAACGAAACTTTGTTTCGCGCCCCTCCTTTTAAAACTGTGACAATAGAAAAATTGCCTAATTTTGTTTAATTTCTCTGAATTTCCCCAAGGTAAGATCTTTGAAAAAAAAATAATTATTAAAACAAATTAAAATACTAAAAGCCCCCCCCCCCCACAACATTAATACAGTAAAACCCGCTTAAGAGAAACGGCAAAATGTCACAGTATTTCTTTCACTTAAGCGGGTTTTTCACTTAACCGAACCCCGCTTAAGTGAAAAAAATGTCACTTAAGCGGAGTCCGGATAAGTGAAAAAAAATTTCACTTAAGCGGATTTAAAAATTCCATTCAGCGGAAATTTAAAGCTAGAAAAAATTGAATTTATCTTTTGGAGTTGCCTAAAAAAATTAAAATAAAATCCAACAACGATTTAATGTGTAACACAAAAATAATTTATTGAATGTGTAATCTTCTTTTTAAGAAATGTTAAAATACGTACCTCTTGAGACATTGGAAATGTTGTTTTGGATTTTTGAAAACCAAACCAAAAAGCAATTTGTTTACAAAACGAGAATAAATGGTTGTGACATACAGAAATTTAAATGTCATTTTTGTGGTGAAAATGGTGGAGGTGAAAAATAAAAAAGAAATGAAAGCGTTCAGCAAATTTTTTGTTCTGTTCGATTAAATTTTTTTTTCACTTAAGAGAGTTTTTTTTCAGTGAGAAATATAAAATTTAACTGAAAATATTTTTCAGGTAAGCGGGTTTTTCACTTAAGCGAGTTTCGCTTAAGCGGAGTGTTTTATAGGTGATTGGTCGAAAAATGCTCGGGGATGAAAGATTTGTTTCAGCTAAGCGGGTTTTTCTCTTAAGCGGGTTTCTCTTAAGCGGGTTTTACTGTACCGAAATTGGAATTTAATCAAAAGTGTGCGAGCAAGAGGCTGCGAACTGACCATATAGCTGAAAGATTTTATCAAAAAACATACAAAATTAAAGATTTTCAAACCAAATAAATAAAAATGCTTGTGCTGAGCCTCTCTCAGAATTGTTCTTATTAAACAGTACAATCTTAAATTTCAAAATAAAAATTTTAAGGTAATGGAAAATTTTATTTTTTGTTAATGCTACTTACCCCTCGTTTCTCCAAAATCGAAAAAAAGAATATCCTTTTAAGGAAAATTGATAACAAAATCGTTGGGACATTAATTTATAAAAATATAATTCTCAAAAAAGATATACAGATTTTTACGATATCAGAAATAAAACTTCAATTTTGCCCTAGGCTCTAGGGCACTTCTAAATTGTTATAAGCTTTCGTTTCTAAAAATTGATTTTTAATATGAAAAATTTCATTAAAATGCTTCCCCATCCCCATTTTTTTAAAACTCCAAAATCTAAAACTTGTTCTAAGTGCAGAATCACTTAAATCCAATAGTTCCAAAGAATCTTGCAAAAATATTGAAAATTTTGAATTTTTAGAAATGTCGATCAAGTAAGCATTCTCACTTCAAAACTTTAAAATTCTAATAATTGGATTTTTTGTCTTGAATTTTTTATAAATTTTGGTGAAAGAAAATTTTTTTAATAACCTGGACAAAAACATTATCAATGTCACTATTCGCCTAAGAGAGTTTTTACTGTACTTGCCCCCATGAAGAAATAAAAACGAAATAATTAACAAGAATTTATAATAAAAGGAACAAGTCAAAAAATAAACAAAACTTATTAAGGACCTCTACGGGTGAGAAACTACAAGCTCATTAAAACAGATGGGACAAATATGAAACTCTTATACGAAGTCCTCAGGTTCCCTTGTTTTCAGCTTTTTTTAATCGCATATAACGGTTCATTCATTTTTTGGTTTTTGGAAGTTAAGCTAAATAAAACACACACAGCGGTACATTTTTTATGAAAATTTTATTTTATTACAAAGTTGGACTTTGCCATTAAGTGCGAAAAACAATATCATTCAAATGGCCGCCTCGGGAAGATTCGCAGCATGCGATTCTTTTGAGCTAATTTTTAACAACTTTTTCGCACATTTCAGCGGGTATCTCGGCCATAACTTGAGTAATGTTGTTTTTTAATGCATCTAGAGTTCGGGGATTATTCGCGTAAACACGCTATTTTGCGTAGTCCCACAGAAAAAAAAATCTAACGGCTAAAATCTAAAAAAAGCGAACGCCGGGAAATCGATAAATTCGGATCATCAGCAACACTCGAACTTCCACCAGCAATATTTTCGACTGACCGTGCATTACGATGATGCACAGGCCTTATGACATCAGTAACGCTTTCAATCTCCCTTAATATTTCTGCACAATTTTACTGATTGCTTGCGCGTAGTCCGTCGATTATGACGACCATAATCATAGCGTAATACGCGAAAAGTGGCTACGTTTGAAACACCACTTTTGTAGTAAGTTTTAATAATTTTAACGCGTTGTTCGAATGTTAAGCGATCCTTTATCGTAAATGACAAACATTCAACTAATATTATGACACTTAAATGACAGCTGAGTTTGACAGGTGTCAAATGTCAGCGCTACCAACGAAATGAATGACCATACTGGGTCGTAATTAATTTTTAATTGTGGGACGAAAATGAGGTAGAGAGAGCTTTTAACATTATTATGCTTACATATTAAGGGTTCACTTCCTTCCCACATAAAAATTACTACGTTTCCATCCTTCTACATGATTGGCAAATAATCTCCAAGAAAGTTTGAACCATGATTTTTAAAACAATTTATTCATCTCATCCTTTATTATGACTTCAAATTGTTTTGTTTAAGTTTTAAAGATTTATTTAATAAAATATCTTCCCAACAACACAGTGTCTTTCAACTTGTTTTAATTTTTTTTTTTCTATATATGTCATGTCTATTATACGTCCATCCAAATCTATAGCAGATCTTTTATTGTAAAATTTAATTAACTTCCATCACAACAACATCTGGGTTACCAGTGTTTGTTCCGCCTATAATTCTGATGTAAAGCTCACAATCTGTTAGTGTCACTTTATCGGAACGTGCTACGGACACAATGGAAGCACTTCAATTTCCACCTACCTTCCGCAGGCTTTTTTTTACAAAACGTTATTCCGTGCCATTCTCTTCGAGTGACACAGTAATTCCAACTACGTGCTTCCGCTACTATACTGGATCCCATAAGCATAACAACGACTACCTATGTATAATACTTTAAGCACAACAATCACAAAACGTATAAGCCCGCGCGTCTATCTTTAATACATATCTACACACAAACTGGGTCGTTCTCATCATCACCATCAACATCATCCTCATGATGGTCCTCTCGGCCTGGCTTGAAGAAACAAGGAAAGGACACAACAAAAATATTATCGTCGAAACCTATAAAAAGGGACTTTCATTAAGTTTTCTAAAGATTCAATTCAAGATTCCTTCCGGTCGAAGGTGGCGTGGGCCTATGCTCTTCATCCTGTATCGGTGGCGTTTAGCAATCGATAGTTTGTTGTTGTCTTTAATAATAAATGAATTGGCTAAGGAGTACGAGGGAGTTTAGTGGGAAGTGCTATATAGAAGAACAAGTGTCATGATTCTTTTGACAGGATTCAGGATTCAATATTAAACTTGAGATTTTCTTTCTTTCGTTTCGTATTTTTTTTTTCTTCTTTTTTTTACTTTGGATAATTGAGATTCTTGAATGAATACGCCCCCTATATTAGATTCGTATCTTATGTAATTAATTTTTTATCCTTCATAAAAATTTATAATAAGAATTAGCAGCTGAAATTTGTATAAGGGATAAGTTTCAAGTAGAGGCGAGGCGCATTAGGCGTTGATGAGTGTTAACTTTTTTTTTTTTTTCTTAAAGAAGGGAAGAAGATTCTAAAATAGAAAATCCAAGCCAAAGACAAAAAGAGGATGTCTGGATGAAGTTGAAGATAGGAAAAAGTTTGGCACTTAAGCCTCTGCACTCTCAATAATTTTCCAATTTCCCAATTTGTAAAAAAAAAAAAATATTCAATGTCCTTTCAAAATGTCTTGTCTTATCCTCTTTTGTCCTGAAATAGCTGAACTTTTTTTTTCTTATTTTTATTTAGCCGGGTCGCGACATAAATTGTAATTATTTTCGTTTTTATATACTGACAGTTTAATGGGATGGGTAATCTCGTTTTTAAAATATATCTAAAAATAAAAATTAAATTTTTATTTATTTAAGGTCTACACAGCCAACACAATTTAAATACCAAAATTGTTATGGAGAATTTCTACAGCTCAATTGTTCTTGTTTTACATATCTAGCCTAGTTTGCATCTATTTGGTCCCGTGAGATGCTTAAAAATTCCCAATGAATCAAACGAATTTCTCTCCAAAGTGGTTTTAAAATTTTCTATAAAACGAACAAGCAATTTAAAAAAACTTTTTAATCGGTAAAACCTATACAAACTAAAAAAACTTGCATTCAAACATCGCTTTACGTTTTTTGGAGAAAAATTAAAATAACGCATTTTAAGGTTATTTTATATGTTTATCTCGTTAATTGCTTATCAACAAAAAATAAAATGCATGACTGGGTCGCACGAACTTGCTCTTATTTGCGATCAGACTGTGGTTTTAAAGTATACATGGTACTTACACCTTAGACTGTAAAATTGTAGATTTAAATTTGTGACAATTTTTTTAATATTTAAATTTGTAAAATGTTTCTTCGAGCCTTTTTGTTCAATTTATTAAATTATGCAATTAAAAACAAATACATACATTTTTTCCCTACGTTTCGACGTTCGTACTTTCGTGAGTTTTTCTATCGTTCACTGTATCTCGAGAACGAATAGAGACATCGACCTCAAGTAAATTTTATTTTACAGATAATAACATCATAAAGTGTAGAAAAGGTTCCCTAAAAAATTCAATAAGCGGTTTTTTTTACTACAGCAATAAAAAAAAATGGTCTCCAATATTTTGAGAACAAAAAATGCCATCGACTTCAGGTTAATTTTATTATACACATAATGAAGTAATAAAGCATTGGAAAGAATTTAAAAAAAAAATCAGTGTGCATTTTTTTGTAGGTCAAAAAACATGCTAAAATTTTGTGAAAAACGTGTTTCGGTTGTAATATTTTGAGAAAAAAAACGATATTAACTTCGGGAGAATTTTATTCTATACATAGCGACGTATTCAATAACTGATAAGAATTATTCAATTTTCAGTTTTTTTTTTAAATCAACAAATTTTCAAACCACTAAAAAAAATTTAAAAAATGTATTTCGACTCGAATATCTCGAAAACAAACAAAACTATCGACTCCGGAATAATTTTTTTTTACACACAATGCTGTAACTATGAATTGGTGGGGTTTGTACAAATATTAAATTGATAATTTTTTTTTTAAAGCAAAACATCTGCTAAAAACACAACTTAAATAATTGAAAAGTATATAATACGCCCCAACTTTGGTTTTTACTTAATCGCTTATTGAACATTTAATAAGGTCTTTTAAGATTTTGAATAAGGAATTTTCTTATAATAAAATAAAATTGGATGTCCACTTGCCACGGGCACCAATGGGAAGTTACCAGTGTGGGTCGCACCCAGCCTCTTTTTTGTTTAAAACTTACATAATTTTTTGTTATTGCATTTTTAATGTAGAAAATTGCATCATCCAAATATTTAACATGTAAAAAATAAAGACAGTTTTTAATAAATAAATAAACACATAATAATACATAATAAAAAATATAATTAAATTTAACACTTTCAACAGAAAACATAAATATCACAGAATTGCAATATTCTATATTGAGTTCGTATTATTTATGTCTTCTTTTAGATTCATTGAATTTTCTCTTTTCCGTTGGATTCGTAGGCTACCTACTGGCTACTGTATATCTAGTTCTTGGTCTATTCTCTTTGTCCAAAATCTTTACGTTGTCAATTTTATGTTTGTGCGCAGTCTGCAAAATGTTAAAAAAATTTAAAAAAAAATCAATATGATTGAAAATAAATTGATTAAACACAACTTCTGAAACTGTTTTGACACCATATACATATGTACATATATAAAACCCTGAAAACATTTTTAAGAAAACAAAAATTGTTAGGTACGTCATTTTTTTGAACTTATAAATGCGGAGTTAAAAAAATAATTTTGAAAAAAGAATTAACCACCCATTTTCGAAATATCGAATTTTCAAAAATTAATGTAAGAAGGCCTCATTGAGGGGACAAGAGTGTTAGACTGGAATTTTTATATTTGATGACCATAATATCTTTCTATGACCAAAGTTTATCCATACTGAAATGAGGTTAGTCTGAGTAAATCCGTTGCTAGCTCTCCGTCTATCAACTAAACAACGATTGGCCACTTATGTAGCTCAAACATAAAATCACAAATTCTTTTTAAATTGCCTATATTTTAATTAAAACAAAAACTGAAACTGCCTGCATACGAGCTACATATGTAGATGTATTTTACAGTTAAGAAGACTTTAAAATTTCTTCATAGATAGCTGTTCAATGAACGAATAAATCGATAATTATAACAAATAATTTGGAGAAGTCTCCGCTCCTTTTTGGCACTGAATTATTTGCACGAACTATTAATTGTGTGCGGAAAAGTGAGACCACAAACAAATTTCTGTACACATCATCGCTGTTAATTTAGAGGCCTAAGAAAATTTACTTTTCGCCTCAGCTATACGTACTAGGCTTTATTACGAATTATTTCTGAAACGTCTGCTTTCAAGTTTTTGACTTTTGAACTTTCATACCTGGATTATCTTATGTACGATCCGACTATCGTATACTGATTGTTGAAATAGTTTTGATTTCTTTAACAGAATCTTAAAAAAAATTAAAATTGTTAAAGCGCTTTAAAAAAAAAATTATTTCTTTTTTAAAATCTTGTGTTTTAAAATTAATTTTTCCAAAACTAAAACAATTTGCTTGATCTGTTTGAATTTTAATGATTTTTTTCGATTTCAAGTCCATTTTTTAGAAAATTGCCCCTCCCGCCTAATCTGGGTCTAGATCCAACCTACACGATACACGCCCTAGCAATTATTCGTACCTTATACTTAACGCCCTACGATATGGCGCGGCGGCATCGTCGCACAAGGTTTCAAGCTACCAAAAAAAATAAAATATTAAAAATGTATTTTAAATCGGTAATGAAGTATTTAATTGAAAATAAAAAATATAGCAACGGCTAAAGTGTCTAATTTGTCTCTGTTAAATGGTAGTTCGTTTTGGGGTTAGTAATCCAGAGAAATATTTAAATATTTAATTTTAAATTATATATCTGAAAAGTTTATTCTAATTACTTCAATTATAAATTCAATCCATTTTAAATTTTAAACTATCTATAGATTATAAATTTATCGATTTTTTTATTAATCTTTTTTTATGAAATTTCAGACGGCAACTTGCCATGTCCATATATTCTTTTTTTATATTTATTTTGTGATTTTTATTTGAAAATAAAGAAAAATAATAATGATAAAAATAGTACGCAGAGAAATTTTAATAACAATTCTAGGGGTTGGGGTCATAATTCTGTATTTCCCAAAGTTCGGTTTCCAAAATTCTGTAGATATATGATTGCCATAGTGAATTTTTCATATATTTGTAATAAGCTAACGAAATTATAGAACGGATTTCCGTCTTTGCGATAAAATTCTTATATTTTCTTCATCTTCCGTAATGTAGTAAACCTTTCTTGGTCCAGAGGAATGATTATTTTTATATATATGAATGGTTGAAAAAAAAATTTTACAATTTTTGTAGGATGGTGGTAACTCTAGTCCTACTGCGGTAGAAACTTCAATTGGAAAATGACTATCACATTTTTGTTGTGATAGATTTTTAGATTGTGACTCTCACTTATCGCAAATAACCTTACGCGATTCCACCCCAAGTTTTTTTTAACGAAACCGTACTGACTGTTGTCTATACCAGTTATAATAGTTAATTGGTGACTCTTTCGAATGCTTAGTATTTTTTTCGAATATTCCACATATATTTATATGTCCCCGAGCCCCCTAAAGACTCAATTGAATTTAAGACAAAACTAACAAAAGGTTATTTATATTTATGGACATAATATGATGTTGCATCTCGGTACCTTTAAAAATTCTTGTGTCTCTTGAAATTCCAAAATTTCAATTAAATTTTGAAACAAAGAGAAAAAAATTTCAAGAGTACCAACATACCTACCTAAACTACATACAAACATACAAAAAAAAATGTTCATAAAATGAAAAAGCAAATTAATGATCTATGACTAAACGATGCAAATAAATTATTCTTAGTGGGTGGCGGCTGCACCATCACTGCTCCAGCAGATGTACAGGCCTCTAGGGGTTGAAATTATTACTCAACATCAGTATACTTAGAGTTGTTTGTGAGGACAGACGGCTGCAAAAGCATCAGACCAAAAAGACTTTTTTGTGTTAAAGTATTCGATCAAAAGTCCTTGAGCATTGGAAAAACGCCTTCTACGTCAGCAACAAAAATACAGAAGTTCACCCTTGAAATGGAATTTAATGCAAAAACTAAAAAATTAAATTGGAAAAAAAAAATCCACCCTCTGTTGCGTTAAAGGACAAAATAATCACATGGGTTTAGAGGAATACTCACACTGTATGAAATTGTTCATCATAGCGGTATCCGTTATATATGTGGAGAGAGTGGCAATGCTTTTTGAGTTGTTTGAGGGTGCAGTATTTGGAAATCCACGCACATACATCCGACACCCGACAACGACGATGACGCGACGTCAGATGCTTGGGGGAGATTTATCCCCAGAAACCCATGGTTGGCATTTAGCAATACAAAGTTTTGGATTTTGTGGTTTATGGTATGGTTGCGTGTGGATGGTTTATGGCCAACAGGTTAAGGGTTACAACTTTTGGCAATGTTTTTGGGACAATTTTTCATATGTGTGAGTTTGCGAGATTTGTTTTTTGCTCCTATCCTTAGACTGGGTGGTATGTACAGGTATGAGTTTACAGAGCCAGACAAAACCCCCACATATACATATAGATATATTTATAAGTGAAAAGCCCAGTCGCCTGAAAGAGATTACTTTCAAATTGGTTGCAAAACAGGAAATAATAAAAATTAAATTATGACTTTGTGAGGTGCGTTGTGCGGATGTGTTTTTTGGGGTAAGTGTTTTGGGATAGTATAGAATTTAAAAATTTTATGCTTCACTGGGCATATACCTTAGCAGCAAGGAATTTGATATAAGTGTAAGTTCTGAAAATCGTTCAAAGCGTACTGTAAGGAAAAAAAAAAATACGAATGAAAAAAAGGAGGCTTCGAAGATAAATTTGATGAAAACTTAAAGATTGCATATTTATATCAAAACAAAACCTTTACCGATAGCATGAATGGGTAGTCATATTTTCAAAAACTTAAGATGATAACCTATTTAAACTTTTAAGATAATTGGTACGCAATACGCGACCTTAGGACAAAATGGTTCTATGTACACCAACATGCCTTTTGAGAAAACCGTCTCTGAATATTTGAATCCTTTCATTCGATCTCTGAGTAGGATAAATTTAAAATTTTTCGGAAAAACCGGCGAGTTTACTTTACATTTATAAGATTTTTAATAAAAAAACCTAATAAATTTAAAGTTTTCACCTTCAAACTTGATTTTAAAAAAATATTGAAGGATTGAGATGCGATAATATAATAACATTTTAATATTTTTTTTTATTTAATAAAGGTAGATTTATTAATTTTTTATTTTTTATTTAGTTAAATATTATTAACATATTAACATATTATAAGATAATCATTTATAGCCACTTAGTTAAATGAAAAAAGTAGAGGAAAAGGTAAAATTCTACTTACTTAAAAACACCTGTTTAATCCTTCAAACTTGAAACTAAACTATAAATTGTTTGTCATTTTATGGGTCAAATTTAAATTTATATGAAATACCTAGATCTCAAAGCCTACTTGGTTTTATTTAAAAATAATGAATCAA
The DNA here is from genome assembly GCA_951394125.1 of Epistrophe eligans. Lineage (NCBI taxonomy): Eukaryota > Metazoa > Arthropoda > Insecta > Diptera > Syrphidae > Epistrophe > Epistrophe eligans. Next base: position 37,305,633 of record OX596029.1, read on the forward strand.
TTCTGAGCATTAAGGTTCTACGTTCTACCTGCATTTTAAAATGCAAGAAATTTCTATTTCTATTTCCATTTTTATTTTTTTTTTATTTTGTGATACAAAGTTCTATGTGGATGTTGGAACCTTTTTGACTAAATCTCAAATGAAAAATTGTCAGATAGAACTCTGTATCCCTGCCTTTCTTAGAAATGGTAGTAGATAGAGCAAAATAGTCAGCGGGAATCGAATGAGCGCTACCATATTAGCCAGAATTGATATATAACTCTTTTTTTTTTTCAAAATTGTCAGTTAGAACCTTGTTGTTCTAGGGTCGCGAATATTTTAGTATTTTTAGCATGTAAAGTTAAAAAAATTAATTAAAAAAAAATTATCTACTTATTTTACAAATATGGAATTTAAAAAAAATAAATTCCAAAATTTGCTTAAATATTCAAAATTTCTTTTTTGATACGCAATATTAATAATTAAACTTATTATAAGCCCATGTTTAACAAATTTCATTGAAATCGATTCAACTGATAATGAGATCATCGTTAACTAAAAAATTGCTTAAATGAGAGATACCGCTAATAAAAATAATAAATTAAAAAAATTAAAATCTGCTATTGATAATGTTAAAAAACTGCTGAATGCCAAATTTAATTAAATTCGACCAAGTCGTTTTTGAATTATATATTAAATTTTCAAACTAAAAAAAAATTAAAATATTTTTTTTTTTAAATCCAAAAGAAGCAATTTAAAAAAAAAATTGGTACAAAATCTTTTTAAACTTTTCAAATAATCTTTATAAAAAAAATATCAAACTCAATTGAATCAAATTTTAAAAAAATCAAAAATTAAAGATATTGTTTAATAGAAGGTACCATTTACAACCATTCTTCTGAAAAAAAAATTTACAAAAAAATATAGCCTAGAAAATTAATGAATTAAAAAAAAAGTTTTGGGCACGTGCTTGACAAAAATAAGATTTTCATTAATTAAAATAAAATGTACGGCAGTTAACGTACCGTTATATTTGGTCTTAGAAAAAATTTAAAAATCGTGTGAAGCCCAAAAAAACGCTAGATACCAAATTCCCAAATCGTGTAATCAGCCGTCTTAGCAATGTCAATTGGCCGCCTCAGAGCTTTTGACTTTATTTTTTTAAGTAACCGTGAAGGACCGATGTTATGCCAACATAATGAACATCATCATCCCATCAGCAATCCGTGAGCTACAGCCCAAAACCATCAACAAGGTCTTGAAAAATTGGAGTGACAGAATGCGCTACTGCGAAGTCAGACGAGGAATCCACTTGAACGAAGTTGTGTTCCATAATTAATGGGAATGTTTGCTCTTACTATAATAAAGCCATAATACATGGACAATTTTAATTTTGTTCATTTGATTGCATTTTTTAAAAGAAACTTGTATTGAGCCCACCCTGTATAAGCTTTTAAATTTCACACTCTATATAGAAAATATTTAAAAAAGAATTTACACTTAAGGATCATGCAAAAAAAAATTAAAAATGTATTACTTATAGTATAATTTATCACATGGGGATGTCAATAAAACCTATGCAAAGGCTTAAGAAGCTTATTTGATTTAAAAATATTTTTTTAGAATTTTAAAAAACCTCAAAACCAAGGACTTACGCCATGTACCTACAGGTATACACTTTATTTGAATCGATTTCAACTTCGTTGTTCATATATATTACAATTTATTGTACTGAAGCATCTATTTTAACGGGTCATTCATTTCGTGGTTTGAAGTTGGTAGCGCTGGCATTTGACACCTGTAAAACTCAGCTGTCATTTAAAGTGTCATAATATTAGTTTAATTTTTGGCTTTTTGCCATTTACGATAATGGATCGCTTAGCAATCGAACGACGCGTTAAAATTATTAAAACTTACTAAATCAAACGTAGCCACTTTTCGCGCATTACGCGATGATTATGGTCGACATAATTGACCGACTACGCAAGCAATTGGTAAAATTGTGCCAAAATTTAAAGAGAGTGGAAGCGTTACTGATGTTGTAAGGCCTGTACGTAAAATGCACGCTCAGTCGAAAATATTGCTGCTGCAAGTGCAAGTGTTGCTGATGATCCGAATTTATCGATTTTCCGGTGTCCGCAGCAATTAACTGATTTTTTTTGGCCGGGGCGATTGAAGATCATGATTAAGACGGTATGTGGTTCCAACAAGACGGGTCAATAAGTCACACAACACGACCAATTATGGCTTTATTGCGTGAGAAGTTGCCTGGTTGCGTAATTTCACGTTTTGGCGAAGTCAATTGGCAACCAAGATCATGCGATTTGATACCGTTAGATTTTTTCCTGGGATGGCTTCCCAAAAGACCGTGTTTACGCGAATAATCCCCGAACTCTAGACGCATTAAAAACCAACATTACTCAAGTTATGGCCGAGATACTGCCTGAAATGTGCGAAAAAGTGATTAAAAAATTGCCTCAAAGACTGTGTGTGTTTTATTTAATTTTACTTTCGAAACAGAAAAATGAATGACCCTATTCAATCTCTCTGTTGCAATGCTATTAATAACAAAAGATCCTTCTTTATCCATTTTGCACTTATGCCAGGATGTATGTACAGGTAAACTAAACCCACATGACCATCAGAAGCACCATTCGCAGGTTTTTGTTCACGACATGGCCTACATTTCATTTTTATGCCACAATGTGTTGCTATTTACCTGCCACAAGGCATCTGTTGTTGTGTTATTTTTCCTGCTATTTTTTTTTTTTTTTAATTTTGCAAAAAAAAAAGGATGCATATTGTTTTAAGGACATCAAACTAAAACCCATGACATTATTTTTTTAGAGCTCTGAGTTATTTTGTTTTCTCTCTATCTACTTTTGCATTGAAAAGTGTTGGTAGGTTTATTTATATAGAGCTTGATAAACAACATCCCGAGGGTTTTAACTCTTTTTTTTTATAACAACACATAAGTTTTAAATCCTGATGTCCTGCTGGGATTGAAACATTAATATACGATTCTTCTTCGTTAAAAATACACCTTTCGTTTTGTTTTAAATTTAAATCCGATTACATTTCAACTGAAGATGACAAAGTCTGGGCTAATATTTATCCCCAAAAATTTTAAAAGCAGACTAATTTGGATAATGGAAGCTTGATGTCGACAGGATTCAAAAAAAAAATCTAGGTACACATCAACAATTGCTCACATTTTCTCACTTATAGATATATACGACTTAACAGATATACGTGCAAATGTAGATGGGCTTCATTTCTCTATTATTCTATTATGATAGCTCTTAAAAATTTCGTCAATGTTTACTTTGTTATCCAGAGTTTTTTGTTGTGGAAAAACGAAGGTACATATATCTCTTATCCTAACATGAAAGTAGCATTTAATTACTCATACCATTCCATGTGGGAAGTGCAAACGGGGCTTTTATTTTGAAATTTGTCTTTTTTTGTTTTATCTCTTTCCATGAGTGAATGATTGATGTGTGTAGGTATAAGTCAGTCTGAAGGAATAGGATCATAAAATAAATCCTTTTACGATAAAATCTACATATAAGTTAACGACAAATAAGCTGAAAACAGTCCATTAACTCCAGGTTCCCACACAATCATGCTGACAACGCGTCTACAAAAAGCGTCGAGTTGCATCCGCTACATTCCATCAAGTACGAGCGTTGACCTGTGGGAACAAGCAGCAGGGTAAAGTGCTTGTGTTGCAGGTTATTTAGTATTTAAGCTTTAGATTTTAAGTAAAATGCATGTATTCTTTTAAAAGGCAGAATCGCTGCCGGTTCGTAATCTAATAAAGAAAAAAAATAAAGAAAGAAAAAATATTTTTTTTATATTAATGTAATTAAAATTAGTTTAATTGGCGCCCAACGTGTTTTAAAGTTCATAAACATAAGTCGTCCTCAAGCAGCACGCCGCGAATGTAACTAATAAAAACAACCCAGTGTTTTAAAGTTCATAAACATAAGTCGTCCTCAAGCAGCACGCCGCGAATGTAACTGATAAAAACAACCCAAAACGTTTTATAGTTGATAAACATAAGTCGTCCTCAAGCAGCACGCCGCGAATATAACTAAATAAAAAAAAAACAACCCAAAGTGTTCTAAAACTCATAAAAGTCGTCCTTAAGCAGCACGCCAGTGTAATTTAGAAACAAAAACTCAGCTAATTGTGACTCAAGAAAGTAAAATAAGTGCAGTGAATCACGCTTGGATCGATCGATAAAGCGAACAACGAGGGAGTGCGAAACGGGTACCGCAGTAGGAAGCGAAAAGGACATCTACCCTCTCGCCAGCGTTGGAACATGAACTCACTTACCACAATTATTTCGTAAGAAAATTATTAAAGTTAAAATTAAGAAAAAGTGATAACTATTTAATCTAAATATTATTTTTATACAAGTTATTCAACAAGTAACTATTTAAACCTAAAATTTTTTTTTCTCATAATAATTTTTTTTTCTCTTGCTAATCTAATTTGAATTATTAGACCATATATTTTAGTTCATAAACATAAATTAAAATATTTAAAATATAAACCTTAATATCCCATTTTAATAAATATTTTCCAAAATTCCCAAAACTACGAAAGAAAGTAAATTTAGGAAAAGAAACATGCTGGAAACCGCAGTTTCTAACCCTCCACCAAACATCCAACTCCCAAATTTTAACCTACCCCCTCCCAACCCAACCGCAGCCACTTCAAACCAAGGTGCAGCAATGGCCACACCAGAATTAGAAGAACTTGTCACAAATATTGTTTCAAAAGTAATGGGTCCAATTGTCCAATCAATAATAAATCCACACGCGAACTTTTATAAAGGTAACGAACAAAGTATTGATGTTCAATTTTCCGGGAACTTAACCGATCTCGATAAAGTACCTGATGTGGTACGTACTCTGAGGGATTTCTCAGGAAACCCTGGCGAGTACAGCTCTTGGCGAAAGAGCGTTGAGAGGATTCTCAACATTTACAACCACCTTAAAGGCACGCCTAAATATTTCGGTATTCTTAACACCATAAGAAATAAGATTGTTGGCAATGCAGATGCAGTGTTAGAGTCTTATAACACACCCTTAAACTGGGAATGCATGTCTAAATGCCTAACTACCCACTATGCCGACAAACGTGATCTAGGTACACTTGAGTACCAGATGACAACTCTCACACAGAGTAATAACAGTGTCGAAGAATACTATCAAGTAGTATACAAACATCTATCATTGATACTTAACAAAATCTCTAGTATGAACATCTCTACAGATGCCATGCATTTGTTAACGGAAACCTATAGAGACAAAGCTTTAGACACCTTTATAAGAGGTCTTAAAGGCGATCTTCCGAGACTTTTAGGCATCAGAGAACCTGTAGACCTTCCACAAGCTTTATATTTATGCCAAAAACTTGAGAACCAAAGCTTCCGCTCACAACATGCTAACATACCTACCGGTCATAACAAAAAAGCAATCCATGATTTGCCACCTCGCAAACCAGCTCATACTCCGCAACAACAACAATTTTTCCCAAATCTGGTACATTTTCCACAACACCCCCAACAACGGTCTCATTATCCGCAATATTCACAAAACCCTCAATATAGACAGCAATTTCAACAACGTCACCAATACCCTCAACAAAACCCTTTTCAACCACAGAAACAGTACGTCCCACCACGACCAACTGCCCCAAAACCTTTTCCTCCACCAGTGCCAATGGATATTGACCAAAGCATGCGGTCAAAAGGGGTCAATTATATAAACAGACCAAGACCTCATAACCCATTATTCGGTAAAAGACCGAATGAGCAAAACACTTCATCCCCATCCATGCAAGCACAACCACCTAAAATGCAAAGAAATTTCCATGTCTCAACGACACCATCCTATCCTGAATCAATAAAAAATCCAAACTTTGAGCAAGCTGACGAACAAATAAACATTGATTCAAATATTATTGAGCCATATGACTACCCTTACCAATCTGACGTCAATGCTTACAATTCACTTTTACATTCAATGAATACAATGCATGTTGGAGACGAATCATTAGAAGATTATATTGCAAATCAAAACAACCACGATGAACAGCTTAACGACTTTGCAGATATTCATTTTTTAGGTTAACAAGCTCGTCCTTGCCATACTTTGAATGTAAGACGAGCGACGGTAAAATCTTAAAATTCTTAGTCGATACAGGGTCAAATAAAAATTACATTCAGCCCAGCTTAGTAAAGAATCCAACTACCAATAAACAAAACTTTTTTGCAAATTCGATTGGCGGTAAAGTCGAAATAAGCCAACATACTATGATAAATCTTTTCGGTATCAATACCATACAAATACAATTTTTCATTCTTCCCACACTTAAGTCCTTCCACGGAATTCTAGGCAATGACAGCCTTAAAGACTTGTCAGCTGTCATTTTTACAAAAGAAAGTTATATGCTCATTAAAAATAAATTAAAAATCCGACTCAAACAGCAAATTTCTGATTCAGTAAACTCCGTCACCATTAGAGATAGTCACATGTCACAAGAACAAAAAACAGAACTTCATAAACTTACAGAGTCATACTCTAATTTATTCGCCGAACCTGACGAAAAATTAACTTACACCACGACAGTAAAAGGTAGAATTAGAACATCGAATAATGAACCAGTCTATACAAGATCATATCCATATCCAATGTCATTAAAAGATGAAGTCGAAAAACAAATAAACCAACTTCTAAGAGACGGCATCATCAGACCTTCACGGTCCCCGTACAATGCACCAATATGGGTCGTACCCAAAAAAGTCGATGCATCTGGTGAAAAGAAATATCGATTAGTAATCGATTACAGAAAGCTCAATACTATTACTATTCCCGATCGTTATCCGATACCTGAAATAAATGAAGTCCTATCCCAACTTGGACAGAACAATATTTTTTCAGTACTAGATCTCAAAAGTGGTTTTCACCAAATTAAACTTCATGAAAACGACATTGAAAAAACTGCTTTTTCAGTTAGTAATGGAAAATACGAATTCGTTCGACTTCCATTCGGATTGAAAAATGCACCATCTATTTTCCAAAGAGCCCTAGACGACATACTACGAGAACATATAGGCAAAATATGTTTCGTCTACATAGACGATATAGTTGTCTTTAGTAAGGACGAAAAATCTCATTTCCATAATCTATCAACAATTTTTGAAACCCTTCAAAATGCAAATCTCAAAGTCCAAATGGATAAATGCGAATTCCTTAAAGATAGCGTAGAATTTTTAGGATTCATTATATCTTCCAAAGGAATTAAGACAAACCCGTCCAAAGTAGAAGCAATAGCCCAATTCCCATGTCCAAAAACACTTAAAGACCTACGATCTTTCTTAGGCCTATCAGGGTTTTATCGAAGATTTATCAAAGACTATGCTAAATTAGCAAAACCCCTGACAGTCCTTCTCAGAGGGGAAGATGGACGAGTGTCCAAACAGTCTTCTTGTAAAAAAATTATAAACTTTAATAATGAAGCCTTCGAAGCCTTTCAAAAAATTAAAAGTTCTCTCATCTCCGAAGATGTTGTTCTCAAATTTCCAGACTTCAAAAAGGAGTTCCATCTCACAACAGATGCCTCTAACTACGCTATAGGCGCAGTACTTGAACAAGATGGTAAACCCATAACGTTTATTTCCCGAACTCTTTCAAAATCAGAAGAAAATTTGGCAACCAACGAGAAAGAGATGCTGGCCATCATTTGGTCGCTTAATAGTCTCAGAAATTACCTCTACGGGTCAGCAGTTGTAAAAATTTTCACCGACCATCAACCACTGACTTATGCGTTAAGCAATAAAAACACCAACAACAAACTCAAGCGTTGGAAAGCCATACTCGAAGAATACAATTATGAATTGAAATATAAGCCCGGTAAAACCAACGTCGTGGCTGATGCTCTTTCAAGACCACCGGTAGATAGCAACATTAACTCATTAACTGTCACACAACATAGTGATGAAAGCTCAGGACAAAACCTTATTCAATTTGCAGATGAACCTATAAATGTTTTTAAAAATCAAATCATCCTATCAGAGAGTACTGTAGCATCCTACAAATTCGAAATTACATTCCCTACATACCATCGACACACAATAGTAGATCCAGAACTATCCAATGAAAAAATTATTGATATCTTTAAACGTTACCTAAATCCATCTGTCATCAATGGCTTGCAAACCAGCGAAAGAATCTTAGGCCAAATTCAGGAAATTTATCCCATTCACTTCAAACAATATAGAATAAGATTTGCCAGGAAAATAGTCACAGACTTAGTTGATGAAGAACAACAAGAATCCGAAATCATCAAAGAACACAATCGTGCACATAGGAATAGTAAGGAAAATAAACTTCAGATCTTGACCAAATTCTATTTCCCCCAAATGCGTCGTAAAGTCGAAAAGATAGCGAGAAACTGTACAATATGTAAGGAGCACAAATATGACAGACACCCTTGTAAGCCCATGATCCAAGCAACTCCCATACCTACGTACCCTGGACAAACATTACACATAGATATTTACTTCACAAACAAACGAGTTATCCTGACAGCTATTGATAAGTTCTCAAAATACGCTTTAGTAAAAATCCTAAAATCAAGATCCGCTGAAGACATAAAACAACCTCTAAGAGAATTAATACTTTCTTTTGGCGTTCCGCAAACTATAATCGTTGATAACGAAAAATCCTTAAATTCTAATGCAGTTCTCTTTATGATAGAAAACTTTTTCAATATAAAGGTATTTAAAACACCTCCGTATACGAGTACAGCAAACGGACAAATAGAACGTTTCCATTCTACACTTTCCGAAGTATTACGATGTTTGAAATCCCAAAATCCAGATTTCACATTCCCAGAACTACTTGACAAGTCAATATTCGAATATAATAATTCCATACATTCGACTACAGGCAAAAAACCCATTGAAATATTTTTCGCAAGAAATCTAGCAAATAATCCTGAACAGCTTGAAATAGAAAGAAAGAAAACGATACACAAAATCAAGGAAAAACAAGACTCCGACTTAGAATACCATAATAAAAAGAAAACCGCAGTTAGAGACTTTTCCATTGGAGAAGTTATTTACGTCAAAATCAACAAGAGATTAGGAAATAAACTATCTCCCAAGTATAGAAAGGAAATAGTAAAACAAAATAAGAATTCCACTGTCATTACAAAATCAGGAAAAACCATACACAAGAGTTTAATTAAAAATTAATTTCCTCTCCTTCCCTTTAGGTTGCTGGTACTCTTTTGTACCATACATGCTAATGTCCAAATATTAGACTACACCAATTCCCAACTTATTAAAATAAGGACAGGAACCGCAAAAATTCAAAATGGTAATTTTAGGATAATTCATATCATCGATATCGAAATGTACGAAAATTTCATTTCGCAACTAGAAATATTTACGTCCACAACCGTCAAACCTCACCATCCACTATATCCTATCCTACCCTTTGAAATAGAAAGAATTAAAAATTATCTAAAAAGATTGAAAACTAATGTTAAATCAAAAAGATCATTAGACTTTATAGGAAGCGCGTGGAAATGGATCGCTGGAAATCCAGACCACAGCGACTTTGAAATTTTAACAAATAAAATGAACAATGTACTAACAAACAACAACAATCAAGTTATAATAAATAGAGTTACCCTAGAAAAATTAAATGAAATAACAAATGTAACAAATAATATTATTAAAACTTTTAAAGAAAACATAGAAACCGATATTGTAATGAAAATTAAATACAAATTAGAACTTATAAAAGAAGAGATAATAAATATAGCTTACGCTATACATTGGGCAAAAGCCAATATTGTTAATTCGTATATCTTAAGTAACAATGAAATAAACATTACGGAGACAATTATGAATAACGAAAATATTCCTTATATAAACATTGATGAAGCTCTTGAATTCGCCAATGTAAAAATAGCGTCAAATAATAAAAATATTATCTATATAGTTACTTTACCTACAAGCGAAAGTGAATCTTGTAGTGTTTTCATTCTTAAATCTATAAAAAAAAATAATATTGTTAATAAAATTCCTTATGGAAAAATTCTACAATGTAAAGAAACAATTTTTGGAATTGATAAAGATTGTAAAAAATATAACGAATTAGAAATAAGTAACAGAGATAGTATCACAGACATAAGCACTTCTAACTGCATCCCAAACCTACTCAAAAGCATGACACCAAACTGCAAAACAACTAACAACGATCATATTCCATCAATAGAGGAGATATCAACAGGTATACTTCTGCTAAATCAATTCAACGGTCCTGCAGTAATCAATAAAGAGACGATAGAACTCAACGGAACTTTCATCATACGCCACGTAAACACTTCAATCTCCATAGCAGACAGGGAAATAATAAACAAAGAATCAATTCAGTACCAACCGATGCCAGCAATTCTTCAACCCACATCATTGTCAAATGCAAACGAAGAATTTCTATCACTTAAGAGGCTAAAAAACCTGTATTCCAACGGAACTTCGAAAATAGAACAACTAGAAAAAGAAAATCTCATCCACATTACAACCAGCTCAATAACAACTATTTGCCTAATATCAATAGTATTCACATTTGCCTACAAGTTATCTGGTAAATTAAGAAGTAAAATTGGAAACAAAAAAGATGAAGTCATATCAGCACCAATACCAGCTGAAGGAGCAAAACCTATAATAATTGGAATAGAGGATATTGCAAAACATTTGAGGTCGTCGAACGAGGACGTTCGAAATTAAGGGTGGAGGAGTTAACGACAAATAAGCTGAAAACAGTCCATTAACTCCAGGTTCCCACACAATCATGCTGACAACGCGTCTACAAAAAGCGTCGAGTTGCATCCGCTACATTCCATCAAGTACGAGCGTTGACCTGTGGGAACAAGCAGCAGGGTAAAGTGCTTGTGTTGCAGGTTATTTAGTATTTAAGCTTTAGATTTTAAGTAAAATGCATGTATTCTTTTAAAAGGCAGAATCGCTGCCGGTTCGTAATCTAATAAAGAAAAAAAATAAAGAAAGAAAAAATATTTTTTTTATATTAATGTAATTAAAATTAGTTTAATTTATACAGTGTGATTGGTATAAGGTGCACCAAAAATTCAAAGTGAGTAGGTTGGGTTAAGACAAGAAAAAAATCGGAAAAACCGAATGTTATGCAATAAAAAATAAAAAAGGGATAATCCGCCAATTTAATAATTGACATGAGTAAATCAAACTTGGGAAAACAAAAAAAAGTGATTTTCATTTTTTTTTTATTTTTTAAAAACTAAGATACATTTCAGCATCCGGTTTTCTGTTTTTTTTTATCGAAAATTAATAAGAGCATTGAATTTTGAAAACAAAAATTATACTTAATTACATAAAATTTTGAAAAAAATTAGTTTAAGATTTTTTATTTTTTTTTTTTTTTCAAAATTTCGAGTTTGAAAATTAATTTTTCAAAAACTATGCACTAACACAACTTAATTGAAAATAAAAAATTAAAGGTGTAGCATGGCATTTTAAGTTTAACCGTTGATTTTAAATAATTTTTTTTTCCGTTTTGAGTCAATTTTTTAGAAAATTGCCCCTGCCACCTGAACGGGGGGAAATAGAACCCCCCTCCCATACGATTTTTTTTTTTTTTTTTTGTCTTAACCCAACCTATAACTCACTCTAACTTTTTGGTGCACCTTATACCAATCACCCTGTATAGAAATGAGGACATGGTTCCAACTTTGTGGTTTTCGAGTATGGGCCAAGCTGCCTTCAAAGCAATAAACAGCGAGATTATATAATAATAATAAATCCCACACCTCTTTCCCCCCCAGATACCGTAAGCGATGGGGTTTATTTACACCGAGTACGACGGCATGTATAAGATTCAAGGCAGTAGTATTTACGCATCCGATTTCTGTAGGAGTTATCAAGATGTTGAAGAAATAGAAACTATAAAACACCTGCTCTGCGACTGGCAAAACGTCTAAACAAATCGCCTCCGTTACCTTGGAAACATATTTGTTGAAAATTGGACGATCTAGCGCAGGTTTCAATGGCAAACATGAGGAAATTTATAGAATGCACGAGTTGGTTCGTAAATGAACCAGTCTAAGTTAACCACTAGTTTAGGAGTTATCTCTGTTATAGGGGATCACAATGGACCAATAGGCCCTCGTGTACGCAGCAACCTCAGAGCTGGACACGCCCCTCCCAACCTAACCTAACCTAATGGGAAAATTGTTGAAGTGCAAATAATTCAAGACAGAAAATGCAAAAGTTTGACGCCCAAGACCTCATCAATTCAAAAAAATTGAATACGTTCCACAATATTTTAAAATACCTCAATTATAACTTCCATCATAACTTCACGAATCATTGGAATCAATTATTTAATCCTGGCGTTAGTCAAACAAAAAAAAACACTTCAAGCCCTCTTCTTCTAAATGTGAAATCATTTTCATCCTCACTCTCATAGAATGACTATGACTTGATTTCATCAATGGTGTGTGAATATTCGTATAGAAAAAAAAACACACACACAATTTATTCAACTACTTTTCCTTCATTTAACGACACAAATTCAATTAAGCTCGACAAGATTCTGCTTTGCTTTGCCTTAAGTATCCCATTAGTTCCTTTTTTCGACCTATAGATCCAGAGAGGAGCTATAGACTGATGCTTTCTTCTACTTCTGGAGTTCATGTGATGGTAATGTTGCTTCAGGAGGAGCATATTTTTTTTTCCATCTTCTTCTAATTTTTTTTTTTATTTCAACAACCATCAAACTAACTCCCAGAGCACGTGCCAAATCAAATTTTCCGCAATTCAAAGGTAATTGTAGATTCAAAGCACGTAGCCGTAAATCACCCGAGTGTCACACTCAGTGTGAAAACGACCCTCTTAACCCGGGTTGATATAAAACTAAAACCCCCATCACACTAAAAAAAAAAAAAAAAAAAACTATTCAGAGTGACAGACAAAAAGATGAAACTTTCTATTCTGTATGATGATTTCAAATACAAAGTGACAAACATTATTCGTAGGTACTTGAGAAAAGGATAACTATTTTGGCAATGCTGGATATATATATATATGTAAATGGTTATATGGCATGTCTTTTCTTAATTTTTATTCAAATTCTAAGTAATCTCCTTAATTCGTTTGAGGAAATTCATATTTTGGCACAGCAAATGAATATGAAAACATTTCACGTTCTATTTCACGTACTAGTATTTATAAAATCATTTCGACTTCACGTGAAATTAAACAAATGAAATGTACGTTTCACAATCTTTTTAAGGCTGAATTTCAAAGCTCCGAATTTGTGAGTAAACGAAAATAAAATGCACGACTGTTCTCTTATGTGCGATCACACTGTTTTTATAAACTTTTTATCTGATAAAAGAAATTTATTAGTTATTAGAGGCTATATTTTATGCCACCTGCCAAAAATATAGTCTTAGTTTAAGGAAGTATTATGTGAGAATATAAATATGAATAATATAGTACCGTCCTGTCTTGCACTTCGCACATTTACAGTCTAGACTGAAAAAATGTTAAAAAATCTATAAAATTAGATATAAATTGATTAAAAAAATATCTGAATTGATTTGACACCAACCCAATGTACACGAAGTGATTTATTACACAAATCTCAATTTATGAGAACAAATTTTTAAATTCTCCTTTTTCGTGACCTTTAATTCTTAATTCAATATATTTGAATCCTATTTCTGTGGGCTTCAGGTCTTTCTTTCTTTATCTACTTAAACAAGTACGAAACGTCGTCTATAAAAAAGTAGATAAAGAAAGAAAGACCTGAAGCCCAAAGAAATAGGATTCAGAAAAAATTTTTAAAAATCGTTTGCAGCGGTTCTTTTTTAATTATTTTTTATATTTAAAATTTTTAATATATTTTAAAGAAAAAAATTGGTACGCCAATTTTTGGTACCTATTTATGCGGAGTTTAAAAATTAACTTAAAAAAAATAAACTACTCATTTTCGAAATATCGAATTTTCAAAAAATAATTTTGAAAATTTTTTTAATAATTCAAAATTTGATTATTTTGAAAATTTTGATATGCATTATTATTTAAACTTATTAGTAGCTTTTATGTAAAAAAAAATCATTAAAATTGGTTCAACAGATAATGAGATAGTCGAAAACCCAAAAAATGTTCTATGAGAGGTACAATTTTTTAACGATAGATATTTTTTTTATCCAATATAAAAAATTTCATCAAAATCGTAGGAGCCGGTTTTTTAACATTTGTAAGGGAGGTAACTTTATTTTTGGTTATAAGAAAAAATTTTTTTTAAAATCTACTAGATAATGTCAAAATCTGCTGAATGCTTAGTTTAATAAAAATTGACCAAGTCGTTTTCGAAACATTATAAAAAGCTGCACGTTTTTGAGAAAACTAAGATTTTCATAATTCGGTTAAAAAAAACTGTACGGTAGGTATGTACACATAGGTACCGTTATTTTTGGTCTTAAACAAAAATGAAAAAAACGTGTATGTACCAAGTTTAAAGAAAATCGATCCAACCGTTTAGGCTGCAGCCGAAAGGACAGACAGACAGAATTGCGAGACCCACTTTTTTCGACATCGCTATCATCGGAACTTTGATCAAAATCTCGTGTTTAATTTTTTTTACGAATACATAACTTGCCATATAATACCTATATATCGCATGTAAAAATATACTAATTCACTTATACAGACATCATTCACTTCCAAATAAGCGAAACATAAATACCTTTTCCAAAAACTTTTTCCTATAGCCAAAAAAAATTCCCCCGAATTTTTTCCCATTAGGTATAGGAAAATTGTAAATTATTATTGAAACTATTCCTTTCAGCAAAATATCTAGGTATCGTGAATAATTTTTTCCAAGGAAAATTTTCCTTTTTTTTTATGTGAACATTTCCGCAAGTAAGTTATCGGGGAAAAATGATTTCATGGGAGATTCACAGTGGTAAACATTTTTTCCTTGGATTTTTTTTTTTTTCGGAGAAAAAAAGTTCCCATTAAATTGACGATAGGGTTGTATAGTATATGTTATATTTCAATTTTATTTCACGTCAATCGGTTTTTGATAAAGTAATATTTTATTGATTTATTCAATAGCTCACTTTGAGCTTTGTTAATATCAATTAATTTTTTTGTTTGGGAAAATGCAAATTTATTTGTTAGGGAAAAATGTGTTTTTTTTTTACCAAAAAATTAACAAAATAAAATTATTTCTATGTTAATTCTAAAATCCAATTTTAACTCAACGTGGAATTAAAATTGATTACGTTCCATAATCTTGATTTTTGTCTTAGCAAATTTCAGCATGATGTACCTACATATATATAACTTAAAAAAAAAAAAAACTAGGAAAACTAGATTAGATTGGTAAAATTTCATTTCTATAGGCATATATTTCCCCTGAACTTCTGTTCTACACTTTAATCTTAGTACTTACATACATAGTTGGAGTGAAAATGAAATTGACACCTATTTCATTGGTATGAAATTCACAACAAGAAATCAGTATTTTCAACAACAATTTTAATTTCGTAACAAACTTTGACAGTCATTTAAATTAATATTTTTTTTTTCATTCAAAGTGAGTAATAATTAAATAATCTAAAATGAGTATCAAATATTCATATGGAGAATAAATTATGGGGGATTGATATTGAATTTTCACATGTTTTTTTAAGAGTTTTTATTTTTTCTTTCATGGGAGGTGAGTTTAACTAAGACATGTCGAAAATTGTGTAAAAAAGTTGATGCCCAGGCCTTATTGAAATTATCCGGTTCTATAACGATATTATTGTATCTATAATACTGTATGTAAATCAACTTTTCATGAATTAAAAATAAACTTGTGGAAGCTAAGCCAAGTGTTGCTTAATTCAAACCTTCAAAAAATGAATTCCACAATTTTCCACATGTCTTATTTTCAATAAATAAATAAATTCCACAATGAAAAATGCATTCACATTTAAGAATTTTTTTTTATTTGACGATCACATTCAATTTTAAACCAAAGATGGCAAGGTTTAAAGTTGAATTTATGGAATGTATTTTATTACATATTTATTATTTAACATTTCACGTTGCCGACTTTGTGTTATGAACATAAATGGTCTTATTTATAAACGTTGTCTAACTTTAGACAACTGTCCAACTTTGGAAAATGTGTTCAAAAAACTTATTTATTGTTGTCTTATAGCCGTCAATAATGTGATATTAATTTTTATTAAATAAAGGAAATATGCTTTTTGAAATTTGCCAATTTGAAAATATTTAGACAGTGTAGATAGTAGACAAAAATCTAATAAATACGACTGGTAATTTTCTCTCGAGCTTTGTATAGTAGTATTTTTAGAGTCATGAGTCTAAAAATTAATTTTACAACAAACAAAAAGTATACATTTGTAAGAATTTTACAGTCTGTAAAATTGTAACCTCTATATTTCACATATTTTTTTTCCAATTTTCACTTAACTTGTGTGTTTGGTTTACCGAATTATTTTAAATCAAAACTTCATACATTTTATTTCATTTTTTTTAATAAAAAACAATTCATATTCACAGAAATTCCATTAAAGTGGCATCACTGGTAGTCACTTTGTGAAAAATTACATATATTCATTGTCACCTCTGCGGATTTCCAAATCTTTGTGCAAATTTGTTTTTATTATAAAATATTGTACATATCTCGAGTCGGTAAGATGAAAAAATATATAATCCACGCGTTGGCAATCGCAAACGGGATAATATAGGATGTCTGCCGAGATCAAAGCATGGAAAATACGTTGTGGATAATGCTGCCTGTCATGTTGCAACTCACGCAGCAATGATTTACACCAGAATTAGCCAATTATCCATTATAGGTCTCTCTCTCAAGGAAGCGTATCACCGAAAATAGAATCTTTTTTCTTTTGGCATGCGTCTCAGAAGCTTATACGCGACTGGGAATCCAAATCCATTTAGATTCGGAGACAGAAAACGCATGCTGCATGCCAGTCAATTTGTTAAAAAAAAACTCTTAAATGGAAGGATGACTTTTTATATACGCTTCGCAGTAATGAATCTATTTATGCTTGACTTGAGCTGAGAGATTTAATTCAGTCGACGACGACGACGACGGCGATGGCACAAGGCGATCCACATTGCTGGAGTGGAGCTTGCCACACGTAATACTTTTCATCTTAAGATACATTATTTTACATATAATGAAATGGTGGGGAAGATTGAATGCACTTTGGAAAGACGTCATCAAAAATGGCGCGAAACTTAAATCAATTTGCATTCGGGGAAGTTATTTTTGGAATTACTGTGCACACTTATAAAGTAGTTCGTTCGGAATATAGGTATACCGTTAAAAAAAAGTCTCACAATGCAGCTGTTAGCTTGTTCTTGGTTCTGGATGGTCTTGCTGCCTTGGTATTTTGTTCCACACTCATTCTATATTTGGAGGGAAATTACAGTACCTACGTTTATATACAGTTTTTTTTTTTCTTGATTTTATTTATTTTTTTCCTGTCAACTTGTTCGATTGTTGTATTGTGCGGTCCATTGAAACCGGATGTACGGAAGAATGCCATTTGTGTTTTATGAATCGTGATACGATTTGGATCGGAATTTCTTTTTGTTTTGTTCGAAGTTTTTTTTTCATTATTATTTTTTTTTGCTACCAGATGGCAATTTTGGAAGGTCAAACATGTTTGTTTCTGTATTTGACTGCAATATTTTAGTGGCAATTATGTAAGGGAGGTAGGGAATTATGTATACGTTACGTATGTACCTACCTTACTTTATAGGGAAACACAGAGGTGAAAAAAAAATATATAAAGGGTTGGTAAAAGTTGGTATATATAATTCTTTTGCGCTGAAAGTTAGCGCTGGTGAAATTATTATGTAATACCTATTTAAAACATGATTTGTTTTTTTTTTGTATTGTCGTCTGTTATAATAAATCAATCAAGCTGTCAGTCAAGTGACTGTTTCTGTATCGTTTTATATAAATGGGCTTACTCCTGAAGTACATTAAAATATGGAGATTAGTTTTTTCTATACAATTATAGTTCATACCCGGTTTGTACTGAAAAATATATAAGAGACCGTAAATGAACAGAAGAAATAAAGATAAAGGCACCCACATACAAAAAGGGAACTTCATCTTCCATCTCATCCACCCCCTGATGCGGAAAAGGAATGGACTCAGTCAAAAAACAAAGTTCTCTAAAAGCTTCTCTACACGCTACTTGTCAGCAGCGTTGTACTAAAGTGCCCATTTGGCCCCAAGATTTTTATTTTGGCCCCGGGCCATCACGAAATGGCCCCAAAATCGTCAAATTCACAAACCAAAGTAACTAATTTTGAACAGCATAATAAAACATAATTTAAAAATTTTAGGAATCGGTAATTTCAAAGTAATCGATATTTACTATCATCCATATGCTAATTTTGCTGAACGAAATCAATTCAATTTAACGAGATTCTATTAAACAAATTTCCTAGTTTATTTGAATGTTCTAAGAATGTCTTGGTTTTAGAGCTTCAGAATATAATAGAAGAAACAGATTTTCTCCGAGGAACAATTAAATTCGGTTAAATTATGGGCCAGTCTTAAAGACAAAAAAATTTTAATGAAATTTGTTTATATAATAACATTTGCCCTTTCGCGATTAATATTTTAAGTTTACCTCTTAATAATATTAAAACAGACAATCGAAATAGACTCAGCTATGAAGTTATAACTGCTATATATTATTATTAATACGTTTAGCATTTTCCTTTTTACTATACTTTCACCGAACGCCCGACAATAAAAAATATATGTAGGTACCATTTAAAATTTAATATTAATTATAAGTGCCATAAGAAGAGAGTATGTGAATTGTGAATCGGTCGACTACATTGTGTAAAAATAGCCATATATAAAATCATATTTTTTCGCTCAGATGATCGAATTTCGATACCAGTTTTATTAAATACGGAAAAAGTAAGTGGCCCCAAAAATGTTAAAATGGCCCAACATTTTTTTTCCCAGGAACAACGCTGCTTTTCAGGCCCATCATCACATACTATTTCCCAGTCTTGTTCACCATTTCCAAAACAAGCATGAAAAAGCTTGGAGCGTTTCAGATATGGATCTGCACAGGACTCCATTTTGACCGACAACGAAAGAAGCACTTTGGCAACCAAAGGCTCTACGAGGAATCCTGGACCTGCAACTTTCTGCCGAATCCGAACGGATAGGGTAAGCACTCTTTCATGACAAGACATACTCTTGCAGGATTTGTCAATTCCACGCAGGAGACAGTAACCCATGAAAAACATTTCTGTTTTTAGAAAGATAATCTTTTGGCATTATAATTTAAATATGATTTCTGGCATATGACCGCCACGGCTGGCTCGGACGTTGTCTAATCTGGAGGTCTAATTTTCGATGACTTTTTCCAACATTTGTAGCCGCATATCGGCAATAACGCGGCAAATATTGTCCTCCAAGTGGTCAATCGATTCGGGCTATCGGCGTAGACTAGCGAGTCAAATAGTCAAGCGCCGTTGAATCGCACGATTTTGAAGCCCAATTTACGGGTCCGTAAGGTT
This sequence comes from Epistrophe eligans, assembly GCA_951394125.1. Taxonomy (NCBI): domain Eukaryota; kingdom Metazoa; phylum Arthropoda; class Insecta; order Diptera; family Syrphidae; genus Epistrophe; species Epistrophe eligans. The sequence goes on from OX596029.1 coordinate 37,325,284, forward strand.
ATACTATGCGGTTACCAAACGTTTCCTTCAATAAATTGTGGCACGAGCTGTGTGACATGTTACGCCGTCTTGTTGAAACCACAGCTCCTGCACATCATCTTTGTTCAATTGATGAACGAAAAAGTCAGTAATCATGGCTCTATAGCGGTAACCATTGACTGTAACCTTCTGGCCGGCATCGTTTTTAAAGAAGAACGGACCAATTATTCCATTATTCCACCAACCCATAAAGCACACCAAACAGTCAGTTTTTATAGATGTAACGGTGTCTCAAAATACACTTGGGGATTATCATCACTCCAAATATGGTAATTTAGTTTATTGAAGTATCCATTTAACGCAAAGTGAGCTTCATCGCTAAACAAAATTCGCTTATGAAAATTGGGATCAATTGCAATATTGTTTTGGTCCCATTCACCGAATCTACGCCTTGCTAGGTGATCCTGTGGCTTCAATTCTTGAAATGCCAAACCAAACTAAAAATAAATCACTTGACATCTAACAAAATGGCCACCAATTAAAATAGTGTTGCCAACTTAAAGTTCTATACCTTTAAAAAAAACACCCTTTATTATAAATAACCCATTAATGACAAATTTTTCAAGTAATTTTTATTTAAAAAAATACCTAGGCTCCTTATGTATCATAGAATTAAGAACCAATAATTGTAAATATATCAAGAGATCCAAGTAGACTGCCCTTTTGAAAGTTCCAGACAATAAAAGCCCAGGTTAAAGTAGTCAGATAGAGTTCCGTTTGCTATCTCAAACTGTGATTTAGTAACATCTGCTATCTCAGACTGTAATTTAATGGCATCTGCTGTGACATCTACATATATAACCTTAGATATAAGCAGATATGTGTTTTGGCTTGTATAAAATTATATACTGATAAATTATAAGTAAATATAAATATTGCAATTACATATAAAGAACTTTGGCAAAAGCCTGAACCCACCGAGAATATCTCAGCCTATGATTAAAAAAAGTCTCAAAGTGTCAACATGTCACTATCACTGTATCAATGTCACTATTAACACTTGGGATTGAAATTTGAAAAATTTTCATATCAATAATTTTTTGTCAAAAACAAAGTTGCCACATTAAAAAGTTTTTGTTTATAAATTTAATAATTTTTAATTGATAACCGTCAATTTTTCTCAATATTTGACAAGAGATATTTTTTCAATAAGTATGTAAATTACCTACTTTCCTAAGGTTAAAGAAGTCCCGAGACTTGCATTGCTTACAAGCTTATAAAAAAAATCATCTTTTCTTCTTATCCTCAAGTTAAATAGCTCAATGGCCCAGATTCAGAGACATTTTCTTTTGAAATTCGCCTTTGTCTTTTTCTCTTACCCCATCAATTCAATGTCCAAAGATAGTATCTAATTGTGTGCACACATAATTATTAGTCCTTTCACACGACTCAAGCTTATATATATATATGTATCTACCTATCTACCTATGTAAACCTTATTGTAGATATATACTCCTTGATGAAGAAAAGTGTGCAATCTAGGTTAAGATTCTCAACATCGCTATCTCAATTAGGACGCGTTTCTTAATCTCTGATGTAGTATACCTATGTCTATAAGGTCTTTACAAAGTCTTCGTATATACATACATTATCAAGATCTCAACTTTCAAAGGAAAGTATTCTTCATGCAGTTGTGTTACAAGTAATTAAGATAACCGACTCCAGGTATAACAGAATGGTGGAGGCCTGACTAAAAAGATTGCTACAAAAAGGTGTGCTTACATATAGATGTGTTCTTATATACATTTATATATAGCCTCAAGCTTCAAAGTCGAAAACAAAAAGGACTCACACTCTGGTTTTCATATGCGAAGAGTAAACATCATTACTGGGAGTATGCTAGCCCCAAAGGCCTCGGCAATGACAACGACACGATACGACACGACGACAACGGCAACGACGATGACGACGACGAAACGGTTAGGTGAGAAAAAGGATAAACAAAAGAGGATCCAAACCATCAGCACAGCAAAAAAAAAAAAAGAAATAAAAAAGGATAAAATAACTCTTTGCGAGGATAATGATATGCACATGTGAGATAAATGAACTTGTGTTCTACTATATGGGGAATGGGGAAAATCGAATGTAGCGCATATTATTACTGGAAGCACCCTATAGGCACAGAAGAATTTACCTACATATACATATGTGTAGGTATAGACATTGTATTGAATGCGCCAGGTATTGTGGAAGTTTTAGCAAAGCAAAGGTTTTCACTGGCTTTGTCAGATTTATACGAAAAGGATGCGAGAAAACGCAGGAAATTAACGCCTTGAGGCTGCGTTTGTTGCTGTACTGTATTAATATATCGCTTTTTTTAGATTCGCACAAGGTTGAGCAATGCTAATTTATATAGAAAATGTACGCGTATATGAAGCTTCAAAGCTTTGTGTTGAAAAGAGTTAAGAGTTTGATGATTAAAGTCTTAAAGTTTAATAAATTCAGGTAATTCTAAGGTTTTAGATAATTTATCACAAATCTAGTTAAGGAGGAAACAATTATAAACTTTTTCAGTGATTATTAATATCGTATCTTTATTAATCATAACTTTTATAGGAAACAAGAGAAGTTGCTGAATTTGACTTGAAGAAGAAGACAGGTAGAATATTTAAAGTAATTATAAAAATGTCCTGGAGGGAAAAATGGTAAAGATATATCTACTTAAAAACTTTTCATTGATTAAAAAAAAAAAACTATTTCTATCATTTTTAAATTAAAATTATATAAAATAAAAAAAAGTACGTATACGCCCGAGTGATTCACTGCGTTTTATTGTTGTTTTAACATTGAAAATGTTTATAGGGTCGTTTTGATTTTGATAAAAGTATGGTGTTACCAAAATGAACAAAGATATAGAATGAACTCTAGCGTATAGGGGGAGAACGATTGAATTTTTGGTTGGTGTTACCAAAGAAACTACCAAAATGAATAAAATGAAGAAAAAAACACAAGTGATGAATTTCAGCCAGCGTACCTACATGTTGATCATTGCCAACGGACGAGATTCAGTGGAGGGATGTATAAAATTAGAAAAATGCTCGATTTGAGCCCACTAAGAAGCCTATAACTTTGGTTTTAATAATTGGATGTTCAATATTCAGCTAGATAATTAAAGATTAAATGACAAGCTACAAATCTGGATAAAATTTTTTGCAAAGGCGTACAAAATTTCATACTAGAAACTTGAAAAATTGTCTTTTTCGAACTAATTTCATCACGGCAAAAGAAAAAAAAAAACAAACAAAATATGTTTGTATGTAGGTATGTATGTACGTACCTACAAAGAACATATTGATAGAAGGGAGAAGACGGTGGAGTGTGTGCAATAAAAAAAAAACACGTGGCAAACAAAATTGGCTTTGCATCGGGCACAAAAATGATATACAGTATATAGGTATGATGCATGTATGTACATATGTAGGTATGTGCTTGAACATTATTTTTAGTAGGTATTTTACAAATAATAAAATCGTAAAGTTTGGATTTGGTTGGTTTGTTTGGATTATAACTTCTGTTCTAATAATCGGATGTTTGAGGTTAAAGTTTTAAAATTAAGGTAAAATGTCAGTCTAAAGAAATTATGTGACGAAAGTTGACTTTCTTTTAAATCAATCGATTGTTTAACCTAGAATATGCATAAGTATTCACTTGAACTTCTTATATAAAATTATAACTTAAGTTCTAAGGAACAAATCATAAAGGTTAAGGTCTTGGTTAGCTTCAAACTTCTGTTCTACTAATCGGATGTTTAAGGTTAAAGTCTCAAAATTAAGGTAAAATATGACAAACGTTGATTTTTTACTAAGTCAACCTAAAGAACCTAGAATATGCTAGACAACGTTTGGGTAAAAACTTTACTAACTTCTAAATCAATTTTATTTTTTAACCTAGAACATGTATATTGCATAGCTACCTACTTAAACCTCTTTAATAAACTTATAACTTAAGCCCTAATGGTCAGCTCTTCAAGTTTAAGGTAGTTCAATGATTTTAAATACTTGTAAATCAATTTGAAAAAAATCAAAATCTTTTGATTTTCTCATCAACCGTCAAATTGATCAAATAACAAGCCAAGACACGGGTTGATTTAAACAACAACCGACTGAGTCGAGAACTAAGTTGAACCGTATTATATGTATGCTTTAATCGATCTGTAATAATTCAGTTACCTTTCTGCAATGCTTAGCTATGCAAAAATGTAAAATACCTAGATATACGTTAAGATAGATGGTATGTAACTTTATTTCGTGTATAAGTGCTGTACCGGTGCGGATGAAAATAAGTAAGATTGTATAATTGCGAGTTAAGCTACAATCAAGACTAAGATTAACCTTATTAAACAAATTAACAAATTAATTTAACCGCCAACTGGGAAGTGACATTAAATATACAAATTGGTACTTCAGACTGTAGAATGGTTTCTAAGACAGTTTGTGAAGTTATAATGTAACAATGGTATACAAAATAAAAATCACAAAGATTAGACATGTTTTTTGTTTTATCGACGTAATACAAGTCATTTTCAATGTCCCCATAGTTACTCTATGAGTGAAATCTGTAATTTTTTAAGTAAAAACTTAAACACAAATTTGGTACAACTTTACATGACGTCAGAATGGCCATCGTCTTTGGAAAAAGTGAAATTGCAGAAAATATGTTAACTTTGGGGCCTAGGCCAATGGCAAATTCTTTTTGACTCTAAAACATAAGAAATAAGAAAAAAGACTATGGCGTGCAGGTTGAGTCAATACAAGTAAAGTAAATCATATGGCGGGGAGTCTATTTCCCCTGTTTAGTCCTGAGAGGCAATTTTCTAAAACAATCGACTTGAAATAAAAAAAAATCATTTAAAATCAACGGCTACACCTGCAATATGAAATTATACCTTCTTTTAAGGCATGGATTTTTTTAATCCAATTTATTTCTGTTTTTAAATCAAATTGTTTTAGTGAATATTTAAAAAAAAAAAAAAAAATAATTTTCAAACTCAAAATTTTGAAAAAATTTTGTTTTTTTTTTTTAATTTTGTTCAAACTAATTTTGTTTGAAATTTTACGTTACGAAGTATTATTTTTGTTTTTAATATTCCATGCTTTTATAAATTTTTAGTCAAACACAAAAACTCTGATGCTTGACTGTGTGTTAGTTTTTGCGAAAATCGAAAACAACAAAAATGAGTTTTCTTTAATTTGAAAATTGTTTAAGATCCTATTTTCACTTATTATGCCGTTAAGTAGATTTTAAAATTTTTGATTTCCTAAAAAAACTAGAAGACATCCAAGCATTAAAAACAAGTTTTCCTACTACTTAATAACAAACAATTCTGGATAATTTTTTTTTTAATTTTCTTTTCAAAATTTTAAGTTTGAAAATTATTTTACCGAAATCATTCACTAAACAATTTTTATTTAAAAAAAAAAAAAAACAATTAAATAAAATACACGACTGCGTCGTACGAATTTGCTTTTATGTGCGATCACAATATGGATTTAAAGTATACATGGTATTTACACTTTAGACTGAAAAATTGTTAAAAAATCAATATAATTAGGAATAAATTAATTAAACAACTTCTGATTTTTTACACAAATCTCAATTTATGAGAAAAATATCGTTGGAGCATTTTTTTTAATTAATTTTTTATATATAATTTTGAGAACATTTTTAAGAACAAAAATTGGCATGCCATCTTTTAGTATTTATTGTTTCGGAATTTAAAAATTAATTTAATAAAAAAATCATCTACCCATTTTCGAAGTATCGGATTTTTAAAAAATAATTTTTAATTTTTGAAAGAGATTTACCTTACCGGTTTTTAAACACTTGTACAGGAGGTACCGTTATTTTTGGCCATAGGTATAATTTTTATTTAAAATCTACTAGATAATGTCATTTTTACCGTTATTTTTGGCCATAGGTATAATTCTTATTTAAAATCTACTAGATAATGTCATTTTTACCGTTATTTTTGGTCTAAAAAAATAAAATGAAAAAACCTGTCGGGGGGAATGCTCAAAAACCGCTAGGTACCTATGAAGTTCAAAGAAATCTGCTAAATAATGTCAAAAAACTGCTGGGTGCCAAGTTTTACAAAAATCGATCAAATCATTTTCGAATTATTAAGTTCTCAAAAAAAAATTAAACTTTTCTAAAACTCAAAAAAAAATTATTTGAACATTTTGGTAAGTATAAGATTATCTGTAAAAAATATTGGTCAAAATCAGTTAAGCAGTTTTTAAAAAATCGAAAATCAAAAAAGTGGTTCTATGGGAGGTATCACTTATAACCATTTTTCTGATTTTTTTTTTATAAAATGATACTTTTTTTATAAAAAAAATTACTGGATTTTTTTTGAAAGTTGTTGGCACATTTTTGAGAAAAAATAAGATTTTCATTTTTAAATTTGAATTCAAATAAATAATTTCGACAATTCGTTGAAATTTTCGATTTTTTAAACTACCCTCTAAAATGATAAAAATAAGAAACTATTCAAAATCGATCCCGAATAATGTGTATTTTCAAGAATTCTCCGCGCAAAAAAAAAAAAAAAAAAAACAGATGCAAAATTTCTAAAAGATGGCTGAAATATTTTTTGTATTTCCATTTATAATTCAGCACAATCAAAAATCTTGATTAATTGCAAATACATTTTTGCAAAATTTTCTGTTTAAATCTAGACTTTTCGAAATGTTATTTATTAAGGATGGCCCAAAATTATAACGCAAAAAGTATAATTATCCAACAGATTATAAAGCAATCGGTCAGAAAATGTTACTGTTGAAGCCCGAAATGTGGAAATTCTAGAACTTATTGGTAAAACTTTGAACTTCAGCAACATTTAGTAAAAGTCCGAAATTGCTGTCACAATTCCTTTCGGATCGCAGTGTTACCATCATCCATTTTATAAGTAGGTATATGATTGTTGTCTAGAGTGTCAAAATTTACTGAGTTGCCTACACATTTTACAATAAAACAAAGCTACTGTGATGAGGACAAAATCACCTTTATCGTTTGTAGTGATACTTATATTTTTATTTGTCACATAAAGTGAGGAACCTTCACCAAGGGCTGACAGGGTCATTTAACAAGAAGTCATCTTCCAGTTATACCAAGTAGATATTACATGGAATTAATTCCACCAAAAAATTTACCATACCAAACCCTTCACAAAAAAACTCTTCCAAAAATCTACATTCAAATATAAATAATTCTCGACGAGGACATCAACGTTAAATGTGTTCGTGAGATAGATGGTTGTTAAGTGAGTGATGGAAGGGTATATTGCATTTTGATAATCTTGTGCAGCCACGACTTTCATGTTAATGAAATATTTCGAGGCACTAAAATGGCGAATGTATGTACGCGACTATCCAATGTTGAAAAAACGAAATGAAAATATTCTTCACGTCATCCATTATTTTATTCATTTTATTTATATGCTTCTAGCTATTTTGCTTTCTTTTTTTGTCTCCGTTTTTTTTCTGTCTCCATTTATATCTTTTTTTTTTTCGGCTTCAAAAAAAAAACCTACAGAAACTATTTTGCAAACAACACTCACACCCGCCGCGCCGCGGTTGCGGATAAACTATCTGCGAAATAACAACACGTCATGTTGATATGCACGCGGGGTCCATCCTAACACCCCTAGCTGCATCCTATATAGAATTCTGTTGTGGAGCTGGGATATTTTGTTTACATGTTTGCACAGACACACAGCAACATCAAATACCTAAGCACCCGAACGTGCAATTGCATCAAAGAACGGGGACACAGAATCAGGACGATTTTGTTCCACATCTCAACACTATATCCTGTGATGTGGCGGTTGTTTTATTTGTTGTTATGGTTGTTATGCTGTTGGGGATCATGCTGCATGACAGAGTGAGTGATAAATGAGCAACTTCTCTGTTGACGAGACACAGGCTGTTTAAGTGCACCACCAAAGCCTGCAGCCCTTAATTTTATATTATTTCACTTGTTTTTGTGGGCATCCATTTATTTTATATTTTGTTGGTGCGACGCGACGCGACGTGTGTGTTTGTGTGGCTGATGTTATCGGGTGGGTAGATTAGAGTTGGATTTTAGTTTAGCAACCCAAAAAATCCTTTGCATTTGGGATGCTGTCTTTTTGTTTTAGATATCTCTATGCATGTATATCTCGGAATGCGCGAGTACATTCCTAAATTGCAATAGTTGCAGTTCGTCGGGCATTGTTTCGAAACATTTTATTTGACTCGAAGCTTTAGAGCCGCATTGTGAGAGCTGAGGGCTGATGGTTGAAGGAAAGGGGATATTTTTTTTAAATTCAAATTTAATTTGATCTCCCTCGGGATGTCCAACATTTTTCTGGTTTGTTTTTTTTTTTTATTTAATTTTTTTTTTGTAATTTGTGTTAAATCCCTGTTTTAGGGCGCATTTGGAGCAGAAATATATACATATACATAAAAGGACAGAAGAGTTGGACCGGAAACAGGGTGAAGTCGGATTAGGGTTTTATTTGTGTGTTAAAAATGTCTGCGCGCTCTGAGCTGGTGCTTTGTTCGAAAGTTGGCATTTTTATTTTAATTAAAAAGTTCTTTAACGTCTGGCTGGTGGAAAACTTGCATTTAGTTTGTTTATTTTTTTTTTTCTTTTCTTTAATTTTCAGTTTTTTTCTTTTTTTTTTAATTTTCATTCTCATATAGTTTTTGCATTGAACGTAATGTAATTGACATCAGAAAAAGAAACTTTGTTGAACATTGTATTTAACGTTCATATAAGGTTTTTGTGAAAATAAAGATTTTTTGGTTTTGAAAGTAAAGCTAAATAAAACACACACAGCGATACATTTTTGATTAAAATTTTAATTCATTATAATTTTTGGACTTTGCCATTAAGTGTAAAAAACAAAATTATTCAAATCGCAACGCCACCGCCTCGGGAAGATTCGCAGTATGCGATTCTTTTGAGGTATTTTTTAACCACTTTTTCGCACATTTCGGGCGGGTAGTCCCACAGAAAAAAAATCTAACAGTGTCAAATCGCATGATCTTGGTGGCAATTTGACGTTGCCAAAACGTGAAATTAACTACGCGACCAGGAAACTTCTCACGCAATAAAGCCATAATTGGACCTGTTGTTTGGCTTGTTGCCCCCTCTTTTTGGAACCACATATCGTCTAAATCATGATGTTCAATTGCCGGCCAAAAAAAGTCGTTCAAATGCTGAGAACGCCGGGAAATCGATAAACTCGGATCATCAGCAACACTTGCACTTGCAGCATCAATATTTTCGACTGAGCGTGCATTATGATGATGCACAGGCCTTCGCCTTACGACATCAGTAACGCTTCCACTTTCTTCAAATTTCTTCACAATTTGACCGATTACTTAGTTGGTCGATTATGACGACCATAATCATCGCGTAATGCGCGAAAAGTGGCTACGTTTAAATCTACCACTTTTGTAGTAAGTTATAATAATCAGCATTAACGAACAAACCACTCTTAGTCCCTTTCTATTTATGCAACCCTCCCATGATTTGATCCTTTTTTCTTCTTTAGTTAGATTGTCTAAACGAAGGCAGGTTTATTGCTGTCAAACCTGTCACGCTGGTATTAGGTCTTATCGCCCAAAACTAAAACGCCATATACCCAAAAACTCAACAAAAAAGTGACACAAATCCTAAATCGTATGTCCCCCAAATTCCTGTTTAAATGTTATAATGCTCAAAACAAAAAATGTCATAAACCCCAAAAAATTGTTTGTTCCTAAATTTGGGCATTATGACATAGACTTAGGGCGTAATGACATTTATTTATAACGAGTTTAATTTTTCCAAAAAACACCGAAAGTATAATAATACTCAAAAATCTCAGAACGCCCAAAAATGTACAGATATACTGGGCGATTTGTCAGTTTTTGTTCAAGAAGAAAGCGTTTCAAAGCTCAAATAAAATGACATATCTAAAAGCGTCATAACGTACAGCGAGGTTTTCCTGTTTGTTAAAATTGGGCTTTGTGACATTTCATGCAATATTAAATTTTTCGTGTGACGAAAATATTTTTGGCGTTATATGATAAATTTTCTTAAATTTGTAATTGTAGCGGAGAGGGGGGCCGACTTTACACACTTTTTGGTTCAGAGTCTCTTATAGAGACCAGGGTGTTGGAATTATTGGCCTGTTAGCTATCGCCGCTTTGATAAATGAATTTCGATTTCAATTTAAATCCATTTTGAGTAAATTTTATCAAAGACTGAGTAAATTTTATCAAAGATTGATAATTTATTTATTATAAAAATAAAAAAATAGATCTTTGTGTTTGAAAGGTTTTACTCCAAATTTAAATATTCAACAAGAATGGAACAATCTCAAAATCTAACCCAAAGACATTAATTTGAGAGTGGGGAATGGAATTTATTTATTTTTTTTTAAATTAATTTTTTGTAATTATTAGTAGCTTTTGCGTAAAAATTTTTATTAAAATTGTTTCAACAGATAATGAGTGGAAAACCTAAAAAATGGTTCTATGAGACGTACCACTTTTAAACAATAGATACATTTTATTCCAATAATATGGTAGATCGTTCTGATATTAGTTCACACAAAAATTTTAATCAAAATCTAAGTAGCCGTTTTTGAGAAAAATTAGATTTTCAATACCGGTTTTTAAACATTTGTATCGGAGGTACCGTTATTTTTGGTTATACGAAAAAATTTTATTTAAAATCTGCTAGATATTGTAAAAAAACTGCTTAGTGCTAAGTTTAATAAAAATATAAAAATCGACCAAGTCTCTTTCATTTATTAAGTTCTCAAAAAAAAAAATAAACTTTTCTTAAAAATCAAAAAAAAAAATTAAAAATTTTTGTACACATTTTTTTTTATTATTACTGTAAATATTCTCTATGAAAAAATTGATTAAAATCGTGAGAAAATCGAAAATCAAAAAAATGGTTCAATGGGAGGTACCATTCATAACCATTTTTCCGATTTTGTTTTTATAAAATGGAAGCATTTTTATAAAAAAAAAAATCTGAATTTTTTGAGAAAAATAAGATTTCATTGTTTGGCTTAAAAATTTGTACACCAGGTACCTTTATTTTTGGTCTTAAAAAAATGGAAACACGTGTGGGGGTAATGCCTTAAAAACGCTAGGTACCAAGTTTAAAGAAAATCAACCCACCTGTTTAGACTCCAGCCGAACAGACTGAGAGACTGACAGAATTGCAAGACCCAATTTTTTCGACTTCGCTATCATCGTTATGTCAACTTTGATCAAAATCTAGAGTTCGATTTTGTACGAATGCATAACTTGTCATATAGTCCTACATATTGCAAGCAAGGGGTCAAATATCTTAAAATTTAATTCGAAATGTAAATTTTTGGTTTTTAGCAAAAAAAAAAAATCGATCTCGAAGTTTGATGCCATAACTGAAAACAACGGGTTGGGTATGACTCATCATGGTTCAATCCAACATAAACCAATTTCATCATAAGACAGCTCGACATTTCGCAACTAAAAATAGACATAACTGGTCAGGGGAACTTTCATCATGAAACTATTAGGGTTTGCGGATAATATCGATATCCACGATTTCTCTCTTACCAAGATTGAATAATATTCGTAAATTTTTTTAGAACTTGAAACTAATCAATGAATAAACCATAAAGATCGAAATCAACAAATATAGAATAATAATTGCACTGATTCAGCATTTTGCTATTGATTCCTAAAACGATACCTTACTTAACCTACCCACCTAATCTACCAAAAAAAAAACATTTTCCGATGTAAACATATTCTGTACCTGATTGACTGCAGTTACATTCATACAAACAACCTTAAGCTCTAAAACTCTCATAAAGAGTTTGAAAATGCCTCAAAATACAAAACTTGTTTCTCAAAATATTAAACGCAAGTAAAACTATATGAGTCATGCTCGTTTGGATAAAACTTTTCAAACGTTTCTTCAAGAATAAGGAAGTAGCGTAGGTACCTACCCTACCTAACCTACACATCTTTTTCACAAAAGAGCAATATTTATTATGCAAGATATACCATCAGATGCAGTGTGTGTATAATGTGTATGCCACTCAGTTCCGTTTTGCCATTTTGCTTTCCTTATCACAATCACAATTGCAATAAGTTTCGAAATCCCTGCGTGTGCCATCAAAGAGTCACATCTCACATAACTTCTCGTAATCGTTCTCACTAAATAACACGTTCTTCCTAAAACCCTGCAAAATCTTGAATTCCTTCTCCATAAGTTCTCTATCAGAATCAGGTTCTATAATTTATAGAATGCAGTAAAGAACATTCATTTTCAAAAAAAAAATCCTTTATTCACACTCACATATTATATGTAAGTGTATATCCTTTTGCTTGGCTAGTTTAGTCCTTAGCGCTTGAAAACGTAAGTATATATAATTAGTTTAAGCATTCCATATAAATAGAAGAAAACTTCTGTTTCTTCTTCTCGAGCTTTCATCTTAATTCAAAGCACAGAATTTGGGTTAACATTGCGCTGATGCTTTAGGGTACGATATTTTGTTCACACACAAAGTTATAGGGGAGAAAGTTCCATCCTATACAATTCTACATCTGTGTTAAAATTCCTCGTCCTTGACTCTCAAGGATTTCAACCTTCTTTCAAGCTAGTGCTAGTAATAATTTTAAATTCACTTTGTGGAAACAGCAACGCGTCTTCGTAGTCGTGGTAGTGCTTGAAAGGGGGATACTAGCGTGAAATATATAACAAGTGTTTGTTTCTTATTTATCTTTGAGTTTGCTATACCTACGATGTGTAATGTGTATCCTGTGGATATGTTACCTAGGTTAGGATAACAATTACAAAGCACACAATTAACATAAACGAATTCATTCATCTGATGCTGAGTTATATAATATTATAGTGTTGTTGTTATTGCCTTGTTTACAAAACGTTCCAAGGCGAGGCGGGAAGAACTGAAAACTGAAATGTAAAACGGAGAAAGTCAAATTTATGCTTTGTTGTTTTTTAAAATTGAGTTGTTTAGAAACTCATGTGATGATGGAGTTATTTGTTCTGTGAAGTCGTGTCCTCTTTGTCAGTGTAAGATATTCGTCATTGTTCGTAAACGTTTTAAATTGAAATGCTTGTTGTCGACTGTTTTTCTTTGAGTAAAAGGATAAAAAGCGTGAATGCTTTTTTAGCACTTGAACATTCAAAATTCATAAAATTTTTACACTTTAACTTGAGTTTTGAGTAAGAGAGAGAGAGAATAATATATTTGTATAATAAAAGAAGTGACATAATTGAAAGAACGCAGCGTGATGTCAGTGGATCGTTTGTGAACATTGAGGCGGATCGAAGAAGATGGGCTTAGCGGTCAATGAGGGAAAGATCAAGTGTATGCTGTCATCAAGAAAGGACACTCATCATCCACGTCTTGGACAGAACGTCACCAAAAACAGCTATAACTTTGAAGTAACGGGTGATTTTTTAGCTGGTTTGGTTTTGGCAACACTGGTTTTGACAGCTGACGTGTGTTTAGTACCTTGTGTCACTGTCAAACAGCTTCAGTTTGGTTTGCAATTTAACCATGGATCGTCTTACAAATGAACAACGCTTGCAAATTATTGAATTTTACTATCAAAATTCGTGCTCGGTTCGAAATGTTCATCGCGCGCTGCTTCCATTTTATGGTCGGCATTCTCGACCTTCTGAGCAGTCTATTCGGAAGATTGTGACCAAATTTCGCACCAAATTTACTTTGTTGGACATTAAACCACCAACACGTTTACGTACTGTGCGTAGTGAAGAAAATATTGCGGCCGTATCAGCTAGTGTGACAGAAGACCGCGAAATGTCCATTCGGCGCCGTTCCCAGCAGTTAGGCCTTTGTTACAGCACTAGGACTAAGGATTTGGGCGTAAAGCCTTTTAAGATACAGCTGGTGCAAGAACTAAAGCCAGCCGACCTACCACAACGCCGAATTTTTGGTGAATGGGCTCTTGGAAAGCTGGCCGAGGATTCGCTTTTTTATCGAAAAATTGTGTTCAGCGATGAGGCTCATTTTTGGTTGAATGGGTACGTAAATAAGCAAAATTGCCGCATTTGGAGTGAAGATCAGCCAGAAGCATTGCAACAGCTACCAATGCATCCCGAAAAAGCCACTGTTTGGTGCGGTTTATGGGCCGGCGGCATTATTGGGCCATATTTCTTCAAAGATGATGCGAATCGCAGCGTTACTGTCAATGGTGAACGCTACCGAGCGATGATAACAAACTTTTTTTTGCCCGAAATGGAAGTTCTTGACTTGCATGATATGTGGTTTCAACAAGACGGTGCCACATGCCACACAGCACGCGAAACAATGGCGCAATTGCGAGGCGAGTTTGGTGAACAGTTAATTTCACGTTTCGGGCCGGTCAATTGGCCGCCTAGATCGTGCGATTTGACACCATTAGATTATTTTTTGTGGGGGTATGTCAAGGCTAATGTCTATAGGGACAAGCCCGCTTCGATTGACGCACTGGAAGCCAACATCCATGCATTCATTCGTGAGATACCGGCCGATATGTGTGAAAGAGTATGCCAAAATTGGACTCAGCGGATGGGCTACCTGAGACGCAGCCGCGGTCAACATTCAATGAAATTATCTTTAAACATTAAATTGCAAGGTTCAAACTATCGATTCAAATAAATATTTCATTCATTTTTTCGAATTTTTTGTGTTTTTTTTTTTTTTAAAGTTCTAAACCTCTTAAAAAATCACCCATTAGTTACAGACTTTGTCTACCTAGGCGCCGCTATTAATACAGACAACGACACCAGCGCTGAAATCAAAAGGAGGATAACTCTTGCCAATCGTTGCTTCTTTGGGAGGCAATTGAGTAGCAAAGTCCTCTCTCGAGCAACTAAAGTGTTCCTCTACAAGACATTTATCATCCCGGTCCTTATATTTATATGGCGCAGAGGTATGGACCTTGTCAAACCTGGATGAGAACGCTTTAGAATGTTTCTCCGGTGGACTTTTAGTCCCGTCTACATAGATGGTGAATGGAGGGGAAGATACAATCACGAAATGTACGGGCTGTACAGCCAGACTGACCTAGTCAAACGAGTCAAGGTCCAACATCTTAGATGGCTGGGTCAAGTAGAGCGAATGGACACCAACGCTCCGACCCGTAAAGTCTTGGAATCCAATCCCGAGGGACGAGGACGACACGACTTTATATAACTCTTAAATAATATCTAGAGAATAGACTCTTTCATGTAAAACATGGAAATGAGAACTCTGATTTCAAAGAAATTGTATCTGGGGTAGGTACCACAAGGAAGTGTTCTAGGTCCAATTTTGTTCTTTTTTATTTACACGCGATATACATAAAACAGAAGATACTATCGTAGCCACGTTTACTGACGACACTGTAATATTAGCATTATAGATGCAAAGATAAGTTTAAGTTGAAGAAACTGCCTTCCTTGTTAACGCCTGCGCTGCGCATTATCTATTTTAGAATGGAATTAAAAAATAAATCAGGATATAGTCCTTGCTAAAAGCCCAACAGCCAATTTCTTCAAAGAATTCTAATTCTAGTACCAGTACTAGTGCTGAAGATAGTACTCAAATCAGTATCAACTCATTTCTTTACACAAGCTCTAACCCCTAAACCTGTCAATTTGGTACTGAGTATTAGTTAGGAATCGGTATTAGCTAAGTCCTCAAAATCAGCTCGTACCTGGTTATTATAGCAGTTGTTAGTACTCAAATGGGTAACAAGTGATTTCTTTACACAAGTACTAAGCTTACAAGTTCTAACCACTAATCCTGTAAAATTGGTACCGATTAATAGTTAGGACTCGGTCCAAGGGTATTCTAAAAAAGACATTGTATTTAAAAATATCACTATATATTTTCAATTACATTTATTCACAAATTACATAATTAGAAAAGCAGGTTCGATAAAATAAATGTAGACTAGCTTATTGTTTATAATATGTGTAGTCATGGCCAAAATCATAGTGATTTACGTATCACAAATACGTGATAATAAAAAATGCAGTAGTTATTGATTGTGGATCACAAATGCGTGGTCTTAATCAATACTGAAAAAGGTTATGGACCACAAATGCGTGATCGTAATCAAAAGCGATTATGGGTCACATATGCGTGATCATAATCAAATATGGAAAATATATGGGTCACAATTGTTCGGCCATAAATGAAACGGACAGACAAAAACAAAAACTTCCAATTTAATGACTAGGAATTCTAGTCTTGTTGGATATAGTTCACACTAGATAATCGTCATGAAATCTATGTTAGATGGACTGAACTTAACAAAAATTGCGTATTGACAAGGTCCTCACTAGTCAACTGATGAGTCCAAGTGAGATCGCCGGGACGAAACGCCTAAATTTTTGTGGACTAAAGGCCGTAAAAAGCTATTTTGAATTATTATTATTATTCGTAGAATGAAACTGATAAGTTCATTCTTTTTGTCACTGAATTTTGATATTTCCATATTTTTCTCTACTAACTGAACTATCGACAATTTTAAAATGTCAAAATAGAGTCAAAATCTGAATTAGACCAGTTTTAGACGTAACGCTTTATGAACTTAGGTCCGGTATAAGTACGGTGACCATTTTTTCAGATGCAAAAAAGAGGACAATTTTTAATTAACTTACAACAAGTTTAGAAACAAACGATATTTATTCAAAATATTTATACTTCAGATTACATACATCAATTAGTTTAATTTTTTTAAAGCAAAAAATAAAAATACTTATACATATAACAAAAAAAAAAAAAAAAAAAAAAACAAACTAATAAACACTTAAGTAGATATTTAACTTAAAAGTTTAATTAAAAGGAACTGTTAGTTTTTGTATTTTTGTTCGCAGTGTATTTTTTTAAGATGTCATCCCGACTTCTTAAAAAAGTCTTAAAATCTCCACAGTCATAGTCATAATTGCACAGATGATAGAACTGAATTATTCAAACTAGTGCTGTCTACATTTTGTGTTTAAGTAATTAAGTAGGTACCTACTAAAGAAAAATCATAGAAAAAAGGACATTAAGAGGACAATTGAGGAAAAAGAGGACAAATTACTGTCCTCTTTAAGATAAATTTAAAAAAAGGACACGATACCGAGAAAGAGGACTGTCCTCTAAAAAAGAGGACGGATGGTCACCGTAGGTATAAGTGATGTAAAGAAATGCTCAGGTACTAACTTTTCGTTGGGACCGAGTATCGGAGCGGGTTTAGCTAGACTGGGTAGGGTACTGAGTTGGCTTAGTACTTTTGTGAAGAAACTGGGCGTAAGCATTTTTGGAACAGTTCAGTGAAGCTATTCTCTAATTGAATAATGACAAAGCTGTATCAGTTTTTCCGGAATCCCGAGATCGGACATCGCCAAATAGGGCTTAAGTTGATGAAAAGAAGGTGGTTTTCAACTTTATATTCGTTTTGATCTATTTGGTCGATCTTTCGATTCAAAAGTCACACCATTACTAACTGATTAAAGGTTATTCTATTCATCCATAGCCTTGGGAACTCAACTGTACTTCTCACCTTGCTGATGGAAAGTCGATTAGCCAAAAGACGTTACCGGTTTTCGTTTTGTCATGGCTGTTCTCACCAAGTGCAGATTAACAGCCAGGTTCTACATTTCACTTTCACTCGAAATGAAATTGAAGTCAATCTAATTTCAATTGATTTCAATTCTATTTCGAGTGAAAGTGAAATGTAGAACCTGGCTGTAAGACATAATCTTTGGAAATTGTTTTTGATATACTAAGTCATAGCTTGTCAACCTTAAGTTAATAATTGCTTTCTGGATTCCAACAACACCAACTTCTTGATCAAATCTTAAACTGTGTTTGTATTATTGAGGTAAGAGTAATTAAGCTTACGCCTAAATGAAAACAAAGTTTTAGCTACCAATTCTCTTCATTTAAGCATCGTTTGTTTTTGTTTTTTTTTTTATATCCCCTTTAAATTATATTCTCCACTGAACTGGAATAATGATATGTAGGTACATTCTTCGCAAAAATAACAACAAACAAAAAACAACAAAAACGCTAATCACATCAGCGCAACTCAAACAATTTTCTTATAATTTTTCATCGTAAGCAAACAAGAAGCACTGTTTAACTCAATTCCTGTCAATTCTGACAGCCACCATACTGCCAGTTGCAGAAAACCCAACAAGCATACAATTCAGAAAAAAAACAAATGTTCAATTTAATTTAATAAAAATCATTTTGTTTGAATTTCTCATAAAATGCACAATCCAAGAGCACATTCACCATCATCAGAGAAGAAACTCTATAGGATGCCTGATAAGAAAGGATTCTCCGGGAAAGAAAGAGGACCTCAATTTCATTTGTTTGCTTCTTTGGAAAAGCACAAGGATATACAATACATAGCTATAATAGCTCGCACAAGAACCCGATGCTGCATCATTTGTTTATCCCGTCGCGCAGCTTTAGCAACCGCACACAAAAAAAGTTCAACGGCTCAACTCAACTCCCATTTTCATCACTCATCCACATCTACAACGGGAAATTGAAAATATGCAAAAGTGAAAAAAAAAAATTTTGCAGCTGAAGGAGTACAAAAAATAAAACAACAAAAACTAGAAAATAAGGACGTTTGAGATGTATCAGGAGTGGGAGATGCTGGAGATATCCCGTGTATCAACTGGCTCAACTATATGTGCTCGCTTGAAAGTTCCTTAGGGATGCATGATGCCATCAAGTCGCTGCATAGAGAGAGGTAAAGGGATAAAGCGGCACAGACCATGCAATAAAATGCGGATAGGGAATGGATGTTTAAATCACTTTCATGGGAATTGAGTGTAGAATTCTGATGGGAACTCAAACTCAATCCAATCGAATATCATCAGAGAACTGCTAGGTATACTATATTCTTCTTAAGTGCTACTCGCTCTCACACAGCATCAGAATTGAAGCTGAAGGCGTGCATCCCATCAACCCAGGGGCTTGCTATTGTATTATTGCACAAAAACTGGATCATCATAGTTTTGTTTTGGCTTTATATATATGTACGTATATCGTATATATAGGGGAATCTCTTTTTGTCTCTCTGATGTATAGATATTCAGACAGATATCTTCATCCCGGATGGAGAGAAAATTAAATAAAATATGAAAATAGTACACGAATGCTCAGAATGGCTGCGATCGGGGTCAATGGGATTCTTTTATCGGAATCTGCTACCAACTATACCTACCTACATTTTTGCCAATCGAAATGGATGAACAAAAAAAAATATTAAATGAGGTGTTGAAATGAATAGAGAGGAACAAATGGAAATCTATTGGGAATTCAATTGGATTGTCTTTCTCATAAAAGATTTATAACAACAACAATGGCTGGGAATATTGGAGATTTAGTTTTAGAGGTCAATCTGTGGCAAAGACCGGACTGATATATATTTCAATATCCAATATTGATATAGAGAGGTACTTTAAAGGAACGTATGCAGGATTTTTAGAAATGCATCGGATTCGAGATTTTAATAAAACATTGAATTACCATGACAAAGAACTGGTAAGTTTTCAATACCAATACCAATTCAATATGCAAATAGATACCTTTATTAAAGAAAAGGTATACTTCTAACTTAAGCAAGTGTAAGACTTTTTTTGAAATAGTAAATTTAATTGGAATTTTCATAAGAAAGAATATAATTTCTATACTAAATTTTATTATTTATCTTGGAACCTTTAAAAATAAAATGCACGACTGGGTCGCACGAACTTGCTCTTATGTACGATCAAACTGTGGTCTTAAATTATAAATAATTTTAAAAAACTTTTCATCTGATGATAAAAGAAATTTATTAATTATTGAAGCCTATATTTTAAGCCACCTGCCGAAAATATAGCCTTAGTTTAAGGAAGTATTATTTGAGAACATAAATATGAACAATATAGCACCGTGCTGTCTTGCACTTCGCACATATGCATGGAATTTACAGTTTAGACTGAAGCAATGTTAAAAAATCAATAAAATTATAAATGAATTGATTAAAAGAATATCTGAAATTGATTTGAAAATCGTTGGAGCAGTTTTTTAAAAAAATATTTTTTTTATATATATGTATGTAGTTACATATATAAAATTTTGAATAAAATAAAAAAAATGAGTACGCAAATTTATATAACTTATTAATGCGGAGTTAAAAAATTAATTTAAAAAAAAATCATCTAGGTACCCATTTTCGAAATATCGAATTTTCAAAACATAATTTTGAATTTTTTTTTTTTGATTTAAAATTTAATTTTTGTAAAATTTCGATAAGCAATATTATTCAAACTTATTAGGAGCTTTGGTGTAAGAAATTTCATTAAAATTAGTTCAACAGATAATGAGATAGTCGAAACCCCAAAAAATGGTTCTATGAGAGGCACCATTTTTAAAAGATAGATCTTTTTTTCCCAATAATATGGTAAATCGTTCTGTTGTTAGTTCACACAAAAATTTTAATCAAAATCGTAGGAGCCGTTTTTGAGAAAAACGAGATTTTCAATACCGGTTTTTTAACATTTTTTTGGGAGGTAACGTTATTTTTGGTTATAATAAAAAATGTTATTTAAAATCTGCTAGATAATGTCAAAAAACTGCTGGGTGCTCAATTTAATAAAAATCGACTAAGTTTTTTTCGAATCATCAAGTTCTCAAAAAAAATTTTGAAACTTTTTTTAAAAATCCAGAAAACAAAATTTTGGACAATTTTGGTACACAATGTATTCCCTATAAATCAGTTGAACCGTTCTTGAAAAAAATCGAAAATAAAAAAAATGGTTCTATGGCAGTTACCATTTATAACAAAATTTTTTTATAAAACAAATTACTGAATTTTTAGAAAAAAAAAAAGTTGTAGACAAGGTTTTGAGAAAAATAAAATTTTTTTTTTTTGCAAAATAAAAATGTTAAGTACCGTTATTTTTTGGTCGTCAAAAATGAAAAAAAACGTGTGGGCGGAATGCCCAAAAACCGCTAGGTACCAAGGTTAAAGAAAATCGACCCACCCAGCCGAAAGGACAGACAGACAAAATTTCGAAACCAACTTTTTTCAGCTTTGCTATCATCGTTATGTCAATTTTGATCAAACTCTCGAGTTCGATTTTTTTCACGAATTCCATCTTTAATCGATTCGATAGTGGAGCATTGGCATAGACCTTATCTTTCACGTGGTCCCAAAAAAAAAACTCTAAAGGTGTTAAATAACAAGTTCTGGGTGGCCAGTTGTGATCACCTCTATGAGAAATAACACGGTCAGGAAACTATTCTTGCAAAATTGCAATTGTTTCATTGCTTCTGGCACGTAGCGCAATTTTTGTAGTGAATTTTAACATTTTTAATGCGTTGTTAAAGCGTGTATCATTCCATTTTTAGTAATGGCTTAGTTTTTACTTGTCAAATGTCAAAAGATGACAGCTTCAAAAGTGCCAGCTGCCCAAATAGCGGGCTATCTTACATCTTACAGCTTAGAGTTTAGTTTTTATGTCTATTGTCTATTTCAATTCTTGTCCATGACGACGAGACACCCGCCGCTTCCGGATTGATGTTTCTGGACTATCCACAACACTATCACGCACTGCTTCGTTTCGTTATTGAAATTTGAACGGCTAGTTTTTGGATGACCAGTGGATTTAGCATCATCAATTGATCCGGTTTTCCTGAATTTGTTTTAATCTTCACAGTGTTAATGAAGTAAAAGTTTCCGACTATACTTATTTATTCACGCTTATAAAAGAATGCAATCTTTTGTGAATGCAATCGTTATTATCGTTATTGAATGCAACATTCATTGATTTCATTTTAAGACTTCAAATTATGCAATCACCATTCACTTGAATCAAAAAGATTGCAATAATTTATTTTCACATTCATTTTACAGCAATCAATTGAATGCAATTTTTTTTTGGGAATTGATGCAGTCTTTAGCATTTTTATGAAGGGCTTATGGAGAGAAATTTCATATACAAAGAATGAAAAAAAATGCAAACGAATGCAAACGAATGCAAAAGAATTCAGAGAATGCAAAAGAATGGTCATAGAATGCATGACTTCCCAAAAGACTGATTTTAATAAAATGAATGAGAACAAAATTATTCCAGTCTGTTTGATTGAAGTACGAAGTTCTCTTGAAGTCATTGAATGCAATCTTTTAATTGAATTCAATAAATGACTATTAAAGGCTGCATTTACAAAAGACTACATTCTTTTACAACCCTAATCAGTACATAAATTAAACTTTGTATAAAGAATATTTAAGTCCATCAAATATTTGAAAAAAAAAATCAATTTGACACTCCGGGCGGGTCTTATTTATTAATCGAAACTAAAACTTATGTCCTAATCTACCGAACCGGAGAGGAAAACTCTAATTTCTTATATTTGGAGACCGTAAATATTTCTTTGGCCAAAGATTCAACCTTGTATATAAACAAGAGTCTGTCTTTTTTTTTAGTATCAAAATGAAACCTCTCATTGGAAAACCGTTTACTATGCCTTAACTACATAAGACATGTGCATCGATATACCCCATGAATGCTTCAACTCTTTGCAAATAATTAAAATTCCTTAAATGTATGCTAAGGTTGGTATAACGTACATTTCCCTTTTTCTTCTTTATTAAGTCTCGACCTGTACACCAACTTGCCCAACACACTATGCTATGAACTTGTGATCTCGTTACCGCTAATCTCCATTCATCAATAAATAACTTTGCTTTTACCCCCGCGGTGGATCATAGTAAAAGTGTTTGCTTAAAGAACCATATAATCCCGTTATAAAAAAAATATAGCCTTAAACGTTCCAAACACCTTTTTCTCTCGCCGCATCATTCCTTCCTTATTTACAATAATTTTTCTCTCGAATATCTTCATCATTTTCTAATAATACCAGCTATCAAATACACACACACACAATTTACCGCCCGCGCCTCAGGGGCAATAAATCAACTTCGCGCTTGCGCCCAAATGATTGTGCCTCGATTTGAGGCCAAACAATGAAGACCGCAAATTGCTTGTCGATCGTTTGCCCACAAATCATTCCCAGAGCCAAAAAGTATAAGATGCCAGTGTATTCTTGTTGCTGTTCTTCGTTCTTCGATGAAAGCTGATGGGACATGCAGGCTTAGCCAAATAACTTGAATTAAGGAAAGAACCCCAAAGCCCGCGACGGTGGTGATGTTGATCAACATCATCATTCGGTAACTGAAATTTCTATATATAGGTAACAAAGGAGTGTGGTGTGGTTGTCCTCCTCCGTCCGTGTTGACCAAAACGATGTTTTCTCTCGCCAAAATATTGTTCCAATTTGTAACCTGTTTTGTGATGTAGGACGGTCGGTCCTCGTTTACCTTATGCCCTGGACACAGGAAATCTTGAAACTTTTTTTTGTTTTTTTTTTTTTCATAAAAGCCTTGCGTGTTTAGCATTGGAATGGCTAAGCGAAATGAACGGATTACAGTTTTGGTCAATTGGTGAGACTGCACATAGGAAGGAAGAGTTCACGCGCATTCTATACGCATTATAACAAAGACGATCTCTGCGAGGGAAAGAAAAAGGGACATGTTTAACTCGACATGGGATAGCAGAGATCATTGACCATCATCATAGCTGGAATTTTCTGTTGGATGGTTTTTGTTTTGTTTATGTTTTTGTGATATTTTAGTTTTTATATTGCGGGATTTCTTGTTAACTTCACTTTTAATAGGTTCTTCAGCAAAAAAAACAAAAATTGTAAAAAATGAAAAACATGCCGAGCCAGCAGATGGTTCGGGCTTGCAAAAGTACCATAAATGTTGAGATCGTCTTTCCGAGAAGGAACAATAAATTCTTCAAATTATTCAAAAAAATAATTATGATATCTATCTACAAAGTGGCGCTCGAATCGTACTACAAAAACAGAACCTACAATACCTTTTTTTTGTCTAAGTAATGGGCTTGTTTTTTTTTTATTTTCTAGGTTACTATTTAGATTTATTAAAATGAATACTTGGGATAACAAAATGAGGATTTGGATAGTGCAGTGGTACTTTGCAATCCATCATTTCCGTTCAAACGGAATTTAGACGGGAGTTCGGCGGCACTCCCCTGTGTAGATGGGCTATTATGAGGCTGGTTAACATGTTTGGCGAATCTGGAAGCATCGCACGAAGACCGTACCATGGAGATTCCTATGTTTGGCATCAGGACACAATCGCGGCTGTAGCTTCGGCAATACAGGCAAATCGAAGCGTTTCGACTCCAAATTTATCAGCGCAAATGGGAGTTAGCAGACGGTCATCCTAACGGATAATTCTTGATGACTTCAACTTGTTTCCGCCCAAAATCCAAATTACGAGCAAGTTAAACCCCATCGAATTGGCCGGTTTGCCTGATATTTTGCCAAAGAATGATTGAAATGGCTGGAGAAGACAACAATTTGATAAATTGCTTTTTTATGTTCATTTTGATCCAAACGGCAATGTACAGAACCAAAATTGAGTGACTCTAATCCAGAAATGATCCATGAGACGAAACTGCATTTATCAAGGTGCAATGTCGGGCCATATTACTTTGAAGAAAACGATATAACAGTAACTGTATGGTTAGGTTGGATAAGGTTAGCTTTGCTTAGGTTAGGTAGAAGTGACTGTCGGCGGAGAAACCGACACACTTAGACCAATTGTTGGCCCATTGTGATGCCACATGGATCTAGAAAGGCTTTTACTTACTCAATAAACCATTTTGAGCTCCTTATGAAGCGTGCAAGATTACTTATAGAAGTATTTGCAAGATCATTCGTATCGGTGTAGTAGAAGTCTCGCAAATGGAGTCTTACGTGTTTTTGACAGAGCAGGGCAGGTAAAAAGAAGGTGAGGAATTGTTTCCTCCTCTTCCTTCATTCATCCAGCCTAATAGCCTGGCGTGCCTGCCTATTAGACATCAGTATCCGCTTATGGCACCTATTATATTACGGAGCTAATGTGTTATCTGCTTAAAGATATCAAATGCTTAGAGCGCTTCAGATCAACAGTAATTGTGGCTGGGGACCGTTATTTAAAGTTTTTTTTCACCCAGAGCTGCGCCGACGCACGTATCCCTTTCATCAGGATTTGGTTCCGGCAAGATGGGCCAGACCGGTTATGGCGGAATTCCAACAAAAGTTCCGCAACAAATTAATATCCAGGAACCCTAATTTTTGCTGGTCCCCAAGGTTACCTGACCTGAATTCACCAAATTTTCATCGCCATCTGTCCGTTAGAGTGTGCAGGAGAATCCAAGGCAGTCGATTTCGCGCCGCTCACAAGAACCCGGCTTTTAGCAGACCACAACTTGGAGAGTTTTGCTTCGTAACTTAGGCCTGCCTCCGTACAAAATTCAACTGACCCAGGATCTGAAGATTAACGACTATAAGGACGTGTGTTCGCTTTGGAGTAATTGGAAACTGACCCCAATTTTCATCGAAAAATCATTTTCAGCGATGAGGACCATTTCTGGATGAATGGTTATGTACGTCAACAAACAAAATGAGATCCAAGAACGTCCAATGCATCCCGACAAAGTCACTGTTTGGTGTGGATTTTGGGCCGACCGGCGGCGGTGGCGGCGTCATCGGTCCATATTTCTATGAGAACGACTTTGGCCAGGCTATCACTTCCAGCGGGAAGTGCTACCAACTTATTTTGGTCTGAATCAGATGATATGGACACCAACGACATGTGGTTTAACTGGTCAGCGCTAACGTGCCACAGCTCACGCCACATTGGAAATTCTGCACTAGCGATTCGAGGGCATGGTCATCTCACGTGGAGGTGATATGAACTGGCCACAGAGATCTTGCGAGTTTTTGTTTTTTAACTTTTTCTTTTCTGAAGGTTTTCTGAAGTCACAGATCTATACAAATAAGCCACAAATCACACTGGCCTTCAAAGCCAATAAAACCCATGCCCACCGGTCAAATTCAGCCTGATTTATGCGCCAGAGTCAAGAAAATTGGAGATATGGACATTTCGGATGAGCTCCATGCAGAGAAGCCACGGCGGATATTTGAACGATGTTATATTCGACACATAATGCCATCGATAGGCCGTTCAAACGAATAAAAAATGTCAATGATATCTCACACATACTTTGTTTTATTTTAATAGGAAACGCTTAATGAAAGACCCTATATAGCTAAATTAAGCAATAATAATTTCCCTAAAAGCGGTACCACCCTTTTGATAAAGTTTTTTGAATAAATTAATTCACATGTCAGGTTAAATCGTATTTTATTGTTAAATTCACACTTTAAAGCACTCCCAAGACTCTCATCAAGAAGCAGTTATAATTTCTTCCTCCCAAACACCACTTTCCCAAGCCTTTCAAAATCATGTGGGTATACATATATACATTTTTGGCCACCTACCAAAACCATAAAATAGCTGCTAATATCATTCAACAAAATAATCGCTTATGAACCATAAATCCTTGGCAGATTATTATCTATTTTAATTAAAGTTTCATTATGGCAACTGGGAACTTTGCCAATAATAAATATTAAATCCAAGTCCAAATATCCGATTCTTGTCATCGTCAATTAGATCCCATCCCATTCTACGCCACGAGTCACATTCATGTCACCATTGCTGTCGTCGTCGTCGTCATCGCATGGAGTATAAAAACCATCTCTCTGACCACCCTCCGACCATCACTTCCGCTTTTTAGAATTACATTACATTCCCAAAGGTAATTTGCATATATTTGTTCATGTCATAGAGCTCATTCCTGCATTGAAATATGATTAGACAGAGGAAGAGACTCTGCTCGTTTGAGATTCTGGCAAATTCAAATCGGGCGCAACTTATACATCAGTATCACCAACCGGAGATGAGATTCCCTGATGAAGACGTTAAGCGATTCAATGCTGATGCACCTGCTTCGCATGTAAGTTTGTTTAAATTTCCCTTAGCATGATACGGTTATTTATCGTCAAAAGGAACTTATATAGAATTGCACCTTTATTATATCCATGCAAGATGCAATATGCATCAAGAACTCTGAAATCAAGACCCTCGAGTTTTCTATAAGCCCGATTTCCCTCCACGACTAAAAAGAAAATTTATAGCTTCATTCTGATGTCATCATTGGATGGTGGCGGTGGCAGCGGAGGCGAGGTGCGGCATATAGGGAAGATCAGCTTGTAGACATAGCATACATGTAGCTTCTAGAAAATCTGCATCAGGCAGTTCCACGTCCACCATTGATGTTCTCACTAGAATTCGCAATGATGATAAAGCAGACACCATGTTTAAAGGCGAAGCACTCTGATGATGATGATGACGGCGACTAGGGTTTGAAATTTAATTAATTAAACTATCAACATTGTTGCATGGCCAATTTGAATTAATGAACGTTTTTCACGTACCTGCATGCATAGACGAGTAACTATAATGTATCAACACAGACTTATTCTATACTCAAGGCAGATGCATTTCTTTTTTGTTTTTAACTTCATCATCAACACGGCGCGGCGGCGCTGGTCTTGTATATATTTAGTTCCAGAGGAAGGTGTCATTAGATGTCGTTTAGAAACGGATAGTTTTAATGTTTTGCGATGTTGTATACACCTACCAGCCCGCAGTGCATGTTTGTTTAAATGATCAAGGAAGTGGGAAGATGTTTCCCAGACATTGTATGAAGACTTTATTTTTTTTTTTTTTTAATAAAGTCTACTACGTTTCCCAGACATTGTATGTATTGCATGGACGGTTAGACCGTTCTATAGAGAAAAGAGCTTGTGGACTTGGCTTGGACTGCAGCTATATGTCCTAATATATGGCATGCGTGCGTACGTGCGTATATTTTCTGGCGGAAAATGCTTGTTTAAAATTTTAGATTATTTTTTAATATCTGGGTGACCGAGCTAAGTTCGTCTACTTTTTCCTTTTATTAACTTTTATTAAATCCACTATAGCAAATTAAAAAAATTGATTTTTAGTCTTGTTTACTGTCATGGCAAATGCAGATTTCACTGGGTGTCATTCCATGGTACATCCGTCAAACTATTGACATAGGCGCCTGCTTTGCAATGAATATGTACATTGTACATGCCCTATGCGGAGCAACGTAATGTGGGGTACGAAGGACCTAAGTTGGGAGTTATAAAATCTATTGAACCCGAGAAGCATGCCACCTAAAATAACTTCTGTTGTCCTGGGACTCTTCACTATGTAATCGTAACAGATATGTATATATTCAGATGCATCTCAACATATGGGGAGGCATCTAAACATAAGTGGATGCATCTCCAAATGTATCCGCAAATAATGTCAAGGTATCTCCATATTTATTTCCACATGTATCTCCACATAATGTGGTGTATCTTCACATAATTTGGAGGTATATCCACATGAGTCTACATATAAGTAAACATATCTCAACATGTGTGAAAGTATCAACCGACTTGGAATATAAACTACGCTCAAAATTGTATCCATACTGTGGAAGTGGAAGTGGAAGTGGAAGTGGGCAAATTTCAATAAAATCATTTTCTAAATTGTTGTCCTCGTTCATCAGAACAAACCCTGTTAATTTCAATCAAATCGTTGGAATTGTTTCCAGAAACCAAGAAATAAGAAAAGTGGTGATGAAAGTCGGGAGATTTCCCCAAAAATATTTTTTAAAATAACACCCCCCGTTAATTTCATCCAAATCGTTAGAGCCATTTCCGAAAACAATAAAAGTAGGATTGGCAGTGGGCGGATTTTCACAAAACTATTTTAGAATTTTTTCTCGTTCATCATAATACCCCGTGCCAATTTCATCCAAATCATTAGAGCCATTTTAGAGTTTCTAGTTTATTAATAAAGTGAGCGTGGCAGTGGGTGGATTCAATTCAGACTAATTTCATAAAAAAAAAAATTTCCTCGTTGATTTGAACAAATTCTATAAATTTCATTTAAAACGTTAGAAATGTTTCCGAAAAACTAGGAAACAACAAAAGTGGGCGTGGAAGTGGGGGGATTTTACTAAACCATTTTTTCTTAATTTTTACCTCATTCATCAAAACAAGTTTTGAAAATTTCACTTAAATAATTTGAGTCTTTTTTCCGAGAAATAGAGATGTTTCCGACCGATTCCGAGAAACTTAAAAATAAGAAAATTGGGCGTGGCAGTGGAAGGATTTTACTGAATATAATTCTTAAAATGTTTTCTAATTTACATAAATAAACTTTGAAATTTTCATTGCTTCTGAATGGGGTTTCCAGCGTTCTTAGTTTTAGTAGGACGGAGAAACCCCTCAAACTGCTCGGGAAATGCGATGAAGATTTTAAAACACTAATTTATTTCATTATGCCACTATTATAGCCTAAAAGTTCAAAACGATTCTTGAATGAATAATATTTGGGCTTATTAAATATTTCCACAATTATTACAAACAATTAACATCTTCTAATTGAGCCCCACTGTATACGTGGTAAGTACGCACCTGTCCCAAGATGAACTGCTTATTTATTAATAAGTCTTGTTGATCCTATATAACACCTCTACTTCTATGTACAACAATTTTTTTTCGTCATCTCCTTTTGCCTCTGAACTTTCTGAAAAGTTAATTTCTCATAAAACTATTTCCAAACCATATTTTTCCACTGATTATCACATTAATAATTTTATAATTCCTGACCTGCCACAATCAACGGTGCTTTACTTCTTAAACTTGTTGCATTTCACAATTCTCTATACAATTATTGTTACGAAAGATTATAATGCTCCGAGACGTGGGTAGGTAGTTGCAACTTATAAGAAGCCATTATCCACCTTCTTCCTTCGTTATGTATAAAATGTGCAACGAGAAGTCTCTTCGTATATTTGGTTCTGTGATGCCATGCCAACTAACATTTTCATTAAATTCTGGAAAAAAACGAAGAAGAAAACGTTTCTCTAAATTATGTGCTCTTCCTGTTTCTTTGACAAAGAGAGGGAGAAGCAGACATGAAGGGTGTTCCGGGCAGAACACACTATTCTAGCCACCCACTAGTGTTTTTTTTTTTTTTATTTTTTTTTTTTGCAATGTGCCCGCCCTGATTCTCTTGTTACCTTTATTCGCGCAATAATTTTCGCCTAAGAAGCTGGGAAATGTTCACTCCATCAGACTCTTGCGGTGTCAGGAACTCAGGTCTCGGGGCACAGATGGGGAAGCTTGGGTGTTAGTAGCTTTTTACAAGCGTTCTTAAGCGGATTTACATTTTTATTACCATGGAAATGTTTCATCACAGTCAACGCAGCTCCAATAGAGTTACATCTTCTTATACTTACGTTTGAGCATCTATACAGTTGTTGTTAGTGCAGGTATATACATAGCTATAGATTGTAGACCAAGGGCAATGGTGGAGCTATATAGTGTAACAGTTGGGATAAGGAATAACCGTAACCGCTACCTTGTGGTGGAAGAGAAGGTGGTAGTATGGCACAATTGATGCTGGTGGAATAATTTTAATGCCCGTGTAGTTTTAATGAAGTTATGATCTCGCTTAGGTAAGTCACCAGGTGTGGGTGGGAGAACCTATATAAGGTGGCTATGGAAGATAAGTCAAAATGAATATAGCTTTATATACGGGATTCAAGTCAAGTGGGTGGACGATGGAGGGCATAATATTGAATCGGTGGACAATGTCTGTTACTGTTAGACTGATATACTTTTAAGATTTCCAAGGTTCTTATATTGACTTTATGCGAGAGGCGGATGTAAGGTGTTAGACCTCATAATTTGTTCACTTGATTTATAAGTTTAAAAAGGGTAAATTTGTTATAGGGATATTTAATGGTAATTTTTTGGATTGAATATTTTTTTTTTAATTTCAACTCAGAGAGGTTTACCTTAAAAGTAAGGTTAGGAATTAGTGGGTATTTGTAATCATTTCTGAGGTCTTATCTAAAATATGAAACGCCATTTTGACAATCAAGGCAAGACTTAATTGCTTCGATTTTCGGTAATCTTCAAAATTGTGTCATTTGAGTTTGAGTTGATTTGAGAAATTTAGCGCTGTAGATATCAACGACATTCAACCACATTTATGCGCGGAACAGTCGTAAAAAATGTCAAAAGTACTGGCACATGTTTTGGAGGTTATTTAGCCAATATTTTATTCCATACCGTTGTTTTTTATTGTATAAATCGATAAAAAAATTACTTAAAACCCCCTGTTTTTACTTTACTGGCAAGTTATGCATTCGTAAAAATTACATTAAGATGGTAGCGAAGTCGAAAAAAGTGGGTCTCGTAATTCTGTCTGTCTATCTGTGTATCTGTCTCTCTGTTCGGCTGGAGCCTAAACGGTTGGGTCGATTTTCTTTAAACTTGGTGCCTATCGCTTTTTAGGTATTCCCCCCAGACATTTTTTTTTTATTTTTTTTAAGACCAAAAATAACGGTACCTGCCATACAAATTTTTTTAGCAAAATATTAAAATCTTATTTTTCTCAAAAATGAGTCCACAAGTTTTTTTTATAAAAAAAATTTAGTAATTTTTTTTACAAAAATGCTAGGTACCAATTTATCAAAAAAAAATCGGAAAAATGGTTATAAATGGTACCTCCCATAGAACCATTTATTTATTGTTATTTTTTTTATAGAGAATGTTTACAATAATTTTTAAAATATTGTGTACCAAAATTTAAAAAAATTATTTCTGGATTTTTAAAATTTTCAAAATTTCTTTTTGAGAACTTAATAGTTCAAAAACGACTTGGTGGATTTTTTTAAACTTAGCACCCAGACATTATCTAGCAGATGTTAAACACAATTTTTTCTTATAACCAAAAATAACGGTACCTACCTCCCACACAAATTATTAAAAGCCGGTATTGAAAATCTCATTTTTCTCAAAAACGGCTCCTACAATTTTGATTAAAATTTTTGTGTTAATCAGAAAGATCTACCATATTATTGGGAACAAAAATTTTGCTATCTTTTAAAAATGGTACCTCTCATAAAACCAATTTTTTTTTAAGTTTTCGACTATCTCATTATCTGTTGAACCAATTTTAATGAATTTTTTTTACAAAAAAGCTATAGATAAGTTTAATAATATTGCATATCAAAATTTTCAAAAACTCAAATTTCGGATTTTTAAAAAAAGTTTAAAATAATTTTTTGAAAATTCGATATTTCGAAAACAAAATTTTCAAAATTAATTTTTAAACTCCACATAAATAAGTACTAAAAATTGGCTTACGAATCTTTGTTCTAAAATATATTCAAAATTGTATATAGATATACAAAATAATTTTTTTTTTTTAAAACCGCTCCAACGATTTTTAAAATTTTTTTCTCATAAATTGAGTTTTGTGTAAGGAATCACTTGGTGTACATTGCGTTGGTTTCAAATCATTTTCAGATATTTTTTTAATTAATTTATTTTAAATTTTATTGATTTTTTAACATTGTGCGAAGTGCAAGACAGCACGGTGCTATATTGTTCTTATTTATGTACTCACATAATACTTCCTTAAACTAGGCTATATTTTTGGCAGGTGGCATACAATATAGGCTCCAACAATTTATAAATTTCTTTTACCAGATAAAATGTTCTTAAAATTATTTAGACTTTAAAACCACAGTGTGAGCGCATATAAGAACAAGTTCGTGCGACCCAGTCGTGGGTTTTATTTTATTCGCATAGAAAAAAATCTCTTAAATCAAAAAAATACATTTTTGAGACAATAAATGTCATTTAGGCCGTGTGTCGAAACACAATTTGTTAGAGTTCTTCATTATTCTCAATTTTTGTACAAGAAACTATTTTTGTCCTCTTTTAAGCAAGTAAAAATCATAATTGATATAGTATTGGTATAGTGTACTTAATATATATTGATAAAATTCTTTGTAATCCAACATTTTAAAATTTTTTTGCAATTCCCATAAGACTTCAAATTTAACTTTAATTTTCATAGAAAATAAAAAAACATTTCACCCTGGTCAAAAACCTCACTGACTTCCTTATGAACTCATCACAGAGAAGTTCTTTGTTTAACCATTTAACGTTTATTAATTAAAAAGAATAAAATACTTTTTTTCATTTCTATACCTATCTATATGAAAAATGAAGTGTGGTAGTCTCCATATGGGGAATTACACTCTATGCCACCATCGCCTCCGCCGGCGCACCGTCCGCGCTGGCAGCCATCTATCGCAGCAGTCGCCACTAATTTTTCTATACTACAGTGCTTCCAACAGAAATAGTATAAGAAAAAATACAAATAGTTAATCCGAACTACAAAGAAAATATAAAACCAGTTTTATTGCAAATCCAACTCCAAATCCAAAGGCATTGTCACTGACTCAGCCCTGCATGGTGCACATAAACTGGGAAGAGCTCACCTTCAGTCTTGTTAACCCAGGTGATGGTATGTGGATTTTTCTGTGTGTCGTCGTCTCGTCGTTGTTGGTCGTCCAGATGGAATTCACGGCATGATTGTGGTGAGATTCTTTTTTAGTTTTACTTTTAATACCCAGAAATGAGTGTTTTTTTTTCTTTAACTCTGATTTTCTTCATAGTCCAAAGTAACTCATAATGAATTTTCCAGCCAGACAGTATTAAAGGACTAATGATTTTGAAGACTTAAAGGAAGTTCTTTTAAGACCTTTACCTGGAACACTTATACAATTTTGTAAATATTGTGTTTAATTTCCAGTTTAATTTCGACTTAATAATAAAATGTCATGCCGGAGATCTGCGATTAAATCGCACTTTAAAATCGAAGAGCTCAAAATAATCAAATTTAGCAACAATAAAATATTATGATTATGAACGCCATAAATCTCCTATAAAATTTCGGGAAAATATATGTCCATTTTTATCTTAACTCATTACCATATTTATCCTCAGTTAAAATTATTGAAAAAAAAAATTATGTTGGGCGCCAGTTAATTATTTGAATTGTTTCGCAAGTTTTCTTAGAGCTTTCGTTCAAAAAAAAAAAACTGTCAATTAAAACTTGATAAGAACCACAGGTTGTAAGTAACTAAAGCCTGGCTCCTTACAAGGTGTCATTCCTAGAAATCAATTTATTTAATAGTAAACTTTTCCGTACACGTAGATATACTTTAAATCCGATAATTTATATGCCATGTCTTCCTATTTAGATCGTAAACATTGAGAACATAACAGTTTTAGAAGTCATGATTTTTTTATTATGTACATATACCTACCTCATAATGATTAATATCGATTTAATGGATTTCTATCACCAATTCAATTTGGTTAAAATGACTACGAACCTGACCGGAAGCCAAATTTAAAATGCTAACCAAATTAGAAAAAAAAAATTATACAAACAAATAAAATTAAAAAATAATGTGAATACAAATAAAATGGAATTGTTGGGCGCCATTTAAAAAAATATTTTTTTTTTCAATAATACATTCAATCAAAAAATACAAATAAAATACAAATTCAAAATAGTTGAAATATTAAAAGATACTGAAATGAACATAAAATTTAATTACTTTATTCCACCACACAACACAACACAACACTGGCAATAAAAACCATAATAAAAAATGTTTGGGGAAGGAAATGACATGAAATGAAACGAACCACTAGTTGATACTTTTTCAAAAGGCTCTCTCTCTCTCTCTTCCCTAAGTACTAAGTTTTGTTTATGTGTTGGTTATGGGTTTCTCTGAGAAATCCTAACAATTATAAATCTAAGGGGAAAGTGTCCGGTTTTATTTCCCTCTGCCTGGTTGCACTCTCTATTTATGGCTGTCTCTCTATATGATAACTCGCTGGCCCAAAAGAATGCAACAGATTCAAGTGCTTCCAACCCAAGTGGTGCATTGCACAATATTACACATATGGGAAGTATTGGAACATGCGGACACGTTCTACAAGTATCTTTTGAATTTTCAATGATACTTATTTTTGTATGGGGAAATCGCTTTTTCCAATCTGAACTGAACTGAACCAACAAAAGCCTAAGCTGTTGTGGAGTATCTGTGAACATTTGGAGTTTCGGACTTGACGACTTAGCTATGGGTATATGGTATGGAGTGTAGCTGTGGCTGTGCTCCGACATGTTCCATCGTTCCATTATTTTTGTCTAATGTTATGTTATGTTGGTTTCGTACTTTTATGGGACCCGTTCCGTTTTATGTTGCTCATATTATATTGTACACAGTCGTTTCTGTCCATGAGTATTGGGGTATTGGTTGTAGGTACTAGTGAAGTGGTGGTGGATTTTGTATCTATGATACTCTACTGCTACCTCATGGTTTTCTGTTGGATGCATTCCATCGATGAACCAAGTAAAGACGATGGAATGGAGCCGCTCTCGCTGAGATTTTATTTCGATTTTTTTTTTTTCTGTTCGGTTGTTGTTTTTTTTTTATCGTCAGAGTCGTTGTGCATTAGATTTATGTTGGTTCTTTAACTGCGAGGCCAGTTTATAACGACGAGCGGTTGGAATTGAACGCGTACGTGATGTTGGACGAAGTAGTTTTGTTTTTACAAGTTTTACAAATATTTTTTTTGACGGCCTTAAATTGAAAGAAAGAAAAATAACGTTGGCAAGAACTGTTTTTCGAGTGTTTGAAGTTTTGAACTTGTGTTTTAATAAAATAATTTTACAACGTGAAATTGTAATTAAAATTGAAGAAAAAAATAACAAAGAAGTTTAATAAATTCTTTATAAGGTATTGCAGTGGAACTTTCGTATTTTATTATTTTTTTTTTGTTTCCAAGAAACCAGTCTCTTCCTGGTTTTTGGGGTCGAATGGGGATACACACCACTCATACCATAGTGAAATGGGACTTTATCCGGTGAAAGTGGAATAATTTAAAACAAAAAAAATAAGATTGTTTATGTGAATTGCAAATGCAACTAAAATGTGGAATGGAAATAAGCTCTGAGTCTAAAAAAAGGCAAGATACATTCTTTTCTCTTATGTAAATGAAACACGGTTTTTATGTCATAAACATAATAAATACAAAAAACAATAAACACTAAATATAAAAATGCACTCCTTGTAAATGTGTAAATATGTATGAATGAGAATGGTGTATTTTTGTGTGCATAGGTAGGAACAAATTATTCTAAAATTAAGATTTATGTTGGAGAGTCAGGTATAGATAGTCTCCCACACCACCGGTGTAAGGGGAACTAACTTTATGTTTGTAAAGTTTAAAAATAGAATAGAGGTCACAACTTAGTTACCTTACCAGTAAAGAATTCTTTCTTTCTTATTCAATTATACACTCCCTATGTTTTGTGCAGGTTTTAGGATTTGATTTGAAAACTTAGTTTTGCGTGAAATTTCGTATACTTTTAAGTAGCAGAAATAAATGTTCTTTACGTCAACACTTGTTGTAATCATATAATTAAAAAAATACCATTGTCTTAACCGGTTTTTTTTTAGGGTTAAACTAGGTACCAGTATTTTATTCATTCTTATTGAGTAGTTTTTTTTGTTATCATTTATAGGCTGTATATATAAAATATAAATTGATTTTTGAGTTAACAAATCTTCGTTTTAAATTCTTGTAAAAAATAAATAAAAAATATAAATATTTTCTACTGAACATTGGGCGCCAGTTAATAATTTTTAAGTTATTCATAATAATAATGGTCTAAGTCCATCTTTTGTTTTTGTGAAGATTTATTTTTTTTATTATTAACTTCCCATCGGAAGTTATTGTAATTGGTCCGATTTGTCGAATTGAAAATTTTGACATTTCTCGACTCTTCGAGGTCCTAGGAACCGAAGAAATTGTAAAAAATGTTTCGTCTCAAATATTTCGAGAACAAAAAATGCAATCAACTTCAGGTTAATTTATTCTATACACATGACGTAATAAAGAGTTGAAAAGAATTTAAAAAAAATAAGCGGGCAGTTTTTTTTGTTTTAAAATCAAAAAACATGCTAACATTTTTTTAAAAACGTGTTTCGGTTCGAATATTTTGAGAACAAACACAGCTATCGACTCCGGAATAATTTAATTTTACACATTATTTAAGTATATATGTATTTTACGTTTTATTTAAGTATATGACTACAAATGATAACTAATTTCATATTTATAAATTTAATACAAAATATTTTTCTATATAGGTACTTATATTTCTTTAAATTAATTTCTAACATCAGATTCAATTAAAATAAACTTTTAACTTTCTACACTCGAGCAATGAAAAAGATTATGTAGTCTATTTGTAAGAGATTTGATTCACTGAATGAAATATCTAAAAAATATCTAAATATCTAAATATCTAAAAATATTTTAATTATGAATTGGTGGGTTTGTATAAAAATTAAATTGATAATTTTTTTTTTAAGCAAAAACATATGCCAAAAATACAACTTAAATAGTTGTAAAATATAATACGCCCCAACTTTGGTTTTCACTTGATCGCACATTGAACATTTAATAAGGTCTTTTAAGATTTTGAATTAGGAATTTTCTTATAACAAAATAACATTGGGTGTCCAGTTGCCAGTTGTGATGGTCGCACCCAGCCTCTTTTTTTTTTGTGTAGGTATTTAAATTTGATATTATTAATTATTGTATCCCTTACAGCAGTTAAAAAAAATTAATGTTGGGCGCCAGTTAATTTAAAATCGGCCATTTGTTAGTCCAGTAAAAACAATTTAACTACAAATTTAATTGACCTCAACTTATCAGTTAGATACCTACAATCACAGCGTTCTAAGATGCAATTTATGGTTGAAGCTTACCGAATCTTGAGGTCACTTTAACTTTTAGTTAAATTATATTCAACTTGTTTACTAAAAAAAACTTGACTTAAACCTGATTTTATTATAACTGTAAAAAATAATAAAATTTGTAAATTTGTTTTCACTTTCTTACCTTGGGTTGCAGTGAATTATTATCAAAACTGATGTAAAATTTTGTTAAAGAAAAGTAAAAGTTTTTCTTGCATTATCTGGATATTAATATCCGAAATTCAGTTAAAAAATACAAAATTACAAATATTTCTTGAATAACGTTGGGCGCTAGTAATTGAATCAATTATTGGCAAATTTGGTATAACCTATTTTATAAAAACAGTCATTAGATAATTTAATGCTAACTGGAATTTCCCGTCAAAAGAAATAAATTAATTATAATTTCAATAAAACTGTTAATATATTAATCCTTATTAATAGTGGGACATAATATTCTGTTTCATTAATATTATCATTTACATGCACATAATTTGTATTATTTTTCGTAAGATCCTTATTTCTAATTTAAAAAATATGTTGGGCGCCAGTTAACGTAAACAATTATTCGCAAAACATTTTATAATATTTTACAAAACTCCGTAATATTTGTTTCTGTATTTAAATTGTATCTAATCCTTACGCGGCGTAATAATGTACATATATGTGAAAATAGAACTGTCTTGCCAAAGCCCGAAAATCTGGGAGTCTAATCGCAGCCTTTGACATCTAAAAACAGAATTGTTTGTTTTTTTTTTTCGTCAAGGGCATTACCTTATAAAAGGAATTGACAAATAATTCTTTCTTTTGAAAAGTGGCTCCTATTTCGCCGTTCAAATTTCTCAGAAAATTGTAGGTCCTCTCCATTCTTGCAAATAACATGAAAACAGTAATTAGTGCTGAAAGTCACTAAGCATTTGTTCTTCACGGTTGTTGACCCACAAAATCAATTTTTCTAACCTCCTCAACTAAATATACAAAAAAAATACGTTGGGCGCCAGTTCATACAATACCATCATTCGGAAATTTTA
Organism: Epistrophe eligans; assembly: GCA_951394125.1. Taxonomy (NCBI): domain Eukaryota; kingdom Metazoa; phylum Arthropoda; class Insecta; order Diptera; family Syrphidae; genus Epistrophe; species Epistrophe eligans. The sequence goes on from OX596029.1 coordinate 37,364,058, forward strand.
TATATTTTGTACATAAAGTGTCGTTGGTACAGGTTTAAAATATTTTTCATTTTCTTAGATTTACATACCAAAGTCAGTAGCAAAGACATACAAATAGAAATAATTACTAAAAAATTTCGTTCAGAAGGAGCAAAGGTTTAATATCTAGATTTTGGTGAATGCCATTTACTTCAGCTCTAATTCATTAACTTTAAAAGAATAATTAACCAATTTTCATACCTCATCTTTCATCTTTCTTTTTTATTTTTATATTAACTTTAGTTTAAAAAAAATACAATATTAGCATTGTGCGCCAGTTAATTATTGCAAGCAAAATATAATTGACTATAAAATTCCATAAACAAAACTATCATTCATTTATGTTTTTAATTTTATCCTAAAGTCAGCAATTTTCAATACTTCTTTAATATGTAGACATTTTCTTCTATATGTTGGGCGCCAGTTATGTATTTTAATAAATAATTATATTTCTATGTATGTAGAACCAAGGATTGTTTTGCACATTCTCCAGTAGGTTTTCTTCTAAACAGTATACGTAAAAGTTTATTTTTTTCGAGCACAGTAGTATGTAGAGAAAACGTTCCTTGATAAAAACTATAATACCTACTTAAAATAAGCATTTTTCAAAATTTAAAAAAAAATGCTTTTAAGTTTTATATGTTTATAGAAGTGTACAATTGGTATATTTTATTCGTTTTGGGCTTAAAATAATTTAAGACAATAGTTTAGTTGTGTATATTTGGAAAAAAAATCATATAACTTCTTGATTAACGCTTTAAACTTTAAACACACCCAGGACGTTTATAAAAAGCATTAAAAGGTTCTAAATGTATGTAACTCTACAAAATCTTCTTACTGTGGATTAAGCTGTGTTTACTTTGGTTCAAAACATTTTGTTTTAACAATTGTCACTTTTTAACCTACCTATGTACATTGTACATCAACCCCGTTATTGATTTTTGATACGTTTTCGGTCACGTCACCGGTACAATATATTGAATCGATTAATCTTCCATGAATGCTTCAGGTTAGGTAGATTATGGAAGGTTGGAAACCTAAATTGTATCACACTGTAATAATGATTGAATGATGAAGTCGTTAAGTAAATGTGAATTAGAAGTGTTCCGATTAAATTCAACTAAACAGCATGACTATGAATAATCTCACATTATTGATTGACTTTGACGTAGCTTTAAGACAAAGAAAACACTGTGCTCGTGGCCACTTGTTTGTTGAATATATATTTAGGGGAGCTAGATGGAACATACATAAACAATATCAAAGAAAGTGAAGGAAGTTAAACAAATGACACCGCTAATGAGCTAACAAATTGATAATGGTTTTTTTCTTAAACAAAGTTTATCACAATTGTTATACATCATCAGTAAGGAAGCCCACCAAAACCATATTAAATAATATTTCGCCTATAATAACCGTGATAGGTAACCAAAGTGTAATGCTTGGTTAAAAATCCTACCCCATCTTTTTTTCAACGCCTCGCCGCCGCACAGTGGGCCCAAATGGGCTTACGCGTCTCAAAAATCTGTAATTTTTTTTAAATAATAAGTTTTTATCACTAAAATTTTACCTTAGTTAAGAATTTCGAGATTTTTGCATTAATTAAATGTTCAAAAATTCTGTAAATATCTTGTTCTAATTTTTTTTTGAATTTTTCAACTTATATCTTTAATTTCAAGTTTGGATCCTGTTGAAAAACATATTTTTTTGTTATTTTTCAAAATTTGTTTTTCTCTATCATTTCTTTCACTGCAAATCTTATTTCCCAGGTTACCTATGCAATTAGATATCATACCTGTTAACTGGAAGTTGTTTTCTAAATAGCTGATAAGTTCTGATCTATCGGTCCCATTGCTTATAAAAAAATCACTCAACATTAATTTTGAAATTTTAAATTCGCTCATATCTTAATTTTGTTTGCACTTTTCACAGAATTAAGAACTTGACTTAACAAAACACTTTTTTTTTGTTATTAAACAAAGGTAAAAAAAATATAAAATTTCAAAATTAAAAAAAAATGGGAAATGGAATAATACAATGCAATCCAGATCTACAGAAAAATTAAATAAATGTATGTAGTGTGAAATTTACAATAAAAACCCCAAAAAACACATCATTACATACGATGTGGTAGAAAGGGAAGCAAGGCCCCCCTTTCCATCACCTACGCCACTGGGTTCTTCTTAACAAATATTTATTGAGAAACATGCGGATTATAACGACAATATCAATTGCGGCTGTAAAAACAAAGCTTATAATAAGAAAAAAAAAAAAACAATGTAAAGCTATTTGAATTTTTTTTACCATGCACCTACGCTATGAAAATTGACATTTCTCAAAAAGGGGCAAAAAGGGGCAAGATTTTTTCTCTGCCGCCAAGTACCAATATGCAAAGGAACAAAATGCAATATGAAAGAAAACAGCGCAAGACAGCGCAACTATTTAAAACCTTATTCGAATATAGGAAACAGGTAAACAAAATATGTTGACAAAAATTATAAAATTTAGTAAATAAAACAATTTGTTTAACATTTAATTTTTATTTTTTTAGAAGCCTTACAACATTATCTTTCCAACGATATATAATACTTAGAGGTATAATTCAAGAAGAAGTTAAAAAAAAAACAATTATAATCGCCCTCAATTTCGCAATTTTTTTAAGATTAAGCCTTGCGTGCATTTTAGGTGGCCATATAACAAATCGTGCCAATGTTTTTTATAAAATTTTTGTTGTTTAACAAAATTTGACATATTCTTAAAAATATTTCATAGAAATCCAGGCTGGAAAAGTACTTTCGGAAAAACCATTTATGAGACGAAAAGGCATTTTGGGCCCACTGTGCGCCGCCGCCGCAGCCACAACGTTTTGATTGAGAAAAAGTCACGCTGTGGCTTATTTCCTAAATAGGTTTCTAGCTTAAATTGTTATCTTAAAGAACAAGACTAAATAGAGGAAGGGAAATAAATACAGTTTGAATAAATTATAATTTTTAAGCGATATTTTTTTTAAATTAAAAATTTAATCGTACCAAAAAAAAAAAGAATGTATTCTTAAGCAATACTACAGGTTTATGAAGGTTTTATATATTATTTACAATTTTTAAAATAAATTAAATAATTTTTTTTTAAATTATAATTTTGTTTTAGCATATTAAGTTCATTAACTTCACGAAATGTCTATCTTCCTAAATATTTTCACAAGTATCAGCATTCATTCAAAAATATTTAACTTAAAAATGAGTAAACTGTGATTTTATATTCATTTAATAAAACAAGTTAAAACCAACCTACCTTCCTCAAATTTCAATTTTAAATATTCCTACAAATAAATAATTTAAATCCGATTTGACTATCGATATGTAAAATTATTTTTTTGTTTGTAACCAAAACAACAATTTATTTTTTTTTATCTCTTAAAAGAGGTTTTGTAAAAAATAAAAAAAAAATCGTAGAGATAGTGTGATTAATGCAAAGCCATTAATTTAGCGCATATTTAAATGGAAATAAAATACAATATTAGCTAGAATTATGTTCTTTAAAGAAAGCTAGTGGCAAAAGATGTCAACGATAATAATTTAGTCAACCACACACACAGATTTGTATAAATATTTTCTATTTCATTTGAACTTTATTAAATGGAAAAGTGATATTCTTTATCTTCTTTCATATTACGAGTATAAGTTATAATAAAAAAGAATTTTAGATTTTCAAGAGCTAGATACCTAATTAATTTTTAAACAAAAAAGAACATTTAAAAAAAAAATTGTTAAATGACGCTCGTTAAAGTAAATCTAAACAGGTCATCGTTTTATGTGTTAATGGAAAATAAATGTTTTACCATTTTTTTTTATTTGGCCTAAAGCATGATAGAACCATCTTGGGTATAGAATGAAAAATTGTTTGATCATTTAAACTCTCACGCTATTTCTCAAAACTTAAATATTTTACACTGAAGTTATATTTCACTACATTTGCCTCTATTACTATTGGTTTCGTGTGAAATAAAAATTCGAGGTTGTAAATCAAATCTAACATAATGATGATGGAGAAGTCCAAAAAAGTGATTTTCGTCATACCCTCCGTCAAACAGTTTGAAACTTCTTGTACAAAAAGAAAAAAAAAATATTTTAACAAAAATTGGTATTTATAATTTATAATTAAAAAAAAAAACAGAGTGGACATACAAAATTTTTGGCTTAAAATATCTTACAATTTTAACAGAATTGCAAAGCAAACACAAAGGTAGTATTTTGTTCTCCGGTTTGTAAGATGTCAATTCAATAAAATTTAATATGATGGGAATGAAAGAAACAGGTACCTAAGATATAAGTACAATGCGGTTCAATGGATTAGGTAGATATTATGTAAAATAATAAATAGAATTTTTAAATATGTTCATTGTACAGGGTCATTAATTTTTCCGTTTCGAAAGTAAAGCTAAATAAAACACACACAGCGATACATTTTTGATGAAAATTTTATTTCATTATAAAGTTTGGACTTTGCCATTAAGTATGAAAGACAATATCATTCAAATGGCCGCCTCGGAAAGATTCGCAGCATGCGATTCTTTTGAGGTAATTTTTAACCACTTTTTCGCACATTTCGGGAGGTATCTCCGCCATAACTAAAGTAATGTTGGTTTTAAATGCGTCTAAAGTTCAGCGATTATTCGCATAAACACGGTTTTTTGCGTAGCCCCACAAAAAAAAATCTAACATCAGTACGACATCAGCAACGCTTCCACTCTCTTCAAATTTCTTCACAATTTTATAGATTGCTTGCGTAGTCGGTCGATTATGACCACCATAAACACGTTGTTCGATTGTTAAGCGATCCATTATTATAAATGAAAAACATTTAACTTATATTATAACACTTCAAATGACAGCTGAGTTTGACATGTGTCAAATGCCAACGCTACAAACTTGAAACCACGAAATGAATGACCTACCTACATTTAACTTGGTGCAGTTATTTATATTTTTCGCTACTTTAATTTTTATGAATTTTTAAATTGCATCACCCGATTATGCAATAATTGTAAAGTATCATAATTTTGTAATTTAAGAAGACAGTGCTAATTTTTTTTCTTAAATGTTTCCGTTAGTTCGTAGCATTAAACTTTATTACTACATAATTTTTTAAAACCGAACACATTCTGACAATTAGTTTGCTCTTGTTGAATAAGTCCACATTAGCATTTCATTACAATATTTATTGTGAATGCGGGAGTTATTTTTTAGTAAAGAATAATAATATTCTTTGGTTGCGAACAGTATTTTGTTAAGAAAATAACAAAATGTATTAGTAAATCTAAGAAAAAGATTTTTTTTGTCCAAATTTCCTTCGAATGTACACACTGTTTACATTGAAGTAGAGCCTAAAAGGACGGACGATTTTTTTTTTTCAAATTTGGTATAAAGAACTTTTTTGTAAATACGTAGAGAAGAAACTTCAATTTTTATTTTACCTCATCTATAAACGGATAACTGCCATACAATGATAACTGCCATACAAAGATTTGATTTTTTTGTTGTGATTTTTTGCGGAAACAAGATGTAACGATTTAACGAAATAAATTAGTTATTGGAGAGTCTATATTTTATGCAATCTGCCAAAAACATAGTTTACCTTAAGGTATTAAGTGGTTACACAAAAATCTTGCATAACAGTTAAGACTGTAAAATTAAATAAAACAATTAGAAATAAATTAATTACACAACATCTTACATTGTTTTGACACAAATGCAATGTACACCATCTGATTTTTTACACAACAAATTTTTAAAAAATCGTTGGAACGAAAACTAATTTTTTATATATAAAATTTTGAATATACATATGTATGTATCAGGCACGTAGCCAGAGGGGGGGCTTGAGGGGCTGGAGCCCACCCCCCCTCCCGAAAGTCTATAATAAAAACTAAAACTTTCTAATATACTAATTCAAATCTATAAAAATAAGGTAGGTATAGTTTATTTGAAGTTCTCAACTACTTGAAAACACTTCGTTAAGAAACAAGAGACTATTTAGGTATGTATACAATTTTGTATTGAATTTAGGAGACTTATTTGAAGTTGAATTAAGAGCTTCAAGAACTTCATTGAAACACACAAGGTGTTCCAACCCAGAAACCTCTTCTACCTATGTTGCTTTGATAATGCAATTTCGTTGTCAGCTGTGAAAGCTGAGTACATTCTCTGGCGCGAAAAAATATTGTCGATTGATCCTTCTATCGAAGTTTTAAAATTGCTTGATATATGTGACAAGACTTACTTTAGAGGTGTAAACTTCTTGCTTACGGTTTTGGCCACGCCTCCAGTTACCACAGTTAGTGTTGAAAGAACCTTTTCAACTATGAAAAGGATTAAAACAGTGTCCCAAAGCGTTATGGGGAATGAAAGATTAAGCTCACTTGCTTTGATATCTGTTCATTCAGATATTAATATAGATCCAGATAAGATGATTGATCTCATGTTAAAAAAAAATCAAGACGTCTTCTGCTTTGAAAAAATGTGTGTTTAAAAAAATAATTTAAGTATGTATATGTATGTTCGTTTGAGTACATACAATTTAAAAACTAATAAAAATCAATAAATTTGGAATATATATAGTTTTTTGTTAAAAGACTTCCTCGTAAAATTTGGAAGCAAGCCCCCCCCCCCGAACCAAAATCCTGGCTACGGCACTGGTATGTATGTATGTTTTTTTTTAAGAAAACAAAATTGGTACGCCAAATTTTTATTAGGTTCTTATTAATGCGGTGTTAAAAAATTAGTTTTGACAAAAAAAAAAAAACATTTTAAGGTACCCATTTTCGAAATATGAAATTTAAAAAAAATTATTTTGAATTTTTTTTTCAAAAATCCAAAATTTGGTTTTTTGAACATTTTGATATGCAATATTATTCAAACTTATTAGAAGCTTTTGTGTAAAAAAGAGATAAAGAGATAGTCGAAAAGCCAAAAAAATAGTTCTATGGCAGGTACTATTTAAAACCATTTTTCTGAAAAAAAAAAATTTATAAAATGATACTATTTTTGAAAAAAAAAGTACTGAATTTTTTTAAAAAGTTGTGGGTACCTACGTTTTTGAGAAAAAAAAAAATTTCATAATTTGGTAAAAATATTTGTACGGCAGGTACCGTTATTTTTGGTCCTTAAAAAAAATGAAAAAAATGTGTGGGGGGAATGCTAGATAAGGTTAGGTTAGGTTGAAGTGGCTGTCGGTGGAGAATGCTAGGTACTTAGTTTAAAGAAAATCGACCCACCCGTTTAGGCTACAGCCGAATGGACAGGCAGAATTGCGAGACCCATTTTTTTCGACTTCGCTATCATCGTAATGTCAACTTTGATCAATATCTCGAGTTCGATTTTTTTTTACGAATGCATAATTTACCGTATACTTATGTATGTTGTACCTATGTATGTATGTACATATACATATATCGCAAGTGAAAATGGTTTTACGGTAGGTACAATTTATAACCATACTAAGGTTAGGATAGGTTGAAATGGCTGTAATAAAAGGTAGTATTAATTTAAAAAAAATGTGGACACGATTTTAAAAAAAAATAAGATTTAATTAATTGTTTACAAAAAAAATTGTACGAAATGGTACCGTTATTTGTGGTCTATAAAAATGTAAAAAACGTGTCGGGGAGTGCCCTCCCAAAAACGCTACATATTAAGTCTAAAAGAAACAACCTGCAGACGGACGAACAGAATAATTGTGGGACCCACTTTTTTCAACTTCACTATCATCGTAATGTCAAATTTGATAAAAATCTCGATTTAGATTTTTTTTTACGAATCCATTTTATTTTATTTTAATGAGGTTTATTTTTTTTATACCTAAGGCTTTCGATTTTCCTTTTTCAAAGATAAAAATGTCAAAACCTATTAATATGGCTTTAAATATATTTTTTTTAATTAATCAAACCTTAATTTAGAATCGTAACTAGTTCAAACTTTATACAGCCTTAATTGTCTAAAAATACCTTTACTCAAAAAATTAAAAATAACTTGGCATTTAAAGAATGGCGAATGTATCTAGATATAATGTTAGCAAAGAACCATCATACATAATATATAACTAACGTCTAGAAAAAAAAAAAACACCACATTCCAAATATGAAACTTTTCGTGCCCCAAAAGCAATGCTCATGTTCCTCGACAGAAAAAAAATGCCTACTCATTAAAACAATCTATAGCCCATGTAAAATATTTACGTCATGTCCAATGTTCATGGATGGTTATAACCTATACAAGATAATGTTTCTATTTTTATATGTGTAGGATGTCAAATTGTATAGTAGTATAAGCAACGGATTGTTCAAGTTCTTCGCGTGGGTTGACATATTGTGCTTTTGGTTTCTTTTTATAGGTATAGCCAAAAGCGTCATATGTCAACGGTCACGACTTAAGCCAATGGACGCTGTTGCCGTTGCTATATAAGACTAAAAAAAAAAAAGAGCTAAAAAAAACAGCAAATTCTTATATCAATTTCCTTTTGTTTAAATATATTTTCAGGAATACAATTAAACCAAAAAACAATAAGATCACCAAAAGTGCTTCATAAAGATACTTTTTGTATCAGAAACATAAAAAAAAAATAAAATAAAGAACCTTCCTATTTCCCGGTATCAGCAAATAAAACAAACAAAATTAATATGAGAGAAAAACCTCTTATTATTAAATCACCTTAAATAACAGTACCCATGTGTAGTGTATCTATGTAGGTATACCTTGAACTGCCAAACACACATGTAGCACACCTTAAAGTGAATATTTAGTTTTATTTTCCTTTTTTTTTTTTGTTCCTGACTGGGCATACTCGTTTGTGCATGAAAATCCCCATTGTGCCGGTAGGGGGCGCCCGCATATTTAAACAAACAAAAAAGTGGGCGAAAATACTCCAAACATCACGACCTAAAGAATACAAAAAAAAAATTAAATAAAATAAAATAACCTCCTCGCTAAAGAGAGCGTTCAAGTAAAAATATCTTAAAGATACTTTTTATATTCGTAGATATCATTACCACGGCGGCAGCGGAGTGGAAGCAGAGTCACGGTACCAAGACCGACCGACCGGAGTAGTGAAAATGGGATACACTGGAGCTGGACGCATCGTTTCCAATTCTACGAATCATCAACGGATCGACTTTTTGTAGTGTAGACTTAGAGTGAGTGTACGTACCCCGTATATAATTTTTTTTTTTTTTAAACGTGTGTGTGTTTGTGGAGTGGAGTTCAAAACTCTCAATTGCACTTCGTCGCGCGATTGCATATTTGCAGCAACAGCAAATGCAACACAGCACACTCATCGTTCAGATGTGCAACAACTATTGGCGGTGGTAAAGTTGCAAAAACAAGTTTTGCGCGAAATACTCGTTTAATTCTTCTGTCCGTCGTCGTCGTCGTCGTCGGTCTTCGTTGTGTATTATCTGCGTCCATATATATGAATGTGTTCTTTTTTTCATTTTTCTTCTTAAATCTTGGTGAATTAGTTGCAAATGTTTAAAAATATATCTATCTCTTAAAAAGTGCAACAAAATTCCTATACCTACCACAATCAGTGCTTCAGTGAGCTATATAGATACTTTATCTACTAAAAAAAGTACCTATCTCAACTGCTAACAAAGAAGAAAACGGATTTAATAAACCTCAAAATAAATTTACAAAAGGATTAAACAGCAAAGGATTACATTACCAACAACAAAAATAACAACAACAACAATATCAACTGCAGCAACTTCAACTACTATGTACCACCATTGCTTGAGACCATGAAAGGAAGGAACAAAAATCTCGGCCTCGTAATGCAGAATCATTCTTATAAGGGCCGACAAACGTTGTGAACATCGTCGTCGTCGTTCTGAACGTTTCCTCTCGCTCTCTTTCTTCCTCAATATAAGGGTATGTGTTTGTTAAAGTATCTACAGAAACCACTTATTATAGTTTTTATTTTTTTTTATTATTATATTTTGCTCTTATGTAGGTATGTATACATATGTATATGTCTTGTAGGTACTCTTACCCTATAATACCTCCCTATACTCTACTAATGGACTTAAGATGTTTGTGAAGTTTCTTACCCTACCATCAGAGAGACTCTGAACTGAATGCGGCAATTTATAGTCAGCCCTTCTTTTATCCTTCTCTCCTCACACTTTATACACATCTTTCATTTCTTATAAAATTTTCTTTCCCTTTTTACGAATTGCAATCATCCTTTGGGAGTTTCAATGAAAAAAAAAATCAAAAAAAAAAAAAAAGGATTAAAACAAAAGATTACAACGGTGCGGCGGCAACGGCGACGACGGCAGCGGCCACAGCGCAAAGCCGATGGCGATGGTATGGTGTACCACAAGAGTAAGGAGAAGTACCTATACTTTTTTTTTTTTAACTAAGAGTATCTTTGCGCAAACAAGTTACTCGTTCATTAATGCAATTTTAACTCCAATTTACCCCCCGCGATTTATTTCTTTACTCTCAGTTAGTTATAGTTTGGTGGAAGGGAATATCAACTTGATGGGGAAAAAAGGTGCGGAAGAATTATTATTATTGCTTTTCCATGTGTTTGTGAATAAATTTTGCAAAACAGGTGACCACACATAAGATACATTACATAGACAGACATATCTACACCTTTAACCTTTTTAATTGATTATACATATGATTCGAGAAGGAATGAATAAAGTTTTTAATGAAAAGTCTGCGGGGAACTTTAGTATTTCGTTGAAAAAAAGGATATTTTATCATTTGGCAAGTAATGCACCATACCCACTGATGGTTATTATACAATTTATAACAATCATTCATTTAAAACCGATTAGTTTATTGAATTAGAGAAGAAGGTGATCTTTCAGAGTCAAGACCTGATTGTGCCGAAGGGTTTTAACCCTGCAGGTGTGCATCCACAGGACTACTGCACCTATTTCCAGGGACATAACTGTCATTAGAGCTATCATGGTGCCCTCAACGTAGATCTCTTTATAAAGATATCTCTTGATATGAAAAATATGTATTTCTGGTAAAAGTGTTTAGCATATTGGTGGATGGAAAAAGGAATTTAGGCATAATCGGAGAAAAAAGAAGCTGTTAGTTAGTGTTTCGAAAAACAGAAGTTTAAGCTTATTATTGAAGTTAAATACCATAGTTCTCGTGAAGATATTAAGGTTCTTGTATATTAGATTTTTGCGGTAAGCTTTGGCAAGTGTTGGCTTTTTACTTGCAAGTTATGCATTCGTAAAATCGACCTCGAGATCTGAATCAAAGTTGACATTACAATGATTGCGAAGTCGAAAGAAGTGGGTCTCGCAATTGTGTCTGTCTGTCTGTTCGGCTGGATCCTAAACGGTTGGGTCTATTTTCTTTAAATTTGGTACCTAGCGTTTTTTAGGCATTCCCTAACATTTTTTTTATTTTTTTTAAGACCAAAAATAACGGTAGGTACCGGCTGTACAATTTTTTTTAACAAAAAATAAAAATCTTATTTTTTTTTCAAAAACGTGCTCACAATTAAAAAAAAAAAAATTGTAATTTTGTATACAAAAATGGTACCATTTTATAAAATAAAATCAGTAAAATGGTTTTAAATGGTACCTGCCATAGAACCATTTTTTATTTTCGATTTTCTCAAAAACGGTTGAACGGATTTTGATCAATTTTTTTTATAAGGAATGTTTACAATAATTTTAAAAATATTGTATACCAAAATTACAATTACAAATTACAATTTTTTCTTATAACCAAAAATAATGGTACCTCACTACCTCCCATACAAAATTTTAAAGATCGGTGTTGAAAATCTCATTTTTCTCAAAAAATGGTACCTACGATTTTAATTAAAATTTTTTGTCTGAACTAACATCAGAACGATCTACCATATTATTGGGAAAAAAATGTATCTATCGTTTAAAAATGGCACCTCTCATAGAACCATTTTTTGGGTTTTCTTCTATCTCATTATCTGTTGAACCAATTTTAATGAATTTTTTTACGCAAAAGCTATCAATAAGTTTGAATAATATTGCATATCAAAATTTTCAAAAAATCAAGTTTTGGATTTTTAAAAAAAATTTCAAAATAATTTTTTGAAAATTCGATATTTTTTTATTGATGATTTGTTTAAATTAATTTTTTAACTCCGCATTAATAAGTAATACAAATTTGCGTAACAATTTTGTTTCTTTATATATAAAAAATTATTAAAAAAAAAAAAAAAAAACACTCCAACGATTTTTAAAAATTTGTTCTCATAAATTGAGATTTGTGTAAGAAATCACTTGGTGAATATTGCGTTGTTGTCAAATTAAATTCAGATATTTTTTTATTCAATTTATTTCTAATTTTATCGATCGATTTTTTAAAATTTTGTCAGTCTTAAATGTAAATTCTATGCATATGTGCTGCTCTCCGCCAAAGTTCATCTTTTTGACGGAATTGTTTTAAAAAATTGCATTTTTGATATGCGGTTAAACTTTCAAAAGTTCTAATTAAATAGCGTTAATCAACAGAAATCGGAATGATTTGAGATTTCCAGTAGGATTTAAGTTCTCTATAAAAGTTTTGATTATCATGAACAATAAATGATTTACTAGTTGCAATAATCCTTGATTTAAGATGATCAGCCATGTGAACAAACTGGCCTTAAGTGCGAAATAGTTATCTGGAGTCTAGTCTTTTTCTAGCTTATCTCTTGTCTAAGACCCTAAAATAGCAACAAAAATTTATTAACTGCACGGATATATAATAGCCTAGGATTCTATTTCAGAACTCTTACTGATATGCATCTATCAGGTTTTGCAGAACTATCAGACGAACAATGCTGAAGTTCTCTTAATCAGGCTTATTTTCAAACGAATACATTATTTTATGGATGATGCAGTGCAAACAGCATACCTACTTCATACAACTACGAAAATATTGCATGTTCCTTATTAACAGCTCAAAAACTATGTCCTCACTTGCAGCTGATATGGTTTATAAGACATCTAATGGTTGGTTATGGGTGTCTTAAATTCAACCAATTGTATAGGGTTTAAAAAAATGTATCGGGTTTTTCAATAAGAGCGCTGCAAAAGTTTTTTTTAAATAAAACAAAAACGGTTTTGGATATCAATGAAATTCTTTATTTCTGTGAAAGTACGTTCGATGCCATTATGTATAGAACTCTATTTCTTTTGCATGGCCACCACGGGCACGCTTGCAGAAGTCCAGACGCTGAACCCAATTTTCGACGGTTTTCAAGCATAAATCGGCCGATACTGCTGCAATTTCACGTTCGATATTCGTACGAAGTTCATCAATCGTCGCTGGCTTGTTGGCATAGACCATAGACTTGACGTAGCCCCACAGGAAATAGTCTAATGGTGTCAAATCGCACGACCGAGGCGGCCAAGCGACTGGACCATTTCGTGAGATAACACGTTCTCCAAACTTAGTTTCCAATAAATTGATTGTGACATTCGCTGTGTGGCTTGTGGCGTCGTCATGTTAGAACCACATGTCCTCCAAGTGCATATCATCCAATTGGAACCAAAAATATTCGGTTATCATTGAACGGTAGCGATCCCCATTCACAGTAACGTGCCGGTCTTGATCATCACGGAAGAAGTACGGCCCAATGACGCCGCCGGCCCATAAACCACACCAAACCGTAATTTTTTCGGGATGCAATGATGACTCATGGAGTACGTGTGGATTGCTGCCTGACCAATACCGCATATTTTGTTTATTGACGAAGCCATTCAGCCAGAAATGAGCCTCATCGCTGAAGATGATTTTTCGATGAAAATCCGCTCTTAACGTTGAGGGCACTGACTCCGAATTTCGGTAGTAAATTTTAATAATTTCGAATCGTTGTTGGCTCGTATATCTTTCCATCATAAAATGGCAAATCTTACTGAAGAGAAATGTCAAAAGAGCGGCAAGAAATATGGCGTCGTTTGCTGTCCCTGTTGCTCTACTTTTGTAGCGTCCCTATTGAAAAACCCTTTATATCTGCTATTTTTAATTTTTCCCTTATAATATAGACTTTCGGAATCTTCCCTTCCGCATATTATCCTGACCAACAAAGGTAAGCTGATGTGGTTATTGGTTTATGAAATGTAATAAAATTACACAAATTCCTCAAATCCATTTAATTTTTGCTAATTGACCTATTTTCAAAACGTTCCTCGATCCTCAAAATCAATTCTTGCCACATACCTTTATGTACACTTTCATTAAACTATTTCCAAACAAAACCTTGTCTAACACTTAACTTTATTATAAAAACAATTTTGTAAACTTTCAACCACAAAACAAATAAACACTTACCTAGTTAACAAAACTTATTTGGTTTTCTATATTGTATTATACTAACTTTGCCCCAGGGCTACCAGCAGCTTCCTACCTAACCTAACTGACGCTATAAGGTTTGAAAATTCTTCAAAGATATTATCTACCTACACACTTTAGGTATATTTCCCATCGACTATAATATAGAATCAAAATTTAAACAAAAGTTTAACAACAGACAAGAAAAAAAGAAAAAAAAAAAAAAAACCTCAAGAGGAGAACTAAAACAATCTCATCCTCAGCCAATAAATGTTAAACAGGTGTAACAAAATTGGAGGAGACCCTAAGAGTATATACGCAACGCATTCATCCCCTTTTGTTGGCCGGAGATGAATCAAATTTAAATTTTTTTTCTGCTAAAAATTAGATAAAAGGTAAACTTGTTTGTTTAGCTCACCCTCCACCTGTTGTCAATTTCGAGCAAAAATAAAAACCACAACGACAACGACAACAAGGGAAACAAAAATTATCCGTAAAATATTCAAAAACAAAAACCACCAATGATGGTCAATTTTCATAAATAAATACACGCGCTTTTTATCTAACAAAAAAAAAAATTGGTTTCCAATTTCAAATGCAAAAGATACGTTTGTATCTTTTTTTTTGTGTTATAGTGTTATGTTTTGTGTATATTGAATATTATTCAAATTGGTCCTCGCACTCCGTCAATGGCAAACGAATAACAAGTATTTAGCCCTCGAGGGAAGTTAAATAGCCAAGCTTTTATAATAATATATAGGGTTTCATTTATATCGGTTATTTAAATTGATGGCCCATTAAATTCAATCAGAAAACTGATAAAGTATATTTTTTTTTGTCGTCGTCGTCGGTCGTCGGTCGTTTTGTTTTCAGTTTGTTTAATCAATTTATTTATTTGTATATTTATTTATTTTTTTAATTTACTTTTTTTTTAACGTTTTCTGTTCCTCTTTATGATTTTAAAGATCTTTATAAATTGATAAGAATATAAAAAAAAAACTCGTACTCGTTCTCAAGGACAATTTGATTCTTTTTCTGGAAAAAAGGCTCTTTAGCATGTCCGAAGTTTGAATCTCAATCCGAATCCGAAGAATTTCATATATATTCATCTTCAACTATTTCAATCTTGCTGACAGGTAAACAAGGTATTTTAAGAGCAATCCGAAGTTGAAAGACATGATGTGTAGATGATGATGATGATGATAATGATGTGAACTCACGTCCCAAAGTGATGATTAAAATGTCGGCATCGAAGATATAAAATAAAACGAAACGAGATCAAAATCTTCTGTGAACCGAGAAACAATCCAGATAGACAGACTTGTAAGCACATGAACAGATAAACAACAGGTATACACACGGAGCCAGTGGAAATCTTTGAGAATTCTTATTTTCTTAAAATCGCTTCTGAATTTTTAACCAAATGAATTGGTATAAATTTAGTGGTCACTTTTTTTTTTTGTTGTCTTTTTTTGATATTTATTTATTTGGTGTTTTTATACATACATAAATGAATATACATATAAATTGTTCGATTTGTATGTTGATATATGAGATGATGTGAATAATAATGCCCTTTTTGAAGGCAAAGCAAACACAAAGAAAAAGGTAGTATTTTGTTCTCCGGTTTGTAAGATGTCAATTCAATAAAATTTAATATGATGGGAATGAAAGAAACAGGTACCTAAGATATAAGTACACTGCGGTTCAATGGAATAGGTAGATATTATGTAAAATAATAAATAGAATTTTTAAATATGTACATTGTACATCGGGTCATTAATTTGTCGGTTTCGAAAGTAAAGCTAAATAAAACACACACAGCGATACATTTTTGATGAAAATTTTATTTCATTATAAAGTTTGGACTTTGCCATTAAGTGTTAAAAACAATATCATTCAAATGGTCGCCTCAGGAAGATTCGCAGCATGCGATTCTTTTGAGGTAATTTTTAACCACTTTTTTTGCACATTTCGGAAGGTATCTCCGCCATAACTAAAGTAATGTTGGTTTTTAATGCGTCTAAAGTTCAGCGATTATTCGCATAAACACGGTCTTTTGCGTAGCTAAACATAAAAAAAATCTAACGGTGTCAAATCGCATCATCTTGCTGGCCAATTGACGTCGCCAAAACGTGAAATTACGGGACGAGGAAACTTCTCGCGCAATAAAGCCATAATTGGTCGTGTTGTGTGGCTTGTTGCCCCATTTTGTTGGAACCACATATCGTCCAAGTCATGATTTTCAATTGCGGTCGGCCAAAAAAAACGGTTAATTGCCGCGAACGTCGAAAAATCGATAAAATCGAATCATCAGCAACGCTTGCACTTGCAGCAGCAATATTTTTGACTGAGCGTGCATTATGTTGATGCACAGGCCTTACGACACCAGTAACGCTTCCACTCTCTTCAAATTTTTTCACAATTTTACCGTTTGCTTGTGCGTAGACGGTCGATTATGACGACCATAATCATCGCGTAATGCGCGAAAATATTGGCTGCCTTTGAATCACCTCTTTTGTAGCAAGTTTTAATAATTTTAACGCGTTGTTCGATTGCTAAGCGATCCATTATCGTAAATGGCAAACATTCAACTAACATTACGACATTTCAAATGACAGCTGAGTTTGACAGGTGTTAAATGCCAGCGGTACCAACTTGAAACAAAGAAATAAATGACCCTTTATATACGTTGACGAAACGCAAGGATGGATTCCATGGGTTGGCCCCTTAAGTTTGTTTTGAAAAATCGTCCTGAAAGTGGATAAATAGATTGAGATTTATTTTTTTTTAGTTCAAAGATTTCTCCAAAGGTGATGAATAATTAAAAAAATCTATAAAGAGTGAAATAAATTTTTTACTAAAATTGGGAAAATAAATCAGAAGATCAGTTACCTTACTTTCACTATTTCACTATGACTCTTTTATCTTTTAAATTTTGAAAAGGCACAAATAGTCATCGTGTAAGCAGTTTGCTGCTTCTGTTTTGTTTCAAACACTTTTGGCCTAAAATGGCAGATAAAAGTAGTTCTGGTCTAGAACGTGAGCAGACCTAATGGAGTCGGTGAATTGAGTTCCCAAAAGAGGAAGTAGGCTTGCTTATTTTTTTTTTTAGCAATTTATAACTTGAATTTTTCCAGTCTGTAAAATTTGGTGGTAGCTTACTCAAGCGATTGTTGTTTCACTCATAACCGTCAATATTCTGGTAAAAAAATTATACATATAAAGTTGATATATTAGCATCGTCACAAATTTATGCATATCTCAATCTAAAAAATATTTAAACAATTAGCACATTAATTGAAAACCTTTTCTGTAGATAGTATTTTTGTGAGTTTCTAAATGATCAATAAATTTTCCTTCTTAAAGTTCTAAAGCAATAAAATGACGAATATTCTAGCCCTTAAAAAAAATAGTCCCAAAAACTCAATTTTATCTCCAAATATTCTTAGGTATCTTGTTACCACATCCGGAATATACCTAAAATAAAAGTCCATAAAAAGTTATTTGCCGCATCGGTATTCTTGCTCCCCATATTATAATAGGTACCGTACATATATCCATTTCAGACCTCCACTGACCATAAGCATTTTGTCAATTAGAGCGAAGACACGGAGACCAAACAAGACCCACCGCTGTTGTTGGCTGCCCTTTTCTCATGAATTCTAACACACACAAAATTAAAACAAATATCGGTGCGGCGCGCACCTAAGACTCAAGTGGCATGTAAACATTGCTTAGTCTTTCAGGGCTCTTTTTATAATTTTTAAATTTCGAAACGTTAACACACACAGTGGGCCAGTTTATATAAGAAAGAATTTGGAATTTTGTTTTCGAAAAGTTTATTTAGTGATTTATCTGAACAAAACCAAACGTCATTCTTTCTATTTTTTGTCATCGCAGTCATGACAGTTCTTTTTCTAAAAAAAAAAGAACAAGAACTGAAAAAAAATAATTTGCTTTCGTATTTCATTTCTTGTGTTTGAAATGAATTCGGCAATAATGGCAATAAGTTGGATCGAATGTAGTATAAACTGGATGTATATTTTTCGACCACTTAATTGAGCAATTACAAGAGTAGTTTTGGTGAAGAGGAAAATTATACTGAGACCAAATCAACTGTCAAACTTACAGCGTCACTTGAAATAGTGCTGCCAATTTAAATACCAAACTGAGGGCAAATCAGCAACCAGTCTTCAAATGTTCTAGGTCACTATAGAAACAGAACTCTCAACTTAAAAAACACACCTCTATAAAAATTACCTTTATAAATAACGGGTGATTTTTTAAGAGGTTTAGAACTTTAAAAAAAAAAAAACACAAAAAATTCGAAAAAATGAATGAAATATTTATTTGAATCGATAGTTTGAACCTTGCAATTTAATGTTTAAAGATAATTTCATGCAAATGTTGACCGCGGCTGCGTCTCAGGTAGCCCCCGCTGAGTCCAATTTTGGCATACTCTTTCACACATATCGGCCGGTATCTCACGAATGAATGCATGGATGTTGGCATCCAGTGCGTCAATCGAAGCGGGCTTGTCCCTATAGACATTAGCCTTGACATACCCCCACAAAAAATAATCTAATGGTGTCAAGTCGCACGATCTAGGCGGCCAATTGACCGGCCCGAAACGTGAAATTAACTGTTCACCAAACTCGCCTCGCAATTGCGCCATTGTTTCGCGTGCTGTGTGGCATGTGGCACCGTCTTGTTGAAACCACATATCATGCAAGTCAAGAACTTCCATTTCGGGCAAAAAAAAGTTTGTTATCATCGCTCGGTAGCGTTCACCATTGACAGTAACGCTGCGATTCGCATCATCTTTGAAGAAATATGGCCCAATAATGCCGCCGGCCCATAAACCGCACCAAACAGTGGCTTTTTCGGGATGCATTGGTAGCTGTTGCAATGCTTCTGGCTGATCTTCACTCCAAATGCGGCAATTTTGCTTATTTACGTACCCATTCAACCAAAAATGAGCCTCATCGCTGAACACAATTTTTCGATAAAAAAGCGGATGAACATTTCGAACCGAGCACGAATTTTGATAGTAAAATTCAATAATTTGCAAGCGTTGTTCATTTGTAAGACGATCCATGGTTAAATTGCAAACCAAACTGAAGCTGTTTGACAGTGACACAAGGTACTAAACACACGTCAGCTGTCAAAACCAGTGTTGCCAAAACCAAACCAGCTTAAAAATCACCCGTTATAAGAAAAAATGATACCTATAAATAAAATTTTGTATCAATGAAATGGGCGTGACAATAAGGGTCTTCTTGCTAAACATGATTGGTCTTATTTATAAACTTTGTCTAACTTTAGAAAATGTGTATTGTTGTCTTATAGCTGCCTAACTTAGACACAAGAGTATAGATTGTCCTAACCGTGAATAGTGTGATATTTATTTTTATTAAATAAATCATATTTCCACCAATTTGAAAATAGTTAGGCAATGTCTAAGCAGACAAAAATCTAAAAAATACAACTGGATGTTTTCTTTTATTTAAAATTTTCACACTATCCTTCGTCATGCCCCACTGTAATTTAACAATAGTTGACACTAAACACAAATGGTCGTTGATGGTCTGTTTGTTTTGTTGTTTGAATTGAATGACATAAGATCGTTTGACATTTCACATGTCATTATGTTTGTTTAGTAGATTTATTAGTATTGTGATCAGTGATCATGTTATGCGTTGACTGTTGGTTGATCTATACAGATTAATTGATACTCTTTTTTTGCTGTTGTTGTAATTGTTCGTTCGTATTCTCATGACACACAACAATTTCGGAAAGTTTCATTAGATCTTTTTGTTATGGTTCGTTCAATGATTGAGAGAATATTTTTATGACAGCTACACTTAGTACATGTAGGCATTTATAATCAATATCGATAAATAGAGATATATAATTCGAAATGAATAAATAAATTTATTATGATTGATAAAATATATGTAAGGTAGGTATTACTTTAAAAAAATGAAAAACTGATCAATATTTTTTTGTATAATAAAAAAAAAAGCCTCGATTGGGATTTTGGTTAGCTATAAGAAGGCTTATAACTTTTGGGTCCTAATGGTCATTTAAGACTATGGTTTTTAAATGAAGAAAAAAAGTAAGGCATAAATTTAAAAATAAGAAATACATATTGCAAAAAGTCAAATCATACAAGATGATTATCTAACCTGAGGCAGGTTTACAAACTGTACAAACAAAAATTAAAAAAAAGCTTATAAGTGGTACCATTTTTTTTTTATTTTCGATTTTTAGTTTTTTTTTAAATTGATTTCGATCATTTTTTATGAAGATTATTTTAAAAAGTTTCAAAAGTTTTGGATACTAAAATTTTCAATAAGATGATTTTTAAGAAATGTTTCAAAATATTTGTTTGAAAACAAACATAAAAAAATTGAAAACGAATTTGTTAATTATTAAAATTGGTTCATTATTTTCTTTAGCAATTTAGCACGAAAATCTAGTTAAGGTTTTCCCACCTACTCAATCAAGAAATTTTAGAAATTTGAGATTTTTAATATTTAAAACTAAAAAGGAGTTCTTATTCCTATTCAAACAAAACTGGCAGAATTTAATCTGGTCACTCAAGTCTTGGTGAATGCAAAATTTGATATTTCTAAAGCAGTTTATAGAACCCGTGTTTTTATTTAAAAAGTAATAACCAGCTCAGGAAATTTTTACACGCAAATAATAATATACTCATTTCCAAACTGACCTCCTCAGTTTATCACTTGTTGGATGTGGAATTACATCGTCAACAATGTTTAATGGGGAATCATTAATCGCGTGAAATTTACCAACTCAATGCTGACTTCTTCGGTTTCTAAAGAGATACTAATCTCCCGCTGGCTCTATCTATGGCCGTTCTTGAAAACGTCATATCTACGTCAATTTGATCGTCAAATGATCACCATTTTTTTGACGTTGGTATATTGCTATTTTCAAATATGCACTTCCACAAAATCTGTTTGATCGACTTGTGTCAATTGACATTTACGAACACGCTCTTTGGCTTTTCAATAGGCATGTCCAAGAAAATAAGATCTCGGAGATCTCAGCTAGCTCAATTAAATGAACAGGATTAGAAGCAAATTTGTTTAGCATTGCTTTAAAAATGCTGAAGGAAAAAAAAAAACTTGGATTCACTTGCTCACTTTCGCTTTTTGGTATAGAGGAAAATTTCTTTGATCTCATTTTTCTGAACGCGTCCAATATTTTTCTTGTCAACATAATTGTTTCATTGCAGAATTGTGCCATAAATGAATTTATCGAAAATAATATAACTTTAAAATCTCCGTTATCGAAAATAATACTTTTGCATAAACATTTCAGGTTTTAGGTTTTCGAACCGTTGATTTTTGAAATTTAGATTAAAGAACATATTTCAATTACCATAAGTCTAGCAACGTGTTAAAGCTTCAAAACCACGATTCCGTGTTAATTTTATTTATCTTTGCTTATTAATTTAAGTTTTTTTAAGATATTTCATCGAAATTAATGTTTCTCTCTTGCGAAACAAGTAAAAACTATATGGATACTCATTTTTTACTCAAACCTCACGAAAATAAAAACACCATAATCATAAACGGTTCTTTGAAATTTGAATAAACACCTTATTTATTAGAGAGACAACCTAGCTGCATACCAAGCCTCACATAACTGTATTTCCACTCGCTATAAAGTCTAGCATATTTTCCTCGACATGTTCTTTCGTCACTTTGTGCTAGCTAATCCATAACCCGTTCTATAAACAAGTTCCATTTGACAAAAAATAATTATCCGCGTAATTGGCAAATCTCAACCTCCTCCATCTCTACCCAATTATCTACCACATAACAGTTCTGCATTAGAAGATATAGGTACAATGTACAGGTATAAGTTGCAGAAACCACTCTTCGATGTCAACTTCTGGGTTGCATCATTAGGTATATCATTAGACACTTGCACCATTTAACTTCGTCAAACTCCTTAATTAACTCAATGACTAACTTATTATTAGGTACCACCACCATCACACGACAAGGTGCCAACTCTGGTGTCCGTCATCTTCCATGTGAGACTATAAGGCATATTCCCATGATGATTATCGTACCGGAATGCGGATGAACTTCAATCCGACATCCGTTCCATTGATAATTGAATGCGTCTTCTATGTGCATATACCTAGTTGCAGCATCACCAATAGCAAGTGAACGGTAGAGCTTGAGATGGCAAATAGCTAATTTAACACGAACCAAGACTGAAACGTCACCTGCATCATCTCGGGAATTATACATGTAGGTACTTGTGTGGTGTCGTTGCATCACCTCGCACTCCGCATGTGTAGTGTACCTACTTTCTTACCATAATTTCAAAAACTGGTATTTCTAGTGGCCGCAAACACCACCATGTGCGGATCATGTGAAAGCCCCCCAACTACATATATGCTGCGCATGAAACAAAGAGATTCGTTTTGACAGCCGCCATGTGAATGCGGTCTTTTTGAAGCAAAAGACTTCCGCGCCAAGCCGAACCGGTTCGCCGCTGCCAATAGATTCAAGCCCGATGCGAAGCAGCAGCGCCTGTGGACAGACCTTTAACAGATCGGGTTAAAAAACGTTACGCGAGGTCGTCCATATTGGTCAGTCAGTCCATTCCATGCCCAACGGAGAACCCCAGCTTTCTTCGACAGCTCGCTTTGTCTTTCGGATTTGGATTCGGACGAGCACAGGCATGGGCCTCGATCGTAAGGCATAAGTGAAGATGGATTGCCTCCGCAGTCCGCATCTAGAGATATACACGTTCGTATCTTGCCAATGCGATTCTCCATTTGTTTTATATACATATATATATATATGCGGACTGTTTGCGGTGCCGTCCTGGTTTGGTTTATCTCTCGGATGCAGTGTTGCTGGGCAGTGCTCCTATGCTCCACATGATAAATGGGTGACTTTTGGATGATATGGGCATCATTGTAGAGCGGGGCAAGGTAGCTGTAGACATCAGGTACCATGATAGTGTACTTGTCTTCCGAATGATGAGGACGAGGATAATGCTGATGATAGGTTATGCGAGAGTAATCAAACAGTAGCATCAGTTCCAGGCAGTTGTCATGGGTTTTGCGGTTAGTTTGGTTGGCAATGTGAAACAACATTAGCATGATTATGCTGGGTGGAGACTGCGGAGCGGAGAGTGCGGAGAAAGTTGCTGCCTCTGTGGTTTGTATAATATTTGTAGTCAGTGGTTAAAAGTTAGTGCGGCACTGTGCAGCGTTAAGCCTGATGCTCCGTCTCTCAGTCTCTTCCTCCGAACGAACGAACAACTTGAATGGATGATTAGCAGAAAGTGTGCGGTTTTCTTCCTCCTGCCTGATGTGGCAGTATAGTATGGAATTTTCATAAATTTGCAATTTTTTTTTATATATTCTTATATTCATACTTTTTCATCGGGCTTCTTTGGCTGTGTCTAGGTGCAGTGGCGATGGTGGTAGTGGATGGCGATGTTTTGGGTTGTTATGAATTTGTGTGTTAGTTTGGTTGGTTATAGCGAGGTTTACTTTTATGGAATTTTGAAAGTTTCCTATTTTTGTAGGTACGTACTAAGACTACAAGGCAAAACATTGACTATAACTATATGGATATGAAACTCTCACTTTTTATGACGGTGTATGTTTTATCAAGTAGGTAAGAGGTATCTGATGATGGGTAGGTACATTCTTAAAAGTTGGAGTTTTTTTTTTTTTTTCTTTCCTTTAGCGAAGGGTAACTAATTTGTATGAATTTGTGGTTTGTAAAATTTATTGCTCAAATGCAGTTTGGAAAGTTTTGTTTTTATTTTTTTTTTTAGCAAGAAATTTGTAACAATTTGTATTAAAATATTTCCGGCATGAGCAATTTTTAGTAAGATAGATAAACTTAATGAGAAAAAATAAAGTTATCTACTCATTTGTTTGTTTGAGTTTTCAAGTACATAGTTATAGTTGCTGCTACGGAAACCGATGTGACCCAGCGAATTAAACAAAAAAACAAATAAAAACTAAATTTTGACTTGCTCTACAGGACCAGAAAAAAAATTACCAGATTTTAATAAAAATTAACACCGCGATCCAACCATCTGTTCGTCCGTCGCACCGGTGGGCATACTTATACGCGTGGGTCTGTTCGTTCATGCGTTGTTGCATCTATGCATCCGTGAATCCGTGAATCCGTGCATCCGTAAATCCATGGATCAGTTAAAATCGAGCTTGAGCCTTAATCGGTGGACCAATTTGTTTCAAATTTAGGACAATATAATCTGCGCTAGCGAAGTATCCGTCGGAGCGGAAATTTTTTTGCAACGCACACTCTGTCGGAGGTTCAAATTACATTCTAGGTATCCTTCATCGGACAAGAATACTAAACAATGCGACGACGCGTCGGGTTTCTCTTGCATTAAATTATACAGAAGCTCGATTTGCCTGGTTGTTGTTTTTTCGTTTGCTCCTGGGGTCTAAAAATTAAAAAAAATTCAAGCAATAGTTCCAAAATTACTTTATTAAGAAGTTTTTTTTTTAATTTCATACATTTTTCAACACTTTACACAAATCTTTAAAAAGTTCCGCGAACTATTTGTGTCGGAGGATATCGGAAAAATAAATTTATGAACTGTCAAAAAATCACTCAAATAAGCAATTGATCGCACTGTAACGCAAAACGCCGGTGTGCGTTGCATAATGTCGGAAAAATGTTCCGAACAGATGTCCGAAAGTATACCTCGAAGTAAATATTCTCCGATTCGTATAAAATCGGAGAATTTTCCGCTCCGACGGATACCTCGCTAGGGCCGAATTTCCCAAAGGGTAACCATTCCAATTTTTATTTATGCTTATCTAGAGCGGATATACATGCGGTGGGCCAAATACAAGTTTCTTTTGCAATAAAATGACTAAAATTAAATTTTGTCCATGTATTATAGCTTTATTAGTGAGATCAAACATTTCCATTTATTATGGAACACAGTATCGGTCAAGTGCCTGCCTCGACTGGTTTCGGAAGTAGCGCATTTTGTCACTTCAATTTTCCAAGACCTTGTTGATGGTTTCGGGATGTAGCTCACAGATTGCTTGGATGAAATTGGCCTTAAGTGCTTGAATCGTTTCCTGATTGTTGGCATAACATCGGTCCTTCACAATTTCCTACAAAAAAAAAGTCCAAAGGGGTCAAATCGCAGCTCCGAGGTGGGGAATTGACATCGCCAAGACGGCTGATAACACGATTTGGGAATTTGGTGCGCAAAAGATCGATTGTGGCATGGGCTGTGTGGTATGGCGGGCCATCCTGCATGTACCAGAGGTCATCCAAATCAATGTCTTTAATTTAAGTAAAATAAACATGGCTCTGTAACGCCCACCGTTGAACGTTGTTCAATTCGTTTTTCAATTCATTTTCGAAGAAAAATGGCCCAATGATGCCACCACTCAAGAATCCGCACCAAACAGTTACTCTCTATGGATGCATTAGCTTCTCAACAATAACGTGCGGGTTTTTCGAGCCCCAGATTCGGCAATTTTGTTTGTTAACGTAGCCGACGAGATGAAAATGCGCCTCTTCAGAAAAGATGATTTTTCACCCAAAATCGTTGTCCAATTCAAGCTGCTCTAAGGCCCAAACTGCGAAGCGATACGAAGCGGATGGTCGTGCACCTCCAATTGCTGAGTCAACTGGACCTTGTAAGCAAATAAAAATCCGAAATCTTTTTGCAGAATTCTCCTCGGACTAGTGCGTGAAATGTTGAGCTGTAAATTGTATACGATTTTAAATACTCTTTCTATTTTTAAAAGTTAAAATATTGACTTCGACGATCAGTTTTACAATGAAATTGATATTTGGAAAAAAAAAAACTTCGATGAACAGTTTTTGGCTTAAGCTATTTATAGGGTGATTTGGGAGTAAAAGCGATAAGATGTATTTTTAAATGCTTCATTTTAAGGCTAGATTAAAGTTTTAATATTTTTCTAAAAAGTTAACTTGGCCTCTTTAATGATAATTCTTGGTATAACATTTTATTTTATTTAAATTAAAATTTAATTCTATTTCTCTGGGTTTTAAGTATCGCATAACGTGTGCGAATTTTAAGTTTTTAAAAACATCTATATTTTTATGAAGAAAATTTACCCGATTACCTTTACCTAATCTGACGGTTAGAGGTAGGCTTATTGTTTCCATAATTCACATTAACCGAATCTATGAATCCACTGCTCACCAGTAAATTATACAAATAATTTGTTTAGGTATTTAATTTAGCAAAGTATCGTGTGTGGAAAAGGTATCTACTTTCGGCTTTACAGCAGTGTTCTAAGTTTATTTATAAGTAGTTCTCTTTACTAACCAATCAAAGCGGGAGTTCTCCTTACTCTCGAAAGTAAATACCTCTTATAGGGAAGTCTCTTATTTTATAAAACAAATCGGGAGTTCTGGTTACTCACGCAAACAAAAAAGAAAGTAAAATGGATGAAATTTTAACGCGTTGTTCGATTGTTAAGCGATCCATTATCGTAAATGGCAAACATTCAACTAATATTATGACACTTAAAATGACAGCTGAATTTTGATAGTTGTCAAATCTCAGCGCTATCAACTTGAACCCATGAAATGAATGACCCTATATCAGTTACTGAAAATTTTACCCTGATAGAATTAAGCTATACAAATAAATCGAAATCCTACTAATTTTAACCAATATTATACCGAATTGTGAAAGTATTTTTATTTGAATGTTCGTCCTTCAATCGGCTAAGTTATTGCACAGTTTTTATAAACAGAGGGAGTTCCAGAGGAGTATTTTTTTTAAGTCACACGAGGTGCGTTAATTCACACCTACTTTTAATTGTGACAAACTATTATAACTGTTATAAATTGCCATTTATGTATCTATAGTCTCGTCGAACAAAACAAAACCTAAATATTTCAATAAGTATTTCCATATCAATTAGAAGGTGTAATTAAAATTACTCATACAAATTAATACTATTCATCCTCAAAACCTCTTAAAAAAGTTGACAGCTCTATTCATTATTCTAAATAGATAATGAAAAAATAAACATAAGAATTTTAAAATTTCACAAAACACAAAAATAAAAACTCTTTAACCTCAATAATGCATCTATCTATCATCTGATGGATATACTCTTATATGTATTTATTTTCGAGTAGCTTCCATTTCCGTTTTTAATACCTAAACATCCATCCATCTCATTGCAAAATGGGAAGTGCAGAAACAATTTGAGGGAATTTTTTAATTGGAATTCACAAGGCAAATGAATAACTCTCGACTCGACTCTATTTTCATGTTCGTTGAACCCTCAATCCTTAATATATATGTTGTATATACTGCCCTGGGTATTATTATTCCCTCATTCTCTAGAAAAAAAAAAAAAACATATTATATACATATTTATAATTTAGCTTGCTTTTGTTGTTGTTGTATTTGTTTTTGTTGTTGGATGTAATGTGGGAAAAGACTGGACTGGGAATATGAAAAATATATGCTAGGTATATATGAATATCTCATATACATACCTACATCCATTTAACGAGGAATGTTATTTGCAGAATGCAATTAATCCTATTCCTCTTGGCCAGCTCTTTGGCTTGGAGAATATGTAGTGTAGATGTTAATATATGTACATATATGTATATACAAAAATTATACAAAACAAAAATATTTAATAGCAGACTTGAGGCCATCATCATAGAGAAAAAGACATGAATTAGGATGTCGTATGTTTTGTGTCAATTTTAATCAACACTGATGAATTTGAAAAAGGAAAAGTTTGTGATTCTAGGACAACATCAGCACAGCACAAAACAGTGGTGACATTATGAAGCTATTTATATGAAAATTAGAATTAACATTTATAATTATTTCTGGGACTATTTTCGATGTATATGTATAATAAGTAAGTCTCTTGGGATAAGTTTTTATTTTTTTTTTCTCATATAAAAATTTCATGTTATACCACGAAACTAATGCTGTGCTATATAAGTTAGGACGTGATGAAGCACTATCTTAATAGCTCCCAAGCTGTTAAACATTTTTCAATTTAATTGGTTAGATTGTATTGTATATTGCCTCAATTTGTGTCTCAATAAATGACTATGCATTTAGCTACTACCAAATCGTGACTATTATATTGGGAGATATATTTAATTGAGTACCTAAATTTTTTTTCTTTAACATTTATATCTTTTTTCCTTTCTTTCGAAGGCTCAAGTAATAGTATCTTAGGTTAAGGAACCTGTACAAATAATGGAAGAAAAAGTGTTGTAGGTAAAGGAACCTGTACACAGAGAAATTAAAGAAAAAAAAAACGTTAACAAAATTAGTTTTCATTAAATTTTATCTTTGTAGTAAAAGGCATAAATATTGAGTTGACACGACTAAAAAATTTCTTCAGAATTTCTGTAACAATGAAAAAAAAAATAATTTTTAATGAAATATTCTTTTTTGTTGATGAAATATTCTGTCGGCCTAATAATATTAGAAGGCCTCAAAACTCCACACTATATGCTGAAAATGACTTTTGAATTATTTTTTGTAGACATTTTGACAATGTCCATAAACAATAGAATCTGGCTTTAAACTCTATAAATATAAAATATTGTTTAAAATCAGTTTCTACAACTTTGAAATAACTATATCGGTACTCTGGCAGATCTATCGGGTTTTCTAATAGAGACTTGACAACTTTGAATTTAATTTGTGTACGCACCCTTTCACTAATCATCGAACTGTCATTGTCAATTTATTCAGTAAACTCAACATTTTCATCATGGTAAAGTACACGAAGGAGCAACGTCTGCAAATTATAAAAATTTTTTACCGAAATTCGAAATCGGTGACCGCAACTTTAAGAGCGTTAACTTTCGGTCGTAAATGACGAAGCTTATTCTTGGCTCAATGGGTTCGTCAATAAGCAAAATATGCGTTATTGGTCTGGGGAAAATCCACATTTGCTTCATAAATCACCACTTCATCCACAAAAAATAACTGTTTGGTGCGGTTTGCATGCCGACGGCGGCGTTATTTGGCCATATTTTTTCGTCGACGATAACGATAGTCACGTTACTGTGAATGGCCAGTGATATCGCGCCATGATTACCGATTATTTTTGGCCCGAATTAGAAGATATGAACTCGGACGACATGTGGATGGTGCCACAAGCCACACAGCACACCTTACAATCGATTTATTGAAGAGTAGGTTTGATGAGCGTGTTATCTCAGTCGATGGGGCTACGTTAAGTCATCGGTTTATGCCAAAAATGTGTGGCCGAGTCATCGAAAATTGGGTCCAACGAATCGACCGCTGCAAACGTGCCCGCGGTGACCATATGAACGAAGTCGAGTTCCATTCATAAATGTTTTGATTTTACTTCAATCCGATAATAAAGTTTTTGAAATACCTCAAATGGTTTGCGTTTTATTTAAAAAAAAAAAAGTTGTTAAGTCCTTATTGGAAAATCCTTTAGAAATTCGACGAAGAGAATACACTGACCAAACCTTTTATTTTCAAAATTAAAAAAAAATAATTTAGAATTAGTTTCGTAAAATATTTTTATTTCATATGTAAAATTTGGAATTTATGAGTCCTTCTTATGTAGCCGATGATATGTACATTAACCACGAAAAAATTATATCCGTCAAATTACCGAAACCACTTCAGAATTTAAAGATTCTAATAATTGATATATTTGTCGTAAATTTGTTGTAAAAGAAAAAAATTATCGCAGTTGTTTTTTTTATAATAAACCCTTGGTAATGCTAACTTTACGGTCAAGGTAGTATTATTTAGCCTTCAAAAAGAAGTCAAATAAATTTAAAACAGAAGAGAAATGTGTAATTAACTATCGTAAATTTATCGTAAATTTGTCGTAAAATAATCGTTAAAGAAAAAAAACGTTCCTAGTTTTTTTTTTTTTAATTCTAAAACATATTTATAACATTGCATTGACTTGCCTTGAATCCAGCATTACCACAACTTTTATTTGCTGTGTTTTATTATTTAAGAGATTTTTTGATATGGAATTTTTTTAAACAATTGTCGCTCGGCGATGTCCTTAAATAAATTGTGGATGCTGGTTTCATTTGCCATGCAATTTTTTGGAATAAAAAAAAATCCGATACATTTTTTTCGTTAACGTTTATTTTACGACAGTTATTTACACATTCCTTTTTCTGATTTGAATTCATTTTCATCCTTTTTGTAAGGTAATAATTCAAACTTGACTGTCAAGTTAGCATTTTTTTTTAAACAAGACAAATTTACGACAAATTCACGAATGCTAATTTGAGTGTCAAGTTAGCATTACCAGATGTTTTTTTTTTTTTTTTAGAAAAGCACTGCAATATTTTTCTTTCACGCCAAATTCAGCCCACTGAATGACAGACTCTTTTTGTTATTTTTTTTTTTTTTTGGAGTGATAGTATTGCTAGTATTTTTAGCATTAACAGAGGTTATTTATAAAAAAAACAAGCGCAACAATTTATTTCCTTTCACGACAAATTTATAACAAATACACGACAATTAATCCAATTATTACAATCTAAAAATTTTGAGCTGGTATAATGCTAACTTCGTCATAATTTGTTAAATTATATTTATTATATTTATAATATAATACACGAGATTAAACTACAGTTGGATTTGTCAGTTTCTTTAAGACGTAAGTAGTAAGTAAATATTGTAGAACATTTTCATGATGAAGTTTTATCTAAATAGTAAGGAAATGGAAATTATGACAATTTGTCAGTCGTGGAAAATTCGACATTTTTATTTAAACAAATAGGTACTACCACAATTTTAACGTAATTGGGAATAGGGTTGCGAATTTTTGAATTAAAAAATCATTATGTCATAAGTCTGTAAATGTCTTGTGAATTAAAAAAATTTAAATAAAAAAAATTTAATTCATAAGCTAGTTGGTAGATTGGAAGTTTTTAAGCTTGTTTTGACTACATAATTATTTTGAATCTATTTTTAGCTTTCAAATCTGGTTTAGAAATCATAAAATGATCATGCTAGCTCATAAATTTTCCAATTCATAATTTTTCTAATCAGAATTCACCCATTATTACGAAGTAGTGATCAGTTTGTTTAATAAATTGATTGTTTGTCCCAAATGTCCCAATTTTAAATATTTATCAACTATCACTTTATATAAATTAAAATCCTTATGCAACAAATTTCAATATTTACCAACACTTGATAATTGAGATAATAAGTTTAGCATTTTTTATACATATATGTATATTTAACATTTTATTAAAGTCAACGTCATCTAGCCTACTTTACAATTTTTGTACCAATATTTTGTATTTTGATTTTTGGCCATATTTAAACATCAAGTGCCCCTCTATCTTAATCGTACTAACTTCATTTCATACCTTGGCTTAAATCATAGCTTAAATATATAGTTTCTCTTTTTTTATTAACGACCAATCCGAAATAAAAATTGAAGCTTTTTGTGGCTGGTTGCGGTATAATACCTATGCCTGCTCGTTATGATTAAATTCATGTTTTGCCATATTAGGGGTTAATTGAGTTCGATACCTTAGATAACTACAATAATGCACGACATAAATTTATTATAAAGGCGTTGGTTGGTTCTTCTAATATGACAATCTCCTTTCCACACCTATTCTAGTTATTGTATTATTGTTATTTCTGATCATATACAACCGATATCAAGGTGTATGCAATTGCTCAATTTAAGCTTAAGTACGGTTAAGTCCTTAACAATTAACTAACTTTAAAGCTTTTTACTAAAATTTTATTAGTAATTAACTAAAATTATTTAACTATTATCATGCTACACCTCTTTTACGTCAGCTGAACATCTCTGAAAAAGTGAAAATTCGTGCAAACATACCATTTTCACATTTTTAATTGTTAAAGTGACTTGTGGAGTTAGTATGATATTAAAAAGTTAAAAAAGGCATTATTTGGTGATTTTAAGTTTAATAAAATGTTAAAAAGATAACACGATGCCAACTTGTTTAAAATTTGAAAAATTATTTTTTTAACCTATCTGCTATCTCACACTAAAAATTCTTTAATGTCGTACTTAATCGTTTAAAATTTTCGCATTTTTTTTCGAAAGTGGGGTACCTAACCTACTTAATTCGAAATTGGATCGACTTTTTAACTTCCCATTGGAAATTATTATAATTGGTCCGATTTGTCGAATTGGAAAATTTTGACGTTTCTCAAGGTCACAGGAATCCGAATCCATCATTTTTAGAGAGATGTACACATACAGACATCTTTCTAAAAATGTGTGTGTTTGTATGTTCGTACGTTCGTGAGCCTTTCTATCGTTCACTGTATCTCGAGAACGAATAGAGATATCGATCTCGAATAAATTTTATTTTACAAATAATAACATCACGATTCACGAAGTGCAGAGAGGGTTCCTAAAAAAATTCAATAAGCGGTTTTTTTTCTACAGCAATTTAAAAAAAGAAAGTTTAAAAAAATGTTTCGTCATGAATATTTCGAGAACAAAAAATGCCATCGATTTCAGGTTAATTTTATTCTACACATAATGACGTAATAAAGAATTGGAAAGAATTTAAAAAAAACCAACGGGCAGCTTTTTTTTAGATCAAAAAAACATGCTACAATTTTGTGAAAAACGTGTTTCGGTTGTAATATTTTGAGAACAAAACAACAATATTAACTTCGGGATAATTTAATTCTATACACGATGCCATATTTGGTTAATGATATAAATTTAAAAAAAAATAAACTGACAGTTTTTTTTTTTTTAAGCAAAAAATCTACAAGAAAATACTAAAAATCGTTGAAAAACGTTTTTCGGCTCAAATGAAAACAAACACTGGCTTAGAAGTCGGGGCAATTTTATTCTATACACAGTGACGTAGTCAATAACTGATAAGATTTGTAGAATTATTCAATTGACAGTTTTTTTTTAAACAACAAATTTTCAAACTCAAACCACTAAGAAAAAAAGAAAAAAAAATGTCTTTCGACTGGAATATTTCGAAAACAAACAAAGCTATCGACTCCGGAATAATTTAATTTTACACACAATGCTGTAACTATGAGTTGGTGGGGTTTTCAAAAAAATTAAATTGATAGTTTTTTTTTTAAAGCAAAAACATCTGCCAAAAATACAACTTAAATAGTTGAAAGTTATAATACGCCCCAACTTTGGTTTGCACTTCATCGCATATTGAACATTTGATAAGGTCTTTTAAGATTTTGAATTAGGAATGTCATAACAACAAAGTAAAATTGGGTGTCGAGTTGCCACAGGCACCAATGGGAAGTTACCAGTATGGGTCGCACCCAGCTTCTTTTTTTATTCTTTTAGAAAAATCGAATTCGAGTGATAAGAAAATTGTTTTGAATTTTTACTTTTATTCAACTGTAAACTACTGTATTTAATAAAAAAAAATTGAAATTTTATTTTTTTTAACAACTTTTTTTTTGATTCCTTAAGCATTTAAATACAAAACAAAGCTCCTAAATATTTATTAAAAAATGCCATATAGGTTACACATTGTACAGTAAATAAATTTTAATTGCTTTTTAGCAACCACTCTTTATATGTAGAACCTAGAACCCCTTTAGTATCAAAGTTTAGATTTTGTCAACTATTAAATTTATTTTAAATGATACTACAAAACAGTTTGTTCCATAATCGTTATATCTCTCTTTCTCTGTCTCGCTCTCTCTCTCTATCTCTTTTTCTCTATACACTAAAACTACAGTCATCATATTGAAAGTTTTACAAACCTTAACCTCATTAGTTATCATAATTGTTTCCGCCATTACTGCCTCTGGCATAACCACTTTTCCAACTTTTTCTACCAAGTACTAGGTTTAGGTACAATAGGTGCATTTCTCTCCTTTATTGTTTTATGTTGTTTAAAAAAAAAAAACAAAACAATAAAATTCAAACAAACTTAGACCACACAAAATTGGACACAGGTGAGCTGCAGTAGCTATGGCAATGGCACCATCATTGACTTCATTGTGCTATAATTTTCGTAGCAAAAGGTTGAGCAATAAAAACATTTTTTACGACCATCACCTGAGTCTGCATCATATGGCCGCAAAGAACAACACTCTGGACTGGCTTAGCTCAGTTCTCCGCTTCAATGGTATAGTTGTAAACTCCTTAACTGCAGTTGAAGTTTTAAATTGTAATAAAAAAAATAAGATAAAAAACTATCTCATGGATGGAAAGTTGTTTTTTTTTTTTTTTTTTAATCATCTCAACTTTAGGAACGGTAGATATTGAAAATAAATCCAAATCGACAAAGCATATATGGATGGAAGATATGGATGGGTGAGTCCTGACCAAAGGACACATTAGGACAATAAACCAACTCTTCTGCAACCTCTCAAGCAATTAAATTCTCCAACTCCATACTGGACCCGTTACGGTCTGCCAAGTTAGCTAAAACACATCACAGTTGACCCGGTGAATACGGAAACAGGTTGTGTGAGGCTGATGATATGTCCTTCCTCGGATTCCCAGTTGTCTGGCCTGGGCCAAAAACAAAGGATATATACAAAACGCAGAGACCGTTTGCTTATACCTATAATAAAATTATTATACAAACGACTCATCTCTCGTAGAGTTGGTTCATTTTATTGGACTTGGCCCAAGAGTTGTGTCTCCGTATATTCCGATGATGATGGTCTGATGTGGTATATGTTTGGCTTGGTTTAACTTCGTCTCATGTATATATGTATAGAGCCGTCTCGCAGCAATGTGTTCATAAAATGTCCAAGAATATAAAGGAAGTGGTTGTCGCGCTGTTATGAACGCTGTTAAACTGGTATTGAATAGGCCCAAAGGCACCAACTATAAGTAACCAAAACTGGACAGAGAAAATGTTATATAATGTTCATTAAAATTTTTATTTTCTTTATTCTTTAAATGTCACCCGGTCTGGTGGATGACAAACGGTCAGTTCCAGTGGATCCCCCTGGAGCGGATGTCGTAAAAATTATACACAAAATGTATGCGCTTTGTTCTTATACAAAGCTACATACATATATTCAACACATTGTTTCGAGTTTTTATTTGGAATTAACAAAATGAAAACATTTAAAATAAAAGCAATGGGTTTGTTTTTGTTGTTTTTTTTTAGAAAAGGGACCCACAGAGTAGAACAATATAATCAAATGATGGTGGGGTTTAATTTTTGTTTTTAAATTCAGTTCGAGCATTAAAGACCTAATAAATTCACGGACAATGGGATAGAAGTTGTTAGCTGGGAATATATGAACCATCAATTTGACAGCTTATACAAAATCAAAATCCATGCAAATTTGGATGAAATGTCTTTTTTTACGAATGTATACTTGCTTTATTTTATTACCAATCGAAATTACAAGGATTTAGTACCACAGTTCGTTAAAACAAACATGATAAATAAAAATGTTCAAAATAACTTCTTTTTTTTTTTCTAAAGATATAAGTCCAGTTGTTCTTAGGTTTGTTCATCAATGCAATAAATTACTTAGAACATATAGGAAGGGAGGTTAAAAATGACATTTGACCATCAAGTTCTTACTAAATTTCCAGCATCTTGATCTTGATATAAACAGTCAACTCATTTTAGGTAAAAAAAAGCTCTCCATATTTTTGATTTTAACGAACTCATTGACATAACCTCAATTTAAAAAAAAATGCCCCCTATATTTATAAAATTAGGGTTTTTTTCCTTCATCAGTTCAATTTTTTTTTAAACTTTTGTCACGCCCAATTTAAGGGATAGGTACTGAAAAAAATGTCCGTCAAGTTAGCATTACCATTTCAAAATTTTAAGGTTCTTGTTATTGGAATATTTGTCGTGAATTTGTGGTAAATTTGTCGTGAAAGAAAAACCATCAAATTTTTTTAAAAAATCTAAATTTATGAGAATATAATTTTGAAAATCGTTGGAGCAAGTTTAAATAATTTTTTTTAAAACATTTAAAAAAAAAATTTTAGGTTCGGTGTTTTTTTTAGAATTTATTATTACGGAGTTAAAATATTAGTTTTAAAAAAAAAACATATACATACATACATTATCAACATATTTTTGAAATACAGAATTTGGAAAAAAATGTTGAAATTTTTTTTTTTGAAAATTTAGTAATATACATAATTAGAAATAAATTGATTAAACACCTTCTGAAACTGTTTTGACACCAAAGCAATGCACACCATCCGATTTCCTACACAAATCTTAATTTATGAGAAAAAGATTTGAAAATTCGTTGGAGCGGTTTTTTAAAAAAATAATTTTTTATATATACAATTTTGAAAACATTTTTTAGAAAAATAAATTGGTACGCCAATTTTTTAGAACTTATTTAATGTGGACCTAAAAAATTAATTTTGAAAAAAAAATTAACCACCCATTTCCGAAATATCGAATTTTCAAAAATTAATTTTGATTTTTTTTTTTTTTAATCCAAAATTTTGTTTTTATTTAAAATGATGATATGTAATATTATTTGATCTTATCAGTAGCTCATGCATAAAAAATTTTATGAAAATGAGATTTTCCATACTGGTTTTATAACATTTGTATGGTAGGTACCGTTATTTTTGGCTATAAGAATAATTTGTATTTAAAATCTTCTAAATAATGTCAAAAAATGAGAAAATTTTGAGAAATTACAATTTTTTTTAATGGTAGCTTATTTGTAAAAAAAAATTACTGAATTTTTTAAGTTGTGTTCACGTTTTTGAGAAAAATAAGATTTTCATTTTTTGCTAACGGTACGGCAGTACCGTTACTTTTGGCCTTAAAAAAAATAAAAAAAACGTGTGGGGGAATGCTCAAAAAACGCTAGGTATCAAATTTAAAGAAAATCGATTAAATCATTTAGGCTACAGCCGAAAGGACAGACAGGCAGACAGAATTGCGAGACCTACTTTTTTCAACTTCGCTATCATCGTAATGTCAACTTTGATCAAAATCTCGAGTTCGATTTTTTTTTTCGAATTCATAACTTGCCATATACATACATGTATGTACATACATAGGTAATACAGGTAATATCGCAAGTAAAAAAGACTGGTACTTTTCCTTCATTTTTTTATTTTTCTTGACAAAGTTAGGTATGTAATCATTAAATAAAATAATGGTTGTTGTGGCACTTGGCTTCCTTCTATTTTTTTTTTAACGATGACCAAAAAACAAGTTTTAGGAGCGACAGAAAGAAAATATCTAGGGCGGCAAATTATATAAAAATGGCTCTGAGTTGACCTATGACCAGGGCCGGACCAACCATATGTGCAAGATGTACAAATGCACAGGGCGCAAAATTCTGGAAGCGCATTACCAGGAGCAAGAATATGTAATCTGATCTTGCGCAAACAAATATGTACGTGTACTGCCATAAAACTTATTCAATTTATCCCAAAATATCATCCATCAGAACTGTGCTAAGTTATTTCTTGCACAATAACTAACATCACCTACCGGGGATACCTAAAAAAAAAGTACGCATTGAAAGTCTATACATCCTTAGTAATGTGGAAAAGTTTTATGCATGTGTGGCGTTTTCTACAAATTTTGCACAGGGCGCAAGTTTGGCTGGGGCCGGCCTTGCCTATGACTTCTCGAAATCAGTTCATTTTCGAGACTTACACCATTATTTCGATTGTATTAATCGATAGTTAATAAAAATATTAAAAAGTAGGGTGTTTTAACATAAATTATTAAATAACTGATCACCTAAGCCGTGATAATTAATATCATTGGTCTGCACCATTCACAATGGTCTGCACCATTCTCAATCATGCAAACATTTAATAATTCATTTGTTAAATATCAGTTTTCAATATTTACCAACTATCAATTTATAATGGACATTGGACAATCATAAAAGAGGTGTTATTTTAGGTAATTAATTTTAACTGGATATTTATATTTTAAAATTTTTTAGCCAACTTTTTTTTAAAAGAGCGACTGCCTTTTATGAAGAAGATAAGTTTCCAGCTTTTATACTTACCCAAAGTAATTGTAATTCAAACAAGAGTTTTGATATAATTTTCAAAATTCCATCAATTCATAATAATTTGGCTCTGTGTTCGTATAAACTTAAAAAAATATATTTATAACTCAACTTATATGAAGACTAATTATAGAAACTATTGATTATATCAATAAATTCATCTGAAACTCCATAATTGTTCACTAACTTTTGTAATTCTTAAAATTAATTCCATTCATATATGAAGTAAAGTATGAGTAAAATATGTACTTTCCCCAAGTACCTACCAACTTACTTTAAGTTGTTTTAATATTGTTAAAACAACTTTTGTTTTTTCCAAAAAAAAAAACATCCTCAACACAGCATCATTAACAACATCATTAAAAAAAAGAAGGCACTTCTGCTCATAATTTAATTTAAAATTTATACCTATGGTGACCATCTGTTCGATGACAAATGACAAGTAACTGAAGACACTTTGTATGTTGAATAACTGCACATATTCACAATACCGCTTTGAAGGGAACATGCAATGCCTGACAATTGATACTTTCATTTGGCTCTTACTCTTAGTTCTCCGAAATGTTAGTTCCTTTAAACTGGTTTTACTTAAAAAAAAAAAGTGATTTTTCCTTAAAGAAGCCCCTAGTCATTTAATTTTTATTCCTGGATCCTTGTAGCAGTAAGCAGCGACTTTAAGTTAGCACTGAGTATATTTTCCAAGGGAATATCTGTGCACTATCACCATATTATTAAATGTTTCCAAAAATATGGTCACCTTAAATAGTTGTTATGTCCGTATATTCCGGAGGACGAAGTAGCTTTTATAACGAGCAAGAAGAACTTAACTCAGGACAAACAACATCAACAAGTTGGATTGTGCGAATTTAATTAATTTCTTTAAAATACTCAAAGTTGCGTGCGAGAGAGTTGAAGCCCTTTTCTGAATATATGCACTAGCCAGTGTATAATGGAATCCTTTTCAAACTGTACCACTCGCTCCTGGATGGTCACTATACTGGTCAGTCACCATACTGAACGAATAATTGCTTATGCTGTCTGCACCTACTTTAACTTTGTTGTTGTTGTTTGTGGTGGTAAGTTTTTCGTTTCAAAAATAACTCACAAGTCCACATACTGGTACAGATATTCTGATGGAATGTTGTATAGGTGATGAGTTGTGAGTTGAAATCAACATTATGTGTATTCAGGTACTTCACACACTCACTGCACATTCCTTTGAGCAAACCGCTGCTGCTGCTACCAACGTCAAAACTCTTCAGAAGTCATATTTATTCAAATTGTGTTACTCGCAGGAATTATGACTTTTCCTGCATAAAACGGAAACACATCAACTACAACTGTTCTGTGGGAGGGGGTAGATGAGGTGATGACTGCAGTGGGTGATTTTTGAATCCTTATACATAGGACGTATCTCATAAACGTGTGGTATATTATTATTACTCAAAGTCAAATTTGTGGTTAATTTGCTTCTGCTCTTTGAGGTTTTTGTACTTTCAACCGAATTTTATTTGAATTTTTGTCTGCAACTATACCTACTCGTATACCTACAAGTTGTAAATTGTTAGATAAGAACTGATGTGTGTAGGTA
The DNA here is from genome assembly GCA_951394125.1 of Epistrophe eligans. NCBI lineage: Eukaryota > Metazoa > Arthropoda > Insecta > Diptera > Syrphidae > Epistrophe > Epistrophe eligans. The sequence goes on from OX596029.1 coordinate 37,404,024, forward strand.
TACTTGGTTTTATTATTTTTGTGTTGGTTAGTAGGTACCTATAAAATATGTAAACCACAAGAATTTTACCTAAACTCAAAATTTCCTTTGAGTTTTGTGGTTTCACAATTAGTAATGAATTTGTTTCTTTTACAAAAACGTAAGAATTCATTTGTTGAGAAGGAACATATTAGCAAATACTAGAGTTGCCAGCGTTCGTTTTCAAGATCTTTGAAATAACTTAAATAATGCAAAAAGGGTAAAAAATAATATTTTAATTCTTTTTTTCAAAAATAAAATTGAAGGTTAAAATTGAAGCTTATGTTATTCTTTACAGCACTTATACGCATTTTTTTTAGCAGGAAAAAAAAAATTTTAAGAAAAGTTAAAACTACAGTTTTTTGTTCAAAATAGCTTTAAGCGGTTTTTAGTTCACAAAATTTTGTCATTTCGTCGCGCGACATCACTTGGACTTAGCAGTTGGGTTTTTTAATTGGCCCTCTCTTCTTTTCTATTAATGCAGAATTAAAAAATTACATTTGAAAAAAATGTCCACTCATTTTAGAAATATCGAATTTTCGAACAATAGTTTTGAAAATATTTTTTAAAATCTAAAATTATTTTTTTTGGAATTTTTAAAACTTCCTTTTTTAATAATTTTAAAAACTTTTCATCTGATAAAAAAAATTTATTAATTATGGGAGCCTATATTTTATGCCACCTGGCAAAAATATAGTCTAGTTTAAGGAAGTATTATGTGAGTACATATAAAGGGTGATTTTTAAGCTGGTTTGGTTTTGGCAACACTGGTTTTGACAGCTGACGTGTGTTTAGTACCTTGTGTCACTGTCAAACAGCTTCAGTTTGGTTTGCAATTTAACCATGGATCGTCTTACAAATGAACAACGCTTGCAAATTATTGAATTTTACTATCAAAATTCGTGCTCGGTTCGAAATGTTGTTTATCGAAAAATTGTGTTCAGCGATGAGGCTCATTTTTGGTTGAATGGGTACGTAAATAAGCAAAATTGCCGCATTTGGAGTGAAGATCAGCCAGAAGCATTGCAACAGCTACCAATGCATCCCGAAAAAGCCACTGTTTGGTGCGGTTTATGGGCCGGCGGCATTATTGGGCCATATTTCTTCAAAGATGATGCGAATCGCAGCGTTACTGTCAATGGTGAACGCTACCGAGCGATGATAACAAACTTTTTTTTGCCCGAAATGGAAGTTCTTGACTTGTATGATATGTGGTTTCAACAAGACGGTGCCACATGCCACACAGCACGCGAAACAATGGCGCAATTGCGAGGCGAATTTGGTGAACAGTTATTTCACGTTTCGGGCCGGTCAATTGGCCGCCTAGATCGTACGATTTGACACCATTAGATTATTTTTTGTGGGGGTATCTCAAGGCTAATGTCTATAGGGACAAGCCCGCTTCGATTGACGCACTGGAAGCCAACATCCATGCATTCATTCGTGAGATACCGGCCGATATGTGTGAAAGAGTATGCCAAAATTGGACTCAGCGGATGGGCTACCTGAGACGCAGCCGCGGTCAACATTTGCATGAAATTATCTTTAAACATTAAATTGCAAGGTTCAAACTATCGATTCAAATAAATATTTCATTCATTTTTTCGAATTTTTTGTGTTTTTTTTTTTTTTAAAGTTCTAAACCTCTTAAAAAATCACCCGTTACATTATATGTGCTGTCTTGCACTTCGCACATATGAGAAGACTGAAAAAATTTTAAAAAAATTTTAAAAAAATTAATAAAATTAGAAATTAATTGTTTAATAAAATATCTGAAATTGATTTGACACCAACGCAATGTACACCAAGTGATTTTTTTATATAAATCTCAATTAATGTCAAAATTTTTTTTAAAGTCGTTGGAGCGGATTTTAAAAAAAATATTTTTTTAAATATAAAATTTTGAATATATTTTTAAGAAAAAAAAATTTGGTACGCCAATTTTTAGTAGTTATTTATGTGGAGTTTGAAAATTAATTTTGAAAAAAATCATCCCCTTATTTTCGAAATAGTGAATTTTATTTTGACATTTTTTTTTTAAATCCAAAATTTGATTTTTTAAAAATTTTGTTAAGCAATATTATTAAAATTTATTAGGAGCTTTTTTGTAGAAAATTTCATTAAAATCGGTTCAACAGATAATGAGATAGCCCTAAACCCAAAAAATGGTTCTATGAGAGGTTCCATTTTTAAACGATAGATAATTTTTTTTCCCAAAAATTTGGTAGATCGTTCTGATATTAGTTCACACAAAAATGTTAATCAAAATCGTAGGAGCCATTTTTGAGAAAAAAATTAAATTTTCAATACAGGTTTTTAAACATTTGTATGGGAGGTAACTTTTTTTTGGTTATTATTTAAAATCAGCTAGATAATGTAAAAAAACTGCTGGGTACTAATTTTAATAAAAATCGACCAAGTCGTTTTCGAATTATTAAGTCCTCAAAAAAAAAATGTTGAAACTTTTTTTAAAAATTTTAAAATTATTGTACACATTCTCTATAAAAAAAAATTGATCAAAATCAGTAGAACGTTTTTGAGAAAATCGAAAAACAAAAAAATGGTTCTATGGAATTTACCATTTAAAACCATATTTCCGATTTTTTATATAAAATGGTAGCATTTTTGTAAAACATTACTGATATGTTCATATTATATTTTTAAGATAATATCTCTCAAATAGTTCCCATTGTTTGCTTCGACCTGATGTGGTCTTTCCAGAGCATTTTCCATTATGTACTTTTCTTAAATGTTCAGCTCCCAGCACCCTCACTTCTTCTCGGATATTGGCCTTAAGCTGTTGCATGGTTCTTGGCTTATTATAGCATACACATTACTTTTTAGTTAACCCCAAAGAAAAAAATCTGGAGCCGTTAAGTCGGGCGAACGTGGTGGCCAGTGATTCTTGAAAATGCCGAGCATAATGAATGTGAATTATTTGCTTTCACCTCATGAGCAAATTTAATCTTATATGGAAAAAGGTGAAACTGCCTTGAAATTCTTTACACAAACCGCCTAGATAACACCAACTGTTGAGAATGTCGCCTGATGGTAGAAGTTTCGAGGTTTACCTCAATACTTACTTGCACTCGAGCAATATTCACATCGCATCATTTCGAACTGCATACGAGATCTTTTAGCATGCGGAAGATCACAGACGACTGTCTGTTGCTGAAAACGCTCGACCAATTGATAAATTGTTGGAGCACTGGGCGCACCTCGAACATCAAAGAAATTTCGATATGATCTTTGTGACTGAATAATTGAAAGTCAAAATAAAATTGTACAACTTTGATTCTTTGTTCTGTGCTAAGTATTTTCATCACAAATTTTCCAAGTTTTCAAGTTTTCGCTGAACAAAAAAATTATTCATATCGTTACTTTTGCCACCTTGTACAAGAAAATTTGTCTAACATGATGTTACTATCATCTTAATTCAATCCATTTGATAAGACCTCGTAATTTCAATTTTGACAGACCTAAACTCGTTTTTGTAGACCTTAATGGTTTTTTTAATAGGTCTGTAGGTATTTGCACAGGCAACTGTAACATTTAATACTTTTTAAGACAAACAAAAAGTAGAACATGTTATGTATAGATTTTCACAACATTTAAGCCAAAGAGCAATAACGTAAACTCAAGCTGACCGCATTTTGTATGAACAAAAAAAAAAAAAAAATATTTAAACACGAAGTATTACTCCCGATCCAACAGGCAAGTAGCAAGTATTGTATTATCTACATTCTACATATGACTTGATTGACCATTCGTATATAGAATTCTAATCGCACTATAGGTAACGGGTGATTTTTAAGCTGGTTTGGTTTTGGCAACACTGGTTTTGACAGCTGACGTGTGTTTAGTACCTTGTGTCACTGTCAAACAGCTTCAGTTTGGTTTGCAATTTAACCATGGATCGTCTTACAAATGAACAACGCTTGCAAATTATTGAATTTTACTATCAAAATTCGTGCTCGGTTCGAAATGTTGTTTATCGAAAAATTGTGTTCAGCGATGAGGCTCATTTTTGGTTGAATGGGTACGTAAATAAGCAAAATTGCCGCATTTGGAGTGAAGATCAGCCAGAAGCATTGCAACAGCTACCAATGCATCCCGAAAAAGCCACTGTTTGGTGCGGTTTATGGGCCGGCGGCATTATTGGGCCATATTTCTTCAAAGATGATGCGAATCGCAGCGTTACTGTCAATGGTGAACGCTACCGAGCGATGATAACAAGCTTTTTTTTGCCCGAAATGGAAGTTCTTGACTTGCATGATATGTGGTTTCAACAAGACGGTGCCACATGCCACACAGCACGCGAAACAATGGCGCAATTGCGAGGCGAGTTTGGTGAACAGTTAATTTCACGTTTCGGGCCGGTCAATTGGCCGCCTAGATCGTGCGATTTGACACCATTAGATTATTTTTTGTGGGGGTATGTCAAGGCTAATGTCTATAGGGACAAGCCCGCTTCGATTGACGCACTGGAAGCCAACATCCATGCATTCATTCGTGAGATACCGGCCGATATGTGTGAAAGAGTATGCCAAAATTGGACTCAGCGGATGGGCTACCTGAGACGCAGCCGCGGTCAACATTTGCATGAAATTATCTTTAAACATTAAATTGCAAGGTTCAAACTATCGATTCAAATAAATATTTCATTCATTTTTTCGAATTTTTTGTGTTTTTTTTTTTTTTAAAGTTCTAAACCTCTTAAAAAATCACCCGTTATATATATTTCGAAAAGCATTCAAATTTTTCATTTTAAAGAAGCTCATGATGAAATTCAGCTTCACCACACCGCACCGCACCACCAACCGATCGACCGCCAGAGGAATGTGACTTGGTTTTGTAATTTCAAAGCCTTGTCCTGATACCACCATACGTGCAGACTCGAAGCAAAACATCTAGTATATGATATATGACAGATTGAATATTGCAATTGAAAAACTTACCTCTACCGTCCTTCCGTCCGTCAACGCCGTAGTCGTCATCAGTTCGTTGCCAGTCAGTCCGTCCCAGATAAAATTGTAGCAAGCTGCATTTAATTTCTATGCAAAGTGCCTGTCTGATATGTCATATACAATAACTATGTATGTATGTATGTATGTACAACGAAGGCACAACGAATAGGGTAGGTATGTATGTAACAATGAACTCGACTAAACTCAATGCCACATTTTTCCAAGTGACTATACTCCATGGATGTAGCCAGGCCATGTGGCCGTGTGGCTAGTGCTTCTTTACAAAACGTTTGATATTTTATGTATATATTATAAAACTGCTTTACAAGAAGCAAAAAATAAAAATAAAAAAAATAAAAATCAAACGAACACACGAAAATCTCCAAACAAAGCCCAAAAGAAGTAGGTCAAATCCGGCCTTAAGCATCTACCAACCAACTATCCATATGATACATTCGGAGAGTCTGATGTATTTGAATTGAGGGTGCGGGCGTATAAAAATAGGTAGGGGTTAGAAGATGGGAGCTTATATGTGTACCTATAAATGTACTCTCAACCTTCAGCCATAGAAGTAATTTATCCAAGCAAATGGAGAGTGCAGAATAAAAAGAAACAAAAATAAGAAAAAATAAACTGAACCGTTTCTGGAAGTTAGAAGCTAGCTTTACATACTCGTACAAATGAAAAATTCCAGTAGTTTCTCAAGAACATAATATAGGTTTTCCATTTCAACTAAAGTCCACAACTTGGTCGCACAAATGAGCTCTAAGGGTGTTTCTTTTTACGAAAAAAAAATCTTCCACATGCAAATTCCATAGGACTTTTCAAATTTGAGAAGATTTAGACACAATTATTCGCCTATATATTATACCTGTCTATTAAAGATTTTAATCCTTATTAATAAAAAATGCTTAATGATCTACTAAATCACTAAGAAGCTAAAGCTTTGATCAAAAATTAATTCACAAATTAAAATATCTTATTAATAAACAATTAATTATAAGCTAATTTACGTTAAGTAGCAAATCTTATCGAAAATCTACTACATATTCATCAAGAAGTCTGCAAATCTTAACGAAAACACTTATTCATCAAGAAGTCTGCTGTCGCCAAAGAGTATTATTTATTTATTAATATCCACACACACACACACTTTCTCACAAAGTGTAAACTTTTGAAGACACACACTTTCATTTGGGCTTTTTATCTAGGTATATGTTACGTATTTTTCAACTTAATAACTCGTTAATCCACTTGAATAATTTTTATTTAATTTGAGTTTATTAATAAAGAGGTAAGTCACGAAATTGCTTTTTTGCGTTTTTCGATTGATTTGTGCTCGAAGTTTTAACTCATCCCATCTAAAAAAAAATGTCGAACTTTTAACCAAACTTCAAATTATGTTGATGGAGAAGTTTAAAAAGTAGTTTTTGGTATGTTGGCCTTGGCGTCCGTGTGACCGTTCGACCGTGCGTCTCTGCGCCACTACGTCCGTTTTTTTTTCTGTTAATGGAGCTATAGCCTAACTGCCTGAACACAATGGATACGGAGCTGAAACTAGAGCTGGAATATCTGTCAAAATATTCAATACACGAACACACCAATGTTACGAACACAACGCAACGCAGCTTCAAACGGAACTGCAGTCGATGCTGCAATAATTCATCAACTTTTAACTTTTCACGTGCAGCACTTTTGACGTTTCAATTTCAATTCAGAAAAAAAGAGCCGGTGAAAATATTGAAACTTTATGTGGTTATTTGTTTCGCGAAAAAAAAAATTATAAATTAAAAGAAAAATTTCGGAAATAAAAAGTGAATAATAAGCCAGTGATTGTATGTTTTTTTTTCCTTAAAATATACAAAAGGCTGTTAATCTGCGCGGTGGGCACATAAAAAATAGCACTTACGACACATTTTCACAGCTGTTGCAGCTGCAACTCCAGTTCTGGTTGTAGCATTCCCTTGTGTTTAGGCAGTATGCGGGTATACCGCTTTGCTTCAACTTTTTTGTACAGACCATTTTTTTTTGTATAGTTATTTTTTCCCCGAAACCAATACTTTGTCTCACATATCTAGTAAACAAAATATTTCTATCCAACTTAATTTCCCTTCAGTTCTTGTTAGTGTCAGTGTTAGTACTTAGGTTATAACAAACATCACAACACCCCCTATAGTACCACCTTAACCGAAACTAGAGATACTAACTGACTGAACCGAATTGTTGAATGTCAAAAGTTTAGTTTAGGATATTTCTTTTCTAAAGCACTATACATGTATAATTATACAACACAGAATTGAAGAGGACTGTGTTTGGGATTTACATATAACGACACACTTTAGACAAAAAGCAGCACATTGGAAACAGCTGCAACACAGTTAAGTCCAAGGTTGCATCCAAGCAAATGGTTGTGTGGCTTTATGCAGAGGCCAAAGCAGAAGGTGGAAGCAACATCGTTACTCATTGATAGTTTTAGTTTTTTTTTTTTTTTTTAGATGACGCAGCAGCAAGTGGGTTTTGTGTAGGTACTAGGTACCTACATATGAAAGATCGATAAATCGGTTTTGGTACTTAATAGCTGAGCAGTGGAAGAATGAGTGAGTATATGTGCAGGTTGGTACACAGACGAAAGAGTCAAGGAAAAACCTATATTTAGCTAAACAAATGGATGATTCTCTTTGGATAAAATAATGAATAAACTGAAGGTTGAGATTTGAAACAATAATCAATATATCGAGAGTGAAAATAGTATGATTTTATATATACAATAACTGCCTTATATTGGACTACATAAATACAAGTTTGCACTCATAAAGTTAGAGAAGGTTAAAGTTTAATTACAACTCATAGGAATCAATCTAATATAAACTATTATATCTGTTCTGAAATTTGAATATTAGACTAAATTAACTTCATGACTTTATTTGGAGCAGTTAGGAAAAAGCTAGAAAATCAAAAAGGCAAGGATAAAAATCAAAAAGACAAGGATAAAGTTGCTGTCTAAGTGAACGGAATGGAACATTTGAAGTTCAACTAAAAGTTGGTAAAAATAAAAAAAAAATGTGAAGCTAAGTTTTTTTTTTAATGAAGGAATTTTAAAAAATATGATGTTTTTAAACTTAATTTATTTTCCTACTTCTTTTTGTAAAAAAAATTGTATATTTTAAACCTAGTTCGCAGATCGCTCAAAATTTAAGATTTAATACAATAATCTCTCCAAAATTAGGCCAAGCTGAATTTTAACCAAGCATTCATCTAAAAAAATCAAGTTTTTGTTTTTTACTGTAGGTACATTACTTATTTTTTTATTTAAACCATGAAATAATTTAACGGTACAATAATTCCCAAGCTAAAACCGTAGTTTTCTCAAAAATGGCTGACGAGATTTTTCAAATAAATATTTAGTAATATGAAAAAAACTTATAAATGGTACACCCCATAATAAGATTTTGTTTTTGTTTTTTTATTTTATTTTATCAAAATTTGATTTTATCAAAATGAGTTTTGTATATCTACCAAAATTTTCTAAAATTACTTTTGCATTTTTTATAAATGTTTAAAAAATTGAAAACTTGAAAACTTAATAATTCAAAAATTATTCGGTCGATTTTTATTAAATTTGGAAGCCAGCAGTTTTTTTAACATTATCTTAAACCAAAAATAACGCTACCTACCATACAAGTGTTTAAAAACTGTTAAGGAAAATCACATTTTTCTCATAAACGATTTCTAAGTTTTTGATAAAATCAGTACAAACTACCATATTATTGGAAAAAAATTATTAATCCATTATTAACGGTATCTCTTATTGAACTATTTTTATTTGCATTTTGCAATATACAAATTGAACTCGAGATTTTGAGCAAAGTTGACATTACGATGATGGCGAAGTCGAACAAAAATTGAGTCTCGCAATTCTGTCTGCCATTCTGTCCTTTCGGATGTAGCATAAACGGGTGGATCGATTTTCTTTAAACTTAGTACCTAGCGTTTTTTGGGCATTTCCCCCACACGTTTTTTTTCCTTTTTTAAGGCCAAATATAACGGTACCTGCCGTAAATTTTTTTTTAGCCAAAAATAAAAATCTTATTTTTCCCAAAAAGTGCCCATAACTTAAAAAAAAATCAGTAATTTTTTTACAAAAATGCTGACATTTTATAAAAAAAAAACAAAATTGGTTATAAATAGTAGATAGGTACCTCCCATAGAACCAGTCTTTTTTAATTTCGATTTTCTCACAAACGGTTCAACTGATTTTGATCAGTTTTTTATAGAGAATTTTAAAAATATTGTGTTCCTAAATTTTCAATTATTTTTGTTTTGGATTTTAAAAAAAAGTACATGGTATCAACAATTTTTTTCATAACTTAATAATTCGAAAACGGCTTAGTCGATTTTTATTAAACTTAGCACCCAGCAGATTTTAAATAACATTTTTTCTTATAACCAAAAATAACGGTACCTCCAATACAAATGTTTAAAAACCGGTATTGAAAATCTAATTTCTCTCAAAAACGGCTTCTACGATTCTGATTAATATTTTTGTATGAACTAATACCAGAACGATCTACCATATTATTGGAAAAAAAATTATCTATCGTTTAAAAATGTTATCTCTTATAGCACCATTTTTTTTTTTGGTTTTTGACTATCTCATTATCTATTGAACCAATTTTTAAGAATTTCTTTTAAAGCAAAAGCTCTTAATAAGTTACAATAATATTGCCTATGAAATTTTTCAAAAAATCAAATTTTGGATTTTTAAAAAAAATTCAAAATTATTTTTTGAAAATTTGATATTTCGAAAATGGGTAGATATTTTTTTTCAAAAATTGTTTTAACTCTGCATAAATAAGTAGTTAAAATTGGCGAAATGATTTTTTTTTCTTAAAAAATATATTCAAAATTGTATATACATACATATGTACATATAAAACAATAATTTAAAAAAAAAACCAATAACTAATAAATTTCTTTTATCAGATGAAAAGTTTTTAAAAATATTTAGATTTTAAAACCACGTGTTATCTAACATAAGAGCAAGTTTGTGCGACCCAGTCGTGCATTTTATTTTAACATTGAAAATGTTTATAGGGTCGTTTTGATAAAAGTATGGTGTTACCAAAATGAACAAAGAAAGACAATGAACTCTAGCGTATAGGGGGAGAAAGATTAAATTTTTGGTTGGTGTTACCAAAGAAACTACCAAAATGAATAAAATGAAGAAAAAAACACAAGTGATGAATTTCAGCCAGCGTACCTACATGTTGATCATCGCCAACCGACGCACGAGATTCAGTGGAGGATTGTATAAAATTCGAAAATGCTGGATTTGAGCCCACTTAGAAGCCTATAACTTTAGTTATAATTATTGGATGTTTAATATTAAGCTATATAATTAAAGTTTAAATGACAGGCTACAAATCTGCATACAAATTTTTGCAAAATCGTAAAAAAATTCATACTAGAAACTTGAAAAATTGTCTTTATCGAACTAATTTCATCACGGCAAAAGAAAAAAAAAAAAACAAACAGAATATTATGTATGTATGTAGGTACGTACCAACAAAGAATGTATTGATAGAAGGGAGAAGACGGTGGAGTGTGTGCAATAAAAAAAAACACGTGGCAAACAAAATTGGCTTTGCATCGGGCATAAAAATGATATACATTATGTAGATATGCATGTATGTACATATGTAGGTATGTAGGTATGTGCATGAACATTTATAGTAGGTATTTTACAAATAATATAATCGTAAAGGTTGGATTTAGTTGGTTTCTTTGGATTATAACTTCTGTTTTATAATCAGATGTTTGAGGTTAAGGTCTTAAAATTAAGGTAAAATGTCAGACTAGAAAATGCTGTTGACAAAACTTGACTAACTTCTGAATCAGTTTGATTGTTTAACCTAGAATATGCATAGGTTCCTACTTGAACCTCTTATATAAAATTATAACTTAAGTTCTAAGGACCAGATCATCAAGGTTAAGGTCTTGGTTAGCTTCTAACTTTTATTCTAATAATCGGATGTTCGAGGTTAAAGTCTCAAAATTAAGGTAAAATATGACAAAAGTAAATTTTTTTTATAGGTATCAACCTAAAGAGGCTAGAATATGCTAGACAACGTTTGGGTAAAAACTTTACTAATTTCTAAATCAATTTGATTGTTCAACCTAGAATATGCATAGGTACCTACTCGAACCTCTTTAATAAACTTATAACTTAAGCCCTAATGGTCAGATCTTCATGGTTAAGGTCCTCAAATGCAAATAAAATTTTAGGCTTTATCTTAAAGTAGTCCATAAACTATTTAATTTGGTTGTCAACTAAATTGATGCTTGCCACTCGGCCACACATTTCATAAACTCAGTTAAAAGAATACAGCTCCAAGTCTCAAAAACATTATTTTTGTCTAAAATAAATTACGCGACTCGATATTGTTAAATTGATTAAAAGATGAGTTCAAAATATTTTGAAATAAAATATTATAGAATAAAAACAATTAGCATTGGGGTTGGGCTTCGCATCAAATTCTTTGTAAATTTTGTCTCAATTTAAAAATGGTTTACCTGGACATTTAATCAAACACACAGGTTGATTCAAAAACAATCAAGTCGAGAACTAAGTTGAACCGTATATGATGTATGCTTTAATCGATCTGTAATAATTCAGTTACCTTTCTGCAAAGCTTAGCTAGGCAAAAATGTCAAATATGTAGGTACCTAGATATACGTTAAGATAGATGGTATATGTATTTTTAATTTCGTGTATAAGTGCTGTACCGGTGCGAATGAAAATGAGTATGATTGTGTAATTGCGAGTTAAGCTACAATTAAGGCTAAGATTCACCTTATTCAAAAAATTAATTTAACCGCCAATTGGGAAGTGACATTAAATATACAAATTGGTACTTCAGACTGTAGAATGGTTTCTAAGATAGTTTGTGAAGTTATAATGCACCAATAGTATGCAAAATAAAAATCTCTAAGATTAGGCATGATTTTGTTTTATCGACGTAATACAAGTCATTTTCAATGTCCCCATAGTTACTCTATGAGTGAAATCTGTAAATTTTTTTAGTTTACAACTATCTCATTATTTGTTAAACCCCTTTTCAATAAATTTTTATATACACAATAACAAATTTAAATAATATTGCATATCAAAACTTTTGGAAAAAAATAAATAAAAAAAAATTGAATTAAAAAACATTTGTATTGAAAAAAAAAAAAAATTGAATTAATTTTTTTTTTTTTTTGAAAATTGGATATTTTTAAATTTTTTACAAAATCAACTTTTCAACACCAAATTTATAAATATTAAAAAATGGTGTGCCAATTTTTTTTCTTAAAAATGTTTTAAAATTTTTTGTATACACAAAAATTAATTTTATAAAAAACTGCTTAAACAATTTTCCATTTTCCATACAATTTTTTTCTTAATTGGTACTTTCTTAATCAATTAAGCATCGCTTAATACCCGTTGGCCAGGTTTTGCAAGAGTAGTTTTGAGATAAGTTTGCAATGCTTGTTTAAAAATTGCAGTCCAAAAAAAATATACTGACTTTTTAAAGCTTTCAGAAACGCAAATATTTTAATTCAAATTATTAAATAATTCTCTATTAGCTTTTTCAATAATCTTCATACCTTTATTGTTGTTATTTTTTGAAAAAGAAAATTCCAGTTCTTCCAGGTACTTTTTAGATATCGATGAATCAAACTCTTCGATTATTTAATTATCTAATCAAGGAATTATTGAGAAGTTCATGTAAGATCTTATACCTGCTCAGAACTGCCAGTCGATTTTTCTCTTTTAACTTAACCAAAGGAAGGTTAAAAACCGAGCATCATCAGAACTCCTGTTTTCGGAGCAGGTTCTCAATCTCAATTTGTTATGAATAAAATTCTATTTCATGAATAAGATAAGAAAAAGCTTTTTCTTGGAGTTTTGTAGTAGCCCGTGGCGTAATGGTTATAGTGTGTTGGCTAGTTACGCCGAAGGTCCTGGGTTCGTTTCCCAGCCTATGCCACCTAAAAACAGAAATGTTTTTTCACGGGTTACTGCCTCTTACGAGGAATTGACAAATCCTCCAAGAGTATCTCTTTTCATGAAAAAGTGCTTCTCACACTAGCGGTTCGAATTCGGCAGAAAATTGTACCTACCAATAACATGCACACAGGAATGGTTGAGAAATGTAAGTCACTAGGCCCTGGTTCTACACGAGTTGTATGTCGCGACGACCAATTTATTTATTTATTTATTTATTTTTTTTCTTTGAGTTTTTTGTAAACCATATTTACATTTATACAGAGTGGCGCAAAAGAAGCATTTTTTTTTTGTTATTTTAATAAATATAAATGGAGAATTTGTTTAATTTAAATTAAGCATAGCTTTGAGAAGTCAGGAGAAGTCATTTTAGTTGGTATCGCTCGGTTTCCTTTTCAAATATTGTTTTTGAGTATAAGTATAGTCTCTGGCAATTATTGACGTATATTCTTTTATCCAAAGAAAAATATCAGCAGCGGTAAAATTTGCCGAACGTTTCGGTCAATTAAAATCTTCTTTTTGAAATAAATATTGAGTGCAATAAAAATGTCTCGTAACAGCGCCATTGTTTTTCCTTACTGCATATGCACTGGCGCCATCTTGTGGCTGGTTGGTTAAATACATAAATAGAACTTGGACCTCCATAAAGTACAGAATTATTAAATATATATGTACATACGTGTAAAAAATCTGACCACACTTTTGTCAACTATTTTTTACCATGAAAGGAGGAGAGGAATAGAGAAAGAAGAAGTGAAAAGACGTCAAAATATTTTTCTTGTTCAATCTGAACGATATATATATAATTGAACTACATGACGTGATTGATAATCACAAACATTTGATACCTTTAATCACCTTGCTGTACGTATCTACCGCTTTTTACCATCGTTTTCATCCCTCCTCCCTTGAAACACACACAACCGTAAAATATTTTCTAACCCATACCTTAACTTTTCAAGTCATTTTCAATTTTGAAATCAATACATTAAAACCCCATATCCACTAAATAAACAAGCTTCTGTGGGTATTTAATACTCAAGTTCCGTCTCCGCCTGCCTTCGACCTCCGTCTCCATCTACATATTCCATCCCGTTGTCCTTGGTATATAGTCGCTAACTTTTCAAATCAGAAAACCTTACATTCATTCAATGTCGCTCCCACATAAACATGAGGTTAATAGGTGTCCCGTATATAGATTCTATATCAATGGGAAAGTTCTTAATCGCCATAACCCCATAGACAAACATTACCTATAAGCCGATGGTAGCTCAACTGTGAATTCATTCGAAAAACGGTATCCGAGATGATTTGAAGGGTTTCAAGTTTCCACAAAAAGTCACAGCACATAAATGCCTTATATGTACATATAGCTCAAGCTCAAGCTCAAGCAGGCTATAGCATACAATGTGACGGCAGGAATCTTTTATTGACCAACCTTTCTCGAATCCTTGTGACAAGTTCATCGAACATTGGACATTCTATATTAAATATAGAGAAGTCTCAAGTCTCACCCCTCGCTTATAATATTATGGTGGTTATATGGGGGGATTTTCAAACTGTAAGGCCTCCGGCTCTATCCCAAGTATCCGCATAGTTAAATGATTAAGTTTTCTTGTCAACACGAATGTGGTAATTTGATGATTTCCGATTTTATGCACGTGTAGGTTTTTGTATGTGTGTGCTCGATAGATGTGTGTGTTCTTCTTCCTGGAAAAAGTTTTATGCGGTTTTATGATGTTCTTCCTTATGGATGAGGTTTTTTGGGGTTTTTTAACCTACCTGAGGCATTTTTTGTTGTCCTGGTTTTTCGTTCCAAAGATATTCAGTATATGTAGGATTGTAGGGGGATGGGATGGGAAATTTTGTCGTCGTCGTCGTTGTCATTGTCGTCTTCATCGTCGTTGTGTCGATCGGAAGTTTGAGTTATTTTCATTGAGGGACAATAGAAGGATTCCTATCTTCTCCATTCTATATACATAGCTCAGCTCCTTCAAGGGTATTTAAAAGTTGTTTTTCGGGCTTATGCCGGAACATTACTTGGATTGTTATGGACGGACATAAAAGCGAACTCACCAAAGAGATATTATACCTATGTATATACTTTGTTCTGATGTTTAGTCGAGAATTCGAGGAGGCTATTGCGTTGTTTTTATGACAAAACTTTTGTTAGAAGCAGTGAAAGTATCATTAAGAGTAGGTGTCTTAAGTGAACGCCGCCGCCGCTGCCTTTTTGCTGGGCATCAATGAATGTTTTGTTGGTGATGGTTGCCTTATTATAGAGTAGAATAGGTACCTATATACTCTTGTTATTTGAGGGATTTGGTTATGTATGTAGGTGCTAAGAATGGGCTTACGAGTACTTTGGTCTTATGCGGAATTAGTGAACTAGGTTTTGTAGGAAAAGTTTCATTACTAGGAGGATGTTTAGTACGGTTGTTGTGAACAAAAGCACATTTTAAATGGGTTTACTATTTTAATCTTTGTAAAGGCGGTTCATATATTTCAAGGTAAATAGAGAATCACAAAATTGAAAATATGAATTCAACAAAAGGACTCCCCGTGCCGGGTCAAAAAAGTGATACTTATTTACCTGGATGTAATGGATGACGGTCAAGGCGTTGACTTCTTGACGTCACTAAAAATATCATCGATGTACCTACTGTCAACGTCGACTGAGTCAACACATGTAACATTGACTGTCAAATGATTGACGCCTCCCAATCAATGATGTCACAAAATACATTGAAGGTTACCTGTGTCACGTTAGACTATAATGATAACACGGCTTTACGTCAGAACACTGTGAGCGTTCAAGCGGAGTTGATAAGAGTAAAAATCAATCATTATTCGCCTTGACGATCATAATGACGTTACTTATTTTAGGTCTATATAAACTTTTAAGCTGTAAAATGTCAAATTCCGTTGAAGTATGTTTCGTGGTTTCAAGTAAGTAGCGCTGGCATTTGACACCTGTCAACCTGTCAGCTGTCATTTCAAGTGTCATAATATTAGTTGAATGTTTGCCATTTACGATAATGGATCGCTTAGCAATCGAACGACGCGTTAAAATTATTAAAACTTAGGTACTACAAAAGTGGTGATTCAAACGTAGTGACTTTTCGCGCATTACGCGATGATTATGGTTGTCATAATCGACCGACTACGCAAGCAATCGGTAAAATTTTGAAGAAATTTGAACAGAGTGGAAGCGTTACTGATGCTACAAGTGCAAGTGTTGCTGATGATCCGAATTTATCGATTTCCGGGCGTTAGCAGCAATTAACCGATTTTTTATTGAAGATCATGACTTGGACGATATGTGGTTCCAACAAGACGGGGCAACAAGCCACACAACACGATTAATTATGGCTTTACTGCGTGAGAAGTTTCCTGGTCGCGTAATTTCACGTTTTGGCGACGTCAATTGGCAACCAAGATCATGCGATGTGACACCGTTAGATTTTTTTTCCCGAACTCTAAACGCATTAAAAACCATTATTACTTAAGTTATGGCCGAAATACCGCCCGAAATGTTCGAAAAAGTGGTTAAAGATTACCTCAAAAGAATCGCATGCTGCGAATCTTCCCGAGGAGGCCATTTGAACGATATTCATCTTCACACTTAATGGCAAAGTCCAAAATTTTTAATGAAATAGAATTTTCATCAAACATGTATCGCTGTGTGTTTTATTTAGCTTAAATTCCGAAACCGAAAAATGAATGACCCTGTATTTAGTACAAACCTCTAAAAAATCGAAAAATTTTATATTCAAGTTTATTCAAGACGTTTTTAGGGCCTGTAGAACATGGATGACATTTGGTATTTTCAATATACGTCAAAATATAATTTTTTTGCTTATCTGTCAAGCAGTAAACTGTCAATTTCCATTGAAAAATGGTGATTCTAGAGAATCACAAAGACGTTTTTTTAAATTGCAAAAAAAGTCAACGCAGGCAACGTTGATCATCATCGCAGACGTCAACGCAAACACCAACGTAGATTTCAACGCAGAAGTGAATGGAAATGTCAACTCAGGCGTCAAAGCAGATGTAAATGAAAATGTCAAAGCAGGCGCCAATGCAACGCCAACGGAGACTTCAACGCATTGACGATTTTTTTGCGTTAACGATCACACGACTTGACAATTTTGAGGCAGAATATGTTATTTAAAGGTCAGAATGTCAACGTTTTAATCTCTGCGTTTCACTTACCTACTCAGACTTCAAAACTGGGCTGAAAGTGCCAAAATGGAAATCTTGAGTAACACTTAAGTGTGCACTGTAAAACTGGGCCTTAATTTTTATTTTAAATGTGTTTTCAACAAAAATTCAAACATAGAACGTCAAACAGATGACGCATGAACGCACTAACGCATATACCTACGAACAGTAAATGACGAAGCCCACTCTTCCACACTTCTCCATCTCGAAACAAATTATGTAGTATAGAACTTGCCTCCTTTAAAACCAGTAAGAATCTTTACTACGTCATCGTTCAAAGCTCATTGTTGTTTTCACAAAAAAAAAATCTCTTGTACTTTAAATAATTTCTCTTCATCTTTATACTCATTCTCCAGAACAAACATATCACTATAACAACCGGAAAACAAAAACCTACTTAACTTAGATTATCACAATTTATTGTTTGTCCATGTAACTGTAACATGATGCAAATCCAAAATAAAAAAAAAAAAAACGCAACATGATGTCACTGCAACATAATGCAATGCTATATCAAAAACTTTCTTGAAATCCGTTAAACAGTTCCATTCAACGAATTCGACATAACCTCATTTAGAGCGTGACTTTATGGCACTCCTCCCATATTAATTACATTCTTTCTTTTTAGTCTCGCATGTCTTATTGGTATTCTTAATATTTTTTTGTTTTATTTCCCAAAAAGTAAAATGGAAAAAGAATAAATCCAAACAAAACCTCATACGCATTTCAGAGAAAATTTCCATTCCATACGCAAGAAGCACAGCGGTTATATGGTTAAGCTCTTGTACCTTTATGAAGGTATAAAATATATACGGGGATTAAACACCTTAAGCCGCATATACATATGTAGAACAGTCAGTCCATGCCTTCGGTTTGTGTATGCAAATTAAAACTGAAAAATTCCAAATTCTGCAACTATGTTGTTGGTGGTCCTGATATTTTTTGGAAAAACGATGATATTGGTTTCATGCATATGCCGGAGGTCATCAAGCTTCCCCTCATCAAGACCCTATCTTTCTCTATTACATATACCTAAGTATGTGATCCGTCGAAAGCAATGTTTAAATTTCATTAAAATTTCATAAAAAAATGTTCACATTTTAACACGCCATCAAGCTCCACTTACAACGCCACGAATATGACACATAGAAATGGATGAAGGATGATAATATCCTTGGCCTCTTCTCTTCTCTACACTTGATGCCTGATGTGATGGTTTTGGAATGCAAAATATTATGAACCAAGCTGAAACCCAAGCCATATCTCTCTCTCTCTCACCTCGTAATGTAATTTTTTTTTGTAACAATATCAGCGACCATGAAACTTCCTTATACCTACGTTATCCTTACACCGGATATGTTAACAATGGCGATGTTTATTCTGATGAAATTGAAACAATGTAACCAACTGGAAAAGTCATATATTCCATTGTGTGGAACAATGATTGTTATTATGATGATAATGATGATGATGATGATTACTCGCGTGGAAAGTCGACACGGTGGCGAGCGGCGGCGCGCGGCAGCGGTATATAGCTCCTTGTTTGGTATAAGGATAAAGATATAATGAGGATAATGCCATCAAAATTATGCAACGTAAATTATTTAAATGAAAGTCACATATGTGTGCGAATTCTCTTGTTCTGATGATGTCGCCCACATTTTTTTTCCTTCACAATGACTTCGTTTGATAATATTAAAAGGACTAAAAATAAATGGAGCTCTTTTCGTCAAAAAAGAACGTCGTCTCTTTTTTCACTTGATCACGCATTCGTAGACTATAACTTATTCAGTTGAGTTAACACACTTTAAGACCTTGAACGAAATGGAATGAAATAAACAAAAAACAAAGTCGATTTAAAGCTAAAAGTATCAACCAAATCATCGTATGGGAAAAATTATACAGTGACTCAAAAGCTGACCCCTACACAGAATTGTTAAAATATATAAACGTGTTTTTTTGTCTTATCCAAATGGGTAAGATAAAAAGCACTTTTTCATGACAAGAGATAGGTACTGACTCTTGGAGGGTTTGTGACTTCCTCAAAAGAGGCAGATCCCCTGAAAAAAAGCCCAAGTAAACATAGCCAATCATTATAATATTCTGTTAAATTGTTTGCTAAGCATAGGTTGGGAAAAATTATTTTATTTTTTTGAGCACAAATTGATAAAAGCAGTGACAAAAATACTAATTAAATTTAAAAAAATAAAATGCACGAGTTGCACGAACTTGCTCTATGTGCAACACTGTGGCTTTAAAGTATAAATGGTACTTACACTTTAGACTGAAAAATTGTTAAAAAATCAATATAATTAGAAATAAATTGATTAAACAACTTCTGAAACTGTTTTGACACCAACGCAATGTAAACCATCCAATTTCTTATACAAATCTCAATTTATGAGAAAAAGAATTAAAAAATCGTTGGAGCGATTTTTAAAAAAAATATTTTGAAAACATTAAAAAAAAAAATTGGTACACCATTTTTTTAGAACTTATTACTGCGGAGCTAAAAAATTAATTTAAAAAAAAAATTAACGACCCATTTTCGAAATATAGAATTTTCAAAAAATTTTAAAATCCAAAATTTGCTTTTTTTTTAAATTTTGATATATAATATTATCAGAAGCTCATGTGTAAAAAATTTCATTAAAATTGCTTGAACAGATAATGAGATAGTCGAAACCCAAAAAAATGGTTCTATGAGAGATACCATTTTTAAAGGATTGATAAAATTTTCTTTTCAATAATATGATAGATCGTACTGATATTAGCTCACCTAAAAATTTGGATTTTAATCAAAATCGTAAGAGTCGTTTTTGAGAAAAAAGAGATTTTCCATACCGGTTTTAAAACATTTACATATATAGGAGGTACCGTATTGGCTATAAGAATAATTTGTATTTAAAATCTGCTAGATAATATCAAAAAACTGCTGAATGCCAAGTCTAATAAAATTCGACCAAGTCGTTGTCGAATTATTAAGTTCTCAAAAAAAATTTTGGAACATTTTTTAAAAATCCAAAAAAAAAATTTCTATGAAAAGATTGATTAAATTCACTTGAACCATTATTGAGAAAATCAAAAAATCAAAAAAATGGTTCTATGTGGGAGCTGCCATTTATAACCATTTTTCGGATTGTTTTTTAATGGTAGCTTTTAGCACGTTTTTAAAAAATATAATTTTTATTTTTGTTAAAAAAACGGCAGGTACCGTTATTTTTGGTCTTAAAAAAAAAAGAAAAAAACATGTGTTCGGGAATGCCCAAAAAACGCTAGGTACCATAGTTTAAAGAAAATC
Source organism: Epistrophe eligans (assembly GCA_951394125.1). Lineage (NCBI taxonomy): Eukaryota > Metazoa > Arthropoda > Insecta > Diptera > Syrphidae > Epistrophe > Epistrophe eligans. The sequence goes on from OX596029.1 coordinate 37,424,584, forward strand.
GATCCACCCGTTCAGGCTATAGCCGAAAGGACAGAGAGATAGAACTGCGAGATCCACTTTTTTCGACTTCGGAATCATCGTAATGTCAACTTTGATCAAAATCTAGAGTTCGATTTTTTTTTACGAATCCATAACTTGCCACATACATAATGTGGCAATTAATATTTTTTTTTTTTTAAAGGCATAACATTAAGTTGTAAGTGTTGCCGTTGATTTTTAATAATTTGTTTTGTAATTCAAGTCAATTTTTTAGAAGGTTCCTATAAATGAAGGAAATAAACCCCCTCTTGTATGATTTTTTTCTTGTCTTAACCAAACCTACATGCCGCCGCGGCACAGATTCATAATACGAAGGCCAAAAATACGTCATAATGACCATAATTTTGATCCACTTTATAGTGGGCCAAAGACCATAGGATATTCTTGATAAGCTTAAAATGCGTTGTAGGGGTTGGATAGAAAATAATATTTTTTGCTCAAATCCCAAACAACCGCTCAAGGTTGATGTGCCCGACACATTTTTTTGGACAACTACTACATACATCGTGGCCCCTTCGCAGGTTCAAAGGATTTTTTTTTTGTTCCTCTGTATATACCGCTCACGCAAATCCGTGCTCCCTTTAGGGTATGTTCAGTCATATAAGGCAGGCGATTTGTGGGCTTGTTACCCTCCCAAGTGGGTGAAGAGTTGTGTAAAAGCGCTGCCAAAAATGCAATGAAGTCACTGGAAACCTCATTTAATTCCTTTCATTAGGTACTTTGTGATTTTTGAATGGATGCCTAATCTCGTCAGCAGAAATATACTAGAAAATGATTTTGACAGGCTTTTTTTATACATTTTAATTCTGACTATATTTTAATATATCCAAATTTTTTTTTACCAGGGAAATTATTCCTTGGAATCAATCAGAATGGCAATAACTCGAATAATGAAATTTGAATACATTCACCAATGACAATAATAATTAATTTGTGACTGCGAACGGAACGACCACCCCGTTCAAAATAACATATTTCTGGAAATTCAACCTGGATTGGGCAAAATGATGAAGCTAAGATTGAATCCAATTTATTAAGACCAAAAACTTCTAAACCGAACACCATTTAGAGGTCGCTACCAACGTTTTTTTCAAAAATTTTGCTTCAAATCGGAATTATTTTCAAATGTTAAAAGCTGCATAAGCATGAAATTTTAAGGAATTGTTCGTTATTTCATGCAGTTTTATTTAATTAGAATCAGATTTTTTTTTAAATATAATTTGTATAGTTTTTTTTTTATTTTATAACAAAAAAGTAAGCTTCTACAAAAAAAAAAAACCGCAAGAGATCTTAGACTTGGTTTTGACTTTAAATTACGTCTTGTTACACCGAAAACGCATTCCAGTTACCAAGAACTTGCTTAATTTTACTAAGTTATACATTTTTTGCGGGATTCAAAAGTGGACGGCAACCGCGAACACACGATAAAGCGATACTAAAAGAAGTGGCGGTATTGATATAAAGAGAAAGCACAAAAGCTTTGAAAGTTTAATGGCACTCGCAACGCCATCTCTCATCAATTTTTGAAAATTATCAATGACATTTTTGAAGAGGTAGTATCATGTATTAGATTCGTATCGGTAAAGTAGTTGACCAAAAATTATGGTTATGGTCTTAAATGATACGTAATTAAAATGGTTGCCTAGCGGTAAAATGTCACGGTTGCAATTCCTCTTGAAATATTTTTTCTTGAATTTATGAAAATTAAAAATGATATTTTTGAAGATCGTGAATTAAGTTCGTGTCAGTAAAGTAGTTGATCAAAAATTACCGTTATATCAATGTACCGAATTGCAGAAATGTAATGGGTTTGATTTTAATCATAACGGTGTCCACAGTTCAAATTTGGATTTGTTTGAGTTGTGCCATTATTCAAGACAGTGAGCGAAATATTCTACTGCGCAATATTTTCCGTTTCTTTAAATGTATACAACTTGTCACAACTCACCTTACATACAAAGTTTTAATCATTTGAACCATCTTCCCTGTACTGACAATTTTTGTTGAACAGGGTATAGCATGATACTACTCAACAATTTACTAGCTTTAAAGCTCTTTCCTAAAATAATCTTAGTTTTAAACATTTTTTAAATACTAATATAATCTACGTCAGCTAAAACGCAAAAAAAAGTGACAGTTCACACAAACAAGTAAGCAAAGATATCACTTTCAAATTTTTAATTGTCAAAGTGACATTTGGAGTTGGTATGATACTGAAATGTTAAAATTGGAATTTAGTGATTTTAAGTTTAATAAAATGTTAAAAACATATTGCGATGATAATTCGTTTAAAATTTGGAAAATTCTATTTTTGACCTAGCATCATACTAAAAATGATTTAATATCGTAGTAAATTGTTTAAAATTTTGTGCCAGTATTTCCAAAAACTTCTGTTACAATATTATAAGAAAGATAATAAGCTTTTATAAATTTAGATTTTGGGCGTGGGTTGTTTTTATTCAAATTTTATGATGATCGTATATATGTACTAGAAGAATAGTCATCTAGTTTAATTTTTTCAATGATTTTCCTAATAAGATTATTTTCGTAAACCAATAAGATTATTTTTTAACTGGTCAACATCTTCTAGTATCAATTTAAAAAGTGACTTATCCTGATTTTAAATGTGGTCATCTGTTCAAGCTTCTACTGTACCTCTACATATATATGTACATCTTCTGAAAACAAATTGGTACAAAATAAATTTTGTTTCATTTAAAAATAAATTCAACAACTTTGTTCAATTTTTTGATGCAATGTTTTTTTTACTAAATATTAGTAGGAAAGGAATCAAGAAAAAATCCCATAACAACAAAAAGAAAGACTTCTTTGGATCCTTATAAGTACCTATATGTATATTCATACATATATGAGTTTGAGTATATTCCTTGTGTTCACCTCTGTGGAAGAGATAAGATTGCTTTTTGTTCTGAGTCCTAGAGTTTTATACATTGCCTTCCTTTATGTTTTTTTTTTTTTTTATTCCTTATATGTATCTCTTTGTATGGCGTTCTTCTGTTATGTCCCATGATAGTACGGGCGGCTAACTAGGGAAAAAGGATACTGCTATAAGGATATTTTTTTCCATCATTCTCTGGTTTTTTTCATCTTTCCTATTAGAACGGTATATATCGTATTAAATGACATGAAACGTTATGAACTAACAAGGGACCAATATTATGTGATATCTAATTAGGTGGGACAGAGTATATGGAGGTAGGTAAGTGGATTGGGTGTAGAAGAAGTTTTTTTTTTTTTTTTTTTTTTGTTTCTTAGGTAACCTGGACTCAGGATGGGTCTATAACTAGGTAGGTATAAGAGAAAAAAGGAGACAAAAAATATATCTTGGAGATACATTTTCATCTTTAGTTACTACCATATATGTATATACAAATAGATTTCTATTGGGAACGTACATAAGTATTTGGAACATATAGAAGTCAGAGGGCAAAAGGGATGGGTGATGTCATTAATTTTTTATTTGGGATTTCAATTAATTTTTTTTTTATGTGTATGTGTCTTGGGTTGCGAAAGAAGTTGACAACAAATTACCAGAAAATCAAGGAGCAGGTGGTTGTATTAAAATCCTCAATTCGTAGGTTAAGCGTCAGCATGAATTTATTGAGTTTTTTTTTTTGTGATTTAGTTTAAACTTAAAATTGGTAAACCTGAGAATCCTGATGTTAGGAGTAAGGAATATTGTTTTCAATCTTTTTTTTGTTTAGCGATAAAGCTCACTTTTGGTTGAATGGATACGTCAATAAACAAAACTGCCGTATTTGGAGTGATGATAATCATCAAGTGTATGTTAAGACACCGTTACATCCACAAAAACTGACTGTTTGGTGTGCTTTATGGGTTGGTGGAATAATTGGTCAGTACTTCTTTAAAAACTATGCTGGCCAGAACGTTACAGTCAATGGTGACCGCTATGGAGCCGTAATTACTGATTTTTTCGTTCATCGATTAAAACAACCATGAGGTGCAGTAGCTGTTAACAAGACAGCGCAACATGTCACACAGGTCGTGCCACAATTGATTTATTGAATGAAACGTTTGATAACCGCATAGTTTCACGTTACGAACCCGTGAATTGGCCTCCAAGATCGTGCGAATTAACGCCGCTTGACTATTTTCTGTGGGGATATGTGAAGTCAGTCTACGTCGATAAGCCCGAAACGATTGACCACTTTGAGAACAACATTCGCCGCGTTATTGCGATATACGGCTACAAATGTTGAAAAAAGTCATTGAAAATTGGACCTCCAGATTAGACAACGTCCGAGCCAGCCGTGGCGGTCATATGCCAGAAATCATATTTAAATTATAATGCCAGAAGATTATCTTTCGAATAAAGTAAATTTCATGTCAATTTAAAAAAAAATCATCTTTGTGTTCTTCAAAGTTCAAAGTTCTACACCTCTAAAAAAAATACCCTTTAGTTGTCCAAGACTACTGTTGATGGTGCCTGCCTGATGACTGAACATATGCGCTAACTGGAGCAACGGAGTTTCATAAGCGGGACAGATGACCCAAAGTGGGTGTTAAAATCCTCGGAACCCGCGAAGCAGGTCATCCCAAGTACTGTTGAGTTTTTTTTTTGCCGTATATATTCTTCGAATTGTAACCTACAAAAAAAGGAATTTAAACACACAACTTTTTTTTTCTATTTCAAAAAGGAAAAAATCCCAAAATTCCAAAACAAAATGTGTGGGGCAAATCAACCTTGAGCGGTTGTTTGGGATGAGCAAAAAAAAAATATTATTTTCTATCGAACCCTTAAAACTCATTTTAAGCTTAAAAAACAAATAAATAGTTATTTCCATTTATTTTAGGAAATAAGACCCGCAGGCTGTTTTCCGTAGGGCTTATTGCACTGCAAAAGACAAGTAGAGTAATTACACAATAATATTTTTAAATAAGTCTCATAAAATTCTATAAGCCCTTACAATTACAAAGTGAAAAGTAAAATGTTTACTTTGTTAATTTAAATCACCTTAATTTTTATGTTAGCATTAAATTTTGTTCATCTAAATACTTTCAATTGCGCTGACCTGGTCATTTTTATAAAATCATACATAAACGACCTATATTTTTATGAATCATCACAATTCATATTTCTTATCTTTTAACTAAAATTGCATATTTTATTTTTGTATTCAGTAAAATTTTAATTAAGACATCATTTCCCTCCAAGTCTTTCACTCCGGTAAAACCTATTTATTCAAAAAAAAAAAAAATAATCATAAAAAAAACCACTGAATTAAAAGACATTCCTACCCAAATTAATGCTTAATGGCTGACACAGAAACTTATTCTATATAAAACAGAATATCTAACTCAGCAGCATTCAAGCAACTCTTATACCGTTAACCTCATCATCGCCCATTTGAATGAAATTAAAGAAAATGTAAAGTGTCATCAAGTTGTCCTATAGGTATACCTTTGTATCTTTGTACCTATTTGTAGGTATATAGTAGGTTTGGTTTGCGACCGCGATTCATTTGCCACAACAAAAACAATTAAATTACAAATTCAAATTATGCTTTCATTATCCTGAATGATACAAGTAGATACGCGAATTTATAAACAGTCATTGGCAAAATTATTCGGAAAATTTAGAATTTTTATTTTTTAAAGAAGTTCAAATAAAAGTGAACAACTTTTTTAAGTCTGTGAAGTTAACATACAATTTTTTTCTTAGACTAACGGGACCACAACAGAAATCTGCAGTTTTTTTGCCTTTATTTTCTGGGCCCTCATCATGTAAGCCTGACGATATCGTTTTCGATATCGAGAACGATAGACAAGCTTCATGTAAGCATAAAAAAGCGCTATCGTCCAAGCGATATCGACTTTGCGATTTGATGTTTACTTCACGTAAAGCAAAAAAGTGGTCAAATAATATAGTTTTGTCGATAGCGACTGCACGACAGCTATTTAGATATCGTTTTTCTGTGTTGTATTTATAAATTTATTAAAAAAATATATATAGGCAAAAATGTTCCGCTGAAATATATTATTAATTCAAGACAGAGGTGAATTACAAAAACTTGAACTAATAAGAAGAAGGAGAGAACTTAGAGATTCATCGGATCCCTTATCACTTCCAGCCAAAGTGTAAACAATAACAGACATAAACTATAAACTTTATATTTTTGTGATGCTTAGTTTTTGTAATTACCTCCCTTAGATTTATTCAATGCTTCCGTCTTTCAAAGGAGACGTTTTTATTAGTTTTGGAAACCATAAATTTGCCGATTGGCTGTCGATCCACATATATTCCACCAATACTGCGACTTGCAGCTACATTAGAAATTTTAGGTGGAGGTGGATACCAGTGGCTAACCGGGAATGATTTTGGGGTTACTTTGGGTCAAAGTACGCTCTCAACTATTCTCCATGAGACCTCTAGGGTGTTAGAAGCGAATATATGCCCATTATGGATAATATGGCGAGTGGAAACCCCAAGTCAAAAAGCTGAAACAAAACAATGGTTTTTTTTTTGCTCGATACTTGTAGTCGGTCCAAACCTTTGAAATATTCTTAATTAATAATGGTATGCTACTGCTGCTGATAACGCTACCTTCCTCCAAGATGTTACATTCTTCGAGGGCAACCCCTCAGCATTTAGTTTTGCAGTCAAATCCTCCCAAAGTTTTTTAAGTTCCCGTTTGCCTTGCAAACTTTTTGGGACGTAACTTTTTGCTATATCTGGGTGCTCCTCCATAAAATCTAATAATATTTTCATTTGAGATTGTGTTGCAGACCTATGAAACTAGTTTTTTTTTAAAAAACCTTCGCAGTAATTTACATAGATTATACTTACATTTTTCAAAAAGAAATTATTTTCAAACTTCACAACAAAAAATAAAAACACAAATGACACAATGCTTGCATTCAGTGTAAAACATAATGAGTGTGTTTCACAAATTTTCACAAATGTCTGTCAAAGTTCATAGAAAAAAAAAAACCCAGTTTTATGAAACTTGGTAAAAGTTTCAAGTTACCAAACAGGTCTAATATTTTTGACAACCCAGATGTAGTTTTCAGTGGTTCCCAAATTTAAGTCAGTGAGAGCGATAGACGACACGATAGAGACATCGTTTCGTGATGCAAACTTATGGCGATATCGTTTAGATCTATCGTATGGACGACCATCGTTCAATAAATTACGTGATGAGGGCCCTGGATATTGCAGGTCAACAAATAGTGAGTGCAACCCCTTGTACTGCTAACTTCACTGTTTAGTTAGCAGTACATTTTGATTTTTCAACTACCAAGCAAGCTATCAATTTGGAATAGGGCTTCAAATTTGCAGTTTTTTTTCTGCAATTGAAGAAAAAAATTCAACAAGTTTCTAAAAAGTCCTCAAGTTGTCCTATACCTATTGATCTCTGTCTTTGAGCCAAAACTCTTTCAAATATCGAAAAGAGTTATGAAAATTTTACAAACGACTCACCAACCAAATGTGGTTTGTCTCATCCTTTTGTCCTTTACCCTCAATATTTTTAGAAAGAGTTATAGGTACCTCAAAAAGTCATCAAATGTAAACCTTTGAAATTGTCCTTGGTGATTTTTAAATTTGAATTTTCCAAAATTAAAATGTCCGAATAATTTTAGCAATTACTGTACGAGTTGGCCTATTTCACAACAACGCCCCCAATACATTCATTCAGATCTGACTCCTATATAGCCTCCTACTCTTGTTCGCCGCAGGACAAGCTTTCCTTTTTCTTGTTGCACTATCAAAACAAACTGCCATGTGACAGGTAGTTAGTTACCAAACCAACACAGAGTGAAACACAAAATCCACAAAGACGTTGCAGGACGACGACGTTGCTGCTGATGATGATGATGATGATGATGATAATAATGATGATGATGGGGGCAAATAAGAAGCACAAAATACAAACTATACTACACTCACTCTCTTAACCATAACAAACGTCGAAAACATCCTTAAGGGCGAAAAATTTAAATTGCTTCTTTGTCCTTGACTTGAGCTGCTCATGTGCACCTCTGATTCTGCTGACTCTGTTACGCAGAGCTTAAAAAAAATAACTATACACACTAACTATACTATAAGATCCAGTACCTTTATTATATAGAGACTTTACCTAAAAATTTTGAAACGTGTCAACAATGTTTATAGAAGGATGAAGGGAAGGTGAAGATTCTTCAGGGTAGAGTTTTTTTTTTTTTTTTTTTTTTTGCACAAGGCTTATATACCTTACACTATACATATGTATATAAAAGCATCAGCAAAGATTGTATAGGGTTGTTGTTAAATGATAGCAGTGATGTGGTGTGGGAAAATGTTAGCAATTATATTCGAGGATGATAATTCACCCAAGTACTCTAGCTAACACTTGAGTTGACATAGTTTTTTTGAAGAAAATACAATAAAAATAAAAAAAAAAAGAGGTTAAATTAAAACTTCGACTATACTCTTAAGGCAAGGACTTTTGAGCCAATTGTGTTTTAGGTGAGTTTTTGATGAATTCATTTTAGAAGAATAAACGGCTTTAGGAAATTGCGTAGGAGTTTTTATTTTAAGGGATTTTCATTCGTTCCAGTTTTTTTTTGTTTTTTGTTAAGAAAAAACTAAGAGTTTTATTTAAATAATTGATTATAATTATTATTTTATGTAGATAGGTATAAATTAAACTATTCAGAATTAAATAGATTCCTTTTATAAGAAATTTTTAATTATATTTTGTGGGTGACTTGACTTAAGAAGATTATGGTGTTAGGTTTTGGAATGAAAGTTTTTTTTTTGTGCTTAACAGAAAATAATAGGTACATAATTATAAAAAAAAAAATTGTCTGTTAAAAGATTATTTTTTGTGAAAAATGTTTGTACACATAAATCCATGTTTAAAATATTAATACCAGATGAAGTTGAAGTATGTTAATGACGATGTTTATAAAAATAAAGTTTTTCTGGAGTATTTTTTATTTTATTAAAAATAAAAAAATAAAAATAAAAATCACTTACCATTTACAAAAAAATTTATGCAAAAAAAACTTCGGTCAAACTGCAAATGACCTAGTACATATAATTCCCTCGTTGCGTTGGTTATGTTAATTAACCACGTGTTTACTTATAATTCCTTAAAAGAAAAAGAAATTTATTTTTAGCACCACCAAAATAAATAAATTTTTTATTAAAAAAAAAAACTTTTTGTTTAAGTAAAAAAGCACAACTTATATATATATATTTTTAATTATTTATTTCAGCAAGGCCCAGCAGCGTTAGAACCTTACTCCAATCGGAGTAAATTTACTACAATTTTAAAAAAGAAAATAAATCTACTACTCCACTCCGCTTTTTTGAGGTCTACTCTTTTTTTTCACAATGACAAAATCAAAAATTCTTCAACCAATTTACATGAAGGGAAATGACAGCGCTGTGTTATTCAATTTTCTAACCAAGTCTAAATGTACATTTCTATTCTGTTCTGAATTGAATGGAATTTATGTGATTTATTATTTTATTTTTTTTGTTAAAATAATTTTATTTTTAATACAGTTTTTGAAAATTTGAGTTTTTCTTTCGTTTTCAAATCTACTCCGGAAATTTCCGATTTACTCCTCTTTTTAACAAATCTGCTCCGAAATTTTAGTACTGAGGTTCTAACCCTGGTATAAGGCCATATATGTATGTACGTTAAGACATAATATCTTAAAAACCAATGTTAACCAAAAACTTTTAAATTTAATAGTTAGAGCAATGAAATGAAAAAAAGAAAAACATAACTATTTTAGGCAATAATTACACAACAAATTAAATGATTAATTAAATAAATAGGTAACTGATAAAAAAGAAAAGAAAAAAAAAGAAGATATAAAATATAAGAAGAAAGCAAGAAAGGTAGAGAAAAGTAGAGCTGAAATAAGGGAGAAAAGGGAGAGAGAGAGAGAAATAAAATTTCAGGATACGGATAAAAATTGTCGCAATTTGGTTTTAAAATGTTTACTGCTGTTCATTCTCTTAATATTATGGCGAGGCACAGAATTTCAACAACATTTAGCGTTAAGAAACGTCAGAGGCATATTGACTAGGAGACCCAGACCGTGCGTAACACTGCACTCCGTAAGCTTTACAGACAATACCTAGTGTAAATATGTTGAGCCCAAGATTGCGAGTAAAATTTACAACAAAATTTCGATCTGAATCCACATGTTTGATTGTTGCAATTTTTTGAGATTATTTGTGAGAAGTTTGTTAAAAAAAGGATCTTTTCGTAAAATAACCACACACTTAGACAGCGTTGCCGAAGTGGCACGATCGTGCTTTTTTGACATAAAAATTTCACTGTGGCACGGTGACACGAAAAAATTCAATATGATACGCTCTGCTTATTCCCATTTTATAGGTACTTCAAATTAAGCGAATTTTGAAAAAATTTAAAAAAATTGTTTCAAATACATGACAATACACGAATAAATTAAAATATTTTTTCAAATTTTTTTGTTGTACTTTACCCCGTAATTAAATAAACTTGTTTTTAATAAACATACGAATTTGCGTTTTTCCATATGGAAAAGAAATAGCACATTTTTTTAGAAAATGTACGTTTTTCTAGAAAATGTGACACGGAAATTTTTGTATGGCCGGCAACGCTGCTGCATTTATATTTAGACGAACCAGTCCATTAATCTGAGTTGAGCATAATAGGTCCTCATTCACACGGCAAGCACCGCATCTTCAATAAGACCAAGGGTACAGCTAAGTAACATTTATACATCATCGTAGGACAAATGTAATGAGCAGTTATGAATGGCAGAGGAGATATCATAGATATAAAACGGAAAAAGTAATGGCCCCAGAATGGATCCCTGTGGAACTCTATTAGTAGTTGGAAGACTGGTTACTTTTTCAACTCCTTGCTTTCTTTCGGATATATAGGAACAAAATAAGATTAAAAGCATCAGAATTTCCAGCACAACTCTTTTGCCTATTTGGCTGATACATTTGCCTTAGTTCAGGTAGACGATAACTTTTCCACGAGATATATTTTCGATATTTTTATTTCATTGTAAAGAGGAAGACAATGGAAAACGATATCAGCCACGTGGCCCAAAATAAAAAAAAAAAAGTCTAAAGGTGTTAGATCACAAGAAATAACACGCTCAGGATACTTTCTTGCAAATTTCCGATTATTTCGTTGTTTTCGTTGTGGCACGTAGCGCCATTTTTGTAGTGAATTTTAACAATTTCAAAGCATTGTTGAAGCGTGTATCGTTCCATTTTTAGTAATGGCGTAGTTTTTACTTGTCAAATGTCAAAAGATGACAGCTTCGGAAGTAACAGCTGCCAAAATAGCGGGCTATTTAAAATGAAACCTCTTATAAATATATCCTATTTCACCGCAATACTACTTTGCCGATAAAAGCGAAGGCATTTCAATTAAATTTGAAATTAAAAAATATTTATAAACCCATTTCAAAGTATGTCTAACTTTGGATAGCTGTCCAAGTCTAAAACCTTATTTATAATCATGTTCCATCGAGTGTCAAACTTAGACACTGAAATTGGTTGTCCAAACCTATTCTAAAGTGGGTACGTTCAATTAACAAAAAATTGAAAAATAATCTTCAAATAAACGAAATGTTCATTGAACGTATCCTAATGATCACGAAATTAACAGATTACAGGGATGTGAGTGAGTGTATAAAAATATTTGTAGGCCACTGTTGGAATGCGTTTATAAATAAAGAGATGTCCAACTATTTAGACAATGGCTAACTGGACAATTGTGCAAGAGTGTTCTAAGGAAATCTAATAAATACGACTTGTAAGTATTTACTTTTGCAACAATCACCTTGAATTTAATTTTTAATAAAATTAATGTTGAACACTTAATAACAATTTTTTTAATATTTAACCCATACATATGACTGAAATGACGCTGTGATGTGAAAAATAATATATTTACTTGCCTACACCACCGTAGGGAAAAAAGGACAGATTTTTGAAATATTAGAATTTTCTATGAAGGCGTAGGTACTTTTAGAATTTCATTACTAAATTATTTTTCTTTTTAAAATCGTACCACGTACCCTGAAGAAATTATATCTCAAAATATTTGTCTTCCTTTAATTCTATAATATATTTCCACCTTTTTTTATTTCTTATGTTATGTCAGATTCGAAGTAACACAGTGTCTCATAACTCTTTTCGAAATTTAATGGGAGTGAGAAAATAACTTATTATTTTATTTGTATTTATTTTATGTACTTACATATTTGGTGGGCGTAGGGTTAGGTTAGGTAAGGTTTACGTGGCTGTCAGCAGAGAAGCTTGATAAACTTAGACCATAGGTTGGCCCATTGTTATCATGATTTGCAAGATCACTATAATCATTGTAGTAAAATTCTCCTAGGTGGAGCCCACGTCTTTGAGATAGAGCGGGACCTGTATAAAGAAAATGAGGAATCGATTCTTCCTCTTCTTCATCCATACAGCTTTTGCAAAAATCATTGGGTGAAGGAAAATGTAAGGATTTTTTGTCTATGCTGTAGGTGCCTATTTCTTTTGTTTTAATGTGGCATCACTGGTTGTGAGTAGGTAAGGTATATTAAGTTGACTCCCGCTTGCAATCTAAGTTTAAATGAAAATATTGAACTAATTTAGTTATAACTCCATCAATCTATTTCTTAGGTACATATATCGATTGGGCAGTGTCTTTTATATATATTTTGTATTTTTTACAATATTTTTTTTTAATTTCTAATAAATAACTTATCTTAATTAAAATCCATTCACACAACATTTCGCTAACATAAATTATTTCTTCTTGTTTGTTTGCTTCCAGGAATAGTAATGCATCCTTTTTGCGATAATTGGATCCTTTGGCACCAAAATAAATTCGAATTTGAAAATCATTTAATGGCTAAAATTAACGTCCGAAGAAAAAACTAAAAGAACATAAATAAATAAATACAGAAAACGGAAAAGAAAGGGAGAAATAGACAAAAAAAAACACACACTAACTTTTCCGTTCATTCTTCAGATATCATCAGGCAATTGTCGCCTTAAACGGGAATTGATTTAGGAATTCATTTCCAGACCCTCTCCTCTCAAACCCAACCCAAATACAATTCCAACAAACAAATAAAAGAAAAAAAAATATACCCATCTTGAGGTAAACTTTTCCATAACATCCCATGATTTATTCATTGGAACTTATTTTCCTCCACAGGACAATAATTTATAAGGCGCCTTTCAAGTGAACATCGCAAGCAAAGTGAAGAGAAAAAAAAGGACTACAAAGAGAAAGAAAAATTGAACGAACGAAAGAAAAAAAAAAGAAAAAAAAAAATCAAACAAACAAGAAGGATAACTAGAAAACTAACTATAAAGACATGCAAGACGTTCGGATTCGAGTTGAGCAGCCAACAACACATGGCTCACCCAGCAGCCAACGACGACCAATTCATCTTCTCCCGCAAATAAGTTTATCGTAAGTTATACCCTTTTTTTTTCTATACTCCTGGTGGTTTGTTGTCCTTGCAGGCGTGTATGTGTTTTTGTGTGTGTATGTGTGTTTGATTATCAATCTAAATTGAGTGTCTTGCAAATTATTTATCAATCATGGAAAGTTTCTTCCGTTTTTTTTTCTGTTCTTCGTCGTTGTTCTGTTTTGTTTTTTTGTTTGCTTTATTTATGATTTATATCTACAATTTTATATTTACAGTTGCAATGATAATGACCCCCACATACCGCGCTCTCCCAGTTCTGAGGAGGATAATTCACCAACGGAAATGAATAACTGTAGACGATTAGTTGATAAGCCACCATTGGTAAGTTAATGAGGATTCTTTTTGAAGTTTTGTTTTCTTTGTTCGCGGATTTTTTTTAATCTTCTTGATTTATCCCAATGGATTATTCACTGGAGAAAAAAATATATTTTTTTGTAAATTTATTTGATTAAGTTGAATACTCAATATTTTTTAAAATTAGGTGCGTTTTGTTGAGACATAGAAAGTTATAGCTTCCTTCATTCAATTCACAAATCAGTAATTCAATTCAAAGCTTTTTTTGTTTTGCGGATTGAAGAAATTAAAATCTAGATTTAATTTTTAAAAAATTGAAACTGTAGATATTTATTCAAAATAGCTTTTAACGGCCTTTAGTCCACAAAAATTGGGCGTTTGGTCCCGGTCTCACTTGAACTCAAGACTTGACTAGTGAAGACCTTTTTTTAAATATCAATATCTACATAAGATATTGATATTTAAAAAAAACGTCAAGCTAACTGTTGAATGGAGGTAAGTTGGTTTCATCTTGGTGGTCCTAAGAAGCGTGCAGCTAGAAATCGTGGTAAGGTTAAGGCTTTCTCCAAAGATGATGTCTCAACACCAGTGCATTTAACAGGCTTTGTTGAATACAAGACCCGTATGACTTACATTGTCCGTGAGGCTGACCATTCTGGATCAAAGATCAAGAAGAAGGAAGTAGTTGAAGCTGTAACCGTCTTGGAAACTCCTCCAAGGATTGTTGTCGGAGCTGTGAGAATCCATTTGGTCTCCGTGCCCTCATAATATTTGGACCCAGCAAGAAGAGAAGGCTCTAACAAAGACAAGCAAGAAATGGACCGATAATGTCGGCAGTCGAAGAGCATCGAGAATGACATCAGAAGAAACTCATATTATGGAAATCCTATTTAATGGTGGTTCAATTGAAGATAAGGTTTAATGGGTCAAGGAGCATTTTGGAACAAGCTGTGCCCGTTTCAAAGTTCTTCGGACGAGGTTATTGACTGTGTTGGTGTTACCAAGGGTAAAGGATCCAAGGTTGTGACCAGCCGTTGGCATACAAAGAAGTTGCCCCGCAAGACGCACGAGGGGCTGGGTAGGTGGTCTGTTTTGGAGCTTGGCATCCAAGTCGAGATCAAAATTGTCATTTTTGGGTTTTTCACCATCAATCAAATAAAAAAATAAAAACAAACTTTCAAAATTGTGACCCTATCCCAGTTGGAAAAATTGGCCGGTTGCTGTGGAGAATCAATTTTAATAAGCTATCAATTCTGCTTCTAAAGGGTGTTTTTTTTAGAGGTATAGAACTTTGAAATGGTATAAAACAAAGATGATTTTTTTAAATTGACCTAAAATTTACTTTATTCGAAAGATAATCTTTTGGAATTATAATTTAAATATGAATTCTGGCATATGACCGCCACGGCTGGCTCGGACGTAATCTAATCTAGAGGTCCAATGACTTTTTCCAACATTTGTGGCCGTATATCGGTAATAACGCGGCAAATGTTGTCCTCTAAGTGGTCAATCGTTTCGGGCTTATCGGCGTAGACTAGCGACTACACATATCCCAACAGAAAATAGTCAAGCGGTGTTAAATCGCACGATCTTGGAGGCCAATTCACGGGTCCGTAACGTGAAACTATGCGGTTACCAAACGTTTCCTTCAATAAATCAATTGTGGCACGAGCTGTGTGACATGTTGCGCCGTCTTGTTGAAATCACAGCTCATGCACATCATGGTTGTTCAATTTATGAACGAAAAAGTCAGTAATCATGGCTCTATAGCTGTCACCATTGACTGTAGCGTTCTGGCCAGCATTGTTTTTAGAGAAGTACGGACCAATTATTTCACCAACCCATAAAGCACACCAAACAGTCAGTTTTTGTGGATGTAACGGTGTTTCAGAATACACTTGAGGATTATCATCACTCCAAATACGGTAATTTAGTTTATTGAAGTATCCATTTAACGCAAAGTGAGCTTCATCGCTAAACAAAATTCGCTTATGAAAATTGGGATCAACGGCAATATTGTTTTGGGCCCATTCACCGAATCTAAGCCTTGCTAGGTGATTCTGTGGTTTCAATTTCTTGAAATGATAAACCAAACTTAAAATAAATAACTTGACAGCTGACAAAATGGCCGCCAGTTGAAATAGTGTTGCCAATTTAAAGTTCTATACCTTTAAAAAAACACCCGTTAACAAAAAAACAGTCTTGTCGAATTTGGTAAGCAAACCCAGCCATCAAATGTCAAGGTACTACATTGGAACTTATCATTTTAGTGGGATATCTATGTTTGTAGTTTCCCCTCCCCTCCCCCCTTCACGTACTCATTTAGGTTGTCTTTTTCACAGCTTAATTCTAACTGTCAGAATAGATATCTCTTCCAGCTCTAAGCATAGCATATCTTTTTTCTTTCTGTAGTTGGACACACTTTGTTCTTTGCTTCTCCTTCCACTTTTTAACTTCAAACGAGTTTATGTGAATGCCAAAATTAGCTTCGCCTGCCAAATATTGACATTGTCTTCCCGCCCGTTTTTGTTCATTTTCCAACAATTTCAACACAGCAATTTCTTATGATAACTCACTACTTGCCTTCAGAATTCCATACCCCATACCATCGGGATATACCAAATTGTTTCCTTATACAAACACTAAAGACCACTTTCTGTCGAGACTTTCTTTTAGAACAAACTGTCGCTCACACAAACAATTCCTATTGTGGTTGATATTCAAAATTTATTATCCAAACAAAAGTCATAGAAGGAACACAGAAAAAAAACGGATAAAAAAGAGTCCTTAATGGTCGAAACCAATCCAAAAATAGAAAACCCTGAAGGTCTAGGTCTGCAGATGGTTAAGGAGTAAAATAAAAACACAGTCAGCAGGCTGGTGGATACTGGATAGTCTGGTCATGGCTGTACGAATGGACGGACTATTCTATGGTTTTATCTCGATTTGTTTCCTTATTTCCTTTTCTCGGGTCCTTAACGGAGGAGTTGGTATACACTCATATCCGTATATACTGACGAATGAATCCATTCGTCGTTGTCGGCATTGTTTCCCACAATTACACGACAGTGCGGTATTTCCATTTTCAACACATTTGCTGGAGCTGAATGGATGAAGGCAAAGAGGATGTGGAAAAGGAGCATACCATAAATGAATAGGCATTAGGCAGGAGGTTTCGGGTGGGTGGTTGGTTGGTTGGCAATGGCAGTGACTGCTGAGTTAGGTGTTGGAAAGTCCTTTTTTCCAAAAAGCATTCTTCCTTCCACCCCATCAGTCCCCACATGCTCCTGATATGGTTGCGCATTGTGTCTCTGTTTTGTGTGTTTCTATCGTTCTTTGAACTTTTGTGCAGTCACAATACGACTATACTATACAATACAAAACAAGGGACAGGATTCGAAGAAAGACTTCCAGACAAGAATGCGAAAACACATTTGTCAACTATATACCTACACTCTACCTTTATCTGCCATGACGTGCATTCCTTTTCCGCACACTTTTTTTATGCCGCTTTGTCCTTCCCTATACTATATCTGTCTTCTCGAATCGCAGCTCTTTTATTCGATGTCCTTGTCTCTGGTTAGATTGTATGACATTCTAAAGACCTAACCTAGGCATCCTTATACCTCCTAAAGAAGGACTCGTATCTATGAACATAGCGGGATTGGGTAAGAAGAATAGGGATTCCTTTCCGACGCAGCAGCTCCATTGTGTCTCGGGGATGCCAAATATTTATGTGTCACAAAGTCAGTAGTAAAAGTTAGGACAAAGCCAAGTGGGCACAGGGAACAGGGAACAGGGAGCTAAGGACACAGAAACAACCAACGACTGCGAGAGAGTAAAATTGTAGGAGTTTTGTTCGTTCGTAGTATAGTTTTGCATTTCCTTTACAAAAAAAAAAAAAAAAAATTCTATACCAAAACGAGGATGTTGGAGTTGAAAATATACATACTTAGGTAGAT
Organism: Epistrophe eligans; assembly: GCA_951394125.1. Classification (NCBI taxonomy): domain Eukaryota; kingdom Metazoa; phylum Arthropoda; class Insecta; order Diptera; family Syrphidae; genus Epistrophe; species Epistrophe eligans. The sequence continues at coordinate 37,442,370 of OX596029.1, forward strand.
TGTTTGGTAGAGAGGTACTTCTCGAAGGATGATGATTAAAAACAGATGTTGGAGGGAAAATGTTGAACGTTAAATGTTGAAAGTTAAAAGTTGAAAGTTTATTGCTTGGCGTTTTCTCGGTGATTTGTTAGATTTGTTATAGTACCTACTACAGCGAAGGACACACAATTCTTGAATTTGCATTTATACCTAACTGCGAAGCTAACACAGGCATACCAACTCTCGACAGTTAACAGACGACGACAACAACGACAACGATGGCGACGAAGACTTTGGCCATTTGGCTTCATTTAGAACCATTTTGAATTTGGGTACAAAAATAGGAGGGATGGGTGTGCCAATGAAGTGTATATTTTGAAAGAAGTTGTTCAGCTTGTTGACTTGAGATTTCAGAATGGGCAAAAGATTTCTTTGGAACTTCTATTATACAAGTTGGAAACCATCTGTCTTTCTTTTCTTCGTTTTTTGTTTTTTTTTTTTGTTATTTTTGTTCGAGGAGAGTTAATAACAATTCAATTTCGTTTTCGAGAACATTTGTTTTAAGTTAATCAGTGTGGAGCAATGCTTTAAGAGAGAAAAAGATATAGATGTTTGGAATTTTAACTTTGAAAGACTAGGTTAGGTATAGAGGGAGTGTTTTTTTTTTCTTTTTTTAATGAAAGGATTTAAGAAAATTTATAGTTCTAAATGGTTTTGTTTTACTTTTAAGAGAAATATTTTAGAACTTCTCGGGGAGAGTGATTTACCTGAAAGAATTTTTATGAGATTTATGCTTAATGATTCTTGAATTTTAAATCACAATTTAGCAAAGTTTACTTTATGGCGGAAAAGCAACTTTTTTGTACCAGCTTGTATTAAATGACAAATTCACAATATTTAATCGAACTACAGTATGTACATATATGAATCTTAAGTTTTTAAGTTGTTGTTGCTAACTTGACAGACATCACGAGCTTACGCTTAGCCAATAATCGTAAGGTATCGACTTTAAACAAACAGGTTTTATGTACTTCTGATTTCAAGTAGGCATATTATAAGACCATTTATTTCTGAAATAGCTCTAATGATTTTCATTCGTCTGTATTATTGTAAATTGATAACTGCTTAATCGATTGTGATCAAGAATTTTTTTACGAAGATCCTTTAAAATCGAAATTATATTGATAGACACTTTTTAAATCAATATTTTAAAAACTTTAATTATTTTTTTAAGTTGTATTCTATTGAATGATTAAAGTGGCATACCACCTTTTTTGAATATTAAAGAAATTTTATATATAAATATTTTTAAGAAAACCGCTTCATAGATTTTTAAAAATATTTTATGTATAAATTCGTATTTTTCAAGACTTTAGGAAGGTAGATAGCTTATTTATATTGAGATTGAAATATTTTTTTTAACCATTAAAAATAAAAAAACAATGTTCATGCTTTTTTTCAAAGGGCAAGTTTGTGCGAACCAGTTGTGCACCAAAATTTATATTTTGTACCCTTTTTAAAACTTTCTGTGTGCAAAGTTGAAAAAAAATTAGTTGATCTATAACAATTTTCTCAAAAATCGTTATGTCAATTTTTCGCCTAAAACATTGAATGCTTTTAATAAACACTTTTCGAAATTGTAAATTTTATCAAAGCCGCAAAAACTTATGTTGTTTTCCTTTCAACCAAAAAAAGCGATCCCTTATAATTTGAGATCAAAATCTCGGAACCTATTTTTAAGAGAGATTTATACACGTACAGTACACAATAAACGCACTTGCACACACACCATAGTAAAGTTATATTTGTCAAGACGTCATCGTCATTGTGAAATTTTAAATTTTGTTGTGTTTACCGTCGGAAGTTTTATGAAAACAAAATTATTTAACAATTATTCCTTTTTCGTGACCTTTTCAAATTAAAGTTATTACATATTTATTATAAATTACGATGATAAAGAAATCCAAAAATTGGTTTTCTGTACGTCGGCGGCGGCGGCGGGGCGTGGAGCTGGCAGAGGTCTGGATTCGAATTCAGCCAATTGCATATTTAAAATATAATGGGTGATTTTTTAAGAGGTTTAGAACTTTAAAAAAAAAAAAAACACAAAAAATTCGAAAAAATTAATGAAATATTTATTTGAATCGATAGTTTGAACCTTGCAATTTAATGTTTAAAGATAATTTCATGCAAATGTTGACCGCGGCTGCGTCTCAGGTAGCCCATCCGCTGAGTCCAATTTTGGCATACTCTTTCACACATATCGGCCGGTATCTCACGAATGAATGCATGGATGTTGGCTTCCAGTGCGTCAATCGAAGCGGGCTTGTCCCTATAGACATTAGCCTTGACATACCCCCACAAAAAATAATCTAATGGTGTCAAATCGCACGATCTAGGCGGCCAATTGACCGGCCCGAAACGTGAAATTAACTGTTCACCAAACTCGCCTCGCAATTGCGCCATTGTTTCGCGTGCTGTGTGGCATGTGGCACCGTCTTGTTGAAACCACATATCATGCAAGTCAAGAACTTCCATTTCGGGCAAAAAAAAGTTTGTTATCATCGCTCGGTAGCGTTCACCATTGACAGTAACGCTGCGATTCGCATCATCTTTGAAGAAATATGGCCCAATAATGCCGCCGGCCCATAAACCGCACCAAACAGTGGCTTTTTCGGGATGCATTGGTAGCTGTTGCAATGCTTCTGGCTGATCTTCACTCCAAATGCGGCAATTTTGCTTATTTACGTACCCATTCAACCAAAAATGAGCCTCATCGATGCCGACCATAAAATGGAAGCAGCGCGCGATGAACATTTCGAACCGAGCACGAATTTTGATAGTAAAATTCAATAATTTGCAAGCGTTGTTCATTTGTAAGACGATCCATGGTTAAATTGCAAACCAAACTGAAGCTGTTTGACAGTGACACAAGGTACTAAACACACGTCAGCTGTCAAAACCAGTGTTGCCAAAACCAAACCAGCTAAAAAATCACCCGTTATAAATTAAAAATATAAATTCAAGGAATGACACACGGTGAAAACCGCTGCAACAAAAATCGTTGACGTTTTTGTGAATCACCATATTTTCTTTGATGTTCAACATGAAAATGGTCTCAAATTTGGATTATAAAAATTGTCCGTTTTCTATCACAAAACTTTGAAATTAATTTTTAATACCTACATTTTATACAAAGTCAAATAATAGCACTCTGAAGATACTAGTGATTTGTCTAAAAACAATAATCAATTTAAGTCTTTTTAATATTTTTGATGATTTGATTGATTTTTGATTTTGATTGATTTTTTACCATCTATGCCGGCGGTAGGGTAAACTAAAAACGTAGAAATTTCTGTGACACATAAAGTTGTGATTTTACACGTTAAAATACGTTGATGTAATTGGAGATGTTCAATATTGGGTACGTTCGTTTAATTTCGTACTTCAAACTAAATCCAAAGATCGAGTTGAGATTGGGTTAAAAATTTGGTTGACAGTTCGAAATCGTCGTGTTCTGTGATGTAAAACCAGCACTTGAATATTTTATTTGATGTTTACACATCTTAACCTTGAGTCCCGGCAATCACACTTTTTTTTTATATAATTTACAAAATGGTGTCAGTGCAGTAAGTACAGCATACCAATAAAACATTAAACGTCTGTTGGATTTATCGCTTTTTTGTATTTTGAAAATTGATGCTTGCAGATTTTGGACCATTTAAAAGCTCAATAGTGAAAAAACGAAAATAAATTATGATAAAATTATCATTCGTCACTGAAATTGCTTTGTGCAAGAAATAAAACTTGGTACAAGTATTTGTGCTTTCTTTTTATTATATGACCGGGAATTTTGTATTCCATAAAGATAATTTGATAATTTAATACAAAAATGTCTTCCTATAGTTTGAAAATTGCTATACATACTTGTAGGAATTTTTTCCTACCCATACTATCACTGATATCATCATATTGCCAAATATTGCCAAAATTGACATGTTTTTCAATTATTCAAAAAAAAAAAGGATCAATCCCATTTTGTTTTTCTTTTACCACGAAAATCCGCAATCCTGGATCAAAATCCCCGACGAAAAAAGGAAAATGACATTAGGTTTATTCGTTGAGCCCTGAAGTCGCCCTAAAGTGCTTTTTAAGAAACCTCAACCTACCCTGACAATCAAATTCTGTGTTTTTTGAGAGCTAGGGTCGCCCTGAAGTAGACCTAGGTTTTTGTTGTGGCGAGTTAAGGTAACGAATAAACTGCTAAAGTGACATGAGTTGAGATGTTTAAACATCTATGCCAACGATATACTAAACCAAAAACTTGGGGATTTCTTGTAGCATATTACGCACGCTGTGCTGTGCACTTACGTTACGTTGTTCGTTCAATAACAAAAATTCAACGATTAAGGTAAGAACGCACCCGGCCGAACTAAGGCTGCTTTTAGACGACTGCGATTTTTATTTTTACCCAGCGCAGCGGCTCCATCAGCAATATTTGAAAAAATAAATTACTGAACTAATTGCCATAGCCTTGAATATTGCCTATAGAGACGCTTTGGCAATGGCAATATTGCTCGGCAGATGGAAGGCAATAATTAATTTAAATCGCTGAGGCAATAAATTTTGACGTTTCACCTTTTGATATGTAAACATCTATACCGGCGGTACGGTAAAATAAAAACGTGGAAATTTCTGTGGTACGTTGTGCTGTTTCACGTTACGATACGTTGATGTACCCAAAAATTAAATTACAAACGTCAAATATTTTATTTATCAAATATTTTGAATTTTCAATCCGATCAAAAATCAAAACACACTCATTCCGCAAGTATTAAAAACGAAAAGTATTTCAAAACACCTACAATCGTATTTTATTAGATTTTTGTCTACTTAGACACTGTCTAACTATTTTCAAATTGGTGGAAATATGCTTTATTTAATAAAAATAAATATCACATTATTCACGATTAAGACAATCTACTCTTGTGTCTAAGTTAGGCAGCTATAAGACAACAAAAAACAAGGATTTTGAACACAGTTGGACAGTTGTCTAAAGTTAGACAACCTTTATAAATAAGAGCACTAGAGTTTAAAAACGAATGTATTTTATAACTAACCAGAATTCAGAACAGGGGTGAGAAATAGAAAATGAAAACGCTTGAAGTTGTTTTAATTCATTTAAGTTTTAATTATTGAACACAGAACTTCTTGTTTCTTGCTTTGACTGTCAACAATTTAAACCCTCGAGTGTTTTTTTGAAAACCGAAAAACCCAGGGTTTTTTTTTGAAAATTCTTGGGTTTATGAAGAAAACCTGGGTCAACTTTGAGTACCAAAAGTTTAAGGAACGAAACTATTATTTTACACAAACCAATAGGCACTTTCCTCAAAGGAAGGAATAAACAAAAAAAAGATAGCAAAAAAACAAAAAAATTATGCTTCTTACCAAGTGAAAGCAAAAAACAGATAAATTGCTTTGATATAAAATTTGTTAATTTGGTAATTTAAAATAAATGCAAAAATAACTTACCAAGTTTATAAAAAAAGGTGATAACGAATTGTGCTCTTATTTTAGTAGGTAGTTCTTCTTTATGATTGTTATAATAAATGGCTGATAAACACTAAAAAGGGTATATTTTACACTGTTTCCCCATTGGACAAGGAAACACATTTAATTTTATCATAAATTTTAACACTTGATTTCGAATTTAAATTTAAAGAAATTATTTAAACGGCCAAAACGAAAGAAAAGATTACCACTACACCTAACCCATCACTCACGGCGACACGAGAAACACGGCACAAACAACGACACCATTATTATTACAAATGAAAAGACAATCAAATTCAATTTTATTTTGATAAAAAAAATAGACTTAAACAACGAAAACTGACATTTTTTTCTTGGAAAAATGATCTTCTCGAATTAAAAAACAATTCGTTTGAAATTTTACACCCGAATATTAAAAATTAATGTTGAAAATAAATATTTTGTATGACACGATCGCGCAGCAAATCTACCAAAAAATTCACACAAACCAAACCACAAACTAAAGTGACGCAGACGCTGAGCACTGGGTCTACCGATAACCGAACTAACTGAACTTGCAATTGCAACAGCGAAAAAGAGTAGTTTTGTCGAAAACTCGAAAGAGATGAATGAGAGATCGAGATGTGTGTCACACATTCAAACTTCTATGACACTGCGAATTTGGGAATCGGGAAATTGGTTGAAGAAATGTAAATTTCTTTTTGTTTTTTGTGGGTGGGTTGTTTAGTTGGGTTTGCAATTTGGAAAAAAAGAATGTGCTAAAAATATGATTCATTGGCTGCATAAGATTTATTGTGGCAAGAATTAGATGAAAGGTTTGGCATTGTTTTTTTTTTTAATTAGATTTTGTTGCGAATAATTCGAAAATATACCTATCTAAAATTTGTATGGGAAACGTATGGCCTAAATCCAGGGGTTATTGAACTCGCACTCAATTTTGTAAGTAGGTATTTTTTCTTTAACATCAATATTCAATATTGAAAAATGTGAATGATTAGAACGTGTGGGAATTTTATGGTCCTTCATTAAAAAACTTCAAACTCTTTTAGTTGTTTTTATAAGCGAAACACAATCATCGGAAAAACATATTGGGTAGCTAAAAATAAAACAAAAAAGTCTTTAAGATTTTTCCAAGTTTGTCACCACTTGCGATTGCATTTATTCTAACAAGAGTTTTGTTTTCAAGGCAAAACCCTTCTCTTTACATCAATTTTTATAGGTAGGTACCTATGTACCTATTTAAGCAGTTGTTTTTGAAAGTGAAATAAGTTATATTACACACTTGTTTGTAAGAAAAGATTAATTTAATACCGACTTAATTTATTAAACACTTCTGATAAGTGAGTAGGTAAAAAAAACCGACAGGAAATTTCGGAAGTTGATGCAGGAATCAAAATACAGTAGAATCTTGAAAAGATGAACATAGAAAAAACAGGACCCGTTCATCTTTTCAAATTGTACATCTTTTCGAGCATCATTTGGTTGAGGAAGATATATGTACCTAGTTATAAATAACAACATAAAATATAATTTACATATGAAGTTAAAACAAACTGAATAACGTTACATAAATATAATACGAGGAGCTAAAGGCAAAGAAAAAATTAAAAAATTTATTTGGGAATAAATCGTTCATCTTTTCGAGTGTAAAATTTAAACTTATTCATCTTTTTGAGCACTGGAGGGTGAAAATATTTCGTTCATCTTTCCGAACTGTTCATCTTATATAACCGTTCATCTTTCTAAGATTCTACTGTACCTACAAAGGTGGCTCAAAAGTTGTACCTATCGCAAGTTAGGCACTATGATTTTTGCCAAATTATTCCGCAAAAAAGCGTTCTTTATGTGCACAATTATTCATGTCTTGTTGACGTGTAGATATTTCGATTTCGTTTCTATTTAGATACTTCACAAAATGTCAAACTACCTAGAATTGTCATTTTCAACAGGTGACAACTTTTGCGCAATCCTATGTAGGTGGGTGGGTAGTTTATGCTTAGGAATGTAATAATAATAACTAATAAGTATGAGCGTTCATATAGGATATCGAATACAAAAATATGGTAGGTTTTTTCCTCCGCCTACCTGTGGTAGGTATGGGTGTAAAATTTAACTATTTGTTAATTTTTTTATTAAATTCATGTATTATTTCTACTTCATGCAATATACTTAGGGTTCTAAAGAGCTAGTTTTGGTTTCGTAAAAATAATGCCTGACAGCTTAAACCATTGAAGTGATTTTCTTCATTTTTTTTTTATAAAGAACTGTTTTTAAAAGTACTGTTTTTTATGATTTCGATAAAAATTTAAGCCAAAATAATATTTTTTTTAAACGGATTAAAAAAAAAAACAAACATTTTTAAAACGGGTTTATGATTTTTTGTTTATATAGGGTTTTTATGTGTATTTTATTAATTAATTAAAAACGGCAAATCGATTTTTATGTAATTTATTTTATAAGAAATAAATTGTGCCAGTTTCAGCTCGAGCGGATGGTTATTCTTTTTTTTTCTATTTGAGCTCCATCTATCGCATTATAGTTATATATTTAACTACACCTACATTTTTAATGTTACTTTATTAAATGCATTTTTTCCAATTTTATAAATTCATTTTGCCCTTTTTTAAATTTTTAATCCAGCAATATTCTCTTCCTGGTCATTTACAATAAATGTCACTTCTATATTGAAATTAAAACTTTACAGTTGGACGAGAAAACTTCTGTTTTCTGCATGCAGGCTAATTTAGGTTAATTTATTTCTGTGAATGACATATATCATACATATGTATTATTAAATTTAAAATGTGCATTCAAATTCTTCGTCTTGTAGTTAGGTATACCAAAATCCTAAATATGATATTTTCAACTTCAATCACATGTCAAAATTTACATGTTAGTTTTTGTGTCCCCTTAAAAGTTCGTATGCTTCATATTTCCCAATTGCAAATTTCACAACACAATGACAACATCTACATCTACATACATAGCTATTTCCCTCTCACAAGCAATTGCACTCAAAAGAACATTTATATAAACTTGGGAAACGACAACGAAACCAAAATGTTGCTTGCGACCACAGAATATTCAATTAGCAAAAACCAAAACTAGCAACGAAAACGAAGACTAATGTCATGCACTTCCGCCGGCATCCTTCTGCAGCCATATACCATCAGCTTTCATTGACAGGCAAACGGCAATCACCGAAGGAGCGAGCGGTAGCGCGAATACCAACAGAGAAATCCCTTCCTGCTTCGGAGAATAGAAGGAACCAAAAACTCGCAACACATGTTCTGAAAATCGTTTTCGAAATCCTTTTTGATTGCAACTTAATTCGTTGAAGAATACTAGATCAGAAAAGAGGACGTCTCGTCATCGCTGGGGGTAAATTCGGGGTCATGGCTTGAATCTCATTTTGGGTTTAAAAACTCCACGTATACAAATATAATGGGTGATTTTTTAAGAGGTTTAGAACTTTTTAAAAAAAAAAACACAAAAAATTCGAAAAAATGAATGAAATATTTATTTGAATCGATAGTTTGAACCTTGCAATTTAATGTTTAAAGATAATTTCATGCAAATGTTGACCGCGGCTGCGTCTCAGGTAGCCCATCCGCTGAGTCCAATTTTGGCATACTCTTTCACACATATCAGCCGGTATCTCACGAATGAATGCATGGATGTTGGCTTCCAGTGCGTCAATCGAAGCGGGCTTGTCCCTATAGACATTAGCCTTGACATACCCCCACAAAAAATAATCTAATGGTGTCAAATCGCACGATCTAGGCGGCCAATTGACCGGCCCGAAACGTGAAATTAACTGTTCACCAAACTCGCCTTGCAATTGCGCCATTGTTTCGCGTGCTGTGTGGCATGTGGCACCGTCTTGTTGAAACCACATATCATGCAAGTCAAGAACTTCCATTTCGGGCAAAAAAAAGTTTGTTATCATCGCTCGGTAGCGTTTACCATTGACAGTAACGCTGCGATTCGCATCATCTTTGAAGAAATATGGCCCAATAATGCCGCCGGCCCATAAACCGCACCAAACAGTGGCTTTTTCGGGATGCATTGGTAGCTGTTGCAATGCTTCTGGCTGATCTTCACTCCAAATGCGGCAATTTTGCTTATTTACGTACCCATTCAACCAAAAATGAGCCTCATCGCTGAACACAATTTTTCGATAAACAACATTTCGAACCGAGCACGAATTTTGATAGTAAAATTCAATAATTTGCAAGCGTTGTTCATTTGTAAGACGATCCATGGTTAAATTGCAAACCAAACTGAAGCTGTTTGACAGTGACACAAGGTACTAAACACACGTCAGCTGTCAAAACCAGTGTTGCCAAAACCAAACCAGCTTAAAAATCACCCGTTATAAAGAGGAAGAAAGTTATACCTACATGAGGGTAATGGTAAGGGGATGGCCCACACAAAAAAAAGAAAAACATTAGGAGTCGAACTTTTAATTCCGTTTTGCGAAGTTGAAAGTTCTTCCTGCCAGTTGATTCTGGATTTTTCTATTTTTTTTTTTATTATCCAAATGCAGCTGTGAAAAGGACTCTAGGGTGTTTTATCGCGATTTGGAAATAATCCAACGATTAACCACACTTTTGCGGGTAGAAGTTTACAAACAGGGATCTCATCTTGTAAAAAGTTCATTAAAATCTAATTAGGCTCAATGGTTTGCGGATGAATCTATTAGAATTCCTGGCAAGGCACCTGGTTGTGTGTTTGTTTGAAAGTTTTAAAATCTTGATTTCATGAATTATGGAGATGGTTTGGTTTTTGGGGCAGTAGGTATCTCAATGAATATGGTCTAGTTTTTCGTAATATTTAGCGAATTTGGATGGCGGCTGCATTAATTTAATTTAAGACTCGCAAACATTTTTAAGTTTCTTATAAAACCAAATCAACATTTTTGTATTAAAAGTCTAAAATAAGGGATCTTTATTATTTACCAAAAATTACACAAAAAAACACGGCAATAAGTTTCTGACATTATTAAAGTTGTTCCCAGGCAATTGTTTTGGCTATAATGTTGCCAAAACTCGTTGCCTGTGTTTATATGAAAGTGCGTTTACAAAAACATAAATATTAATGTGCTACATAATTTTTGTTGCCAAGAAAAGAATTATTAACTTTCGCGGTCAACTTTTTGTCAACAAATAAAAAGAAATATGTTGCCGCGACTTGTTGCTTTCGTGAAACTCAAGGTCTTAGGTGATTTCATTTAGGTGGAATTAAATGTCTAAATTCCAAAAATAACGTTAATGTGAATGCTACCACTTTTTTGTTGGGAACATTTTTCAGTCACAAATTAATTTTGATGAAATGCATTCTTTTTGGTGATATGGAGATACATCATCTACTTAGCAACATAAGTTGCCAACATACATAATTTTGCTGCCAAAAATTAATGACTATATAGCGAGTGACTTTTGAACAAACAAATCCACGTGATCAACGAGAGGAACAAAAAGCTGCTACTGCCTATATTTATATAGGGAGCTCACTTTATCAACATAAGTTGCTGGTAAAGAAAATTTTAATTGCTTGAAATTCAGGACAATAGGCGTGTTCAGGAAAATAAGATCTCGGAGATCTCAGCGATTCCAGTAACATGAACAGGATTTCATTTCTCCGTTTTCACCAAAAAGTTCACGTAAAGAACAAATATTTATGTTGCCAGCAACATGTTGCCTTAAGTTTTTTGTATCACAAAAATATTGACATCAAACAATTTCTTCCCACTTATTTCCGGATTATCAGTTTGCTTAAATAAAAGAATAATTCTTTTAAAATAAAAATTACATTTCAAACAAGAATAAAAAATCATTTAAAGTTTTTTTTTTTTTTTTTTTTTCAGGTCAAACGCCTTACTATGGGTCTCCTGCGCAACACAGAAGACAGTCGACCACTGGTACATACAACATCATCCTCCCTCAACTCAGGTTCGTCACAAACCATTTCAGATGGTTATGTGAACGAAGGCATCTGCGAACCAGACAAATTAATTTCCGCCAAGTTTGGTGACTCCTGCCGGCAATCGCTTACGGCGATTCCATCGCTAGAGTCCCATCGCCTGCAGGATAATAACGAATTTAGTTTCAAAAAGAAATACCTTCGAGAGACGAGTAGTGGTGAGTTATTGATAAAACGCAATTTCTCATCTCCCATATTTATCACCATTTTGTTTTTTTTTTGCATCTCATTTAGCCAACTCAAGCCCAAAGATGTTCGCTCCAACAGCACCTCTGCGGATAGATAGCCTTAGCCTCTCTGAACAAACCGAATTAAAAGGTGCTGCCTGGTTTCAGGCTGGCATTCCCCGTGAAATATCCCTTGAAGTGCTATCGCGCCAAAATCCCGGTGCATTTCTCGTACGACAGAGCAGTACAAAGCCTGGATGCTTTGCACTGTCACTGCGTGTCCCACCTCCAGCACCAAAGGTAGCCCATTATTTGATCCTTCGAACACCGCGAGGCTATAAAATCAAAGTAAGTCACCCGTTCGTATATAATTTTATATTGCAAATTAATATGAAACCGTTTTTGTGTTCTGGCCATATAGGGATTTACAAAGGAGTTCTCCTCGTTACGGGCCCTAATTACACACCATTCTGTGATGCCAGAGTTGCTGCCCGTTCCGTTGTCTCTGCCTCGGCCGAATACGATGATGCCGGCGCGACGCGAAATGGACGACTTCGATACATACGGATCACTGAACGACTTCCGGAAAATGATGTCTGACCTGAATGTATGACTTTTAAAATCGGATACCAGTCCTGCCAGATGACCCCCGGGGGATGCCAACCATAGTAATGGTATTGGTGGTGGTGGTGGTGGTGGCGGCGATGATGAGTCCTTGAACCCTACAGTTGTGGAAACAACCACCACCGCCACCACGAATGCTATCGTCGATGATAGACTCATTAACATCTCCGTCGACGATTGCATTGATTCCGACAAAAGCCAGACTACCGTAGTTCAAGTTGAAAACGGTGGCAGAGGATTAAGCTCCATGGCGACAGAGGACGCCACCATCACCACCGGTTGCAGCAGTAGTAGCAGCTGCAGCGATAGTAGTACCAATAGTAGTAGTAGCAGTAGTAGTAGTAACGGTGGCGATAGTACAACCAACATGCAAACCCTGAATGGCGATGCATAAATTGATATAATGTGCACAAAGTACATAATTAATAGGGTAGCCGGCTGGGTTTGGGTAATTTTGCCTCGGATTTTACACCACACACACCCATACACGCGTACATGAATAATATGAACTCTGGCTGGTTTGTTTTTTTTTTGGGGGGGGAAGGTGTTTGAATGGTGTCTGCGTTTCACTGCCTGCTGGAATATAGTAGAAATGAGATGACTTCCAGACACGACAAACAGGCGGGAAGGATGCGTTTTGTTTCGACGTCAAATTTGTGTAAGGGTTAAAAAGGTTATTGGCGGGTCTAGACATTGTATAGGTAGACAACCCAGACAGAACTTGATGTGCTTTGTTGTAAAATAAAAATATATATTAATAATGTGGACGCTTTATCTGTTGATTTGTAACTGTGCATATAGAAATAGATACATTATAGATATAGATATAGATATATTCCTAATTTAAGATACATATATATTATTAAAAATAGTTAGGATTATCTATTAGTGTTAGGGTTAGATAGGATTATAATAAAATAATGATAATTAATGGACACGTGATGTGCTGTGTTAATGTGTATACGTATTTAAATGGAATTTTAATTAGGTATATATACCTACCTACACTGAGTGTTAATGAGTTAAAATTTTAAGTTTAATAAGTTTTCAATAGGTACTTCAATATAGGTATGTACATATATGTATCTACTTGCAAAAATATGTAAGTATGTTGTTTTTTCCAAAAGATTGACGGGACCACTTGCATATAACTAAATGTACGTTTTGTAGCTTAGTATATCTATTTTTAAATATTTTGTCAAGCCTTGAAAGTAGGTATAGAATTTAGAATTCAGAAGTTCAATTAATAAAATGTCAGTTGATATTGTTTTTAACTGCCAGCTAATGTTTCTGATCAGAAATTTAACTTCCGTCAAAAAAAGAGTAAATTCACAAACGTCAAATTTTTTTGCAGAAATTCGGCATCACTGCTTTTTTGCGATGCTTATACCTACAACATTACAACTTATGCTTATGCGATGCTGATCGGATATTTTTTTGACGTTAAAAACACTTTTTTGCTTTTAAATAAATTATTTACTTTTCATTTTTTCTCTTCATATTTACATCAATCTATACATGTAGCTTGCGTCAACAACTAATCACGATATATTTTTTATGTTTATTTGTTTAATTTTTGCGCATCAGTTTATGCAACTTTTAAATAATAAACAGTTGGCGTGTAAAGTGATGCAAAATGTTTGCGTTTGACTATAAGGGCATCATTAATGCAGTGATGCGTTTATGAATTTACACAGAGATCAAGCTAAACTGCAATTGAAAAAACTTGCAAACCACTATTACACTTATACAACTTATGGCAGAATGATCGTGTGCTGGAAAATATGATCATCCAATTAGAGTTACCCACTGATCTCTATAATAGAGATCAGTGGGTAACTCATACCCAATTGAAAGAAAATCGTTACATAAGATCCCTCATTATTGACAGGTATTTGCCTTACACCTTCTAGGCCTAATTTCATCCATTTTATCTGCAGGTTTTACAGGTTGTTGAAGTTGAAAGTGTCAAAATTTGGAAATGGCTATTCGAATGCCAACAATAACTAATCACCGCATTATTAGATACAACAATAATTTCCATAGACAAGGGAAGGGGCAAAAGATTATTAGATTTTGACAGATGCGCTTAACTGAACAAAAATAAAAATACTAAGTATCAAATTTTCTTCATTTGGAAACATACTTTTATAGTAAAATATTTATTTTGTAATAAGATTTCTTTTTAATTCTTCAACGAGCCCAGATTTGCGTCTTGTATCTGAACAGTAGTTGCAATCGAATTTACTTAAAAAAATTTTGTTCAGACATTTTCTTAATATCAAATCTATGTAGGTACGTCAAAAGAATGAATTTTTCAATGAATTGAGAAAATACATAAAAAAGAATATTTTTGAAGCACTGTTTTATATTTGTTTGATTCCTAAGATAAAATGTTTGTTGCCACTAAAGCGTGTTTTTTTTTGTAAGCCCTACAACAACTAATCTCCTACGGACTTAGCATACATAAAAAAGAATATTTTTGAAGCACTGTTTTATATTTGTTTAATTCCTAAGATAAAATGTTTGTTGCCACTAAAGCGTGTTTTTTTTTTTTTGTAAGCCCTACAACAACTAATCTCCTACGGACTTAGCTAAACCCAGAGAAATCTTCAGGCTTAAATTAAGCACATAGAAAAACTGTGTTACCGGCGTAAATTATATACATAGGTACTTGTTATCGATAGTTTGTATGAGAACTCCATTTTGTTTCTGTGATGCTGTTGCCAATCCTCGTGGTCGTTTTTTTCATGCAATTCCCCGCGAGCTTGCAAAAAATACCCCTTATGATTGCTTTTAGAGGAAAGCGATTTTAAGCTTCGGTTTCCTTTCGATTGCCAAGATGCTTTTAAACACTGCGATTTTAATAGAAGTTAACTTTAGTTTAATTAAAAGCAAACATCTCTCAACACTTTTTACTTCACTTATGTCTCGAACAATAAGAAAAAGCACAAAGAAGAAAGAGCAATTTAAGCAACCTCAGCAATTTTGTCTACTCCGGGCACGCACATACGTCCTACGCGTACGAGCTTAAAAATGGCAAGGTGAATTTGCATCGTTTAGTATTAGTCTAAATAAGCGGAATAGTTGTTGTTTTTCACATGATAATTAATTTCCTCTGAAATGTGTCCCTCCTTTGAACATTGGAAACGTGAATGATGCTCGAAATTTTCCCTCGGTATTTATTGGTTATTGCGAATAAAATTCTCAGGATAACTTGGTTTCCATTACATTGGATATTCGGGGAAAATTTTGTCTGAAGGGAATAAAATATTCCGATGGAAACAAAATTCCCCTCGAGATTCCCGATAAGTTCCATTAGTTCAATGCGGCGAAAGGGGCCCGTTGGTGTAGAGTTTCGAACCCACACCTTAAAAATCCTATTATATATGATCCTCTTAAAGCCATTTCCCTTTGCCCTGAAATTACAGCTTTTTTCTGCAATAACATACTTTAAAGAAACGTACATACGTATATGCCCGGCATTGTGAGTTACTATATTAACTGCTATTACACGATGACTCTTTACAACATTGAAGAAAGCGATAAATTTAACCCATGACTCGACTAGGAATCTGTATTGTTTTATCTCCTTTCATTTCTCAATCGCACCCGTGTTCAGAAATATTCTTTTCTTAAAGAGTCAGCGTGTAAAGGGCGTCATTTTACAAATTTTTTTTATTGTTTTAATTAATAATTTTTTTTTTAGTATACAAATTTAATATATATAATTAGGCAAGCAGCTCAAAACAAATATTAAATTGAATTCTTTATATAATATAATAATAATTAAGCAGTTATTTACTGTTATTAACAAATTATACATACAACTAAATAAGACAAACAAAATTTGAATTCAATAAAAAAAATAACTAGCTAGAATCTAAAAATTAATTATTAAATTCAATTAAAAACTCTTGACTGAAGTATTAAATTATAATAATTAATAAAATGTGTTTTCTCTTGTGTGACAAACAAATAAATAAAAATAAACAAAGATATACGAAACAAATTAATTAAATAAATAAAAACAAAAACAAAAAAATAACAATAAATAAAAATATTTTATGATAAAAGTTGTAATTTTTATAAATGTTTATATACAAAATATGTAATATTTTATTAATAAATATAAAACAAAAATTATATAGGTATACATACATTTAAATAAAAAAAAAGTCAGTTAAAAAATAAAAGTACTTAAATGTTGTTTAATTTTTCTATTTGTTAAATTAAAAAAAAAAATAACAAAATAAAAATGTATAATGTGAATGCAAAGTGTTAAATATTGTCTTAATTATAAAATAAACTTATTATACACAAAATATATTATATTTGACTTTGTTTAAGAAATAAAAAAAAAAACTACAAATATTTATTTGACAACAAATATATACATAATAATAAAATAGTCTTTAATAAAAAAAAACTTATATAATAATTCTATAACCGAATTAACAAAACAAAATATTATAACTTATTATTAAAATTTGTAAATATTTTAATAAAAATAAAAAAAATTAAAAAAAAAGAATAGGTGTGATTTTTAATTTTAATGATTAAATTTCTTTGCGTTTTATTCAGCTATTTAATCTTTTTTCTAAATTAAGATGTGCATTAGCTGCAAACTGCCCAAAAAACACTAAAAGCCCGAAATTTGTTTTAACTTCAAAGGTATTTAAATGTGTATAAAGCTTAACGAGTTGTCGTACCTAAAAGACGAAATGCATCATATTTAAATCATTTCAAATTACGACTTCAGTCATTTTTGGTATAATTATTGTAATTTTCCTGCCCCAGCATGAATCAAAAACAGAATCACCAATCAGCAGCAATAATACAATAACTCTCCACAATCATTAAATTTATAACCACCACCAAGTCATATAACTACTAATATCCTGGCCAATTATTTCGTCATTATTATTTCGCTTAAAGGGTTTTTTATTAAAATTACAAAAATTCAAGGCGATGAACATTTTATACCAACACAACGCAAAATTCCAGTGGATTTAACAAAATCTGAACTGAAAATCCTTTGGCAATCGTTTTGCCTTCGTTAAAATTGAAATAATAATCACTTTTGGAACTTGCCTTCGTTATTCATAATTCCATTTGGGTTTTGTGAAAATCAATTTTAAAACCAATCCTTCATCGAAAGGGCGATGATGGTTTTGTAACAATTCGTCTGTGAAATTATTTTTTATTTTTATTTTCAATTTTTAATTGTGGAATGGATGGGATATTATGGATTATGGGCTTATAGAGAAAAGGTTTAATGTTTGGTTGACACCACAGGCTGATGGTAAAACGTAAAAGCTGATTGCATTGGTAAAATAAATATGATAGAAGAGATGGATAAAATGCTAACAACGAATTGTGTTCATTTTTGTTTAAAAAAAATAATAAACACTAATGTAATCTGAAGCTAAATTATAGTGAGACAAAATTAGGATTTGGTGCAATTAATAGAGCATACAAAATCTGAATTTTATTAAACCTATGTTTCAGGATTTTAAAAACTGTGTCGGAAGACATTGGCAACACCAATGCTATACAACCTTAGGTATTATATAAATGCCTATGTAAATAGATACATAAGTCACACCATATTATCAGCATATTGTAACAGTTATGAAATGCCAATAAATACATATTGTCTGACGAGCAAGATTCATTCTTGTCAGTCAGTTAACCAGATTAACACATGGTGGCAGCGGTGCTTTTTTTTTTTTATTGCAACACAAATCAGTTATTGCTTTCTTTTGTAATTCGTAAATTTAATAGCGGTGCTTTAATTTGCACAACGACGAGAATCGGAGAAGATTTTTTTTTCTCTGAAGAGAACACAAAAAAAAAAATAAAAAAATAAATTATTAATCATGGTTAACGATACACCGGCAGCAGTAGTAGCAGCACCACCAGCTATTGGACAATTTCAGGTTCAGTGCCCCGAATCCTTCACATTTTCAACACCTTCAGAGTGGCCAAAGTGGAGGAGACGTTTTGAGAGATTCATGCGGGCATCTGGGTTGAGCAGCAAAACGGAAGAAGAACAAGTCAACACCTTCATATACATCATGGGATGCCAGGCCGAGGACATTCTCCTCTCCTTTGGATTGAACGATGGTGACTCGAAAAAGTTTAGAGTGGTTATGGAGAAGTTTGATAATTATTTTGTTATCCGCCGCAATGTCATTTATGAGCGCGCCATGTTCAATTCTAGG
The DNA here is from genome assembly GCA_951394125.1 of Epistrophe eligans. Classification (NCBI taxonomy): domain Eukaryota; kingdom Metazoa; phylum Arthropoda; class Insecta; order Diptera; family Syrphidae; genus Epistrophe; species Epistrophe eligans. The sequence goes on from OX596029.1 coordinate 37,460,905, forward strand.
GAGCAGGAAGAAGGTGAGCCGGTGGACACGTTTATCACTTCGCTTTATGCATTGGCCGAACACTGCAATTTCGGCGCGCTACACGATGAACTAATACGCGACCGCATTGTAGTCGGAGTGAGAGACCGCAAGCTGTCTGAAAAACTGCAGATGGACAATGCTCTAACGCTCGAGAAAGCCGTTCAACATGCGAGACAAAGCGAAGCCATCAAGCGACAGCTGCGTGAGCTTGCGGGAGACGAGGGCAAAACTGTCGATTTTGTCGCATCAAAATCTAAATCCAACAACGATCGACATTCGAAAACTAGTTCCAATGACAGTAAACGTCAAGAAATTCGCGCGTGGCGATGCAGGTGGTGTGCAGGTAAGACAAAGCACAAGAAGAATGACTGTCCAGCTAAAGGCGAAACTTGTAACAACTGTAACAAGCAAGGTCATTTTGCTCGTGCTTGCCTCGCAACGAAAGCAGTTAAACAAGTTATAGCCGAACCAGACAACAATGCGACTAATTTTCTTGGAGCTGTGTCAACCAATGTATCCTTGAACGATGCCAAAAACCGCAGCAAAAGATGGTCAGCTGAGGTAGCTGTGAATGAAGTCATAATTACCTGGAAGTTGGATCCGGGTGCTGATGTCACAACCATCCCATTCGGCATTTTTCAACAAAAATTCAAGATGACTTCACTCCTTCCTTCGGACCAGGTACTTTGTGGTCCAAGTAAAAATAAACTTCAAACAATGGGTATGTTTCGAGGTGAGTTAGTTTATTTACAGGAGCGAAAGTTTGACACAATCTATGTGGTAAAGGGCTTGGCACAGCCTCTATTGGGTCTATCAGCTTGCGAAGACCTTGGGCTGGTGAAACGCATCAACCACGTAGAAAATCACACGAAATTTCAACCTAAACAAGAGTTCCCCGAACTTTTCCGTGGACTGGGTACAATAAACGAGCCCTACGATATCAAGTTGGAAGATGATGCCGTACCTTTCGCTATACACACACCTAGGCGCGTGCCAATCCCGCTTCTAAATAATCTAAAGAAGCAATTGGACGACATGGTGCTTCAAGGGGTCATCGAAGCAGTGGATAAGCCAACCGACTGGTGCGCTCCGATGGTCATCACTTCCAAGAAGAATGGAGACATCCGCGTCTGCGTTGACCTGACACGGCTCAATAAGTTCGTAAAAAGAGAGCGTCATCCTATGCCTTCTGTCGAGCACACCCTTGGACAGCTGACAGGAGCAAAATTTTTCAGCAAGCTGGACGCAAATAGTGGGTTTTGGCAAATAAAACTCACTGAAGAGTCAAAACTACTAACTACATTTATCACACCCTTCGGAAGGTTTTGTTACAACCGCCTTCCGTTTGGTATAACTTCTGCTCCAGAACACTACCAAAAGCGAATGTCTAGCATAGTCCGAGGATTGGAAGGAATCCTCTGTCAAATGGACGATATTCTTGTGTGGGGCAGCTCAGTCGACGAGCACGACAAAAGACTACGTCTAGTACTACAACGTCTTCAAACCTCAGGGATCACACTCAATGAAGCTAAGTGTCAGTTCTGTGTTCAACGCATCAAGTTCCTCGGACATATTCTTGATGAAGATGGCGTGCATCCTGATGGCGATCGTATTTCGGCCATCATCAACATGGAACGACCAAAAAACGTTCATGAGGTTCGCATTGTGATCGGACTTATCAATTACGTTGGTAAATTTACACCCAGACTATCGGATATACTGCAACCTCTTAACGAACTGCTCAAGAAGGAACGAAAATTCACGTGGGGGTTAACGCAGGATAAAGCATTCGAGGAAGTGAAGTTAATCCTGACCAGCGAGCCCGTGCTGGCAATATATGACAGCAGCAAAGAAACTTTTATTTCAGCTGACAGTTCGTCATATGGTATCGGTGCTGTCATTCGTCAGCGGCAACACGACGGTAAGTTAAAGCCAATCTCTTATGCTTGCAGGACACTGACCGAGTGCGAAAAACGCTACGCCCAAATCGAGAAAGAAGCCTTGGCTCTCACTTGGGCTTGTGAACGATTCCAAGACTTCGTTATTGGCATAAGGTTTCATCTGGAGACCGACCACAAACCGCTTGTGCCAATCTTCACAACAAAGAATCTGGACGATCTGACACCACGACTGCAGCGTTTGAGAATGAGGATGATGCGTTATGATTTTTCAATTTTTTACACTCCAGGTAAGGATCTGATTGCAGCAGACGCCCTTAGCCGCCAGCCTTTGCATGTGAAAGATAGCAAAAACGAGCTCGAAGAAGAAATTTTTGCACACGTAAACTTAGTGGTCGCGCACATTCCTGCGTCTGATTCGAAGTTAGAAGAAATTTGGACCGAGCAGCAACGTGATTTAACTCTCTGCAAAATCGCTTCCTATACATTGAACGGGTGGCCAGTAAATAACAAACTAGCCAAAATTTTGCAGCCATACTTTGCAGTTAGAGACGAAATTGCCAACGAAAACGGTTTGCTGATGCGTGGCTGTCGTCTCATCATACCTGCATCGATGCGACAAGACATTCTCGGAAGACTTCATGCTGGCCATCAAGGAATAACAAAGTGTCGAGCCAGAGCACGTGAATCTGTCTGGTGGCCTGGCCTTTCAACAGACATTGCGGAGATGATTAGCAGATGCAGTGTTTGCATCCAAGAAACAAAAGGAGTTCGAGAAAAACTTATGCCATCGGACTTTCCAACACGTCCATGGCAAAAGGTAGCTATGGATCTTTTCAAATGCCAAGGGCACTGGTACTTGATCATTTCTGACTTTTTTTTCTAGATTTTTCGAGGTAGCGTTACTCGAAAGATTGACAGCTGGTGTGGTCATTAATCATTGCAAATCGATTTTTGCACGCTATGGAGTACCCGAGCTGGTGAGAAGCGACAACGGAACCCAGTTTGAACCAGTTCACACTTCAGAGTTCTCCAAATTTGCAAGGGACTATGGATTTCGTCATGTCACATCCAGTCCCCACTTTCCACAAAGCAACGGGTTCATAGAAGCGGCAGTAAAAATTGCCAAACTCCAGCTCAAGAAGAACGCAGATCCATACAAAGCCTTGTTAGAATATCGCGCCAGCCCGTTATCCAACGGTTACAGCCCGGCAGAACTTTTGATGGGCCGCCGAATCAGATCAACGCTGCCCATGGTTCCACAACGCTACGAGTCAAAAGCAGTTGATTACAATGACCTAAAAAGAAAGGAGGATGATAGAATAGACAAGCAAATACGAAATTTCAACCAAAGACATCGTGCCGTGCAGAAGGATGATCTGATTCCCGGAGAATTAGTTTGGGTACGAGATAAACGAGTGTGGGCTACAGTTCGAGAGAAGACCAACCACCCTCGCTCTTACATCATCGAGACTCCGACAGGAAAACTGCGTCGTAACAGCTTTCACCTTACTCGAGCTCACCGATCAGGAGATATAATCGAACAAACAGATATTACCGATGTCACAACACCAATGACATTACCACTAGCTTCGTCGCCAGAGAAAACATCATCGCCGATCACGTCATCTCCACTAACAACACCCTCTTCGTCACCTTCAGAATCATCTCCATCATCGTACGCCTCAGCATCATCGACATCATCGCCGTCATCGTCCGCATCGATTCCATCGTCTTCTGGCCCTATAAGTAGAAGTACCGATAAGCAAGGCTACCAGACTCGATACGGCCGGCTGGTGAAACCTGTCGATCGTTATCAATACTGAAAAAGGGGGATGTGTCGGAAGACATTGGCAACACCAATGCTATACAACCTTAGGTATTATATAAATGCCTATGTAAATAGATACATAAGTCACACCATATTATCAGCATATTGTAACAGTTATGAAATGCCAATAAATACATATTGTCTGACGAGCAAGATTCATTCTTGTCAGTCAGTTAACCAGATTAACACAAAAACACATCTTTTCAGTCGATATTTTTCTCAGTCTGGGTGCGTTGTTACGCGATATTGTATTGTATTGTATTGTATTGTATTTATTTATTTCAAATCGCTTACAAGGTAGGACAAGAGTCTTATAAATTGTTGAAAGCCTTTAAATTAATTTAAAATTTTGATTTAAATATTTAAGAAAATTATTTACATATTTATATATTATAAAATATGAAAAGAGTGAGAAAAAAAAAAAAATAAATAATAAATAATAATATTGACTAAATAGAAAATATCAATGATTTGCCAAATAGTTGAATAGTAAAAATTTAAATCTTCTTGTGCTTCGTACACTTCTCATAGTTATGGGCAGGGAGTTCCAAAGGCGTATAACATGGACGAAAAATTGACGCTCAGTAATTACAAAATTGTATCGAGGTAGTATAAGAGCAAATGACCTTGTTGAATGAGGGAAATTTAGTTTACCGTGTAAGTATTCAGGCTGTTTTGTTTGAATGATTTCATGTAGATAGCTAAGTGAGCGAAATTTTATTAAATTGTCGAGGCTACAACCAGAAATACGAGCTGCAAAAGAAGAAACGTGGTCATAGCGTCGTAGATTAAAGACATAGCGGGCAATATTGTTATATGCGACATTTAATTTGCGGTTAGTGGCTGAGTCCAAGTTGCAGAAAATTTCACATCCATATAACACAATAGGTAGTAAAAGCGTTTTGGCAAGAAGTAGTTTGGTTTTTGTAGGGACGAAACTTCGGGTGACCTGGAGAGCGCGGAGACTACCATAGACTTTACCAATTGCTCTAATTAGGTGGTCGTTCCATGTGAGGGAACGATTGAAAACCATTCCTAGGTTTCTAGCACTGCTAACATATTCGATGCTTTCGTTTTCAAGCTTCAATTGGCTTAAGACCGATAAATCAAACATTTTGCGGTAGATGGGAAGGGCTGTTGATTTGATAGGGTTTAGGCAAAGATGGTTTTTCTTAGACCAGCGTGAAATATAAAGAAGATCCTCATTCATTAATGCAACAGCATCATTTTTCTCCGGAAAAGGTCTACTTATCAGGAGCTGTACATCATCAGCGTAAAGATGTATCAGACAGTGCTTAACAACTTTTGGAAGCTCATTTATGTAAAGTGAGAAGAGAATTGGGCCAAGGATGGATCCCTGTGGCACTCCAGTTAAAACATTGAGAAAGGTTGATGACCGACCATTTGCCACCACGCACTGTTGCCTTCCGCTAAGGTACGAAAGAATCAACTTACAGGACTCTGAAGAAAACCGAAAGAAATTTCGAAGTTTTTTACATAAAATTGAGTGGTTAACAGTGTCAAAAGCCTTTGAAAAGTCTAAGAGCGTTAGAAGTGTGATGTTATCATTGTCCATTGCGGCTCTTATTTCTTCAGTAACAAAGAGTAAGGCGGATTTGCAGCTGCGCTTTGGTCTAAAACCAGACTGACAGGTAGTTAACAGGTTGTTGACTGACAGATATTTTTGTATTTGCTTCAGAATGGTTTTTTCAAACACCTTTGAAAGAAATGGGAGAATGGCGATTGGCCGGAACTCTGTAGTAAAACCCGTTTGCTTTTTAGGAATGGGAATAATTTTAGCCTTCTTCCATTCTGAAGGAAACTCGGATGTGGTTAATATGCTATTAAATATGTGAGTTATAAAAGGCAATATATAGGGAAGCAGTAACTTAACAAACTTAGGTTCCATTAGGTCAAGGCCTGTAGCATTCGACTTTATTGATATTATTGCCTCAACTATGTCTTCCTCTCGTATTCTTATGAAGCAGAGCGTGCTGTTGACACCAGTTAATTCCTCTTCAATAGAGGAATCAATAGGTGTAGCAACGTTTAAGGCTTGGGGCGTGGAGGAGAACTTTATGTTGAGAGAATCACAATCGATGTCATCAGCAAACTTCGTAGGTTGTTTCCCAATACCGATCTCACGCAAGTTTTTCCATAACTTTTTGCCAGAAACTAATGGACCAAGTTTTTGTTCGTAGTAAAGTCTTTTTGCCATTCTCACCATTACGACGACTTGATTGCGAAGCCTGCAGTAATGTTTGTGAAAGTACTCCAATTTGTACCGCCTCCATTGACTGTAAGCGGCATCTCGTTTCAGCATCAGAGCAGAGATGTCGCCATTCAGCCAAGGTGGAGACGTGTGTTTAATAATGTGGGTTTTTAAAGGGACATGAACATCAAAAAGTTGATTGACGTTATGCTGTAGAAAACAGAGTTGTTCATTTACATTTTCCATGAGGTATATAGAATTCCAGTCTATGCAGTCAAAGTCGCGTAACAATTGGGATGTATTTAAATTTTTATAGTCTCGATACTGAATACTTTGTTGATCAACCTGACAAGCTATATCCAAACATACAAAAATTAAATCATGCTTGGAGAAACCAGGTGCTAAAAGCTGCGTGTAAAGCAAGACCTTACCAACATCGCTAGAAAAATAAAGATCTAATAGAGAACTAGACTCTTTGGTGAAGTGGGTAGGGGTAGAGTTGTTAACGGGACTCAGATTGAGTGCCTTAAAAGGACCTAGAAAGTTATCAGCTAAACGTTCATCTAACAGATTGCAGTTAAAATCGCCACACAGTAAAGTATACGAGTAACAACAAGAAATCGACTCCAAAGTCGTAACCAATGGTAATGTACTGATGTGGTTATATGGCCTGTAGATTGATCCAACCAAAATATTGTCAGTGTTACATATGATACTCGCGAAAACATATTCCAAAGGACAATCGTCATCAGATTTACATATCAACCTACAACTAATCCCCTCACGCACATACAGGGCAGCGCCACCACCAAAAGTATGCTTTCTATCGGCTCGAAAAAGCTTGAAACCTTTCAAACTATAGAAATCGTCACATATGTCTGGTTGAAACCAGGTTTCAGACACAGAAACGATATCTATATTGGACTCCACAAACAGGTATCTAAACTCCCCTAATTTGTTGGTCAGACTCTGCGCGTTTAAATGACATATCTTTAATCCATTATTTTGAGCCTTTAAAATTCGAATCATACTGTACAAATTCGTATTCATGCTACGGCCAGTGAACCCCCTGGTGTCGTTAGCTGCGCTTGCGCTCGCAAACATTGTAGTACTCATAGGAGAATGAGAAGTAACTCGAAGCAAAGGAAGCAGAAAAATACATGCAAAGAATATTTGAAAACAAAAAAAATATTTGGCAAAATATTGTTACATTATAGAGAATAGTAAAATAGAGTAAAATAATAAAATAAAATAGGATAGCAAAATAAAGAATATTAAATAAAGAAAATAAAAAATATAACAGTAAAATATTAAAGTAAAGTAGGATAGCAAAATAAAGAGTATTAAATAAAGAAAATAAAAAATATAATAGTAAAATATTAAAATAAAGTATGATAGCAAAATAAAGAATATTAAATAATGAAAAAATAAAATATAATAGAATTAAAAAAGGCATATAAAACAGGCTGCTACTGTACATTTCAAAATAATATGTTGTGTAGATGCTGATCATTGCTTACGGCAAATAGGTTGACGTCACTACTGCAGCTTCTAAACCTTCAACGTTATTAACAGCAAAGCTTTCTCCATCAGCTGTTAGTTTGATGAAAACAGAGCCATGTTTTGTGTACGCACTGAACAGTTGGTGATTATTCCTCATGCGGATGGCATGGTGGAGAAGAGTTCGAGTATTTTTGGATAAGCTTTCATTCAGAAAACAAGCGTTGTCGGACTCTATACCCAGGTCACGCAGTGAGAGTTGTTGATGTTGTTGTTGTTTTCGGTAGAGGGTTATGCACTTCAGCATTGAGTTCCTCTCTTGTACGTTAATAAATTTAATTATCACAGGTGGTGAAACTGGACTCTTAGTATTTCGAGAGCGTGAGCGAAAAATATTTCTCAGTGTAGGAGGTTTGCATTTGGCTGTTAAACACAGACGATTGAACAGCATAGTTAAATTTTCCTCTGGCAAACAAGGAACTCCAAACAAGACAGCGTCCGCTGCAATATCTTTTTTTTCGGCTTCATCGATATGTTGTTGCAATGACAAAAGCTTAGAATTAAGTTCACGCATACCAACAGAGTTTTCTTCGATAATATCCACTCTCCGCACAACATCTGCAATCGTGTTGTTTGCAATGACCAACTTGCTGTCAAAGGTGAGCGTATCAGCAGATTTAGCTTCAATGCATTCAACCCGATTTACAATTTCTGCTATTGTGTTGTTTACTTTGTTTAGCTTCTGAGACCAATTGTGTTCAGTTTGCTCTAGCCTTGCGAAGAGTTCACACCGAATTTTGGAGAGCTCATTTGTGATGCGATCAATGATCATGTCAGCATGTTTGTTTAAGCGCTCTTCCAGTGTGGCGAGTGTGAGAAATGTTTCACCATCTCCGCTGAATTTATTCGCTTTTAGGGCCGTTACTCCTGGAGAATTGATCCGCGATGGTGGTGGTGTAGAAAGGGGTAATTGTGGCTGCGTTGTTTTTAATTTATTCCGTTTTGGAACAGTTGCTGCTGGAGAATCGATGTTTGACGGTGGTGGTGTTAAAAGAGGTGTTTGTTGCTGTGTTTTGGAACGTGTTGACATCGTATTTGTAGAGGAAAGATGTGACATTTATTCGATTGGATTTTATTTAGAAGTTTTAATCACTAAAATCTTTGTTATTCACTGGTTATTGTGGCGATATTCGTATATTATTGGTTAGCTATTAACGTAGATAATTCAAATTCGCGCGCTTAAGTATTTATGTTAGTGAAATACTGTATAAAAGAATGCTGACTACGGACGTTTTAAATTTGCGTCTATTCTCTGTGACACATGCTACTTGTCTTTATACTTTATAATAAGCATCGATTTTGAAATTGCATTGATTTTCTACAAACAAAATTTGTAAATATCGAATAAATATAAAGGGTCATTCATTTCGTGGGTTTAAGTTTGTAGCACTGGAATTTGAAACTTGTCAAACTCAGCTGTCATTTGAAGTTTTATAATATTGGTTGAATGTTTGCCATTTACAATAATGGATCGCTTAACAATCGAACAACGCGTTAAAATTATTAAAACTTACTACAGAAGTGGTAATTCAAACGCAGCCTCTTTTCGCGCACTACGCGATGATTATGGTCGTTATAATCGACCCACTACGCAAGCAATCGATAAAATTGTGAAGGAATTTGAAGAGAGTAGAAGAGTAAGCCTGTGCATCATCGTAATGCACATTGCACACTCAGTCGAAAATAATGCTGTTGCGTGTGCAAGTGTTGCTGATGATCTGAATTTATCGATTTCTAGGCGTTAGCAGCAATTGAACGATTTTTTTTTTTTTTGGTCGGCGATTGAAGATCATGACTTAAACGATATTTGGATCCATTAAGACGGGGCAACAAGCCACACAACACGACCAATTATGGTATTATTGCGTAATTTCACGTTTTGGCGACGTCAATTGTCCACCAAGATCATGCGATTTGACACCGTTAGATTTTTTTCTGTTGGGCTATGCAATAGACCGTGGTTTACGCAAATAATCCCCGAACTCTAGACGCATTTAAAACCAACATTACTCAAATTATGGCCGAGACACCGCTCGAAATGTGCGAATCTTCCCGAGGCGGTCATTTGAATGATATTGTTTTTCACACTTAATGGCATAGTCCAAACTTTAAAATAAAATAAAATTTTCATCAAAAATGTATCGCTATGTGTGTTTTATTTAGCTTTACTTTCGAAACCGAAAAATGAATGACCCTTTAGTTGGGAAACGTAAAAAAAACTCCACAAGTAAGGGACTTCTTTCCCCTACTTAAGCTTCTGGTTTTAAAAGTAGGTTTTAATAAAACTAATATAATTGGATTTTCTGTTTGTTAAGTTCGATTTCAAAATAAAAATTGATTTTGTTCGTGGCGAATGGAAAACGATTTCAGATTGATTTTTAAGTAGGATAATATTGATGTTCTTCCTCGTCTAAATTCGTATCTGTGTCATTATTTTTTCATCACTTGATCCAATTTTATAAGAAAAAATACGAGCTTGGTGAATTTACAAATTCATTTGGAACTGCCTTCATTTTTTTTTCTAGTTATTACAATATATTTAGGTACGTTCCTGTACTTTCAAACTCTGTGATTTTCTGCCAAAATGTACACAAGTCTGTCAAAGTTCAAATTAAAAAAAAAATTAAATGTGTAGTTTTGGACAGAACATCACAGAGTCCCAAAGTTAAGGAACGCATATATTATGTACATATGTATATACAATTTTCGAAATCGGAATAAAGGATCCCCTACACCAACGCGAATCTGTCACGGCGACGACGAAAACAATAATAACAACAAGTTGTTTTCATTGACAATCACGTGATGTTAGTATTGTTTTCATTGTCGCCGCGGTAGATTCGCGTTGGTGTGGGGGATCCTTAAATGTTTAAAAATAAAAAATCAAATTTTCAAAGTAACAGCTGAAAAATTGTAAGATGGTGTTCACATTGCACACACTCAGACGTCATAAGCCCGTCACCGTCTGATATTGATCAAGTTTATATACAAAGGTAGCGTACATCCTGGTCCCTGTGGCGTATACATATTGCAGTTGTTGTTCGAAACCGTTCAAATTAATACCTACATAGTAAGACTGGGTGAGCTGATGCGAAACGAAAATCTCATATATAAAGATAACAAAAAAGAATCATAACATATTTTTTTATCAAAACTTTTAAGAATCGATTTTCATTGAAAAGAATTTGTAAAAAAAAAAAAAAATGTATAGTGATTGTGTGTGTAGTACTTGACAGCTGCAATTTGAAGTAAAACGTTCATATATAATGTGTGAAATTAATAGGTAAGTTATTTGTTAATTTAAACCAAAATTATTGTTAAATTCTTCTCTACCAATGAGGACGTAGTATGTATTTCCACCGAGAATTGCGTTTTTTTTCAGATTTTTCTTCCTTGTAAGAAAACGCACATTTTTTTATAGGAATTCGCTTAAAAACTAGTTGTAAAACACAATAGGGGTATTAATGCATCGTCATAAATAAAGTCCTCGTAAACGAGGTAAACTGCGTAAACCTATCAAATGTTCATACAAATTTGACGGGTTTACGCAGTGTACAACATTTACAACGACTTTACGCAATTGCATGAAAAACTCTAATAACATTTCCGAATTATGAATTTTAAGAATGTTCATTGAACAAACTCATTTGCCACTTAAGAATAGGTTTTTACAACCAATTGCAGTAAAAAATCGATGGAAAATGTTTATAAATAAGGTTTTGCAGCTGGGCAGTTAGACATACTTTGGAGTGGGTTTATACCTAAATAAGACTTCAAGTTTCTTGCCAAATGGAAATGTAAAGTGTCAAATTTGGGTTTTTGAACATCTACATAATCTCAATCAATAATAAATTGATTGAAAAGAACAACATTAATAACAAAGTGTAAAAATTTTAATCAACATCAAAACCAAAATGTTTTTTACCATCTCGTGCTTTTTTGTGTTAAAAACAAACTAAATTGAATTTAATCTAGGGGAATTTTATTGCCGAACGCTTTTATGAATAAATAAAACTTAATAGAATATTTTCAATTTCAGAATTTTTATAATCGGATTAAATAATTATGTTGTACCTTACTTACCTATAGTTGCAGTCGGTGATGAATATTCAATGAGGGTATTAAATTAATTGATATTTTTAATAAAGCATAATATTATTTTATAATAGGTATAACGAAAACATAAGCAAAAAAGGGATTTATACGGGGATTGTAAATAATCCGTTTATTGTAGCATAAGCAATTACAATTTGAAATATGCATTATTATCTAAACAATATTTTATCTATATGTATAAATTAAAGTTTGCTTTTGTGTACGTTTGCTAACCAGCCAAACCGGTTGACCGATTTTCTTAATTTTTTTTTTTATTAAAGAGGAATACGGGTAGAAGGTTTAGGATAAAAAAAAATTATAAAAAATAAAGAAAATCTGTTAAAAAAAAAAGAAATTAAATTTTTTTTAACGCCCTGCGAAGCGGGCGGGGGTTTTGCTAGTACTCTATAAAGTGTTTAAATTCGATGTTTTTTTTTTAAATTTATTGTTCAAATAAAATAGGTAAAAGAATTTTAGATGAAATTTATAGAATCAAATCAAATATTATATTTGTATAATATGTAGATGCTGGACGTTCATTATTATTTGTGTGGCAATTTTTTTCTCCAAAGAAAGTGACATCGTTGACATATACGTTTTATCATGAACATAATTAAGAGAAACATTAAAAAAAATTATGACTTGCCTTTAAATTGCTAACAAAAACGTCTCAAAAAAAGAGGCTGGGTGCGACCCACACTGGTAACTTCCCATCGGTGCCCGTGGCAACTCGACACCCAGTGTTATTTTGTTATAAGGAAATTCCTAATTCAAAATCTTAAAAGACCTTATCAAATGTTCAATATGCGTTCAAGTGAAAACCAAAGTTGGGGCGTATTATAACTTTCAACTATTTAAGTTGTATTTTTGGCAGATGTTTTTGCTTGAAACAAAAAACTATCAATTCAAATTTTTTTACAAACCCCACTAATTCATAGTTACAGTATTGTGTGTAAAATAAAATTATTCCGGAGTCGATACTTTTGTTTTCAAGATATTACAGTCGAAAAATTAATTAATTATTTTTTTTAGTGGTTTTAGTTTGACAATTTGTTGATTAAAAAAAAAAAAACTGTCAATTGAATAACTCTACAAACCTTATCAGTTATTGACTACGTCACTATATATAGAATAAACTTGCCCCGACTTCTAAGCCAGTGTTTGTTTTCAAAAAATTTGAGCCGAAAAACATTTTTCAACGATTTTTAGTATTTTCTTGTAGTTTTTTGCTTTAAAAAAAAACAGTCGAATGAATTTTTTCAAATTTAAATCAGTAACCAGATATGGCATCGTGTATAGAATAAAATTATCCCGAAGTTAAAATTGTTGTTTTGTTCTCAAAATATTACAAGTACAACCGAAACACGTTTTTCACAAAATTTTAGCAAGTTTTTTTTATCTAAAAAAAAACTGCCCGCTGATTCTTTTTTAAATTCTTTCCAAATTCTATATTACGTCAGTATTGCGTAGAATAAAATTAACCTGAAGTCGATGGCATTTTTTGTTCTCGAAATATTAGAGACGAAACATTTTTTACAACTTTATTTTTCAATTGCTGTAGTAAAAAAACCGATAGTTGCATTTTTTGGGAACCCTTTCTGCACTTCGTGATGTTATTATTTATAAAATAAAATGTATTCGAGGTCGATATCTTTATTCGTTTTTGAAATACAGTGAACGATAGGAAGGCTCACGAACGTACGAACGTACATACACACACACATACAGACATCTCTCTAAAAAAATGGATTCGAATTCCTGGGACCTCGAAAAGTCGAGAAATGTCAAAATTTTCAATTCGACAAATCGGACCAACTACAATGGGAAGTTAATAAGGAACATAATGGGCCCTATCGGGGATCTCCCGGGGAATTTTAGTTCCCACGGAAAGTTTCATTCCCAAGAAATATTTCTAGTTATCGTGAACTTCCCTCGGAATAAATTTTTCCCAGGGAAAAAACTACCAACATTCAAAAGACAAAATTATTTTCGGAGATCAATTTCGAATTGTGTACAGTGTTATCAGAGGATCATAATTAAAAAAAATTAAATTTAAGCTGAAATTCCCTTTACAATAAAACAAAATATCCCAAACAAATTCCCCATCCATGTGAAGAAAGAAATATTGGGTGCGATCATTTCAACTGAATTGTATAAAATTGCATAAAATTGTCCTCTTGGATACCTTGCTAAGGTACAACAAACAAAATAATTGAATTTTTCATGTTGCCAATTATATTTTTCCGTTTGAACGAGGTGTTAAATTTCGCAGAAGAACAAAATTCCTCTATCTGAAAACACTGTCCAGTGTCCACACATCGTCAGGCTTAGTGCATTTCTGCGTTTTTTTTTGCTGAAGGTGGGTACCAAAGAGGAGTCGGCAAGGACCACGATGGAGTCTTGCCCAGTCAACATTCTGTGAAGTTTTGTCGAACTTCCTTAACATTTTCGAGGAAAAGCTTTGTCCAGAATAGATCAAAATTCAAACCGCGGAAGAGCAAAGAAAGAAAAATTTATAGATTTATAGATTGAAAAATTTATATTTTTTCGTAAAATATAAACTGAGTGATCTTTTTCTTGGTTTTGCATTTTTCGTTTTTTGCTGCAGGAAGGTAATCAAAATAAAGATGCATTTCGGCCAAATTTTGCCAAATCTTATTTACCCTGTAGGTAGTAAATCCAGTCTCTATAGTATTCTTTTCCATAATACTGATTCTATTTTGATTTGATTTGTTGAGTTCGTCCCATAATAAAATTAAAAAATTGTGTTTATTTATCAAAAAAGTTTCAATTCCTCCGTCTCGCCTTAATTTCTCCACCAAAATAAATGGGAAAAAATTCCAGAGAAATTACAACAAATTTCCCATGGAAATATTGTTCACGATAGCAATAAATTCCGAGGGGAATTTCGAACACCATCCACGATACGAATTTTTCGAATGTGGGAAATATTTCCCGGGAAATGTCGTTCGCGATAGGGCCCAATATTATGCTTCCTGAAGAAATGGAAACAAAATTTTAAATTTTTTTATATACAACGGATTTTCAAAATCATAATTTCTTGTATACCTTACATACCTCTCCCTTTTACCTATTAAAGGTACTGTATGGTACTAGGCTCAAAGAAAAGGACCAGTTTTCCAATTGGAGGTGAAAATTTAACTCGAGTTAACTTAGCTTATTTGAAGAGTTAACTTAATAATGCTGCACTAAAAAACTGGACCTTAAAACCTTAAGCCATTTTCGAAATAAAGATTTTAAAAACAAGAACAACAACATTAACAACTATTTATAACAGATTTTCGCCATTAAAATTGTGTGCTCAGCACTGCGGGAATGCAAGAACGTCTATTGCCTTCTAATAAAATACCTTGTTCCAAACCAGGTTTTTACAGAATTCGATTGTTCTTATTTAGTTTACGAAAAGTCAAAAGTGCTATTTTGTCAAACAAAATTTAAAAATAAAACAATAAAAATAGTATTCGGTTTATATGGCCCTGGAAATAATAAAATTAAGATCATAGGTACTTGTTTTATTCATCTTGTTCTGTTTCTGATAGAGAGAAAGGATTTTATGTATTAACATTTAAGGGAAACCACTTACCTATGTTGGAAAAAAATTGCCAAATTCCTTGGTAAGTCCACTTCAATAAAGTAGGTTTAGTCCTAAAATGGAAATCCCTCAGTGGTCTTAAGTACTCGAGGACGTACATATTTCTTACATCGCTTTTAATATACCAGAAAAAAAAACATCAGCAATAATATACTTTTTAACGATTTTTTTTATTTATTTAACCTTCAGCTTACAAAAGTGCAAAATTCAATAACAATTCTTATTTTTTTTGTTTTTATTCAATCAAACAATGGAACTATGTTTTTTTTTAATTCAGTTTATGTGAATATTTGGTTGCTAGCATTAGCATTTAAAATAAAATTTAAAGCAATTAGTTTTATTTTTTTTTTAATTTCTCAAAACCGATGAAAGTGCTTAATGTGCCTTAAGACAAAAAACTAGACATTTAATGAATACAAGACATTAAGAATTTTATTTAAGTCGAAATATTATTTAACAATAAATTACAACACAAAACAATTAAAATTTAACATTGAATTTGAACTTAAAACATTTAACACATTAAAGTAAGGATATAATTACTTAGAATAAATTTTCTAGTTTTGCGTAATATATTATATAACATGTAAGTACAAAAATAATTTTTTGATAATACCTAACGGTTTCGGATAGTTTTTTTTTTGTCCATTAGACTTGGT
Organism: Epistrophe eligans; assembly: GCA_951394125.1. Classification (NCBI taxonomy): domain Eukaryota; kingdom Metazoa; phylum Arthropoda; class Insecta; order Diptera; family Syrphidae; genus Epistrophe; species Epistrophe eligans. The sequence continues at coordinate 37,476,794 of OX596029.1, forward strand.
TTTTTTTTTTTTATTATTATTTCTATAAATTGTTAAATAGTGCTTGATTTTTATTTTAAATGTTTGTTATGTTCAATTCCTCAATTTTTTATTGATCTCATTCTGTTAATGCCCATTTCAAAATAATGCCCAATCGAAGTCTTAAATTAAAGTCAAAATCCTTAAGATTATCTTGGAACAAGTTTTTCTTTGTTGACAAAATATTGATAAATGTAGACTTGTTGATGAAATTATGAACGCTTAAATGAGATAAATACTTTTATGTAAATATATTCTGAATAATTGAAGTAATTAGAGTAATTTACGTTTTGTTGATTTTATGTTTATTTTAACTATTACAGTCGGGGAGTTTCACTGGTAGAGCTCGCTGGCTCTAGGTTTTCTGCTGTTTTCCATGAAAGCAGTTCATCAAGGAGAGCTTCCATTATTGGATTAGGTCCGAATTTCGCAGTCTGTGGAAATTTAAAGATATTACATATTAACAAAAACATTTTTATTGATTAATTATATAATTCGCCTTAAGAAAACAAATCGAATAAGTTGAAAAACCAAAGAAGGTTTTATGTGAAAAGTATACAACATATAATATTTAATATTTTAGAATATTAACTATTAACACACAATACAATCTGTGTCAAAAGGGAAGGGAGTACAGGAAGAAAAAATCATAAGTTTAAATATAAACATGATTTTGATATCTTAACAGCATATCCAAATGCTTTGATGGTAATTACCTTCAAATTTTATCCTATTCAAAACTAACGCATTTTTTCACTTTAATCATTAAAGTTCAGACAAACATAAGAAGAAATGAAATGAACTATGCTTTTTATTGTACAGTTGTTATTGTATTGTGCAAGCAGCTATGTGATGTGAGCAGCATTTCTCGCACACAAATACATGTCGCATGTTTTTCCTTAAAGGAAATCAAATGAAAAATCAATGTAAAAATCGAATTTGTCGCACCAAATATTGCTACATAGGAATTTCAATACGTTTCTCAACGAAACGCTTCTCGCAATATTGTACTGTAACGCTAACAAATTAACAAATTATCTATTCATTCCGACTAAAGAAACCTCGAAGAGAATGGTTTAGAGCTGTAAGTCAGTGTGCCCTAGTTATCCAAGAGCTTTCGGGCCACCAATTTATTATAATTATGTATTATAGAAGCATTTGTTGATTTATTAATATATTTAACGCAATACATATGGACTGCTAGTAACCAACTTCACTCGTGTTCCAGTTTACAGCAGCGCTCTTGGGTCTTGGTGGTCATGTCATGAAACTGGCCATTACGAGCAGCCAAAGATACTCAATTCAATGTAATAATGCACTATATTGCTAACAAAAAAAAACCCAATGGGAAAGATGAGAAAAAGTAAGTTTGATCAAAATTTACAAGAATTGTTCAATTCATTGGCCAATAAACCAAAAAAAAAACTAAAACAAAATTGTATTTTATTTTATTCAATTTAAATAAAAAACGGACTTTTTTCGAATGCCATCTACTGTCGGTTCTTCCTAATTATTTGAATTTTAACCGTTTTTTTTAGTGTTTGGCGTCTATTTAGTAGCGAATGTGGCCGCTCCGTCCCAAAAGAGCTGAAATTTCTTAGAACATTTTTCTGCGCAAGAAATGTACTAGCTACTATTATACATGGACTAGCAGTCCATGTATAATACGTCAATAAACGCGATAACTCATTTTGACATCATACAGTAATTTCCCGAGGCATAGCTTTTTTCATAACAGTGGTGCCAGTGTACACTTTTATTGTACTTAATTGAAAAAAAAATCCCACTAAAAAATATACCAAGCCATTGAATTACGTACAGGAATTTTTGTTGTAATTCTCCGCAAAATTGCGGAAATTACAATAGGCACAACCAAACAGAGTTACTATTTTTTAATTGAAAGTAAATTATCAGAGCTATTTAAATGGTTTGTATAAAAGATATTTGCGTTTTGTAGCTTTTTGAAAATTTTGAGAAAAGACCGATTTGCAGCGATTTATGAAACAAATCACGAAAACCCTGTGAGCCTTAAATAGGGACAGGTTTATGCAAGCCAAAGTAACCAGAGGGAGAGTCAAACGCCCTATCTTCCCTGTACTGATAATTTTTATTGAACAGAGTGTAACATCCTTTCAAAAATGAGAAATAGTCTGTCCTGAGTACTAGCGCAGCTCAATATACTTCTTTCAAAAACCAAAAACTTAGCAACTCTGATTTCCAGTGAACATCGAAAAAAAACCTATAGACCCTTTTCTATGGAATCAAATTAATGCTGAAAATATTCTAATAGAAGTTAGAGTATAAAGGTAAATTTACCGTTACACTTACTTCTTCCCTTGCTTGCTTGTCTAATGTTTCCAAAATATCTGTTGTATATTTAAAACTTCCAAGCTTTTCAAGAAGCGTTATGCAGTATTTTTTCACCTCAATGTCACGAGTTCGTTGCCTCAAAATATCTACAAAGAAAATTAAAAAATCAACAATCAATCAAACTAAAGTAAATTTATAATGAATTTTTCTTACGTAAGACCTGTTTATCACTTCCTTGATTCTGGACGGCATGGATGATAGGAAAACTAAATTTACCCTCAGTTAGATCTTCGCAGAAACTTTTATTTTCAGAATACTAAACAAACAAACAAACAAACCAAATATAAGTTTTTCGAGTATGTTTTTAATTTAAAAAAATATTGTTTAATTTACCTCCTTCATACTAAGATTACAATAGTCATCCCTGATTTGGAAATACAATCCAAGTATGGCTGTTAACTTAGTAAAATCGCTTTTGTTTGTACTGAAAAGTTGCATAAGTCTTATGGCTAACATAAACAAACCACCTGTCTTACGAATTGTCATCAATTTATAATCAGACTCTGTGGGGCATGTAAAGCTATCCCGCCAGTATATTTCCATTCCTTGGCCACGATGCAATTCGAGAAGTTGTTCTGTACACACTTTGGTTGCCTTTTTTTTTTATTTGAATTTTTTAAGGAAATTTTAATTCGTTAGTATTTTTTTTACTTTATTGTTTGAATGAGGGATAATACTTACTTCTGGATGATTAAGTAATTGGACTTTTTCCATAGCTAAGAATATAACATAGTTGGCTGCGTTTATTGTACTCGCAACTCCATAGATGGAATGTGCCACTGGGATTCCTCTGCGAAGAATTGAATTGTCTTCAATATCATCAATTCTGTAAGAGAATCGTGTTAGTAGTCACAAATGATAATAATGAAAATCTACAAAACGCAAAGTATATTAGATTGAATATGCGTTTTCCATGCAATATGATAGAGTGGGGGAGGGGGGAGGAAATAAATGAACTAAAAGTTGCTTCGCTACTATCAAAAGGGGAGTTTCAATTAATTAAGCGCAAACAAGGCATTTTTTTTGTGTGTGTACAATGTTATTGTCACTGCTGAATCAATTCAATTTTAAAGAGAAAAGGAAAAATTCCAAGCAATGATGTTGAGGGGGGGATAGAAAATGATGACCAATTCAACAAAGGAAATAATTAATTTTTGGGATTGCTTTGCAACATTCGGTTGATACTCGTTTTTAAGTGAAATGTATGATGTTGGATGGATTTTTTTTTTTTATTTTCAATATTTATTTTGTATATCGAGGAAAGCAGCGCATCAATTTAATAAATTATTTCAATTGATGAATGAATAATGAAAAGGGGAAATTCCCAGACTGAGTGTTCCCGTTAGTCTGTTGTCGGCAATGAATAAATCAAAATGTTTTATTTGGTATTAATTAAGTGACAAATTTATGTTGCTTTTGAAATAGTTTTTAATTGAATTGCTTACCGTCTCCACAGTAACAATGAATAATAACAAATTAAATAAGAAGCCGCTTTTTGTTGAATTTTAATTTTTTTTTAAGTGCTCAACTGAGAATTGGGTTCATTTTAACAAAATTGAGTTTTGTATTTGCAACTCCCTTTTAGCGAAAGTAAAAATAAATGGCCTTGTTTATAAACGTTGTCTAACTTTAGACAAATGTCCAACTTTGGAAAGTGTGCTCAAAAACATTGTTTATTGTTGTCTTATAGCTGACTAACTTAGACACAAGAGTAGATTGTCTTAATCGTGAATAATGTGATATTTATTTTTATTAAATAAAGCATATTTCCACCAATTTGCAAATAGTTAGACATTGTCTAAGTAGACAAAAATCTAATAAATACGAATGAAAATGTATGGAACATTTTAAGTCCTATAAACTACTATATTCCCAACTGGACTATAGGGTGTTCAGATCAATTATTAGAGATCTGAATCTAAAAACGAATATTAAAACCGAGGGTACTTTCGACTGTAAAACATTTTAATTAGATTTAAAATTTTGAACAAATGATGGTTGATGAATTTGAGAAAGAGAGTCGGAGATAAAAACCATTTATAAAAATGTCATTACACATTAATTAATTAATTATCATTTAGTAAAGCTCCCAGTAAAATTTAATCCTAAATAACGGTTTTTTTTTGTAGAGGTGTAAAACTTAAGGTAGCAACACTATTTTAACTGGCGGCCATTTTGTCAGCTGTCAAGTGATTTATTTTTAGTTTGGTTTATCATTTCAAGAATTGAAGCCGCAGGATCACCTAGCAAGGCGTTAGATTCGGTGATTGACCCAAAACAAGATTTCCGTTGATCCCAATTTTTATAAGCGAATTTTGTTTAGCGATGAAGCGATGAATGGATACGTCAATAAACAAAACTGCCGTATTTGGAGTTATGATAATCCTCAAATGTATGTTGAGACACCGTTACATCTACAAAAACTGACTGTTTGGTGTGCTTTTTGGGTTGGTGGAATAATTGTCCCCTACTTCTTTAAAAACGATGCTGGCCAGAACGTTACAGTCAATGGTGAACACTATAGAGCCATGATTACTGACTTTTTCGTTCATCAATTGAACAACCATGATGTGCAAGAGCTGTGGTTTCAACAAGACGGCGCAACATGTCACACAGCTCGTGCTAAATTGATCTATTGAAGGAAACGTTTGGTAACCGCATAGTTTCACGTTACGGACTCGTGAATTGGCCTCCAAAATCGTGCGATTTAACGCCGCTTGACTATTTTCTGTGGGGATATGTGAAGTCGCTAGTCTAGGCCGTATTCCCGAAACGATTGACCACTTGGAGGACAACATTCGCCGCGTTATTGCCGATATACGGCTACAAATGTTGGAAAAAGTCATCGAAAATTAGACCTCCAGATTAGACTACGTCCGAGCCAGCCAGCCGCGGCGGTCATATGCCAGAAATCATATTTAAATTATAATGCCAGCAGATTATCTTTCGAATAAAGTAAATTTCATGTCAATTTAAAAAAATCATCTTTGTTTTATTCCATTTCAAAGTTCTATACCTCTAAAAAACACCCTTTAGTTATGTTCTTCAAAAAACTATTTATAACAAACTTGATTCTACAGCTGAATGTTAAACTGCTACTAGATTTAAGATAGATTCATCTATTAAGCAATAAATATTAATTTACATTCTAACACAATCATGTAAATTAATAATTATTAATTGCTTAAAAATCTACTTTGTTACTAAATGAAATCTTATTTAACTCATAATGGTTCATGTTCATGGTTTTCTAGAGAAAAAAAAAGTATCACGAGAATAAAGTGCAATATAGGCATTTTGTTTTAAATAAAAAGTATCATTAATTCTGATCCAGTTGAGTGTAATTCAAAGCACATTTTCCTAATTATAACCTAGACTACAATGAAGTTTATGCGAGAGGGTTAAACAAGAATTATTATGATGCAGTGAGTAATAAAATTATTTGCAATTGAAACTTTCAACTGACCTCATAAAATGTAATGAAAACAAACAATGATTCATGTAATAAAAATTTAGAATCGGTTCAAAATTATAAACAGAGTCATACGTACAAATAGAATTTTGTGTATGTTTAGAATTAAGAAGCTGTAGAATATGTGTATGGTATTTTAATGCAAAACTTATTAAAATGGCTTTTGGTGAATAATGTTAATTTTGTACCTACAAACTTCGATTTTTCCAGATTGAATTGCTGTAGTGTGTGATGATGGCACAATAGATTTAAGAAGAAAGAAATGAAACAAAACAAACAAAAACTGTCACTGTTTAATTAAAAAAATAAAAATAAGTTTTATGAGCATAAATTAATACAAAAAATAACTACCTAATAAGTTATACAAAATATTTAGTTTGAGGATGGTTTATTTTGAATTGTTCATTTACTTGGTGGATTATGAGTTTTTTTTGCTAAGAATGTTTTCAATCGAGTTAGAATGAATACTTAACAAGACAATTTCAGTTGTATTTTTTTAGATATCTTTCGTTCAGTTAGAGTCTAACGGTCGTATTTATTAGATTTTTGTCTACTTAGACACTGTCTAACTATTTTCAAATTAGTGGAAATATGCTTTATTTATTAAAAATAAATATCACATTATTCACGGTTAAGACAATCTACTCTTGTGTCTAAGTTAGGCAGCTATAAAACAACAATAAATAAGGTTTTTGAACAAATTTTCAAAAGTTGGACAGTTGTCTAAAGTTAGACAACGTTTATAAATAAGACCATAACTGTCTAACTGTTAGACAGTGGTTTTGGGCAATTATTTTAAAAAGGATTACTTATGTTTTTACATGGAAAAACAGTCCCTTTGCTAAAATAAAGTTTAAAACTGTACCTAATCATGATGGAATGATTTCAATTGGGAGGAAAATTTGCATGCGTACTGCCTAGATAGGTATGTACCTAATGTACTGTACTATGTAGGTTAGGTACCTCTATTTTTTTTGTATCTATTTAGTGGTTCTTTCTTAGGATTGGATTGAATTCGCAGAAAAAATAAACTGGTTTCTCTATTTTTGCAACTATGTAAAACCATGATCATCAATATCCGTGACAAGTGCTATTATGTACAAAGGTTTTGTATATAATATAAGTACATATCTCCCTTTGTTTGTGTGTGGGGGAATTAGAATACCTAATGCGTAGTTTTTTAGGGTTGGTTTGAATTTTTAAAAAATAAACTGGTTTCTTGTTTTTCCGATTGTACTGTGACGATTTTTGAATGGGTTAAGATGCAATTATGCAACACCAAGATCCCAATAGCCTGTGGCGTAATGATAAGTGCGTTGGACTGCTACGCCGAAGGCCCTGGCTTCGATTCCCAGCCTATGCCACCTAAAAACAGAAATGTTTTTCATGGGTTACTGCCTCTTACGAGGAATTGACAAATCCTTCAATGCAATTATTAATGAATGATTTCAATTCAGCGCAAAATTTGCATGTCAGCCAGTACTGTTTGTTTGAGATTTTTACGTTTGATGAACGTTTTAATATCTAAAAACTTATAGGTAGATAATGTTTATAATAAGGGTATTTATGCAACGAGATAAGTTTACCAATTGTGTAAAAAGATAAGTTTACGCAAAAGTTTGCGTGAACGTCCTTTTTATTTATTTGGATAAATGCTGCGTAATTGAATCAGCTGTTCGTTAAACGTCACGTTAAAAGTTACAATGACGTTTGTATAAGTTTATCCAAATAAATTTGTATAATGGGGTTTTCCATTGGTAAATTTAGATTTCAATTAAAAAATTGATTTTTTTCTTGGCGAATGGAACACAATTCAATTTGATTTTTTTGAGCTTAAATTTGTATTGGTGTTAGTGAATTGAGGGGTAAATCTGCCGAAAAATTTAGATTTGCAAATTTGATTTAAAATCAAAAATAAATCAATTTATTTTGCCCCATGGAACCTAAAAACAGGGTAAATTGTGTTTTTGACAGATCCAAATCAAAAATAAATTGATTTATTTTACCAATGGAAAACCCCATAAGTTTCCGCAACAAAATGCTTATAGCGAGTTTCATTCATATTTTAAAGAATTGACCTCAAAACCAATGAATGAAACTTTCAATGAAACTTTTTTCAGTAGTTTGATATCCCTGTCATTTGGAAAAAAACATATCTTCATCATCAGATGACGAGGATGATGAAGACGATTCAAAGAAAAACTCCAACTAATTTACGAAATCCAAATTATGAATTTCCTCCATAATTTTTTTTTTTTTTATTTAGCACCAGCCGACACAAATTCACAACAAACAACAATATATTTTTCATTTGACAGAAACAGCTGTGTATTCAGATCGAATCTCTTACCCCATGAGAGAGCTCTTCTTTCGTGTTGAGAATTGACCTAGAATTGCTCTTTTTCTTGCAATGAAACTCTTAAAATAAGAAAAGGACACATCTTTTTACAAAAAGTTCAAATCTTTTCGTGAATGAAACTCGCTATTAGATAATTTTATCCAATTTGCGTAAACCATTTCCTATACAAAATTTGACAGTTCATTTACCAAAAGATAAACTTATCTAGTGTTTTACGACGTTGCATGAATCCCCCCAATATTTCTGATAAACAAAACGGCCGAAGTAAGGCGTGGAAAACTTTTGACCAACTGAAAAATGAATACTAGAGATGCCGCGAATATTCGGCCACTATTCGGCATTCGGCCTATATTTTTGATATTCAGTATTCGGCCTAATAGTTCACAACATTCGGCCGAATACCGAATAACAAATGGAGAATAAAAAAGGCTTATTATCAAACGATCAGCAAACGATTATTATTATCAAAATTCACGTACATAGGACATAGATACACATGGTTGGCCGAATATTCGACCGACGAGTGTGGCCGAATATTCGGTATTCGGCCGAGTCACTATTCGCGGCATCTCTAATGAATACTGTGAAACAATACCCAATCTTCTGGCATGTTAACCATGTAAAAAAGTGTTTAAGTGTTTCAAAATCAACAACAAATTTATTACTTAAAGATTCTTTATTTTTTTTTATTTTGTTAAGCGTAATATTTGTTTTTGTTCATTTACTTTTATTTCTTCATTTCATTTTCTTCTGTTTTAGTATTAAGTTCCTGTCACGACTTTATTTGATTTAAACAATAAAAAATCTAAAACAAATTCATTATTTTTGTTTATCTTTAAATCAGATTCTGCTTTTTAAATTGTAACACTGAAAAATTCAATTGAAAATCAAAAAACAAACCACCAAATCCATACAGAAGAGTTTAGTTCACTCAATACTCATCATTGATCGTGCACACTTTGCACACGAGCGCTTGACTCGTTTTTATTCGAATCCATTTAACTCAGTTACAAGGTATACTTGTTCGTATTTTTGTTTTATTTGTGTAGTGAATCACGAGTCATCAAATTCGTGAAAAAAAAACTCGTAAACAACTTCCTTGCGTTGATTTTGTTTGTTTGAATTAGTATTCGATGTTCGTGAGCAATACTCGTTATATTCTCTGATAGGGAGTTGCACAACAAAAAACCAATCGAGTCTTTAGTGCTTATGACTGAACTAATTTCATACTAGTGTTAGAGCCCGTGTTGCATGTAAAATCTACACAAGCAATCAAAATGGCTAGATAATTAATCTTTTAACTTGAGTTCTAATGCTCATATTTTCAAGGTTGAAATTTGTGCCGTTACATTTTTTTTTCGTAGCAAATTAAAAGCTCAAAAAAAATGTATTTTTTAAATCGTAGAATCAATGGTTTTAAAGTTTCAGCTATTTTTTTTTTTAATTTTAATTAACATTACGTTTGACCTATTTGTAAACACTTAAGTCAAACTGTAATTTTATAAAAAAAAAAAAAAATGCTAAAGCACTTACACAGTATTCCTGTTTTCTAACTTAAATTCTATTTTTTTTTTTAGTTTTGACAGAAAATTGTGAACATTTGTGGAAATTCGTAAGGAACATTAAGTTACTAAGCAAGTTCAGATTTCGCTCTATCAAAAATGGAGCAAGCGAATCAAAAATTTATTATTCTGACAAAAATACAAATCTTGTTCATATACGTTCTCGTTATCGGCATGAAAAAAAAAAAAAAAACAAATAAATTAAAAGTCATGTCTCTTATGGAATACTGGATCCGCAAAATTCTCAGTGTTTTCCTTTTATTTCACGACAAATGGGTAAATATAAAAGAGAGCACTGCAATGTGAATCAATGCAGATACAGGGGAGAGTTCGATAACTATGGCGCTAAAAATTAGTAACGGTTTTTAGTATAGGGGTCAAAAAACAAGAATTTTTTTATTATGGAAGGGGGCTATCTCTCGCCGTTTAGGAGGTAGGAGCTATTTAAAAAAAAATGACTTAAAAGGAAAAAAAAATATTTAACAACCACGGCAACACTTAAAATGAAGTACTATACAGGCTTTGTCTGTTTTTTAATCCTAAATTTAAATTAAATTATTTATGTCAACATTTTTTGAAAAATTCGCGTGCAAATTAAAAATTTTGATTAAAAAAATGAAAAAAATTGGTTTTTTGTGGTCAATGCTAATATCAATTGTAAATCCAACACAACAAACCGAATGGTTTTATGTCTTCTAGTTTTTCAGAAAATTGAAAACTAATAAAACTTTCTTCTCTTTTTTTTTTCTAAAATTGCCCCTAAACTGGTCGATATAGACCCCCCTCCCATATAAAAAATGATTGTTTTTGACCCCTCAACAAAAAATTTAAAATTTTTTTTTAATTTTGGGAACAAGAACTTGATCCCTGGTTATACGGTCACAATAGCCTTGGAAAAAACATGTCTTGTTAATTGAAGCGTTTTCATGAAGAATCAACACACACCGACGATTAGTTTTTATGTCTTTTGAAAGGTTATGCTAAATGCTATGTTATGCCTGCAAAAAATTTGGGCGTCCTCTTATACAATATTCTCGCCTTTTCCACGTTTTTTCTCGTAACGAAAGTTTGAGGGCCTCCTGAGCTAGAGTCTTCAATGCTCTCTCTGCCTCTTTTAACTCACTAGACCACTTTGGCGGTAGATAACGAAGGTGCAGAACCATGGTAACCATTTTTTTTAATTGTTATTTTTTTTACTTCTTCCTAGTATTGCAGTCACAGAGAGGTGCTTAATTTTGTATTTACATTGTAACTTCCGATTGCCGTTAACTAGGGATAACAAGCGAAATAATTTTCAGAACATTATGAAATAAATTAGTCAAATTACTCCCATCAATTATAATTTTCCCCGATACACAAAATACATACGCCTCTCGTAACTGTTTAACTCCCCACACAAAATCTGACAGCCATATACTATGACATAAATAATAAAAGTAATAAAATTATTTTTTATATAAAAAATAAAAATTAAATTTTAACACCGATTATAACTATTATCAACAGCTAGGTATGTTTATCACTTCAATTTTGCATTCAATCTCCTAAAAAAATATAAAATATACTAGATAATTTGTTGCCTAGGTTCAACGGTAAGCTAGGTTATGTTTAAATCACACAAAACAGAATGCTGTCCGATTCAATTATTTTTCGTCGAGTGATTAAATCGATTTGTATTTTTTTTTGGCTACCATTGCATCATCTTTTATGCCCTAAAAAAATTAAATTTCTTGAATACCAAAAACACAAACAAATCTCGAATGAAAATAAATAAATAAATAAAAACGTTCATCGACTCATAAATAAAAACCTGATTCGTTTCAATATAATTTGCACCTCACGACGAAGTATAAAGGTTTAATTTCTTTCGTCTGACTGTCTCAATCGCATAATATTAATAATTTATTTTATGTTCGTGAACCCACTGATAAATTCGATTCATCGAAATAAAGTGCAACCTTCACCATGAAACCTACAAAAGACGAGACAAGATCACCTTCACACAAAATACCTGATTTGAATGTAAAATGCAAGTAATTTATAGCAAAGAATTAAAGCTTATGGTTTCCATCTTGAATTATTGTTACACACGAAACCGTTAAACTACAAAGATCTTTAAGAAGGACAACAACAACAAATGATTAAACTCTTTGGATTTTCTTTTTCTCAAGAAAATAAACAAAAAGTAAAAATAAACAAACTTAAGATGAAGCTGGCTCGTTTTGGTTAGAAAAATAGATTTGTGAGATTCTAATGTAAACAAACACACAAATCATTTATCGAATCAGTTGGGATTTTATGGCCAAAACAAAAGCAGAATGTAAACTAAATGATTCTATTGCTAGGTCATGCGTCGAGCATAGAATAGAATGGCAACGAACTACGAGTAAATTTAAACCACACAGCATTACAATTTGGAAGGAATTATAATTACACTTACAGCAAACTGGAATTATGAAGCATCTGAACTATTTCGCCAATGATGTGCAACTTGTCCATGGGAATGTTTAGCCAATGGTTGAAGGCACGGGCGAGTTTCGATCGAATTTGTTTGCCTGGAATCTGTTGTATATACACGAAGGGCTGTAACAGAATCTGTAATAGCAAGGAGGAAGAATATTAATTAAATGAATCACTTCAGGAATTAGTTACATCAATAATTTTTCGAATACTTACTTCATCGTGTTCTTTTTGGGTGGATTTGTCTTTGGACATATCGAGGATTTCATTAAGTTCTTCCATAGTTGATGGCGATAGACGAATACGAATATTGATATTTTCTTGAAAGAGAAGACTTTCTTCGGTGAACAGTCGGCCGGAAAATGAAAAAATTAAATCTTTTTCTTCAAGACTTTGCTCGATGCAATCCGATCCGTGGCTAATTTGTTCGATCTTTGTTGTCAAAAAATTTCAAGAAATAAAAAAAACTGACAGAACTGTCAATTGATGTGTCCGAAATTTGTTGTCAACATTAAAGTTTTAAGAGCTGTGGAATATGTGGACTGTGTTCAATTGGTTGGCTCATAAAGAACCAACAATAATTTTTACTTAACCCTCTACCGCATGATATTGAATTAGAAGCAACAATTTGCTTTTATTGGTGTGTCAGTAGAGAAGTTAATTTGGAGGAACATAGCTGAGGAGTATGTTTTGATGTAAAGCCTAGTACGCTTATATCTTTTTTTTCTCAAGAAAAATTTTGAAGTTGTAGAGATAAAAATAAAATTCAAATAAGAACATTAACGTAGCTAGATTTTTTTATATTAAGCGTGTTTTTTTTGTAAGCCCAGAGGGAATTCCCCGAAAAAAACGACCACAGGGATTAGCGACAGCATCGCGGAAACAAAATGGAGTTTTCATACAAACTATCGATAACAAGTATATAATTTATGCCGGTAACACAGATTTTCTGTGTGCTTAAGTTAAGCACGGAGAATTCTCTGGGTTTAGCTTAGCAAGTAGGGAATTAGTTGTTGTTGTATTTAACATGGTGATTGTTTAGCACCGACGTCGTCTTTTTCATCCAATTCCCTCCGAGCTTACAAAAAAACACGCCTATTACTAATGAATTTAATAATTTATGAATATATTAAAAATATGAATGCTGACTATTTCATTTACTAAAAGATTCTTAATAATTCAATAAACACAATTGGTCTTATTTATAAACGTTGTCTAACTTTAGACAACTGTCCAACTTTGGAAAATGTGTTCAAAAACCTTGATTATTGTTATCTTATAGCTGTCTAATTTAGACACAAGAGTAGATTGTCTTAACCGTGAATAATGTGGTACTTATTTTTATTAAATAAAGCATATTTCCACCAATTTGAAAATAGTTAGACAGTGTCTAAGTAGACAAAAATCTAATAAATACGACTGAATGTCTTGGCCAAAATAAAAATAACAAAAAAAATCAGTACAAAAAATGCTTTACATCAGCGTTTATTCCGAATGAATGTTGTCACACAAAAATCATTTTTATGAAAAGTCAGTGGGCCTAACTAACAGAAAAAGGTTTTACCACAAACCATTTCAGTACTCCGTGAATTGATTTAAAGTGTCCGTACGATTTTTATTTTATTAACCCATTTTGGTTTAGGTTCACCATATTTAGCAAGAAAAGGTTTTTATTTTAATAAACTTCATTAATTTTTTACTTGCAACATATCTATAATGTAAGGAATTACTTAAAAAATAAATCAGTATATGATTTTAATGTTTATTAAATTAAGTTCGACAGTATGTGATTTACAATTAAGATGGCGAATTCCGAAATGATTTTTTTGTATTATTTGCTCTCTCATTTTGCTCTCTCTTCGCAAATTTTTTGGGTTAACGGGAATTTTAGACAGTTTGTGAAAATTTGTGCAATTTTGAAAGAAATTTCACGTTACCAAACAGAGCTACTGATAGGTCAGCTGTCAAATGACTCTAAAAGTCATTGACAGCATCAGAAGCTGTCAGCTGTCAAATGACTCTAAAAGTCATTGTCAGAAGCTAGAAAACTTTAGAAATCTGAATTTTCATATGTAAATTGTCATGTTTGAAACGCGCGGATTGTCAATGAAACCACAGACCCTCACAAAATGAAATTTAAAACGGAGAATTCGAGAATTTACGACCAAAATTGGTCATGTCAACTACTTTTACTCTGTGGCCAAAGTAGTTGAAAGCACATCAATAATGTAGTAACTAAATGAATTCACGCAAGACAGCGACACCGTCAAAAAGAAATTTCATAATAAATTATTGTTGTTAATGTTTCACTTTTCAAAAATTAAATACAAAAATACATATATGTATATTGAGGTTAGATTTTTCTTTTGGCAAAATTAAAGCGTTCCATTCATCATATACTGGGGAGGTACTAAAAAGTACTTTGCAAGCCCCAAACGAACACAACAAATACCAAACTATCCAATAAAAAAATTTTCGTTGGAAAATCTTCTACATAAATGTACAATCCTTAGCAATATTTTCTTTCGCAGTGTATTGATATGACAGTTGCTGTCACCGACGTGTCACCTTTGAACTGTCATCTGTAAAAACCAAAAAATCGAGTCTTTTGTGAACGTAAAAACTTTGCATTTATTTTTAATTCAAACGTAAATTTCCAAATAAAATCTCGAATTATGGCTGCTGCTGCCGTCCGAACCAATTGGACACCCGATAAGAAACACAGCGATATGGAAAGGTAAACGAAAATTCCGCCAAACACCGAGCCCTACAAATTCTCAACTAACGAAAGCTCATCATTTTCAGGTGGGTTTGTGTCTATCCAGCCTATATCAACAGCAAAAAGTCACGCCAGGAGGGCCGTCGTTTACCCAAGGAACAATGTATCGAGAATCCAACTTACATTGAGGTTCGCGATGTTCTCTCGGTGACAAATCTGCGAGTTGCTGTCGAAAACAAGGAGTATTGCCGTGAAAAGAGCAAAGAACCACAATTCCGTGGACGGATTCGCATTCAAATGCGAAACAATGATGGAACTCCATGTAATACCGAGTTGGCTTCCAGAGACAACATATTGCAATTTATCGCCGCCAAGATTCCCCAATTGAAGTCGAGACAAAACAAATCATCGGACTCGTTTCAGTCTTCATCTACTCCAGCCCCATCGCAGGCTCATCACTCTGGCGGTGGCGGAGGAGGTCATAAGAAAGGAAAGGGCAAGAGACGATAGATTTATACAAAAAAAAATAAGTTTATTTGATTTGTTTATAAATATTACAATAAATAACGGTTTAAAGAAAAATGGGCCACCACCTGGAGTGGGCTTTTTATTTATTCCCTTCGACTATGTTTGGAGTTCTTCATCCTCGCCATAGGGTTGGAAAATCTTTCCTCTGATTTTGTTCAGAATCTTCCTGCTGGTGCTCTGGCTGTTGCTGCCTTCGGTTTCTTCGGGCAGTAGATTCGTAATGGCTCCACGAATCTTCTTTACTGTTCCGTCGAGTTCTACAGCTTTGAGGGCTTTGTCTCCGATTTTATTGAAAGTTTTGCGAATTCCCTTGACTATGCTCTCATTCTCACCGATGTTCAAGACATTCCTGATGTCTTTCCTGATTTCACGAATCTTTGGTATGATACTTTCTTCTGTTATTGCGACTACGTTTTCTTGCTCGGGTTCTTCGTCGACAGTTTCTTCAATATCATCGGCATCGATTGACATCCCAGCAATGGGAGCTGGCTTCACAACAGTGTTGGAGAAGTCTGTGAACCACGAATCGCTTCCTATAGCTCTTTTTCCACGAAATGTCTGCTTCAATGGAGCTAGATCCTCTTTACTCAGTGGCCTCTCACAGAATCCATCGAAATTGAGGAGATCCTCAACGGCTGGTTTGTAAATCACTACAGTGCTCCTTTTCGTGCGTCCAGTCTCACCAGCACTGCAAGTTTGTTGATTTTGCTCAAATTGCAGAGCATTCCTTAAAAATCTATTCGAACTTGGCCCTTGAATGAGAATCTCAAAGGGAGTCCTGTTCTTTTTTGCGTTGGCTTGAATGGCAGCAATACACTCGGTGTCACCGCCATTTTTCTCCTGATTGCACTCACAGATACACTCCTCGCCACAATAGAATCCAATACAGCCGCACCTATCACAGAATGTCTTGCATTCGCGGCCCTTCTTGATTTCGTTCTCGTCCACTGGTCCTGCTCGGACAGCGATAGCCATTAGGCCAATTATAATCCAAATAATGCAAGTGATGTGATGTGCCTTGAACATGATGCAAGAGATTGATGCTCTGGAAAAGTTTCTTTGAAGAATTTATACCAAAAAATCGATCTTGACGTTGTTCTTATTGAAAGAATAGATTTCCAACTGAAAGGTGGAGGCAGTTCTAAATAGTTTCTTTGTTTTGGTTTTGGTTTAGCATAAAGTGCTGTGTTGAGTTGTTTTTTTAAAATTTACTTTCGATAAGTAGAAGTTGTTGATGTTGTTGTTGTTGTTGAGGAAGGTCTGAGCTTGTTGTCGTTTTTGATTCGCTATGAGCCAGTCAGTCCAAAAAAAAAAAAATGCTGATGGAAGCACAACAAGTTAAAGAATAAACTTTGTTGTAAAAGAATTAAACTAGAGCATAAAATGCCTTTGTTTCTTTTTTAATAATGCAAGGCTGTTTGTTTTTTTGTTAATTCGAGACAGATGAGAAGAGGTGCTTGGAAAATCTTGGCGATGTATTCTTGAATTCTTGGACGTGACTTGTTAAGATGAGCTAGGTGTCAAGTTCAAAGCAAAGAAGCACGTGATATTAGTAGGTTATTGAGTTTGGCAAGTGATTCATAGATCGGACATCGGACATCGGACTATAGGTACCTACTTTACCTAATAGCTACCTACCTATTCTCCCTAATGATTTTGTCTCTAGTTAGGTACCTAGGCGAATTCTTTCTGGGGTATAGGTATAAATCAAGAATCCTGAACATTATTCATTTATTGAAATAGTATACCTAAATACAATAGGTTTCTAAAATATAAGCTATAAGTGTTTCATTTTCTTCACCATTACTTTAAGGTTTCAATCATACCTTACCTATTTAGTAAGGTACTTAGGTATCCTACATAACTTACTTCCATAAGTTGATATTAATCTAATCTGGACTGGACACTCTAGGATGCCTCAACTTCCAGTTCCTAGATCCGAATAGGTATGTAGGTATGTACATAATTTTCCTTCATAATCATTATGAATGATTATGAATCATCGTCATTATTTATTTGTCACCCTCCATGCAATGACAATATTATGGAATGGATTGTGGTCTTGTGGAGAATTAGACAAAAATGATAACAAAATATGTCTTTTACAGTTTTACAGTTCACACTCTCTTCTTTCGCAAATAGTAACTAATAGAAGTGACAAACTAATGGAAAATCACTCTGGCTTCTCTTCAGTGTCGAATAAATCTTTCGCCTTTTACTAAAGATTTCCGTGGAGAGGGGCACTCTAATGAGTCTAAAAATAAATTTTTGGTTGTGCCCGGCGAAAGCTGGGCCATTTATAATTTCAAACAACATAAATACGAATGGTGTATTAAGTAATTAATAATTTAATTATTTAAATAATGGGTGATTTTTTAAGAGGTTTAGAACTTTAAAAAAAAAAAAAAACGCAAAAAGTTCGAAAAAATGAATGAAATATTTTTATTTGAATCGATAGTTTGAACCTTGCAATTTAATGTAAAGATAATTTCATGCAAATGTTGACCGCGGCTGCGTCTCAGGTAGCCCATCCGCTGAGTCCAATTTTGGCATACTCTTTCACACATATCGGCCGGTATCTCACGAATGAATGCATGGATGTTGGCTTCCAGTGCGTCAATCGAAGCGGGCTTGTCCCTATAGACATTAGCCTTGACATACCCCCACAAAAAATAATCTAATAATCAAATCGCACGATCTAGGCGGCCAATTGACCGGCCCGAAACGTGAAATTAACTGTTCACCAAACTCGCCTCGCAATTGCGCCATTGTTTCGCGTGCTGTGTGGCATGTGGCACCGTCTTGTTGAAACCACATATCATGCAAGTCAAAAACTTCCATTTCGGGCAAAAAAAAGTTTGTTATCATCGCTCGGTAGCGTTCACCATTGACAGTAACGCTGCGATTCGCATCATCTTTGAAGAAATATGGCCCAATAATGCCGCCGGCCCATAAACCGCACCAAACAGTGGCTTTTTCGGGATGCATTGGTAGCTGTTGCAATGCTTCTGGCTGATCTTCACTCCAAATGCGGCAATTTTGCTTATTTACGTACCCATTCAACCAAAAATGAGCCTCATCGCTGAACACAATTTTTCGATAAAAAAGCGGATCCTCGGCCAGCTTTCCAAGAGCCCATTCACCAAAAATTCGGCGTTGTGGTAGGTCGGCTAGCTTTAGTTCTTGCACCAGCTGTATCTTAAAAGGCTTTACGCCCAAATCCTTCCGCAAAATTTTCCACGTAGTGCTGTAACAAAGGCCGAATCGACATTTCGCGGTCTTCTGTCACACTAGCTGATACGGCCGCAATATTTTCTTCACTACGCACAGTACGTAAACGTGTTGGTGGTTTAATGTCCAACAAAGTAAATTTGGTGCGAAATTTGGTCACAATCTTCCGAATAGACTGCTCAGAAGGTCGAGAATGCCGACCATAAAATGGAAGCAGCGCGCGATGAACATTTCGAACCGAGCACGAATTTTGATAGTAAAATTCAATAATTTGCAAGCGTTGTTCATTTGTAAGACGATCCATGGTTAAATTGCAAACCAAACTGAAGCTGTTTGACAGTGACACAAGGTACTAAACACACGTCAGCTGTCAAAACCAGTGTTGCCAAAACCAAACCAGCTTAAAAATCACCCGTTAGTAATATATAATAGCAAATAAATAACCCTACCCTAATAAAAATAAAGAAAACTGATTTGATTAGTTTTTCTTAAGTAGAGCAAACTAGAAAATAAGTGCGTTTTGGTGTTGTGGCCTTGTCGCTGTGGGGATGGCACCGGAGGGGGTGGTAAGGGTGGTGGAAATAGTGCGTGGGATGGGTTTTGTATTTGGTGTGGCAGGGTAGACTACTCTGTGGTGGTGGGGGGGAGGGGTGGTGTTCAGTTTTTATTTTCATTTCATAATATTGCATCGCGCATCTCCCAGCAAACATTTAAGTGAATGTTCACTTAACATTCACCAAAAATGAAGAGTATCATTCGATAAATATTCATTTTTAGTGAATTAAACCTGCATTTTCTTGAAAAGACCATCATTTTTACCTTAAGAAGGGAAAAGGGGGTTTGTGTTTATTTTTTTCAAGATAAAAATTATTGAGATTCGATTCTCCTTCATTGTAGGTGAATAAAAGTGAACGTACACAAGTAATTCCTCAAACAAGTAAAATGGAGGTGGATTCACTTCTATTCGTTACACATGAATCAAAGGGAATGTACATACATTCATTTCGTTTCGAAAAACTATAACGGGAACTTGTCGCGACCAAAATTGAGTCAAAAGATATGCAAAGACGAAATATGTCATTTTAATTCAGTTCTTCTGCGGATTTGGTCTTGCGATGTTACCAATATGGTCATTACGTTATTAAGGTCTTTTTTTAACAACAATCAAAATAATATCAACAATATCTAAGTATAATCAAACATTTTTAAATTTACACTAATAAAATAATTAATTATCTACTAGGTATGCCGAACTTGCAAAAGAATTAATCCAGTAAACATTTAGCTTCAGAAGCCATCGGTTCTCAATTTATTTCTGAATCGATTTGAATCTAAACTCCTGGGAACAATACTTCACTTATGAATCATTTAAATGAGTGATAAATTATGGATCCTAATCAAAAAGGATTGTAAATGAATCCTTCTTATGAATTAGAAATGATTCCATTTATATTCACTTCAAGTGAAAGTAAAAAGGTATATACCTTCATTTAAATGAATCACATTCGTCTCATTTAAATGATTCAAAAAAGACTCATAAATTATGGTAAAAAAATGAATATATAACGTTTCTATATACATTCAATCATATCCAGTATTTATGAATCATTTATCAATCATTTAGAAGATTCATATGTTAGGTACCGCTACCCAGGAGTTTGGACCCAAATCGGTTCAGAACTGAATTCAGATCCAAAGGTTTTGTTCACTTATGTCAATCATTTATGATACATTTCTGAAGGAAAATGTTTGCTGGATAAATAATCTTATTTAGCAGTGTAGTTAACGGACGCGGTTAGATCCACAGTTCACGTACATACAGATTGGTGTAATGTGGTTATATCTTCTTGTGTAAGGGCACTGTAGGTATTGCATGGATTTAAAATTATTTTTTTTGGGGTAGGTCATAATGGTCGCAAAAAATAAATCGGTTTAGGCATTCAGTGATTAGGTAGGGTACCATAATTATAATATGTTTTTATTTTATTTGTAGCGTATTAATAAATTTATGACAGTTTTTATGTTTTGTCAGCGCAGCGGTTAGAAAATTTGATTTGTACTTTATTGTTCAAAGCTGAAAATAAGCGTTAACTTGCTGAACTAAGCTTCGATTATGAGAGTTTTTGTTAAATTAAAATTAGTAGAAGTGTTTTGGAAAAAGAACTAGGTTTACCAAAATATCGAAGGTAGGTAGTACCTAGGTGCTTAAGGTTTACTTTTTAATTTTTTTTGTTTTAGCTAAAAATATAAAATATTGCTGAATACAAATTTACAAAGGGGACCAAAGGAAAAAAATTTTTTTTTTAATTCTTCTTCGTCGGCTGAATACCTACTGAAGATCACTTTTTTGTTTTTATCTGGGTAGGTACCTATGCAAAATGAATAGAAATTTTATTCTATTACGATTCTTGCCAGAAAAATATAAACACCCGCAGTTTCAGTAGTTAGCTGCCTATAAACGTTAAGGTTAAAGGTAAGGTAGGTAGAATGGGTGGCTGACTAAAGAAGACATATTTTCTTACGTAAGCCGTTTTATGTTATTGACTTATAAGGGCATATTTCTAGTCCTTATTAAACTGTTGCTTATAACGGGTGATTTTTTGGCTGGTTTGGTTTTGGCAACACTGGTTTTGACAGCTGACGTGTGTTTAGTACCTTGTGTCACTGTCAAACAGCTTCAGTTTGGTTTGCAATTTAACCATGGATCGTCTTACAAATGAACAACGCTTGCAAATTATTGAATTTTACAATCAAAATTCGTGCTCGGTTCGAAATGTTCATGTTCGAAAAATTGTGTTCAGCGATGAGGCTCATTTTTGGTTGAATGGGTACGTAAATAAGCAAAATTGCCGCATTTGGAGTGAAGATCAGCCAGAAGCATTGCAACAGCTACCAATGCATCCCGAAAAAGCCACTGTTTGGTGCGGTTTATGGGCCGGCGGCATTATTGGGCCATATTTCTTCAAAGATGATGCGAATCGCAGCGTTACTGTCAATGGTGAACGCTACCGAGCGATGATAACAAACTTTTTTTTGCCCGAAATGGAAGTTCTTGACTTGCATGATATGTGGTTTCAACAAGACGGTGCCACATGCCACACAGCACGCGAAACAATGGCGCAATTGCGAGGCGAGTTTGGTGAACAGTTAATTTCACGTTTCGGGCCGGTCAATTGGCCGCCTAGATCGTGCGATTTGACACCATTAGATTATTTTTTGTGGGGGTATGTCAAGGCTAATGTCTATAGGGACAAGCCCGCTTCGATTGACGCACTGGAAGCCAACATCCATGCATTCATTCGTGAGATACCGGCCTATATGTGTGAAAGAGTATGCCAAAATTGGACTCAGCGGATGGGCTACCTGAGACGCAGCCGCGGTCAACATTTGCATGAAATTATCTTTAAACATTAAATTGCTAGGTTCAAACTATCGATTCAAATAAATATTTCATTCATTTTTTCGAATTTTTTGTGTTTTTTTTTTTTAAAAAGTTCTAAACCTCTTAAAAAATCACCCATTAGTTAAACTAGAGTTAAATTGAATTTTTAATGTCGAATTTTGATTGCTACGGGTTACTTCTTCAATAGGTATTTCAAATTTAGTAATTCAGTAAACTTATTATTTTAATGAACGTAGGTAATTTGGTTTAAAATAGAAGCTGTAGGTATTCGTTGATTTATTTACCTTCAATCTTCAGTTCTATACTAGAACATGAGTTTAGCAAAAGAAAGAAAACCTACTTTCGAAAGTTAAACTGTGAATTCGGGATTCTTAGAGGCACGTTACAAGACCGAATTCATGTAAGAGTAACCGAAAAATAGGACAAAAAACTGTTTTCAGTGCGAAAGAGGAACAAGATCATGCAAGATCTTTATTTATTTCAGAGTTGTAAAGATTGCAGTCTTTTCAGTACTACAGCAAATTGAATAATAATTTCTAGAAGTCTTTTATAACTTACTAAATGACTGTTACTATAATCCAGCAGTCGTCTTTAATACTACTATTCTAACTATGCACTTAACAGTAGGAGTTAATTGAATAAAAGTTAATTAACTGCAGTACTATTTAATTGGTTTTCAAATACCTATGTAAGTGAAAAGAATTACGCTACGCTTTAGCTATTACATAAGTACCTGCTAAACTAACAATACTGTGATAATTTTTGTTTGTCTCTTAATTTATTAGTCCTCATATACATTTCTGTTTGTTTATAGTTTTCAGTGTTAATTTATTAAAATATAAAATTTAAGACATCATTTTAAATATAAAAATGTAAATCCAGAAAAAATTTTAAAAATCGAATAAAATACCCCTGAAGAAGTCGCGAATAACGACGAAACGTTGGGAAAAAGATGAAATAAAGTTTGTTTTTTATTTGCATTCAATTTCAAATCGACCAAAAAAGCCTGCATAATTATTCATAAAATATACGTTAAAAAATTGGTCGCATAATACATTCACATAGAATTACAGTTAAATTTATTGCAGTAAAAAGACTTATTAACTAAAATCAAAACTAGGGAAATACCTACTGAACACTTTCAAGCTTTTAACATACTAAAAGACTACAACTAGTTAAAAAGTACTGTAGTTAATTAACTTTTAGTCAATTTTGAAAAAAGACTTCAGATACTTACTTTCCAACACGGTGGTTAATTAATTCCAAATAAGTACATAGGTAGGTAGGTACATATTTACTAATTGAGACTGAGTGACTGACTACTTAAAAATCACAATTTCATCTAAATGAGTAATGCGTTCTTATATTTGGGTTGTTTTCTTACATACATTTGTATATTAATAAAGTTTTCTTTGAAAGCTGAAATTTTCTAGTATGACAAATCGCTCACCGCCTGCAATAATGGCACGACGCATTTTTTCAGTTTCGAGATACAAGCGATTTAAAATCTGCCTTTTTTAAATTTGGATTTCTGTTCCTATAAATAATGCTATCCTGACACGGATTTGCCATTTTGATGTGAAAAGCATTACTTAGCTTAAAGCTAAGTACAGACAATATTGTCAGAACTGTCAATTGTCTGACAATAGCTGACAATTAGCTGACAATTGACATATTTCTTACAATGAAAAATTGTCCGTTCACACGGTTGGTAGATTTCATCCAAAAGTCTGACAATTTGATTGTCAGCTCTTGTCTGACAATTTTAGGCAGTAATATATCTGAAAAAATTGTCAGCTTGAAAATTTTCTGTTCAAACGGTTGGCATTTGGGGGAGGCATCATTACTTGGCGGATGTTCTGCAGCATTCTTATCGATTTCCTCTGCATTAAATAAAGAATCTTTTTCTTCTCTCCTTTTAATATAATATTTAATATTTTCGACCATTGATGCCTCCTCCATTGTTGGATTTTTTATCTATTTTTATTCAGAAATGCGACAAAAAATGAACAACATGCAAAAAAGAATTAATAAAAGACAAATGGCGGCCGAGCATGAGCACTTAATTTATTATTAATTTTAATACACAACACAAGGAATTGATATAAAATGTAATTGAAGTGAACTGATTAAAAAAACTCAAAAAGAAAATATTTATAAAGCAATACCTATAGATATTTTCTTTTTGAGTTTATAAAGCAATATAGATATTTTCTTTATACAGTAAAACCCGCTTAAGAGAAACGGCAAAATGTCACAGTATTTCTTTCACTTAAGCGGGTTTTTCACTTAACCGAACCCCGATTAAGTGAAAAAAAATTTCACTTAAGCGGATTTAAAAATTTAAAGCTAGAAAAAAATTGAATTTATCTTTTGGGGTTGCATAAAAAAAATTAAATAAAATCCAACAACGATTTAATATGTAACACAAAAATAATTTATTGAATAGCAAAAACAAGTTACATATTTACATATCTGCATAGGAATTCATAGATTACATTAAATCACATTTGGTTTTTGTTTTTTTTTTTTATTAATTGGTACATTGATTAATTGGCACATTGTGCAATGCAAAAAGAGTCCAAGTTTGGCTTTATAAAGCTTTTAAATAAATATGTATTCACGAACAAATAATCTTAGTTTTTTTTTTTTAAATCATCAATTTTTGTTTGGGACAAGGTCCGAAAATGGTAATTTATCATTTTTTGATGTTCAATTTCATCTAAGATTACCTGTAGTTCAAAAGCAATTTGTTTACAAAACGAGAATAAAATGGTTGTGACATACAGAAATTTAAATGTCATTTTTGACATTTTTGGGTGAAAAATAAAAAAGAAGTGAAAGCGTTTAGCAAATTTTAAGTTCTGTTCGATTCAATTTTTTTTTTTTCACTTAAGAGAATTTTTTTCAATGAGAAATATAAAACTTAACTGAAAATATTTTTCAGGTAAGCGGGTTTTTCACTAAAGCGAGTTTCGCTTAAGGGGAGTGTTTTATAGGCGATTGGTCGAAAAATGCTCGGGGATGAAAGATTTGTTTCAGCTAAGCGGGTTTTTCTCTTAAGCGGGTTTCTCTTAAGCGGGTTTTACTGTATCTCATTGACATTTCGAACAATGAAGAAATTGTCAGCAATTGTAAGATGTTTTCAATGAAAACATGTGACAATGACCAATGAGTCTGACAATGTCCTAATCGTCGGACAATGACAAAATTGTGTGTTCAGACGATTGCAAGATACCCGAATTTTTTTGTCAGATTGTCGTCTGACAATGACCTGACAATGACGTTTCTGACAATATTGTCAGACAAAATTGTTTGTTCAGACGATTGTAAGACATTTGGGACAGTTTTTTCACTGATAGATCTGACAATATTGTAAATCTGACAACCGTCTGTATTTAGCTTTACTTATAACTTTTATTCCGGGATTCAATTTGGGAAAGTGTCATTATTGCATTGGGCAATGTACATCGAAAGTCTGTAAGCGCCATTTTCGAAACCATAATGACACTATCTCCATCTCTCGTAATTGAGAAGAAGTATCAATGTGCCGATATTACAGAAATGTAAAGGGTTTAATTTTAATCATAATGGAGTCCACAGTTCAAATTTCAATTTTTTGGCCTTGTGCCATTATTGCAGGCGGTGAGCGAAATGTTCAATAGGACGCGCTGTGAAACATGCAGAGTTTATATTTTACAATATTCTAAAAATTATGTAGGTATTATTATTTCCAATAGAAATTTTAATTGTATTTATTTTTTGTTTCGAAAATACTGAGGCCGAATTCCTAAACGCAAATTTGCAAAGCAAAACACATGCAAAGCAAATACAAAAAGCAAAATATTTATTATATTTGCATAAATGCATTCGCATTTGCGCAAGAAAACAAAAATCTACTACATTTTGGGACAATCTGCTTTGCAGGGATGTTTACGTTTCCATTTTAAAACTGTCTGCTTAGCATAATTTGCGCAAGTTTTGCGTTTAGGTATTCGGCTTGAGATTCAGTTGCTTTATTAATATTCTATTATTAAATTAAAAAAAAAACACGGTTTTTTAATATTTTTTTTCAATTTCTTTATTCGTATGTTTTTCTTTTTCTATAAAATAAAATCTATAATACAACTTCATTATAACATAAAAAATAAAAAAAAAATTCATAATATAAAAAATTTTACAAACAAATTCGAAGTACAAAAGGATAATCATAAAAAATAAACAGATATAGATTTTGTAAAAATTTTCCAATAATAAAAAGGAAATCGCAAATTGCAAAAAGAATATTACAAAGAAAAATATAAATGTATATTTATTTTAGAGAAGAAGAAATAATAACAAAAGAGAATAATTTTGTATGAAATAAGAATTAAATTTTTGTTTTCGAAGATTATCACAGATCTTTATATAAAAGAACACTTTTACATATTTATTATGTTTTTTTTTTTAAAGAGAAAATAATAAATTTGACACAAAAAAAAATTATAAAATTTAGAAGATACCATCAACAATTTAAAGACGCACAGGGCAAAGAAAAGGCAAGTTTTTTTTGTTTTATTGTTGTAGTTTGTTAAAAGTTTGTAATTATCCCTTTTGTTTAAAATAAAATTGATTTTCTTTTTATTCTATTTGTATACTACTTAAAAATATTATATTTATTATACAAGGCAGATAGAAAGAAAATAAATTCCATCTTATTAAAAGGACATTTTTATTTATCCTTTTCCTCGTACATTTATATAGAAAAAAAATAATATAACTTAATATTTTATCATCTCTCGTATAACAATATTTTTTTTTTGTTCTTCATTTTAATTTGTTCAACAAAAGAAGAAAACTTAAATGGGCAGGACAAAAGGCAGCATCCTTGAGTGCTTTTTTTTCGTTATTATTTTTTTTTCAAACAAAATCCTTTATTTTCTATATAAGCTTAGATACGATTTTTGTTATGTTTTCTTTTTTATTTTGTTTTAAGGTGGTGGAAAATTAATAAAATTAATTATTTTATTATAATTTAGTACTTCATGGAGCCGGTGTCACTGTATTACAACCTTCAACATTCTCCGGCCAATCACAAACATTTTCCGAAGGATTAAACACTAAATTGGCAGGACATGGCATGTGATGTTTACGTTCACCTTCACACATATAATAGTGAGTACAATCTTGGTAGTCCTTGTGATAGCTAATGTGGCCTTCCTCTTCTTCACAAGTTACTTCATGAGCTGGAATAAAAGTAAAAAGCCGTTATTTAAAAAGTCCCCTTGAAAGATGTAGGGGTTCACTTACGATCTTTAGTCGTGTAAGCTCCTCTAGGTCCGTAAGACTCATAAGGTCCATCGTATTCCAAATATACTTTGTAGTCTTGGAGTTCTTCATTGAGGGCATTCAAAAGTGGGTACTTGCCACCTCCACACCGTCCAGAGAAATCATCCATATCCACTGACCAGACCATAATTCCACCAAAACCTTGTTCCTTCAGCCATTCCATCTAAAAAAATAACAAAAAATCGCTTTAAAATCTTCAAAGCATCAAAGAATTTCAACAACTTACCTTCGTTTTAAGTGACCTTTCATCATCAAATCCTACCCACTGGTTGTTCCTATAGGCAAATGGAACCTGTTGTTCCGAATCCCATACGAGAGTCGTATTTTCGGCAGCCATGAACGAACACACTTCGTAGTAGCTCATGAAACCAGATTCGTTGGTGAATTTTCCAGGCCTTCCGCCTCCAGAGGCCGGTGATCCAATATCAAACTGTGTCATGTTAACTAATTCAAACGATCTTCCATAAGTTGGCATACCGATGAGAAGCTTCTCCTTGGGGGCACCCTGCTTAACCCATTCCCTTGCACTGAAGTCAACAGTGAGTTTCTTCTGATAGCCAGTTGCTGCTTCCAGTGGGAATAACGGTGAATTATGTCCAACTGTACGTTCCCATTGCCCATGGAAGTCATAAGTCATAACATTGATAAAATCAAGGTATTTTGAAATTTCAGGAACATCATATCCAGCTGCGATGGCCTCAAATGAAGCTGGAACTGCTGCTGTCAATAGCAATCTTGGCTGTCCTGACGATTTTGCTTCTCCTTCAAAGGCTACTCTAAGTTCTCGCAGAAGATTCACATAAGCAGTTCGATCATCGGCACCTCGTGGATATTCCCAGTCTACATCAAGTCCGTTAAATTGATATTCTCGCAGAAATTCGATGGCTTCATAAACAAACTGATTCATACGGAAGACATTTGAAGTAAGCTCTTTGAATGGTGTCGATCCAAAAGCCCATCCACCGATAGCGAGGAGAACTTGTAAATCAGGGTTTGCTTCTCGCAAAGCGATAACCTTCTCATATTCCTCTGGATCATCATCACGGGCTTCACTAAGTATGTGATCCTTAAGAGTAGCAAAAGCATAAACAACGTGAGTACAAAGCTTGGGATCGACATCTTTGGGCTCGAATTTGCCTGCTCCAGGACGTTTAGCTGACCAACTTGTGAGATAGCAGAAGACTTGAGCTGGACGAGCTGCAAAAAATAAAAAAAAAAAACGTTTCATCAATCAAATGTCTTCAGAATTTTACTCAATCTTAACTTACAATTCTTTTGAACAGTTGCCAAACCTGACTTAACCTTGTTCTTAGACATGCGAACTTTCTGTAAGACTTCGGAAACATCAATTTTGATTGGTTCAGGTAGTTCTTCCTGCAAATGGAAAAAAAAACAAATAAATTCTTCAAATATTACAAGAAGCTTCTTCACTTACTTCTTCTTCTTCTTCATCGAATGTTGAAGCAACTTCTGACCAATTAACATCTTTAGCTTCCTTGCCTCTTGAAATTCCCAATAGTTCTTCACGCATTGCTCCAATTAACGGATATTTGACATTTCCTCCACAAACATCACCCTTGAAATCATCCATATCAACAGTCCAGACCATAGCACCTCCGTAGCCATTTGTTTTAACCCAATTCATCTTGTTTCTTATCGCACGTTCGTCATCGAAGCCAACCCACTTTAATGGAAATATTAGATATTTAAAAATTGTAAAAAAATAATAGAGTTTTAGCAAATTTTACCTGATCACCATGAACCATGTATGGCACTTTCATTTCTTCATCCCAAACATAGACACCGCCATTCAACAACATCTCACAGATTTCGTAGTAAGCAAGGAAACCACTTTCCTTGGTGTACACACCTTCCTTTCCACCTCCTGAAGCTGGAGAATTGACACCATGTTTACTTGGATTGGCCAGAGTAAAGGATCTTCCATAAGTTGGCATACCTATAATAAGTTAGAAAGTATAGAAACTTCGTGAATTGAAGAGATCTTTATTGAACTTACCAATGATCAACTTCTCTTTGGGGGCACCCATCTTAACCCATATGCTGGCAGCATTGTCTACAGAAAGCTGTTTCCTCCATTCGGAGTCACTAGAGTGTGAATACAAAGGTGCATTGTGACCCGTTTCACGTTCCCATTTACCATGGAAATCATAAGCCATCAAGTTGATGAAGTCAAGGTAGCTTGCCACAGCAGGGACATCATAACCAGCACGAATATTGTCAGGACCAACAGGTACGGCAGCTGTAAGTAATAAACGGGGCTTCTTTAATTCTTGGGCTTCAGCTTCAAAGGCTTCACGGAGTTCCTTGAGAAGGAGTACAAAGTTCTTCTTGTCGTCAGAGCCCTTAGGGTATTCCCAATCCATGTCGAGACCATCGAAATTCCTTTTCCTCAAGAATGGGATTGCCGAGTAAATAAATGTCTGTCGAGTGTATCTTGTCGAAGACATGTCCTTGAACTTCTGTGTTCCGAATGACCAACCTCCGATGGCTAAAAGAATCTGTTAACAAACAGAACAAAAAAAGAACAAACATAAAAATCACAGAAACCATTAAAAAACCCTTCGGCGCGGTGGCGGCGGTGGCTGTGGACTAACCTTCAATTTGGGATTGGCCTTCTTAAGGGTCATCATTCTGTCGTAAAGTCCAGCAACTCCGTCTTTAGTCTCATCGTTGCTCTCGTAGGAGCTTAATTTGCCCTTCTTGAGCCAACCAAAGGCAAAGATAATGTGCGTACACAGATCGGCGGGAATATCTTCAGGAATGAATTTGCCAATCTTAACACGATATTGGGACCAGTTGGTGTAGTAGCAAACGATCTTCTTGCCATTGCTGTCCGGATCGGTGGTAAGTTCGATCTTTGATCTCTTGCCACTTTTCAGTGAGTTTAGTGCAACAAGTGATGAAGCTGCCCCAGCGGCTGCAAGTGCAGTTCCGCCACGTACCTTCGACTTGGAACGCACACGAAGACCTCGCACCGATGATGGTGCGGTCTGTTGGTCAATACGATCTTGTGCGGAGGATGATGGTGACTCGGAGGCAGCTGACTTCTTGGCCGCAACACTGTTTGTCCTTGACCCAGATGTAGTTGCTTCTGTCGTCGTTGGTCTACGTAGTCTTCTTCGTTTGGCTATGTTAACAAAAAAAAAAAAAAAAGAAACAAAAAGAGAGAACAAAGAAAATGGGTAAGTTTAATTGTTTATTTGTGCATAATATAGAGTTGATGAGAAGTCACGCAGCAAAGATATAGCTAAGCTCACGATCTTTTCATTTCAACAAACATGAATCTTATAGCTACGGTCTTATGATTTACTATATCATGGCATGGCGGGCTGAAGAGCTCGCTTTCAGTCATTGAGCCTCATTTTGACATAATGGCAGACGCGTGAGCATTTTATTGAAACCACTAGGTTGGTTAAAATCTATGCTGGGTGCATTAAGCAATTCCTTTTGCAGCACAGGTTTTTCATTATGGAGCTTGCAGTTTTTTTTGATTATTGGTTGTTAGTATATAAGATGGAATGGGTAGTTGGAAATGAGCCAAATTTGCTAATAGTCTGGATAAGTATAGGGTTGGCAATATAGCTGATTTTAATAGCTGAGTCACGTATTTTTTTTTTTAACTGCAAATCTTTGATATTTTTGCAATTTAGTAAACTTTTAGGAAAGTTTATGAAGAAGAGAAGAAGAAGAAGAAATATAGTCTATAAAAAAATAATAATAATAAAGAACCTTAACTGAAGCAAAAGATGATGCAGTTGTACCTTTTTGGGATTAAATCGTGCAATGGCCATTTAGTTATGCAGGAAAGTCGAAAATTAAGTTGGGTAAGCAATCAACCTTTGTCAAATATGAATGGAAATATATTTATCATGATCGACATTAATAAAATAGGATATTTAAAAATAATAAACACGCTCATAATACCGAACCCCAAGATATATGTAAAATTATGAAAACCTTTTTCATAACGTTTTAAAAAAGTCCGAAAATATAAGTAATGAATTGTAAATTGTTTCTATGTATATAAACATTTTTAAGAAACTTTTTTAAAAATCAAAAAAAAAAAAAAATGATTCTATGGAAGGTGTCATCAACAACAATTTTTTTCAAAGTTTTTTCCACCAGCCTACTCATATAATCATTTACATAAACTAATTGATTTTAATCTGTTCGGCTGTTTTTGATAATAAATGTTTATAAATTTATAAATTTATAAGGCAAATACCGTTATTTTCTGCAATGACCAAATAAAATTTCCTCTTATGTATGCGATCACACTATAGTTTTAAGGTATTAATATTTTAAAAACTATTCATCTGATAAATGAAAGAAAATCGTTCTTATGGGAGCCTATATTTTATGCCATCTGCCAAATACTTGTTTTGACACCAACGCGATTTCTTAAGATTTCAATTTATGAGAAAAAAGTTTTGTAACGGTTTTGCAGAGAAAACAATTGTATATACAACATTTCGAAAACATTTGTAAGAAAAAAGAATTTGATACGCCGTTTCTTGCGAAGTTAAAGAATTAATTTTTAAAAAAATCATTATCAATTTTCAAAATATCGTATCTCCAAAAAAATATTTTGAAATTGTTTTTAAAAGTCCAAAATTTGTTTTTTTTGGAAAATTTTGGTATGCAATATGTTTAGACTTATTAGAAGCTCTTGTGTAAAAAATCGTTAATGAGATAGTCGAAAACCAAACAAATGGTTCTATAAAGCGATACCGTTAGTAAACGATAATTAATCTTTTTTTCAATGATATGGTAGATCTGATGATATTAGCTCACATAAAAATTTTAATTAAAATCGTGGTAGTCGTTCTTTATTGGTTTTTGAAAACTTGTAAAGGGTGTTTGACATGTTGCGCCGTCTTGTTTAAACCACAGCTCCTGCACATCATGGTTGCTCAATTGATGAATGAAAAAGTCAGTAATCATGGCTCTATAGCGGTCACCATTGACTGTAACGTTCTGGCCAGCATCGTTTTTAAAGAAGTACGGACCAATTATTCCACCAACCCATAAAGCACACCAAACAGTCAGTTTTTGTGGATGTAACGGTGTCTCAACATACACTTGAGGATTATCATCACTCCAAATATGGCAGTTTTGTTTATTAACGTATCCTTTCAACCAAAGTAAGCTTCGTCGCTAAACAAAATTCGCTTATGAAAATTGGGATCAACGGCAATCTTGTTTTTGCACAATTTGGAAGCTGCGTCGTTCAGGCATTTCATGTTGAAATGCCAAACCAAACTTAAAATAAATCACTTGACAGCAGACAAAATGGCTTCCAGTTAAAATAGTGTTGCCAACTACCTTGGAAGGTACCTTTATTTTTGGTAATATGGATAATTTTTGTTAAAAATCTGCTAGAAATTGTTAAAAAACTGCTAAGCAACAAATTTAATAAAAATTGACTTAGTTGTTTTCGAATTATTAAGTTCTCAAAATTAAATTTTGAAACTTTTTTTTTTTTAATTTGTTATTTTTGGTCCTAAAAAATTTAAAAAAACATGTCGGGGGAATAACTCAAAAACGCTAATCACCAAGTTTAAAGAAAATGTACCCAACCGTTTAGACTTCAGTCGAAAGGACAGACAGACGGACAGAATTTCGGAACCCACTTTTTTCGTCTCCGCTATCATTGTAATGTAAAGTTTGAACAAAATCTCGAGTTCGATTTTTTTTTTGCGAATCCATAACTTAAATACTTTGTTATTGTCTATACATAAAACTTGTAAAATATTGGTGGGCTGGCTATTCACTTTTTCAAAAAACACGACTATAGTTTAATTCTTAATGGAGATTTTTGAAAAATTTTAAAAAGAAAGTATTTCTTTTTATAAATAAAAATTATGTTTTTAAAATTGTCCTATGCAATATATTTTGGGAAATTGGAATAAAATTGTTACAACCATTATGAAATATTTGAGAATAACCAAAAACTTAGAAAATGTTCTCAAAAAAAAAATTGTTTTGGAGATAATTAAAAAAAACTACCCTTTTTTAGCTTAAAAAAATTGGTACCAAATTTAGAGAAAATCATTGTTTTTTTATTTCGCATTAGTCGAAGATATCTTAGGGTAAAAATAATAATAATTTTATGATTTATTCTCTAAAACAAAGCAATATTTTTTGAAAAAATGCATCTTATATAAAAAAGTAATTCATATTTGTTGTGAATTTCGTTTAATAAAAAAATAATATATTTTGAAATTTTTGTGATATTTTTATAAAATTTTGAAATATAACCTCAAGAAAAATAATGTAGATGAAAGGTACCTATTCGTTTTTCTCGATTTAGTCTAAACTTTTAAAACTGGATATAATGGTACATTCATATATGATCCATGTTTTGATCAATTTTAATTTGATTTATTGCTAGTTTCCTTAAATATTTTTGCGTCGTCAAACCAATTTTTTATTCATATGCCTATAAATTTTTATTTTATAAAATAAATATTTGTGTGAATATATTTCAAATTTATGGTGTTTTTTGTTAAATCAGCAACTGGTAAATTTGATTTTAAATTTAAATTTGTTTTCAAAAGAAAAATTAAATAATTAAATTTTATTTGACTATACTAACCTTGTGCACTGTCGGTATTTGATAGCAGGACAACTAATATACACACAATAAAGGCCAATTTTATCAGCCGTGGGGGTAACTAAAATTAAAAAAAAAAACAAATATTTTAATTTAATTAAAAATATAATTTATTAATTTAGGTAAAATAAATTAAAATTATAACCGTGTTTGTTTTTCTTGTTGAAAAAGTGAATAGCCATCTCAGCAAATTTTTATACACAAACAATAATAAATAATTTTTTTGTTTTGTGTATAAACAATAATAAAACATTTTATGATAATTTTGTTTGCGTTTTAAAAATTTCTGAGCTGGTTTTAAAGTAAAAAAAAATATTATAATAATTTATTAATTGTGACTCTAGAAAAATTCCACTAGATGTACCTGGTGCAGCTTGTAACGAAGTTACACAATTTACCCACAAAACACACTTCATTCGACAACAACGAACAGAACATGGCATAACTCAAGGCGCCCACGCAATTGATGACGACGACTAGCAGCACAACAACACACAAAGTAAACGAGCCAACAGTAGCTGCCAAGTAGTTTTTTTTGCATTAATGGAATTCACACCCACTCATTCCGCATAAGTACATAAGGGAGAGTGGAATTGCCAGTGCTAATCAGGATTACTTCCTCTACGGTGCTGCCTAGTTTTATTATACGACTAGAAGTGGAACCGAGAAGCAAACCAAGGGTGTGTAGTACATCAAGGTAGCCTCTAAATTAGTTTTTGGCATTTTGCCGTGTACTCCTCCCCCTCCTCTCCTTTTTGCCTTGAAGTCCCATCAAGGCTAGGGAATTCATCCCACCGTCTCCTTACCGTACCGCGCCTTTACCTTGGTTTAGGCTAGGGAATTTATCCCACCGTCTGTTCGTCGTACCACGCCTTCACTTCGGTCTAGGCTAGGGAATTTATCCCACCGTCTCCTCGCCGTACCACGCCTTCACCTCGGTTTAGGCTAGGGAATTTATCCCACCGTCTCCTCGCCGTACCACGCCTTTACTTTGGTTTAGGGTAGGGAATTTATCCCACCGTCTCCTCGCCGTACCACGCCTTCACCTCGGTTTAGGCTAGGGAATTTATCCCACCGTCTGTTCGTCGTACCACGCCTTCACTTCGGTCTAGGCTAGGGAATTTATCCCACCGTCTCCTCGCCGTACCACGCCTTCACCTCGGTTTAGGCTAGGGAATTTATCCCTCCGTCTCCTCGCCGTACCACGCCTTTACTTTGGTTTAGGCTAGGGAATTTATCCCACCGTCTCCTCGCCGTACCACGCCTTCACTTCGGTCTAGGCTAGGGAATTTATCCCACCGTCTCCTCGCCGTACCACGCCTTTACTTTGGTTTAGGCTAGGGAATTTATCCCTCCGTCTCCTCGCCGTACCACGCCTTTACTTTGGTTTAGGGTAGGGAATTTATCCCACCGTCTCCTCGCCGTACCACGCCATTACTTTGGTTTAGGCTAGGGAATTTATCCCACCGTCTGTTCGTCGTACCACGCCTTCACTTCGGTCTAGGCTAGGGAATTTATCCCACCGTCTAACGTATATGAAATAAATTGTTATATTTTACTTTAAGAAAACGAAAACATTGTAACTTTTATACTTTAGGAATTAACAAAAGATTGTATTATTTGAGAATTTGTTAGTTTTAGCTTTAAGAATTAAAGTCGTAATAAAAAGTTGAATTGGAGGAACGTTCTAAAACCGAGTTTTATTTAGCTTTCTTCGGTGACACCTTGGACCCCGCTGACCTACCTCAGCTGGAAACAAAAAAGCTTCACATTTTGAGCAGTGGCTTTTACTGATGCTGGGTACAGCCAACGTAGCATTGGTTTCAACATTACTTACACCTAATGTGGTCTTATTAACTTGACGGTTTCTTTTAATTAACAGAAATACGAAGTGGTCGGTTAATTGTGCCTTTGAGTGTAAATGGTAGCGAAACCGAATCAACTGCTTTTGATAGTTTTTTTTTGTAAATCAATTATTTTTTTTTGCGTTGGTGTCAAAATAATTTCAGAGGTTGTTTAAAAAACAACAATTTAAACAATTTGTCAGTCTAAACTGTAAGTTCCATGCATATGTACAACACGGTGCTAATTTGTTCATATTTATGTAGATACTAAAATAATACTACCTTAAAATATACTACGTTTTTCGCAAGTGTTATAAAATAAAGACTCCCATAATTAATTTATTTCCTTAAAAATCTAATGATCAGTTTTTAAAAAATTAAGACTTTTTAAAACTACAGTGTGATCGTACATAAAAGCAAGTTCGTACGACCCAGTCGTGCATTTGACTTTCACTGATCTACGTATTACGTATCAAAGAATTTATTCATATCTTGAACCTTCAAAACTAACGAAGATAGACATTTTTATGGAGCTTAGAAGTTATTAAAGAAGTTTAAGTGCATGGCATATACCAACAAATCTTAACCTTCAACTAAAAATAAATTGAATTGGACTCTAATTAACGATTTGTTCACAAGAAAAAAAAATAGTGGTTACAGTTTGTTATTACAGTAGAACTCAAGAAGACTAAAAAATCCAACACCATAACAATAAAACTCAAATTACTTGTACTTACACTGGATCGCTTCGCTATAACTATAGTTATACTCTATAGCCACTTCACAAAACTATATATAATAATTGAGTGTATGTGCTGTTTAGGTTCCCCAAAACTTTTCAAGTACTCTCATTGGCACCTTCAATTAGATCGCTTCCCAAAGACAATAATTATTCCATTCGAGTGCCTCGATTCAAGGTTTTGTGCCTGATGCCCTTAACACTTTGAGAGGACACTATTTATTTTTATTAAAGTAAATTCAGTATGGCACATCAAATGGCACTGACCTACATCACTCATAAATAATTGGAGTTCATTCATATTATATCTCCGATCACAAACTCGAAACACAATTGTTTTAACCTTATAGATACTTTATCGTTATTATAGAAATAGTATCTATCTATCTATCCAGGTGAATGCAATTGAGTTGAATGACACGATGATTTCACAATACTGACACTTTTGAGTCGAGAAGCATGTGTGACTGTCTAATAGTGTATCCGTCCAGTATGATGGTGCTGTGCAGTGTGCATTCTCATTATATGTCGTGCTTCATTTAATTAAAAGCAATTAAATTTTAATTTTCAAATGC
This sequence comes from Epistrophe eligans, assembly GCA_951394125.1. Lineage (NCBI taxonomy): Eukaryota > Metazoa > Arthropoda > Insecta > Diptera > Syrphidae > Epistrophe > Epistrophe eligans. The sequence goes on from OX596029.1 coordinate 37,514,039, forward strand.
TATCCATCAGAATCTTTAGATATAATAATATATTTTTGTTGTCTCTCTGTCTGTATTTGAAAAAAAAAAACCAAAACGCATGCAATCTGATTTTTACCTCAAAAATGAAAATAAGAAAAAAAAAAAACAAATGGATGATGATTGATGACGACGACAAGAAACCGTGAAGGTCTTCGACGACACGTGAAATCGTGACTTAGCCAAGTTATAAACCTTTTTATTTTCAAAATATTTTAGCTTCTACATAATATAGATGAATCGGATTGTGACAACAATGCCCCTGATGGGATTTTGCATTTAAAATAATGATAGTTATTTCTTGAAGAAAAATGCATTTACATGCCGCAGGGCTTCGCAATACATTTTCTTATTCTGGGACTTTATGTTCAATTTTGTGTTGAAATGTGTCAATGTACCTTCTTGCAGAGTTTAAAAGCAATCTAATAAATAACTCTTGGTATACTATATACAGCGCGCAGTACTTTATTTACGTGAATAGATCGAAATCTTATTCAATCGAGGTACGGCTTTTTTTTGTTGGACATTTTTGGTTTTTACTTTGTAGTGCGGTTATATATTGTTGCATTAGTTAGGTGAATATACAAGACACAAACAATTTCCATTGTAAAATGCTGATGGCTATACATATATATACATTGAAATGGACTTATCGACCATTATTTAGCACAGTGACTTGTTTAGGTTTTATTTTTTTAAATACAAATTTTTAAATCCATTATTTAAAAAAAAAAACCTATTGAGTCATATATTTTATTATATTAAAATTCGGTATAATATCAGTCGGAAGTAAGATAGTGCTTATATCTCAATTTAATTTTGTTAATTTTTTGTTAGTGTGCGTGATGCGAATTTGGCTGACATCGTTTTGAATCTGTCAATTTACCTTAAGAAAGTTCATCATCCCCAAAATAAATGTGTTTTTAAATTCTGAATAGTTTGGATTTATTCATCTGATTTTGACAGAAATAAATAAGCTATGGAGAGCCTATATTTTATGCCGCTTCCCAAAAAGGTATTTTAGTTTAAGGTAATATTATGTGAGCAGTACACAAATATAAAAAATATAAAGCACCTTGTTGCACATAATATGTATGGAACTGAAATTGAAATTGGAATTGAAAAATCAATTTGTATAATTAGAAATAAATTAATTAAACAACTTCTGAAATTATTTTGACACAACAAATCCAAATTCGAGCTATCTGATCGTTGAAGTGGATTTTTTGTTTAAATAATTTTTGTATATATGCAATTTTGAAAACATTTTTAAGAAATAATGCGGAGTTTAGACATTAATTTTGAAAAAAATATCATCTACATTTCCTAAATATCGAATTTTGAAAAAAAATTTTTTGCAATTTTTTTAAAAATCCGAAATTTGTTATTTTGAAAATTTTTTTATGCATTATTATTCAAACCTATAAGAAGTTTTTTTTGTAAATATTTTCATTGAAATCGGTTCTATGAGACATACCATTTTCACTCGATGGATAAACATTTTTTCCTGTTCAATAAATATTTAATTGATTATGTTTTGAATTATGTTTTTATTTTTATACATAAATGTAAGATCGGGCTTTTGGGTCAATAATATGGTAAAATTTTATATATTTGTTGATTAAAGGTCGTTAAAAGATATTTTGAATAAATAATTCTACAAGTCCAATTAAAATAGTGCTAAGGTTCTACTTGGTGTTTCAGTAGTATATAGAATTTGTATTATTAAAAAAAACCTTCACAGATCGTACTAATATCAGTACTATCTGGGAAGATTTTTCTCACATAATAATTTTAATCAAAATTTAATGAGCCGTTTTTGATAAAAATGAGATTTTCCTTATAGGTCTTTAAGCACTTTTGTATGGAAGTTTCCGTTATTTTTGATCATAAGAATAATTTTTATTTAAAGTCTGTTTGATTATGTTGAAAAAACTGTTAAATGTCAAGTTTAATAAAAATCCAACAAGATTTTTTTTAAAAAGATTTGTCAAAACCAGTTGAGCCGTTTTTTAGAAAACCGAAAATTTAAAAAATGGGAGGTACAATTTATTACCATTTTTCCGAAAATTATTTTCAAAAAATGGTAGGCGTTTTGTAAAAAAATTAACGGTTTTTGAGAAAAAAAAATTTTTATAATTTGGTAAAAAAAATTTACGATAGGTACCGTTATTTTTGGTCATAAAAAATTAAAAAAAAAAAAAACATGCGCAAATGCCCAAAAACCACTAGGTTCCAAGATGTTTGCCTTTATCTACTTATAAGGCATATGTTTTAAAATTGAAAGCTTTAAGAGACGATGGAAATTATTAAAATGTTTTCTAACGCCGTTTTCCCAGTTTTCAACAATTTAAGTCTCTATAGCCGTGTTTTATTATTCACGAAGAGGTTAAAGGACTTTAAAATAAAAAAAAATATGAAAAGTCCATTTTTCGCAACTTTATTAAACAACTGGGGCAATTACAATTTGCAAGCGTTTTTCTGGCGTAAATCTTTTCATGGTAACCAAGAATGAAGAGATACAAATTTGCTTTCGTTTACAGATAAGCCAGTATAATAACGAGGCACGATATTATTCTTTGGTTGTTTTAGCTTCAGCTTAATTTTTCAAAATAACTTTTCATTATTTAATTGAAGTAAATTGGCGAAACTATAAACTTATGACCCATTTTCTTTGAAAAAGTAACGAATATTGAACCACCTTATTGTGGACTTTTGCCGCTTACAAGTCCACAATTGAAAATATCGATAAATTATGGATCTTGTGAATAAAAAAGCTAAAACTTGGATTTTTAAATAAATTCTAGATTTTTTAGTAAATGCTAGGTTTTTGGTGAGTAAAAATAAGCTTAAGCTAGCAAGTTAAAGATGTCTTCTAGTAATAGCTATTTTAAAATAGCCAACCCTAAATTCCTTCAGTTGAAGCTTGTTTTTTCCAGCGTTAGTTAAAATATGTACCTAGGAATATTAATTAAAATCATAAGATCCATTTTGCGAAAAATTTTAAAGTATCAAAACTGTTGTATTGTAGCTACTAAGTCTAGTTGAACTACATAGCACAAAAAAAACGAACTTCTCCTCTCAGGATTGTTATATAAATTCAAACTAAATTGGTCCACCGAATCAGTCTGTACGTCCATTGTCCACGCAGAGTCCAGTGCAGATAAAAAGTTTTAGCAACAAAAAAATCCTAAACCCGCTTGCTTTGCAATTCGGTCTATATAAATTAGTTCTAGCTAAAGCTTCCTAAGTCGAAACATGAGAATAAACAAATAAGAAACCTTAAATATCGAAGCTAAAGCTAGAATTTTTTACCTCAAGCTGTTTAGCATAATAACTTTTTTATTCACATAAAACAAAGCTTAAGTTAGAACTATATAGCTGAAGCTACTAGTAAAAGCTATGACTAGTTAGCTTTAACTATCTCCAAAAAAAGCTTGTACTCTTTTTTTATTCAGAAGACTCTATGACACATAACTCAAACGACCAATAAAAAAAGTAAACAATATAAGAATTTACTAATTAGTTCAATAAATTATCAATTAATAACAAAAAATTTACTTAAAAATTTAATTTAAAAATACCACAAAATGACCTTAACGGAACTCGCTAAATAAATAATACACTAAGAATGACCATTCAGCTACATCATCAATATAATTATAATAATATTGAAGTGAATTTGTTTCACTCTTGTGTTTATTTTTTTTTTTTTCTTTAGCTGATGAAGGCCGTAAACCATTAATGGCCTATTCAAAATATAAAAGAAAAAACCGCTAAATTATTCATGAAACTATTGAAAATTTTCAATATCCGGCAGATATATACCCACAACACATAAACATTTATTTTTCATTAAAAAAATATGGATATTTGAATAGTTTAAGTTGAATTATACATACGTACGTACATTTCAATCACACAGAAATTACTTTATACGATCACAAGTCAAGATCAAGATTTTTATGTTAATTTCAATAAAAACAGCAACAAAAATAAGTTCAAAAGTAGTTGCGATTTGTACTTAAAGAGATATGCCTGCCTGATGGCAAATGCGGCAAGTATAGGCAAAGCACTTTGAAACCAAAGTGTGGCAATTATGTAATCGGTGTTTCTTTTTTTTTTTTTTTTTTTTTTATTAAATTGAACTGAACTTCTGTTCGCTGATTCTTTATTCACTTTTTGGCCATTGTACCTGGAGGCGCTCATACAGTCAGCTATAGCATATGGCATAATGACTTAACATCTGACTTCTTTCAAATGGCACATTCAAAATGTTGAAATTTGTGTTCTGTATACAGGGTGATTCCGAATAAAATTATTATATATATCCATCAGGAAGATTTTGAAATTTAATCTTGTTTTGTAAGGATTAATATTGTTGAATATACAAATTCACTGTTGATCTGATCACTGAGATGAAGCAAAAAGCATTATAAAGTTCTAAGTTTTTAGCTTTGAGATTTTTAACATTTTTTTATATCAGACCACAGTTTCATCCACAAAATGAGCTGTCATATTACATAAAAATACAGGGTTGGTGCTAGAAAACTTTCCTTTGGTACACCCAGCTTCAGTTTTCATAAGTTCCAAATACTCTTTCTCGTACCGTACTTAGAGAGCCAGTTTGTAATAAAGATTTTTTTAGTAATTCTTTTTCCTATAACTAATTTGGCTAATCCTGTTTTCGTTTCTTTATATAAATTAATGTTTTTTTTTTTTTTTTTGATTTTTACACAGAGATTATAAAATTATTTGGTCTTATTTATGAACGTTGTCTAAATTTAAACAACTGTTTAACTTTGGAAAATGTGTTCAAAAACCTTGTTTATTGTTGTCTTATAACTGCATATTTTAGACATAACAGACATATTTTAGACATAGATTATCTTAACCGTGAATAATGTGGTATTCATTTTTTTTAAATAAAACACCAAAGTCCACCAATTTGAAAATAGTTAGACAGTGTCTAAATTGACAAAAATCTAATAAATACGACTGATTATGTTTTCCAAGAAATTTAATTTTATGAGTTTTCCTTTCTAGTTAAACCTTACTCAATTAATTTATAAGGGGTTTTTGTGTGATTAAACACTTTGCAGTTAGGCTGCCAAGCTTTCGCACCATCATATTAATATTGAAAGTTTGAATGAAACAACAACAATTGGGTGAGCTACCACCAAGATTTTATAGGCTGGAGTTATAGCTATTTCACGACTGCCAGGCCGATCATCAGACTCCTTTAGTGGTGCTTGGTTATTCATTTTAATTGGGAATAATTTTAATACTTTTAAGTGATAAACAAAGAACAACATTAATTATAATGAAAAAAAAAACATTATAAGCAAGATATACCGAAATACAAAATTCAGAAAAAATATTAAATCCTGAAAAATCGAAATCCAAAAAATCAGAAACCCTAAAAACCAAGAATACAAGAAACCTAAAATGCGGTTAAACCAAAATCTGTTGTAGCGGAAAATCCAAAATCTAGAAAACTTTAAATTGTAAGATACCACTAGGGCTCAAGTTCCAATTCGAGTGGACGCACATACGCACAGACGCAGGGACGGATAGACGCACAAGCCGACGACGGAAAGACGTATCCTACTTTTTCGGACTTCTCCATAACGGTGTGTTAATTTTGTTTAAAACCCCGAATTATTGTTCAAGAAATTAATACTTTTATTGCTCTAAGGATCAAGTAAAATTGGTGAAATTTTTTGAAAATTTTATTTCCCACCATCGAAAAATATAACAGGTTAGAAAAATGTATATTAAATTTGACCCGACGAAGTTTATCGTTTATCGTTTTTTTAATAAAAAAAATCTCAAACTAGAAGTAAAAAATGAATGAAAGCAGCAACAGTAGAAACTAAATTATTTATACGGTTTGGGGTGATTTTTAATTTTGGTATGAATGGCGGTAAACGCGGTATTTATATATTATTATTATATTTTAAATACAACTTATATTTATTTTATATTAATTCATTTCATAATAATTAACAAGTTTAAAAGAAATAATTTTTTGAATAATTTTTGAATTTCTTGCTTTCTTTTTTGAATCACCCTGTGTCATGTATAACTTTATTACACATTTTTTTTTGTTCTCAACATTTATGCGGTAGATTGACACCGATTTTCGTTTGTTTCCCTTTCATTTTATTCTTCAGATATTATTTTTTTTTCAAACTTGATGATGGTAATTTGATAATTTGCTGAAAGTGTTAGCTGAATGGTGTAATAAATCTTTTGAGGTTCTCAACTTCTTTTGGCCAATTACTTAATTGGACGTTGAATTGAGAGAGGGATTTTTGTTTGTAAAATAAAAAAAAACAGAAAGAGCTCTTGAAAATGATTATTGTTACAGGTATATCTTTTATAGAATACGTATCTCTATTCTGTTGTATCTAGAACACAAAAAGTCTATAATGATACAAAAAAAAACAACAAAATTGCATAAGAATGAAGACATTGTTCGATTGTTCTTTGGCAGGCAGTAAATGACATTTAGCTGGCTTCTTTTTTTTTTGGTCTATAATGATATTACATTTTTGGCACAAATCCAAAAAAAAAAAAAAACGCACACCTACGTACATACATTTTGAAGTAAGCCTTGAAGTGAATTTAAATTCATGGTAAGTTACTGTTTTCAAAGAGGTGCCTCAAGTGTCACCTCTTATTGAATTTAAATTTTTGTTGTTGTTATCTAAATAAAATACAGAAGCTCATACTTAGTTATGTGAGTCAAAGAACGGATTTAATTTGCTTATTCTGATCACATTGCAGGTAGATGTTTGTTTGTTTGTGTTTTTGTGCGAATTCTAGTAGAAAATTTCGGGAATAGTTGCATTATTATGTATTGATTGAATTTATTGTAATTGCGGGTAAATTTGTGGATATTGATGGGAAGTAAGGTTGTGGAATTTAAATTTAGTTTACAGTTATAAAGTTGTAAATTTCGAGTGAAATAAAATTATAGAAAACCCAGTTGCTTAGATCAATATAATTTTATTATTTTAGCCAAATAAACTAAATTTGAGTTCGTTTCTGTAGATTTGTATTTATTTATTTCGTACATCCTCAATACTAAAAAACCGGGTGTTTCTTTTTCGGGAATTTTGAGAAAAAATATTTTTTTTTGTGTTTGATTATCCTAAGAAACAAAAAAGTATATTTTTTTATTTTATGGATTTTTTTTTATCTAAGAACAGCATGATTACAAAAAGATCTCAACATTGGCTATTTTTGACATATGAAGGTTTTTTTTAATAATACAAACTCTATATACTACTGAAATACATCAGCCAAGTAGAAGACTTAGCACTATTTAATTGGACTTGTTGAATTATTGATTCAAAATAGCTTTTTACGGCCTTTAGTCCACAAAAATTTTTTTGACATAGCACATTTGTTAAGTTGTAGTTTTTTTGCAGCCAAGAAAAAAACTATCTGTTGGAAAAATAAAGGGTTTTCCAATAAGAGGTTTGATGTTGATATCATCATTTTGATAAATCATTTTATTGTAGAGAGGAAGGTATACCATTAACAATGGAAAACGATATCGGCCAAATGGCCGCCACGGCTACGGTTGCAGCACCATATCCTTTTCATGAAATTTTCTATGACCAACTCGTATATTTGCGGCTGTATCCTGTATGTCCTCGATATCTTCACGAATTCCATCTTTAAGGTCTTGAATCGATTGTGGGGCATTGGCATAGATCTAAGATCAAAGTCTAAAGGGGTTAAATCAAAAGATCTCGGTGGCCATTTGTGATCACCTCTTTCGATTGTTTCGCTGTTTGTATGGCATGTAGTACCGTCTTGTTGAAAATAAACGTCGTTCACATCAATTTCTTCCAAATCCGGCCATAAAAAATCATTAATCATAGCTCGGTAGCGCAATCCATTCACCGTAACAGTTGCACCAGCCTCATTTTCGAAAAAGAAAGGTCCAATCATACGGCCCTACAGCCCAAAAACCGCACCAAACAGTGACACATTGAAGATGGAAAGGCTTTTCAACAATCATTCTTTGATTTTCCGAGCACCAAATGCGACAATTCTGCTTATTAACGTAACCTCTAAGGTGAAAATGGGCCTCTTCACTGAAGATGATTTTTCAATGAAAATCCGAATCATTTTGATGCATATTAAGGACCCAATCAGTGAAGATACGACGTTGCTGGTGATCGACCGGCTTGAGTTCTTGTGTTAACTGAACTTTAAAAGCCCTAAGATCTAAGTGTTTATGCAAAATACGGTGTAATATCGTTTGTTGAATGCCTAATTCCAAAGATCGACGAGGAATCGTAAAACCTGGGTTTTCGTCAATACCACGGGCTACAGCAGCAATATTTTCAGTAGTTCTTGAGCGACGCACACCTCCGCGCCGTTTCGATTCTTCAAATCATGAAATTGTCCCAAAATCTCAAAGTTTTCCACCAGTTTCACTATTGCCCGCCGAGAAGATGCTTCACGGCGGCGACGGCGACGCGACGCCGACGACTTAAAAATAAGAAAAAGCTTGTAAGCCTGCTTAACAATTTTAAAACAAAATATTATTTGTTTTATAATATTAATAATTTTAATGTGATGGTTATAGGCTTTTTTTCTTTTTTACAATAGTTTTTTATACATAAGGCCTAGCTTTTATTAACATACATATGTATATTTATGTATCTATTCATTTGTTTACTTCATTAGTTTCTTCTCAGGTACAACCACAGGTTACTGCTTTGTTATTTTTCTTCATTAACATTTCGGTCATGTCGCAAACATTTTCACACTTTGTCCATTGAAAATGCTTATGAGTACAAGATTAAAGAGAATATTAAAAGTGCTCTCTCAAGAGAGGAGAGAATTTTAAACAAAACTTTGATTGTTTTTGTATATAGTCAAAGGGATAAATATTTAAGGTATTGGGAACGGGTCATTATTCTGTATTCTATAATTCTGTATGACAAAAATTCAGTAAATGAATTGAAAATTCTGTGTGAACATAATTCTGTATTCTATTGTTCTTTATATTAGGCATTCAAAAATTCTATGTAAATCAAAAATTCTGGAAAATTTTAGATACTTCATTGCAACGTTGTGTGTAGTAATTAATGTTTGTTTTTTTTTTTTTTTTAATTAATCTTGCATTTTAAAATATAAAACGTCGATTCGAATTTTTTTTTTAACAATTATTGCCACTCTTGGCATACTTAGGATCTGTTTCACAATTTCTGAGTAAGTTCTAATTATAGTTACCCGACAGCTAATTTATCCGAAAATTAAATCTTTCCATCAAAAAACTTTACGTTTCACAATGATCAATTAGCTACTTGTTCGTTATTCCAGTTTTCCAGACAAATTAAATTTGACTTATTTGAATTATTAAAAAAAAATTATTTATATTCATCAAATAGTTAATTTTGCAGTGTCGGTTGTTTTATTGTGCTTCTTAAAAGTGTCCGGAGCATTGTGTGTAAGAGGTCTGAATAATAACAGGTAAGTGTGTTGAATCGAAGTGTGAGTGGGAGTGGAGATAGATTTAAATGTTTTAATTGTCAGTTTAATTTGCTAGTCGGCACTTCATCTAGCCAGTAAAATACTTATAGAACTTTAATTGCTAATAAGACCTTTTCAAATATTGTGAAGCGTAAATAACGTTGTTAACTATGTCGAATAAGTTCCATGTAGCTTTATGGAATTTTGATCACCAATTGCGAAACAGATAAGATAACTTAAAAACACATAAAAATAAATAACCAAAAATTATTTTTAGTTTTCAATATCAATTGGTTTCACGTTCAACATTCCTACTTGAACGTCGTCTAGCTTTCGCACCATTATATTAATATTGAAGGTAATAATTAAACAAGCTGAATTTTTTCGGAGAGCTTTATTTTTATGTCCTCAGCATTTTCTAAAAAAAGTAGGTAGTTTACATTTGGACAATGTAAGAGTAAGAGTGGCAACCATGTTTTTTTTCGAAGACATGTCAAACAAATATTTTTACCTATGAAATTTGAGACAAACAAAATTATTTTTTTTTATAAGAGTGATACATTTTAAGAAAAACGTATGCTTAAGCGCTTAACTTGGTGACGAGGAAAAAATTATTAAATTAAACAACTGATATTGTAAAGTTTGCCCATTTTTGTTTTCGTTAAAAAAAGTCTGAATACTTTTGTGTAGAAGCTTATAAAAACTACAAATTTGTTTTGAAATTTCTTCAAAAAATCTGATAACTTCGGAGATATTTAAATTTATAGATATTTCACACCAAAAGTAAAAAAACAGAGTTGTTTCAATTTTAGGTCCTTTTTAGGATTTGTTAAAGATGTCAAAATATCCATAAAAATTTCAATCTGTTGAGATTTTTTTGAAGGCAAAGTATAATTGTGCACGTATTTTAATGCTATTTTAAGGTTAACGCCTGATTTTATGAAAATTTATTCCTCCTATACGAACAAAGTGTCAGAATACTTTTTGTGTAAAATTGCATATGGTACAATTTTAATTTTCTCTCAAAAAATAAAATTATATTTTTCAAGATATTAACATAAAACTGAATTATCCTCCCCTTTCACACACTAAAAACTTTATCCCTGCTCCAAATTAAGGTACTTTTTGAGAAATAAAAATAAAACTTTCCACATAATTTCTGCTTTGTCAGAATTTATTTGAAGTTTGACATTTTTTGTGTAATTTTTCTTGCTTTCCCTATTATCACGTTTTTGAGTTCAAATAATATTTAAAACAAAAAATAAAATAAAAATATAAAATCATCAACAATTCGGAACGATTTTTTTATATTTTTAATTTTTTCGTACCACTTTTGCCTATATTCTAGGTGTATTTCTATAAAACAACTGATGGTAAAATTTTACTTCCACATTCAGCTTTTTCAATAGATCATTTTTATCTTTTCTTTCTTTCAAAATGTCGTATTATTTGTAATTGAAGTTTAAGTACCAAACGACGTATTTTGCTCTTTTCTAGCCTTTTCTAGGTATAAGAAGCAATAGGCTTTCAAAAATGATAACCATCCCAAAATAAAATAGGATGATCTAAAGACAAAAAAAAATGGTTTAAAACTTTTTTCTCGTACACCGCGTTTCATCTTGACGGTCTAAGTTAAAGAGCGAAAATAACCAAAATCTAAAATAATAAGCAAACAATTATATCCTATGTCAAGTTCTTTAAACCTTTAAAGGACCTAACTCTATTTGAACAAAAAACATAAAACTTAGATATTTATTTGAATTATGTATTATGTTTTGTTGATCGTTAATTTATTTTATTTTTTATTTCGTTTAACCAGTTTTACAAAATGCCAAATTGCATCTTTCAGTCTTGAATAATATAGTTGACCTTTGAAGTGCATCTGCCTCTTATGGTCTTTGTATTTTATTATCTTTTGCTATTATTTTTGTATCTTCTATAAAATTAGTTTGGTTATGTTTTGCTCCAAATGTTATTTAGATTTAGATTTAACTATAACCTTTAGCGACTTAAAAACTTAGCAACATAAATTTCGTCAACAATGATTGTTGTTAATATTGTGCGACGACGACGTTCATCAATTGTCTTTTATTATTACGACAAAAATCATTACTGCCAAACATGCGTCGTAGCGTATATAAGTTGCCAAATATGTAGGTATAGGTTGCACAACACCTGTTTTCCCTTTAAAGACCATTTTACTACAAAACAAAAAAAACAACAAAAATGCCGAATGTAAACGACATAAAACAACTCAAATTAAGCTCAAGGCGGTGACGGAAAAAAAAACAACAACAACAAAACCAAAACTTAAAAAAATGTTCCATAAACTTAATTCGTGAGTTTGTTTGATTGGCCGCCTATATAGGTACCCACTGTCTTGTGTTTTGTCGACGTCGTCGACTTATTCCAATCTCGATGCTGATGAGATGATCAATTTCGAACGAGTAAAAAAAAATGCTCGGCATGTCAGTGATTTTATCACCCGAAAAAGGTGACCCGCTTCCATGCTGGGGGTTAAGTTGCCACAGCATGAGCTCACATCAGGGGCGGATTAATTTTTTTGTGAACTAGGTTTTTATTTTTCATACATTTTTTTTAAATGAACATTTCTCTTTAACTGTGATATTTTATTATTATAATTAAACGGGCAATGTTTTCTAGCACGAGATCATCCGAGTTTTTGGTGTTAAGCTCGAGTTAACATACGAAATGTGTATAATTAACTTCGAAACTAGTTTCGAACTAAAAATCTTTGTCTTGGAGTTGCTTTTTGGTGAAGTTCAACATAAAGTTTCTATTCAGTTTTTTGTGTAAAACTTAAAAACTAGTTAATATGTACTTGAAAGTTACAGCAATAATAGCCGAGTGCAGGGCGCTGATCTGTAAACATCGTTTGAACGATTACATTACTTCATGTAAGACAGAAAAATATGAATCGTCTGGACGACATTCAACTTTAGCTTCGTGTTATATGTTAAACTGTCAAAAAGCATCTAACGAATGCGTTTAAATTATTTCACAATCGCCTTAGAAATTTGAGTGCATTTTATTTTAGGTTTTTTAATCTTTTCGCCCAACACCATTTTTTTTACATTACTTGCTATGAGCGCCCTACATTTTATTGAAAGCTAAAATTTAGGTAAAGATTGACTTAAGACTCTGATTAAAATTAAAATCTGCCATTAAATTGTGATATATTTTCTGTCAGTTGTAAAAATCCATCATATAAAGCAAAATTACTACTAATAATTTCTTGAAATTCGTGTTCTAAAAATTCGGAACCCTACCTGGCTACTTGGTTTGCTTATATCTTTAATCCGCTACTGGTTGATATACTCATATCATTTCGAGAGCAGCACAATACCTAACTTATGTTCCAAAATAAAAATAAGAAATAAAAAAATCAAGTTGAAAGTAATTACAACAACTTCAACAAGTACACATACTTACTTTCAACAAAAATACTCGATATTAATCATTCCGATTGTGCAATAAGCTTTGCGTTGCGATGATTGTGCCCAGTTGAACTGTAGTTCACCTGTTTTTGAGTTGCATGAATGATTTTTGGTTTATAGTTTTTTTTTTTTTTTTTTTTGTAATGTGTACCATTATGTATATTTTTGAAATTTATAGCTTTCTTATATTGGAGGTACGTGTACGGTTAGTTTTGTGTTAAAGTCGGTATTTTTTTTTTTAAATAATTTCATACTGAGATACAATTTGAGTGTAAAGGAAACATGTTCCTTTCACTGAATTTAGGTGTTTTTTTGTGAATTTTAATTTATTCAACTTTACATTGAAATCCAGTGAGTGCAACTAAAATAGGTACATAACACACAAAATTCTTTAACTCATGAAACTTGATGAGAATGATTCAATTACCTTGAGAATCAAGAATAACAAGAATTCCTATATAAAAATATCAAGGCTCCAGAAAGTGTCTGGCTGAGGAGAAAGCGAGAGATAAGGTTTACGGTTGACTTTCGAAACTTAACCTTCAGTTCTAATAGTCGGATCTTCAAGGTTACTGTTTCCTCTTTCCAGTTCTTTTTTTTAAATTTATTTATTTACTTTATCTCAATAACATTTTATTTTTTGTTTAAAAGTTCAGTGGAAAATCAACATTGCGATCAGATTAAAGCAAACAAAATAAATTGTTAATTTTTAATCACCAACAATATGATCTAGTTATTCATTTGAAATGAAATGGATTGACTCAGCTAAGGTAAAAATTTGCAAACATTATACATATATATGTAGTCAAAGTTTATGTCAAAGGACTATTGAAATAAAATAGTACAAGACACAATATTAAAATAAGACAAAATTGATAAAAATTAACACTCTGTGGTCACATTTTGACATGTGTCCAATTTTCTTATCTACAAGAATTATAGTTTTAAATAATATGACATCTTATTAATTTAACATTGCATAAAATATACTTTGATTCTTGTTTTGCAGAAATTTAAAATAGTTGTTGCTTTTTTTATTAGCCATTTATTAATAGGATCCAGTTCACAAAAACTAAATCTTTAATCGAAATGTGTTTCAATTATTTAAATAAATAAAATATAAATTTAATTATTTATATTTTTAAAATAAAATAAAATAAAAAAAATTAAAATAAGATACGTTTCTATGCTTCTTAGATTTATGGATAAATTTTTATGATAAAATGCACATTGTTAATTTAATCAGTAATTTGCTTAAATTGTACCGTAATTTTTTCTCTGATTGCGATAGTATTTTTAGAACAACAAATAAAGTTTGAAAACGTCTACTAATGAATCATTTATTTAATTACAGTAAAACCCGTTTAAAAGAAATGGCAAAATGTCACAGCATTTCTTTCACTTGTAAAAAAAATTTCACTTAATCGGATTTAAAAATTCAATTAAGCGGAAATTTAAAGCTAAAAAAGATTTAATTTATCTTTTGGAGTTGCCTAGAAAAATTTAAATAAAATAGATAATAGATAGATTAAATAAAATGGTTGTGACATATCAAAAATTTAAATGTCATTTTTGTGGTGAAAATGGTGGAGGTGAAAAATAAAGCTTTCAGCAAATTTTTTGTTCTGTTCGATTTATTTTTTTTTTTTCACTAAGGAGAGTTTTTTTTTTCAATGAAAAATGTAAAATTTAACTGAAAATATGTTTGAAGTAAGTGGGTTTTTCACTTAAGCGAGTTTCGCTTAATCGGAGTGTTTTATAGGTAATTGGTCGAAAAATGCTCGGGGATGAAAAAAGTGGGTTTTAGTGTATTCATCTCACCAAACATCTTAAGCGTAAATATTTTTTGTTATACCTTTTTCTACTTGTACTAAATATATACAAGCCTTTTGGTAAAAACAGAAAATATGTCTGTGTATTTGTGACACACCTTTTTCATAAAAATTTAAATATCATCAAAAGCTACAAATTTACCTAAACCTAATTGCTTCTCGATTAAATTTAATTCATAAAATAAATTGTGTAGTGGCCAGTTACCTGTTTATAGATAATTTAATTTATTTTCGTATGTAGTTTATTTTGTTTGCATTTATTTAACAAAACAGATTTTCTGAAGATATATAGTCATACAGCTACTTATACTCTTTAATTATTTCTTTAATTGTAAGAAAATTTTATGTTGAAGATACAAGTCTAATCTCTGTTAATATATACCAAACACTTTTGTTTTGCTTCTATCTAAAAGACTGTAGGCTTTAATGTTATATATTCCCCCCAGGCGGATGTTTTATCCCTTGATTGATCTTAATCCAATTTAACGTTAATTTACTTATGTAAGAAGTAAAATAATTGCAAATCTATACTTTCACAAAAACCTCACTAGCACGTGGTCTATTATAAGAAAAGATTCAAGTAGCTATAAATATTATACCAAACTATAATCCTATATAAGATAAGATTTTCTCAGTCAGATAACAATGTTATACCTCTACTTTAGTTGTATAAAAATAATTCCATTGTTACCACGACGTAATAATAAAATAATTGGACTTCATTGCTACGTAATTCGACAGAAAAAAAAAAAAAACATACCAATTATAAATCAATTTTATATACAGGGAGTGGTAGCAGGTAACACTCATACCTGATTAAGACCACTTTAAATGAGGTTAAAAATGTTGGCCTCTAATTATATTGCGCTACAATTTTTTTAACAATATATATTTTTATATACGTACGTCAGTTTTTTTTATGTTGCAAAATTTTACCTTTCATGAAAACACCGAATTTATGTATAAAATGAAGTTTCTCATAGCTTTTATTTAATATCTTACCTAAAAAGAGAAAAAAAAGAAATACAAAAAAATTAATTATAATTTGATCATTTTCTTTAAAAAATTAAATAAATAAATTAGAAAGTTTAAGGAAATGGTTTTTAGTTTGAATTTTATAATGTAAATGTTTAAGTACATTTTTAACATATGCGCGGGATGGAATTGAAATTGATGTAAACACACACACACACACATCACAATTCAATTGCATTATTCTGACGCAATAAACAGCAATGCACAAACATTTTTGTTTTCACTACAAACCATAAAGACACCACATCGCGCACCACCAAGAGTACCTACCTATACCTAACCTACTGCAGCATATATCTAAAAAAAATATTATGTTTGCAACTTTCAATGGGCGCGCACCAACTCGCTTGATGCATGTGGCTTACAAAAGCTAATTGCAAAAAAAAAAAAAAATATATATAAAAATTTAAAACACAAGTGAACGGCTCTTTCTTGTCGTGATGTCGTTTCTGTCTGTCATGAAGTCATTTCATACAAAGGAAAAATAATACAAATAGAAAAATAAAAACAAGCACCGAGTGGCAAAGTAGTGGAGATAATATAGAAAACCAACAAAACCAAGTTTGTAGTTCAGCTCTTTCATTTTATTTTTTCTTTTTCCTTAACATTGTAATTATTTTTTTTTCTTCTCGCGAATGCAGTATTTGAATAAAATTTTCTTTTTTATTTCATCTGATTGGTAAGTTAATTTGTCCTAGTATAGCTTTCAAATTGGGAAAAGATATATTTGTGCCGTTAGTATTTTTTTTTCTACTTAATTGTTTGTTTTGTAAATGTCTGTCTGCGTGCAGTTGAGACAGGCCTAACAAACACCATTCCTGGGAGAAAATATAATGCTATGCCAATAAATTTCTCTGCTTTTTTTTATTTTTCTTTTTCTTCAGTTATAAATTAATTCAAGGAAAATTGGTGACTATGGGAAATTTAATTGAATTTTTATCGTTTCAAAGAATTGCATAACAGTTTTACTGTATATGGTAATGGGACGTATAGGCTTTTATTCATTTATGTATTTTTTTCTCATTAGGTACCCAAGAAAACTTATAGTAAAAATCAGAGGTCTTTATAATGTTGTCTAACATTTTTAGCAGAAATAATTGCATTTTGGGTAGTGACTATAAGCATCGATTTGAATTTGGAGGAGGGTGTCACTTAAAGGCTAAAATAAAATAATTTGAGTAAATTGACGAAAAATTCTTAATTATTTAATTCTTAAAAATATAAATTATATAAATATTATAATTAAAAAATGGATTTTAGATAGGAGCCAAAATATTATAAGAAATTGGTAGGCTTTATGTTGCCATCAATGGGATATATTTCGGTAATAAAAAAATTATTTAAGGTAAAATGAAATTTCTCGGACTATTCAATTATAATTATAGCAAATATGACCATTTTATACAAAGTTTACATTTGCTTTATATGGGTAAAGGTTTTATTATTTATCATGCATGAGATTGCTTATCGTGTAAGGAGTGGATACTGCTTGCATAATTGCAATCAATTTATTTTGAAAGATTTTTAATTAATTTAGGTGCATGGGGAAATATGTTATGTAACTAGGAAAGCAGCAAATTCATATTAAATATTTTGCTTAAAATAATTGCAAATTTAAATTATATTTAACAAAATGATAGCTCATTAATTAATGGTAGATCATATTTTATTACATTCCACTAAGTAATAGCTTCCATTTAATTGCATTTAAATAAAATTCTTATTATTGCTTTGCTTAGTCAATTTTAGTTCGAATAAACAAGAAAAATATATTTCCGCAAAAAAAAAAAAAAGATGTAAACATAAAATAAAATCATGTTTTTGTTTTGTATTTTTTGTTACCTAAGATAATTAATTTTGGCCAGGTCCAGATAATGATGAATTCCGCATACCATCGAACCTTTTTTGTTTAATTTTTTTTTTTTTCTATTTTTATGTCACAATGAATCATTTTTCAAATCACAAATACATATTTTTTGTTAGTTTAGATTTCTATAGATTTTTTTTTATATATGGTTATGGTTAATAGTGTTTGTGGCTTTGTTCAGAAAAAAAAAATAAATAAAAGATTTCGCAAAATTAAGAAAAAAAAAAAAAACAAAACCGGCTATTTGACTATGCCCATTTTTCTTAGTTAATCTTTATGATCTCAAAACAAACAACACCACATTTGTGTGGTTTTCATTTGTTTTCAACCACACAACTGGATCGATTTTACTTACGAGTATACATATATCGAGTAAATTTATGCCCCAACATTATGATCAGAGATACTCGACAGACATATGGCTTTGGCCAGATTGAAAAAAAAGCTGTCACAATTTTTAAGACTCCAGGGCAGAAAAAGTTATAAAACATTTTTACATTGCATCAAGAGAATTGAGTTAATATTATACAGATAAGTATCGAAATCAAATACAAAAAAAAAACAGCACATTAAATGTGAAGACAGGTTGACTGCGTATAAAAAATACGAGTATAGCTATATTACCACAGATGTTTACCAATTTAAAAGATTGCATCCGATATTTTGCTGGTTTTTATGCGCTTTGTGGGTTAAAATAAATTGAAGATGCACTTTGAGGGGTTATATGAAGAGCCAATGTTTCTTTTATCGTTTAGTTCAATTGCATCGTGATATATTGTCACGTTTTTTTTCTGTTTTTTATTTAAGTCTTTGTTTAAAAACAAAGGAAAAGAAATAAGAAGATGAGCAAAATGCATGTTCATTTAAAAGTTTAACCAATGAGTAGAAGTTAGGTATCCTAGGTAGGTGGTAAAGTGTATCTGAGATACTTTTGATGGCTATATAAGGTCTTAAATAAAGGATTAAAATAATATGTTTACATATATAAAAACAACTATGAGAATAATTTTTCAATTCGTTTTATTACTTTCAAAAAATTTTGTTTTTCTTCAAAAAAACATTTTTTTAATAAATCAAATTTGCTTAAAAAATTAATTAAATGAAATTGAAAGTAGCACGTTTTTAGATGAGGATAAAATAATTTTTCTATCCCTATTCAGGTTACCACGAAAATTTTAAATTTTGAATCATTAATTGATTAATTTTAGCTTTCATATGAAATTGTCGCCAAAACTTGGACCATCTAAATTTTAGGCAAGCATTTTAGCCACAGTTTTAGGTAAAAAAATAAAATTTTCGTTTTTTGTAGTACATTACTTATCTGTAGAAATTTAGCGTATGAAATAATTTTTCGGCACATTAATTGTTGAATTTTGTGTGAACTTTAGGAAAATAAAAATAAAATTAGAGAAAAATTTGGGAATAAAAGAATTTCTCTCAGCCAAAAACAAAAATTTTCATTTTATTTGTTTAAATTCATTTGAAATAGTAGAAAACAAATTCTTTGGAATGGTTAAACATAATTTCTTTTCAGAGAATAACTATTGTCTCTGACACATACTCCACAAAACTGTTATGCCAAAACTTAGCTAGGGATTTAGTTGATACTTGGATAAAAAGTGCGAGCTAAAAATTTGAGCATTTGCGTATTATAGGTTTATGCAAACACTCTAAATAGATATTAAATGAAAAAAAAGTGGCGAGGATAAAACAGATAAATAATTCATTAATCCCTTTTTAATCGAAGTGACTAACAATTTGTATGATAAATTTAGTAAATTAACTAATATGTTAGTTTTGTCTCAATAACAGCTACTATCTATAATCCTTATTATTATGGGTTTAATGGGCCCTACTTTTTTGTCTTTTTAAAAATTACATTTGGTATATTTTAACATGTTTAAAATATTTCTAGAGTCGTTTTGAGAAAATGATGGACTTACATTTTTGGTTCATGTTACCACAGAAATTCTGAGATATGATTTTTAAATCTATTTAAAAAAGAGACGACAATATTTTGCTTCCAACTTAACTTTTTTTTTAAATCACTAAAAAAAATGATAAGCAGGTCTGTGCTTGTGAGCTTATTATAAAGATGTTCCTTTAAATCATCAAATTTCAGGCCTTCTAAGGTCTTGTCTTTACAAAATATATGAAGTAAAACGTAATAGGAAGCTTTAAAAATAATCCCCTATTTTCTAACCTCTAATTTTTAACACACACTTCATTTAGCAACAAGGGGTATTATTTATATTAAAATAACCTATAACTTTTAAATCAAAGAAAAATAAAAAAATAACTGAACATTATATAAGCATCTTTTCAAACAGAAAATTCCAGACTATTAAGATGCTAGGTGACGTTTTTATCAGCGAATAGTGTGGCCACCACTCGTCGTCGGCCTGTTTTTCTGTGTGTCTATGAAACTAGAACCTAAAAGAACTATAACGGATTTGCTTAAAATTTGGTACAGAGAATTTTTATGTAATGATCAAAAATTCGAATTTTTATTTTAGCTTATCTAGAATAGGTAGCTTTGCAAATCAATTCAGTTTGTTCATTTTTTTTTTAATTGTTTTGTGAATCATTTTGGAAATATGGCTTTTTTTGAGAAAATTGCATAAGATATTTCGTAAACTATAAATATTCAATTTGGTATTTCTAATATGACTTTCCAACGTTTTAAAATTCTTTTTTACTTGCGATTTATATGTATATTGTACATAGGTACTACATACATATATGACAAGTAATGCATTCGTAAAAAAAATCGAACTCGATATATTGATCAAAGTTGACATTATGAAGAGAAAAGTAGTTCTCGCAGTTCTGTCTGTCTCTCTGTCTGTTCGGCTGGAGCTTAAACGGGTGGCTCGATTTTCTTTAAACTCGGTACCTAGCGTTTTTTAGGCACTATCCACATGTTTTTTTCATTTTTTTAAGGCCAAAAATAACGGTACCTGCCATACAATTTTTTTTAGCAATAAATTAAAAACTTATTTTTCTCAAAAACGTGCCCACAACTTAAAAAAAAATCAGTAATTTTTTTTTTAAATGCTACAATTTTATAAAAATTTTTTTCGGCAAAAACGGTTTTAAACGGTACCCCATAGAACCTTTTTTTTATTTTCGATTTTCTCAAAAACAGTTCAAGTGATTTTGATCAATTTTTTAAAATAAAATAATTTTAAAAATATTGTGTACCAAAATTTTCAAAACATTTTTTTTTTAATTTTTAAAAAAATGTTTCAAATTTTTTATTTTGAATAATTAATAATTCGAAAACGACTTGGTCGATTAAATTTAGCACCCAGCAGTTTTTCAACATTATTCAGAGCAGATTTTAAATAAACATTTTTTCTTATAACCAAAACTAATGGTACCTCCCATACAAATGTTTAAAAATTGAAAATCTAATTTTTCTCAAAAAAGGCTCCTACGATTTTTATTTTAATTTTTTTGTGAACTGATATCAGAACGATCTACCATATAATTGGGAAAAAAAATTATGTTTCGTTTAAATATGGTACCTCTCATAGAACCAGTTTTTGGGTTCTCTACTATCTCATTATCTGTTCAACCAATTTTAATTAAATTGTTTACACAAAAGCTGCTAATAAGTTTAAATAATATTGCATATCAAAATTTTCAAAAATTCAAATTTTGGTTTAAAAAAAAAATCAAAATAATTTTTCGAAAATTCGATATTTCGAAAATGAGCGAATGTTTTTTTTTTTAATTAATTTTTAAACTTCGCATAAATAAGTACTAAAAATTGGCATACACATTTTTTTTGAAATATGTAAAAAAATTATTTTTTTTTAAAATCCGTTCCAACGGTTTTTAATTTTGTTCTCATAAATTGAGATTTGTTAAAGAAATCACTTGGTGGACATTCCGTCTGTGTCAAATCAGTTTAAGATATTTTTTAAATCAATTTATTTTAAATTTTATTGATTTTTTAACATTTGTTTAGTAAAAACTGTATGTGCTGTGCATATGTGCGAAGCCATGTGCTATAATGTTCATATTTATGTGCTCACATAATAATTCCTTAAATTAGGCTATATTTTTGGCATATGGCATATAACTTATAAATTTCTTTTATCAGATCAAAAGTTTTTTAAAATAATTATTAAGACTTTAAAACTACAGTGTGATCGCACATAAGAGCAAATTCGTGCGACCCAGTCGTGCATTTTATTTTTAAGAGTTTTATTAAAGAAGTTTCGATATCAGGTCTTAAACTAAATTTAAAATAGAATACTCCATTTGCATTTTTGAGAGGAAGCAATAAACACTTTTGTGATTATAAAATTTAACGTCCACACCTGGTTGTATAAAAGTCCGCTTATGAGAGTGGGAATTCTATCGAAATTCATGAATCATATTTCATGCTTATAAATTTGTCCGGTTATAAGGGATATCTGCTTATAAAAGGTATAATATGGGAGTATAACGTATATTTAATTTACTTAATAAATCTTTTTTTTTAATCTTTTAATAAACCTACATACATTACATACCTATATAAATTTACGATCATAGTTAGTTATCGATATACTGATCAAGACATAAATAAAATTTAACAACTGTGAGTTAGTATTGAAAAATATTTAATTTTTTTTTTCAACTTATACAGCTTGGGTTTGGATTTCATTAAAAAAAAACAATAAAAATTCTGTGAATAATGAAAAGAATCATTAACTTCAGATCAATGTTGAGTTGTCTAGCAATTCAACGCTTTAAAATCAACCATAATCTACACTACACATATAACAAGGTCAACAAGATACTTATCATTGTTTGTATTGACCAAGGGTTCTTATATTGCTCTTTAATAAGCCACTGAGCTAGCTTTTTCCTTCTTGGGTTTTTCTTCTAGACAAAATATAGTAAAAACGAATAATAGTGGTTAGACTACATTCAAATGTGGGTTTTGATGTTAATTAAATTATGAATATTACAATTCTAAAAAAATTTATATATGTGGTTGAGAATGTTGTTAATCGAATTACAATATGCACTATAACTTTCAATACCATGACCAGTAACGCCCATATTTGTTCGAGCCACTACGACTACTATAAAAAAAAGATTCGTCATAGAATATAATATGTATCTAATATGTTGATCTTAAATTAAAATTCTTTTGCTTTTCCAAAATGGAAACTTTTGCATCAATAAAAAACTTTTAAAGGTCTGAGGTCAATTAAGGAAGACTTAATTGAAGTCCTTTTCAACTTAAAAATTTTTTTAATCGATTTTAGAAGCGTGGTTTTGCTGGAGTTTTGATGTTTTCGAGCTTTTAAGGTTGAACTCCACCATTAAGACATTTAATGGAAAACCGTACCTAAGCTATTTTTTTAAAATTCATTTTTATTTTTATTTAAAACTTATAACAACTTAAAGCTAAACAAAAATTCAGGAAAAACTAGCTTACTTATCAATATCTTAGAACTAACTTACTGGCCCTATGCTACTCTAAACCATACATGGACGTTTTTTTGTATAAACTATCGACTATAACATTGCGAGTGTGGGAGTACCTAGTTTCTAGAGCAGTGTTTCCCAACCTTTTGTTAGCTATGTCCCACCAGAACCTTTTCAGACTCCTCATGTCGCTTCATGATCTCCGAGATCTCAGCAATCTTAGTTAAATGAACATGACTCCTCAGCTAAATTTCGCAGTTTTGCTGTCAAAAGTCCGAGGAAACGCAAAATGTCTTAGATCCCATTTTTCTGAAAACACCTTTTATACCTAACCAATTTTAACATCAAAATCTGAAATGTTCAATACAAAAATTGGAATTGCTAATATTAGGGAGGTTCACATTCAACGAAATGTCGCCCGACCCAGGTCGTTTTGGTAGCGTTCACATTCAAAGACTGTCGTACTGATATAAAATACATTTTCAAAGAACGAACATGGCACGCAGCTCATTATTTGCACCAATACTAGCGCATTATAATTTCATTTGTTTCCTCTCTCGTTTTATTATTTTGCTTACATTTCAACACATTCTCCTTTAATCTTACGAACAAAATTGAAAGAAGACGTAAAATTGAAGTTTAGTGAAATCCTTGCGCTAGATGCCTCCTGAAAATAAATTTTATGTCAGGTTAAAATTTAGAAAACTTTTGTTTCATTTCCTTGTTTTAAATCCAGACGATTTCTTTTTTTATCAGTAAGTCATTCATGGTTCATACGATATCTCCTAAGGTGGAAACACAAGAAGCATAGAATTTTTGGAATGGAGTGTAATGCAGCGTAATTTTGTATTGCGCCCCCCCCCCCCATAAAATCAAATTACCCCTCTGTGGGGCGTGGGCCCCCAGTTGGGAAACACTGATGTTCTCAAAGCACACCACTGATACTATTGCTGAATATAAAGTATTGCGCATTGATATTGGCTGATTGTAATACAACTGAGGGCTGTGTTCCATAATTATGTCAGTACTTTTAGGAATAATATTTTTTTGTGTTATACCTACCTTATATTATAAAAAAAAATAATATTTTTTATTTAAAATTGTATCATAAAATTTTTTATATCACACCAGAATTAAAGAATAAATGTACGTCACTTTTGAAAAAGTGATTACAAAAATCGCACCATCAAATTTTATTTACTTATTATTCAATTAATTAAAGCAAATTTGTATAATTTATTAATTAAATTTGCTGTTTAAAAAAAAAAATATTGACGAAAATTATTCAATTTATATATTTTGTCAACTTTTGCATGACATTTCCTGTTTATCAAAAACCCCTTCGCTCATAAATATTCAACTAAAACCAAAATAAAAAAAAATCCACATCACTTGAACTTTAAAATTTAATTAAAACTACTAAATCTAGTTCAATGAGCTTCATAAATTTCTCCAAACTCGTGTTAAGTCAATAAAAAAAAAATAAAAAACTTAACATTTTATGCAAAAATTATTATTATTATGCACCATTCGCGAACCTTCTCAAAAATTGTGAACTTCCTCAAAAAATATTTTAAATTGCGCGTCAACGGTATACATACAGGTAAGGTATATGTTAATTTGGAGAAATTTTCTTAAATCACGAATCTACCGTCAATGGACAAATTTCATTGCGAGTTTTTTTTTTGTAAAGGCGTACACACGTTAAATAATTAATATTAAATTTCTAAAGTCTTTTTTCCCTGTGGAAGCAGTTTCGTTGCATCGCACCATAAAATTAAATATTCGATCGGAATTAATATACTTGCAGCTCTATATTTAGTTCCGGAGATTGGAACTTGAATGGGAATCTATATAAAACAGGCACAGGTGGTCGTCGATGCTGCCGCTGCCGTCGCCGAACGACGTGGTGGTGGCTAATTTTGCTACAAATCATGCTGAGAGACCGTGGCATTGCAAGACACAAATACACGAACAAATAGGTATATATTAATTTTTAACTCTCAATCAGATGCATATACAGAATGGCATTGAATTATTAACTGAAATGGATTATTATATACATATAGATGTTTGGATTACAAAAAAATATTATATTTTTTATTTTAATTTCTTTGGTTTCAAGATCACTTTCTCAATTAATTTTCAAAACATGTTTCTTATTTTCTATGCAACCGCGTTGGCAGTGAATAAAATTAATTCATTTTAAATACGACCGACCGACACGATGACGACGCGACGTGTGCAGTTCAATGAACACTTCACATTTTATTGGGAAACTATATCTAATACATAAATTGGAGGATAGCAAATAAATTTACTTAGCTCTATGCATTTGTTAGGAAAGTGAAAGTCTTTTAAACAAATAGAAATTCTGATTTTTTTAAAAATTGATTTTGATCGAAGTTTATATCACATATTACTAAAATGGAAAATTAAAAAAAGTACACATACGCCACTATGGTGTTTTTTTCAATGGTTAACTTATTTTTAAAAATAAAGTTTTTAGACTCAAATAGTAGAAATAATTTTACAATAAAACTCTCTTCAAGTTTAAAAAATGAATGATTGTGAAAAGTATTAAATAATACAAAGATTTTTTTTTAATTCTTTTCAATAATATGTATCTTTTAAAATTTAAATATTAACATATTATTACAGAACGGTACCAGAAGTAGGTAAATCCTATGACTGGGTCACACGAACTTGCTCTTATGTGCGATCACACTGTCTGAATAGTTTAGATCTATTCACTTGATTTTAAAAGAGATATATTAAGTATGGGAGCTTATATTTTATGACACCCAAAAACGTTGTTTACTTTAAAATAATATTATGTGAGTAAATAAATAATGAACAATATAGTACCGTGTTGTACATATGCATGGTAATATACCCTTTAGACTGGAAAATTTTTAAAAATTTTATATAATTAGAAATAAATTGATTAAACAGATTCTGAAATTTTTTGGACACCAACGCGATTTCTAACACAAATTTCAATTTATGAAACTCGTTAGAGCGGTGTTTTAAAAAAAATATTTTTTTATATATGTACCTAAAATTTTTGAAAACATTTGTAACAAAAGAAAATTGGTAAGCCATTAATTTATTTTTATTATTATTAATTAATGCGGAGTTTATAAAAATTAATTTTGAAAAAAAATCATTTACCTATTTTCGAACTATGGAATCTTCAACTTTTTGTAAACAAATCTGTACGGCAGGTACCGTTATTTTTGGTCCTAAAAAAATGAAAAAAACATGTCGAGGAATTGCCCAAAAACCGCTAGGTACCAACTTTAAAGAAAATCAGACGATCGATCCACCCCTGCAGTCGAATATGCAGACACAAAGACAGACAGACAGACAGACAGACAGACAGAATTGCGAGACCCCCCAAAAAGTTGGCAAAATCTGAGAGTGAAAATTTGTTCATAATCTGACAATGATAAAATTGTGGTGACAAATTTGTTGTTGTATTTTTTTGAAAATTATGTTGTTGAATTGAAAATTTGTCAAAAAATTTTATAAAATTTCAATTTTAAAAAAATAGGAACACGGGCCTATTTGACCTAACTCACTCTTATTTTTTAGTTTTTAATTTAAAAATTTCGTTTCAACAAACGCAAATTTGCAAAGAGGAAATAATAAAATAATGAAAAGTTTACAAGTTTTCCTCTTTGCAAAATATTTTTCATCAAATGAAAATTTACAAAATAAAAAGTTTTTTTTCTGCCAAGTAAAGAGTTTTGTTAGTTCGCAAAGTATTTGTTGTTTTTGTTTCAGCAACCAAATAAATAATTTCAATTTGCAAATAAGCATTTATTGTAAAAAAGTTGTTAAAAATTATATAAAAAAAAAGAAATTGTTTTGAAGAATTTTTTAAAATGAAGAAGTAAATAATAGTGAAAAACCTTAATTTTTCAAAAATAATCTGAAAAATTGAAAAGTGAAGAGTCATTTCACTTTGCAAATTTTGTCAAAAAATTCGCAATTTTACTTTGCAGGAAATTATATTTTTGCATACATAGTTGCAAAGTGAAAAGTTTTTGGTGAAGTAGGCCTTTAGTTTGTTCAAAGCATATACCCAAAATGTCAAACTGTGTGACAAATTTTGATTAACTAAAAACACAATAAGTCATAGCAACATTCTTACGGTATAAAATAATTAACATCATAGTTAGGTTAGGTAAGGTTGAAGTGGCTGTCGGCGGAGAACCGATACACTTAGACCAATTATTGGGCCATCACATGGATCTGGAAAAGCTTTTCCTTACTCAATTAAACCATTTTCAGCTCCTTATGAAGCGTGCAAGATAACTTAAATCTATGTAGTAGAAGTCTCCCAGATGGAGTCTACATCTCTGTGACAGAGCAGGACAGGTACAAAGAAGGTAAGGAATATTGTTTCCACCTCTTCCTCTTCCATGAAGCTTCTGCATTTGAGTAGAAGCCTAGTCGCCTGGCGTGCCTACCTATTAACATCATAGTACAACTTGGAACATTCTGCAATGGTAAGATGAAAACACTCTTTTGGACCTCTTTTGGATCGTATTATTAATTTTGATTAATTAATTTTTTTTTAACCAAAACAATACTTGCACTAAAAATAATTCATATTTAAAAAAAAATGCTACCTTATTAATATTTAAAGTAAATTTATTATTTATATAAAAGTATAACTGCATACTCAACAGTCTTATGACCTGGCTAGCTTACAAGATGAACTAAAGTGTATACCTCAGTTTCGTTATACAGCTATTATTTATATAGGCTAGGTAATTAATTTTTTTTTATTGCTTAAAAAGTTCAAGGGTTTGAATTTTTGTAAAAAAATAAACAATGTACACTCTGAAAGCGTTATGTTACTTTGTTTTAATATCATAAATTATGAAATTATTAATTATTATTAACACACATAAATATTATATTGCTTAAAAATATGAAATATTTATTTATTCATTTTTGCCATCACTGCTTTAAAAATAAACAAACAAACTTTGCAACATCTAAAGTGTAAGTGTTTAGATATTTATCCCTAAAGGCAAGAAAACCCACAAATCCAACGAGAACTAGGTTAGCTGTACAATAAAATTATCATATTTTTAACATTTTAAACATGTAACAACCTTGAGATTTTATTAAACTTCATCAAACGCAAACCATAATAAAATCTGGCATAGCGTATATGAATTTTGCAAGCCATAACACCAGCGACAATAAAACAAACCACAAAAAGACAATTGTTGTATACGTATACACTGAATATGATTGTTACGGACGATAACGCATTAAAAAAAAAAATTAAAAAAAAAAAAACAAGTTTACAAACAAACATCTTTCACAGAGTAACATACAAAAAAAAATAAATACAATACGATACAATAGATTGTATTATATATGGGTCCATGAGTATCTACATTATGTTCTTGAAAGTCCTTGAGTATATGTATTTTAGTTCTCACTTTATTTCATATAATTCTAACAGTATATCAGGCAAGTATTGGCTTAAAAAAAAAATTATACATAATTAGATTTAAATTGTAAAAAATTCTTAAAAATTATGAAGATGACTAGTGTTGGATTTACAAAGCTTACGAACTTGCATAATTTTTGTCACAAAACTAAAACACAGGAATTAAAATAAAATAAAATTAAAAAAAAAAATAAAAGAACTTAATTTATTTTTAATAAAAAATTCACAATATTTGATGCAAGATTTATAATTCTTGTATTTTATTTACTGCAGCACACAATATATATATAATATATTTTTCCCTCAAACGATTTTTTTTCTGAAAAATAAACAACAACGAGACGATGTTGGAAATACGAGTATTTACACTTATTTTCTTAAAATTATGACAATACAAAAAATAAATAAAATTTTTTTTACACAAATTGAAAAAAAAAAATAAACAAAATCATTCATCCGTGAAAAGATCATCACTATGGCATCAAAAAAAGAAGATGGGATATGCTTATTGAAGTGGCAAAGTCGATGTACATATAAAGATGTATTTTTGATGTGCCATCGTTAAAGCAATTACATATTATTGAAACATGTTTTTTTTTTTTCTTTTTTTTAAATATCATTTGCTAATATTCGTATGATCTTTGGCACTTGTTAGTTTTGATATTTTTTTTTGTGCGATTCATGTGGAACATGTTTATTGTAAGACTAAACAACTAACCTATTTCAACATTTTCCTGAAGTTGAAGATATTTTAATCCATGTCATGGGAAACGCTTATGTCAAGAACTTATGATATAGATGTGACTTAGATTACCATCATTTAAATTTAATGCAACTTTTTTTTTTTTTTTTTAAATGGCATTTGGAGACATTTATTTTAGATTGATGCTTGTTTTATATTTGGCGATAAATTTGGATGAAGTATTTTGTCTGAGATTAGTGCAACCAAAATTAAAAAAAAAAAGAAAGCAATGGTGCAAATTTTTAAATAGACTTATGTTGATATATTAGCATAATAGTACTTAAAAATTTAATAACTTTACTAAAATGTTATTAGTTTTAAATATTTTGTAACTGGTATCATAGTAAACCTTTTTTTTTAATAAACTCCAGCTGAACACGCCTAAAAAAGTAACTTTTCGTGCAAATATACTCACAATTTTAATTGTCAAAGTGACATTTGGATTTAGTACGATATTTAAAAGTTAAAATAGGCATTTGGTGATGCTAAATCGTTTAAAATTTAGAATGAAATAAATCACTTGACAGCTGACAAAATGGCCGCCAGTTAAAATAGTGTTGCCAACTTGAAGTTCTATATCTCTAAAAAAACACAAAACACATAGTTTGTATCATAAAATACATATACTTATGTGGATTGTGTTGACTTCCTTTTTGGTCAGCCTATAGTGCATGACATAACTACCGCCTCGTTGATGTATATTAACATTCCTGATTTCCACTTAGCCGGATAAGTAAACAAAACTGCGGGTATATTAGGAAGAAAATTCAAATTTCACTCTGTTTTTTTTTTTCTCTTTTTTCTTCTAACGACATCCGCAAAAGGGAAAGCTATTTCACAAATTCATGATTTGTGTTGGAGGTCTAGCTTGATGACATTTTATCACTGTCAATTGTCAACACAATTCATGATTTGTGTTGGAGGTCTAGCTTGATGACATTTTATCACTGTCACTGCAAAAACCACTTCAACTTCAATGCATAGGACAATTAACAAGACAAGAGTCTCTCCAATGCAGTGCGATCGCGGTGTGACAGTGGCATCAGCTTTAATGCGACAAGTTGAAACACTGGTCATTTAGTTGATTTACATATATTTTGCAAATTCCATTAAAAATGTGCTGCTCACTCGCGAAAGACATCAGATTAAGGTTATTATTATTTGAATTTGATGAAGTGCATGTAGTCGCAGTAGCAGTAGCAGTAGCATGATCGTGTTCATTTATTATTCTAATAAAAGTGATGTTTCATAAAGTTGTGTATCTCTCCAGATATTAAATAGCTATGGATGCTTTGATGGTTTATAATATGTGAAAGGTCAAAACTTCATAGAGTGAAAACTTGCAAAATGACACATCATATAATGACACATAAATTATCGATTTTGTTTGAATAGTTAAATGTTTAACAATTTATATGCACAACAAATGTGCAAGAACTATATATATGCGCTGACTTCAGATATATGGTTTTTTTTAGATGATTATGTCTACCATCATTAAAATCATTCTTTGCACTCGAGTACCAGTAATAAAAGTTGACTTTTATCACATTTTTGGTTACATAATATTTACATTGAATTATGTATTTAATTAAATTAATGAGATGGGCAAAATTGATTAATTATGATTTTTTATAAAAACACAAAAGCCAAACGTTGGTTGCTGAAAAACTCAATATTTTTTGTTTAAAGGTATAAAAACAAATTCCGTCATTTTCCTCGTGGGAGCAAATAGAACTTGAGATTTTGTACAAAATATCTAACATTACGATGGTAAAGAAGACGAACAAAAATGGTGTACTGCAATTTTACCCCTCCATTCTGTTACTGGCTAAATGACTTTATAGTTTTACTTAAAGCTTTTTTGAATATTCTTCAGATGGTTTTGAGAATTTTTTAGGGATACAAAATAACACAATACTTTAAATGCAACCAATTTAAGTAATTTTTAAGAAAAATTGTTTATTTTGGTTATGTTTTTGACAGATTTTGATAAATTGTTTTTAATGAAATTTGTAAAAGTACCCAACTTACATTTCAGCTTCGGTTAGATTTACATGAATATGCTTTCTAACTTCTGTAAGAAATCTTTAAAACTTCGTTAAAAAAAAAATGAGAACATTATAGAGGCTCAAATAACCTGTATTAAACTTCTAAAGTAACTTCGGTACATCTTCATGTAGGTACCATGTGCAGTTCTTTTAAAAGTTTGAGATTCTGTAACAAGTGTTTGTAAGATCCATACTTCGTTATCGAGCGCAGTGCAATTTTAAAGAAACATAGGCTTTGACAGATAGTCTCGCAAATGCTTCTATAAAAGTTAAAATGTAAGTTTTATATATGTACCTATTAGAAGTAAATAAAAAACGATTCTTTAATATTTTTTAAACAAACATTTAAAAAAATACTAAAGACTGGGTAGCCAATTCTTTAAAAATTACATTTTTATTTTTTAAATCTAATTAAAATAATTTTAGAAGTAATTTTCGCAATTTAAAGAACAAAACTTCATGGATTTTGAACAATTATTAAGCAGTTGGGTTTTGTATTGAAAATCTTTCTTTTTTTTAATTGATGTCTTTATTCTTTAAAAATTGAAGTTGTATGGTACAATCCGGCTTGGAGGACCTTTTGCACCAACAATTAATAAAAACGTGAGTTAAGTGATTATTATGAACGATCTCTGAATCAAAATAAGCTTTGAATTAATTGGATGCTTAGGGTACCTACGAATCGTGGGTTTATTTATCTTTTAAAGGGTAATAGCTTTAAGAAGTACAAATTTGAGAATAAAAGCTTACTTAAATTTGAGCATACAAACTAAGATCAAATATGAATACAATTAAAATGAAATTGAAAAAAGGAAAAACTGAGTAGCCAACAAATTTAATTTAAGAACTTCAAAAATTTGGTTGCTTTAAATTATTAAATTTTGATTGAAAACAGCGGTATTGTAGGGGAATTAAATTAGAAGTTGAAAAGGTGCAGAGAATTAACTCCACGGTGTTCTGTTACACATGGAAAATTACTCCAATTTAAGTTTGACTTTGTATTACTTTCATAATGCTGTTAAATAAATTTCCATGAAGAGATAGATTTAATTAAACGTTTAACTTTGGAGAATCGTTTCCCATTTAAATTTTCAGAGAAATTACTCATTGATTGAGAAAAAAAAACATTTATTAATTTATTCAAATATATGTATTTTTTATAATAAATTAAAATGGCGTAAAATTTAAAACAGGTTATAAAGTTAATAAGTTTCGAATTTTAAAGCAAAATGTACTAACTTTTTCTTAATTTTAAACACTTTTTAAATAATACATTTTGATAAACCTTTTTTTTTATATTTTTTACCAAAAAGAAAATAATATTTTAAATTTAGATTTTCTGGATAAATTATTTCTTAAAAATATTTTCAATGAATTTTTAAACATTATTTTATAATAAATAAAAATCGAGCTATTTTTAAAAATTATATTCTTACTTATTAACCTCAAATATTAAAAATCTTGCGTTAAAAAAATTAACTGCTTGATTTTTAAATTTTCACTTTAAATTAAGTTCTTAATTTTGTTTACGTTAACCACTTTTGGTTGATGTTTTACTGGTTTGGTAAGATTAATTTTAGTAGCCCGTGGCATAATGGTTAGTGCGTTGGACTGTTACGCCGAAGGTCTTGGGTTCGATTCCCAGCCTATGCCACCTAAAAACAGAAATGTTTTTCACGGGTTACTGCTTATTGCGAGAAATTGACAAATCCTCCAAGACTATCTCTTGTCATGAAAAAGTGCTTCTCACACTAGCCGTTCGAATTCGGCAAAAAATTGTAGGTTCCCTCTATTCTTGCCAATAACACGCAAACAGGAATGGTTGGGAGTTGTAAGTCATTAGGCCCTGGTTCTACACGAGCTGTCGCGCCGACCAATTTATTTTTTTTTTAAGATTTTAATTGCATTTCGAAATTTCGCAAAATGACAAGCTTCTAAAATAAAATTTCCAAAATTATTATATCTCATTGAAATAAAAAAAAAATGCTTTATTTTGATATGGAATATTTTCAAAATGAGATTTTGAAATCGTTACCAACCCACATTAACTTAATTTAACAGGCTACTACACATGTATGTATTTATAATCAGCGTCAATATGGCTAATAAGGTTATCAATCCATAGTTTTTCGAAGATGACAATGTGCATTCTGGGGAGGTAAACTGGATTGGTAATTTTTAATAACCTTGGCATATGGTTGAGACCAATGAAAATAAATATTTACCATTTACTTCTGACAAAATAATGGAGGTTATTTAAAGGATATACTTTTTTACAACTATAGATTTTAATCAAATTATAAATTAAATTCCCATTTTGTAAAAATAAATAAAGAAAACAACTTTTAGAACAAAAAAGTTATATGTATTTTAAATTATTCATTTGAAGTTAGACCACCTTGTATAATTAATTCTTACACTATACAAAAAAAAAACACTTATGGATGTGAAGTTTTTTATCTCTAAAAAGTACAATAAATCCTCCATCTCGGTGGGAATGAATTTAAAAAAAAATTGAAAAATAGAATAAATTCCCCATGTGGAGCAGATTACTGTAAATCTATTTCCCTTCATCAATTGAAATGCATTTAAGTAAAAAATGCTACTAAATATTATTCGCAATTAAAATTTTATTATTTGTCCAAAAATCACTTGGTCATATAGAAAATAAACTTTCTCGCCGGATATTCATAAATTCTATAGTCTTCCATTTTAACCTATATAACTCAGCGGTAAAATTGTTTCATGAGACATTTTCTTTAGACAAAAAGAAAAAAAAAAAACCACTGCGCACCATGGCGCAATGAATTTGTCATAATAAATAATAATAGTAATAATAAAAATATGCAATTGCACACGTGCTCAGCATTTTAATTAATAATTTTTAATTCATACAAACGGTTGCCATCAAACTCATGAGTCCATTGATTTATTTAGTTTTTTGTTTGTTGTTGTTCAATTTAATTGTTCAACCAATATTTTTTTTTAAATTTTTTTTATTATTTTTAGTAATGGTACTATTGCGGTAAATAATATTTCTTTTATATATGTAGATAATTACAGTTATGACAATGAGAAAATACCAACATTGAGAAGTGAGGGTCACACATAAATGAGGTTAAACATGTTCTTTAATAATATGGTCATCATTTAGTGTTTAATAATAAATGAATTTTTTGATTAATTTACAAGGATATAATATGGTATATTCTTTAAACCCACTTAAAGGTCAAGTCGTGGCTTCGTGTACATAAACGTCTAGTTTTTATGTAAAAGTTCTTTTTTCAATGTTAACAGCTTTTACACTCTCTTTAATGTAAAGTCGGCTTAAAGTGAACACCAGCAATCTTTCATCATTACAGATTATTTCATAAAATAAAAAAAAAATGCACAAAAAAAGAAACGACTTGCTTGAAAAGCATTAACTTGATAAACACTAATAGCCGTATTCTGGCACTCAGGACAACTAGAACTAGTTCTAAAATAGGAACTCGGGATACCACACTTATAATCAGAAAGTAATCATGGTCGTTTTTTTACCACTCATTTTATTATGTGATATAAAAATAAATCAATTTATTTGATCTTTTGACTCGTGACCAAAATAGCAATAGCTCTACATTTAATTTAAAGAAATTATACAACTAATGAACTTTCTATAAGAAATTTTTATGAGTTCAAAACCAAATTCCATTATGACATTACGTATTTGATGGCTAACAGTTCACTACCCTCAACCGCCGCCGCCGCAGACAATTTCAAAGTTCGTTGCTCAACTCTTTCGTTTCACACATCACAAACTTTGTCTAACCAACAAAAAAAAGATTTCTTAAGCATCCATCAATATGTCACCTACACAAAACTGTCACAGTTACTTAGTATAGTCTCATATAACATATTTGAAAGCCGCACCACACACAGTAGCCATTTGAAAACTGATACATCAAAAATTACATACAATATCGTTTGCCACCGCCAACCAACCATCATAGATACATTGCATCAATCCATCTCTTAAGAGCTAATTTTTTTTGTTTCTTTTATTCTTCATTTGCCATCGGTGTAAAAAAGTTCAATAACCAGATGGAATTACGATTTAAAGATTAAAACTCTGCTAAGAGTGTGTAATGTCTTTTAAATAAAGTAGGTATATATCAACACCACAATATTTCGCGAATCGATATTGAACGCGATTTACGCAGAAAAAATTATGTAGTGCGAGATCACAGATATAAGATATTTTTTTTTTTTTTTAGCTTAATCGACTTATAGCTGGAGCTGGTAGCATATTATAACCACATATATGCAATGCATAGTGAAAGGTAGTCACCAGATTCACAAAATGTTCGCACTCTTTATCCCACAGCATAAATATGGTCTTACATATACTTTGTATAAATGTTTGTATATAATTTAATGCTCATATAAGGTTACACGGAATCACAGAATATGAGTTTGGAGGGAAAATAAAAAAAAAAAAACAAAAACAAAATAAGTAAAAGACCAAAAACCAAATCCGCAATAAAACTTTCGTTGCAAAGAAAAAAAAAAAAAAAAAAAAAAACAACGATGCTTTGAGGACTTTAGTAGATACCGCGGTACCTGTTAAACCGGCAACCATCTGTTGCAAGTTGTGGGCAGGCATAAGGGAGAGAGAAAGTCTTCGACGAGATATGAAATCAAATGAAAGTGAATGAGCTTGGCTGCTAGTAGTGCGGTGGTGGCGGCAGGGCGGAGTAGCGCGGCGGCGGCTGTGGTATATTAAGTATTTTGTATTTGGCAGAAATGACTTTAGGAACTTTCCAGATAAATATACGTGTAGTCGGTGGTTTACTTGAATTTCCTGGTAAATTTTTTTAAAACGCTATTTTACTATGAAATATGATGACAGTTTAATAAATTTTATCATTTCTAAATAGAAGAATAAGTCATAAACAAGTTAGATATTCAAAGTCCACAATCATTATTAAATTCACTTTAAATGGTTAAGAATTTTAGAATCAAGTTTTTATTTTGATAATGAAATTATTTCAGTTTTAAACTTATAAACTTTTACTGAACTAAGTGGACTTTTATCTTACTGACTTATTTATTAACCACTTCAGAATCTAAATTCTACTAAATATTCATAAACTTTTTGTTTTGTTTAAATCCAAAAATTATTTGTTTTGGAAAAATTTGATATGCAATATTATTTAAAAATTATAAAAATTTCTGAATAACGAAAAATAAAATAATGAGATCAGTTAACCTGTTAACGAGAATGTCAAAAATTAAAAACCTTTCTTTTAAAATTATAGTCAATAGAAATTTTCTGAAAAGCAAGCTTTTAAGAACATTAGAAAAGTATTATTTTATTTATTAATTTATTTATTGGGGGCTTATGTACAGTAAGACAGATTGACTTATAAGCTAGACATAAGCTACAATTAACGAAATGAAAGCTAGGATTGATAAATATTTAAAAATACAATAATTTGGTACATGTTTAAAAAAATTTTTAAATAATATAATAGATCAGAAAATATTTGAAAAAAGGAGAAAAAGGAACATAGAATTTAAAATTAGAAGACGAAAAAGAAGACAAGAAGGAAAAGAGGAAAAGATAAAATTGATGAATTATCTCGAAATTTATTGGGAAAAATGCAGTCTTATTTTTTCTTTCATTCTCTCGGCATCGTTAATTTCTCTAATGCATCTTGGTAGTGAATTCCACAAGCGAATTGAATGTACAAAAAACTGACGTTCGGACGTGAGGGAGGCATAGTGCGGGTGAATTAGCATTTGTGTCCTATGTGAAGTTGCGATGCCAATCATTTCACATTATAGCATCGCTATTTTTATCTACAAATCCTCAGGTAGCCAGTTCTGAGATTTAAGCAACTCACATTGTTGGATTAAAAAAAAAAAAGTAAAAACATTTAAAAGATTTGCAATTGGTCAAAACGATCAAATAGTTTTATTAATTGGTCAGCGATAGATAGGAGAAAAAGAACCCTATTCCAGTCAATGAAGACCTATTTCCCAGAAAAGAAGAGGTACTTAGCTAATCTTAAGAACAATAAGGTCGCTAGCTTTGATGGCTTACCAGTCAAGCTCTTAAACCATGGAGGTGATGTGTTAATAGAGGATATACTGCATAGTGTATAAATAAAATCATCCACTTAGAAGGAAGAATCCCTGATGACTTGACTTTCAGCCCAAAATGCTTAATCTACAAAACAAGACAATTATAGGTCTTACAAGAATTATAGCAGCATATCTTTCTGTTGAACATTTAATAGGATTTATACAAATTATGCTGCATTAGCGTGTTTAGCCGCTGTGCTACACTTTAATCTTCAAGTATCAGTGCGGCTTCCAGTCCCGCAGATAGACAAGCAAATCTTCACACTGAAGGAAATTTTTAAAAAAAATTAACAAATTGTAAGTCTAGACTCGCCATATTTTCATTGACTTCAATCATAAATCATGGGTATACTGATATAGCTGATGTGGCGGTGATGTTAGAAATTAAGTGGTGCAATTAGAAATTAGGGATTATCTTTTATGAAATATACACAGAATTTTGACTACGAAATGCGAAATCATGTGATTTCTCTACCTGTGTTAAGTGGCCACAATTGTATTTTTTGTTTGTAAAAAAAAACCAAAAAGAAGTTGTCACTTTTGACCAAAGTTATCGAAAACATAGATTTTAAATAATATGTTTTTAAAAAATTTAAAGAGTAGTTAATTATGTTCAAAAGGAGTCCAATCAAAAAAAAAATCAAATTTGAAAAATCAATTTTGTTGAGGCAGTGTTATTTTGGTCCCTATTTTTAATCGATTTTTCGATAACTTTAATAATTTAAAAAAAGTTTATGTGTGTATTTTAATTTGTAATTTAATTTGTCATCTTTTACACAAAAATTAAATAAATATTGAGCTGCTTTTGGTTTTTGGTTAACTTTACCAACTAATTTTTTCAATTTCAGTTTTGGTGAAGATTGTTGCGGAAGGCATAGGCGGTACTATCTTAGGAAATCACTGCTATAGGTACTTTGGTTTGGCGAAAATAAATTGTTAAAAATTCAATATGATTAGAAATAAATTGATTAAACAACTTCTGAGATTATTTTGATACCAACGCGATATACACTAACTGGTTTCTTATAAAAATCTTAATTTATGAGAACAAAATTAAAAAAATCGTTGGAGCGGTTTTTTTAAAAAAAAATTATTTTTATAATATATAAAATTTTCAAAACAAATAAAATTGGAACGTCATTTTTAAGTATTTATTAATCCGCAGTTTCAAAATTAATTTTCAAAAAAAAAATCGTCTACCCATTTTCGAAATACCGAATTTTAAATAAAAAAAATTTAATCAAAATTGTTGTATCGTTTTTCGAGGATAATAAGATTTGTATGATAGGTATCGTTATTTTTGGTTATAAGAATAATTTTTGTTTAAAATCATGTAGAAAGTGTTAAAAAACTGCTGGGTGCTAAGTTTAATGAAAATCGACCGAGCCATCCAAATCATTAGGGCCGTTCCTGAAAACCATTAAATAATAAAAGTAGGCGTGGCAATGAGCGAATTTTCCTAAGACTATTTTCAGAAATTTTGTCTCTTTCATCAGAAACACTCACTTTAAATTTCTTCTAAATCGTTAAAGCCATTACGGAAAACCAAGAAACAATTAAAGTGGGCGTGGCAGAGAGCGGATTTCTCTGATAGTTTTTTTTTTTAATTTTTTTGGTTCATTAGAAACAATTTCATCCAAATCGTTAGAGCCATTATCGAGAACCCAATTTCTTAGAAGAGTGGGCGTGGTATAGTGGGCGGATTTAATGTCAAAAATTTTCCTTCATTTATTTGAACAAACTCTATAAATTTCATCCAAATCGCTAGAGCCGTTTCCTAAAAACTAATAAACAATAAAGGTGGGCGTGGCAATGTTTGTGGATTTTACTAAATCATTTTTTTTAAATATTTGCCTCATTCATCAGAACAATCTCTGAAAATTTTATTCAAATAATTTGAGCAGTTTTCAAAAAAAAATTGAGGTTCCCACCCATTCCGAGAAACTAAGAAATAAGAAAAGAGGGTGTGGCAGTGGGTGGTTTTCACTTAATCTAAATTTTTTAATTTTTTTCTTATTTAAAGAAATAAACTGTGAAAGATTCATCCAAATCGTTAGAGCCGTTTTCGAGAAACCAATTATATAGGTACATTTTTATAAACAAGAATAGCTCGTTTAAAGTAATAAGATATCTCCAAACTGAATATAATCCAAAATTTAAATAAATTGCACAAAAAACCCATTTAATCATTGGACTAAATATCTAATAAAATGAATCCAATTCAATTTCCAAACTCTTTTTATTTTTGAAGTTATTTATTAACCTAATTTTTTATTAGATAAGTTATGTACAAAATTGCTCCGTTATCTCAAACTTGGAATAGCTTAAGGTACATTAAGGTACACATACATATGTT
This sequence comes from Epistrophe eligans, assembly GCA_951394125.1. Lineage (NCBI taxonomy): Eukaryota > Metazoa > Arthropoda > Insecta > Diptera > Syrphidae > Epistrophe > Epistrophe eligans. The sequence continues at coordinate 37,553,940 of OX596029.1, forward strand.
TATTTGATTGAAGATTTTAACTGACTATTACCACCTACACTCACCAAAGTCACCAGTCAGTCAATGTGATGAAAAACTCTATTTAAAGGTTATTGAGCTTTTTAGTACATTCGAGAAAAAAAAACGAGAACTGAATATTCACAATTAAAAAAAAAATAAAATACTTGTTTCTCTTTGGGAACATTTCCATAAAAAAAAATAAGCCAAATAAAATAAAAACTGGAAAACCTTTCGAAAAATTCATTTCTATGACAAAATACGTAGTCCAATACAAAAAAAAATAAATCTCATAAATATTTAATGAAATTTCAAGATACTAGATAATAGGAATTAATTCATTTTCTGAATTAAATAAAAAAACTCATAACTTGCACTTAAATGAACAAGAAAAACCTATACTTCTGTCACAAACTCACAGTAAATTAATTTCGTAAATTGATTTAGTTATGCTTTTATTTTAGTTTCTTTTTGCCTCCTGTGTGGCTCATTAAGTAAGCTAAAAAAATAAAAGTTCAAAAAAAAACAGGAAGTAGTTATTCTTGAGCATTGTTGTTTGTGGATAATATTTTTCTTTTATGTGAAAAAAAATACGTGCAGACAAGACATTCGAAAGGAAGTTGCCAACTGTCTTAATTCAGGTTGTATTATTATTTTACTGCACAACGAGATACAAATGCCACACCGCTTCGCTGCGCCGCCGCCGCCGTCGCTGCCGTTTCTTCATATATGGTCTTGTCAATGCAATAAACTTTTATCGTAACAAGGTCAGCCGGTTGCCCAGACGAATGACAATTTCAACAAATATAAACTTCACAAAAAGTTGGGGAAAAAATAATCAAAAATACAAATAAAACCTGAGAAATATTAACAAAATAAAAAAAAGAGAAGAAACGAGTAAAGTTGAAAAAAAAGTCATAATATTGTTGAAATATAAATTGAAACCGTTATTTTTTGTTTGATAGTATTTAATTAAGATTAACAAGTTTAACTGAAAAAAAAATGATTATATTCGTGATCAACGGGGGAAGAGAACGTGTTCAAAGATTTAAGACCTTTGGTCTTGGTGTTAGTTACTATAGAAGGAATTAGAATTATTTCGAATTTTAATCTGATGACAGCAATAAACTGGATCTTGATGGAGAGTATTTTTTTGTTATGAATCGATTACTATATTTAGGCTATAACCGTTATAGTTACAGCCTCTTTCAAATTAAGTTATTTTTACATTCAATTTATTAAGTTGGGATATATTAAGTTAGTCATTCGTAAAAATAAATTCAATTCGAGATTTTGATCAAAGTTGACATTAAGATGGGAAAAATTGCGTCTCGGAATTTTTTGTCTGTCTATTGATTTGCTACAGTCGAATTATAATAGATCGCTTTTCTATTTACTTCGTAGATCAATCGTTTTTTTGGACTTATTACTACTTATTTTATTACTTATTTTTTAACTTTTATTGAGACCAAGAATAAGCAGCCATACCAAACTTTTGCAACTATTTAGGATTCATTCATATAAGTAAAGAAAAAACTAATTTAAAGGGGTTTTGATTATGTCAAGATAATGTACTCGCAGGCATGAAGTTTATCGAATCATCAATGTATATCGAAGGTTTTGAATTAAACTAAATTTTATAGACTGGAGTTTTAGCTATTTCATGGCAGCCAGGCAAAACTAAAATAATCTGATGATTGGCCCGGCATCCTAGCCTATAAAGCTTGATGGTAGCTCACTGAAGTGTTTGTTGTTTCATTCGTAATCTTGAAAACAAATCTGTTAATTCCTGTAAGTTTATCGTATAATATGCTACAACCTTTTTTAAAAGATAACTATTAATGAATTTACCTCAAATGGTTAAATGGTTTAACAAATTTTGTTCAAATTTTTTTGTCATAGATATTTTTTGGATATGTAAATAAGGTCCATTTTTTTTTAAATTTATTATTTTAAAAACAACTTTTTTTAAAAAGATTTAAATGAATTTTAGACTTAAAGATTTGATATATTGTCTTTGCTGTTATATTATCTTTCTTTAAAAAAAAATTTAGAATTATTAAAGAAATCAGAAAATGATTGTTGTCACAACTATTAAATAAATTCTTGTACAATTTCAAAATTTGTTTAGTCAATTTATCGTTAATTATTTCGATTTTGAACAATTTTTTCATTTAAAATGTAACATGCATGCATTTATATAATATTTCTTATATACGGTACTACCCTAAACTATATGTATAAAAGAATCTGCTCCATAACCGTTGAGAAAAATTTTATTTTATCCATAAACTTCTTGAATATATGTGGTATAGAAATTAGGTATGTTCAATATTTTGGAAAATGAAAATTTTACCAATAACTACATATTATTAACTGTACTCGCCATAGAACAGTATTTTCCGACTTTTTCATTCTTCAAAGTTTATAAGAAAAAAATTAATTTAAAATAAAAGAAAAAAAATATTTTGAAAATTTTAGTACACAATATTTTTAAAATTATTGTAAACATTCTCTATAAAAAAATTGGTCACCAAAAAGTTGAACCGTTTTTGAGAAAATCAAAAATCAATAAAATGGTTCTATGAAAGGTACTATTTGTAACCATTTTTCGGATTTTTTTAATAAAATGGTAGCCTTTTTATAAAAAAAAATTACTAATTAAAAAAAAAATAGTTGTAGGCACGTTTTTTCAGAAAAATAAGATTTTCATTTCTTTCTAAAAAATTGTACGGCAGGTCCCGGTCTTAAAAAAATAAAAAAAAAAAACGTGTGGGGGAATGCCCAAAAAAAATTCTAGGTACCAAGAGACCCACTTTTTTCGACTTCACTATCATCGTAATGTCAACTTTGATCAATATCTCGAGATCGATTTTTTTTACGAATGCATAACTTGTCATATATGTACATATGTATGTAGTATCTACGAATCGCAAGTAAAAAGCATAAAGGAAAAAACATTTGCGCAAAATGTTCTTAAATTCTCTTTCTCCTATAAACAAATATTGAAAAAGTTCATCTTTTTAAAAAAATGAATTTGTAAAATGCCCTATGCCTTATTTAAGGAGTTGTTTTAGTAACTTATAAAAGAACAAATTTCATGCTTTTTTATAATTTTTCTCTTATTACATTTTATTGCCAGACGATGTTTTTTTCCAATTGCTTATAAGGATTTCTTTTAAACCCAAATTATTAATGACATATATTGTCCTTGCAACAAACTTTGAATTTAGTCTTGTTTGCTAGTGATCGAATGAAAGATTATTCAGAAATTAATTCAAAGAAAGTCGAAGAATTAAAATCATGTGATAAGCAAAGTTTGAGTTTTAAATTGGACTTAATTGAAAATTGTATTTTTTTAGGCATTCGAAAGGGTGGGATGTAACCAGTCAATTATCATAGCAATGATTGGTTTTACGTCAAAAAGTTACACAATTGAAGTCAGAAACCAAACTAAATACAAATTTAGACTTCTTTCTTAGTTAATTTTGTCTTGTTTATCTCAATTTTTTTAAGAAAACTGAAATATGTATTACTTTTAAGCAAAGTGAAGCCTTCTTCAATTTAAAAGATTTATTTTTATAATTTATCTATATATTTAGTTCAAAAATACCAAAAAGCCATAATGGAAACCCAAAAAAAATAAGTTTGACAGTTTGAAGATTTATTTGATTATAGTAACACCTCTTAGATTATCTTAAATTAAATCGATAGTTGATGATAGCTCTGAAATAGCTTATGCTTTTCTCATTCCTAAAGATCTCATAAATCCCTCATAAATGCATGTTGTATTTACTTGACGTGACTAATCAATTTAGAGGCATGAAAAATCTTTGTTAAATTAGAATCAGAAAAATTAAAGTTGTAGAAAAAGTTAAAATAACAAAATAACAAGTAGCTATATATTATTACACATATTGTAATGCTGACATCAGTACATCCCCACAAATTTTTCTTTTTTTACAATTTTTATTTTTTAAAATGTGTTTTTTTTTTTTAACATTTAAGTGCAAATGTGCTTTTTCAAAACACCGAGAAGTTCTTTACCCTTCTCTGACTGAGATAGCTGCTGGTGCTGACATCCATTCTTAAGACCCAAGGCCCGATGGGATAGGACAACCCACGTATCAACTTTTGCCTTTCGAAAAAACATTACAAATACGACTTTTGCACTAATAGCCTCAGTTATGTTATAATTATGTACGCAAAATTATTTCTAAGGCTTTGGTATACAAGATCGTGCGAGCAAGTCGTGCATTTTATTTAAAAAAAATCAAAAATATAAAAAATCTATATTTTATATAATTGTATATAATTAACCAAAAACTCTAGCAAATGAATATTCATAAAACTCTCGTTTTCATCGAAAGTGCTAAAATTATAGAGAAACTTCCCCATGAGTCAATATAAATAATTGAAACATCTATAATTAGTTCGAAATGAATCGCAAAGTTAATGATAAATTCATTAAAAACTCATTTAGTTTGTATGTATGTATGTATGTATTTGTTTTTTTTTTTTATAATTATTATTATTTTTACTTATACTCTGACTGTCATGCAATTGGAACAACTTTCTTTGCTTTATTGACAAGACAAGACAATCAACCATCAATCCATGACATACATGCATTCGATTTTGAGAAAGTCAAACAAAATTATACTAGTTTTACTTTTCTTTTGGTTTTATGTAATTTTTTTTTTCTTTTAGTAGTATTTTTTTTTTTTTATTTTAAAAGGGATATAAAAATGAAAACAATACCTACATATAAATAAATCGACAGTTTTTTTTTTTTTTAATTTTGGACATGAACTCTACCTGATGCCAATTTTGGAAATTTATTACATAACATATTATATTTGTGTTTTAAATTCGACAAATTAGTGTGGATAATTTTTTTTAATAACTTCCGTGAATAAGAAATTATGACACGAAAGATACAAATGAAAATTAATTTATACTAATTTTTGATCTTTTATTGGTTTGTTTTGTGTTAAAGTTATTAAAGACAAAGAGTAGTATTTGGAGTTTTTATGCAAAGTTTAAAATAGGGATTAAGGGGATCGATTTCTGTCGTATAGCACGAGGAAAACAAATTAATTTTAACTTAACCTCTTAAATAGAATTTTATGCAATACTGAAATGTTAACATAATAATTTTTGGTGTTTTTTTTTTAATAATTTACAAATTATATATACTACTGAAATACATCAGCAAAGTAGAAGATTTAGTACAACTAACTTAAATAATTTTTTATTTTTTTTTTATTTATTACTTTGTCTATTTTATACGTGATTTTTTTTTTTAATATAAAAACTAAAAAGATTTGTATGACATTTTATCAATTTCTAAGAAAATAATTTTAAAAAACTCCACTAAACAGTAAACACGTTTTTTGTAATCGTAAAATTTTTTTTAAAAATTTCTTTTAGTATTTCAAAGATTCTACTTAAGGAATAGTATAATGACAAAATATTTTTTTTAAAGTTTATCAATTTATAGGTTGAAATTGGGTAAAACAAAATAATTGCATCTGATTTTTAATTTTTTGTTCTCAGTAATCTCAGTTACATGAACAGGTTTCCTTAGCAAATTTTGTCAATTTTGCTGTCAAAATATGGAGGAATAAAAATTGAAAAATGGGGTAAAACAAAAAATATTCTATCCGAAATTTTGTGTTCGAAAAGTGAATATTTTAGGATATACATATACATCAGGAATCAGTTAAGAATTTAATATTTTTTAAAAATAAAATACATATGTATATAGGAAGTATGTATAGGTTGAATTATGGTCTTTGAAAAATAATATCTAGATATTTATATTATTATTGAAGGTTTGAATGAAACACCAACAATTGGGTGAGTTTCCACCAAGATTTTATAGGTTGGAGTTATAGCTATTTCACGACTGCCAGGGCGATCATCCGACTCCTTTAGTGGTGCTTGGTCATTGTAGATGATCGGCCTGGCAGTCGTGAAATAGCTATAACTCCAACCTATAAAATCTTGGTGGAAACTCACCCAATTGTTGGTGTATCATTCAAACCTTCAATATTAATATGATGGTGCGAAAGCTTGAGAGCCTAAGTGCAAGTGTGTTACCACACAAAAACCCCTTATATATTATTATTTAATATTACTTATTTACCTATTTGTAGGGTAAATTGGGATAAAACGAAATAACTTATACAATTTTGTGAATCTCATAGAAAGATAAATCTACAATACAAACTCTGTAAACAATATTGCCATTTATGTTTTGTGTTGTTTAAAGTGTTCAATTCTTTTGTAAAACCTTATTAATATATTCTATTTGACTTCGTTTTTAAATGTTGAGAAGATACATTTTTTTTTAAATTCAAAATGCAATAAAAAATTATGTTCGTTTATAATAATACCTAAAATTATAAAAAATTGGTAACTTTATATGTATTTTAATAAATAAACGTTCTGGAAGATGCTGAGAATCGCCAGCAACACATCAGGATAAAATGTGTTTATTTGTTTTAAATTGCATAGTTCAATAAATTTTAAGTTTCTAAAAATATTATATTCTAATTTTGATTACCAAATGGCTTTGGGGGTTGGCATATTCAAAATTATCAAATCTATGAATTCACGGCTAATCGGTTTCAAAGTCGACTTACATATGTATGTATGTAAATAAAAAAAAGTTCAATTTTATCGATTTTCTCAAAAGTGGCTTCAGTTTATTTCGGGAGTTCTCTTAACTCACAAAGCTGTAGCCGTGAGCTTTTTTCACTACCGTTAGCAAAAGAAAATCAATGCTAAATGAAAAATACTAATCCACAAGTATAGGTGAATATAATATAAATAATTAATTAAGGTAGTGTTTATTCTTTATTAATTATTCCTTTTTCGTGACCTTTTTTATTCAAAATATTTATTCTTTATTGAATTTTATAACTGTAGATGCTATAATAGAGGTCTTTCTTATAAATATCGAAAGAGTTAAAAACAATAATGTTTAGAAAAAAGATAAAATTGTCCCTTCTGTTAAATAAAAACTTTAAATAATTGATACTTCTGTAGGTTAGCAGTGTTAAAAATATCAAAATACCAAGCTGTCAGTTTTTTTTTTTTTTTTTTTTTAACTTGAAATTATTGTGCAAATAAATCCTTATCCTACTTATCCTAATAAAAATAAATTATACTTTAAAATAAGATTTGTATTACTTTTATCATCAGATCACACAGTTGGAACAGAATTAAAACGTCATTCAAAGAAATGCCGCTTCATTGTCTGAAAAACATTTGGTAATTATCACAGAATATCGCCAATAAATCAAACAATGCATAAAAGTGAGTCAGTATAAGCAATAATTCACACAATAACTCTTGTAATGACAATCAAACTATTTCAGGAAAACGTCTTTAGTAAATTCAAAAGTAAAGCAGAGAGAAATCGACACATACACAAAACACAGATACAGTAAATAGTATTTTAGGTATTGCAGTATTGATACAAATAATTTAAAACGAATTAACCAATTAGTCACAAAATAAAACCGCTTCACTCAAATGGTCTTATATAAAGTTTTCATTGGACCTGAATTGAGGTAGCTTCAAAAATTAATGTTTGACAGCTCATTTCATTTTTGAATTTGAGTTTACCTTTATATGATTGCTTGATTTTGTTGTTTTTTCTTTCTGTTTCTATTATTTATGTATGTATCAAGTTTGACCCAAACAATAGCTTTTAATTTTTTTAATTTTTTTGCAATTAATTTCAATTTGATGTGTTTATTTATTTCACATGAATTTCAATATAATTTATTGAAAATTTTATTGAAATTATTTCATTTCGAAATGTGAATTTGTTTGGAAAGTAAGATGATTTGGAATCGAATGTGAAAAAATACACTTAAAAAAACAGATCTGCCTTATTAAAAGGATAGCATTAATCTGCAAACCCTTTGCCGAAGTATTACCTAAAACTATCTATGGAATATTTATCTTAGAGACTTTCTTGACAGAAAGAACTGCATTTTAATTATGACGTTCTTTTTTATGAATTCAATGATCCATTATAGGCGTGTTTTATAGCTGTTACTTAAATAAAATAAATGCTTTTTCTGTAACCACCATTTCTATGTTTTAAATTTTGCTACCAAAATGAAGTATTTTTTTCCTGAAACACCATTTACTTTTTTATGTTCAATCATTTCATCAAACAGCAATTAAAATTGTGAGAAGGCACTGTTAAGAATATTCTCTTTTCCTTATTTTCAGTCTTCCTTATTTTATAAACTCAATTAAAATAATTTACGTTGGTAAGAAATACGAATAGGTATATAATTGTCACCTTAAAAAAATCAGCTAAATTTATAATGCAAAAAATAATAATTATTAAAAATGCCTACGAATCAGGCTTTTTGAATTTATTAAAAGAAGTAAAAAAAAAAAAAATAAAACTTATTGCTGTCACCGTGGACGGACGCGATGGTTAAAATTATAGATATTGGTCACTGAAATCCACTAACACAAACAAATACCATGCAACAACAAATTAAAAGTCATACATAAATATATGTGTATTGTATATAAATACAGGTGCAGTCCATTAGTTAACTTTAAGATATGCATATATCATTAATACATATATATAGATAGTAGCTGGTTGTGCTTTTTCAAGGCAGTACACTTTTATGTTACTTTTTTTTTTGAATGTTTATTTTGTATAAGTTCGATTGTAAAGTGGTTTTCCTCCTCTTAATTCAAGTTGTTTTCATGTTATAGATTTATTTTTGAAATGTATATACATACATATATGTAGGTATAATATTTGGAACTTTTTTTTTCATATAATATTTGTGTCTCATTTCTTTTTTTCACTTTTATTTTGTTGCTTGTTCTTGAATGTCTGAAAAAAATAAATTAATTGCCCTGCGGTTATGAGAAACAACAACGTGCAAATGTGTATGTAAATATATAGATGGATATCTGTCCTGAGGACAATAGAAAGGGAATGTTCTGTTTATGATTGCTTAATGTGATATAATTTGACTTAATTTGCATACGATTTTGATCATGAGATTTCATTATAATTGGATGATTTTTAGACATAATTATGAGAGAAATAAAAATAAACTTGAATTGACAAACAAAAGAGCTGATCACCGAACCTTATAATTTGGGTAAAATTATTTTTATTTAAAAATTTTATGAATGGATGAATTTGAAAAAGGTAAAATTACCAAATCGAGAGTTTTTGTTTTTCTTAGTAATATAAAATGTAATTTTTTTATGAGAGATAACAATGCTGAATTTAAATAGAAACGTATACCTATTAACCAAATTTTTCCAAAAAAACATACTAAATTGGTCATCAATTGGAAAAGAAAGAGCAAAAATACAAAAACTGGTTTGCTTATTTCTTTATAATTTAATAAAATCTAAATTTGAATTGACAGCTAATAAAATGTTTCAAAAAAAAACGATGAACGACGCGACGACGTACCTTTTATGTGCAGGCACAGTCTTATTTAAATACACATTAAGCCAAATAAAATGATATGTGTTTATGTGTTTTTTTTTTAAACTGAACTTTAACATTTGCATTTAGAATTCTACATGTGGCTGTCAAAAAAAAAAAAAAAAAAATAAAAATATAAAAACTTAAACATAAAACTAGGTAATTTGTAGGTGTTGCCTTATTTGTTTTCTAATTTATTTGAACACTTGGTTAAAGAGTAAAAAAGTGTTAAGTAAATTTTACTTTTTAAATTAAAATAATTTTATGCAATTAAATTAAAACTAGCCTGTCCATACGAGAACTCTCGCAATTACATAAAATTAAAAGGCAAACAAATTATTTTAAAATTCAAGGGCCTAATAAATTGAACCAACCTTATGTCACAGTGTTCATTTTAGAGTTAATTTTTATTAAATTAACCTTTAACACACAAATGCAGTTTAGTTATTTTTACATATATTTTTACATATATTTAGTGGCTTGACATTTCGTTGAGAACCAGGACTAGGTGGCATACAAAAGAATTATAAAAAAAATATCCTTGGTTCAATATAAAATTGAAGTTACGAGAGAAATTAAAAAAAAATTGTCGGAAAACCCCCAAAGGTTTTCTTTATACAGCCCGTCTATCTGTCCTTTTACTTACTGTTATGCAATCTAGAGCCTTAAGCGAAAGACCGATTAACTTAATTTGGTAAGTACAGATTGAATTTTCGTTTTGGCTCATAGAAACATTTTGGTTTATTCAAGATTTTTTGAAGATTTCATTGAGAATTCCTTGATTAAAGTGCGAACCCGTTATGTTCAGTGAAATTGTTATAAAATTGCGTTTTATATTTTTACGAAAAATGTACAGCCGAAAAAGAGGTTTAAAGTTTTTTTTTGATACATTTGTCTATTTGTCGGATTGTTGACGAATGAAACAATATTGTTTCGATTTAAGTTTTGTGAACTTCTTAAAGTAAAACAATTAATATTTAAGTTCATTTTTTTAAAATTAATTTTGTTTAAAAAAAAAACAATCACAAAATTAAGAAGAAATTATTTTATGTCAGTTTTGATTTATTTCACGATATTCTGTTAGTATAGACTTATACCGGGCTGTCCACCTGCTATTGTAGACTTAGATCAGAAGAGTATAAGTTAGTGAAATCCAGTTGTTCATTTTATTTATTTAAAAAAAAAAAACTTAGGCTGACAAATTGCCTTTTTAAACCTTAATACAAGGCCAAGCATCAAGACCATTAGATACAGAAGTACAAACGTTTTCTGAAATACATGATATCCAATCGTACTTTTTTTTATAACTTGTACTGACTTAATTGTAAAAACTTTTCAAAATAAACACCATGTTAATTCAAATTTAACATAACGCCCTGACTCAATCAAAATATGGATACATATATCTTCTTTTATTGGGGTGCGAAAAAGTCAAATAATTTATTATTTTTTTTTTTTAATTATTCCATTCCAAGTATACAAATTTAAATTTTATTAAAACTTGCTTTGAAGTTGAGTTTCTATTTTACATTATTTCATTTTGGAGTCAGTCACGTACTCACCAATAACAAAAATCTTTTGAGAGTTTCGGGCTTTAAAATAATAAATTTAATAATTTTTATTATAATTATCCTGTAAGTATACTAAAAGTCTAGATTACAGAAAATCTAAATTTTTTTACACTATAACTAAAACTGGGTACCTATTATAAAAGAAAAGCTTTCTATTAATATCCAACGAAGGTATTAAACTTAAGTTTAATTTAATTCAATAAACCTTGGGATCTAAGGAAAATTCTTGTACAATTTTCCTTTTCTGTTTGATGATTCTTTAAATTCTAAATTTCAAACAGTTTTAAATGTACAAATTTTAAAATAAAAAAAAAAATTGTATTTTTTCTTTTTTTTTGTGAGATTTGAAGCTAAAATGTATCCTTTTTATTATTTAATCAAAGGTGTAGTACTATTGAATTTATTATTCAAATATATTTTTTTTAAATGTCGTACTGAAGATTCAGAAAACATTAAGAACATTTGCCACAAAAAAATTTAATAAAAAAAGTAAAATGTTTGCTATTTTAAAATATTTTATATTTAATTTATAAAAACATCATTTTCATTCTTTAAAGACTAGAAAAGTTTTAAAACTCTTTTTAATTAAAATAAAATCTTAAACCTGTTACAAAAAACTTGAATTCCAAATTACGTATATATAAAATTTAATTTAATTAACTCACATATAATTCTGAATTATATTTTTAAATTACTTGAAATAAAATATTTCTTTAATAAAAAAATCTTTGCTTTAAACTAAAATGTTTGAATAAAAAAGGTCACGAAAAAATGAATAATTATTCAACCTTAAATTACATTTCCTTTGCATTTCTAAGTAAAACTTTCCTATATAATAATTTTTTTTTAACTTTTTATTAATTCAAAGTAACACTTACCATTTTTAAAGAATTAATTTCTCAATTCCACACTAAATATTCAACTCTCAGCAAAACTGGTATCCACAAGATAAAATTGTGTTCACAAAGAAAAAAATTAAATCTCCTTCACAGCGCGAAATAAAATTGAAATACAAAAAAATAATAAAAATAAAATAAAATTAGAAATCCGTGTTGCTCACAATTAACGATGATTTCTACTTAAAAAAAAAAAAAAGATCTCTAGGTTATTAATTTTCTCGCACTAGTTATTGGATTTTCTTTTCAACTTTCCTTTTTCTTACTTGTGCTTAAACTAGAGACCAGATCACTAGATTGGAAATCTTTTTTTTTAATTTTTTTTTGTTTTATTTTACCTTCAATCAACAATCAATACGATTTTTTCTTCTTTTTTTGTAGAAAAAGAAAAGATATAGACATAAAATAAAACTTCACAAATTGTATGTTTTATTGGCTGTAGACAGTCGTTGTTTTTATCTGTCTTAGCATGCAATAAAAAAAAAACACTTTTATAAAACTATTTCAAATCTACACGCACGATTTATTTAGTTGGAGCTGAAGTACCACAAGAGAGTATCTAAGGTCCTGTATTATTTATTTATTTTTTTAGTTTTATTTTTTCTTTGATATTTTGTCCCACTTTCGATTTCTTTTCGTTAGTCCCTTTTTTTTTGTAGCTTGTTTTGCAAGACAACACAGTACATAAATGTGTGTTTTTATTTTACTTCTCACTTAATCCAAATCACTAGGCCGTTCAACGTTGTCACTCGATGGACTAGGTTACTGATACTGATTTAGTTAGTTGTAGATGCCGACATCCAAAATAGTAACAAATTCAAAATCCAAACCTCCTCCTACTCCAAACGACACACTATCATAAAACACAACAGTCTCTCGACTCCACTATACTCAACTTGATACTACAACTTCAAACAACCATCGATCGATGGGGCACAGCAATACAGCATAACAACGTCAAACTAACTAATGGTAGAAAAGTAAGAGAGTCGCCTACAATGACGATTGAAACCATGTACCGTATTGCTAACCCATACGAGACGACGCGACGTATAAGACCGACACAAACTTGAAGAAACTTTTTGAAGAATTTACCCATAAAACTGCTGCCCCTACCCATTACTTTATAATAATATAATCTTCAGATACCTACAGACACTTTTGAGTGCAAGAACTACTCTTTGGCAGGCGAAACTGTCAGACAATCGATGATGATGACGCCGCCGCCTTACCTCTCCGCACTTTAACTCCGTGCCACCCCGATGTTATGGCGGGGAAGTTGTTGTGCTTCTTACTGGCGATTTTATGGTAAGTTGGGAATATTGAAAAGGTACCGCAATCACCGCAATATGATTTGTATTCAGATTGCATCTGTTTGGTAGCGGAGTTTTTGACGTTTCTTATGGGAGCATCTACATTTCTTCATACGTACCTTTATATTTCGATGCATTACATTGGCAACACTTTACATATTTTATAGTATTGATAAAATTAAGTTTTTGTACACACCACCAACTACAGCTGAACACATGTATGCAAAGCATAAACCAATCTTTTTTGGTTCATATGTGTGAGAAAAAGTGAATGGTAGATGCAATTTCATGGAACAAATCAGCTGAGAAACAAAAATAAAGTGGAAGTTGCAAGTATGATTTGGATAAGTTGGAGTTCGATTTAAATACATAAAATGTTTTACCACCAAAGATTATGCATGTTAATTTCATGCATGTTGAACATTTGTAATTTAGAAGTTATTCCATATAAATATAAAATAAATTTTATGGAAAGTCGTATCTGCTGTCATATGAAAGATTCAAGACCTTGTTTTAAAAATGTCTATAATACAACAATTACCGTGTATGTTATATGAAACGTATTTTTACGCGTAGAGCTAAAATACATTTTCAGACACACGACCGACACACGGTCTATGGTACAAGACAAAGAGCCAGTAGAGCCTCTTTTTTATTTGCGTATACTGAACATCCCTTCAAATCGTCAATATGTACCGGGAAAGCTTAGGGAAAATAAGATTTAATGTATGCGCTAATAAGAAATATCGAATTGAATTATTGAAAAAATAAATCACTCCGCATCCGTGTAGTGCGGGTTAAGAAAGAACCTCTTTACGTTCAAAATTAAACTTTAATAAATCCGAGTTTTACTAATGAATTGTTTTTGTTTTTTGTGGTTTTACCAATTTTTAATTGTTGTGATAAAAATATTTTGCAAAAAATTAAAGTGCATGACTGTAAAATGAAGCTTGAGTATAAAGTTATTTTTCTGATTTAAAAAAACTAGCCAAAGGAGCCTTTATTTTATTCCACCTGCCACAAACATATAAGTACATACATAGAAGTGAACAATACAGTAATATTAAAAATCAACATATTTAAAAATAAATTGATTAACTCCTGAAAAACGTGATGAACACCGTTTGACATTTTAAATAATTTCTTTTTTCCTTATTCCTAATTCTTTATCCCTATTCCTATTTCTTATTGTAGAAGATCCCGCCATAGGACAATCTACCCTCATCTTGTTACCAGATGAGGAGTATGTAGTTTTTTTAGGTAGTTTCTAGGTAGTATTAAAAAATATACATATATTGCTCAAAAATTCACCTTGATAAGAAAAAAGCTTAAATCGAAAATTTTGCCAACATGCGGACTTTTCTAACACGCTCGCCTATACTCCCCTTTGAATAATGTTTGGCGAAGCAATTTATTATCTGCTTTTCAGACATATACAATTTGTTTCTAGAAAACATTCTCCTGATTTTAGGTGATTTTTTTTCTCCAATATCTATTTTTCCTTTTTTGACTCTTAAATGGTTTTATCTCGAGTTTAAGATTTTCTAGATTTTTTTTTCATATGAATGACTTTTTTTTAATTATAAGATCTATCGCTTAAAGAAACAAAAACTCTCTACCATTTTTCTTTTAGAAAATAGAATCTAGACCTTTATCATCGCTTACCCTTATTTACCCTACTTAAATTTCGATTTAATAAAAATACGTTTTTCAAAATTTTTAAATAAAGTTGCCTTTTACATAAAATTTGTTTTGTCACTAAAACCTATCATATGAGCTGAGTCAGATATTTGCAAAAGCCCAAAAATCGACTTTTAAAGCGGGGCAACCCTAAGCCTTGACCATTATTTTGCCAGACAACACATGTGTTAAATGTTAGTTTAGACATTACCTAAAAAACTTTATAAACAAAAAAATAAAAGAATTTTTTTTTAATAACACAAATTCTATATACTTCTAAAATACATCAGCCAAGTAGAAGACTTAGCACTATTTTAATTAGAAATTCTAGTCTTGTTGGATGTAGTTCACACTAGATATTTGTCATGAAATGTATGTAAGATGAACTGAACTTAACAAAAACTGCGTATTGACAAGGCCCTCACTAGTCAACTGATGAGTCCAAGGGAGATCGCCGAGAAGAAACGCCAAACATTTTTGTGTACTAAGAAGAAGGCCTTTAAAAGCTAAGCTATGCATTTTTTTAAAAAAAAAAAGGTCGTTGGAGTAGTTTTTTAAAAAATATTTTTTTTACATATCATATATTTTTTACGATAATTTTAGGTATTTTTTAATGAGCAGTTTAGAAATGAATTTAAATATAAATTATCACTATGATTTTGAAATTTCAAAATATGATTTTTCAAAATATTATTTCATTATTTTTTGTATACCTTTATTTTTTTTATTCGTACTTCGGTTAACAATGGGAAAATATGTAAAATGTATGTATATGAAAATATGTATACATAATAATTTCAGTACACTAAGGAATTTTTATGAAAATCGTAACAGCCATTTAGAAAAAAAAAAAAAATAAGACAGTTGTTTTTTGTTTTTTTTTTTTTTATAGGGTTTTTGTAGATACCATCATTTTTTTATCATTTATATTTTTTTAATCTTCCACAAAACATAATGCGAAATGTTTTTAAATTCTACGTGCTGTATTCACCTGCGAGTAACTCCCCAAAAGTTCAATGCTACCAAGTTTTAAAAAAGTTAGGGAGTCATTTTTGAAATATCTATTGAGTTGAAAAAAAAAAAAAATGTTTAACTTTTTTTAAAACTCCATAAAATTAGGTTTTGCAAATGTGAAAAGTTTTTCAATTATTTGAAAAAAAAAAAAGTTCGAGATATCAATGAATTTGTATTTCAAATTTTAAAAGCCTAGATAAGCTTTACAATACCTGCTGGTCCGTCCAAGTGTTACAATTTTTGATGACTCTAGAGCACAGATCAGGCTTAATTTGAGTGATGAAATTATTTATTTTGACTTTGAAGGCTATGGTCATTTTCATCTAATTATGGCATAGACCTTTGACTTAAGAAAAAAGCCTAGCGGGGCTAAATTCCAGGATCTGGGTACCTAGTTCGGGAGATAACCATATGCCTTCAAATGACTCGAATAGCCTTATCCTTAAATTTGTACCAAAAGTTATTGATTATAACCGATCGGTATAATGTTAATGTTGATGATGGCTAAATATGTTTTTTTTTTTTTGCTGAAAAGATCCACTTGTTACTGCTTCAGAACCTCAGTATTATCTTTATAGCTGTTTTCCTCTGTCATGGGGATTTTCTTTAATGTTTCCGAAAAATAAAAAAAAGGAAAATTAACAACATATGTATAACACAATATAGTTGAATTTAAAAGATAAAAATCATTTGAAATATCTGAAAAGAGATGAAAACAAACATTCTTCTTGTAAATAATTTTTAGGAATATCATGAATGTAAGTATCATATAAATATATTTAGCAAAAATAAATATTAATTTAAATAAAATTTTAGAGACCTGAGGAAGTACGTAAACACGTATGAAACGTCGTCTATATCCAAATATAATTAACAAGAAAGAAAAACCTAAAGCCCACAAAATTAGGATTTAACTATGCATTTTGAAATAAAAAGGAATAAATAATAAAATAACATGGCTGCCATTAAATTTCAAAATCTCCCCGATCTATTGGAAAACTCCTTTATTATAAATTGTTCAGAATAACTTCAGTCGTCATGAAAATGATAATTCACTGATCAAAACTTAATTTTCATAAATGTATCCTTAGAAAGTTACCTTTCAAATGAGGAACTTTAATATTTAGAGTAATTTTACGTAAAAAAACAAAAAATGGTTTAATTCAACTAACTGAATTCCAGTTAAAAATTCTAAAAACATGAATAATTTTCGATTCATTTATTTATTTCCTCCGATTACCACAAAACATAATGCGAAATGTTTTTAAATTCTATGTGCTGTGTTCACTTGCGAGTAACTCCCCAAAAGTTCAGAATGTCAAGAGTAAGAAGTCAACTCTCCACAAGTCTTATTCCTAAGATTATGATCACTTCTTAGTTTGCTCGCAAACGCTGCTTGCCGGCTTTAAAATAAATACCTATCTTTAAATTATTTAATCCTATTCAAATGAATTCTTTACTTAAAATAATTTTAATAAGCATTCTAGATAGCTTGATGTGAGTGGATCATAATTTCTTTGATATGTAAGCCTTTTTAATTCTAAGACTGTTTTAAACTATAACTGAACATCTTGATTATATAATTCCAACAAGTAAAAAATAATAAAATAAAATCATAGTGTAAACATATGCATTATGCATAGACAATATATTTAGATAGTTCTAATTGCGAAAACAAAGTACAATTAAAATAGCTTTTAACGGCCTTTAGTCCACAAAAATTTAGGCGTTTCGTCCCGGCGGCGATCTCACTTGGAATCATCAGTTGACTAGTGTGGACCTTGTCAATACGCAATTTTTGTTAAGCTCAGTTCATCTAACATAGATTTTATGACGAATATCTAGTGTGAAATATAAAAGTCTATCTTTTTAAAATTAAAAATTGTATGACCTGTTTAACAATGTCTGTTAAGTTTGTTTGAATTCTTTTTTTACCGGAATCAAAACCTGCAACATAAATATTTAATTTTATTCACTCGAATCGGTAGATTCACAAAATTCAAAACTAAAACGAAAGAGTCTATGCAAAAACTAGCTTCTGAATAATTCACAATTTTAACAAATAATTGGTCATTAACAGAGAACATTTAACAAAAAATAGTTCCTCATCAGAATTAATTTTTGCTAAAACATTAAAAAAACAATAAATAAATGAAAAGTGTCAAAAAGAGGAAATGTTAAAAGACCTTAAAAAAATTCCACACTACATATGTAGTAAAACAATTTAAAAAAAATTCTGTTTTTTATATTTTTACTTAATTTTATACAAATTTTATATGTAGGTATGTACTATGTATACTGCATGGTGCTTGATTCAATTTAAAAAAAAAAAATGTATTTGAGGCTCTATCTATAGTACCTAATGATCATGTGGCATACTATCTATTCCTTTCTAATGTTAGATGAATAGATGACTGCAAAAGCTGCCTCTCTCGCCACCTTCATTCTTGCCACTAACTGTCTGGACATTGGATGCATATTGATTTCATTTGGAAACTTAATTTGATTTCGTTTCGGCGCGGAGTGGCGGTGGCGTTGGGTTGCCACCTCTCATATAGGAGAAAGAAAAAGTCTTTTTTTTTCCTTTTAGTTTCACTTTTTTTTTGGTTTTATTCCATTGGCACGGCTTTTCTAGAAGTTAATGATCTGATTAATATGTAGACCGGCTGTTGTTGTTTCAGAGCTGGAATTCAGTCAAACTGACAGACAATTTTTATTGAGTTCAATCAAGATATGATGCAGGTATTTTATTTTTCTTATTTTTATTTTTTTTTTAAATACCAAATGTTATCTGATTTGGCAAATGCATTTGAATGTCATGAGCCCAAGAGTCAATGCCCGACATTGTCCAGATTTCTGCTAAATGCATATCTAAATAGCAGTCATTAACCCTCGATAAATTCCATCATCTGTCAATCGATGTGTTTGGCAAAAAAAAAAAGAAATGCCAATGTTTCGTGACAAGTCAGGGCGGCCGAGCGATGGTTGTGGCGTTGGGCTTGGACTAAGTATTAGATGAATAATGTGATAGTAGAGAGTATATTATTATAGAAAGAAATGCATGGGAGTGGAAGCAGGGCTTTCACTTTTAAACATAGTCAGCCGTGCAACGATGAATACTTGGGAGATCACTTGGACAGCATTTTGATTGAAATTGTAGGTGGGCGTTGTAAAGTATTTGAGTAAAGAAAATCAAAGGAGATATTTTTGTTATCATTCAATTAAAAAAAAAAATCCGTTAAAAGTAAAACGTTATATTTATCGTATTCAAAATAAAATTATTAGAATGACCATGTTTAAGGTTTTCAACGGTGATTGACACTTCATGCCCAGGCATAATGCCTAAAAAACAATTTTAAAAAATATTAAAGAGAGTACAAGAATCAATGAAATACTTGCAAATGACCTTCACATGGCTACTGTTATTTCTTTGTATCACAGCCGCAGTCGTTTGCCCATCGTGGTGAAGTGGAGTATCCCATGTCTATCGAATAAAAATTAATAAACCTCTAATTTTTATAATATATTGTAAAGAGTTAAAATTATTTTGATGATATTTTACTAATTTAAAGCTACAATGTTTGGTAATAAAGGGTATTTTTTGTATATTGATACATTAGTTATTAATTTTTCAGACAGTTTATGTTTGGGTTTCTTCAATTCCTCTAACTTGAGTACATATTACAAAATTTTTAGGTAATTAATTTTTGCTTGATAGACAAGTTTTACAACCTTACTTTTAATTAATTGAGAGTAAGAAAATAAAAAAAAAATTCCTCTGAAACTGACAGTTATTGGAGAACGACGAACTTCAGTGTATAGAGTTTTGTTATTTTAAGGAAAACTTAAAAAAATATCAACATCATTTGCTTACGATTTCGAACCTTATAACTTTAGTTTTCATGGCCGAATATTTAAAGGTGAGATTTCTTAATAAACACGAAACGTCAAACGCTCGGATTGATGAACTAACGCACCAATGAACTGAGACACTGACGCATGCAAGCATTTGTCAACTCAGTCAATTGTTGATAAAATAATATATATAAATATCTTTTTAGATATATATGTTTTTTTTCTCTATTTTGTGTGAAATTACTTTATTTGACTTGACTAAATAAGTTTTCAATTTTTTTCATTCACGTTTTTATTAAGATATTTTTTGCGTTTTCGCTTTTGTAACCTCTGGCTAGATTTAACTAAATACATTAATATTGATATTTGGATAATTAAGGTTAAGTTTTAACCTATCATTAACCATTATAATAAAAATGCTTTAACATCATAAATAATCCTCTAAAACTTGGCCAATTATATTAAATTTGTGTAATATACAAACAGATAAATATGTATAGCATTCAAATTCCTAATACAATTTAAAATTATTTTATATTTTATAATGTTTTTTATGTTTAAATATTAATGAATGGTTTACTTGCTTACATAATTATTCATTAATTTCTTGTACCTACATACATGTTTGGTATAGTTTATTTTTATAATACATACTTTTATTAGTTTTTTTTTTTTTGTTTTTGCATAAGAATTGTTTTCTTCTCGTAATCGATTTTTAAGCCTTTATATTGATTGCCCTGAAAAGATAATATTCAAAATGTTTAAACAATAAATTCATTGTTGGCTCAAGGGCTTCTATTGTTCTCTAATCTACATAATTTAATAAAATATTTGTGTACGATTATCTTAATAACTTTATTGTTTTAGTTGATTATAAATTAATCAAAAGCTCAAAAAGAAAAAAGATATTTTGTATTGATTGCAGTTACAAATGTTAAGGGAATATGGGAACATTAACAGGTTTTCATTTAAAATAACTAAGTTGGGTTTGTTTAGTGAATTCATCAATTATACTTTATTACGGAATATAATATAAAACATGAAATAAAAATATGGCTTTAACTATATATATTTTTTTATTTTATTTACTTTAGTAATTATATTTATTTTATGTATTTTATTTATTTTATGTATTTTATTTATTTTATTTATTTTATTTATTTTATTTATTTTATTTATTTTATTTATTTTATTTATTTTATTTATTTTATTTATTTTATTTATTTTATTTATTTTATTTATTTTATTTATTTTATTTATTTTATTTATTTTATTTATTTTATTTATTTTATTTATTTTATTTATTTTATTTACTTTATTTATTTTATTTATTTTATTTATTTAATTTATTTTATTTAATTTATTTTATTTTATTTTATTTTATTTTATTTTATTTTATTTTATTTTATTTTATTTTATTTTATTTTATTTTATTTTATTTTATTTTATTTTATTTTATTTTATTTTATTTTATTTTATTTTATTTTATTTTATTTTATTTTATTTTATTTTATTTTATTTTATTTTATTTTATTTTATTTTATTTTATTTTATTTTATTTTATTTTATTTTATTTTATTTTATTTTATTTTATTTTATTTTATTTTATTTTATTTTATTTTATTTTATTTTATTTTATTTTATTTTATTTTATTTTATTTTATTTTATTTTATTTTATTTTATTTTATTTTATTTTATTTTATTTTATTTTATTTTATTTTATTTTATTTTATTTTATTTTATTTTATTTTATTTTATTTTATTTTATTTTATTTTATTTTATTTTATTTTATTTTATTTTATTTTATTTTATTTTATTTTATTTTATTTTATTTTATTTTATTTTATTTTATTTTATTTTATTTTATTTTATTTTATTTTATTTTATTTTATTTTATTTTATTTTATTTTATTTTATTTTATTTTATTTTATTTTATTATTTTATTTTATTTTATTTTATTTTATTTTATTTATTCTATTTATTTAATTAACTTATTTATTTTATTTATTTTATTTATTATATTTATTATATTTATTTTATTTATTTTATTTATTTCATTTATTTTATTTATTTATTTTACTTTTTTTTGAGAACTATATTTAAAGTTCAACATTTTTAAGATAGTCAAGTTTAAGATGGACATTCCAATTTTATTTGTTTTATTAAATGTATTCAAATTTATTATTATTATTTATTACAATCTTAATTTTTTACAACAGCCATACATTGACAGACATTTTATCAATCATTTGCCTCTAGGATTACTAAAAAAAAAATTCATGGCAAAAAACCACCTTGTTTTGGCCAAATATACTGACTAGTAGTAGATTCGTCCACATTCCATTTGACCAAATCTGTATGCTTAAACGCACATAACATTCTGCCAAACCAAAACCTCCAACCAAAACGCCAAACACAACCGAACCACTACTAATTTCCAATCAATTGTTGATGTTTAGTGCTGCAAGTTTTTGTCTCAACTCTTTTGTTTGTATTACTTAAAATTGCTGCTTATGGTGTTTCTAATATTTTTTTGCTCGCACATAAACGCCCATAAAATTTTTGAGGTTGGGTTTTTTAGTTAAATGTTTTTTTTTTCTAATATTTTCCTTAATACACATGTGTCTACTTTTTTTCAACTTTTTTAATGCAATTACAGTTGGACAGTTGAATTAAGTTTGTGTGTGCAATAAATTGATCGAAATTGTATAATTAGAGTATGTCCATCAAGTTTGCGGGATGTGGTGAGAAAAATCAAGCTGTACCTGCGTATCTCATATTCGTTGTTTTGATTATTTCATTGTGTGGCAGTATCTGTGTGTGTGTGTGTTAGTGTGTTTGATATGTAAGCTTGTGAGTCCAGTCCAGCTGTTATTATGTTATGATTTCTTGTTTCGTTTTGTGTCTCTTGGTTTTTGTTTCTTTTTTTTTTTTTTCTTCAACTTTGAATTCATTTATGGACCAATATGAACTTTCGCTTTTATTTCCAACAACATGACACACTTCTTTTTTCTACATCTGTATTTTTGATTGATTTTTTTCTTCATCAATTTAAAGTGAAAATGATAATAGATATAATATTTTTTTTTGTTTCTTCGGATTAGTGTAAATAAGTTAAAGATTTCACATGTATACATAGGTGTAGATGTGTTTATTGGCGAAGTTTAAGAAACTCGCCTGTGGGAATTAAATTATTATATACTCTCTAGGTGTTGGATAGATTAATTGCTAAATAGTACGTTTTTTTGATTGTTGAATTGATTTAATTTGAATTTCAATAGATTGATGTAAATGTCATATCGGCTGATGTTATGAAATATCATAATTCTTGTTTTGTTTTTATTTTAATTTTTGTTTTTGGATTTTACCTTTGTATTGATGGCTATTCATTGCTGAATTTGAGTAATTTTTAGTTGTTTCGTTTGATTTATCAAGCTGTGTTATTAAGATAAGAGCTATAACGGTTATTTTTTTTTTAAAGTTATTTGATAGCACCGAAATTGTAGACGATAATTATACGGATTAGATAAATAATAAAACTGTTAATTGGATAGAAATAAAAACGGAAGTTACTTTATGACGTTAATATTTTAAAAAATAAGGGGCTTAAATTAATATTTCCAATTTATGTTTTGTCTGTATGACAAGAAATATTGTTATTTCATAATACTATGGAGATTTTAATAAAAAAACTATACATATTAATTTTAAGTTAAAATGATTTTCAAAAAAATATAGCCTTAGGCAAATATAACAAATATCAAACTTACGGATAAATAATTTTAAAAAGACATTTTTTGTATGTATATTTCGATGAGTTTTTAAAATATTTTTGAACAAATCACTTTTTCGATCAAAAATTAGCAAAGGGGTTAGCACATCATTTTTCAAAAAGTCAATAAAATTTAAATTGTCAAAATGTGCTAAAATTTTTACATTGGCGGAAAGGTCTATGAATTTCCAATTCAGCACTGAAAACCGCAACCACTTACGAGTCTCGATTGCGGAAATATCGCCATCCAAACATTTTTTGAACATTTTTAATTCAATTCTGTTGAAATAAGGTAATATCATTTTGGATGAAGATATTTAGAGAACCAAAAGTCGTAAAATTTTTTGGTTAGCAGTTTTAGAAAGATCTTAAAAAACTAATAAACAATTTTGAAATTTCCAACCATCTACGAGTCTCGATTGCAGAAATATCGCCATCCAAACATTTTTTTAAACATTTTTATTGAATTGGGTTGAAATAAGGTAATATCACTTTGGATGAAGATATTTCGAGAACCAGAGGTCGTAAAATTTTTTGGTTTACAGTTTTAGAAAGATCTTAAAAAACTAATAAACAATTTTAAAATTTCCAACCATCTGCTAGTCTCGATTGCAGAAATATCGCCATCCAAACATATTTTTTTGGTTGGTTTTTGTAATTTGGTCGAATTATATCTTTGGATGTGAATATTTTGAGAACCAGACCACGTAGAAAATTTTTGCTTACACGTACGAATACAGTTTTTAAAGACCATTCTTTTGATGTATGTTTCGATGGGTTTTGGAAACATTTTAGAAAAAATCACTTTTTTGGGCAAAATTAGCAAAGGGGTTAGTCCATTAATTTTTTAAAAAAGTCAATAAAATTTAAATTGTCAAAATGTGCTAAAATTTTTACATTGGCGGAAAGGTCTATGAATTTCCAATTCAGCACTGAAAACCGCAACCACTTACGAGTCTCGATTGCGGAAATATCGCCATCCAAACATTTTTTAAACATTTTTGTGAATTGGGTTGAAATAAGGTAATATCACTTTGGATGAAGATATTTCGAGAACCAGAGGTCGTAAAATTTTTCGGTTTTCAGTTGAAGAAAGATCTTAAAAAACTAATAAACAATTATGAAATTTCCAACCATCTACGAGTCTCGATTGCAGAAATATCGCCATCCAAACATTTTTTTAAACATTTTTTTGAATTGGATTGAAAGAAGGTAATATCACTTTGGATGAAGATATTTCGAGAACCAGAGGTCGTAAAATTTTTTGGTTTACAGTTTTAGAAAGATCTTAAAAAACTTATAAACAATTTTGAAATTTCCAACCATCTACGAGTCTCGATTGCAGAAATATCGCCATCCAAACATTTTTTTAAACATTTTTTTGAATTGGGTTGAAATAAGGTAATATCACTTTGGATGAAGATATTTCGAGAACAAAAATTCGTAAAATTTTTCGGTTTTCAGTTAAAGAAAGATCTTAAAAAACTAATAAACAATTTTGAAATTTCCAACTATCTGCGAGTCTCGATTGCAGAAATATCGCCATCCAAACATTTTTTGAACATTTTTAATTCAATTCTGTTGAAATAAGGTAATATCAATTTGGATGAAGATATTTAGAGAACCAAAAGTCGTAAAATTTTTTGGTTTACAGTTTTAGAAAGATCTTAAAAAACTAATAAACAATTTTGAAATTTCCAACCATCTACGAGTCTCGATTGCAGAAATATCGCCATCCAAACATTTGTTTAAAAATTTTTTTGAATTGGGTTGAAATAAGGTAATATCACTTTGGATGAAGATATTTCGAGAACCAAAATTCGTAAAATTTTTCGGTTTTCAGTTAAAGAAAGATCTTAAAAAACTAATAAACAATTTTGAAATCTCCAACTATCTGCGAGTCTCGATTGCAGAAATATCGACATCCAAACATTTTTTGAACATTTTTAATTCAATTCTGTTGAAATAAGGTAATATCAATTTGGATGAAGATATTTAGAGAACCAAAAGTCGTAAAATTTTTCGGTTTACAGTTTTAGAAAGATCTTAAAAAACTAATAAACAATTTTGAAATTTCCAACCATCTACGAGTCTCGATTGCAGAAATATCGCCATCCAAACATTTTTTAAACATTTTTGTGAATTGGGTTGAAATAAGGTAATATCACTTTGGATGAAGATATTTCGAGAACCAGAGGTCGTAAAATTTTTCGGTTTTCAGTTAAAGAAAGATCTTAAAAAACTAATAAACAATTATGAAATTTCCAACCATCTACGAGTCTCGATTGCAGAAATATCGCCATCCAAACATTTTTTTAAAAATTTTTTTTAATTGGATAGAAATAAGGTAATATCACTTTGGATGAAGATATTTCGAGAACCAGAGGTCGTAAAATTTTTGGTTTTCAGTTAAAGAAAGATCTTAAAAAACTAATAAACAATTTTGAAATTTCCAACCATCTACGAGTCTCGATTGCAGAAATATCGCCATCCAAACATTTTTTTAAACATTTTTTTGAATTGGATTGAAAGAAGGTAATATCACTTTGGATGAAGATATTTCGAGAACCAGAGGTCGTAAAATTTTTGGTTTTCAGTTAAAGAAAGATCTTAAAAAACTAATAAACAATTTTGAAATTTCCAACCATCTACGAGTCTCGATTGCAGAAATATCGCCATCCAAACATTTTTTTAAACATTTTTTTGAATTGGGTTGAAATAAGGTAATATCACTTTGGATGAAGATATTTCGAGAACCAGAGGTCCTAAAATTTTTTGGTTTTCAGTTAAAGAAAGATCTTAAAAAACTAATAAACAATTTTGAAATTTCCTACCATCTGCGAGTCTCGATTGCAGAAATATCGCCATCCAAACATTTTTTTGAATTGGGTTGAAATAAGGTAATATCAATTTGGATGAAGATATTTCGAGAACCAGAGGTCGTAAAATTTTTCGGTTTTCAGTTAAAGAAAGATCTTAAAAAAATAATATACAATTTTGAAATTTCCAACCATCTGCGAGTCTCGATTGCAGAAATATCGCCATCCAAACATATTTTTTTGGTTGGTTTTTGTAATTTGGTCGAAATATATCTTTGGATGTAAATATTTTGAGAACCAGACCACGTAGAAAATTTTCGCTTACACGTACGAATACAGTTTTTAAAGGCAATTCCTTTGATGTATGTTTCGATGGGTTTTGGAAACATTTTAGAAAAAATCACTTTTTTGGGCAAAATTAGCAAAGGGGTTAGTCCATTAATTTTTTAAAAAAGTCAATAAAATTTAAATTGTCAAAATG
The DNA here is from genome assembly GCA_951394125.1 of Epistrophe eligans. Lineage (NCBI taxonomy): Eukaryota > Metazoa > Arthropoda > Insecta > Diptera > Syrphidae > Epistrophe > Epistrophe eligans. Next base: position 37,580,840 of record OX596029.1, read on the forward strand.
TGCTAAAATTTTTACATTGGCGGAAAGGTCTATGAATTTCCAATTCAGCACTGAAAACCGCAACCACTTACGAGTCTCGATTGCGGAAATATCGCCATCCAAACATTTTTTTAAACATTTTTGTGAATTGGGTTGAAATAAGGTAATATCACTTTGGATGAAGATATTTCGAGAACCAGAGGTCGTAAAATTTTTCGGTTTTCAGTTAAAGAAAGATCTTAAAAAACTAATATACAATTTTGAAATTTCCAACCATCTGCGAGTCTCGATTGCAGAAATATCGCTATCCAAACATATTTTTTTGGTTGGTTTTTGTAATTTGGTCGAAATATATCTTTGGATGTAAATATTTTGAGAACCAGACCACGTAGAAAATTTTCGCTTACACGTACGAATACAGTTTTTAAAGGCAATTCCTTTGATGTATGTTTCGATGGGTTTTGGAAACATTTTAGAAAAAATCACTTTTTTGGGCAAAATTAGCAAAGGGGTTAGTCCATTAATTTTTTAAAAAAGTCAATAAAATTTAAATTGTCAAAATGTGCTAAAATTTTTACATTGGCGGAAAGGTCTATGAATTTCCAATTCAGCACTGAAAACCGCAACCACTTACGAGTCTCGATTGCGGAAATATCGCCATCCAAACATTTTTTTAAACATTTTTGTGAATTCTGTTGAAAGAAGGTAATATCATTTTGGATGAAGATATTTAGAGAACCAAAAGTCGTAAAATTTTTTGTTTACAATTTTAGAAAGATCTTAAAAAACTAATAAACAATTTTGAAATTTCCAACCATCTACGAGTCTCGATTGCAGAAATATCGCCATCCAAACATTTTTTTAAACATTTTTTTGAATTGGGTTGAAATAAGGTAATATCACTTTGGATGAAGATATTTCGAGAACCAGAGGTCGTAAAATTTTTTGGTTTTCAGTTAAAGAAAGACCTTAAAAAACTAATAAACAATTTTGAAATTTCCAACCATCTACGAGTCTCGATTGTAAAAATATCGCCATCCAAACATATTTTTTGGGTTGGTTTTTGTAATTTGGTCGAAATATATCTTTGGATGTGAATATTTTGAGAACCAGACCACGTAGAAAATTTTTGCTTACACGTACGAATACAGATTTTAAAGACCATTCTTTTGATGTATGTTTCGATGGGTTTTGGAAACATTTTAGAAAAAATCACTTTTTTGGGCAAAATTAGCAAAGGGGTTAGTCCATTAATTTTTTAAAAAAGTCAATAAAATTTAAATTGTCAAAATGTGCTAAAATTTTTACATTGGCGGAAAGGTCTATGAATTTCCAATTCAGCACTAAAAACCGCAACCACTTACGAGTCTCGATTGTGGAAATATCGCCATCCAAACATTTTTTGAACATTTTTAATTCAATTCTGTTGAAAGGTAATATCATTTTGGATGAAGATATTTAAAGGCAATTCCTTTGATGTATGTTTCGATGGGTTTTGGAAACATTTTAGAAAAAATCACTTTTTTGGGCAAAATTAGCAAAGGGGTTAGTCCATTAATTTTTTAAAAAAGTCAATAAAATTTAAATTGTCAAAATGTGCTAAAATTTTTACATTGGCGGAAAGGTCTATGAATTTCCAATTCAGCACTGAAAACCGCAACCACTTACGAGTCTCGATTGCGGAAATATCGCCATCCAAACATTTTTTTAAACATTTTTGTGAATTCTGTTGAAAGAAGGTAATATCATTTTGGATGAAGATATTTAGAGAACCAAAAGTCGTAAAATTTTTTGTTTACAATTTTAGAAAGATCTTAAAAAACTAATAAACAATTTTGAAATTTCCAACCATCTACGAGTCTCGATTGCAGAAATATCGCCATCCAAACATTTTTTTAAACATTTTTTTGAATTGGGTTGAAATAAGGTAATATCACTTTGGATGAAGATATTTCGAGAACCAGAGGTCGTAAAATTTTTTGGTTTTCAGTTAAAGAAAGACCTTAAAAAACTAATAAACAATTTTGAAATTTCCAACCATCTACGAGTCTCGATTGTAAAAATATCGCCATCCAAACATATTTTTTGGGTTGGTTTTTGTAATTTGGTCGAAATATATCTTTGGATGTGAATATTTTGAGAACCAGACCACGTAGAAAATTTTTGCTTACACGTACGAATACAGATTTTAAAGACCATTCTTTTGATGTATGTTTCGATGGGTTTTGGAAACATTTTAGAAAAAATCACTTTTTTGGGCAAAATTAGCAAAGGGGTTAGTCCATTAATTTTTTAAAAAAGTCAATAAAATTTAAATTGTCAAAATGTGCTAAAATTTTTACATTGGCGGAAAGGTCTATGAATTTCCAATTCAGCACTAAAAACCGCAACCACTTACGAGTCTCGATTGTGGAAATATCGCCATCCAAACATTTTTTGAACATTTTTAATTCAATTCTGTTGAAAGGTAATATCATTTTGGATGAAGATATTTAGAGAACCAAAAGTCGTAAAATTTTTTAATTAACAGTTTTAGAAAGATCTTAAAAAACTAATAAACCATTTTGAAATTTCCAACCATCTACGAGTCTCGATTGCAGAAATATCGCCATCCAAACATTTTTTTAAACATTTTTTTGAATTGGGTTGAAATAAGGTAATATCACTTTGGATGAAGATATTTCGAGAACCAGAGGTCGTAAAATTTTTCGGTTTTCAGTTAAAGAAAGATCTTAAAAAACTAATAAACAATTTTGAAATTTCCAACCGTCTTCTAGTCTCGATTGCAGAAATATCGCCATCCATACATTTTTTTAAACATTTTTTTGAATTGGGTTGAAATAAGGTAATATCACTTTGGATGAAGATACTTCGAGAACCAGAGGTCGTAAAATTTTTTGGTTTTCAGTTAAAGAAAGACCTTAAAAAACTAATAAACAATTTTGAAATTTCCAACCATCTACGAGTCTCGATTGTAAAAATAACGCCATCCAAACATATTTTTTGGGTTGGTTTTTGTAATTTGGTCGAAATATATCTTTGGATGTGAATATTTTGAGAACCAGACCACGTAGAAAATTTTTGCTTACACGTACGAATACAGATTTTAAAGACCATTCTTTTGATGTATGTTTCGATGGGTTTTGGAAACATTTTAGAAAAAATCACTTTTTTGGGCAAAATTAGCAAAGGGGTTAGTCCATTAATTTTTTAAAAAAGTCAATAAAATTTAAATTGTCAAAATGTGCTAAAATTTTTACATTGGCGGAAAGGTCTATGAATTTCCAATTCAGCACTGAAAACCGCAACCACTTACGAGTCTCGATTGCGGAAATATCGCCATCCAAACATTTTTTTAAACATTTTTGTGAATTGGGTTGAAATAAGGTAATATCACTTTGGATGAAGATATTTCGAGAACCAGAGGTCGTAAAATTTTTCGGTTTTCAGTTAAAGAAAGATCTTAAAAAACTAATATACAATTTTGAAATTTCCAACCATCTGCGAGTCTCGATTGCAGAAATATCGCTATCCAAACATATTTTTTTGGTTGGTTTTTGTAATTTGGTCGAAATATATCTTTGGATGTAAATATTTTGAGAACCAGACCACGTAGAAAATTTTCGCTTACACGTACGAATACAGTTTTTAAAGGCAATTCCTTTGATGTATGTTTCGATGGGTTTTTGGAAACATTTTAGAAAAAATCACTTTTTTGGGCAAAATTAGCAAAGGGGTTAGTCCATTAATTTTTTAAAAAAGTCAATAAAATTTAAATTGTCAAAATGTGCTAAAATTTTTACATTGGCGGAAAGGTCTATGAATTTCCAATTCAGCACTGAAAACCGCAACCACTTACGAGTCTCGATTGCGGAAATATCGCCATCCAAACATTTTTTGAACATTTTTATTGAATTGGGTTGAAATAAGGTAATATCACTTTGGATGAAGATATTTCGAGAACCAGAGGTCGTAAAATTTTTTGCTTAACAGTTTTAGAAAGATCTTAAAGAACTTATAAACAATTTTGAAATTTCCAACCATCTACGAGTCTCGATTGCAGAAATATCGCCATCCAAACATTTTTTTAAACATTTTTATTGAATTGGGTTGAAATAAGGTAATATCACTTTGGATGAAGATATTTCGAGAACCAGAGGTCGTAAAATTTTTTGCTTTACAGTTTTAGAAAGATCTTAAAAAACTTATAAACAATTTTGAAATTTCCAACCATCTACGAGTCTCGATTGCAGAAATATCGCCATCCAAACTTTTTTTTAAACATTTTTATTGAATTGGGTTGAAATAAGGTAATATCACTTTGGATGAAGATATTTCGAGAACCAGAGGTCGTAAAATTTTTTGGTTTTCAGTTAAAGAAAGACCTTAAAAAACTAATAAACAATTTTGAAATTTCCAACCGTCTTCTAGTCTCGATTGCAGAAATATCGCAATCCAAACATATTTTTTGGGTTGGTTTTTGTAATTTGGTCGAAATATATCTTTGGATGTGAATATTTTGAGAACCAGACCACGTAGAAAATTTTTGCTTACACGTACGAATACAGATTTTAAAGACCATTCTTTTGATGTATGTTTCGATGGGTTTTGGAAACATTTTAGAAAAAATCACTTTTTTGGGCAAAATTAGCAAAGGGGTTAGTCCATTAATTTTTTAAAAAAGTCAATAAAATTTAAATTGTCAAAATGTGCTAAAACTTTTACATTGGCGGAAAGGTCTGTGAATTTCCAATTCAGCACTGAAAACCGCAACCACTTACGAGTCTCGATTGCGGAAATATCGCCATCCAAACATTTTTTGAACATTTTTATTGAATTGGGTTGAAATAAGGTAATATCACTTTGGATGAAGATATTTCGAGAACCAGAGGTCGTAAAATTTTTTGGTTTACAGTTTTAGAAAGATCTTAAAAAACTTATAAACAATTTTGAAATTTCCAACAATCTACCAGTCTCGATTGCAGAAATATCGCCATCCAAACTTTTTTTAAACATTTTTATTGAATTGGGTTGAAATAAGGTAATATCACTTTGGATGAAGATATTTCGAGAACCAGAGGTCGTAAAATTTTTTGGTTTACAGTTTTAGAAAGATCTTAAAAAACTAATAAACAATTTTGAAATTTCCAACCATCTTCTAGTCTCGATTGCAGAAATATCGCAATCCAAACATATATTTTTGGTTGGTTTTTGTAGTTTGGTCGAAATATATCTTTGGATGTGAATATTTTGAGAACCAGACCACGTAGAAAATTTTTGCTTACACGTACGAATACAGTTTTTAAAGACCATTCTTTTGATGTATGTTTCGATGGGTTTTGGAAACATTTTAGAAAAAATCACTTTTTTGGGCAAAATTAGCAAAGGGGTTAGTCCATTAATTTTTTAAAAAAGTCAATAAAATTTAAATTGTCAAAATGTGCTAAAATTTTTACATAGGCGGAAAGGTCTATGAATTTCCAATTCAGCACTGAAAACCGCAACCACTTACGAATCTCGATTGCGGAAATATCGCCATCCAAACATTTTTTGAACATTTTTAATTGAATTCTGTTGAAATAAGGTAATATCATTTTGGATGAAGATATTTCGAGAACCAGAGGTCGTAAAATTTTTTGGTTGACAGTTTTAGAAAGATCTTAAAACACTTATAAACAATTTTGAAATTTCCAAACATCTACGAGTCTCGATTGCAGAAATATCGCCATCCAAACATTTTTTTAAACATTTTTATTGAATTGGGTTGAAATAAGGTAATATCACTTTGGATGAAGATATTTCGAGAACCAGAGGTCGTAAAATTTTTTGGTTTACAGTTTTAGAAAGATCTTAAAAAACTAATAAACAATTTTGAAATTTCCAACCATCTTCTAGTCTCGATTGCAGAAATATCGCAATCCAAACATATATTTTTGGTTGGTTTTTGTAGTTTGGTCGAAATATATCTTTGGATGTGAATATTTTGAGAACCAGACCACGTAGAAAATTTTTGCTTACACGTACGAATACAGTTTTTAAAGACCATTTTTTTGATGTATGTTTCGATGGGGTTTGGAAACATTTTAGAAAAAATCACTTTTTTGGGCAAAATTAGCAAAGGGGTTAGTCCATTAATTTTTTAAAAAAGTCAATAAAATTTAAATTGTCAAAATGTGCTAAAATTTTTACATAGGCGGAAAGGTCTATGAATTCCCAATTCAGCACTGAAAACCGCAACCACTAACAAGTCTCGATTGCGGAAATATCGCCATCCAAACATTTTTTGAACATTTTTAATTGAATTCTGTTGAAATAAGGTAATATCATTTTGGATGAAGATATTTCGAGAACCAGAGGTCGTAAAATTTTTTGGTTGACAGTTTTAGAAAGATCTTAAAAAACTTATAAACAATTTTGAAATTTCCAACCATCTTCGAGTCTCGATTGCTGAAATATCGCCATCCAAACATTTTTTTAAACATTTTTATTGAATTGGGTTGAAATAAGGTAATATCACTTTGGATGAAGATATTTCGAGAACCAGAGGTCGTAAAATTTTTTGGTTTACAATTTTAGAAAGATCTTAAAAAACTTATAAACAATTTTTAAATTTCCAACCATCTACGAGTCTCGATTGCAGAAATATCGCCATCCAAACATTTTTTTAAACATTTTTATTGAATTGGGTTGAAATAAGGTAATATCACTTTGGATGAAGATATTTCGAGAACCAGAGGTCGTAAAATTTTTTGGTTTACAGTTTTAGAAAGATCTTAAAAAACTTATAAACAATTTTGAAATTTCCAACCATCTACGAGTCTCGATTGCAGAAATATCGCCATCCAAACATTTTTTTAAACATTTTTATTGAATTGGGTTGAAATAAGGTAATATCACTTTGGATGAAGATATTTCGAGAACTAGAGGTCGTAAAATTTTTTGGTTTACAGTTTTAGAAAGATCTTAAAAAACTTATAAACAATTTTGAAATTTCCAACAGTCTACGAGTCTCGATTGCAGAAATATCGCCATCCAAACTTTTTTTTAAACATTTTTATTGAATTGGGTTGAAATAAGGTAATATCAATTTGGATGAAGATATTTCGAGAACCAGAGGTCGTAAAATTTTTTGGTTTACAGTTTTAGAAAGATCTTAAAAAACTTATAAACAATTTTGAAATTTCCAACAATCTACGAGTCTCGATTGCAGAATTATCGCCATCCAAACTTTTTTTAAACATTTTTATTGAATTGGGTTGAAATAAGGTAATATCACTTTGGATGAAGATATTTCGAGAACCAGAGGTCGTAAAATTTTTTGGTTTACAATTTTAGAAAGATCTTAAAAAACTTATAAACAATTTTTAAATTTCCAAACATCTACGAGTCTCGATTGCAGAAATATCGCCATCCAAACGTTTTTTTAAACATTTTTATTGAATTGGGTTGAAATAAGGTAATATCACTTTGGATGAAGATATTTCGAGAACCAGAGGTCGTAAAATTTTTTGGTTTACAGTTTTAGAAAGATCTTAAAAAAACTAATAAACAATTTTGAAATTTCCAACCATCTTCTAGTCTCGATTGCAGAAATATCGCAATCCAAACATATTTTTTTGGTTGGTTTTTGTAGTTTGGTCGAAATATATCTTTGGATGTGAATATTTTGAGAACCAGACCACGTAGAAAATTTTTGCTTACACGTACGAATACAGTTTTTAAAGACCATTCTTTTGATGTATGTTTCGATGGGGTTTGGAAACATTTTAGAAAAAATCACTTTTTTGGGCAAAATTAGCAAAGGGGTTAGTCCATTAATTTTTTAAAAAAGTCAATAAAATTTAAATTGTCAAAATGTGCTAAAATTTTTACATTGGCGGAAAGGTCTATGAATTTCCAATTCAGCACTGAAAACCGCAACCACTTACGAGTCTCGATTGCGGAAATATCGCCATCCAAACATTTTTTGAACATTTTTAATTGAATTCTGTTGAAATAAGGTAATATCATTTTGGATGAAGATATTTCGAGAACCAGAGGTCGTAAAATTTTTTGGTTGACAGTTTTAGAAAGATCTTAAAAAACTTATAAACAATTTTGAAATTTCCAACCATCTACGAGTCTCGATTGCAGAAATATCGCCATCCAAACATTTTTTTAAACATTTTTATTGAATTGGGTTGAAATAAGGTAATATCACTTTGGATGAAGATATTTCGAGAACCAGAGGTCGTAAAATTTTTTGGTTTACAGTTTTAGAAAGATCTTAAAAAACTAATAAACAATTTTGAAATTTCCAACCGTCTTCTAGTCTCGATTGCAGAAATATCGCAATCCAAAAATATTTTTTTGGTTGGTTTTTGTAGTTTGGTCGAAATATATCTTTGGATGTGAATATTTTGAGAACCAGACCACGTAGAAAATTTTTGCTTACACGTACGAATACAGTTTTTAAAGACCATTCTTTTGATGTATGTTTCGATGGGGTTTGGAAACATTTTAGAAAAAATCACTTTTTTGGGCAAAATTAGCAAAGGGGTTAGTCCATTAATTTTTTAAAAAAGTCAATAAAATTTAAATTGTCAAAATGTGCTAAAATTTTTACATTGGCGGAAAGGTCTATGAATTTCCAATTCAGCACTGAAAACCGCAACCACTTACGAGTCTCGATTGCGGAAATATCGCCATCCAAACATTTTTTGAACATTTTTATTGAATTCTGTTGAAATAAGGTAATATCATTTTGAATGAAGATATTTCGAGAACCAGAGGTCGTAAAATTTTTTGGTTGACAGTTTTAGAAAGATCTTAAAACACTTATAAACAATTTTGAAATTTCCAACCATCTACGAGTCTCGATTGCTAAAATATCGCCATCCAAACATTTTTTAAACATTTTTATTGAATTGGGTTGAAATAAGGTAATATCACTTTGGATGAAGATATTTCGAGAACCAGAGGTCGTAAAATTTTTTGGTTTACAATTTTAGAAAGATCTTAAAAAACTTATAAACAATTTTGAAATTTCCAAACATCTACGAGTCTCGATTGCAGAAATATCGCCATCCAAACATTTTTTTAAACATTTTTATTGAATTGGGTTGAAATAAGGTAATATCACTTTGGATGAAGATATTTCGAGAACCAGAGGTCGTAAATTTTTTTGGTTTACAGTTTTAGAAAGATCTTAAAAAACTTATAAACAATTTTGAAATTTCCAACAATCTACGAGTCTCGATTGCAGAAATATCGCCATCCAAACTTTTTTTTAAACATTTTTATTGAATTGGGTTGAAATAAGGTAATATCACTTTGGATGAAGATATTTCGAGAACCAGAGGTCGTAAAATTTTTTGGTTTACAGTTTTAGAAAGATCTTAAAAAACTTATAGACAATTTTGAAATTTCCAACCATCTACGAGTCTCGATTGCAGAAATATCGCCATCCAAACATTTTTTTAAACATTTTTATTGAATTGGGTTGAAATAAGGTAATATCACTTTGGATGAAGATATTTCGAGAACCAGAGGTCGTAAAATTTTTTGGTTTACAGTTTTAGAAAGATCTTAAAAAACTAATAAACAATTTTGAAATTTCCAACCGTCTTCTAGTCTCGATTGCAGAAATATCGCAATCCAAACATATTTTTTTGGTTGGTTTTTGTAGTTTGGTCGAAATATATCTTTGGATGTGAATATTTTGAGAACCAGACCACGTAGAAAATTTTTGCTTACACGTACGAATACAGTTTTTAAAGACCATTCTTTTGATGTATATTTCGATGGGGTTTGGAAACATTTTAGAAAAAATCACTTTTTTGGGCAAAATTAGCAAAGGGGTTAGTCCATTAATTTTTTAAAAAAGTCAATAAAATTTAAATTGTCAAAATGTGCTAAAATTTTTACATTGGCGGAAAGGTCTATGAATTTCCAATTCAGCACTGAAAACCGCAACCACTTACGAGTCTCGATTGCGGAAATATCGCCATCCAAACATTTTTTGAACATTTTTAATTCAATTCTGTTGAAATAAGGTAATATCATTTTGGATGAAGATATTTCGAGAACCAGAGGTCGTAAAATTTTTTGGTTGACAGTTTTAGAAAGATCTTAAAAAACTAATAAACAATTTTGAAATTTCCAACCATCTACGAGTCTCGATTGCTGAAATATCGCCATCCAAACATTTTTTTAAACATTTTTATTGAATTGGGTTGAAATAAGGTAATATCACTTTGGATGAAGATATTTCGAGAACCAGAGGTCGTAAAATTTTTTGGTTTACAATTTTAGAAAGATCTTAAAAAACTTATAAACAATTTTGAAATTTCCAAACATCTACGAGTCTCGATTGCAGAAATATCGCCATCCAAACATTTTTTTAAACATTTTTATTGAATTGGGTTGAAATAAGGTAATATCACTTTGGATGAAGATATTTCGAGAACCAGAGGTCGTAAAATTTTTTGGTTTACAGTTTTAGAAAGATCTTAAAAAACTAATAAACAATTTTGAAATTTCCAACCATCTACGAGTCTCGATTGCTGAAATATCGCCATCCAAACATTTTTTTAAACATTTTTATTGAATTGGGTTGAAATAAGGTAATATCACTTTGGATGAAGATATTTCGAGAACCAGAGGTCGTAAAATTTTTTGGTTTACAGTTTTAGAAAGATCTTAAAAAACTTATAGACAATTTTGAAATTTCCAACAATCTACGTGTCTCGATTGCAGAAATATCGCCATCCAAACTTATTTTTAAACATTTTTATTGAATTGGGTTGAAATAAGGTAATATCACTTTGGATGAAGATATTTCGAGAACCAGAGGTCGTAAAATTTTTTGGTTGACAGTTTTAGAAAGATCTTAAAAAACTTATAAACAATTTTGAAATTTCCAACCATCTACGAGTCTCGATTGCAGAAATATCGCCATCCAAACTTTTTTTTTAAACATTTTTATTGAATTGGGTTGAAATAAGGTAATATCACTTTGGATGAAGATATTTCGAGAACCAGAGGTCGTAAAATTTTTTGGTTTACAGTTTTAGAAAGATCTTAAAAAACTTATAGACAATTTTGAAATTTCCAACCATCTACGAGTCTCGATTGCAGAAATATCGCCATCCAAACATTTTTTTAAACATTTTTATTGAATTGGGTTGAAATAAGGTAATATCACTTTGGATGAAGATATTTCGAGAACCAGAGGTCGTAAAATTTTTTGGTTTACAGTTTTAGAAAGATCTTAAAAAACTAATAAACAATTTTGAAATTTCCAACCGTCTTCTCGTCTCGATTGCAGAAATATCGCAATCCAAACATATTTTTTTGGTTGGTTTTTGTAGTTTGGTCGAAATATATCTTTGGATGTGAATATTTTGAGAACCAGACCACGTAGAAAATTTTTGCTTACACGTACGAATACAGTTTTTAAAGACCATTCTTTTGATGTATGTTTCGATGGGGTTTGGAAACATTTTAGAAAAAATCACTTTTTTGGGCAAAATTAGCAAAGGGGTTAGTCCATTAATTTTTTAAAAAAGTCAATAAAATTTAAATTGTCAAAATGTGCTAAAATTTTTACATTGGCGGAAAGGTCTATGAATTTCCAATTCAGCACTGAAAACCGCAACCACTTACGAGTCTCGATTGCAGAAATATCGCCATCCAAACATTTTTTGAACATTTTTAATTCAATTCTGTTGAAATAAGGTAATATCATTTTGGATGAAGATATTTCGAGAACCAGAGGTCGTAAAATTTTTTGGTTGACAGTTTTAGAAAGATCTTAAAAAACTAATAAACAATTTTGAAATTTCCAACCATCTACGAGTCTCGATTGCTGAAATATCGCCATCCAAACATTTTTTTAAACATTTTTATTGAATTGGGTTGAAATAAGGTAATATCACTTTGGATGAAGATATTTCGAGAACCAGAGGTCGTAAAATTTTTTGGTTTACAATTTTAGAAAGATCTTAAAAAACTTATAAACAATTTTTAAATTTCCAACCATCTACGAGTCTCGATTGCTGAAATATCGCCATCCAAACATTTTTTTAAACATTTTTATTGAATTGGGTTGAAATAAGGTAATATCACTTTGGATGAAGATATTTCGAGAACCAGAGGTCGTAAAATTTTTTGGTTTACAGTTTTAGAAAGATCTTAAAAAACTAATAAACAATTTTTCAACCATCTTCTAGTCTCGATTGCAGAAATATCGCAATCCAAACATATTTTTTTGGTTGGTTTTTGTAGTTTGGTCGAAATATATCTTTGGATGTGAATATTTCGAGAACCAGACCACGTAGAAAATTTTTGCTTACACGTACGAATACAGTTTTTAAAGACCATTCTTTTTATGTATGTTTCGATGGGGTTTGGAAACATTTTAGAAAAAATCACTTTTTTGGGCAAAATTAGCAAAGGGGTTAGTCCATTAATTTTTTAAAAAAGTCAATAAAATTTAAATTGTCAAAATGTGCTAAAATTTTTACATTGGCGGAAAGGTCTATGAATTTCCAATTCAGCACTGAAAACCGCAACCACTTACGAGTCTCGATTGCGGAAATATCGCCATCCAAACATTTTTTGAACATTTTAAATTGAATTCTGTTGAAATAAGGTAATATCACTTTGGATGAAGATATTTCGAGAACCAGAGGTCGTCAAATTTTTTGGTTTACAGTTTTAGAAAGATCTTAAAAAACTTATAGACAATTTTGAAATTTCCAACAATCTACGAGTCTCGATTGCAGAAATATCGCCATCCAAACTTTTTTTTAAACATTTTTATTGAATTGGGTTGAAATAAGGTAATATCACTTTGGATGAAGATATTTCGAGAACCAGAGGTCGTAAAATTTTTTGGTTGACAGTTTTAGAAAGATCTTAAAAAACTTATAAACAATTTTGAAATTTCCAACCATCTACGAGTCTCGATTGCAGAAATATCGCCATCCAAACTTTTTTTTAAACATTTTTATTGAATTGGGTTGAAATAAGGTAATATCACTTTGGATGAAGATATTTCGAGAACCAGAGGTCGTAAAATTTTTTGGTTTACAGTTTTAGAAAGATCTTAAAAAACTAATAAACAATTTTGAAATTTCCAACCGTCTTCTAGTCTCGATTGCAGAAATATCGCAATCCAAACATATTTTTTTGGTTGGTTTTTGTAGTTTGGTCGAAATATATCTTTGGATGTGAATATTTTGAGAACCAGACCACGTAGAAAATTTTTGCTTACACTTACGAATACAGTTTTTAAAGACCATTCTTTTGATGTATGTTTCGATGGGGTTTGGAAACATTTTAGAAAAAATCACTTTTTTGGGCAAAATTAGCAAAGGGGTTAGTCCATTAATTTTTTAAAAAAGTCAATAAAATTTAAATTGTCAAAATGTGCTAAAATTTTTACATTGGCGGAAAGGTCTATGAATTTCCAATTCAGCACTGAAAACCGCAACCACTTACGAGTCTCGATTGCAGAAATATCGCCATCCAAACATTTTTTGAACATTTTTAATTCAATTCTGTTGAAATAAGGTAATATCATTTTGGATGAAGATATTTCGAGAACCAGAGGTCGTAAAATTTTTTGGTTGACAGTTTTAGAAAGATCTTAAAAAACTAATAAACAATTTTGAAATTTCCAACCATCTACGAGTCTCGATTGCTGAAATATCGCCATCCAAACATTTTTTTAAACATTTTTATTGAATTGGGTTGAAATAAGGTAATATCACTTTGGATGAAGATATTTCGAGAACCAGAGGTCGTAAAATTTTTTGGTTTACAGTTTTAGAAAGATCTTAAAAAACTAATAAACAATTTTTCAACCATCTTCTAGTCTCGATTGCAGAAATATCGCAATCCAAACATATTTTTTTGGTTGGTTTTTGTAGTTTGGTCGAAATATATCTTTGGATGTCAATATTTCGAGAACCAGACCACGTAGAAAATTTTTGCTTACACGTACGAATACAGTTTTTAAAGACCATTCTTTTGATGTATGTTTCGATGGGGTTTGGAAACATTTTAGAAAAAATCACTTTTTTGGGCAAAATTAGCAAAGGGGTTAGTCCATTAATTTTTTAAAAAAGTCAATAAAATTTAAATTGTCAAAATGTGCTAAAATTTTTACATTGGCGGAAAGGTCTATGAATTTCCAATTCAGCACTGAAAACCGCAACCACTTACGAGTCTCGATTGCGGAAATATCGCCATCCAAACATTTTTTGAACATTTTTAATTCAATTCTGTTGAAATAAGGTAATATCATTTTGGATGAAGATATTTCGAGAACCAGAGGTCCTAAAATTTTTTGGTTGACAGTTTTAGAAAGATCTTAAAAAACTTATAAACAATTTTGAAATTTCCAACCATCTACGAGTCTCGATTGCAGAAATATCGCCATCCAAACATTTTTTTAAACATTTTTATTGAATTGGGTTGAAATAAGGTAATATCACTTTGGATGAAGATATTTCGAGAACCAGAGGTCGTAAAATTTTTTGGTTTACAGTTTTAGAAAGATCTTAAAAAAACTAATAAACAATTTTGAAATTTCCAACCATCTTCTAGTCTCGATTGCAGAAATATCGCAATCCAAACATATTTTTTTGGTTGGTTTTTGTAGTTTGGTCGAAATATATCTTTGGATGTGAATATTTTGAGAACCAGACCACGTAGAAAATTTTTGCTTACACGTACGAATACAGTTTTTAAAGACCATTCTTTTGATGTATGTTTCGATGGGGTTTGGAAACATTTTAGAAAAAATCACTTTTTTGGGCAAAATTAGCAAAGGGGTTAGTCCATTAATTTTTTAAAAAAGTCAATAAAATTTAAATTGTCAAAATGTGCTAAAACTTTTACATTGGCGGAAAGGTCTGTGAATTTCCAATTCAGCACTGAAAACCGCAACCACTTACGAGTCTCGATTGCGGAAATATCGCCATCCAAACATTTTTTGAACATTTTTAATTGAATTCTGTTGAAATAAGGTAATATCATTTTGGATGAAGATATTTCGAGAACCAGAGGTCGTAAAATTTTTTGGTTTACAATTTTAGAAAGATCTTAAAAAACTTATAAACAATTTTGAAATTTCCAACCATCTACGAGTCTCGATTGCAGAAATATCGCCATCCAAACATTTTTTTAAACATTTTTATTGAATAAGGTAATATCACTTTGGATGAAGATATTTCGAGAACCAGAGGTCGTAAAATTTTTTGGTTTACAGTTTTAGAAAGATCTTAAAAAACTAATAAACAATTTTGAAATTTCCAACCATCTACGAGTCTCGATTGCAGAAATATCGCCATCCAAACATTTTTTTAAACATTTTTATTGAATTGGGTTGAAATAAGGTAATATCACTTTGGATGAAGATATTTCGAGAACCAGAGGTCGTAAAATTTTTTGGTTTACAGTTTTAGAAAGATCTTAAAAAACTTATAAACAATTTTGAAATTTCCAACCATCTACGAGTCTCGATTGCAGAAATATCGCCATCCAAACATTTTTTTAAACATTTTTATTGAATTGGGTTGAAATAAGGTAATATCACTTTGGATGAGGATATTTCGAGAACCAGAGGTCGTAAAATTTTTTGGTTTACAGTTTTAGAAAGATCTTAAAAAACTAATAAACAATTTTGAAATTTTCAACCATCTTCTAGTCTCGATTGCAGAAATATCGCCATCCAAACATATTTTTTTGGTTGGTTTTTGTAGTTTGGTCGAAATATATCTTTGGATGTGAATATTTTGAGAACCAGACCACGTAGAAAATTTTTGCTTACACGTACGAATACAGTTTTTAAAGACCATTCTTTTGATGTATGTTTCGATGGGTTTTGGAAACATTTTAGAAAAAATCACTTTTTTGGGCAAAATTAGCAAAGGGGTTAGTCCATTAATTTTTTAAAAAAGTCAATAAAATTTAAATTGTCAAAATGTGCTAAAACTTTTACATTGGCGGAAAGGTCTATGAATTTCACTGCACTGCACTGAAAACCGCAACCACTTACGAATCTCGATTGCGGAAATATCGCCATCCAAACATTTTTTAAACATTTTTATTGAATTGGGTTGAAATAAGGTAATATCACTTTGGATGAAGATATTTCGAGAACCAGAGGTCGTAAAATTTTTTGGTTTACAGTTTTAGAAAGATCTTAAAAAACTTATGAACAATTTTGAAATTTCCAACCATCTACGAGTCTCGATTGCTGAAATATCGCCATCGAAACATTTTTTTAAACATTTTTATTGAATTGGGTTGAAATAATATAATATCACTTTGGATGAAGATATTTCGAGAACCAGAGGTAAAAATTTTTTTGGTTTTCAGTTAAAGAAAGACCTTAAAAAACTAATAAACAATTTTGAAATTTCCAACCATCTACGAGTCTCGATTGCAGAAATATCGCCATCCAAACATTTTTTTAAACATTTTTATTGAATAAGGTAATATCACTTTGGATGAAGATATTTCGAGAACCAGAGGTCATAAAATTTTTTGGTTTACAGTTTTAGAAAGATCTTAAAAAACTTATAAACAATTTTGAAATTTCCAACCATCTACGAGTCTCGATTGCTGAAATATCGCCATCCAAACATTTTTTTAAACATTTTTATTGAATTGGGTTGAAATAAGGTAATATCACTTTGGATGAAGATATTTCGAGAACCAGAGGTCGTAAAATTTTTTGGTTGACAGTTTTAGAAAGATCTTAAAAAACTTATAAACAATTTTGAAATTTCCAACCATCTACGAGTCTCGATTGCAGAAATATCGCCATCCAAACATTTTTTTAAACATTTTTATTGAATAAGGTAATATCACTTTGGATGAAGATATTTCGAGAACCAGAGGTCGTAAAATTTTTTGGTTTACAGTTTTAGAAAGATCTTAAAAAACTTATAAACAATTTTGAAATTTCCAACCATCTACGAGTCTCGATTGCAGATATATCGCCATCCAAACATTTTTTTAAACATTTTTATTGAATTGGGTTGAAATAAGGTAATATCACTTTGGATGAGGATATTTCGAGAACCAGAGGTCGTAAAATTTTTTGGTTTACAGTTTTAGAAAGATCTTAAAAAACTTATAAACAATTTTGAAATTTCCAACCATCTACGAGTCTCGATTGCAGAAATATCGCCATCCAAACATTTTTTTAAACATTTTTATTGAATAAGGTAATATCACTTTGGATGAAGATATTTCGAGAACCAGAGGTCGTAAAATTTTTTGGTTTACAGTTTTAGAAAGATCTTAAAAAACTTATAAACAATTTTGAAATTTCCAACCATCTACGAGTCTCGATTGCTGAAATATCGCCATCCAAACATTTTTTTAAACATTTTTATTGAATTGGGTTGAAATAAGGTAATATCACTTTGGATGAAGATATTTCGAGAACCAGAGGTCGTAAAATTTTTTGGTTGACAGTTTTAGAAAGATCTTAAAAAACTTATAAACAATTTTGAAATTTCCAACCATCTACGAGTCTCGATTGCAGAAATATCGCCATCCAAACATTTTTTTAAACATTTTTATTGAATAAGGTAATATCACTTTGGATGAAGATATTTCGAGAACCAGAGGTCGTAAAATTTTTTGGTTTACAGTTTTAGAAAGATCTTAAAAAACTTATAAACAATTTTGAAATTTCCAACCATCTACGAGTCTCGATTGCTGAAATATCGCCATCCAAACATTTTTTTAAACATTTTTATTGAATTGGGTTGAAATAAGGTAATATCACTTTGGATGAAGATATTTCGAGAACCAGAGGTCGTAAAATTTTTTGGTTTACAGTTTTAGAAAGATCTTAAAAAACTAATAAACAATTTTGAAATTTCCAACCGTCTTCTAGTCTCGATTGCTGAAATATCGCCATCCAAACATTTTTTTAAACATTTTTATTGAATTGGGTTGAAATAAGGTAATATCACTTTGGATGAAGATATTTCGAGAACCAGAGGTCGTAAAATTTTTTGGTTTACAGTTTTAGGAAGATCTTAAAAAACTTATAGACAATTTTGAAATTTCCAACCATCTACGAGTCTCGATTGCAGAAATATCGCCATCCAAACATTTTTTTAAACATTTTTATTGAATTGGGTTGAAATAAGGTAATATCACTTTGGATGAAGATATTTCGAGAACCAGAGGTCGTAAAATTTTTTGGTTGACAGTTTTAGAAAGATCTTAAAAAACTTATAAACAATTTTGAAATTTCCAACCATCTACGAGTCTCGATTGCAGAAATATCGCCATCCAAACATTTTTTTAAACATTTTTATTGAATAAGGTAATATCACTTTGGATGAAGATATTTCGAGAACCAGAGGTCGTAAAATTTTTTGGTTTACAGTTTTAGAAAGATCTTAAAAAACTTATAAACAATTTTGAAATTTCCAACCATCTACGAGTCTCGATTGCTGAAATATCGCCATCCAAACATTTTTTTAAACATTTTTATTGAATTGGGTTGAAATAAGGTAATATCACTTTGGATGAAGATATTTCGAGAACCAGAGGTCGTAAAATTTTTTGGTTTACAGTTTTAGAAAGATCTTAAAAAACTAATAAACAATTTTGAAATTTCCAACCGTCTTCTAGTCTCGATTGCTGAAATATCGCCATCCAAACATTTTTTTAAACATTTTTATTGAATTGGGTTGAAATAAGGTAATATCACTTTGGATGAAGATATTTCGAGAACCAGAGGTCGTAAAATTTTTTGGTTTACAGTTTTAGGAAGATCTTAAAAAACTTATAGACAATTTTGAAATTTCCAACCATCTACGAGTCTCGATTGCAGAAATATCGCCATCCAAACATTTTTTTAAACATTTTTATTGAATTGGGTTGAAATAAGGTAATATCACTTTGGATGAAGATATTTCGAGAACCAGAGGTCGTAAAATTTTTTGGTTTACAGTTTTTGAAAGATCTTAAAAAACTAATAAACAATTTTGAAATTTCCAACCGTCTTCTAGTCTCGATTGCAGAAATATCGCCATCCAAACATATTTTTTTGGTTGGTTTTTGTAGTTTGGTCGAAATATATCTTTGGATGTGAATATTTTGAGAACCAGACCACGTAGAAAATTTTTGCTTACACGTACGAATACAGTTTTTAAAGACCATTCTTTTGATGTATGTTTCGATGGGTTTTGGAAACATTTTAGAAAAAATCACTTTTTTGGGCAAAATTAGCAAAGGGGTTAGTCCATTAATTTTTTAAAAAAGTCAATAAAATTTAAATTGTCAAAATGTGCTAAAACTTTTACATTGGCGGAAAGGTCTATGAATTTCCAATTCAGCACTGAAAACCGCAACCACTTACGAATCTCGATTGCGGAAATATCGCCATCCAAACATTTTTTAAACATTTTTATTGAATTGGGTTGAAATAAGGTAATATCACTTTGGATGAAGATATTTCGAGAACCAGAGGTCGTAAAATTTTTTGGTTTACAGTTTTAGAAAGATCTTAAAAAACTTATGAACAATTTTGAAATTTCCAACCATCTACGAGTCTCGATTGCTGAAATATCGCCATCCAAACATTTTTTTAAACATTTTTATTGAATTGGGTTGAAATAAGGTAATATCACTTTGGATGAAGATATTTCGAGAACCAGAGGTCGTAAAATTTTTTGGTTTACAGTTTTAGAAAGATCTTAAAAAACTTATAAACAATTTTGAAATTTCCAACAATCTACGAGTCTCGATTGCAGAAATATCGCCATCCAAACTTTTTTTTAAACATTTTTATTGAATTGGGTTGAAATAAGGTAATATCACTTTGGATGAAGATATTTCGAGAACCAGAGGTAAAAATTTTTTTGGTTTTCAGTTAAAGAAAGACCTTAAAAAACTAATAAACAATTTTGAAATTTCCAACCATCTACGAGTCTCGATTGCTGAAATATCGCCATCCAAACATTTTTTTAAACATTTTTATTGAATTGGGTTGAAATAAGGTAATATCACTTTGGATGAAGATATTTCGAGAACCAGAGGTCGTAAAATTTTTTGGTTTACAGTTTTAGAAAGATCTTAAAAAACTTATAAACAATTTTGAAATTTCCAACAATCTACGAGTCTCGATTGCAGAAATATCGCCATCCAAACTTTTTTTTAAACATTTTTATTGAATTGGGTTGAAATAAGGTAATATCACTTTGGATGAAGATATTTCGAGAACCAGAGGTCGTAAAATTTTTTGGTTTACAGTTTTAGAAAGATCTTAAAAAACTTATAAACAATTTTGAAATTTCCAACCATCTACGAGTCTCGATTGCAGAAATATCGCCATCCAAACATTTTTTTAAACATTTTTATTGAATTGGGTTGAAATAAGGTAATATCACTTTGGATGAGGATATTTCGAGAACCAGAGGTCGTAAAATTTTTTGGTTTACAGTTTTAGAAAGATCTTAAAAAACTAATAAACAATTTTGAAATTTCCAACCATCTTCTAGTCTCGATTGCAGAAATATCGCCATCCAAACATATTTTTTTGGTTGGTTTTTGTAGTTTGGTCGAAATATATCTTTGGATGTGAATATTTTGAGAACCAGACCACGTAGAAAATTTTTGCTTACACGTACGAATACAGTTTTTAAAGACCATTCTTTTGATGTATGTTTCGATGGGTTTTGGAAACATTTTAGAAAAAATCACTTTTTTGGGCAAAATTAGCAAAGGGGTTAGTCCATTAATTTTTTAAAAAAGTCAATAAAATTTAAATTGTCAAAATGTGCTAAAACTTTTACATTGGCGGAAAGGTCTATGAATTTCCAATTCAGCACTGAAAACCGCAACCATTTACGAGTCTCGATTGCGGAAATATCGCCATCCAAACATTTTTTGAACATTTTTAATTGAATTCTGTTGAAATAAGGTAATATCATTTTGGATGAAGATATTTCGAGAACCAGAGGTCGTAAAATTTTTTGGTTTACAGTTTTAGGAAGATCTTAAAAAACTAATAAACAATTTTGAAATTTCCAACCGTCTTCTAGTCTCGATTGCAGAAATATCGCAATCCAAACATATTTTTTTGGTTGGTTTTTGTAGTTTGGTCGAAATATATCTTTGGATGTGAATATTTTGAGAACCAGACCACGTAGAAAATTTTTGCTTACACGTACGAATACAGTTTTTAAAGACCATTCTTTTGATGTATGTTTCGATGGGGTTTGGAAACATTTTAGAAAAAATCACTTTTTTGGGCAAAATTAGCAAAGGGGTTAGTCCATTAATTTTTTAAAAAAGTCAATAAAATTTAAATTGTCAAAATGTGCTAAAATTTTTACATTGGCGGAAAGGTCTATGAATTTCCAATTCAGCACTGAAAACCGCAACCACTTACGAGTCTCGATTGCGGAAATATCGCCATCCAAACATTTTTTGAACATTTTTAATTGAATTCTGTTGAAATAAGGTAATATCATTTTGGATGAAGATATTTCGAGAACCAGAGGTCGTAAAATTTTTTGG
Organism: Epistrophe eligans; assembly: GCA_951394125.1. Classification (NCBI taxonomy): domain Eukaryota; kingdom Metazoa; phylum Arthropoda; class Insecta; order Diptera; family Syrphidae; genus Epistrophe; species Epistrophe eligans. The sequence goes on from OX596029.1 coordinate 37,602,365, forward strand.
TTGACAGTTTTAGAAAGATCTTAAAAAACTTATAAACAATTTTGAAATTTCCAACCATCTACGAGTCTCGATTGCAGAAATATCGCCATCCAAACATTTTTTTAAACATTTTTATTGAATTGGGTTGAAATAAGGTAATATCACTTTGGATGAAGATATTTCGAGAACCAGAGGTCGTAAAATTTTTTGGTTTAGTGTTTTTGAAAGATCTTAAAAAACTAATAAACAATTTTGAAATTTCTAACCATCTTCTAGACTCGATTGCAGAAATATCGCCATCCAAACATATTTTTTTGGTTGGTTTTTGTAGTTTGGTCGAAATATATATTTGGATGTGAATATTTTGAGAACCAGACCACGTAGAAAATGTATGCTTACACGAAAGAATACAGTTTTTAAAGACCATTCTTTTGATGTATGTTTCGATGGGTTTTGGAAACATTTTAGAAAAAATCACTTTTTTGGGCAAAATTAGCAAAGGGGTTAGTCCATTAATTTTTTAAAAAAGTCAATAAAATTTAAATTGTCAAAATGTGCTAAAACTTTTACATTGGCGGAAAGGTCTATGAATTTCCAATTCAGCACTGAAAACCGCAACCACTTACGAATCTCGATTGCGGAAATATCGCCATCCAAACATTTTTTGAACATTTTTAATTGAATTCTGTTGAAAGGTAATATCATTTTGGATGAAGATATTTCGAGAACCAGAGGTCGTAAAAACAATTTTGAAATTTCTAACCATCTTCTAGTCTCGATTGCAGAAATATCGCAATCCAAACATATTTTTTTGGTTGGTTTTTGTAGTTTGGTCGAAATATATCTTTGGATGTGAATATTTTGAGAACCAGACCACGTAGAAAATTTTTGCTTACACGTACGAATACAGTTTTTAAAGACCATTCTTTTGATGTATATTTCGATGGGGTTTGGAAACATTTTAGAAAAAATCACTTTTTTGGGCAAAATTAGCAAAGGGGTTAGTCCATTAATTTTTTAAAAAAGTCAATAAAATTTAAATTGTCAAAATGTGCTAAAATTTTTACATTGGCGGAAAGGTCTATGAATTTCCAATTCAGCACTGAAAACCGCAACCACTTACGAGTCTCGATTGCGGAAATATCGCCATCCAAACATTTTTTTAAACATTTTTATTGAATTGGGTTGAAATAAGGTAATATCACTTTGGATGAAGATATTTCGAGAACCAGAGGTCGTAAAATTTTTTGGTTTACAATTTTAGAAAGATCTTAAAAAACTTATAAACAATTTTGAAATTTCCAAACATCTACGAGTCTCGATTGCAGAAATATCGCCATCCAAACATTTTTTTAAACATTTTTATTGAATTGGGTTGAAATAAGGTAATATCACTTTGGATGAAGATATTTCGAGAACCAGAGGTCGTAAAATTTTTTGGTTTACAGTTTTAGAAAGATCTTAAAAAAACTAATAAACAATTTTGAAATTTCCAACCATCTTCTAGTCTCGATTGCAGAAATATCGCAATCCAAACATATTTTTTTGGTTGGTTTTTGTAGTTTGGTCGAAATATATCTTTGGATGTGAATATTTTGAGAACCAGACCACGTAGAAAATTTTTGCTTACACGTACGAATACAGTTTTTAAAGACCATTCTTTTGATGTATGTTTCGATGGGTTTTGGAAACATTTTAGAAAAAATCACTTTTTTGGGCAAAATTAGCAAAGGGGTTAGTCCATTAATTTTTTAAAAAAGTCAATAAAATTTAAATTGTCAAAATGTGCTAAAACTTTTACATTGGCGGAAAGGTCTATGAATTTCCAATTCAGCACTGAAAACCGCAACCATTTACGAGTCTCGATTGCGGAAATATCGCCATCCAAACATTTTTTGAACATTTTTAATTGAATTCTGTTGAAATAAGGTAATATCATTTTGGATGAAGATATTTCGAGAACCAGAGGTCGTAAAATTTTTTGGTTTACAGTTTTAGGAAGATCTTAAAAAACTAATAAACAATTTTGAAATTTCCAACCGTCTTCTAGTCTCGATTGCAGAAATATCGCAATCCAAACATATTTTTTTGGTTGGTTTTTGTAGTTTGGTCGAAATATATCTTTGGATGTGAATATTTTGAGAACCAGACCACGTAGAAAATTTTTGCTTACACGTACGAATACAGTTTTTAAAGACCATTCTTTTGATGTATGTTTCGATGGGTTTTGGAAACATTTTAGAAAAAATCACTTTTTTGGGCAAAATTAGCAAAGGGGTTAGTCCATTAATTTTTTAAAAAAGTCAATAAAATTTAAATTGTCAAAATGTGCTAAAACTTTTACATTGGCGGAAAGGTCTATGAATTTCCAATTCAGCACTGAAAACCGCAACCATTTACGAGTCTCGATTGCGGAAATATCGCCATCCAAACATTTTTTGAACATTTTTAATTGAATTCTGTTGAAATAAGGTAATATCATTTTGGATGAAGATATTTCGAGAACCAGAGGTCGTAAAATTTTTTGGTTTACAGTTTTAGGAAGATCTTAAAAAACTAATAAACAATTTTGAAATTTCCAACCGTCTTCTAGTCTCGATTGCAGAAATATCGCAATCCAAACATATTTTTTTGGTTGGTTTTTGTAGTTTGGTCGAAATATATCTTTGGATGTGAATATTTTGAGAACCAGACCACGTAGAAAATTTTTGCTTACACGTACGAATACAGTTTTTAAAGACCATTCTTTTGATGTATGTTTCGATGGGGTTTGGAAACATTTTAGAAAAAATCACTTTTTTGGGCAAAATTAGCAAAGGGGTTAGTCCATTAATTTTTTAAAAAAGTCAATAAAATTTAAATTGTCAAAATGTGCTAAAATTTTTACATTGGCGGAAAGGTCTATGAATTTCCAATTCAGCACTGAAAACCGCAACCACTTACGAGTCTCGATTGCGGAAATATCGCCATCCAAACATTTTTTGAACATTTTTAATTGAATTCTGTTGAAATAAGGTAATATCATTTTGGATGAAGATATTTCGAGAACCAGAGGTCGTAAAATTTTTTGGTTGACAGTTTTAGAAAGATCTTAAAAAACTTATAAACAATTTTGAAATTTCCAACCATCTACGAGTCTCGATTGCAGAAATATCGCCATCCAAACATTTTTTTAAACATTTTTATTGAATTGGGTTGAAATAAGGTAATATCACTTTGGATGAAGATATTTCGAGAACCAGAGGTCGTAAAATTTTTTGGTTTAGTGTTTTTGAAAGATCTTAAAAAACTAATAAACAATTTTGAAATTTCTAACCATCTTCTAGACTCGATTGCAGAAATATCGCCATCCAAACATATTTTTTTGGTTGGTTTTTGTAGTTTGGTCGAAATATATATTTGGATGTGAATATTTTGAGAACCAGACCACGTAGAAAATGTATGCTTACACGAAAGAATACAGTTTTTAAAGACCATTCTTTTGATGTATGTTTCGATGGGTTTTGGAAACATTTTAGAAAAAATCACTTTTTTGGGCAAAATTAGCAAAGGGGTTAGTCCATTAATTTTTTAAAAAAGTCAATAAAATTTAAATTGTCAAAATGTGCTAAAACTTTTACATTGGCGGAAAGGTCTATGAATTTCCAATTCAGCACTGAAAACCGCAACCACTTACGAATCTCGATTGCGGAAATATCGCCATCCAAACATTTTTTGAACATTTTTAATTGAATTCTGTTGAAAGGTAATATCATTTTGGATGAAGATATTTCGAGAACCAGAGGTCGTAAAAACAATTTTGAAATTTCTAACCATCTTCTAGTCTCGATTGCAGAAATATCGCAATCCAAACATATTTTTTTGGTTGGTTTTTGTAGTTTGGTCGAAATATATCTTTGGATGTGAATATTTTGAGAACCAGACCACGTAGAAAATTTTTGCTTACACGTACGAATACAGTTTTTAAAGACCATTCTTTTGATGTATATTTCGATGGGGTTTGGAAACATTTTAGAAAAAATCACTTTTTTGGGCAAAATTAGCAAAGGGGTTAGTCCATTAATTTTTTAAAAAAGTCAATAAAATTTAAATTGTCAAAATGTGCTAAAATTTTTACATTGGCGGAAAGGTCTATGAATTTCCAATTCAGCACTGAAAACCGCAACCACTTACGAGTCTCGATTGCGGAAATATCGCCATCCAAACATTTTTTTAAACATTTTTATTGAATTGGGTTGAAATAAGGTAATATCACTTTGGATGAAGATATTTCGAGAACCAGAGGTCGTAAAATTTTTTGGTTTACAATTTTAGAAAGATCTTAAAAAACTTATAAACAATTTTGAAATTTCCAAACATCTACGAGTCTCGATTGCAGAAATATCGCCATCCAAACATTTTTTTAAACATTTTTATTGAATTGGGTTGAAATAAGGTAATATCACTTTGGATGAAGATATTTCGAGAACCAGAGGTCGTAAAATTTTTTGGTTTACAGTTTTAGAAAGATCTTAAAAAAACTAATAAACAATTTTGAAATTTCCAACCATCTTCTAGTCTCGATTGCAGAAATATCGCAATCCAAACATATTTTTTTGGTTGGTTTTTGTAGTTTGGTCGAAATATATCTTTGGATGTGAATATTTTGAGAACCAGACCACGTAGAAAATTTTTGCTTACACGTACGAATACAGTTTTTAAAGACCATTCTTTTGATGTATGTTTCGATGGGGTTTGGAAAAATTTTAGAAAAAATCACTTTTTTGGGCAAAATTAGCAAAGGGGTTAGTCCATTAATTTTTTAAAAAAGTCAATAAAATTTAAATTGTCAAAATGTGCTAAAACTTTTACATTGGCGGAAAGGTCTATGAATTTCCAATTCAGCACTGAAAACCGCAACCACTTACGAATCTCGATTGCGGAAATATCGCCATCCAAACATTTTTTGAACATTTTTAATTGAATTCTGTTGAAAGGTAATATCATTTTGGATGAAGATATTTCGAGAACCAGAGGTCGTAAAATTTTTTGGTTTACAGTTTTAGAAAGATCTTAAAAAACTTATAAACAATTTTGAAATTTCCAACCATCTACGAGTCTCGATTGCTGAAATATCGCCATCCAAACATTTTTTTAAACATTTTTATTGAATTGGGTTGAAATAAGGTAATATCACTTTGGATGAGGATATTTCGAGAACCAGAGGTCGTAAAATTTTTTGGTTTACAGTTTTAGAAAGATCTTAAAAAACTAATAAACAATTTTGAAATTTCCAACCATCTTCTAGTCTCGATTGCAGAAATATCGCCATCCAAACATATTTTTTTGGTTGGTTTTTGTAGTTTGGTCGAAATATATCTTTGGATGTGAATATTTTGAGAACCAGACCACGTAGAAAATTTTTGCTTACACGTACGAATACAGTTTTTAAAGACCATTCTTTTGATGTATGTTTCGATGGGTTTTGGAAACATTTTAGAAAAAATCACTTTTTTGGGCAAAATTAGCAAAGGGGTTAGTCCATTAATTTTTTAAAAAAGTCAATAAAATTTAAATTGTCAAAATGTGCTAAAACTTTTACATTGGCGGAAAGGTCTATGAATTTCCAATTCAGCACTGAAAACCGCAACCATTTACGAGTCTCGATTGCGGAAATATCGCCATCCAAACATTTTTTGAACATTTTTAATTGAATTCTGTTGAAATAAGGTAATATCATTTTGGATGAAGATATTTCGAGAACCAGAGGTCGTAAAATTTTTTGGTTTACAGTTTTAGGAAGATCTTAAAAAACTAATAAACAATTTTGAAATTTCCAACCGTCTTCTAGTCTCGATTGCAGAAATATCGCAATCCAAACATATTTTTTTGGTTGGTTTTTGTAGTTTGGTCGAAATATATCTTTGGATGTGAATATTTTGAGAACCAGACCACGTAGAAAATTTTTGCTTACACGTACGAATACAGTTTTTAAAGACCATTCTTTTGATGTATGTTTCGATGGGGTTTGGAAACATTTTAGAAAAAATCACTTTTTTGGGCAAAATTAGCAAAGGGGTTAGTCCATTAATTTTTTAAAAAAGTCAATAAAATTTAAATTGTCAAAATGTGCTAAAATTTTTACATTGGCGGAAAGGTCTATGAATTTCCAATTCAGCACTGAAAACCGCAACCACTTACGAGTCTCGATTGCGGAAATATCGCCATCCAAACATTTTTTGAACATTTTTAATTGAATTCTGTTGAAATAAGGTAATATCATTTTGGATGAAGATATTTCGAGAACCAGAGGTCGTAAAATTTTTTGGTTGACAGTTTTAGAAAGATCTTAAAAAACTTATAAACAATTTTGAAATTTCCAACCATCTACGAGTCTCGATTGCAGAAATATCGCCATCCAAACATTTTTTTAAACATTTTTATTGAATTGGGTTGAAATAAGGTAATATCACTTTGGATGAAGATATTTCGAGAACCAGAGGTCGTAAAATTTTTTGGTTTAGTGTTTTTGAAAGATCTTAAAAAACTAATAAACAATTTTGAAATTTCTAACCATCTTCTAGACTCGATTGCAGAAATATCGCCATCCAAACATATTTTTTTGGTTGGTTTTTGTAGTTTGGTCGAAATATATATTTGGATGTGAATATTTTGAGAACCAGACCACGTAGAAAATGTATGCTTACACGAAAGAATACAGTTTTTAAAGACCATTCTTTTGATGTATGTTTCGATGGGTTTTGGAAACATTTTAGAAAAAATCACTTTTTTGGGCAAAATTAGCAAAGGGGTTAGTCCATTAATTTTTTAAAAAAGTCAATAAAATTTAAATTGTCAAAATGTGCTAAAACTTTTACATTGGCGGAAAGGTCTATGAATTTCCAATTCAGCACTGAAAACCGCAACCACTTACGAATCTCGATTGCGGAAATATCGCCATCCAAACATTTTTTGAACATTTTTAATTGAATTCTGTTGAAAGGTAATATCATTTTGGATGAAGATATTTCGAGAACCAGAGGTCGTAAAAACAATTTTGAAATTTCTAACCATCTTCTAGTCTCGATTGCAGAAATATCGCAATCCAAACATATTTTTTTGGTTGGTTTTTGTAGTTTGGTCGAAATATATCTTTGGATGTGAATATTTTGAGAACCAGACCACGTAGAAAATTTTTGCTTACACGTACGAATACAGTTTTTAAAGACCATTCTTTTGATGTATATTTCGATGGGGTTTGGAAACATTTTAGAAAAAATCACTTTTTTGGGCAAAATTAGCAAAGGGGTTAGTCCATTAATTTTTTAAAAAAGTCAATAAAATTTAAATTGTCAAAATGTGCTAAAATTTTTACATTGGCGGAAAGGTCTATGAATTTCCAATTCAGCACTGAAAACCGCAACCACTTACGAGTCTCGATTGCGGAAATATCGCCATCCAAACATTTTTTTAAACATTTTTATTGAATTGGGTTGAAATAAGGTAATATCACTTTGGATGAAGATATTTCGAGAACCAGAGGTCGTAAAATTTTTTGGTTTACAATTTTAGAAAGATCTTAAAAAACTTATAAACAATTTTGAAATTTCCAAACATCTACGAGTCTCGATTGCAGAAATATCGCCATCCAAACATTTTTTTAAACATTTTTATTGAATTGGGTTGAAATAAGGTAATATCACTTTGGATGAAGATATTTCGAGAACCAGAGGTCGTAAAATTTTTTGGTTTACAGTTTTAGAAAGATCTTAAAAAAACTAATAAACAATTTTGAAATTTCCAACCATCTTCTAGTCTCGATTGCAGAAATATCGCAATCCAAACATATTTTTTTGGTTGGTTTTTGTAGTTTGGTCGAAATATATCTTTGGATGTGAATATTTTGAGAACCAGACCACGTAGAAAATTTTTGCTTACACGTACGAATACAGTTTTTAAAGACCATTCTTTTGATGTATGTTTCGATGGGGTTTGGAAAAATTTTAGAAAAAATCACTTTTTTGGGCAAAATTAGCAAAGGGGTTAGTCCATTAATTTTTTAAAAAAGTCAATAAAATTTAAATTGTCAAAATGTGCTAAAACTTTTACATTGGCGGAAAGGTCTATGAATTTCCAATTCAGCACTGAAAACCGCAACCACTTACGAATCTCGATTGCGGAAATATCGCCATCCAAACATTTTTTGAACATTTTTAATTGAATTCTGTTGAAAGGTAATATCATTTTGGATGAAGATATTTCGAGAACCAGAGGTCGTAAAATTTTTTGGTTTACAGTTTTAGAAAGATCTTAAAAAACTTATAAACAATTTTGAAATTTCCAACCATCTACGAGTCTCGATTGCAGAAATATCGCCATCCAAACATTTTTTTAAACATTTTTATTGAATTGGGTTGAAATAAGGTAATATCACTTTGGATGAGGATATTTCGAGAACCAGAGGTCGTTAAATTTTTTGGTTTACAGTTTTAGAAAGATCTTAAAAAACTAATAAACAATTTTGAAATTTCCAACCGTCTTCTAGTCTCGATTGCAGAAATATCGCAATCCAAACATATTTTTTTGGTTGGTTTTTGTAGTTTGGTCGAAATATATCTTTGGATGTGAATATTTTGAGAACCAGACCACGTAGAAAATTTTTGCTTACACGTACGAATACAGTTTTTAAAGACCATTCTTTTGATGTATGTTTCGATGGGGTTTGGAAACATTTTAGAAAAAATCACTTTTTTGGGCAAAATTAGCAAAGGGGTTAGTCCATTAATTTTTTAAAAAAGTCAATAAAATTTAAATTGTCAAAATGTGCTAAAATTTTTACATTGGCGGAAAGGTCTATGAATTTCCAATTCAGCACTGAAAACCGCAACCACTTACGAGTCTCGATTGCGGAAATATCGCCATCCAAACATTTTTTGAACATTTTTAATTGAATTCTGTTGAAATAAGGTAATATCATTTTGGATGAAGATATTTCGAGAACCAGAGGTCGTAAAATTTTTTGGTTGACAGTTTTAGAAAGATCTTAAAAAACTTATAAACAATTTTGAAATTTCCAACCATCTACGAGTCTCGATTGCTGAAATATCGCCATCCAAACATTTTTTTAAACATTTTTATTGAATTGGGTTGAAATAAGGTAATATCACTTTGGATGAAGATATTTCGAGAACCAGAGGTCGTAAAATTTTTTGGTTTACAATTTTAGAAAGATCTTAAAAAACTTATAAACAATTTTGAAATTTCCAAACATCTACGAGTCTCGATTGCAGAAATATCGCCATCCAAACATTTTTTTAAACATTTTTATTGAATTGGGTTGAAATAAGGTAATATCACTTTGGATGAAGATATTTCGAGAACCAGAGGTCGTAAAATTTTTTGGTTTACAGTTTTAGAAAGATCTTAAAAAAACTAATAAACAATTTTGAAATTTCCAACCATCTTCTAGTCTCGATTGCAGAAATATCGCAATCCAAACATATTTTTTTGGTTGGTTTTTGTAGTTTGGTCGAAATATATCTTTGGATGTGAATATTTTGAGAACCAGACCACGTAGAAAATTTTTGCTTACACGTACGAATACAGTTTTTAAAGACCATTCTTTTGATGTATGTTTCGATGGGGTTTGGAAAAATTTTAGAAAAAATCACTTTTTTGGGCAAAATTAGCAAAGGGGTTAGTCCATTAATTTTTTAAAAAAGTCAATAAAATTTAAATTGTCAAAATGTGCTGAAATTTTTACATTGGCGGAAAGGTCTATAAATTTCCAATTCAGCACTGAAAACCGCAACCACTTACGAGTCTCGATTGCGGAAATATCGCCATCCAAACATTTTTTGAACATTTTTAATTGAATTCTGTTGAAATAAGGTAATATCATTTTGGATGAAGATATTTCGAGAACCAGAGGTCGTAAAATTTTTTGGTTGACAGTTTTAGAAAGATCTTAAAAAACTTATAAACAATTTTGAAATTTCCAACCATCTACGAGTCTCGATTGCAGAAATATCGCCATCCAAACATTTTTTTAAACATTTTTATTGAATTGGGTTGAAATAAGGTAATATCACTTTGGATGAAGATATTTCGAGAACCAGAGGTCGTAAAATTTTTTGGTTGACAGTTTTAGAAAGATCTTAAAAAACTTATAAACAATTTTGAAATTTCCAACCATCTACGAGTCTCGATTGCAGAAATATCGCCATCCAAACATTTTTTTAAACATTTTTATTGAATTGGGTTGAAATAAGGTAATATCACTTTGGATGAAGATATTTCGAGAACCAGAGGTCGTAAAATTTTTTGGTTTACAGTTTTAGAAAGATCTTAAAAAAACTAATAAACAATTTTGAAATTTCCAACCATCTTCTAGTCTCGATTGCAGAAATATCGCAATCCAAACATATTTTTTTGGTTGGTTTTTGTAGTTTGGTCGAAATATATCTTTGGATGTGAATATTTTGAGAACCAGACCACGTAGAAAATTTTTGCTTACACGTACGAATACAGTTTTTAAAGACCATTCTTTTGATGTATGTTTCGATGGGGTTTGGAAAAATTTTAGAAAAAATCATTTTTTTGGGCAAAATTAGCAAAGGGGTTAGTCCATTAATTTTTTAAAAAAGTCAATAAAATTTAAATTGTCAAAATGTGCTAAAATTTTTACATTGGCGGAAAGGTCTATAAATTTCCAATTCAGCACTGAAAACCGCAACCACTTACGAGTCTCGATTGCGGAAATATCGCCATCCAAACATTTTTTGAACATTTTTAATTGAATTCTGTTGAAATAAGGTAATATCATTTTGGATGAAGATATTTCGAGAACCAGAGGTCGTAAAATTTTTTGGTTGACAGTTTTAGAAAGATCTTAAAAAACTTATAAACAATTTTGAAATTTCCAACCATCTACGAGTCTCGATTGCAGAAATATCGCCATCCAAACATTTTTTTAAACATTTTTATTGAATTGGGTTGAAATAAGGTAATATCACTTTGGATGAAGATATTTCGAGAACCAGAGGTCGTAAAATTTTTTGGTTTACAGTTTTAGAAAGATCTTAAAAAAACTAATAAACAATTTTGAAATTTCCAACCATCTTCTAGTCTCGATTGCAGAAATATCGCAATCCAAACATATTTTTTTGGTTGGTTTTTGTAGTTTGGTCGAAATATATCTTTGGATGTGAATATTTTGAGAACCAGACCACGTAGAAAATTTTTGCTTACACGTACGAATACAGTTTTTAAAGACCATTCTTTTGATGTATGTTTCGATGGGGTTTGGAAAAATTTTAGAAAAAATCACTTTTTTGGGCAAAATTAGCAAAGGGGTTAGTCCATTAATTTTTTAAAAAAGTCAATAAAATTTAAATTGTCAAAATGTGCTAAAATTTTTACATTGGCGGAAAGGTCTATAAATTTCCAATTCAGCACTGAAAACCGCAACCACTTACGAGTCTCGATTGCGGAAATATCGCCATCCAAACATTTTTTGAACATTTTTAATTGAATTCTGTTGAAATAAGGTAATATCATTTTGGATGAAGATATTTCGAGAACCAGAGGTCGTAAAATTTTTTGGTTTACAGTTTTAGAAAGATCTTAAAAAACTTATAAACAATTTTAAAATTTCCAACCATCTACGAGTCTCGATTGCAGAAATATCGCCATCCAAACATTTTTTTAAACATTTTTATTGAATTGGGTTGAAATAAGGTAATATCACTTTGGATGAAGATATTTCGAGAACCAGAGGTCGTAAAATTTTTTGGTTTACAGTTTTAGAAAGATCTTAAAAAACTAATAAACAATTTTGAAATTTCCAACCGTCTTCTAGTCTCGATTGCAGAAATATCGCAATCCAAACATATTTTTTTGGTTGGTTTTTGTAGTTTGGTCGAAATATATCTTTGGATGTGAATATTTTGAGAACCAGACCACGTAGAAAATTTTTGCTTACACGTACGAATACAGTTTTTAAAGACCATTCTTTTGATGTATGTTTCGATGGGGTTTGGAAACATTTTAGAAAAAATCACTTTTTTGGGCAAAATTAGCAAAGGGGTTAGTCCATTAATTTTTTAAAAAAGTCAATAAAATTTAAATTGTCAAAATGTGCTAAAATTTTTACATTGGCGGAAAGGTCTATGAATTTCCAATTCAGCACTGAAAACCGCAACCACTTACGAGTCTCGATTGCGGAAATATCGCCATCCAAACATTTTTTGAACATTTTAAATTGAATTCTGTTGAAATAAGGTAATATCACTTTGGATGAAGATATTTCGAGAACCAGAGGTCGTAAAATATTTTGGTTTACAGTTTTAGAAAGATCTTAAAAAACTTATAAACAATTTTGAAATTTCCAACCATCTACGAGTCTCGATTGCAGAAATATCGCCATCCAAACATTTTTTTAAACATTTTTATTGAATTGGGTTGAAATAAGGTAATATCACTTTGGATGAGGATATTTCGAGAACCAGAGGTCGTAAAATTTTTTGGTTTACAGTTTTAGAAAGATCTTAAAAAACTAATAAACAATTTTGAAATTTCCAACCATCTTCTAGTCTCGATTGCAGAAATATCGCCATCCAAACATATTTTTTTGGTTGGTTTTTGTAGTTTGGTCGAAATATATCTTTGGATGTGAATATTTTGAGAACCAGACCACGTAGAAAATGTTTGCTTACACGTACGAATACAGTTTTTAAAGACCATTCTTTTGATGTATGTTTCGATGGGTTTTGGAAACATTTTAGAAAAAATCACTTTTTTGGGCAAAATTAGCAAAGGGGTTAGTCCATTAATTTTTTAAAAAAGTCAATAAAATTTAAATTGTCAAAATGTGCTAAAACTTTTACATTGGCGGAAAGGTCTATGAATTTCCAATTCAGCACTGAAAACCGCAACCACTTACGAATCTCGATTGCGGAAATATCGCCATCCAAACATTTTTTAAACATTTTTATTGAATTGGGTTGAAATAAGGTAATATCACTTTGGATGAAGATATTTCGAGAACCAGAGGTCGTAAAATTTTTTGGTTTACAGTTTTAGAAAGATCTTAAAAAACTTATGAACAATTTTGAAATTTCCAACCATCTACGAGTCTCGATTGCTGAAATATCGCCATCCAAACATTTTTTTAAACATTTTTATTGAATTGGGTTGAAATAATGTAATATCATTTTGGATGAAGATATTTCGAGAACCAGAGGTAAAAATTTTTTTGGTTTTCAGTTAAAGAAAGACCTTAAAAAACTAATAAACAATTTTGAAATTTCCAACCATCTACGAGTCTCGATTGTAAAAATATCGCCATCCAAACATATTTTTTTGGTTGGTTTTTGTAATTTGGTCGAAATATATCTTTGGATGTGAATATTTTGAGAACCAGACCACGTAGAAAATTTTTGCTTACACGTACGAATACAGTTTTTAAAGACCATTCTTTTGATGTATGTTTCGATGGGTTTTGGAAACATTTTAGAAAAAATCACTTTTTTGGGCAAAATTAGCAAAGGGGTTAGTCCATTAATTTTTTAAAAAAGTCAATAAAATTTAAATTGTCAAAATGTGCTAAAACTTTTACATTGGCGGAAAGGTCTATGAATTTCCAATTCAGCACTGAAAACCGCAACCACTTACGAGTCTCGATTGCGGAAATATCGCCATCCAAACATTTTTTGAACATTTTTAATTGAATTCTGTTGAAATAAGGTAATATCATTTTGGATGAAGATATTTCGAGAACCAGAGGTCGTAAAATTTTTTGGTTGACAGTTTTAGAAAGATCTTAAAAAACTTATAAACAATTTTGAAATTTCCAACCATCTACGAGTCTCGATTGCAGAAATATCGCCATCCAAACTTTTTTTTAAACATTTTTATTGAATTGGGTTGAAATAAGGTAATATCACTTTGGATGAAGATATTTCGAGAACCAGAGGTCGTAAAATTTTTTGGTTTACAGTTTTTGAAAGATCTTAAAAAACTTATAGACAATTTTGAAATTTCAAACCATCTACGAGTCTCGATTGCAGAAATATCGCCATCCAAACATTTTTTGAACATTTTTAATTGAATTGGGTTGAAATAAGGTAATATCACTTTGGATGAAGATATTTCGAGAACCAGAGGTCGTAAAATTTTTTGGTTTACAGTTTTAGAAAGATCTTAAAAAACTAATAAACAATTTTGAAATTTCCAACCGTCTTCTAGTCTCGATTGCAGAAATATCGCAATCCAAACATATTTTTTTGGTTGGTTTTTGTAGTTTGGTCGAAATATATCTTTGGATGTGAATATTTTGAGAACCAGACCACGTAGAAAATTTTTGCTTACACGTACGAATACAGTTTTTAAAGACCATTCTTTTGATGTATGTTTCGATGGGGTTTGGAAACATTTTAGAAAAAATCACTTTTTTGGGCAAAATTAGCAAAGGGGTTAGTCCATTAATTTTTTAAAAAAGTCAATAAAATTTAAATTGTCAAAATGTGCTAAAATTTTTACATTGGCGGAAAGGTCTATGAATTTCCAATTCAGCACTGAAAACCGCAACCTCTTACGAGTCTCGATTGCGGAAATATCGCCATCCAAACATTTTTTGAACATTTTTAATTCAATTCTGTTGAAATAAGGTAATATCATTTTGGATGAAGATATTTCGAGAACCAGAGGTCGTAAAATTTTTTGGTTGACAGTTTTAGAAAGATCTTAAAAAACTTATAAACAATTTTGAAATTTCCAACCATCTACGAGTGTCGATTGCTGAAATATCGCCATCCAAACATTTTTTTAAACATTTTTATTGAATTGGGTTGAAATAAGGTAATATCATTTTGGATGAAGATATTTCGAGAACAAGAGGTCGTACAATTTTTTGGTTGACAGTTTTAGAAAGATCTTAAAAAACTTATAAACAATTTTGAAATTTCCAACCATCTACGAGTCTCGATTGCTGAAATATCGCCATCCAAACATTTTTTTTAACATTTTTATTGAATTGGGTTGAAATAAGGTAATATCACTTTGGATGAAGATATTTCGAGAACCAGAGGTAAAAATTTTTTGGTTTTCAGTTAAAGAAAGACCTTAAAAAACTAATAAACAATTTTGAAATTTCCAACCGTCTTCTAGTCTCGATTGCAGAAATATCGCAATCCAAACATATTTTTTTGGTTGGTTTTTGTAGTTTGGTCGAAATATATCTTTGGATGTGAATATTTTGAGAACCAGACCACGTAGAAAATTTTTGCTTACACGTACGAATACAGTTTTTAAAGACCATTCTTTTGATGTATGTTTCGATGGGGTTTGGAAACATTTTAGAAAAAATCACTTTTTTGGGCAAAATTAGCAAAGGGGTTAGTCCATTAATTTTTTAAAAAAGTCAATAAAATTTAAATTGTCAAAATGTGCTAAAATTTTTACATTGGCGGAAAGGTCTATGAATTTCCAATTCAGCACTGAAAACCGCAACCACTTACGAGTCTCGATTGCGGAAATATCGCCATCCAAACATTTTTTGAACATTTTTAATTGAATTCTGTTGAAATAAGGTAATATCATTTTGGATGAAGATATTTCGAGAACCAGAGGTCGTAAAATTTTTTGGTTGACAGTTTTAGAAAGATCTTAAAAAACTTATAAACAATTTTGAAATTTCCAACCATCTACGAGTCTCGATTGCTGAAATATCGCCATCCAAACATTTTTTTTAACATTTTTATTGAATTGGGTTGAAATAAGGTAATATCACTTTGGATGAAGATATTTCGAGAACCAGAGGTCGTAAAATTTTTTGGTTTACAGTTTTAGAAAGATCTTAAAAAACTAATAAACAATTTTGAAATTTCCAACCGTCTTCTAGTCTCGATTGCAGAAATATCGCAATCCAAACATATTTTTTTGGTTGGTTTTTTGTAGTTTGGTCGAAATATATCTTTGGATGTGAATATTTTGAGAACCAGACCACGTAGAAAATTTTTGCTTACACGTACGAATACAGTTTTTAAAGACCATTCTTTTGATGTATGTTTCGATGGGGTTTGGAAACATTTTAGAAAAAATCACTTTTTTGGGCAAAATTAGCAAAGGGGTTAATCCATTAATTTTTTAAAAAAGTCAATAAAATTTAAATTGTCAAAATGTGCCAAAATTTTTACATTGGCGGAAAGGTCTATGAATTTCCAATTCAGCACTGAAAACCGCAACCACTTACGAGTCTCGATTGCGGAAATATCGCCATCCAAACATTTTTTGAACATTTTTAATTGAATTCTGTTGAAATAAGGTAATATCATTTTGGATGAAGATATTTCGAGAACCAGAGGTCGTAAAATTTTTTGGTTTACAGTTTTAGAAAGATCTTAAAAAACTTATAAACAATTTTGAAATTTCCAAACATCTACGAGTCTCGATTGCAGAAATATCGCCATCCAAACATTTTTTTAAACATTTTTATTGAATTGGGTTGAAATAAGGTAATATCACTTTGGATGAAGATATTTCGAGAACCAGAGGTAAAAATTTTTTTGGTTTTCACCTTAAAAAACTAATAAACAATTTTGAAATTTCCAACCGTCTTCTAGTCTCGATTGCAGAAATATCGCAATCCAAACATATTTTTTTGGTTGGTTTTTGTAGTTTGGTCGAAATATATCTTTGGATGTGAATATTTTGAGAACCAGACCACGTAGAAAATTTTTGCTTACACGTACGAATACAGTTTTTAAAGACCATTCTTTTGATGTATGTTTCGATGGGGTTTGGAAACATTTTAGAAAAAATCACTTTTTTGGGCAAAATTAGCAAAGGGGTTAGTCCATTAATTTTTTAAAAAAGTCAATAAAATTTAAATTGTCAAAATGTGCTAAAATTTTTACATTGGCGGAAAGGTCTATGAATTTCCAATTCAGCACTGAAAACCGCAACCACTTACGAGTCTCGATTGCGGAAATATCGCCATCCAAACATTTTTTGAACATTTTTAATTGAATTCTGTTGAAATAAGGTAATATCATTTTGGATGAAGATATTTCGAGAACCAGAGGTCGTAAAATTTTTTGGTTGACAGTTTTAGAAAGATCTTAAAAAACTTATAAACAATTTTGAAATTTCCAACCATCTACGAGTGTCGATTGCTGAAATATCGCCATCCAAACATTTTTTTAAACATTTTTATTGAATTGGGTTGAAATAAGGTAATATCATTTTGGATAAAGATATTTCGAGAACCAGAGGTCGTAAAATTTTTTGGTTGACAGTTTTAGAAAGATCTTAAAAAACTTATAAACAATTTTGAAATTTCCAACCATCTACGAGTCTCGATTGCTGAAATATCGCCATCCAAACATTTTTTTTAACATTTTTATTGAATTGGGTTGAAATAAGGTAATATCACTTTGGATGAAGATATTTCGAGAACCAGAGGTAAAAATTTTTTTGGTTTTCACCTTAAAAAACTAATAAACAATTTTGAAATTTCCAACCGTCTTCTAGTCTCGATTGCAGAAATATCGCAATCCAAACATATTTTTTTGGTTGGTTTTTGTAGTTTGGTCGAAATATATCTTTGGATGTGAATATTTTGAGAACCAGACCACGTAGAAAATTTTTGCTTACACGTACGAATACAGTTTTTAAAGACCATTCTTTTGATGTATGTTTCGATGGGGTTTGGAAACATTTTAGAAAAAATCACTTTTTTGGGCAAAATTAGCAAAGGGGTTAGTCCATTAATTTTTTAAAAAAGTCAATAAAATTTAAATTGTCAAAATGTGCTAAAATTTTTACATTGGCGGAAAGGTCTATGAATTTCCAATTCAGCACTGAAAACCGCAACCACTTACGAGTCTCGATTGCGGAAATATCGCCATCCAAACATTTTTTGAACATTTTTAATTCAATTCTGTTGCAATAAGGTAATATCATTTTGGATGAAGATATTTCGAGAACCAGAGGTCGTAAAATTTTTTGGTTGACAGTTTTAGAAAGATCTTAAAAAACTTATAAACAATTTTGAAATTTCCAACCATCTACGAGTCTCGATTGCTGAAATATCGCCATCCAAACATTTTTTTAAACATTTTTATTGAATTGGGTTGAAATAAGGTAATATCATTTTGGATGAAGATATTTCGAGAACCAGAGGTCGTAAAATTTTTTGGTTTACAGTTTTAGAAAGATCTTAAAAAACTTATAAACAATTTTGAAATTTCCAAACATCTACGAGTCTCGATTGCAGAAATATCGCCATCCAAACATTTTTTTAAACATTTTTATTGAATTGGGTTGAAATAAGGTAATATCACTTTGGATGAAGATATTTCGAGAACCAGAGGTAAAAATTTTTTTGGTTTTCACCTTAAAAAACTAATAAACAATTTTGAAATTTCCAACCGTCTTCTAGTCTCGATTGCAGAAATATCGCAATCCAAACATATTTTTTTGGTTGGTTTTTGTAGTTTGGTCGAAATATATCTTTGGATGTGAATATTTTGAGAACCAGACCACGTAGAAAATTTTTGCTTACACGTACGAATACAGTTTTTAAAGACCATTCTTTTGATGTATGTTTCGATGGGGTTTGGAAACATTTTAGAAAAAATCACTTTTTTGGGCAAAATTAGCAAAGGGGTTAGTCCATTAATTTTTTAAAAAAGTCAATAAAATTTAAATTGTCAAAATGTGCTAAAATTTTTACATTGGCGGAAAGGTCTATGAATTTCCAATTCAGCACTGAAAACCGCAACCACTTACGAGTCTCGATTGCGGAAATATCGCCATCCAAACATTTTTTGAACATTTTTAATTCAATTCTGTTGAAATAAGGTAATATCATTTTGGATGAAGATATTTCGAGAACCAGAGGTCGTAAAATTTTTTGGTTGACAGTTTTAGAAAGATCTTAAAAAACTTATAAACAATTTTGAAATTTCCAACCATCTACGAGTCTCGATTGCTGAAATATCGCCATCCAAACATTTTTTTTAACATTTTTATTGAATTGGGTTGAAATAAGGTAATATCACTTTGGATGAAGATATTTCGAGAACCAGAGGTCGTAAAATTTTTTGGTTTACAGTTTTAGAAAGATCTTAAAAAACTAATAAACAATTTTGAAATTTCCAACCGTCTTCTAGTCTCGATTGCAGAAATATCACAATCCAAACATATTTTTTTGGTTGGTTTTTGTAGTTTGGTCGAAATATATCTTTGGATGTGAATATTTTGAGAACCAGACCACGTAGAAAATTTTTGCTTACACGTACGAATACAGTTTTTAAAGACCATTCTTTTGATGTATGTTTCGATGGGGTTTGGAAACATTTTAGAAAAAATCACTTTTTTGGGCAAAATTAGCAAAGGGGTTAGTCCATTAATTTTTTAAAAAAGTCAATAAAATTTAAATTGTCAAAATGTGCTAAAATTTTTACATTGGCGGAAAGGTCTATGAATTTCCAATTCAGCACTGAAAACCGCAACCACTTACGAGTCTCGATTGCGGAAATATCGCCATCCAAACATTTTTTGAACATTTTTAATTCAATTCTGTTGAAATAAGGTAATATCATTTTGGATGAAGATATTTCGAGAACCAGAGGTCGTAAAATTTTTTGGTTGACAGTTTTAGAAAGATCTTAAAAAACTTATAAACAATTTTGAAATTTCCAACCATCTACGAGTCTCGATTGCTGAAATATCGCCATCCAAACATTTTTTTAAACATTTTTATTGAATTGGGTTGAAATAAGGTAATATCATTTTGGATGAAGATATTTCGAGAACCAGAGGTCGTAAAATTTTTTGGTTTACAGTTTTAGAAAGATCTTAAAAAACTTATAAACAATTTTGAAATTTCCAAACATCTACGAGTCTCGATTGCAGAAATATCGCCATCCAAACATTTTTTTAAACATTTTTATTGAATTGGGTTGAAATAAGGTAATATCACTTTGGATGAAGATATTTCGAGAACCAGAGGTAAAAATTTTTTTGGTTTTCACCTTAGAAAACTAATAAACAATTTTGAAATTTCCAACCGTCTTCTAGTCTCGATTGCAGAAATATCGCAATCCAAACATATTTTTTTGGTTGGTTTTTGTAGTTTGGTCGAAATATATCTTTGGATGTGAATATTTTGAGAACCAGACCACGTAGAAAATTTTTGCTTACACGTACGAATACAGTTTTTAAAGACCATTCTTTTGATGTATGTTTCGATGGGGTTTGGAAACATTTTAGAAAAAATCACTTTTTTGGGCAAAATTAGCAAAGGGGTTAGTCCATTAATTTTTTAAAAAAGTCAATAAAATTTAAATTGTCAAAATGTGCTAAAATTTTTACATTGGCGGAAAGGTCTATGAATTTCCAATTCAGCACTGAAAACCGCAACCACTTACGAGTCTCGATTGCGGAAATATCGCCATCCAAACATTTTTTGAACATTTTTAATTCAATTCTGTTGAAATAAGGTAATATCATTTTGGATGAAGATATTTCGAGAACCAGAGGTCGTAAAATTTTTTGGTTTACAGTTTTAGAAAGATCTTAAAAAACTTATAAACAATTTTGAAATTTCCAAACATCTACGAGTCTCGATTGCAGAAATATCGCCATCCAAACATTTTTTTAAACATTTTTATTGAATTGGGTTGAAATAAGGTAATATCACTTTGGATGAAGATATTTCGAGAACCAGAGGTAAAAATTTTTTGGTTTTCAGTTAAAGAAAGACCTTAAAAAACTAATAAACAATTTTGAAATTTCCAACCGTCTTCTAGTCTCGATTGCAGAAATATCGCAATCCAAACATATTTTTTTGGTTGGTTTTTGTAGTTTGGTCGAAATATATCTTTGGATGTGAATATTTTGAGAACCAGACCACGTAGAAAATTTTTGCTTACACGTACGAATACAGTTTTTAAAGACCATTCTTTTGATGTATGTTTCGATGGGGTTTGGAAACATTTTAGAAAAAATCACTTTTTTGGGCAAAATTAGCAAAGGGGTTAGTCCATTAATTTTTTAAAAAAGTCAATAAAATTTAAATTGTCAAAATGTGCTAAAATTTTTACATTGGCGGAAAGGTCTATGAATTTCCAATTCAGCACTGAAAACCGCAACCACTTACGAGTCTCGATTGCGGAAATATCGCCATCCAAACATTTTTTGAACATTTTTAATTGAATTCTGTTGAAATAAGGTAATATCATTTTGGATGAAGATATTTCGAGAACCAGAGGTCGTAAAATTTTTTGGTTTACAGTTTTAGAAAGATCTTAAAAAACTTATAAACAATTTTGAAATTTCCAACCATCTACGAGTCTCGATTGCTGAAATATCGCCATCCAAACATTTTTTTTAACATTTTTATTGAATTGGGTTGAAATAAGGTAATATCACTTTGGATGAAGATATTTCGAGAACCAGAGGTCGTAAAATTTTTTGGTTTACAGTTTTAGAAAGATCTTAAAAAACTTATAAACAATTTTGAAATTTCCAAACATCTACGAGTCTCGATTGCAGAAATATCGCCATCCAAACATTTTTTAAACATTTTTATTGAATTGGGTTGAAATAAGGTAATATCACTTTGGATGAAGATATTTCGAGAACCAGAGGTAAAAATTTTTTGGTTTTCAGTTAAAGAAAGACCTTAAAAAACTAATAAACAATTTTGAAATTTCCAACCGTCTTCTAGTCTCGATTGCAGAAATATCGCAATCCAAACATATTTTTTTGGTTGGTTTTTGTAGTTTGGTCGAAATATATCTTTGGATGTGAATATTTTGAGAACCAGACCACGTAGAAAATTTTTGCTTACACGTACGAATACAGTTTTTAAAGACCATTCTTTTGATGTATGTTTCGATGGGGTTTGGAAACATTTTAGAAAAAATCACTTTTTTGGGCAAAATTAGCAAAGGGGTTAGTCCATTAATTTTTTAAAAAAGTCAATAAAATTTAAATTGTCAAAATGTGCTAAAATTTTTACATTGGCGGAAAGGTCTATGAATTTCCAATTCAGCACTGAAAACCGCAACCACTTACGAGTCTCGATTGCGGAAATATCGCCATCCAAACATTTTTTTTAACATTTTTATTGAATTGGGTTGAAATAAGGTAATATCACTTTGGATGAAGATATTTCGAGAACCAGAGGTCGTAAATTTTTTGGTTTACAGTTTTAGAAAGATCTTAAAAAACTTATAAACAATTTTGAAATTTCCAAACATCTACGAGTCTCGATTGCAGAAATATCGCCATCCAAACATTTTTTTAAACATTTTTATTGAATTGGGTTGAAATAAGGTAATATTACTTTGGATGAAGATATTTCGAGAACCAGAGGTCGTAAAATTTTTTGGTTTACAGTTTTAGAAAGATCTTAAAAAACTAATAAACAATTTTGAAATTTCCAACCATCTTCTAGTCTCGATTGCAGAAATATCGCAATCCAAACATATTTTTTTGGTTGGTTTTTGTAGTTTGGTCGAAATATATCTTTGGATGTGAATATTTTGAGAACCAGACCACGTAGAAAATTTTTGCTTACACGTACGAATACAGTTTTTAAAGACCATTCTTTTGATGTATGTTTCGATGGGGTTTGGAAACATTTTAGAAAAAATCACTTTTTTGGGCAAAATTAGCAAAGGGGTTAGTCCATTAATTTTTTAAAAAAGTCAATAAAATTTAAATTGTCAAAATGTGCTAAAATTTTTACATTGGCGGAAAGGTCTATGAATTTCCAATTCAGCACTGAAAACCGCAACCACTTACGAGTCTCGATTGCGGAAATATCGCCATCCAAACATTTTTTGAACATTTTTAATTGAATTCTGTTGAAATAAGGTAATATCATTTTGGATGAAGATATTTCGAGAACCAGCGGTCGTAAAATTTTTTGGTTTACAGTTTTAGAAAGATCTTAAAAAACTTATAGACAATTTTGAAATTTCCAACCATCTACGAGTCTCGATTGCAGAAATATCGCCATCAAACATATTTTTTGGGTTGGTTTTTGTAATTATTGTAATTTTAGAAAAAAATCACTTTTTTGGGCAAAATTAGCAAAAACTGAAAACCGCAACCACTTACAGGAACCTCGATTTGATGGAAATACTTCGAGGCCTCGCAGACCTTTTTAATTCTGATGACCTGTTAAACTAAATCAAACAAATCAGCTCATATCCATGCATGTTGCGTTTATTTGACTCCTTGAGTCACCCAATTTATGAGTCATCCAACCATCATCATCAGTGCAAATACCAAATCAACAAAGTTCCTTATATCTCCATTGTCATTAAACAACAAAAAAAATGACAACCAGAGAACAACAGATTGTCAACAAATGACAAGTAGACAAGCATTGTTATTTCACACCAAATATACTATACGTATACACCTTTAAAACATTGAATTGCTTAAGCCTGATCCCTTCTATTTATATGCACTCGGATTGATTTATCGGTGAAATAAAACTTGTAAAAGGGCTCCATCAGTGCTATAGTATATATGACTTCCTCGTTTGCAAGCCTCAATGACGACGACAACCATCATGCATGCAACAAACAGAGAGACGATGATCTGCGGCTTCACGCAGGCGAAAATATAAAAGATCTCCATTTCTCATCAGACGCAATGGTATTGCACACAAAGCCTTTCGATTGGGATAAAGTTTCAAGCCCGAAACCGAACCTTGTTTTTTTTTTTATATAAATGGCCACCTAAACCTCCGGCAATGAAGCGGAACCCATTCGATATGGCAAATGAAATACTAGTACGGCTGCCTAGGTAAACTTAATCGTCGTAGTCAAGAGTCGAAGTTGCAGCGACGACGAAGCCGACACGGAGGCAGTATAGCTATACCTCGCTCGATTGCATTGTGCTGTTATATTTACCTCCCCATAACAGCACTCAAAATTCGCATCTGTTGCTAGGTTAACTACTTCACAGAAGATAGAGATAATATGTACTTTTTTTTGTTAACTGCAAGCGGTTAGATTGGTTTTTAAGCTTTGAGCAATCATCGGTGCGCTGCGCTGTTGGCAAATTTTATAAACTTATGGTTCATAGTTGTTAACTCTTTGAAGCTTGTAGCCAGTTTTTTTTTTTTTTTTTAATTGTTTGAGCAAAAAACAGTTGAGAGGAAGTGAACTAAAGTAATGGCAACAAGGGCATAAAATATAAGCTGGCATTGGTCATACAGTGGCGGACTGTCCATATGCCAAATTAGTCAATCGGAATTTAATCAAAAAGTTTTAGAAATGTGAACTGTTTATATCTTTAAAACAAAACTATCTCGTTAGTTTCCAATTTATTCTGAACATCAAAAATATAAAGACCTTAATGAACATTTTTGAATATTTAAAAGTTGACTTTCTGGACACCTTGGTCCGGCCCTGGTCATACCATGATTATGAAAGATACAGTCGTCAGACAACTAAAAGTGTCTGTCAAAGAAAAAAAAAACCCTGTGATTGCTAGAATGATCTATGTATATGCATCGAACATTCCAGGAGAGTTGGCTATATATAAAGCTTGTTTTGGTCTCTGACTAATTTTAAGACTACTTTTAAGCTTACTTTTTTGCAGACTTCCCTGCCGGCCCGGCCGACACAAAACTAGTTTCCTATACGTAATCTTATAGGTGTTATATTGTTAAATTTGGACATTAGACACTGGAGGGTATGAATTTTTTTCCGTTGGTGTTGTTATTGTTTGAAAGTATAGTTGACGAACGGAATCGGCTCTCGGTGCAATGGACTTACTTTTATGCGTAGCCTTGGAATGGTACGGTTGTTGTGGGTATAAGATAAGACTTATGAGATGGAAATATGTACCTATGGTACATACGGTACTTATAACTTGTCCATTTTTGTATACGCACGATTTTATTTTATTTGGGTTTTAAATAAATTGTTTAGTCTTTAAAAAAAAAAAACCGGTAGGTAATTATGGTTTCCTATTCAAGCGGATCTGTATTATATTTTGGCAAGAAGGTTAATTAATCATGGATATACCTACAAATGTTTGTTTCACACTCAATTTTAATTTTGATCTTTTTAATTAACTACTTATAAGCTTATTATTGGGTAACTTTGGGTAGGTCTTTTTTATGCAACTTTTGCATTTTATTGGACCTTGTTTTTAGTTTTTTTTTTTAAGTACATATGTAAGTCAAATCAAATTTCGCCACAGTTCATGAAAATAAATTGTTATAAAATATTTAATTGATTATCCAAATAATTAATTATTTTTTACATCATGAAATAAATTGTATCATTTTATTTTTCTTCTTAAATATTTATGTTATTTTTTGTATCATTTAAATCATTTTTTTAAAATTTTTTGTTGCTAGGTGAAAACTGAATACCTCGCCCCATGATTATATAGAATTCGAAATTTTCAAATTTTGCATTTGCACAGTAGTCCTAACACTCTATTGAATATCGTCCATTATTCTACGACATTACTCCATATAATTAATAAGACTTCTGATACAATGGGGAGGGTCCAAGTCCCTGAATAAAAGGTCTCAAGTTTTTAATTTTGACCTTTGTTTATTGTACAAGTTCTACCGCTTTCTACCAATTTGTATAATTCTACAAAAATCAGAAATATAATTATAATTAAATTATAAAAATTGTAGGGAAATGGGTGGATATCACGCCCCGTAAATGATAAATGGAGAAGCACAAATTTTTCGATTTTTCATTTATATCAACCTGTTTACAAGATTTGATGGTGTCATTAAAATTTTCCATAATATTGATGATCTGTCAATCAGGTTAGATTTTAGCGGTGTTTTAAGTCCTATATCTCAGGAACCACTAATTTTAAGGAGTTAAAATTTTGTGAGGCACCACCTATTTATGTAGGTATGATCATCTTAGAAAAAATTTGCCTTATTGTGAGTTTCACCCGAAATATATGTTACCTTAAAATTTTTTGTTCACCCGGAATTTAAAAAAAAATGTATTTTAATTTTCGCCCAAACGAAATTTCGTTCGCCTTCTAAAATTAAGAGAACATTTAAGATGTCAATGACATTACATTCCACCCGAAATGAATGTTCACAATAATTTTCGAACATGAAATTTCGGGTAAAATTCACGATAGACAAAAGTGAAATGTCAAATTTTCCTAGTGGAATGTTGTTCGGATGCAACTCACAATAAAGCCAGAATCATACCTATCTCGTGAGGTTTTCTGTGATGTGTTGTGTTGTGTTGTGTTGTGTCGCTGACTGTGCACTATAATCAGAAATTTTTGTTGCAAATTTAAATGTTTGCTTTCGCTATTTACGTATTCTCTTCTCCGAGTACTCTCTCATCTTTCCCACGAAAAAATATGACCCCGTCACAGCGTGGTATGGCGAAATCGGAAAAAAGATCGATTCCGACACAATACACCACACCACAACACATCACACGAAACAAATTTGGGTCTACGCGTTTGAAAACATTAAAGCGATAGCGACACGTCACTCTACAACACAGAACACGAGATAAGTGTGGTTCCGGCTTAAGACTGAATAAATACAGAATAAAGCCCTTTTAAGATCAATATACTGGTGCGATATGTAAAATTTTTGGAAAATCAAAATTATACCCGTCATTTCTAATCAAATATTATTTCATAATAATTATAGTTACCAATAGTTGAACATCGACACATTAATTAATATTCATCCAGTTTTAAATGTAAAAAGCTTCATTATGGGTTCAAACATTTTTGTGCAACTATTAAGAATGCATCGTATTAAAATGCATTCATACCTATGTAAATGAACTGACTCAATAATGCACATTACTTTAGTTATTTATGTATTTTTAATGAGTATATTAATTTTAATTTTTTTTAATCAAAATAAATGCACTAAGCCATTGCATGATATTGCTCTTAAAGTTAAAATTACTTTTTGTGTAAAAGCTAATAAAGACTTAAAACTAGTAAATGATGTAATAATTTGCTAATTGTATACAATAAGCTTTCCTGATTTTAGTACTTTTAATTAATATATTAAAAACATTTAACTCAGTCACGATTTATTGTTCATATAGTGGCTAGGGACCAGTTTTCCAGTAGGTACTGATTTAAACCTGAATAAGTAATAATCCTGCAAAAAAATTGAATCCGGGTTAACTCACATCAGAAGCAGTTTTTCAGTGACAAATCTATTGAAATCGAAACGCGAAACTAAGGAAATGCCCTTAAAATGTTGAAACAGAGAGGGCGACAGTATGCAGCCCTTGGAATGGATGAATTCCATACTGTTGTCATCTTTATTTCGATTATGTCAGAAACACGCATTTGTCAAAAATATGTATTAAGTTAATCCAGAGTTAACTCGCCCTTTTACCAAATTTGTTACGTTAACTCGTGTTCTAAATCAACTGAAAAATATGTTTCATGAGTTAACTCGGGTTTAACGTAAAAACTGGAATGATCTCGCACTGAAAAACTATGAGTTTTAAGGAATTTAAGTAATCTTAGAGAAAAATGTTCAAAAGCATTATATTCGTTTTTTAATTGACTAAAACAACTTTGAAACAACTATTTTTATATTCAGTAATAAAATGACATTTATGATTTTTTGAATAAATGCTAATTAATGCAAAAAAAAATTAAAAAATTGTTACAGTTAAAAAAACGACTCTACTGCATACGATGTTATATATGGCTTTTCATCTTTAAGTCCATTTTTATTTTAAATTTTTGTCTTGGTTTCTGAAAAACAAATTCATCCTATACATGATGTAGCCTATCCCAAACATAAAAGTACATATATGTTTTTACCTGGAAGACAAAAATTATAAAAGAAATTCATCCAAAAAAATCACAGAAACAAAAGTGAGAATATTTGATTGAATTGGGAAAATTTAATCATTTCTTATGAGTCAAAGCTTGAGCTAGGCGAAAAGAAAAATAATGTTGTAAAATTCTATTTACCTTACCAAATTAAAAAAAAAAAAAAACATTATATCTACAACAAAAGTATTCAGCCTTATTGTAAGTTTGACCCCTCCCCATTTCACAGGGAAATTTGGCATTTTAGTTTTCGCTTATTGTGAGTTTCACCCGAAATTTCATGTTCAAAAAAGAAAAATACACCTTGCTGTGAACATTTATTTCGGGCGAAATTATATGCTTTTAAAATTCCGGGCGAACAAAAAATTTTAAGGTGAAATATTTTTCGGGTGAAACTTTCACTTACGAGTGATAAAATGGTGAAAATCATATTTTAGCTTCGTATTAAGTAAGGGGTATCAAAAATTATAAACAATCGCCGCCGTCCGTCGTTACTATGGTTTAGAATACAAAATTTTAAAATCCATAGTATTCTTTAAAAATTGTAATGAATTCTCAACTTACAAATATGTAAATTGGTTTTTGCCTTCAATTAAATAAATTTGCCAATTAAATTCTCAATGAACCAAATTGATTCGTATGAAAATGTATGTCAGTAAAAACCATTCAGTATTATTGTGAGTTTCACCCGGACAATATTTCACATTAAAATGTGTTGCCCGGAATTGTAATAATTAATTAATTCGGTACTTACATATAACCAACATGAATTTAATAAGTGGATAGTGTTTATCGAAGAAAACTGTTCCAGAATTTCCACATTTCGGTTTTTCGAAAAAAAATGATTCTTTATAAAAAATATTGCAATCTTGTTTTTGTTTAATTTATATAAAAATTAAATTAATTAATTTGAGTAAAAGGTAAAACTATACAATTTACTTGTTTTTGTGTTTTATTGTTTTATATTTTCCTCACTCCCACTTAGGAAAGTACTGGGCGAGTTGGCAGTGGCATACTATTTTCTCAACATCTATTTCTCTTGCCATTAAGAAGAAATTCATTTAAGCTGCAATTTTAGTTTTTGCGTAATTTTCAAATAAAAAAAAGAACTTAATTTTTCCCCTCTTTCACATCAGAAAATCAAAAACCCTGCTCCAATTTAAGAGTATTTTTTTAGGAAATACATAACAAATAAAAATAAAATTCTCCACGGAAGTCTATACTCTTTTCGAAATTTTTTTAAGTGAAACTCTAGTTTTAGTGGGCTTAAATTGCCAACATGTTACAAACATACATTATGTATATATCGCAAGTAAATAAAGCTTGAAAAGATGTTCTTAAAAAACATTTAACACAGGTGATATAATTTATCAAAATTATTTTTTTTTTAGTGTTCCTCCTATTGAACCATTTTTTGTGGACTTACTTTACTTCTATAAGAAGTTGAATTTTAGTTTTATTTTTTTTTTTCAATTTTATTTTCTTATTAAATTTTACTCTATTTTTTTTTTCTTTTATTCCAGAAAATTACTGATAAAAATACATATTATTCTGCTTAATTGTGAGTTTTAACTGGAATAACATTCCACCCAAAAAATTTTACATTCCACTTTTCGCCTATTGTGAGTTTCACCCGAAATTTCATGTTCGAAAAATTCTCCTTATTGTGAACATTCATTTCGGGCGAAATGTAATGCCTTTTGACATCTTAATGTTCACTTCTTTTTAGCACGCGAACGAAAATTCGTTTGGGCAAAATTCACAATAGCTTTTAAAATTCCAGGCTAACAAAAAAATAAGGCTGATTTTATTGGTTTATAAGATACAAATCCAATTTCCATATACATAAAATTACAATTAAATTATTTAGCAGAGCTAGTTTTATTATATCAGACTTATATTATTTTTGCTATAGGTAATATTATGTTTATATAAAACCTTCTCTATTCACTAGATACTTAAATATATTTTATGCGGAAGTTTCCCATACCCAACTTCCAACACTGAAGCTGACCCCACTTTGACTGCATTAAATTTTTGAAATATTTCTCGGTCTGTTAAATAGTATAATAATACGAATGCCTGTGATGTGAGGAAAGCCAACAATATAATAATTAAGTTTCTGCAAAATTAATTGCATTTCCTTAGAATATGACGTTCTTGGTCGGAGTATAATATACCATAACACTGAAGGTTGAATTTTTTTTTGTTTTTGTTTTATATAAACCGATAATCATTATGATGAGTGATTAAATGACAGATCTCATCCAGGTAAGTAATTGGTTTGTCTACGAGTAGACTGAACAAATTTAAATGCAACATCCATCATTTATAAACTTCAAGGATTATTATTCACATCAAGACGAAGTGTCAAATTTAAGCTAAATGGAAATTTGTCAAATTTTTAGCATAGATCCATTTTCAAGGTCATAATTATATGGATGCTTACTCATTTTAATGACATTGAATCATTGGCGAAGTATTTAGTTTTTGCAAACGATCAATTTTACATTAACAAAAAAAATCTTAAGTGCTATATAAATTTCATACATAATAGTTAAACTTAGATGCTTTTTTGACTTCAGCTTCTATGTTTGGAACGAATTTGTTATTTTAATCTCATAAATACTTTTACAAATTTATGAAACCAGAAAGATAAATATTCATTTTTTAAATTCTTAAATCTGTTTCACCAATATGCTCTTATGAGTCTTGCAGCTTTTCTTTTTGTTTAATTAAGACTGATGTGGCAAATATCTGAAATCAGTTATTGGT
Organism: Epistrophe eligans; assembly: GCA_951394125.1. Lineage (NCBI taxonomy): Eukaryota > Metazoa > Arthropoda > Insecta > Diptera > Syrphidae > Epistrophe > Epistrophe eligans. The sequence goes on from OX596029.1 coordinate 37,632,950, forward strand.
TTTTATCTTGGTTTAAATATTATTTATATGAATATAGGAAGTAAGCTCCATTTTATTGGTACAGAATCCTTGACATAATTTGGGTATGGCATGTTTCGAAAGAATTGTCTGGGAAACTAACGTTTCGCAGGAATTCATTTCACGGTACTTCCCTTCGCACTTTTTTTATTTAGAATTTTGTTATTTTTCATTTTACCTTTTGCAAATAACTTTAGTTCTTTGAATGATATTACAAATAATCCCTTGCATTTATCATTTCGCAATTATTTTCATTTAGGTTTTTGTTTGATTGGGCTTTTTGAAGTTCGGAATTTTTTTATTTGGAATTTTGTTGTTTTGTTGTTTTGCTTTTTTTTATTTGGCATTTTATTAATTCACTTACCTACATCCCTATTCTGCAATCCGTCGGAGAAAAAACGAAGAAAAACGAATTTTAACAATTAGATTCTCTCAAGAACTTCAAAGATTAAGTAAACAATTCACGTGAATTAAAAAATTCGATCGGGTCGGATAGCAGAATAGGGCTGTTATTTTTTATTTATTTGGCATTTTTTCGAGAGAAATATTAAGACATGTATGTGGACTTGATTTTATTCTTAATGTTCAAACTGATGAAAAATGTAGACTCGAATGTATCGCACAGGCGACTTCATCAGTACATAGAGCCACATATAGCATTCTCCAACATAATCTTTGTGAAAGAAACTATTTTAAGATTGATTTTAATCAAAAGCTGATATCTGCAGTTTTCAAAATGAGAGGTGAACTATTACAATTAAACTTCATGCCGCATCGTGAGGATTTGCCGATTATTTGCACAATGTGTAATATGTTGGTAAGAGAAGATATAAAGCATTTCATAGGAAAATGTCTAATACTGAAAAAGATAGGAAGGACCTTTCTTGGCGGGAATGAGATCCATGACGATGTTGTAATAGCGCTCCTTAACTGCGAATGAGATACATATAATGAATCTATACCATTTTTATAGAAAAGCTATGATCTACAGAATCCAAATACTTAATGAAACATTTTAGAAACACTTTTTAAACACGATTTTTTAGTTAAATTAATGTTTTGCTTTTTCGTTTAAAAATTATAATTTTTTTATATGTATTCAAAATTTAAAACTACAATTTATAACCTTATTTAAAGATTGTCAATCGGGCAGACGGCAATGCTTATACGATTTTTTTTTTATCTAAACTTTAAAAATTGTAATTATAAATTATTAAATAAAAATCAATTGAACTTAAACTAATTTAATGGAAGCAAATAAATAGTTTAATGCCAAATAAAAAAAAAGCAATACAATAAAATTCATAATAAAAAAATAAAATATTAATATGTAGGTACCTACAAAAAATATTATAATTAAATTCAAGAGTAAAATTATTGAAAAAACCATGAACACAAGAAGAGTATAATATGAACAAAATATTCAATGCAAAAATGTTTTCTTTTTTCATAATTTTATTTTTATTTCTAACGAAAATATACCTAGGTATATATGTATATGTATATGTAAATATTGAAAGTATTTCTTTCAAAAATAAATTAATTATCAAAACAACTAAACGACGAAATGATCTTTCAGCAAAATGATTAAACAGCTTGGCAATATTTCGCGAAATATTGAACAATCTTTTGGAAAAAAAAAAAAAAAAAACAAAGTAAAAAATTTTTAAGAAAATAAATTTTAAAAAATAATTTAAATTTATTTATTTATTTGATAGTATCGCAACATTTATTTATATGTATTTTAATTTAACGAAACGTTTCGATCTAAAGGTCATCAACGGGTTTTAATTTATTGATTCTAAGCCGAAGTTAAACTTGAAGTTTAAAATTAACTTTTTTAAAGATTTTGTTTTTTTACAAAACTTACAAAAACAACATGGAGACTACATCGGAAATAAACTTTAAACAATTTATCAAAAAAAGAACTAAACAACAAATTATCAAATGATTTTTGAGAGTTGATTGAAAATGATTGAAAGACATACCAAATAAAAAAGAAAACCTAAATTAGTAATCAAGCATTTCGAATTAAAATAAAGTGAAACAAAGAAATGTCAAATAAATTTTGCCCAACAATTAAGCACTTCGTTTTACCGTTTTCGATTTGATAGTCTAGTCATTAAAGACATTTTACTCCGAAAAAATCGCCGGAATGCTGGATTTTGGTAGTAAGCCTCCTCATGGTGTTCTTATGAAAGTGTACAAAATCCACATCGATATGACCGTCTCGCTAACAATTTTACGAGGGGTTAAAGGCCTCCAAAATGGGTTTTCAGGAATATCTCCCTAATGTTTATTTGTACAAAAAAATTTCAAGCATTTGTGTTTGTAGCTTAGCAAATTTCCTACCAAAAAACATATTTATACTTTTTTTTTTTAAATAATCGTTTTCGAAATAAACCAATTGGAAAAGTTAAGGATTTAAATTTTCTATATAGTGGGTGGCTTAGTTAAAAAATTTTACATTTTTGGATAAAAGAATTGCATTTATTTGTATTGTTCGTAAATTAAATTAACATGATTTTAAGATATTGAGCCACTTTATATGTTCACCTCTTTAGGTGGGAGGGACAATTTAAACACAAATGAAATTAAATAGAAAATTAATATTAAAAAACAAAGGCAACACATAGCAACATTATTATGTTATAGTTTTTTTTAATCCTCATTCTTTAATTATGTTTTTGAATTAAGTTATTTAAGTTATTTTTAATACATTACTTTAAAATTTTTTTTTTTCGAATTTCATTTCCAACAGTTTGAGTTTTTTCTTATTGTTTTCATTTCTAATAATATGACTGGACTATTAAAAAAACAATAGACTTTTTAAATGTCAGACATTTTTATATTTTAAAAATTAAACAAAAATTACCGCCTTTAAGTTATGTAATAAATAAAATTCTGTAAATATTAAAAAAAATTCCAAGTATCTTAGTTTCTATTTGAATCTTATTTATAATCTATTAACAAGAAGATGCAATTATTGCTATCTTTTACAAAATGTGTATAAGCTGAAAATTACAACAACAAAAATATAATATATGCAAAATTCTGCGGCATTGAAAAAGTAGATTTAGGCTTTTAATTTTGCTACTTTTATTTTTGCTCATAAACTAAACCAATAAATCTGAAGTTAAGCAAATAGCCTGAGAAGAATAAGATAAAATTAACCAAACTTTATATTCATACTTTTCAGCAGCTATAACAATAAGTCGTTAAAACTATTTTATATCTAGTCGTAAATCATTTAAAATGCCCAAGGGTAACATACGTCATAAATGTTGAAATTTTTCCGAAATATTTCACAAACCGTGCGGCATTTAAATTTGTATGCCTAAATTTAAGATAAACAAAAACAATAGGAATTCCGTATGCAAATGAGATTTTCCCTTGATCATAATTTATTTTTTTAGAAGTTAATTCATTTATACACATTCAATCATTAACTTATTAGTTTAGACTACTTAAGTTTTAAATTTTTCTTTTTTGTAGGTACATTCCACCTGCCGCCGAGGTAAAAGGAGATCCAGGGAGAAGCAGTACCAATATTTAAATTTACCATCGTGTTTTAAAAGATTTTCGCAGCCACTCCAGCGGAAGTCAAACAATCATGGAGGAAGCTACATAAGTACCTATTCACAATAAATTCATAAAATTATTTTTTAAGATATTTTTAAAATTTCAGCAAGTTTGTGTAACCTTTCGGTAGGCTTTAATTTGTATTAATATTCTCTCATTTCTTTTTATTAAATAGTAGTCGAGGAAGCATTAAAGTTATTGATGAATAACCCTGGTAATATGACAGTTAAGAAGCTTAGAACTGGAACATTAGACAGAAGCTATGAATGTGGAAACAGAAGTAAGTTTTGATGACGAAACCTGATGTGCGGCTATTTAACAATTCAATTATAAGAAAATCCTCAAGCGGCTTCCGAATGAAACTCATATTACAATTGATTGTGGTTTTTTTCAAGCTGAAGAACGAAATTTACAACTTTTACCCATGGTAAAGGTTTGTGGTCAAATGAGCATTGTGTACATACATACATTACATATAAATGCAAAGTGGTAAAGTCAGGAAATCAAAAGTTATCCTCTCCAGAGACCTTATACAAATAGGTACCTAAGGTGGTTTCGGATGAAGGTTTTAGTTTTAAGCTTAAGGCTTGAATCTTGATGGGTCACAACATGAAATATTTTATTTTATATGGCAAATTAAAATTCTGTTTCTCTTCTTTTTTTTTAAGCCTAATCAAGTCCAATGTATTCGTTGACGAAAGATTTATGATTTACAATGTGAAAATTGTTGGCGTACACATGAATTTATCTGCTTGCTTCCAATGTCTTTCACTGATGTTGAGAGTTGTTTTTAAAAATCTGCTACCTGTTGTCAGCATCTCACTAAGTCAGCCAGTGTTGTTGAGACTCATGTCACATTGTTGGCGTTTTTAATAACATAGTTTTCACATAGCTACATACATAACTACTACAGCTAGAGGGCTTATGCAAGGAAAAAAAATTAAATAAAATTATCCGCATTCGCACAATCATTCAAACAATGCAATTAGAGTCTATAAGATTTGGTACCTATATTTTTATGTCTAGGGATATCTTAATGAAAAATCTTTGTATATTTCCCGTTTGATTAAAATTTATGCTCATGTCATAAGTCATAATTTATAAGAAATATGTATCTCTACGTCTCCGCATTTGATGTTAATTTTACTGCGACTCATTCTGTGGAGGCAAAATTAAGTAAGTAAGTATTATTTGATTTATTTTTATGTGAATTAAAGTTGAAGCTCCAAGTTATGTGTATTTTACCTTAGGTAAAATAGTATTTATATAGGTACATAGATACTCTAAGTCCTACGTCCCCTCACGAAAATTTTCATTTACTAATTAATTTTAATTAATATATTAAAATAATCAAAAGATTCGTTAAAAATATTTAATAGAAGAAACGGAGAAGGAGAGAACTAGCGGTGCAAACAATGAAAAATCTTAGTTGTAGGAGCAGAGGGCACCAAATAAAAAACATATACCGCTCTAGGGTGGGGGTCATTATTCTGTAAATGCCAAAATTCCGTTTCTAAAATTCTGTATTTCAAAATTCTGTAAATCCAAAATTCTGTATTTCAAAATTCTGTATTCCAAAATTCTGTTAATGATGAAAGAAAAATTGTGTTGATAATTAAAAATATTTGTGAGCACATTTTTTCATTACCAAAACAATTTTTGTTTTATTATTTACAAAATTGTCAAGTATAGTTTTCCATTCTAACTGAGCATTACCGAAGAATTGGCTTCTTTAATTTACAGTTATTGTATTGAAAGTACAAACCTTGATAACACAGTTCTGAGTTAGTTCCAGATAAGCGTGATAAGAGGTGAAAACAAATTATGACAAGTATTAAACTGTAAAAAATTCAATAGAGCAAAAAATAAAATGCGTGTCGATTATTTAATATGTATAAAATAACTTGCTTAAAACTTTACAGAGTTTTTTATGTTAAAAGCAGAATTATTGATTTACAGAATTTTGAAATAAAGAATAATTATAAATTTACAGAATTTTAAAATACAGAATTATGAATTTACAAAATTTTGGAATACAGAATAATGGAAAAAAGAATTTTCTTCATACAGAATTTTCAATTTATTTACAGAATTTTAGTCATACAGAATTTTGGAATACAGAAAAACGACCCGTTCCCACTGCTCTATCATGAATTTTATCCAGCCTTATTGTTAGTTTTACCTGAAAAAAATAGTACCCTATTTTTTTCGCCCGGAATTTTAATGGCGAGTTTCGTCCGAACGATATTCCCTTCTTCTATTTACTAAAAATAAAGTAGTAGCCCGTGGCGTAATGGTTAGTGCGTTGGTTTTGAGTTCGATTCCCAGCACAATGCCACCTAAAAACAAAAAATGTTTTTCACGGGTTACTGCCTCCTGACAAATCCTCCAATAGTATCTCCTGTCATGAAAAAGTGCTTCTCAGCCTCGATGCTCGGATTCGGCAGAAAATTGTAGGTCCCCTCTATTCCTGCCAATAACACACACTCAAGAATGTAAGTCACTAGGCCCTGGTTCTAAAAATATTTGAAAGATTGGATTGTCAATGGCATTACTTTCCGCCATTTCTGTGTGGCATAATGTTCACAATAAGGGGAATTTTTCGAACATGAAATTTATGGTGAAACTTCGAATACCGCGCCTTTAAGACCATGCCGTTTTTTGTCCATGACCATTTTAGGTGACGCTGTTTTGGTCACCTACTTTTTTAGGAAACGCTTTTTTTTGCTTCACATTTTTTGATCACCTCCCTCTTTAACGACACCTCGTCAATAAGCCTCTTTTATGCCGTCATCGGAAACATGGAAAAGAAATTTTTTTTGCCAAGGGGTTTGTCAATGATTTTTTTTTTTTTTTTAATATGTATATAAAATATTTTTTTCAATATTTATCAAAACTCAATTTTCTGTTCTGCTCTGAAAACTGCAACTTCTTCTTTTAATTAGTGGGTTTTACCGGACGTTGCCATTGCGCCCGTGGGGTCCTCGGTCTGTGTGTACCGAGTCCAATACTATATACTGAAATTTTCGATTTTAACAAGACCGAGGCGAGAAACAAAATTCTTGCCTGAGAAATGTTATCATTCGGAACAAATTAAAAACGGCTACTATCGTCACTCGTCAGATAGGCGTGCTGTTTCGCTCCTTGAAAACACACGTAAGGTTTTGGTTAAAACAACCAAGTAGGTAGGTTCAGCCAAAAGTAATTATCTGCCCAACAGCTTTTTCTGCTCAAGGAAAAAAAAACACAAACATTTTTTTATAAACAATATTTTTTTTTTATTTTTACTTCATTAAGATTTGATTTCTTTTTATAATAATTATACATAAAAGAGTAATATTTCAATAAAATTGAAAATTCTTTGTTAAATCTTCTTTTGTTTAAAATTTTTATATTTTTATTTAATCCCATGGTATTGGAATTTATTAGTAAAATATGTAGTTTTTTTTTTGTTTTTCCGTGTTTTGATGGGTGAGGAAATGTTCACACTCAATTTGTATTACTTGCAAAATACTTCTATTGCAAGTATACTTCTATTTTTTTTCTAAATTACTATTTTTCAAGATTAAATTACTATTATTATTTTTTTTTTTCATAAACGATCACCATTTTTTCTTCTACATACTTTGCCTGTCAACTGATTTGTCAGAATGACCTATATATCACTAAAATACTAAGTATTTACTCAAAAAAATTATTCTTTATCAATTAGTTTATTACTTTTAATTATTATTTTTTTTTTTTTTAATTGATAATATTTTTTTTTGCATTCAACACCTATAGTTTACATTGATAAAACGATGTATGTATATTTTTTTACACTTACCTATTCATAGTTTTAAAAATTAAGTTATAAAATTTAGTTTTAATTTAATTTTTTTTTTGTTTTCAATCAATCATTATGTATGTATTTTATGAGTCTAATCTGAGAAAATTTTACTTGAAATTTTTGTAGTTAGGTTTAGTTAAAGAATTAAATAAATAATATTTCGTAATGTTTTATTTCTATAATGGTATTAAGTTAACTTGTTAATTATGAAAATTTTAAAATGTTAAGCTTTTCTGTCTTATGTGAAAACCTATTGATATTTGTTTGATTAAGAACGCCTTCTATTCATCACTTTAGCCAGTTAATAATTTCTATAAAATGGAACAATGTAAATTAAAAAAAAAAATAACTAAGAAAAAGATTTTTGTTTTGGTGCTCAAACGGTTTTCCTAATATATTCATTTATTAATATTTTTCTTCTTGAATAGGTCACAACGTTAAGAACTTTTTTTTTTTAAATATTAATCGTTTTATTATAATTAATTTCTGAACTTCACTTTTGGTTAAAAAAAAATTCAATTAATACAAGTACATTTTTCTAAATTATCATAATTTAGACAAAAAGTCAATTTCAATTTTTTTTTAACTTGACGCTTTTACTGTTATTTCACTCATCGATTAAATTAATTTCCTACTGAATTTCGAAATGGTTTTTCTCAGTAAACTTCGGACCTCTAGAAATTCAAATACATACATATATATGCAGTTTAATAACAACACTGGACCATTAATACTTATTGATCTGATTCAAGTAAATAATAATAAAAAAATATCAAAACAACAACTTCGAATCCTGATAGAGAGCAGAATCCAAAGTTGTTGTTGAATTACATGTTAAAAAATAATCCTGAGCCAGATGGATAAGTTCCATATGAATCTTCGTGGATAATAAAACGCGGCTATTAGATATGGACTTTACTTTAAAAAAAATGAACGAAACTTTTATATTTTTGATAAAGAAAATTCAAATAAAAAGAACTTAAAAACTCTGTTCTAATAACACTTAAGCATTACTTATTTAACATGAAGTTGACAAAACAAAACCATCACATTTTTATAACAAGCTTATAGATGAAATGTCGAATTTTGGTATTATAATTCAATACAAAAGCAAAAACTACACAAAGTACCTACCTAAGTAAGTTTTAGTTTTTTGATAAAGATCAAAAAGATACTGTCGGGACGTTATCTTTAATAACGAACATCTAGATAAATCCTAATGGTTAAAGAAAAACTATTTTGCTTCGTTTGAGTATAGAAAAGATGAAACTATTTTATTTGAAGCTAAAAGATGTAGCATACGCACTCCCGTCAAGTAAACATGATAATAGACGTCCGCTAAAACCAGTAATTTAATTTACCAAACATCAAAATTAAAAATTATAAAAATATAGAAAATAAAAAAAAAAACTTACCAAAAAAAAAAAAAAACACATACGCCGTAGTGTACCAGTTTTTCAGCACATTATTTATAAAATTGTTTAACAATTCTTTTCCGGAATATATTTTCCCTGCACAAAAAATTCAGCCAAAATTCCCGGATAACATTAGGCATTATTCACGTTCTCAATTTTCGAAGTAAACATTCTCTTGCAAAATTTCGGTCCGATAACTTCCAAATTGATTTTAATAAGATTTATTAAAAACCAAATGGAAGCAAAACTATGCGGATACTTTACCCTAAAACAAGTATAGGTATGATTAATTTGATGAGTAATAACTTTGGAAATTCAACAAGCTGGGTATTATTTCCTCCTTTTTATTTGTAAGAATCAAATTTAATCGCAAACTGATCTTCTTCTCCAAATTGTTTCATTTTTGTTGTAAGCTTCAAAACCAAGAAAAAAATTTAACATCCGCCATATTCATATCAAGTGATGAATGTGCCCGTTGCATAAGGCAAAATATCTGTATTTGTCATGCCAATTTTTAGTATTTTGTCCTTGGTGACATTGAGCTCCTTTATTTTTTTTTTTTTAAATGGCCACTAATTTCATACATAATGAAAAAATATTATTGAAGGCCGTGAAGACACCTATACTCTATAGTTATTTTAATCACGCAAGGTTCTTTATACGATTCTTGCTTTGTATGTCAAAAGCGAAAAAATGAGCAAAAATAATGTAACACTTCTAATTTTCACTAGTTCTTTTTTTTTTTAAACTATAACTGTGAATGAATAAATTCTATAAAAAAAATGTTGACGTACGAAAGAAATATAAATAAATTTCCCAAAAGAATTTTTGTACGATCAGCTATTCTCGAGATATTGATTAAAACGCATTTTTCAAAGTTGCGGCATATTCAACACTCAACTTCAAAGGACTAAATTAGGTATCAGAATATGAAGAACTAGACTGTTATAAGGTTTGAGTATTTAAAAAAATAAATTAAAAACAGTTAATATCCCTTCAGAAAAATTACTCCTTAATCTAGTCATAGAAAAATAGGTCTTAGCCCCGATTTGTTCACTCTCCATTAAACTTGAATTCGCCATTAAAAATAAGAACATTTTTCGACTTTAAATAATTTCATGTATTCAACCACATTTAGCCTCCGTTAACGAATAGTTCATTTAATTATTAATTTAACACCATCGAGAAGGAGAGGCAGTTTGAATTTGACCTGAAGTAGCTGTCAAAATATTGAATATACACGAAATTCAATACACAATGCAGCTGAAATCGGAGCAGTCGAGGGAAGGGAGCTGGACAAGTTCGCCAACTTTTACGTACAACAATTTTAAGCTATGTATGTATTTGCATGAAAAAAAGAGCCGGCAAAAATATTGTAGCTCTCACGAGCTGCGAAAAAACTTATAATTAAAAAAAAAAAAAAAAAACAAATATCTGAAATGAAAAAGTGTATATTAAGCCCGTGCTTGTTTTTTTTATTTTTTGTTTTAAACACACAAAAAGCTGTACAGCTCCCTTAAAGAATATCACGTACGAAAATTTTTGACAGCTATTCCAATTCCATTTCCAGTTAAGAGGGATTATAAGCCTAACTAAAGTTAATATTTTTTCACTTTCACTTCAAATTGAGAATGAGTTGGGAACCGATTTGAATTCAGTGCATAAAAAACATTGGGAAAAAGTATGTACAGTCAGTTTTTCCAAGAGTGTAGTTTAAAATTTGTCGCCTTTTATTTTGAATAGTAATCGCACTTTCATTTTTCAAACAAAAAAAGTAAACAACAAAAATTACTGTCAAAGCTAATTGAGTAATGAATTAATAATCACTCCATTAAACTTAATTTATAACAAAGAATTGCTTAGGTTTTATAATTAAAAGTACCATTAAAAATTAGGTAATGGAATTAGGAATGAATAGAAACCTTAATCGAATATTCTTGATGACATCATTACCTTAAAAGCGGCTTTAGTTAAATCGACAAAATTCAATTTTTAAGGGAATATGAAAATTGATTAAACACCTTTTATTTCTTAAATATTTAATTTAAAAATTAGATTTAAATGTCAGTTAATAAAAATTTTTTCTCTAATGGATCGAATGAGCATTTTTGCTGTTGTTTTTTTTACTGATGGTTTAATTGCTGCATTAGTATTGCATGATTTTAAATTGTTCAGTTTGATACAAAAAATCATTTAAAAAAAATATAAAGCCTTAAGAGATTATAAATTAAGATTCGACTAATAAGACCCATATTTTTAATAAAAAAATCCGTAAAAAATATTCTATATAAACTGAATATAAACGGTACACATAAAAACTGATGTGTGTTATATTATAAATATTTCTGTTGTCATTTGTTAACTACTAATAAAATAATATTCTTTATTATATTGTAGATTCATTAAGACTGTTTTGTTTTTGTATTTTTTTTTTTATATTTTATTTAAATGGCAGTTTATTTACTTTCTCCCTTTTTTATGTTTTTTGATTACAATTGAAATTCGGAATATAATATATGTGCTTCACATAGTTTTGTATGTTATTTAGATTTTTTTTTATTTTTTGAATCAGCAGTAAAACTATTTTACTTCATGTTTTGAATGTTTCAAAAGATTTGATCTAAATACATAAATACAGATAAATCGTACAATATAAATGTGTAATATAATTGAAACTCGTATTTTTTTAAATGTATGTATAGTAATTGTTTATTTATTTCATTAAACGGGGAAATGTTTCTTTTTATTTTCTGTTTGAGTTTCTTATATATTTAAGATTTGTTTTTTTTTTAATATTTTTTAATTTATTTTACTTTAAACAAATAATATAAACAGTTATTTTTATTTTAACATTTTATTCTCCTTTTACTGTTGTTTTTTTCTTCTCTTAATAGACTTACGATTAATAATCTTGGACATATTGTTTTAAGTTTTTTTTTTGTTTTATTTATTGTTCTCTTATATTCTTTATTCAAAACTTCTTACTCTTATTTAAAAAAAAAATTCATTTAATATCTAACTCCAGCATTGAATAAAGATTCTGTGCACACTTTTTTTTAATAAATGCAACTTTGATTCGGGTGTCACTAGGACCGTTTATTGTTTTGTAATTAAAATAAAATAAAATTATAATCTAAATTTCAACATAAATTCATAAATTGTTTGTTTCTAAAACACAAATATTTCATTTAATTATTATTTTTTAGGTTTTTTTCTTTAACTAAATTAAATATATTTCTCTCAGCGTTTGGTTGTGATTAATTCAAATATTTTTTTTTTCTGATCTTGAGAGAAAGAGATCAAAACAAAAAAAAGGTATATATATATATTTTTTTTAAATTTTTAATTAACAATAGAAATTATAATAAAATAAAAATAAAACATGAAATAATTAATTCAAAAAAAAAGAAATAAAATACAGTCTCTCAATTCTTTCTTTTTTTTTCTTCGTAGAATGATTTCGAAAAAAAGAAAGGATTATTAGGGGTATAGGTATTAATAGAATTATTATTATTTTTCTTATTATTCATTTATTATTATTATATTGGTTTTTTAATACCATTTTGCTTTTTAAGGACTTTCAATTGCAAATCAATTTTTTGTTTATTTAATCCTGATCGGACGCTCCGGGATAGTAATATGGCGGTGGGCGTTCGTATTCGGATGCTGGTGGTGCCATTGGAGGATTTTGATATCTTGGTGGTCCACCATCCCAGTGCCTTTAAGAAAAAATATGGAAGAAAAAAATAAAAGTTAAAAAAAAAATTAATATTTTTTTTTTTTTGAAAAATATTATAAAATATGTTAAATGTGTTGAAACAAAACAAAATATTTACAAGACTTGAAATGTTTCTAGAGAGTGAAATTATTGATTGTAATATTTATATTGTTTTTTTACAAAATATAGAATATACTAAAATATTAAGTTGTTGAAAGGTTCGTTGAATAAGTTTGTGCGAAATTGGGTTAAAAGCAAAACAGCATTCAGTAAATTAATAAATAGTTTACAGTTTGACTATATGGCAATTTTTTATTTATGTAATGTAATGCGTTAGATGAGAACAAGATAATAAATTGAGTAACTGTTGATTGACTATTTTATTCGCAGCTTTAATGGTAGGTTTTATTGGGTTTTCCAATAGGGACTTGACAACTTTGAATTTAATTTGTGAACGCACCCTTCACTAATCATCGAACTGTCATTGTCAATTTTTTTTCAGTAAACTCAACATTTTCATCATGGTAAACAACACGAAGGAGCAACGTCTGCAAATTATAAAATTTTTTTTACCGAAATTCGGAGTCGGTGACCGCAACTTTAAGAGCGTTAACAGCAATTTTTGGTCGTAAATGACGAAGCTGCTTTTTGGCTCAATGGGTTCGTCAATAAGTAAAATATGCGTTATTGGTCGGGTAAAAATCCACGTTTGCTTCATGAATCACCACTTCATCCACAAAAAATAACAGTTTGGTGCGGTTTGCATGCCGGCGGCGGCGTTATTGGGCCATATTTTTTCGTCGACGATAACGATCGTCACGTTACTGTGAATGGTCAGCGTCATCGCGCCATGATTACCGATTATTTTTTGCCCAAATTGGAAGATATGGACTTGGACGACATGTGGTTTCAACAGGACGGTGCCACAAGCCACACAGCACACCTTACAATCGATTTATTGAAGAGTAAGTTTGATGAGCGTGTTACCTCAAGAAATGGACCAGTCGATTGACCGCCTCGTTCGTGCGATTAAACGCCTCTAGACTATTTAGTTTGGGGCTACGTTAAATCATTGGTTTATGCCAACAAGCCGATGACATTGGAAGAGCTCAGAGCCAACATTGAACACGAAATAGAGGCCGTTTCGGCCGAAATGTGTGGCCAAGTCATCGAAAATTGGGTCCAACGAATCGACAGCTGCAAACGTGCCCGCGGTGGCTATAATCTATAATATAACATTATAATTTATAATTTAAAAAAAAAATCAATTTCCTGAATGAAAAAGATATCCTTATTAGTTCTTCCCTCAACCCTGAATAAGTAAGCAAACATACTATTTTCACATTTTGCAATTGTCAGAGTGACATTTGGAGATAGTATGATACTAAAAAGTTAAAATAGGCATTTGGCGAATTTAACTTTAATAAGATTTTAATAGGACGATGGAATCTTGTTTAAAAATTGTGATATTCCCGTTTCTAAGCATCATACTTAAAGTTCTTTAACATCGTACCTAATCGTCTAAAATTTGCGCCAAAGTCACCGGTAGTCGGTATAGTACAATAGCAAATCCAACATACCAGCTTTTAGTAAGAAATGCGTTTAATAGAAATATGATTTAAAGATTTTTGTGTGAATTGATTAAAATTTTGGATATTTTATCATTTTTTTTTTGTATTCAATGGCTTGATTGTAATTTCTACAATTTGTAAAAACCTTCTTTTTTTATATAAAAAAACCCTTTTTTCGTTAAAAGCTATAAGTGGCAAAGCATTAAAGATGTATATGTTAATTATTTATTAAAACATGACATTATTACGGCGAAAGTATATCGAAAAATTCAATAGCAATACACAATTGGTTTTAGTTTGATTTTGAAGTCAAAAACAATAAATGCAATTTTATTATAATTAGTTTGATTTTTTATAAAAATCGTTATTGTTGTTTTTGTGAAAATTAAAAAAAAAAAAAAAAAAAAAAAAATTTTAAGTTTTGTTGTATTTTTTTTAATAAAAAACATTTAAGAGAAATTTAAAAATACAAAATTATTAAAACTTTGAAGAACCCATTTAAAAAAAAAAAATAAAAAAAATGACTTAAAATTGAAAAACAAAAAAAAAAAATTTTAAATGACAGAAACGTTGTATTTTTTTATTTTTTTATTTTATTTTTATTTTTTTTTTTTTAGAAACTTGGAACTTTCGCCTTAACTGGACCCCTATGGATATGATTTTATCTCAAAATCTGTTTGCTATCAATTTCGGAAACTAAATTTTTTGCATTTATATTTTTTCAAAAAAAATTATAGTTTTTCATCAAAAATGTGTATTGAATTTTATTCCTCGATATCAAAAGAACTTGTCCAAATTTAGGGTAATTTAGAGGTTTCGCGACAGTTTTTTTTTATCCTATGAAATTTTTAAATCTGACAATCCTACTCAGTTATTATTTCTTTTCCTTTTTTGTTTTATGATGGATATTATTTATTATGCTGTTTATTTACTGTTTTCGCCTAGTCGTAACTTTCTATCTACATGCATATGTGTATATGCTTTATGTTAACTGTATTTGCCATGGTTGTGCTGGTGCCTTTTTCTAAATGCATTTTTATTTAATAACTTTTGATTTATTTCTTTTTTTAAGGATATAAAACCCTGGGACTATTTGTATTTTATCAACAATTTCACTCTCTTCTTCACTTCATTATTTCCGTGGCTTTGTCATAATTAACTTAGAAAAAACAAAAAAGCAATTCTAAAACATAATAAAAAAAAATAAAACAGATACGTATTTTTTTTAAATTACGACGTCACAACACACATTCTGTGTTTTTTTTTTTTTTGTTAATAATATAAAATTATTTGTTGGTGCACCACAGAATAGAACAAAACAACACAAACACACACACACACGTCAAATTTTGGAAAAGCACAACTTTAATTATTTAATTTAATTTTTTTCTTTATAACAATTTATAATAAAGTATTTAAAACTTAAGAATAGAATACAATTTGGAAAAATAAGAGTTATTTGATGGTTATTTTATACAAGACCAGAAGTTGAAAATAAATACAGGTTTTAATGGTTGTTTTTTTTTTAATAATTTTTAAGGAAATTCAAAATTATAAAATAATAAACTAAATTTTAATTGGAAGTTAAGCCAATATTTTAGAAAATAAAAAATAAAAATAAATACAATGTTCACAAATATACGAATGCGTTGTGCGTAGTTGATCATGATTTAAACAAAAACAAACAAAAAAAGAATTTAACAGAAATTATTTTTGTAGGTAATTCTGAATAACCCAAAACTAACTAGCTTAAGTCCATTTACAATTTTTTGATAACAAAAAATTAATGTAAGCTTAAATGCTCATCGTTTAACTTTGAGCCTGATTTCAAAAGTGTTGTGAAGTACGGGCATTCTTTATTTAGCCACACTACACGAATGTGAAATACTTTGATTAACTATATTTTTCCTTCGCATTTGTATCTTTTATCAAACCGTCTTTATTTTCTTAAAATTGCTCGAACTGTGTTAAACACAACATAAGGCGTAAGAAAACGGACTCAACTGGAAATTTTTGGCTGAACCATCCTGCCTATACTCGAAAACGGCAACTGCAATGTTTCTACAAGCCTTAAACAAAATTTTAGAATCGATCAAGAAACGGCACATTGAGGTTCGAACTCGTCTATAAAATGTATAATCATACAGTAGAAAAATTCACATTACCAAAATTTCGAAAAATAAAATTTTCGCACTTTTAAAATTTCCCTGTAAGATATGAAAATCCCGTAACATCAGAAATTCCTCTCATCTAATTTTCGTATTTGATCGCTCTTTTTTTTAAATAATGTAGGTCTAGAGCGAAAACCGGTGCTATAGAAAACTTTCAAAATGTTTCCGATTGCAATCGATTGTTACATGATCTGGATTCGCATCGCTTCTCGGGCATCGATTAATTCCATATTTTTAGTTTTTTTTTTAATAAGTAAAACCTGAACAAGGAAGTAAGAATGTCTGCGATCAAAGTTATATACACATCCCAATAAAATCAAAAAAATCCGTTGGCAGTTCTAGATCTACTATTCACATGAAATCCGAAGACCGAAGAATAAGAGAACAAATGGGATTTATAACATTTACAGTCATATTTATTAGATTTTTGTCTACTTAGACACTGTCTAACTATTTTCAAATTGGTGGAAATATTCTTAATTTAATAAAAAATAAATATCACATTATTCACGGTTAAGATAATCTACTCTTGTGTCTAATTTAGGCAGCTATAAGACAACAATAAACAAGGTTGTCTAAAGTTAGACAACGTTTATAAATAAGACCATTAATGCCTAGATTCTTCACAAAAACTAGACAAAATGGCGGAAACACTTATTTAAATTAATGTTAAGATATTAAAATTTGCGTTTTAATTATACTAAAATAAGAGATCCGATGATTACGAATTGTCAAACTCTATATTCACCATCCACACTGCAACAAATGAATTGTTCGCGGGCTAATAACCTCAAAATAATTATTTTTTTTATTTACTTGGTGATGGCTGAAACAAACATTTAAACGTCATTTGCGACGAAGAAAAAAAACCGAACGAAATGTCAAAATGTCCGAATTTTTTTCATTCGTCGGTCGTTGGTCGCTCTCGGTGAATAGTCCTTAGAGTAAAGAGTTAAATGCAAAACACGTTGCCCGAAAGGGATAATGATAAAAAAAAAGAGTTTGAAATGAAGTACTAGACCTTACAGCTGATGTTAACTCATAGACCGGGAGCTAGCAACGGAATTACCTACTTCAATAAGAATTAATATATATTTCAGAGCTTAAAATATAAAACAAGGATGAAACTTTTGTTCGGTCAATCAGAATATTATATTTATTTATCCATGACATCAAAATAAAACCTATTCTACCGAACGGGGTTGTACAACAGGTGTATTTTGTATTTGGTGACCAAAAATCTTTCTATGATCCGAGTATAATTTTTGTTTTATGAGATAGGTATTAAAATCCGCTGCTAGCTCTTAGTCTATAATTTAATAAATCAGAATGATATATGAATAATTTAAAGAGCAGTAACAAAAAATCAAGATTGTTACAATATTGAGTATATGTACTTAAAAAAAATTAACAGCCTGGATTTTTGATTTTTTTGTTCTTTTAAATACAAATTTTGCATGTCGTCCTCATTTCATTCCTTTTCCAAAAAAAAAAAAACATACAATTTAGTAAGCCTTTTATTGACTAGACCTACAATATTTGTAATGCTATGTATATTTTTTTTTTTGGATTAAACATGAAGAAAATAATGTTTCCTACACCTTTTTTTCTATTTGGTATAGAAAGTTTGACATGTGTAATATTAAGTTATTTTTTAAATAAGAGTGTGGTTTTTTAAATTAACAACATTGTTACTACAAGTTGATAGTTAATTTGACGACTGACAAATGATTTGAAAAGTGACTTTTTAAAAGGGAATACAAAATTTTCATTTTTTTAAACTAATTTTTGTTCTTAACATTCCTATGCTCAATTTCGAATTCCCAAATCATATTCAGTAAAACTCGCTTAAGAGAAACCCGGTTAAGAGTAAAACCCGCTTATCTGAAACACTTTTTTCATCCCGAGCATTTTTCGACCAATTACCTATAAAACACTACGCTTAAGCGAAACTCGCTTAAGTGAAAAACCCGCTAACCTGAAACATTTTTTCAGTTAAATTTTATATTTTTCATTGAAAACAACAGAACAAAAAATTTCCTGAACGCTTTATCTACCTCTTTTTTATTTTTCACCTCCACCATTTTCACCAATAAAATGACATTTGAATTATTGATACATATGTCACTACCATTTTATTTAATGTATCTAATTATATATTTTATTTAAATTTTTTCTAGGCAACTCCAAAAGATAAATTAAATTTTTTCTAACTTTAAATTTCCACTTAATGGAATTTTTAAATCGGCTTAAGTGAAAGAAGTACTGTGACATTTTGTCGTTTCTCTTAAGCGGGTTTGACTGTACATTATTTCTTATAGTCTGGATCCCTTTTCCGACTTTCATACTACACCAATTTTGACAAATGAGGTGTAAAACTAAGCAGAATTATGTGCTGATTTGACGAATTATAATATTATTTTAAAAATATTAACAATTTCTTCAAAAACTGCATTTGTTTGTTAAAAATATCATTCCAATAAAAATTAACTCTAAAATGAACACTTCCACTTTCCATTTGGTAATATTTTGGCATGTGAAATTATAGGTCGGTTCAATTTATTAGATCCGTTCATTTTAAAATTATTTGTGTGTCTTTTATTTTTATGCAATTGCAAGAATTCTCACACGGGAAGGATAGTTATTTTTTAAAACAAATTTAACCCTATAAATTTGACTCCTATTTGTTTTATTTTAAAGTTACCTCTAAAAACATATCCTTTTCAATAATAAACTCATTTTCGATGTTCTCCTGATGTATTTAGTTGTCTACTGTTGACGAAGGGAAAAGAAAAAAACTACTATTGGTATACACAATTTAGGCCAAAAAAAAATTGAGTATAAAGTAAAGAATTTCTCCAATTTGGTTTTACAGTTGTAAATTTCGAATTTGAAAAAATGAAAATGAAATGGGGCTAAGTTTATTCGGAGTCTTATTTGCATTAAAGGCAGCTACTTTTGTATCTGTCGCGCCCATTAATTTATTGCCATTTAATTGTGTGGCTCCCAAATTGATTGTGTTTCACTGCCATCGCACAATTTCTCACCGGCAACAAATGTCACATAACATAAAAAAAATCGAACGGGAGCGACAAAAAAAAATAAATAGGATAAAAAACAAATTAAAAAAAAACAATGGTAGGTGATTTTATCAGACTTTTTTTTAAAGAGCGTTTAAAACACTTTTATCAGAGTTTAATCCAAGCTTCAGTCAATTAGTGCAGTTCATCAAAAAAAAAAAAAAAACAAAAATTAAATCAAAATAAACAACTTCAAACCAACTAAACACAAATATATGTATGTTAAGAATATCGATGTTAATTTTTTGTTTTTGTTTATATTTTTTTTTTTTGTAATAATAAAAGCATTTTGACATTAAAACTATGTATGTAAATTAATTCCATTAGAAAATGACCTAAATGATGGTGTGATTGAAAAGACTGAAGTAGGCAGTGATTTGATTCTTGGTCAGTTGATGAGATGTTCACCATGTGTTTCAATGATTGAATAGATAATTAGATTAATATATGGATTAATGATATTAATGAGTTGATAATATCTTTTTTGGTTATAATTGTTTTTTTTTTTTTTTTATTAACATGTATCAACTGAAAAGTTATATGAAATTTTTAATAAATAACTTAAAAATTTTATTTTTTTGTTGTTGTTTTGTATACCTAAAAGAAACCGTCGGCTGACAGTGCTTTTGGCCTTGTATCAATAGCCCCAAATGCTCTACAATTTTTGTATTATTTTTTAGTTTTTTTTTTTTGATTTTTTCATGTCAAATCACCGGAGAAATAAAAAAATAGATGTAAAATAATTTTTATAAATTAGTAACTCAAGTACAAATATTTTTTTTTTAATAATATGAAGATTTATAATAATTATATTCATTTATGTATATATAATAAAATATAATTTATGTATTCTTAAATATGTATTTTTTTTTTAATTTTAATTTTAAGTGGTGTATTAGGTGTGTTAATTATCGTTCCGTAACCGAAATTAGTTCGATTGTGGGAATGGATTGGATGCGTTGTTGTTTTTTCTTTGGTTTTTGTATATAGGGTGTTTATTTTTAAGGAGGGTTTAAAATATGCGAAAATAATTACATAATAGGAAATAAAAGATTTGTAGTGGGAGTTTTTTAGTTATGAAAATGTCATATTTTTTTAATTTTTTAAAATTATTTTAATTATTTAAATGCCTTCACGATTCACGAGTTTAATCGAAATTTACACAAAATACCTACAACTACATGCTTTCAATTTGCTATATAATATTATAAAAATTTTGGGATTCAGAAAAGTAGGCAACAATTCCTAGGTTAACTAAAATTATTTTACTAATTCAAACACAATTTCCATAAGAATTTATATATTTTGGTTTGGAAATTTAAATCTAGTTCAGTTGCTTCCAACTTTATTGTTATATGAACTAAAATTAAAAACTATTTATTCTTTACATTAAGAGAAATAGATTTAAAAAAAAAATAGTTTTAAAATGATTTATTCACAGTTTAGCATTCTGTTTTCGAAAATTCATATTGAAATGCAATATATTTTACTTGGACTTCTTGATAGTATCGAGCTTTTTAGGAGATGTAAGATAAAAAAACTTGAAAATAAGACCATATCAAAATTGAAACAGGGCCAAAAAGGGGTAGAAGAAAAAATAATAATTAACAATAATTAATATAATAAATAAGAGAAAATCGAAAAGAAGCATAAGCTCGTTTTTTAAATTGCTATAAGATAACATTCAATTTTTTTAAATCTCAAAATAAAGAATTCCATTTTAATTAAAAAAAAAAAAAAACATAAATAAAGGGTATATTTTTTAGAGGCCGGGACTCACGGTAAAGATGTGTAAACATCAAATTAAGTATTCAAGTGCTGGTTTTACCTCACACACAAAACGTTGCGAGTTCGAATTGTCAACAAAATTTCAACCCAAACTCAACTCGAGCTTTCGATTTACTTTGAGCTACGAAGGAACGTACCCAATATTGAACGTATAGAATATACATCAACGTATCGTAACGTGTAACAGCACAACGTAATGTTCTACAGAAATTTCAACGTTTTTAGTTAACCCTACCCCAGCGCCCTATGCCGCGCCGGCATAGAAGTTTACACATCAAAAATCCGTCGGATCGGTAAAAAGTAATAATTAACATTACAAAAAATGGGAGGTTTGACATTTTAAAGTTAAAAAAAAATATTAAAACAATCAGCAACCTGTTTTCAATTAACAAAAATTTTGATTTTTTTTAAACTCGAAAAATTATTCTTTCTTTTTTTAAATTCGTATATTATAGCTATATCGTCATCATTTATTATCATTTATTAAAAATTCGATCGAAATACCGTTACATGAGAAGTACCTACTGTTAATAACCGTTCTTGGTAAAAAAAAAAAATAGTTCAAAAATAGTTTCTGTTATTTCGGTTATTTAATCAAATTTTATATGCAAAACTTTTAATAAGTAATAATAAAATTGCATATCAAAATTTTCAAAAAAAGGTGTGGATATTTAAAAAAAAAAATTAAAATATTTTCGATATTTAAAAACGGAAAAAAAATATTATTCTAAATTGAGCTTCTAAATCTGCATTTATAAATACTAATAATAATTGTTATACTATTTTTTTTTTCTTTAAATCGTTTATGTAATATAAACAATTTGTTAAAAACCGCTCCAACGATTTAAATTTTTTCTTCTGAAAATGACATGGTGTAGATTGCGTTGCGGTCTAAACAATTTCAGCAGTTGTTTAACCAATTTTTTACTTGCGATATATGTACATTGTTACATAGGTAGGGGAGAGGAGGGCATCCTTGAAAACTTTTTGATTAAGAGTCCCCAAAAACCCAGTGTGATGGAATTATTTGCTCTGTAAGTTATCGGCACATCGAGAAATGTATTTGAAGTTTAATTTAAACCCATTTTTGATTAAATTTAATAAAGATTGATATTTTATTTTATTTTAAAATACAACGGAAGTATTTATAATTATTTTCAACAGTAAATAATGTGAGTATAAAGGCATATCTATTGAGGGAAACAATAAACTGTATGAATAAATTAAATAGATATATAGAAGCTGAACATTTTAGAAGCAAAAAGTCTCTTTGAAACTTTATGTGCATTAACCATAACATTCCATCTGTCTTACAAAGAAAAAATTTAATTTTTTTTCAATAACTTAGTTTTAAACCTGTTCAGAGTTGGCCCTACCGTTTCGTTCAAAACCGCCCCAACATTTTAAACAACATAAAACTCGGCCATAGTTATTATACCTTACATATTTACCTTTATGCTAATCAAAATGAAAGTGTGAATTTAATAATAATTTGTCAAAAACGAAAACCTTAGCAAAAAAATTTTAAACTCTTACACACAAAATATTACAAAAATACAATTAACGCATAAAAACTGATATCTAGGTACTGTCAGATGAACATAATAGAGGCACTGCAAAATAGTTGACGTGTAAATCTAAATACATCGCTATTGCCATGTTTAAAATTAAGTTTATGCTTTGAAATATTTATTTGTTAAGATTTTATTAGGCATGTTCAAAGGTACTACTCTCTCCCCTACTATATGGCAAGTTATGGATTCGTAAAAAAAAATGGAACACGAGATTTTGATTAAGTTGACATTACGATGATAGCGAATTTGAATTTGCAATTTGTCTGTATGTTCTATTTTCTTTAAACTTGGTACTCTTAGCAGTTTTTGGGCATTCCCCTGACACGGTTTTTTCCATTTTTGAATACCAAAAATAATGGTACTTGCCGTACAATTTTTTTACCAAATTATGAAAATCTTATTTTTCCGAAAAACTTTTTTTTTTAATTTACAATTTTTTTTCATAAAAAGGCTACCATTTTATTAAAACAAAGATCGGAAAAATGGGTATAAATGATACATCTCATAGAAACATTTTTTGATGTTAGATTTTCTCAATTTCAACCAATTTTTTATATAAAAAAATGTTCAAGAAGTTTTAAAAGTGTAAAGGTACTAAAATTTTGGATTTTTTTTTTTGGTTTTAAAAATAAGTTTCATACATTTTTTTTTTTTTGAGAACTTAAAAATTCGAAAACGTCTTGTTCGATTTTTATTAAACTTGGCATTTATAAGTTTTTTAGCATTATCTAAACCTAGATCGTCTTCCTCAACCAAATATTGATGCTCGAAAAGATGAACGGGCCCTGTTTTATATCTGTTCATCTTTTCGAGATTCTACTGTATGTCACTTTAATACCAAATTTAACATGAATTATGTTAAAGTAAAAAAAAAACAAATAAAAATTATGATACAATAATGTAGCAACTAATAACTTGTTTTGATATATCTTTTAAATATTTAGGTATATATTAAATATGTTGAAAAGGAGGTGGTAAGTTTTAAGCCAATAATCTTAAAGAATATAAAAAGGAACTAAGTTTACTTTACTTCTTCGCTATATTGTTTACACACATTGGTTTAATTATTTTTTTTTTTATTATTATTATTTATTTCTATACATTTAATTATTTAAATTAATATCTATATTTATTTCTTATTATTTAAACCCTATTTATAATCATATTTTATATTTTTGATAAATCATCTACAAAAGGTTTTAAAAAAATTCAAATAAAATTTGTATTTAAATGTTTTCTTTTATGTAGTTAAGTTTAAATTACAGTCGTGTTTTCTTTGAAAGTGTATAGCTAGCTCAAACCAATAAAAAATTATTTTAAATATGTATGATGTCATTATTTGTATACAATACAAAAATAGAATATTAAATATTTTACTGTTCGGGAATATGCTGGAGCTCAAGAAAACACGCCATTTGAAAAACTATAATATCTGTACTACTAGCCAGTTAAAAATATTTTAACCTTGTGATTTAAAAATTATTTTATTTAAAAAAAAAATACATCGTAATCCTTTTTCCTTTTTCCATTTTTATGTTTTAGTTTTTTTTTTTGCAAGAACAATAATAACCAGTGTAATCACTTAAGAACATAAAAAAAACTCGTTAACCATTTCATTTTGACATTTTCATAACCAACTATCACCGTGAGAAAGAAAAAATATTCAAAAAAGTTAAATTAATAAAAAAAAAAAAAACATTGAAAATAACAGAATCATTCCGCAATTCAAACAAATAACAAACAAATCCTCCCAAAGAAATAAAAGAGAGGGAATATTTTAATTTTAAGAAATTCTAATTCATTCCATGTAACAAACAAATTTAAATAAAGGTTTTTTCTTTGTTAGTTTATAACTTTAATAATAAAATAACGATCATTCTCAAAAAATTGATAAATATTAATTTAAAGAGAAAAAAAAAAATGTTTCTAATATAAAATTTGGAATACAAAAATAATAATAAAATAACAAAATGTTTACTTACTTTGGAGCCATGTCATTATAACGAGTGTCACGTCCACCCGCTGGTCCAGGTCCATGTGATGAGCCTGAGTCTTCAAAGTAATCGGCTCGGCGATCACGAGAGCTTCGTCTACGTTCTTTGCTCTTTCTTCGTTTATTTTTGGGTCCACTACAATATTAACGAAGGATTTGGTTTTTGTTTTTTTTTTTTTTGGAATTTGTGTTAAGTTTTTTTTTTTTAGGAGAAAATAATATTAAAGATTTTTTTCGTATAAGTTAAGAAAGAAAATAGGAAGTTATAAGGATAATTTTGTTCTAAAGAAGCAATACACAAAAGTTGCCTATATTGAACATTTTTAGTTAGTTACGGAGAGAAAAAAAGGAAAAGGTCAGGAAGTGAAAATCAGGGGTATGTGTTTTAATAGGATCAACAAAGCATATTTAAAAATGTATATGGGTGTGTAAGCATGCACAAGAAAATTGGACAAATATGATTAATATTTTTAAAATCCAAGCAGAATGGAGATTTGATGGTTTCAATCAGATCAGTTCATTTAGAATGTCTTCAAAATTATTTTACTAAAATTCAGCTCCGAAAAAAAAGTTAGAGATTGAATAAATATTTCTGACAGATGTTGGTTTAACTAAGTGTTAACTGAGGCACTGAAAATTGGCACCTAAAAAAGTAGCTTTATTGTATAAAGAATATCAACTGGACAGAACCTCCTAACCCAGATAAACGCGATTCAAATTTCGTTTTAAAATGTATCTTGGGCCGTAAGGGATAACTCGTATATTATGTGTCAATAGCTAAAAGCGAAAGTCTGAATATAGTGGAAAACTCATAAAGTATATTTTAAATTGCCAACACTGTTTCTACTGACAGATTTAGATGATTTGTACTCAGTATGTTTTAACATTTTTCTATAAATAGAATTACTCCAGAACAACGGTGTTAAGTTGCAAATTATAATTGCCGATATAAACGGCCTAAGATGCTATATAAAGTTGATTTATAGATTGCGCTAAATTCGAACCAGCCATGATTTTTCTAAACCCTAATAGCAAAAAATTAAATTTTTAATTAAGCCAAATTGAGTTTTTAGAAGTTTTTTTAAACTCATCTCTGATCTGATCTCCTTCACCAATAGATAATTCTGTTTTTTCATAGGAATTAAGGCAAAAAATGAAATTAAAAGAGTAAAAAAATAAAATTATACAAAAAATAATAAATTGTTATTAATAATTGAAAAACATTTAACACTTACTTTGCCAATGGAATGTGATCACGTTCACTGTACGCATCATACAAATACTCCCTGAAAATTTTACAGAAATTTTGCAATATTTTCTTTTTCTATTTCTTTTTTTTGTTTCTATTTTATTTGTATGATTTTTTTTTTTGCATGAAACGTTATTGTGTTAAGACTTTTTTATTTTAAGAGAAATTTTAAAACATTCAACAAAAGAAACAAACAAAATAAAACAAACAAATAACAAGAAAAATTTGGAAAAAAACATTTCACTTCTATTTAAATGTAGACATGTACAATTACATATATGTAAACAAAATTATAAGCATAAATATTTTAAGCAAATTAATGCATTTTTAAAAGCAACAAATTTATAAAATGACAATGAATGAAGAAAATATTTTTATAAACATTTAAAAAAACAATGCAATTGATTTCTTGAGTCAAGAGCTAGCGATGTAAAAAAGATTAACATTACATTATTTTTTACAATAGAATACATTTTTCTAGAAAAGAAAAAATATTCTAAGAGTTTGATGAAAGTTAAAAAAAAGGTAAATGAACAGTTCACATGAAATTCAAAAAAGTCAAACATAAATTAAAGTTTATTAAATCCTTATTAGCCTAATAACTTTAAATTAAAGCTAACAAAAATCTAATTAAATAAGAAGTTAATCAAAACTTACCTGAAAAAAAAAAATAATAAAAAAAGCGATTTTTTAATCATTTTTAAACTAACTCCCAATTAAGATTATTTTGGGACTCATTTGCAGGTATTTTTTTTTAAATTTCGGAATGGTGAAAAAAACACCTTGATTGAAATTACTTTTTAAAAAGTAAAATACTAACTTTAATATATTTTGTGCAGTGTAAGCAAAACGCAGGACGTACCGACTTACACATTAGGTACGTAGATATGCATTTATCTATTCATAAAAAAATCAAATATCGACTTACTTCATTTTATCAATTCTGGATTTAAATCATCTTAAAGAAAATTCCGAACATTTTCTTTTGCATTTACATATTTCGGTTTCATAATAATTTTATTTCAACATTTCAAAATTGTATTCAATCATCCTCATCTTATTTTCCACATGAATTTACATTTTGAAACGAAGTAAAGTGTCTTGCATATGAGCTGCGAACTACGAATAGCAATTTCTAGAGCAAATAAAAAATTGTTTTTGGTTTTGACTTTTCTACAAAGTGAAAATGAGATCTCTGAGATTTCAGCAATCCAAGTTACATGAACAGGGATGGAATCGCGTAGGACGACAGTTGATTGTCACTGTTTTGATAGTCAAATTTGATTATCAACTTTTCTTTGTTTGCGTAAAGTGATCGCTAAAAAATTACGATTACTTCGCAGAACTTACTCAAGTTTGAGAAACTTGGTACATATTTCAAGTTAATAAACAGACATAAATGTCTTTGCGATTAGCTGTTGTGTTTTAATGTTTTGAATTTGTAATAAAAATATTGGTTTTGGAAAAATGGAAGTATACCTAACTTGCAACAGTTATAAATTAATAAGAATATTTCTTTTTTTAAGGACTGCCACTAAATAACAAATAAAAATGATTTCCTCTTGGAAACACATCCCGAGCTGGCGAGGTCCTACAATGCCCTGTCAAGCTCTGGGCGAACATCCAAAAAACTTCAATGGGAACCTCATAGAAAATTTGCATTGTAGTGTACATTACCGTTCACTTATTTTTATTTTAACTTTGATATCTTTTTCACTTTTTTTTTTAGTGGAGAATCTCACACAACCTATCTATCCCAAAAAAATTAAACAAAATGTGGAAAGTGACAATTAAATAGCTGTCACCAACAAACCATAGCAAAAAAGTGAGAGTTAATTTGATAATCTCCTTACATGGAGCAAAATCATTCATTTTGATGATCAACAATCAACTACCGCCTTTAACGATTCCACCCCTAGGATTCTTCAGCGAAATTTCTCAATTTTGCTGTCAAAACACTGAGGAAGAAAAATCTTAGATTCGCTTGCTCACTTTTTGAGTGAGAAAAATTTCTGAGATATCATTTTTCTGAACGAGCCAAATTAATGATCCAATCAACAAATTAAAGTAAAATTGTCAAACGTAGTTTCGAAATCCACAAGATCACGAGCACGACGCATTCCACAAACCGGCGAATAAAATATTTGTTCAAATTTAATCTGAAACACTTATTTAACTTGTTTATATTTAATGACAATTCGCATTTCAGTCAGTGATCATCACTTATGTAAATAAAATTTAAAAAGTCGTGACCATGTGCATTTTTTTAGTTCACTGGTCGTATCTCATGTGCAAGGCTACTTATTTTATCCAAATTTAAAGAAATTCGGTATGAAATTACGTACAAAACTTACGAACACACCTAAGTGAAATGCATTCAAAGTGGAATTTACTGCAAATAAATTTGATATATAAAAAAGAAAAAGAAAAAATAAGTAAAGCAAATAACGACCAAATCAAATTCAAAATGAAATGAGTTGTCAAACGAAATCAGCAAGTTTGATATAAAAACACTTGCGAAATTAGCTCATTCTAAGGTTCTAATATATGGGAATTATATGGGAATAAATTCATTTAATAAACTTCCAAGTGAATTAAAGAATGAGATTAGTGTGAATGTTTTTAAAAATAAAATTATTTTTTATAATACATAGATGTTTTATTTGTAAAGGTTTGTTTGACCTCATATATTGAGTCTTTTAGAATCTAGAGAATGCAGAGATAGGTACTCTTGGTTTTTTATAACATTTAGAATTGCGAAACAAATTTAATTAATAACTAATAATTAAGAAAAAGTTAACAATATTAAAAAAAAATGTTAAATCATCAATATTAGCAAGAATAACCAAAATTCAGCTTTTATTAGAATAAATACAAATAAAATTAAAAGAAATTAATAAATTAAATTATTCAACAAATATTTATTTGTCTTATGTTTTTATATATTTTTTTTAAATTCCAACAAACTAAACAAATTTTATGCTTCTAGCTTTCAACTCAATTGCATATTTAAATAAAAATGTTTTTTTATGTAATTTTAATATTAAAAAAGATTTAATCTACTTTAAATTTTTATATAAAACAGAGTTAGAGAATCAAACAAAATATAAATTTAGAAATTAACAATAACAATAACAATAACAGTAATTAATAAATTCAGAAATGTCTAACAATATTTTTAAACACAACACAATATTATTTTAATGGGATGTGTTGGGAAAGGGGTGGTATTCCACTTAATTACTTAAATTTATATATTTTTTTGTTTATTTTGTTTTATTGTGATTTGAATGTTTTGGTTTTTAAAATGAATTAATGTGAATATTTAAATAAAACAAAAAAAAAAAAGAGATAAAGAGAGATAGAGAATACTCACGATTCGACTAGTGGTCCCGGATAGGGATCGGATTTCTGATACAAACTAGATAGCTTAACACTTATCACTAATGTTGGCAGGAAGAGGATGACACACCAGGCAACTCCAGCCCAGAAGCCATTCTAAAAAAAAGAGAATTATTGTTATTGTATTATTTAAACTGAAGCCAAATCGAACTCACCAATGGATCGACAAATTTATTGCAAGTAGCTACAATAGCTGCATCATATACATGTGCCAGTGGTGCACATTTACCCACAACCGTCTGTACTGACTGAATGACCAAATCCAAATAACGTTGAATCTCTTCGCTGAAGAAAGTTGTCAATTTTTCAGCTGTTTTCTTGATAAAGCTACGTCCTTCGATATTAATAAAGTTCTGAGCTTGCTTTATCTCATCCACCAGCGATTCGATGGACTTCTCAAATGACTTATGATTATAGCTGAGTTTAGATTGTAGTTCTTCGGCTAGATCAATTAATTCTCGAGTTTGTTCACGCATTGGTAGCACAACATTATCCTCGTAGGTTTCCAAATGCAGTGCTTGATTACGCAGACCAACTTGTACGTCATTCATTGAAGTACCTTTGATTTTTTCAGCTGTTTTTCTCAATTGAGTTGCCAAGGCTTTGAGCGAGTAGATGGTAATATTTTCATTGAGATTATCAGTGAACTTATCACGATCGAAATTATTCAAACCCGATGTGGCAATAGCTCGGATCTTTTGTTCATTTTCTTCGCTGAGAATAACAATTTGCGTTTCGAAATTAATGCCATTGACGAATTCATTCAGAGTTTTAGTGACATTTAGCTGATTGGGGTAATCTTGGATTGTTTTAATGTCAAAGCGATTATCGATTTGTAGAACTTCGTAGATTGTTTTGTTTGCCTGACAATCTGATATAACATGAGAAATACGGAATGGTGGCAACTTGCCTCCGACAAATGATCCCTGCTTTTGTTTTGGATTTTGATTATTGTAAAATAAGTTATTGAGATCAACGTAATTATCAATATACTGAAAGACGTCATCATTTTTGGGATTCCTGCAAGAAAAAATTTTAATGTAAATGATGACGGTGCTTAAAATAATTATTAGTAAGAATTTACCTGAGAGGAGTACAAACACCACGCTGGAGAACCAATCCAATGAGGAAATGGACAAGAGCAGCGACAGCTAATATCGAAATAGTTAGGAAAATCACAGCAACGGCTCTGTTTGAAAAAAGAAAAAAATATGCACATTATTAATAAAAAATAATTAAGGTGTAAGTATTGAGTAGCAACGCTGTTTTTAGCAAGTGAAAAATATAGTAGCACTGTCAAATGTATAAGAAAGTGGTAGTATTAAGGCGCTTCAACGGCCACGTCCAGGTTACACTAGGATAGCCTATCTAAGGTACCCAGCGGCTTCATTGTGGCTGAAAATATTTGAAGAAATAAATTGCTTAAATTTCCATAGCCGAGGCAAAAATTTTGACGTTTCACCTTTTTGAAAATTGATTTCAGCAATTTGGAAAATCTTTTGCTAACTTTTGAAAATAAAGAACCTTCGCCATTTGACAACTGAAATTACCTGGCAATGAAATGCACAGTCCGCCCAACTATGCAATAAATTGCCATTGCCATTGAATATTGCCCAAAATTGCCAATGCCAAAAATCGATTTTTTGGTCCTCATTTAAAATCTATTCATTCGATAACTGGGTGGTGGTTAAAAAAAGTTAATGGGTTGGTCACAAATAATCTTATTTGGTCATCTTTTACAAAAAAAAAAATCGGACACTTTTTTGGACCAAGTTAAACAGCGCTACAGTCTTCGTGATAAGGTCTGCGAAAAAGCAAAAAATCTGTGAAAAATGCAGAATGCGTTTATTGCAACGGATACGGATATATAAGGATTAATCGAGTTCTTATTTTTCATACCTAACGCAAAGAAGGGCAATTTTTACACAGAGTTGATAAAACTAAATTTTATTTGACTATTTTTTATTTGGGCCGATCCCGGCGGTACTGCAATACCGGGCCAACCCGCGACAGAGGTGGAGCAAGCTCCTAGCACTCCGTCTATTCCCAAAAATCAGTTTAACATTTGTTGTCCCCCGATGGGGGATCTATCAGATGTTAAGCTGATAAGAACAGATACTACACTTTGATCTTAGCCATAAGGCCGAGAAGCGATAAATTTTATCAATTTTTCGCTACTACTAGCTAACTTCTACGCAAAAAGTGAATGTGAACTGAGATAAATAAACGAAAAATATTCTTCAAGTACGTAATGTACCTAGATGTACCTTACTTATTCCTATATTGATTTTTCTCACATCTTATTCCAAGAGTTTCGTTTTCATACATTCTACCTACCAAAAAAAAAAAAAAAAAAAAACAAACCCTAAATCCTGATTTTGATAAGACTAGCAGCAATAATCTGATAGGAAAATCAATAATTTAAATGTTTTTTACAATGGTAGGTAGGTAGGTAGGTACGATAATAATACCTAGGAAAGGAACACACACAAGAAATATTTTTATACCTAGGTAGGTATACGGAGGTTTCATGGCGTGGTATCCTATTTTGTATTCTTTTATTGAGCAATCGGCAATGGACAGGGCATGGTTAGGGCTTATGAGGGTAGGTAAAAGAGGCTGCTAGCAGTGCCAAGTGCCAGAAATATTGTTGTCACTTATGCTGGATCTACTTACTCCTACAGGCGAATGGAAACTCCACTGCCCTCCATCTAGGCTGACCACTGACCAGACTTTAAAGAGGACAAGTCCTCTTTTTGAGCTAGGAAACTTTTGCCCGGTAGGTATCATTTTGAAAAAGAAGCGACCATTTCTCTTTTTTAGGTTTTTCAATTTTTGAATTTTTTTTTGTGAAAAAAACCACAATACAAATTTGTTTTGTCGTGAACACAACTTAATAACTGAAGCGTCTAGAATGAGAAGGTGTTAAATGTCATTAGTTTCGTTCGTTGAACTTCACCCAGGGCCCTTTTTCATAAAAATTGACAGGCGACAATTCTACAAATTTGTCACACTTGTCTGACAAATCTGTATTTCATAAAATATTGACAGGTAACAAATTTATCAGAAAAATACAATTGACAAATTTGTCATGACAATTTTGTCATTGTCATATACTGACACATTTGTCGTGACAATTTTGTCACATAGAAGTTGGATTTTAGCATCTAGAGAGTAATTCCTCTTTGTGGAATGCTGTAAATGTGCACCAATTCACGAAAAAGTATGTTCCGCGGCTGTTTTATCGACACGAAAAATTCCAAGGGCGCCGGCGACGTATTATACGGAGATCCAACTGAGAAACGTCATCACTTTCACTTGAAAAAACATATGTATATCGTTTATCATTTTAGATCAACTACTGTCGAATCACTGTCAACACTTGACCGTAACTGAGTTTCCTGTCGCAATTGTCAATTAAATACTGACAAATATGTAAATAGTAATTTTTTCTTTCATTTCATAAAAGAATTGTCAGTACAAATTTGTTGGAAAATTTCTGACAATTGTGGAAAAATACTTGACAATTCATTGTCATGACAATTTCTTCATAAAACGAAAAGGTGACAACTGTCGGGTATTTTCCGACAATTTTACAAAATTGTCAAATTGTTTATGGAACTAATTTTAACAGTTGTCAAGTTGTAAATAGGGCCCAGGTTTTCTTGACAGTCCCAAGAATTGTCAAAAAACCCTGGGTTTTTTGGTTTTCAAAAAATACTCGAGGGTGAAAATCGTTTTGTTGACAGTCAAAGCAAGAAACAAGAAATTGTGTGCTCAATAATTAAAACTTAAAATTTGTTTTAAATTAATTTTAAAAATAAATTAAAACAACTTTGAGCTATTTCCTTTTCCATTTCTATTTATTATCTATCAATTTGGGTTTTAATTTCTATTTCAAAAATAAGCAATTTTCAACAACAAAATAATTTATTAATATATTTATTTATGGCAGTTTATTTGTTAACTCAACTCGCCACAGTAAAGAAAACTACTACTTCAGGGCGAGTTCAGGGCAAAACTAGGTCTCAAAAAGCACAGAATTTGATTATCAGTGTGAGTTAAGGTTTTCAAAAAAAAAAAAAACACTTTAGGACGATCCCCGGGTGACTCAACGAACAAACCTATTAACTGATGAAACATACTTTTAATTTGAATTTAAATTATGCATTTTTCTCTATTTGTATGGCCTTTTTCTAGTATAGAGTATAAAAAGTCCCCATAATATATAGGTATATTTCTAGTTTCGCCAAATAATGTGCCCTTAAAAAAAAAAAAAAAAAAAAAAAAAAAAAAAAAAAAAAAACTTGAATCCTTTAGCCACCACAAGTTTAAGGGGATTATAGTTTCCAATCGGGATTGCGTTACTCAATTAGCAATTAATTGGAACTATCATTAGAACTTTGAATTTCTGTTCGGACCTAACCTAACTTGATATACTATATCTACCTACTAAACTGTACAGTAGTTCTAAAAGAGCCATTGTCCATTTTTTTAATATTGACTTAAGTAGGTACACAATTGGATCAATGCTGTATAGGAAAACAATCTATTTTTTATTAGAATTAGTTACATTAGATTAATATTTAAAAGTTTTAAACAGAAAATAAAAGAAGAAATTTCGATATCTCAAAAATGAATAAATTGGACATTGGCACTTTTAGAACCAAGGTACAGATTTGTAGGTATTTAAGGTTCCGTATATATTTGAGAAATACTAGAGGTTCCTACATAGTTCCTACATAATGTCGCATAATTCATTTTTAGCCCCGTATTAGCGTCTAAATATTTCGATTACGTTAAAAGATTTGGATAAGTAAAATTTAGGTATAAAAACCAAATTCTAAGAGACATTTTTTTTTTATTCCTAAATTCATAAAAATAATGTAGTTATTAGAACTTTAGTGGAAGACGATTTTAACTTTACGGTAAAAAAAAATAATCATTAACTTACAGCATTAAGAATCTAGAACCAGATCCCTTGTTGCAGCAATCATCACCATAACCATCTGGACGTTTACCACAAATTCCACAAAATAGCGCACATGTTAATGCAGTCAGAATCTAAAAGAAAAAGGAATTTCTTATTAATTCAAAATATTCTTATAAGAGTTAATTTTGAAATTCTTTTGATTTAGGTATTTTTAGGTTTAAGTAAATAGAATTTTTGATAAATTATCGATTGGATTGAATCAGAAAACACAAATCAAAAGAAAGTCCTTCCGATAGAAGTTAACTGTCCAATAGGCAAATAATTTGTTGTCTATATAATTTTAAAGAAAACAATGCAGGTACATATAAAAGTTCAAAATTAAGTCCTTATTTCAACTTTACCACCAACAAAACCGAGCTAATAGCTATTCCAGCATAGAATCTATAAATACTATATTCCTGTATATATTTATCGGCTGTTGTTGTTGCCGAATTAGTTTGTTGATCAATTTCTTTGGTGATTTGTGTAAATTGTTCTTTTATATCTTCAGAACCTTTTTTGAGTGCTTGCCCTAAAAATAAAAATAAAACATAAAACATAAAAATGAATAAAAGAAATCGAGAAAAAATTTATAAATTAAAAATATTTACTTACCAACTTTTTCCATTGAATCAATAATTTTTGGAATATGTTCAGTAATTGTTCGATTGATATCATTTTGTAAATTTTGCCAAGCTTGACGACCATCTTTTCCAGCTGATGCATCACCATTTTTAATAAGAGTATCAACACTTTCAATGATACTTGTAACATCGGGAAGCTATATAATTCGAAACCAACATATTATGATTAATTGGAATAGTTTACTCGGAAAAAAGTAAAAATTAAAATCAGAATAAAAATCAAAATATAAAAAAATATGTAAAAAATAAATAAATGAAAAAATCAATAATATTCTTATTTTATATGCAAAATATTTGTTAGGTACAATTAGCTGGATCTTGTTTTTTGGTTTTATGAAAACGATCTCACTTAAATTAAAAGATGTAAAGGCTACGGCACGCAACCCGTAAATCTGTAGGTAGAAGCTTAAAAAATTCTCATTGGGGTAGAATTAATTTTTTTTAGTTTTCTAAAAGTTTCTTCTCGAAATCGAAAAGCTGGAAGATTGGTGCCTGATGTCACATATTGGTATTGCTCTCCCATGAAAATAAGTGAGAAATATACAGCTCAATTTTAACCCCTTTTTAGACGAAGAGATCTTTACTGTATTTTTTTTGCAATAGAAAAGGACGAGAAGAAAGAGCTATATTGAGTTAACCCATTGAGTTTAAATTGAAATTAAACTCAGTACCTACGAATATTAAATAATATTTTGTATTAAACTGCATCACAGCGTATTTTTAAAGTTATGCCCTTTTTCTCTTAAAAACTTAATGTAGAGCCAGAAACAAAATACCCTCCTTCCATTCAGAAAAATTGCTCATTTGCTGAATTAAATCAAGTACCTTTTTTAGTACTTGATTTAATTCAGCAAGTGAGTGTTTTTCTGAATGATGACGTCACTGCATTGCTGAAAGCAATAGGCGATGTTCTAAAAGACATGGCCTAGAAGGGTACTTCTTGATAATCAATAATCTGTATAAGTACAATACACAGGTTTTTGAAAAACAAAAAAGAGAATAATACTGACAGTTAATTGTTGGAAAAACAGAACTGAAAAAAAAAATTACTAAACTGCGCAATGTGTAGTGCATTGGCTCTGACGGAGCTCGGTCCAGGTTCGATCGCCAGCTGGGGCTAAAAGTTTGTCAAATTAAAATTGAACAAATGACCAAGCACCACTAAAAATGAGTCTGATGATCGGCCTGGCAGTCGTGAAATAGCAATAACTCCAGCCTATAAAATCATGGTGGTAGCTCATCCAATTGTTGTTTTTTCATTCATAACCTTTAAAAAACTAAAAAGTTGATGGTGAGTTGGATAGCTTGGATAGCTAGTAAAGAAGACGTTTTGACAGATAATAACTATCATTCATAAAAATAATTAAAAAAAATTGTGGGTTTCTCGTTTTGTTTTGTAAATTTTAAAATGTTCTCTTTTAATATTGCAAGTTATAAATTTGTTTGAATGCTCTTTTACTTTTTTACAGCTTAAAGTCTTCGTATAATGCTGCGATTGATGCATGAATGAAGACTGAAGGGTATTTGATCTAACACAAACATCAGATACAGTGTAAATAAATCCGAGCGAAAAACTGTCACATAAAAAATACTTTCGAGGTAATCAATGTACAAAATGCACCCCAGTGCGAACGTCAAATAAACCTACTATCTACTTTTCGACATATTGCAAAAGAGGATTACTTTCAGATGACAGCTTAAGTTTTAGTACAGGTCCCGACCCAAAGAATTCGCTGCGACACAGAATAGGACATAGACAGATTGGACGGATATATGGGGTGACCCAATGAATACATTTTTTTTTACAGATTTGAATTATTTTCCTTAATAAAAATCCAAAAAAAGATATTTTATTTTTGTCAGAAACAAATTATTAGTAAACACCATGACAAAACCTCAACAACTGATGTCAACGAACGGAGAGTATGTTATCTACCAGAATGATTAAGCTGGTGCTCCATTATACAGTTCAGTCTGTGACGTACATACATACATACGTAACAAATCTATGATCTATCGGTTTATTTATAACCCTGCAATTTACTACACAGTTTGGACTAATATCACGTTCTAGACTTAACGTCAAGTCTTTGATTTACCATATTTAAAACTGTCGACTGTATGTAGTCAGAAGTGTTTTCAAACATCGTTCTACCAGGAAAGTTGAACCTGTATTCTTGCGATGTAACCGACTTCATAATTCTGAGATCTAACAGTATATTTTTTTCTAACTGTGATCTTCCAGGAGAGCCAAGTCTGTGCTGTACCAAATCCGTAAAGTCTGTAATCTACAAGTAGGTGTATTTAAATTTGCCAAAGTTCATGTAACATAATATAATTATTATATATTGCCCGAAAAGAAAGACTAACACAATTTAAAAAGCTATAATTAACAACAATACTCTTCACTCGATTAATTTAGTTTAAAACTATATCCAGATATAAATAAATACATGTAAGTATAAGGACTTAAATCTGGATAAATGGACTGAATAATATGGCGGTTAGAGTTGAAATAAGTTGTTTAAGAGGACGAACTAATTGCTACATAATGAATGATGATAAATTATATCGAAGTAGCTTCTGAACATGATATTTAAAGGTAGAAAAGATGTTGGTACATGCAAACCAATTTTTGAAGGATTTCTACCAATATGATTTTAGACTAAGTATTTTATTTCCAAATGTCGTAGAATCACCCACAGTTATATGTGATGGTCATGATCACATGTGATTATCACTGAATAAATGGGGGAAGTGATTTAACTCCATTTAATTTAAATAAACGACCTAGATTTCCATAGGATCGAAATTTTGAGAATGGTATGCCTGGAGAAGACGAAAAGCTTAGTTCTGTGGGGGTTTACATCCCATCGACCTCAATCTGCCCATCAAAAAAGTCTATTTAGGATATTTTGTAAGTATGTACATATGTATTTCTCGATGATAATATGAACTAAGGATACGTTTCTGATACGGAAATGGTAAAATCATTCGCATAAACGTTCACCTCATAGATAACAGATTTTAGACATGCTACCACTATAACCCAACTTTGTTCCAATACAAGACGGAGCAGAAGATTATTAAGTTAACAAAGTGAGGTGTCTGTATTAATTTGAAGTCATCTGAAATAGGCCTAAGCTATTTTCAATTCATAACAAGATAATATAAGTTCCCTAGTTTTAAATTTAAAATATGATAAAATAAGATAAATAATTTTTTGTTTAATTAATTTTTAATAAAAATCTAACAAAAAATAATTTAAAATAAATTCTAAATCAATAACAAAAAAGAAACTGTAGGTAAAAACTCAAAAAATTATAAAAATTTACTACAAATGAGCATACTGCTTTTATTTTTTAAACATACCCTGGGGAAGTATCTGTCTAGCATCTATTTATAATGATTTGAGGATCATTTTAAGTTTAACAACATTTTTTTTGTAGGGCAATGGATGAATCCAAAATGTGTTATTTTTGTTAGCATGAATAATGAAAATAATGAATTTAAATATTATAATATTACACAAATTCGATTTTTAAAAATTACAATTAGGTACATATTATTATTAATTTAAATTACATATTATAATTTTTAATTTTATTTATTTTTTTACAAAAATAAAATTAACCCACCTGATTATAATCAAATCCATTGGTATCCAATTTACCGATTTCGTAATTTTCCAAGACATTTTTGCATTCTTGTGTTTGACATTTAGTCAACATAACCAAAAGATCACGTTTAACACCTCGAAGTCCTGAAATAATATTAAATAATAAATAAGAATATTTTTTTTTCACAAAATGATGAGGTACAAAGAAAATTATTTACCATCGCTTAATTGAGAAGCATAGACTCGAAGTTCATTAGTGATATTTTTCATTCGAAGTAACTTCGCATTTATTTTGGGTAAATCTGCTAAGAAATTCACAAGATGATTTAATGAAACTGCTTTAGATGTTTCTTCAAGTTTTCTTATAAGACTGCTAGATGTATCTGTAGAGGGGAAGGATTAAAAAAATAAAAAATTAATAACAATTAAGAATTATGAGTGAAATAAGTTGAAATAAAAAAAGGCAAAACAATAACATGTTTAAGCCAATAAACCTCTTTTTACGTAGTAATTTTCATAGACATCTGTCTAAGAGTTTAATAACTCATTTCAAAAGCTACAAAGTGTCGATGAAAATATCTGGATGAGACATAACAACATAATCGATGATAGCAAGAATCCCTGAAACCTAATTAAATTCTTAGAACTAGAATTCATCTTTACTATATCTATCGTAGCCAATTAATATATCCAACTCACTTGCTACCTACCAGCTTAATTGCTTAATTGCAATAAGACCACATCAGAGCTCTAATAATCTGAAGAGGATTAAATTCTAAACTGAGATCCACCCAATACAACACAACGCACACACACAGACACACTACGATGTGATACAATTTTAATAGCTTACTCTTAATCATGATAGATGTGTGTCTATCTATTTATAGATCTATATATAAACATCCTTTTCCTTGATAGCCTGGTGCTGGTATATTATCACAATTTTCATAAAATCTCTTTAAGTGCCTCTCCTTTTGCTATTGCTAACATTATTTACCGCACCATTCAAACATGGTAATTCCAAAAAGCCAATGTGTTCATTGAAGTCTAATCCCACCCACCACCACGATACTACTCATACATATATGTATATTTATATGGAAAAGGAGTTGCTGTTTTGCCAATCTCCTTGATAAAATCTATTAATTCTGACTTCCTTTAGCAGGGATTTAAGTCAATCAGTGCACCGTTAAATGTTGTCTAAAGTTACTGTTTACTGCGATACAAAAAAAAAAAACATATATTGGCATCAGGAGGAAATTCTGTATAACAAGATTTCTGGGTGTTTTTTTTCTTTTCTTGTAGATACAGAAGCGGTTTTGAATTTGGCAAAGTTGAAGGGCGCACTACGTGTAAAAAAAAAAAAGAAATACAAATTAGAAATTCTAATTCTATTTGCAAAAATGGTGTCGGTTTTGGATGTTTCGATAGAAGTGAAAAAATGACTTCGTTTTTCGAGATTTCCTTTTCCATTTAAATGTTTTAAAGGAAAGACATATTGGAATTGAGCTACGGTATCTAAGAATCATATATATGTGGGATATTCGAAAAAGAAGTATGTATTCTAAAATGTCACTAATATTGGTGACAAAAGTTTATTTTATTCCAGTAATTGGTCAGCCGGAAGCCATTTGTTATGAATTTTTAAAGTTTATATTTAAATGATGTTAATACCTCATTTCTGGGATATTCAAAAAAATAGCACCTAAGCCATCTTATAGGTTAGTAATTGGTCACAAAAGGTCAGTTAGTTTCAGCAATTAGTCAGTTTTAGTGCTTTTCAAGGCTTTTAAGTGCTTTACTAGGACATCATTTTTGGGATATTCAAAAATAAAAGGCATGTGAAAAATCTATTATTAGTCACAAAAAACTAACCTACGGCTGATCAAATTCTGAAATTTATTGACATCTTGTTACCAATTATCGACCTTTAAGGGGGCATACTTTTATTTTGAATATCCCACAAATGAGATACTTGGTTGACATTTAAAAAAAAAAATTGAAAAATTCATAATAAATTTCTTATACTATGGCTACCAATTGCTGAAACCAAATTACATTTTGTGAATAGTTAAATTACAAAATTTTTAGATGGCTTGTATTTTTTTTTTTAAATACCGTTTAAAAGAGATCTGCTAGTGTCTTTAGAGCCTGTTTTTTCACCACTGGACGGAATTTCTAACTTTTTTAAAATTCTATTTAAAAACCCTTTAAGCGAAAACCTTTTCATTTCACTTGGCATTTTATTTTAAACCTGCTACGTAAAAATATTTTAGATAGGTATTTTTATCGCCTTTACAAAACTGGTCTGTAGGTATACTAAATCCATCCCTGTTGTACATACTTACTTTTTAAAATATATTCAAGCTGTTGCGATAGTTCATGGTAATTCACAACAAGTAAATGGTTTATTTGTTGTGATGTAGCATTAAGGAATGCTCCGGTATCTTTGCTACCATGGCGCACCGTAGTAGTAGCTTCATCAACACCCTCTTGCATATAGGCGTTTGTTGTGAAGGCGATTATAACACCAAACCTTGAAAATTAATGCAAAAAAAAAAAACAACGATTAGCAAAAGAAAAAAAAAAAACAATAAAATGCAAAAAGATACTTATTCCCACGAGTAGTAAGTAATCCAATATAAGAACTTACAGAATTCCAGTAGCGGCGCAAATCAATAGAAAGCCTAGGAATACCCGGCGACAGGTATCGTGTTTCTTATCGAATGGCTGGGAGCGTCCACCACAAGCACCCGCACAACGGCAACAACAGAAGCATAATCTGAAATATACACATACATAGTTAGGTTAACAGGATATTTGGTAATTAGAGATTTTCTCTGCACAAGCACCGAGACGAGGAAGAGTTGATATTTTGAGTTCATCGTACCAAAGTACACCTTTAAGGGTCAGTCAAGGCAAGGGCTGTGCATAATGGTTTTTACGGTACTTACCCAATTATTGGCATCAAAATGACTAGCAATGCAGTTAGAATAACAACCAGGAGTATTGGCCAGTAATGTTTTATTAAATCGCCCCATTCGTTGTGTTCAACCTTTGGCCCAAAACTCACACCCTTTTCAGTAACAACAATATATCCTGTAAGAGAAAATAAATATGTATTAGTGTGATGTACATATACATAGGTAGGTAAGTAAATATTTATTTATATAAATCTGAACAAATTCAGAACGAATAACAGTTAGAGTGCATTGTTCTGGTTTTGGCATGACGAAGATATTTTGTCCTTAAAGTTAGAAAGTCGAGAGATTTACGAGCTATGGTAAAGTTATTTGTGTATATCTTGAGGGCGTATGGGTAGATGAAAATTTACAAATAAAAAAAAAAACATAACAAGAGACAAGTTTTCCAGGATGATTTTTTTAGATTTACTACGAAAGTTTTACTTGCTGAAAGGACCTTGAATAAAATAAATGGCACGGAAGAGGAATAGGATGTCCCCTGCCATCACTTTTTAGAGAGGGTATATTTTTCTTTTTGGTGAAAACAGCATAAATCAAAAATGCACGAAGGATGTACCTACCTACTTAATGATTTTAAATGGGTTTTTATTTTCTACTGTTAATGTTTTTGATATAAAACTAATGGTTTGAAATTTTATTATCAGAAGTTAAGAGCCCCCGCACACTACAGACTTAATATCGGCGCCTTTTCATACGTATATTTTCGTACTAATTAAGAACCCGATCAAACTGTTGGCCGATAGAAAGTCTGTAGTGTGCGGGGGTTCTAAATGTTTAAAATAGAAAAAGAATTCGTGGTAAAGAGGTGGCCATTTTATGGTGTGACTTACTTAGGCTTTCAAATAAGTTTTGGTAAACAACTAATGTTGAGCTTATTATTAAAAACGCATGTAGAGATATCTTTACGGAAAAAAAAATGAAAGAACAGTGTAATGTACTTAAAAAAAATGTTTGACTTTTTTTAAAGTAATGATTTTTGTTTAAAGTAAATTAAGAAAAATTACAACAAAATCGGCTTCGTGTTAAAATAAAAATATCAGCGAAATTCCTTGCTGTAGAGAACGGGAAATAATTATCGATTCTGTGGTTCTTAAACATAAAATAGATGAGAGATATAAGAAATTCAAAAAAATTATTCTACTTTCCGAGTTTTCTTATATAAAAAAAATGTAGATACATATACATATAAGAAGAAAATTTCTTTTATAAAATTATTTATTTTCTAAGACGAGATTTTTAATAAACCACATTTAGCGGGCAGTTAAGAAGAGACATTAGGCTTCTTTTTTTTTAGCCCCGAGCGGGGCACTGAACTGCCAAAAAAAGAACTATGTTACTCGCTCTGAGCTCTGAACTTGCATTTCTTTTTTAGCTCAGAGCTCATTCGATCGATAAAAAAAAAATTACCGAGCAAAAAGCTGAGCGCGACCAACTTCACACAATAATCATGTAATTTGACAAATTACTAATCATACGATATGTAACAGTTTAGTGCGCAATTCTGTTTCTTAAATAGATCGGAGCGCTTAGGTTACGCTCGGTTCGGAGCGAGCTCAGGCCCCACCTCGAGGTTAAAAAAGAAAAACTAAAAACGTATTTTTATGGGAACGTGCAGTGTGTCTTGGACTGTCTGTCTTATAAGCGTGCGTGTTTTTCTTATGAGATTTCTTACATCCATCATCTACAGTATCATCTTCTTGCTAAAGAAAACTGTCGCATGTCAAAGAAACGCCATTTTGTTATTCGGGGCAAAGTGGCCTCTTTTTGACGTGCGTGCGGCAGGTCTGTGAGACAGGCCACTCTGGTGCTCAAAATTTTGAATTTTTTGCGATTGGACTAAGTTTAAAATGGCCTTCAATTTTATTCCTATAAATGGTTGATTCCAAAAATTTTAATGCAGGCACGAAGACAACCACATAAGGATTCAATTCAATTGATCAATTAATCCAGTATTTTGACTCCAAAACTTAGAAATCCTCTTCATTTAAATGAGAATTCTGAGAAAATTTAAGCGTTTGTTGTTTTGACATCCAACAGATGACAGTGTTTTTTTTAATAGCGAGTTTCATTCACGAAAAGATTTGCTCTTTCTGTCAAAAGACGTATCCTTTTCCTATTGCAATAAAAAGAGCAATTCTAGGTCAATTCTCAACACGAAAAAAGCGCTCTCTCATGGGGTGAGAGATTCGATCTGAATACACAGCTTTTTCTGTCAAACGTCAAATGAAAAATATTCTATTGTTTGTTGTGAACTTGTGTCGGCTAGTGCTAAATTAAAAACTATACTGAAAAAAGTTTAATTGAAAAGAGCAATTCTCCATTTTGAGAGCAACTCTTTAAAATTTGAATGAAACTCACTATAAGAGTACTGTAGCACATGTAAAATTATGTAACGTTGTGTCAAAATGTCAAAGCTATTGCTGAAAGGTTCTGAAGATTTTAAATTTTGAAAAAAAGAACATTTAGGTATGTACATTTTTATTTATTAAGAAGATTGCGAAAAAAAAAATAAAGGAGCTCAAAAAAAAGTACTTTCGGATTTTGGAACACTTATTGAATTGAGTACTGAATAATTGAGCGTCTTATTTTTTGACAATTCGATTAAGCTAACAGATTTAGCTATCAGAAGTTATTTAGTAAAAAATATAAATATGTACTTACAAAAATTTATGAGTGAAATTCTGAATCTATGAATAAATAACTATTTGATCAAAAACTCATAATTAATGGGTAAGCTTCCAGAATTTTGTTTGTTCAAAAATTATGAAAACAAACTTATCCCCAACTCTAATCAGTCTTTAGACAAGAAACAATCTCGTAGTTTTTGTTCTGTCAAACTCTTCACACAGTGATGCCAACTTTGAACAAATATATTTCTTTGTGATCCAAATTTTGGATCTAAATGGCAAATTAAAAAAAAAATCATCAAATTAAACTCACCATTTGGAATTGCCTCCTGTCCAATGAACAACTTCATGATC
This sequence comes from Epistrophe eligans, assembly GCA_951394125.1. Taxonomy (NCBI): domain Eukaryota; kingdom Metazoa; phylum Arthropoda; class Insecta; order Diptera; family Syrphidae; genus Epistrophe; species Epistrophe eligans. Next base: position 37,677,543 of record OX596029.1, read on the forward strand.
TCATGTGTTATATTATAAAATGGGCTCATACCACGTGCATTGAATTTTGTCGAACTGACATAAGTGGTATTCTTATTCCACACCGAATATTCGGTTTTTGTTAAATCTAATTTCATTTCAATATCATCAGTCGCCGTTGTTGGAATTGGCAGTGAGCACATTACAGCTAACACCACACACATTGTCATCAGGGTTGTCATAAAATGTGAAGCTGCAGCTGCCGATAATGACGATGATGAAGATGGTGATGTCGAACGACGCCATCGGTGGGATTTGACATTTTCGGCAGATGCAACATTAATGTTGGATGACGAAATTGGTGGTGACATATCACCAACTAGTGGCTCATTGGAATGTGATGATGATGTGCTTTGATGTGTAGTCTTATTATTTGTGGGTGTGTTTGTTGTTGCTGATGTTGTGTTATTTGTTTGAGTTTGTCTTGTTGGCAGCATTGGATTATTGTGTTGTAACCTGGCGGTGGTTCTTGTTACTAATGCAGCATCAGTCATTGTCGCCGTCGTTGACTTTTTCGTAGTGGTATTTATTGGCACTCCCATGTTGCCAATGGAAGGCCTTCGAAGTTATTTATCAAAAAAACGATAATAGTCCTGAAATTTAAAAAAAAAAAATTAATGAGAAAATTTTAATAAGATTTATAAAAAAAAAGAAAACTTTTAATTAAATTTAAATTGAAGGTGATTATTTTTATTTTTATTTTCTTCTAAATAAAATAACACTTTAGACCTTAAACTTTCTCGCTCATAGGCTCATATCCCATTTTGTCTTCTCTCAAAGTAAAATTTTCAAGTTCTAACCTTTTGCCATTTTTTATCCGAATCACCCTGTATAATAAAAATTTACAAATTGTTACAAAACGTTCGATATAAACTTCTGCAATCAAGAAAACGAAATTACTAGATTCTTCCCTAAATTTTTAGGATTTGAAATTCCATTTTTAAAATGCCGCAAAGCTTTTCGAAGAGGAAATATATAATTTTGTTGCTGAAAGTCCAGTCATCTGGAGCGCATGGCTGGCGAACCGAAAAAAAAAAAATACTTTCGAAATAAACTATAGCGTATATCTCTGAAACAAAATAATTATTTCTTTCAATTGTACGAGTTTGAAGTAGGTCTATCTTTCTGAACTGCCCATTGCATGTGCCATGTGCTAAAGGTACTCGTGCAGAAGCCCTGCCACATTACACTGACTTAATGAAATGGGAATTCTGAGAATCAGCAACGATACGCCTTGGTGATTTCCTGAAAAGAGAGAGATGGTGACTTTTGGATGGCCCGATGATATGGCGATGGTAATAGTGATAATGATGATGATGATGATGATGAAGCCAGAAACCTACATTTGAAAGGAAATGGAATTGGTGCTGAGAGCTTTGTATGCTGGTCAAGTGACCCAGATTCATTGTTTCCTATATTTCGTTCGCATATACATATGTACATATATTTTGTTCTTAATATTATGTATGAACGAAATATGAAATGAAAATAATAATAACGTTGTTTATTTTTAAGTTGAAATTATTATATGGGTCATTTAATGCAGAATGGTTCCAGTTGAAAATTTAATATAAATATTTCACGAAGCTAAGAATGGTAGAGAAGGTAATAAAGTTCAAGTAGGTACTCTTAAAGGATGACTGTTTATCAATTATAAATCAAATTAAATTATTTCACAAGGAAAATATGTTTTTTGAAAAAAAAAAAAAAACAATTCCGATATTTAAAAAAAATTCAAATTGTTCGATTTATATTACCTACAAATTTAAAAAACTTAATTACCGACATGTGTCAAATTTGTACAATATTACAGACCTATCGTTAAATATCAAAAATAACAAATGTCTATTGGTGCATGCATTTTTCCAACCTATCGGTCTTAAGTATTAAATTATTGGGCTAAAGACTTTAAGAAGTGCATAACAATGTCCCAAAGTTAGTAAATATTTTTGGTCATTTGTAAAAAAGCATACGAAATACAACTTCCTTTTCGGTTTCAAGACTCTAGCATTAAGCTCTTTTACCGAAAATGAGTGCCTTTGATATTGATGGTAGCAGGCCGTGTCGTAATGGCTAGTGCGTTGAACTGTTACGCCGAAGGTCTTGGGTTCGATTCCCAGCCTATGCCACCTAAAAACAGAAATGTTTCTCACCTTAGCCGTTCGAATTCGGCAGAAAATTGTAGGTCCCCTCTATTCCTGCCAATAACACGCACACAGGAATGGTTGAGAGTTGTAAGTCACTAGGCCCTGATTCTACACGAGCTGTTACGCCGACCAATTTGTTAATTTTTTTTTTTTTTGGTATTGATGAATCTCTTCTGAAATAGATCTTACCTTTCTGACCGTTTAATATACAAGTCGTATTAGATGGCTTAAAGTCTGATATTCAGAAAATAAATGGTAGTGTGCTTTAAGGTTCCGTTTTGTCAACGAATCTCTGTCTGATATTTATCAATGAAATTTTGTTTAAAACTTCTAATCCACTAAATTCTTTTGCTGACGACAATACCCTAACATTTTCATATTTGGTTCAAGACTTACATCCTTGTCTTTCGGATGTGGAACTTAGCGGCAGCGTATGATAAACCCATTCTTATCTTGACAGTATTGTACAATGGGGAATCACAAACCGAGTAGAATTTAATGCTATTAAAACCCAATGCTGTCTCCTGTCGTTGAAGCGGGCCCCTCCCCACCCCATGCCTCTTTCCATGAGAGGTACTTGCATTGAAGAAACCAAACAAATTTCAGTTCTCATTATGTGCATAACAGACCACCTTTTTGAAGAATGATCAAATATTCAATGTCACCAAAAACGATGCTAAATGTTTAGATTTTCTTCGACGACGCAAAAAATTGTTCTCCTCTTCTGATCTGACTGTAATCTCTACAAAGCCTTTATCCGTCGGAAGTACTTTCTCTCACATCAGGGCATTTAAATCTCTTGGATAGAATTCAAAAGAGAACTTTACAAATTATATGTTACAGAACTATAACAGAAACAATTAAAACTCTGGATTTGGAACACTGACGCAGTGTTTCATGTCTATATTTTATTAATATTTCTACAAACTGTATTCTAGCGAGATATCCAATAACATTTCGCCCTTAAAACACTGTTATACTCGTGCTTTTACGGATGCTCATCAGTTCACCCATGAACATGAGCAACGTATTTACTGTTAAGTATAGAGATTCTCTCTTTAGCCAAACAACACGAATGTGTAATTCTTTACCAGGCTCTAATGCATCGGTATAGCAATTTTTTTTTTACTATAGCTACACTTCATGGCAAGTTATGGATTCGTAAAAAAAAATCGAACTCGAAATTCTAATCAAAATAGACAGTACGATAATAGCAAAGTTCGAATGCAGCTTCAACGGCTGGGTCGATTTCCTCCAAACTTCTTTTAAGACCAAAAATAATGGTACCTGCCGTAGAAATTAATGACAATCTTTTTTTTTCTTCTCAAAAACGTGCCTACAACTTAAAAAAAAAATAATAATATTTTTTTACCAAAAAAAAAAAAAAAAAAAACTTCCATGGAACCAGTTTGTTTATTTTCGATTTTCTCAAAAACGGTTCAACTGATTTTCATCATTTTTTATAGAGAATGTTTCAAATATTTTTTTTTGAGAAATTAGTAATTCAAAAACGAATTGGTTGTTTTTTTATTAAATTTGGAAAAAGCTGTTTTTAAACATCTAGCATCATTTAACAAAAATTATTCTTATGACCAAAAATAACGACACCTACCATATGAATGTTTAAAAACCGCTAAAGAAAATCTAATTTTTTTTAAATGACTCCTATACGATTTTGATTAAAATTTGTATGTAAGATTATATCAGGACGATCTACCATATGATTGGAACAATTTTTTTTATTATTTTATTATTCATAAAACATTTTTTTTTTTATTTTCGACTAGGTATCTCAGTATCGGTTAAACCGATTTTAATTTTTTTTTCTTTTCCACACAGCTTCTAATAAGTTTAGATATTTCGAAAATTAATTATTTTTTTACTCCGCATTAATAAATACCAAAAGATGACGTACCAATTTTTTTTTTTCATAAAAATGTTTTCAAAATTTTATATATACAAAATTATTAAAAAAAACCGCTCCAACGATTTTTCAATTTTTTTTTTATAAATTTAGGTTTGTGTAAGAAATCAGATATGACGTGCATCGCGTTGGTGTCAAAACAATTTTATAGGTTATTAAATCAATTTAATTCTAACTGCATTGAAAAAACAATTTTTTAGTAAATTAACAGTTAGGTACTATTTTAAAGCGTTAATTTAATTTAAGAATTATATTTTTACAAAATTGCCCATATCACATTAATGGGGACATAAACTCCCATCCCATAAAATTCTTTTTCTTTTCCCAACACAACCTACATGCTTTAGCCTTTTGTGGCACCATGTACATAAATATGAAGAAAAAAATACAAACAAATTATTTTCATCATAAATACAAACCATATAGTTTTTCTAAATAGTTTTTCCCATTCGTATTCCCAAAATCCAAAATATATCCTGATCCAATAAATAAATAAGTGTGTCATTAGTTTAGGCTGCTCGGAGCCTTTTTACTTCATGTTTCGAATATTTCAAGCAGTTCTTTTATGAGTTACTCGCCACTCTGGGAAGAGGATATTTAATTGGTACTAAATTATTTTATCATCGTGTTATAGTTTTCAAATATTTTATTTTCTAACTTTATTTGTAACGAAAAACCAATAAATGCCTAACTAAATAAACAACTTAATAAGTTTCCGACTATATCAACATTTTTGTTAAAAATAGGCATTATTTTGTAAAATGCTACCTACATGGATCCATCGTAGATATTTTATCAAAGAAAATATATCAATATTTAATATTGCTTCCTAAAAAAATATAGAAATGTGGTATAATTAAAAAAAAAAATACGACGAAATTTCAATTAAATATTCTGATTCATCAACATCGTAAATTTTATTTCATTTCAATTATAACATTCGTGATTTATTTATCAAATCACATTCAAGTACCTACTTCAAAATTAATTGGAATTCTAAGTACCTATGTAATATACTTTGGCTTGTAAAAGGTATTCATTGAAATAATAAAGCTTTAAAGTCGACTGAAAAAAAAAGGAGATACATATCTAATTTATCAGAAAAATAAGCACCTAAGTGTGGAATTTCGTATCAGTCAGTGTGATAACAGTTTTTAATTGTTGTTAATTGATTGTAGGTACAGAAATATAATGAATTGTTTATGCACCTGGATTTTTTTTTATTTGAAATGTTTATTATAGTGTTTTTAGTTTATGCTTTTTGTTTTGTTTTTTTTTTTTTTTTTTTTTTCAATTTCATTGGGGAAGCATTTTTTTGGATTTCGTAGAGAACTAAAATATTCTAATTTTCGATCACCAATGTCTTACAGAGCTGCCGCTATCTTGAAAACTCTTTATTCTTTATTCTCCTAAATGAGTTTGATGGGCTAAAATTCGAAATTTAATACTGGGCGATTCGCATAAGGTGTGACAAAAAACTAGAGCGTGTAGGTTGGGGGTTAAAACAAGAAAAGCCTTCCCCACCCCCCTCCATTTACCCGGGTGACGAAATTTTCTAAAAAAAAAATTGACTTCAAACAATGCCATGCTTTACCTTTTTTTATAAATCCAACATTAATTTTCATTTAAAAAAAAATTAAAAAAAATTTAAAAAATTAAAAAAAAAATAAAAAAAAACAAAAAAAAATAAAAAAAAAATTAGAAAAAATAAAAAATGAGAAAAATGAAAAAAAAATTAAAAAAAAAATTAAAAAAACAACGGAAAAAAATTAAAAAAAGTTCAAACAAATTTTTTTTTTTTTTTTTTTCAAAATTTTATATATTTAAGTACCATTTTTATTCTCAAAATTCAATTCTTTTTTTTAATTTGTAGTCAAAGACAGAAAACTAGATGCTAAATTGTCTTCTAGTTTTTGAGAAAATTGAAAATAACATAAATAAGTTTCCCCTAATTTTACTTAAATCCGTTATTTAAGTTGAATTACAGATCCTATTTTACTTAAAAAAAAAATAGTTAAGTAGATTTAGTTATTTTCAATTTTCTCAAAAAGTACAAGACATTTGAGCATCCAGTTTTCTGTTTTTTGAATTGAAAATTATTAAGAGCATTGAATAATTTTTTTTTAGGTACTAAACTACAAATAAAATACAAATACAAACTTGAATTGAAAATTTCTCAAACATGTCAAAAACATTTAAACGCTACAAAAATATTTAAACGCACCAAAAATATAAAATAACGGAAAATTATTATGAATTATTGGGAAATTATTTCTAAAATACATATCTTCTTCTCTGTTTTCGATCTTTAAAAGTTATCACATCTCTATTTCTAGATTTTTTCGAACTTTTTGATATATATTAACAATTTTTTATTTTCAAAAAGTCTATCAATTATGAAAACAAAATTGTCTTTCCTTCTCGCCCGTCCAGAAATTAATTTTAAACAAACTGCAATCTTCACATCAAAATGGCGGAAACCCTGTAGAAGAGTTTGATGGTCCTATATAAGGTAAGAGAAATTTCAATTTTCAGTTTAGCTGAGCTTATTCAAGTTTTATCAAATTTTCTCGAAAACAATTTTAACAATTTTGATAAAATTGTCCTATTTTTGGTAACTTCCGTCAATTTCCTTCAATGGCTGCACTGATTTTGTAATATTTTTTCAATCAGTTGTTTTTAAGTTAATATGAATAATAATATAATATTTAAAATATTTTGAATTTTTTTTTTTATAAACAAACAAAATAAAACAAAAATTTCATTTTTAGTTCTTTTGTTTGTTTTTTTTTTTTTTGAACATTTAATCGTTAAAATAAAACTCCATTATAATTGTTAACCACAAGAGGAAGTTGGTGCATATTTTTTTTTTAATCAGTCATTGATTCATAGCACAACCATAAAAAATAAAATAATAAAGACAGCATTAAGTCGCAATTTAAATTATTTTATGGGAATAATTCTCGATAATAAATTTTTCGATCATTTATTTTATAAAAATACTTTGCATTCAAAAAAAAATTAAAAAAAAAAAACATAGCAAAGTTATATGTTCATAATACATTTATTTTGAAATATATCCGATAAATTAAATTCTTTACACAAAACACACAAAAATAAAAAAATATATCTCAAATATTTACCAGTTTAATCCAACTTCTGATATTTTTTATTCAACTGCACTGCAGTTTATTCAGTTTGATTCTGCTTTGTTTTGTTTTGTTTTTTTTTTTTTTTGATATAATCAGCTTTATATCGTATTTACCTAACTGATGCAGAATAATATAGGTTATCTTATTCATTGAGCACAAATAATAAAACTCACTTCAATATTTTAGTATGGATAGACAAAAAAAAAACCTTGGAATTAAAATCAAGGTAAATTCACTCACAATCCCAATGAAAATATTTCATACAAAATAAAAAAAATTAATAAATTTAATTCAATTATCCAAAATAAAAAAAAATTAACGCTCCGAAAAATGGTGAACTGAATGGAATTTTTTTCTCCGTAAAAAAAGGAGAACAATCATTTCACCGTTTTTTTAATTTAAAATGTTCACATCCACGTTAAAACTGATTTAAAAATTGAGGCTAGTGAATTTTTAGTTCTCAAAACAAAAAACAGAAAAACGGAAAAAACACTCACAACACGACTGAGTGCAAGCAATTCAGAGTCTTAATAAAAATCAATTAATGTCACCAACGGAAATGATAAAAGACTTTATGAGGCGCGGTTGCGGCAATTTGTGTTGATAAATTGAAGGTGATTCATAGAATCTGCAAAGAATTCAACACCATAGATAACAAAAAAAAACACACACACAAAAAATAATAACGGGTGATTTTTAAGCTGGTTTGGTTTTGGCAACACTGGTTTTGACAGCTGACGTGTGTTTAGTACCTTGTGTCACTGTCAAACAGCTTCAGTTTGGTTTGCAATTTAACCATGGATCGTCTTACAAATGAACAACGCTTGCAAATTATTGAATTTTACTATCAAAATTCGTGCTCGGTTCGAAATGTTGTTTATCGAAAAATTGTGTTCAGCGATGAGGCTCATTTTTGGTTGAATGGGTACGTAAATAAGCAAAATTGCCGCATTTGGAGTGAAGATCAGCCAGAAGCATTGCAACAGCTACCAATGCATCCCGAAAAAGCCACTGTTTGGTGCGGTTTATGGGCCGGCGGCATTATTGGGCCATATTTCTTCAAAGATGATGCGAATCGCAGCGTTACTGTCAATGGTGAACGCTACCGAGCGATGATAACAAACTTTTTTTTGCCCGAAATGGAAGTTCTTGACTTGCATGATATGTGGTTTCAACAAGACGGTGCCACATGCCACACAGCACGCGAAACAATGGCGCAATTGCGAGGCGAGTTTGGTGAACAGTTAATTTCACGTTTCGGGCCGGTCAATTGGCCGCCTAGATCGTGCGATTTGACACCATTAGATTATTTTTTGTGGGGGTATGTCAAGGCTAATGTCTATAGGGACAAGCCCGCTTCGATTGACGCACTGGAAGCCAACATCCATGCATTCATTCGTGAGATACCGGCCGATATGTGTGAAAGAGTATGCCAAAATTGGACTCAGCGGATGGGCTACCTGAGACGCAGCCGCGGTCAACATTTGCATGAAATTATCTTTAAACATTAAATTGCAAGGTTCAAACTATCGATTCAAATAAATATTTCATTCATTTTTTCGAATTTTTTGTGTTTTTTTTTTTAAAAAGTTCTAAACCTCTTAAAAAATCACCCATTATAAACAAATACTGTAAATAATATTTTTATTAAATTAAATCCTTAACCTCAAAATTCAAATGTCTTTTATTTGATATGAGGATATGAGTAAAAAATAAACATGAATTACGAAATTCACGACTTATCATGAAGTTCGGGGAAAAACGCAAACAATTACATATTTCGAATGATGATGGTTAAAAAAATTGAGCATAACAGTTTTAAACTAGCATGATCAAAGCGAAATGTGGCGGACTGCTGGCTGATTAATTTTAAGAGGATTTCAAACATTTTCCATAAAAAAGCTTTCGAGCAGTTTTATAAATAAAGTGCACGATTTATAGATCCCACGAACTTGCTCTTGCTTTCGAAGGCTATACAGTGAAAGCATTAAAAATATACAGTCGTATTTATTAGATTTTTGCCTAATGTCTAACTATTTTCAAATTGGATGGAAATATGCTATATTTAATAAAAATAAATATCAAATTACTCAGGGTTAAGACAATCTACTCTTATTTCTAAGTTAGGCACCTATAAGACAACAATAAACAAGGTTTTTGAAACTAATTTCCTAAGTTGGACAGTTGTTTAAAGTTAGACAACATTTTTAAATAAGACCAATAAAGTATTAGTTTATTATTTAAAAAAAAGGTGTCCCAAGATTCTCTCAAGATTTGCATTTCACGATATTTTTGCGGTAAGGAGTTGACAACGTAAAAAAGACAGCTTGACAGACGAAAGTTGAGGATTATTAAAATTTAGCATTGCACGAAAGAAAATTAAAAATTGTCGCATTTGGAGTTCAGAACACAAGTGAATTATTGATAAACAAATGCATCCATAACTTTCATTTACACTTTACTTTAATTTTGGTATCTAGCAATTTTTGGGCCTTTCCTCGACACTTTTTTTCATTTTTTTAAGACCTAACGGTAGGTATAAACGGTACATCCCATTTTTTTTATTTTCGATTTTTCTCAAAACCTGTTCAACTGATTTTGATCATTTTTTTTAATATCAAAATTTTCAATTTTTTTTTTAATCTTAAAAAATGTTTCAATTTTTGTTTTGAAAAATTAAGAATTCGAAAACGTCTTGGTTCATTTTTATTAAATTTGACACCCAGCAGTTTTTTCACATTTTTAAAACAAAAAAATTTCGTATTACCAAGAATAAAGGTGTCTCCACTCCATGTTCCATATAAATGTTGAAAATCGTTAAGGAAAATTTAATTTTTCTCAAAAAACTCCTCCTGCGATTTAAATTAAAAATTTTATGTGAGCTAATATTATTAGAACAATTTTTTTTTAGACAATTACTAACAGCATTTTCATAGAAACATTTTTTTGGTTTTCACTAACTCATTATCTGTTAAACAGATTTTAATGAAAATTTTTACGCAAGAGCATCTAATAACTTTAAATAATATTGCATATCAAAATAGAAAAAAAAAACTAAAATAAATGCTTAGGCTCCACATAAAATACATACGCATTTAGCCGATGATTTTGACCTAGTTTTTTGTTGTTTTTTTTTCGATACACTAATTTGAACGAAACACTCTGGGGAAATCTCAATATCTACTTTCATTAAAACAATTCAAGCAACCCTATACACCAATTCCAATTATGATACCAATTAATTTTCTGTCGCATAGCTCCCACCTAACGGTTTCTTCACTAACGTCAAGTAAAAAATTAGTAATCCAAGAAAAATTAATTTTCTAATCAAATGGAGCAAGTTTATTTTGAATGACGCTAAAGATACATATGTATGTAGGAATAGGTGAATTCTTACACTGCGTTTCCTCCAATGATGGACTCAAAGAAATTCCTTTTATGTTTTGTTCTTTTCAAAATCATTGAAAAAGTTTTAGCACTTTTACGAAACAAATAACTTGAGTTATAATGGTTTTAAATCGAACCAAAAAATCAGGTTGATTTTTGCTTTTCAAAATACAAAAGTTGATGAAAATTTCCAGATTTTTTGAAAAACAATATTCCACAAAGTTATTGCTACATTTAGTTCTATGGATTTTTCACAAAAAAGGCGACTATATTTAAAAAATTTAAAAGATTAAAAATCAGCAAAAAACTGACACAGTTGGTATAGTTTTAGTTACAGAATTTAGAAATTGAGTTCTATAAAGGTCTTATTTCCAAAATTTAAGGACTTAAAATTGAGATTAAATAGCATGCTGATGCTGAGCTTGGTGTAAAAATTACAACATGTCTTCATGTATTCATAATAATTTGATGGGGTTTAAGGAAAAAAATCAATTCAATTTTATACAAAAATCTCTCTTATAATTAATATTATTTTATTTAAGCGGTGGTGGTGCATTGTGTGCAATTTTTTTTAAGTATACACGTTTGTTCAACAAATAGCACCTAATGTTGTTTCAGAAATAAATATAGAACTACATTGTATTACGAGTTAAGGCTTAAAAATGTTTTGTTTTTAACTTAATGTTTTCAAATGCAAATAATTCATCCAAAAGAAACAACTGGGTACCTACTACATAATAAGAAAAGACTAAACCAACCGTCATGTAAGTCTGTGTTTGTTTATATTTCATTTGTATCTTGTTCAAATATTCACCAGATATCGCCACTCAACATGTATAAGAATAATTAAATTATCTGCAGTGCAAAAGGTATTTATTTTAGACACATATGGCGTTAGTAGTTACATTTTTTCTTCTCAGTCGTCCCTTTAACTTATCTATTTTGTCGAATCCTTATATATTACCGGTACATACCTACATACAAACATTTCTCTTGTAATTTTTCATGCGAAAAGTTAAGGGGCAATTATATTTAAGTTAGAAACAGAACAAAACACGCACCAGTGAGCATCAAGAAACCACAACTAGGTGTATACTAGCATATTATTTTTTTTTTTGCCAAATTGGTGGCCAAAAAGGTCACGCACTAGATTATATAGTTTTATTGGCCCAGACCATTTGTTCAGAGATATACCAGTCGATATACACTTATTGAATAGACACGCTACCATCATCGCATCACTATATTAGGGTTGTTAGTTACAGTTCGTGGTCACAAAGAATTTATCACGTTTTATGTGAAAAGACAAATGTTGAGTTTAGGACGACACATATATCTCACTTTTATCTACAAAAGTATAGATGATATACACGAATCACAACACACTACTGAAAACACTATTCTTATGTATCTCTGGATTTTTTTTGTCTTGCTATTTCATTTCATTCTCAAATCAAATGGTTTCTTCAACTTCAACAAAATGAAAAAGAAGCAAACTGATAAAACGAATATTGAGAGATTGTTTGGTGTGGATAAATAGACAAAGATACGAATATACGAACACCTAGATTGATGATAAGCGAACAATAGTTTGACACGGCAAAGTAAATTGAAGGAATACACTGAGGGAAAAACACAATATTATCGACCAAAAAACAAAAAAAAAAAAAAAAAAAAAAAAAATTAGAATTTTTGTATTTAATAAAATTTATTTTCGAAAAAAATTATTTTTGAAGATGAAATTAAAACGAGTTATTAATAATCAAAAAGGAAGTGGATCATAAAAATTCTACAAATATCGGGTTTTCCATTAGGGACTTGACAACTTTGAACGCGAAATAGCTGCCGTTTCGGACAAAATGTGTGGCGAGACATCGAAAATTGGCTCCAACGAATCAACTGCTGCCCGCGGTGGCCATATGAACGAAGTCGAGTTCCATTCATAAATGTTTTGGTTGTACTTCAAGCCGATAATAAAGTTTTTGAAATATCTCAAATGGTTTGCGTTTTATTTAAAGAAAAATTTATCAAGTCCTTATTGGAAAACCCTTTATTTTCTGGAATTTTTTAATTTTTTAAATCATACTCAAGGTACTCTTTTTTAAGAAAACTGTTGGCATTGGCGCTTGTCTGAAGACTGGACATAGCCTAAGCGGAGCAACGGAGTTGCATAAGCGATACAGAGGACCCCAAAAATTACTCAAAATCGTTTGAACCCGATGTACTAGTTTTCTAAAAAAAAATGTTTCGGACACATCAACCTTGAGCGGTTTTCTAGGATTTAAATAAACAAATATTATTTCCTATTGAACTCATCTTAAGCTTAAAAATAGCAAAATAAATGGTTTTTATTAATAGAAAAACGAAAATTTTTAAAATCATCAAAGTAAGCCAGAAATCCACAATCGATGGGCCAGAAGTCCTCAAGAATTTCCTGTGGATTTCTGGCCCACCGAGGTGGGTTAAAAATCAACAATGGATTTGTGGACTATTAACCCTGCGGACTTATTACCCTGTGCCGAGCGACGCACGGTCCAAATTAAGAGTACAGTTTAGAAAACAATAAAGTTTTTCCTTATTTTTTTTTTTTTTGCTCTTGGCCATTTTTGTGTGTTATTTTTCTGGACTATAAGCACTAAGAAGCACACCTTGGCCTCATAAATTTCAAATTTAACAGTTAAGACAAAAAATATCGTTAAAGAGCTTATTTTTATTTTTTAATATTGGAATTACGCGGTTTGATAAGTAAAAAAACTTGAGTTAATAATTCGGCGGACCTCTATAGCGGTTATAGGATCACTTGACTATGAACAAAATTCTCAAATATAATATGGTTTTTTTTAATTTTTCATTTTAGACGCGATATAGCTTTTATTGAAAATAGCATTTCTCTCAGTGTAAGCGCTACGCAAATATTTGTACTTACACACATTTAGTTATAGGAGACAGAAAATGCACAAAGAATATCGAGTTTATTTGTGTGGTTTCGCTTGAGGCTATACCACATATGACAACAACGACATTGACATTTTAAAATGTTTTTCAGAACAATAATATGTATGTAGTCACCTAAATTGAAAAATGTAATTGCGAATAAAATTTCATTTTTTTTTTTTTTTTTGAGTGAGAGTGAGTAATTTCCTGTTGTGAGTGGAAACGATTTTGATTAAATTTTCAGAGTTTATTACGATGTACGAGAAAAAAAAATAAAAAATTGGATTTAATAAAATCCGCCCACTCCCACGTCCACTTTTCTTACTTCTTAGTATGACGGAAACGGTCAGAAATGTATTTATTTCTCGGAAACGGCTCAAACACTTTTATGGGTACGAACAAAATTAAAAAATTAAAATTAGTAAAGTCCGCTAACTGACACGACCAGTTTTATTAATTTTTGGTTTTTCGAAAACGACTCCAACGATTTGGATTAATTTTTATGAACAAGAAAAAATTAAAAATTTATTTTAGTAAAATCCGCCCTCTGGCACGCCGACTTTTATTATTTTTATTTAAGGGAACGGTTCTAACGATTTAAATGAAATTTTTAGGGTTTGTTCTCGGGTGCTACCTCCACACATGTTGATTAGGAGATACCTTGACATATGTGGAGATAAATCTGGAGATACCTTTAAATGCATGTGGAAATATCTCAACACATGTGAAGTTACAAGTGAAGATACCTTCACATTATGTGGGGATACATGTGGGAGATACTCCCATATACAATGTATGTATATGGAGTCGTCAGACAGGGGCCTATATCAAAAGTTCGACGTGTGGACACCACTGAGATCTGGATTTACCATGACAGTAAACAAGAATTAAAGTCAATTTTTTAAGTTTGTTTTAGTAAACTTAATAAAATAAAAAGTAGCCGAGCGAAGCTCGGTCGCCCAGATATTTATCAGCCAGGTTCTGCATTTCACTTTCACTCGAAATGAAATTGAAGTCAATCTAATTTCAATTGATTTCAATTCTATTTCGAGTGAAAGTGAAATGTAGAACCTGGCTGTATATATTAGGTATACAGGGTGTATAATTAATGGTCTTAATTAAAATTGATGATAGGGCAGATCATATGAACTATCAGAATTTAGTAATTTGTCTATGTCAAATCGTAACGATATTTGATCAACGGATGTTTATTTTTTTTTTTTTTTTGTTATGAAAAACCCCTACCTGATTGATTTTTGTTTTGAAGCCAAAATTCCGACCGAGTTCAGGGTACATACTCATATATTAAATTCGCTTGTCCAGGCTGTTTGTCCACCGGCTGTTTATGTTTAAAAAGTATACATATGTATGTACCAAAATTATCAATTTTTTTTTATTTTTAAAAAAAGTTTTAAAAATTTTGTTTGAGAACTTAATATTTAATTCCAAAACGAATTGGCCGATTTTTATTAAACATCCAGCGGTTTTTTGACATTATCTAGCAGATTTTAAATATAAATTATTCTTATATCCAAAAATAACGGTACCTCCCATACAAATGTTATAAAACCGGTATGGAAAATCTCATTTTACTCAAAAACGACTTCTACATCAGTACGATCTATCATATTATTGAAAAGAAAATTGTATCTATAGTCTAAAAATGGTATCTCTCATAAAACTATTTTTTTTTTACTATCTCATTATCTGTTCAAACAATTTTAATGAAATTGAGCTTCTGATAAAGTCAAATAATATTGCATATCAAAATTAAAAAAAAAAAAGAAAACAAATTTTAGGTTTAAAAAAAAAAATCTAAATTAATTTTTGAAAATTCGATATTTCGAAAATGGGTGGTTAATTTTTTTTCAAAATTAATTTTTGAACTTTGCATAAGTTCTAAAAAATAGCGTAGGTACCTACAAATTTTTTTTCAAAAATGTTTTCAAAATTGTATACATAAAAAATTATTTAAAAAAAAACCGCTCAAACGATTATCCACCAAAAAATTTCGTTGTCCACCATCAGTACAAAATATATTAAACCTTTATATTTTATAGCTCCAAATACAAAACATTTTTATTTCACTTAACAGAATTATCAGAATCGTTTGTCCATTCTAGTCCACCAAAAAATATTGTTTGTCCCCCCCTTGGTTCAAAAATTATTCAACTTTTCTATGTTATAGGATAAAATCGATCGCAATAGTTTTCCACCGTTAGTCTAAAAAGAAAAAAAAAATCTATCAAAGAGACATTAATTTATTTTAAAAATAAAACTATGCGGACGAACCGGAATTTAAGCCCAACAATTTGGTATTTGAAGGCAATATATACATATATGTATATCTTATATATCTTTCTATAAGCAAAGTTTCATTTTTTTTAGCGTAATTAAATCTGTTCCTATAGTCCTTGATATCTAAATTTTACAGATGTTAGGCTTTTAGCTCAAGAGAGCATAATTACAATTTTGTTTAAATGTTAAATAACGAGAATATTATTTCCAAAAAATACACAAATCATGTTTTAAGTTGTAGTGAGTTAATTTACACACAGCATTCTAAGAAAGTAGAGTACAAAAAAATTCAAATGTTAGAAAATTGGGCGTGTGCATTACACAGAGTAGTGGATTAAAAAATTACAAGCCTTAGAATTAAGAAATCTTAAAAAATGTGTTTGATAATAAATTGCGGGAAAACCATTATCCACACAGAAACACAGTTGTATGGTAGATACAAATTTCTAACTTTTCTTCTTTCAATAAAAAAAAATGTCAAAAATCGGTTGTAGTTTGGCAAAGTTAGAACCAGTCAAAAGAAAAAAGAATAAAAATCATAAAAACCGTTATAAGTCGAAAACGAATCGAAAACGAGAAAATTACCTCTTAAGTTTTTCGACTTGAAATGACCTCAGGAACTCATGGTTTTCTCCTGTGGGGGTGATTTACGGACACCCTATAAATTTTTTTAACAAATATGATTTTACAAAAAATTAAAATTAAAACATTTTCAAGTAGGTATTTACTACTTAATTCTTAAAAACTAAATTTAAAAAAAAAATCTAATATTTCTTTAAAAAAAAATAATACCTAACAAAATTTTGCTATTAAATATTAATAGATTCTATACAAGATTCCATTAAAAAAAATTATTAAAATTGATTAAGTCATTATGCTGATCAGGCAAATGGAAGAGTAAACCTACAACGTCGTCGTCGTTCTATCAATCACAAAAAAAAAAAACGAAAAAACATAGTTTTACCACCATAACGGAAGAAAACTTATCAAAAAAATCAATTTCTCCCAAAGTTTCGTTCGTATATTTTTCTTAGACCTTAAATATACTACAGAATAGAGTTATTTAAAAAAAAAACCTTTCAAATATACCCTAGCTGACATTTACATATTTAAATTTATTTTACCCACTTTATTATGTAGAATCCCTTTTAACTGGATCATCAAAAATTCCAATTTCTTCTTAATCGAAGAAACATGAATTCCAATTAAATTAAACAAAAAAAAAAAACACAAAAAGAAAAGAAAAGGACAAACCCCATCAAGATATGCAAAACAATATAAACCCAAAAATAAAAAAAAAAATTCTGCTATAAAAATCACCATCACCACAACCATAAAGGATTGGTCCAATAAACTTGTCTAAGTCCCCAGAAAAAAAAAGAATTCTTTTATATTATCAAAAATCTAACAAATAAATTCCATTTCAGTCCACCGCGTTGAGTGTGTTTTCAAGAAAAAAAAAAATATTATAAAATAGATAAATAAAAAAAAACACACCTCTTCAATCATTTTATTTTTCTGACAGCATTAATAGTTGTAGGTGTTTTTTTTTTTTTTTTTTCATTTTCTTGCCACCTCCACTTCCACCGTTGATTCTTGAAAATATTTAATTAAGTAAAATTTGATCAATCAATCAAACATTATTGCCCTACAAAAATGGCAGAATATAGAGAAAAAGATATCACCAAAGGAGTGGAATTCTTCTTTTAATTAAGTAAATTTATTCTTGAGTTCTTTTTATATTTATTCCCACAAGCAAAAAAAGGATCATTCTCTTTTGTTCAAGGGAAAAAAATCATATCCTACGATTTTTATTAAGTGTATGTGTGTGTTTACGTTTCTGCAGAAATTTAGAAGAGTCCTCAGAGTCATAGCGAAATGTGAATGTGAATCCTATAGGTATAAAGATTCAGATGATAACCATATTTTTGTAGTAGATACGTTTTGACTTGTTTTTAGGTCATCCTTATTGTATATGGCGGCAAGCTTTGTGCTCGATGTCATCGTCCTAGATTCAATTTCCCATAATCACACCCACTACGAACGAAAAAAAAAACGGATTATTCAAAATCCAAATTATTTTTCACTCTTTAGTGAATTTCTTTACAAAATTCAACGTAATAATTTGATAGGTAGATACGAGGATTATGTCCTTGCCAAGGATGTTATGTCTTCACTGTGCAAAAAAATATCTATATCTCTTGTCTATTCAATGAGCAAATTCAATTGAATTGAACAATTTTAAGGGAAACTCGTTCAGTTTTGCTTTTACCTTCTGCTCTTGACGAGTAACTGTTAGCAATGGTCTCTTATAGTTCCCGACAGGTGTTGGCAGGGGCGTATATAGTAGAAGGGAGAGCTAGTGAAGAGCTAGTTGACCTGCAACCTGAACTTCAACAGGGAACTTTTATAATATTGAAACAATGTTAATTTATTTTTTTTTCTGGGTTTTCTTGCTGCCAGTGTTCCAACTAAAGACTCTGTTTTTTTTTTTCAATCGCGCAAATCGCATCGTCCTAAAAATATATCTGATAGCTAAAAGCGAATTAAATATTTTTATTATTGGGAGAATTGTTGATAGAACCTCAAAACGCAATAATCGTTTAATGAAGACCTAGCTTGCGACAGTTACAATTTTAAACTTTAATCGCGTTAAGCGCGTAATGTTAATCATTTTTTTTTAATTATGCTATTTCCTTCATGTTATTTTCTTATTTTTGTTTTCTTAATGTTGAAAGCTTGATGTCTTCAAGGACCTAGATTAACCATTGTGAGGTAGCTTTAGACACCCATTTCAAGTTAAGCTTGACTAAAAAATTGTTTGCTTCTTAAAAAGATTGCATGAATTGTAACTAAATGTAGCTTTATCGGCAGGCGCCCGACCTACTAAATTGAGACACTTTTTATTGAATTCGAATCGCGTAAAACGCCTTTTAATTTAAATAGTTACATTTTATTATTACTTTCCTTAAAATATACACAACTATTCAAAGTTTTGCACATGAAATTCTTCCCGAAGGAGAATATTTTATGCATCTTAAATTTCTTCAATCGTGCCAATCGCATAACAATGCTTTAGCGATGTTCTGTAAATATCTGTATATATATAAAACAATTCTTATTTCTAGAAATAATAATAAATCAGGTTGGCCGCAAAACAAGCGTACTAAGCCTGTGTACTGACTTAAGTAAGTTTTATGAATCGTTACAAGCGGATTTCACTTTTTCTGCATTGGTGGATTTAAGACTAAATAACACATTTGGTTATTAAATGTATTTATCTTGCAGTCTTACAGTTCAGTGTCTTCGACTTATAGGGAACTGCAAAAAGATGTGAAAAATATATGAAAGAAATACAAAAGCTTAAAATAATAAAAATAAATGTCTTATGATTCAAGAACTAGATTTGGTTGAAAAACACTTTTCTTAATCATAAAACTTCAGCTAGTTTCATATCATGCAAATTATTAAAAGTAAAATGTGCTTCAGGCGATTCAAAATAAAATATGAACGGGAGCTCAATGTTTCGGCATAGAAAGTTCTAGCCAAATGTAGCGACAGGAATTTACCACGATGGGGAATGAACTGCTAACAAGCAGCAGCAAAAACAGGAACAGCAACGAAGAAAAATTTGTAATTTTTTAGTTTAATTTTTATTTTCCTTTTTTTAAGTTTCTAGCGTTTTACAATTTAATTTATTCGTTTAATTTTAAAAAGTTTTAATAAATTTAAGTTATTTTTAAGTAGATTAAGTGTTTTAGAAAAAATTTCCGACTCTACTGAGAACAAATTCAAGAATGTTCAATTTACAATTGACATTTGACAAGTTAAAAGGCCGACATAAAAGATGACACCAAAAAACTAGTATTGTGAATGTGCATGAAACACAGTGTGCTAAGGGTTGTTCGCGCATATTATGACTATGACGCAAAGGATCAAAGCCGCGTTGCCTAGATTCGGGCAGACAAATCTTTTAAACGCGATTCAAAAATAAAAAAAAATACTTTGAGAGTGTTAGCTGTACCTGAGTACTAACATCGAAAGTAACTCTGAAGTCCAAGACTTTTTTGCAAAACTATTTTTGAATCGCGCGAATCGCAAATAATTTTTCTCGGTTTTCAAAATATGAAATCCCAAATTAGACACACAAAAAACTTTTTTAAGAATCTTTTTAGCCTTAGATGTACAGTAAAAAATAAATTGCGCTTCACGCGATTCAATATAAACAACTTACAAGAGCCTTAAATGTACTCAAGAGCGAGGACTTCTGTTCTTCATAGCGGGGCTATCTAAATTATATTTAGAAATAAAAAAAGTTCTACCCAAACTAGGAACTTAATTATCTTAGATGTAAGTTCATATTTTATACGCAATTCAAAATTAAATACATTGATTGACTGAATTGTATAAAAAATTTTATGACTTCTATCTTGCGGGGCTGTCTGAAACTATGTTTGGCATTAACTGAGAAGGTCCCAAACTTGGGCCTTATTCGCACAGTTGTGTATATTTAATCACGCGAAAAGCGTATGATTTTTATCTCTTTAAAAATTTGTAATATTAGGTTAGACAGGCATATAACCTTATTAGCCATAGATGGACAGTAATATTAGTTAGTTTTATGCCTTCCAACACATTGAAAGTGAAATGCGCTTCACGCGATTCAGAATAAAAATTATTCTAAAGAGCTTAAAGTACACTCCATAGAGTGAGGAGAAGTCCTCACATCTGCATCTGAGATAAGTAAGATTCTAGGCTTATTTGCTTTAGATTCAAAATTATATTTGAATCGCGCATGATTTTTTTTTTTTTTTTTTTTTATTTACCGATTAAGACATATGTACATAGAACTTTATTTGCGGTATATGCACAATTATAATTTCATTTCGAACTTGAGACACATGTTTTGGCGTTGTTGCTGACGTTGATGGTCCACGAATAGGTCTATTGACCATTGTGCCGTACTTCAAATATTGCTCCAGCGCAAACGCGCGGTGCGCTCGAGAGCAGTGATGGCGACTAACAAATCCGCAAATCTTGCGCTTTGAATGATACCCCTCCTGCTTACCTCAACCCGCTAGTATTTCGATAATCGCAATTTAAAGTTGAAAAATTCCTGCTGGACACCCTTTATTTGAATTGCGCATGATTTTCAACACTTTATCAGAAAGACGCGCATAGATGTGATTTTAAGGACTTTGGTAAAAGCTGCTAAAGAATGTACAACAACAACTTGTGTGTGGCTAGTAAAAATGCTGGTTTCAAATTGCAATTGTCAAACAACAAAACCTTAATTGGGATGATCAGGTGGCCTCGGTAGCGCAATGCGTAGTGCATTAAATTCAAATTAAAATTGAACAAAGACCAATCACCACTAAAGGAGTCTGATGATCGGCCTGGCAATTGTGAAATAGCTATAACTCCAGCCTATAAAATCTTGATGGTAGTTCCCCTTTCTCCTCTATGTGCAAAATATACATAGATACAAGCCTGATTCCTAGATGAAAAGATTACTCACAAAGTTGAGTGCATTTGCCTTTTGGTGGTGCAACATTTTCCAGTGCAGAAATGTATTAATGCAAATCCTTTTTTTCTCTGTCAGATGATGTTGTTAGCAGATATGTACATATATCTACCCAGAGAAGATTCTTTGTTCTTGACCTAGTTTTAAGCGGGTTCGTCCTGCATTTACATTAACATACATACATAGGTAGGTATTTATGAGAACGAACATCTACATATATCTATGTAAAAAATATATTAGAATCTGGAATAGCTCAGAAAAGTATAATATACTCGTTAAAGTATAAAATATAAAAAGGTGATTCCCTGGCATTTCCAGGGTTTTGCTAGAATATATTAAAATCTAAAACAAAAAAGAAATAATAATAAAATTCTGAGAAAGGTTTAGATTTTTTTTGTTTTACTTTTTTACTTTTTGCCTTAAGCCATTCTTTTTGTTCCATTTATACCCAACCAACCAACCCCCTTTTTATCTCTACTTCTCTCTCACACATTTAAGATTGTGTGTTCATTTGCCAGTCAAAAGGGGTTCTATCTGCATTTTGATATCCTTTTGTGTTCTTCCTCTCAGTTCTCGTCGTGTCGGTCGTCGTCGTCGTGAGGAACACAACAATAAAGAGTAAGGATTGCCATTATCAAGTCAGGCACAAGGTTTATTTATACCTACCTAACTAATAATAATAAAAAAAGGATTCTTTTGAATTGTTGATGCTTATTGAGGAAGGCGGCTCCCGTCACACCCGCGAAGCTCTAGCAATAGCACCCATATGAGAAAGGGTAATTGATGACAGAGAATATATTCAACAAAAAAAAAATTAAAACTTTTTTGTTTCCCTTAATGAATAAATAAAAATAAGTAAAAAGGATATAACCTTTCGTAGCACTTGGATGGATTCCCATTATGTATTTTAAAAACGAAAAAAAAAATATAAAACGGCAAAATTTACAATTCTAGGTTTTTAAAAAAGAGTTGAATTTTTTCTGTTTTCGAGATAAATGTGTTTTCGAGCTCAACGAATGTATGTGTATGTTCCTCTGCATAGAACTTCTAGGAATGGTACGATTGAATTTAACATCAAAATACAGAATTTTGAAGTTTTTAAAATGCTTGCAAATCTTAATACATATTAAATTTATTTTTTTAAATTGTAAACCTTTATTTAATAAATTCCAATCGAAATATAAGTAAACTTACGATTTTAATTTGAATCGTTCAGTCCTTAAAATATCTGAAATAAAAGGAAGAATAAAAGTTATTTATTATCAGAAATTTAAAATATCAAATAATCTATACAAAATGAGCAATAATTTTGTTAAGTTTTAATAAATGAAAAAAAAAATAATCAAGAATAATGAATGCAAATGTAGTTAGGATTTTCATCAAATAAGTCACTATGGCGTATACGTACTATTTTTTTGTTCTTTATTTAATTTTATTGTTTGAATAACAATAATAAGAAGAATTTATTAACAATTGCAAATTTGGCTTCAGGAGCAAAAAGTTGATAATTCAAGTAAGAATGTTGCAGTTCAGCGCCAAAATTTTACACAGATAAATCAACGAGAAATGAACTCCGTCTATTAGGAAACAACTTATGCCCTGTTGCACGCACATTATAATTAGTGCGTTGGATTGTCAAATTCTGCCAAAACTTTTAGTTTTTAGTAGCCCTTTCTTTTGAGAGAAAGTGAAAAACCATCGAAGGGTAACTTTTTTTTACGAAAAAGTACCTTTTTTAAGTAATTCGACAGAAAGTTGTAGATCCCCCACACCTTTCAAATACATGCTAAATTTAATGGCTATTTTATAATTTAATTTATTTTTTTTTATTCTGATACTGACGCGAATCTAAAAGTTTTAGAAATCACAACAAATTTCAACGGAAACGAACTTCTATTCATTCACGTCCCTTAACTAGGCCGACAATTTTTGGTTGAATTAAATAATTTGGGTACCTACTTGAATTTGTAGAGAAATATACGTAATCCTCAAAAACCTAAAATAATTAACAGAAAAAATTCAAAATTTATTATTTTCAATTTTTTTAACTTTTTAGTTACCTTTTTAAATGTTACCTTTTAAAATTAATATTTTTTTTTTTTAAATATCAAAAATTCGTATTAAATTTTTCATTAAAGGTTTTTCGGCAATTTCGTATATTTCTTGAAAACTGCTTAAGTTTATCATCTTGTAAAAATAGTAAATACAAACTGATTAATGGGCAGTTGATACATAACGCGAAAATTCTTACACAACACGCAACACAAATTATTTATAGAAGTAATAATAATATTGTGATCCAACGTCAGAAATTTGAAAAATTGTCAGAATTAAAAAATTGTACTCAAGCTGAATTGAAAGTCTAAAAATTGTGTCACAACCGTAACAAGTTAAAACTTCAAAATCAAATCGCTGTTTTTTTTTTGACATTGTTTTAATTTTGTTTCCTTCTAGGTATAAAATTTTTTATATCGGAAAATGTTGATATCTCTACCAGAAGTCAAGAAAATTTGTTTCTCACCTTTATTTTAGTACGCTGCTGATACGGAACGAAAAATGTCTTACAAAATTTACACAATTAAATCATAAACAACAAAAAAGAAAACTCTACTTTGCATTTTGCATCACGCTGCTTGACGAGGGAAATTAATAATTATTATAGCAGCTAATTTGAAAAAGTCTCCACTCTTTTTTTGTACTGAATTCACAGCCCCGACTACTAAGGGGTCATTCATTTCGCGGTCAATCATTTGAAGATAGTGGAAGCGTTACAGATGTCGTCAAGCCTGTGCATCATCGTAATGCACGCTCAGTCGAAAATATTGCTGCTGCAAGTGCAAGTGTTGCTGATGATCCGAATTTATCGATTTACCGGAATTGGCAGCAATTTTACAGATTTTTTTTGGCCGGCGATTAAAGTTTATGACTTGGACGATATGTGGTTTCAACAAGACGGGGCAACAAGCAACACAACACGACCAATTATGGCTTTATTGCGTCAGAAGTTTCCTGGTCGCGTAATTTCAGGTTTTGGCGACGTCAATTGGCCACTAAGGTCATGCGATTTGACACAGTTAGATTTTTTTCTGTGAGGCTACGTAAAAGACCGTGTTTACGTGAATAATCCCCGAACTCTAGACGCATTAAAACCCAAAATTAATCAAGTTATGGCCGAGATACCGCCCAAAATGTGCGAAAAAGTGGTTAAAAATTAACTCAAAAAATGTCGTTTCACATCAGCATTTTTGACAGTTTTCTTTCATTTTGAAAATCATACTTGTTAATTTTTGAATATTTGCAATATTTTATCCCAAATGTACATAAGTATAATATTAGTATTTCCGGAAACTTTAATAGGTATATATCATTCCCTATCTCACGAACTGACGTAACTGTTTTCTTTACATTTTACAAATTTTACAATACCTTTAGTATTGGCCGTTATTATAATTTGTTTCCTATTGTTTTGTAAACTACAGTACATATTTCTATTTTAAAATTCAATGATCGATTTAATGATTTAAGGAAGAACTATAGCTAAAATATGCATTTTCCCAAGATATTAAAAAAGCAGTTACGTCGGTTCGTGAGATGAGAGACAATATTAGCGCCGATAAAAAAAAGAAGTAGGTCAAAGCCTTAAATAATAGTTTTTCCTGTATATCTTTTAATGATCAAAACCAATTTTATAGCTTAAAAAATTTCTTACAGAAAAAAAGGATCACATAAAATACAAAAGCAAAACCTCTTAATTAGGAAACGAAAATTGTTAGGAGATACGAAAACCGATAAAAAAAAATTAAATTAAATTCATTGAACCTATAAGGTTTTAGAATTGATTGAAAAAAGCAAAATGAACCATAACACATTAACAAGGCATTGATACTTGATATTGCGATTTTCAAAAAAACATTACCTATTTAAAATTTTATTTTTGAACTAACGAGGTTTTGACAAAAGCCGACGATATACTTTTTTTCTATTAAAGACATAAATATGTAAGTACCATTAACATTTTTTGATGACCTTAAATATTTTAGATACAAATTGATAACCTTTGTGGTTTGTAATTTAATACAAAGGTCTACCTTAGACATTCATCGAAACTACAGAGATTTTTGAAAATTGAAAATTCATGTTTTGTTAAGGTCAAACACAACTCGTTAAACTTTTCAATGTAAAGATTATAACAACAAATCATAACACCTATACAATATTTTTGAATTAACCCTACAAGCTTTTGGGAAACAATTTAACTAACTAGTCTAAGGGAATGCATATCCCATTTAAGCTTCACAAAAAAAACATAAAGCCGAGTAAAATAAAAACACAACACTGTGAATGTGATAAAAAAAAGCTCTTAACAAACCATACCTATAATACAAGGCACTCTGATGGTTTTATAAATAAGTGTGTCACAAAATATCATTATAGTATATTTCCACCCAGTTGGGTAAACTATTATGGACAGCTTCCAACATTCTAATGGGAGGGGAGATAATACAAAAGAAAAAAAACATTCCCTCGGAGGAACTCTAACTTTGTCATTAGATAAATGTTTTCATGTGAGAACATCCCATAAAGATGAGGAAATTACAAAAGTTATGATGGCCACATGTGGCCATTATAAGAACAAAAACAACATCAAACTACATTAAGCAAAAATGCCCCATCTTATCTCTTCTTCTGTTTTTTTTTGTATTTATTTTTTTTGGAACAGAAAAGTTATGGTATACTTTGATAATAATAATTATTATTACTTCTATCTTCATCTGTTCCGGTACAATGATGGAAAGAAGCCTTCGAACTAAAGGTAAAAAATATATTATGGGAGTTTATTTTGTCCCCAAAAATAATAGAGAAATAAAATATGTGAAAAAAAACTTTAAGTGCTCGTTTATAGTGAATGTGCACTTTTAGATATTATCTGAAATAAGGTGTATCAAAGGAATATTTTCCGTCCTGCTGGAACAATCAATTTTTCGACACAAAAAAAAAAAAACTCGTTTTACATTTGTCTGTATATTTATATTCAATGCTATTTCCAAGAATTATGACACGTTCACATTATGACGCAATATAAAATTCAAAATTTGTTTTTTTTTATTTAATTTTGATATGCAATATTATTTTATCTTATCAGAAGCTCATGTGTAAAAAATTTCATTTATTTATTTATTAATCAAATAATTTACAAATAAATTTACAAATTATTTTAAAAAATGCATCAGGGTAGCAGGACCATAAACGACGCCGTCTTTTACATTTTAAATATTTTGATCAAAATCAAAAAAAAAATTGTACAATAATGAACAAAAAAAAATAATATTTTTCATTAAATTTATTATGTGTAGATGTAGCTTCTTTTATGCGTTGTATTGAGTTGATGTCAGATGGGCTAAGTATTTTAGCTAATTGGCTTGGTACATTTTTACTATTAACGATTTGGCGTGACATGGGACATTCTACAAAGATGTGCCATATGGTAAGGGTTGTTTGACAATTTTGACAGACGTCTGGAAATTCCCTGTTGTTAAGATGGGGAATTTTTTAGTATTCATTAATGTGGAGTTTAAAAATCGATTTAAAAATCATCTAGCCATTTTCGAAATATCGAATTTTCAAAAAAAAAATTGAAAGTTTTCTTTTTAAATCCAAAATTTGTTTTTTTGAAAATTTTGATATGCAATATTATTCAAACTTATTAGTAGCTTTTGTGTAAAAAATTTCATTAAAATAGCTTGAACAGATAATGAGATAGTCGAAAACCAAAAAAAAAAAAAGGTTCTATGAGAGATACCATTTTTAGACGAAAGATAAAATTTTCTTTTCAATAATATGATAGATCGTACTGATATAAGCTCACATACAAAATTTAATCAAAATCGTAGCAGTCGTTTTTGAGAAAAATGAAATTTTCCATACCGGTTTTATAACATTTTTATATGGAAGGTCCCGTTATTTTTGGCTATAAGAATAATTTGTATTTAAAATCTGCTAGATATTGTCAAAAAGCTTCTGGATGCCAAGTTTAATAAAAATCGAATGAATAAGTTATCAAAAAAAATAAAAATTTTAAACTTTTTTTTTTAAATAAAAAAAAATTGAAAATATTGTTATGCAATACTGTTTGAAAAATTCTCTATAAGGAAATTGATCAAATTCAGTGGAACCATTTTTGTGAAAATCGAAAAAAAAAAAAAAAAAAAAAATAGTTTATGGGAGGATTTTAGATGGTAGCCTTTTTGTAAAAAAAATTACTGGATTTTTTTTTTTTAAATAAGTTGTGGGCACGTTTTTGAAAAAAATAAGATTTTCATTTTTTGTTAAAAAAAATTGTACCGTTATGTTTGGTCTTAAAAAAAATTAAAAAACATGTGGGGGGAATGCCCAAAAAACGATAGGTACCAAGCTTAAAGAAAATGCCCACAACTTAAAATTCTGTAATTCTGATTTTGTTTTGAATTGATTTTTAAACTCTGTATTAACAAATACTAAAAACTGGCGTACCAATTTTTTTTTCTTAAAAATGTTTTCAAAATTGTATATGTACATACATACATATGTACATATGTATATATCAAAATTATAAAAAAAAAAAAAAAAAACTTCTCCAACGATTTTTAAAATTTTTTTCTTATAAATTGAGATTTGTGTAAGAAATCAGATGGTGTACATCACGTTGGTGTCAAATCAATTTCAGATATTTTTTAATCAATTTATTTCTTATTTTATTGATTTTTTAACAATTTTTCAGTCTAAAGAGTAAGTTTAGTGCAAATGTGCAACACGGTGCTAATTTATTCATATTTATGTACTCACATAATAAATACATACATACTACGTTTTTGACAATCGGCGTAAAATATAGGATGCCATAATTTATTTCTTGTAAAATCAAATAAATAAATCTAAGCTATTCAGACTTTAGAACCACAGTGTGATCGCACGTAAGTCTTTTGTGCGTTTTATTTTTTTTTATTTAAGATTTCATTTTATTTAAAAATTATAATTTTTATAAAATATGCTATAATAATAAAAAAAAATCGGTTTTTTTTATTACTTTTATTTATTACTTTCTAGAAGAAAAACTAACCAACTTTGAAAAGCTCTATAAATTAAACTAATTACCAGAAAAATAATTATTTGCTCTTTTCGGACCTCTTTTTTTATTCCTACTAAAATTATAAACCAAAACATTGAAAAATCATCTGATCTTTGATTTTTTTTGCCACAGTTTTTTTTAATAACAGTGCGTCTTTAAATTTCGAAACATAGATTCATGTACATAATTCTACTCACTCATACTTTTATAAGAATCATTTTATTTATTTTTTTTTTTTTTTCAGTGTATTTTGTCCTATTTATTTCCCTTAATGATTTTTTTTTCCATAGTTTTTTTGTTCCCTTTAAAAAAATGTAAGGTGATAGAGTAAAAAAAAAGAACAGCACTGAAATCTTTGCGCAACCCGGAAGCCGTCCGTGCGTCGTCGTCATCATCATCATCATCATCATCATCATCAAAGAACTATTAAGGATAACTTGAAGGGAAATTCACCTCTTATAAGATTAAAGACGAGAAGAGGTGTGTGTTCATTTGACGGTCTTTTGATTAGGTTATTGGGTCGTCCTCTCGTAATCGTCATCACCTTATAGAATTTCTGACTTTACAAGGCTTTTATATTTAGAGGGATGAATTTTTTTTTATTATTATTTTTGAATTTTTTATAAAGAAAAAAAGACGATCGCCTTTTTTTAATTATATATTTTTAATGGTTTGTTGTCAAGGGTTGTTAAGTTTTTTTTTGTTCATATAGAAACTTCCTTTGAGGAAGCATACGACGATAAAACGACGAAAACGACGAAAACGACAAGGATTTGAAATTTATGTCTTAATCCTTAAATGAACAACTATAAATTGAAATGGACATTTTAAGTGTTGGTTTTTTATGGTTTTGATGTGTTAATTGATGTAAAAGGCGTGAAATAGAATTACAATAGCAATTCTATTTTTTTTTTTCTTTTTTAATTACTTTAGGAAAACACTTAAACAATTTGTTTTGCATTTAAGGTGAAGGTGAAAACATTAAATAATTTCTATATCATGCAAATAATTGACAAGGTTTTAAAATTATTTGACTTCCTAAGTTATGTGCAATGAAAAAACAACAGACTTAAAGCCTTCAATCCGATTTCTCACAACAACTTTAATTCTATACAAGTGCATCCATCTTTCGCTGCCCCGCCTGTTTCTCTGGCTTATAGGTACTCGATTCATCTTGAAAAAATTAAAAATAAATCATAATTACGTAAACCTTTCAAGCAAATATAACTCCAAGGCAACCAAGAATATGGAGAGGGGGCCTGTATAATTGCCCGTAATCGTACTCTGTTAAATAATGATTTTTTATTTTTTTATTTTCAAGCGTGCCTCCCATTACAGTTGTGACCCGAACTCGTGTCGCCTCATACCAAGGATTTCTTCGGTATGCCATCATTAAATTAATTATTATGTAGCTTTTTTTAGCGTTGAGCTGGGTTATAGCCCCGCATTACGAAACATCAGCCACAGCATCACCATCACCTTCGCACCATATAATCCAGAGGAGCTTTACATAGCAGAGAAAGCAGAGAGGCATATGAAAAAGATGCATGAAAAAAAAAGTTCAAATGAGGAAGGGGTTAAAAGGTTTCCGTTTCGTGGAAGAACGATGTTTTTTATACGAATCGGGTCAAAGGTCTGCATTGTCCATATATACCTAGTAGCAGCGCATTTACAGGGCCCACTAATTATTATATGAATCATGCTCTTTTGTCGGATCTACTATACATACATAGCAACAGGAATGGAAGTTTATTTTTTTTTGCGTTGACTCGGTACAGGAAAGTCTGACGACGCTCTGATGACATTTTCACGGGAAAAGCCGTTGAACTTTATAAAAAAAAAAAAAACAGAAGCAGAAGCAGAGGCAGTTTTTCTTTCATTTCGTCTCACTCTCTAGAGGCAGTGGGTATAGAGGTAGAGGTACTTCCGGTCTTGCATATGCGAATCCATTACATTTAATATGAAAGTGTAAACACATCATATTGCAGGGGGTTGAAAAAAAGCATAAGGATGGAAGAGCTTAGTTTCGAAGCCGTTGAACTTTTTTTTCTGTATTTATTTATTTTTTTTTTTTTTTTTGTATAAAAGGTCTGAAATTATGTGAAGCTTCATTGGAATTTTCTTAAAACCTAAGATAAAATGAAGGATACAAATATGTATGATGAATTTTTTATGATTTGATTTTCATGCCAGATCATTTGCATTCATAAATATATCATACCTAAAAAAAATTATATCAGGGGTAAAATATAAGGTACCTATTCACTCAGAGATTAGTAATTTAAGAGTTTTTTAGATCTACCTTTCGTGGTAAATATGGCATATTTTTTTGGGGAAATATTGAGTGAAATTGTAGGTACATTTTATTTATCTGAAGGCTTTGTAAACTTGTGGTACCACAAAACACATTTGAGATAGAAAATATAGCACAAGCTCTATAATATAACTGAATAATATATTCAAAAATTTCTCGAGGCTTCAATCCAATTTTGAATTCAGAACATATGTACTTAAGTAGAACACAATCTACTTCAGTATGATCTACTTTACTTAATAGAATTGAAAGCAACTCCCATGTTATGAATATACGTATTTGATGAGAAGCTTGTCAGTTGAGGCCCTGGACTGCAGTGCTACCGTAAGTGTGTACATGATGTTTTTCATAAGATACGTCAAAAGGCTAGGGTGTGCAAGTTTTAGCCAAGAAGTAGAGAGTTCTATTTTCCCCTGTTTAGACGGGAGAGGCATTTTACTAAAAACCCACTTGAAATTTAAAAAAAAACATTTAAAATCAACGGCCACACTTACAATTTTATGTGTAACCTTTTCCATTTTTGAATTCTGTTTTCAAATCAAATTTTTTTAGTAAATAGTTTTGGAAGAATACATTTTCACTCTCAAAATTTTATTTTTTATTATTATTTTTTAATTTTAGGTTTATTTATCTTTGATATTTCTGATTCAATCAAACACTAACAATCAGATGCTTAAATGTCTTCTAGTTTAAAAAAAAAATCAAAACTAACAAAAATAAGTTTTTTTTTTTAAATTTGACTTCAATCAGTTGTTAAAGTTGCTCTAAAGATCCT
The DNA here is from genome assembly GCA_951394125.1 of Epistrophe eligans. Lineage (NCBI taxonomy): Eukaryota > Metazoa > Arthropoda > Insecta > Diptera > Syrphidae > Epistrophe > Epistrophe eligans. Next base: position 37,709,121 of record OX596029.1, read on the forward strand.
ATTTCCACTAAGTATCGAGTAAAGCAGATTTATTTTTTTTTTGATTTTCTTAAAAGATAGAAGATATTTAAGCATCTATATTTTAGTGTTTAACTTAAAATTAATAAGAGCATTCAATATTAACAACAAAAATACTATTTAATAACGTAAAATTTAGAAAAAAAATAGTTTAAACAAAATTGTTTTTATTTTTTTCTTCAAAATTTTGATTTTCAAAATTAATTTTTCTAAAACTATTCACTTAAACAATTTCATTTAAAAACAAAATTAAAATATGGATTTTTGGCTTTAAAAAAAGATATAACATGACATTGTAAGTGTTGCCATTGATTTGTTATAATTTTTTTGGAAAATAGCCCATCCTACTTAAACAGGAAGCAAAACAAATAAAACTAAATCCGCCATCTTGTATTTAACAAAGATTTTGATTTTTGAGAATAACTCGACAATATTTTCATGGTTAAGGCTAAAGTAAAAGAAACTTCGATTCCATCTAAATTTAACAAAGTTGCCCACAAGTTAGGGTTACGAGGGGACATTTTCGCCCCTGGTTGAAAACTTCATACCTATGTACATTTTCTTCTAATGACTCCCTCTAAGTAATTGTAAAAGAAAAAAAAAATAGCGACTTGGTTATTAACCTTTAAACTGACTTTAGCTCTATTCATCTACAAATATCTCCAAACAAAACATAGCAGTTAAAAAATGACTGGATTTTGAGATTATTTTTTTACTTTTTGGAGTGATTTTTGATTTTCCAGTTTAAAAAAAATCACCATAAATTTTAAAAACTTGAATTCGTCAAAGTGCTTTAATTTGTTATTCTGAAAAATAATATTCTGCTTTTTTAAAATTTATTTAATTGGGAATATCTTCTTAAGTTATATCTAAGTTTCTAGGAAATTGGAAATAATTAAGAAATATGTATCACTTCTGCGACTATTTATAAGTTAATTTCCACCACGTTTTTAAATTATAATTATAAAAAAAAAGTATAGGACCAAATATGCTTCCTTGTGAAATACCAAAATATAAAATGTACAGTGTTTTAATTTTATAATAATATACACTCATAGGTACAATTATCCGACCACTTGCATTTTTCGCCAACCGGTTTTGCAGCGCTACTAAAGCTCGTACACGTCTTTTTGAGGTGAGGAATGTTAGTGTGAATGAACGCACCATCAGAAGAAGGTTCGCAGAATTAAATAACAGAGCTTTCCGACCAGCAGTGTGCGCCCCCGAATTGCTCCCACAGCACCGTACAGCAAGACTTCGTTTTGCGTGAGAATAGGTCTACGAGGTCTAGATGGAGGTCAGCGTGTCTACAAGCGAAAAAACGAAAGATTTGATCAATGCACGATAACAGAAACATTGGCCTACCAAGGAGATTCTATAATGGTTTAGGGAGGCATCAGTTAAGAAGCTCGTACGGACCTTGTTGTGTTCGATAGAGGCAGTTTGAACGCTCTGATATACGTGGAAAAAGTTTTGCAAGACCATGTGATGCTTTTTGGAGCATTTATTGGTGACAACTTTCGGTTAATGCATGGCAACGCACGCTGCCATGCCGCCGCTGACTAACTAACTACCTAAATAAGGTCGGATTTTGCCATAGCCATCACGCAGTCCAGATTTCAACCCTATCGAACATATTTGGGACAACCTGAAAAGACTTGTCCGAGCGAGAACACATGCCTCTACCAATCTAAGAGAGCTTTAAGACAGCTGCAGTAGAGGAGTGGCACAATATCTCTTAATCGGATATTCAGGACATCACTGACAGATTGTCAAACCGGCTCGACGAAGTAATTAGAGCCCGCGGCGCAAACACCCCTTATTAAAAATTTTGTTTTTCAATAATTTTACCACGTTTTTAATAAACAGTATTTTTCAATACTTTTTTTTCAAAAACTTGTTTTTTGTGTTAATTCTTTAATAAACGGTTTTGCTAGAAAAGACTTAAGATAAAGATAAATTTAATAAATGAAATTGAAATTGAAACGTGGTTCTCAGAATTTTGTTTTCTCAAAGTTAGCTTTCAGCATTACTTACACCCAATTAGGTCTAAACTTGACGGTTTCTTTAAATTTACAGAAACACGAAGTGGTCGGTTAAATGTGCTTATGAGTGTATTATGAAAAGGTTTTTGCATATAAGTTTATATTTTCTGTAAATCTAAATATTGAAAGGGAACTTTCTTAACTTCCGTACAAGGTCTTTCGTTTTTGTTAAAAAAATAAAAAAAAAATTGTATTAATTTCACAGACAGACGATGGTTTTCTGTTGTTCTTTAACATTTAACTTTAGTATAAGGTGTGGGGTTTCAAAATCCCAATCGTTGCGCGAAATGTATTGCTAGAGTCTGGATCCCTTTTCTTCTGAATGAGGTGTTTCATTTTAAAAATGTTAATAATTTGTTCCAAAACTGCATTTGTTTATTAAATATTATTAAAAAAAATGAATTCTAAAATGAACACTTCCACTTTCCAAATGGTAATATTTTGGCATGTGACATTAGGTCGGTTCAATTTATTAAGTCCGTTTATTTTAAAATAATCTTTGCGTTTTTTATTTTTATGTAATTGTGGGAATTCTCGCATTTTTGCCATTTGCAAAAATTAAAGCACATTCACATTATGACATTATTATTTACCCACCTTGTAGAATATTAAGAATCAATATTTTTAACGATTGATTTCTCATCACGATAATAGGTTTCTCAATTCTCTAGACATCATACAGAAATTCATTAAATACATTGCCCATATATGTACGTATGTATGCCATATGAGAAAATACACACAACATCAATAGAAGCCATTAATAATAATTGCACGTGTCATTGTTACAAGTGAAAACAAATATTATAGAAACCAGTTTTGTTTTTTTTTTTTGAAAATATAAATCACTCTCATTATCACAACGACAGAAAAATACAAACAAAGCAATTTCAATTTCTTACTTTCATTGTTTATATTTAAAAAATAAAAAAAAGTCTATCAACTCAGATTTTTCTGCAATTTGGCATACATTTTTCCGTTATTTGAAAAACGTTTAAAGGCGCTTTATAATACAGAACTACAACAGCATTGACAGGATGATAGACATAATAAATTGGTGTCTTTATCTCTCTATCTCTTTCTATTAGAATTAGATGCGTTATTAAATAACTAGCAGAGACACAATCGCGTTGCTTCACTTCACTTCAATTTTTTTTTAAAGCGACACAAATTTCATGGGTTGGGTTCGATATCCCGCATTTTATAGTTACGTTTTTTTAAAATCCCAGTGTTTTAATTCAGCTCTTTATAATCCTGATTGATATAATCCCGCTTTTTTTTAAACCACGCTTTTTATAAACCCATCTCTTATAGTCCCGTTTTTTATATAAAATCCCGTTTCTTATTATCACGATTTTGCAATCAAAACTAGTTATTTTATTTTAAAAGCGGGATTATAACCATCAGGATTTTAAATAAGCGGCATTTTAGAAGAACTGATTTAAAAAACAAAGAATTTTAGGAAATGGGATTTTAAATTTTGTTTGGGATTTTTAAAAAACAGGATTTTAAAAACTGGGATTTTAAAAAGCAGGATTTCGATACGCTCCCAAATTTAAATATTCTAAAGCTCCAATCCTACAATATGTTCTAATATTTCGAGTGTTATTTTCCGCAAGGAATATTGCAGTAATGATGACTTTGAATTGTTGAAGGAAAAACTGTGTAAAGGTATAATAAACATTACCATAAAATTACAATATCTAACCACATTATAGCTCTGAACCGACTAGACTAAGTAAGTGCGATCCAGTCGTGCATATTTTTTTTGTCTATATTTACTGTCAAAGTTTTTAATCAAACACGTATTTTTTGTGTTTTATTTTATTTTCAAATCTAGAACTGTTAGACTAACAAAATGTTTTGATTTATAAAAACCTCTGTTTAATGCACATACAAACTTTTAATTTATGATTTCACAACGCAGTACCGTCACCGATTATTGTTATAGGTACAATAACCCATAATTTGCCGCCAACTTATTATTATCTTTATAATTTAACCGATTAAGAGCTTTCATCATAATTAACGATAAGTCTATGTAATTTAAATCTAAAATTAATGTAATAAAAAATTCTATTGCATGTCACTGAGGAATTTTCCATTTCACCTAACTCAAATAATCACAGCGAAGTAATAACAATAAATCAATTTAAAGTTTTCACATGAATATTTAAAAGAATCGATCAATTTTAGCAGAAAGAGAGAGAAAGAGGGGGGAAACAAACGATGAAGACGAAAACAAAAACAATGCTAGGAGACATGGACGTGATAACTTCAAAATTGTGTTAACAAGTACCTACACTGGTACCGTCCGTCATCGTCGTTGCAGTCGGCGACAGTGCAGCGTCGTCATCGTCTTTTCTCCGGAAAAATTGCTTAAGCGAAGAAGATAAGAAAAAAAAAAACACTTTTAAACTTAAGCGTTTCCTTTCAATAAGTGCTGAAGTGCAAAAGTGTGTTAAGAGTTTCAGTTAATTAGTTATTATGTTGCAATGTACATGTATTCTATACAACACAAAAGACTTTAGGTACATGAACCTTTTAATAATACTGGTAACTTGAAATTAGATGGGAGGCTAGTGGAAAGTTTTCGAATTACAAGTTTTATATTGATCAATGAAAATTTACCTGAAGTAGTTTTTTTGGAAATTGAGTAATTTAGGTATTTACTTTAGTTATAATTTTTGAATTTAGAGAATTTTAAATTCATAGGGATTTTATCATGTAAAGTGTAAGTAAAGCAAATAGTTTGAAAAGAATATGGAATTTTAATTTTTAATCAGTATTTGTCAGTCGAACTAGGTTTTGACATGAACAAAAATTGTATAAAGCTCTTGGATCTCATGTGCATTGGTTTCGTCCTAAATTCGACAATTTTATTTGTTCATCCAGAAATAGACCTCATCGCTGAAGATGATTTTTCGATAAAAATTAAGGTCAGTTTCCAACTACTCCAGATCCCATTCAGCAAACACAGGTCGTTGTCTGTGGTCGTTTACCTTCAGCTCCTGGGTCAATTGAATTTTGTGAGGGTACAGGCCCAAGTCACGACGCAAAATTAGCCAAGTTGTGGTCTACAAAAGGCTGAGTTCTTGTGAGCGACTCGAAATCGACTGCCTCGTATTCCCTTGCATAGTCTCACGGACGGTGGCGATGTTTTCGGCAGATCTTGAGTTTCGTCGAGACGTAAGGATGTTGGGTTATAATTTACTGAACCAGTGGACTCAATTTTATCCACCACGCGAAAAGTCCTTTCGGTAGGACGATTATGGCGACCGTAAAATGGCCGAAGCGCGCGGAACGTTGCCCGAACAGAACACCCATTTTGATAAAACATTTTTATCATTTGCACGTGTTTTTTAAAGCTATATCTGTCAATGGTGATTTGGCAAAACATTATTATAGGCAAAAAATAAATTTAAAAAAAAAAATGACAGCCAATTATGGCCGCTGTCAATTGCCAAAGTTCCCTAAATTGGAAGACCCTTTAGTTTCAAAAATAATAACTTCTGAACGCATTAAAATATTGTTACAATTTTTTTTTTTTTTCTAAAAAAAAATTCGAAGGATTTAAAAAATTTAAAGAAAATTGTTGTAAAGGGTGTTTCGTAATTATTAGATAAAGTACGATTTTCTATTAAAAAAATTGCATTTTTAATAGAAAATAAAAAAAAACTTTAAAAATAGTCCTAGATTTTTCGGATTCAGTAAACAAAAAAAAAGTTCATGGCAATTAAAGTGTTCAAAAAATATTGCAAACAAAATTGATCACAAAAGTGGATGAAGAAAGTAAACGAACTAATTAGTTAAATGGATTAAATTATATTAAAAAAGGATTCTTTTAATGTTTTAACCACATTATTACATTTATATTAGTGATATATTTTCTATGAAACAGTGTCGAAAAAAGTAAACGGACCAAAATTTTATTTATTTTATTTATATTACTTATTTTTTGAATATACTAAAATATTGTTACAGTGTTTTGTTTTTATGCGGTAAGTTGAAACTATAAGCTTTTACAAATATTTTGAATTATTCATTTATTTCAAGAAAAAAATATGAAATAATAAAAATAATATCGACATAGCTTGATGATAACAATTCATGGAAGTGCGGTTTGATTTTTGAGAAAAAAATTATATTTTTTTATCCCCAAATTGGAAACCGCTATCTGAATATGCAAATATAAATGAAAAATTAAAATTAAATCACAAGCATTACGAATTTCTTAAATTTTATCATTACTTTGTTCTTATTCATCACATATGGTTATTTTCTTTTTAATTAAAGTGTTATATTTTCTGTATCCTATATTCCTTAAAAGTTCAACGGATGAAGACTTATTAAAAAATTTACAGATTTCACTCATAGAGTAACTATGGGGACATTAAAAAAGACTTGTATTACGTCGATAAAACAAAATCATGCCAAATCTTAGAGATTTTTATTTTGTATACTATTGTTGCATTATAATTTCACAAACTGTCTTAGAAACCATTCTACAGTCTGAAGTACCAATTTGTATATTTAATGTCACTTCCCAGTTGGCGGTTAAATAAATGTTGTTAATTTTTTTTTAATAAGGTGAATCTTAGTCTTAATTGTGTCTTATCTCGCAATTACACAATCATACTCATTTTCATCCGCACCGGTACAGCACTTATACACGAAATTAAAGTTACATACTATCTATCTTAACCTATATCTAGGTATTTGACGATTCAACTTAGTTCTCGCCTCAATCGGTTGTTGTTCAAATAAAGCCGTGTGTTGGCTTGTTTTTCGATCAATTTGACGCTTGATGAGAAAATCAAAAGATTTTGAATTTTTTCAAATTGATTTACAAATATTTCAATTATGTATATTTTATAAAGCCAAGACATTTGTTTTAATGTCCAGGTAAACCTATTTTAAATCGAGACAAATTTACAAAGAATTTGATGCGAAGCCCAACCTCACATGCTAATTGTTTTTATTCTATAATAATTTATTTTAAAATATTTTGAACTCATCCTTTAATCAATTTAACAATATCGAGTCGCGTAATTTATTTTAGACAAAAATAATGTTTTTGAGACTTGGAGCTGTATTCTTTTAATTGAGTTTATGAAATGTGTGGCCGAGCGGCAAGCATCAATTAAATAGTTTATGGACTACTTTAAGATAAAGCATAAAATTTTATTTGCATTTGAGGACCTTAACCATGAAGATGTGACCATTAGGGCTTAAGTTATAAGTTTATTCAAAAGGTTCGAGTAGGTACCTATGCACATTCTATAGGTTAAACAATCAAACTGATTCCGAAGTAAATCAAGTTTTATCAAAAGTATTTTCTAGTCTGTCATTTTACATTCATTTTCAGACCGTAACCTTAAAAATCCGATAATTAGAACAATATATCAGCTTACAAAATCGACTCTTTTCGATTATAATATTTTAATTGTTTAGCTAAGTTAATTCTACCTCTTGCCTGATTTACCTAAACATACCTTAACCTTGAGCATCTAGCCCTTAGAACTTAGGTTATAATTTTATATAAGAGGTTCAAGTAGGTACCTATGCATATTCTAGGTTAAACAATCAAATTGAATTAGAAATTAGTAAAGTTTTTACCCAAACGTTGTCTAGCATATTCTAGGTTCTTTAGGTTGATATAAAGAAAAATTTACTTTTGTCATATTTTACCTTAATTTTAAGACCTTAACATCAAACATCCGATTATTAGAACAGAAGTAATAATCCAAACAAACCAACCAAATCCAACCTTTACGATTTTATTATTTGTAAAATACCTACTACAAATGTTCATGCACATACCTACATGCATATCTACATACCTACATAATGTATATCATTTTTGTGCCCGATGCAAAGCCAATTTTGTTTGCCACGTGTTTTTTTTTATTGCACACACTCCACCGTCTTCTCCCTTCTGACAATATGTTCTTTGTAGGTACGTACCTACCTACATACATATTTTGTTTGTTTTTTTTAACTTTAATTTAAACTTTAATTATCTAGCTTAATATTGAACATCCAATAATTATAACTAAAGTTATAGGCTTCTAAGTGGGCTCAAATCAAGCATTTTTCGAATTTGATACACTCCTCCACTGAATATCGTCGGTTGGCGATGATCAACATGTATGTACATAGGTACGCTGGCTGAAATTCATCACTTGTGTTTTTTTCTTCATTTTATTCATTTCATAGTTTCTTTGGTAACACCAACCAAAAATTCAATCTTTCTCCCCCTATACGCTAGAGTTCATTCTCTATCTTTGTTCATTTTGGTAACACCATACTTTTATCAAAACGACCCTATAAACATTTTCAATGTTAAAAATTTACGAGGATTTTATCAATCTTAACAATATGATAAAACCCGTGCGAGAATTCTCGGTATTACATAAAAATAAAAGAGCATGAATTATTTTAAAATGAACGGACCTAATAAATTAAATCGACTTAATGTCACATGCCAAAATTTTACCAATTGGAAAGTGGAAGTGATCATTTTAGAATTAATTATTTTTTGTTAATTATTTTTAACAAACAAATGCAGTTTTTGAACAAATTATTAAAATTTTTAAAATAAAATCATAATTAGTCAAATCAGTTGCGTTTGACACCTCATTTGTCAAAATCGGTGTAGTATAAGAGTCAAAAAAGGGAAAGGGACTATAGAAATAGTATACATGATGACAGAACTCTTACAAAGTTATGTGTCACATAATGGAATTAGGTTTTTGACATTTTTCTCGAAAATCGTTTATTCTACATGAAAATTTTTCATCATCTTTCTTAAAATAAATTTAATTAGGTACCTTTTTTTTCATTTTTTCAAATTTATATTTTACTGTTAAAGCTCCATTTAATTATAACGTAACGGTAAAGTATGGCAAAAAATATGTCTTAAATATTTTAAAGTATCAAATTTTACTTGTAGCTACAATTTATTTTTAATAAAACTAATCAAATTTAATAAATATTTATTTACATACTGATTTCTGGCAACGTCTTCTAACCTGTAAGTAAAAAAGTAACAAAAATTTAACCTCTTTTCAAAAACAAACAAATAATTTGAATATTAAAATATATAAAATATTAAAGAAGTCAACAAGTGAACCAATAACCCAAAAAAAAACACAATTCATTCATTTAAATAAGGAGTTTTATATAAATAATGCAAAATGTTCGTCTCTAATATTTTTGTTTATAATTTATGGTTTTCATTTGCGGGACTTAAAGCTCCAACAATATATTTGAGTATTTAATCTCTATATATTTATTTAAAGCTTCACCCAAATATCTGGATAAACTATGTTAATCTGTGTTTATGAGCTGAAATTATGTCACAAAATTCGACATCACTTTTTAACCCCGACGACCGACCGACTGACGAGACGACCGACGCCCTAGTTCGCCCTGGTGCTATTTCATAATATGTATTTGGTTGTCATCAGTTTCAGCATCATCCATGACCCCGTTGGCAAACAAATTTATGTTCACTCATTAAGTTTTCATCTAAATTTCAGTGAAACAGCAATTATTCAATTAATATATGTGCAGCAGATGCCTTTAATGTTCGCTACCTACACCCACCTCCCCCCCCCCCACGTTGATGATGATGCTGATTCTGCTGCTGTGTTTTCCAACCATAACCTCGTACAACTTTTAATGACGACTCCTCTCTAATTTAATTCACCATGGGAAGGAAATTTATTAAAATTTAATTTTCTACTTTAAATTTTAAATTTGCAACAGAAAAAGGAAGAAAAAAGTAAAAAAAAAAACATGTTAACTTTTTTTAGCCTTTTTTTTATTTAAGTATGCGAGTACACCGTTAGAATAAGCAAACTCCATGAAGTGAAAATTCTGTGTAGAATTAATAAAAAAATAAAAAAAAAAACTTATTTAATTTCCGTTCTTAAGAATTATGTTTGGTTGAGAAAATGTTTCAAACTTTCTCCGTTACCATCACCGCCCCCGTCGTCGTCGTCATCGTCACTACCACAACTAGGTGAACTTAAAGATGTTGTCCTTCGAGACACGTTTCAAATAGATGTATTTTTTTGGGATGTGATGCTTGGCATGCTTCAGCCCTTCTCGCGTTGCTGTTTTTACAATCTTAGAAAAGTTTTCACTTGCCACTCATTCTTGGAAATAAAAATAGTTTTGTTAGGTACACTGAACAAAAGGTGCATTAGCAGCGGATCTCATTAAAAATTAAGTAAATGCAGTAAACGTTTACCGGGGAGATGTTTATAGTTTTAGACTTCCGTGCTGGGAAGGATATTAAACTGTAGTTATACAAACAGGACTTATTTCTAATAAACTTTTAAGGTTGTGTCCATAAAAGGTCACAAAATCTATCATTTATTTATTTTGTGCATAGTGCAGTCCTTGCAACAACAGTCCTTGCTTCCAACTTATTTAAAGTCATGAACTATTTTAAGAACGACATTAAAGGCCCCGAAACCGCTCTTCTTTTATTGAAGGTTTGAGTTTTAAGTGAATAAGAAGAAATTTAAAGAAATATTCCTGAATATGCCGAAATTTGGGCAGCGGTAAATTCACTTCGATATTTATCTGCAAAATAACAAATTTTTTAGCAAGTTGTTCAGGAAGTTTCTCGTAAATTGATGATGGGATTATCAAATGTAGCCAAAGGACATTGAGACTAATTTAAAAATGTCAAAGACTTTTTTTTATTCACCTTTTCTTAATCTTTTCATATTTTGAGATAGATTACAAAAGTCCACTAAATTACCATCTTAGATAGCAGAAGTCACTTAACTCAATGAAAAAGATAATGTCACTTCTAAATTATAGTCTGAGATAGCTGACTTCACTTAACTTAATGAAAAATAAAATGCCACTAAATTACAGTCTGAGCTAGCTGACGTCACTATAAATTACAGTCAGACTTGAATAAAGTACCATATGAGATAGTATAGACGTCGCAAAATTTAAATCCGAGAAACCACACGTTACTTAGACCTTATATTGTCAATATATAGCAAAATTTTATAACTAAAATGGGAAATGAAATACGACGAAGCATGTTACACGAATTTGGTGGATATCCGTTCAAGATAGAACTTTTATGAAATAAAGAAAAATGTCCTTCTTAACATTTTAATGGAAAACGGTTTAAGTATTCAGTAAGTAGACCTTGGGATGCACTCGTCTATCTACATATATTCCAAAAAGCCAGTGTATCAACACTCCCAGTGAGATCAGAAGATCAAAGCTCTCTTAACAGTAAACTGAGTCAGAATTTCAAAAAAAAAAAAAAATCCCATGACCCATGAATCTAAAATCCCAAAAATCTTAGATCCCAAAAAAAATGTCAACATTATACAAAAAATCTAAAATACCTCACACCCAAAATCTCAAATATCTAAAATCTTAAAGATCTAAAATCCCAAAAATCTAAAATCCCAACCACCATAAATCCCAACAATCTAAAATCTCAGCAATCTTAATCTCAACAGTGTAAAATATAAAAAATATAAAATGCCAAACACCCAAAATCTCAAATATTTATAGAAAATCTCAAAGATCCAAAATCCCAAAAATCTAAAATCCCAAAAATCTAAAATCCCAAAAATCTAAAATCCCAAAAATCTAAAATCCCAAAAATCTAAAATCCCAAAAATCTAAAATCCCAAAAATCTAAAATCCCAAAAATCTAAAATCCCAAAAATCTAAAATCCCAAAAATCTAAAATCCCAAAAATCTAAAATCCCAAAAATCTAAAATCCCAAAAATCTAAAATCCCAAAAATCTAAAATCCCAAAAATCTAAAATCCCAAAAATCTAAAATTTCAAAAACCTAAAATCCCAAAAATCTTAAACCCCAAAGATGTATAATCCCAAAAAACTAAAATCCCAAAAATCGAATGTATGTATAATATTTTCGGTTTACCGTGTTTAAAGGAAATCAAGTTTTCAAAAATTCATAAATGAAACTTCATTGCATAAGTTTTTTTTTAATAAACAAATGTTTTAATTCAGTTTCTTCTGAATTAAACATTACCCTGATCTATGGTACTTTATTTTTGAAAACATTTTTTTTAGGATTTTCGACTTTCAGAAGATCATAATTATCCCAAATACACTAACAACTTTCTTATACTTAAATTATCTATCGATTGCATCAAAAATCATACATTTGATACGAGTGTTCATTTAGAAAAAAGATTCAGCGCATTTATTCTAATTTAATCTTCGAAAAAAAGCCAGAATTCTAAAAATACAAATTTTATTGTTGTTACGAAATTTTTGAATAATTCAACAACTTGGAAAAAGCACTACGAATAAATCATTAAATAAAATCAATTTATTCGCAAGAATTTTCCAAATATTTAAATTCATCAAATCAGCTTTATGAACAAAATTTCGTTAAATTTTTTTTATTCTTCGAAATATCTCTAGACGACTAAATGTTTTGGAACTGATGCTGCCGTGGGTTGCATATAAAATATGCTATCTATGATGTTACTTCATTCCCAAACTAGGTCATTTTGACCGCCTTCAATAGTACTGGATGCTACGCTACGTCGTTACGTCGTTTTTTTAGGTTTACGTCTTGTTGTTTTTTTTTTTTCTTTTGGGTCTATTGTCAAATATTACGTGTTATTTGACATTGCGAATTCCATTAAAGCACATCTCAGTTTGTTGCTTTGAAATCGTATAGATAACAACACGATTGCCTTTTATTGTGCTGAGTTTCTTTAAACATACAAAGGAATGACTAGCGTGAGTTTGAGTTTGGACTGCGAAATTAGATAAGTTGAAAATTCTTTTGAATTTTAAAATTATAGCTGGATGTTTTTTTTTATTTTCTTATAATGCAATTCATTGCCTTTCTTTATCACAAATCATGCAGAGTGACGTCTAATGAACGATGAATAAATATTTAAGTGGCAATTTTGTTTTGAATCAATTTGGATTGGACAAACAAGATCAATTTATTATGTGCTTTATTTTACTACCTATATTAATGTTAATAAGTTTGAGCGACATAAGATAATTTGACATCAACAACGGTTGATGGGAATTCATTTTAATGAGCATTTAAAATTCTTAACATGCCCTACTTCGGTGAGTCATATGTATGCATATACATATATACATATGTAAATAAATTCAAACTAAGCTATAAATTTATGTATAAAAATTGATCGAAATCGGTTTTTTATATTAAAGTAGGAAATTGAAAAAAAAAAAAATATTGGAGATAGAATAAAGAATTAATTTTTGACAAAAGACATCTCATATAACACCAATGGTACATCGTAAAAATATTATTAAAATATTTGAAGCTGTTTTCGAAAATTAAATTATTTTCATTAAAAGCTTTATGGCAGTTCCGAAGATTTTGAAAAACAAAAAAAAAGGAGACTATCTTTTAGTAAACAAATATTATTATTGAGAATGACATTTTTTAAAGGGCTTAAACGATTTCGATACAGTTTTTAAAGAGAGCCGAGCCGTACCGTAATTATTGCAAAAACAGGATAGCGAATTCAAATTAAACAAATTAAAATAAATATGTGTTTGTCCGTTTACCAAAAATATTAGTTTCATGGTCCCGTTATGTTTCCAGATTAATTAAAAACGGTTTGTAAACTGTTTATACACAAATTATAAAAGAATGATTTATTTAAAATATTAGCGCAAAATTTTAAACGATTTAGTACGATGTTAAAGCCATTTTGTTATAGTAAAAATGCTTTAGATTTAGTACGATGTTAAAGCCATTTTGTTATAGTAAAAATGCTTTAGATTTAGTACGATGTTAAAGCCATTTTGTTATAGTAAAAATGCTTTAACATCGTGCTAAATGGTTTAAAATTTTGCGCTATTATTTTAAGTATTTTTTAAGTTTTTAATAAAAAAAAAAAATAATTTGATAAGCAGGCGCGAAAGCTTGTGGAGTGTTAATAGCTCTCAACAGTTCTTGTATATAGGACCAGAGCTTAAATTTTAAGGGAGGATGGGTCAACGTGGATCAAGTTTAGTTTTTATTTATTGTTAATATCTTGATTTTTTTTTAAAGATAAGATAGAAAATTTGTAATTTTATTTTTCTACATAAAAAAAAGTTAAATTTTATATTTTTTGTAGGAGCTATGTTGTATCTTAATTATTTTCCACAACATCGCTTTTGGGTTTGCAAGTTTGCAAGCGTTATTCTTATGCTCTTACGTAAAAAAGGTGCTATAACCTTTTTGTGTAGATTTTTCAAAGCTTTAATTCAAGATTACCGAATCTATGAATTCGGAAATATCCGTGTTCCATACAAACTTTTCGCGTAGGTGCTTTAACAAAATCAAAAAAAAATTATACTTTATTTAACTATCTATCTTTTTTTTATTAATTTAAAAAAACTAAATGTGTTAGGAGCTTTAAATGAAAAGTCAAGTGTTCTGTTCGAGAGTTTATTAGCAACTAACTTACAATTGGTATAAAGTGAAGAGGAACAATTAAGAATTCATAAAAATGGTCTAATACTAATGATTGAGTATGAGCGTTGACATAAAAGGAAAACATAGAAAAGCTTATTCACAATAATCTTTCAACAAAATGTTTTCTAACAATAAAAAAAATCACATTTTTAGTTCCTTCGCAAGAAAAAAAAAAAAAACTTTCCAAATTGTACCGTTATTTATGGTCCAAAAAATAATTTTTATTTAAAATCTGCTAGATAATGTTAAAAAACTGAAAAATGAGAAGTTTTATAAAAATCGAACAAATCGTTTTAAAAATATTAAGTTCTTAACTTGAAACTTTTTTTTAAATCAAAAAAAAATAAAATTAATTTTGGTATAAAATACTTTTAAAACTTTTTGAAAGACATGTTAGAGATTAATAATTCACTATTATTGTATTCAATACTAACGTTATATATATAACTACTTTGCAATTTATTTTACCTTACACAATTTTCCTAAAACACATACTCTATGTGAAATATGTTTTGTATTTATTATTTTCATTAGTTTCTATTTTCACTCTTTAATTATCGTTCAGCAAATAAACATTGTTTCTTTTATAATATTTCAATTGTATTTCTTCTGGAAGTTTTCTTCTTTTGGTTCAACAATATTTCACAAGACATTCTATAAAAAAAATTGGTCAAAATCAATTAAGCCGTTTTTGCGAAAATCGAAAGTAAAAAAATGGTTCTATGGGGGTACCATTTATAACCATTTTTCAAAAAAAAAAAAAAAAGGATAAATATGTAGCCTTTTTGTAAAACAAAAATACTTTTTGCTTTTTTTTGAAAGAAGTTGTGGGCACGTTTTTGAGAAAAATAAGATTTTAACAATTTGGTAAGAAAATTTGTACGGCAGGTACCGGTTTTTTGGCCTTTAAAAAAATGTGTGGGGGGAATGCCCAAAAACCGCTAGGCCATGTTTAAAGAAAACCCGTTTTGGCTGCAGCTAAAAGGACAGACAGACAGAACTGCGAGACCCACTTTGTTCGACTCGTAATGTCAAGTTTGATCAAAATCTCAAGTTTGATCAAAATCTCGAGTTTGATTTTTTTTACGAATTCATAACTTGCCATATAGTACCTTTATATCGCAAGTAAAAAATCACTATTAAAACGATAGGACAGGGTTTTATTAATGCTTAATTATTTAAAATGTCTTAAGGCAACTTATGCTTTTAGTTTAAATATGATGGGAAAATAAATCTTGTTTTCAAAAAAAATTTACCTTCACTGCTTTTTAATTTTATGTAAAAAATGTCAAGAAACAAAAAAACAAACAACATCCAATTTTTTTAATTTCGACATAAGAATCTAACAAAATACTTGACGGATTTAAGTAAAATAAATTTTATAATATGCTGTAGATTATTTAATTTTTTAAGAAATTATTTTGAATTATTCTTAGCAGAATAAATAAAATGGAATCGAAGCAAAGCAACGTTGGCACATCTGTGCTAGTGCCTACCAAATAATATTTAAAGCTTTTTTTTGTTTAATAATTTATATGAATTGAAATATTAAAACTTTATCACCATCTCATCTATTTAACATTGTTAAGATAGATAGGTAGAAATTTAACCTTCTTTTCCAGACTATTAATCATTGCTACAAATCTTTTAACTAATTGCCCAGATACTTTCATCAAATGGTCGAACATCTTTTCTTCTTCGTTTGAATTTCTATTTCAATTCAAAAAGAATTTGTTCATCATTAAAACACAACACAAATTTAAGTGCAATGCATATACACATACACGCACTGAAGTTAATTTCTCACGCGAATTACACTCATTTATTTTATGTTTTGAACAACAACAAAAAAAGAAAAGAAATTAATTGTAAAAATCACAAAGAATTTATAATGCTACTTGTGTAAATAATGAGATTGAAAACATTTTCAGTTCATGGTTGTTGCTTCCAAATTCCAACTCATGTAATTGTTAATAAACGTGAATTCTTTTTTTTGTATCTGCAGATGGAATGAAAAAAAAAAAAAAAAAATTAAATTATTGTTCTTAATTATGTGTCTTCTAGGAGGAGAAAAATAACTTGCAAAACGATAGAGCAACACACATGCGGCATAAGTAATGTGAGTTGAGTGTGGAAAGATAAAAATGGGTGCGAAAATATTTAATTAAAATAAGGAAAATATAAAAACAAAAAAATTTAACCCGCTGGGATGACAAGAGGAGCCACGAAGCGACATAGAAGCAAAGTTCCATTGGAGTTATAAAGGGTTTTCCAATAAAGACTTGACAACTTTTTTTTAAATAAAACGCAAACCATTTGAAATATTTCAAAAACTTTATTATCGGCTTGAAGTACAATCAAAACATTTATGAATGGAACTCGACTTCGTTCATATGGCCACAGCAGGCGCGTTCGTTTGCAGCGGTCGATTCGTTAGACCCAATTTTCGATGAGTCGGCCACACATTTCGGCCGAAACTGCCGCTTTTTCGCGTTCAATGTTGGCTCTGATCTCTTCCAACGTCGTCGGCTTGTTGGCATAAACCAATGACTTAAGGTAGCCCCAAACAAAATAGTCTAGAGGCGTTTAATCGCACGAACGAGGCGGTCAATCGACTGGCCCATTTCTTGAGATAACACGCTCATCTAACTTACTCTTCAATACATCGATTGTAAGGTGTGCTGTGTGGCTTGTGGCACCATCCTGTTGAAACCGCATGTCGTCCAAGTCCATACCTTCCAATTCGGGCCAAAAATAATCGGTAATCATGGCGCGATAACGCTGGCCATTCACAGTAACGTAACGATCGTTATCGTCGACGAAAAAATATGGCCCAATAACGCCGCAGCCGGCATGCAAAACGCACCAAACAGTTATTTTTTGTGGATGAAGTGGTGATTCATGAAGCAAATGTGGATTTTAGCCCGACCAATAACGCATACTTTGCTTACTGACGAACCCATTGAGCCAAAAATGAGCTTCGTCATTTACGACCGAAAATTGGAGTTAACGCTTATAAAGTTGTGGTCACCGACTCCGAATTTCGGTAAAAAAAAATTATAATTTACAGACGTTGCTCCTTCCATGATGAAAATGTTGAGTTTACTGAATAAATTGACAATGACACAATGATTAGTGAAAGGGTGCGTTCACAAATTAAATTCAAAGTTGTCAAGTCCCTGTATTGGAAAACCCGATACATGATAAAAGTGAATATACAGTACGAGTCAAATAACACGCACACAGAAATGGTTAAGAGTTTTAAGTCTTTCGTGCTTTCGTGCCACCCAATTTATTTAATTTTGTATACAAAATAATATATAACTCAAATGCCACTTTTTATTAATTTTTAAATTCCAATTTGGTACCATACGAGTATATTAAGTATGCAATATTTTTTCAAAGCCCCAAACACACCAAAATCCCTTTTTCGAGTTTTTTTTTGTTTTAACATCTAACCAGTATTTTAACTTTTTACGAAATATGTATGAAGGAAATATCAATACAGTTAATATCATAATGTCACCACAGACAGTTTTTTACTCTTAATGTCATCCCATGTTAAAAAAAAAGTAATCTTCCGGTCTAAAGAAATTAATCCCCCCGAAAAGCTGGTTTAACTCACATCATGTTTGGGGTTAAATAAAAATAAATATTTTTATATGATTTAATATTATGCACACACACACAAGTTATAATTTATGCAGAAGGAAAATATATCAACGCTGTGGTCGTATATAAATTTGTATATATGTATATATTTATGTGTTATATGTGCAGATATAGAAACGCCGGATAAAAGATAATAATGAAGCATGATTTGAATAATAAATTAAGCTAGCTCAACTAGGGATAGGCGATTAAGTGACGGCGCGGGTGGCAGTGACGGCGAATGAATCTCGACTCTCGAGTAATATAATAAAAATAATAAATAAATTAAGAGGAAGTGTAAATAGTAAATTGAGAATAGTCAGGCAAGCTATAGTTAGAACAACATAGAACAGAGAAAGGTTTATCTTTATGTACATAGTCAAATAAGATACCAAACGAAAGCAAACAGATCGATAAACCTGAATGTGGATGTATACATAAAGTTACAGCTCAATGGATCCGGCGGCGGCGGCGGTGCCGGTAGTTTTCATATACTTGATAGAACTTGAGATACCTATAGGTACACAAATTGTTGCCTTAGAGCCTACAATTCAAATTGTTTGTTCAAAATTGCCAAAATATGAAGATGGAAGAAAAGTTTTGCTTTTGATAAAATTAAGTACACTGACAGAAAAAATTGTTTAATTTCAACAAAATAAACGATTTGTTGAATCAATTTATTAAAAAAAAAAACTAAAATTTAAAAATTAATAACTAGTTGCTTGCATTAATGAACTTTTTATTTAAAACAGTAAACTGAAATTTGATAAACCAAATATTAAATGTCAATAAATAATATTTTATTTGATTTTAACATATTTTTTATTATCGTGTATTGGCCCAAGAAACTCTTTATTGTCCCAGGCCAATGAAGTATTTATAAGGGTAAGGTAAATGCATTTTTCAAGTTAAAGTCGATGCTTACCAACTTATAATATTCGCCGTATGTTCCACTTGGTGCAAATAAGCGATTCTGGTTCAGTGAATAAAATTCTCCGACTAATTATATTATCGAACCCAAACCACCTTATCATTTCCCCTAAAGCGCACGCGCAGTCAGCGCTATTTTCTCATTTTTTTATTTTTTGAAGAGAAACGCATGACATAGAAATATTTTTTTTCGGACAGAGAAGGAGATTAGGCTGAATTGAGCATTGTTTGTTCGTATTCACCCTTTGTTTTTAAAGATTCAATTCCAAATGACGGCGTAAAATCAAAACATTCAAGGGGAATGTTTTTGAGGTTTGTTTTCACATTTTCACAGAACGAGAATCGCATTTAAGAGTGATGCCTGATTCACAATGCGAAGAGAAAGCGAGACGTCGACGTGACGAGATCTCTTCACAGTTTTCCTCTCTTAATGACGAACTTAAAACAATGAAATAATACATAATTAAACATTTCTCGTCGTCACGTCGCGTCTTTTTCAATTTTTCGAACTTATGACGTGACGTGATAACGAGAAATCCTTTAATATTTTATTATTTCTTTGTTTTAAATTCGTGATTAAGAGAAAACATCTGCAAATAGATCTCATAACGTCAATGTCTCGCTTTCTCGTCGCATTGTGAATCAGGCGTAAAAGAGTGAAAAGTTATTTGATTTACTTTTTTCACAGAACCAGAATCGGTCCCCTGATGAGCCCAACTGTTGTACTTGGCCGGAATGCATCTTGGAATTGAAGTCACTTGAACTTTTAAAGTGAATTGTTTTTTTTTCCTTGTTTTTAATTTCATATTTTCAGAAGAATTACTAAAACATAAAAGAAAAAGTGGGTATAGTATAAAGGGAAGCTGGAATGCAAATGAAAAGTAAATTTTTTCAATTTAATAAATTATTTCATTGGTTCAACAAATAAGTTTGCATGAGTTAACGAAATAATTTATTGGCCCAACAAACGAAATTTATAAATTCAATAAACTTATTTATTGTCTTAACAAATTCGTTCATTCAAACAAAAAAAAAAAGTACATTTCCGTAACAATTTGTAGGTAACAGATAAATAAATTAATAAAGAGGATCAAAATAAACTTTTGCTTGTATCTTGTATCAATGAACGTTTATTGAAGCAATTAACTGAATTTTATTGGCCCTTGGCCCAGTTAATTGAACGGAAATTGATAAAAAAAAATATTACTTTCCCAATAAACATTTCTACTGTATCTAAGTACTTTTTGGTTCAGTGTAAATGTTTACAGTCATATATTCCTTTTATATCAAATATGAACAGCTGTGCCAGTTGTTTTTGTTTTATCGACAAAACAAGTCTATAAATTTAATCTTAAATACCTAATACTTTCTCTTTTTATTTATGCAATTTTTATTATTATTTATATTCAGTTTCATGATGCATAAAAGTTGAATTTATTTAATTTGTTTTTTTTTTTTATATTTTTTTTTCTTTTTTTTAAATAATTTGTTTGTGTTAAGGTTTTAACTGCGGAGAATCTTCTTTAATTTACAAATATCGGTTTTCTGTCAAAATCTTCTAAATTTCTATTTAATTACGCTTCAGATTTTCTGTCAATAAATTTAAAAGTGAAAAAATTACTTTTTAAATTTTTTTATATAATTGTATATCGTTAGTGAGTGCTGAACCTTTATTTCCGTAACAAAGATACCAAATTTTCGTTTAAAGAACTTAAGATTTTATAAACAAGCTCATTTAATTTTTAAGAACAATAAATATTAACTAACGAGTATTATAATAATAAAATGAAACAATAATAAAATTAATAGAAAAAAAATATCAAACTTGACAAATAGTTGCATAAAATTATAAATCTATACCTACTTGATTTTTAAAATTATAAAATCTTAAACATAAATAAAAACGTCAAATTGTTTCTTTTTTATGTTAAAATAATTAATTTTATAGCTTGTTTTATAGAAATTTAACGACTATTTGATGTACATGTTTTAAATTTATTTTTTATGACTTTTATTAAGACTGGTTACCGAGAAGTAATTTTTTGATTTTATTTGAATTTGATGCTGTTTGGCGTGCAGCTGGGAATAATTTTAAGAAAAAATTTTTGAAAACAATTTTAACAAGGTTTATCAGGTTTAAGAAACATTTTTATGTGTTGATTGCAAGAAAATATTTTTGTTATTTTTTTATATTAAATGACTCAGTTCAAAATTATAAATAAATAAATTTTGTGTATTATCAGGGCCTAGTGACTTACATCTCTCAACCAGCACACCAGGAATGGTGTTATAGCAGGAATAGAGAGACTCCAAAACGAATCCAAAGGGCTAAGATTTGAAGCACTTTTTTATGACAAGAGATACTCTTGGAGGATTTGTCAATTCCTCGCAAGAGGCAGTTACCCGTTTAAAACATTGGCTTAGATCACAAGACCTTGGGCGTAACTTGCTACTTAACTCCGTTTTGAAAAAATATAACTTCGTTAAAAACTTCAAAATGGAGTTAAGTAGAAAAAAAAAGTGGGTACACTTATAGATCGAGAACGATTAAAGGGTGCTGGTATTTTTGGGCCAAGAATCAAACTTTCCGTACCAATGGGACAGTCTACTAGCATTTTTCAGGTAGAAGTTCACGTCATAGCAAAATGTGCAGATCGAAATCTCGAAAGAAATTACCGAAACCAGAACATTGTCAAAATGTCAGATAGTCAAGCCGCACTCAAAGCACTAAGTACCTATGCCATCAGCTCAAAACTAGTAAAGGAATGTGTGAACAGGCTTAACGAACTTGGCAAGAATAATACTGTCTAATTCCATTGGGTACCTGGCCATGTCGACGTTCAGGGTAGTGAGGAGGCAGACTCCTTGACAAAAATAGGTGCAACTACTCCCGTAGTGGGACCTGAGACCTATTGCGGAATAGGAGAAAATGTGATTAAAAACAAAATCAAAAAAGAGGAGAAGGCCAAAAGATTTGAATATTGGGAAAAAAAATTCCTCAAGTTGAGGCAGGAAATATTATTACTATCACAACCAAGACCGTTTTAAAAACTGTATCAGCTTAAGTAGGAACAACCTTAGATTACTAACGAGTATCCTGACTGGGCACTGCGTGGTGCGTTGAACTATTATGCCCGAGATATGGTATTGAATACCTTTGCCGCCTACATAAGAAAAATTTCATTCTTTTTCAGGGGCACTCTTACTAAAAAGCGCCACTTTTCCTCAAAGAGTATAATCCTTGTCAGGCGTTCAGATTTGCAAGAAAATTATAGGTCCCTTCCATTCTTTCAAACTAACAACAAGCAAACAGGAATAGTTGAGAGTCGTAGGTTGGGTACTAGAAACATAGATGGTTCTCACGAGCTGTCATGCCATCAATTTTGTATTATTATTTTTTTAAGTTTGACGTTTATATGTCCCTGTAGTAACCCGAAGGGTAATGATTTGTGCGTTGGGCTTTTATGCCGAAGGTCTTGGGTTCGATTCCCAGCCTATGCCACATAAAAACAGAAATGTTTTTCACGGGTTACTGCCTCTTGCGAGGAATTGACAAATCCTCCAAGAGTGTCTATTGTCATAAAAAAGTGCTTATCACCCTAGCCGTTCGGATTCGGCAGAAAATTATAGGTCCCCTCTATTCCTGCCAATAAAACGCACACAGGAATCGTTGAGAGTTGTAAGTAACTAGGCCCTGGTTTTACACGAGCTGTCGCGCCGACCAATTTATTTTTTTTAATAGGTCCCTGTGCTTGTGCTTGTATGTTATGATTTTGCTTAATTTTTTTCATATCCAACCGTCTCGTCCAGTCCGTCAGATGGATTATGACCAAATTAAAAATACCTAATATGCTATAAGATCATCTTCGATTTGCAGTTCCAGTTGGATGATTGTTTATTGGTATACTGTCATCATATTGGACGTGACAGATAACAGAAAAAAAAATATATTGAAGTGGAACACTCTTACAATATTTATTTTTTTTAATTTTATTTTACGTCTTTGCTTGCTTCTTGGTGTAAATTCAAAGTCGTTAATTTCCTGTCATCAAATTGACGTGTTCGACAGAAATTCTAACGAAGTAACATCGATAAAATGTGCTTTATGTCTTGTTGCAGAATGTTCTATACAAAGTATAATAAACAACAACAAAAACCTTCTACACGAACTGATACCCTATATATTTATATTTATTTTATTTAAGAAATTCAATTTCACTTGAAGGAAATTGATGTTATTTATCGCAACTCCTGATTTATAAATGATCAAAAAAAAAAGGGTGCCATTTTTATCCATTATGCGTCTAAATGGGGAAATGGGAAAATCTAAAATACTACAACAATAACAAAAACAACAGTCACAATAAAAAAAAAAAAAAAAGTGAAACCAAATGAAGTAGGTACACAGGGTATTTTCAGTCATAAACCTCTTAAATCATTTCACAAAGTACTATGTACGTACAAATGTATTACATATAACGCTTTTATAAACAATCGTATAAAATAAAGGTCACATATATATGTCAGTATTCTATAAGAAAAAATAAAATGAGTTCAAGAAATAAATAAAACTTAAACCTCATATATACAGACTTAGGACAAATGGCAAATGAAAATGAAAGTCAAAGAGAATAAAACACTTAAGAACCTTTCTTGGGGAATAAGAGGTCAACAGTTCCATCCATTTCAATTGTTTTTTTTTTTTTTCTATGTTTCGCATAAGCATCGTTTCTTAAGACTTCTACATACAAAACAAATGTGTTATAATAATTTTGTAAAATCAACTTAATAGCCTGGAAGATAGGGTTGCCTGTCAAATTCTGATGTAATAGAAAAAAGTTGAATAAATAATTGAATTTCGTGATTATAATAGCGCAAAATTTTAAACAGCCTGATATTCAGGTATTAGCGTGAACTAAATGTTCTTAGTTTTAAATATTTTTTAACAAGCATCGTATTAAACTTATTTTCTTAATAAACTTCAGCTGAACACGCCGAAAAAAAGTGGCAGTTCATGCAAACAAGTAAGCAAACATACCATTTTTACATTTTGAATTGTCAAAGTGACATTTGGAGTTAGTATGATATTAAAATTTTCAAAAGATAGCACGACGTTAACTCGTTTGAAAAGTAGAAAATTCAGTTTTTAACTTAGCATCACACTAATAAAGCTTTAACCTTGTACTTAAGCATCTAAGATTTTGCGCCACTATAATGTAACTACTTGACGCAATAAATTTTACGGCCAATTTTTAACATTTAAACCTTTTTACTTGTTGAATTGTATTTCTGTTTTTTTTTTGTTGAGTCTTATAACAGAGCTTTTTTCTCTTTATAAAAAATAAAAATCGCTGTAATTTTTGAAGATTTGACTTTACTTAAAATTAATATTACCAAAAAAGCTCGATTTTTCAAGTGAAAAAGGTTATGTTTTTTTTTTTTTTTTTTGCAACTGTTACTCCCAGTCTATATTTATTTTTAGTCATTGAATATATTTTTATTACTATGTTTTTTTTTTGTGTCCTAATGGAGTTTTATTAGTCTTTGTCTGGAATTTTTTTTTAGGAAGATTTAACTAAAGTCAGTTTTAAAAGGAAAAGTTTGGCGGTAAAACTTAATTTTAGAAACGTCTCATGGACAAAGAAATTTTATAAAATTGCATTAAGCTTTTAGTGACATCAGCACTATCACCTTTACCACCAACGCGAGCGCAGTGACATAAAGTGGAAAAAATGTGATACATATGTATATTTCTTATGTATGTATGTCGGAGTCGGTAAAAAAATTTAAACCATATTTTTCCTCTTGAAGCAGACCATAGACGATGTCCCTGAAGTTAGCATCACTACTTCATAATTTAAAGATTATTTATAAATGTCGTGAATTTGTATCAATTTTTTTTTAACCACAACTTATGGAAGGTATTTTTCGCAAGAATTTTCTGGCAAACTAACATTTCGCAGGGGTTTATTTCGCCGCTTTTCGTTTCGCTTTTTTTTATGTTTAGAAATTTTTTTATTTCGCATTCTAAATTTCGCAAATTACGTTTCGTTTTTAAATGATATGACATTTTTTTTTCCAATTTCACAATTTTTATTTAGTTTTTTGTTGGGGTGGATTTTTAAAGTTCTTTAGTTTTTTAATTTACATTCAGTTTTTTTGCAATTTTTTAGCTTCAATTAAATTACACGTCTTAAAATTTTGCGCGAAATAAAAAAAAAAAAGCGAAACAAGAAAATTCAGCATGTATTAAATAAATAAAATGCACGACTGGGTCGCACGAACTTGCTATTATTTACGATCACACTGTGGTTTTAAAGTCAATTTTAAAAGCTTTTCATGGGATAAAAAAATTTATTAGTTGTTGGAGCCTATATTTTATGTCACCTGCCAAAAATATAGCCTAGTTTAAGGAAGTATTATGTGAGTACATAAATATAAACAATATAAATAAATGATATTAGTTTATACAAAAATTTTAATCAAAATCGTAGGAGCCGTTCTTGAGAAAAATGAGATTTTCAATACCGGTTTTTAAACATTTGTATTGGAGGTATCGTTATTTTTGGCTATAAGAAAAAAATGTATTTAAAATCTGCTAGATAATGTAAAAAACCTGCTGAGTGCTAAGTTTAATAAAAATCGATAAAGTGGTTCTCGAATTATTAAGTTCTCAAAAAAAAATTTTAAACTCTTTTTAAAAATCCAAACATTTTTTTTTTTTAATTTTTGTAGGTACACAATATTTTTGAAATTATTGTAAGGATTCTCAATAAAAATTGATCAAAATCAGTTGAACCGTTTTTAAGAACATCAAAAAAATGGTTCTTTGGGTGGTGCCTACCATTTAAGACCATTTTTCCGAAATTTTTTTTTCATAAAAAGAGAGCAAGCATTTTTGTAAAAAAAAAATTACCTACAACTAAAGTTGTGGGCACTTTTTTGAGAAAAATAAGATTTTCATAATTTGGTAAACAAATTTGTACGTCAGGTACCGTTATTGTTGGTCTTAAAAATGAATGTGGGGGAATGCCCAAAAACGCTAGGTACCAAGTTTAAACAAAATCGATGAGACAAACAGACAGGCAGACAGACAGAATTACGAGCTCCACTTTTTTCGAATTCGCTATCATCGAAATGTCAACTTTGATCAAAATCTCGAGTTCGATTTTTTTTTTACGAATCACCTTCGAGTTAACATAACCAGGGGTTATTTAAAAAAAAAAATTGGATGCTTTCTAAGAAATTAAGTTTTATCGAAATTTTTTTGAAGCTTTTATTTTAATTTTTTTGCAGAAAAAAGCTTCTAAAATAAAGTAGTCAACTGTGCTTCAAAATGTTTTAGGTGTACCTATGTCATTTTTACAAAAATAAAAATACCCATATTCAGATTTGGTTCTTCCTTAATTAATTTACTCTTTAAATCAATAATTTAAAAACAAATTGGTCAATTGTAGAGAGAAAAGTCATGTGACTTTTTCTATAATAAATTTTCATAAGCTTCAAATTTAATAATGAATGTTTCTTTCGTCAAAGTGACCGTTTCCAAAATAATCATCTGTATGGGTTAGGCACTTTTGACGCACCAACAAAAAATTCCTGAACATGAAACATGGGGGGAATTTTTTACTGACTAATTTATGATCAACCAATTTTACGTGTTCCGAAGAAAATTCCAATTTGCTCTTATTTTGCCAGCGAAATTCCATCTAAATCCTGCTCTATAAAAAACATTCTTACAGATTTCTTTTTTTATCAAGTCTTCAAACAAAGGCATGTTCTAGCACTCTGCATTGAGCTTGGTGGAACTGCAGGTGTTATAACGTGACAAAAACTGATTCTGCTTCTTCTCAGATTTTTAACCAGACATCAAAATTAGTTTTTATTGCATTTTCCTATAAGTTGCAATATGAACACGAGACGCTCCTTTAAATGTCAATGTCATTAACCTCAAATTTCAATTATTATTTTCTGCACTTTGTACACATAGGCCAGGCATCTACATTCTACAACTTCATTTATAAATATATGAGGTGCAATTATCAAATTTGAAATTCAAATCACACTTACATCAAACCGGCAAACGTTTTGGTTTCAGAATAAATTTGATACACCCCGTCTATGTCTATATCGAAGCTCAAGCCCACAATAAATTGAATGCATCCGGAGAGACTACAATTGGAATTTTAAACACATAAATACGACGCGTCGTTGTTGTTGGTTTTTATTTTTATTTTCGTCGACTAGTTCTCAATTTATCCAAAGGCTTATTTTTTTTTGTTTTTACCTCCAGAGACGATTCTATTTGGATTTCAGAAAAGTCATCCAGAAGCTATCTATACCTAGAATTTCACTTTGACCGTAAATTGAAACTTTGAAATCCGTATCCGTCAATGAAAACCAAATTCTTGTATTCTCAGTATCGTGGTATGATGGTCTTGCGTATTTTCGAGCAATCAACTCTATTGGACTTGTTTCAATTTATTTCTGAAGAAATTCACTTTGTGTGGTTTTGTTTGGTTTTTTTTTTGTTCTGACGTTTTCATTGGAATAACAAGTAAAAAACCCATTGTGTGGATGATTGCCATTCAATTAGCTGTCAAATTGTATAAAGACCAACATCTGACATTTAATTGACACATTATTTTCTCGCTTCACATTCACTTATATCTATGTAGTTAGCTTGGCAGTGTTGGTAGTCCTGCGTTGGTTTGGTTGGTATGGTGAATACGCTTGGTTGATAGACCGCATACAGTTTAGAGATTGGTTGGTTTTCGTTTATGGAAGTTGTCGTCGTCATCATCATCGTCGCCGAAACCGAGATTCATGCAGCAATGGAAGTCAATGACAAAAACACCCTTTGTTCACAGCTCTATGCTATTTATGTTTATATGTCTCCCGATCTCGATTGGGTTCGGTTATATGAATCAACAATATCTGATTACGGACATGAACGAACGCACGCACGCACATTATTACGGATCAAAACAATTTTTTTTTAATTTTAATTCAGTGGCTGCCATGACAGTGATAAACAATTGAGCGCCGTATTGTGTGCAAGATTCGATTGTGCGTGGGTGTTGTTTTGTGACTTCATATGAAACAATGATATTAATTTATTCAGATGATAAGTTGATTTTGTTCAATGGCATCTGATTAAGTCACTGAGATTTATATGAAACGAATTAAGAGCAACATTATGAATCGTTTTATAATAATTTTTATTGAAACTTTTATTTGGGTCAAAGTATTGGAAGTAAGTCAGATAATTTTTGAAATCTAAATAATGCACTTGATACAGTTGCAGATTGTTATTAAAAGTTATAACATGAAACTTTTTTTTTGGACGAGATATGATATTTATCTAAATTTTAAAAACAAAATGGTAGGAGTTATTTTTCTAGAGGTGATGTTTTTTTTTAATACCTATTTTGTTTTGAGAATTCGGAAATTTAAATTACCCTTTTTTGGAAAGAAATATCAGCCGCAAAAAATATTTTTTGAACAAAATAAAATATGACCATAATATGGTCCATTTTATGATCCATGTTCCTACCTCGTGGTGTTCTTTTGCATTTTTTTACTTTTTCATTTATTTTAACTTTTTTCATTTTTCTATTTTTATTTCCATTTTTATGTTATTATTTTTTTTTTAACTTTTGTTTTTATTTTTAATTTTTTAAGTTTAGGTTTAGGTTTAGTTTTAATTTTTTTATTTTGTATTTTTTTTTTATTTTTTTTTTTTTGTTAATAATACTAGCTTTTAAAATTATATTTTTTGAAACAAAAATAAGCCTTTGGCTCAACAAATGATAGGTACAAAAAATACCTACACGAAAATATAATTTTCGAAACTCTCAATGTAATTATGTTTTATTTTTGTTTTTAAATTATTGTCTTTAATTCAAAAATTTTTAAAGTTTCATGTTATTACACTTATTGGGACTCAGAATTTAATATAAACAGTTACTTTGCATGTTTGAACCTTTTAAATTTTAAAGCATAGATTGTCATCCCTGGAGATCAAAATTCAAATTTGTAGGCAGGCCAAAAAAATGATTTGCCATTTTTTTTTATTTATTCAATTGTTTTTTTTTTATTTTTTATTTATTCAAGTGTTTTTTTTTTTTTTATTTTTATTTATTCAATTTTTTTTTTATTTTTATTTATGCAATTGTTTTTTTTTTTTATTTTTATTTATGCAATTGTTTTTTTTTTTTTTATTTTTATTTATGCAATTGTTTTTTTTTTTTATTATTTTAATTCATTCGATCTGTTTCTTTTATTTTGTATGTTTAGTATATTTTTTATTTTTATTGTTTTTTTTTTTTTTTTTCCCTTTTTTATTTTTCTTTTACCTTTTTTTTCATTTTTGTTGTTTAAGTTTTTTTTGTTTTTTTTTTTTTTTTGTATTTTTAGAGTAGTAATGGACTGTTTTTATAAACTAGTACTACATATTAAATCCACCCTCAAATTTCAAGTTTGAAGGCCGAAGAGTTATTAACGAAAAAAACCAACACTTAGGCGAACTCATATTAAGTTTGAAAAATAATTAATAGTGTCCGACCGAAGCTTCGGCTTCGGCCTTCGGCTTCGGCCGAATTCGGCCAAAAAAACAACATTCGGCCAAACCTTCGGCTTCGGCATTTTAGGCCGAAGTTTTGGCCGAAGCCGAAGAATCTGTTTATTATATCGAGCATCGTACTAGGCGCCGGAAAAAATTTCAATTTTTGAAATTTTTGAATAACGAAGAAAAGATTGCAATCTTTTCTTCAGTAGGTATTCAAAAATTTCAAAACACATGTGTGCCATCATAAAAATTATTACTAAAAATGAATTATTTATTTCTTTTTTCTTTATAATTACTAATTAGTTATTAGTTATTTTTATTTTATATGTCTTATGTTTTTTAAGCAATAAATTTTAATAAAAATAATATTTTTATCCAATTGGAAAGGAGAATTCTTGACTTTTTTCAACCTTAGGCTTCGGCTTCGGCTTCGGCCGAAGATTTTCTTTCAGCCTAATAATTCGGCTTCGGCTTCGGCTTCGGCTTCGGCTAAAAATCGACCTTCGGTCGGACACTAATAATTAATATATGTAAATAATTAAACACGCCTGACAATTACTATGGCAAGTATGGCAATTTATCGACTTGTAAAAAAAAAATCGAACTCAAAATGTTGATCAAACTGGAAATTAAGTTGATAGAGAGGACGAAAAAGTATGTGTTGGAATTCTGTCCGCCTGTCTGCCTGGCTACAGAATAAAGGGATGGGCCGATTTTCATTAAACTTGGTACCTAACTTTCGTTTTTTTTTGACATTTCCCCCGACACTTTTTTTTCTTATTAGGATAAAAAAAAATACGGAGTCAGCAGCATTTTTGGAAAATATTATTTTTTCACAAAAACAGATCCACAGATTTATAAAATAAATTCTGTTTAATTGGAATAAGGTTAGGTTTACTTTCGATGAAAGTATGTATGTAAATGGGACCTCCCACAGGTAGACCCATTTTTTCATTTTAGTTTTCTTGAAAACGGTTCAACTGCTTTTGATGAATTTTTTTTATGGAAAATGTTTTCAATTTTCAAAAAAAAAAAAAAATTTAAATCAATACAGTGAAGCGGACAATTCCCTTAAACGGAAACATTTTCGGGAACAAACTTCTTTTTCGAATTTTTCATACAAATTACTTTCCTGCGGACACTCTTATAAACGGACGCGGACAATTTTTCTTTCTCATTTTAGATAGAAAACCTCCTATACGCGGAAACATAATTTTATTTTGGGGTTATTTTTGTATCAATAAAAGAAGCAGAAAAAATCAGCAAGGGCCGTTCTCAATATAGTTTCTGTTATATTTTAAATACGTAAGCA
This sequence comes from Epistrophe eligans, assembly GCA_951394125.1. Lineage (NCBI taxonomy): Eukaryota > Metazoa > Arthropoda > Insecta > Diptera > Syrphidae > Epistrophe > Epistrophe eligans. The sequence continues at coordinate 37,740,131 of OX596029.1, forward strand.
AATTCATAGAAAATCTTCGATAACCGGACGCGAAACTCTAATAACCGAACAGAGAGATGTAATGTTGAAAGCTTATACTTAAGGGGATTTCCTTTTCGCGTTCCGTTATATTTTGAGCGATGTCATTTTTTAATAATAAAAATTTAATATGAAGCTATCCATTTCTTTTCCTTAACCGGACAGTTCTGATAACCGGACAAAAAATTGGGGGACCATGAGTGTCCGCATATTAGAGCTTTTTCTGTATTTCGAATCAACTCTGTTGATTTTTATTACACTTTGTTTTAAAACATTTTCCTGCTGAATTTAAATAACAAAATATTCTTATAACCGCAATTAACGGAACCTACCATATATAACTGTTTGAAACCCGTGTTTTTTCTCGAAAACCACTTAATATATTTTGACAAAAATTTTTCTGTGTGCTAATAGAAGCACGGTATGGCATTTAACAAATTTTAAATTGAGCCATTGTTATCGTTAATAGAACCATTTCTTTTATTTTTAACTATCTCACTATCTATAATCTGTTACCTACACCGATTTTTAAATTAAACAAAATTAAATTAATTTATACTAAGGCTTATAGGTGATATAATATTGCATATACAATTTTTCAGAAAAAAAAACAAACAAATTTTGAATTAAGACATATTTTTTAAATTTCGATATTTTTTTCGAAATTAAGTTTTCAACTCCACATTAATAAATGCTAACATATTTTTTTTTTCTTTAAAATGTTTACAATATTAAAAAAACAACATTCCAACGATTTTTAAATTTTATTTTCATAAATTAAAATTATTGAAAGAAATCATATACATAGTGCTATCGCGTTGGTGTCAAAACAATTTAACAATTTATTTCTAATTATGTATGTATATTGATTTTGAAAACATTTTTTTAATTGGAACTGTAAGTTCCATGCATGCATATTGCATCCAACACGGTTCTATATATTGTTTATTTTCAACTTATTTATTTTTTTTGGCAAATACATTAAAGCAAGCTCGTGCGACCTAGTCGTGCATTTCATTTATATTGAGCTTAAAATCTTTTTAGTTGATTTTGCAATTTAATGAACGAGTTTCATAATTTTTTACCATTTTTCTTTTCTAATTACTATAAATGCTCTATACCAAAAATTCTAAGCAACTTAAACCACAACACCTATTTCGTGCATTTTTTTTTTTTAAATATCAACCCAAACATGGAAATTCAACTTTTTATAAGATGTATGATGTACATTGTACATATGTAGTTATCTATTGTCTTTTATGCTTCAAACAGATATTCACAAACTTCAGTTTGGATAAGATGTTGCAATGTCAATGAAATTCAACACTTCCTATATAGTTCCTACCATTTTACAAAAATGATGCCATAATATATCAAAGCACACCCACATGCATGGCAAAGTATGTATAATATGTTGAATAATATAATTCAAAACGTTTTTTTAATGCAATCTCCTCTTATAAGCCATCCAAACACCTGGTTCACCTATTTGTGTATCTCTTTTTCAAATCTATACTCTGAAAAGCGAAAATTGCATAAAGGAAAAAGGTCCCCATAATATTCAACAAAAAAGTAGGTAGGTACATGAAAAAAAAAATTTACACCAATAAGGAAGCAATATACCTACCCTACCCATAGAAAATTTTATTTTTTTATAGCAGCAATGCAAGCTGTTTTTAAATTTCCATCAGTGTAATGAACTTTCTTGGCAAAGTTCAAAAAATTTTTCGAAAATAAAAACAAAAATACAGACTTTATAATAATTGGCACAGTGTCCATGACCATGTCTAGCCCATGGAGCTTCATTGTCATCTTTTTGTTCGTTTAAACATTTTATGACTAAACCTAGTCTTACCTATCTACATACATCATTTTTGTGCATATCTAACAATCGCATAAATTTTGCATTTAAATTTTTTATCTTCGTTAAATCATTAATTTTATAGCCACCTTCATCATTCAAATAATCAATAAAAATTTAACAACAATATTTTAAATAGATAATAATAAAAAAAAAAAAAACAATTTTTGTTGTTTTGATAAACATTTAATTAAAATTAAATTTACTGATTATCTAATCTCACAAAAACCTGAATCATTTTGAAAAAAAAAAAAAAATACAACAAAACAAAACAAGCATTATGTGCATTTTTGTATTTATTTTTTTTTTAATTTTTGTATTTATTCATTTCTTTGACAGACGTTCGGAAGTGATTCATATAGGAGTTTTAAAATAAAATCTTTTTAACAAAATGTTATGCAAATTAATTAAATGCTAACATGTAGGTAGATATCCACAGTTAAAAAAATGATTACTTCATTATTTAAAAAAAAAAAGAATAAGTAAATTTAATGATTTATTTTTCGACACCAACCAATAAATTTATATTCTAAGAACGTCGAGGAAAAGCGACAAATGTTTTAAAAAGTTTGACCTAAAGGAAACGCATTTTTTATAAAGAAAAGAAAACCATTAAACCAAGAAATTAAAAAAAAATATGTGTAAATACAAAAATATAAAAAAAATAATGTGTAATAAAAAATAAAAAAATTTGCAATAATAATAAATATTTTTTAATTTTCTGTTTTGAAGGAGGCGCAAAAGAGTTCCCTTTTTATTGGTTTTATTTTTTTTAATAATAAATTTTATAATTTAGTACATTTTTATGAACTTTCAAAATTAATATTGAATATTTTGTAGAATATTTGCTAAAAAGGACATATGGCACCATCACGAACATAGCCTCGGTGGCGCAGTAGGCAGCGCGTAAGTCTCATAATCTTAAGGTCGTGAGTTCGAGCCTCACCCGGGGCATAATTTTTTTTTATTTATTCATTGTTTCTTTTTGTATTTTTTTTTCGTACTGTTTATTGATTGAATAAGATTATCTTTTTTTGATGATGACGAGATAAGAGAGAGAGCGGTGTTTGTTGTTTCAAGGTTTATATTTATTTTTCTTCGATTTCCTCTTGAATTCTAAGAATCAGAATACGAATCAATTTGTTATCAATTGGGGCTTCCAAGTAAACAACAATAATAAATTCGATTGTATATCATGGATATGACAATAAATCCAATCAATTGATACATACATAAATAGATGGATATAAAATCAAATTCAAATTGTATTTAGACATTTTGTTTATTGTTTGAATGGATACATATAAATCAATCACAATATTGAATATTGGATATTGGATATTTGGTGATTTGTTGATTTTGTGTTTGTCCAAGCGTTATGTGTCGCAATTCATGATTTTATATAACAACGAATTGTATTTAATAAAATAGAGTATTATAATTTCCTTTTATTGTTTTCTAGTTCCATTGATTTATCTAACCCAAAATATTTGAATTTTAATACTTTTCACTCTAAGTGTAAGTAGTGAAGGTAATTTATACAAAAATGTTATTTTTTGGCGATGGGCAAAAAAATAAAACTCCCGACTTGCCTTTGTGGTTAAAAACTATAATCTATGTTACACATTAAAAATTTAAAAAGTTTTCAACTAGCAATAATCGCACCTCGGTAGGACCTCATTGGTTACGATATCGCCTCTGCGCAAAGCTAAAATTTATGTTATTGGTTCACTAATTTATAATGATATGTTTATCAGGAGGGTGTTAAAAAAAGTCTAAAAAGGCAGGTACTATAGGAAAATAAATTTTTATTTGTTTATAAAAAAATATTGTTCAGTTTTTAAATGTTATATTGAACTATTTAAAAGCACCGGATTGCAAAATTTTATCGAAATCGGTTAAACGATTAAAAAGAAAAACGTAAATGATAAAAAAAAAATGAAAAAAAAAATGTCAAAATCCTATTTCTGTCATGCGAAGTTTTTGGCAGAAACCAGCAAGAGACATCACCAGTTAACTAACCAGTCGTATTTATCAGATTTCATATAAGAACAATCTTGGATAGATAGCCCTTGTTTAAATAAGTTGAACATCTCCTTGGCTTATTTATATAAATGGATTCTAAATATGGCATCTGTAATACGTGGCGAACTTTTGGTTAAAAATTATATTAACAAAATCGAAATCTTTGTAAGCCAGAACCACAAGGTTCTATAGATGAGCTTAAAAATTTTAAGTGTTCTGTACCAAATTTCAAGTAAATTCGTCAATCCATTCACGCCCTAGCTTGATGTACATCCGGATGCACGAACGAACAGACACATAACAGACCGACACGACCGACGACGGACAGAATATCAAAAAACACTTTTTTGGACTAATCTACTAATTCGCTCAGAAAAATTAGATGCTTACTTCGCAAAAATTTAATTTTTAATTTCTTATATGATAAGCGTTTCTTAAAAAGGAACCTATATTTGTACCGGCGGGGCTTTAGATTTCTCGGGATGGAAGGGGAGAAATTTATTTTTTTCTTAATCTCCTCGTACAGTTTATTTTGAAGATAAAGTCAAGTAAAAACTGTAACTTATAAAATTCTATAAAAAAAAGGATCCCGAATTTTTTTCGTAAGAGTGATAGATTTTTGGAAAATATTACGCAGTAACTTTGCAATATCAGTTGTTTGATGTGGAATCACCGCGTAGGATTCCAAATCAAACAACTGATATTGCAAAGTGTTCGCACATTTTTCTCAAAATCTATTACTCTAATGAAAAATAAAGTCAAAATATTTTATGTGTAGAATTTTAAAAACTACAACTTTTAGCTTTACATTTTTTACAAAAACATTGATGATAATTTCCAAGAATAATTAGTTTTCAAAAAACTGAATTTTACTCCTTACACAAAATCTAAAGAATCAGCTTTCAGCTCTGTCCCAATTAATGATAGGGTATGTATGTACCTACTTTCCTGCGCTATGCTTACAAGACATCATAATGAAGCTCTTTTCCAAAACCCCTAAACTGGGCGAGATAGACCTCCCCTCCCATAGTAAAAAATGCTAGTATTTGACCCCTCTAAAAAATCCGTTGTCAATTTTTGGCGCCCAAGTTATCGTACTCTCTCCAAAAAAAAGTAAATTTTTTTATTTTTTTTTTTTGTTAAAATGGTCAATCAAATGACCATTTCTGACGAACTATTCAGGTTTTGTGACAACCGACAGTTATCGAAAAAATCGATTTTAAAAATGTAGGGGAATATATTCTTTTTTTTTATCTTTCGATTTGTTTTTTTTTTTAACATAAATAATTTTTAACCTTAAACTTTTTTGACCATTTTCAAAGATTTTGAAAAAAAACGTTTTTTTTTTTTTTTTAATTTCAAAAATTGAAAAAAAAAAAATAAGCGATGGTCATTTTAGATATTTGACTTTTTTATGAAGGCCTTTTTTTGTTATTCAAAAAATATATTTTTAGGGTGGTCAATAATGTTCAGAGATACCAATCCAGAAGATTTTTAAAAATGGAAAAAAAAAATGATTTTTTGTTCTTTCAAAATTAATTTTTTCGATAACTTGTGTTCAAAAAAGTTTAATAGGTGCTCAAAAATGTTCATTGTCTAAAAAAACAAAATGGACACCTTTAAATATTTTAAAATAGGTACTCTGCCGGTTGCCGTACATTTTTCGAAAAAATAAAAATTATCCGTTTATCGGTTCTCTGAAAAATAGCCAAAACGTCAGTATGTCTATCTATTTTTATTTTTTCACAAGTTATCGTGCTAACTTTATGTGGCTTAAAGTTATTCCAAAGAATATTTTTAATTTTGTTGCATCATAAGCTTCAATTTTTATTTTCACATTTTTTTGTTTTTGGAAAAAAATTATTTTTACGTAACATTAAATTTCACCCCTATCCCTCCCTAAGATCTTTGGTCTAGTCGAGTCAAAATTTAGAGCACTTTTTAGGTAATGCTTTTCACATAAAAATAAAGCTCCCCCCAAAATTCTGCTTTGTCGGAATTTCTGTCGAAGTTTGGTTTATTTTTTCTAATTTTTTTGCAGGCTGCATAGTACTGTAAGAATTTAGTTTTTTTATACGAAATGAATAATTTCCTTAAAAGGCAAATTAAATCAGTTATTTAAATTATCCTAAAAACGGTTGCATTTAATAAAGAAAAGACTCTTTATTTTTCTATTATTTTTGAATGTGGTACCTACACAATCTTTTGTTTATATAACGTGTCACAAAGAGATATAGAGACGGTTAAATACTTCCTAAAATATCCCCGAATTTTGTTTTAATTTGTATCTCTACATCTCATAATGTTCATGTTTTAAAAAGAAGTTCTAGATAACTTGCTGTTAACAAATTTACGTCAAATTTACGTCAAATTTACAACCAATTCACAGCAGTTAATTGAATTATTAGAACCTAAAATTTTGAAATGGTAATGCTTACTTAACGGACATTCTTTAGTTCACACATTTTTTTTTTTTTTACAAGAAACGGAAAAAGAAATAGGTAAATTTTAAGCCTTCATAATCAAAATCACTAAACAGTAAAAAAATTATTAAGAAAAAAAAATTATTAAGAAAAAAAAATTATTAAGAAAAAAAAAAATATTAAAACAATTCTTATTTCGATAACGGTCACCAAGAAACCCAAGATAGGTTGGCATAACGGTTAAGATTGTATTACACTTAAGCCAGTCATTCTTAAGCTCATAATAATGGTGATGTCTTAACAACCACTCAACAAACTCTTCACACATATGTAATGTATGTATTTATATGTACATGCACTGCACAGTGCACACATCTTCACTTTTAAACAAAGTTCTTAAAACGCAAAGAACGACAATATTCCAACCGATATTACATATCGAGGAAGTAATAAAGAAAGAGAGAAAAACTCTACAATCTTTTGTACATATACCTACAAACGTATAAGTATGTAACAAAGAAGCTTCGTAAAGTGTCTTCATCGAGTATAGTTGCACAGAACGGAACGCATGAGGATGCATGACAAAATATTGCCAAAGAAAAATCCTAGAGAGATACAAACACTTAAATGTTTTTAATGATATTTTTTTCTCTTTTCTTGCTTCTTGTAGTTATAGGGTAAATCTGTGACACGGATGACAAACAAAAAATGAGGAAAATTGCACAAAAAGAAAATATAGGTGCAAAAAAAAAAAACAGTACAAGATACCTATACATGGTAAAAACTTAAACATACATAAAATCAAATATACACGTCTTAATTTTTTTTTGTCTCTGAGAGGATGGCAAGCAACAACGACCGACCACAAACAGTGGGAAAGAATAGTTCTAAACTTGGAATTAAATAAAAGAATAAAAGATATTCACCACAATTACATAATCCCATCAATGAGCTGCGGAGGGGATCACACATTTCGCTAACAGTAAAAATGGCAGAATTTAAAAAATTAAAGAAAAATTCGCAACATTTTAAACAGCCTGATGTTGAGGTATAAGCATGATACTACTTAACATTTTACTAAATGAAAGGGTCTTTACGAAAATTTTCTTAATTTTTAAAAATTTTACATTAGTGTCATGTATGTACCTACTTAACATATTTTCTTAATAAAATTCAGCTGGAGACGCCTAAAGAGTGACAGTTCCTGCAAACAAGTAAACAATCATACCATTTTCACATTTTTAACTGTCAAAGTTACATTCGGAATTAGTATCGTAGTAAAAAAGCCATTTAGTGATTTTAGCTTAAAAAATGTATTCAAAATATGGTACGATGCTAACTCGATTAAAATTGGGAAAATGTTGTTTTTAACCTAGGACCATACTAAAAATGATTTAACATCTTAATCTAAAATTTTGTGCCCGTGTTCTAATTTGATTACAGTCGACTCTCCCTAAGTCGAATTTTCATGGGACTTCAAGATTTGTTTGTTTGATTGAATTTCGTTTCCTTAATAAATAATTGCAGTATCTTTTAATTTTGTAGCTTGTAATAGGTTGGTAATAATTTTAAATTTTATTCAACTGTAAGCTATTGTATTTAATAAAAAAAAAAAAAAAAATTGTTCGAGTTAGAGAGAGTTTTGGGAAAATTCGAGTTATAGAGAGAAACATTTTTTTTTTTGTTTTAAAAGGTTTAACCAAACATTTGAGAACAAACTTTACTTCGCATTCTTCGCAATATTCTACAAACATTTTAGTCACATCAAAACGGTACTTACATTTTGTTTATGGATCTAGCTACAACCATATGCACACAAAGACTGAATCAGCTCTGTTGAATGCCTAGGATCACGATCAACTAATTTTGAAATACCAACTGGAATTTTACTAAAATGTTGTTTTCATATGCAAGTTCTTTTTTATATACAAATGCAACGAACAACACAAAAAAAAAAGGATATAAATGTTTTTTTTTTTTTTTTACGTAGCAAGTTTTTAAAAACTGTATTTTTTTTATACCAGGGATATGAATAGGAAGAAACACGAAGAGCTGACTATTATGGCACACGCGATGCTACACATACATTTCAAGGGTGTTGAAGTGTGTTAGTACGAATTCCGAAGGGGTTAATTTTTTGTTTTTGTTTTTTGCTTGACAAAATTCGACTTAGGGAATGAAAAAAGATACCAATAATCGAGAGAATGTGTTCGAGTTAGAGAGAGTTCGACTTAAAGGGAATGGTTTTTGTATGAAAAATTGAAGGGAATGATAAAATATGGCAAAAAAGTTCGAGTTAGAGAGAAATTCAACTTAGAGAGAGTACGACTTAGGGAGAGTCGACTGTATTTCGTTTGACAGTTCATTTCATTTTGATTTTAATTTGACAGCTGATCACTTGTTTTTGTTGTTTTCTCACTCACGCTCACCGAATCAATTCTTTGACTTAACAAAACAAACAAACTCATTGACTCATCAACGAATAAATGATTTATCGAACGAATAAGTTTTGCTCTAATTAATGAAAATGAAATAAGTTCATTGACGTAACGAATGAATTTAATCACTCGGCAAATATTCGCTGTTAAATGAAAAGCTTCATGAGCGTGTAAATTACTCTGTTCATTAACCCAACACACACAAAGCTTTGTTACGATAATATCGCTACAACCTTAAAAAATTCGAACAAGAAAAAAAAGATCTATTATTATTAAATTTTCTTCATATTTTATAAATAATTTTAATAATTTTAAAGAAAATAGTTTGTGGTACTTTTCTGTTGTGATTTAACAATTCTAAACGAAAATTGAATGCACTAAAAAAAAAACGAACGTGTGGAAATAAACAGAACTATGCTGATATTTTATATCATTGCTGTACAATCATCAAAGTTAAAGTCATAGCATAGTGAACCGCAACTAACTTCGCTTTACTCATAATATATATGGTTTTGCATTGCAATGTGAAAGATCTCAGGTGGAATCGTGTAAGGTGTTTGCGATAAGTGAGATTCACAATCAACCAATTCAGTTTGTGTAAGATGATATCACATCTGATAGCTAAAGAGCTTTTACGTCAAAAATTTGATTCTCATTTTCCAACAAATTTGACATTTCTGTCGCAGCACGACTAGAGTTACCACGCGTAACTTGTTGACATCACATCTTTTGTAATTCTGTCCCTCAAATAAAAATCAGCTAAAAAAGTTCCGTCGGAGTTATTTTGTGAGGGAAATAGCCTTATACATTTATCTCAAACATTTTTAAACATTTCAAAAACTACTACAACTTTATCAATGCTATAATTAATAATTTTGCACTACTGTACAACAACGGCTGCCTTGGTTATGTCTTCCGTCTGTCCGGCCATCCTATCCCATTCCAATGATGGTTGTGGTGTGTGAAAATAATTGCAGTAGACACTTATAAATGGAAAATGAACACACAAAAAAAAATCTAGATGACAGAATAAGACGAAGCAGCAGCAACAGAAGCAAAAAAAAAAATTAAAATAAGATACCGTGCAAAGTAAAGGGGTTTAATGAACTTCACACAGATTTATATCTTTGTATATCTTTTATGTCAGAGCAGAGGTTTTACGACTATGTACTCGTATACGACAAAGTTCTTTATAGAACGTCGTCGTCTTCTTCGTTAAAATTACATAACTCTTTAGAAGCTCAGACAACACTCCACACACCACTTGCTCTGTTTACAAGAAAACACTCGAGTGCAATTGGATGACATTAGGAGTCGATTACACTACAGCCATCAGAATGCATGATGAACAAAGTAGATGATGAACGCATCACTGAAGTTGGCATCAAGAGAAAGAAGATTTTTTGTTCTTCTTCTTCTTCCCTGTTCATCATCGTCGTGCTGATTTCTATCTAGAAATTAGTTAAACAATATTAATTCAATAGTAACAAATGTACGAGTATGTATATTTCTAATTTGTGCAAACAAGATTTGTATATTGTTGATTTACTGTTACTGCTTTATGCCACCAGAGTGTCTGAAAGATATGCTATGCGGACTGGTCGACCTATTCTCTTAGATGACAGAGGTTACTCCTCTTTATGCTTCTTGATTCGTTGCTTTATACGCAGCTTTGTGAAGGCAATATGTTACAGAGAAGTTGTTAATCTTATCGTTTGGTGTATACCATATTTATAGGAACTAGCATAGCACTATATGTATATGAATGTACCGACAATAGAAGGCCATCCGAGTGTAGAGAGAACATACATAGTAAGTGCGGATAAGATCCGTCATTGTAACAATGATGCCGCCAAGAAGCAGTTTTTCTTGTCAATCTTAATTGAAGTCTTCCAAGGAAAGTTCTTTGAACCATTTAACTATAGACTGATGACGGAGAACAAGGCATTGTTGTATTGGTCGACAATTGCATATACATATCTATGTATGTAGTATGTCTGCTGCGTAGGTTTCTTATATTAATACAAATTGCAAGAAGTCAAGATAAATAATAATCTTCTTGATAAGGGATAATTGCAGTACGGGAGGTTTTTTTCATATTAAAGCATAAAACTTGGTAAACTGCTAGACCGTATATATAAACTTACTATGAAGATGCCTTTCGAAGCACTCTCCTAAAACCAATCAAATAAAATTTGGTATAAAATGTTAAGAATGGGTTTGTAGGTTTGAAGAAAAGTACAAAATTAATGAGAAAGCATACTCATGTAATTAAAATCGAAGGCCACTTTTTGTTTTTCAGCATTTTACCCTAAAAATAGTTAAAATTTATGCAAGCGATTCAACTTTTTTCGTCATTATTTTGACAACAAAACTGAGAAAATTAGCTGAAGAATCGTGTTCATTACTAATATTCCTATTAAGATTCAATTTTTTTGTTTTTAAAAATATTCTCGATTCGATTCCCCAACTAGAACCTAAAACCACGATACGTATCCCACGTATCCATATACGATTTTTAAACCGAAATCTGGAACTCGGGCGAAGGTTTATGTTTACACTTACACATTTTTTCAACTTATGACTTTTAATGCATTTAAAAAAAATAATTAAAAAAAATTTTTTAAAATATAAAAAAAAAATTTAAAAAAATAGAAAAAAAATTTAAAAAAATAAAAAAAAAAAATAATAAAAAATAATAAAAAATAATGAAAAAATAAATTTTGAGCAGCACATTTTCTGTTTTTGACTAAAAATTAATAAGAGAGTTGAATTTTAAAAACAAAACAAAAATACTTAATTACGTAAAATTAACAAAAAATTGTTTGAAATTCTATTTTTAATTGTAATTAATTTTTCGAAAATTGTTCACTGAAATAACTTAATTTAAAAATAAAAGAAGAGCTCCCTTCCTGACTGAAAGGTAAGTATGGCATTGTAATTGTTGCCGTTGTTTTTTGATATTGTTTTAAATTATTTTTTTTTACAGAATTGCTCCTCACGACTAAACGAATGGGATATAGACCCCCCACCCATACGATTTTTTTTATTGTCTCGAACCAACCTACACACTTTAATAAATAAATATAAAATAAAAAAGAAATTGAGTTGAGTTTCGGTACTTTACTTTTGTTTACTCGGAACATAATGCTTTTGTTTTTCCTACATATGGATTTAAGGGTTCAATTTACTTTTTATATTTTAATAAAGTATTTTTCTTAATAAGCCATAAGTTGGAATGAATACAAAATATAAATGAAAACAAATTAAGGTAATTATTATGAATTGGAAATTTTTTCAAAAAAAAAAAACTAATATTTTATTTGGCATAGACATGGGATTTGTTCCCAGACTTCCAGAAATTTAAAATTTTATATATTTATTATTTCTATAATCTGGATTCCTTTTCCGACTATCATACTAAAACAATTTTCACAAATGAGGTGTCAAAGGAAGCAAAATTACCTGCTGATCTAACGAATTATAATTTTTATTTTAAATTGTTTAAAAACTGCATTTGTTTCTTAAATATTATTCCAATAAAAAAGAACTCTAAAATGAACACTTCCATTTTTAAATTGGTAATATTTTAGCATATGATAATTCGGTTCAATTTATTAGGTTCGTTCATTTCAAAATAATTTCTGCGTCTTTTCTAATTATTTGTAGTTAATCGCGAGAATTCTAGAACGAGTAGCCTATCATTTAATCAATACATTTTTTAAATATTTCAATTTAATATTTTTTATGAAATTAAATTTAAAAAAAATAAAAAGTTTGCTTTTTTTAAACAAAGCAATCAAACTGTCTTTACAAAGAATCTTTGTTCAACAGGTACCATCAGCTAGTTCCTTTCCTTCTTTAATCAACAAACACACAAAATGCCCTCAATTGGTGAATAACAAAAAAAAAAAAACACTTTGCATTGTTTGACACATTTTACTTAAATATTATTATAGGTAGCTACGTCAGTCTATAAGCGTGCAGCTTCTAACAGCATTTCTTGTTAAAATCAACATTCTCTTTGTTCTCGTATCAGAATCCCCTCTATACGTTTAGATAAAGAACGTTACTACTTATACGTATGTACATACATATACACAAACGAACTTATGTCATACTTGTGGAGATACCTTTGTATCTAAACTTAAATACGAGGCCATTGAAATCATGATTCATTTCCAGTCTCCGTTATTTGAACTTTTTTTTAGAATGAGAACAAAAAAAAAAACATAATTAATTTATTTAACTATTCTACCTATGTATACGAGTGTATACCCAACCTGTCAGTGTTGAAGAATGGATTCTTTTGTCATTGGTGATGTTTTGAACGTTCGTTGGCACTAAATGTGGTTGGTATATTTTCCTGTTAAGTTAGCACAGCTTTATTTACCTGCAAATAGAAAGAGAAAGAGAGAGATAAAAAAAGGAAATTATTAGTTATGTTTCAGAGACTTAAATTAATTCACTTAATTATTAGACGATATGTACGTATGTATATGTGAGTTCAACTTAGAGGCAAAGTAGATATATACCTAATATATGTAGAAGCCAAGCCAAGAAACAGAAGAAGGTCAATCATCAATATATATGTATTTATTATTATAAGGACCGTGAGAGAGCAATAATGCAAGTTGGGGCTGTAAAATTGGGGCAAAAGTTATAATAAATAGAAATAATCATCATCATCATCATGAATGTATGTATATGTTTGGTATATACATACATATAGGTTGCGTGCTGCGCATAAATTCATTATGATTCCATTGTTACAAGTTATACTCACAGCCCCATCAATACCAACTATAAACTGCCATGAAGCATGGAACGTATGTAGATGTAGAACTTTGTTTAAGTTTTGAATTAAACTTTAATTGAAGGCTTTTTGTTAAATAGTTGCGTTTAGTAACGCGGCTTAGAGCAACTAAGTGCATGAAAATGCATGTACCTAATTTTTAATATATTGACAAGGAGTCACGAGATGCGAAATAAGCAATTATTATTACTCGACTCGCTTTGATGGTTTCGAGTATTTATTCAGAAATAGTTAATGGTTAAATCCACTTTCAAAACTAAGTAAGCATGATGAAGAGTTTAAGTGAGAAAGATTATAGTAAGGCAGGTAGAGTTATTGGTAAATGGTAAATGGTAACTGAGAACACGCGAATCGTCTCAAAAACTATAGCCAAGCCAAGCTAAGCGTACAAATCTGCACTGGACAGGCTTGAATTCGTTCAATGTGGACTTTCAGTTATGCTATGACATTTCTTTGATTTAAGCTCAAGACAAGTTTTTTGGTACTTAGTTAAAAAATTGTTGAAGCCTCTTTGTAATAAAATCCTCTTGTCATTTCCAAATCAGAATGAGGTAAAATTAGTTCAACATCATTTATAGTCTAAGCAAAGATAAGAGGTCCTAATTGGCTTCTCTGAGCTACTCCAGGTGATGGGAAAGCTCTTTAAGAACAAGGGCCTAGCGACTTAATTGTATTCCCATTTTTGCCATATAATAGGAGCCTACAATTTTCTGCCGAAACTGAACGACTGTGATGAGAAGCAATTTTTCATTCATTATGCATGTTTTTCTCAAAACATATTGGCTTTACGAAAAAAAAGCCTTTTTCTTGAGGTAAGAACTATTCATTCAAATAACTTAATTTAAAAATAAAATAATATAATATAAAATAAAATAAAATAAAATAAAATAAAATAAAATAAAATAAAATAAAATAAAATAAAATAAAATAAAATAAAATAAAATAAAATAAAATAAAATAAAATAAAATAAAATAAAATAAAATAAAATAAAATAAAATAAAATAAAATAAAATAAAATAAAATATAATAAAATTGCACTTACCCTGTATAATGTAACTATGTTGTTGAAAAAGCAGAAGGAGCACAAGCATAATTTTAAAAATTGGCGACCTTTGTCAAAGAAGTGGGTGTGTCAGTGGGCGGTCTGATAATTTATTTTACCTACTACAGTATTTTACGGATATAAGAAACACTCATATAAGAAAAACTCGCTTATAAGAAACGCAACCTAAAACACCATGTCTTTTTCTTAAATTTCTCTCTGAAATTGAACGTATATAAGAAACTCGCATATAAGAAAAACACGTTTATAAGAAATACCTTTTAATGCACAATACAAATTTTCAAGAACAAAAAAGTACGCATATAAGAAACTAACTTCAGCTTTACTTTGATTGAAATAAAAATTTGTTTACACATACGCACCAATATGTTTCCACCTTTAATAACAACTTCCAGTTTTCCAATAAAAATGACAACGTCAGATTGACAAGAGCGTGAATACTCCGTGGTCTATAAATTGTGACATTTTGATTTTATAGTTGATTGTTTGTTTTTGTTTTCGTTTTCGTTTAACTTTCCTGTTTTGTTTTTATGTTGTGTGTTTAAAATGCTTAGAAAAAGAAACACGGTATCCGTAAAATTAAAACTAAAAATTTTAGAAGAAATAATATCGGGGAAAACAAGAAAAGAGGTGGCAAAAAAATTTCAGATTTCTGAAAGCACATTGTGTAAAATTATAAAGAAGGCAAATGAAATTGAAGACAAAAAGTTTGTTTTTTTCTTAAATCCGTTGTTCTTTATAAGAAATTTTTTTTCTTATATCCGTGTTGCTTATATAAGAAATTTTCTTTCTTATATCCGTTGTTTGCATATAAGAAAAACTCGGATATAAGAAAGAAATGTCCGGGATTTTCAGACTTTCTTATAAGCGTGTTGTACTGTATTATTTATCGTATGTTTTAAGAGCTCATCTTGACATTGCTGGACGAATTTATAGGAGGATTATAGCCGAACAAATGGCCTTACTGTCTATTAGAATAGCTATATTTTGGTACAACGCAACATCTTGGAAATCACTTACAAAGTTCGGTAGAGCCAATAAGACCTAGAAACATTTAAATATTCCGGAAATATTCCAGAACCAATAACATACTCCATTTCGTGAAATCAGTAAAAATAGATGTGTCGGAGAATTTCGTCACGAAGTCAAAGTAATCCCTTATCCCCTTAACGTCAAAAACTTTGCTTTTTTATCAGCCCTCAACCTTTTATGACATATCCATTCATACACAGCACAACCTTGTCTAAGACGAAAATACATTTTTTTCTATATTGATTGGACATCAACAAATAATAAACTACAGCTTCAATCTTTCTTCGTATCAGTAATTAACAGTCCGTTCTCTAAAGTATAACAATGGCTGTAAGAAGTATCAACGGTACCTTATCGACGCTTCGAAGTAAAGCGACTGCATGATTAATTTGTATAAATTTTCTTAATAAATTATCAAATAAAAGATTTATCTAAAGTTCCATCAAACTGTCATTTTAAATGTCAAAATCAATTATTTTCCTGTGGTACACATTTTAAAATGAATTCCTAATTAATTATTATTATTATTTTTCTCTTTGTGAAAAATTATCTTAATTTCTCCATTTTGGTAACGCCCAAAGAAATTTATATTCATCTATTTTGTCAAATTGCTCAATGAACCAAACAAAAAGTTATAATTAATAATAATAATAATTATAATCACATCCTACATAAATATATAAAACCCTCTTCTAGTGTCATCGCGTCGATAAGATACTTTTTGTCATTTTTGGGAAATTAAATTTTAAACTCCATACAACTGACAGCTGCTTGACTAATTTATTTGAATTTGCTGGTTCTTATGAAACTCTTTGAGGAGTGTCAAGACTCAAGAGACTTGTGAAATAAAAAAAAAAGAGAAGATGCATTTATTTGTTTTAAGTTGGAATGAGTCTGGGCACAATAAGATGACACACGCACATTTTAAAATGTTTAATTTAAAATTTTGAAGACAAAAAAAAATTATAAAAATAGAGGAAGTCAAAAGAAAACGTGTAATATGAGATAGTTTTTGTTTCGTTAATGTGTCAACATGTTTATTTACTTCTTTTTTTTTAAACAATTCTATCAATGCAGAAAAATTGTTTACAATGTAATTAATGTTGTTTGGTTTGAATCGGTTGGAGTCAGTTGAACAGATATAAGGATCTTAAACAAAATTTACTAAATGAATGACAATCAACATGCTGGAATATTAGGACTATCTTTTCTTTTTAATTAGCATCATTTCGATGCCCGTAGGGTCAGTTTTGTTTATGCAATCTAATCAAGAAGTTGTGTTTTTTTATGTATCAGGCTTTTTGTTTTAACACTTCATTTTAGTTTGTTGATTATTTAAACTAAAAATATCGAATTCAATAAACAAAAATCGATAGTTATTTCATATAATTTATCCACAAAAAATTACGTTTGGTAATTTTTACGAAACTTTTGCATTTTGTAAGTACCTATGGATACGATAACTATAGATCTATTCGAAGTTAGTGATGGGAAAAAACCAACGTAACTTAAATTTACGTCGGCGTCGCTATATTTATAAGAAACTATTGATAATGGCCATAACTTTCACTGTTTTATAGACGTAAGAACTCCGATAATTCAATTGGTTTCTATTAAGGTTGTTTTTTTTTTTTTTTTTGAAGAAATAATTTCAGAATTAATAAACTCGAACTTTGGTTGGGGTACCTCAGAGTAGCTACCTAGGCCCACTACTCTTTAAAGTGGTTATCAAAGATGTAGTGTATGTCGATAGTAAAAAAATCTGTAGCGTGCTGCTTATCAACGCTGATTATTTTAAAATGTTTAGAATCACAAAAAAAAACAAAGATTCTGTATTTTTTACAAAATAATTTAAATAATATTTTTCCCTAAATAGTTTTCACAAAACAATTTTTATGACTTTGTTTAAAAGAAAAAAATGTATATCCTATAAATACAAGAACAACTAATGCATACTTAGTAAAATAGAAACCAAATCGTGACCTCGGTTTATACAGGGTGATTCTCATAATGTGTGACAAAAAGCTAGAGCGTGTAGAATGGGTAAGGATATTGCCACGCTGTTTGTAAATAAAGTTGTTTTAATGAACAGTTGGTGAAAAATTTTGAAACGTAAAATTTAAAAAAAATTTGTTTATTTTTCAAAATTTTATGTTATAAAGAACTATTTTAATTTTCAAAATTCAAGAATCTTATTAATTTTTAGTTAAAAATAGATTACCGAATTCTAAAATATCTTCTTGTTTTTTTTTTTTTTTGAAAAAAATTGAAAATAACTAAATCTAATTAACTAGTTTTTTAAGTAAAATAGGATCTTTAACTTAAACAATAAATTGAAGTTAAGAAATTAAGGACAAATTCTTTTTTTTGTATATTTTAAAGTTAAGTTTCTCGAAAACGATTAATCTGATTTTTATTAATTTTTCATGGAGAAATTAATTTAAATTAATATATGTACTAACATTTTTCAAATGTTTGGGTCTACTTTTGCCTTTTTTCGTTTGATAAATTTCTTTATGTTTTTTAGCTTTTTTTTTTTTTTGAAAACTCAATATTTATTTCGAAATAGTCGATTTTTTAAAAGTTGCGGTAACACAATTTAGAAAAATTATACAATTTTTTATTTTTTACTTCAAAATAACGGCACCTGTCTTACATTATTAAAAAACATTTATGGGTTAATGTCAAAATTTTATATCGGTCAAAATTCTGTTTTTAAATTCAGCATACAAAACAACAAAATTTCGTAAGTTATAAGTAGAGACTTGACTTATCCATTTTACATATAAATAATCTCAAAAAACTAGTTGGGTTAGGTTAGGTTTTTTTTTACGATTACTACGATTTTCATAAAAAAATTCTGTGTGCCAAAGTTAACCTTAAACTAGAAACGTATTTTATTATATGTTGTTATTAAGCTAGTTACTGCCATAGAACCGTTTTTTTTTCATTTTTTTTTATACCTACATATCTTTTTTTTATTTATTTTTTTTATTTACATATTTGTTTATTTTTTTTACTATTTTATTTATTTATTTATTTATTTTTTTATTTATTTGTTTTTTTTTTTTATTTTTTTTTTATTTTTTTTTATTTTTTTGTATTTATTTATTTTTTATTTATTTCTTTATTTTATTTTTTACTTCGTCTACGCATGATTCGAGTTTAATAAAATTTTTTAAACACAAGCTTATAAAAGTCTTAATAATTATACCAAAGTTTTCACAAAATTATTTTTATTTTTATTTATTTATTTATAATTTTCTAATTTCCTTTTTTTTTAATTATATAGTACATATCAAAAACAGGTCAACGATTTTTTTTTTTTTTTTTTTTTTTTTTAATTTAAATTTTAATTTTAACTGCACCCTAGATAGCGTTCTAAATTCGTTTCTGAAAAACTTTTAAAAATTTGTAATGTATTGTGTAAACAATTTATTATTTTAGAAACCAAACAAGTTATTAAATTTTTTTTATAAATAAAAATTAAAATCTGATGATCACGTTGATCTTTTTTTTTTTAAATCAAGTGCGTATGTAGAAATCTATAAAGCCTTCAATAAGATGTTCACCCCAAGGCACTCTAATTTATTTATTATGGGTCCATTTCTTAGGAAAATTATATTCCGTTTAAATTATAGAGTTTATAATTTATTTAAATTGTTTCTTAATTTTTTCAAAGTTTAACTCACAACACCCTTCTGTATTAGATGAAAAACGAGAACGAAATAGTACATATACAAATTTGTATCTGCTTTTTTTTTTTAAGTCCTTAAATAAAATTATTTTATCACTTTGTATTTTCTTGCATTCAACGCCATTAACTTAACGACTCATCCATTCCCTTGGAAATCATCTTCAATCTCCGTCATAAACAATAAAGAAGCCATCGCTCAAAGCGTCTTTCACTTCAATGTATGTATATTATCCAGGCCAAACACACTGATGTGTGGGATTTTTCTCATTCCTAGATATTATATAAAATGTACGCTTCGAGCATTTCCATTGCCATTTAGATCAAGGAGACTGAAGAGACACCACGAGCGCAACGAGACAATGAGGCAACGCTTTTATGAACTGTGTTTGTTCTCATTTGCAATACATACACACCACACACACTCATGTAGTTGACATTGTTTTTTTTTTTCGTCATTTTTTCTATATTTTTTGATGACCTTTGTGCTATGTTCCCGCATGTGACTAAGGGATGTCGCTAACGAAGAAGGAAAACAAAAAACCGCGTTGGTCCTTTTTGATTCTTGTTATATCCTCCAAGGTTTGTTTGTTTTCTTTTTTTTTTTAAACTAGAATTTGAAATTGGATCTTAACTTATCCTGAGACCTGACTGTCTCGTCTGTCAAATTTGCGGTGGTTTTTCATTCAGTTCATTCTTCTGCTCGGAAGTGCACTTGACATTGATTGATAAATTCCCAAAACAAACAAAATAAAACATAAGAAAGAGGTTTACCATGAAGCTATTTAGTTGGTGAAGATCATAACCGCCACAAGCAAACCATCATCGTCATCATCATCACCTAACCCAACCCTTTCACACTTTTGCAGTTGTTATTATTTTAATAAATTCATAAAATTTTGCGGAAATATGATGAATTATTTCCCTAAGGAAAAACATCGACAGACTCGCTGCTCCTTTAGTCGCCATGAGAAAGTACGTATACACTGAGAAAAATGTATTCATTGAAATTTAATTAAATAAGTATTTAGCTACACTATACATATATGTACATGAATGTCATTCTAATCCAATATTTCGAAAAATAAAAGAAAAAATAGAATATGTTTGGTTAGAAAAGATTTTTATTTGAATTAACAACACAATCATGTTGAAATAAAATGATGGAAAATAAAAAACTACTGAATTTCATTAAATTGGTAAATTTTTATTTTTTAGAATTTTTTTTCACAGCGTATACCAAGCCTAATACATATATTTTTTTCGCCTGCATCAATCAACTTCGTAAACATGTTGGTGTTTTACTTTTCCCTAAAGGATTTTTTAATACAAGACATAATTTTTGCTTTTTTTTCGAAAACAAAATAGAATACCTAGCTGATTTTTTTAATTATAATAGACTTGTACATTAATTACACACATTCTACACCCATAGAGTTGTTAATATGAACAAGTACCGTATGTGGGTTGTTTTTGATTAAATTTCCCTTAGGGATGTTTATATACATACATATACATACTTGGGACATTTGGCCAAGAACAATTCCAAAGAAAGCAGAATATCTAATAATTAATTAACTCAAAGGGCGGCGCGGCGGCAGCGAATTAGAACTTGGCAACTGTACTTGTTGTTAATGGTTTTTTAATCATTTAAATACAATTCCTTGGGCTAATTTATCTTCGTGATTTAAGGGAGTTGTTTTTTTTTTGCAAAATATACTTTCCTCTTTTCGTCTCATGTCGTCGCGTCGTCGGTCGGTTGGTATGACAGGGGCAATTTTTGGTTATGGTTTAAATAAATCTTCTTTTGTAACAGGTGTTTTCAATTGGAAATGGGGTTTAATAAATTGTGTATCATGGCTTCTAAATAAAATGCAATATTTCAAAATAAAAGAAAAGAAATTAAGATGGATGTGCAAAGAATCAAGTTGGTTGGGTTTTTAAGTATTTTTATTTTGATAGGACATGCAAACGAATATTTGATTTATTTATGGATGACAACTAAGGTGTGAGTTGCTTTAAGATTTAAGAAAAAATTCTGAAAAAGTGGAGAGCTTTATTTATATATGTATGTCCTAAGAATTTCCTTGACCAGGGTATAGTTTTTTACAGTTTTGAAACTTAGTATTAGAAATTAAGAATAAGAAATTTAGTATTAGAAATTTAGTATTAGAAATTTAGTATTAGAAATTTAGTATTAGAAATTTAGTATTACAAATTTAGTATTACAAATTTAGTATTACAAATTTAGTATTACAAATTTAGTATTAGAAATTTAGTATTAGAAATTTAGTATTAGAAATTTAGTATCAGAAATTTAGTATTAGAAATTTAGTATTAGTAATTTAGTATTAGAAATTAAGTGAAGAAACCCATAAGCGCGAAAACATCGAGGTAAATTTATATTTTTAAAAAATTTAACACAATACGCGCCTTGATGCGAAACGAAAAGATTAATGCAAAGATGACACAACGAAATTATAAACGAAAATTTTGGGTTTGATTTTTGTTGAATGAGCATTAACCTGTTCGATGAACGAAATTGATAACTATACTACTCCACTCTTTTTCGCACTGAATTAATTAGCCAGACTATTATTATTTGTATGCGGAAAATTACATTTGAGTACTCAGTTTTTTGTGCAATTCAATTTTGTCTGATTCCGCAAACATTTTGCTGTCTTTAAAGAAACCATAGAAATAGAAAAAAATCGTTTTATATCAGCAGCGTAATAGATTTTTAGGAAATACATACTTATTCTGGCGTGATTATTATTTTATTTCTGGGACTTTTGTTCTTGCGATATACAGGGAGATTCGCAAAAGGTGCGAAAAAAGCTAAAGCGTGTTGAACTATTCCCCAAAGTTTAAACGGGTGGGGAATTTTCTAAAAAATTGACTTAAAACTGAACAAAATTATTATAAAATAACGGTAACACTTAAAATGCTATGCTATATATTTATTTGTAAAGCCAGAAATCTTTTCTTTTTAAATAAAGTTGATTTAGTGAACAGTTTGTGAAAAATTAATTTTCAAAATCAAAATTTTGAAAAAAAAAAAAAACAAATTTAAAAAAAAATTTTAATTTTGATTAAAAATATTTTTAAAAAAATACGAAAAAATAAAAAAAAATTAAAAAATCCAAAAAAAAACAAAAAAAAAATAATTAAAAATTAAAAAAAAAATTGAAAAATTAAAAAAAAAAAAATTAAAAATATTTTGTTTTTAATTTTACGTGTACTGTTTTTGTTTTCAAAATACAATGACTTCATTCATTTTTTCTCAAATTCAGAAAATCGAATGCGCAAATAGAGAAATTTGAAAATAACTAAATCTACTTAACTAGATTTTTAGTGAAATTGGATCTTTAAAGCGACTTAACCAACGAATGTAACATTCAAACTTGTCCAAAATAGTCCTACGAAGGGATCAAATTATTTACGTCTCTAAGCCATTCAACAAATTGCCTAGCTTAGCATATTGCTAAGAGCATTAATGTTGATCTACAAGGGGAACATTAACAAATCCCCCTTTTCAAATCATTTTTCACCCACAGGTAAAATAAGTTACGGTATCAAAAGGGTTTATTCTACGGCTAATTGCATTGGTCACTGAGCTAGTTTGCTCGTGGCCGCCATTTTTACCTATCTATCTAAGGTAAGGCGAAAATATGAATTCTATATCGGAATGAGAAACATGGCGAAATTGAAAATCGGCTTATTTTGTCAGTCACAAAATGGCGTTCGCTCTCAGTCTACTAAATGTGTGTATAGAAATTACTGGAACGTGTCAAAACATTTCTGGGCAACTAAGCAAAACACTATTAAAAAAATTATAATTGATTGAAAATGGTTCTTTCCGCAATTGTTGCGCAGTACAGCCCTACACGTCCAATAATATTTATGCGTGTATTACCTACTGTATAAGGCCCGCATTAAATACGTAATTTTATTATTTTTATATTCTTTTTTAATGTTCTTGTGATTGAGAGCTACATTCTTGAAAAAAATATTATTGCTTTGGTATTACATATAACATTGGCAACAGTGACAGTAAATTTGAAAGCTGGCAGATATGATTAAACTCAGCATAATTTGATATTTCACCATGAATACCACCTTTACAGTAAAACAACAATAATGCCGATTGTATTATTACCGAATACACAACCTGGCCTCAGTTAGTCGAAAATGATTCCTCCAGATTATGCTTATAATTCAAATTCATGGATTAGTTTTTATTCTACAATTTTTTTCGCATGAATGTTTATAGGAAGGATTTGAATTATTCCAAAATCAAATGAAACGCCTAAAAATGTCGATCGAAATTATATTTATGATCTTGGGAATAAAAAATAAGTATAGTGGATCCACTTTGCACACTTTCGAAACATATAGAAAATTTAAGAAACTAATTAGAAAATTGAACATACATGTGAATCAGAATTTCTGATCGAATTGAATAGAAGAATAGGGCTCTAAGAGTCAGTGCAGAAGTTCAACTGAGACACTCCAGACAAAATCTAATAAACTTTTGTTTTCCATCTTTAATCGTCTGAAACTTATTTAAAAATTGAAAGCTCAAAAGGTTGAAGGGCTCAAGCCCGTAAAAAACGAGAAAACTTACCGAAAATATACAAAAATATTCATTTAAAATGAGTTAAAACAAGTTATTTTTTTTGGTAAAAAAGTTGGACTTGAAAACGAATCAAAAAAAATTCTATTCTCTGTTTCCTTTTCTAGATTCAATTTGTTGAGCTATTTTCTAGCTCAAAATTTTTTTTTATAAAAACAAGGTTAACCTTTTGTCATTTATTTCTTTCAAAATCAATATAACTAACTTTTCTTACAGCTAAACTTTGATATCTTAGTATATACATATTAGATTACAAGGAAATGGTAAACTTAACATCAAATTGTGTACAAGAAGTCAAACTTTTTTTTTTTAAACATCCTTGAAAACAAACGAGTTTTTAAATATACCAAACTACTTACATACATACATATAAAGTTCTCTCTTAGTCAAATATTATCTTTTCCTTTATGCTGGACTGGACTTTATCATCAGTAAGTGTATAGTAGCGTTGCAACAAAAATATCAACAAATCAAAAAACTAATGCAAACTTATGCCCCGAACAACTTAAACAAGACTATAAAACAAAAGAAATTAAAAGAACGAAAAACAAACAAATAAACAAACAAACAATTCGACACGATCTTTTTTTCTTGTCGTATTTTTTTGTATTTAGGATATTTTTTCATTTGTTTAAATGGAGTAGGCATTGGTTGTGAGAAAAAAAAATTGTTTCGAAATTTTAGAAATTTTGCAAATTCTTCAATCAAAGCGATTTTGTCACAAATTTACCGCACCTCACTCCTACAGCAATTATTAAGAATTATCAACTGATAATTTGAAAACACCGAATTTCAATATCTTTTATGTTTATCAATTGATAATCTATAATGGCCATATTATTCACTCGATTCATCGGGATCAAAACTTAAATCCAGATGTAAATTATATTAATTCAAGGTTAATACATATCCGCATTTGAGTATTAATCTGGATGTATCAAGTGAATAATATAGTGGTAACTATTGAAATATTATGAATTGATAATCGATAGTTGGTGTTTTCAAATGGGTTAGGTCCTGCTTTTTTAATCCCGTTTTTTAAATACCGATTCCTAAAATCTTGTTTTTTATAATCCCTCTTTTTTAAAATCTCACTTTTTAAAATTCCGTCTTTTATAGTCTCGGTTTTTTATAATCCCGTTTCTTATTATCCCACTTTTGCGATCAAAAAACAATTTGTTTTATTTCAAAATCGCTACTTTTAAAAATCAATCCAATAGCAAAAGCTCATTAGGTCGAATAATTTTTGTTTTAAATGTACAGCCAACATTATGTTATTAAGTTTAATATACGTTTCTATGAATGTATTGTAGAGAACGGGTTTTGCGAGATTTGACGGGATTTTAAAAAGCGGAATTAAAATAAATCGGGATTTTAAAAAGCGGAATTAAAATAAATCGGGATTTTGGATAAATGGGATTTTAGAAGACGGGGTTTTATAACTTTTTTTTCGGGGTTTTCGGAAAACGGGATTTTAAAAACCATAATTCCGATGCGCTCCCTTTTTAAATTGAATTTATTGAAAAAAATTGGTAATACAAAATTTTCTTGTAATTCACATTGATTTGCATCAATGATCAAAACATTTTTTAATTGTTTAATATCGACTCGAAAACTGATGCGGTAATTCTGTCCCATATTTTGGAAGAGCAAGTTCCCACGACCGAGTCTTGTGCCTCTTTTATTTTTAATTTAAAGCAAAAAACTTTTAGTTCTTAGTTTGCTAAGAGTGAAAGAAGGACGACGACGGTGGGAAGGAAAGGAAGGGATCTAAAAAAACATGAAGCAAATAATGTAGATAGGTAGGTATAGGTATATAGAGACACGTACTTTTTCATATTTAAATGGACCATCTTCTACTCCCTCGCATTTGAACAACAATAACAACAACGACAATCCTTAAAAGTCCATCTGCCTTTAGGTCTTTCATATAAATTACACCAGGATATTTGTTTTGTCGTCGTGGGTTGCAATCATTTTACGTTTATTCCTTATACGAGTATCAGTATTCCTATATACCGTTCCCTACCGTCATGGTTGACCTCTATATTTGTTTATTTCCTCGTCCCAGTTTAAGTCTCAAGTTGTTGGTATTTTTTTTTTTGTCGTTGTAATAACTGTCCTCCTATACATCTTCGGAGGTATATGTATATGATACCTAAACAAAACGGATACCACCATCAGGAATTTAGTTGGAAGATATAGAGGTATTTTAACTTGACTTGGTATTATTTCATCGATTCCTGGAGAATGAAACAACGACCACCCTAATTTAACCCAACCTGCACCCGCACTATCCTATATAAAAGATACAACACTGGTGTCCTGGTTTTTTTTTTATCATAGCAGCAGTAGCATCAGCATCATCGTCATCTATTTTTTCTGCCGTATACCTACATATATTTATTTGCTCCTTATTGCGCATGTTTGGTGCAAAGGAGAACACCCTGTAATTACCTAGGATCCATATTTGTACTTCGAAGGACTTTCCATATATGTATATGAATATTCATGCAAGTGTGTGTGTTTGTGTGTGAAAGTGGCTACCTCTCCTAGTTTTTTTGTTCTCATTTTGCTCCCCAGGGATGATATTTTGTTTATTGTTTTATTGCCGACAAGTTAAACATACCGTTGCGGTGTAAGTATACCTATACGAAGTATGGCGATGGACCAAATTTAGAAAAAGGATATACCTACGTGCCCTCGTGTTCGAAAACATATAAATCAAAATTATGACCATTAAGCGTGTTTTGAAATTACCCTCGCAGTTGCAGCTGGGTCATGTGCAATTTTAGGTCGATTTTTCATTTGTTTGCGGTTGAGTTGAGTTGAGCTTGATGGGTGGATGAGATAAACGGGTTGTGATGGTGATGTTGATGGGGGGAGGATGTCAAGGCCGAGTCGTTATCTTTGTTAAAGGAGCAAGTTGTGTATATATATGTACCTAGCTGTTAGTGCCTTATAAATCACTATGTGACATAGGACCTGGAGCAATGTTTTCATGGCAAAAGTGTTTAAATTATGAACGAATCTTAATTAGAAGGACTGAAAGGATTTTTTTGATTTCATGCGAATACAGTCAATGTTGCTTATTTGAACTGAAAACTTTTCTAAAAACATTGGTTTATTCAAACCTTATAATGAAGCATTTTTTTGTTTTTATTGTTTTTTTAGATAAATTTATTTGCTATAATGAAACCAGCTTATTAAAAAGGAAGCGATAAAAGAAATTTATAACAGTTTTGTTAATAAAAGTACTGTTTATGCGGTTCGGCAAAATTAGGACCCTCATACTTCGATGCCAGAGTTTTTTTTTTGCCAATTCACACGTTAATGCACATCTACTTTTAATGGCGATAAACTGTTATAACTGTAACTGTTTTGAAATTTTTCAACGCTAGTTTATTTAATTTCTTTTTGGACGACACTGGAGACAATTATAATTTATAACAGTTATAATAGATGCTTTCCATTTAAAGTAGGACGAGAATACAGAAATGCCAATTTATAACAGTTATAACAATTTTCGATATTTAGAGCATGAAATATAAAACGCACTGCAAAGGGCTTGAAAAAAAAAGAACTATGGCTACTTGAAGCAATCCCACCGGTGGCGAAGGCAATGCAGCCCCAAGATCTGCACCAAAATAGTGGTTTTATTAACAAAACTGTTATAAGTTTGGGATGGGTAGTTATTTTTTTAAAAGTATGCGCTGCGCACAGCATGAAAAAAAGTTAAGTTTTCGAAGAATTCCCACCGACTCGGTGAAGGTCCCAAAACACAGGGGGCGGGTATTAAACGGGTAATATAAATTTCTCGAAAACTATCACTTTTTTGAAAATTATGTTTAGTTCAAAATTGTAGCTTATCCAGTTCTTCACAAAAAAATTTAACACTTTTTTTTCTTAATTGTTAGATTTTGAGAAAACATAGACAAACGTTCTATCTATCTAATTTTGTATAACAGTTCACTTAAAAAAGTTTAAAAAAAATAAAAAAAAAAAAAAAAACAAAAAAATAAAAAAAAAAAAACAAAAAAATAAACAAATTAAAAAAAAATGTGTAAATCCTCTGTTTCAATTAAGCTGATTTGATTGTGTCTATGGGTTCTCATATTCTTGCTTCCGATTGTCCGGAGCCGAAATGTATAAAAAGAAAAAATGCAGATATGTATGTATGTATTATATAAAAAAGGAAACCTTCAAGGATCTTTCTTTTTAATGAATTCAGGCTGTAAGGAATTTTTTTTTTTCTCATACAACATATATGATGAATTGAACCAAAGATTGAAAAAAGTGATGCGGGATTTTACTGCATGCATACTTTTTTCCATATTAAGTCCCAAATGATATATGTATGTACATATGTACATGCATATATTGCATATGAATAAGGGAATCTTTTGCATGCAATTTCTTTGCTACTGAATTTTGTTTGTCTATTTTTATTTTTTTTTTTCACTGAAGATGTAAAATTTACTTAAATGCAAATGGGAAACAAGAATTTTGACGATTGAATGATTTCTTTCTTTGAACATTCAACAACATCATGATGCAAAAGTTATCTACATAGGTACTTACATACATAATATGAAAATGAGGAAGAAGAATTTTTTATTTTTTTTTTTTTTTTAAGAATATTTCAACACTTGGATGGGTAACTTTTGATTAAATTGTAAAATACATTTTTTGTCATAAATTTTTTCTCATCGAAGATGAAAATGTTCTTGAAATACATTTTAAATATATGTATTGGGAATTTATTCATTATAATTCAAAAGAGCACAGATAAATTACATTTTATGTGAAATTCCATGATCCCGATGGTATGGTATTTTTCAACCTTTGTATCAATTTTTTTTATTTGATGGAATATTCAGTGGAATACAATGAAAAAATTGATTTAAATTGATTTTTCAAAAAGAAACCAGAATCAAATTAAATCGACAGCGAATTTTTTTATTCCACACTTTTTTTTGTTGAAAAAAAAATAATGAAATCTTCCTATAACAAAAAGTTGGTGGTAAGAAATTGACGGGCATCTAGCTGACGTGCATCTAGCGATGTGCCTCAATTAACTAGAAAAGTACATTCGCTACTTGGCAAATGATTGTACTAAGCTATTTCTTTCAAAAACTAGCCTTTGTTAAATATTGTATAATTTTTTTTAATATTAATATATGTAGATAGAATTATGTTTTTTGTAAGAAATAAAGTTAAGAAAAAAAAAAAAAAATATGTCCGTCAAGTTAACATTACCACTTTAATTTTAAGATTCTAATAATTGTATTAATTGCCGTGAATCTGTCGTGAATTTTTCGTGAAAGAAGAAACTATCGGAATTTTTTTTTAATTCCGAAAAATCTTTAAAATTGCATTGCATCAATGATTCTAGGATTACCACAGCTTTGATTTGCTATATTTTTTCCTGCAAGATTTTAAGATGTGGAATTTGTTTGAACAATTGTTGGTTGACATCTTAAAATAAGTTGTGTCAAAAAATAATTTTTCTAACCCTTTTTTTCTAAAAATAAAATAAGGTAATTTTTTTTACAATAAAAGGGCTAGACAAATTATTTTTCCACACAATACACCAAAATACCCCAAAATTGCATTTTTGTAATAATTTTTTTTTAGGACGTCAATTTTTTAAACAAATTCCACATTAAAAAAAAACCTTTCAGATAAAAAAATACAGCAGCTCAACGGTAATGCTGAATTCATTAAAAACAATGCAATTTTAGGGTATTTTGTTATATTTAGGTAATTTTTTGTTGCCAAAAAAAGGCGCGACACCAACGCGATGTACAACATATGATTTCTTACACAAGTCACAATTTATGAAAAAAATGTAAAAATCGTGAAGTGGTTTTTAAAAATATAATTTTTTATAAATGCGTTTTTGTAAACCTTTAAGAAAAGAAAATACTGGCACGCAATGTTTTAGTATTTGTTAATGTGGAGCTTAAAACTTGATTTTGAAAAAAAATCATCTACTTATTTTGTAATATCGAATTTTCAAAAAATTAAAGATAAAAACATTTTTTTTTTAAGTTTTATATTATTACAACCTCTTGTGTAAAAAATTTCATTTAAGTAGGTGCAACAAAAAATGAGATAGCCGAAAACCAAAAAATGGTTCTATAATAAGAGATACCATTTTTGATATATAAAATTTGTTTCCAATAATATGATAGATCTTACTGATCTTACTCATACAAATATTTTTTTTTAAGATTTTCCTTACCGGTTTTTATACACTTGTAAATATATACCGTTATTTTTGGTCATAAGAATAATTTTTATTTAAAATCTGTTAGATAATGTTAAGGAACTTCTAAATCCCAACGACAAAGTCATTTTCGAATTAAGTTCTCAAAAAAAAAAAATTAAACTTTTTTTAAAAATCCAAACAAAAATGAAAATTTTGGTACATAATACTTTAAAAACTTTTTGAAATATTTCTATAAAAAAATTGGCCAAAATTAGCTATTATCGAGAAAATCGAAAAAAAAATGGTTCTATGGCGCTACCGTTTATAAACATTTTTCCGACAAAAAGATTATAAAATGCTAGCCTTTTTGTAAATAAAAATACTGAATTAAAAAAAAAAGTTGTAGGCATGTTTTTGAGAACATCAGATTTTCATAATTTGGTAAATGCTCTTTAAAAAAAAATAAAAAAAACGTGTCGTGTCGGGGGAATTCCCCAAAAACCGCTAGGTCCAAGTTAATAGAAAGTCAACTCACCCGTGTCTTTTATATTAGGTACCAAACAGAAGGGTTTTAAAACAACGAAAGACTGAAAAGATTGTTTTAAAGATTTTTTAAACAAACAATTTTTTTTTACTTAAAGTAAGAATTCCAAAGTGAGTTTGACAAATTCACACGGAGAATCAACTATGTTTTTTTAATGACTTTTTGTGTGTATTTTGATCCTTTTGTTTTAAAAAAAGCTTAAACAAATTTTTGGAAACAAAACCGAAAAAATCTGTTTTTCCTAATTTAAAAAAAAGGTATAATTGTTGAAACAATAGGAGGTTCCACGCCTACATGCTGAATAGCTTTTTGCAAACTTTTATTTCTTTTCAATTTTAGCACTTATAAACTTCAAGGCATGTTCTCCACCCATATACTATATTTACATAAATACCTTTAAACACCTACTGTTATGTTTGAGTACCTACATTTTTTTCTAAGTGCATAAAATTCCGGAAACAAGCACTAAGTGAAACATAAAAAAAAATATTAAAAGAGGATATACATACATACATATGTATATATTGAATAGGTATATGACGTATGCTTAATAATCTCTGCTTTTATCCAGTTATTCATGGAGAAAAACTGTAGAATTGAAATACTTTTATGGAAATGGGGTGCAATTTTATAAACTGCAGTTTGTATCTTTGTATCTTTTAAAGCCTTTTCTTTTCTATTTTTTTTTTTTTGACACCACGACGAAAGTTCACAATCGAAGTGAGTTCCATCCATTCATATTACATATGTTCATAAAACCAAAGATCCCACAGGAAGTATGAATTGTACATTGCGGTCCGCTCAATTAGACACAATTTTATATTTTTTTATTTAATGTCAAAATGTTTTTTTTTTACCGAATTGATTTTAAAAAATGAGAAAACTGAGAAAACACTTACAGAGCAATACTTTTAAATCATGCTATGAACACACTTTAAGTTTATTTCTTTATCAGTTTCAGTGAAACACTAGTGGTCTTATTTATAAACGTTGTCTAACTTTAGACAACTGTCCAACTTTGTGTTCAAAATGTGTTCAAAAACCTTGTTTATTGTTGTCTTATAGCTGCCTAACTTAGACGCAAGAGTAGATTGTCTTAACCGTGAATAATGTGATAATTATTTTTATTAAATAAAGCACATTTCCACACATTTGAAAATAGTTAGACAGTGTCTAAGTAGACAAAAATCTAATAAATACGACTGTAGATCTTTCGGGCCTCGACCTGATTCCTAGATCTTTCCATGAACTTCTCTTATAGAGAATTCTTCAAGTTTCAATTTAGCTTAAGATATAAGAATTTAAATAACTAAGTAAAAATTATTTAGTGGGTCTGATCGGGTGTACCGTACTGTATTATGATAGAATTGTAAAGCCTTCCATCCTGATATCATTATGCAAATACAAACTTATACATATGGAAAGGATATGTATTCTCAGAAACGAGATAACACGATTATTCCGTGATAGTTGAATATAAACAACATCGCAACACAAAGGGATGAGAATGAGAGAGAGAGAGAGGTAGTTCTTTTGCTCTTGCAGAATATATTATTTAATATTTATATAAATATAAGACTGTGAATCATTTAATGTTGTTTGCTTTAAATCGATTGATTGAATTTTGTTTTAAGGTTGAACACATGGAGCCTAGAGTATCGTTTGGTTTTGGTTTGGTGGGGGGGTTGGTGGTTTGTTGGAGTTTGAATGGGAATGGGGATGGAGATGAACTGAAAACGTCTGGTGGTGGTCCCTTTGTAGGTATTCATAGAAATGTAAATTTCAATGGAATTATTATGAAACAAAGATAAGTGGGAAAATCAATATTTAAATGGAACAAAACAGCCCCCATCAAACAGCTGTATAAGTTATACATACATAACACAGGCTGATATATGTATATGTAATATTCACCCAAGTGAAAATTATTATGTAGAAAGCAATAAGTTCAAATACCAAATAATAAAATGGAAGTTTGTTTAGGCTTATTTTAGAAAACTTATCAAATTCACAATATAAGGTGCTGGGCTTATGGCTTGGTAGGTATAGCAAATGACAAAGGTAAATGTTTAAAGTTCAATCCAGAAGTTCAAACAAATAACATACCTATATCAAAATCAATTTACGAGGAGTGATAAATCAATTTGTATATATGTAACACTTTTTGAAGAAAAGAAAAAAAGGAAATGGAAACAGAAACAGAAACAGAAGCTGTAATTTGAAATGTAAAATTGAAGAAAAATCCTTGAACATTTTTTTATATATAAATTTTGATTTATTTTTGATGTTTCTTTTCGCAGACTTGTTTTTCCTTAGAATATTACGGTGGGCATAGCTTATAATACCTCTTGCTAAAATTATTGTACATAAATACTTCGGAAAAATGCTTTAACTTATAGTACTGCATGCAGCGATGCACGCATATAAGGTTGAGGTTTTATTTACATGTTTGAATTTTTTTTTTAATTTTCTGTTTTGGAGAAAAAAAAACATTAATAACCTACACCATTTCTTTTTACCAATTTCTTATTACACCAATTCTTATTATAAAATTTCATTTTCTTATTATAAAATTTCATAACGACTCCAGATGTTTATCACTTGATTCTGGTCAAACTGAATACTCGGTTCTGATGCCACTGGAACAAGAGAAGGTAAATAGGTGGTCAATAATATTGTCCCCAAATCAATGGCCTTATCTGTCAAATGACAAAAACAACCATAAGATTTACTCAAGCTAAGTGCAGGCCTTAACTGACACACTTGATTGGAATCCCATATAACGAGTCACATTTTCATGGGTACACACATGAGCAAAATGGACAGTAGGTCAGCAGGCCTTTGCAAAAAGGTGTCAACATGGAGAGCTGAGAAGGGGTGAAGGACTCAGCTTTCACTCAAATTTAAGAAAAAAATGGTGTGGCAGTAGGTGGACTTTAAAAAAAAATTACACATGTCATGCTTTAGATTCAAGAGACTTTAATTTCAGAATTTGCCAAACTACAAAATTTCAACATGCAAATAATATTTTATACATGATCCATGAGCCTAAGAAAAATCTCGGATATAAGAAAAGTGGACGTGGTAGTAATCGGATTAAAAAAAAACATTTCATGGTTTTAATTCAAGAGAGATTTATTATATTTATAAGGAAAAAAAATGAAAATTCTAAAATAAAAGAAAAGTGGGTGTGGCAGTAGGCGGACTTTTAAAAAAAATTACACATTTTTTTTTTCATGCTTTAGTGTCAAATGATTTTAACTATGTACAAAATTTCAACTTTTTAGCGATGTAAAGTAGGAATGAATTACCGATATAAGAAAAGTGGGCGTGGTAGTAAGCCGTTTTCCAAAAAAAAAAAACATCATGTCATGTTTTTGATTCAAGAAAGAGTTATTATAGATTTTCAATCTTCTAAGAATCGTATATACCTACGCATAAAATTCTAATATAAGAAAAGTGGGCGTGGAAGTGGGCGGAACAAATAACTAAATTCATTTTTTAGGTTAAAGAAAGCTTAATTAAAAAATTTTAACATTCTAAAAACGTTAAATAAAGAGAAAATTAAAATTTGTTAAAAGTGGGCGTGGTACTGGGCGGATTTTACTTAAATCTCTTTCTGAACCATCGCGATGCAAATATAGAAACAAACTTTTAAAATTTCAACGAAATTGGTTCAAAACCATCATTGGAATTTATGTTTTTAAGTTTTAAGGCACAGGGTGAAACGCATAAAGTGCGACGTACAGCTAAAGCGTTGCTAAATACATATACACAAAAGAAAATGATCGTATATGAGGATTGGTATTTTTTTCCGTTTAACCGGCAGGGGACATTTTAAAAAAAAAAATGTTTCAAAATTTAAAAATAAAAAATACAAAAAAAAAAACAAACGGCAAGACTTACAATTTAATGCTATTACTTCTTTAAAACCAAAAATGAATTCCTTCATTTTCTTTTTAAGTCAAGTTGTTTTAATCGATAGTTTTGAAAAATACTCTTCTTGTTTTAAAATAATAAATTAAAGAATAAATTTATGATTTAAAAAAAAAAATATATAGCATTTTATTGTAAGTGTTGCCGTTGTTTTAAGTTAGTTTTTTTTTTTTATTAAATTGCCCCTCTCGTCTAAAAAGGGGGAAAACCCCTTATGCCAATCACTCTGTATAGTGAATTGCAATACACGACTGAAGAATCTACAAAAAATTCGACAACTATGCATATATGCTTTTTAACAACATGGCCGCTTTAACCTTACAAATTTCAAGCGTTTATACTGAAAGCCATTTCATTATAAAAAGAAAACTATGGGCATCCAAGTTGCTAAGCAAAGGCTGTGCATCTATAGAACTTTCATTACTGTTTTAATTTTGTTTGAACATTTTTGCATATTTTTTTTGTAAAAAAAAAATTATTTTTTAAAAGTGGTAAGGCAAAATATAAAAATCTGGCTTTTTAATTTGATAGCATTATACCTTTGTATTAAACTCAAAATTACACCTCTCAACATCTAACACACGCACTCGCCATTCAATGTATATTATTCTGTGTCCATGTTCAACAACTTCAATTACCTGCAATGAAAAAAAAAATAAAAGAAAAAAGTTAGTAAAACTTTATAATGAAATCGCTTTCGATCTTTTTTTACAAAATTTCAATTACATGTTATTATCATCCAGAGAGTTCTTTTCAAACTTTCAGATTAAATCGCAGAAACTTTATTAAAAAAAAAAATTAAATAATAAAAAAAAGTATCTCAATATGATCATCAATATAATAAAATAAAAAAGTTATAAGCTTATAGACATAGTATAGCAGCATCGAATGAATGTAGTTTCACGGTGTGTGGCTTTACTATAGGTACTTCCCTTAACTTCAATCACTTGCTGATGTATCTTTATGCATATCTCATTCACTTTATGTTAAATTCTCCCTCACTCTATCTCTCTCTCTCACTCTCTGCCACAATTCTGGTATAAACTGGACTAAATGCCAATTTTAATTAAAATGAAAATAAGGTTTACAATGGCAAACACGTGTAACCGGATGTGACAGTGGGTATAGAGTAAAACCGTTCGACAGGTTTAAAAAATAAAGTAATTTTAAGTCAGCCATAGCGAGAAATTTA
Source organism: Epistrophe eligans (assembly GCA_951394125.1). Taxonomy (NCBI): domain Eukaryota; kingdom Metazoa; phylum Arthropoda; class Insecta; order Diptera; family Syrphidae; genus Epistrophe; species Epistrophe eligans. Next base: position 37,776,024 of record OX596029.1, read on the forward strand.
CCAGCGAAGTAGATGTTGCTGTAAATATATGGAGAATGTACTCATACTGTTCTTGATTTAGTTATTTTTGTTTCTTTTTTATGCAGAGACAAAGATAGAAGATTGTATTTGTAGATATTTTTCGTACTTTTTTCAATGAGATTATTCTCCCATGGGGAGTAATGACAGTTTCATTTCTTTGTATAGATATGGTATGGCACTGGCCTGGTACTAGGACATATCGATATAGACTTTTTTTTTAATTAAGGTCATCGATAGTGTGAAGTTTCTTGTGTTGGGGAACAAAACAAGGGATTTAATTTATTATTTTTACTCACAATTATTTTTCTCTTGCTGATGCTATGTATTTTAAGCAAGTTATGGAGTTTAACATGATGATGGTATGACGACGAGAGAAAAGTTGAAAAATTGTTTATATAGAGCTTTTGTTATTGTATTAAGCATAAATTCTTTTTGCCCTAACGACTGGATGGTTGTCGTCCAATGAAAACTCCTTAAGTCAATTTTTGTATTTTGTGACATTTGCATTTGATATTGATTTTTATACTGACAATTTGAACATTTTTGAACTTGAACTTGATTTAGAAACAGAGCAAGAAAAGATCTTTTACAAAATTTGGATATTTGATTTAATGAGAGTATTTTATTTTCGAGAGATATCGGAGTTTCGTTAAAGCCTAGGGCAATGTTTCCCAATGTTTTGGAGATATATTTCTGAACGCATCCAGGATCTGTAATTCATCAAATGCGGATTTAATGCGATAAATGGCTTGATATCTGCTGATAAAAAAGAAATCGAAAAAGGAAATAGAACAGAAGTTTTCTAAATTTTAACCTGACATAAAATCTATTTGCAGGAGGCATGGATTTCACTAAACTTAAATATTACATACATATTATTATTATTGAATTTTTTGTACTTGAAGTTCGGTTCTACAATGTTTTGCAAACAAACTTACTGTGTTTAATTATTTTCTATGGATTTCTTCCTAATAGGGCTGTTCACATTCAACGACATGTTCATCCACATGCGTCGTTTCTTTAGATTTTTGTAATGTGAACACACCAGTCGAACTAGCTCTATAGTTCATTCTTTTTAATAATTTTCTCTGTCGAACGACCGCTGTAGTAAATGTAATCAGCAGTCGGACGACCGAAAATTTCAATGTTACATCTTATTTAAATTTTTTGTTAGATTAAAAGAGAATGAGTTAGAATAAAGGCAAAATATTAAAATGAGAGAGGAAACAAATGAAATGAATGCGGTTCTATCGGTGCAAATAATGAACTGCGCGCCATGTTCGCTCTTTGAAAATTTATTTTCAAACGAAGTCGGTACGACAGTCGTTGAATGTGAACGCTACCAAAACGACTTGGGTCAGGCGACACTTTAACTTGTTAATTTCGTGTTTGAAATTAAGTTTACGTTTTGAAATATTTGTTTATTAATATTTTATTAGTTATTTTTCAATGTACCCAAAAGCCCACTCTCCCCTACCATTTTTATTTATAATTTTTAACCTACTGCATTAACTTTGCATGGGTTTCGAATAAATAATTGATTTTATAAAATTAAAATAAAAGTTGATATTTTTAAATTTCACATTTAAAGTAGGGTAGGGTAGGGTAGGGTAAGTAGCAGTCAGGACGAACGGAAGTTTTCCGATGTAAGATTCTTTCAAATCGAATAAAGTGGTAATTTACTGTAAATTTGGGTAGTGTTTATTTGCGAAGTACATATTTAATACCTACTGTTTTGAACTAGACAACTGTTATTCCTATTTAAACCTTTGAAAGTAGACATGGAAGCCTATAACTTAAGTTTTAATCATTAGCACCACTATTAATGAATTCATATAAACATATACTAACTGATTAAATAAAAAAAAATTGTTCTGTTGGCACCAATGCTATGTAAGTAAATCCTCTAATTTCTTTTAAAAAAATTCAAATTTATTAAAATAAAATTTTAAAATTCCCGGGAAGAGTAAAAAAAAAAGTCACGAAAACTTAAGATACCTACCTAAAATCCTACATTCAGAAAGTCAAGAAAAAGCCATAAATCACAATATTCAAACTTAAAAAAGGGCTATAAATTCTCTGTAAAACTTTTATCAAACAAATCCAAAAATTAATCAATTAGGTAACACATTTTATCGGGATAAAGGGTTTACGAAATTCTAAGCTTTCGGCAATTTGGGTTTTATGGATTTTCGGATTCTGAGGTTTTCGGGATCTTGAGTTTTCGGGATCTTGAGTTTTCGGGATTTTGAGTTTTCGGGAATTTGTTTTTTTAGGGATTTTAAATTTTTGGGGATTTTAGATTTTTGGAGATTTTAAGTTTTTTTGGGATTTTGAGTTTTCGGAATTATAGGTTTTCGGGATTTTGGGTTTTCGGAATTTTGACCCCAACCTAAAATAAATATTTAAAAAATAAAAATTGTATCACCTATAACAATGAAGTTAATCAATATTTATGTACGTTCTGATCGAATTTTTCATCTTCAGCAATAATAACAGCTTTATAGCTTCTTTTATCATAATTACCAAAGTATTAAAATAATGTGTAGTTAAAAATTAAATTTGAAAAGAATCATTAATCCGGTTTTGAAGTATCGAAAAATAGTTTTAAAATTCAAAACATTATATCTTCTTTAAATTTGATATTGAATATTATTTATAATTATTGGGAGCTGCTGCAAAAAAAAATTAATTTATGTAGGTATAGGTATCGGTTTAGCTGATAATAAAAAGTCGAAAATAAAAAGGTTCTATGGTAGATACTGTTGGTAACGTTTCGTCTGGTTTCTTAATAAATAGAGTACATCGAAATTTTTTGTCAACATTCTTGAAACAGTTTTTAATTAAAAAAAGATTTTTACTAAGGTTTTTTTTTAAGTTGTATAATAGGGGTACCGTTATTTTTGGCATCAAAAATTTTTTTTTAAATATTCAAGAAAATGTGTTTAAAAAACAGCAAACTGTCAACTTTCAGAAAATTGGACATTAAAAAGTTTTTGAAATATGAGTTTTAAAAAAAGTTGAATTTTTTTGTTTAAATCCAAAAATTTTGCTTGTTTTTAGAAGTTTTTTTTTTTAGAAGTTTTGATCTAAATGAGTTGAACCGTTTCGATACAGTCGAAATAATAATACAAAATATGGAACTAATTTTTAGAAAGAAAAAAATACGTCAAAAGGTATAGACTTTATTACCTATACCTATTAAAGAACTGAATTTGTTCAGACCAGTGGAACCGTTTTTGAGAAAAATAAGATTCTCCTTAACGGCTACAAAATTCTTTGAAGGAAAGTACTAAAGTCAAAAGTACTTAAAAAATGGATTTCTTATTTGATTTTTTTGTTTTAAAATTATTTTTAAATGTAAATTTTTAAACGCAGTACTGTTTCAATTATGTATAAAGAAGCATCAGATTGTTGAAGTACGTATAACTAAATTGGTCAAATTATTACAAATCTAAATGTAAATAACTGAAAAATAAGACAATTTTCTCAAATTTTCTCATTTACGAAGTTTAATAAAAATCGTTTAAACCGTTTTCGAGAAAATTTGAAAAAAAAATCGAAATTGTACTATGACAGCTTTTAGATGAGCTAAAACAAAAATTCGAATTTCTCTTTTAGGGAATTAAACAAAAATTCTCTGTACCAAATTTGAAGCAAATCGGTCAAGTCGTTTAGGCTCTAACTCGAATTACAGTGCACTACGCATAGACGTATTAAGTTCTAAGAAAAACCACAAATATTTTTGGGCTATTTCGAACGAAAAGACAGATAGAATTGCAAGACTAACTTTTTTTTTATTTAATCGCAGTCTTGAGTTTTAAATCGGACAATAATAAATCCCGTTTTTGCTATGAATTTCGAACCTTCAGTTTAGAAGAATATTTCTTCTGATCAAGAATGTCTTATTGAAAGGAAAATCTATGTGTAAGCAAACGGGTTTTTATTATTATCATTTTCAAAATACAAAATCCATTTTGAAGCAGCTGATTTTCTGAAAGAAACATTATTCAAACAGGATCACGCTCTCACACATGTGTTTAACATGTTTATGCATCATAATAACCCCTTGAGTGCGTGTAGATTAAAGGTTAGTAAAAAAAAAAGTCTCACGTATCTTATGATGGGACATTAAACCTTTGGCTTCCCTTCACATCTCATTCACTACATTTTTTTTTAATAATTGATATATTTTGTCTACCTAGCCTTTTTCCAAGTCTATAAACAAAAAAAAAACACCAATTACCCTCATTAGAAATGCGACTGTATTTAATTATCAGTCCTGACACGCACTGCAGTCTGAATTATATTAGAATAATTTTCTCGTTTTTATTTTAAATATTGCAATTAATTTCCGACAAACTCGCATCAAAAATAGAAATTCCAACCAAAGATCATAATTATTTTCAATGTAGGTATAAATATTCCAAAAAAAAAAATGACCTAAGGAACAATTGTCTGGTAGACTTTTATTATTATTCATCAGCTACAATAAAATAATATTATTCTCAAGAAGCCTGTGACTCAATTTTCAAAACAAAAATCTATTCCTGTTAATTTTTTATTTGACGATACTTGGGGGAAATCTATTTGCTAGACTTGTTACCTGAGAATATTTTTTTTCTTCCATAGATTTGCAATTCATTCAATTAATTGTTTAAAAATACAATAGCCTGGCTGTTAGTGTATATATTTTTCTGTTACTATTTTATCGTTGAAATATAAATTAAAAATTGCATTTTTTATAATTTAAAGAAAAAATATAATTATACTTTTTAGAATACTAAGTTGTATTAATCATTTCTATAAAAGCCGGAGTTGATTTACAACTGTATCTTCCACGGTATATACATATAGCTACACCTTTCCTACTATATTGCTTATTGCTAACTCGCCAAACCAGAATTATCACTAAACACAGCTGGTAAGCTTACAAAGAAACTCACTCAAACCAGACCATATACTCAACCTGTTTTTTTTTTTGTAAATATTATAATGGCTTCTTGATGACTAAGCTTCGATAAATCACCATTTTAATCCTATTAACGATATGGGTTGTGGGATTATTGAGATTCAGATGCAGAAATCAGAAAACAACATTTGTTTTCTTCAAGTGAGTGGGTTATTCAATTAGTTACACACAACTATTTTTGTCATGCATTCACAAAAAAACAACAAGGAGAAAAAAAACAACAAAATTACTTTCTAACTTGCAATCAACCAAAAAAGGTTTGAACATGATGACTCAGTTAAAAAATACTCGTTTTTATATGCGATAGATATAAAGATATAAATCTAACTTTGTAAAAGTAGAACTCCACTGTAGAGATTTCAAGTCTTGCATATGTGCCCGTTTCGTTTTTTTTTTTTTTTATTAGTTGTGCTATGCCGTGATGCGGATTTGCGATAGAATCCCATCTATAACCCTGCGCCAGAGAACCTGCTACTTCGACCCGAGTACAAAACTAAAAAAAAAAAAACTATTTTCAAAGAAAATAAGTACATACATATAAGAAAATCAATACAACACGATAAACGTGTTTTTAAGACTTTCAAACTCCATCTAAGATATATGTATGTGTAAATATGTAGGTAGCTTTAGCTCGAAGTAAAAAGTCAAGTTGGCGAGGACAAATTGCGCCAAAGAATATAATCGACACAAATGCCTGCTCATATAATCTATGTAGTGGGAAATTGGGAAATACTCTTATTATACAATCAAATCAATTTGTTCAGAAATGGAATTTATTATTATTATTTTTCTTATTTTCTAACAAAGAAAACGTGATTCTATGTGCAGCAACAATGAAAATAAAAAACTAGAAAGATGCGCGTGTACAGTCTGCGCCATTTGATATGTCCGTCAAGTAAGCATTACCACTTCAAAATTTTATGATCCTAATAATTGGATTAATGGTAGTGAATTTTTCATGAAGGAAAAACATTTGTCGCGCTTGTTTTTTTTAAATAACCCCTGGTAATGCTAACTTGACAACTTAGCACTACCACCCCCCAAAAAAAATCAAAAAAATAAAAACGAGTATGTCATTAGTTGTCGTGATTTTGTCGTGTATTGCTCGTGAAAGAAAAAAAAAATTTAGGAATTTTTTTTTTTTTTTTTTTCAAAACATTTTTGAAATTGCATGTATGAATCCGGCATTACTATACAGCTTTGATTGACGTTTTTACTACAATATTTTTTGAGGTGAAATTTGTTTAAACAATTGTCGCTCGACGTCCTTCAATTACATAATTTTTGCCAAAAAAAAATTTTGTCGCGACATCAAAGTGATGGTAATGGAATTATTAAAAAAATGCAAATTTAGGGTATTTTGTCATATTTAGGTGATTTTTTGACGAAAAAGGGGGCGACAAATTATTTTTTGACACAACTTATTTAAGGACAACAATTGTCTAAACAAATTCCACACCAAAAAATCTTGTGGGAAAGACATATAGCCAATCAAAGTTGTATTAGTAATGCCGAATTCATAGATGCAATTTCAAAACTTTTTTAAAGCAAAAAAAAAATTCCTAAAATTTGTTTTCTTTCACGACAAATTTACGAAAAATTCACGACAATTAATTCAATTATTACAATCTTAAAATTTTAAAGTGGTAATGCTAACTTGACGGACATCTATTTGTTTTGATTTTTGATTTTCTCAAAAACGGTTCAACTGATTTTGATTTTCATAGCGAATGTTTTCAATAATTTTAAAAATATTGTGTACTAAAATATTCCAAACAATTTTTTTTTTTTGATTTAAAAAAAAAAGTTTCAATTTTTTTGAGAACTTAAGAATTCGAAAACGACTTGGTCGACTTTTATTAAACTTAGCAGTATTTTGAAATTATCTAGCAGATTTAAAATAATTTTTTTCTTATAACCAAAAATAATGGTACCTCCCATACAAATGTTTAAAAACCGGTATTTGAAATCTCATTTTCCTCAAACACGGCTCCTACGCTTTTGATTAAAATTTTTGTGTGAACTAATATCAGAACGTTCTACCATATTATTGGGAACAAATGTATCTTTCTTTTAAAAATGGTAACTCTCATAGAACCATTTTTTTGGTTTTCGACTATGTCGAACCAATTTTGATGAAATTTTTTACACAAAAGCTTCTAATAACTGATCAAATGTAAACAAAAAAAAACTCAATTTTGAAAAAAATCAACAACAAATATAAGGATTAAGGATAAGAATTAAATCCATTTATATTAATTTCTATTTTCTATTTTTATTTATGTACATATTTTATTTTTATTTTCAATTTTTATTTATTTTTATTTTTTTTTTTTTATTTATTTTTTTAGTTTATTTTTTTTTTATTTAATTTTTTTTTTATTTATTTTTTTTTTTCATTTATTTTATTTTCATTTTTTTTTTCATTTATTTTTTTTATTTATTTTCTTTTTTATTTATTTTCTTTTTTATTTATTTTTTTTTTTATTTATTTTAATTAATTCTTTTTATTTAATTTTTTTACTTCAGTTTTTAAAAAGCCATCTCTTTAAAATGTTTTATATTTTGCCTCAATAAGAACATTATTCACGAAGTTATAGCTTTTAATCATTAAAGAATTGAAAAAAATATAGATCCTTTTATTTTTTTGACTGAATACAAAAAAATTTAAAAAAAAATAGTTATACCAAAATTCGACCCCAACCTAGTGACGCAGAGTGTATAACTTATTAGTGAGACACAAAATTTACCTCTATGATTGATGATAATATTATTTTTCATGACAAGGAGTAATCTTTTTTTTTCATACCTGAACGTGCTTTCTTTCATCGTGTCTCAGAAAAAAAAATATATCTGTAATCAGTTTAGATGAGTGTTGGTCTCTTATAAGCTTTCCACATTCCACACTGATATACAGATATTTTAACGATGAGAAGTATTTATTTCGATAGGCACTCATTTTTTTTTTCGTCTCAAAATAGACAACTTTTGACAAATTTAAGATGAAGGTGACCGACAGATAGACAGATACATCTTAAAAGGAATATCCACAAAGAGGTATTTCAACAACTTTCTTGTTTTGGTATTTTTTTGTGTAGGCAAACACAATTTAGGTCAAACTTTTTTTTTGTTGTTGTTAAACATTTATTCATTACCATCTCATCAGTATGAGTTTTTGCTATAAAACTTGCGAAATACTTGTAATTCTGGTAATATCAAAACGAGTATACTTATCAAAGCTGGCTTTTCTAATTCGCAGAAAAAGTTGTTTTCATAAAAATCTTTATAAGCTGTTTCCACTAAAAATAATTTGATGATTGTTTGATTGTTTTGATTGATATATTAAAAAAATGCACGACTGGGTCGCGGGAACTTGCTCTTATGTGGGATCACGCTGTGGTTTTAAAGTCTTAATAATTTTAAAAACTTTTCATCTGATAAAAGAAATTTATTAGTTATTGGAGCCTATATTTAATGCCACCTGCAAAAAATATATCCTAGTTTAAGGAAATATTATTTAAGTACATAAATATGAACAATATAGCACTTCGCACATATGCATAGAATTTACAGTTTAGACTGGACAAAATATTAAAAAATCAATAAAATTAGAAATAAATTGAAATAAATATCTGAAATTTAAAAATTGTTGAAGCGGTTTTTTTATGTAAAAATTATTTTTTTTATACATATGTATATAAAATTTTGAATTTATTTTTAAGAAAAAAATTGGTAGGTACGCCAATTTTTAGTACTTATTAATGCGGATTTAAAACACTAATTTAAAAATAAAACAATCAACCCATTTTCGAAATTTCGAATTTACCTAAAAAAAAATAACTTATTAGAAGCTTTTGTGTAAAAAATTTCATTAAAATTGGTTCAACATAGTCGAAAACCAAAAAAATGGTTTCATAAGAGATACCATTTTTAGACGATAGATAATAATAATATGATATAGATCGTATTGATATTAGCTCACATAAAAATTTTAATAAAAATCGTAGGAGCCGTTTTTGAAAAAAATGAGATTTTCAATACCGGTTTTTAAACATTTGTATGGGAGGTACCGTTATTTTTGGTTATAAGTAAAAAATGTATTTAAAATCTACTAGATATGTCAAAAAACTGCTGGATGCTAGGTTAAATAAAAATCGACCAAGTCATTTTCGAATTATTAAGTTCTCAAAAAAAAATGGATTTTTTTTTTTTGAAAATCAAAAAAAAAAAAATTCAAATTTTTGTTTACGAATGCATAACTTGCCATATATAGTACCTACATTATTACATATGTACATATATATCGCAAGTAAAAAATTCCCTGGAAAAATTACTCACGACAACTATTTTGCTGAAAGGAATATTTTCCCTAATATAATTTTGAAGATGCCATACCAAATTTCCCAAAGTGGAAAAAAAAACTCCGGGGAAATTTCTTTCGCGATAAAGCGTTTCTTCAAAAATTCTTTTTTTTCTCTACAGAAGAAGTTTTAATCCTACATTAATTAAAGATTGAATCTATTAATCATTTATTATGTGCGTTCCTCAGTTTGAATAACAAAATGTCAAACAAAGACCAACATTGTGTAAGCTAATCTGACTTTTCCTATATCATATCAAAACATTGCTTGCACATCATATTCCATACATTACTTTCATTGCCTCGTCGTCGCTTCTAGATCCTCATTCCTCAATTTACTGAGCATAAAGTAATTTTAATCAGATCACTAGGGTGGCAATATTCCGTATAGTCGCTCATCAACAGACACTGCTGCTGCTACACAAGTCTATTCTCAACCATCCATATATCGTGTAGTGACTTGTATGTATTTTTTTGACAACGTACATATATATTCATATGATGTATCATCAAGTTGCTATTAAGTCTTATTAATATCAATTGAAGCCATCAACAATATGTATGTATATCCAAGTCGTCACTTGACATGTTTAGAGCTTCAAGTGTGTTCTTTCGCTCCTCTTCTTCTGTTTTTTTTTATTTTTTTATTTTTTTTTACGAGATGTTTTATAATTCCCAGTCAGTGACCACACCTTGTTCTGAATTCATTATAGACATGTACATATATAATATAGGTAAAAAAAAATCTCAAATCGTATTTCAAACTGATGCGAAACAACCTTGTGCAGGTCTTGTCCTCGACCACAACTTGGTAAAATGCCACAATTGCATTACACGTTGTACCTATAAGCTCCTCATAGAATGTGTATGGTTTCTTTTTTGTTGTACCTACCTCAACATATCACGCACTTAGTGTGAAAACATTTGCATATAACTCTTAAAGCTGTATACACTATGTGCATTCTCTCGAACCAGCAAACAAAAACTATGCAGACAGTGTAATCCTCTAATTAAAATCGTTCGTTTCTGATGAATCCTATATTATGTAAATATATTGTTAATCAGAGTTGGTTAGAAGCAAAATAAAGGCCTGTGTCCTTCAAGCTTGCTTTTATGGATGGGTACTAGATAAAGGCTCGAATTTTGGGAAATGCTATCAAACTAAAACTGCAACAATATACAACACAAAGTTGCATTTTATTGCTATTGTGGCTGATATTTCACTTTAAATTCCAGAATCCTAAATTTTTAAATTATTATTGAAAGTAAATTTTTTTAACGCATGCTTTGGGATTGACAGATAAAAACCCTTCCAAGGCGGAATTGCCGTGGAAGTGGCGTCATATCATATGGAAGGAGTTAAAAAATCAATCTTAATTGAAATAATATGCACGACTGGGTCGCACGAACCTGCTCTTATGTGCGATTACACTGTGGTTTTAAAGTCTGGAACAGTTTAGATCTATTCATCTGATTTTTAGAGAAATAAATTAGTTATGGGAGCCTATATTTTATGCCACCTGCCGAAAACGTAGGTAAGTTTAACGAAGTATGTACATTGTACATATATTAAATATGCACAGTATAGCACCGTGTTGCACGTTTGTATGGAACTTACAGTTTAGACTGATAAATTGTAAAAAAAAAAAACATTATAGTTAAAAATAAATTGATTACAAATCTGATTTAGATTTAGATTTAGATTTTTTTTTTAAATTTTAGGTTTAGAACTTTAATTAGGTACATTCGAAATATTCTAAAACAAATCTCAATTTCTGAGAAAAAAATTTTAAATAATTTTTATACAATTTTGAATACATTTTTGAAAAAAGAAAAATGGTAAGCCATTTTTTATTATTTATTTATATTAATTTAAAAAAAAAAAAAAAACATCTTCCAGTTTTCGAAATATCGAATTTTCGAAAAAAAATTTGAATTTTTTTTTTGAAAATCAAAAATTTTGTTTTGGAAAATCAAATTTTTTTTTTTGAAAATCAATTTTTTTTTTTGAAAATCAAAACAATTTTTTTTTTTTTGAATCAATTTTTTTTTGAAAATCCATTTTTTTTTTGAAAATTTGTTATATTTAAAAATATTCTTTAAAAAAAATTCATTGAAATCGGTTCAACTGACATTAAAATATCCGAAAACCAAAAAAAATGTTCTACAAGATATACCGTTAATATAAGGTGCCTTGACATAACACCATTCGTCAGAAGGCCATGTTACAAAATATATTGTCTTAATGACGTTTTCAAAAAGTGACATAAAACCATATTTGAAGAAATAGCATTTTATCGCTTTGACTTAAGGCCTTGTTTAAATATGTCTCCGTGCTATTTTCAATAAGTGACATAACACCATATTTCGCAAAAATTTGATTCTCATTGTTCGAAGTAATATTTTTGTATGGTACATGGTTGTTGGCCAAAAATTGTATTCATCGTATTCTTAACTCAATTAATTTTAATTTAAGGTATAGATGTACCTGAGGGTAGTTTCAAAATTTATTGAAAATTAAAACTTCTGTTTTTAATAAAATTGAAAAATAATTGAGAAATGACTTGAATTTTTTTTTTTACTCCGCTGACACAAGAATGGAAATGAATAATTTTTATTTATGATGTCTAAACACAAATCATATTCCTAGAAATTATTCCACGTACAAGAACTCAGGTGAAGTGTGCCGTGCGAATTTTAATTAACTCAAAATGAAAAACAATTTGGCCAAGAGAAGACCAATTTGGGATGTGAAAATTCAAAATTAATTTTCACACCACGAGTTTATCTTCGCTTGCCCTAAATTTTTACCGCTATAGCCTTTACTTTTATTTTAAGGCATATTTGAACTCAATTCGTAAACTAGCGGAACCCTGGATAACTTTCGCTTGGACGTTGTGCGTTATCTGATGTGTTCGAATTTTGATTTGGAGAAATCGCTGCGGGATCGTTTAGGGATGTGATTTGAGTGAATTTTCAACTTTGCTTGCACTTATTTTTTTTTTTTTCGAATAATTAAGTTTCGAAAAAAAAATTAAAACATATTTTTAAAAATCCAACAAAAAAAAATTCTGAAAATTTTTGTTATTCAAAACTTTTTGAAATAATTCCCAAAAAAAAATGATCCAAACCAGTTCTGAGCAAATCGAAAATCAAAAAATGTTTTCATGGGATGTACCATTTATGACCATTTTTCTGAAATTTTTTTTTAATAAAATGGTAGCTTTTTGTAAAAAAAAATAATAGGGGTGTAATTTTTTTTAAAGTTGTGGGCACGTTTTTGAGAAAAATACAATTATTTTGTAAAAAAAAAATGTACGGCAAGAACCGTTGTTTTTGGGATGATGGGCATTTCTTTCACGAATAAAAAAATTTCAGTCTAAAAAAAAGGAAAAATGAAATCAATTAAATTTTATTTTAAATAAAATAATTTTATTACTACAAGTAACTCCAGACTTTTCCTTCATCGCATCACGCTTTGTCTACAATGTGTTAATTCCTCTTCTCTTTTAAATATTATATAAGTTCCTTTAAATTCTGAACATAGCAATTAAACTCGTTAACACCCTGATTTCTATAAAATATATAAAGTAAAGTAAAATTATTCCTGCCAATAACACGCACACAGAGGAATGGTCGAGAGTTGTAAGTCACTATAGGCCCTGGTTCTGCACGAGCTGTCGCGCCACTTAATTTATTTTTATAAAGTAAAATATCTCCCCTCGAAGTTTAAATATACATATATATATACACCCTAGGTTCATCGAACCACCTATCTATTTCAGCTAACACCAGGCGTTCGACTAAATTTAGCCGAATATACCTACTTTGCCATCAACTATCGAGGTACTTAACCCACTTTTCGGCTTACGTCGCTCCACTCCGACATTATAACTAAAACATTATTTAAAGTTCCACAACAGCCGCCCCGTCCGAATGGACAACCAACAACAACAAAATCCCATACTAACTTTTTCCCATAAATTGGGCCAAATTCAATGAAACCAACACGCGATAACAGCCCAATTGGTATCGTGTGCCTCCCGGCAGGGTGTATAAGTTATTTGTGTGTTATAATGTGTCGGTCGGGCTGTGTAGTGATATGGAGCAAACACATCACTAATGATGGTGAAGCCTTTTATGTTCACTAAAAGATTGCTTATCCAAACAAGCATTCTTATCGCAATTTCGCTTGCGGAAAACTAAAACAACAACAACAAGCACACCACTGAGGAATTTTATCTCCCGCTCTTTAGGCAAAAAAGCTATTTCCACTAGTTTAACCATGTGCCGATTCCGGATATCCATCCCATCATATAGTGAGTGCGGTTATTTAAAACATCACTCGAAAAGTACCTACCTATTATATAGAACGCAGTTTCACCGCTAAATATTTGCGAGCTTAGGAAATTGTTACTTCTATACTGCTACTGCCACAAGCCGCAACTTTGGCCTCTCACTGTTTTGTAAACAACTAGTTGAGACAAAATGTAAACAATGCGTCGCGTTCGTTCGTTCGTTCGTTCATGTACAGAAACGGATGAGGCCAAATGATGTGGGGGACACGAATTATCAAAGTATTCTGGTGTTTGTCTTAACTGAATCAACAACAAAAACCACAATATGTAAAGAAAAGAAATATTGTACATACTAAATTGTTGTTGTAGTTTTTTTTGTTCTTTGTATTTTTATTCAAATTTATATATTTTTGTTTATAGAGCGAAAGAGAAGAGGATTATAATTGAAGTGTTCCAGTGATGGAAATAAACATTTTATAGCCAGCGTTATGACACAATGGCGATAAAAAGCGACGGGTTGTTAAGAATTTTATTTTTAGGAATTTTCTTAGCAACAGGTATCTCCACTACTCAATGGGGAGTAGTTACATACATACATTTATAAGGTATGTATGTATGTATAAATAAGTTGTTAAAGTTTATTTATGATAATGGAAATCTTCGTTTTGTTTTTTAGGTCACTGTTATTTATCTATGTGATTTTAAACGAAACGTGATGTAGTTAATTTGTATTCCAAAATGTACATACAAAAAATTTAAATCAATTTCACTGTCGAAAATTAAGCAAGCAAGAAAATTATAGGCGTCAGTTACAGCTATCACTGAAAACCGCATCATTGTAAAATTTAATTTTAAATTTTGAGGTCTTTAAAAAGCGAAAACAGTGATTATTTTGATGCCAATATAAAGCTGAAGACTTGATTATAATCCTTGATTTGGCCCAAACTTACACATTAAATATTTTTTTATTATTTTAATGATTTAATGATGAAGGCTTAAAAGTTATTGTATGAATGTACATATGTATGTAAAATGTTGGGCCGAAATAAAATAATTTTTTTATTAAAATGACAACATATTTTGACAACAAAAAAATACTTATTTTGCTTTCTAAATGGGTCAAAATTAATAATTTAAATTTTCAATGATTGTTTTCAATCAAAGCTACAGGGTGGCGCATGATTAACATTATGATTTAATTATTGAATAATTTTCTTGTTTACGTATTTTTTTTAGAAGTTTGAAAAACTTGGGAAATTCATGAAAAACTCAACACAGAACAAAGAACCAAATTTGTTCAATTTTATTTTGAAAGTCGACATTCAGACACAAGGATCATATCGAAATGCGCCAAATGCTGCAACGATTTACCGATTGGTCTTGCGTTTTCACCAACCAGGGGCCGTCTGTGATCTTCTGCGTGCTCGACAACCTCAAGCAGTTCGAAACGATGTGAACATTGCTCGGGTGTAAGCTGCAAGCAAGTACTGAGGAAAACCCTGAAATATCCACCAGGCGACGAACGGACGCACGTTCCCAGCAGTTGGTAATGTCTAGGCGGTCTTTGCAAATAAAACTGTTCCTTTGCAAAAAGGTATAGCATGACATAAGAGGTGTTACCGTTTATATTCTTTATAATTTTTTTTTTCTGTTTTAAGTTATTTTTTTAGAAAATTGCCTCTCCCGACTAAACGGGGGAAAAAAGCCACGCTCCTCCCATTTTTTTCTCGTCTCGACCCAATCTACATTTTATAGAGATTTTGCGAGTCACCCTGTATATATTTTAACTTCTTTTGATGTCTTAAACTCGAATTCAACATTAGAATAATTTGGTCACTTAATATTTATTTCATATTCCTCACTTATTTTGTACCATTTTTTTCCTCAGTAATTGACACAAAAACTGACAAATTGTGCTAAGAAATCCTGTTCATTTTTTGTTATTGTATGAAATTGCTGAAATCTCCGACATCTCAAAAATATAAACTGGAAAATTGCTTAATTGACTCAAGTTTTCGAGAAAGGGCATTAAAATCTTCAAATTCGAAAGGATCGTTTTTAAAGTGATGTATTCGAGCTTATTTAACATGACGAAATTTTTTATTTTTTTCGCAAAAATAAGTTTGAGTTCGATATGATTTTTTTCATAAAAACACGATGTTAAGTATGATATTTTTTTATTTTACTATGAAAGCCCAATACCTATGTACATATGTGTTCTTAAAAATACTAAACATTTTTGGACCTAAAAATACATTTAAAATTACTAAAAAAAAAATAAAAAATAAAGGAAAATCAAGAAAATATGAATACTTTAATAAAAACGAATTAACGAAAAAAAAAACTACCGTGAGCCTTGGCTGTTCAATGTAAGACCGTTAAAAATCTAAGGCTATGTTTATTTCGAAGAATCTGGCTTCTGCAGCATCTTTGCTTTTTGCTTTTTAATATAATTTCAAATACCTATAGTCCTATATTTATTTTATTTGATTTATTTAATTTTTATTAAAATTTCCTTTTGTTAAAAACCGCGCAACTGGAGACGAAACACCAAACAATATTAAATTAAACTAAACTTAACATTATGTAGGTATATAAAAAAAACTTTGATAGGTAGGTATATTAAATAAAATATTCCTTCACTGGAAAATCTAAGAACCTTGCTTAAGAAGCTGCTATTATGTTTTTTGAATCTAGTGATTTTCTTAATATTTTCAATAAGATTCTATGGGTTGGGTACCTGTGTATGTAACGGGTGTTTTTTTTAGAGGTATAGAACTTTAAGTTGGCAACACTATTTTAACTGGCGGCCATTTTGCCAGCTGTCAAGTGATTTATTTTTAGTTTGGTTTGGCATTTCAAGAATTGAAGCCACAGGATAACCTAGCAAGGCGTAGATTCGGTGAATGGGCCCATAACAAGATTGCCGTTGATCCCAATTTTCATAAGCCAATTTTGTTTAGCGATGAAGCTCACTTTTGGTTGAATGGATACGTCAATAAACAAAACGGCCGTATTTGGAGTGATGATAATCCTCAAGTGTATGTTGAGACACCTATACATCCACAAAAACTGACTGTTTGGTGTGCTTTATGGGTTGGTGGAATAATTGGTCCGTAATTCTTTAAAAACGATGCTAGCCAGAACGTTACAGTCAATGGTGACCGCTATAGAGCCATGATTACTGACTTTTTCGTTCATCGAAAGTCACACAGCTCGTGCCACAATTGATTTATTGAAGGAAACGTTTAGTAACCGCATAGTTTCACGTTACGGACCCGTGAATTGGCCTCCAAGATCATCCGATTTAACGCCGCTTGACTATTTTCTGTGGGGATATGTATGTGAAGTCGCTAGTCTACGCCGATAAGCCCGAAACGATTGACCACTTAGGGGACAACATTCGCAGCTTTATTGACGATATACGGCCACAAATATTGGAAAAAGTCATCGAAAATTGGACCTCCAGATTAGACTACGTCCGAGCCAGCCGTGGCGGTCATATGCCATAAGATCATATTCCGAAGGAAGTAATTTTATGTCAATTTAAAAAATCATCTTTGTTTTATTCCATTTCAAAATTATATACCTCTAAAAAAAACACCCTTTACATATATTTATGACTGTACCAAAAATATTATCAAATAAATAAAAATATAGCATTCAATTTGGTTGTATACCTATGTATGTTATGTATATTGTATCTACATAATTATAACAACCCTTCAGAAATTTGAAATGTCTTCACAAAACCACATCCTTTTGCTAAACCACAAAATCAGAGTATAAAATTTTATTAAAAACCTTAAACCATGTTGGCCTTGAAAACAAATTTCTGCAAGCCTAAATTATAAGAATCTCTCCAAATCGCCAGTAGGAAAAGTAGATCCAATTCAATTGTTTTTTACGTATTCATGTAGGTATTTATATAATTGTGTGTATGGAAAGAAATTGTACTTGTCTCCATTCCCTTGCCCTAGATTCTCATGGTCATGTCACTAATTCGGGGAAGAATACAGCAGCTTATTTTACTTATATGTACATACATACATAATAATATTTATAAATGTGTAGCTATACTCTTACCAATAGTTCCCGTTGTTATTGTTGTGGCTTGGCTTCAATACTGCAGTTGCTTGTGCCACTTTTTCCCGTTCAAACCAGTTTTTAAACTTCTTTCACAGTATTATAAAATAATAATCTTCATATATAGGTACATATGTGCTGCTGCAGTCTTCCACTTCACAAAATCCCTGACAAGTTGAATGGCACTTGGAACAGAAGCAGCGTCAGCATCATAGCTTTAGCGTTAACGTTAGCAGAATAAGAACGGCAGATGAACGACAAACGCCATCATGACTGAGTATGACTCACATCACAATCCACTTTAGAATTGAATTCTTGTATTTATTCTCGAGAAGAAGCATCTCAAATACCTACTACCTACTCGAAAACAGTTATTTTCTATTTCCTTTTTGCAATTACTTTTTGTTGGGTTTGGGCTATGGCAAAGAATGTGTTCCGTTTCCTGGTTTTATTGTATAACTGTACTTTTTGTGCACGTACCACATACAATGTCAATTATTTATTTCACGGTCATATTAGAACTTTTACATGTTAGACTATTACTTTTGGTAAGGGAAATACCTACCTACCTACAAAAAAAAAAAAAAAAAGTCCTTTTGATTTGGCTTTTGTTTGGATGCCTAATGAGTTGCTGTAAAGCAGCAGAACAAAGGAGCAGCAGAACGAAGGAGCAGTAACGCAGAATAAAAAAGAAATATTAAATGCAAACGAGAACAGCCAACGAATGAATGAATGCCTTGGTAACGACAAATAAAACATAAATTTCAAATAATTAACTGAGAGAGCCACGCAGGAAACTTGAGGGCTTTGTGGTTATATTTTGTGTGTATTGTTTTTGTTCTGTTCTTTGTAAGGACAGGCCATAAGGAATAGTGTGGTTCGTGGGGATTTTATACGTACAATTTAGTACACGCAAGGGTTATCTGTCGGGAACACCTTTTTTCTCCATTTTATGAGTTCTGTGATAGCTTTACAAACAAACAAAGGCCCAATGCCGTAAACAGAAAATATTTCTTTTCAGGTTAGTTTGAAGAAGTAATCCAAATAAATAAACTTTAATATTTCAAATATACAATTTCAATTTACTAGTATCACACACTCTTTCTAGCACACAATTATGTCTACGTTTGATATTGCTTGTTCATCTTCTTTTTTATACCTACCTTAATTGATAGCCAAAAGTTAGCTGCTGTGATTTATCTAAATGGTAGCAGAGCCATTCAAAACATTTCAAACACCTCTTCATAAATATTCTTTATTCGGCAACAATTGGTCTACACCTAGCCTTCTGGTAACGAAGCGACTCGTCATAGCCAAATACTGATAAATTGTTAATGAATTTCACACATTTCAATAAAATGTTTAATACAATTAATATACTTGAAATTGTACGCCTAGCGACTGACGCATCTATGACGATTGACGAGACGCTGCGTGTGCTTCGTTTCTATGACCAATTTAATTCTTTTACCTATCGCAATCACAATGACCAGTTTAACATTTTGCACCCTTTTTGGAGTTTATTGTCTTCGCATTTCAAAGGAATCTTCTTCACTTAACAATTCAATTTATGGAACCCCCTGACTACGGCCTTGTACAGACCAAACAAAGTTTATCAAAATAAAACCCTATACCTAGACATCTTGTATCATATGAATGACAATTTAATGAACCTAAAGAAGTAGACAAAGATACATAATTGGAGTAACATCTGTGTGCTAACTAAGCACGTGCTTACTTACTGTTGTATTTTACAAAAGTTTGGAATTCTTTTCTTCTAAAGGTCAGCCGATTTTCATTTTTTTTTTTTGTGTGCTTGTCTGAAATTGTGCGTACTATTTCCTGACTAATCATTAGTTTGGAAATGGAAGTGATCATTCGGGTAACAATAAAGTCAGGTGAATTAAATGAATGTTTAGATCTACCGGATATTCTTAGCAATTTAACTGAATTTTTGTTTTTTTTTTGTTCACTTTTGAACAACTTGCAATTCTTTTTTTAATTAAGCATCGTTGTTTAGTGATGCTTGAAGGCTAGAACTGAATAGAAATATAAGTATGTATTTACAACGTCATACATATATGATGGCGCATTAACTTCGTTAAGCATGCAAATTAATGAGAATGAGTTGCGACATCAACTGCTACCAAAAGTCTTGCCATATTTGAAAGGGTAAATAGGGGTTTTTAAGTAGCCAGAAACAGTCAATAAACTGCAAACCGCAGGGGCTATTTATATTTTTTTACCAATGGTGGTCATTTAAAAAAAAAACAGCTCTTATAGACCTTTTTTGTTTTCTAATTTATTGATATGTTTCGCAGATAAAAAAAAATTCACTAAATTACAGAATTTGATGAATGAGCTACGAAGGGAAAACAATTTTGATATTTCGCAATTAAAAAAATGTCAAAATGGAGTCTGACTCCCTAAAACCAGTTCATGTTTGTCAAATCTGAATGATTTCCGTTTTGTGTGAGAAAAAAATCTTGACGCCCAAAGTATAAACTGACCAAGTCGTATATATCCACCAGTTCGCAAATTCCCCAACGAACTTAACATTTTTTCTTTATTTCCCTTCTAACCAACATGAAGCTTAACTTGTTCTACCTGCTCAACTACTCAATTCATCAAACGAATACCTATGCTCCGATTTGCGGAAGCCTCGTCAAATTGGTATATTAATTTGAATAACTGAATTGTCGTTAAATCTTGTCTAATAAATGTTTTTGACTAACCCATTTACTGACAAAAAAAAAATCATAAACTAGGTCAAACACTTTTACTTGTTTTCAAACAACAAGTCATAAAATCTTAATAGTCGCTAACTACAGCCAGGTGGTGTAGCTGGTTTCATTACTAACCTGATTTTTGGTGAAATTACTTAAATGGTCCGCTGAAGTGATCCCAAAGTGATGATGATAAATCCAATAATAAATTGCTGTGATGATTCGTTGGCTTTGTATTCTATTCCACTAAGCCAAGACACTTTTTCACAATTTAATTTTTTTTTCAAATTTTGTCGATTTTTTT
This sequence comes from Epistrophe eligans, assembly GCA_951394125.1. NCBI lineage: Eukaryota > Metazoa > Arthropoda > Insecta > Diptera > Syrphidae > Epistrophe > Epistrophe eligans. Next base: position 37,796,791 of record OX596029.1, read on the forward strand.
TTTTTTATTATTTCTCGTTGGCACTTCGCATTAGGATGACTCCTAGTTCTACACTTTGTGCTTTAGGAGAAAATTAACAATATCGCGCGCACACTTCACTTAACCGAGAAACGACGTCAAGAATCGTTGCAATTTGCACCTGATTCACCTGAAAAGCGATATAAAAAAAAAATTGATTCCAGTTCATGTGGACATGGACACCCGCCGACGACTCGATAACCAGAGGAGCATCCGTAACCCATAACCGTAACCATCACCAACACCAACAACAACACCAACAACAACACCAACGAAGCAGAGAAATAGATACATTCGTCGTAGTAGCCGTCTCTCCAGCAGATACATAGAAATTTTCAGAGCACAAAGGAAAAAGATTGTTCGCCTGCTCCTTCTGAGGATTTCGGATGGATTTAGGGGTCAAAATTGAATCCCGGACGGGTTAATCAAAAGCAAAGACAAATTCCGTTAAGAGATTCGATAATTATTTCTAGAATTTGTATTTGCATCTGCGATTCGAGACCACCCACTGCCCGGGATGCTGGGTGGCTCTGCAAAGAAAAATCAATGATTCGAGGGGTTTGGTGCATTCGCGGAGACTTTTTGTCGCTCTCCAGTAAAGAAAATCGAGATTTTCTCAACTTGGGTCACAGAAGATTACATTTTGAAAGAATTTCCTTCAATTTTAATTTAAGAATCAAGAATATACTTGGAATTTACAACACAACAAAATAATAAAACAAAGGAGGTGACTACACAACAAGGCAGGATGAGGAAAAATTGATGTGGCTGTTGTTGATTGTTGGTGTGGTTTTTCAGGACGGGGGATGCTTCGCACCGTGCTTACTTTTTTCACAATGAAATCTCACTTTTCGCCTGAATTCTTATTCAATTTGTTTTTTTTTTTTTTATCTGTATTTTCACAAGTCATCCGACGACTTTAATAATTATCCGAGCAAAGGGGGCTTTATCGAGACAAACATAAAATCCAAAAAAGCGACGGACGACCACGACACGGCTAAGCTACGCTACTCCACTTCAACTTCTTCGAATCTTTCTCAAATCTTGTTCGGGGTTTGGTCGTTTTTGCATTTTTGTTCCTGTTGACGGTTGATGTTTCATATTTTATGGCATTCCATGTGTTTTGTTGGTGTTTCGTTTTTACTTTGTTCTTCTATTTTGACAGTTGCGCTGTGTGGTGCATAACGAGACTCGTTGTGATAAATTCACAATAGTCAGTGAGATGATTACATATCCTTAGGTGTAGATCACATCGCTCGAATTTATTTTATCCTAACAAAATGACAGGATAAAAATTAATTTATAGAAAATTTTGCTGTGTATATTTTATAATCGATGTAACTACCGCCATAAAAGGGTATATGATTTTGTGCTTGTAAATCGTAACTTATTTCATTAAGACAAATTAGGTATTTTCGTTTAAAATTTCCAAATTTGATTTTAAATAATCTCATTTCGCATACAAATTCACATTTTGAAATGAGTTAATTTCAACCAAAGTTGCCGTAATTCAATTGGAAATCATTCAAAGTGGAAATCCATGAAAATTACAAAATTTGATGCATAAATAAACAAAAATAAAAAGAGGCAACAAAAGCAAGCGATTAAAGAAAAAAGCTGTCAAACGAAATCAGCATTTCTTCTGTAATTTACTAAATTACCTCATTTCGGCTCTAACGTAAACTTAGTATAACTGAATAACCCTTCTATAAGTCAGCACAAAAAAGATTGATTTGGAATGTGATAACAAAATATTTGCACAAGGGAATATCAATTTAAGGCTTACCCAAACCACCTTCATATTGATTAATTAGAGTAATCAATCACACTGCCGCGATACGAGTCTTCGAACATCATTCGATAGTCGCATTTGTGCTCTGAATGTTTCGCGCCGGTTTGGGAGAAACTTTAGCCCAGGCGCACACATTCAACTAAACAAAACTAAATTTCCTTCTCATTTAACAAAAATTGAAGCTATTAAAATTTGCGGCGTTTAAATGGATGCTGCAATTCGAAAAAGACTCAAAAGATAAACACCGTTGCAGTCGTCTAAAAGCAGTCTATGCTAAAATTAAGCAAAGCATTTCAGCGTAGAAGTACGCAGCTCAAATGCTTGTTTCTTACTGTACATCACTTATCTTTCAAAATTTAATTGTTCGGCACATTAAGGCCAGGTGCGCACAAGCAATTTATCCTAGTCGAATAGAAGAATCTACTTAGTTTGATTAAGTTCATTTCAAATAGAGAAAACAAATTCTTCTGAATGGTTGAATATAATTTCCCCTCAGACAACAACTGTTTCCTATAACATGTTCTCCAGAACGCTCTTGTGTCAAAATTTAGGTGATGTTTGAAGAGAAAAACGGGAGTCAAAATTTAACGCGATCTGCGTATTAGGATCTATCAATTCCTTATGCTATTTCATGTTGATGAAGACGAGGTGTTAAGCAAATAAAAAATAACTTCTTGCTGTACATCTGAATTGGGCTTTTCCAAAAACTATATATCTATAACTATATTATATTTGATGGTTCTAGTTGGGGAGAAAACAATGCAATGCAAACAAATATACTTACAAAACAAAACACTTTTCCAAAGGTGTGACTAGGACTGCTTTTAGACGACTGCAATTTCTATCCGCAATTCTCTTTTGAGTTTCTTTCCGATTGCAGCATCCATTTAAACGCTGCAAATTTTAATACCTGCAATTTTTGTTAAATGAGAAGGAAATAATATCTCGTCACTCTTTACTCCGCTTATGTCTCAAACAATAAGAAAAAGCACAAAGAAGAAAGAGCGATAACTCTGCAATTATTTCAACCTCTGCAACTTTGTCTACCCCGGACACCGCATACGTCCCCCACCTACATGCTTAAAAATTGCAAGGATAATTGCAGCATATTTGCAGCGTTTAAAAGCAGTCTAGTGTGCACATTAAAATTTATCGTAGTATATGTGAGTATATTTGTTTGTATTGCATTGTTTTCTCCCTAACTAGGGAGAATTGTCACATTGACTTATGGGGGAACTTTCCAATTAGCAAAGTTTTTGATTTTACTGTACATCAGATGTCATGTGGGTATCAAAATATTCAAATGACAGCAAATTTCTGTCATTTATTTTTTAACCAAAACATACCCAAAAATCACAAGTTTTAAAGTTTCTATTAATGTTTATTTAAAAAGTAATCAATTAATCCACACTCAAGATGAGTTTCGCTGCTCCAAAGACTCCCGTCTCCCAAATCATCCACAACAAAGATAACCAAGATGAGCCAAAAAAGAAAACCCGCGAAGATTGGCGCAAAGCAAAAGAACTCGAAGAAGCACGAAAAGCTGGTACAGCACCAGCTGCCGTCGACGAGGAAGGCAGAGACATCAATCCTCATATTCCACAGTACATTTCAAGTGCTCCATGGTATTATGGAGCATCTGGTCCAACATTGAAACATCAACGTCCCCAGAAAGACGAAGAAGAGAGTACTGCCCTGCAGACGAAACAAATTATCAAGGGAATAGACAATTCAAGGTTGGTAACTAAATTTAGGAAAGGTGCTTGCGAGAACTGTGGAGCCATAACGCACAAAAAGAAAGATTGTTTGGAGAGACCAAGGAAATACGGAGCGAAGTACGCGGAATCTCTTGTGGTCCATGACGAACACATTGCCGACAGCAATGCCACTGATTATGACGAGAAACGAGACCGCTGGAGTGCTTACGATCCGGCATCACACAAAGACATCGTCGACGAATTCGAAAAGGTTGAAGAAGCGAAGAGACAGTTAAAAGCTGACAAACTGAAGAACAATCCCGATGCTGAGCTATCAGACGAAGAAAGTGACGAGGACAAGTACGTAGATGAAGTTGACATGCCTGGTACTAAGGTAGACTCGAAACAGAGAATCACCGTGCGGAATCTTCGTATCCGAGAGGACACCGCAAAGTATCTGAGGAACTTGGATCCCAATTCCGCGTACTACGATCCTAAGACCCGTTCTATGAGGGACAATCCAAATCCTCAACTCAAGCCTGATGAAGTTGAGTTCGCTGGAGAGAACACAGTCCGGTACAGTGGCGACACTACTAAGCATTCCACGGCCCAGCTGTTCGCATGGGAGGCTCATCGAAAGGGAGTCGATGTCCACTTGTTGGCCGAGCCAACGAAGCTGGAACTCCTGCAGAAGGACTACAACTTGAAAAAGGAGGACTTCAAGTCACAGACCAAGGATCACATCCTGGAAAAGTATGGAGGGGAAGAACATCTTCAAGTTCCGCCGAAGTCTTTGTTACTAGCGCAGAACGAGAATTACATTGAATACTCGAGGAGTGGCAAGGTAGTCAAGGGAATGGAGAAGACTCGAGCGGTTAGTGCTTATGAAGAGGATGTTTATCCAAACAACCACAAGAGTATATGGGGTTCGTTCTGGCACAGCGGTCGATGGGGATACAAATGCTGCAAATCCTTCATCAAGAACTCATACTGCGTCAGTGCCAACAAAGAAGCGTTGGACTCCACGGATGCCGTAGTTACACATCCTCAGACACAACAACGTGAGTTGGAACAAGTATTCGAGGAGGTGGCGGCAGAGGAAGATGAGGAAGAAGACGAAGCCGATTCAGAGCCGGAAGAAGTTGAAAGTCCAAAGAAATCTTCAAAGAAATCGAAGAAGGACAAGAAGAAGAAAAAGAAGAACAAACACAAGCGAAGAGAAGCAGAGAAGAAAGAGGAGGCAAAGAAGGAAGAGAAGGTGGAACTGGACGATAGGAAGCGGGCGTATAACAGTATGTACGATGTTAAGGCACCGACCGAAGAGGAAATCGAAGAGTTTATGATTAAGAGGACGAGAGACGAGGATCCAATGTTGCAATTTATGGGAAAATAAAAAATATTGAAAATAGGAAAATAAAGAATCGTTTGATCTTAAGTAAAATGTTGCGTTTCATTCATAAAATATTTATGGAATGTATATAGATGTTTCATTACTTTTTTGTTCGTACATCATATTTGTATCTTTTGATGTTAAATGTTGGAATTAATTGCCTACACCTTCAAGGGAGTAATTTAATTTTGTATATGTATCTCGCACATTTTTCTCAGCTACATTGACGTACTAAAAGAAACTTGAACATGATTTCTCAGCCAAAAATACTGAAGGAACCTATCTTTTTATCTTCATAATGGATCGATTTATATGGCAGCAAGCTAACCCAGACTTCATTTGAGAACACAAGACCGCTTTAGATTTTTATTTATTTAGAGCTCAACAAATCTCAGAGATATGAAGAGGATTCCTTTGTCAAATTTCTCATATTTGCTGTCAAGTATTGAGGAATAAACAGTTTAGCGCTTGCTCAATTTTCGATGAAGAAAAGAATGCATTTATTTGAACTTGCCACATTCGGATAAAAATGTAATCAAATTGCTGAGCACACGGAGATTTTGAACCTGAAGCAGCTAATTAATTCAATCCCTATTCTAGAATGCGGATGTGGCAAAACAAATAAAATGCACTGAAATAACTACTACACGTACTTGCTCTTATGGTGCATTAGAAAATTATTATAATCGTCTTGAGGATTAGGGTTACATAGTGTAGTCAAAATAATTACAACTGTTACTGAATATTTAATTACAAAAATACTAAAACCGTTGAATGAGAGATAACTGTCCTAGTGTAAGACCCGCAGGAATTTCTGGCTACCGGAAACAACATTTTTCCCATTTTATGTTTCCTTAGCAATAATATAATATTTCAAGAAAAAGAGGACAAATGATTGGTCACGAAATTGAACAGAACAAAAATCATATTTTTTTTTTTAATTTTTAGATTACAGCTGAGTTCAGAATTCCAACGCAACAGCATGTTTGCAAGCACGAGTTCATAATTGTTAAAATATTTAATATTGTAAAAATTAAAATAATATTCATAATTATTTGTCAACAATTTTTGATTTGTTTTGCTAATACCTTTTAACAACATCTAATGAAGAATATCAGCCCTATTCTGCTAAACATTCACGTGAATTTTTGTATTCTGCTATCCGTGAGAGGAAAGCGAATGTTCCAAAAAGCATAGAAATTGCGATAAAAATACAATAATTTGAAAAATTAGATTCTCTCAAGAACTTTGATAAATATTTGAACTAGAAAGATTGAAGGTTTAAAGAGTTATTTGTGACAAATAAGTGAACAATTCACGTAAATCGAAAAATTCGATCGGATCGGATAACAGAATAGGGCTGTGTTGTATGTAATTAAATATTTGCCATTAGATTGTTAAAAAAAAAAACAGTGGGTGGTAGAGTTAAGACGCCATATCTTCCAAAATTTGAAGAACTAAAAATATGTTTATAGTTGTGTACATATATAAAATAATTTAAAAATTTACTCACCTGCCATTCACTTTTAAAAACGCCGAATTAAATTTACGCCGCATTTACAATTTACACGCATTTGCCTAGAAACTGGCATAATAAAATAATGGAAAAATTCAACGCATTAATGACACTTACATATATTGTGTACATATTTACGTTTACACGAAGTCAAAAAATAGGAGTTTTTCTTTGTTTTAATTTACGTCACATTACGCAAAGCCAGTTGTCAAAAAATACTGTGTTTCTTTTTAATTTCAGACTTCAGCAGAGTTCTCAGAGCTTTTAATTTGTGTTTCTGTTTTCGTCCATGAGCTTAGAATTAAAATGAATATTAATTGAGCGAACGGAGTAAAAACATTTGCGCGACCAACTTTTTCATGTTCATAATTTGAAAGATTACTAATCATATGACAGTTCGGTCCTCATCCGGGTTGCAATTATTGTTTCCTGGGGAATTCTTTTTTTTGTGGGATTGGAAATATTTTTTTTTTTTTTAAAGCACACATTTTTTTACAATCATTTTAACTAAAAGAATGTTTTGTTTTTGTATGAATAGTTATTCTATTACAAAAATGTATTAAATGAATTAATGTTTATTATCATTAATATATGTATGTATGTATTTACAAACAATATTAATGAATTTGTTTAATTATTTTTTGTTTTTTTTTAAACAAAAAAAGCTTTGACAATATGTAATTAAAATCCGACGCTTTCAAATGTTTTGCAGTAATTTTGAAGAGGCCACATTTATTTTTAAAGGAACTCTTTTTTTATTCGGAGGGATTCATAATTAAATGGGAGAGCTTTGCTCTGACTTAGCTCAGCTGCATAATGCTCTGGCATTATTAATGCAACAAACATTAGGGGTATTCTTTATTGTCATTATTTACAAAATAGCATTATTAATAGCATCTACACGATAACATTATTAATAGCATATACACGATAACATTATTAATAGTTAAATTAAAATCACCTGCTCCTTGGTCATTAATTTTATTTATGACAAATAAAATGGCTGGTTTTGGAGCATTTTCACGATTAGGTCATAAATGACAAGATAATGGAATAAATTACGAAATTTTATTTTCAACTTTTTTTTTTAAATATTTATAATACATTTATATACGAACATATTTCTGCATATTAATGTGTATTTTAGAATGTTAGTTGCAGTACCTTACGCATATAAAAATTGAAATATCAAAAATTAAAACCTGTTAATACGAAAGGTACTGTTTAAGTTTTAAGAAAAAAAAAAAAAAAAAAACGCTATAAAATATTCAAAAAAATAGGAAGCTGATATTTGATATATCCGAACCTAAGACAACACATATTAGAAATTGCAAGCTGAATATTTTTCGCTGGCACAGTTTTTCTCTTCGACCAATCGGAATTTTAATACTTAAAAAGGCCAACATTGGGGAAAGCTGGCCGTACTACTTGTATTATTCTAACTGATCAGAAAATACATTATTTAGAAAGGCGTATACCTATGTGAATAAAGTTATATAATTACATACATATATACTTTTTGTTAGATTTTATTTATTGACGTCCAAAGTATTCATTACTAAGAAAGGTTCGTAATTGAATTAGAGAAAAAAATCATATTTGTGCGGAGGTATCATGGTAGGCCACCAAATGTGTGCTTTTTAATTTTTAAGCAATAATTATAACTAATAAATAAAAGAAATTTTGACTTTTTCATCGTTTTAATATTAGATAAAGAAGTTCGCAATTAAAAAATTGCGAACTTTTATCAAACTCTTAATTTTGAAATTTCATTGAACGGAGATAGTTACCTAATAAGCGCATACATTCATTAATGTGAATCCATTGTAAATATCATTTTTCACTTTTGGATTTACCTCGTAACTCCGGCTCGTATCACAAAAAAAAAAAACAAGTCAACATTCAGTATTTTATATATATTTATTTCTTTTCTCCTTCAATAATATTCATTTCTTCATTTGTTTTGTTTTGTTTTTTAATAAAATATTCTCACAATTCATTCCTCTCACATTTTTGCAAACAAATAAGTTGAACAGATTTTGAGTTCTTTTTTTTTCCAAATACATACATAATTAACTTTTTGCAGAGTAATTATTTTTTTCTTAAAATCATTTTTGTCGTTGCCTTAACATCTTTGCAAAATAGGTGATCCTCAATATTCTACTTTTTTGTTTGTCTTAGTGTTTTTATATTTTAGATTTAAAATTTAACGGCTAAATTATTTTTCTTGTTTTTTTTTTATCTGGTAGTAGATTTTGTGTGTTTGTTAGTAGTTTCTGCACAACATGCATACAGGACACATGTTATAATTATTCAGGACATATTTAAGTTTTAATTTGTGTGGAAATTTATTTCTATGGATTTTAATATGTATTTCTTTTTTAATTATTTTTTTAGTAGGTATTGTTCAAAGTAGCAACATTTTGTATCAGCTCTGTTTCTATTTCTATTTTTTGTTTTGTTTTGTGTTCACATTCTTGATTCTATTCCTTAAAATTCTCATTTCTTTTATACAAAATTATAATTTTCTTATTAATGTAACTATTTCTCCTCTAAATGTATCACTACAATCATTTTAATTTTAATTTATATTCCTATCTCTATTCCTCATTTCTTTAATTCTAACTTCCTTAAATTTCTTTGGAAAAGTTTTTAATTTTTTTTTTCTTCTTTTCGTTAACAAAATGTTTAGTTTTTTTTTTTATATTACATTACATAATTTACAGACAAAATTAAAGATCACGATGAGCTGTAGATTTTTTTTTTATTTGTAAAAGTTAAAATTAAAGTTTCTCATATACATTTTAGCAATAAAATATTAATATTTCTGGCAGAAATAAGTTTAAATAAAAGTTCATTTTGCGTTTTTATACAAAAATTAATTGGCAAAGTCTTAAATTACATAAAATTAAAAAAGCCCACAATTTGGCAAAAAAGACAAAAAAAATTGCATTGGGGTGTGGTGGTTTAGAAAAATATTTTAATTACTTAATCTTCGAATGTGTGATGATTAGCTATGAAAATATTTAAAGCTTAATTTTCTCACAAAAATGTTCATTCGTGTTTATTTAACAAATAAACAAACAAAAATTTTACATGCATAATCGCGATGTGAATGCAAAATTACATTTTTTTTTTCTTAATCTGGAATAATTTTTTAACTTATCTCATTTATAAATAATAACTTATCACTTATTAGAATTAAAATAAAATGCTTACAAAATAAAACTAGACTTTTTTGTTTTTAATTTTCAAATATTTTACAGAAAGTGATGTGGCCCATCACAGAATGCATGTTGCCACTTTATTTTTTGTATTAATATTTTTTTGTAAATTTAAATAAATTCAAAAGTTTGAAATATGATACCTATTAAAAATAAACAACATTCGGGTGCTGTGTTGATTTTCCTTCCCTTTTTGTGGGTGTTTTTTTTATCAAAATTGTATATAATTTTGCTAAATTAAAAATTAAATAAGCAATAACAAAAAAAAATTAATTAAGAATTAACGTTTTGCTCCTTTTGTTTTTAAAGTATTAACAAGTAAAAATTTTTTAATTCTAGAAAAAACAAATCTAAAAATACTACAGTTGCGCAGATGAATCTGATCGCATTAACGGAGCTAAAGGACTCGAGGATTTGCGACCACATTCGATTTCATATTGGACATCCAATGAGACTCCTGCAAAAAAAATAAATAAAAACAATTGTTGTAGATTTGAGAGATTGATGTATTTAATAATGAAGAGCTGTGATCTTATAATTTCACCAAAAGCAGAAGAAAAAGAGACGAGAAAGTAAAGAAATAATAAAGTTTTTGGCTATAAAATTATTTTTAATTGAGTTTTAAATAATATTTTTTTTTTAATTTGTCCTTTTTACCGAAGCCCAGTTAAAAAGAAGGTGGACATAAAAGAAAAAAAGTGGCGTTTTCCCTCCAGCGCTTCCCCTTTTGATTCTTTTTTTTTTTTTTAAAGCGATTTTGTTTCGGTTCCTATTTGTCGTGGAGAAAAAATATTTGGGTAAAAAAATATTCAGCTTGCAATTTTGAATTTTTCGGGTCATAGATCGGAATCTCTTAAGTTAGTCTCAAAAAGATAGACAACGGTAAAGACGGGTGCTTACGATGATGATCCGATCAGCTTATTGCTCAGATAAGACTGTAAATTATGATTGGTGCATCAAAACAACACACTTTCTGACTGTCTGCCATAAAATGTATACTTTTGAATGAAACACACATAATAATAATAGTTTTCTGTATACAGGCCACTAAAATCTTCAATTTAAAATGGCTAACCCGGGAATTCAACCCGCCATAGATTTAATTTGTTAAAAAATTCCAATTTCTTAGGAAATTACATAAACTTGCTTAGATTAAAGTAACATGATATTTTCATTGAAAACAAGTAGAGTTTATGTGTTTTTGTATCCGTTTCTATACACGATTCACTATCAACTACATTTGTTTCAATACGACAATTTTTTTTAAATGCGAACTCCAATAGAACGACCCGATCTTTCTTAACCAGAATTCAAATATCAACGAAAATTCAATTAGCTGTTTTCACATCGAGTTGCGATTTTTATTAAACGAATCTCCAAGGACACCCGATCTAAATACAAAATATAGTAGACGTTTTCAAAAAGATCCTACAAAATGTTATTGCATTTTATCGAATGCACTAAAATTAAAAAAAAAACATCTATACTTGTAAAACCTAAAAGAATATAATCAATATCTATACGCCTAAATAAAAGTTAATATTAGTATGGAAAATTTTCCCGAAATGGTTAAATTTGTTAGTAAGGACATAAAATATTGTTAATATTGAGGATGAAGAATCATAGTATAAATAAGTTAATGGGACAGGAACTACTTACAGAAAGTTAACAAAACAGGTACAGGGATGGGAATAAAAATTAAAAATATCTGGCACGGGAATCATTAACCTGTCATTATTACCCCGTCTAAGCTGTAAATCCTATAAAGTTGAAAAAAAATGTAATTGTGTTTTATAACCGGGTATTTCCATTACACAAATGCTTTCACTTTCATTTTAATTACAATAATTGTCAAAAATATAAATGCTCGGATGAGAGAGTTGATTTAAATTTTGAACAACTTCCCATAACATCATTTTTCAAATCAAAGGTTTTTTTTTGGAAGTAAAGCTTTTTTAACCTTATGATTTTTGATCAGAAGAAGATACCAGTGAAATTCCAGTATTTATTTTTTTAAGTGAAAGTGAATAGCAGTTGAATTAATATCGGATCTGTTTTAGATCTGATCTGGAATTCACGATGGTAAGTATTGATAGACTTATATCATGAATTCATGTTGATGATTTAAAAAAACCTTATTTTTGTTATGAAGATTTTTTGTTAATATAGAAAAATACATCTCCAAAGTTTAAGAGTGAAAATAATATTATTATTTAATTTTTTGAACTTTCGTTTAACTTACTCTTTTTTTCGCTCGCCGATCTGCTTAAATTAACATCACTGCGACTTTCTGGTATAAATACAGCTACCATTATGGCACAAACAACCATAAAAGCACCAAATACGAATGGTGGACCAGGCGCTAATTGTGCGTATGTGTCCGGATGTAAAGTTTCATTTCGAACACCATCTTCGCCATTGTGACCTATACTATTGTGTTCGTCATTTAGGTCAACGTTAAATAGATAAAATATAACACCGAACATAGCTGGACCAAGTCCATTGCAGAGACCACGCATTCCAGTTACCATTCCTTGGACGGCGCCTTAAATAAAAATTATTATGAATACTTATTCCAAAATCATGAATTATATAATTTCAATTTAGATAGTTTACCTTGTCTATCTGCTGTCGAATGGATAGACACAAAAACACTAATCGCTGGATAGGTAACTGAGCCTAACGCAGCTAATATACCAGCTGCCCACATCATCCTTAAATAAAAAAAAATAGTTTTTAAATAAAGTTTATAAAAAAAAATACAAATTAATAAAATTAACTTACCATGTTTGACTACCGAAACCGTACCACAGCAGTTGCATCATTTCAAAAATAAGACCTAAAATTATTGTACGTTTTGCACCAAGTACCCTAAGCGATAAGAGAGAAAATTTTTAATTATACTTTTATTTTTAGATAATTTTTTGCAAAACAAGAATTTATACTCACTGCATTAGAACACCTAACGTAACTTGAACGATTATACTGAGAATTCCAACCATAGCAATAAATATTGACACCTCAACTGAATTAAAGCCCATTTTTAATTTCAAATATACAAATATACATGAATACTGTCCGGCTTCGGGGAGATAGGAAAGCAATACAGTAACGCACTGCATTAGAATTGTATGATCTGTACCAACTTTACGAAGGCCCTGTGAAATATAATAAATTAAATTAAAACAAAACATTTTAGTAATGATTAAAACTTAGTTATTTAAGGTATTCTTAGGAAAAATTATAGCAAAGAAGCTTGCAGTTTGCATAGTTATGTAAAAGATTTCCAAAATAAGATTTTATTTCGTTTTTTAATCGGCAAACAATTTGTAGTTCTTTCTTGAAAATATGAAAAGCCGTTAAAGTAGAGCCAGTGAGATTTCGTTTTCACTTTAGATTTTGATCGTACGAATATCAAACTGGCCTAGCCATTGCTGGGAGTTGGTAATCCTAACAAAATCTATTTGATAAAATGTACTTGCTGCCATAAATTCTGCTTAAAAAATGTAAGCGGTTTATAGCTCGAAACACCCTTTAGAAATGAAACCGTTTGCCGAATAGAAGCCACATGGAGTGGAACGTGATAGAATAGAAATAGAATGCCTTGCTATCGATCTCAAATCGTCGTCGCTAACAACTGCGAATTTTCATACAGCATTAAGCAACTAAAATGAGTGTCTGAGGTTAAATTCGAAAGAATTTTCTATTTTCTGGTTTGTGGAATGTGTTCCCTTGTTGAGAATTTCGAATTTTCGTTTTCTATTTTAATTTATTGATAAGATAAATTATTCACTTCGTTAAAAAATTACATAAAAAGTTGATATTTATGCTTTTTAAGATTTATTTGCAGGTCGCAGTTCATGTGCAGGGCACTTGGGAATTTTGCAGTTATTTTCTTTTGTTATGTGGAACAAATAATATTATTAACAATTAATATAAAAGATCACAGCCTGAATTATCAAGAAAAATTATTTTTTAAAAATTTAAACAATATTTGAAATGAAACGCCCTTTAGACCTTGTGAATAATTTATATTGTGCTCGTGACGATTATGTAAAAGGTCTAGCCGATCCAATTAATACAGAGTTATTTTGGCTTTTCACACAGATAAAAGACATACATATGTAGCTATTTAGAACATTTCAATTTTATACTCACAGCAAATGGATCAGCTTGTTCCCAGCTGATTGGTGCGCCCCACGACGACGGTCGCACTTTTTCCGGCAAACTTTCTGGCACCGCAACCAATATGAAAAATACATCTAACACTGCTATAGCGGTAGCTAAAGCTACCACTAACGTGTCACTGTACATTTCCATCAGCATTGCACCCAATGCTGGTGAAATAACCTACAAAAGCCAAAATGTAGACAAAAATTCAAAATTAATTACGATAAACTGTTTTAATTAAAAATCTTATTTGTTATTTACCAAACTTGCGGCAAATGTCGCCGAAACCAGTCCATAAGCCTTCGACCGGTCTTCTACAGTTGTTACATCAGCTACATAGGCAAATACAACCGAAAATGTGACCGCAAATACACCGCTAATTGAGATCATGGCGAAAAACCACCAGGTGTTTATTGTCATCAATGGTATGGGGGCACATGTGAAAAATACAGTTATCAAGAGAAAGAATTTCCTCCCCCATATGTCGGATAGTGCTCCAATTAGTGGTGCACTTAAAAATGATAAAATACCCTTGATGCCCATTACCAGACCGTTCATTAGAAATGTATGATCCGGAAATGTCTGATTAAGGACCTGTAAATAAGAAAATGAAATGCAAGGGGTTAGACAATATGTAATATGTAGGGAATTAGGAAACTAAATAAACATTATACTTACCGCTATCACGGGCATCGTTAGCAGGCCCCATGCGAAAAATTCTAAAAATATCACAACCAAGGCATGGTACACACTAGGCTCTCCGATTCCAGAACTCTGTAAATAAGAAAGAAGAGACACCAGTTTAATTAGGGTTTCGTGGATATTTTAATTATATAAAACAGAATATGTTGGTATAAAGGTAACGAAGAGGAGAGGGTGTTCTGAATAACTTCAGGGTATTGCGCCGCGTCGACGATGAGATGGATTTGGATTCACTGTTTACAGTAAAACCACCATCATCGTTAAGGCAGGGTACTTTTTTTTAATAGTTGTGTCATAAACTTTTGAGCCACCCACAACGAGAAAAACAACGACAGTGCAACGATGTAATCACGAACTTCCCCCATGGCCATGAATGGGGGTTGATGATGATGAAGATGATGACAAAAGTTGAAACAAAGAAAAAAAAACAAAACAGTAAACCTATTGTCTAAGAGAGATGAATAAATGCCTGACACTGGGCAGGGCACTCTTTAACTAGGCGAATTCTATTTTCTTTGTTTCACTCTCTAATGGAATGACCAACTAACCTGAACCCATTTCGTTGTAATATCGCCGGAAGGTCATGAATATATTCACCCAGATATTCCATTTAATTTCAAACAAGTCGAGTCGACTTTAGGGTGCCCTAGTATGTGGCAACTGGCACTCCCTGTTTAACCTGAATTAAGATGAATGCTTATGTCAATCGAACTGATTTTCTGTTGTGTTTTTGTTTCATTATAGTAATCGCGAGAGATAAATTTAGAAATTTTTTATCTAAAACGTAGGTTGTGCAGTATAGCGCAGCATCACATGACGGCTATAGGAATATGTAATATTATGTCGAAGCTTTTTTCTTCCAGTTGACAGATCAATTTAAATAAATTAAACTAACGCACATAAGTTTAAAAATAGAATCTCGACTAAATCACAGAGAATGACAGGGTGACGATGACATTGGAGATGGGAGAACTCTTGGTGAACTATGTATGTATCTCAGCAATAAAAGATAGAGGTGCCATTAGTAGATATATGGCAGCACGTTTTATTATTTACAGTTCAACATATCAACAACAATTATATAGCAACAACTTTAAAGCATCCTTTCATGATTTTATTTGATTGTGCTTTTATTTTTTTATTTTTATTTATAATGAATTGATGATGAAAGCATTTTGTTGAAAATGAAAAATGACAAGAATTCATATTTTCAATGAAAGCTAAAAACGAGTTGAATGACTTCTGAAATTGTATCCATATACATATGTATGTATATACTTCAAGGGGTTCTTCAAGTAGTTATAATAGTGGCTCGTTTCTGAAGATTATCTTTTTTTTTCTTTTCTTATTCTTCTTTCTTAAGACAAATTAGCAAATCTGGGTCAGGATTTTTTCTCAAGAGACTTGTTTTAAGAGTTTTTGTGAGTCAATCATTTCAATGCAGTAAGGGTTCTTCTCATCAATATAATGACAGTAAGTAGTTACTTCAATGAATTTTAGATATTTAAATGGATATGAAACTATGTATATAAATTAATGCTCAAAGTACTCGTTATAATTAGTAGTTCTGCAATGCAGATTATATCAAGGATATGATTTTCGAATTTAAAGATTTATTTAAAAATCCGTTTGGGGAATTATCCTGAGGTTTAATTTATTCCTTTTTTATAACTTGTCGTGTAGGGTCGTTTTTTATGACGTTTTCAGACTTTTGAGATCTCAGCAATCTTAGAATTTCACGATTTCTTAGCTAAATTCATTACTTTTGCTGTTAAAAAGTAAAGATTTAGTTTTTTTGTTTTAATTCGCTTGCTCAATTATTTATTATTTGTCACGGTTAACATGTGTAAACATAAACTTTCGCTAACTTGACGGCCAAGTTAGCATTAACACCACCCAAACATAAAAACGAGTATGTAATTAGTTGTGGTGAATTTGTCAATTGTTTAAAAAAAATCCACATCAAAAAATCTTGTAATTCCGGATTCATAAATGCAATTTCAAAGATTTTTTGAAAACAAACAAAAAATTCCTACAGTTTGTTTTCTTTCATGTACGACAAATTCACGACAGCTAATTTGTCGTGTTTTCGTGCTCGTTTTTTTTATTGAATTTTTTTGGGGGATGGTAATGCTAACTTGACCGTCAAGTTACCAGGGGTTATTTAAAAAAAAACAAGCGCGACACATTTTTTCTTTCATGACAAATTTACGACAATTAATCCAATTATTAGAATCTTAAAATTTTTAAGTGGTAATTCTTTCTTGACGGACATTAATTTGTGTATTTTTGAAAAAAAAAATAAAAAATAATTTAAATTTATTTATTTATTCAATAATATTACAACATTTTATTTATTTATGTATATTTGAATTTAGCGATGCGTTTCGATCTAAAAAATCTTCATCATGCTTTAATTTATTTACTCGTGTTGTTTTTAAGCTGAAGTTCAAATTTATCTTCAAGACAAAAAAGACCCAAAATTGAATTTTGTCTTAAAAACAACACGTCTCATTAAATTAAAGCCCGATGTTGATTTTTTAGATCGAAACGCGTAGCTAAATTAAAATATAAATAAATAAATGTCGCGTATTATAAAATAAATATATAAATTTATTTTTATTTTGCTGCCTTTTTTTCCAAAAGTTACAAACACAACAACATTAAATCAGAAATAAATATCTACCTTTGTAACTAGTATGTTTAAAAAAATGTAATTTTCCAAATATTGCAATATTGACGTTTTTTTGTAGGCATATACATATGTAATAAATTGTTGAAGAATCTGGTTCCTCTTCGTCTTTTTTGGTCATTTTATGTGCAATGAAATAA
This sequence comes from Epistrophe eligans, assembly GCA_951394125.1. Taxonomy (NCBI): domain Eukaryota; kingdom Metazoa; phylum Arthropoda; class Insecta; order Diptera; family Syrphidae; genus Epistrophe; species Epistrophe eligans. Next base: position 37,814,132 of record OX596029.1, read on the forward strand.
GGTTATTCTATTTACTTTACCGAGACGTTTCGACAGGGATTGCTGTCTTCTTCAGGGGATCTTTATTTAAACAATGAATCACAAACACACGAAACAATTATTATGGAATTGAAAAAATATATACATATGTATATAAAAAATATAATTCGAAAGCAAATTTACTATTAGGTTAATGGAACAGAAAATAAAAATATATGTATGTATTAAATAAAAGATTGATTCGAAACAAACAAATGTTTAATAAACAATAAGGTACTTCTTGTTACGAAGATCATTCTAACTAATGAAGCTAGTTTGTGTTGGTGACAAAATTTAAAATTTCTGTGCAGTTACAACGGAGCAGTTAACTGCAGAGATGTTTTGCGTGTCCTGTTTTCTATTCATGTTGTTGTTTTTTTTTTTTTTTTCAGTATTTGAAGCGTTTCGAGAGTGTACCTTTTGGCAAAGTGTCTCCCCGTCTGAAGTATTTCCACCTCTTCAAAATCTGGTTGATGGTTATGTGGGTACAACAAAGCAGTTCTTACGACAAAGAATTACTGGCCACAAATCGGAAATCAACAACAAAAGCTCCGCAAAGAACCACCACTGGCGAACCACTATGTTGAAACCAACCAAACCATCAACCAGATTTTGAAGAGGTGAAAATACTTCAGACGGAGAGATACATACTTTGCCAAAAGGTACACTCTCGATACGTAACAATCGCGACGCGTAGTCTTTTTATTTAAAGCTATACACTCTACTCTTTTGGCAATTAGTGGGAAAACGCTCTCATTTACCATTTTTGGCGCCCAACGTGGGGCAAATTCTTATATATCTAATTTTTATACTTCTTTAATAAAAATTGTATATATATTAAGTGGGTAGTATTTAAGTTTTAAAAATATACGTTGCACCTCAACAAGCCGGATTAAAGTGAATGAATAATATGTTCATCATTCTTAAACATTGAACAGCGATTCAATTAAATGAAAACAGTGTGTGTGCAGTTTTGATTAAACTCTGATTTATCACTTACAATTCAATAAGAACATTTTCAAATTTACCAAGTTCAAGTAAAAAATTAAAATATTGCTATGGAATAGTATTTGTTTAGTTGCGGAAATAAATAAATTGATTATGAGAACACATATGAAAGCATATTATGATTCATACGAATGTAAAAAGGGTAGACCCAATTTAATGCAACACGCAAAGTGAATTATGTCTTCAAAGATCCATCGGTCTTTCTTGACAACACTTCGTAAGTCTCGGTGTTTTTAATAAAATTATCTAATTCATTGCTTGTATTTTGTTTTGCATTTTAAACATGATTTTTTACAAAATTCGTTTTGTAATACAAAATGTTTGTTCGTAGATTTTAGACAGTCAACCAGTGACCACGACAAGTGAAACCTTGCCGAAACGTCAGACACTAACAAATCAAAAATAATTTTGATTATAATAATTAATCGCGGTAAGATCATGTTTATTTTTGACATAATAACAAATTATACAGTGCTACCAACCTAAGGATTTTTTTTTAAATATCATTAATTTAAAATTAGTAGACATTTCTGATATAATATCTGAATCAAAAAAACTTATTTGGTCATCTTATAGTTCTGAGATTTCTGAGATTTTGAAGTAGTAAGGTGTTGTTGTAATCTCTTGTGACAAAACAGCTGATGCAACAGCAACCCAACGTAACTGAAAATTTTTGCGATAGGTGGATAGGCTATCTGATAGTTCCTCGAACGCAAGGAATAAACCACTAGACAACACATCACACGATATGAGTATGGTTCTGGATTTACTGATACGGTTCAACAAACCGCATAAAGTTCGAGAAGTGAACAAAATCGCCCCGATCAATGATTTAAAGATATTTTTTCGCATTTCTTTCAACACTTCACATAAGGTATGTTCAACAAAGCTGTTCGGAACAGTTTGGAACACTTTACAACAGGATTTTCTGCACTTGCTTTTTAGGTACAACAAGTTAGAACAGAACAAAATCAGCTGCTGTAATTTTTAAGACGCATATTTTTCTAAATTTGAAACCAGCATAAATGCACGGAAAAATTGTTGTTGTTTTTTACTGACAGCTTAGATTCGATAAGAACATTTTCAAATTTACAATTTTTCTGTTCTAACTTGTTTTGACATTTTTTACGAATCTGTGCAGTTCTATTCTATTCTAAATTTTTCCTCTCTGAACAAAACCATAGTGTGTGTGAAATCAATAAACATTAAAAGGAAACCAGAAAAAATCTTTTACGAAATATTTTCTTTTGTTTCCTGCAATTTTGTTTTCTCATGTGAAAATAAGAAATAAAACAAATTTAATAGACCGATCTTAAATAAAATGGAGTTTTTGTGTATTGGATTGTTGTGTTTTTCAACAACTTGTTCATAATTATATTATATATTATATTATATGAGCTTAAATCACTTAAAATGTAAATGCAGCTTGTGCATTTCAATTAAACAACAATAAAGGTTTAACAAACAAAATTACCTTGAAATGTGTAAATATCCTTCGTATAAATTCTACAATTCTAATTTTTGGTTTAATTTGAACGACTACTGGAAGCGAATGCGGATGTGGCAATTGACCATGTGATGCGGATTTTTGACGTTCACACTTAAATCCAGAACATGAACGAAATGAACTCCGTAGTGACAATGCAAATGATCTCTTACTGCGAATGGAACAACTGCGAACGATTTCCGAAGCTCCAATTCCAGCCGGACTTAGATGTGTATCAGCTGCTTCATCGGTGCGCAAACTATGGTCCTGATCGATATCGATTTCTGTTGTTGTGGTAGCAATTGACTCTGAGAGATTATCATTGTCAACACAGCCGCCGCCGCCGGCAGTCTGAAGCATATTACGTTTCGAAGCGGGTAGGGCTATCTTGCGATGAAGGAAACGATTGTCAGGCGGGTAATGTCGATCAATTGGTGCTGTTGATGCAGTTGACGTTGAAGCGGATGCTGCCGATGTTGTGCCAGGACTATCTTGAACTGCTACTAATGGTACGCAGGAAGGTACGGTATTGTCACTTGTACAGGCAATTGTTGAGGCTGTGTCACTATTCAAACTACTGCAGGAACATTCGGGCGATAACGGTTGACATGATTCATCTTCTTCGTCAACATCGATGCTGCTGTCGCTGATGTCGGTTATGGACGGTGATACATAACTTTCTTCGTTATTTGTCGTCATTTTTGTTTGTTTGTTTATTTTTTTTTTTTTTTAGTATAGTTTTTGTGTATTTTTGAAATTGTATTTATGATTTTATCTTGAAATATTTTTTAGTTTGTTTAGTTTGATTAATTTAATTGCACAGATTTATTTAATATGCTTTGAGCTATCACATTCAGAAGACTTGCGTACTTTAAGTTTGCGCATTTATCAATCTTCGTCAGACATGAATCACAGAAAAAAAAATCAAATTTAATTCTTTTTATTTTTATTTAAGAGGAAATTTTTGTGGATTTTTTTCGTGTTCTTTCTTTTTTTAATTTCAACGCTGATATTATCATGGTTTTTTTTTAAATTAAAGGTCATTATCTAGTGTGTTTGGAATAATGTAACTGTAGGCACTTTTCTTATCATTTGTCAAATACAATGCAACATAAGACTGATAACCAAAATAAACACTTTGGTTTATTTCTTTTATATTGTATCATCTGGAATTTAATTTTGTTTTAAATTATTATTTGAATCGTTTTTCTTAAGATGACTTGAATATCACTCCAGATTTAATAGTTTTTATTATTTTCAATTCAACTTATTAGAACTAAACAAAAGTTTTGTATTTTAAACTGCGATCATAACTAAATAATAATTTTGAACAATTTCAGCTAAAGAATTTGTAAGGAAAATGGTCCTTAATAAATGCAACGAAAAATTGTAATTTTTTTTAATCAAATTTTCTTCCCAATCTTTGAAAACTTGAAGCTTATTGGCCCAAAAACGTCAATTTCTTCGTAAAATTATCGTTATTTTGACGCGGGAATTTGCATTCGTCAAATAAGCAATCGTTCTTCTAACGTTGATCAAACGGATTGCGTTCAAACTGATCAAAGTCAGTAATTTTTTTTTTTTGCAAACGCATTTGATTTTTACAATTTTTGTCGTCAACTGAATTTTTTACTGCAGAGTTGCCCCGCAAATAATGTTATCGAATGTATATGACTCTAGCAAACTGAGTTATCGAAAACAATCCTTTTGCATTAAAATTTCATTTCAGGTTTTCGAACAATTGACTTTTGCAGTTTGCGTTTAAAAAAGATCTTAAAATTACTTTTTTGACGTAAATGACGTTTTCAAAAAGGGTTATTGTGTTTAAATTTTGCAACAATAAAAACAAAGAAGTTAATAAAACAAATAATTGCTCAATAGCTTTACTGAAAATTTTAATGTAACGTACTTATTTGCCTAGATTGGTCTTAAAAAATACAAATCCTTGAAATCATTCAAGAAAAAAAAACTATTCTTAGAAAAAAAAAATAAGGCTGAGTTTTGACAGGAACAAGATGTGTGACATAAGTTTCTAAACGCACCCCAAACTATTTTTAAAGAAAAATAGTGCACTTAATAAAATTTCTTAAATCTTTCTATATTAAAAATTTCTAAAGACGCATTTAAAAAATATTGGAGCTTTCATATTGATACACTACGAAAATTTAATATAAGAAATTTAGACAATTAAAGACAAATAATGGAAAAAAACAAAGACAAAATTAAGAATTTCACAAGGTACAACGTTTTGACCACTTCTATTAATTTAATAGATAATTTGGTAAACTACAGGGTGGGCCATCTGGTGGTTTCTTTTTAAAACATAGGTTATTTTGACACTGACAGCTGTTTATTTATTTATTTATTTCGTTAAAATCTAACGTTAACAATGTTAAAAATAGTTCTTATAATCTAATATAATCTAATATCATAATTTACAATTATTATTAAACATTGTTGAAAAACATAAGCTGTGAACTGAAGCAGCGTGAAGCTCGAAATCTTGACAGAAAGTCAGAATCATACCTCCGCGGAACGAAATGAGGCGCCTTTAGCTTGAACAACGTTAGGAAATATTAAAAACTTATTTTCCAAGCTGTGTAGCCCAAAAAGTGAATTTTTTGAAAAGAGGCGCATTTTCATCTCGGCGGCTACGTTAACAAACAAATTGTCGCATCTGGGGCTCGGAAAACCGGCACGTTATTGCCGAGAAGTCAATGCGTCCACAGAGAGTAAAAGTTTGGGGTGGATTGTGGAGTGGTGGCACCATTTTTCTTCGAAAACGTTTCGGTCAACGGTGGGCGTTACAGAGCCATGTTAACGGACTTTTTTTTTTACTAAAATTGAAGACATGGATTTGGACGACCTCTGGTTCATGCAGGATGGCGCGCCATGCTACACAGTCCATGCCACAATCGATCTTTTGCGCCCCAAATTCCCAAACAGTGTTATCAGCCGTCTTGGCGATGTCAATTGGCCGCCTCGAAATTGCGATTTGACCCCTTTGGACTTTTTTGTGAAAGAACGATGTTATGCCAACAATCCGGAAACGATTCAAATACTTACGGCCAATATCATCCAAGCAATCCTTGAGCTACAGTCCGAAACAATCAACAAGCTCTTGGAAAATTGGAGTGACACAATGCCAGCCAAGGCAGCCACTTGAATGACGATGTTGTGTTCCATAATTAATGGGAATACATGGAACAAATTTTGTTTATTAATTTTATTGCATTTTTAATAAAAAACTTGTATTTGGCCCACCCTTTACTTTTTTGTATCTTAATTTTTTAATAAACTTTACGACTTGCAAAGGTAAACAAAGATCATTAAAAATGGGTTCTTTTGTTTTTTAGTTAACAGAAATTAAGAGAAATGTGAAAAAGTTTGGAGGTAGTGAGAAAGAAAAAGTAAAAAAAAAACTTGCAAATTGGCCTTAAGCATAGTTTATAGTCAATAATTTACCAAAGTACACAAATCTAAGGTAATATTTTACACAGATTGTCAAATTTGAAAGTGTCAGAAATTAAAAATGGCTGTTCGAGTGGCCACAAAAACTACTCGATTACTCACCACATCATTAGAAAAAATAACAAAATATTGAAATTAGACAGCTGAAGGGGGCTACGCATACGCCATTTTCTTCGATTTTGACGGATGCCCAGAACTGAACAAAAATGATATTCTTAATATGTTCACTACGGTCGCGCCACCCAATTTATTTATTTTATTATATGGGTTTAGTATAAAAAAAACTATGGGCAATACTCATAAGATCCACAGACTCTTAATCCCTGGAAGTTATTAGTCCGCAACACAGATGACAGACGTTTGATGTCAAAAATACATTAAAAAGGACTTTGCCTTTAATTAAATTTTTTGGCAGTGAATTTAAACACATAGAGGTAAAAATGTATTATTAATAATTTTTACTGTATTTCTCACAGCACCAGCTTGGTCTAAACATTATTACATTTTATTACCTCAATGATTTTAATTTATATATACAACGAAGACCTACAACAGCACACACCACACATGTTGGTTGATAAATTAAATTAAAAAATCAAAATTGAATTTTTCATTTGTTTCTGTTAACAAATCAAAAAGGAATGAGATTAATTTCCATAATGTACCGCATATGTCGCCTAACTTCTTAAATTTGTATTTTTCTCTTTGGAAAAGGAAAAAATCCACAAACGAGTGGGTGCTTTAAAAGTATGTATGTTTGTAGGTAAAAAAATCTTATGAGTTTAAGAGGTTAATGATGAAAGAAGTCAATGAACTTTAAGAGTCATTAGGCGGAGAGAGTATGTTAGGTAGAAAATAACCCAAGGATATGATGATGAAAAAAAAAATACAAATTATTTCCTGTAAAATATCAAAACATTCGGAGAAGAGAGATTACCTGCTTTTATACAATTTTCCTATTGCAAAAAAATAAAAACAACATTACTCGATCTTAATGATGATGGATCCTTCAACAAACATCAGGAACATAATTATATATACTGTATTGTTATATACGAAATACTTAATGGATTCACCTGTGAGTAGCTTTAATTTAATTACATTCATTAAAAGGAAGAACTTGAAGTTTTGGTGTTTGAGGAACAAGTCAAATGGTTTCATACAATGTCAACGAACTCTCATATTGTGTTTTTCATTATTTAATTTCAATGTGATGGGTTTGGTTTTGTGAGTATAAATACTTATTGTGTGGGTGAATTCTTTGTTTAACATGCCTCATAAATGTTCTGACATTTAAATTGTATAACATTTGCAATTTAATTATAAGCTGAATTTCACTTAGTCAACTTATTAGTTATTTAGCATATCCACATACATGATTCAATTAAAAATTCTTTTATTTTTCAAGGCTTTTCTGGCTAATCAGTCATTCTAGGAGAATACTTGTTTTAATTCCGAGCAGAGCTTAAAAAAGTATGCGAGACAAAAATTGATTCAGGCGGTCATACTTAAAACAAAACCATCATAATCATCTTCTCAATTTTTTAGACGAATTTGAAATTCAAAGTGTTGTCAGACAAGGTTGAGTCTTGTGGCCTATATTGTTTTATTTGATAATTAGTAATTTTACTACTTTAAGGACTGGGTATTAATGATAATGTAGAAATTCAAATTATAACCTCATTACGATTGAAGCAGGACAATAAATTTCACTGACAGTAAGAGTAAGTATACATACATAACATAGCATCGTTCACTGTAGAGGTGTAGAGTCAAGAAGTAGCCTTCAGAACTGGGGAAGAGTTAGGCACAGTTCTAAAAGTCTAATTAAGTCGAAATTTAGTGGAACAAATAGTACATTTGAATTCCACTTATTGAAGTAAGTGTGCAGTCTGAAGTGCACTGTGAAAGTGAGCCTTAGAATCACAAATACCTTAAAAAATTGCAACTAGAAGTACTATGCCCAAGCCCTTTAAGAAGAAACTACCAGATTTAATCATATCAAAAAAGTATGTAAGTATAATGAGAATGTATTTTTTTTTAAACCTACCACGGCTAATCTAATATTTCTTTGAACGCAAAAATCTCAATGCCACCATGTTGCAACATTACACTCACGCCACCACCATCAGGAACAAGGAAGACAAAAAAAAAAAAGAAGAAATTCAGCAAAAGTCAAAACGAAGGTTTTGTGCCTTTGGTCGTTTGATGGCTTCTTAGGGTTATAGTTGATGGTAACCAAGAAAATGGTTTTTATTACGCCATTGTGTGGATGGTTGACCTTATTGTTTTTTTTTTTTGTAATAAATAATGAGATAATATGATGTACAAACTGTATAAAAGCATCCACCACAAATATCAAGGCTGAATGAATGAAAATAAAAAATATGCATAATTTACGAGTATCTATCTATATATATACATTATACATATCTATGTATGGATTCATTGAATAATATTGTTTAAGTTGAAATTTACTGCGTCTATTCCCCCGTCTAGACGATCCAATTTCTCAAGAATTCTACCCACGTTTCAAAACAAAAAAAGAAGAAAAATAACAAAACAAATTATCCATTCAGAGCCTTTGTTTTTATTTTTTTTTAAATTAGTCGCCCTTTATAAGTTAAGAAAATTTTACAATGTGTTTTTAGGGATGGAAACAAATGTGGAAATTTTCCTTGGTTGTTTTCATAAAAAAAAACTACGACTCATTGAAGGCAAAGAACTTGCAAAAAAGAGAGGATGATTTTTGGTTTTTTTTTGACAATATTCGATAATATTCCATGGAAATTTTAATATGTGTAGTCACTCACATTTGGCACTCTTTGAATTATTATTGAAACAAAAACTTAAAAAATAATTTTTAAAATGTAATTTTGTCTGGTTTTTGTTTCTGACGTCAAATTCTGACAATAAACAGTTCTAAAACCACTATTCGATTACCATTATTATTTTTAAACAGTTAAAATATTCGTATAACTCAATAATTCACTGAATTTAGCCAGTTGACAGGAGCTGTCAAAATCTTAAATCTTAGGCGGTATTCGCATTAGACTCTATCCGCAAGATTCCTTTTGACGTCTCTTTGTTTTTTCTCATGATGAGAGAAAGAAATTACTGTCAAGTGAGGCAGGATTTTTCCCATAAACATTTATTAATTTAATAAACTTTTATTAATTTAATAAACGTTTATTATTAATATAATAAAAATGTTGTTATTGTGTTTATTAATTCATTTATTTTTTGTTAACCAACTTGTTTATTGCGTCAATGAAATAATTTTTTTTAAATACGAGTCAATAAAATATTTTTCTTAAAAAAAAAAACGACAATTTTTATTGATTTTTTATTGTATGTAGGCCAAGTATTGTAGTTAATTTTTTGTTAATTGAAATTATGGAATTCATTGAGCCAACAAATAAATTCAACAAACTGAGAACTGTTGATTGTTTTTTTATTTACCTACTTATTTTGTATTTTAATAAAGTTTTTTTTATTAAAATTAATTGATAGGTACATTGGAATAAATAAATTAATTATTAAAATAATGAACCATTTCATTTTTTTTAATTAACTCTTATTTTTTGCCAATAACCTATTTCATTAATTGAAAGAAATATATTCGTTCGGAAAACAAAATAAATACTTAATTAAAATAATACATTGATTTTAATTTACTTGATAGATTGATTGATTCTGTTTGTGTGCTGGTTTTGTTTATGCTAGTCGACTGTTGACTTATGGTTATAATTATAAGGCCCAAAAAAGTTTGGAATTGTTTTGTAAAAATAATAAATTTGCGTGATATTTGCGCGATTGTCAGAACGGGAAGCTTAGCTACCATAACACCCCTATAACATTGCGGGGCTGTTTCAAAACTAAGGCCTAATTGGAAATTCAATCATTCAGTGAACTTAGTTCCCGACACCTTATTTTTCTTTATTATTAATAAATAAGATGAATGAAAAATTCACTTAAACTTTTAACGGCGTCAATTTTACGATAACATTATTTTTAATAAGTTATTAAAATTTTTCTTAAACTTGACAAATCATGTCTCATAACAAAATAACTAAAAACCTGTTTTAAATACAGGGTGGGCCAAATACAAGTTTCTTTTTAAAAATGCAATACAATGAACAAAATTAATTTTTTTTTCTATGTATTATGGCTTAATTAGTAAGAACAAACATTCCCATCAATTATGAAACACAACGTCGTTCAAGTGGCTGCCTCGGCTGCCAAGACCTTATTGATGGTTTCGGGCTGTAGCTCAAGGACTGCTTGGATGATATTGGCCTTAAGTGCTTAAATCGTATCCGGATTGCTAGACCGATGTTATCCTTCATGGTTCCCCACAAAAAAAGTCCAAAGGGGTCAAATCGAAGCTCCGAAGGCGGTCAATTGACGTCGCCAAGACGGCTGATAACACGATTTAGGAATTTGGTGCGCAAAAGATCGATTGTGGCATGGGCTGTGTGGCATGGGCTTCATGAACCAGAGGTCGATATAATCCATGTCTTTAACTTCAGTCAAAAAAAAAAAGAAGTCGGTTAACATGGCTCTGTAACGCCCACCGTTGACCGAAACGTTGTTATCAACCTCATTTTCGAAGAAAAATGGTACAATGATGCCACCACTCCACCCTAGCATATACCAGTCTCACGAACTTTTTGCACAAACTGCGCGGTGGGTGCTTCATTTCGGCAAAATTTCTTTTCAAAAAACGCACTGTTTGGCCTACACAACACTCACTTTGGAAATAAGTTTTCAATATTTCCCAACGTAAAGCGACTCATTTTGTTCCGCGGAGGTATGATACTGACTTTCTGTCAAGATTTTGAGCGGAAAACAGCTGACAGCGTCAAAATTACCTATGCTTTAAAAAGAAACCACTAGATGGCCCACCCGTTATACTCTCTATGAATAAACCATGACAATTCTACTTTTCAGCTTCATAAATCCTGCATCGTTATGAGCTTAATTTGAAAATATATACAAAGAACAAAACCTATAATACAATGCAGTATCAATGAATCATTTGGCTCCAGCCAGGGTGGTGGTGTATATATGTATGTAGTTTAGTTTGGTTGTATAAATATTGAGTGGGAGTGTTGTTGTTTAATTAAAAATTTTGCAATCAGCTGCAGCAAGAATTTTACCTCTCCTACAGATTTTATGTAAAAATTTTATTGCAAAAGTGGTGCGTTTTCGAATGACATCAATATCCTTAACGACCCTTTTTACACACACAATATCTATCTATGTACATATATTTGCAATTTCCCAATGACAAAGTTGTCTCTGACAACCAAAACCACTTGGTTCAACACCTGAACTCTGCCTCCTTCCATTATACAACATATGCCACCTACATTTTCGAAAAATCTACATAAATGTATGTTGCTACTTTATATTCGTGGAGGAGAACCCGTTAAAATAACAACGACAACAATATATTCAAATTATACAAAAGTGTGTGCGTGTATCCTGTGTAACATGTTGCAATGCAGCCAAAGAATATCGAAAGGGACACACTGAGATTGGAAGGGAGATAGCAAGCACATATTTGGTCGTCTGCCAAACACGGGCTTCACATAGACTTTTACTTTTTTTCTTTGTTGTCCCTGTTTTAGCTTTGTTTTGTGGTATACTTCCGGGCTCATAAGTAGTTGACAAAAGTTTTTATTTTTTTTTTAAAATTTTTATTGCATACCTACAGAGGTCCTTGTTTATAAATATGGTTGACTCTCTGTTTTAATCAATAACACATAAAACCAGTTTTGCATTTAAAGGACAATAGATCATTACCATCCGACTGAACACACATGCTGCATTTCTATATGTATAGGTTTCGTATCTATGCATGAAAAGAAAACACAGAGTAGGTAAGGACTAAAGGTCAATTATTGGCGCTTGAGCGGATATAGTGTTTAAGTTGGCTCTAGGCACACAAGGACACCGCACTTAGATAGCTAGATGATGATGGTGATGGGTGTAGGTGGAACGTGATGTTATTCAAAGTCATTCGGTATATAATGTTAAAGAGTCCTTTTGTTTAAAACACTTATGCCCTGAGCTATCCCTATTTTTTTTTCTATATTTTTTTTGGTGCTTCCCTTAACCAATTTCCTATACGAAAACGTGCAGTTATAATCGTAAGAAAATACGACTTTTGAGTGGGAGAGAAAAGTGTGTTAAGTAGTCTTGTGATGTGTTGAATGAAAATGTTGGCGAGAAGAAAATACTTCAGACTTGTATGAAGTTATTTCTAGGCCCACTCAAGTGTCGGAAGAGAGAGATAAAGCTTTAAGGATGGCATGTGGTGAATTCAAACTATTTTACAAGTAGTAGGTGGTATATATGTATGTATGTGTATGCAAGAATCTAATTGGTATCAAATTAATAGGGTAGAAATTTAAAATTCCTACGAGACACGTTTTTACAATGGGGAAGTGTGTCAGGGTAGACATTATATCTAGGATAAAGACGATATATAGATAATTCCCCATAAGATAACGCTTAAAAGTATACTATATATGTAAAAGAGACATTAATAATGGCAGGATAGTCGAATGAAAAAAGGAGACAGAGAATGAAATATATTGCATGCTTACAAAATTAAGATGACCTTTGCCAGATAATCTTCTATCAAAAATAAATAAATAAATTGGGTGGCGCGACAGCTAATATAGAACCATGGCCTAGCGACTTACAATTCTGAACCATTCCTGTGTGTATTTTACTAGCAGGAATGAAGGGAACCTACAATTTTCTGCCAAATGCAAACACTTAGATTTTCAGTAAGTTAGATTTTGAAAATGCCACCAATTACACGTACTAACTGAATTCGCAGAACTCGGTTGAATTTCATCCAATTTGCATGTGGATTATTTTTAGGGATTCGTATTAAAACAGGTAAATAAATACACAACTGGAAATTTTGAGCGGAAAAGTCTGAAAATCGTGAAAGTTGCATACTTTCAGGGATGGGAGTTGTCTATCTTTATCTGAAATTCCATTTGGTTCCAAGGAATGAGAAGCACTACGGAATTGACAATTAGACAATTTTGTCCATTATGAAAATGGGATTCCCAACAGATGGCGTAACGTTCTCAAATTGCTACATAAGTACATGTGTGTATACAAAAATTATATTGGAGACGCAAAAAACTTCATTGTAAAGGCCCTATGGTTTTTATTTTCACATATTTTTAATATTATAGAATTGATGAAATTCCTTGCGAAGCGAGGTAATCCAGCTCGTAAAATGATAAACACTCGTAAGCCCGTTATCATACGTCTCATAAAACTTGTGGTATAAATATTTCCTTCCATTTTCCATTTTGGGAGAAATAAAAAAAAAACTGCTGTTCTAAAAAATTATTAAATGGACACTTTTTCAAGGAGCTTACGATAAAATCTGTTATTAAACCAATGCACCTCATATTAATCCATCTGTCCAATGCGTTTCAAAATAATGGAAAGTCGCGGACAGATTTGTTTCCCTTGATTTTTGTATTATTGTATTATTGTATTATTGTATTATTGTATTATGTATTATATTCTTAGAATCACTGATAAATTTGAAAAGTATGAAAATAGTATGCATATGTGAAGCTGTACCTGTAAACTAGGTATAAGTTGATGAGCTAACTTTAAACTTCATCTTCTGTTTCAGCTTCATTTACATTTCGTTATGTTCAGCCAGTGGACATTTTGTTTGATATCAGGAATTATCAATCAACAATTGATCAGTATTATCAAGCAAATAAAATCTATATGACGTTACAGAGGAAAAAAGATATTTTAGAAAAAAAAAACTTTTCGAAGGCATTCAAGCTTTCTAAAAGATCTGGCACAACTTCGTCGGTGATGCCACAGAAACAGTGGTTCCCTTGTGAAATTTTGAACAAATAATAGTGAAGTTATCACGGTCAGGCATTGACCCAACTATAATAAATTTAATTTTATTCCACCGATAAATTTGAAGCGAATTCATGCATGGGAACTGCATTTAACTTACGCAGCATATTGTTATATATTATTTGTAAGGATAATAAATCCTTTATAAATATTTTGTTATTGTTTGTACACAAAAAAACGTATACAAATTTTGCTAAGTTTGCTAAACACTTTCAGCAAAACAGGGCTATAGATAAAGCAATTTGTTTCTAACTTTTCATCGGACAGTAAACTGAAATCAATTAATTAAAAATTGAAATATTGTCTCTTAATTATTCAAATTTTATTTCGGAATATGATACTTACTAAATTTGAAAATTAAAAAAAAGTCATTGTCAAAGTACCTAGATTGAAATTTATGCTTGAATTGTCTAAACAAATATTCTAGAATGTGAAGGAACTTTTATAGGAAATTGATTCCAAATTTATAAAAAAAAATGTCCAAATGTTGCGTTAACATTCCTAAGGAATGAATGTGCGAGTCCATTTGATGGATCGCTATTTTTGAACATTCACACTTATTCCGTAAGGCGTTTTTGTAAACGAAGCGGCAATTCGTGTTTTAGTAAAACGAATATCGTTTAAAATTTTATTATTTCGAGGTTAACAAAAGAAATTTATATTAGAACTTCAAAAGACTTAAATGTTGGTGTTCCGCAAAGAAGTGTCCGATATTTTTTCGTTTTTTTTTTTTTTTTAATCTTGAGAACGAATATACTTAAAGAAGAGAATATCAACATCCATTTTAACAAAAACTGTTACAGTCAAGCTCCAACGACCCTTAATTGAAATGTTGGATTGGAATCAAAAAAGCTCTATGCAAATTTGTTTGTATATATAGAATTTACTTTGGGAGACAATAAAATGCAGCATGTCTGTTTAAAATTTGTACTTAATCTTTACAGTTTTTTATAAAAATTAATGCACGATAGAGAAGTCCGAAAAAATTAGTTTCTGCATACCATCCGTGACGCGTTCGTCTTAATAATTTATTCTTATTTTATTGACTTCTATAATATTTTCTACAAAAAAATTCATAATATTTTTTTTCCATGGAAGCGATCAGTTAAAAAATATTTCTAATTAATAAAGGCGAAGTGTCCAAAATATATAGTTTTTTCGCATAAAAACTCTTAATGGGTGGGTAAATTTTATCGATTTTTGTATCCATATTTTTTCGAGGCCATATTCCATTTCAACTTTTGGGAACTTATTTTCTGGGGCCTAATTTCTCGGAGATGTTTTCCCATATATGTATGCATACCTAGCGACTTCCTAAAACTATGCAATTTTGTATTTTTTTTTATTTCAAGATATAAATGTATTCTATTTTTTTATTTTTAAGGTAAGCAAAAATAAATACTATGTTAACATTTATGTATATCGTTTTTTTTATAATGATAAATACACATCAATTAAGAGTATCTTATTATATTTATATTATTTAAAGCTATTTATGCGATTTAATTTATAACATTAGTAGGCCATCATTTAATTCCTTGAGAAGTGCTAAATAATATCATATTTTCACATCAAGACGATATTTTTAACACAGTTCAATGTAAATTATATTTGAGTGTTAAACATTTAAGAGATTATAGACTTTGGACATGAGCGCACTAATTTGTATTGTTTTTTTGAAAAATTCTATTTTTTAAATTTATAGTCAGAGATGATAAGTTGTTTTTTATTAGGTTTTATCAAAACGAGTAAAGTGAGAAATATGAATCATCATTTATGATCATTACTGCACATGAGACATTATATCCAAGACTATGGTAATTATATAGCAAAAAAACCGACAAAAAACTTTCTTATTTTATTCGTTTATTATGATTATAAAGATTTTTTTTTTATCCGGAAACATTTATCAGAAGAATCTTCCTCACAAAACAATAACTTATGCTGCAGAAATTGTTTACACTTTCAACTTTGATAACGTAAATAAATAAAAGATGTAGGTATATAGATAATGCGAGAACAAACACAAATTCTTTTGATTTCAAGATTTTTTTTTTGTTGTAATTTTGATAAAATTTATCTTAAATCATTGTGACTTTATATACATATGTGGATTTTAAGAGGGTTCCTCTTAGTCACATTTTTATCAAGATACATTTTTCTTTATCTCAAGCTTTGATTATTTGCATTTACATACAAAATTCCACTTTGAGTTAAAATCTGAAAACCGAATCCGAATGAATCCCCAAACGAACGAAAGAACGGACAAGTACCGCACTAAATAAGATACATCTTAACGGAGCGCTAGATAAGTATTCACTGATTGTGAACATGGTCGACATAACATTACGGAGCTTGATGTAGCTCACGTTTGCTTGCACTACACCACACCACGACAACACACACACCTCTCCCCCAAATCGATTGTTTTGATTCAAAGAAGAAGAGCACCACGTTGACGACGACGACGACCCGACCCATAGTCAGAGGGTTGGGTTGGGTAGGAGAATAAAATTGAAAATAGCCTACTATAATACACAACGTGTGCATGTGGCCTGGACGGACGAGCTTTTAAGGTTTATAGCCACCGCCGCCGCCGCCGACGACGACCGACAACACTGTCGTCGTCAACCGTAATAATAAAGAATCTTCGGATCGGGTTATTCTTTTTTCGGATGAGAATTAGAATTTATGATCACAAAAGGAGGGGGATTTAGCTGGTTTGACGGGGACTGGCAAACTAGAGCTACAACATATTATGAGTGTTGTGTATGTTAGCATGAATTTAACGATTTTTTTTGTTCATCTTCTTATTAGCTTTTGATTATTTTTTGTTGTTGTTGCTTTGTGTGTGCTGCTTCATATAAATGATGATGGTAACACTTTCATGATTTGTTTATATTAACAGCTGAATGGATGTGTCATTGTTCATGTGGTGTATAGATAAAGTAGAGGGCTTTTTGATGCATATGGATACATACATCCGAATGTTTAAGCCTACAGCAGGGTTTGGTTATGACATGAAGGTTATAGCTGATTGAATGTTAGATTGCGAATATTGTGATCTATATACATATGAGTCCAGATTTGAAAGCCGTATTTTCTTTTTAAAGAAAAAAATACGAGTGTCAGTAAATTTATAACAAAGGACAATGGACAGGTTTTTTTTGTTTATGGTAGCTTTACTCAAAGGATATAATCAAATCATAAAACATGCAATAATATGGGAATATGAAAAATTGTACTAGGGAGTTGTGGGAGAGGGGAAGGTACAGTTTTCTAAGAAAAAAATATTTTTGTAATGGATGTAATAATTAGGTTTTGAAAAACAAGGACAAAATACTAACAACATTATGATTATGACACCTAATAAAAAATAAAGTACCGGGACTTAAAACATTATCCTTTAAGGGAGCATTCTAAAGTTTATAGGGTATACATGGTTAGTGAAAGTCATAAATATTTGCTATATAGTCGGACCTGATCTGTACGTCATAATTTGCGATTTTAGCATGTACATATCTTTTTAGGACGGTTCTAAAAATTTTCGCAAAGCATTGCAATGAATTGCAAGCCTCTAATGATGGCAATCATTTTTCGACTTTTCTACAAATCGTCATAAAACTCACGCAAACTATTTGTGGCAATTTTCGAGAGTCCTAGTTATTTGTTGCGTTTTTTTTTTGTCCGTGGAATTGATGTCGCAAGACATTTAAACATTTGGCAAATAGCGGAATATTGCCTGAACATGTTCATTTTCTATAAAGCATTGTCTAATTGATATCGCAAGACATTTAAACAATTCGCAAATAGGCTGGAATTCGCAAATGATCTGAACACGTTAATTTGTAGGTTTGATAGGACTGCCATTCCATTGCAAATTTTTATTGACGTACGTCAATATTCTCAAACTATATGCTAGCTAAAGTAACATACAAATACATGTGTATAAGCTACGAGCAGAAAGTTGCAAATATTTGTGTGCACTGACGCTCCATCACGAAAAAACTCGCAAATATGCCGCAAAATGTATCTATTTGGCAGGGCCTCCAAATCTGTAAATTATAAATTTCATTTAGACGATTTGCAACTTTTGACCCAAAAATATCTCAGATACCTACATTTGTGATTGCGGTGAACCCAAATAGTACATATGTATAATGTATATGTGGTTGCAAATGGTTCTGCAAATTTTGTAGCATATTTATGAATTATTCAAACAGTTTTTGCGACATCAGTTGCATATTTATCATTTGCGAATTACAGGTTTGCAGGTTTGCCTTTTAATAAATTTGTGGCTTGTGAAAAGTTTGATGTCTCCAATAATAAAAGTACTAAAAGACACAAATCCAAAATAAGAATAAAGCCACGTTCCTGATCTTGTTTTTTAAGGCTATAACGTTGTAAAGTATATTGAAAATATTATGGAAATTGGTTTATTATTAAAATGATATAGTTGAGGTGAAAGCGTTAAAAAAATTCAAAAGATTAACAAATAAACTTCAGCTTTGATTTATTTTATTAACCTGGTCAAAAGAGTTACGTATACCCGTTTTATTTACAACAGATAAAAGAAGAATTCGACTTTCTTTTCTGATGGGTTATAAAACAAAAATGCTCTGCATTAAATTGAAGGTAAATGCGTTCATGATTCAAAAAGCTATAGGTTGTTGTATAATATATAGATAAATGCACAAACGCATATAAATGCACAGAAAGTAACCTTTTTGAATTTCTTCATTATCATAATATTGGGTTTGATCATTCAAAGATTTTAAGAAGAGTTTGC
The DNA here is from genome assembly GCA_951394125.1 of Epistrophe eligans. Classification (NCBI taxonomy): domain Eukaryota; kingdom Metazoa; phylum Arthropoda; class Insecta; order Diptera; family Syrphidae; genus Epistrophe; species Epistrophe eligans. The sequence goes on from OX596029.1 coordinate 37,832,830, forward strand.
TCGCAAATGGCTACGTTTCCTGTAGTTCAAATTGTTGGAATTCTCGTACAAATTCGGCAGTTGTTTTGCAATCTGGATCTTACAAAGCATTCGCAAATTTTTGCTATCATTTGCGGACTTTTGCAATAAGGTAATAAGGTGTTAACATGATTTGCAAGGAAAAATTGTAAATAAAAATGACGATTCGCAAATTCGCAAATAATTGCGAATCATTTCGCAAACATTGTCTTATAGAAAAAAATCGTCAAAACATTCAAGAAACTAGCTTTAGTGGCAGATATGATTTTTTTGTTATATGTACATATGTATGTCAAATCTCTTGTCCAGCACCATTATTTTGTGACTTCCGAAGAGAATATTCGCTGGACTGGAGGCCAAATCTGTATTCTGCAATCATATATATATATTTTTAAAGCTCTCTGGCAACAAAAAATAGAACAAAATTTAAAATCATCAAAAATGCCCAAAAATTAATTTGATTGATTTGTTATTTCAACCTTTTTTATTGACCCTTAGTCAATTCACCCAAAACCAAATCGCACAGAAACTAAAAATGTCATTTTTGCCAACATTTCAGCGGAATTTAATAAAATTATTTTATTCTGAAACAATAACTACATTTAATTTTTTTTGCAGATAATATTTAATTGATTTTTCGATTTGACAATTCATGGTTTGACAGATAAAAGTGTTTCGTTCTTAATGTCACTCGAAAGCTCTAATTTTAATCAATCGACTGAAACAAGTTCAGAAATTTGAGATCTCAGAGACTTAAGCAATCTCATTTACATCAACATGATTCATCAGCAAAATTTTTTAATTTAGCTGTCAAAAAATGTTGAGTTCTAAAACGCATCCGATACGTATTTGATATATAGCCATAAGTTCCGAATGTAAAAAAGAGAAAATTGGTAACAAAGTCATTAGTTTCTAAACGCATCCCAAACGTCATGGATGCGCATTAGGTAAGCAGTAAATGAATCCGAATTTGTTGGGATGCTTCCATTTGACAATTTGACATACATGAACTGAATGTGAAATAAAAATATCATCTACAGTCGACTCTCCCTAAGTCGAATTTTCATGAAAAACCAAGATTTGTTCGAGTTAGAAGGAGTTTTGGCAAAATTAGAGTTAAAGAGAGAATCATTTTTTTTTAATTAAAAAATATACTTTAATTAAACAAAAAATTATAGCTTCTTGCTTAGTTAAAAAAAATAATAATGAAATAAGGACTCATGAATCCATTGAAAGAGAACAAAAATATAAAATAATAAAATATATGCTTATTTAAAATTTAATAAAATTACTTAAAAAAATTTCGTTGTTTTTTTATTTTGTTTTGTGCTAAACAAAATTCGACTTAAGGGATGAAAAAAGATGTCAGTAATCGACAGAATGTGTTCGAGTTAGAGAGAGTTTGGACTAAGAGGGATTTCGACTTAGAGAATGGTTGTTGTATGGAAAATTGAAGGGAATGATAAAATATGGCAGTAAAATTTGAGTTAGAGAGAAATTCGGCTTAGAGAGAGTATGACTTAGGGGGAGCCGACTGTATTTCTATTGTTATCGTTAATGTTCATAAAATACGTTCCGAAATGTCAAACTGTATGCAAGCAAGGTGCGCATAAATAATGTAATGCTGTACCGCATCAAAACTTTTTGTAACTGTAACTCTTTGGAACTCAGCCATACTGATGAGGAAAAAACATCATATTTTTGACGGAGCGAAATCTCTGATCTCATTTTTCTGAACTTGCATAATGTTAGCGATCTTTTTATGGAAGTTTATAACTTGACAGATAGAGGATGATGAGAAGATTGATACAAATAGATTATTTCGAGGTTATGAAATTTGACAGTTTAATATTTGACAGATGATAGAGAATAAAGTATATTATTTATTTCAAATGTCAAAATCAAGTTTTTCGAAACAGTTACTTAGTATGCTTTATGGCTTGACAGATAGAAAATTAACGATATTTTGATGTAGATACATATATAGAACATGTCACCGCAAAGCACTAAAATCTCCTTTTTCCGGGGCAACAAATAAAATGTCAATTTTGTATTAAGGTTTCGTTTTAAAGCTGTCATTCTTCGGTGAAATCTACTTTTATTGGTGTTTACTTGACACGGAGTTCTTCGGAAGTTGACGTAAACCTCATGTGATCGTCACACTAACGCAACGTCAACGTCAGGGTTGTATCTTTAACAAGAAAAATGTTGATTTTTTTTCTTTCTGTAGCAACGTCACGCCAGCATTGTCAACGGGTAAACATTTCTATAGTACCTACATATTTACCCATAAAATTATTTTGGTACAAGATTAATTGACCAGCGTTATTAATTTGTTTTGTTCATTAATTTGTTGGTAATATCCAGAGAATCATAGCATTGAGCATTTGTGTTGACCGTCTAGACTAAATCATATAGCTTAAGTGCTTCATGGAATTCGATGAATTTCGCCATATTGATCCGTTTATTTTCACATCGGAAGTCAGTTGCTATAAATTAATGTTTTCTTAAATACTAATCGACACAAAAATTATGGTAAACAAAAAACCATATCCTAATCGCAAAATTATAGAAAAGCCAGTAATTTTCTTTAACAAAATTCCTAAAGAAAATTGATGTGGTAATAAAAATCTTCTAATTAAATTTACGTAAGCTTTGACACGAGCTGGTTGCCAAATCTAAGATTATCTGACCTTTTCTTTGTTTATCAATACTTAGCTTTGCATAAATTTTGCAAGTGTTTCCAAAAATTTCCATCCTCCTAAATTTAACGAGTTTAAGTATACCTACCTATACTCATAAGTTTCTATTTGATGTGTCCACCCTAGCTGTCCTCCTTTTTCGTTTATCTTCTTCTTGTCTTGTATTGTCTTGTTGTTTTTTTCTTTAAATACATGACACTTACAACAACTATAAGTGACGCAATTTAGTGCCACTTTAATTCTTTTAGGCAGTAATTGTATTTTATGACATTGCGTTTATCATAATATATTTTTATACTCTTCACACAAAAGATTCATCTTATGCTCTTATTGTTGTTGTTGTTGTTTAATGTTTAATGCAACGAATAATGAATGCAATACAAATTTTTGTTGTTGTTGCAGTGCAGTGTAGTGCAAAGTGGAGTAAATATTGTCATTATTATGATGAGTTCATCATCTATATTGTTAGAGGTTGAGATTATTGGACAAAATGTGACAACCAACGAATGACAAAGCCCACTGACTGACTCTTTAATTCGAATTAAATTGTTGTGCTGTTGTTGTTGTTGTTATTGTTTGGTGTACTGAATACGAAAGTGCAATTGTGCAGAAATCATTTTAATTAAATTTATTCACAATAAGATGATAATCTACTTTACTTTGCTTTTTTGTTCATCTTACACACGTTATAGTTGGGCTATACTATAAACTTATTAGAGGTGGGATCAACAAAACGGGTTTTGGTGAGAAAAAACGAGGTGAGGTAGGTATATTGTGGGTAAAACGATAAATATTTATTCTTAAGAAAACAAACTTTTCCCTCATCATCATTCTGAAACAACCCTAAACAAGATGTCTCTCCTTCGAACGGGTTAACTGACAAATTTTAATTGGATTTTATATATTTATATATTGAACCCCAAGTGAGTTGATTTTATACCTACATATACCATCATATATCTACCTTCATACATTTAATATGATGCTGTATCCTCCTCATGCCTCATGAATGAACTACCCCAGCCTTTAAAGAACGTGGTTCATTTTTTAAACACATTTGCTGTTTGTGAAACTTTGTTAAAGGGTTTTACTTTATGCAACACATCATCAACTATAGATGGCGTTCATGTAAGTTTATATTGATAAAACGAGATAATTAAGAAAATATAAATATCCACATACACAGTCAGTCGAGAGATGTAATAATTTAAAAATGCTTTTGACGTAAATTTAATTTTTCAATCATTTCAATCTTTTAATTTTTATTATTAAAAATAAAAAAATTAACTAACTTAAAAATGTATATTTATGAATAATATTTTTCTTTTGTTAATATTGAATGGAAGCTCAATTTATTTGATGTCGAAATAATATAACAAAAATTGCATCAAATTAGGTTGGAATCATTTTGAAAATGAGTTCGATATTCAAAAGAGGTCTTCTAATAATAGATTTTAAATATTAATTATTTTTGTCTGTTGTATTTTTCTTATTTTTTTTCAAGTGTTTATAATTCTGAATTTTTGCTGATGTTACTCATGGTAAGTGCATTTTGGGGGAGATTCATATATCGATATACACTTTGGTGTAAAAAGGAAGGAAATGATCACTTCAGCTATGTATATTTTAACATTGAATGTAAACTTTTTTTGAAAAAAAAAATAAAAAAATCTTTGAGTGGATAAAATCAAGATTAAATTATCAAGATTATATTTACATATGAACATGGTTATTAAGAAAGTATAATAATGTTTTTAACTGTAAATAAATCATCACACAGGGAAAAAGAAATTATGGATTCCGGAAATGATTAAAAATAGAATAAGTTGTTAAATATTTACACAATCTATATTTTTTAAATTACATATTTCTTCGATCATTTAGTATAATTAAACTGAAAATAAGGCATAAACTAATATTTTTTTTTCATTTTTCTGCCTATTCTCATCCATGTTCCTTTTTTTTTACAAGTTTTTATGGTGACTTTAATTTTATTTATTTTTAATATATTGCATACTTTAAGGTGTTATATGATACCCTTTAAATATGCAAACACAATACGAGCGTCCAGGGAAGTTCCAGAGGATTTAAAGTTGCAAATCCCTATAAGCCCTGGTACTTCACGAGCTTTTACCACGAGCCGATACCGATGGGGTAGCGAAAAATAATTAAGACATTCGTGTAGTGCAGTTAAAGAAGAAGTGCTTAAAGAAGAAGTGCTTAACTTCAACAAGCATGTCTCGTATTGAATTTTTCAAAGGTCAGCACAATAAGGTGTCACAAGTTTTGTTATAATGAAACCAAGATCTTTATGAATGATTTTTTGGGATCCTTATTTCTTCGATTCTTCTTTAACAATGATCCACTTGTTTGCAGAAATAATATTTTCAAAATTGTTTTTGGATTGTTAAGTGAACATAACAATTAGCTTACCGATAGGCAGTTCTGTGACTACTATTTTTGAGTCTGACTTGAATTTGATTTAGACACAAATACGAACTAAAATGGTTGATAAATAAATTAAAAAAAATGTTGATACATTCTCTAATATATTTCAATTGGTTTGTTTAAATCTTGCTGATTGTAATTAACGTGTATGGTACCTGTAACGTTTTGCCCAATGTGTAATTCCGCACCGTGAGTGCTTTTTTGTAGACAGAGAACTTTAAATTGGCAACATTGTTTTCTGTGACAACCGATTTGACAGTTCCAGTCTCTTAAACATTTTTTACAGATCATTTTTAGAGGAGAAATTCGAATTTTTCTTTTAGGTTATATAAAACGGGTAGCGGCGATACAACAATTTCGGTTTTTTCAAATTTTCTCGAAAACAGGTCTAACAATTTTGATTAAACTGGCGTAAGGTTTTTTCGCTCAAAATCATAATGCCAAAATTAAAAATTTCAGAACGCCCAAAACAACTTTATTAACATTTTGTTGTTACCGGGGGTTTGGGCGATATGGCATTTTTTTTTGGGTCTTATGACGATTTCTATCGTTTTGAGCGTTTTGAGTTTTGTGGCATTTTTTCTTAACTTTTCGGGTTATATGACCATTTTTAGACGTTGCGACATTTTTCGATTTGAGCGAAAGGACCTAACGCCGATTAAACTTTGTAGTTGTAATGATCAAGATTGTAAGAAAATTGCATTGCTAGTTTTTCGAAAAAAAAATTACCATTACGCAAATAAGATTTTAACGATTTTTTTGAGAATATTGTTCTTTTTTTAAGTTTAAGTCAAAAGAGTTAAAATAAGTTAAAAGACTTCAGTTAATTAACTGCAGTTAAAAGACATAATGACTAAAACCAAAACCGGGAGAGTAGGTGCTCAAGACATTCAACTGACTAAAAGAATAAAACCAGGTAAAAAGTATTGCAGTTTATTAATTTTAAGTCAATTAATTGTACAGTCAGAGTATTAGTACTGACTCCTTACTGTTTATTTTCTAGGTAAAGTACTCAGTCACAGTATTATCTTTCATTCAATTATTAAGTTAATTAACTGCAACTTTACTGACTACATTACTAAAGTACTGCATTTTTTTTAAAGCTCTCCTTCTTATTGACAATGCGGAAAACAGTAAAAAAAAAAAAGTACTGCTTTAGTTAATTTTTCAAGTCCCCTTTTTGAAAATTAATTATAAATAATTTTAAAATTAAAGTCACTTAGTTAGGCAGTGATTTGATTTACGAAAATAAGTTTATTTGTAAATTGACTGCAGTTATACCAGCTGACCGCATTTTTTACATATTTAGAAACTGGATTAATTCGGAGATGAATTATATCTCCGTCTTTTTTTTTCCATACTTTTTAAAATCGAGACATTTGTTGTGCGTATACTTTGATTGTTATCCTTAGTTCTGTAACGAATTTTTATATACTATATATAGATAGATATAGAGAGATTTTTAAAAATTCAAAAATATATAACAATGGTATGGTGGTCAATTGTAGAGCAGCGGTTATCTTGAGCAATAGAACTTGTAAGGTCACAACTTCTTGAACACTAATACAATGAATAATTTTTATTTATTAAATTAGCTAACGTATGGTAGTTATCCTTGAGTAAAAGCTAAAAAAATAATTACCCAAGATCGAATTTATCTCTACTCAACTAACCACATACATACATACCTACGCAAAAACGAGAGAATGACTGAAAGTTCAAATAATCACACAATACCTAATTCACCAGTTGAAAGCAAAGCAGCATCAAAGAGAAAACAAATTACTTTATAAAATTCACGTTCATTCTCTGCAACTTTTGCGCCTAACCCTTTAGACCTTGATCCCCCTTCTGAACCGACCATTACAGGCTGTTCGAACCATCTAGGTGGAGGTCAAAAAGGGGTGTCTAGTTTCTATGTAGCTGGTAGGCCTGCTAGCACATGCACATCCTAACTCGCCGGTGGGGTGGGATCTTGCTACCAGAAAAAAGACATTGTTACGTTGTTTCAGGCCTGATGTCGTAGAAGTTATTCGACTAAGAAAAATTTTGTTAAGTGTGGAACCCGAAATTCAGTTTACGCATTTTACCTAATTGTCATACACAACCATGGAGAACATAGATGTTCGTGCTCTCTGAGTATGTAACCCTCCCCTTGCATTCTGAAATAGTAATCACAGAACACACCTTGGTTACCGCTGCTACTCATTCGATAGCGATAACCCCTTAAATAAAAAAAAATTACCTAAAAAAAATTTAAGATCTCTTCTTAAACATCTTGCTGAAGATCGTCACTCTCTCACTCCCATATCTCACATCCCTAAACTAAACTTCTCAGAAATACATGAGCATTGTCTCTGCTCTAAAACCAAAATATATACCACAACAAATTTCCATTAATCGCGATCATTCATAGAAGGTTGAATTGAAACAGAAATGTAGTGAAGAGAAAGAGCCATTCATTTGGTCAACCAAACTAAAAACACAATAAATCGAAAATGATTGTTTGAATATTACAATCGTGTTTATGATTAATTTATTGAATTATAAATTATAAAAAAAATGTAATCCTAAAGCTAATATCAAAATTAAATATATAAAGGTTTTCAAATTAAAAAAAAAAACGCAAATTATTCGAAATGAAAATTCGGAAATTAATCAATTTACGTTCATAGATCTATTTCTCTTTAATCTATAATCTATTTCTCTTTAAAAAAAATGAATTGTATGAGATCTCTTTTCATTTCATAAAAATTAATAAAACAAAGTTACTTTAATTTCTTAAAATAAAGGGAATTGGGAGGGGAAATTTTATAATTCAAAAAGATATAGTTATGTATGTAGATATTTATTAAATTGGTGAAATCTTTTAAGACACTCTATGTAAATTATTTCTTTCAAAAAAAAATTAACTTCTTTTTTTTTTTTTGTATATCTGTTCTTTTTTTTGTTTTGTTTTTTTTATGTTAATTATTTTCTTTTTTTTTTTGACGTTCAAATATAAATATTTTTGCAAAAATTAAAAAAAAAAAACTTACCCTGTCTCTCTTTCGGGTTTTTATAAAAATTTAAGTTTGTTTCTGTTTATCTTACGGGTCTGGGGATCCTGGTGGAATCTGTGCACAGCTTCTACTGGGTCGCCAATGTTTTTTTTCTGTATCAATCGTTGTTTTCTTTTGTCGTTTTCTTTCTAAATCAAATCACAATACAAAAAAAATTTAAACTTGAACGTTAAATATAATAATAACTTTTTTCACAACTTAGCTTTTTTTTTTTTTGTTTATCCATAGATTTCGGTATAAGTACAGTTTATTTTATTATTTAATTCTATGAGTCGTTGGAAGAGGAGGAGAGGAAGAGGATGCTGGGAAAATTGGATCTGGGCTAGGTTGATAAAACGGCTCAGCGATGATGATGATGTAGTTGATGCAGCGTCTCTGACTCTTTGTTGAAGATGATGATGTTGATGATCTGTTGTTCCTCTCGTCTGGGTTAGTGACAGGTTAGAATCTTTATCAACGGCTTGAGATCTGACGTCACTTAATTTTGTCGGTATCTGCTGTTATCAGTGATGATTTTTTTTTTGTATACTGATCTGCTGTTCCAAGTTTGGAGTCGGGCTGGTCGTCACGTTGTATTTACTGGTCGATGTTTCTGTTTTTTTTTTTTTAGTTTTTCGTGACTTTTTTTTTTTTTGATCTAGCGGCGTAGGAATGTGTGTGATGAAGGAAACTTTTTTTGCAATTATTTTGGCGCCAATATTTGGGTGCTCGCTTTGAAATTTTCTCGAAGCTTAACTTCCAGTGAATTGGATATGCTAAGAGATTTATCAGATTGAGAATTAAAAATTTTTTGTTTTTGTCGATCAAATCCCTTAGGAATTAGGTCGTGAATCGAAGATCGTCTTTTATATGTATTATAAAAAAAAATTGATTTTAGATAGTCGGATGATTTTTATTATTCTCTAAGATCAAATCGTATATATTGTGCGATTCTCGATTTTATCGTGACCGATCGAAAATTATTTTTCCGAGACTGTACTTTCGTAACTATATATTAAAGTTTAAAAATTCTCTCTGGTCTCAATCCAACATCTTGTGAGCCAAGACACCGACTGACTTTTTGTCGACCGTTCTTCTAATCTCGATCTAATGATTTTTTTTTTTTTTTATTCTTGCTTTCTTTTCCACTGCAGTATTCCATTTCCTTGCGTTTCACTGCAGATATTTTCTTTTATTTCTTTAAGACATCTTCATTATAGCTTTTCAGTTTCATATAAGGATGTAAGGAAATAGGAACAATAGGATAAAAACTCTACAAAATTTATTCGATATTTGATTTAAAAGTAACGATAGTGTTACGGGGTGTATACGTACTTTTTTAAAATTGGTATATTTCTCTAAGACATTATTATATTTTTCTTCTTTTAATAATTCCTATACTTGTCTGAATTAAACTAGGGATTCCTACAAAACTTATTATTTTGACAAGGGCAACCTAGTCAAAAGAATAAGAAGCGAGATATTTTTGCATTTATTATTGATTAAAAAAAAAGATGTCTCATGCACAGCTGAATTGGCCGGGCAAGTATGATCCTATTTTAACGATGTTTTACTTTTTTAAATCTTTGGAGTGCGTAACTGAGGTATTACCTTTAGAATCGATCACCTCATATAAATTATTTCCAATAATTTTCTTGACCTGCACCTTTACAAATTTCGGACAAAGTTTAGCATTCAGATGTTTCGATGCGTCACTCAATACGAAGTTACGTTTATATAACTGGTCACCAACCTGATATGAAACAATTCTACTTCTTAAGTTGTAAGTTTTTTCGTAAGATTCATGGGCTTTTTCTAAGGCATTTTTAAGATATGAATGTAATATATTCATTTTGGCTGTTTTCGGGAGCCAATCTATCTCCGAGTTGTTTAAACCTCCCAGATCTTTGAGAAGCTTATAATCTGCCCCATGCTCAATCATTCGTTGACCGAAAAGCGCTTCATACGGTGACATACCTAGAGCTGAGTGAACTGTTGTTCGAAGAGCACTACTAATAGAAGACAAGTAAACATCCCAGTTTGTCTGTTTTGGATTGACATATGAACGAATCGCGGCAAGAATGGATCTGTTTACACGCTCACTTGCATTTGCTTGCGGTGAATATACCGCCGTCCTATAGTGCTTTATTCCGAAATTATCTACCATTTTCGAAAATTCGCGACCAATGAACTGAGTTCCATTGTCAGAAAGAATACTTTCTGGAACTCCGAAAACAAGAAATATTTCCTCTTGAAGGAATTTTAACACCGCGTCAGCTGTAGCTCTTTTAAGCGACTTGATCAGGACAAACTTCGTCAACTGATCAAGGGCAATGACGATCTGAGTGTTTCCACTTCTTGACCGTGGATAGGGTCCAAGAAAATCAATATAGAGATGCTGGAATGGTCTTTCTACTACAAAAGATTTTCCCATTTCAGCTCTCAAAGTCATGTTAGGTGCTTTCGTCGTTTTGCAAACCTCACAGTTTGCGATAAAATTTTTAACTTGTGATGCCATGTTTGGCCAGAAAAATTGCTGTCGAAGCCGATATAAGGTCTTTGTTATACCACCATGAGAAGCTCGCGGTGGGCAATGAGCTAGAGAGATCAAATGTTCAGTCAGCGCAGATGGAATCCATAGCTTCCAAACCAAATCATCTTGGAGTGGACTCCCTGTGCAAAATCTAACCTTCTTGTAAACGAAACGGTCCGAAACTTGAAGGTCAGGAAGCTGATCTTTATTTTTCCCGATATGTTCAATGATTTGTCGATATTCTTCAGATCTAAAACTAGGATCATCCAAATCTATATGCAGAACATCGGCAGGATCTAAGGACTTCGATTCGGAGACGGCAACGGGCTCCCCTGAATGCATTGCATCTATCTGATATACTCGTGAAAGTGCATCAGGTACTACATTCAAGGTGCCCTTGCGATGCTCGATCTCAAAGTCAAAACCCTGTAATTTCAAACTCCATCTGGCTAACCTCCCAGTAGGATCTTTTAAACTCATTAACCACTTTAAACTCGAGTGATCAGTGATAACTCTGAACTTATATCCCTCCACATAAGGTCTAAACTTTTGAATCCCTTTCACTGCGGCTAAGCATTCGCGTTCCGTTACCGAATAATTACGTTGAGCAGCATTTAATTTTTGCGAATAGTAATAAATGGGACGTTCAGCCCCCTCCTCATCCTTCTGGCAAAGAACACAACCGATGCCTGTCGCAGATGCATCGCAGAGAATGATAAATTCTTTGGAAAAATCAGGATTTATGAGAACGGGTGCTGAAGTCAAATTCTTTTTAATTATGTTAAGTGCTTCTACTGCCTTTTCGTCAAAAACAAACTTCTTATTCTTCTTTAAACAATCTGACAAAGGAGTTGCAAGAGTAGAAAAATCTTTCACGAACCTTCTGTACCAACCTGCCATGCCAAGGAATCTCCTTACTTGACGAGGAGTTTTAGGTACAGGAAAATCGAGTATTGCAGAAATTTTGGCGGGGTCTGCTTTTAGACAACCTTGTCCTACAACATAACCTAAGTATTGAAGTTCTCTAAAGCAAAATTTTGACTTTTCGACGTTGATTGTTAAACCTGCATCAAGTAGTCTTTTCGCTATCGTGTTCAAAATTTGTATGTGTTCTTCGAATGTCTTTGAGATGACTAATAGATCATCCAGGTATACGAAAACTTGGTCTCTCAGCTCGTGAGGGATAACCAAATTCATAAGATAAGTTAAGCTCTGTGCTGCGTTCGAGAGGCCGAAAGGCATTACCTTAAATTGGTAAAGTGGCCTTCCAGGGACGGTAAAAGCGGTTTTCTCCCGCGAACCCTTCTCCAGCGGTATCTGCCAATACGCATCTTTCAAATCCACACTTGAAATGAAGTGTGTATCTGAAAGGCGCGCTAGCAGTCCCTCTATATGCGCAATTGGATTCGCATTTTTCTTAGTTACCTTATTCACTTTCCGAAAATCTAGACATAGGCGATTTTTTCCCGGTTTTCGCACGAGTACTACAGGTGAACTCCAAGGACTAGAACTTTCTTCAATGATACCTAATGAAATCATGCGATCCAATTCCGCATACATCATGGATTGTACCGCTGGAGATATGGGGTAGTGGCGTTGCTTTATTGGGGCCGCTTCCCCTGTGTCTATCACATGTTCAATTAAACTTGTTTTGCCAAGACCATTCGTTGCGAAAGAAGGAAACAACTTAATGGTATCCTGGAGAGTTTTATATTCTTGAACAGTCAATTCGCATTCATTAGATGTCGTACAAGCTTTGGATGGTGAAGAAATTTCAGAAATAAGGTTTGGTGCAAGTTGAAAACTTTTCCAAAAATCAACGCCCAGATACAACTGTTGCGCTAATGATGGAACAATGAAAAGGTCTATGTCTTTAATTACGCCCTTGTATAAAACTGGAGCAGTAATCATACCAACAATGGTTTGTTTTTGTCCGTCCGCTGTAGCAACAGAAGATGAGAAGTTCTTGAATGGTATACTATTTTTATGGAGATATTCTAGAGATTTAGCGCCGAGGCAGCTTATACTCGCACCAGAATCGAGTAATCCAAGCCAGTCTTTTTCAAAAATTTTGACCGAGACATATGGACGAGGATCGTCTAACGAACAATTCAAAGTCGTCGAAGATACTGACTTGTGGAGTTTCTTAGTTTTATTTAGTCTGGCTCTAAGTTTCAGAATTTTGTTAGATGTTTGTGGAACTGTCAAGATTCTTTTCCGAGCCGTATAATATTCTAACTGACGCTGGTGAAGTGATTTTCTGGGGGGAGTTGGATTTACTGCTGGGGTGTTTTTAAGAACGACATTTAATTTATCTGGTGAAGGTCTAAGCAGAGTGATTTTGTTTGGGATTTCTAATTTCTTTCCGGGTTTCTGACTCTCGAGCAACTCTCCCCGGTTGAAGGATTGCTCTTTTGACGGTTTCCCGAACATTTTTCACAATTGGGGGTAATAACGTTATCGAGTCCACATTTAAAACAAAAAAGGTTTCGTCGCGGATCTGAACATTCGCGGAATGAATGACCCACGCCCTTACAGTTCCAGCATTTAAGTGCAATAGGATTCCTATGGAAAGCTTCAACTTGAGCTGGCACTGAAAAAGATGAATCATCTTGTAGATCATCGAGTTCATTGACAAATCGTCGCGCAGGAAGGTTGGTGGTAGTCTGTGGCAATTTGGCTCGTGATAGTTCATTTCCGTTAAGGAATTTTTCTATAGTTCTACAGACATATACCATTTCAGGTAGGCTATGAGTACTAAATGTTATTAAAAGTTCCCCGATTCTACGACGCACATTCTGTTTTATGAGCTCAATAATCTCTTTTGTAGGCTTTGGATTTCGTAGTCTTGAATTGAGTTGGATTAAATCATCATAGAAAGCATTGAAGCTCTCGTTAGGTAATTGCTTTCGGTCACACATCTTTCTCGAAAGCTCGGAGTCCGTCTCAAGACTTCGATACTGTTCGAGAAGAGCAAATCGAAGTGTCGACCAGGTTGTTCTTGGGTTGTTTTTCAAAAACGTCCAAAACCAAGTTTCCACCTGACCGCTGACGAAATGATGGAAGTTAAGAACGACTTCATGCCAAGATACGTTGTAACTATCTTTAACCCTTTCTATACGAAAAAGAAAATCGTCTATAGACATATTTTTATTGTCAAACTTAATTCCCCATTTATGATAATTAGAAAATTTCGTAAGAGAATTCGATGGAGATGGAGCTAGATTTTGTTGACTTGCTGCAGGAGGTGAATCGTTGAGATTCAGGCTACTCAATTGTGCTAGGAAATTGTCGACATTCGACCCTCGAGTCATATTCACTGGATGGACAACTTGTTCGTCTGTTTGAAAGTTTTGGTGAGTATGATTCACAACTGGTGGTCTGTTGACTAAACCTTGAGTTTGCGTATTAGCAGATGTTCCTGGATTATCTACACTTTGAATGTTATTGGTAGGTAATTGAAGAGATGGTGCTAAATTTGCAAGAGTTTCGCGTACAATTGTACCCACTTGATCTAAGAGACGAGCTTGGTTTTTTTCGAGTTCTTCTCGAATGAAGCGTTGATCTTCTGTACGTTTGAGACCCACAGTAGCGGTAACAACTTCTCGAACGTACGTCTCAAATTGCTCTGCTTCCTGTGAAGCGTTAACGTCACTCGAACTTGAATTTTCCACTGGCGTGTTAGAAGTATGGGCACGGCTTGAACCAGCCACATCACCTTCTCCTTCGACATGATCAATATTCCTACCTTCAGTGGTAGTACTATTTAAATCTGACATGTTTTCTAAATCTATTTGGTTTTTCCTTTTGTTAAAACGTGTAATTCTACTAAAATTGTATGAACCTGTTTTTGGAGGTCGACCACGTCCTTTTCCGGTCATTGAAAAAAAATTAAATGTATAAAAGCAGGCAACAAAAAAAAATTTTAATCTTTCAAAAAAAAAAAATAATATCTATTAATCTAAATATCTAATAAAATTCCAATTACTAAAATCAATTATAATTAAATCTTTCATATAATTTCTAAGGATGTAAGTATGAGATTCAAGGTAGATGACCTTCAACAAAAAAAAAAAATAAAAATGAAAATAACTTTTAATAAAATGTGTGTATGACTTAATACAAAAATTATTTTACCTTCAAAAAAGGTTATATATTATATACAATCTGAATCCTAAACATTACGTGGTTACAACAATTGACAGTCAAATATTTCCCTATCTAATTGGATAACGTTTCAAAACATTTTCTGAAACTGATCGTACCTTTTTTTGTTTTTTTTTTTTTGTTTTTTTTTGTTTTTCTCTAAATTAACTTTATACATAGCTTCATCGTTTCACTGAATAAAATCTTTTGCTACAGTCATAGATCAGGAAAACGTCAACTAATCTATCGGACAAGAGTAAATTACTCGTGAAAAAAAAACTATGTCTTATTAGACTTGTATATCTACGCAACTGACAAAAAGGAGGTATACAACACTCCAATTCCGGGCATAGAGATGATAAAATCTACATATTTGCATATGTTTTTAATCGCTACAACAAACAAAAGCTGGATATGCTCCTACTTTTTGGATAACAATTACAAAACAATTTGTAATTATGTTACTACAAAAAAAATATGTTAAATTCAGATTGGAATAAAAACAAAAAAAAATCTTTTGTAATTTGGTAAAAATTGTAAACATTTCGGGCCCCACGTTGGGCGCCACCTGTAACGAATTTTTATATACTATATATAGATAGATATAGAGAGATTTTTAAAAATTCAAAAATATATAACAATGGTATGGTGGTCAATTGTAGAGCAGCGGTTATCTTGAGCAATAGAACTTGTAAGGTCACAACTTCTTGAACACTAATACAATGAATAATTTTTATTTATTAAATTAGCTAACGTATGGTAGTTATCCTTGAGTAAAAGCTAAAAAAATAATTACCCAAGATCGAATTTATCTCTACTCAACTAACCACATACATACATACCTACGCAAAAACGAGAGAATGACTGAAAGTTCAAATAATCACACAATACCTAATTCACCAGTTGAAAGCAAAGCAGCATCAAAGAGAAAACAAATTACTTTATAAAATTCACGTTCATTCTCTGCAACTTTTGCGCCTAACCCTTTAGACCTTGATCCCCCTTCTGAACCGACCATTACAGGCTGTTCGAACCATCTAGGTGGAGGTCAAAAAGGGGTGTCTAGTTTCTATGTAGCTGGTAGGCCTGCTAGCACATGCACATCCTAACTCGCCGGTGGGGTGGGATCTTGCTACCAGAAAAAAGACATTGTTACGTTGTTTCAGGCCTGATGTCGTAGAAGTTATTCGACTAAGAAAAATTTTGTTAAGTGTGGAACCCGAAATTCAGTTTACGCATTTTACCTAATTGTCATACACAACCATGGAGAACATAGATGTTCGTGCTCTCTGAGTATGTAACCCTCCCCTTGCATTCTGAAATAGTAATCACAGAACACACCTTGGTTACCGCTGCTACTCATTCGATAGCGATAACCCCTTAAATAAAAAAAAATTACCTAAAAAAAATTTAAGATCTCTTCTTAAACATCTTGCTGAAGATCGTCACTCTCTCACTCCCATATCTCACATCCCTAAACTAAACTTCTCAGAAATACATGAGCATTGTCTCTGCTCTAAAACCAAAATATATACCACAACAAATTTCCATTAATCGCGATCATTCATAGAAGGTTGAATTGAAACAGAAATGTAGTGAAGAGAAAGAGCCATTCATTTGGTCAACCAAACTAAAAACACAATAAATCGAAAATGATTGTTTGAATATTACAATCGTGTTTATGATTAATTTATTGAATTATAAATTATAAAAAAAATGTAATCCTAAAGCTAATATCAAAATTAAATATATAAAGGTTTTCAAATTAAAAAAAAAAACGCAAATTATTCGAAATGAAAATTCGGAAATTAATCAATTTACGTTCATAGATCTATTTCTCTTTAATCTATAATCTATTTCTCTTTAAAAAAAATGAATTGTATGAGATCTCTTTTCATTTCATAAAAATTAATAAAACAAAGTTACTTTAATTTCTTAAAATAAAGGGAATTGGGAGGGGAAATTTTATAATTCAAAAAGATATAGTTATGTATGTAGATATTTATTAAATTGGTGAAATCTTTTAAGACACTCTATGTAAATTATTTCTTTCAAAAAAAAATTAACTTCTTTTTTTTTTTTTTGTATATCTGTTCTTTTTTTTGTTTTGTTTTTTTTATGTTAATTATTTTCTTTTTTTTTTGACGTTCAAATATAAATATTTTTGCAAAAATTAAAAAAAAAAAACTTACCCTGTCTCTCTTTCGGGTTTTTATAAAAATTTAAGTTTGTTTCTGTTTATCTTACGGGTCTGGGGATCCTGGTGGAATCTGTGCACAGCTTCTACTGGGTCGCCAATGTTTTTTTTCTGTATCAATCGTTGTTTTCTTTTGTCGTTTTCTTTCTAAATCAAATCACAATACAAAAAAAATTTAAACTTGAACGTTAAATATAATAATAACTTTTTTCACAACTTAGCTTTTTTTTTTTTTGTTTATCCATAGATTTCGGTATAAGTACAGTTTATTTTATTATTTAATTCTATGAGTCGTTGGAAGAGGAGGAGAGGAAGAGGATGCTGGGAAAATTGGATCTGGGCTAGGTTGATAAAACGGCTCAGCGATGATGATGATGTAGTTGATGCAGCGTCTCTGACTCTTTGTTGAAGATGATGATGTTGATGATCTGTTGTTCCTCTCGTCTGGGTTAGTGACAGGTTAGAATCTTTATCAACGGCTTGAGATCTGACGTCACTTAATTTTGTCGGTATCTGCTGTTATCAGTGATGATTTTTTTTTTGTATACTGATCTGCTGTTCCAAGTTTGGAGTCGGGCTGGTCGTCACGTTGTATTTACTGGTCGATGTTTCTGTTTTTTTTTTTTTAGTTTTTCGTGACTTTTTTTTTTTTTGATCTAGCGGCGTAGGAATGTGTGTGATGAAGGAAACTTTTTTTGCAATTATTTTGGCGCCAATATTTGGGTGCTCGCTTTGAAATTTTCTCGAAGCTTAACTTCCAGTGAATTGGATATGCTAAGAGATTTATCAGATTGAGAATTAAAAATTTTTTGTTTTTGTCGATCAAATCCCTTAGGAATTAGGTCGTGAATCGAAGATCGTCTTTTATATGTATTATAAAAAAAAATTGATTTTAGATAGTCGGATGATTTTTATTATTCTCTAAGATCAAATCGTATATATTGTGCGATTCTCGATTTTATCGTGACCGATCGAAAATTATTTTTCCGAGACTGTACTTTCGTAACTATATATTAAAGTTTAAAAATTCTCTCTGGTCTCAATCCAACATCTTGTGAGCCAAGACACCGACTGACTTTTTGTCGACCGTTCTTCTAATCTCGATCTAATGATTTTTTTTTTTTTTTATTCTTGCTTTCTTTTCCACTGCAGTATTCCATTTCCTTGCGTTTCACTGCAGATATTTTCTTTTATTTCTTTAAGACATCTTCATTATAGCTTTTCAGTTTCATATAAGGATGTAAGGAAATAGGAACAATAGGATAAAAACTCTACAAAATTTATTCGATATTTGATTTAAAAGTAACGATAGTGTTACGGGGTGTATACGTACTTTTTTAAAATTGGTATATTTCTCTAAGACATTATTATATTTTTCTTCTTTTAATAATTCCTATACTTGTCTGAATTAAACTAGGGATTCCTACAGTTCAAGG
The DNA here is from genome assembly GCA_951394125.1 of Epistrophe eligans. Lineage (NCBI taxonomy): Eukaryota > Metazoa > Arthropoda > Insecta > Diptera > Syrphidae > Epistrophe > Epistrophe eligans. The sequence continues at coordinate 37,851,351 of OX596029.1, forward strand.
CCATTTAAAATTTGCGAGAAATCTTTTACACCCAAGCTTCTGAAATACTGCGTATTTAGCACAAATCAAAATTTATGTAAACAGTTTATTTTGTTGACCTCAATAGCAAACAACCCTTTTAATATGAAAATTTAATGTCTTTGCATTAAATATCGGTTTTAATTAAAACCGAAAATCAAACAAGTGTCACATAAATTTAAGATTTTCATCATTGATGATCGAAGTCGATTTCTATACCTACATAATGACGTAACTATTTGAAAATGTAAACATTTCAAAAACACCATCATCATGAACATTTTAATGGAATAAATATTGACATTGTGTTCCTTGTACATATATGTAGTCTTATCAAAAGGTCCCCATAGTGGACTTTGGTGGTGTTGCATCCATACCCCCCCTACGCCACCCACCTCTAACTAACCATCATAAAGCCTAACGACTTTTTACAATGTAAACAAACTTGATTCATATAAAAGGTTAAAATAATAATAATCTACCTCTACTGTTTGATTACAAACGACTCCTTTCAAGCACATTATGGAAGCCTGAATGTAATATTTACAGTTCTCACCAAAAGTTCGAATACTGCAGTATTTATGTATGTATGAACCCATAGCTTTCAGTGAATAAAATTATATTTCTTATAGAAAACGTTGCTCGAATATTAAATGGAATCATGGTTTATATGAACTGAAGGTCATTGAGATGAGCTTGATGTGAGGAGTGCAACGTGCATTCATGTTAGAGATATATAACGACCTTCAACTTCCTTGACATTGTCCTTGAAATAAGCCTGCCAAAGTGATGTGAGAAACGACACGGACCTGTTATTATAGTGTAGAAATCCATTGTGCACATGACTCCTCTCCTCTTTCTGTAGATTTTATTTATTTTTTCAAAACTTGAAGGACTTGACAGGTTTCATGTTTTACCATCACCATCGTATAATTGATATTTCCTTCCGAAGAATTTATAGATACAACAAAAGGAAATCAATAAACTCACTCATCTTGCTTATAGCGTAGCGTTGGGTCGGTCGGTGGTCGGGTCAAATGATGAGAGAAGTCTTAAATTTCACCTTAATTCTTAGAAGAAGACATCACAAAATTTCTATGCGTATATATACTTTACCACGTAGGTACAGCACGTTGTTGTCATTGGAAAAAGCCATTAGAAAAAGGATGTGTTTTGAATTTCACCTTCAAGGTTAATTTCAATGAAGGAAACACATTTTTCATGGTTTTAATCCTGCCCGCAACCTGTCAGCTTTCAAGGCTGAAAAAAGTTAACAAACGACAAATTTGCTGTGACATAAGGATGAGTCTTAGGGATAGTATACCTAAGTAGGAAGGTGTATTACCTTCTTGTACATTTAGTATAATTGGGTCATTATATGGATCGATTTCCAGGACCACGATAAGACGTTTTGTTTTTTTTTTTTTTTTCTATGGTTTGGGTTCGAGTGACAGGATATGATGGTGATTAATATTAAGCTTGTTAAAGAATGGACTTATTATGTTTAAATAAAAGCGACAATATTATATTACGAAATACATATACCTAATAGGGAAAAATGTTTTCAACAACTGGATATGAATTTGAAGGTTAGGTACATGCGTGCTTTGTTTTTTGAGAACCAAAAAAAATATAGGTGATGGGCTTGTTAAAATTCGAATGCCGGAAATAAAGACTCTTTCGTGGAACAAAATATAAGAAGGACGATTATTATTTCAAACTCGAAAGAGTGTTATTACAAAAGCTTAAGTCAAAACTTTTTTTTTTCAAAATCCTATTTCCGTTATGGGAATTATAAAAAACTTAAATCTTTTTTAATTAGCTAAAACAAAATTTCAAAATTCCCCTCTAGGCAATCAATCATATACCAAAATTTAAGCGAATCAGTCCACCCATTTAAGCTCTAGACCAGATATTAGTGGACGCACAGAAACACAGACTCACGGACGAAACGCACTTTTTCGGACTTCTCTAACATCGTAATGTTAATATTGATTAAAACCGAATTGATTTTTTTTACACGAAACCAATATTTTCCCTTTAAAAATAGGTATCTACAAATTAAGATACTGCACAAATTTAAAATATTTATCACATTTTTTGTTATGTCCATAATCTAGACATAAAATGATGCATCATGAAGACACTGCTACAAGAAAGCTTTGCAAAGACAACCACAAAAATGAAAAGAAAAATATGAAAGTGAGTATGGCGTTTTATTGGAATTTCTATTGCTTAGCTATTACTAATGAAATATCTTCTGCAGGATTTTAGAGGTATTGAAAATATACAAATCCTTAACCTATAAAATTTTAGAAAAATTTAAGTTTAACGTGAATAAAATTATTTATGTATAAATACACCACCAGCCACGCCTACTTTTTGATTTAAAAAAAAAAACATCATATTTTTATCTTTTTTCAAAAAGTATTTTAAGTCTAAGGATAATCACAAGGAACATCGATAGAATTTAATGTGGGTGACATGAAATCTAAAGGCTAAAGTTTCGAAAGACAAACTATACCAAAAGTCAAAATCTTCAAGCTACCCAAGTAATGGAATGACAAAGATTTCGAAAATCTATTAATTTTTGAGAAGATGGTTAACTTTGTTTAGGGTGGCGTGATAATTAACAGGATGAGAAATGAACATATTTAATTGCCACCCACTGTTACGCCTATAAAATGGGTCAAAAGTCCACTATAAATTAAGTCAATATTCTCTCAATTTAAAAAAGAAAGTGAGTCATAAGTTCACAAAAATTTGTTTTGAATAAAATTTTGTACAAAGTTATTTTTAAAAAATTCACCCGTTTGGGTTGAAATTTGGTTGACAGTTCGAACTCGTCGCGTTCTGTGGTGTAAAACCAGCACTTGAATATTTAATTTAATGTTTACACGTCTTAACCGTGAGTCCCGTTTTTTCAATAATATAATAAACGCAATATTTTTGGGCCCCTTTAAGTGGCACAGAAATTCGAAAATCGATGGAACAGAAGTCCCCAATAATTTTCCGTGGAATCGAATTGAAAAAAGGCACAAATTGGGCCAATATTCCATTATGGACTTCGGTTACCATGCACTTTCGATATTTTACCAGTTCCAATAGTAAATTATGATTAGCTGTAATCAAAATGGCTCCTAGAGAATGGTTAATTCTTTTGAAATCATCAGACGAAATGATAAAACCATCACAAAAATTTGCCTACAAATTTTTACTGTACTGTACCTAATTCGGCCCTGTTTTGCAAAATTCATAAATATTGTCACGTGATTGTTATGTATGCATAACTTTGATGATAATATTTTTAATAGATCAATTGACACAATAATGACTGAATTTCAAACAAATGACAGACATAACAAAAACAATTTAATACCAAAACATTTTTTTCTTCCAACACATGGCAAAAAAAAACCAATTAACCAAATTAAAAGTGTCCAATTTATATCTAACGAAACATACATATACAGAAATTCTATATACAGTTGACAATTTAATTAAATGGTATATGAATATGATGATTGGAATCGATTATGTAAACACTATGCAACATTGCACCAGGGATACCATTATTATTTTTTTTTTTTAATTTTATTTTTTAGCTCTTAGATATTTATTTCACTCACGACTACGTTCTAACGGCACAACAAATAACAAAAAAAAAACAACCCTTCCGGTCTTACATATTCAGTTTAATCATTATAAAAAAGGGTGAAGGTAAAATAAAATCAAACGCCACCGCCACGCCGCCGATGACATTTGAGAATTTTTTTCTTTTTTGGCAAATATCCAAAATACTGTTAATGGTTTAGTCGCATATAGTTGGGCAAAATATAACATTGTTATTATTATAGAAATATAAATGTGAAATAAAATACCATGGAGGGAAGTCATCAAAAATAATTGTTCTGTCTCTTATTTGAAATATCAAAAACGAACATTGCCGTGGTAAGTAAGTAGGGCGAAGTAATAAACAGTTGTAACATTCCATGTCAGATATGGTTTAGGTGAAAAATAACAGATAAACGATTTTTATTTTGCATTTTAAAAATGTGGTGGTATTGGATATTTTAATATTCCCAAAAATAATAATTTAAAATTTAATTTAAATTCTGTTCAAAATTCAATGTAAAACAAAATTTTATACTGACAAGGTCCTCATCTAAGCAACAGATGTGTCCAAGTGAGATCGCCACCGAACAATGGCCTGTTTCGACATTTTTGGTTGCTAAAGTCATATCTCTTAAACGAATACAAATATCATAACAATTTTTACTTGCGATATATAGGTGCTATATGGCAAGAGATTTTGATCAAAGTTGACATTACGATGATAGCGAACTCCAAAATAGTGGGTCTCGCAATTCTGTCTGTTTGTCTTTATCTTTCGGCTGCAGCTTAAACGGGTGGGTCGATTTTCTTTAAACTTTTCTTTATACCAAAATATTCATTTTTTTTTTAATTTTAACAAAAGTTACAAACATTTTTTTCTGTGAACATTAAAAAAACGACTCAGTTGATTTTTATTAAAATTGACATTTAGCAGTTTTTAAATACTATCTAGCTGATTGTTAATAAAAATTATTCTTATGACCAAAAATAAAAACCGGTAAGGAAAATCTCATTTTTCTCTATGATTTTGATTAAATTTGTATGTGAATTTATATTTGTAGGAACCACCTTATTATTGGAAAATTATTATCTGTTGAACCGATTTTGATGAAATTTTTTACACAAGAGATTCTAATAAGCTTGAATAATATGCATACCGAAAAAAATTGGATTTTTAAAAAAATTGGATTTTTTAAAAAAATTGGATTTTTTAAAAAAATTGGATTTAAAAAAAATTAAATTAAAAAAAATTGGATTTTTAAAACAAATTAGATTTTTAAAAAAATTGGATTTTTAAAAAAATTTCTAAATTGGTTTTTGAAAAGCCCATATTTAGAAAATGAGAAGGTATCTAGATGATTTTTGTTTTCAAAATTAATTTTTTAACTCCGCATTAATAAAGTCTACAAAATGGCGTACCATTTTTTTCTATAAATGTTTTCGGAATTTAATAAATAAAAAATTATTAAAAAAAAAAAACATTCCAACTACATATTTTTAAATTTCAAAACATTGTCAGAAGTTGTTAAATCAATTTATTTTTAATTATATTGATTTTTTTAACAATTTTTTAGTCTAAGATGTGAATACCATGGTATACTTTAAATCCACAGTGTGATTGCACATAAAAGCAAAGTTCGTGCAACCCAGATGTGGGTTTTATTTTTTATGATTAAGGGTATTTCTAAGGCTAGTGAATTTCAAAAAATAGCTAAACAGGGTATTTCAAAATTTTCCGTTGAAAAAAAAGAATTTTTACTTAAGGCGATAGATATACATATGTATGTATGTATGTAGTTTATATTTGAGTGATAGAATTAGCCAGTTCAGGTTTCTCAGGCTCACTGAGATCTTAGAAATCTCAGCAATCTCAGAAATCTGACGTAATTCCCCACTTTTTCTGTCAAAAAGCTGATACTGATATTTTTAGATTCGCTTGCTCAATTATCGTTTGTCTCACTTGATGGATATGGCAGTTAATATATATTTATAGTTTGTGTATGTAGGTATGACGATATTTCAAATTTTACAAATCCTTTCCCTGAAAATTTCTTAAAGCACTACATTGCCAACAGTGTTAGAAAATTCTTTTTTTTTCTTAAAAACTTTCGTGATCGTGTATTAAATGTGACAAACTTAATTTTCCGCACTTCGGTGTGTATATAAATTCGTATACCTACTGCATTATATTTATAAATATCCCACTCAAATTCATCCTGGAATTAATTTTAAAGTAAAATAAGTGATGTAGGTACCTAACCTATAACTGCACCATTTAGTTTTCCTTAAAGAAAATGATTGAATTGAATTGAATTGAATTGAATTGAATTGAATTGATTCTTTATTTAGCTTCCGCTATTAATACAATTTTTAACTTAAAACTAGTTAAAAGAAAAAAAAAAAGAAATAATTAATTAATTATAATTAGTTTTAACATATAATATTAACTTATTTTTAAATGTTATAACATTATTTTCAGACTTTAAGTCATTTGGCAAGTTATTAAATAATTTTAAACCTTTATGGAACAATATATTTTGTGATCTGCTTGTCGTAAGTAACGGTAGACGAAAATCTCCTCTATTTCTTAAATTATATGGTTGAACATCGGACACATAAACTATTTCATTAAGTAGATAATTTGGCAACATATTATTTTTTATTTTGAATATAAAAATAAGTACATTCATTACTGTTCTTTGATTAATAGAAAGCCATTTTAAGGTATCTAACATCAATTGTATGTGTGTTAACCTATTACACATCAATATACATCTCATTCCTCGATTTTGCAGTTTTTGTAACCTTTCCGACATTCGGTTAGATCCTAAAAACAATATTGTTGAGCAGTATTCAAAATGAGGTTTGATCATTACATTGTATATTTGTATTGCACAGTTCAATGATACCCTATTTCTTATTCTTTGAAAAAAACCAATTTTCTTAGCAATTTTATTACATATGTAGTTGATATGTGATTCAAAACTTAATTTTTTATCTATAATAACTCCTAGATACTTTATTTCATCAACTTTTTGAATTATTTCATCATTAACTACAATGTTTTCAATAGTATCTCCATTAATTACGATGGCTTTTGTTTTAGCAGTGTTAAGCTTAAGTTTATTCATTTTGAAATAGATTTCAATATTCTTCAAGTCAGCATTCAGTAGATTGATACATTCCTCCGCAGAACTCCCAGAAACATAAAGTAAGGTATCATCCGCAAATAGTCGAGCCCTTGCATATTTCAAAACCTTCTCCACATCATTAATGTATATTATAAAAAGTAGTGTTCCCAATACCGCTCCCTGTGGTACTCCCAGAGTTACTTCTGATACTTCCGAGTATACATTCGCCACTTTGGTTCGCTGTGTTCTATTCGATAAGTAACTTTTGAACCATTCAAGTTCCATTCCTTGAATACCATATCTGCTCAGTTTTATAACCAATATATCTCTGTCAATTGTTTCGAAAGCCCTTTGTAAGTCCAGGAAGACCGCAACAATAACCTTTTTTTCATGGACCTCTGTCTTCCATTGCGTAACTACTAAATTCAGCAATGATTCACAGCTGTGATGTTGTCTGAATCCTGACTGGTAGTCTGACAAATGATTATTTTCTTCCATATATCTTTGTAGTTGCTTGTGAACAACTTTTTCCATAATCTTACTTTCTGTCATGAGCATATTTACAGGGCGAAATTCGGCTGGATTTTTTGTTTTATTTACTTTTGCTATTGGAACTACTATTGACTCCTTCCAATGGTTCGGGAAAATACCAGTGCAAAGAGATTCGTTTATTAAGCTCAACAGAAAAGGTCCGATGACCTCTAGAGCACACAGCATCATTTTAATTGACAGACCGTTAAAGTCGCTTTTACTGTTCATGCTTTTCATGACTCTCTTTAACTCGGTCATACTAATTTGATTAAATTTGAAAGTTCTTTCACTGTTTATATTTATAAGATTTGAATAATGCTTAAATGGTATTCTATCATTTATCTCCTCAACACTTTTTATAAAAAACGTGTTCATTGTATTAGCTATATCAGCCTTATTATTTATCACTTCTCCATCCGAGTATATTTCCCTAATTTCACTTATTTCTTCATTTAGTACTAGAGTTTTTATTGTTCTCCACATTGTTTTTTGATCAGTTGATTGGTCAATTTTTCTAGCTATATAATTATTTTTTGCAACCTCTAGTTCACTGGCGTACTTGTTTCTACATAGCCTATACCTATTCCAGTCCCTGATGTCATTCGTCCAAACAGCTCTCTGATGAAGTTCGATTTTCGTTTTTTTCATGTTTAACAAATGTTGGTTAAACCAACCAAAATTTCTATTTATCCCACTCACTGATTTTGTTATCCGCATTTTTTCCAAACTGTTTTTTAATTTCCCACTAAAAGCTTTAGCTGATTCGTTCACATCATCGCAACGTAGATTTGGTATATCACTTACAATTAGCTCTCTACGAAAAACATTCTCCTTAAATTTCAACAATTGAATATATTTTTTGGTACCAATTTTCTTAGCAAAGTTTATTTCGATAAAAATTTCCAACGTTTCGTGGTCACTGATTTTATAGTCTTTATTAACTTTTGCCTGAATACCTCTATGATTTGAAACAACATAATCTATTAACGTAGCCGAGGTTTGTGTAATTCTTGTTGGTTCATTCACTATTTGTTTAAATGAAATGTCTGATATACTTTCATAAATTCTGTTTTTGTAAGTTCCATTTGAAAACCAGTCTATATTAAAATCACCCATTATAACAACTTCTGCATATGAAGAACAAAAATCTTCTATTTTATCTCTAAAAAAATCACAAAAAATATATTCCGGAGAGATTTGCTTATTCGGAGATCTGTAAACACCAACTAAAATCATACTTATATTGTTTAAGCATACTTTTATTACAAGCCACCATATCATTTTACCAATAGCTATGTTACATATTTCTTCGATTTGCCATTCAGGTTTAACAAAAAACAGCACACCTCCGGTATGACAAGATACACTATCACATCTTACAACTTTATAGTTAAGCAACTTTAATTCAGAGTCTTCGATATCTGTTGTTAAATGAGTTTCAGTAGCACAAATAAAATCGAAATCATTTTTGACTGCTATCACTTCTAATTGAGTTAAATTCGTTCGAATTCCCCCAATATTCAAACATAAACACTTCACAGATGATGTTAATTGCTAATAAATTATTTTTTCATTTTCAATTTTTAATTTTCGCTGAAGGGTACGGCAGCAGCTATCCCTGCAGTCGTGATTAATGTCAATGTCACTTAGGTTAAGTCTATCTTTTGCCTTTTTGCAATTAACACAGATTTTATTCTCATTTATACAATCCTTGAAAGAATGCCCTTCCTCTCCGCACTTTGCACATACCTGACAGTTTTCCTTACAATGTGTAGCTGTATGGTTAAATCCCCAACATTTAAAACATCTTAGTACAGACAAGCTTTCATAGACCGAGCATCTATCCCATTCGATATTTATTTTTCTTAAACTCATCACACTTTCAAAGCCTTTACCGTCGATTTCTATTAATGCATTAAAAACCCGCTCATTTTTAAATGATTTATAAACCTTTATGCATTTGATTACGTCGCACTCCACTTTGTTTTGTTTTTTTATGGCTTCTATTATTTTATCTCCTTCTATATTTTCACTTAAGCCTGTAACTAGAATTTTAGGAAAACGCATCTTCGGTAAATGTACCTCATACTTTTCACTCATTTTATCTTGTATTTCTTTAGCCAATTTCGATCGCGCCTCATTATTTTCACACCGAATGGCAACCGCGCCGTCTTGCCTGTTTACAATTAAATAACGCTTAATGCTCCTTTATCACAAAAACTTTCTCAACAATTTATAAATTTTCGGAAAGGACATAATCGCCACAACGCGATGTGACGTATTTTTTGTCCAACCAAAGAACAAAATTGTACATGCAATTCTCTCACCTTATACGTAAAACTCATTTTTGGAACTTCATAAATCACAAAAATTACCTTAGTTGCATTGCACACTGCACACACGTTAAAAACCTAGACGAGTCCAAGGATTCCCGCATTCATCATATGATGGAAAAGGTGCAAGCTACCTTGTGGCGCAGAGTCGTCACACACACACATACATACATACATATACCATATAACTCTTACCTGTTATGACTAATGGAAATGCAGCAAAACTGACACATTCTGATTCGCTTTTTCAAAAATGACCTTAATCTTGAAAAAGATATAAAATTTTATCCATTCCCAAAAAATTTCAACAAAAAAAAAATAATAAAAATAAAACTTTATCCAATGTTTAATCCAAATAAACGGACAGTTGAATTTCTTTGATTACGAAATGTTTAATATTTGATTCGCACAAGAGCCACACAAATAATTCTACGACGACGAGTATGTACTTAAAAGCCTCCGAATCCTGTTCATCGTGGATGAATCGTGATTTTGTGTTTGCTTAATTGGTCAGCGAAATTGAATCCGAAGCAAATTTCTATTTTTGTTCCTTTCATTCACTCTTCTTGTATTTATTTTGTTTTGTTATTTTATTGATCGTTGGACTGCGTTTGTGGTGGGAGTATGTTGGGTGCAAGGTGGAAGAAGGTGGTAAGAAGATGCAAAACGTTGAAAAGAAAATGAAAAGCGGAAATTGAAAGTTAGGCGTTATGGGTGAATAGGCTTTTTCTGACGTTGTTGTGTGGCTGTGGTTTTGCGGCAAATGAGGGAGTTTTGTGTTCTACATTATATATTTTGCTTTTACTTGTTTTTTTTTTTTTCTTTTTTTTTTATGTTCAAGAGCAAGGCTGTTGGGAAAAAGAGGAGATTCTTATCGATTTTGTCATTCTTTGTTTAAACAGGTTTAAACAGGATATGCATACACACACACACAAACTGCACAATACGGCTTAATATGCTTGAGATTTTTATAATTAGTTTTTATTTTGTCAATATTTCTTGGGCACACTTGGGCGTATGTGGAACATGTTTTTAGAGCAAATAACAATACGGACACTGTGGCGTATACGTACTTTTTTTAACTTGCGTTTTTGTTTCCCACAAAATATGATTACCTAGTTTGACGTTATGCATATATGAGTAATAATAATCCTGATCGAATTTAGGTCAAAACATGAGCTATTTGAGGAATTAATCTAGTCGAATCAGCTATAAAAATGTCAACGTATTGTTTTTTTTATAAAACCCAATTTTTTCATATAAGTACTAAGCCAAGCTAATACTAGGTGTATAGCTTCACGAGGTACTATCTCTGGTACTGGGTCTTTAAAAAAATGATATCTGAGTATTTCTTCAAATCACTATTATCAGATCTATGTAAGTACACAAAGTGGAACTGAATGTATCTAAAATTTTGGTACTTCAGTAATGCCGGATTCATATAGATGCAATTTCAAAGATTTTTGAAAGCTGAAAATAATGCCTTAATTTTTTTTCTTTCACGACAAAGTCACGAAAAATTCGTGACAAATTCACGACAACTAATGACATACTTGTTTTTATTTTGTTTTGAATTTTTTTGTGGGTGGTAATAGTTGACCGTCAAGTTAGCATTAACAGGGGTCATTTAAAAAAAAAAAACAAGCGCGACAATTTTTTTATTTCACGACAAATTTACGACAAATTCACAACAATTAATCCAATTATTAGAATCTTAAAATTTTGAAGTGGTAATGCTAACTTGACGGTCATGCATTTTTCTCGTCCCACAAGAATCTAACGTAAATTTATTCCATTATTCCAAAATTTTCAAAATTTTGATATATGTACATTGTACATATATCGAAATCCAAAGTTACTCCCGAGTAAAATAAAGCATTTTAGCATAAGATCTGAACCATCAAAATTAAGATTCTGAAAAGCTTTTATATAATTATTATGCTCCCATAATTTGTTCATTTTTTAGTAGCTATATTTTTCTATGTCTTCACTTTTTCAGTTAAAACATTTTGAAGATGAAAGTTATTAAATTAGATAAATAGGATTTCTTTCAGAAATGCATGAAGAATGAAGTAATGTGAAAAAAAAATTGACCTACTATGTAAAGAATATTAATTTTAATAATCTTTTTCAGTCTTTTTGTCATATTTCATAATCCACCCAAGCTACGGAAGAAACACAAAAATAGGACTTGTAAATAATTATTTGAGATTAATTTCTTAAAGGCCACGGCGAAGTCTGGGGGTATTTGCAGTGTGCGAAGTTATATTTTATTGTTTTAATTTGTGAAGGATTTGAAAGTACACAAAGTTTTGCACAAGAAACTTAACAAATTGATTGATTGATGTACGTAATTTAACTTTGTTACTTAATGTTAGTGAAAATACTTCTGTAGTTTTTTTTTTATTTTTTGTTAAATTACCAGGAAAGTAAGAATTGAAAATATCCAAGACAAATTTTGAAGCAGAAGATTATTGTAGCACTTTCAAACGGCGGCGACGCACAGTGGTCTGTTTGTTGATAATTTGGCACCAATTTTCAAATGTAATCAAATTTGGTCAAATTAATAATTTAGGAACTTTGAAATAGTATAACTATTTTTATTTTTATTCGAAATGGTACCTTCACAATATACATATATATTTAGTTCAAAATATAATACAAAATATAAAAATAAAAAAAAAGCAGCCAAAATCAAGAATTAAGTAAAAATTATGTTTGAATTGTCTTTAAATATAACTTAAGTCCGTTCTTTTAAATATAAAAATATGAAATGTAAATGTACCAAATTTGGGAAAACAAGTCCAAAATGTTGTGCAAGGTTTAAAAAAGATTAGAACAAATTTCTTGTGCTGTTGCTTTGATATAATTTTATTGAAAATGATTTTTAAAACAAATATGATCGATTTTCACAAACAAAAAATTGACCATTTTGACCCTTAACAGTTTGCCAAACAAATTTTAGGCCAGTCTTCAAAATCTAGAAATTATATAAAATAATAGTTTTAAAAATGGTATCGTTTTTTTATTGTTGTATTTAAATTTGAACTTCAATTTCTGACAATCGCAACATTTTGGATTAGCTTTTTTAAATTTGGTACACATCAACATATCTGCATTTGAATAATTTTGATAACGAAAGTACACATTCAAGCACATATATTTAGAAATATCACATTTCAGAGTCTCCAATTCATTAAGTGTGCCAATTTTATAAATTTTAGTCAAAAATTGGCGTGGAAAAAATTTGTACTATATTTGCTTGAAATATACCCACAAAATCTCTTCTTTTTTTAACTTTTAGAAATCCTTGAGTTCATAACATAAGAAGTTTTCGAAAAATATAATTTATTTAATTTTTTTGAATATCCCACAAATGAGTTACAAATGTTTTTTTTTTACCTTGAAAAAAAAAAAAATAAAAGTTTACTTAAAATTGGCTTTGTATTACCAATTGCCTTAACAAGCCGATCTTTTGTTAAAAATGAATTGCCTTTCAAATGAAATTTACTGGATATCCCAAAAATGAGTTGCTAAAATTTCCTAGTGAGTGACTATGAAAAATACGTTTAAAATTAATTAAAAATCACTTAAGGTTGACCAATTGTTGAAACTGAATTTGTGACCAATTACTGATTTTTCAGATGACATCTTTTTATTCGAATATCCCATAAATAAAATGCTAATATCCTGTAATGAATGACTCTGAAAAATAATTTAAAAATTCATTAGGAATTGCCAATGGCTGACCAATCACCAATTAGGCTTTCAGATGAAATACTTTTTCGAATGTTCCAAAAATGAGGTCCTAGCATCCACTAATGAGGAACCATGAAAAATACTTAAAAAACCGCTAATGTCTGACTAATTGCTGAACATAACTGACTTTTCGTGACCGATTACTGACCTTTCAGATGAAATACTTTTTTTCCGAATATCCCACACATGGGGAACTTACATAGATCTCAGAGCATCTAAAGAGATATGAAATTTATATTTGTATCTTACAAATGAAAAATAAAAACCCCAACGCATTATCATGCAACCAGAGAACACCTCAATGCTGACAAAGTTCTAAAATTATAAGTGTTGATGATGACAAATTGTGCGTTCTCAAAAAAACAGCCAGACACTCTCACATAAAACTTTATATGCCTCTAACAAAAATAAAAAAACAACTATATAAAGCCTATGATTTATCTATATAGGTATTCATCGCATTACAAATTCATCAGTGTGGTATACCATCCTTAAGTCACGCATCCTTATGCGTGATCCATTGACCTGTGCTAAAAGGAACATTATACCAATTTGTTAATTTATTCAAGCACGCAATTTTGTTGGAGGCATTTACAAATAGAAATCGCAAGTCTCACCTATTTGCATATAAAATGAATTATATAAATATTTTGTCATTCAATTAGCTAGAGTAATTGGGTGTACTATTTTATTAAATAAATAATATTTTCACGCCAGATATAATTATCATATAAACATATATGTAAATAAAAGCTTTTATTTTTTCACTTATTATATATATGGCAAACAAAATAAGAATAGTATATTTTTAAAGTTTAAAAATCATTTTACGTTAAGTAAACTTTTCTGATACGCAACTTTGTTTAATGGACAAATTTTATTTAATTAAATATTTACATACGACTGAAGTACATTCTTGAAAAAAAGGATGAAATAGCAACAATTATCGATCCGTAAATTCCATCCCTTTTAGAGATATTTTTGAAAAGCCTAAGTAAACAAACAGATGATACACGTGGAAAATTAATTAAGACCTGAAGAAAAATTAAAGCTTTCTTTGAAGTACCCAATTCTCTGAATTAAAATATGTAGGTTTGTATATAGGTATAGTCATTTTTTTCGAAAATTGACCCAGTTGTGAATTAAAAAAAATATGTGTTTGAGGAATAAGGGTAACACAGCGTGGAGACAAATAAAACGAAAAATTGCCAAAATTACGAACGAAAAAGTGGCTTTGTATATTTGCCATCTAATTTATGAAATTCCAATATTGCATATTAATTAGTCTTCTTTGTGAAGCAATTTTTGATAAAGACCTATCATGGAAATTAAACTCGTGCTTTGTGGGCTCTCAAATCTCAAAGGTCTAAGGTCATATAATCTTCCTTTAAACTATATTCCTGACATTTTCATTAAAACTTCTGACCAACATGCTGATGTTTGTTATCAAGAATTTTGGTCCAAAATTATGTATACGAGCAACACACATTACAAATGTTTAAAATGTTTTGAAATTTCATTCACAAAAATGATTTTGTTTTCTTAAGGCAAGTTTTCTTTGAAGCTACAACTCTATATATTTATGATGAACTTTACTAAATTACTGGGCGTATAAATATACGTATACGTGGGTGCTCTTATAACCTAAAAAGTTTAATAACTTTTAACAAATTCCTTTAGATGAACTGCAGGCAAGAAAGGAATTTTGAAACTTCCTTTATCCAAAAGGTCACGACGAATAAAAAGGGAATATTAAAAAAAAAAAATAATAATTAATAACTTAATGGATATTGCCTTATGGCTTGATGTGAACATATCTTTTTTTGGGATAGTAATGATAGGAAAATTGTTCTCCCAACTTTCACATACAAATTTATACACACTTTGCATAGAATAGATTTTTTTTTGTGTGATGCTAAAAATGTAATAGTTCAGAAGACGGCCGTAAGATAACCTACCTCAGCGCGGCTGTTGACATGGCGAGTGCCAGGTGATAGGTTTAATCAAAAAATTAACATAACCGCCTTGTTGAACCAGCCTTTTCAGGTTTCTTTGGTTAACAAATGCATTTTTGGCTAAATATAATTACTAAGGGATTTCTATAAATGGGTTATCAAATTAAAGTTAACAATAAGACTGTCCTTTCAATGAAACCAGTGGTCGGGCCAGTCTTTTGTTGGTTATTGACGCAAGTGGAAATAGTTTTTTTTTAATATCAGTCTGCCAAAATTCGGTGTTTCATTTAAATATATGTACATAAAGTATCGCCCACATTTCTAGAAAATTCATCGCGTAAATTTAAGAGTAGTAAGCAATTAAAACTATAGCTATAGCTATGAATTATGTATTTGGATTATTTAAATGTGTTTCAATTTTTAATGTTGTTTGGCACTAAGACTATTTTTAATTTTTTTTATCGATACAATTTTTTTTTTTTAATTAAATTAAATTTGCTTAAGGTAATAGTGTCGTCAGTATGTATACATTAATGATTTAATTCTTAAAATTTTTTTTATTGACTCGCGGCATCTTCGCATGTCAAATTGGAATATTAAATGTTTAATGAGACATGATTTTGATTTTTTTTAACATTAAATTTGACACTTGACGCAGATTTTTATTTTTCATGAATTTAGGCCAGTAGGCAGAAGTTTTTTTTTGCACACTTTGTCACTCGGAAAATGTCAAAAAAGCTATGTAAAAAGTTTAAAAAATAAAATGTACCTACGACTGGGTGGCACGAACTTGCTCTTATGTGCGATCACACTGTGGTTTTAAAGTCTTAATAATTTAAAAAAGTTTTCATCTAATAAAAGAAATTTATTAGTTATTGGAGCCTATATTTTATGCCACCTGCCAAATATGTATATAGCCTAATTTAAGGAAGTATTATGTGAGTACATAAATATGAACAATATAACACCGTGCTGTCTTGCACTTCGCACATATGAATGGAATTTACAGTTTAGACTGGAAAAAATGTTAAAAAATCAATAAAATTAGAAATAAATTGATTAAAAAAATATCTGAAATTAATTTGACATCCAATTTTTTTTTTTAATTATTTTTTGTATATAAAATTGGGCGCATTCACTAATGTAGTGACTACGTAGTCGAAATTCAACTAGCTTTGTGAATGCAAAATTACACTACAAAGGTAGTCAATTCTAAACTGTCATATTAATGACAGATGTAAACACACACGAAATAAAAAACAGTTGTGTTTTGAGAATTTAAATAATATTTTCTTTTTAAATTAAATAATATCAAATATAAGATATAATACGAGTGATTTGGAAGAAGATAAAATCTTAATTATGCAAAATAATTTAATTGTGGTCAAGTTTCATTTTGAATAGTTTGAATCTTTTGTATTTTAACCGAATAGCTGATTGTGAAACGTCAAAATCATTCTCCACTAACTTTGAAGCCGAAATTTTTACACTACGTCGGAGGGGAAATTTCAACTCATTTTGTATTTGTATGTAGCCAATCAGAATGACTTGACTACGTAGTGACTACATTAGTGAATGCGCCCATTTTAAATATATTTTTAAGAAAAAAAAATTGGTACGCCAATTTTTAGTACTTATTAATGCGAAGTTAAAAAATTAGTTTTGAAAAAAAAAATCATCTACCCATTTTCGAAACATCGAATTTTCAAAAAATAATTTTTAACATTTTTCCAAAATTTTATTTTTTGAAAATTTTGATATGCAATATTATTCAAATTTATTAGTAGCGTTTGTGTAAAAAAATTTCATTGAAATTCGCTAAACAGATAATGAGATAGTCGAAAACCCAAAAAATGCTTCTATGAGAGGTGCCATTTTTAAACGATAAATAAATTTCCCAATAATATGGTAGATCGTTTTGATATAACACAAAAATTATTCCTTTTTCGTGACCTTTATTTCTTAATTCAATATATTTGAATCCTATTTCTGTGAAAAAGAATTGTGTTTATATCTATTTTGTAATCTATTATAAAATTATATTTATCTTTTTAAATTTGAATAGTATAGCTTTTAATTCAGCTAATACTTTAAGAACATCTTTATTTTCAAATCTTAAAAGTAAAATAATAAAAGAAGAAAAATCTAATATTGTATACAAAATAAAATGTTTAGTTGATAGAATATTAGGTTGTCCTTCTGTTTATGTAGGAACATCAATGCAGAAACTAAAAAACCGTATATCAGGTCATAAATCTGATGTAAATAATAGAAACTCACAAAAAACAGCCTTAGCATTGTATAGATGAAGGACATAGACCAGACTTTAGTAATGTAGAAATTTTACAAACAGAAAAACATTACAATAAAAGAATGCTTATAGAAATGCTGCATATTTTAAAGACTGAAAATACAGTTAATAGACGATCGGACTTAGAAGGTCTTAGTAATATCTATGGCCAATTTATTGATAGATAGTTAATATTTTATGTTTAACTTTGTTTTTATTTATGAGTATTTTGAATAATTTGAAAATGTATTCAGAATTAAATATTATTATTTAAATTTTAATAATTTGAAACGTCTTTTTCAAGATATTCAAATTTAAAAAGATAAATATAATTTTACAATAGATTACAAAATAGATATAAACACAATTCTTTTTCCAAATAATTTTTAGGACAGAATGTTAGTATTATATATATATTTAGTAGAAATAAATATTAATTTTTAAAAAACTTTAGAGACCTGAAGAAGTACTTAAACAAGTACGAAACGTCGTCTATCAAAAACTAGATAAAGAAAGAAAGACCTGAAGCCCACAGAAATAGGATTCAAATATATTGAATTATAACACAAAAATTGTAATCAAAATCGTAGGAGACGTTTCGGAGAACTTTTTTTAAAAATCAAAAAAAAAATTAAATTTTGCTACACAATATTTTTAAAATTATTGTAAACATTCGTAATAAAAAAATTAAACAAAATCAGTTGAACCGTTTTTGAGAAAATCGAAAACCAAAAAAATGGTTATATGGAAGGCACTATTTAAAACCAATTTTCCGAAATTTTTTTTTATGAAATGGTAGCATTTTTCTAAAAAAATATTACTTAATTATTAATGTCAACTTTGATCATGAGTTCGATTTTTTTTTTACTATTTCATATTTTGCTATTACATGTCATTATGCAAAACATGTCCGTTCTTTAAAAAAGAACATGAATTAGGTATATCTTCTGCGTTATCAATGTAGAAACGATATAGATAATATATTTATTTGTTTGACATGTTAATCGAAAAATTTTAAAAAAATTTTTTTTGACCAATTCAATGGCTGATGATTTATGACTTATAGACTTTTCAAATACGAACAATTTTAGTGTTGAGTATAAAAAAAAATAATAAATCGGTATTCCTATTTTTTTTTTGAAGAAGAAGAAGTATGACATTTCTAAATAAATAAAAAAGAATTAGTTTCTTGTTTGTATGTACATAACTCGGCTGTATATCATCCGATTTTCAATCGTTAACATTTTAAACTGCATACTTTCAGGGGTTGATAGTTTTAAAGCCATGCTTTAACATCGTACTAAATCGTTTAAAATTTTGTGCTATTGCTTTTTTAAGAAGATTGGCATTAAAACGTTTCTTTTTTCACGCCCATTTATTGGCTGTTTATTTTTTCTTTTTATTTCTTGTTTTAACCTAAAACTGAAATACCTAACAAATGTTAATAAAACATAATAATAAAGACAAGTATTATAGGGACAAGTATAAGGACTCACCACAGCAAAATTTCTGCCCATTGTCACACCTACACAAAACTTTATCCAACCCTTTCTCAATCCTCGTATCCTTTAGTTCATAGCTTTGTTAAGACCGGAGTGTCAAGAACTCGCGAATGATTATTATTGTTTTAATGCAAATAATAAAAAGTCAGAAAAAAAGGTTCTTTATTCCAAGCTTTTTGTGCATAGGTTATTCACGCTGCAATCCTTATAAAAGGGGTTAAAACAATTTTAGGAATACCGCCTTCCAATATTGCCCAATTATTCTCACCGGCATTGCACACGCTCCAATCGTTTTTTGGCAGAATTTTACCACTGTATTGTTTTGCTAGGCATTCTAGAGTAACCAAAAAAGAAATACTATTTTTTGATGTGTAAACATATATGCTGTTTGTATGGTTAACTAAAAATGTGTGCCTTACGTGTCATACATTACGTTGTAATTGGGATCGTTCAATAACAAAACTTCGGGACTGACATTTTAACCTTGAGTCTCGGCACTCACAATTTATTTTTTTCACCTCACAATAACGTTGCATTCTTGACAATTCAAATCAAGTTCAAACAAAATTTCGAGTATTTTGGCTTTGGGCTGCTATTTAGGGATTTTACTAAAATTTCGGCCCAAATCCTTCGTATACCCAGATTCTTAAGCATATGAAATAACTAGAAACATTGAACAGCACTGGGGAAACTCGAAGAAGGTCGAAAGTGGTGTTATCGCTGGCAAGGTTAATGTAAACGTGTAGGGTTTATTGGCATACGAACGGAATCATTTTCGTTGATTATTATTAACTAAATTTTTTGGCAATATTTGGTGGAATACCAAAACACACTAAACACTAATTCCATTTTTGACTTTTCTTTACTTCATTATGTTTTAAGTTTTACTTTACTTTAAGTTTGACTTTTTTTAACAAATGCACTCTTAATAGTTTTTATGAAAAGTTCAAATTTAAATTTACTTTTAAATCACAAGAAAAATACTCTCATAAGGAAATTTAAAACTCCTCCTTGGGTATGGAAGTGTGTACACTTTCTGGTATTGCAAGGTATTGTTTTTTTATTCACAAAATAGCATAAAAAAATTAATCCATTTAGGTAACCGGGTAAAAACATCAGCAACAAAACTACCATTAATATCAATTTCTCTGAATTCGGTATGAGACTGAAAAGGTATGACTTTTCCAATTAAGCTTAGGTTGTTTTTGTATATTTTTTTTTCTAAATCAACTAAGAGTATGTATATGTGAACGAGTATTAAAAAAAACTAAATTTTACTTTTGTTTCCGTTACCATATTGTCACTGATATTACGTATATGAAGCTTGTTTTCCAGACTTCCTTTTTTTTAGGTGTTGTTTACTGTCTCGACAGGAAAATTAAATTTCCTTTTGAGGGTTTCTAAAATGAAGAAGAAGAAAACTGTGTTCGACAAGTAGTATATGGCTTCTGTTTTTTTCTGTAGATATATTTTTTTTTAATACGAATGAGAAATTTAATTTTTTTTCTGACTAAAATGAAAGTCGTGGTAATGTAAATTTGGACGACAAAATTGAATTGAACGCACGTGTAGCCTTCCCTTATAATAAAAAAAAAAAAAAAACGATAAGATATCCTTCAACAATGGCAAATGAATAAATGATTAGATTTTTCTTATTTTTTTTTTTGAAAAAAGGTTAAACAAATATATGTTAATGGTTTTTTATGCTCCAATCCTTATAATAGGGGTTAAAGTAATTTACGAGAACATAAATATATTTACATATAGAGAAAACCTTTTCTTTTATCTAGATGGAAATTCATTGACGTTTAAAGTTGTTCATTAAATTGATAGAGACCTACCGAATAAATTAATGGTTTAATCTACACAAGTTCACATACCCAAATTAACTTCGAATTGATTGTTACTATAGGGATAGGGATATTATTTGACATTAAATTTAGGATAGAAGAATGGGTGATACCACAGGTAGTACTTAAAAGCTCTTATCGTAATTATTATGAATTATAGTCGATTGAATTCGATTTTGGTTTATTGAACTTTGTCAGAAAAGTTATAAATAATATGAACAAAAGTTATTTTAGAAAGTTGTATACTTGGATTGAAATTCGATTTCAGATTATAGGAAATGCTTTGCGATGAAAGTTCAAGAATATTAAATGACTAATATGGATAAATGCATTTTTTAATAGAAATTTTTTTTTGATTAATTTATTTCTTTTTTTTATTTATTATTTTTTTTTAATTTTTTTTTTTTTTTTATGTTTTTTTTTTTATATTTTTTATAATTATTTCTTTTCATAAAAGACTTCTTAGTAGGCCCTTTAATCTACAATAATAAGCCAAGACTTAACTTCAACCCACCTGCTTACTTCGACTTAACTTTATGGAATTTTTTATAAAGTTGAAACAAAATAACACATTTTTTTTAGTTCAGACAATTTACAAGCAGCATTTAAGATAAGGTAAGATGTAGTTAGAACTTTTAAAAGTTTAGATAAAGCAACAGGAGCTAACAGACGTACGGATGTATTGTTAAAGACACTGACTTCTTAGACGAGTTTAATTGTTGTCTAGTATACTTATGTAGTTATATGTGAGAAAATGCGCTTTCTGAGACTCAAAAATCCATTAACTGACTCAGGTCCAACTGCAATCAAAAATAAAAGTTGCTAAACTTGCAGTGGCAAACAGGATCTCTTCCTTAAAAGTTCATTTAAGTTTTAGGTAGAACAAAAGCAGGGGGTCTAGCACGTAACTTGAGTTAATTCGATATAATCGAGCATAGGCAATTTCCAAACTTAACTAAGTTCATTGTTTAGTATTTAGTATTTAGTATTTAGTATTTATTTAATCTACGATTTAGTACATCAACAGATTTTTCATAGAAACTTAAAGATACGATGATAAATAAATATAATTTTAATAATATAAATAAATATACATACATATAGATAAACAATAAAAAGCATAGACAAACTGTCTGCATTGTTTTAGCAAAATATTAAAAATTTTACTCTCGAGCTGTACACCACACATTACACGAACTTATAAGCCCAGAGCTACATACATACATACAGTAATTGATTTATTGATATCATCGGTATATGCGGATGAAAGATTTACGGACAACAGGCTTAGGTATTATTTATAAAAAAAAAAAAAAACTTAAATAAAGATTCAATCAACGGAATCGCAGTGTCAGATTGTTATTTTTGCATTCAGTAGTCATAAATAATTTTCTGAACAAAGTTAAAACTTTGTATAAAAGTGAATTGCAACGGATCGGATTTAATTACTTCACAATTATGAATCTTTGGTCGTAAGAATTATGTCTTCCAAATGCAAAAAACAACAGTCTGTCACTTCGGTTCGGTAGATCGATAATTTCTTATTTACAGTTTTTAATAAATATGACCTAAGCTTTTGAATCGGAGTGTAAAATTGGATTTTTTTTAAATAAATGAACACATTGAGTTCAAAAAGAAAATTTTCAAAACTACAAAATTGGAAATTTTTTATGGAAATAGTTTACAATTAAACTTTTAACATTATTTACACAAAAAGGGGCGTAAAAGTTAGCTTATATAAAAAAGTTTTTAATTAAATTAATAAAATCGTTTATGTTGATACTAATGTGTAGCTGACATTTAGCATCACGGGTTCATCACTCAACAGATACATTTGTATCTTTCTATCTTCTCTATATCTTTCCTTCTTTTTTCCTATTTTCTCTTCTTCCAACTATAATTTGAACGGCAGACGCCTCACAAGTCGTTGTCTTATTTTATTTTGAAATTAACTCTTTTTATTTATAAATTACAACAATTTATATACAAAATTAAAAAAAAAAAACATTAAATCCTATAGAGGGCGTGTAAGTGGGCGGGTTTCAAAAATTTTTGAAATTTATTATCAACAAAATTTTGATTTATTTTAATTCCTTTTGGTCCGAGAGAAAAAGTGTGTGTGGCAAAAATATTCGAATTGCTGTTCTGAACTTTGTTGTCTAAGGTCCAAAACTTTTTAGTTATTACGAAAAATTATAGAAATTGGAAGTTTCCAAACAACGTTTAAGACAAAACTAAAGAAAGTCATGTTTAGAAACTTTGTCTCGCTTGACTACCTATACCAAGCTTAAGCTTCTTCTTAAAATAGCTTTTATTTATTTATTTTCTTATTCAAAAGACCCAAAGTTTAAATTTTTGTTTTAAGTAACTTCTTAAGGATATGCTTCAATTTATTTAATCACGACAAAAAATCTGATCCTTTTAATTAAAATATTTGAAGCAGCTTTAAGTACATTATAGAAAAGTTATAAAAAATCAATCAAATTCATCAAATCCTATTTAATAAATTACAAAATCTTTGCATTCCCTTTATTCAGGTTAACAACCTGTGTAGACGACTCAAATACTAAAATTGTAACCAATTTTATAGCTTATCGATTAAGCTATAAAGTATAAATATTTCGAGTACGATGGTGACAAAATTCTCACACCTCTTAACAAAAGACGACCTTAATGCATGAAATATTTTTCTTTTATAATAAAAAGAAGAAAAAAACCATAAAACTATTGTCCTTGGTCATAAAATATTGCACACGATTGTATACCTACTTCAGAATAGACCTCATGTCAACAAAATATATTCAAGATTCTCTTATAAATAGTAATTTGTTTTTTCTTGCTTTATTTATTATTAACTACCCTTTTCTTTCGTCCCCTTCAAGGTTACTATATATGTATGTAGGTATGTAGGTATAAATGCGGTACACAAATAATAAAGAAAGCGATTAAGTTGTTTTACGTTGCTCACACAAATCGTGTCCTTAATAACATACAATTATTTTATACAGAAAATATAAGTCTTTCGGGCAGTACCTAACCTAACCTACTCTGCACGTCATGTTGCAGTTAGAGAATTGACCAAATTTATCCTCATTTTTTTTACTTTTTTTTTAGAGAGTGGCAATCAATGTTGACAGTCGTTATAGTTCCAAAAGAAAAAAAATTCTAAGGACCAATGTACAAAACTTAGGTCCAATGAACTTTCATAAATATTTTCAAACTCATTTTTTTTTCATTTCTACCAATAAAAAGAACTGAACAAAAAAAAAACAACATTAAAAAAGTTTGGTTTAATGGAAGGACACCCATTAAGGACAAAAATATCCTTTTTCATTGCAAGCCCTATAATTTGGCTTGGCAAATCGATTTTCGATTTGTAGAAAAAAAAATGTACTTATAGTCCTGCTGAATTATTAGGATGATACTTTGTCTGATGGAGTTGGAGTGTGGGAGTGATATTCAAGTTTGTTCGTTGCTCGTTATTAAGAGAAGACGATAGTGTCCTTTTTTTTCTTCTCCTTGGAAAGGTGTTGATTACATAAAACTATATTCGCCTTTGTTTGTGTTCAATTTTATTAGTTCACTCCCGTGTTTTTTTTTCTTCTCAAAAAAATAATTACCCATATTTGAGTCATCGAAAAACTTTTTTTCTACACGTTTCGTATTTTCAATTATTTATTTTAAACAAAAAAATGAAAACTCGATTTTTTTTTTCGAAAACAAAGAATCATAATAATTTATGAAAATTTCACAGACAGAAAATTAAACTGATTAAAATTAAACCAAAAAATATGTTGTTTTTTTTTTTCTATTTTAGAAGAAAAAATAGAACAAAACGAAACGGCACCACCATACACCCGCGCCGCACTCGTTAACCGTCTGAGAGAAAGGAATCGAAGGGACACAGTTTGTACCTTTTCGAAAAGTACTTAGATTAGCTCTATGCTTTTGGCTGTGCTAAATTTTCCCAGCTACAAAATTTTCATATAGTTGAGCTTTTTTTCCTTCCCCAATAGCAAGCAAAATATACACGTTTTGCTTTTCCCTTCAATGGCGACATATCTATTAAGTGAGAGTTCCAAGTGCGAGAGAGAAAGTATTTGCACATCAGTTGATGTAGGTTGGATGTGAAAATGGAAAGCATAAAGCTTTTTGTTTTTGCATCTTTCTGCTGTGCTGCTGTATATGTATATATATGACACGCGAGTCGTGAAAATGTCAAAATAACAACACTCACTCAAATGCCTTCCCTTGACAACTCTCACTATATGTATGTATAGAGGTATTTAAATGGGTTTGAATGAATTTGAAACTGGGGTTGTAAATAAGAAAGAACAACAAAAAAGTAAACAAACTTATACGCCAGCACGAGGCAGGAAACAACCAAAGGGCATTGCCAACTTACATAAATTAGGTTGAAGAATTCAACAAATTTTCATTTAATAACGAAAATATATGTAATTATAACAAAAAATTTATTGCTGAAGGCTGGAATGTCAATGATGTGGTCAGAACTTGAAACCTTAAGGGCTGAATGTTTAGATATTAACATTTACTTAAATTTGGTTTCGTTAAAAGGGCAATTGGATTTTCTATCTTTTGAAATAAAAATAGCTTGCGTACAAATTTCTATTTTATCTTAAAGTTTTCTAGTCTAAGTCTACAGCAAAGTTTGGGAGTGGGAAATATTTTTACACGTACTTGATATTGAATTCAAGAGTCTGGCAGGGTTTTTTCTCTAACATTGGCGGGAATGATGTTTAAAAATCAGGATTAAATCGCCTTTTTGTGTTACGAATGTTTATACAATTTAAATAAAATATTAAGGGTATGTTTCACAATTTCTAAGTTAAGTTCTGGTTAGCACATAAATACTGTCACAGGTCATAAGCTCATTATGATGAAAAAAATCAGTTATCTTTTGACCAACCCTGTGCCAATATTTGTGTGGCTAGAAACTTAGACTTTATGAAACAGACCCTAAATAAATGCATTGATTATCTGTTAATTTTTTATTTTTGTTTTTTTTTTATCTTAACATTTTATTTTATTTTAATTAAAAATAAAAAAAATTGTAATATCATTTTTTTTATTTTTGTTTTGTTTTAATTTTAATTTTTATACCTTTTTTCATTTTTTTTTTTTTTATTTTTATTATTTTTTTTAATTTTATTTACATAACATATAATTAAAGTAATATTTTCCAATAATTCTTATTACAGATTTAAAAAGAAGCCTTTCTTAATTCAAATTTATAAGTTAGAAGCGAAAAATGTGGACCAATAGAACGGTGCCCCCAAAATATATTTTTTTTCCTTGACCACCATTGACTTTTTTTTATCAGCTTTAAAAATATATATATTTTTTTTTAATTTCGAAAAAATTTGATTTACATATTTAAAAAAGATCGATTATTTTCGAAAAATCATTATTTTTGAAAAATAATCGATAATTTTTGAAAAATTATGAAAAAATCGATTATATTTGAAAAAATCAATTACTTATGAAAAATCGAATATTTAAAAAAAAATCGATTATTTAAAAAAATTGATTATTTAAAAATCGTTTATTTAAAAAAAATTGATTATTTAAAAAATCGTTTATTGAAAAAAACGATTATTTAAAAAATTGATTATTTAAAAAATCGATTATTTAAAAAAGTCGATTATTAAAAAAAATCGAATATTTTTGAAAAAAATCGATAATTTTTGAAACAATCAATCCATTATTTTTGAAATATCGATTTTTTTTTTTCAGAAATAATTAAAACAAAGATGGGTCGCCGAAAAGCCGAAATCGATACAAAATAATCAGAAAAGCTTTATTTTATTGTAAATTCCGGTCTTTAAAATAACAGCGAACTTAAGAAATAAAAACAAAATATAAATTTATTAAAAATGATATGTTTTCTCTATTCATAAACTGGCAACTCTAATATCCTCGTAAATACTTGAGTAGGTATATGAACAATGTACATCAAAGCATTTACTAAACCGCGAGCTTTTTGTTTGTATATAAAATAAGTTCATTTTATTTCACTAGGGGACAAACTATATACAAGGTATATAAAAGCTCTATTTTTTTACTTTCAGTACACTTGTACCAAGGATGTCAACTTTAATTTTTCAAAACACATTTTTTAATGAATGAAGAAGCTTTACTCTACACAAATGTCAAGGGGCTTTTTCATAGCAAAACAAAAAAAAGAAGTAAAATCCATTAAAATATTTCTAGTCAAGTACCTGCGCACCGGATACATTAATTTAAGAGAAAGTATAGACTGCATTTAAAGAACTTTAAAGAGTATTAATTCGACAATGCATTTAACTAAATGTATTTTGTCTCCATACATTTTTTAACTCCGTGTCACTTGATTGAGGACAGATAGAAATAAGTTTCACGTTTTTAACTGAGAATACAAATTTATGCAATTTGCCTAAAATTAGCATTCCTTCGGAATTTCTTCGTAACAAAAAAAAACTCTTTTCAATCAAAATTCAAGTATGGAAGTACTTGTATGACATTTAACAAGTTAGGAACTTCTATGATATTTATAAGAAGGTTTAAATTGATTGTAATTTTTTTCTTTGTACAAATTTCGATCATTCTAATATTAATGAAGTTCTTACGAATAAAATTAGACGCATCAGTTGTGTTTCCGATCAATTATGCTAACAAGCAAATAAGATGACAAAAAGATTTTTAAAAAATCTGCCTTAATTAAGTGAAACTGAGTGTACTAGGTATATTGAAGCTGCATAGAAAATTTGTTTTTATTAAAAAAAAAAATGAAAACCCAACATGATGCGTATGCAATTAGAACAACAAACAGTGCGTGCATGAGTGGGTGGGTAAAATGGGATGTGAGTTCGGGGAAAAGTCTAGGTAGATACATACATCTGGAAAATCAAATTAGTGATTGTTTTTGCACACATGAAATAACTTAATACAACAAAATATCTATCTAAGAATTTTTATTGGTTTCTCAGTGCTCGTATGTATATTTCTATTGAATATGCAAAACATATTTTTTTTAGAATGAATTGTTTTAATTTTTTCCAGTGGGTAAGTTATTGAAGAGAAATTGAAGAGATTATAGGTCAGTCTGTGTACAAAAAAAAATTAAGTAACAATTAATATGGTATTGTGGGTTAAAGGAATTAATTCAATAGGTAGTTGGCTGTGAGCAGGATTAAGCAATAATATAGCAATTATAATCCTATGAAATCGATTTTGATAGATGAAAGTTCAGTGATTCGCTTTTGTGTCATCCATCAACTTCATTTTCAGCAGATATGTTTTTTTTCTTAAATGGGGTTAGTCTGCCTACACAATATAGCAAATATTGTCTACCATGAAGGAGGGCTTTATCCGTCCTTGCAGCCGGGCTTTTAAGATTAATTTAGGTTGGAAATGGTGATGGTACGGTGAACCGTATAACCTTAGTTCGATTTCATGGGATTCTTTATGCCCACCAGGCTACGAAAGTAAGAAGGTGAAGGTAAGAGGTAAGGTAAAAAGAAAGGAAAAAGGGGGCAGAAAGTAATATAGAGATACTCTCTCTGCATCATTGTTAGTTTTTGTTAAATCTTAAGATGTCCTCTAGTGGGTTTTTCAATAGGTCATAATAATTTGTCAAAAAGAATTGTTCAAGATGTTTTCTAGTCAGGTATTAACAAAGACAGTGAGCTGGAGCCACTCTCTAACAGGCTTATATAAGAATACAGTCTTTTGTGAATGCATTCTCTAAAAATTATTTATTTTACTCAATTAAATTTCATTCATTGTCTTCAGTTTAAGGGTTCAGACTTCAAATTATGCAATCGCTTTTGCATTCTTTGCATTCTTTTTATTCTTTGCATTGCCATTTCCCTCCATAAAGAATGTAAAAAATGCAAAAGCATGCAAAAAAATGCAATGAACGCAAAAAAATGCAAAAGAATGCAAAAGAAAACAAAGAACGCAAAGAATGCAAAGAATGCAAAAAATGCAAAGAATACTAAAGAATGTACAGAATGCAAAAGAATTCAAAGAATTTAAAGAATTCAAAGAATGCAAAAAATTCAAAAAATCAAAGAATATATGAATTCCCAAAAATCATTAACGATTGCATTCACGAAAGATTGCATTCTTTTACAAGCCTGCCCTCTACACAAGTTTTATGTTTGTAAAAAAAAAAAACGAAATAATATAAGCAACACCAACAAAAACAAAAAAACCGTTAAAGGCTTCTAATCGATAACTTAGAAAAGTTGGACCAAATGGCTTTGCTTGTTTCTGAAGGCTGGAATGAATGGTTGGACAAAATATTAACTGTTTCATTTAAAATTATAATAAAATTTTATTTTTTAGTCAAAAAGCTGTTCACAGAAAAAAAACATAGTTTTTTCACCTTTATTTAAAAAAATATTTAACTTTTTTTTCTAAAGCAAGCTTTCGCAAAATACTCATTTCTCATAACAATTTTTATTTCGCATTATATTTATCTGCTTATTATATTATATTGCATTTCATTATTTTGCATTATTTTTCTTGTCAATTACATACTGCGCATTTTATTATTTCGCATTATTATATCGTAAGTATATTATTATCGTTAGTTATAATTTCTTCGCAAACTTACAGTGCTAGAAAATTGAAATAGGCATAAACAACAAATTAACACCTAGTAATATGCGATATAGGTATGTAAAAAAAAATCGCGAGCAACTTTTGCGAAATCAATCGTAACAATCTATTGTGTAATTTATTGTGATGATTGCGAATTAAGATTTTATGAAACAATTTTTGTCCAAATTTTTTCTCCTAAAGTTATAATGCAACTAATTTATTTTTATTATATAATTCTTAGTTTATGACTTTTTTCCGAAATTCTATTGTTTCGATATCTGTTTTTTTTTGTATTTTTGTTTACTTTTGTTTTCTGTCTTTTTTTTAGTTTTGAAATCAAAACTTTGAAAATTTTATCAGTGTATTAACCAGCAAATCGCTTACAAGATTAACCACAAAACTGCGTAATTTCTTTAATAACTCTTAATTAAAACACACAAACTGGTGGAGCTTTGCTTAAAGAGCGTTTCTAAATTGCCACATCTTTAAACTTATTTCAAAATCGCGAAAAAGTCCAAAAATGTGCAGAATACACAAAAACGTACTCAAACATATTCACAAGGCACTAGGGAAAACACAAACGAATACGAACGAATATACCGTACCATGGATTACTTGATTAGAGATTTTTTTTTTATTTTCCAAAAAGAATTGACAGATGAATATTTTTAAACTGAAGGTTTAAACAGCAACTGAAATAAGCAATGGACGCCGAATCGTTATTCTAAAACTCGGAATTTAGATATTTGTATTTATCACTTGGCTCGTACCTAACCATAGATCACAAGTTATAACTTCTTAGACATAGAACCGTCGATTTGAATAAATGGTAGCGTTTTAAAACCGATTTCAATTTCTGAACTGCCAGAATTTAAGTCACTAATTTGGACGTTATTATTGAAAATCTCTAAAAATCTTTTTCTATTTTAAATATTTTTATAAAACAATTTAAAATGTAACAGTTTTCATTTTAATGAACAACAGAATATGTATCTAATTAACAAAGAACTTCAATTTAATAACTGAAACTTCAATCCAATTAAAAATTTGCAGACAAATTAAAAACATAAACAAAAGCTAATTACTCAACAAGAAAAACTATAAAGCCACAAAGGTAACCTAAAACCTTAGCCACATTTCAATGTATTTTTTTTTAATTTTGCTGCTAAGCAAATTAAGCATACACATACATATATGGGTGGGATGATATACACAGTGGTACGGTACACACACCTGTAGTTTACAGTTTTACAATAATAAATTATTATGAAAGTAAAAAAGAAGACTTGGAAAAAGAGTAACAGAAAAGTTAAATTATTTTTTTTATATAGTTTGCATGGTAATGTTGCAAAGACATTTTAGGACGAATAATTTTTGTATATATTTTTTTATGTGACAAAAGGCTAGGGTGAGAAGGTTAGGTCGAGACAAGAAAAAATCGTATCTATTTCCCTATGTTTTCTAAAAAAATCAACTCAGAAATGAAAAAAACAAAAATTCAACTTTTCTACAAAAACCACAAGACTTTTAGTATCTGGTGTTGGATTAAAATTTGATAAGCGGATTGAATATAAAAAACAAAAATAATACTTAATAACGTACAATTCTGAATAAAAATAAGTTTGAATAAAATGTTTTTTTTATTTTTTTTATTTTTTTATTTTGAGATGTCAATTAATTTTTGTAAACTATTTTATTTACTTAAACAATTTTATTCGAAAACGGTATTAAAACATAGATTCCTGGCTTAAAAAAGACATAACATGACATAAGTGTTGCCGTTGATTTTAAAATATTTTTGTTCAATTTTAAGTCGATTTTTTTTAGAAAATTTTCCCTGCCTTCTAAACAGAGGGAATTAACCCCCCCTTCCTTGTCTTGATCCAACCTACCCAAAGGAACTTTTTGTCGAATCTAATGCGAAACACCCTGTATATAAAATTGCATAAACATTTTTAAGAAAAAAAATTAGTACACTATTTTTTAAGTATTTATTAATGCAGAGATAAAAATTAAGTAAAAAAAAATTGAATCTGACTTTTTTCGAAATATCGATTTTTACAAATTGAAACTTTTTTTAAATAGTTTTTTTTTGGAAATAGCACATCTTGTTGATGTTATTAATACTAGTTAGAAACTTTTGTATATAAATTTAATTAAAATTGATTAATAATGAGTCGGAAACCCAAAAAACTTACTATATTAGCTCACAGTCAGAATTAGACAAAATTATAGGAGCCGCTTTCGAGAAAAACAAGATTTAAGAATTACATGAAAATCTGCTGGATAAATAGTTTCAACATTATTTAAGTTAAGTTTACTAAAAATCAATCGGTTTCGAATTATTAAGTTTAAAAAAAAATTGGCATACAATATTATTTTAATACATTCTCCATAAAATATGATTAAAATCAACTGAACTCTATCATAAAAAAAATATTAAATTAAAAAAATGGTTCTATTGGAAGTTCCATTTATAAAAGGTAGCCTATATGTAAACAAAAATTACTGAAGTTTGTTTCATCAAAATCTCGAGTTTTTCGATTTGTCTTAATACTTTTTTTTACTACTTTTTAGTATTTTTTAGTACTTTTATATCGCAAGTAAAAATAAGTATTTTTAGTACTTTTAACTATTTTTTACATGTTCCCACTGAAGATACCATCAACATATTATATCTTTCATTTGTAGTTACATTAATATTTTTGATTACAAGAAAAAGTTCGTACAATCCAGTCTGACATTTGATTTATTTTTATATTCTCACCGATCTACTCTTGTTTTCTACCAGGTATGTATTTTTTTTTTCTTGGTATAGATGTTAAAATTAATCAGTGTAAAAATAGCTACACGCAAATTCATCAACACTACCTCTTAGACTATAATTTACGTCTGGGCCAGAAGCAAAGTCATAATGTACATATATACAAATTTGACACACATAATATTAACAAAGAATTATTATTATCTAAGGGTTTTTCTTCAAGAAAAGAAGAAGATAGGTAAAGCCAACAATACAATAGGTACACGTCACCAAAACCTACCCCGTGATGCAAGATGTAGGTTAATTTTCTTTTAAGTTTCTTACAAAACATTCTTTTTAGTTCAACGAACTACTTTTGCCAATGGCTTTAGGTTTAAACGTGATACACAATAAATAGTAATAGCACAGTCTGCTAGTTAAACTGATAAATTTTCTGATAAGAAAATTGACAATGTTAATGTTATTATTGTATGTAATATTTTTTGTAGTTATTACCTGAAGCCTCGGAGCTATAGGATTGTAAATATTTTTGCTAATTATATTCTACAACAATTGAATTTGCTTTAAATTTTGTGATAACTTTTCGCAAAATAATTAAAATGCACGACTTTTGATCGCAGGAACTTGCTCTTGTAATTCAAAGCTATAACAATAAAGTGGATAAGCATTGAAGATGTATGTGATTTTAATAGAGAAGGTGTCAAAAATATTTATTTTTCTTTTATTTATAAATAATAAATTGTATAATTTTAAAACTAATAAATATAATTAAAACTACTTAAAATTATATTTTTTTTAAAATTGCTACAAAATCGGTTTAGCTATTTATGAGATAAAGGTGAACAATCCAAACATAATTTTCTCAACAACTCTTAATTTCCTAAATAGTTATATAAAATTATTTGGGGCCAATCTATTCACAAGTGAATGACTGCATTTCAAAGGTTCTAATTAGATGGCGCTAATCAACTAAAATCTGCTGAGCGATTTCAATGATTTCCAACTCATATTATGGATTTCGTCATATTATGGATTTCTTCATAAAAATGTTGGTTCCCATGTACATTCGATGATTCACCATTTGCAATAATCCTTGATCAAAGATAATCAACTATGAACAAACTGGCCCTTATTTTAATAAGATTCTGTTTAATAATATCAGTTTCGACAACCTACTCGTAAAAAGAATGACATGCTATAGCTGAGGGATAAAATTGTATATGTATTTGTTTTGATAAAGATTTTAAAGATAAGTTAATATTTAAGGTATTTTATTGACTGAATGTTGATAAAAATACACTCCTTATCAAAAGTTGTAAATCTTATCAGAAACAATTAACAAGCTTTAAAAGTTGTAGATAAGTGCATATAATACATAGCTACTACAATAGATACTTACCCTACCTATAATATTTTCAGTTCATGTTAAGGTTTGTTATCTCGAAGTTTGACAAAGTGGCAATAATGATAAGTAGTTAGTATAATCTATGTCAGTCAGTATAAGA
Organism: Epistrophe eligans; assembly: GCA_951394125.1. Lineage (NCBI taxonomy): Eukaryota > Metazoa > Arthropoda > Insecta > Diptera > Syrphidae > Epistrophe > Epistrophe eligans. Next base: position 37,885,214 of record OX596029.1, read on the forward strand.
AATAATGTCAGCTTCTTGTATTACAAATATAGCAAAATATTTGATTAACAACTAAGTCTAGTCATTAGTTTATTTATATTCATTTTATTTTATTGGTGGTTTTTTGGGTGATTTTAAGCATGATGGGACGGTGTTGCAGCCTTTATTTAATGCCACCTGCCAAAAACGTAGTTTAGTTTAAGTTTATAGATATTATTCGAGTACAAAAATAAAAGCACCGTATTGCTCAATGCCCATATGCTTGCAATTGAATCAATATTATTAGAAATAAATTGATTAAAAAATTTTTGAATTTTTTTTGACCTAATCCCGATGTACACCATCTGATTTCTTTCAAATCTTAATTTATGAGCACAAAATTTTAAAATTGCTTCGAGCGGTTTAAAAAAAAATAATATTTTCATAAATATATAAAATTTTAAAAACTATTTTAAGAAAAAAAAATTATTAACAGTGAGAAGTTAAAAAAATAATGTGGAAAAAAAATCATCCACCCATTTTTAAAATATCGAATTTTGAAAAAAAAATATTTATTATTATTTATTAAAAATTGTAACAACCCAGGCAGGCGATGAGGATAGTTCATGTTCCGTTTTCATCGAAAAAAAAGAGTAGACATCGAGTAATTTATAAAATAAAATTTAATAAACTTTAATATTTTGGAAGTTATCGTGTTTAAATTATAGAAGAAGCTAATAATTTGTTAACAGGAAGTTTTATGAAATCTGATTTTTTTTAAATTTTGACATGCAATATTGTTTAAAGTTTTTAGAAGGTCTTGTGTAAAATTTCATGAAAATCGGTTTAACGCAGATAATTAGATACGTAGTCAAAACAAAAAAATAAAAAAATGGTTCTATGTGAAATACAGTTAATCATGGATTAATGTAAAATTTGTTTCAATAATATTATGTTAGATCGTACTGATATTAGTAAACAAACAAATTTCTATCAACCTTAACGTTTTTCAAACACTTGTATGGTAGGTAGGTACCTACAGTTATTTTATTTTATAGGTAAGAATAATTTTTGTTTAAAATCTTCTAGATAATGTTAAAAAAAACAACTGGATACAATGATATGATATTTACTATTTGATAGCTAAAGAGCTATCACAAAAAAAATGTGATTGTCATTTTCCAACAAATTTGACGTTTCTGCGGCAGTACGACTAGAGTTACCATCAGTCTACAAAAATTTTAGAACTTTTTCTGAGTTCTTTCTTAAACATTTACATATATACACAAAAATAAACATGCCAGTGACCAAACAAATTTCCTATACTTTCCAGAAGATAAAGAGAAAATATAAGTTTTTTCTCAAAGACTTCATTTTCGTACTATTATTTCGATAGCTTATTGCAAATATTTGAGAAACTCACTATGGCAACCATTTTTTTGACAAATGTTATTGGAAACTTTTCAATTGAATTGAATTGAATTGAGTTGATTCACCTTACCCAGACGGAAAACTCAATGACAATCACATGTGACTATGGTTGATGCGACAATAACCTATCACCTTAGCCGATTCCACTCCTGATTTGTTTTTAAGTTGTAGGCATGTTTTTGAGAAAAATGAGATTTTCATTATTGCTTAAGCAATTATACGGCAGGTACCGTTATTTTTGGACTTACAAAGATAAAAAAAAACTTATCGGGGGAGTGCTCAAAAAAACGCTACCTACCAAGTATAAAGAATATTGACCCATCCGTTTAGCTGCAGCCAATCCGACAGACAAATGGACAGACTTCCGAGGCCCACTTTTTCGACTTCGCTATCATCAAAAGCCAAATTTGATCAGTCTCAGGTTTGATTTTTTATGAATCCATAACTTGCTGTATAGTACTTATGCACATACATATGTATATATGGCAAGTAAAAATTACTAAAATATTTGTAGAAGTACTAGCTGACCTATCCAGCTTCGCTCGATCTGGTAAACTTAAAGTTTTTTTTTTTTTTTAAGTTTCCCGAAAACGGATTTTTTTTAAATAATAGGATTTAATTATTCGAGCGACAATTGTTTAAACAAATTCGACATCGTCTCTTAGATAAAAAAGTACAGCAACATCAAAGTGGTGGTAATGCTGGAACTACTAAAAAAAATGCAATTTTGGGGTATTTCGTCATATTTATTTTGAAAAGCAAAAACAAATTCCTAAATTTATTTTTCTTTCACGACAAATTCACGACAGTTAATCCAATATTATTAGAATTTAAAAATTTTGAAGTGGTAATGCTAATTTGACGGACATCAAAAATAATATATCTCCTCATTTTTTTTAGTCAATTTGTATAAAAAACAAACAAGCACCAACAATTTCTTAAATTAAAATTTTAATCGAAATAATTAAACAGTAATCAAAAAATATGTTTTAATGTGGTAAGACACGTTTCGTTCCAAAACTTATCTCTATTGCTAAGTTAGTTGAATTATGGGACAATAAGATATGTATGTAAATAGGTTAAATTTTTGTAAAAAAAAAATTAAAAAAAAAACTACTACCTGAAATCTAATTTTCAAATATTTTTTTTTAAATAAAGAATTAAAATTCGGCCAAAAAAAAAATACACCAAATTTATTTTTTTTGTAACAACTAGATATATTTAATATACATTTTAATTAACAAAAACTTCAAAAATGATGTCAACACATCGAATGATGATGTCTTTAATTGCCTAATAATGAAGTCATCATCATCATTGTACATGATGAGGACGCACTTTTAAAAATGTTAATGTAATTTCTAGAAGGTTACTCCTTTAAATGGGTCTTAATCTATTTTGCAAAGTCACGAACTTGTGTCACATTTAATGACTGTGTATTTTGTAATCTTATTCTTATTTTCTAATTTTGTAGGTATATTTTTTTTTTGTTTCATGTGATAAGATTTTAAAAGCTTGATAAATTTGTATATAGTATCTAGAATTTTCTTTTTTTTTATAATTATTAAGTAAGTCTTAATTCATGAATACAATCATATTTCTGTCAGTCACGCCCTCGAGTTTCTTTGAGACTATCATCAGTAATCAATTTCCTAACAATTATTTCCCCGCAAAAAAAGGATGACAAATCAATAAAAAAAAAAAAAAGAAATGATTACCACAATCAAATAACAAAAGACAAATTACAAACAAGAAATTATACAGGGTGAACTTAGGCTAACGCGAACAATTTGCAGACTTATAACTTTATACGGGTTTCAAAAAAGTACCTACTCTATTATTATTATTTATTAAAAACAAAAAACTCCCTTAAAAAATTAGAGTATATGAGGTCAAGAAATCTCTGCTTGTCTATTCGTGTTTTTTTCTTTTATTGACACACAAATTACACGCAGTTCATGTATCGAAAGGATTTAGGGTAAAAGTAAAACCAACAACTATAAAAAAAAACAAAGCAAACAAGTGTCTTTGGTTTGGATTGACACACATTTTATAAAACGAAATCAATAAAACAAAAAAAAAAGTATGATGAGTTCAACTCTATATCGATTTGTTGGTTGTTTGGCTTTTTTTTTCATATCCATATCAGGATTCAAAAAATACTTAAAGCTCTTACTCACTTCTGCATGCAAACGAATCGTTTAGTGAAAAGAAAAAAAAAAAAGTGATTATTTTCTTTCTTTTCCGCTGATGCCGTGACGCGAGGTAATTATATGTAATGTACATATGTATATGAATTTTTTTATTAAGCACTAAAATGACATGAATGTTATTAACTCGATGTGCGGGTGGTGTTGTTAATGCCACTGTGAAACAAAAAAACTATGATGTTAATCGGGGAGGCAATAATTTATGATAAAACGTGGATATTCCGCTGACTTTTTGACATAAAAAGAAGAAAAATTAGAGAGTTGGACATTCAAACAAAAATTCAAAATGTATGGATGAAGGATTATTTTGGAATTTTGCATGTAGGCTTATGATTTTGTTCCAAAATGTATCTCTCGCAAAGCTAATCAGAATTTAACTAAGCTCCATTTGTCGAAACAAAACTTACAAAACTATAATCTTAACACAAGCAGTTATTTGACAACCTGGAAAAAGAATTTAGTTTTTCATGAGGCCCTAGAAAGTTTAAGCATCATAAATACTAACAATCGATATTAACGGGTGATTTTTAAGCTGGTTTGGTTTTGGCAACACTGGTTTTGACAGCTGACGTGTGTTTAGTACCTTGTGTCACTGTCAAACAGCTTCAGTTTGGTTTGCAATTTAACCATGGATCGTCTTACAAATGAACAACGCTTGCAAATTATTGAATTTTACTATCAAAATTCGTGCTCGGTTCGAAATGTTGTTTATCGAAAAATTGTGTTCAGCGATGAGGCTCATTTTTGGTTGAATGGGTACGTAAATAAGCAAAATTGCCGCATTTGGAGTGAAGATCAGCCAGAAGCATTGCAACAGCTACCAATGCATCCCGAAAAAGCCACTGTTTGGTGCGGTTTATGGGCCGGCGGCATTATTGGGCCATATTTCTTCAAAGATGATGCGAATCGCAGCGTTACTGTCAATGGTGAACGCTACCGAGCGATGATAACAAACTTTTTTTTGCCCGAAATGGAAGTTCTTGACTTGCATGATATGTGGTTTCAACAAGACGGTGCCACATGCCACACAGCACGCGAAACAATGGCGCAATTGCGAGGCGAGTTTGGTGAACAGTTAATTTCACGTATCGGGCCGGTCAATTGGCCGCCTAGATCGTGCGATTTGACACCATTAGATTATTTTTTGTGGGGGTATGTCAAGGCTAATGTCTATAGAGACAAGCCCGCTTCGATTGACGCACTGGAAGCCAACATCCATGCATTCATTCGTGAGATACCGGCCGATATGTGTGAAAGAGTATGCCAAAATTGGACTCAGCGGATGGGCTACCTGAGACGCAGCCGCGGTCAACATTTGCATGAAATTATCTTTAAACATTAAATTGCAAGGTTCAAACTATCGATTCAAATTAATATTTCATTCATTTTTTCGAATTTTTTGTGTTTTTTTTTTTTAAAAGTTCTAAACCTCTTAAAAAATCACCCATTAGATAGTCCCTGGCCAATATTCTGCCATTCTGCCAAAAAATCTTTTGTTTGAGATTTGATATTATGAATTTTGATCAAAAACAAATCACTGGTCTGTCTGGTCTGTCTGGTCTGTCTGGTCTGTCTGGTCTGTCTGGTCTGTCTGGTCTGTCTGGTCTGTCTGGTCTGTCTGGTCTGTCTGGTCTGTCTGGTCTGTCTGGTCTGTCTGGTCTGTCTGGTCTGTCTGGTCTGTCTGGTCTGTCTGGTCTGTCTGGTCTGTCTGGTCTGTCTGGTCTGTCTGGTCTGTCTGGTCTGTCTGGTCTGTCTGGTCTGTCTGGTCTGTCTGGTCTGTCTGGTCTGTCTGGTCTGTCTGGTCTGTCTGGTCTGTCTGGTCTGTCTGGTCTGTCTGGTCTGTCTGGTCTGTCTGGTCTGTCTGGTCTGTCTGGTCTGTCTGGTCTGTCTGGTCTGTCTGGTCTGTCTGGTCTGTCTGGTCTGTCTGGTCTGTCTGGTCTGTCTGGTCTGTCTGGTCTGTCTGGTCTGTCTGGTCTGTCTGGTCTGTCTGGTCTGTCTGGTCTGTCTGGTCTGTCTGGTCTGTCTGGTCTGTCTGGTCTGTCTGGTCTGTCTGGTCTGTCTGGTCTGTCTGGTCTGTCTGGTCTGTCTGGTCTGTCTGGTCTGTCTGGTCTGTCTGGTCTGTCTGGTCTGTCTGGTCTGTCTGGTCTGTCTGGTCTGTCTGGTCTGTCTGGTCTGTCTGGTCTGTCTGGTCTGTCTGGTCTGTCTGGTCTGTCTGGTCTGTCTGGTCTGTCTGGTCTGTCTGGTCTGTCTGGTCTGTCTGGTCTGTCTGGTCTGTCTGGTCTGTCTGGTCTGTCTGGTCTGTCTGGTCTGTCTGGTCTGTCTGGTCTGTCTGGTCTGTCTGGTCTGTCTGGTCTGTCTGGTCTGTCTGGTCTGTCTGGTCTGTCTGGTCTGTCTGGTCTGTCTGGTCTGTCTGGTCTGTCTGGTCTGTCTGGTCTGTCTGGTCTGTCTGGTCTGTCTGGTCTGTCTGGTCTGTCTGGTCTGTCTGGTCTGTCTGGTCTGTCTGGTCTGTCTGGTCTGTCTGGTCTGTCTGGTCTGTCTGGTCTGTCTGGTCTGGTCTGGAAAATAGTGGTAAATTGGTTTCCGGTAGAATCACTTTTTTGATTTTCAATTTTCTCAAAAACGACTTAACTGATTTTGACCAATCTTTTTTTATAGAAAATTTTTCAAAAAGTTTTAAAAGTGTACCATACCAAAATTTTCATTTTTTTGAGAACTTGATAATTCTTAAATGAAACTTGCCATTTAGAAGTTTTTTTAACATTATATAGCTGATTTTTGATAGAAAATATTCTTAAGACCAAAAATAACGTTACCTCCCCTACAAGTGTTTAAAAATCGGTAAGGAAAATCTCATTTTTCCCCAAGACGGCTCCTACGATTTTGATTAATATTTTTATGCGGCATAAATTAAAGGGTCCCATAACTAATTTATTTGTTTTAAAATCAGAAGAATGGATCTAAACTGTTCAGTGTGATCGCAGATAAGAGCAAGTTTGTGCTTGGGTCAATCGTGCACTTTATTTTTACTAAAAAGGTCCTTATGAATATTTGACAAGTTTTCTTCGTCTAGGTTTTCTCTACTGAAAACTTTTCAGGGTCTTTACAATAAACTTGTTCATACACTTTTCACATTTAAGTCAATTTTTCGCAGATTATATTTCAGTTTTAAAATACTGAATTCACACTTTAATTTATAAATAATTTTATTAAGATTCAAACTTTTAATAATTGTTTTTAGTAATCAGTCTTACATAGATATACATATATAAGATCATGTAATGAAACATAATTATAACTGAATAAATTTGTAGGCATGTATTTCTATTTATAGAAAAAAGCGGACGACACAATGCTGTCAATCGAGGTGGCTCCAATTACCGAAAGGCAGTTTTACACAATAATGGCTAAAAATCTATTATTATCTTTTTAATAAAGCCAATATGACCATTTAAATTATTTGTATATTTTTTATTTATTTTAAAATTCTATTCATACTTCTAAAACAAACAAAAAACTCCTGTAGTACATTTAACTTGCATTTCTCATTTGCCACCAGTACAGTAGGTCAGTCATTGCAATGCACTTTACTGTCATGTCCATTTGTTTGCTTACCTCATGGCGTAACAGATTGAATTTTTTACAGATACGGAACTAAAACTATATAGGACAATATTCAACCATCTGTTTTTCATATATCAAACTTTCTTACATTATAAACTCTTGCAGTCTGAGAAGAAGGTATTGTGTAGTCAGCTTATTACTCTGGTAACTTTTTCCACTATCAACGTTTTTATTACAAAAAAAAACAAAACAAAAAAAACTGAATACACAAATAAACGATTAAGAAACTTTTTTTCTTTTATTGAAAAAAAACTTTATCGCCATTTGTTTTAGTTTGCTTTAAGTTTGAAGAATGTTGCATGTGGATTCATTCAAGGATTCTCACTAAAAGTTAAAAAGATATCTAATAAAAAAATAAAGACTTTCTATTTAATGAGAATTCATAAAAGTTATAATAGTTGCCAAATATATAAATAAATATATATATAATATAAATAAGTTGAATTTGCAGCACGTTTCTTTTATTGTTTAGACGAAAAATAAATAAGTTGAATTTGCAGCACGTTTCTTTTATTATTTAGACGAAATTCTAATTAAAGAAATTTCTAAGTTATTTTTCCCATATACATATTATGTAAATAGATAATGCAATAACAATTCTGAATTCTTGGATGATTCCAAGTGAATTTTGAATACGTGTACCTTCTATCTACTTTAATATCATATTTCCCGCTAATAAAATAGAAATAACAATTGCTTACTATGTACATAGGTATTTACGTAGTCCATATCAGAAGCTGATATTTATTCAGTTGAAAACAGTTCGTGCGCAAATAAAACAATGTCAAAGGCATAGTAGAATGGGTAACTCGAATAATTTTTTGTGTTCGAGTTTTTAAGTAATTTTTTTTTTATATATCGGTAGAAATGTTAAAATAATCAGGCTTTAAAACTGTATAATCTATATGAGAGCATGCAATTGTACTTATTGTTGAACTTATTTAAAAAACCAAAAAAAAAAAAACTATTTGTTTTTAATACAAATATGGCTATTCAAACAGATCCAGATATTTATTTGACTGGAACAGTCAAGTGTATGTACAAAGTATGTACATACATACATATGTATACAATTTTAAAAACAGATTGAATATTTGGAATTCAAGGTTCAAAAGCTTTAGAACGTTTTTCAACCAATTTCTTTATACTTAATGAATTCTTTATATTTTATCACACAATTTTTTGTTCAAAGCGACAGTTGAGAAAAGTGGACTATAAAAATTAAATTATAAATATATTAGAATCAATCTTTATAATATTATTTGTAGCTTGAGTTTTACTTGTCTTATTGATTTTTAATATGTATTACCATATTGGCAAAAAATTTTCACAACCTGGGGCCTATAACACAATACAACAAGTACTTGTTTAACAAGCCAAATTCAACTCGTGTTAAAACTTTGTGTAACACGTATCAACAAGTCTTCCCAAATTATAACAATTGTTTTTAGGTCTTTCAACAAGTGGGAAATTGGTAAATTAAACGTTTCTGTAACTGGATACAACAAGTGTTTAAATAAATATGCTTTTAATTGTTGAATAGTTAATAAATTCTAACTGACCATTTCAAAATTGTTAGAAGTCAAAAAGTTGGGATTAAGTTTATTTTATAAAGTGTTTAGCTATTTATATTATATATAAATATATAATACATATATGGAAAATAATACAAAATGTTTAAATAAAAATTTAGTTTTGGATGAAAAATTTCGTTTCAAAAATAGAAAACAAAAATTACAACTTATTTGTATTTTTAAAGGGAGCGAATGTATTCTCATGCCCTATAGTAAATGTTGCTTGCTTGGGCTAACCATTTAACCTCAAAATTTTGGCGGTTCAGATTGGAATAGTCAACATAATACATACTTTACATGAATGCGCCCCCTTTTTTTTGTCCATACTTCGCTCCCAGAATAGTTTTCAAGTTGAGAATTGCTTTTTTTAATTTTATTTCCATTATTTTAGCATAAAAATTTGATGATGATGTCTTTTTAGAGTTCCATAAATCTATTCTGAATATTATATATCCGTCAATTTTTTTCATAGTTTTTTGTATATGCAGATTATAAAGCACTGCGGAAATTATATGCAAATTTCTGAATTATATTGTTTTTTTATTCCAAGAAGAAAATGATGGTCGAAAAATTGGCGTTAATATTCTTTTTGATTTTTGTATACCTCCAAATATTTAAAGAAATTATTAAACAATTATTTGTACATGCGTACCCAAATTCAATTTTAGTTATTCTACGACTCAACAAGTTCGATTTACTTGCACAACAAGTCGAGGGAAATTTAATTTTTTAACAATTGTTGCATTTTATTTATGTTGTTCTGTGTTATAGGCCCCTGGACTTCTGCTTCCTGATAGAATCGATATGTTTTTTTTAGTCGCTTCTACTTTTCCATCATTCGTGTGGTCAGAAATTTCCAAGGAATTGTTATTGTTTTTATAGCATATTCTTAGCTGCGTAAGCTGTTTGCTGCTTCCTTTCGTTTTTTGGAGTTGCACTTAAATATCTCTGTCAATCAATAATATTTTTTTAAATAGTACTTAGTTACTTACAAAATTAATAATTATTTCATTTAAATTACAATTTTGTTTAAAATAATATTGAGCTTGAAATAATTACTTAATGTTTTAAAAAATAAAAAATAAATGAAATAGTTAACAAAATGAATCAAAAAAAATAGTAACATTTTGCACGAATGATCGATCGTATGTAGGGCTATAATGTAACCCCAATTTTTGTAAACAAGCATAACACGTGATAAGGGCGTGTAGGCCTATCTTCGATTTCTATTTTTTTTGTAAATATTAAAATTGAAAATGTTCATAGGGTAATTTTGAAAAAAGTATGGTGTTACCAAAATGAACAAAGATAGAGAATGAACTCTAGCATATAGGGGGAGAACGATTGAATTTTTAGTTGGTGTTACCAAAGAAATTACCAAAATGAGTATAAAAACACAAGTTATGAATTTCAGCGAGCGTACCTGCACGTTGCTCATCGCCAATCGACGAGATTCAGTGGAAGATTGTTGAATTTGTATAAAATTAGAAAAGTGCTCGGTTTGAGCCCTCTTAGAAGCCTATAACTTTGGTTACAATTACTGGATGTTTAATATTAAGGCAGATAATTAAAGCTTAAATGACAAGCTACAAATCTGCATCAAAATTTATATATTTATATATTATATATTTTCAAGAGAGCTCAAAATAAAAAAAAAAAAATAAAATATCAACAACGTGGGCGGGTTAGTGGGCAAGTTTAAAAAAAAAAAAATAACTTAATTAGATCTTACAACAAAATGTTTACTTTTTAGCAGCTTTAAATAAGTAGAAAACTTATATATGGAAGAAAATTGGGCGTGGCAAGGGGCAGGTTTAACTAAAGTCATTTACTAATCCTTTTTGCCACTATTAAGAATTTCTTTTACACAGGGAAACTTTGTTTACGGCAATTTTAAGGTTTTAGGAGTGAAGGGCACGAATTAAGGGGAGTGAACAAAATTCAACTGTGTCTAGAACTTAAAGTGATTTTTTTATATTTCTATTCAAACTTTATTAAGGAAACATGAAAAAGTGTCTCACGATATGTTTTCTTATGTTAAACGACCCTAAGAATATATGGAGGGAAGAATGGAAGAATATGAAGGCAATTTAAGATATTAAGAGTTTAAGAAAATAAACTGCAATTAGAATGCGTGTTAATTGACTTGATTTTTTTACCTTTAACCTAGAAACGAAACACTTTCTGACTTAGTTCATTACAGAACAGAATAAAGTTTTACTTTGCGCACAAATGAGCACTAGTTTTGGATTTTTTTTTTACTTTGTTCGGTACATCCATATACAAATGTATGTACATATGTATAACTGTTTTTTTAAAGAAATTAATGAAATTTGTAATTCAGTATGGAGTAAATTTTGTATGTTGGCTTTTCATCCGCTCAACTTGCATATGACCTAAGGTTGAAAAAAATTACAAGACTTAGGACTCGAACACTTTGACCCAAAAAGTGAATGACAACTGCCATTTATTGAACTCTTTCTAAAATATTTAATAAATTAACAGCCAATATCTTCACAGAGTTCTAACGCTAGTACCGTTACTAGTCCTGAAGATAGTACTCAAATCAGTATCAACTCATTTTTGCACACAAGTTCTAAGCCCTTAAACTGTCAATTTGGTACCAAGTATTGGTTAGAACTCGGTACTAGCTAACTCCTCAAAATGTTAGTACTTAAATCGGTTCCAAGTGATTTCTTCCTACAAGTACTAGCTCTAGTCCTGTTAAATTGGTACCGAGTACTAGTTAGGACTCGGTAATAGCTAGTACCTCGGAATCGGCAGTGGGGCTCGATATTTAGTACTTTTCGCTTTTCAAGGAATCAGGATTCAATAAAAACATAAAACAGATTTAAAAGCATAACACTCTGTCGCTGAGAAATTTCGCAATAACTACGTGACCGGAACCATACAATTTTTAACTGTCGCTTACTGTGTACTGCGTGGCCGAGCCTCAATGACCACAATCATATTTTTACTAACAACAAAAATTATGATCCACACTTCTTAAGCTTAACAATATTTATTAAATTACCATTTATTTCACTGTTTAAGTGAAACCCTACTGATTTGTTAACTGCAATCTTAAACACTCATTAAAACTTCGTCATTCGTTTACTTTCAATAAACCAATAAACTAACGAGATATTGCTAGCTTTGTATGATAAAGTTATTGTATTATTTAACCTTGAACTTCATTCACATAGCTTGCGGTCAATTGTCCACACTTGACCGTTAGTAGCATGCGTTTGTGTTGTGCATGTTGCCGTTCATCTCACAATTTAACAAAAAGCAAAAACAAAATTGTGCAAAAATAAAATAAACAATTTTAAAAAAAGATAGGTATATGTTTATCACGTGAATTGCAATTAATCGTGACAAACCTAAACCTTGAGAGCTTAGCTACATTAATTTAGTCGAATTGGTATGAAAATAGTTTCACATCATAGAAACAAAGCCTCTAGCTCGAAGTTATAATCAAGTTGAATAACCTGTCTTTAGAAATGCTATTGCTGACTAGCCTGGTGTCATAATACAAAAACAAAAAACTAATAATAATTATCATCAGACAGAGCCACGAGGAAGACGACGTAAATAAACAAAAGTTCGATAAGTAGGTAAGTAGTACTACTGGCTTAGTATACAACAGTTAGACACGTTACACATTGGACTTTCTATAGTTTGAGCGAATAACTTTCGATGGAAAGATGCGATTTAGATAAACTGGTTCACCATGCAATCGAAGTCGAATTCAGACACGGGCCGGCAGGTCAGCAAAAACCCAAAAACAAAACTTTCAGTCAAGGTCATGATACACTAAATTTACGACTTTTATGCTGGCGCGGTAGCTACATATGTAGCTTGTTAAATGGAATTTGAAGGTGGGGGAGCTACTGACACGCCAAGAGTCCAATTTATTCGAATTAATTGGACGAAACATCTCGCATCGCTTCGGCGCGGGAACCGAAACCAAATGAAATGCAGGCACAGCCTTTTAATTGATACTCCATCCCATTGTTGGTTCCTAATTGGATTGCGTCATTTTATCTTGGAATAGACTATTTATCTAGGAATCCAGATCCAATAATTGGAATAAAAACCGATATTAAATCTAGTTAGGGACAGCGACTAAAGTACTTACCGTTATGACAACATCTTTGATGTTATTTCGATTTCGTATGACCATGCCAATGGGCTTCTTCATATAGATTTTCGGCATTTTGCGGCTGATATCTGACCTATGGCCTGGGTTTGGTCGCACCTACAGCTCGGTGATGCGAATTGCTGGCTTTGTTGATTGTGTGTGCACGACTAGGGTGCTCCGCCAATCAACTAAATCACTCGCGAAGGGACCAGAGATGCATAAAGGATTCGATAACTAATCAAGCTACAGAGACACACACACAATTTGAAAACACCTGGCTTTGGAAGAATATGGAATTTTTATGTTTTCCAACTTTGTAAGGGAATTTGGGTTGTTGATTTTTTTTCTTTTCTTGAATTTCTTCATTCATCCGTCACACCACCACTGACATTGCGTCGTCCAGAAACGCGAACCGCACTCGCGACTTTTTCCTTCGTTTTTTTTTTTTCTTTCTTCCAGAGACACAGACACGAAATGTGAAATTTCAGTTTTAAGATTTACACTACTCGAACTAGGGGCAGAAACGATTTTGTATTTAATTTTATGATTTACATGAATTTGTGAATTAATTTTTAATAGAAAGGAAGTGAAATACGAGCGAGAATTTTGATTTTGATTTGGGTTTTCCTCTTTTCGAGAAGTTGCAAGTTGTATATCTCAATCTCGCTTTTGTGGCTGATAAAGGGAAATCTGACAGTTGGCAAAATGATGATGATTTATTTGGATTAGCTAGAACGAGATAGACATTTAGAGAAAAAAAGAGATAGACATACAGAGGTTCGCAGGTGGATACGGCAAAGTGATGCCAGGTTGACTTTACATATCATAGGGTAAACATATTTGTTTTATGGAAATCATTTTAATTGTTTTTATTATATGGATCATTTACAAATTCCTTAGCGTCACTTTCAAATGGAAGAAGTTTTCTATTTAATCAATTCAGATTTTGAGTTTCGATTTCAAGTGAAACATAAAGTACGCTATTTTATTTTTATTTGGGTGAATTGTGGGAATGCCAACTTACTCAATACCACGTGTATCATATCTATTCTTAAATAAACAACACAACGAAATGGCTACTTTCAACTAACACGTAGAGATAAATGTCATTTTTTTGACAGAGTACATTTGAGTGTAAATTTTACAACAAAAAAAAAACTGTCGAATCTTTGATCGAAAGGAAAACCACAGTAGATACAGTTATGACAGATAATCATATTTATAAAGACTCAGCCAAACCGGCTCGAAACATTCAAACATGTTCAAAAATTCACATCGTGCCAGTGTGGTTAATTCCTTCCTATGTTTATTAATGAAGGCAGGCGAAAGTTTCGTTGTCGTGGCGTTCCGAATTATTTATTCGCGTTGATTTTGGAGAGCCTTAAAAGCTGTCTAACTTTAGATAAATAAAATAACTTTAGTAACAAATACAAATCATCTTACCAACCTTGACCTCACTTATGTGACATTGAGAGGTAAAGCCAGCCAGTTCACGTTTCTGAGAACTCACTGAGTAGGAGGAAAAACGCGACCAAGATTTCTCCGCTGGGAGTCAAAGAGACTCTCCAGTCTCCATCTCTTTTTTATAAATTGATCAAAAAAATAATTTTACAAGCGAATCCAAAAAATATCAGTCTCAGCTTTTAACAGTGGAAATGAGGAATATCACTGAATATCACGTTCAGATTTCTTAGTTTGCTGTGATCTCAGAGTTCTGAACTGGCTAATGGTAAAAAAAAAACCCAGACACCTTAGGCTTAGAGCGGGTTTGACTCTAATTTTTTTTATTTAAAAAAAAACTGAATTATTTTTCATAATTCGTTCTAACCTAATCGCTCTCTTCCTCATCATCCTCGGCTTCATCATCGTCGTCGTCGTCCTCTTCTTCATCATCATCGTCGTCTTCGTCATTTTCACTTTGATTCACTTCTTGCTCGTCGTCTTCTCCACTTTCCTCATCATCTTCGCCCACGAATCCATTTTCAACAATCTCCGCTCCACTTTCTGTATCTTCCTCATCCACATTTGCCATTTCATCGTCTTCTGTTTCATCATCAGAACCTTGTCCCAGCTGAATAACATCTTCATTGTCTTCATCGCTGGTGTCATCGTCTTCTTCCCCTTCATTATCTGGTAACTCAAGTTCCTTCACTTCTTTAACCTTTTTCTTTTTTCCATCATCCACACTCTCCTTATTGGATTTCTTTGCCTTCTTGGCAGGTTCTTCATCTTCATCTGCCTTTAAGGCGGCCTTCATTTCTTGTAGCTTCCTCTTCTTCTCTGCTTGAGGCTTTGTCAATTTGATCAACTTACCCTCCTTTGTCATGGAGAACTTGGAGAGCACTTCGTTGGCTTCCCGTTTCAGTTTGATCATTCTCTCTTCTCGTGGGCCGATCAGCATCGGTGTCTCTTCTGGGGCTTGAGCCATGCTTATGTACAGAGGCAGCGACGATGTTCCGTTAATGTCGATCTTGAGGTACATGCTACGTATGTTTCCCAATCCACCAGGAAAGACCTTCTTCAACTGAGCCAAGACCAGTTCGATGTTCTCTGCCAGTTGCTCTGTGCTGAACTTATGCGATCCCACAAGAATGCTCTGCAAAGATCCTTTTTCCAACTGCCTGAAGGCGGTTTTTTTAAGAGACTTTTCGATCTCAGACTTGATGTTTTCCTCCTTATTAAGACGAACAGGTTGGAAGGTGGTCCTCGATTTCTTGGTGAACTGTAAGGAAAGTGAGACTAAGTACCAGGGTTAGCGTTTTTTTTTTTCGATGAACTTACATTTCCCATTAATGCTCTTACTTGGGCCATTACCCGCCCGTCGCACATGAAATACTCATAGCTGGCGAACAGCCGCCTCCTCGCCTCAAAAGAGCCATGTTCCTTGTGTAATTGATTCATTGGCATAATAGTGATTCCTGTGACTCCGTTCTGTCGGAGCAGATCTTCATAATGTTGCTTAGTAGGCTCATAGTCGACTTTGGCCCCACGTTGCAAATCAGGCACTACTAACAGAATATCGTCATCCTTGTCGACCAGTGGGTGCTTCAGATTTCTGAAGGAAAATTAAAAGATTCATTAACGCTTTCTCAAGAACTCATTACCTATACTCACAATCTGACCATCCTCTTGGGACAATTTGGAATCTTAAAGCTGGCTACGTCTAAGAAGTAACGGTAATCCTCAAAGATCGAAGACTTCTTCTTCTTAACTTCTTGTTCGACGGTAGTTTTGAGGGCTTGAGCAATTTTCTTGATGTTCTCGACATTAACAATTGCATTGAATTGGTCTTCATCGTAGGGAATCGGATCAAAACGGAATGTGGTTCCAACTTTCGGCTTCTTCTCTTTCTTGGGTTGACCTTCTTGGGCCGCCTGTTTTGTTTTTAGCTTGAAGGCAATCTTCGCCTTTTTCTTTTCCTGCAAAGCTATTTTTGGCTTTTTTATCTTTTCTAGGGCTGGAACGGTTTCAGGTTCGGACCCTGCTGCAGCTTTCTTTTTGTTTTTCTGCTTCTTTCCTTGTTTTCCAGACTTATTGGGAATTGGAACGGCTGCTTTCTTTTGAGAAGCACCGTTCTCAGTTTTATTTTGTGCTTTTAGTGGACCCAGAGGGAGAGCGTTAGCTTTCTTCTGAAGAGCGATAGCTTTCTTCTGAGGAGCGATAGTTTTCTTTTCAGGAGCGATAGCTTTCTTTTCAGGAGCGATAGCTTTCTTTTCAGTAGCGATAGCTTTCTTTTCAGTAGCGATAGCTTTCTTTTCAGGAGCGATAGCTTGCTTCTGAGTAGCTATAGTTTTTATCTGAGGAGCAATAGCTTGCTTCTTAGGAGCTATAGCTTTCTTCTGAGGAGCGATAGCTTTCTTCTGAGGAGCGGTGGGTTTAGATGGAGCTGGGGCAGGTGCTGCCTTACCTTCAATTGCTGGAGCGAGTTGGACTGGAGCAACTTTAACTTCCTTCACAGAAACCGAAGCCTTTTGGGGTAAAGCAACTTTTTTGTTGACTTTTTTAGCAACTTCTGTGGATTTAGCTGTCTTCTCCACTCCATTTGTCGCCACGTTTTTTCCTTTTCCGACTTGGTTCTTTTTTCCTTTTCCATTCTGTTTTTGTTCTGGTGATTCTGGAGCTAGAATTAATGGTTTCTTTGCAGTTTTCTTTCCACCATTTAACACATTTTTGTGTTGGTTCTTTGTGATAACTGTTTTATCTGGTTTTACTGAAGTTTTAGACAACTTCACGGGAGTGCTATCGTCCAACAACTTGGCTTTGTTTGTTGTTGCCGATTTTTGCTTTTTCAGTTGTTGTTTCTTTTGTTTTATAGGATTATCTAATTTGGGTTTGTTTCCCAATTTTTTGGGAATTGTTTTTTGTAGTTTTACCATTTTTCAGATGGTTTTTCTGTCGGTAAAAAATTTATATTTAATTGAAATTAAAATATAATCCAAAAAATCACACGGCAAATTGTTAGACGTCAAATTGCACGTGCGTTGAAGTTTGGACATTTGGTAATTTTTTATTTTTTATGGTTATCTTAACATTAAGCTTCTAATGATGTTTGTCATTAAAATGGATGAGTGTATCCAAACAAAATTCCATAAATGCGATGGGGAAAAATTTTTAAATTTGAGGTTGCTAGTTGTAGGTAAAACAATTCAATACATTAAGCAAATACTTACCGCCATTAGGCGTTTTTTTTTGCAAGCCCGGTGGGAATTGCAGGAAAAAAACGACCACAGGGATTAGTGACAGCAACACAAAAACAAAATGTAGTTTTCATACAAACTATCGATAACAAGTATATAATTTATGCCGGTAACACAGTTTTTCTGTGTGCTTAAGTTAAGCCCGGAGAATTATCTGGGTTTAGCTTAGCCCGTAGGGGATTAGTTGTTGTTGTATTTAACATGGTGATTGTTTAGCACCGACGTTGTTTTTTTCGACCAATTCCCTCTGGGCTTACAAAAAAACACCCCTATTATTATTCACTCGATACATTCAGATTAAAATTAAAATCTGGATGCATTTACATTGAATTTGTATAATTTACAAATTTAATTTGCGGATTTAAGTTTCAATCTGGATGAATAGAGTGAATAATATGACCGTTACATTTGCAACGAAAATTTAAATGTTCACACTAGTGGCGCCTTTAAAAATTTTCTGTTTTTTCTACAACTTGGGCTTTTTTTTGTAGCTTGTTTCACATTTTTAGCTGCATTTTATTATCCACATAATTTGATCTGTATTAGATCTTTATAATAAAACAAACAAGTTTTAGAGTTGGTCCACAGTTAGATATACTTTAGAGTGGGTTTATAAATAAAGCTGTTTATTTTTAGACAATGTAAAAAATGCGTAAAAAGTGTATTTTTATATTCAAGATAATTTCTATGAAATCCAAATTCTATTTCAAATCATCTCATTTAGAATTGCCAAATTTGATAAGAAATTAAGTAAAAACTTTACGGATGCATCTCTTGGCGGACCATTCAATGATCAGCTGTGAACATAAACTGGCCCTCAAAGTGAAATCCTTTAAAAATGTCAAAATTAAATATTTTAATATAAAGAGAAAACAGCTAGATCAAATTTAAATCAAACGAGCTATCAAACGAAATTATCAAATATGACTTGAAAACACCTTTTTTGTAATTTGCAAAATTCCCTTATTTCGTTTAAGGTTGCATAAAACTCGTTATAATAAAATACAAAAACACCCTGTTTTTTCTGTTTAACTCTGGACGCATGCACTCAAAATGACATTTGTGTTTTCATAAAAGCGAAGTTTTACTTTATTTATAAACAAAAACTGATTTCATCATCATAATGGAAAGTAAAATTATTATTTATCCAAAAACAAAACCCCTGAGGTAAAATAATTTAACAAAAAAAGTACCCTATCATTTTTGATAAATCCTCGCCTAGCCCTCCAGAACTGATCTCTCTGCGTAACATTACAATTGGATCTCTAAGAAATGGATTAAAGAAAACATCACCCACTGGAACAGCCGAAGAATCTGAAGAATTAGGCAGGATTTATGGTATTTCAATGAAATTTTTTCGGTATTACTTTTTGAGAAACTTGAAATATATTTCAGACGAGTTAAAAAAGCAATTGTCAATTCCAAGAATCGACAGATTAGGTGGTAGATCCGAAGGTGAATGGGATTCGGAAAGGAAAGCAGTGAAAGTTATTCGAAAAGAAGGCAAGTTTAATGTGTTTGGTTATTCGTTAAATGGAGAACTTTATCTGGAGCCGTACGAGGCCTTATTTCTTCTCGAAATAGTAAGCTCAATTCGATATTTAATTCCACCTTAGTTAGAAATAAAAGTACTTTTAGAATCGCATTGATATTTCGTATTGTTCTATGAACATATCCATCGAACAGGGTTACACCCTACTCCTTGGCGAAGAAGAAAGTCTTAATTATAAAAACTACTTAGTCTATTCACTATTCTCTCGGATCGGTTATATCGTTCAGAAGTACCAGAACTTGGTATTTTCTGAAAAGCCTGCAACTGTCGAAGATTGCATTTGGAGTCTTCTTGAGAACTCTGTTCACGATAGGCCAATTCCAGATAGAATTCAAAATTCGGAATATTTTGTTGAAGTCCAGAGATCGATGAGTGATATACGGAAGAAAATAATGAACCAGGAGAATCAAAATGCAAATGACAAGGACGACCAGGTAGTCATCTCCTTTGAAAATAAAATAAAATCATCTGGAAAGAGAAAGCTAGTATTAGCAGCTGACTCTTGGCACCACAAAAGATCCCGTCACGACGATGATTCTCCTACCGAACAAAAAAGTTTCATTGACATGCTAACTAAGGAAGAGGATTACAAGAAATTCAAAGAAATTTTCCAGAGTTTTGACATAATTAACCTGAGGTCTCAGTTTGAATACGATGAGATAGACTCTAAACAGCTGGAAATTCAATTCGATGTTCATTTACACAATGACAACTATAGAAAGTCCGAACCAAAGGTACCTGCATTCCGTTTGGCTGTTTTAGATAAAGATCAAGCTTTTCCGAGTAGATCGGTCATTTCGAAATGCTACCACAATCAGGAGCATAAAGTTCCCGTGCTGGTTGTGTCAGTTAGTGAGTCGAAGCATATTCAAGCTTTTTTGTATTATTTTACTTAAGAATCAATAAAAGTAGCAATTTATAAACGAAAGCAACTTTTTTTTTGAAAAATATTAGTTCCTAATAGTCCAAATGAAATTTTTACGGAATTCAGAAAAAAAACTGAAATTGAATTTTTCTATTTTGTAATTGAGCTTCCAGGAAGCTTAAAAATAACATGGGTACATTTTTCCGCCTACTGCCCCGTATATAACTTTGTTATTATAAATGGAAGGAAGGTTCAAAAATAAAAATTAGAAAAATAAATAATTTGGGGGTGCGACAACTGTTTTAGAACCAGGGCCTAGTGACTTAAAACTCTCAAACAATAATAGGATGGAATGGAATAGGATCTACAATTTTCTACCAAAACCGAACGGAACGGCTAAGGTGGGAAGCTCTTTTTCATGAGAAGAGATACTCTTGGAGGATTTGTCAATACATGCAGTAACCCGTGAAAAAAAATCGTTTTTTTTATGGAGCATAAGCTGGGGCTGGTGCTATACCACGGGCTACTAGTTCAAAAAGCCCCAATGCCACGCCCACTATTTTTATACAAATTATTCTCTTCCTAAGGAATCTAGAAACCTTAATGTTTAATTTAAATTAAAGTATAACTTGTGTTATAATTGTGTACGTTGTGTCTCATGCACAACTATCTACAAACAAAATTTATCCACACTTTTCCGTTCATTCTTCTAGCGAATACCTACATATTTTCGTTAATTCTTTTAAAAAATCAGAAATAAACGTTTTTTCCTTCTGTTTACTTTATGATGTGTGTTGTATGTTCGGTAACAACGGGCACTGGATACGCCATTTTCTTTGTTTTTGGCAGATTGCAGAACTGAACAAAAATTAAATTAAAAGGCAAAAATGATATTACCTTAATGTGAACTGTTATATTTTATTAACTTTTGATAATTATATGTAGTGTCAAACTGTTAAATCAGCTGTTTAAATTCTAACCAATTCTATACTAACCAACGTCAATACGTCCCTTTTAAAAAAAAAAAATTCACTCGCGGCTAAATTAATATTTCGACTTTTTATTATTAAAATTTTTTGACATACATACCTATAATATCATAATAAGGTTATACATATTTATTGATATTTTCTTTTGTAAATTTTAAACGAAACTTGATTATTGGCTAACCACGCGAAGACGGAGCGGGTCAGATAGTAATTAATACTGTCAGTCGTATTCATCAGATTTTTGTCTAATTAGACACTGTCTAACTATTTTCAAATAAAGTACATTTCCATGCTTTATTTAATAAAAATAAATATTACATTATTGCCGTTTAAGACAATCTACTCTTATTGTGCATAAGACAACAATAAACAAGGTTTTTGAACATATTTTCCAAAGTTGGACTGTTGTCTAAAATTAGACAACGTTTATAAATAAGACCATGTTTGTGTGGTACTTGAAAGCTGCAATTTTAAAGCAAAAAAAATCAGTTAGCCTATTAGTCTATGTATGTACATCTCCTGAATGGTGATCTGAAAATTCTTTAGAAATTGAGTTCTCTTCCGAAGATTCCAGAACAAAATTGTTTGTCAATGAACAGCAGAATCACTCATGTTAATATATTTTCGAGAAAATTCACTTTTTTTAAGTACATGAAAGATTGGGATGTTTAAAAATACATTGACACATTTTTTTTATTTATTAAAAAAGAATGCAGAAATATTTAATATACCGGGTGGGCCATCTAGTGGTTTCTTTTTAAATCATATTTTGACACTGACAGCGCACCAAATTCCCAATTAATCAAATTTTCGTGTTATCAGCCGTCTTGGTGATGTCAATTGGACACCACGGAGCTGCGATTTGACCCCTTTGTACTTTTTTTTGTGGGGAACTGTTAAGGGCCGATGTTATGCCAACAATCCGGAAACGATTCAAGCACTAAAGGCCAATATCATCCAAGCAATCCGTGAGTTACAGCCTGAAACCATCAACAAGGTCTTGGAAAATTGGAGAGACAGAATGCGCTACTGCGAAGTTAGTCGAGGCAGCAACTTGAATGACGTTGGGTTCCATAACTAATGGGAATGTTTGCTTTTACTAATGAAGCATTGCATTTCTAAAAATAAACTTGTAAACTTGTATATACTTGTATTCTGGCATAAAAAGTTAGATGACTTTTAGTGACTTTAAATTACGTTTAGTTAAGCAGCCCATAGACACTACACTTGTGTCTGCACCGGTGTCGGTGTACGGAAATGTGTGCTGTGTGTGGGCTGGTGCGCACACCGATTTTCGGAGTCAGACACGGTGCGAGTAAAATCAAAAGTTTTTGATTTTTGGTGTTGGTGTCTCGATCGGTGTGGCGTGTGTGGCGGAATGCCACACCGGTGTCAGTACACCGGTGCAGACACAAGTTTAGTGTCTATGGGCTACTTTACGTTTCCTCTGAATTTTCAGACAAGAAATTCTCATCTAAAAATTCAGATGAAAGTTATTTGTGGTGGCTGAAATGTCAGAGCAGCTGAAGTATTACACATAAAGTTGAACTTTATAATTTTCACTGTGGTTGATGTTGGATTTGTTAAGTTTTGGTCTTGAAAATTCAATATTTGTTTCAATGAACGAATTTTTTGTTTATTGTTTAGTGAGTTTTGAAAAAAAAAATCTTCCCAAAATGTCGCATACGAAATTCAATTTAACATTTTATAAATATCAAATCGATTCTTTGGTCAAAAGGAATTCAACATTAGAAAAAGAACATGGTTAATTATTTGTTTTAACGAAAAATCGGTTTTGGGAATTGACTCTTATAGCTTTAATACATAAAGCGCTTTTTACCACATGCATCAGGAAAGATTTTAAAAGTGGGACCTATAGATTCTTAATTGAACAATTCATGAAAATTTATATAAAAGAAATACATGTCGATTATGGAATCCGCAATACTGTAGATCCGCAGTGATTCGCAGTACAGGGCTCTCTTTTCTCTTTACTCATTTGTCGTGAAAAGAAAAGAGAACACTACACTGCGAATCACTGCGGATCCACAGTATTGCGGATTCCATAATCGACACGATAATCTTTTCCATTTCCAAATTTAATTATTGAAAGTGTAGTACCGACCTGACTATCTCAGCAACACCATTCGATCACAATTTTCTTTGCAATCTTATACAAAAAAAAAATATCTGCGCTTTTCATCTCTGAAGCTGCTCCAATCTGCAACTTCTCCATTGCTCCACGACCCTATAACATCATCGGTTTTTTGTTGTTTTTCTCCTTTCGTGTGCTTTTTTATTATTCGTTCTATCTACTGCTTCAGTTTTTACTCAGCCGCGATGGAAAAAAGCTGCAAATTTAAAATCGTTAACCAACGGAATTTTGTGAAAATTACAATAACCACCCCATTGAATATAAAATATTAATTAAAATATTCATAAAATGATTGTTTGTATCTGAAACGGTTACATTACGTAAAAGGAAAGTAATAATTTAATAAATTTGTCATCTCTCTCAAAACTTGTTTCCTTTTTTTTTCTTCTTCCTTAATAATGCGTAGTGAATGTTTGTGTGAAGTGATGTGAGTTTAGTGAGTGAAAAAAAAAATCGAAATTAATTAAATTAAATACAGATGGCAACTTGTCCCATTGGATATTTTGGAGCATAATTAGCAGTGTCACTACATATTAACGGTAAGTAACAGATTTTTGTTTCAAATTTAATGAAGAAAAAACCCAGAATTTTTGCGTATGATTTTGAAATTTTCCTAGTTTTTTCCGTGTCGGAGGGTGGTAGGGAGATGAGGCGCAGGACCCACCTAACCAGCTGCTCCACAGAGAGTAGCCTTTTCGCTCCGTTTATATGAGGTTGTTTATTGATTTTGAAACAATCTCTCTCGTGGTGTTCTCTCTCGCATCTGTTTTGTCTCACATCTTAAAGATTTTGTTGCGGTCGTAGTATAGTGGTCCATCATCAGATTACCTGTTCCAGCATCCACCGCTCACCTTCTCATCTAATCTAGAGCTGTCAGTGCGGCCACTTAATTTCAACAAACTATTTTATAACTCAAGTCCTAACGTCTTCTCCCGAATGCAGCAGCAGCATCATCTCAAACTCCATCTCTCTCTGCTCTTTCTCTGCTGCATTTTATCGTCGAACTTTTTTGCCCACAGTTAGTATGGTGTGATGCCCCAGTCTTTTTGCTTTTGCAGCTCCAAGACTCGTTAACCTTGCTAGTCTCGTTCATATGAGCCAGGTATGGTGCTGTCACCGGGGCTTGCTTGCAAACTGGCGCCCAGGTAACAATTCTTGGACAGACACGACCAAAACTATATAATCCCAATTGTATGTGAATGAAGATATATGTGTTTACCTTTACATGCAGAACATTGTATACATATGGATATTTTACTGTTCTGATTGTTTTTTTTTTTTTTTTGTGTTTGTGGTCCTTTTTGTGCTTTTGCCTTTCCAAATTTGGCATGTTATCGATTATTCTCTGGGCTTGTGGTGCATTTTCAATTGGAATATTGTGAATAGGTGCACATCGGCAAAGCAAAGGTATACCTAACTAAACTATGTATTCGTCTCACGTATAACGGTTGCATTCAAGATTCAAATTGATTTCGATATTTCGAGAAGTGCAGGTGGAAAATATACAACACGTTTCAAGACTCTTATTCAATAGAGAAATAATTTCATCGATGATTGGCTGTCAATTTGGTGGGAAACACGTTGGCAGAATGAGAATAAGTTAGTTAAGAGTTTTTTGGGTTTGATATAGCACGGATGGAGATGGGGTTTTTGGACTGGGATATAAATTATGGTGATAAAAAGGAGGTTTTATCGTTTGAGTTTTCCGCTAATCTTACTTGACAGATTCTGGCAACCTTCTGGTAGGAATATTTTTTTGGAACCATTTTTTGTTTTAAGCGAATAAAAATATGCATGTTTATTGTGACAATTGATTATTATGTCTAGTAGCAAGAGAAATGAACAACGAAGAAATAAGTTATTCGAATTTAAAAATATATGTATATGCAAATATCGATAACAAGTATATAATTCACGCCGGCAATATAGTTTTTCTGTGTGCTTAAGTTAAGCCCGGAGAATTCTCTGGGTTTAGCTAAGCCCGTAGGGGATTAGTTGTTGTTGTATTTAACATAGTGATTGTTTAGCACCGATGTCGTTTTTTTCGTCTATTATTATTATATAGGGTATTAAATTATAGGGTAAATAGCGTAGGTGACTTGCACAATTTAACAAATAAATAAAACCCATTCGAGGGTGGAAATTGTGTTTTTGAAATTCAAAGCAAGAAACAAGAAGTTCTGTGTTCAATAGCACAACATTTGTTTTAAATTAGTTTTAAAAATGAATTAAAATAGCTTTAAGTATTTCCCTTTTCTATTTTCTATTTATTATCTTTCAATCTTTCCTTAGATTTATATTTCAAAAATAAGTAATTACTTGCAGCGAGCCAATCCACAACAAAATAATTGACTCCCAATCCCAACCCATGTCACTTTGACAGTTTATTCGTTACCTCAATCTTATTGCGAGTTTAGATCTAAAAGAAACACAGAATTTAATTGTCATGGTGGGCTGAGGTTGTTCAAAAAATGCTTTATGGCGACCTCAGGGTGGCTAAACGAACAAACCTACTAACTCCAAATGTCACTTTGACAAATAAAAATATGAAAAAGGTATGTTTGCTTACTTGTTTGTATGAACTGTCATTGTTTTAGGCGTGTTCATCAGGAGTTTATTAAAGGAATAGTTTGATATGATACCTAGAAGTTAAACAAAGTATTGAAAACTAAAAACATTTTATTAAAGAGCTTCTTAGTAAGAAAATTGTTTATTATTGTATCATTCTAATACCTTAACATAAGAGGGTCGTATTTATAAACAATGTCTAACTTTGGAAAGCTATAGAAAGTTATAGATAAAACTGTTTGATTGTTGTCTGATGAGAGTTATTTTACTTAGAAAACAGAATCGGTTGTCTAAACCTGGACTAATGTGATATTTTATTCAATTAAACAAAGCATATTTTCACCTGTTTTAAACATTGAAAAAACTGTTAGACACTGTCTTACTAGTCAAAAATCTAATAAATACAGCAGAGAATGTTTAAAATGTTTGTTGTTTAGTTTTATTTTGTACAGAACATGCGAAATGTCAACTAACCAAACAATTCTGCAAAATTCTTTATTGGTTTATTTTATTTTTGTTCCTCTCGGATAAGAATTCCTACGTCACGATAGAAATTGCACCTAAACCAAGCGGTTCAGAGAAGCTAATGATGCACCTTTGCGAAGCAAATAACAATTTCCTTAATACTTCCTTCCTCTTTCACTCCACCAGCTAGTGAAGACATTGGTTTAATTTCTGTCAGCAATACAATGTCGATGCAATGTAATCCAAGAGTATATTTTTTTATTTGCCATCATTGTCAAATACAAAAGCTTAAACCTCGATTAGTTTTTGAACCCTTGACCTCATTGATCAAAACAGTAAATATATAGTAAGATTAGACAAAATCACAAAACAAAAATACATACATAAGTATATATCTTTCTTGCATCACCCTTGACTTAAATTTCATTCATTTGTTGCAATTGCAACCCGGTAGCAGCTTTTTTTGTTTGTTCTTCTAAACAAGGACACATTCTTATTGTTTTTTTTGTTTGTATTTTAAGCTTAGTTCGGAATATCTCTATAACTAAACAAGCGTAAAGGATACTATAAGAGTCCTTGTGGAAGGAACGTTTATATAAACAACACAAGGAGAGCATCTTCATCATCACCATCACTATGCATAGTCGCATTGTTCTTCTATATCGCTGTATCTTTTCTCCAGCAGCACTATACTATACTGGCTCATCTGATCATCCTATCTTAGCATCGTAAAATTATTTGTTGCCGAAGGCGCTTAGTTCTTGAAAAACAAAAACAAAAACAAAACTAAATCATAAATAGAAAAAAAAGCAAAAAAAAACAGAGTTGGTACTGAACTGATGAACGAAACGTAGGTATACTCGTAGTAGTACTTCGAAAGTCCTTTGTCCTTTATTTTTTAAGTGAAGCAAAACACTTTTGTGCATGTGCTATTGTTGGGTGATAGAAAAAAAAACTTCTGTGGGGCATCAGCTAGCTATGCACATGTTAACCAGTGAAGGATTTTCCCAGGAAACCACCCAGTACCACCCATCGTCATCATCGTCACCATCATCATCATCATTACGTCGTCGTCATCAATTTATTTTCTACATTGTTTTTTTTTTGTTGTTGCATTTTTGTTGTCGTCGTCGTCGTCGTGTCATCGACGCGTCGGTCGGTCGTCATATAGAAGAACGTTGATTTGTTTTGTGGGAAAATCCATGTCATTATCCTTAGTGAATTAGTCTCATTGTTGTTGTTGTCGTTGTTGTTATTTTGTGCGCACATAAGATGAGGAAGATATTTCTTGTGGAAAATAAAATCGATGATGACAAAGGGAAAGAGACTCTTGTCGTTCTCAATAAAAATGTTTTTTTTTTTTTTATTTGATCACTTCCTTAGAGCGACTTCCTTGGAGCTAGATTGAGCTGATGATAATTATTGTGATGCATATAATATGTAGGCATTTTGGTACTGATGTTGCTCTGCAGGCGGTATAGTGATGCAAACGCGCGCCGCCGCCGCGCGTACAATGGCTTTTGAATATAAAAATTCCTATATACAAATATTAGTTATTCAAGCGGGTAAAAAGAAACTCAAAGCAATCCTGAGAGACCATCAACATAACCAAAGAGGCTTACGTCTTCTTTTCTAAACATTTTTTATCAAAGAATTTTTTCAATGAAATAGTAAAAAAAATATGTAGGAAGGTAAGGTAGTTGCTCGAAGTAAAAAAGAAGTTTTAAGTTCAAAATCAATATTTAATGTTTGGGACCGCTACTTTCTATAGTTCTTACCATAAGTTTTAGCTATTATAGAAGTTCCATCAAATTTATTTCCAGTTTTGCATAGTTTCGAAATATCCATAAGTAGGTAACTATACATATCTATAAGTAAAAGAGAAGTTGTGAAATAAAAAGCCGTAGATACGTCACAGAATATTTAACCTCTTCTGATGTTTGGATTCAAGTTATTGTGAAGAAAAAATTAAAAAATAAAAATTATATTATTTGAACTCCTTAGAAGCTCTTTTGTATAAGAAATTTAATTTAAATAACACATAAATAAATACAATAAAATAGTAGATAATCGATAAATGAAATGATTCTCTGAGCGGATACAGTTAATATTGGCATTGGCATTGGCATGTATAATATATTGTAGTTATATGATTGGTTAATCGTAATAATATTAGATCACATGAAAATTTTAATCTAACTCGTTGGAGTTGTTTTCGAGAAAAATAAGATTTTCTTTAACGGGTTTTAAACAGTTTTAAGGAAGATCGCGGTAATTTCGGGAAAGTTTTGTTTTAACCGCATGGTGCTAAAGATTAATAGAAATACTGGTTCAAAATTTAAGACATGGTGTCAAGATACTACTTATAACACATTTTCTAACTTTAACTCTTTAATAAACTGTTCTTATTTTAAAACATTAAATAGTAGGTATCATACTAAAATTATTTTTATTATTTTTATAATAAACTCTTAATAGAATACGCCTAAAACCGTAACAGTTCATGCAACAAGTAAACAAAAATTTTCATTTTAGTTTCTCTATTTTTTATCGAGTCTATTGCTTGTCTCTTTTTTGACCCGAGTTTCGTTTTGTCTTTGGGTGGTTTGTTCCCTAGAACTAGTGGCCCGTAATGCAGAGGATCAAAGCTTCCCAAAGCATTATTTTTTTATAAAATAATTGTCTATAAATCCATTTCCCGTTTTTTTTTTTTAATAAAAGTGGATATTTACGGTAGATCATTCACTTTTTCGGATATGAGATAATTCCAGTTAAAAATCTCACTGCAACTTATAAAAAAATTAATATGAAACTTAACAAAAAAAAATGTACAACTTTACTGAACACACAAATTCCGCGACTGCTTGTAAACGTTATTTTTTGACAGCAGATGATGAAAGGAAGACATACATAGCTTCAGTAAAAGGCAATCAGTGTTGTCACTGCGGTGGTTTTGAAATGTATTTTAGGTCTAAAAATTTGGAGGGTTCCCCTATTTGGTGATTTTAATTTAAATAAAAAAGTTAAAAACATATCACGGTACTTTCTCATTTAAAATCTTGAAAATACTATTTTTAACCTAGGCACCATAATATCTATTAAAAATTCTTTAATATTTTTATAAATCGTCTAAAATTTTCCGCCATTGAGTTTTCAAAAGAAAATTTAAACTTTTTTTAAAAACGAAAAACATAACATATTTTTATTTAATATAACCTCAAGAATCTTCTTTACTATATAAAACTAAAATCAAAGCTAAAAAGAACAAATTGTTAAGTTCTAAAAAATTTTGTATTTTGATCTTAATTAAAAAAAATTAATTGTTTTATTTTTTTTAATTTAAATTAAGAATACTTTTTGAATCCAGACAAATCATTCTTTTTAAGAAAATATCAACAAAATTAGTTGAACAGGTTTCGAGAAAAAAAAAATGGTTCTATTGGAAGGAGCTTTATAAAAATTTTTTAAGATATTTCTTTCAACCAAGAGGTAGCCTAAATCTATTAAAATTAAAAAAAAAAATATTTTATTTTTGGTGTTAAAAAAATGAAAAGAAATAAACGTGTCATTTAATCCATCGACATCTTAGCCATCCTTCAGTTAAATTTGAAAGTCTATATTAGGCCTGAAAAATTCATATTGATTTAACATTTTAAAGTCGTTGTGTGATCGTCAACGATATAAATTATTGAATTCTGCTTTACTTGTCAACTCTGGGTCACCGCTCAGTGTTCGGATGTGGTTAAGTTGTGTAATAGTCATTACGCGTGTTCAGGAAAATGAGATCTCAGAGATCTCAGTTAAATGAACAGGATTCCTAAGAAAAATTTCTCAAAAAATTTCTGTCAAAACTATGAGGAAAAAAAATCCTGGGTTCGCTTGCTCATCTTTTGAGTGAGAAAAATCTCTGAGATCTCATTTTTCTGAACTCGCCATGTAGTTTAACTGGATGAACAATGAAAACTGAGCTGCAGCTGAAATAGCTGTCAAAATATTCAATACATATAGATTCAATGTTACGAACACAACGCAACGCAGTAGGTGCTGCAAGATTTCACCAACTTTTAACTTTTCACTTGCAGCAATTTTGACTTTTCAATTTGTATGAAGAAAAAAAAGAGACTTCAGACTTCAAAATATGGAATCACGATTGGTGCGTTCTTTTTCTCGAAAAAGTTAACTATTTTTAACTCTGATCGTTCCTAAATTGGAAAATTTTAACATTGTGTAACATTATGACGTCATCAAATAGTTCCTAAATTCAATGTTGAAGTATCAGAGTGTAAAAATTTGTAACAATTTCCATGAATTGAAATGTTGATCTGTCAAAAGCAGTTGAATTTGGAAATGTTTTCATTTCTTCTCTTAACTTTTCTTTCTTTCGATTTGGAATTACATATTTTAATTATTGTATTTCTCTTCAATATATGTAATTGATTTTTTTTTCGATTTTGTGTTTTGGAATTGTGTTCTGTTATTTTCTGATTAATATTATTATTATTTTTTTGTTGATATTTTAATCTTTCTATTCGGTACATTTTGTATAGAGGAATTGTTGTGCATTACGAATGGAAAGAAAATTTTATACATTTCGTTAATGATTCGATTTTGTACAAAAATAATGTTAATGTGGATTTAATTATGTATTGTAAATATGCATTTAAGTGATAGAAATATTTTTTTAATAAAATATAATGCAATCAAAATTTTTAAGAAAATTGCCCCTCCCGTCGAAACGGGGAGAAATAGACCCCCTCCTCTTTTACTATTTTTTTCTTGTTCTTACCCAACCTAATCATTCTGACTTTTTGGTGCACCTTATACCAATCACCCTGTATAATTCACGCCGGTAATACAGTTTTTCTGTGTGCTTAAGTTAAGCCCCGAGAATTCTCTGGGCTTAGCTTAGCCCGTAGAGGATTAATTGTTGTTGTATTTA
The DNA here is from genome assembly GCA_951394125.1 of Epistrophe eligans. Classification (NCBI taxonomy): domain Eukaryota; kingdom Metazoa; phylum Arthropoda; class Insecta; order Diptera; family Syrphidae; genus Epistrophe; species Epistrophe eligans. The sequence goes on from OX596029.1 coordinate 37,916,382, forward strand.
ACATGGTAATTGTTTAGCACCGACGTTGTTTTTGTCGTCCAATTCCCTCCGGGCTTGCAAAAAAACACGCCTAATGACATTTTAACATTCTTTTTTGACACAACAACAATAGTTCACATTTTATAGATAAAGAACGCACCAAATTAATTTCAATCAAAAAGTTTGCAATCATTTTTCCCGTTCATTTTACAATACAGTCAATCGAATGCAATATTTTGGGAATTCGTGCATTCTTTTACAAAGAAACTGAAGAGGTAAATTCATAACTTAACGAATAAAGTCGTTAACCCAATGAATAAATTAATCTCTCTCAAAAAATACATTTTGTGTAAATTAATAAATTAAATTCATTATAAAAGTTCTTTTTAATGCCATAACGTCATATAACTTATGTAGGTTCGCCAAATTACTTAAAATAAAAAAAAAATAAAATAAATAAATCTTAAAGGAACATTAAAATTATCAAAGTAAATTATCTTATCACACTCCTTTTCTTCCGTAACGTACCAAATTACTTTTGTATAGATACTATACGAGTATAAGGACTCTCCTTGTTTTAGTTTTATTACAGTCCTATAGGAAATTAGTTTTTTCTTACAGAGTACTACTTCAAAAACTTGATTATATACCGTATACCTACCTAGAGATGAAAGAAAGTTCACTTCAAATAGCTCCCTATACTTTTTATCATAGGGTAGAACATGCCACCCTTTACGTAGTGTGGTGTAGTACTTTTGGCCCGTTTATGGGATTGTCGGTAGAATATTGCAGATAATTCCATTTTCTCACGCGAAACAAATTTAATTAGCAAAACTGTAGGTATAATGACTTGAATTCCCCGAAGAAATTGATTTAGTGTGTCGTCTTAACCCTCATTTTTTTTTTTTTTTTTTTCATTTTAAATTCATTTTTATTTTCTTCAAAACTTATAACTATCTTAACGCTAGACAAAAATTCATAAAAACTAGCCTACTTATCAATAACTTACAACTAACTTACTGGCCCTATGCGGGCGCTCTAAGTTAAACTATATAATAACTTAATGCTAATGCCTTTCGGCTTAAAAACTAACTTAATTCTACAATTCAGTATTGGTTTTATTTTTTCCAAGAAAGAATTTACAAAAAACTTGGATTCTTTATCATTTTTTTTTTTAAATATTTTATTTAAAACTTACAAACTACTTAAAAAAACTAAAGCTAACTAAAACTATTTAAAACTACTTAAAAACTACTTAAAAACTACTTAAAAACTACTTAAAAACTAGAACAGCCACAGCAGCGTTTTTTACATTTTTTTACATTTTTTTTTATTTTCATATCTTTTTATATTTTTTTTTTTTTTTTATTTTTTTAAATTTTTTTTTTTTTTTTTTTTTTTTTTTTTTTTTATTTTTTTTTTATTTTTTTTTTTTTTTTTTTTTTTTTTTTTGGGTGCCACCCCGACTGTCCCTACTTAAAACTAGTACCTACACCTATATGTAAGTCGGCCAAGACAAAACTTCAAAGTCAACTTCAAATATCATTATTAACAGCATTGAGCCACCAAAACTGGTTCTCCTGCTTCTTCCTATCTTTTCGGTCCCGATCGGACACAGTCCTACTGAACCGAATTCGCTCAGCACCGCCTTGTGCAAGCACGTCTCGATCATATCGAAATCGCCTATCCACAGTTCTACGGCCGACGTGGTAGATTAGCGGAACCGCCTCTCTATCCTGGATCAGCCCTCTACTGTCTAAATAGAGGAATGCGTTAGGTGGAACATAGCCACTCAAACGCACACTCTCGAAATATTCAGTGTTAGGGTAATAAGCCCCAAAGATCAAGCTATTGGCTGAGGACATCGCTCTTGCAATGTGACCCCGAATCAGCTTTAATAAGAAATTATCAATTCTGTTAATATTGGCTCCGTTGTATAGAACCCTGTTGTCGTCTTAACCCTTTTCACGGACACATTACCTTCCTGTAGGTATAAAGCTTATAATGTAATTGAAACTACAAATTTTAATCTTATATTTTACATTTTATAAATTCAGACATGTATTATTTTTTTTTTGCAATTATTTTGAAAATACAAAGAATTGTATGGCGCAAAATCTGTTTCTCTCATTCTCCTTTATCAGCTGTAACAATAATTTTGCAGCATCCTTCGTTAAGTTCTGCAAATATAGAAGAGGGGATCTGCTTAAATCTCTTTCTCTCTTTCTCTCTCATACTTTGACTTTATAAAACTTAACGATTATTTAAAAAAGCTTTTATTTCTTTCCTTCCGTAACCTCATCATCCCCATTTTGATTATTTCATAATCAACGTTGTCCTTGCCCCAATTTTTAAGGAATATAGCGTTCATGTACATACAAACAAACATACATAAATTCCTATACACACATTTTATGTGACATCCTATGCGATAATATTTTTTGTGGAGGAATGTAGAAAACTTCCATTAGAAATGCCGTTAGATAGAGACAACAACAATATAACCAAACCACAATATAAGATTGGTGTCGAAGCCGAAGGATGTGAGTTGAGGGCATCATACATAGTATATACTTATTCTCATTCTCATGGATGGTTGTAGGTACTTTAGTAGACATTTAAAAAAAGATGCAAGGATCCTTTCTTGAATTAATGATTTTGCACAGCCACCACATCACATCGTCGTCGGTTGGTGTCGGTGGCCATGTTAAATCTTTGGAGAATGAACAAAATCTTTGTATGTATGGTATGCTTTGAAGATGTGTGTTGTATGACGTAATAATAGTATGACGTTGTGCCAAGTTTTATAGTTTGCTATTATTATATCCTTGTTGCTGGGCAATATTCTTTGTGCTATAAAATTGTATTTTTTTTTCGTTTTTGTTGTTTTGAATATTTTTTTGTTGTTGTTGTTATTTCATTGCATATTAAAATTGACATCGTGACCTGTTTGAGCTTGAGAGTGATGTCAGGACGTTCTTAAGAACGCGTGTGTGCAATGAAGAAAAATCACGTTTATGTGCCACAGGTTGGGGCGTAGCGTGTGTGTTGTGATGTGGACTGCGTGGAGGGGGGTTAAGATGTAATTTAAGATTTCAAAAAATAAAGAAAGTGATTTGATATTGAGACTTATGTGTCAGCTCAGCATATTTGTTTCTGAAACATTATGCAAAATGTGTATAATAGATAGGTATGTAATTTTGATATTATATCCTCACGTTGGGCGCCATTTTTGAGAATTACGTAGGTATTACTTCATGGAAATTTTTAAATGTTATAGTCACATGAAGTGTAGTAACATTTTAAAATGAATAATAATTCGAGCTTGAACAATGTTTGTAAGATATGTGTGTGGGGAAATCCTATACTTGACGGTTTGAAATGTTTTCAGTTTCACGGTTGGTTATGCTTTTGACATATGTAAGTTGTATTCATGGGGGTGGATAAATAAATATAAGCATCACAGAAATATTGTGGAGAAATTCTCAAAAAAAAAAAAGAATAACCTTTTCACAGTTGTTGTTCGCAGTGGTAAAGCAGAAACAAAATAGAGTTTATGTATAAAAATGTCGACTATAGGTTTTGATTTCGTCATGTTCGTGTGCATGTAATGAATATGAATCATTTGCAAACCTATTCCTTTTAAGTTTTATTTGGATACGTGTTAGAAACATGCGTTTTTACACAGTTTGACTCATGTGTATAGAGGGTTGGAAACGTAATGTCATCTTAAGACACATTTTCTGAGGGATGTTGTGTGATATATAGGTACTTATCTACTTAAATAGTTAAATGAAGGGTGATTTGTTTGAGTAACGCGTGATAACTAACGTATTCAGCCTACGGCAAGATAATAATAATATTTTTATTTTACATTGAATTTAGAATGAATTTTGATTGATTACAAGTGCACTGATATATGTAATGCTTCTCACGTGTTTGTGCACTAAACTAAGACTGTATATATTATATACTATATATTATATACTAAATGTCAAGTCAAAAATTCGTAAAAAAATAGAGCTCGAGATTTTTATCAAACTTGATATTTATTACGATGATTGCGAAGTCAAAACAGTGGATTTTTCAATTCGGTCCGTCTGTCTGTCCATCCGTTGGGCTGCAGACTATACGGATGGGTCGATTTTCTTAAAACTTGGTAGGTATCTAGCTTTTTTTGGGGCACTCCCCTATTTTTTTTTTAGAAATTAATTAAAATCTTGTTTTTCTCAAACACGTGCCCACAACTTAAAAAAAAAATCTCTAATCTTCGAAAACTGGTTATAAATGGTAACTCCCATGAAACCATTTTTTTTATATTCGATTTTCTCAAAAACGTTTAAACTGATTTTGATCAATTTTTTTATAGAAATTGTTTGAAAAGAATTTAAATATTTAAAAAAATGTTTCTTTTTGATTTTTTAAAAAATCTTCAAAATTTTTTTTGAGAACTTAATAATTCAAAATCGACCAGGTCAATTCTTATTAAACTCAGCACCCAGAAGTTTTTTTAACATTATCTAGCTAATTTTAAACAAAAATTATTCTTATAATCAAAAATAACGGTACATACCATTTTTCTCAAAAACGACTCCTACGATATTGATTACGATTTTTATGTGAGCTAATATAAGTACGATCTGCGATTATATTTGAATAATTTTTTAATCGATTATTTTATTACTAATGGTATTTCTCATAGAATTATTTTTTTGGTTTTTGAATATCTCATTATCTGTTGAACCGATGTTAATAAAATTTTTTTTACAAAAGCTTTTAATAAATCTTAACAATATTGCAAATCAAAACTTTAAAAAATAAATTTTGGATTAAAAATTTTTAAAAATTCGATATTTTAAAAATGGGTGGATGATTTTTTTTTTAAATTTATTTGTTAAGCTTCCATTAATAATACTACCAATTTTTTCCTTAAAAATACTAAGAGTTTTTAAAACGCAGATCGTACATGAGAGCAAGTTCGTGCGATCCAGTAGTGTATTTTATTTTTTTGAGAAGGAAGTACCGCCTTATTGCTAGGAAGCAAAAAATCCTCACATCAGATTCGGTAACAAAATTATTGGTCCCTCCCAGGCACGTAGCCAGAGGGGGGGCTTGAGGGGCTGAAGCCCCCCCCCCGAAAGTCTAAAATTAAAATTAAAACTTTCTAATATACTAAATTCAAATCTATAAAAATAAGGAGACTATCCAGGTAGGTATAGTTTATTTGAAGTTCTCAACTACTTGAAAACACTTCGTTAAGAAACAAGGGACTATTTAGGTATGCATACAATTTTTTATTGAATTTAGGAGACTATTTAGGTATTTAATTTAATTTCTTAAGAACATCAAAGAAAAAGCCGAAGATTTTTTCAGAGAGGCTTTTCAATTCGCATCTAAACTTGCCGAGAACTTATTTGAAGTTGAATTAAGAGCCCCAAGAACTTCATTGAAACAAGCAACGCGTTCCAATCCAGAAACCTCATCTACTGAATCCTATTTTAGAGTGTCTGAATTGATTCCTTGCATAGATTCGTTAATACAAAATCTTACGGACAGATTCATGGTCAGTGAAGACGTTCAACCATCGTTTCAAGCTCTTCTCCCAGGTTTTTCTGCAGTTGGGCGAGTCAACGAAAAGCTAACATGTTACTTTGATAATGCAATTTCGTTGTCAGCTGTGAAAGCTGAGTACATTCTCTGGTGCGAAAAAATATCGTCGATTGATCCTTCTATCGAAGTTTTAAAATTGCTTGATATATGTGACAAGACTTACTTTAGAGTATAAACTTTTTGTTACGGTTTTGACTACGCTTCCAATGACCACAGCTTGTGTTGAAAGAACCTTTTCAACTATGAAAAGGATTAAAACAGTGTCCCTCACTGCTATTATATCTGTTCATTCAGATATTAATGTGGATCCAGATAAGGTGATTGATCTCATGTCAAAAAGAAAATAAAGACGTCTTCTGCTTTGAAAAAATGTGTGTATAGTAAAATAATTTAAGTATATGTTCAATTGAGTACATACAATTTAAAAACTAATAAAAATCAATAAATTCGAATATTAGTTTCTTGTTTAAAGAATTCCTCGTAAAATTTGGAAGCAAGCCCCCTCGAACCAAAATCCTGGCTACGGCACTGGTCCCTCCATTCTTGGCGACTAACAACATCACGCGCACACAGGAATGGTTGAGAGTGTAATCCACTATACCTATAGACCCCAGTTCTAAATAGTTTAACTAGTTTATTATTATTTATTAATTTTTAACTTAAGACCAATATTTACCAAGTTTATTATTATTTATAATTTTTTACATAAATCCAATATTTACCAAGATAACTAGGATAATTAACTTCATCCCTAAAAATCTCAATGACCACCAAATTGCAAGTGGCTTGACATGATCAATGTCCTTAGTAAATTTTCCAATAGAAAACCAAATTAATAAATATATACTTTGTTCTGACAACATAAGAATTTTTAATAAACCAACAAAAATAAACTCAGAACTTTAACCCCAAAATTAAGAAAAACATCAGCCGTTCACAAAAGTGTTAATTCTAATATTTTGTCAACATTCTTTCTACAGAATAAGAAGATCTATAGAACTAAAACTATAATGCATCTTATACGACATCTAATGCTCTAGAACTTATGCAAACTCATTTTTCTATTTTACTCTTAAAAAAAAAACATCATAGAATTTTTCGTTCTATAAAGCAAACGAACTGTCATTGGAGCATTTATCATGAATGGAACGTGACTTTACTTTAATATTTGTTCTGAATTTTTTTATCATCATCTCTTTTGTGTTGGCGAGAAGTTAACATTTTTTTTCTTTTTAAATAGAAATGCATTAATTTAAACAGCAGTTTGCCATCAAACATTAATTTTGTTGAACTGTTGAAGAAGACCAATAATATTGTCAACGTACAATTTGAAGGTATAAGAAGAAGACGATGAAGTACCATCAATGTTTTGTTGATTCAAATGGGAGCTGTTTCAATAATTGAAGGTTTGGGATGTTCTTTTCTTGGATGTTGGATGTCTTTATTGTTATGTCATTAAAGATATTTTAAATCAATATAGGAAATATCTACAGCTGTTGTTGAATGTTTGATGTATTAAGGCACAACCACAAAAAATTAAACTTCTTAGAAATTTAGGTTTTTCTTAAAAAAAAAAATTCAATTTAGCCCGAGAAAATTAGACTTTCACTAAGAAAAAATTCCAACAGAACTAAATTATGGTGGAAAGCTTTACTTTCATTAGTTATTTATAAACTTCTTTTTTGCTTATGAATTTTAGTAAATTGGAACAAAAATTTTAGCTTAGCTTTAACTGCACAAAAAAATTTCTAAACTTTTTTTTTGTAAGAGAAATAGATTTTGAGAAAAACGGAAGAACAGCGACTGGCAATAGTGCTTCTTTAATCGATCTCTGCACTGATACCATTTTACTCAAAGAATTTCTTGGGAATTTAAAATTTTCAACTGAACAAATTTTGTTAAAATTTAATTATTTTTCTGATGCGAATTAATTTTGTATGGAATAAATCATTTCAAGGATTTAAGCTCCATTTTCCACTTATTTTACAATGACAGAATGTGGTTTTCATATTTCTGTTCTTTATAGTGACAATCGGAAAAAACATAACATTTAGGGTTCGCTATAAGTCTATTTGACCTGATGCTGATATATATTTGGATTGCTTGTTTTACTAAATGCATTTTCAAATTGATAATAATTGTGTGCAAAGTGAAATTTCAGTTTTATTTGTTGTTTCATTTATTAGAATTCTGTGATTTGTTTTGCTTTTTTATGTTTGCAAATTTAGACACTTTTAATGGGTATTTTTTCACGTTAGCATCATCTGTGATCTAATTCCCTAAAATAAAAACGATCGAACGTTCGAACGATAGTTTGGACAATACCCATCTCTATAATAAGATCTAAAGAGAAATATAGGGACAGCTATTGCCAAACCGTCATCGTTCTATCGTTTTCGTTAAACGGAACTAGACCCCTCCATTCTCGATTTTCCGTAGTCTTTTTGTTTACGTTTTCGCTGTCGATTTGGGGAGCACAGAAAATTTTTGCTTCAAATGCCTACTAGATTTGACATAAAAATATTTTAATTGGATAAGAAGCACCCTAATATAAAGGGTTTTTGCAATAAGGACTTGATAACTTTTTTTTAAAATAAAACGCAGACCATTTGAGGTATTTCAAAAACTTTATTATCGGCTTGAAGTACAATCAAAATACGAAGGGAATGCGACTTCGTTCATGTGGCCACCGCGGGCACGTTTGCAGCGGTTGATTCGTTGGACCAAATTTTCGATGACTCGGCCACACATTTCGGCCGAAAAGGCCGTTATTTCGCGTTCAATGTTTGCTCTGAGCTCTTCCAACGTCGTTGTCGGCTTGTTGGCATAAACCAATGACTAAACGTAACCCCAAAGAAAATAGTCTAGAGACGTTAAATCACACGAACGAGGCGGCCAATCGACTGGCCCATTTCTTGAGATAACACGCTCATCAAACTTACTCTTCAATAAATCGATTGTAGGTTGTGCTGTGCTGTGTGGCTTGTGGTACTATCCTGTTGAAACTACATGTCGTCCAAGTCCAGTTATTTTTTGTGGATGAAGTGGTGATTCGTGAAGCAAACGTCGATCTTCACCCAACCGATAACGCATATTTTGCTTATTGACGAACCCTTTGATAACGAATTCAAAATAATATATAATCGGAAAACCCACTAACATTTTAACAGATCAATTTCAACAAATTTCGATGTTAATTGTGAAAAAAAATCAAAAATCAATCGTTGTGAAAATTCTGTTCAAAATATGTACATACATACATACATAGGTTGGTACTTATGTATCTAAAATTTTAGTTTTATTTATCCTGTGAAAATTAATGCCGATGATGAACGGCGAAATTTCATTTTCAGTCTACGAACAAACTCTTTCCCTTGGATTTACTTTTTTTTGTTGTGTTTCCTATTTCGGTTGCAATTTTCAATCCTCGCTAAACAAAATGGTAAAAGAAAGAAAAAGATAAATGAAAAAATAAATTTTATAAAATATTTTATAATAATGAAAAAAATCAACAGGAAAGAAGGAACATTTCTTCGATTTAATTTTTTTTTATTTTCAAATTATTCTGACAGGTGTGGCAATAGCACAGTACACAACACACATATTAAAGATAATATCATTAATGTTTTCATGCCCACTCTATGGTCTAATTTCAATATTTTTTTTGTGGGCACTCGAACCGCCATTTTTAATTTCTATCACTTTCAACTTTGACAACCTGCGCAATATATTACCTTTGATTTGTGTACTGCAGGTCAATAGTATACCAAAGTTTCCATTCACAGTAAGCCCAGGCTACAGCCGATCTGTTTTTTTTTTTTGTTGGGGAATTTCTACTGTACTAAGTATAGATCCCAAAAAGAACACGCTCATTGTTTATTTGTTATTTTTACTATAAGTATATGAACATATCGATAGCAATCTTTAAAATCCAAAGACATATGTAGATCTCGACATCGAACCCATTAAAATGGAAAATTGTGGGCAACCAAAGGTATTAAATTTTATTAGTTTGGCGATATAATTTGTCTCGAATGGTTTGCTGTATAATCGTTGTTAATAACATCCTTACTTTTGTAGTAATACTTCTACTTCACAAGGCATGCAGCGACTTAGGAACATTCAGTTAGGTCAGGCCTATATAGAATTAATTCCTTTTAAAATCTTTTGAAAAAAAGTTAAAATAGATCAAGATATTAAAAATTATGCTGTCCCTTTCCCATAAAATTCTTTTGCATTCCTTCATATCCTATCTTAAGGGTAGGTACTTAAGCTACAATTTACAAACGTACTAAAAGGAAAAAGATCTTTTCATGATGATTCCAAATATTACACCCTGATAATTCAGTTTTTTTCTGTTTTTTTTAATATAAAGACCTTTCATTTCTATAAAGTATGAACATTAAAAGTAATAACCAACATGCATATTATTATACACTTCCACATAACATTCTATTGCTTTTTTAATGACGTTCTCTTTAAGGGGGAACGAATAAGCGAAAAGGCCAAAAGAATATTAAACAAAAGCTGTCGGTTGATTTTGAAGGTATGGTTTGAATACGAAACAAAACATATGCTTGTTAAGTTTAACTAAAGTTTATCCACCAGCGAATATAAAAAGTATAGGTATAGGTACATACATATGTATATATGTAGATATCTGGAATTGTTTCGCAATGTTATCCTTCAAATAAAAGGAATTACAAAAAATATAGGACGAGAGCAATGTACACAATAATACAAAAGTCAAACAAAAAAGTAAAACTCACTCTTTATATAGAAAAAAACTTCTTCCTTCCACAGAGATCCCTAGAAACCTATCAGTATAGGACTCCGGCGAGACCTATATTGATTTTGGAAGAAAAAAAAAAATAAAACTTTTTTTCATTCCCACCTGCAGCACGGCCATTCTTACAATATCTATACCACCATCTCTCATTTCATTCTAGGTATTTTTCAGACCGAGAAATATAACCGCCCCCGCCCACAATTAATGGGCCCCAAGGGAGCTTTATAGAAAAAAAACCCAACGAGTAGCCTCGAGTCGGCAAAAGTATATGAATAAGGAACCTCCACACCAACGTACCTACCTATACAATATTATTTCCGCGCTCGTGAACGTCAATAGATGCACACTCATCCCTTCGCAGCCCTATATTCATCCCCTCCTCTATATACATAAGTCCACGACACTACATCAAAGCTATATATACAGTTAGTGGGTGAGTTCGTTGACATTTTCAAATAAATTGTTGGTCTTTTGTGAAGTGTGTGTGTGTGTGTGTGTGTGAGTTTGTCGTGCGGGGAGGGAGAATGATGGAAGGGTGTCAGAGAAAAAGGGCAGAAAACCAGATCCCATTCTATACCCCCCCTCAACAACGATGTTTCCTCTGAAAACGGAAAAGGTATCTTCAAACGGTTTTCATGCTCATCTTCACTGGAGGGAATAAGTTTTCTATCCGTTCGTTTTACACCTCTCTTCCCTTTAGCCCGATATCACGATTTATTTCCTTCATCCATGCTTCTCATATTTACCATCAGAGATTGTTTTTTTTTTTTGTCTTTTTATGCTTTTTGTTTTTAATCACAAATTTGAAGTGCTGGTCTCTGTGGCGCCATATGGAATGAAAGTGGGCTATCCAGTCATTATTACTGATAAGAAAATGGCGCGAGTCACTGCTACACAAAAAAAGGTCATTGGACAATTAGCACTCAATTAATTTGAATGGAGATGTAGTTCGCGTGCCATATTGATTTTTTATATTATTTTTTTTTTAAGTTTTGCATATTAATAAGGGTTGCAAATAGTTGCTACACGCAAATATATGTAAAGTTTAATGTAGGTAATTCTCAGCTCGTTAAGATAGATAGCCTATAAGAAGTTAAGTAGATAAGTATTATTTCTTTTAAATAGGATAAACTTTTTCATATATGTAAAAGCTTCTGGGAGTTTGTCTTTCAAGGAAGCCGTAAAATTTTTGCAGTATTAAAACTATAACTGTAATGCTGTAGGAAGTTAAAAGAAGCACGTCAAATACGGAAGTGTGGCACATAGTATTATAGGCGAAACACTTTCTGGGATTCTTTCTTAGTATATAGGAATTTTCTTTACATTTTTTCTATAATCGGTGGGATCGGATCTTTGAAGAGATATAATGTTTCTAAGAAAATAAATAACAATTTGCAAGGTATATAGCAATTTGTATATAGGTGTATTGTTATTGAGAAGATTATAGAGTTATTTTAACTATGAGGAGGTCCCTACCTTTATAGGTGAAGTAAAAACTATTCAAAAGAAACTATGTAGCTGGGAGTTACAGACAGGTAAGACTTCTTGTCATGCAATTTTTTTTTTTTAAACTGTAATTATACATACAAATTTAGATATTTTTAAAAGGAAGTGAATGTAGAAATTCTTATTTCTAACTGTTTTTTTTTTTTATAAAAGTAATGTTTATGCGGCCCTGCCGCGCCGGACGCTATGGGTCCTCCGCCCGTGAACATACTTTAGGAACCCAGTTTTTCTTTTTAATTCGCATAAAACCCGTTAATGCATACCCTTTAAGAATTCCCCACACCAACGCGAATCTGTCGCGGCGACAACGAAAACAATAATAACAACATGTTGTTTTCAACCACCACAACCACGTGTTGTTATTATTGTTTTCATTGTCGCCGTGGCAGATTCGTTTTGGATGAAATGTTATTTCTCTAGTCCCGTCCATTTTTTAATTCTATAATATATGTTTGTAAAGTCAGAATTCGTTTTTATTTTTCCTGGTAACAATTAGGTTCTTACTTAAATTTAAGTTCATTAAATGAAATTGACTAAAGACATTGCCAATTTACATAGTCCCTGTAGGGTCAAAAGCTCTGTACTAAAATTTTCTTAATTTTAAACATAATTAAGCATACTAAATCCATTTTTTTAATAAAATCAAGCGCATTAAAAAATGACAGTTCATGCGAATACGACGCAAACATACTCATTTTGACATTTGTTAAATGTCAAAGTGGCATATGAAATTAGTGATGTGATATAAAAAAGTTAAAATTGGCATTTAGTGATTTTAATTGTTATAAACGGTTCATTCATTTTTCGGTTTCGAAACATTTGTTAAATGTCAAAGTGGCATATGAAATTAGTGATGTGATATAAAAAAGTTAAAATTGGCATTTAGTGATTTTAATTGTTATAAACGGTTCATTCATTTTTCGGTTTCGAAAGTAGTAACACACACACAGCGATACATTTTTGATGAAAATTTTATTTCATTATAAAGTTTGGACCGCCTCGGAAAGATTAGTAGCATGCGATTCTTTTGAAATAATTGTTAACCACTTTTTCACACATTTTTTTTTTGGGGGGGGGGGGGGGGGGTGATGGTATCTCGGCCATAACTTGGGTAATGTTGGTTTTTAGTGCGTCTAGAGTTCGGGGATTATTTGCATAAACATGGTCTTTTGCGTATCCCTACAAATTTAATTACGCGACCAGGACCCATGTTCTGTAACTCAGGCGATAACTTTTCGCATCGTTAAAAAATGAAACGATCCATTCCGCATTTATCGCCTTTGGAAAAAAATGTGTTTCTGTAAGTCGATGCGATAACTTCAACTTCCACACTATTTTGACTGGAATTTCCATTGGAAGGCGATAAGTCTATTTATCAGTTTGACGTTTTAAAACAAAAAAAGTTAAATTTGAAATCAAATTTATTTGTATTCGCGATTTATTTATTTGAATTATTTGTTTGAAAGGTGAAAAATATAATAAACTAGCAAAACCCCCCCGCTTCGCAGGGCGTTAAAAAAATAGTTTTTTTAAATTTGTTTTCCAGCGAATGTGTTAAAAAAAAGAGTAAATTATTAAAAATAAAAAAAAAAAATGTTGCCGGTGACAGGAATCGAACCTGAGACCCCTCACGTCTAAAGCGGAGATTTTTTTTTTCATTTTAAATTCATTTTTGTTTTTCATTTTACTCATAACTAACTTAAAGCTAGACAAAAATTCATAAAAACTAGCCTACTTATCAATAACTTACATCTTTCCACTGCACCACGAACTCTATTTATTTAATTTGCGCAAATTACTAAATATTGTTCAAAGCAGTGACCCATGTGACCAATTGAAATTTCATTTCTTTTTTTAACAGATTTTCTTTATTTTTTTATATTTTTTGTTTTTGTCCTAAACCTTCTACCCTTGTTCCTCTTTAATTAAAAAAAATTCACTAAATAATCAGTTTTGTTTACCTTTTTGTTTTCAGCCATAGATAAATTTGTTTTTTTGTTGTTTTCTTTTTCGTACTTCCCTTTAACACGTTCAAAATTTGAATGAAACTATTATCGCTTGCTTCTGGGTCCGTGATAATATTTGACATTTAAAATGAAAAAGTTAACGATTTTCAAAGATACAGAAACGCATTTTATCGAATTTTTCCAGAATTTCTATACCGAGTGTTCCAGTCGGTAAAGTTATCGACTGTCAAAGTTATAGAAACCCGATAATGCGATAAAGTGTGTTTCGTTTCATTTTCCATCGTTTCTCGACAATTTGTATCGACGCGATAGTTACAGAACATGGGTGCAGGATACTTCTCACGCAATAAAGCCATAATTGATCGTATTGTGTGGCTTGTTGCCTCGTCTTGTTGGAACAAGTCATGACCTTCAATCACCGGCCAACAAAAAATCGGTTAATTGCTTCGAAGTCCGGGAAATCGATAAACTCGGATTATCAGGGACACTTGCACTTGCAGAAGCACTATTTTTGACTGAGCGTGCATAACGATGATTCATAGGCCTTACGACATCACTAACGCTTCCACTCTCTTCAAATCTCTTCATAATTTTACCGATTGCTTGCGTAGTCGGTCGATTATGACGACCAAAATCATCGCGTATTTAACGCATTGTTCGATTGTTAAGCGATCCTTTATCGTAAATGGCAAACATTCAACTAATATTATGCCACTTCAAATGAGAGCTGAGTTTGACATGTATCAAATGCCAGCGCTACCAACTTCAAACCATGAAATGAATGACCCTTAACAAAGAGATAGTAGGAGGCTAAACTCATTTGTATTAGAATCTTCTTTATAACCTAGTATTAAACTAAAAATGTTTTAACAGCGTAAAAATCGATTAAAATGTTTTTATTTTTATTTTTATTTCAATTTACACAAAACCTATTTTCACAACATAAAATTTATTTTTATGAAAATGAAACAATATTAACTCGTATCAAACAAAATTTAATCTAAAAATTCCTATTTCATTCCACTTTGATAGACAGTTTATTGATTTAAATGAAGTTCGTTCAACTTCATCAAAATGAATAATTATTGTGATCAGAAAATGGAAATTTATCATCCCATATAGCATTGCCACGGTAAAAAGCATGCCAATAATAGGTATTGAAATGTTAATTTCACATCCATTTGCAGACAGTCGATTGGATTTGGATATAGACTGACCAATTCATTGGTATCTCTCTATAATATCTCTCTCTATCTTATGATGGTCATTTAACTGAAACAGAAGTTTAAACGAATATGGATGATAGGAAAGTATTTACAACATGCTGTCTATCGAAGTGGTATACTCAAATAGAATATGGTAAATGGGTTCTTTTTATATATTCTTTTTTTTTCTTTTGGATATCATCAATAAATCATTTGACAAATAGGTCGTATCGTACGGAATTGCTTGAAGATACTTTTACAATCATCTGCGATGCTATGGAAATATAAATCTTCTTTGAGTTCAGATAGTTTTTAGCTATACTTGAAACTACTTTTATCACAAGAATATTATTTGAATTGGATTTTTTTTTTCTGTATAACTTCGTATCTTTTGTGTGCAGACATTATAGGAACCCTAAGCTGGTTAAGGGTTTACCTTTTTTTATAAGAATTGACTAATATGCCATTCTTTGTTTGTAAACAAACAAAGAAATGGCAGATACATTAATAATCCCATAGATATTGAAGTGTTTGTTTTTATAAAACATGAAAATTGGAGTTTGTGCGAGAATAAAATTTAATGGTAGGTATTTTTATAGTTGAGTATATTGGAATTATTATTATTGGATTATTTTTTGGAAAAAATCTAGTTTTGCGACATAATTAGACCACCATGCAGGAAGTTTAAGTCTGCTGAATTTTCGACCATTGACTTTTTGTATTTTGGCTGCCATCTGAATTTTAAGGAATGATGTCAACTGCTTAAAATTGGTTTTATGTGAAAAGTAATTTTTGATAATCACAATACATAATTTCTAAAAACTTTTCATAAATATTTATGCGGAATATTCAGAATAAGTATATATTTTTATTTGGTTTTGGAATGTTCCTATTTTTTTCATGTGACGAGTATTCATACTCCTTTATGATGAAAGTATCAAGACAACGCCGACAAAAGCCTCTCGCCATAAGTTCTACGCATTTATTTAATGCACAAAAGCTAAATCCATTTTCCACTTAAGGAATACCTTATTACGGAAAATAACGTTAATTCAATATTGTTCTGGAACATATCGCCGAACAACTGATTGGCATTCTTTTTTATTATACAAAGTTTTGTTTCTTTATTCGGGATAGTTTAGATAAACATTTTGTCTTTGTCATTAATTTTATTCCATATTCAGGAAAAACTTTGCAAAAAGTTACCAAACGGACTGAACTACTTTTTGTATAAAATGACACTTTTTTGTACAAGACGGTCAAACAGTGAAAAATAATTTTGAATCTTGAAATCTTTAAATTGTAAAATTTAGACAAAATATAGAACTACTAATTTCGATACGTCGAGTTCGGCCGTAGGTGATTTAACATTAAAGTGGCGAATACTGAAATGAATTTTTTTTTAATATTCTTATAGCGAGTTTTATTAAAATTTTAAAGAATTGCTCTCAAAATTAAGAATTGTTCTTTTCATTGAAACTTTTTTCAGTTGTTTTTAATTTAGCACCTAGCCGACACAAGTTGACAACAAACACCAAAATATTTTTCATTTGATGTTTGACAAAAAAAAGCTGTGTATTCAGATCAAATCTCTCACCCCATGAGAGAGCACTTCTTTCGTGTTGAGAATAATTGAGAAAGAGCAAATCTTTTTTGTGAATGAAACTCTCTATTAGCTGAAGTCAAGTGACAGACACTAACAGCTGTGTATTGAAAAAGTTATCCAATGGAGGGGAAAATATTTGATCTCTTTTTGTGCACGAGTTTTAGAGAATTTGTGACAATTTGTGCTATTAGAGCCAACTTTGCAAATAAGAGCAAATGTATTTTCGTTTAAAATTTGCTAATTTTGTTTGACATTTCATTTAATTTTGTTTTCTCTGTTTACACATTGCTGTTTAAAACACTTGAAACAGTGTTTTCGTGATGTGAATATGATTTGTCTTGATCCATTTCTTTAAACAGGTTTTTCATTTTGTTAAAACTAAAAATAACGGTACCTGCTGTATAAATTTGTATATGTAATTAATAAAAATCTTATTTTTGTCAATTAAAGTATTTTTTTTTTAATTAATAATTCGAAATTATCTAGCAGATTTTAAACAAAAATTATCCTTATGACTAAAAATGAAAGTATCTTATTTTCCTTAAAAATGACTCCTACGATTTTTATTGAGTTTTTTTTTGTGAGCTAATATCAATACGATCTAAAATATTATTGGAAAAAAATTAACATTAACCCATAATTAAGGGTACCTATAATTGAATGCTTTTTTTTTTTGATCTTGACGATCTCATTAACTGTGTAATCGATTTCAATGAAAATTTTAATAAAAGACCTTCTAATAAGTCTAAATAATATTGCAGATAGATCGAAATTTTCAAAGCTACAATTTGAAAATTGTGCGATGCAAAGTACAACAGTAAATATAAACCATTTTTTTTTTACAAAAATAATAACTTCAGAATAGCAAATACAAAAATTAAATTAGAAATTCCTGCTGTTCCTTGTAAACTTGTATCAGTCCTCTGTTCGCTTATTTTCCAAAACTCTCAATTTACTGAGCCCAAAGCTCAGTAAAAAAAAAAATAATTTAATAAAAACGAACAGAGCTATAGTGTGACTTCTAAACTACTCCTATTACACATAATGAACAAAACGCACTGCTATTTTACGAACACAGCCATCGATACTCATGACAGTATTTATTAACTGTATCAACATCAAATAGTATCTACATATGTTTCCCCCGAAAGTCAATCTCGCTTAACTAAAAATTAGATGAGCGCAAAATTTTAAACGATTTAGTACGATGTTAAAGCCATTTTGTCATGGTAAAAATGCTTTAACATCGTACTAAATCGTTTAAAATTTTGATAATTTGATTTCTGCCAAACGATGAAAAACATCGATTCTCGAATATTGTACTCAGCATGAAATAAGAATAGGTTTGTTCTTACACTTACTCTTCACACATTGTATACACATAAGGAACCTTTATATTTTTCAATCTGCGAATCCTTCCGATAAGTGTTTTGACAAAAGCTTCACAGTTTTATTGCTTTTTTCTATCTAGGCGTTTCAATTTGAGTATACGATCTCAAATTACATGTGAGCAAAGTATATAGCATACCTAACTAAAACTCTGAAGTCCAACAAAAGCTCCGAAGTTAAGACAGGTAAAGAAATTCCTTTTTCAAAACTTTAAACTCGTCAGTTTTGTCCCTTTTATTTATTTATGAAGTTCCATTTGAAATCCCCAGCTCAAAATTAATGTATATTTCAAGGATTCATTTTAACTTGAGCTTTGCTACCTTAATCTTTTGCTGATTTCAACATATAACTTCTCTTTCACCTATTCAATACTCCTTGTCTTGTATTCCATATAACTATTTACACTCAATTTAAGGTAACATTTAAAAAATCTAAGGCAAGGCCTTACATGCATACATATATTTAAAAATTATTTTCACTATCAGACCCGTAAACCCGACAAAGTCATCGTTACAATTTAAACCTTCTAATGTTTAGATTGTGATAATTTATGTTGTTTAATGTTAAAGTTCAAATTACAGTTAAATATTAAACTAAATGCCACTACTGGCAATTCCAGGAATAGAATATACACACCTACTTAAATTAATGAAATTTCAACATAACATTTAGGTAATGTAATGAGATATTTCCTTCCCTGTATAATTTAAAAGCTATTAAAACCCAAAAACAATATTATAATAATGTAGGTCTAGTCCCCCAAAATCTTGTTCTCCTTCGATAACAATTTACATTTTTAGTTCTTTTTTTTTTAAATGGCAAATCCGTGTTCATAAATCTACAAAAAAAAAAAATATAAAATAAAACCAAGTCTAGTTTTCAGCCTTCCGCTCCTGTCCTGTCTCACGGTTCAATTAGATTAATTACGAAGACATTAACGCGCACATCACCTTTTTCTACAAAACTTATAACTGAAAAACGATGACAGAAAACTATGTCGTCACATATTACTGCATGCATATTAAAAAAGACTACCTGAATAAAATGTAAACACAATTATTACCTTCAAACCTTTTTTGTTGTTGTTTATTTAGGGCCTCGCTTTGTCGGTCGTGATAGTTGTTGTTGGTCAGTTCTTTTTTTTTCTTCTTTTTCTTGTCTACGAGTTTTCAAAGAACCTAGGTACAATTTCTTTTGATTTCTTTATCTGAGACCTTTTGCCTTCTTTATAAGCAGGGGTTTTAAAGTCTAGAAGCACTATTTAAAAGACTTCGTTATAAGGTTCTAATGAGCGAAAAAAATACAGGTAGATATATTCTTTTCGAATGGCCCTATCACCAGTCTTACAAACCCAAGGTGAACGTGATGTCCAAAGAATACTCATAAAGAGGGAACTAAAACCCATAATGTCATTCTTTACTTCTTCTTGATTAGATTCATATCGTTCTAGAGCAAGAATATGGTAGCAGATGAAAGTTTTTTTTTCTTTCGAAAGACCTCACATGCAATTTCGAGAATTCAGAAAGCCCATTTCTCTTCGAGTCCATACATAGGCCTCTAACGAATAAATCTATGTCATATCCGTTATAGTTGTAGGTACGTTATGTGGAGACAAGGGCGAGGGCGTGTGGAAGCAAGCTTCAATTTAAATTTGTATTTCTTCAATCGTAGTCGTTGTATAGATAGAGAGATTCTAAACAACATACAGAAGCATGAAGGTGTGGTCCCACACAATGTTGGGGCCTTTGTGCATGCTGTTTGTGGCATAGTTCTCATACTTCCAGATCGTTGCATCTAATCTAGATATACATTTCCAAAGCCATCACATGAGGCTGTATGTTGGTTAGTTGGTAAGTTATAAGTTGGCTCAATACAGAAGTCATCAGCTTACCAATTGGTTTATTTCGATGCTATATATTCGAATGTACGAGCTACTTACGTACGCTAAATTTATTGCAAGTGTGCCCGCACATGTGGAAGAATCAGCATTATTTCGATGCACGCAACTTGTTTTTTTTTTTGTTAATTCAATGCAATATACTTATGGTACTTATACATACACCGGTCCCTATTATAGATAGATAGGTTTTTTTAAAGAATATATTTTAGCTTGAGTCGAGTAAATTGCTTAAATTGAAAGTACCTATACATATTCGTTGATATAAAAACGAAAATGGCTATAAGGAAAAATAAAATCTCATTACTTAGGGAAAATTATATATGGGTTACGAAATATCGCACACTTGAGGTTAGCACAAGTAAGCAAGTGCTAGGTACCTATACCTAACGACTATAATGAACAAAAGGCGGCTATATATAAGTTGGAGTCTAAGGTACTTTCATATACTCAAGTGGGTCAATAGGGTTTCATAAGAATAATTGCTTATGAGTTTCTTAGTTTTTTTTGATGTGTAAACATCTATGCCGGCGGTAGGGTAAATCAAAAACGTGGTAATTTCTGTAGCACATTACGTTGTTCTGTTACACGTTACACGTACGTTTCTTCGTAGCTCAAACTAAATCCAAAGGTCGAGTTGAGTTTGGGTTGAAATTTGGTTGACAGTTCGAACTCGCCGCGTTCTGTGATGTAAAACCAGTACTTAAATATTTAATTTGATGTTTACACATCTTAACCGTGAGTCCCGTCACTCACCCTTTTTTTTAATGGAAAATATTTATGGGATTTTTATCTGTATCAACTCGAAATAGATTGAAATTGAAGATACAAGTTTTTCCCAAGTTGAGGTTAGTTGAGATACTTTTAACTTTTACAATATTTACTAATCTGACTATCTGAGTTGTAAATTATTTATCAAAGAAATAATATTTAAATAAATAAATTAGTGGCTTGATAAAAACCAGGGCCTATAGTGTCTTATAACTTTCAACCATTCATATGTGCTTTTTGTTAGTCGATATAGAACTAAAGGGACCTACATTTTCAGACTTTTTTGGGTGCAAAAAATTATGACTTAAAAAAAAAAAATATCATGAAAATTTTTCTTAACTTTGAGTAAATGTTCGAGACTAAAAAAATGTAAATTTATTAAAAAAATTGTCAAAAGTCAATAAATGAAGTAATAGGTTCGTTAAAGCTAATTGAAACAATATAATGTATATCTAGTAATGAATTAAAGTTAACAAACACATCCCTAATGTTAATGACTAAATTTAAAAGCAGAGTGTTTTTAAACTAATTCGACCGATACAGTGGAAGAACAAATAAAATAACCATTTTTAAAATATTTTTTTTTTTTATGTTTCAATAAGTTTCTGTGGCACATCAGAATGCATATCTAATATTTTTTTTTTTCAGTAAAATATTTAGAGTTGAACAGTGGAGAAAAAAATAAACAGACCAAAAAATTTAAATAAAATGAATTTTCATCGAAAATCCCAGATTTCGATTTACATAGTTTCACACACTTAAATTTTTCAAACATTTATTTTCAAACTCAAAATTTTAATTTTTTTATTTCAAAGCAATTTCTTTCAAAACCTTACCTTATTAAGTACTATTTTTAGTTTTAAAATTCAATGCTCTTATTAAATTTAAGGCATATACTAAAAACCAGATGCCAAAATGTCTTTAAGTTTTTGAGAAAATTGAAAATAGCTTAATCTACTTAGTACATAGTGTCTAAATTAAAAAAGGATTTAAACAAAGGATTGAAGACTAATTAAGGGAAAATTATATTAATTATTATTTTCAATTTTCTCTAAAACCTTTAAATAAACCAAAGCATTGAATTTTGAAAACAAAAATAGCACTTAACGTAAAATTGTTAAAGAATCTAGTTTGAATTTTTTTTTTAATTTTTTATTTCTTCAAAATATTGAGAAAATTAATTTTTCAAAAGTTGTTCACTAAAACAACTTTATTGAAAAAGAAAATAAAAGAAAGAAATTTCTGGCTTTACAAAAAGGTATAGCATGGATTTGTTATGTTTCCGTTATATTCCCGGCTTAACGGGGGAATAAACCCCACGCTCTAGCTTTTTGTCACACGTTATGCGAATCATCCTGATAATTCTTGTGATCTTCATTTTTGAATTCCGGAGCTTCTGACAAATTCTCCGATGTTTTCGAGCATGCTGGTCCATGTAAACCCCCCTATTGGTAATGACGCATACACTATTACAGCGGTTCCCAATCTTTTTTAGGGGGAGAGTACGATAACTATGGAGCTAAAAATCAATTACGGTTTTTTATAGAGAGGCTAAAACAAGCATTTTTAATTTTTTTCTATGTAAGGGGTTGTCTATCTAGCCCCTTTTAGGAGGTAGGGGCAATTTTTAAAAAATGACTTAAAACAAAAAAAAAATTATTAAAAGACAACGGTAACACTTAAAATGAAGTACTATACCGGTTTTGAAAGCCAGAAATCTGTTTTTTAATCTTAAATTTAAATTAAATTTTGTATGTCAATAGTATTTAAAAAATTCGCATGCAAACTCAAAAATTTTGATAAAAAATTTTAAAAATAAAAATAGTTTAGACCAATTTTTTTCAAAATTGTGAAATGAAGTGCTAAATTGTCTTTTTGTGGTCAATGTTTATATCAATTCTGAATCGAACACAAAAAACCGAATGTTTTTATGTCTTCTAGTTTTTGAGAAAATTGAAAATTACTAAAACTACTTTTTTATGAGATTAAAATCCAGATTCTTTAAATGGAAAAGAACCTTTGCATACACCCAACCACGCACCTACCCCAAATCCTATAGTGTGCCCAAGCAGGGGGGTTGCACGGAGCAGCATGCTCCCCCATACATAGCTTAGTTTTTATACGCCCCGTAATGCTGGGTGCTAGCACTGTATTTAATGTAAGCAAGCAAAAAAAGTAGTATACATAAAAACATTTTCTTCTCCTCTATTCTATTTACACAAACAGGAAGTAACGGTAAAAAAAATTAAGTATCTTATTTTAAAAATCTGATTTGTCAAGCTAACGCCCTTAATATCTTATCATAAACCAACTGATTATATTCTCGACAACAGCAACATAAAAACTTTTCTTCTTTCGGGTTAAATTTTTTAATCGGTTTTGCATTTCAAAGAGATTTCTATATCAAATCAGGAAAATAACAACCATCAAATTACAATAACTCACTTGCGGTTTTTTTTTTATTCATAAACCCCTAACATACAGGCTAAGGGCGTTGGTTGGCTGTCAAAGGCAATATCCAACAAAGTGATTGCATATTTATTTATGTAGGTACAGCACTCATACAAATATCCCTTGGATGGCCATTTTCATCAGAACAACTTATACTATCTCTGGGTTTTTTAACATCTGTAAGTATTTCTCGAGAAATCTCTCCTTGCATGAGGATTGTGGTCGAAGTCAATGCGGAGTTGTGTTGCTGCATACACGCAAGGATATTCTTATTTAAGATATTTCCTCTTTGCATTTTTTTTTTTGTGCATCTCCATTTTTTTTTAATAAATATAATTGAAGTGAGCTAAAGATATGTATTCGGTATTAATAGATTCGTATAGAGAATAGCAATCTATTTTCTGCATTGACTGTCTCCTGCCTGGGGCTCACCCGCATCCTGTCCTGATGTCGCAGATGATAAAATGCAGATGTTGAAGTGAAGTCTTATTTACTTTTCATTCAAAACATTATAATGGCATAATGTCAAGAGCGCGGGTAATGCAGAGTGTTGTCTTTAATTTATTATTATGAATTTTTGAAGAGTGATTCGTATTATAATTTTGGGGAGGTCTTTTTCTTGTCATAATTTGAATTAAAAAAAAATTTAAAAAATTATGTTATCATAATGCACTCTGGTGCAAAAGCAAAAGTTACATTGCAAAAAGAATCATTGCCTAGAGACTTACAACTCTCAACCATTACTGTATGCGTGTTATTGGCAGGAATAGAGGGGACCTACAATTTTCACTCTTCGCTTTTCGCTCTTGCAAAACACCCTGTATAACTCTAATCATCACAGTCCATCACCTTATGAAACAGGGACATGGAATTTATTAAATATGGACAAGGAGGCTTTTGGCCAAAAACAAAACTTTAACGTTGTAAAAATGTAAAGTGTGTTTTTTTTAGAGGTATAGAACTTTGAAATGGAATAAAACAAAGATGATTTTCTTAAATTGACATGAAATTTACTTAATTCAAAATATAATCTTCTGGCATTATAATTTAAATATGATTTCTGGCATATGACCGTTACGGCTGGCTCGGATGTAGTCTAATCTGGAGGTCCAATTTTCGATGCCTTTTCCAACATTTGTGGCCGTGTATTGGCAACAACGCGGCGAATGTTGTCTTTTAAGTGGTCAATCTTTTCGGGCTTATCGGCGTAGACTAGCGTCTTCACATATCCCCACAGAAAATAGTCAAGCGGCGTTAAATCGCACGATATTGGATAACAGTTCACGGGTCCGTAACGTGAAACTATGCGGTTACTAAACCTTTCCTTCAATAAAACAATTGTGGCACGAGCTGTGTGACATGTTGCGCCGTCTTGTTAAAACCACAGCTCCTGCACATCATAGTTGTTCAATTGATGAACGAAAAAGTCAGTAATCATGGCTCTATAGCGGTAACCATTCTGGCCAGCATCGTTTATAAAGAAGTACAGACCAATTATTCCACCAACCCATAAAGCACACCAAATAGTCAGTTTTTGTGGATGAAACGGTGTCTCAACATACACTTGAGGATTATCATCACTCCAAATACGGCAGTTTTGTTTATTGACGTATCCATTCAACCAAAAGTGTGCTTCATCGCTAAACAAAATTCGCTTATGAAAATTGGGATCAACGGCAATCTTGTTATGGGCCCATTCACCGAATCTACGCCTTGCTAGGTGATCCTGTGGCTTCAATTCTTGAAATGCCAAACCAAACTAAAAATAAATCACTTGACAGCTGACAAAATGGCCGCCAGTAAAAATAGTGTTGCCAACTTAAAGTTCTGTACCTCTAAAAAAAAAATACCCGTTATATAAGAGAATAAGGAGAAAAGGAACATATAACAAAATTGGGCCTACCAAGCACCTACATTTTTCCTATTTGTTTCAAACAAAATATATCATGACATTATCTACACATCATGCGAGTTTCATTCTGTCTCCCCATATGTCGTCTATCTCATGCCATCATATTTTTGCTTTTTTGTTTATTTTTCCCCCATTTTATCATCGTCTCCCATTTCTCGTTCTTTTTGGCATCAAAAGTAGTTAATGCATTTTTTGTTTGTATTGTTGTATTTTTTTTTTTTACTTTACATTCATCGTTCATGTAATTTTATTTTCCGCTTATTATCACATTTCCATTGCACTCCATTCCAGCTCATTCTGCATCCACAACGAATAACGAATCAAGTGAGGTAGACGACATATCGTCTGACTAGTGCATCAGGGAGTTTTGTATCGTTGGTTGTTGGAGCCAAAGAAGTCGATACGATACTCAGCGAATACATCGGTTATACTGTATGTATTCCGTCTAAACTTAACTACTTGTACTCGTACTCGTACCTATACGGCGATAGTATTTGTAGAACTTCTAAAAACATATCTGAACTGAATTACACACACGAACACGATGGATAGACAGATTCTGTGTGAACGAAACGAGTCCACAATTCCACATCCACACCACACTCTACAGACACAGACTACAGACACAGAGCGAGTGGTTGCTGGTTGGTGCTGTTTTTCAGTTGTTGAACCGCATTCGAGTTGGAAACAAGTGTTTACGGAATAATTATTGAATATTACAAACGGCGCGGTAGTCCCGAATCACGACGGATGCAGGGAGCAGTAGTTTAACCGGGTTTCGTATAATTTCGACTTTTTTTATCTTCTCCTATTCGTAATAATAATGTATGTAAGGCTCTAAAATCGAGTTTTATTTTTTTTTTCGATGTTTTAATTTGTTTTCGGGGAGGTGTCCCAGTGAATTTTATTTGAAATTTGTATATCAAGCTTAGTTTTTAGCACAAAAATTAAAAAAAAAACAATCAGAGAAGAAGTATCTTCATGATGTTAAAAATAAAAAAGAAGTGAAAAGTGGTATAGCAAAAAAATAAAAAAAACAGTGTCATACAGAGAAACAACAATCCCTTAATCCCTGTTTTTTTTTTTGTGTTGTGTGGTAATTCTATACCTGGTTTATGTGTTTGTGGTTAATTATCTGGAAAACTAACAAAAAAGTTTATAAATTTTAAGTGAACCAATAACCACTTCATTGGATTATAACCAGTTCAATAGCTTCGGCTATAATGTATTTACAACTTCAAAGCATCGCATCCTCTATGTCTTCTTAACTGTTAAAGGATTAGTTTTGAATTTTATTGGGTGAGTCTTAAAATAAAATATTAAATAAAATCATAAAAGTAGCGACAGGTAGTTGTGATTTTGATTTAGTTACTTTAGGGACTTTGTCAAAATGTTTGCAAGGGTTATAGGTACCTACATATGTATCTGGAACGCCAATAGTAAAATATTTTATTGCTCTTCATTGATAGTTTGTTTTTATTAAGTTTTAAAGTGATGCGGTGGCGTTATGATGTTCATAAACTACTTTTGTCGTGGTATTAAAAATAATTATTAAAAATTCATTATCCTACAAAAAAAATATAAATGCTTCAGATTCTTGGGTTAAGTTTGTTTTGGTTTTTTTATAATTCACATACACATTTTTTATTAGATTTTTTCGGAAATATAGATGCAATAAATTAGATTATTGTAATGGGTGATTTTTTAAGAGGTTTAAAACTTAAAAAAAAAAAAAAACACAAAAAATTCGAAAAAATGAATGAAATATTTATTTGAATCGATAGTTTGAACCTTGCAATTTAATGTTTAAAGATAATTTCATGCAAATGTTGACCGCGGCTGCGTCTCAGGTAGCCCATCCGCTGAGTCCAATTTTGGCATACTCTTTCACACATATCGGCCGGTATCTCACGAATGAATGCATGGATGTTGGCTTCCAGTGCGTCAATCGAAGCGGGCTTGTCCCTATAGACATTAGCCTTGACATACCCCCACAAAAAATAATCTAATGGTGTCAAATCGCACGATCTAGGCGGCCAATTGACCGGCCCGAAACGTGAAATTAACTGTTCACCAAACTCGCCTCGCAATTGCGCCATTGTTTCGCGTGCTGTGTGGCATGTGGCACCGTCTTGTTGAAACCACATATCATGCAAGTCAAGAACTTCCATTTCGGGCAAAAAAATGTTTGTTATCATCGCTCGGTAGCGTTCACCATTGACAGTAACGCTGCGATTCGCATCATCTTTGAAGAAATATGGCCCAATAATGCCGCCGGCCCATAAACCGCACCAAACAGTGGCTTTTTCGGGATGCATTGGTAGCTGTTGCAATGCTTCTGGCTGATCTTCACTCCAAATGCGGCAATTTTGCTTATTTACGTACCCATTCAACCAAAAATGAGCCTCATCGCTGAACACAATTTTTCGATAAACAACATTTCGAACCGAGCACGAATTTTGATAGTAAAATTCAATAATTTGCAAGCGTTGTTCATTTGTAAGACGATCCATGGTTAAATTGCAAACCAAACTGAAGCTGTTTGACAGTGACACAAGGTACTAAACACACGTCAGCTGTCAAAACCAGTGTTGCCAAAACCAAACCAGCTTAAAAATCACCCGTTATAATGTTTAGGTATGTCTTTAATTTTTATTTCTTAAACTAGGATTGTCATAGGGTTCTTTGGAAATTTTGAAATCTCTTAAAAATGGTTAACTTTCTGGTGATTATAGAAATTGCGAAAATTACATTAAGTCTCTCTTTACTTTTGTTTTTGTATTTATTTCCTCTCTAACTAATCAAAACAAACACGTCATACGATCTTCTGATTCCAAATATACATATGTGTGTATATATTTATTTTATTTTGCCTTTTTTCAGCCAATCGTTTGTATTTTCGCAAATTTTGTTTACAATACAAATTTTCTTGTTATTGTAAATATCGAATTGGCTTGATATTTGCAACCGGTGATTCCCAATTTATTTCTTAACTGGAGTGAATTAGATATGTATTATATAAATAAGTATATTTAAGTGGAAACATCAAAAAATTAACCAATGCGTAGGTATTCAATCAAACAAAAATTCCAACGCAGGTTACACTGTCTCGCTGCAAAAAAAAAATTTTAAAAAACTATTTCACTTAAGCGTTTATTCACCATTAAAATTGTTATAAGACGTACATATCTTTCATATTTCTAAAATAAGGTGTGTTTTTTTTTTTCGTCTCAAAATTTACACTTACATCATATGTACATATTAAAGTAGTTAAATTTAGTTAAACCTAGTACGCATTTTGCGCTAAATTTAAGCTCACATTTGTCTCTACATACACGACGTATCCTATCTCACGAATTGACGTAACTGTTTATTTCGTATTTTACAAAAAAGGTTCTTAAAGGTGTTGGTCGTTGTTAAAAATATTTGTTTCCTATTATTTTCTAAACTACAGTATTTCTATTTTTAAATTCAATGATCGATTTAATGATTAAGGAACATTAAATAGCTAGAATATGCGATTTTAAAAAAGCAGTTACGTTAGCTTAGTTAAATGTTGTCATAAGAGCGTTGTGGAAAATTTGGCTGTTTTCGAAAATATCATTTGCCTCAAAAATGCAATGGCAAGATTTTCCTAAACGCAAACTGCAAAAGTCACCTGTTTGAAAACCCAGAACGAATTTTTTTTTATAAAAGCATTATTTTCGATAACGCAGTTTGCTAAAATCATATGTTGGATAAAATCATTTGAGGTGCAACTGTGCAGTACAAAAATTGAGTTGATGGTAAAATTATTGGAAAGCCAGAGAGTAAAAGTCAAGCGTTTGCTAAAAACTTGACTGACGTTGATTAATCAGATTTTCTGCTAGCAGAACGATTACTTTTTTTGGTGATAGCAATATCAATATTTGCCAAAAAAAATATTTCTCAAAATATTGTCATTCGACGATTAAATGACGTAAATTTGACGTTTTCAAAAACGATCTATGTTCAAAATGTTTGGCTGAAGTAAATCTTTTGTTTCCAAATACTTTAAATTTTTATTTTTTTCAGAACAAAGTTTAAAAAAAATTCAAGAATTTCAAAATCTTAAAAATTTTAAGTAGAGAATTTCCT
Organism: Epistrophe eligans; assembly: GCA_951394125.1. Classification (NCBI taxonomy): domain Eukaryota; kingdom Metazoa; phylum Arthropoda; class Insecta; order Diptera; family Syrphidae; genus Epistrophe; species Epistrophe eligans. The sequence continues at coordinate 37,945,580 of OX596029.1, forward strand.
ACGGTTAATTTTGACAGATAAGTTATCTACTATCTACAGCAAGAACTAGTATTATACTAATCTAGTTTTCTTAATAAACTTTAGCTGAATTGGTCTAAAAAAGTGACAGTTCGTGCAAACAATTAAGGAAACATAAAATTTTCAAAATTTTAATTGTCAAGTGAAATTTGGAGTTAGAATGATAATCATTAATTAAAATAGTTATTTGGGATCTCCCGAGTAACTAAGTTGGTGTAATTTATGTATATTTCGAGTGGTCATTTTTTAATAATAAAAATTTATATGATTTATATAAAGTTTTTCTATTTCCTTCCCTTAACCAGACAATTCTCATAACCAGACAAAAATTGGGGGCCATGAGTGTCCGCTTATTAAATATACTGTATATATCGTATTTATTTTATTTACCGAAATCAAATAATATGGGTGTATTCATAAACGCAGAAAAACTGCGCTCGTACAATCGCAGTTCTTTTCTAATGCATTTGTGAATGCACTCACAATGCAGAATGTCTGCAGTAAACAAAAAAGCCTGACTTAGTCCGATTTGTATATGTAAACAGAGTTCATAAACGTCAGAGAAAATTGGCTGTCAAACAAATTTTGTTGAACTTTATTTTTGATTTGCTTGCCGAAAAAGAAAATTATAATTGGCACAAATATCTTGCAAAGAAAAAATAAAAATAAAATTATAACGAAACAACAAAATATCGCATATTGCCAAAAAATGTGATATATTCCGTAGTAATTTTAGGATGTCGAGATCCACATTCAATGTAAACTTCTTTCTGATTATTATACAATATAAAAAATTTAAAATTAAAATGTTAATTTCCATAGTTTTATTGAACACGATTTGAAAATATTGTGGAAAACTAAACAAACATTCTTTACAAGTCAGTTCAGTGCCGCTTCGTCCTTCTTGGTGACTGTAAAATTAATTTTATAAATTCCCGTCTTTCTGCAGCCAAAAAAATTTAGCTGCACAATCTGCCCGTTGCTGACGACAGTCTGACGTTTATGAACGGTAGGTACTGCAGTTGGGCTAGGTTAGTTTGATCGAAAATCTGACTTTATGAACGCAGATAATGCAGATCTTAGTTAGGCTGACTATGAAATGAGTATGAACTCACCCTATGCTTTTACTTTGCTAAAAAAATTATTTAGAAAAATTTCTTCATTCAGTTATAATAAAGTTTTTAACTTAAACTTATTTGACATTTAGATTTGGGATATGTTGTCGATACAAAATTTAGCAAAATTGCAAAAATGTTTTCCTAAATGTTTACATGTGTTTATCCTGAAAATTATTTCACTATGCAGATTCCAACTTTATAAAAATATTTAAGTCCGGGATTTTGAAAGTGATTTATGTCGTTTTCGTGCTTCTCCTTTTTTCTAATTGAATATGTAAATGTAGAATTATTAAATTTACACACATACTACCAAATGTCGCCATTTAACAAAGTCTTCAATTTAATTAAGTTGGAAACGGAAAAACACTTTGAAAGCATTTCTCGGCAGCGGAACAGCCCACTGAAGGAGTACAAAGAGTGAAAAAGGTGTAAACATGAGTAATCTAAATCAATTTTCATTTTTTAAATGTCGCGATTGTACTGTAGGAATTTTAATAAAAAAAAATCGTTACTCATAACCGCATAACAGGAAAATAGATCGAGGTACACTTTTTCATCGTTTATTTCGGTAAATCACAGATCACACGTTAAATCGTTTAATACTAAATCGATTCACACCTGAACGCACGATGAACATTCACACAAACAAACATATCGATGATAACGGACAGCTTCCCGAAACCCACTTTTATGTTAGCTTTGATTTAAAACATTTGATTTCTTGACAATACTTATAAAAATAGATTTTTCACTCTTATAAGCTTAGCTTGTAAAAGCATATAAAATTAGGACAGTTCCCGTACTTTTTGCAATAAAACTCACAGTCTATTAAATTTAGATGAAGAGATTAAAATAATAGCAGGCATATTTACATATATTAATTAAGAACCCAAAGATAAATACCGTGAGATCAAAAACTTTAAGCAACTAAAACCATTTCAACATTCGTTTTAATCCAACATAAGAATCTTCTAACAATATCAGCTGTGTATTTAATATTAATTCTCATTTATGTTAAAGATCTTTAACAAAATGCTGCATTCTTAATAAAACTCAGTCCTATGTAAATATTTACGAAAAAAAAAAATATTATTTAATTTCCATCTCGAATCGATAAAAATACCTCGCAGATAGATAGTTAACTTTTACCCCGAAAAGGCCTTCAATGGAAATTTGAAAAGTTGTATAAAGCAACCAACTTGAACCAATCACTTGCCCTTTTACTGTTTTCCCCTTAAATTATTATTTTTTTTCAAATTCCTATAATACATATGTAAAATCGGTTTGAGTCAAAATTGGAAGGCATTGGTTCGGTTTTTTTTTGTATGGTTCAGGTTCAGTGAGAAAGAGTAGAAAGTGATGAACTGATGATATGTTGTTTTTTCTGGACTTTATTTAGAGTTGGTATCATTGAATGAATGAAACAAATCCAAAAATCAATGCACCTAAGCGATGTAAATGAAAACAAAAAAAAATCCCACACCAAAAATAACTATAATGATTATGCTTGTAGCATAAATTTGTTTTTAATTTTATTGAATTTTATTTTTGTTAATTTTCACTCATCATCATACGTGATTTTTTTATGTTCAATACGTGCTCACTTAACCTATAATAAAATTCAAGTTTTTTTTTTTTAACACTGTAACTTTCCGATGCACCGTGTAAATTGCAACTTTTCTGCTCGACACATTCACTTAGAGTAATACGTATGTATCATCATCATCGTCGTCGTCGTGCGGTTTAGTTGTTCAATATAAAATACTGTAAAACAATCAAGGCATGCAGTGACTGCAAAAATAAAGTTTATTTTTTTTCCCTAAACGAATTGAACCAAAGCCGGCAGGTGAGTTTGTTTCTTCTTCTTCTTCTTCTTTTTCTTCTGCAAATCAGGGCTGTTTTCCAAACAATAACGTTATGTTTACATTTGCGTATGTGCCCATGAAAATTTACTCTGAAGCTGAGAGAAAAGTAACATTACAATATAACGACTACGAGCCGCGATATCATCGGTCCTTGTCATCGTCATCGTTATTGCCATCGTCCGTCACCAAACCACTGCACCGCAGCACCACACGTACATACATACATATATAAATATTATGTGATATTGTCGGTGATCGTGTTTGTTGTTCCGAGTGACTGACCCGTTATAACGTGGTAACAAACGTGTCTGTCGTTATTTTGTTTTGCTAAAAAAAAAGTAGCATATAAGCAATGTCATAATTGAATTCAAACGGTATTTGCAGTTTAGTATTTGTTAATAAGAGGAAGAGAGAGGCGTGCAGCATGGTAGTTTAGGTATAGAGGATGATGCGGTTGCTTTATGTCATACACAACGTTACCATCCGTTGTTATTTATGATTAACATTTTATTAACATAGTACAAGAAATTGTTTTGATGTAGCTTATATTTTTTTAAATTAATTTTGGCTGTGATGCGTTAATTAATTTTTGGTTGTGATGCGATGCGGTAATGTCTGATTCGTTTGTTTTAATTCAATGCATGTGACTAAATATTCTTCATTGATAAAATCTTATCAAAAAAGATTAAAGAAGGCCTTAACTTTTATGTAGATTTCACACTATACGACCATACCCATTTAACTGGCGCCCAACATGAATTTTTTCGTTTTTATTTGTATTCAAAGGAAAAATTGTTGACCATATATTTTTAAGTCTTCATACATTGAAGCTAATAAAATAAATAAAAATTCGTCATCAACAAAATTGTTAACATATTACATCAATTAATTTCAATTGTTGAATTAAAAAAAAAAAATATTAATATTAATATTAAACGAAATTACACATAAATATTTTGCCTACGCGCATATTATAATGTCTGTCTATTCATTCAATTCATTCAAAATGGTTTATCTAAAGAAGAAAATTATCCAAACCAATTGAAAATCTACACTCTACACAATATATACAAGCCAAAAGATAAAAGATACAAAATCCACTTGGTTCTTTTATATGTTTGTATGTACATTTATATATGGATTAAATTAGACGCCTACCCGCATTATACAATTTGACTGTGCTGCGCTGCAAAAAAAAAAAAAAAACCGAAGGCGTTAACTTATTGGCGCCTTTAGATAAGTTTTTGCGTTGTGGAAAAATCAAATAAAAGAATAAATTTTCAAATAAAAGACATAGTTTTGTGCTCATTTATCTAATTTTTTTCTTTTTTTATTTATTTTATATAAAAAGACATGAAGTCATCGACTATGTAACTAACCAACCTCTTCCTTCCGTTCCCCATGGTCCAGCCAACAAATATCGTTTAGGAATAATATGAAAAAAATAAAAATCATTGTAAAACACTCGAAATGGTTATTTTTGTTTTATTTTCATGATAAATTCGTGCATTTGAGTGAACTAAAATTTACATTCATTTGCATAATGATCAAGGTTTCTCTAATGGATAGTTACTTTATTTTAAGTGTTCCAATTTAGCTGTAGATGAAATAGTCCGAGTTAGGTATCAGTTTTATACAAGTCGAGTAAGTATTCCATAAAAAATTAAATTTTAATGAAGTAGCTAATAAGACAGGGAAGGGCTGTCATTTAAAAACGAAACTGTCACCTGCTAAAATCTGTAAATCTTTTAACTAAAAAAATATTGTAATTTTCATGTTTGAAAAAATAAAAGACATTATCTATCTATCTACATATCTATCTATCTATCTATCTAAAATGTCTATAAGCAAGTAAAGGTTCATTCCTGCTGACTAACAACACTTTAATGCATGTCCGTGTACATATTCGATTTTGTCCTGCGCATAAATTGTCATATTAGTTCTTATAAATTGAACTTAAACGTTTGATTTTCGTCTCACCAAATGTACTTTATTAATCCCACTTTAAGAGTTAAACCCTAGTTAGTCAATTTAGATTCCCAGTTAACTCATCACATCATCACATTCGGTGACTTTAATCTAGATTAACTGAATAGATATTTTTGACAGATGTGTTTCAAAACACTATTGAAATATAGAGGGCATAGTGTCGCCCTCTATGTTTCAATTAGAAAATCGCATTTCGATAGATTTTTGACAACTGAAAGTTATTTTTTCAGTGCCTGAGTTAATTCTGAGTTAAACCAAAGTATTTTAATCTTGTATATAAATTGAGCCTGAGTTAACTTAAAAAGCAGGTTTTTAGTGTAAGAATTTAACTTTAACTTTCAGTTGTCAAAAATCTATCGAAACCATGAAAATGCGCTTTCTCAATCGAAACAGAGAGTCCGACACACTATGCGGCACTATGGAGGGGGAGATTTCTATAGTGTCGCCCTCTCTATTTTAATAGTGTTTTGACACAATATATCTGTCAGAAATATCTATTCAGTTAATCCAGATTTGAATGAGGCAAATTTGATGAGTTAAAGTTAACCCAGGAACTAACTCTTAATTTACTTAAATTTTTTTTTGTTCAGGAGTTACTCAGATTTAACTCCGAAACTAGGATGATTTCTCACTGAATAACTGGACTTAAGACTTATCAATAGTATACGATGTATTTTGTTTGACTTAGTGTACTATATAACCTTCGACTGAGGACCTTATGGCTGCAGAGGTAGAAGGCTATACCTTGACAATGAAGGTTTTTCTTCAGCTGCTTCTTGATATTGTTAAGCAATATGCATAACTTAAGATGGTTTTGGGACTTCTATATTCTATATAAACCGGTTTTGATAGTCTTTGAATACCATCAGCCCTACCTCTCAGACTATAAACCTTCCAGTAGTTTACCAAATAGCAGTGAATAAATTTTACAAATGACAAGTCAATCAAAAAGTCAAAAAGATAAAAAACAAGAACTAAGAAGGATTTCAGAGATTGAGTTAAAAGAAAACTCCTTTATTTTATTTTTTATGAAATTTTGCACTTTTCTTAAAGAAAACTTAGTTTATCGTCGAGTTATGAATTGGAATGAAAAGTTTTGCAAGTTAAAAATTCACTTTAACTTACATTTTGAAAGACACTTTATCTATCTATTTCGTAAAGTTTGCAGTATATATTTTATAAAATGTTATATACAAGTTACCAATTTTTTTACTAAATTCTTCGGTCTATTAAAAATGTCGGCATATCAAATTACTGTAACTACTTTTTTATATCAACTTTATTGTGTGGTTTATGATGATAGGTAATAATAATTATAGTTTATAGACAGCCTCAACAATAGAAGGTAGGTAGTAGGTACTACCTCTACCTGTAATATTAACAAATAGACCGCAACTTATAGGCACATTCTATCTGAGAGTATATATGTATATGTAAGTATCTTAAGAGCTATAGAAGGTCAAACATTTGATTAGTTCAAGTTGAATAGATGAAAATTAGAAATGATTGATAGGTGATCGAATGTGTTGTAGTATAGTCAGTTAAGGTGAACATGTAATAATAGATATGCCTACATATGTATGTAAGCCCTTAGGGTTGAAAAATATAGAACGCTTAATATCAGGAAAGCCTTGCAGCATGACAGATCTGGCTATTGGAAATATGCAAATAAGCTATTATTACATCATTGTATTCGCATAAGCACAATAATTACTCAAAAAATGTGTATTGATTTAAATTTGAAATTGGGCCCGATACACACACATCCGCCTTTTAAAATTATTTTTCCTTAAGTATCCAATGGAAATTAAACTTGTAATCTGTAATTTAGTTAAATAAAACGAAACTTTAATGGAATTAGAAAAAAAGTAAAAAAGCTATGTAATAGAAAACTATTAACGTCACAATCGCGAAAATGGCAGTTGCTAAATTTTCGTTTGGTTTTTGGGATGGCAATAATTTAATGAACAATGTAGAATATAATAAAAATATTAAAATGGTAGATGATGATTTAATGGTGAAATGGCAAAATATACTGAGTACAAATTATAGGTGTATTCCTTTACTTTGAAACTCTGTGCATTTTTGTGAATTTCTACACAATTTATTTTTTTATATGAACTTTTTGACAGACTTTTGTGTATAAATTCACACAAAAATCATAGAGTTTCAAAGTAAAGGAACTAGGCTTAAATTTGTCAGCCGTCAAACGAAGCAGAATTACCTGCTGATTAGACGGATTATAATTTTATTTTAAAAATGTTAATAATTTTTGTTCAAAAACTGAATTTGTTTGTTAAATATTATTCCAATAAAAATGAACACTAAAATGAACACTTCCAACTGGAAATATTTTGGCATGTGACATTTAGACGGTTCAATTTATTAGGTCTGTTAATTTTAAAATAATGTATGCGTCTTTTATTTAAATGTAATCGCACGGTTAGGCTAGTGGTTTTTTATTTGTCAGATTATCTTAAATTGGTAAGGTAGGAAACTATTTAGCGTCAGTTTTACAAAAATATTTAAACCATCGTTTAACAATTGTACTTTACCGATTTTGGTGGATTAACTGTAGATCAAAAGTTAGTTTCGAATTCAAGAAAGTGATGATAAGCAATGACATGCTTTGAAACCAGGTTGAACCTCAGTTGTTCCACCGAAATTGGTGAATTAAAATCTTAAACCGAGATAAAAAAAAGCGATTTTGCAACTAGCTCTAAATTTAAAGTATTGTTATTAAATGTTTTATTCGTTCACTTAAAAAAAAATATTGCAGATTCTCACTTATAGCTATTCGTCCAAGTTTGACATTTAACATATTGTGAATTCACACAGGGAAAGTGTATATTCTGTGTTTTAAATTCGTTCGCAATGCTATAATTTTGAATTCGAATTTTGAAAATGACAATAATTGATGCTTTGAATGTCGTTTTATTTTCATTTCCCGAACATATTCCATTAATTTTGTTTATGCTTCTTTGAGTTATTTGTAAATTTGGTGCAGTTGCAGTTTTGTATTTCTTATTGTAAATGTAAGTTTTCCTTTTTTGACTAAAAAAATGTTTGTTTTAATTATCCAATCTTTAAACCAAAAAAAATTGGTTAATTCAAACTAAAAAAAAAATAAAATAAAAATAATTTAATTTTACTTTTCAAAACAAATCAAAAATGAAAGCACCTTTTTAATTTTTGGCATTTAAAAGTAGCAAAATTTTCGAAAAAAGAACAAATTGCAGAAATTTCGAAATGCACTGCCTTTTTTTGATGCCGTTATTTTATTTTACTATTGTTTTTATGCCAGTCTGTCAAAAAATATTCTCACATCTACGGAAGCTTTCCATAACGTTATTTCACAACTCATGTTTCTAGCTCAAATGAAAAGGGCTTGTTTTTCCATGATGCAGATGTTTCCATAATGAAGATGTTAATGCAATTATTATCGCGCAACTCTCGCGAGAAATTTCTCTGAAAATTGCAGTATAAAAAAAAAAAAGAAATAAATCCAAACATGCATCGTGCCATACGAGTTAAACGAAATATTGTTAATTTGTTTGAATTTGTTATCCCCGTACTTTTTTCACAATTAAGACATTTTTCTTCAAAATTCAACAATTGCTTTTAAGTTGGTTTAAATGAGGTAGAATTTGTAAATTAAAAAATTTTATTTGTAATAATAAAACTTGTTCACTGAGGCGTATACGTATTTATTTTTTTTAATTCAACGGTATTTTACTCCAGTTTTTGTTTTATGGACCTTCAATATGTCAATATTAAATTTATTATTTAAATATTCTTTTGGTTGACAAGATGATGAAACACTTTTGGTTGGTAAGTGGTTTCGTTTTATTGAGCCGTTTTTATAATTTTTTTTTGGCAAGAAATGAAAATCTTATTTTTCTCAAAAACGTGCCTACAACTTTTCTTAAAACAAAATCAATTTTTTTTTTGAGAACTTAATAATTCCAAAACTTCTTTGTCAATGTTTATTAAATTTAACACCCAGTACTTTTTTAACATTATCTAGCAGATTATAGATAAAAAAATTCTTATAAACAAAAATAACGATACTTCCCACACAAGTGTTTAAAAGGTGTTTTTGTATTCGAATATCTCATTAGATTACCCGATTTTAATGAAATTTTTTACACAAAAACTTAGACATTTAAGTAATATTGCATTTCAAAAACTTAAAAAAATCAAATTTGTCTCCATTATTTTGCCTTTTTCGAGTGGCTGGTTTATCAGGCGTATAACTCTAAGAACACACTTGCATTTTTGATCACACGATTATTCTGTCTATTCTGTATTTTTTTATCGCCGCGATAAAAAATCAAAAGTGAGTTCCTAGTTTAAATCCGTGAAGAAGATAAGTGTTTCTAATACCTCTATTCGTTAAGCTTTAAATTTCTGATAAATTAAGTCCAAAGTTCAGTCAAAGATCATAATTTAAAAAAGTGAACTAAAATTTGTGAAAATTGAGAATTAAACGAACAGAACTATTATTTTGTTATTTTAAACTTAGCTTGACAATTATAAGTAGTAGGAACCTTAAATTTTGACATTTGATTTATTTTGACAATTCGAAGCTGATTTCATAAAATTTTAATATTTATTTTAGAAATTTAATCTAAAAAGTTACGTGTTAATGAATAATGAATAGATATTCAATTTCTTGTATTTTTCTAAATGAAATTCAAAGTCTGAATAAATAACAATCCAATCTTTACTACACCCACCTACATATTTACTTTTTAACTCACCATTTAAATAATGAAACCCTTCAGACAATAAAATGTAAACAAACCTTTTTGATGACAGCTGTCACTACAATAATTCTATATACCACTACTCCTTAATGCAGGATGTGTCAAATAAACTTATAAAAAATAAAATATAAATCTTTTGAAAAACGGAAATCCCCATTTGCACTTTTCTAGCTCCACATACGAGTATCATTGTGATACGTGATTTGAATTCGTTTATTGATATATATTTCTCAAACGCGCCATATATGTATGTACAGCGTCGTCGTTGTCATCGTCTGCTTGTCATTGATTTCTTTGGTGGACTGTGAGTGGCTTATATACATTGTGCAAAGACAGACAAAGTCACTCTGATATTTTATACAACATAGTCAAACTATAGAACTCGAGTGTTTCAAAAAAATGGCCATCGGAATGTATAATGTGAACACAAAGAATTATAGAAGCCGATTAAAAGGGCTGTTTTTCCTTATGGTGTTTGACATCTTTATTTGCATAATTTATTAAAGGTCATAGAACATGTACATATACATTACGGTTTATTGCATTAAAAAACAAAAAAAGAAAATAACTAAAAACGCATCAAAAGTGCATACGGGGGTTAAGTTGAAAGAAAGTTTTTTATACTTTAAATAATTTTTAAGAGCTGTCAGTTTATATAGAGGGCGCTCTATTGGTATAACAAAAACCGTTACTAATGACATTAAGTCTAAAAACATCCACTAACTGTTAAATTTGAATGACATAAGTGCCCTTAAGGTTCAACCACATCGCATTGCAGGCTGCTGTCACATATAACACACACTTAAGACATAAATAAATATATGAACGAATTTATTTAGCTTTGTGCATCTTATATATATATATATGTACATATGTATGTATGCTTTAGCAACTAATGGTTTCTTGTTGATGAAGAGGAAACTTACGCTGAGATCCCAGAAATACATCATAGAAGAAGCAAAATCCCAGATAGACAAGGATCCTAAAAATTCATTCACCCATTAAAGAAGAAGAAGGATATGTATGTATATGCAGACATAAGCCCATATGTACATGTGGATTTGCATATGAGCTTCTGTATAATAGACAAATAGGCAAACCGGTAGCAATGCCATTCCTCCACTTTTTGGCATTGTTATTGTCGGGCAAACAAGATCCATCCATAAAATGCACATCACCATCATTATCGTTGTTGTTGTTGATGTTGTCGTTGTCCCGCAGGAAGAACAACGACCGTAAAGAAACTGAATGTGACACAATGTTCTATTCGAATGGAATAAAATCCTCGTTGTCCTAATTTTTCCGTTTTTTTTTTTCTTGTTATATTGTTGTTGTCTTTTCAGGCTTTAAGAGTTGTTAGGCTGGAATGGGATGTATGGCAAGAAGGCACTATAGAATGCATCTTACAGAAGTAGGCACAACAAAAGAATCATCCTTTGCAATATTTTCTGTTTTTTTTTTTTACAAAATACGTAACGTAAAATGGAGTACAGTTGCGTCCTTATCTCTCTCTATGCAATCCTCTCACGTCTCTTGTATATACATATAGCTTTTTTGGTGTTGTTGTTTAAATTGCAAGTCTTTTGTTGCCCTCATGGATATACATACATATAAGTGGTGAATCAGCACTTGATCTACAACCCACATCATATACTCCAAACTTAGCCCCAGAATTAAACCTCAGGGCTTGCAACTTGAGAGCTTGCTATACCACTACTATCCTTTTCTTAATGGCGACTACATACAAGAAGAAAACCAACAAAAAAAAGACAATATTTGTCCTTATTAAGGTGGAAGCACGGTTCCTTTGGTTTTGTCATTTTCTTCCTTTATATTCTCTTCTGTCTTGATGATGAAATGAGGACCTCTACTATCTCTCTTGTGTGTGATTATTTTCTGGAGCATGATTGTTATATTGATTTGAATTATTATAAAATGAAAGATGGCGTTCCTGGATACTCCTTTTTGACAACTAGGACTGGAACTGCATATGGAAGGTTGGATGACCGGCTCTTCTGGTTTGATAAGCTGTCCCTTTTACCTTCCGTCAAATATGTCCTATATATACATCATCATGGATAAAATTTATATTTTTTGTCTTCTCTTGTTTGTATGTTAAATCGTACGTGTCGTTGGTCGTCCATCCTGCATACATATGGTTGAGCTGAGTTTCTTTTTTGTTATTTTGTGCTAAAGGAGTAAGATGCTTATAAAAAAAGTCATTCACTTACTCTCAGGTGGAATTAAGTTTTATCAGTGTTAGTTCAGGTGGAAAGTTTTTCTATGTTCTAAATACATATTGTGTCCTCAAAGCGCAATCAAGCGATCAGGTCATTTGGTTTTGTTGCTGTAGGTATACATAAAGGGTCATTCATATTTCGGTTTCGAAAGTAAAGCTTTGGACTTTGGCATTAAGTGTGAAAAACAATATAGTTCAAATGGCCGCCTCGAGAAGATTCGTAGCATGCGATTCTTTTGAGCTAATTTTTAATCATATTTTCGCACATTTCGGGCGGTGTGTCGGCCATAACTTGAGTAATGTTGGTTTTAATAATTTCAAAGCGTTGTTCGATTGTTGAGCAATCGGATCGGATGGCATCGATCGAATGGCAAACATAAAACTAATATTATGACATTTCAAACGGCAGCTGAGTTTGACAGGTGTCAAATGCCAGCGCTACCAACTTGAAACCACGAAATGAATCTTTATAAGGGACTTGATAAAGTAGTTTTGCAATTTGGAAATTTAAAGAGATTGTATTATAAGCTGTCAATTTGAAACAGTCGTTGGTGATATGTTTGACGGTGTTCACATTGAAGCCACTGCACAGTCAAATCAATATTGTTCTGCTCGTTTCTACCACTTTCAGTTTTTCCTTGAAAAAGATTATAAATGGTACCTCCCATTTTTCGATTTTCTCAAAAACGATTCAACTGATTTTGATCAATTTTTTATAGAGAATCAAAATTATCAAACAAATTTTTTTGATGTTTAAGAAAAAGTTTGAATAATTTTTTTTGAGAACTTTTTATAACGAAAAAAATTGGTCGATTTTTATTTAACCTAGCATCCAGTATTTTTTTGACATTATCTAGCAGATTTTAAATAAAATGTTTCTTATTCCCGTACGAATGTTTAAAAAACGGTATCGATTCTGATTAAATTTGTTTGTGTGAACGAATATCAGCACAATATTTTGGGTTTTCGACTATTTCTTTATCTGTTAAACCAATTTTGATTAAATTTTTTACACAATAACTAATAATAAGTTTGAATAATATTGCATATCAAAATTTTCAACAAATCAAATTTTGGATTTTTAAAAAAATTTCAAAATATTGTTTTTGAAAATTTGATATTTCAAAAATAGGTGAATGATTTTTTTTTTCAAAATTAATTTTTAAACTCCGAATAAATAAGTACTCAAAATAAGCGTACCAATTTTTTTTTTCTTAAAAATATATTCCAAATTTTATATAAAATAAATTAATTTTTTAAAAAGCCGCTCCAACGATTTTTAAAAATTTTTTCTCATAAATTGAGATTTGTGTAAATCACTTGGTATCAAATCAATTTAAGATATTTTTTTAATAAATTTATTTATAATTTTTTAACATTTTGTCAGTCCAATTTTCGTAGTGCAACTGCAAGACAGCACAGTGCTATATTGTTCATATTTATGTACTCACATAATACTTCCTTAAACTAGGCTATATTTTTCGACAGGTAGCATAAAATAAAGGCTCCAATAGTTAATAAATTTCTTATATCAGATGAATTTTAAATTATCAAGACTCTAAAACTACAGTGTGATCGCACACAAGAGCAAGTTCGTGCGACCCAGTCGTGCATTTTATTTATTGTTAATCTTTCAAAGCCAAAATTAAAATGGCTTACTATTGTGCCTAGAAAAACAGATCACAACTACATAAACCGCCTTGTAATCGAATTTCCACATAATAGAATTTCATTTATATTTTGATTAAAAATATAATTTTTTTTTATTTTAGATTTTTCAATTATTGACTAATGACATCATCTACACTACTTCACCTAGACTTTCCGAATTCTTATAGAAAAATTAAAAAAAACAATTCACATTCAGAGTCAAGAGTCAAAAAATTAAAATATCTTTCAAAAGTGAGGTAAAATTGTCGCTTTTAAATCTTACGACTAGGTTTATTACAAAACTACACTCATGGGACTAGTAGTAAAAGTAGTTTTTTGTTTGCCGTGTACAGTACTTACATAACTAAGGCACTGTGCTTCCAACATTCTGACATTTATAACAGAAAATCAATAGAAGAACATAATGAAAAGTATTATGATATAGCATGACCAATGACCATTGACCAACCCTTCTCTATAAAGAGGGAAGGAAAAGCTGTTGAGTCTCAAATTCAAGCTCATTGAAAATAATTTTATATTTTTATGCTCTTATGTTTTAAGTTGTTATAACTTAAAGCCTATTTTTAAAGTGACAGTTTAGGATAATAACAATTTATGAATTGCTTAATACTTATTATGTTTTTATGTATTTTATAACTATGTTCATTCGTATATATAGCAAATAGGCTGTATTAAAGAAGACCATCATGGATTGTTGTCAGAAAGAATATGCAAAGGTTATGGTGCTTCTAGGTGAAGATGATAGCTAGATTATATACTTTTTAATCGAAAAACAGACATAAATATTGATATTGGGTCAGGAAAAAGATCACAGTTTTATTTTGACCCATACCTGGAGAGGTTTTAAATTCAAATTTTTGTTTAAACTGTGAACTTATGACCCTTTGCCAATTTGTATTTGTACTAAGTTACAATTTTATATATATAAACAAAATTTATAATTCAATAAAATAAAATACAATGCAATATTATTTAATCTTAACATAATAATTAATTTAATTATTATTTTAATAATAAATTTTATAACTTATTTAAGAATTAATTTAATAATTAATTTAATAATAAATTTAATAATTTGTTCATTTTTTTCTAGGTAAGATGAAACTTGAATGATTGTCAAATAAATCGTTACTATTTTTTGGAATTAATACTCAAATATTAATGGTAAGAATTTTTGTTCTCTCTTTAAAAAAATACAACAAAGTTTATAGGAAAAGTGAATAAATATTTTGGGTACAATAATTTTATAAAATTTCCACTTCTCCTTTTTTTTTTCTTGAGCAATTAAATTTTATGTCTAATCATAACTTGTCTCTAAGAAATTTTTAACCACAGAAATATCAGTTACAAAATTCTGCAAAAATAAATATTAAATTTAAAGCGAGCTTAAGCTTTATAGAGAGTGATGTGGGGTGAAACAAAAAATGGAAAATCCGATTTAAAAACATTATTTCAGTGTTTAGAAAGTAATATTTAGATTATATTTATTTGGGCGCTATTTTAGAGTCAGAATTAAGGGAGGAGGTGTTCAGCTAGACTTAATCCAACCAAAAACATTTACTTTAATAAGATTTATTAATTAATTTTTAATAGAAAAAAACTTTCTGCTTTAAAAAAATTCGTTTAAGTAGTTAATGATAAAATAACACCAACAATAAATCGCATCTTTACATAAGCTGTAAATTGAGCTAGAGCATAACGTCTAACATAACATAACAGTTCCCACTGTTTTATTAATTTGAGATATAAAAGCTTTAATTTAAGGACACGAAAGTTAGAATTTAAATAAGTTAACAAAGCCCTGATTATATGTATGTACTTTGTTCAACAAAAATTGTCGGTACAGTGGTGCCATGTGTATACAATCATGCTTCCGAATTAATAAAATTACCCACTGAATTACGTACAGGAATTGTTGTTGTTATTCTCCGCAAAATTGCGTACACTCCATCATGACCGTTCTGCATCAGTGTCGATGGTATGGCACACTGATCGCTGTGTGTGTTGAAAATATGCACATTCAAACAGAGTTACCATTCCTTATTAAAATAAATTAGAGCTATTTCAATGGTTTGTATCAAAGAGCTTCACATTTTGTAGCTTTTAGAAGCTCTCGAGGAAAAACTGATTTGCAGGGATTTATGATACAAACTAGGGAAACCCTGTGAGAGCTTTAAATAGGGACAGGTTTATGCAAGCCAATGCAATCAAAGTGAGAGGTAAAAGTCCTTTTTTTTTATACAAAATTCTAGAAAAATCAGTTCTCATGAAATAATTAAATTAAATTAAAATAATTAAAAAATTAAATATTAAGCATAGAATTATTAAACTAAGGTATTTTGAGTATGTATAACCAAAATGAAAGAAAACAATTTGCTATAATTGATATGACTTGTAAATATCTGTTATGTCTCTAATATGAGAATATAAAAATTAAAAAAATTGTATTCCTTTATTTATTTACGTAATCTCGATGTGTCTCACATTGGGCGCCATTTTAAAATAAAACAGATAAATAACTTTAAAAAAACGAATATTTGATTAAAATCTGTGTATTTTTGAAAATAATTTGACTTTTTTAAAAAGAACTCACTAAAAATTTCAATAAAATTAATGATTTATGTTGTTTATTTACAGAAAATATGGAGTTAAGTAGCAAATTTTTGTTCTAATTTGTTACAACCCTTTTCCTATATGTTCTTTCTTTATTCATGTAAGCTCATCATCATTTTTTCCTTCATTTAAATACAATTTTTGTCTGAAAACAAATTAAAATCTAAAGTAAATAAAATTTGCCTTACTTTCTAACCACTTTAAAAAAGTTCAAACTAACCAAACAACAACGCCTCTGCAGATTTAAAGATATAAAAAGCATTCACTACATTTTTTAGTCCAAGTAAGTTTTTTTTTTGCAAAAACCTACACACATCATTATTTCTGGCTTCCTCTGGCCCAACATCAACATATTGCATTGGCTTATACTAATTAGTTTGACTTGTTTCTTCCGTTCCTTCGTCGTCTTCGTAGTCGTCGTTGTGGCGTAGTATCGAGAATGATGCCAGCAGCAATTGAAATAGTATAAAACACAATATCTACTAGATCTTTCGTAATTAGTCGATTACATAAATTCAAAGTAATCGTATGGTTCTTCGCACGCTATGTTAGTTCCATACACAAGGTGACTGTTCTCTAATACACCCAAATAGAATTCTAACACAAATACAAATGCACAACACAAATAATAGCAATGTGTATTATTATATTCTCCTTTGGCATCAGAATTAGTATAGCGATGGCAAAATGAAATTGTTTATTATTTGCACTTCCTCGTAAGGCTGAATCTGCCACAAAATCCACGGAAAAAGTACCCACAAGAAGAGCAAAAGAGAGCCCTTCAATTAGTGGTGGTGGGTTTTTAGGCTGCGCACTATATGTGCATATACATAATTGGAGCATCACCATCAAGAGTATATAGTGCCACATTGCCACCACCACGACTCCCACTCCCACGCCAACCACCATCACCGCCAGTGCCACAAGTGCCTTTAAGCTCCAGCTTCACCCAGGTTCTTTCTATGAATGACGCACAAATTGTAGAACGGCAAACCACAGCAATTGCATCATATTGTGGAGTTCATTGAAGTGGCAAAAGTAGGTTGCCACTAAAATAAAATAAAAATAAAATGGAACTTCGTCGATATATAGAACCATAGATATATTATATCTAGAAGCAACCCACTGTGCAGACTTATCGTGCCGCGAAAGGGAAAGAAAGGGAGCAAAGGAAGCTCTATGCATTTTGCCTTTGCACCAGCTGATTTCACTGTATTTATTTACACTCAAGCACAGAGCAAGGCATCCGGTGTAATTGGGATGCCTTATGGCGGAGGACGCTCACCTGGTTATTGCACCAATCCCAAATGAAAAGAAATAAAAAAAGTTTCGGTTTTGGTCTTTCAATTTGATTACGCGAGTAGTATTTTCGGGACTGATGCGGGTGAAAATGGGAAATTCCCCTGTTGATAGTTATCTGAATATTTTCTCAGTTGAATACTCTTGTGAGTTATTTCCTATTGTTTTGTTTGTTTGGGAATGATTTAAAATTTTGATGATTTGAAATACTGCCCCGAATTTTTGATCGCACTTCTATATACGAGGTGGGTATTGTTCTTTATCTTTTTTATGGTCTGTTGCTCTTTGACTATAGGTACGCTGCCCTATTCGAGTAGAAGAACCAAGTAAATTAAGACCAAGAGAGCTCTTCAAAAATTGCATTGTTTATAGATGAAGTGTAAAGGGATTGATTTATGAAAGGTTTTTAAGAATTTAAGTTTTATTTTTCACTCATATATTTTAGATTCGGTATGTTGGGCGCCATTTTTGCTTGGGAAATTATATTGGTTATAGGAATGAACTCTTTACAAATAATTTTATGGAGTAATAGTAATAGGAAACTAGTATTGATAGGTTTAACAAATTTTTGAAAGCATTTATGTCTTTTTGTTCAGATTTATCTGCTGTTGGACGCCATTTCTTATCTGCATATAACGCTTAACATTTAAAATTTGTATTAAAGTGAAAAATGAATGTAAGTAATACGATTTTTATGAATGGGAAAATTTCCTCATAAGTAAATATTAAACTCACTTCGTTTATGTATTTCACGTTGGGCGCCATTTTTAGAGAGAGACTGATTGATAGATCTTAACATTATCATCACAATTTAAAAAGAACAGAACAATATTACAGTACTGTTCTCTTAGAATATGAAATCCGACCTCTGGCATAGTTTGAATATTGTACCAATCTCGAGTACTTGGTGAGTTACTTTTTGAAAAGCTTAGGGTATAGAAGTGACACTGGAAGCCCAAGTTAAAGTAGTTAGTTAGTGGTGTCTGCTGTTATTTGTGGACAGTGTTATTTCAGTCAAAAAACCTTTTTTGATTTATATAAATTTACTTTAAGAATATATGTTATTGGGGGTGGCCCCGGCGCAGTGGAAGTAGTGCTTGACTGCTAACTTGGATGTGTGGGTTCGATCTCCAGTCTAGGCAGCATTCTCTGTATTCCCTCACCTTAACGCCACCCCTGGGATTTAATGAGAAAAATCAAAACCTAATTTCTCAATCCACTGTGCCAAACAAAAATCTATCCTATCCTTCTAACATTTGCCTAATTTAGACCGTAGGTCTTACTAGCATTATATATGTTGTGTTGTTTTTTTTTAATGGATTTTAGTTGATATAAAACATATGTGGATAAATAAGTAAAAAAAGAAACATTGTATAATAAAATTGTAAAGAATCAGTGAAACGTGAATAAAGATGACCTTGATAACACTAAAGTTTGTTGCTTGTTTGGTAAGACCCTGGACCTGACGAGCATACCTCAGCTTATGATAAAAAGCTTCTCACAGCCTATTACACGATTGATTTGAATTCATTCTCGTACCATAGTCAAGAAGCTAGCTATAGTGTATTAGAGCGTAGATGGCAGATATAAGGATTCGATAGAGTGAGTATCAAATATCCATTGACCCCCTCCAACTGTTTTCTAAACCTTGACTCCTAGACCAAATCAAAAGTATTTTTACTCATAATCGTAGAATTGACCAATAATGTTTGGGTTCAAAGGCATATTATGATTGATGAGAAAATCAATCAGAGCTATTTTAAAGGTTCTCTTTATTGATTAAAAAAAAAAACTGAAAAATGCGACAGCTTCGTGGATGAATAAATCCAATACGGGTATTTTTAATTTCATTAAAAACTTATTAACCTTTTTTCTTCTGCTGACCTTTGGGTTTCTATCCACACACAATCTCGTTAGTAAATTAAATATTTTAATTTCGATTGACTTAAGCATCAAAATCTTAAAATTCCTATACAGAATAACATCCTTGTGTTTCGAATGCGAATCCACAACGGCAGCTTAGGAAAGCACATTAAATTCTGATTTTGCAAAAGCATTGGAATTCAAAAACCGTTTACACAATTTAATAATTCAAAAACTCAATGCTATTACACGTCGTTAAACCAAAGCTCATCCTCAACGGTGTCATCTTACTTAAAGATATTGAACAACAATTGTTTAGACAAATTTCATACCCAAACAAAAAAAATGGGGTAGTGCTGGATTAATTGAATGCGGAACAATTTTTTTTTTGCTTTCACGATTATTTAACTACAATTATTTCCATATTCCTTATTCTGTTTTAAGGTTAACTTGACTGTCAGGATAGAAATACCAGTGGTAATTTTGGGCATTTCCCAACATGTTTTTTTTCTTTTTTTTTTAAGAGCAAAAATAACGGTTTTCGGTTTTAAATGGTACCTCCCTTAGAACAATTTTTTGGATTTACTATTTTTTCAAAAACCACTCAACTGATTTTGACGAATTTTTTTTATAGAAAATCTTTCGAAAAGTTTTAAAAGTATTGTATACCAAAATTTTCAAAATAATTTCTTTTGGATTTTTAAAAAATTTTTTCAATTTTTTTTTGAGAACTTTATAATTAGAAAACGACTTGGTCAATTTTTATTAAACTTAGCACGTTGCAGTTTTTTAATATTATCTAGCAAATTTTAAATAAAAATTATTCTTATGACCAAAAATAACGGTACAACCCATACAAGTGTTTAAAAACCGGAATGGAAAATCTCATTTTTCTTAAAAACGGCTCCTACGATTTTGATTAAAATTTTTATGTATGCTAATATTAGTAGGGTCTACTATATTATTGGAAAAAAATATTTATCTATAGTTTAAAAATGGTACCTCTCATAGTACCATTTGTTTGGTTTTCGACTATCTTATTATCTGTTACCATCCATACCCCCAACAAAAATAACAGTTACGTAAATTCCTTCCAACAAATTAAAATGCGAAAATTTAAATTTTTCTTCATTTTGATATTTTGAAATAATTTACTTAAATAAAATTAAAAATCTGAATACAAAAGCGCTGATGAAAAGTTACTGCATTGCAACAGCAACTTTAAATAAGTAAGTACGTCATTGGTCAAATCATACCAACATTATAATACGTCTGTACTCTCAAATAATACTCTACCACAACAACAACAATACAAAACTGAATCAGCTTTTCACATTATAACGAATGAAATAGTGAATCAATTTAACCTCCGCTATATAATCGTACACGCTGATGGATAAGTCTTTAAGTCATTTCTTAGGTTTTCCTTACCTTCATTCACTATAAGAAAAGAAGCCACACAGGTTCTTAGAAAAAACACAAAAAAAAAACGTCTTTCAAATATCGCTCCAAGATGTTTTTTTTTCTAACATTTATATGTTCACAAATCCAAATGCAAGTAAAACGTAAATGTGTGAATACATGTTTGTTAACAAAAGCAAAAACCTCGACTATTCTTTAAAAGCAAATCTAAAGAAGAGAGAAAAGATTGAAAAAAAAAAAATAGAACGGTAAGAGAAAAACTGAATGAAATGCATATAAACGTACAATCGGAAACTAAAAACTACCGGAAGCGAAAAAGTCTGTACTGTAGATTAAAATTTCTTCAAAACGTTTTGCCATCTTCAACTCTTCCCCGTCCCTTCTCCACCACCACCAATTCTACTATGGTTGAATTGCAAGAAGGTGCATTGAATTTTGTGGATAAATTCGTCGAAGTAGAAATGTGTGTTTATGTGCTGCTTCGTTCATTTTGTGGGTGCATTTCTTTTCTTTCTTTGGGGCTTCCATTGAATACCGGGTGTTAGTGCTGGTGGATCTATCTTTGGCTACTTCTAACAAGAGTTGGGATTTTTTGCACCATACCATTCACCGAGAAGCTATAAAGTGAATCTCATATTTCACTGCATCATGCTTCATGTTAAGCTGGCGCATGTTGTCTTCATCAGCTTTACAAACGACGACGACGTTGTTAGGGACAGTGCACAAAGAAATTATAGCGCCACTAGCGGCGGCGGTGGCAAAACGGAGGAAATTGCTGTGAATGTACATTGGTGTAGGAAGGAAATTTCGCGCCTGATGGCACAAGGATTATAATAATTCCTGCTTCCTAAAATTTGGCGCGACAGCTCATGTAGAACTAGGGCCTAATGACTTATAACTCTTAAACATTTCTGTGTGCGTGTTATTGGCAGGAATGGGGGGGACCTTCAATTTTCAGCCGATTCCGAACAGTTTAGGTAAGAGGCCATTTTTCGTGACAAGATATACTCTTGGATGCTTTGTCAATTCCCCGCAAAAGCCAGTAACCCATGAAAAACATTTCTGTCTTCATGTGAATTTAGGCTAGGAGTCAACCCCAAGACCTAGCAGTCCTACACACTATAACCATTAATCCACGGGCTACAAGAATAATACAAAAAACAACATAAGATATTGGTTACGATGAGGTATTTCATAACAAATTACTTTTCAGAGAGCCCCCGCGGATCGGCTTCCTTTGTCCAATTTCTTATCACGCCGCCCCTGGCATTGAATATTGACTTGGTAGTGATTTAATATACACGACGATAACGTTGTGCATTTTCTGCTCTCCATGTACTTCAGCACATTAATGCCAGTTTGATCGCACCTTTATATGTGATTCACATAATATTTCAAGCCAAACAAGATATGGGATATTGAATAACTTTCACGAAACGTTATGGTCATTATATGCAACATACAAGTATTCTATCGCTTCGAGCGAGTTGAATATACCTCGTTTGAAAATTAAAAAAAAAAAAAGAAAAGAAGAATGGAAACTAAAGTCGTTCCTAAGCTCTTTGGTGAAATATGGAAATAGTTAGCGAAGTATAGATAGGGATTATAAATAGGAGCAATAACCAGATAATTGCCTTTACATGCTATACTCATATAGCCTTTATGTTGAGAAAGGAAATTGATACACCTAAGAGTAAGTATAGATATCAACGGAGAGAGGTTCTATATTATCAAAGAAGATTTCGCTTTTTTTTGTGAAGAGTTCACTGTTTTGTAATAATTATATGCCTTTTAGGGGATTTTACATAGTGTGATTAAAGGAAGGTCATTTTTAATTTGGATTTATCAATGGGACTTAGAATGGGATTTCAATGAAAATTAAAGCTTTGCTTCCAAGTACTAGTAGGAAGATGCATAAATCATAGTGTATCAGTTTTTGTAAATTGTTTTAAGGAAATTTCAATTTATTTTTTCAGGGAAAATTTTCCTTACAGATTTCATTATTGAGATTAAAAAGTTTCATCAATATTTTTTTTAATAATGGTGTTATACTTTTCAAAAAAATTATGAAAAACAAAAGAGTTGACCTTCGAACCTTATTGAGAACTTATTCAAGAAGAAATTATTCTTCTGTTAGATCAAATTTTCAACTCATTTGAAGTTATTAGTTCTATAAACCTTGTAACGGGTGTTTTTTTTAGAGGTATAGAATTTTAAGTTGACAACACTATTTTAAATGGCGGCCATTTTGTTATTTTTTTTTAGTTTGGTTTGGCATTTCAAGAATTGAAGCCACAGGATCACCTAGCAAGGCGTTGATTCGGTGAATGGGCCCATAACAAGATTGCCGTTGATACCAATTTTTATAAGCGAATTTTGTTTAGCGATGAAGCTCACTTTTGGTTGAATGGATACGTCAATAAACAAAACTGACGTATTTGGAGTGATGATAATCCTCAAGTGTATGTTGAGACACCTATACATCCACAAAAACTGACTGTTTGGTGTGCTTTATGGGTTGGTGGAATAATTGGTCCGTACTTCTTTAAAAACGATGCTGGCCAGAACGTTCTAGCCAATGGTGACCGCTATAGAGCCATGATTACTGACTTTTTCGTTCATCAATTGAACAACCATGATGTGCAGGAGCTGTGGTTTCAACAAGACGGCGCAACATGTCACACAGCTCGTGTCACAATTGATTTATTGAAGGATACGTTTGGTAACCGCATAGTTTCACGTTACGAACCCGTGAATTGGTCTCCAATATCGTGCGATTTAACGCCGCTTGACTATTTTCTGTGGGGATATGTGAAGACGCTAGGCAACGCCGATAAGTCCGAAACGATTGACCACTTGGAGGACAACATTCGCCGCGTTATTGCCGATATACGGCCACAAATGTTAGAAAAAGTCATTGAAAATTGGACCTCCAAATTAAACTACGTCCGAGCCAGCTGTGGCGGTCATATGCCAGAAATCAAATTTAAATTATAATGGCGAAGATTATCCTTCGAATAAAGTAAATTTCATGTCAATTTAAAAAAATTATCTTTGTTTTATTCCATTTTAAAGTTCTATACCTCTAAAAAAAACACCCTTTATTAAGCTTGTGTATCGAAGTTGTAAAATTTTTGAAGCTTACCTAATATAATATGATTTTGAAGGTTTATACAAACTAAACAAATATAAGTACATTTTCATAAATTTTTCCATAAAGCTTCGTGAAATTTGATGCACACACAGTAAATAAACACAAAAAAAATCTTTTATTAAGAAGCTCCTTCAAATAATTAGTATGAAGCCTGCTGAAAAAGCCTTAAACATGCTAATATTTTTTTTAATCAAGTGCAAGAATCTATATTCGATAAATCTTGTTTAGAAAAGCCTAACGGAATAGAAAAAAAAATAAATTTGGCTAAAATTGGTAGAAATAAGCAGTTTCAGAAAGTAAACGGACAAACCACAGATATTAAATTAGATTTATCATTAATATTCTTCAAATCTCTAAAATCTACCATATTATATTTATTTCGTTAATCTAGCAGATTAAAAATAAATCTTGCTAAATCTTCATGGAAACAATTGTTTTAACAATCGAACTATCTATCGCACTGAACGCATCCATTCGAAAATCGAATTTCTTTTCACCGTTTGACACAAATCAAATTATCTGTCCCACTTCCACGTTTCATTATAAAAAATGAAACATCACTTTGAAAGGTGTTAGTGTTGTCAAAGTTAATCTATACATACTTCTCAATCTGATAAATTATTTTATTTTAAAGGTAAATTACTAAAATCGTATTCAAATAGCTATAAGTTTTAACGTCAGATTATTTACGTACTAATAAAAATCGTCTTTTAATGCAGTTGAAATAATATGTGCAGATACATTCAATTTTAAATAAAACTATGCATTATTAGAAGTGGTTTATTTTAAGTTTTGAAGAATTCCCTTGCCTTTAATCTGTTTTTCTATTTTTTAGTCTGGTACGAATATTGCGCTAAATTTTTGCTTCCATTTTTCTCTCCAAATAAATTTTTACTTAAGATTATTGTGGAGAAATATGTCACCGAAAATAGCATTTCTCTGAGAAGATATCATCGTCGTTCTATGAAAACTCCCTAAGTCCATTTCATTAAAAACTGATAGACCTTTCATAAATACGGCGTAGTTAACAGAATATCAAGATTTAAGTTTTGTAAAATGTACCCAAATCTTAATTACGTTTAGTCTAAATACAAAATTTCTTAAACTCAAAAATGTTCAAGTTCTTGTCAGTAAAATTCCCTCACAAAGGCAAATGTTAGAAAATTTACAAAAATGGACTTTGGGAGTTTTAATAGAACGACGACGATATTGTGTTCAACTATTTCAAATATTTTGTTTTTTTTTATGCTGGACTAACGCGATTGCCAATTTTTAGTCGAGTATAAATCCAGTATTAAATCAATAAATTGATTTTTTCATGCCCATGCAGTTGAAATTAATTGATATCTTAAAAAGTCTCCTCCAAGACCCTACATTATTTGAACAAACTTATTGATTTTGGAAAAAAACTTAAGCAATTAAATTGAATGGAATACCTAATTCGATTCCCTTCAAGCGTCAATATCGCACAATTCATGCGTTACGAATTGTCTTGGCCGTATGGTATCGTATATTATAACAAACCTTGTTCCACATTTTTTCTTATACTATATCCATCGAATAAGTATGGGAAATAATAATAAAATAATTCTATAATGCACACTTTCAATAAAATCATATTACAAATTTCAACATTGAAATGCCATTATAATAATAATTATCTTATGAAAAGTAAAAAAAAAATCCATATTGAGATTCCCTTATTTGTAGGAATAGTTTTTTTTATGAAAATGATGATTTCATTATCACATTGACGATGTACGGAAATGTACAAAAAAAATAATAATAATAAATATAAAATAGCAATCAATTAATGCTTCGTTGGTTATTATAGCTGTCATGGTACATTAAACAATTTCATTAATATGCAACAATTTTCTTACTTTATTTTTTTGAATTAGTAAAAAAACAAATCAAATCAAATTAACTAGATATGAATTTCAAACTCAATACGAAACTTTATTATTATATTTGTCCGAAAAAATAATTATTAATAAATGATGGTTAACAATATACCTATGGGTGTTGCTAGTATAGCGCATATATACCGGAAAATCCTCCTATAAACTCATTTACAACTCGTTACAAAACATTTTTCTTCTTTTATTCTTCTACATAATAATGTCTGTCTTGCCTGGCACCGAATATACTATTATACCTATCTTACCTTACCTTTATACCCAGATACAAAGGAGTAATCAAATCACGACAAACTTCCTTCTTCCTGTGATGTTAAAAAAGATTCTCTCCATGGAATAAGACAGAATGATGATTGAACAGTGGGGTAGTTAGGTATAAAAACATGACAAAAAAAAAAGAATGAAGATGTAGGTTAAAAATAACTTATCCATGGCTACGATATAATATAGTTATTTAACTACCCACCTACATTAAATAAAACAACAACAACAAACGCACTTTCATGAAATTTGGCAAAACATCTCTTCTTTTATCTTAAATGAAGAATTAAAAGAATGCGTAAAAATATTAATCTATACTTAAGAAACAACTGAAAACAAAAAATTGAATTTTTTGCTAAATTTGATTAACAAAACAATCCACTGTACAATATGAATTTTACTTACGATTATACCCAAAGGCAAAAGACGAAGTCTATGTAAATTGTGGATATTGAACTGATGTGCAATTTGATCGATTAAAACTTCATCTAGACCTCATTATAATCATTAGTTATCTATCTATCTATCTATCGCTGACGTATCTGTTTACCTTTCAGGTAATATTATTTGATTAAGATTAATATCCAAACTGAAAACGTTTGAGCTTCTTCTCTCATCCCCATGATGTTGCTCCAGTCCAATAAACATTTTCATGTCTCAAACGCATCTTTGAAATTCACTTATGATTAACATCCGTTCTAATATAGAATCATCGACGACGACGACGCCACGTTTGAGGGAATAAAATGATAAATTTTTATTTCTTCTTTTCTTGTTGTTCAAAATAATTGAGATGATAATTTTATATTGTGTTAAGTGGTTTGGGAAATTGTCTTGAGAATCAAATAGGGATGATACTTTGGTGCTTGGTGAATAGATGCCTTTCATTGATTAATGATAATTATATTTTATTCTTATAAGTAGAGGACAACAAAAAAAAGAAATAGATAATAATTTGTGTTTTTTTGTTTGTTTTCTTTTTTCAGAAATGCAGCGACGACGAAGATTGAATTAAAATTAAAATCGATGTGAACATCGCTGTTGAAAGTTTTGGTAAGTAAATTATTTTAGATAAATTTAAATAGTTAAGTACGATGGCGCCATTTATGACTTAAAGAGTTCTTTATCACTTGATTACATTTTTTTTTTACATTAGCAGGCGCCATCTGTTATTTGATATCATAATATAAAGAGAAAGGTTTTTACCAAACAAACAGAGTTAAAAATATTTATATAGAGAACAAAAAGATAAAGTTCATACCTAAAAATATGTATACAGGGTGGTTCGCCTATACGGTGTGATAAAGAGCTAGAGCGTGTAAGGTGGGTTGAGACGAAAAAAAAATCGTCTATTCCCCACCATTTAGCCAAGAAGTGCAAATTTTCTAAAATAAAATGATTTAAAACTAAACAAAAAAATTATTAAAAACAACGTTACCACATACAAATGCCATGCTATAACTTTTTGTAAAGCCAGAAATTTCTTCTTTTATTTTCCTTTTAAATACAGTTGGCTTAGTGAACAGTTCGGGAGAGTACGGTAACTTGAGCGCAGAAAATTGATAACGGTTTTTTGTAGAAATGGAAAAACAAATATTAAAAAACAACGACAATACTTAAAATGCAAAACAATAACGGTTTTAAGAGCCAGAAGTCTGTTCTTTAATCCTACATTTAAATTAAATTATTTGTGTCATCAGTTGAAAAAATTCGAAAAATTCGCATGCAAACTCAAAATTTTGATTAAAAAAAAAAATGAAAAAAAGTTTAGACCAATTGTGAAATGGAGTGCTAAATTGGCTATTTGTGGTCAATGCATATATCAATTTTGAATCGAACACAAAAAACCGAATGGTTATATGTCTTCTAGTAATTTAATTTAAATTTAGGATTAAAAAACAAATTTCTGGCTTTCAAAACCGGTATAGTACTTCATTTTAAGTGTTGCCATTGTTTTTTAAACATTTTTTTTTTTTTTCAAAAATAGCCCCTACCTCTCATACTAAAAATTGTTTGTATTTGACCCCTCTACAAAAATCCGTTATCAATTTTCGGCGCCGAAATTATCGTACTCGTGCCGAACAGTTTTTGAAAAATTGATTTTCAAACTCAAAAATTTGAAAAAAAAAATGTAAACTATTTTTTTTCAGAATTTAAGTATTAAAGTACTATTTTTGTTTATGTTTACACATCTTGGTACTTGGCATTCCCCCCAAAAGTTTTTTAATTTTTTTTTAAGACCAAAAATAACGGTACCTGCCATACAATTTTTTTAGCATGCGCAGTCAGCGCAATTCTCTCATGTTCTTTTGTTTTTTTTTGTTTTTTTTTTTTTAAGAGAAAAGAGAAACGCTTGAGTTAAAAATATTTATTTCTTCATCAATAGGACAGAGAAGGAGATGTGGTTGAATTGAGCATTGTTTGTTCGTATTTTCCCTTTCTTTTTAAAGTTTCACTTCCAAATGACACGGCGGCGCGTGAAAACAAAATATTCATGTGAATGTTTTTGACGTTTGATTTCACCTTTTCACAAAAAAAAACTTGTCTGGTACTACTTCGTTTATTTCGTGAATTTCATTGTTCTTATTTATAAACGTTGTCTAACTTTAGACTTTGAATGTCGTCTAATGGGTCGACCAGAGATTACATCCTTGACAGCAATTGATAGGCAAAGAGACAAATCCAAAGATTTATGGCTAAATATCTTTGGAAAATGTGTTGAAAAACCTTGTCTATTGTTGTGTTATAGTTGTCTAACTTAGACACAAGTATAGATTGTCTTAACCGTGAATAATGTGATACCTATTAATTTTTATTAAATAAAGCATATGTCCACCAATTTGAAAATAGTTATACAATGTCTAAGTAGACAAAAATCTAATAAATACGACTGCATATGTTTATGTGTTTAAAAATTCTTTTCGAAGCAATCAATTGCGCTAGATATAGTATGTATACGACTATTAAACTATTATAACCTCCATAAAAGCTTACCCTTGAGCTATCCCGTATATAATGCGTGTAATGTGTAACGAATCAACTCTTTACTGCCAAAGCAGCAGACTATATGACGCTACACTTTGTGCTTAAAATTCTATTGAAAGTTCTTATCTTCACTTATTCACTTAAATTGGTTTAATTATACTTCTGATTGAATGTTAAACCTCATCACATCATTTAGAGAGAATTGGCTCCCAATTACCATGTCATAATTTCATTATCTCATAATCCAAGTACATATTAGGTGTACTTACATCAACAAAACAAATCCAGACGAAGTGCACTTAAATGTATAAATCCCTGCTCCCAAATATTCCCTATGTCTGGTTAACTATAGAACGACGAGCGACACGGTTCTTTGATGAGACATAGAAAAATTACACTACAGACTTGAAAGTTCTGGACTCTCGGTAGAGTGCTGTTTGTATAAATGACATGGATGCGATGAACGCTAAGCCTCTTGTGTTGTTCCAGATATATTCCTTTGACTCTCTCTGTTATATTATTATCCACGACCATTCCGAATATTTGCATTCATAAGCAAATTCGCTTATTTTGGCACAGAAACAAAATTAATCTACCCTTTCAGCGTTATAGATGTTGTCAAGTGAATTTTGTGATTTTTCCTTTTGACATTTTGGGGGGACAAATCGAGTGGCGGTTAGCCGCGGCAGCGGCGGAAACGGAATGAAAAATAAAAGAGCATCAGACGATTGCCTTTTGCCATAGTACTACGACTACCTACTCGTATAGGTATAGTTGAAGATTGAAGTTGCCTGCCACTAATCAAATTTATTTCAACATTTTCGCTGTCTGGCTCTCGTTGTGTGGTATTCATATACAGATTTACTGAAGTGGAACATGTTTCCTCTTTTACGGTGGTCTGTTCATTGGTGATGGTGACGGTGGACCTGCTGATTGTTGTGGCGGTGGCGTTGGTGGGTTGGTGGTTTGTGGTCCCGTTTTTATCGTATATACAGAGTGCGGCGATTGTGCATTGGTTGCACTTTGGATGTCGTCTAATGGGTCGACCAGCGATTACATCCTTGACAGCAAGAGATAGGCAAAGAGACAAATCCCAAGATTTATGGGTAAATATCTATGTGTGTATATAAATTTTGTGCTAAATGGGAAATTGAGTCTTCCGGGATTGTTGTCAGTTTGTCAGAGTCAAAGTATAATTTTTACTTGTTTGAGATATAATTTCACTGCAGTGTAGATAACTTATAGAGTTGGCCTATATTCGAGAGTAGTTCATAGCTATTGTATGGGTTATTTCACTTTTTTTATGGATAAGTGCAATCAAGAGATTTTTGTTCATTACTTCCGTATTTAAACAAAAAAAATTGAGTAAATCTAAATCTGACGTAGCATTTTTTGAAGGAAAATCATAGTTTGGGAGATAGTGTTGTAATCTTGGAAAACTACAATCATTATTCGACTCAATTCAAAACATTCGAAGATTTTTGTTTTGATACAAAGTTTGAATGAATAACAAATAACAACTTGAGTGTACTCACTTCAGCAAGCGTACGCGCGTCAGGTCGTACGTACGTCAAGTCATATACACTGAAGTTCATTTTTCATCTTTTGACTTTAATTTGTTCATTATTTAATCATTTTGATAATATCATAATTTTCTCAAAAAGACCCCTTAAACGTAGTAGTAGTAACGTAGTAACCTGTGGAGTAAGGGTTAGTGTGTTGGACTGTTACGTCGAAAGTGTTGGGTTAGATTCCTAGTCTATGCCACCTAAAACAAAAAATTTTTCACCGGTTTCTGACTCTTGCGAGGAATTGAAAAATCCCCTAAGAGTTGCTCTTGTCATGAAAAAGTGCTTCTCACCTTAACCGTTCGGATTCCGCTGAAAATTGTAGGTTACGCCACCCAATTTATTTTTTTTAGACCCTATAAGCACTTTTCAATTTTAAAATTAATTTGCATTATTTTTTAATAAAACTATTATTTCTTAGTTTCATGTGCGTGTTCTTAACAAAACTTATTTACTTCCTGTATTTTTCTGTTTAATTTGTCGTGTTTTCTTAGGAACAAAAAAGGCGAAAATAAGCCATATAAATACATACTGTTAAAATACATGAGTCGAATCAATTTAATCTTGTCATAAATCTGCTGGTATTGAAACCTTTAACTTCTACATAATGAAGGCCGAGTGCCATTTATTCATAAAAAAAGAAACACTATATCCACAAGCGTGTTCAACATCGATTCCGATTTTGTTCTTAATCGGAGATCTGAGACATTGACACGCGAAATTGTACCCTTAATATTAGTAGATATAATATATGTATATAATACTACCTACTACATAGTTACCATGGTCGTAGCCAGGAAATCTTTTGGGCATGAACGCTTAAATCTAACTTTTTCACCAAATAAATGAAAAGATAAGCATAGAAATAGTAAGCATCTATAAGGCACAGGTTTTCAGAGAGAGATTCCAGTTTCAGAGTTAAATCCAAGTTAACTCCTAAAATATGTTTTTCAGCAGTTAATTAAGAGTTAACTCAAAAAATTTGGTGAGTTAACTCTATATTAACTGAATACGCATTTGTGACAGATGTGTGTCAAAACGCTATCGAAATCGAATTTCATAATGTCATATATAGTGCCGCCCTCTCTGTTTTGACAGTGAAAATGTATTTTCATAATATCCCATTTTGATTTCGATATATTTTTGACAACTTTAATGTACCTATAAGTTGATCAAACACTGAAAAACCATTTTTGTATTAACTCGGTTCAATTTGTTTGCAAGATTAACTAATTCTCATTTAACTCCGAGTTAATTCAGCACTGACAAAGTGCTTTATTAAAAAAAAAAAAAAAAATAACCAAATTAATGAAAGTTTTTGTTGCCTGTTCTTTTGGCGATATAAATATTACAAATATTAAAAAATTCTAAGTCAAAATATATTTAGGCCTTCATCTGTCAAATCAAATAAAATGTCAAATTCTATCGAAGGATGACGGCGGATTAAAAAAAAACATCAAATAAAAATTGATATTTAATTTTGCGAAAAGAGGAATAACTAACAGTACCTTCTTCCGTTTATCAGTATTGGCGTTTTCGATTAGTTGTCGAATCTGTTTTTAATTGTAAAGGAAAGGCGTCAAAATATTATTTGTATGATATCGTATGAGCTGTATCGCATTGAGCAGGAATGGAACCTGCCATTCCGTTCCCGCCTAATATATTACTACATTCTTGACGAAAGTTAATTTCGATAAGATTTAATAATTACATTTTTTCTTATTTAATATAAAAAAAGGATTTCTTATCTTTAAATCAACAAATAATAATTTTAGAGTTTCTAATTCCCATTCATCCTCATTCTCCCATTGACTACGGCCTTTTTTTGACTACTTAAGAGTTTCCGTTCTTTATAAACAGTGCACTGTCATCCATGTCAAGTTCATCAAGTGTCATTTGATACACTTTAATCATAAACAACTTTGACATCTGGGTAAATGTTGCGGTTGGTTCGTTCGTTATTTTTGATACTAATGATGATGCACTTTTTGCGGAACTGGAAATGAGTGTATACAGAAAAAAAAATCGCACCACGCAATTAATTTCTTAGTTAAAAAAAAACACAAATCAATTTAATTGTTTCACTTACATACATAAAAGCGAAAGTGACAGTTAACATAATTTTACTGAAGTTGTTCATTGAACTTCTCTTTTTTTCTTTATTGTTTTTACGCAATGGTGCACTTTTTTTATAATTTTTTGTTTTGTTTTAAGACAATGGAACAAGTTGAACACGATTAATTGGATTAAATATTTTTTTTCCATCTCACTTAAACAATCAAAGTTTCAGGAGAAAAAAAAAGAATTAAATTACAAAAATAGAAAATATATAATTGCACAAAGTTCACAAAATTTTATTCGAGATAATTGAATGGATAAAGACAACAACTACGACAATGAAGAAGAAGAAGATTATATTTTTTTTGTATGCAAAGGGAATGAACTGTCCCAAGAAACGCTTGCTATACTCTCGAGATATCTATAATGGGATGAGAAAAATAAAATAAAACAAAAATTGTGCAGATAGTGTAGTTGCTTTTGTAATTGGATCGATTAAGTATTTTGTATAATTATGAGATTATTCGTCTTTATGAAAAAAAAGCCATCTTCTTAATTGGAGAGCAATCAAGTGTGCCCTCTTTTAAGCGAGGAATAGATGAACCATGGTAGATGACCTATTCATCCCAGACCGATAAAACGTCTTGAGACTTTGTTTTGTTAAAGTGCATTATTATAGGACTAAAAGAGATTCATTTAAGAGTCTGTTGGATTTTATCGATGTTCAAGATGAGAGCCGTTTGCTCTTTGAACTGATGATTGTGATCATATTGTCAGTAGACATCAAGTCTATTTCCGCGTTGACGTTAAAATATTTTTTTTTTGTATTTAAAAAAAAAAAAATACTGGGTGTTATCTTGGCGTAAAGTTTTAACCACCTAATGTTAAGAAGCATGCTACTATTTTAAGTAGTTTACTGATTTAAAAGCCCTTAACATTTTCTAAATTTTAAACATTTTTTAACTAAAGATATTTTCTTAATAAACTACAGCTAAACATAAAAAAGTGACAGTTCGTGCAAAAAAGTAAGCAAACACATCATTTTCACATTTTTAATTGTCAAAGTGACATTTGGAGTTAGTATATGATTCTTAAAAAGATAAAATTATGCATTTGGTGATTTTAACTTTGATAAAATGTTAAAAAGATAGCACGATACTAAAATTTGGAAAATCTCGTTTTTAAACAGGCATCATACTAAAAATGGTTTAACCTCGCATTTAATTGTCTTAAATTTTGCTCCAATAAGTTTTTTCTTGCTCATGCAAATTTTTGACTTCGAGTTAATTTCTATCAAAAAGATAGATCTATACCTATGATTTAAGTTTAAAACAATTTCTTATAGGCTTATGGGTTCAAATTTTATTTTTTTTTTAAATTCACAATGGCATTAATAATAATCGTAAAGTAATCTTGTCTTTTTGTTTGTTTTTATTTGTTTTTTATATATCTGAGCTTCTGACCCCAAAAGATTAGGTACACATAAAAGAAGTCAGTGTATATTAACTTGATTGTGCAGATAGACACAGTAAGCTTAATGCATTTCCAGCAGGGTTACATTTTTTTTTAAATCATCAATTTATTACTGATAAATATAAATGTAATGCTATTGACCGTTCATATTCTCATTAAATGATAAAATATGAAAATATGAGTTATTTTCATTACGCGATAGGTACAGAAATAAAAAATATATAAAAAAATTAAATCATTTTAATCTTTGATTGATGAAAGGTTTATTAGATAAAAAGAAAGATAGATAAAGGTGGTCAATCATTAGTTGGGCTCAATTATTATTAAAGTGATGGGGACAAGAGATTTTTGTATGGTTATAAGTATATTGGTTTATTTTCTCTATTATAAATGATTAATTTTTATTTATCAAAAAATTGTATAATTAAAAAAAAAAATAAACAAAAAATAGATATGAAGAGCGACGAAACGCGGAAATTAAAAACGATTAAGTGGGGCGGTGGCGTTTAAAGCCACAGAATTGGAAAGTTAGAATAGTGGGATTAAAAAAAATTTCAGTCAAGAACTCAAAATATAAACAATGCCAGGCCCTGGGCAAAAAACAAAAAAAAAAAAAACTTCAAATTTAATGACTAGGAATTCTAGTCTTGTTGGATATAGTTCACACTAGAAATTCGTCATGAAATCTGTGTTAGATGAACTGAACTTAACAAAAATTGCGTATTGACAAGGTCCTCACTAGTCCAAGTGAGATCGTCGGGACGAAACGCCTAAATTTTTGTGGACTAAAGGCCGTTAAAAGCTATTTTGAATCAATAATTCAACAAGTCCAATTAAATAGTGCTAAGTCTTCTACTTGGCTGATGTATTTCAGTAGTATATAGAATTTGTATTATTAAAAAAAAACCTTCATACTTTAAAAATACCTGAGCGAAAATTGAACTAATATAAAAAAAAATTCAGTTTTAGTTAATACAACTAAAGCACGTATCATGCTTTATATAAGTGCAACTGCATTTGTTTCTTGGATGATGTGTAATTTTTACTTGCGAAGATACTATATGCCAAGTTAAGAATTCGTAATATAAATCGAACTCGAGATTTTGATCAAGCTTGACATTACGATAGTAGTGAAGTCGAAAACAATGGGTGCCCGCAATTCTGTTCACCTGTTTGTCTGTCAATTTTCTTTAAACTTGATATCTATAGTGTTATTGTACATTCCCCTGACACATTTTTTGAAAATTTTTTGTAAGGACCAAGAATAACGGTAGCTGCCGTACAATTTTTTTTAGCAATTAATGAAAATCTTACTTTTCTCTAGATAAAGCGCAAAACCATTTTTTCTTAATTCAGTAATTTTTTTTACAAAAAAACTGCCATTTTATAAAAAAAATTGTTATAAATGGTTCCTCCAGTAGAACCATTTTTTTATTTTCTCAAAATGAATAAACAAAATCTATTCTGTTTTTTTAACTCTTTTGCTGAATATATTATCTGCCTTTGTTTATTTCGTTTAATTATTTATCTTCATAAACATCAAAACCTTTACCCATTAAAAGGAAAATGCAAAAAATTGTATCTACCCTGTTGATTTGGTTTATCAATTCATCTCGTCGCGTCGTCTAGATGCCTTATTTCTATAAATACATGCATCAAACTTCGTCAAATTAATGCCAGCCAGACATATCAATTAAATTTTTAATCTCATGCCAATTTTCCAGTCGAATGCCACGTCCGTCCATTCTATCATTAACCATCATGCATGAGGCACACATCAAACAATAATTCAATGTAGCATACAACCGCATCTGCCACATCTGTTTTTATAACATACATAGGTATCTGATGATCAGAAAAAATAATATGTGTATTTATAAAAAACCATTAAACCCAAGGAGCAAACAAACATGTGTTTTACGTTACATTTTGCCTACAATTTTTGTTCGTCCCTTTAAGTTCGATCAAAAATATTGCAACCAAAAATAAAATAAAAAAAACGAAAAGCCATTTGACATTTATGAGCTGCAAATTCACATGGGACCGGCACTTTGCTTAAAGTGTACAAACCTCGATTCGATAATATTACATGTTCTCTACTGGATA
Organism: Epistrophe eligans; assembly: GCA_951394125.1. Lineage (NCBI taxonomy): Eukaryota > Metazoa > Arthropoda > Insecta > Diptera > Syrphidae > Epistrophe > Epistrophe eligans. Next base: position 37,981,970 of record OX596029.1, read on the forward strand.
GTGCATTTCATGTCGACAACGACGACGAAGACGACGAAGTTTATATAATTTGAGTCTGTTTGCAGTTGGGTTTGTCGGCGGTGCAGCGGAGTTGGCTTCAATAAATTTTCAGATTAAATTTTAATAAATCCTTGCTGCATCATGTGTGTTTTTTTTATGTGTCGCGGTTTCTTTTGAAAATCCACACTTACGCAACCAATAATAGACTTTCGGTTTCTGATAAAAAAATTTAAAAGAGCTCTTGGATTCATTTAGAACTCAATATTATGTCGAAAATTCATCATCATCATCATCATCACCGTCAACATCAAGAGAACCAGCTTAAGTGGTCTTGCACAACTTATACGAATCTACACATGAATATTTTTTCCCATTCCCGAAATAAAACTCGTATCATATAAAAATGTCTGCTCTCATCTATTGGCTCGTGTGAACAAACAAAACAGCATTATTTATATTTATTATAGATGTGGCAAAATCTGGAAGGAACACTCCATACTCGCTGACTTTAATGTGAATATCAATATATACATTTATTTCACGAGGCCATATTTGTGGCAATATTATAGAGCAAAGTACTTCCCAACTTCGAGACTCGACGACGAGACGCGACGAGGCAAACCAAAATCCAGACCAGAGCCACTTTCGACAACATAGTAATCGTGGTCGTGACCAAAACTCAAGTAGTTCGAAATGTCGAAGGTGAGTTAAAGTTGAAACAATGATGTATAGTTAGGTTTAATACCAATTGGAGGAATTGTGTGAAAAAAAGGTGAAACACTTGAAAAGGCAACCAAAATGTTATTTGGTCAGAAGTGGGACAAGATAAATTTTAATAAATTGTTGTTAATTGTTTTGTTATGCAATGCTCAATTACAATAACAGTTATTTGAATGATGACAGTTCAGAGCAAATTAATAGTTGATTTTGGATAGTGTAAACTTATAGCCTTTGGCAACGACGAGGCTTAAAACATTGGAACTTTGCTTTTATAGCTAATGAATTTTTACAACATAAAAAAAAAACTTTATGCCTAGCTTGATGTAAGTAATTAAATCAGCAAAGTTGCATGTTACGTAATTTGAAAATTACGTTACGAATCCATTAAGACTCGATTGTGACTATTAAGTATTAGTTGGGTAGAAAGAGTGTGGAGGGCCCAAGCAGGACAACATGTAGCTGTAGCATACATAAAGCCCAAGGAAAAAGAGCCCAAATTGATTTGAAACTATCGCCCCAATATTTTTGTATCGCCCCAAAAACAAAGAAGAAATTGGAAATATTGCCCTTAATTATAGGTTTTTGTTACAAATTATAAAATATGCGTTATTTCGACAATTTCGGGTAATAGTTCTAAACTTAATTTCAATAGAATTTATTGACACTACACATCACCGAATTTCGTCAGACAGGTGTCAAATGTCAACAATTTTCTTGGACAACATTATTTTACAAAATAAGCTAAATGTTTTGGGTTTTATTTCTTGGGGACCTTCTAAACCGTGTTGTTCCAAGATTTTGGTTTGGGCTAAAGGTAGGTATGTATATCATAACATTTGGGTGTTAGTTTGTAGTTGTTGTGGACAATTTGTCCTACTTTGTGATATTTTTTCATTTCATAAAAATTAGCCAAACAAAGAAAAAAAATCCCAACATGAGAAATAAAACTACAACAAAAATTAGTATATAGATTTATTTTGGACGATATTTACAAATAGATTTGGTTGTTATTTCCTAACGCCGAAATTAAGGCCCCAAAGTTCATTTAGAGATTTTTATATATATCCCCCATCGGGATAGTGAGTTCAGTTAAAGTTTAAGTTTAATTTATTTCAAGTAAATACTAACACTGAATTTTTTTTGTAAAATTATGAAATTTCCTATACATGAATGAATGAATTTTCTTATTTTCAAAGAAAAATTGCTGACCCAAAAGAATATTTCAATCAATCACTGAAATTGTTTTGACATCAACGCAATGTACACCATCCGATTTCTTGCACAAATCTCAATTTATGAGAAAAACATTTTTAAAATCGTTGAAGCGGTTTTTGAAAAAAAAAATATTTTTTTAATATATACAATTTTGAAAACATTTTTAAGAAAAAAAAAATTGGTACGCCATTTTTTAGTACTTATTAATGCAGAGTTTAAAAATTAATTTAAAAAAAAATCATCTACCCGTTTTCGAAACATCGAACATAAAAATTTTAATCAAAATTGTATGAGTCGTTTTTGAGAAAAATGAAATTTTCCATACCGGTTTTATAACATTTGTATGAGAGGTACCTTAATTTTTAGCTATAAGATTAATTTTTATTTAAAATCTGCTATAGATATTGTCAAAAAACTGCTTTATGTCAAGTTTAATAAAAATCGACCAAGTCGTTTTGGAATTATTTATTAGTTCTCAAAAAAAAATTAAAAACTTTTTTTTTTAAATCAAAAAATAAAATTGAAAATTTTGGTATGCAATACTTTTTAAACTTTTTGAAAAATTCTCCATAAAAAATTAATCAAATTCAGTTGAACAATTTTTGAGAAAATCGAAAATCAAAAAAATGGTTCTATGGGAGGTACCATTTATAACCATTTTTTCGAAATTTTTTTTAATGGTAGCCTTTTCGTAAAAAAAATTAAGTACTGAATTTTTTTTTAAAGTTGTGGGCATATTTTTGTGAAAAATAATATTTTCATTTTTTGCTAAAAAATTTTTACGGCAGGTACCGTTATTTTTGGTCTTAAAAAAATGAAAAAAACGTGTGGGGGAATGCGCAAAAAACGATAGGTACCAAGTTTAAAGAAAATCGATCCACCCGTTTAGGCTACAGCCGAAAGGACAGACACACAGAATTGCAAGACCCACTTTTTTCGATTTCGCTTTCATCGTAATGTCAACTTTGATCAAAGTCTCGAGTTCGATTTTTTTTTTACGAATCCATAACAATATAGTACCTATGTACATATATGTATGTAAGTTCATTTATGATGTAAGACTGAGTAATCTTTCGCCTTCTAATTCATAGAAATATTATATCACAAATTTGACGATTTAACAGTTAAGGCTTTATGCTCTATCTATACCTTATAAAGTTCTTAACCAAGAAACAATAAGCTTATTGTGAAAATTTATTTAAAATTTGTGCTTTAATTTTTTAAAAGATTAATGTCCATTTTGTTCACATCTATAATCATATTTTTAATAAATGTGATTATTGCAATTGTTAAATTGTTTAATGTGCTTGTTATAACCAAAATTTTAATTAAAGAATCTTTCCATTTAAGTTTTTAATCATCAAAATTGCTAACAACAACCGATTTTGGTTGATTATTTATAACCTATAACCTGTGATATCTACAGATTACGAACAAACAGGCCCTAAAATGTCGATTCTTTTAAAATTATATTAATCTGATTTAATAAATAATATATATATTTTTTCTTTTTCTTTTTAGATGTCGGATCTCAGTGGGATCAAAAAATCAATTCATCATTGAATCTAGGTAAGGTACCGACTTAATTAAATTTTTCTTTCCATTATTAGATGTGCGTATAAACTAAGTGCTTTCGAATAATAAGCATGTTGTGTTTCGGATATAAACTAACCTAATTTCGAATTGTAATGTTGTAATTTTTTACAGTCATTAAAAAGTAATTAGTCCCATTGTTGTGAAATAAAGTACTTAGATAAGTCGCATGTAGTTGTACTTAAAGCTCGAAACTATAGTCTTAGCTTTAAAGCAGGTCTAGACTTTCATCGCTTAACGTTTTTCCAAATAGTTTTTTTTTACGAATACATATCTTACCTTAATAGTGAGAAAAATTTATTGAAAGTAAAAATTAAGTACCTACTTCATATTTATTTATTAGCAAAAAAGTGAACAAGTAGGTAAAGGTTCCTACCTAGCTATGCATCAAAAACCAACAAACCGATACATAAAACCATAAGTAGTTGTTTCTTTTGATTTATTTTGTAAAGTAGTTTTTTTTTTTGTTGTTGTTGGCGGTGGTAGGTACCTGGTATCTGTGGTTTGTTATTAGGTCTTTAATAATTAATGTAGCTAATTTTTTTTCATTTTTAACCACAAATTATCAGTCTGATTTTGGGCTGATGATGGCTATGGTAAAAAAAAAAAACTTCTTTTAAGGAAACGGTTTAAAGCAATTAGTCTAAATTGCGCATTAGCAACTCACTATAGAAGCAGAAGGCAAGTACTGTAATTACCGTACAAAAAAAAAAAAATGCTTCTTCGTGGTCTTATGATTTCTCGGGTGGTCGAACTTACTTTTTTTCTCTTTAAATTTCTATACACCTGATGAGATTGGGCTTTGATAATAATCAATGTTAAAAAAATTCAATTGAAATCATAAAGCTATATATATATTTTTTAATGCCGTTGTTGTGAAAAGGGCCTAAAGTCAACAATATACACTTAAGCCTTAATATCATTAAAACTTTAAGCCATTTGCTTTGAATTCAGATGATTTTGTTTGATAAATAATCATTAACCAACTAGATGTGATGTCTTCTTTGAAATCAAGCCTTTATACCTACATATACTTAAAGAAGCTGTTATATTCTATTAACACCTGCATCTTCTTTTATTTATATTTATTGTTATTCTTCATCAATATGATTTCAATAATATAATAATCTTTAACGTCATTGCCAGTCTTATGCGCGGCTTTCTTTATATGCCAATAAATAAGTCTTCAAGCCTACGTTTACACAAATGCATCTCGAATTTGCATCTCCCTTATAACTATCCTTCTCAGATTACCTCTTCATTGTGCCCAAGTGGCATTCAGAATGACACAGAGTGAGCTATAGTCGTGACAATTAACATTTCCGTCCATCAAAAGACCCCTGCCATGGTTCCTATCGCGTTGATATAGTCCTCGCCGCCTCGTCGTCGGCCATGCGTCTATCCGCCATCCAGTTCGCTACATCCACATAAAATAATATATAAGGGCATAATTATAAGAAAATGGAAACCTGACGCATAGGCTGTCTGCCTGGATGTCGGTAAGGCCCGCTTGCTAAGAAGCAGGTTCCGATTCAATGCACTTCATCCTTCTTAATATGATGTCCGGATGTGTTTTTAGTTAGTCGTTGCTTAACACGTTCCAAGATGAATATAATATATAGACAACATAATTTAACACACTTCTATACCACTGACTGTACCGCTCACACACTCACACCCTATAGTGCATGCTTCTCATGAGGCAACCAATAGCACTGGCAAATCACACTCCCTAACTGTATTATCCAAAGATGCTAATCGCGCAACGATGGAGGAAGTTGCTATAAGAATTATTATATTGCCATTCCAGTCTTTGTTGAAAGCGAATTGCACAATCAACACCATGTTCAAAGGTGTCGCGTATTGACCGTGTGTGGTGAAGATTTATTATATCAAATAGGATTTTGTTAAAGGGCGAACTGGAGACCATTGCATTGATTTAATATAGAACTGACAGGTATACAACGCCTTAGTTTGTGTAGTGTGCATTTGATTAAGAAGGTGTGACATAAATTATTATGAAATGACTTTAGCAGTTACTTACCAGAGAATCCACTTTTTATAGATTCTAAGTGAAAATATGATAATTTATTTAATTTGTTTTGAAAATCTGTTATGTGGCGCCCAACGTGCGATGTATTTTTGTTTACTTTTTAGTAGTTCCTTAAATTAGGTCCATCTACTCTCAATTTTCTTCCTAAATGTAATTTTGAAATTTTGAAAATGAGAACTCTTGAACCTTATATTCTTATATGTAAATATGTAACTTTTTTTGACTACATCCACTTTTCTTATATTTCGGTTTTCTTCTTAAAAAAAAATTCTACGCTTTTTGTTGGTACCTATTTATATTGCGTAGTTAAAATATGAATTTTGAAAAAAAGCGTTGACCACCACCCTGGGATGGTCACTAAACAAACCCAGAAGTAATTCTGTAACATGTTGTAGGCTTGTGGCATGTCCACATCCCTTAGTGATGAACGATCCTAGCACCAAGGACTCCTTGGAGAACCTGATACCATATGTTGCCGCATTTGACATAACCACAGCCCTTTGGAGTAGATAGATAGATAGCAAATAGGAGATAGCTTCGGTATCTGTGGGTGGAGAGCCCTGCAGATAAGCCGCGATGAGGCTGTCTCCATTTTGAGGACGGTTTTTAATCCGGTTATATATTATTATATTAACTTCGACTACACCTAAGAATAATTTTTGTCAATAATTTGCTAGAAAATGTTAAAAAAAACGCTTAGGGCTCAGTTTGATAAAAATCGAATAAGTAGGTCGTTTTTGAATTATCAAGTTTTCAAAAAAAAAAATTAAAAATTTTGGTCTAGAATTGTATTAAAACCTTTGAAAACATTCTCGATGAAAAAATTGATTAAAATCTGTTAATCCATTTACACCAAAATTGAAAATCAAAAAAATGTTTCTATGAGTTCTAATTTTTTTTTCAAGACGTTTTCAAAACAAAATTCTAAACTTTTTATTTTAAACCTAATTTTTTTTTAAATCTTAGTACACAATATTATTTAATTTAATTTCAAAAACTTCTGCAAAAAAAACTAATCAAAGGTAGATGGTTGAATGGTTTTCGCGAAAAGACAAAATAAAAAAAATCGTTCGGTTTTTTTTTACTGAAACTAAGCATCACCTAAAATTAATTGATATTTTTATATTCTATAAAATCATTTTTTGGATAAATAAGATTTTCCACAAAAATAGTTATAGGTATGGTTGGTACCGTATATTGTCGTCCCAAAAAAAAATCGACTTTAAGAAAAATCAAGATCCTACAATAATTTCAGACAGCTGAACGAACGGATGGATTGGTTTTGGACCTAAGGAAGCACGTAGACACGTACGAAACGTCGTCTATATCCAAATATAATTAACAAGAAAGAAAGACCGCCCACAAAATTAGGATTCAACTATTTTGAAATAAAAAGGCCACGAGAAAGGAAAAATTAATTTAAATAATTAAATATTAGAAGCTATAATTTTATAGATTTCTCTATTTCAATTCTACCAAAACGATTTAACCTTTGGAGCAGAAAAGTGTGCCCAAACGTGTTTCAATAAAAATACTATTTAACAGTAATTCGTGTCTTACTTTCGTTTTTAAATTAATTCATAATTAAATTGTCTCAATTTGCTTTATCTTTTCTTCTATCATCTCACTACGAATTAAACATATACGAAAATACATTTGTGCTTTACTTATCTTTAAACTTTCATCAACAAAATTCGATAAAATAAAAAAATACTTAACAAAAAAATATAATAAAAACAATAAACTGATGCAGTTGTGTATCTCATTATTCTTTAAAGACAAAATTATTTGAGATTAACTCTATGGAAATTAAATACAAAAGAGCACACACACACACTTTAAACAAAATCCAAACAGCTGATCGCATTTCCATATACATTTGGACATTTATGTCTGAAATTGTGATGAAACCAGTCGAAGTGATCAAAATTCTTCATCGTATACGAGTATCATTGACCTAATTCAGTTCTTTTCAGAATCTCATTCTATTATTATATTCTTAAAAACTTAATTTAAAATTCAAACTCTCACTTTATGGTAAATCAATTTGGGAAGCCCAATCTATGTTTATAAGATGCTGAGATACTTCATCATCATAATATGCAGAGAGAGACTTCAATGAACGCCTTCTTTCGTGATCGGTACTTACTGATAAAGTGTAGAAGGAATCACGTTTCTTTTTTGTGGTAAATCAAAGTTTCGTCCTATTTTTTTTTTATTTAATGACTTTAAATAAAAACATTTTTTTTTTAAAGGAGAAGAAAATCATTTCATGACAGTTTAAAAGATTCCGTGGCATAACGCAACAGACAATATCGTGAGCGTGACTTCTGACGATGACGCTGGTAAAAGAACAACATTATTGTCTTGTTATATATACTTTCTCTTAATGTGTGAGATTTTCTTAAGTCAGCGAACGAAAAACCTGATTGTTTTTCTTCAATGAGATCCAAGATTCATTCAACTTAGTATTATACATACATGTGGGACTTCAATTGGGGTTATGAAACGCGATGAAATCTGCCCCCAGCATCACCCAAGCCAAGTAATAAACCCACTTTGTTTTAACTGTCATTAAACATAAAAATTGTTGCAAGAGTCCAGAACAAACCCAAAAGAGTTATCAAAACCAACATTAATTATTTTATATATACTCAGCTCATTTACATCACTTGGATAAGTCAACGATGGCGCGCAGCAAAAAAAAAAAAAAAACTAACACAAAATCTTGAGCCCACCACCACAAAATTGAGATCGGAATAAAACTGCACGACACGTTCGCTTCCCACGATCATCTATTTGGTTGATTTGCGAAACTTGTTTTTGTTTTTGGCTTTGGCGTTGCATGCAACGTAAATAGCACAAGTCGCGCAATTGGAGGAGGCTCAGCTGTGCTGCATTTGGTATTAAGAAATATAACGAATTTGTATAGATTTATCTATTAATCTTCTAGTTGCTATACATATAATCGAGAGTAGGCGTATAGTATATTATTTTTCTTTCAAGCACAACACTCATAGCAATTTTGAACCTTTAATTAGATGAATGTGTATGATGTCAGATTTGGACAGAATTGATTGATGTTTTGTGAAAGGTTTATAAGTTTTGATTTGGTATATAAGACTAATTGTCTTCCAAAGGTAAAAAATACACAAAAGACAAAACAAGCGAACATTTTTTTCTGTTCATTGTTGGGCGCCAATTTAGAAATTTAGTATTACAATTAATAACAAACTCTAAATTATTATTTGTTTACGTTAATTAAAAAATCAAATACAATATACTTCTAGGTTTGCTTAAAAGTACGTTTCTAATTTTTTTTTATAAAATTAAAAAAATCGGAGGTGACATTAATGAGAAATACAGAAATTAATACAAAAGGTGACATTTTAAGCAAAAATTATTGGCACTCTATATTCCTTATATCGGCTGATGTATAAAAGAAAAAACCTTCAACAGGTAAAAAATACGCAAGACAGAAAAAAGCAATTTTTTTCTGTTCATTGTTGGGCGCCACTTTGGAAATTAGGTATTGAAATTAGTAATAAAGTTAAAACTATTATAATGTTTACGTTAATAAAAAACAAATACAATAATTCTTGGAGCGCTTAGAAGTAGGTACATTGGTTCCTATTTTTTTTTATTTTAAAAATCCGTGGGGCCATCATTGGTTAGAAATACAGGAACTAAAGCAAAAGGTGTCGTTTTTAGCAAAAAAGATTAGCACTCTATATATATACCAATTTTTGCAAAAAACTTTATTACAAAAAATTGGAATATTACCGGTACTAAGTTTATTCGATTTTATTTTTTGGATTTTCCAAAAGTACTAATTTTGATTAGATAAACCATTTATCTTTCAGTTTATTATTTAGAGAAACTGGTTAAATTAATTTTTTGGGCCTAAACTCAACTAAAAACCTTTAAATTGAGTCCCAAAGTCAAAATATTGGAAAATGTGTTAAAACATGAGTTAATTTGCCTAGAACGTTACGTCAATTAGAGGTGAAAAGAATATATTTATTTTTTGTTGGCTTCTCTATGATATCTAGCAATTTAATAAAGCGTTCAAATCTTGATATATAAAGATAAAGAAGATTTCTTCTCGTTTTAGGCATTTTAAAGTTTAAATTAAGACATTAGATGTTAATCCAATATTTGTGTGGGCGTTTCAGTGGGCGGAAATTCCTTATATCTAATATCCTTTATCATGTAAGAATATTTTTTTTAAATCAGTATAAGGTAGTTCAAATTATATCTAACTAAGACTAAATCCATACAAAAAAGAAAAAAATAATTTCAAAAAAGGGGTGTGGCAGTAGGTGATTCATAAAAAATTAGTATGTTGATTTCTCATCCTAGCTTGGTTTGACGAATATTGAATAAGGGGTTCAGTTTTTATTAAATTTTTTCCACTTTCTTATAAAAACAGTACCGCTCCTATGGTTTTTCTATTTTGTAGTTTTTGAAGTCGTCTTACTAAATTAAACGGTACATATATCAATATTTAATTTAAGAGAGCGTAATTACAGATTTTCATAAAAAAATATAAAGTACCTAATTATAAATGAATTGAATTTTAAGGACCTTTTGAGTTAATTGGCGCCCAACATGAGATTTATTAGTCTTTAAAATATGAGAAGACAAATTTTTCTTGTTAATCATTTACCTGTACATATGTACATAGGTCAAAGTACGTATTATTCAAAATATGACAAGTTTTTAGGCTTTCGTTTCTTGAAATCAGCCTTTAAGTCTTTACAAGTCTAACTATTCTTTACACCAAAATACATAATTCAAGTTTTAAACGTCATTGAACTTATGGACATTTTTCATACGAAACAAACAATATTCATCTTAATCTCCTTTAAACTTTTTGTAAAGTGTAGACCTCCACAAAAACTCATTTTGAAAGCAGACATCCTTTTTCCCAACTTCAGTAAAACAAAAAATATTTTTTTCACTCATCATCATTCGTTTCTGTTTCTCTGTTTCATCCAGGAATTTCATTTTTCCTGAATAATAAAATATAACTATATGTAGTACACGTTCATTGAAATGAAACCAAACGAAAAAAAAAAAACACTCCAAGTCTCTAATTTAAAATCGTTTGTGTATTCACCGTCTGTATCTTCTTTTTCTCATTTCAGCTAAAATCAAGCAACAGAGAGTGCAACAACATCGCACTTCATATAAAACCGCAGGACTCTATAGGACGAGGACAACCCAAAATCAAATAAAAAGTAAAAAAAATAAAAAAAAACATCCCCATCACCACTGTCAAAAATAAAAATCAATTATGGCTGCGATTGTGTACGGCGGCAGTCCACGTCATCACGGTGGCCGTATGACAAGTTCTCATCACCATCACTCCTCTTCCACCACTCACCACTACAGTGGATCGGCAAATGTAACCTCACCCTCTGCCTACTCACATCATCATCCAGCGGGCAATAATCCTATCATCATGCCTCCGGCATCATATCTCTCAGGTGCTGGGATAGCTCATGCAGCAACACTGCCTCCGCCACAGTACGGTGGTGGCGGTGGCTCGCCCTTGGGCTCCACACAGCAGACGATACATCATCACTATCAGCACACATCTGTGATGTACACGGTAGGGCGTCATCACAAACGAAAATCGGCCGTCGAGCTCTTGGCCGAGAGCAAACCATTCTATGTCAAGTCCGAAACGGTCCTCGATAGGCATCAGCAATTGAATTTCCGTGGTGTGGTCAATTCTGCGAGTGGAGTTGGTGGTACCGGTGCTTCAGGTGGAGGTGGTGGTAGTGGTAGTGGAGGTGTTATTGTGGGTGGCGTTGGTGCTAGTGGCAATGTTCCCGTGGCTATTGTGGGTGGAGCTGGTGACCGAATATCGAATATGAATACATCCGGATGCATTATGTCACCCTCACGGACCCACTCTGCCGGAGGAATGCATCATCATCATCATTCGCAACAGCGACAGGATACATTGCACCATCAGTCGCACCAACAGCATCCACCTCATCATCGACCCGCGAATCGACGAAGCGCTTCCTCAAGCTCCGATTTGCTTCAGACCAAGCTTAGAAAGCTTTTAAATGCCGATTCGAAGGAAGGTCCGATCCCTATGCCCGACAGATTCAAAAGCACTGATCCGCAGAAATATGACACCTTTAGTAAGTTTCAAGGTGGAAAATACAACCAAGAGGTGAGTTTTGTGGTGAATTATGAAATGCTCTTTATTGAGGTATTAATCTTATTTTCTTTAGCTATCGGTACATGCCTCGAATGACCAAAGTGATCTTTCGGTGATGTTTCCCAGTGCTTTTCTCTCGCCTCAATCTCTGCCACCACATCCAGCCTCAGACGAAGATATATACAGCTACGAAGCTGGAGCCAATGAACCGCTTGTTCTAACCGAAGACTACCGGGCTATAAGCCCTCCTGCAGAGTATGCTGCAGTCGAGAGCTCACCGGACAAGGAGCAAAATTCAAGGTAATTCACTCGTAACGGTCATTGAAAAAAAATTTCAATTTTTCATGAAATTCCACAATTTTTAGATACCAAAGATCCTATTCACATTCACACGATACGACTTCAGATGAACATGACTACTCATCTCCATCGTACAACATCAATAGCCACAAATCCCTGCCTGATCTTCATTCCCAGATTAGTCGTCATTCACCTCATAGTGAGGTACTGAGTTGCTGCAGTCGCGGAAACCGTTCAAATAAGTCTGGAGGTAGTTCCTTGAATCGGGATTCTGGAGGCTCATCCGGACACTATACTCACCGAAGTGAGCCGTGCTGCAAGCAACGCGGAGAACGAGAAGCCAACAAGATGTCTGTTTGTGTTAACCAAGCTGACTACCGACGGGATAGTGGATCATCTACCCAGCACAGTGGAAACTCCTACTACACCTACGGCATGGGTTCGTCAAGGTACACCGACTGTCCGGAGTGCCGTTTAAAGTATCAAAAGGACTCGGAATGTTTACTGAACTTCACGACCCCCGAGGTTCCAGAAGCCTTTCAAGATGACTACACTCCCGAGCAAACCAGACCCATAACACGTTACTACGAAGACTCCAGATATACGTCACAACGAAAGATTTATCCACCTCCACCAACTCATCACTTACCGCCTACCCCTCACAAACAGACTCACAGCCCGACGATCCGAACGCCAACGGATGACTGCCTCAAGGAGCCCGAAGTGAGTCCTCCGCCAACTGGTTTCAAACGACAAAAGTGTCTTCGTTTCAAGCACAGGAATCGTTACTCTACCTCCAATGATCGCACATCACAGCGCAGTGGAGGCAGCGGCGGATGCACGACCACTGTGTACGGCCCACCCGATCGCGAATCAGACGAAGATCGAAAACCCATACTGCGATCGAAGAGTGACATAAGTGATCGTTACTACAATCGCGGCTCTCCAATGACCGAACAACCCATGAGTGGCGGCAAGAACTCAAATGGAATGGAGAAGATCCGACGAGCAGAGAGTATGTCCCAACTAGAGAAATTCTTCGATCGGCTTGGTCTCAACGAAGAGAAATTCGAAGAGATCTACAGTCCACCGAAAAGACGCTACAGCACGGACAACGATTCCGATCAATCGGGTTCGGTGTTCTTCTCGGATGTAAGTACAGTCGATTCGACACGCCTGCCTGACAGCACTGAAACCCAACCACAAACAACTCAGCCATATCGACCGACAGAACCGCCATCTATCGTCGAACGGAATGCCCGAATTATCAAATGGCTGTGTAATTGTCGAAAATTACAATTGACATAATTTTGTTTGGGTGCCGCTGTGAGATCATGGCGGCCTTATTAAGAGAAATTATAGAATGAGAATTTGGTACTGATCACGACAAAATCAGGCCAAAACGCACTCCTGGTGAGATGATAATACTTTATATTTTGTATCCGTAGAACACGTTTCAAGTGGCGATTACGAGAATGACACGACAATGACGACGCACTTGCAAATAATTAGGACGTTTTTTTTTTTGTTTGTATGTAATTTGTGTAGATGGTGTGTTCAATAGTGTATTGAATGTGAATTCAGCTAAATATGTAATAAGGAAATAATGAAAAAAATCGGGTTCAGAGTGAATAATAAGACAATAAATCAACTAAAAAAAAAATTGTAAGAATTCTGATTGTATGAGTGTCAGTTAATGTCAAATTTTACAGAACATTTTGACTGCTTGCTTTTAAAATGTCAAAAATAGTCAGTTGATTTAAAATCCAACTTGCATTGAACTCGTGTGATGTTTGTTATATCAGTGAAATTTGTTTTTTAGCTATCTTATAATCAAAAGCTATTTAAATGCATACAGGTTTACAGAACAAAAAAAACGGTACGAGATAAAAACCTTAAAGTGGGTAAAGAAAAATAGAATTAAGCTAAATCGGGTGATTAACAGTCGGTAGTTGTGTTTGAATGTATTGTTTTGACTTCGTTCCACAGAAACGTTATCAACTTTATTTTTGTAGCTTTTTACAAATCACTGCCATAATCGAGATTTGAATCTTTTTTCACCTTAACATTTTGAGCTCTATGTTATGGCATTTTTATATTGAAATATTTTATTTAGTGTAAGGTACTACACTACTGCCTGGTTCACAATGCGACGAGAAAGCGAGACGTCGACGTCACGAGATCTCTTCACAGTTTTCCTCTCTTAATTACGAACTTAAAACAATGAAATAACACATAATTAAGCATTTCTCGTCATCACGTCAGGTGTTTTTTCCAATTTTTCGAACTTTTGGCGTGACGATATGACGATAAATGATTGTATATGTATTATTTCGCTGTTTTAAATTCGTGATTAAGGGAGAACATCTGCAAAGAGAACTTGTCACGTCAACGTCTCGTCGCATTGTGAATCAGGCATGAGACCCAAATTTTTTTTTTTTAAATTAAGTTAACTTGAATTTAAGGCATCAAATTTGGTGAGTTTACTGTGGCTTAACTAAAGAGATGTTTTCGACGCATAACACACTTTGGAAAAAATAGTTCCACAACAATTTGATATTGTGACTTTTTCCAATACTCTTGGCCAAACCTTTGCTCCAACTGACACTACCAAGCCTTAAGATATATTTCAGGAAAACCTCCTTCGTTTTAGACAATATTGCCAATAACAAGGAAGATGTTCTTGAGAAAGAATTCACTGATAAAATTAAATACCAGTAATAAATGGGTACAAGAAAAAAGTAAAACCAGTCTTGAGACTAGGAAAACGAACATCGAAAGAAGAGTAAATGGTCCGGAAAAGATTAACTTAAAACACCAACCCCTAGAACAGCGAGCGCAAGCGGCGTAGGTACTTTAAGTAAGGTTTCCAGTGATAGTCCCCAGGTATCAGTTGCAAATGAGGAAGTTTTCTGGCTGTGTGGTACTCTACCGAAGCCTACCCTCGGGGATGGTGTTTTCATAAATGACAGCAGCGTGTTATTAAATTTTCTAACCAACTCTAATTCGAACTATTTGAATATAAAATTGTATTCTGTTCTGAAACGAATGGAATTTACATACATATATGATTTATTTGTTTTTGTCAAAATTTTTTTTGTTTTTTTTGTTTTGAAAACTTGAGTTTCCTTCGTTTTCCTACTCCGGAAATTCTCGATTTACTCCACTTTTTTAAAAATCTTCTCCGAAATTTTACTACTTAGATTCTAAACCTGTTGGTAAGTTAGCAGTGACTGGGAGGGCAGAAAATAAGACACTAGGCGTGTTTTTTTCAATCCCAGAAGGAATTTGATGAAAAAAAAAACAACGTCCACATCGTAGAAAAAATTGACGTTTCCATACAGACTATCGATAGCAAAAAGATGTAATTCCCGCCGGTAACACTATTTAGAACTTAACCCAGAAAATTCTCTGATCCCCTAGGGGATTAGTTGTTTTTACATTTAACATGTAAATAGTTTAGGGTTTTTTTTCTTTCAATTTCCTTGGGGGTTAGAAAATAATTGTTAGTACGGAGACTCACGGTTAAGATGTATTAACATAAAACTTCTCCCAAATCCCAGATTTCGTCTTATATATCGTACCGTGTACGTATGACACGTGAAGTATTACACATAACGTATTACACGTAAGGCACACGTTTCTAGTTTACCCTACTCCCGGCATAAGTGTCAAAAACAAACCAGCTAGCAACGCTAGATGCATAATTGCAGAGATGTCATCTGATACTAAATATTATTGTTTGGGACGATTGCAAACATTGATCGCGTTTTATCGAAAATTGGCATTTACATAAAGCATCTTTTTAATCAGCTTCTATAATTAGTGCCGGCCTAAGTAACCATTTTTCTGAATACCATATCATCTAATGAGACAATGGTAGAAAAGGGTAGACTTTGCCCAAAATCTCCCCATGAGTCGCATCAGTTTCAATAAATATTCTCCACATTCTATACTCTATAATAAAAAAGAAGATATACCCTACTCAGTTAAATATTTGATATCGTTCTCCTTTGGTAACTCTCAGCCTTACCCTTTTAACTTCTTTTTCACTTTTTTTAGAGTGACTTATTGTTCCTAATTTCATAAAGGATTGGACAGGGAACATACACATACATAAAAAGAAGTTGTGTGAGTCCCAGGACTCATGATTAAGATGTGTAAACATCAATATTATTGAACGTATGCAATTACAACGTAATGTATGAGACGTAACGTATTACACATATAAGGTTCACGTTTTTAGTGTACCCTACCGCTTTTTTTGTCTGGTAAATGCTTGTAGAAGCCATTTTGTTAACTGAAAACATTCCGTAATGTGTGTGTAAATTTGAAAAGTCAATGCTTTCACATTCGCTTAGAATCAAAAAAGAGTAGAACAGTAGAAAGATTCATTCGAAAATGATGTAAAATGGCGGCGTTGTGGTAGTGTGTGTGTAGCAGGATGAATTTTCATATTGGATTTGAATCAAAAATTATTTCAATCTTCCGGAAAAAATGGAAACTGACATTATAAACTTCATTTTTATCTACATAATTACCGACTCGATGCTCAAAAAGACTAGAAAATTAATATATAAAACAAAATAATTTGTCACCTTAAATACTACCTACTTATTTATATAGGAAAACACTTTAATAACAATTATTTCCAAATGAAATATAATCAAAAAAATAAATATCAAAATTTTCTCATGCAAAACAAATTGAAGAAAAAAAAATTAAAAACTATGTATGAAACTATTTATATAAAAATAAATTTAATTTCAATAAAAATTTAAAAAAATACAAAACAAAAAAGAACTTATACAACAACTAACAACCAAAAATTATTAATATTATGAATTTAAAAACAAAACAAAAATAATTAAAATTAATAAATCATACTATACGCTTAAATTTAGTGTTAACTTTTTTGATCGACACAAATACAAATATTATTACCTATAGAACATATTAATGTTTAAATTTAAATTTAAAGAAACAAAAATAATAAATAAAAGATGTTCTAATAATTTTTTCGTATACCTATATACCTACCTAATCTAAGAAAAAAAAAAACGAGAACAAGAAAACATTCTAAATAAATACTATTAGTAGAAAAACAATTTAAATACTAGAATATTTATATAAAAACTTAAACCTTAAACTGTAGAAAACAACAAAATTCAAATTAATAAAAAAAAAAAAAATAAAAATATAAACTAGTACATAAGCCTATGAATAAGTTTTGTCGTTTATGTTATATTTTGTCTCTTTGTTAATCGTTTATTAATTTTATTTATAAACATAAGATAATATTATTAAGAGAAATACAATTTAAAAAAAAAAAACAATAAATTGTTGCGCTCAATGTTTGAAATTTAAAATGAAATACATACTTTAAAATAAAACGAACATAAATTGCATATTATAAATTCCTTTTTCTATAATTTTTAAATTTGCCATACAACTTAAAGAAAATACAAAAATAATACAAGAACACAACAACACAACAACACAATCACTCAGCTGTCAGCTCAATAAAAATGGAATTAACAATATTTATTACATACTTTTTTGTGGAGAAAACTTATAAT
The DNA here is from genome assembly GCA_951394125.1 of Epistrophe eligans. Taxonomy (NCBI): domain Eukaryota; kingdom Metazoa; phylum Arthropoda; class Insecta; order Diptera; family Syrphidae; genus Epistrophe; species Epistrophe eligans. Next base: position 37,999,611 of record OX596029.1, read on the forward strand.
ATTTATCTAATATAACAAACAAAAAAACGAACTAACTTTGCATAGTTTTAACAGCAAATACAAGTTATTAAGAAACTACTAAGTAGATGCTAAAGCAAACAAAATATTGTTTATAGTATTTTATTGAAAGTAACTTATTAAACTTGTTAACAATAATTATTATATTATTTATTGTGTATTTTAAAATCAAATAAATCAATGAGCATTCAATGAAATTGGAAAAAAAAAATAAAATAATTAAACAAAAACAAATATTATGTATTATGAAGAAAAAATAAATCCCAATCGATTTTCAAATTAATAAAAGTGGACCTTTTCCAATACATATTTAGCAACAAAAACATTAATAAATAAACATTTATGTATGAAAATTTCAAAAACGTGTTTTAGTTTTTTCTTTCTAAAACTGAAAACCAAAAAATTATACGACCTCTGGTTTTCCAAAATATCCGAAATATGTATATACCAATTTAATTAAAATTGTTTAGCAAAATCTTTGGATGACGATATTTCCGCAATCTAGACTCGTAAATGGTTGCGGTTTTCAGTGCTGATTTGGAAATAGACCTTTCCGGCAATGTACATCAAAATTTTAGCACATCTTGAAAATAAAATTGTATTGAAAAAGAGAAAAAAGAATCGACTATCCCTTCGCTAATTTTGCCCAAAAAAGTGATATTTTTTTAAATGTTTCCAAACCCCATCGAAATATGCATCAAAAGAAAGGTCTTTAAATACTGTATTCGTATGTGTAAGCAAAAATCTTCTACGTGCTCTGGATCTCAAAATATTTACATCCAAAGTTATATTTCGACCCAGTTTCAGAAACCAACTTCAAATAAATGTTTGGATAGCGATATTTCTGCAATCGAGACTCGTTGATGGTTGAAAATTTTTAAAACGTGTTTAAAGTCTTATAAGATCTTTTTAAAACTGAAAACCAAACAAATTTACGATCTGTGGTTGTTGAAATATCTTCATCCAAATAGATTTTTCCTTACTTCAACCTAATTAAATGAAAATTGTTCAAAAACAATGTTTGGTTGGCGATATTTCCGCAATCGAGACTCGTAATTGGTTGCGGTTTTTGAGTGCTAAATTTCCAATTCATAGACCTTCCCGGCAATGTAAAAATAAATAAAATTTTATTGAAAAAGAAAAAATGAATGGACTAACCCCTTTGCTAATTTTGCACAAATAAGTGATTTTTTCTGAAATGTTTCCAAACCCCATTGAAATATGCATCAAAATAAGGTATTCGTATGTGTAAGAAAAAATCTTCTACGTGGTCTGGATCTCAAAATATTTACATTTTTCTTTGCACTACAGTTTACACTACCTTACCATAATAATAATAAAAAAGTACTAGTTTTTGGATCATTGAATATATCCAGATAAAAAGCAGGAATACATGTTGTTTTCGTAGTTACGTTTTAAAATTTGATCTGGATTAGATCATGTGAAACATCTCTTCTATAATTTCAGAAATTACCACTTTAATTTTTGCTAGATTTAAAAGGTAGTAAAATAAAATTCTAATACCAAAAAAAATGCAGTGCGAACTTAACCTTAGGATTTCTTTCTTTCTTCCACTTCTCTGAACGCGGGAGAGAAAGCTTTTATTTCCATTTCCCCTACAACGAAATGTCATCACAACCAAAATACACGTGCAGAACAAAATCTTTCAGTTTCGGCATTTTTCAACAAAAAATTACTATTTTTTTTTACTTAAATTTAATTAAAAATGCCACCAGCTGTTGATTTAACTGTGAAACCCAAAAAAATCATATTCGACGACGATGGCGAAATTCTAACAGAAGTTAAAATCAAAAAAAATAAAAAGAAAAAGTTATCAACTGCCGTGGAAGCTGAAGAAGCCGACGACGACATTGCTCCAAATAATGGAAATCAACTCAACGATGAAGAAGAGGATTTCTTTGCAAAAGAAGAAAAATCTAAGAAAAAAAACGAATCCAAATCAAATAACGAAGATCAAAAGAAATGGTATCAAGTGGTAAGAAAGGCTACAAGCCAAATCGATTCCTTAAAACTGAGTCAATAAAATATGCCTTTTTTTCCAGTACCCACAGTATCCTACAACAGAAGAAATCCTCGATATCAAGGAAAAAGAACAAACTGAATTGTTCAATATCTGCAAAGCAGCATACGAAACCGAGCTGCCACGTTTTGTCAAAAGTAAGTTATTTCCACACTAAAACTACTTTTTATTACGTTTCTTTAACTCTACAGAGAATCCAAATGATTCCAAGTGGTTGCTTACTGCCATACACAAGGGCACAGCCAAGGATCGTGCCAATGCTGGAGCACTCCTTGTCACAAGCAACCCATTAGGAAACCTGCAAGCGCTAGAAACTCTTATTGGCTACACCAAGATGTCTAACAAATCCTGCAACGACGTCATATCGATTCTCACCGACCTTATCATTGAAGTTTTACTTCCAGCCCACAGAAAGTTACTCTCAATTCCAATGCGCGCTGCTGACTGGAAGGCGCTGAAGAAGGATGAATCGTTAACCAAGGAGCAACAGCGTAAAATCTTCGCCTATTGGTACTTCGAGAACGAATTGAAAGATCAATATTTTGGTGAGACAGTTGGAGTGAAAGGTCTTTGACTTTGATAAAATCTACTATCTCTTTCAGAATTCCTTAAAAACCTTCAGCAAGGCCTCCAAACTGGCCAAGAAAACAATAAAAATAACTCGATTATCGCAGCGGCTCGACTGTTAACCTACTCGCCGGAAAAGGAACAGATGCTTCTGACAATGCTCATCAACAAACTGGGAGATCCCGTGCCGAAAGTAGCCTCGAAGGCCTTGCATCATCTTTCCGAAGTTGCATACAAACACCCCAACATGTGCGGTGTCATCACCGCCGAAACAGAAAAGCTTCTCTTCCGAAACAACATATCCGAGCGAGCGCAGCATTTTGCGCTTTGTTTCCTTTCCCAGATCGCGCCAAGTGGACGCTCCGAAGTATGCACAAAGCTGGTGAACATCTGCTTTGCCCTGTTCAAAGTTCTGGTCAAGAAAGGAGCCATCAACAACCGGACAATGCAGGCCATTTTGAGGTGTTTACAGAAGGCAATTGTGGAAGCAAAACCCGGCGAAGGAAGCACCGAGATTATGACTAAAGAAATGCAGGACACGATATACCGTCTGGTTCATCTGGCGGACATCCGAATATCCATTCAAACTCTATCACTTCTCCTGCAGCTGGTCACCGTGAAGACAGAAAAATCCGACCGCTTCTACAACGCACTGTACAAGAAGATGCTGGATGTGGAGTTGACCACAATTGGGAACAAGACAGCGGCACAGTTTTTGCATATCGTTCATCGAGCAATACACATTGATTCGCATGTGAGTCGAGCGCAGGCTTTTATCAAACGTCTCCTCCAAATGTCATTGTACTTGCCAGCTGCAGTCGCAGCTGGTTGCCTGATTGTCATACACAAATTGCTTAGATCTAGGAGTGATCTGAAGCGTGATCTAGGCGAGGAAGACACTCCCAAGAATGTTGTGCTTCCGGATGACGATGAATTGGCCAAGTTTGATAGCGACGGAGAGGAAAAATACGAAGATGTTCCGATTGACGCAAATAATGAGGATGAAGATCCCTCTGAAATGGCTGGCAATGAAGATGAGGTGAAAGAGGAGGAAGAAAAGCCAAAAGGCTCCTCTTGGCATCATGCGAAGTTGCAGACGGATGAGCATCCTGAAGCGGCGAGTACTATATCTGCAACGAAATATGACCCCTATCATAGAGTTCCGGCCTTTGCTGGAGCGGAATACGCTCTCCAGGCGGAACTGCTCATATTAATGGAGCATTATCATCCCACAGTTCAGGTCTTCGCCGAGAGTATCCTTAATAGTGAGTATTTTAATTTCCTCAAATTGTTACAATAATTATTACCTTTATTTCCAGAGAAAAGAATCGATTATTATGGCGATCCACTGAGGGATTTCAGTTTGCCCCACTTTTTAGAACGATTCGCCTTCAAGAATCCCAAGAAACTAGATAAGGATACAGCTGAAATGCCGACGATTCATAACAAAAAGTATGTTTCGTATGGAGCGCGGGGAAAACCTGTGAAGAGTTTGACCAAGTCCAATTGCACAGAGGATGAGATGTTCATCTTTAATTATTTGGAGAAGAAACGTGAGACTGCGGTGGTGGTTAAGAAAAAGGGTGACGACGAGGATGACAATGAAGTTGGAGATGTGGACGATGATGAGTTCGAGGAGTATTTGGATGGATTCTTTGGCAAAAAGAAAAAGGGAGTCAACAAGGAGGAAGACGAGGAATTGGACTTTTTGAAGGAATTGGGTGGTGAGTTAAAGGAGGACGAGAAAAAAAAGAAAAAGTCGAAGAAGATGAACGTCGAGGAAGAGGACGATGAGGATATGGACGATGATGAATGGGATGATGATGGTATGGATGAAGATGATATTCCAGAGGAGGGTCAGTCAGAAGATGAAGCTGGGTCGATTGATGGTGATGACGATGATGACGACGAGGGATCAATATCATTGGACGAAGGTGGCAGTGATGATGATTTGAGTGACCCATCATCTGATGACGAGGACGAATCGAAGCCACCCAAGGCGAAGAAGTCAAAGAAGTCAGAAAATCCTTTGAATTTCTCCAAGGCACTCAAGCACAGTGGTGGTAAGTTTCTTAGAATACATTGGTACAAGTTATGACCTATTTCTGAACGTAATCATTTAAAAGTAATTTGCATCCTTTTTTCCTAAAATTTCGATATTCATCGTCAAAACTATCTCGTTGGATTGTTTTCGATTCAAATTAACATTTTGCTTTACTTTGCAGATATGAGTTCTCTGTTTGCGGCAGCTGATGACTTTGCGGAACTGCTAGAAGAAACTGGCAAGACAAAGGGACAAGGTACATCAAGTGCTGTATTCAACAAGGATAAATCATCGGACAAACAAATGAAATGGGAAGAGAAAAGAAGATCAAATTCGAAAAATTACATGGGGAAAGGAAAGAAATTTGGCGGGGGAGGTGGTGGTGGAGCAAAAAAGTTTGGAAAGAAGAGGAAAAGTTAGAAAGGAATGATTTTAGTTGAAAAATAATATGAAATATAAAAAAAATTCTAATAAAAAAGAAATGGAAAATCGATTCTTTTACTGCACTTAAGACATTGGACCATAGCGCCTACAATATTATGGGCTTATATTCCAAAAGATTTGGTGGCAATCAGAAGGTGTCAAAAATGTATTTACATACTGTACATATTAATATCAGTTATCAGAAATTATAGTCGAAGAAAGGATTGACCATTGGTCGCGTTCGGGGATCAATCCAAAGCTATCCTGATAGGTTTATGTTGTAATCCCTTGTGACAAAACAACTGATGCAACAACAACCCAACTTATCTGAAAATCCAATAACAGCTATAAAACTAATAGTAGGCTTTAATTCATTAAAATCCAATGTCCAATTCAAAATTTCCATTTGAAACACAATGCGTGTAAATTACTATCCAAAAAATTGATATGTTTCTGACTATTTTTAAAGTTGGAAAATTTAAAATATTAATTATTTCTAAGTAAATTAAATACAAAATTCACATGAATACTAATGCAATCCAATCAAATAGCAAAATAGATTAACTTTGGTTTAAACTCGAATTACTCCTTGATAACAAAAAAAAATTGTTTTACTGCTTCGTCATTCATCATTTCGTCACCTGAATGCAAGAACCAGCTAACATGATTTTTGTAGTTTTGAGAAAATTGCCAAAAACGTATTCACCTGTTGGTCAGACTCCTTTTTTTCCCTGAAAACACTGATAAAACTTAAAAAAAATAGATGGCAGCAGGTCCAGAAAACTAGTTATCTGCTTATTGCAGTTAAGGCAAATCGATTCAACGAAGCAGAAAACCCAGATATCTCAAAAATGAAAAAAATCGAGTTAGCTGGTTCTTGCACGCAGGTGACGTTTTCATCTTAAGTTTATCACGGAGCTGAGCTTTCGAGGTGTTGATTGCCTTAATACACATTTTATGATACATATACATAGATCATTCCATACACGCATCTATTTTTTTCTTTGTTTGTTTAATTGTATTCATATTACCTATGCTGTCTGTAGCTGTTTTAAATTTTCTCCATCTTTCTGTCGAAATTAGTTTTTAAATAAAAAAAAAAAAAAACACATATTTTTCATGATTATTGTGTAATACAATTTATTTTTATTAAATAGTATTTGATTATAGTCCTATGAATATAGTTCTTATACATTGCAATTTATTATTACAATATTAACGTCAATTTAAAATTACCAATCAGTCTTGTCATAATAATAGTTTTTTTTTTTTCTTATAACGGATACTGATAATTAGTTTTCTATGATTTTAGTTTTGTTTTAGAAACGATATTGTATTTATTTTTACATTATATAATATTTGGATTATAATTTTTTTAATATCGTCTTTTGTGAAAGATGAAATTATAATAATTATAATTTATTGAGCATATATCACAAATTGCAACAGATAGTAATAGAAGATATGGAAATTTTATTTTCAAACGTACAGTTGTCCATTTTACTAGAGAAAAAAAAAGAAATTAACAAAAGAAACAAGTATCTATGTATATATTTTAACTTGTGACAATTAGATTAAAATCGCTTTAAATTCGACTCCGAAACATGAATCGAAAATCAAAATTTTAATCCAATTGACACCACACAGCCTTAGTACTATATTTACCTCATGGTGCCGCAACACTACTATAGTAGTGCAGTATAGTTGCCGAACACACCCCCAATAAGATATGCTTTCGATGAAAAGCTTTTTTTTTTTTTTAAAAAGCCCAAAAATTGTGACAGATTTTTAACAACTGTGCTTGACGTCTATAGTTGATATTTCACAAATTTTGCAATTTATCCCGTGTAAGTGGTTTACTCCACCCGTTTCAGTTTCCATTTAATTATTTATTTGGCTCTTAGCTGCAATTTGTTGTTAAAAAAAATAAATGTTTTCGGTTACAGAACCAAAAGAATTATAAGCGAAAGAATGCCGGCCAAAAGAAGAACTGCAAAATTCATATCGAGTGGAAATTCGGATGACGGCAGCGATGAATATCGTCAGAAGAGGATGCGAAACAATGAGGTATGTAAACAAAAATAGAAAATAAAAACAAATTGCATTAATATAAATTTATTGATAAGTAGTTAGTTAAATTTAACAAAATGGTGAAAGTATGGAACTCGGCTGGCCATACCTACCATAAGGTAGGAATCGTCTAATTATCTCTATCTTACTAAATAAAACTACTGGATGAACAAATAGCTGAAACTTGTAGTAGTAGTACTTTTTCGAACTCTCCTTCCTTTTTTTACTTTTATTGAAGTTACCAGTAACAACAGCTACATTACTATTGCATTGAACCAATTACCCTCCCTACACAGGATTTCTTCCAATACAATAATTGTTACCAGACAATTAGATTTTTTAATTATCTATCCGCCGCCGAACACTCCTTTGTTCTGTATAAAATAATATATCTACTACCTTTCTTTATTTCAGGCGGTCAAGAAGTCACGAGAGAAAACCAACAAAACCGCCACAGAGCGAAAGCAGCGCGTGGAAGCGTTAAAAACAGAGAACATTCGCCTTGAAACACAAATCAAAGAAACCGAAAAGAATATCGAGACACTCAAAAGTTTGCTTCTTTCGAATGCTAAGAATACCGCAGAAAAGGATAAACTGACTAGGGAAATTCTTGAACAAACCAGTGATAGCGAATGAGATATGACTTTCAAAAAAAAATTAGAAATAAGTAAAGAATGTTATGTTTAAGTTTTTTATTAGAATAAGGAAGTATCATTAAAATAAATAGCCATAGTTTGTATAAATATATGTATGTATGCTGCAAAAAAAATGAATGCTTTAAATATTTATATGATAACGCTAGCTATGGTGCGTAGAAGATAGAATCATAATCTATGCATCCAATTAGGTTCATAAGATTAAAATTTAAATTTTAAGTACATATTAGGAAACAGAACATTTTGCTATTCTATATGCAAACTGTGATTATTATTTTATTTATTTTTTTGTTATGCGTCGTAATAAATAAATTTTGGAGGCAAAAAATGATTCATTGCCCTGGAAAATTAGACAACAAAGCTGAATTGTGATGAAGATCTTTGAACATATTGACGTCCTCTATCTAAGTATTTTCTAAAAAAGTGAGAGGGGGTGAAATTCATTTTTTTTATAGGACACTTCATGGGGTTCATAATAAGCGGCCACAGTAGGCCACAAAAAAAATCGTGAGTTTATGTAGCCATTAAATCAGGGAATGGTAATTTGAGTTTTGTGGGTTTAGAAAACTGAAATTTTGAGATATGAGTAGGTATATAGGGCAGTAACTTTAACTTGTGTTAAATCCGGTATTTTTTGCTGAGTTGTTTATGATATTGGCCTAATGAAGAAACCAAGTTTTCGGCCTCGAGCGGCGAACGCGTCATGTTCAAAAATCAAAAAAATTTCGCGTTTTTTATAGTTATTGGCGATTTTATCCCTAAAGAACTAGTTTTTGGTTTTAATTTTGTTTTACGATTTCAAACTCACTAAATTCTCTTTAATTTGGGCTATGATCGTGTTTGTAGGACCAACAGTTTCCAAAATAAAGCTTCTCAAAAATTTGAAATAATTGCTTAATAACAACAAGTAAGCAAAAAAACAGATTTCTAACAAATTTAAACTACTACTAAGACTTGTAGACTGGGCCAAAAGTAGAAAAAAATTGTATGGGAGGGGGTACCTATCTCTCCCCGTTTCGATGGAAGGGACAATCTTATAACAAACAAACTTGAAATATAAAAAGCACCATACATAAATAATGGCACAACCTACAAAAAAATCCTATAGCTTTCATTAAAGCCAGAAATCCATTCTTGTATTTTCTTGTTAAATAAAGTTGTTTTTATCAATAGTTTTTGAAATTTTTTTTTTAACACAAAATTAAAAACAAACAAAAACACAGGCATTTATTTTTAAACTAGTTTGTTTCCAAATTTTACGTTACTAAGCAATATTTTTGTGTTTAATATTCAATGCTCTTATCAATTTATAGTCAAACACCGAAAACCAGATGCTTGTGTCTTCTAGTTAAAAAAAAACATACCAAAATCTACTTTGATAAATACGGTCGAGTAGTCTTAAAGAGAACAGCCTTGTAGTAGTTCTGAATTTTCGCTGAGTTGTTTATGATGTTGGCCTAGTAAACTTCTAAAGGAACAACACAAATAATATTATTGAAAGTTACATAGAAAATTATTTCATTTAATTTTTTATCCAAGTGCTTTTTTAGGGAACAACACAAATAATATTATTGAAAGTAAATTAGATAGAAAAAAAAAGTAGAAAATTATTTCATTTAATTTTTTATCCAAGTGCTTAATTTTAATTTATAATGTATTTTTTTTAACTTTCAACAATATTATTTGTGTTGTTCCTTTAAAAAAGCTATATTTTAGAAACTATTGGGTCTACAGAGACGTTTTTGGGCTCAAATGGAAGGAAATGTGTTCAATTTTAAATCGTAGAATGAAGATATAATCGAAAACTGGTTTAGGATTAAAATTTCCAATAACTGAAGAAAAAAAACGCGAAAATTACGCGGTTTTTTCGATGTTTGACCATGATGCGTTCGGCGCTCGAGGTCGAAAACTTGGTTTCTTCATTAGGCCAAAATCATAAACAGCTCAGCAAAAAATCAGAACTACAGGATTTGACGCAAGGTCTTCCCGTTATGAGACGACAAAGTTACTGTACTATTATTGATTTGGATTGTTGTTATTAAGAAAATTTAATGTTTAGCTTACAGTGAGTACGACTTAACAATTTTCGGGTGCCTAAACGTATCAATTTATTACTCTCGAGAGTGCGCATTTATTGATTTATTTTCTTTTTTAAATGATAAGAACATCATAAAAAGGAAAAAAAAAAACAATCATTTTTTTTATTCCTTCGCTTCGAACATGCGACGTCACCTAAGATCAATTGAGAGAGTTGAGAATTGAGTATACCTAAAGTGCGTTGTTGTCCTAAATTGAAAATATTAACTTTATGACATCATAAAGTCGTTCCTAAACATAAAGTAACTTTTTATCACTATCATATGTCTATTCTTTTTTCGTATTCTATATTTAAAATTTTATATATTAGATTCTCTCAAGATCGTCGAAAATACTTAAATGTATATTGATAGAGCTTTGATCTCGAAGGATTGAAGAGTTCAAAGAGTAATTTGGTGACAAATTTAATTTACTTACTTAAATTTAATCGGATCGGATAACAGAAAAGGGCTGTATTTTTCCAAATCACCATACTGAAATTGTAATGTTATCATTTTGTGGTTATCTTGGTTTTCGTTGTTTTGATTTGGAATTTTTGATCATTTCTATGTGATGTCTTATGGGAAACGATTTTAATTTTTAAAATTCTGAATAATTTTTATTAATTAATTTATTAATTTTAACAAAATTACAATTTAACAGTGCACGTCTTTATTTATTAAACGAATACCTATCTCCAATAAATATTTCTATTGGGTAGATTATTGTTTCCAAACGAAGATATATAATTTATTTTATTACTAACATATAATCAGGTTACTTACTCCATTTTTAAATAAAATGCCATATTACTGTTAGTACAGTAACTTTGTCCTTAGGCCAACATCATTAAGAATTCAGCAAAAAATCAGAACTACCTGATTTGATGCAAGGTCTGATGTATAAAGTTTCAGTACTATATTGTTGATGACTCAAAGTGCGATTGTTAAATATGTTACGTTGATTTACATTTTTTTAGAAACGATAAATATTAAAAATATTTTCAGGCGAAATGAATGCAAAAAAAATCGAAATACATTTAGAACAAAAATAGTAACCACAGACAAATTTTTGTGGTTGCCTTCAAATTCATGACAAATAATTAAATTAAAATAAGTAAATTAAATTCATATTTTTTATTTTTATTATTATTTTTCAAGAGATTTTTGTTTTTATATTTTTAAGAGGTGCGCAAGGCATTTAAATTTTATGAGTTTTGGATTACACCAACAGCCTAAACCTTGAAGTGAAATTTTAAGATTAAGCCTTTCTACATTAGGTATATAGTTATTTCCAAGCATCGAAATTGAAATCGAAAAAATAACGGTAACTGCCAAAAAACCGTATATACCGGAAATTCGTTCCTTCAACATATCTCAGATGTTGAAACATCTCATTTGATTTGACTATATTCGACGCTAAGCTATTTTATTAGATTTTTTCGCAATAAAATCAAGCAATGTTACAAAAAAATAAAATAAGTTTATTCACCAATGAAAAAAAAAATTCATATCAATTTATTTTTTATGAATGAATATTGCTATAAAAAAAACACAAGTGAACGCAGACAAATAATACAAAATATTTGTGATTCATTCCATCAGCGTAGTGCCCAATATTATTTTTTTTAATTTTCAAGGAATGAACATAAAAGAATAATAAATTTTAGAAGAATTTGCGGCTACGCAATGAGGCAGATGAAAGAAAATATAAGAATGGTCGATTTTATTTATTTGCTCTAGATAAACATATGTACATACCTACTCCTACAATTATTATATTCTCCAAGTAGTAGTGTTTATCTGTGCTCTAATTTTTATAAAACTCTTTTGAATTATTTCCCATTGATCCATTGAAACAAAATCACTTAAATTCATCATAATCATTAATTCCAGTATGAAATTAAAAAGATTGTCTTCGACCTATGACCTTACAAATTTTTTAGATAGAGCTTGTTAAAAATAAAAGTTGCTAATGTCTTTTGTTTAATTATGTTCCTGATTGACCACACGAACTAGACTTTTTTATATCTACGTTTTTATTATATGTGGTTTGACTAGAATTCAGCTTATTCTGTTTGTGAAATTTGTGAAATACAAATTATCATAATTTGTGATGGTAGATTCAGTGCACGTGTTAAACGAATATTGAAACGGCCGAATAAGTTTCTCTTTTAAAATTTTATAAATGTAGCTAGACATAGTCAGTCTTTCGAGTATTTTATAACATACGTGTGTATTAAATACTCAAAATAAAGTGTAATACTCAGAAGCTATATTAGTTGTCATTTCATTAATATCGTTATTTGTGATTTAGCTTTAGCAGTTGCGGCGGGATTTTGATTTTTGAATAGAAAATGTGTAGGCAGTAAACTAGTTCTATTTTGATCAGTTTGAATAGTTTGAAAATGAAGAATTTTTTCCTATGATTTTTTAAGTGGCACAAGTTTTTTTTAGTTAACTTAAAGTTGAAATATAAATTCTGTAATACTTTTTGTATTTCAATTTCTTTAGAAACGCCCAAGTCGATTTGGAAAAAAAAACACCAGTTTGTTGTTGTAGATGTTTTGCTTTTTGTTTGGGGCGATTGGTAGTGATGGTAAATAAAGCCCAACAATGAAAATATTTCGAAAAATTATTGCAAAATAATAAAATGATTCCCAAATATATACATACAAAAAAAAATATTTGTTATTTCTCTGTGTATCAACAATTCCCTTTAAAAAATTGTTAATGTTAATAATTTATAAAGACTTAACGGTATCTGATAGTTTCATTTAATTTAATTCTTTTTTTTTTGTCTTGTGTTTTTTAAGTTAATCTTAATAAACTTTAATAATGGTATCGAATTATTGAGATTTTAGTATGAATCTTTGTACATATCTTATTGTTGTTGGGTTGATTTAAAAGGTCCAGTTTTTTAGTGTAACTTTAAGGTTAAACCCGAGTTAACTCACCAAATTTCTCAACATCGGATACTCCCGATTTTTTATCGATCAGCACGATAAAATGCTTCTTGAGTTTAACTGTAAATAATTCTTTGAATATATTTTTACCAATTCAGATTGTTACAAAGATTGTTCATATAAGAAGCAGGAATGAAGGGAACCAAATATAACCATTAACCACTGTACCATTAAAACCCGCAATTTTATGTTATGCCATTGCTAACATTGAAGATAAATACTGCAAATAACACTTATTATCTTTATTTGAGACTTACTAGTCTTTTAAACGTTTACTACTCTTTTAGAAATATGTTTATCTTTTACCAGCCAGAATCACGATTTTGGTTTTTGGCCCCAGTGTGCTTTAGTCGGTATGCAAATCTGAGATGTCCAAATGTTTTAGATCAAGTGAATTAACGCGTTTTGAGCCTAAATCATTTTGAAGGTGGTTATGATTGAATAACTATGGATATTTTATATCAAAGTATTCAAATCAAGAGCTGACTAGAACAAATAAAAGCATAATATGCTCACACCTCTTAAAGAACTTTTTAATATGGAAACCAGACAAACATAAACAAAAAAATGTTTAGCTAAATTTGCCATTTCCGCTTCTTTTTTTTTCCTAATGAAAAAGGTACTATCGACATTCTTTAGCGAAAGTAATTTACTAACTAGAATTGCTGCACAGCGGATGTGATTCGTTTGGAGTACTGTCTCGTCTCGTAATGGTGTTGCGCATGGTTGTCGTCAATGTCAATTTTTTTTCTTAATTGAAATTGAAAAGGAAGAACGCCTGCGGGTGGGGCGTTTCATTGCAAGTCATGTTTATATTTACGAAGCAAAAATTCCAGCTGTGAAATTTTTTTAAGTTGGACAAAAAATCTTACGAAATATTTTTTAATTCTGTGAGATTTTTTTTGCTTGGGAGACCGCTACTTTTTGTGGCAAACAAAATTAACATTAAGTTCTTCCGATTTAATGCGGGAGGGAACGTTTTTGTTAAGTTGCTCCAATAAATAGTTTTGAAAAAAATACTTTCAAGCTCAAAAATTCGATTACCATGTACCAGGTACCTACTTGACTTGAAATCAGGCTTTATTTATTTTGTGGGTTATGTGCCCTTGGTGTAATGGTTCGAATCCAGCCTATTGCACATATTATGTAGGTAGTGATTTTTAAGGTACCTACTGCCTCTTGTCGTTAATAAGTGCCTCTTATCGAAGCCATTCGGAAAACAGTAACATTTGATTGTTTAAGCCACTATCTATTTATTAGTACAGTTGCACTTTTCCCCGTTTCATAGGTTTGCCGGTAACGGGGTTTGACGTATTCTTCCAGCCATAGTTCAAAGTTATTTTATTAGTGAGATCGTTCCTGAGGTCTTACAAAATTTTCATTCCTAAATTTTAAGACTAAAAGTAAAAACCGAATTTCTCAGCAAGAAACCTGTACCAAATTTTACAGATAAGATAGTGTTTTATTCTTAACTAATTAAAACAACCAGATTTATTTTGCTTCAAACAAAATGACGATGACATAGGTACTAAACTAATTTGACAAAATTTCTAATTTCAATCCATATTATAAGTCGAGGCTTCGTATTAAAATTTCTGAGTCAGATAGGTACCTACCAAATGTTTTTTTTTGTAATGCACTTTCAGTCGAAGTGACTCATTCGAACTTTATCAAATAACAAAGTTCAAAAATATGACTAGCCTTAAACAAGTCATCGTCCAAATTCATTTGAATGCTACACTTATAAACATGAACTATTCAAAAACAATTTAACGAAAAATTAAATTTTGCAATTGAATCATTTTGTTCCCCAAGGTTATTATCGTTTAATTTGTGAACCAACAAGTTGAAGTGATTTAAAGTATACCTACATAATGTAGATTCACTAACATACTCCTACCATTCGAATATAGAAACCATTTTGACCATCAAATCGATTTAAATTTGCCTCAAAAAGCACAGCTCCAATTTAAAGGGTAAACTTATAAGAGTAATAATTGCAATAGTTTTCATTCTTCAACCTAGATAAAATATAGGTATACATTTGTTTTCCAATGTGAAACAAAAACAATTAAAGCCTCTATTAAAGGAATCATCACATAAATCAGAAACCTGCTCATCTTCTGGCGTACGTTTATGGAAGGAAAATTATGTTCATTCAATTTGGTGCCGATTAATGAATAAGGCTGATGCTGAGGGTGAGTCTTGGGGCCTTGTGACAACAATGAGAGAGAACACAATGACCTGGTTTGCTTTTAAATTTTTAATTCATAAACAAAGAAAATCAATTAGTGGT
Organism: Epistrophe eligans; assembly: GCA_951394125.1. Lineage (NCBI taxonomy): Eukaryota > Metazoa > Arthropoda > Insecta > Diptera > Syrphidae > Epistrophe > Epistrophe eligans. Next base: position 38,014,767 of record OX596029.1, read on the forward strand.
GTTGTATTTTGTTTAACACTACCTTGTTGCTTTTTGTTTGAACACTAGATAAAAAACACCTTTCATTATGTGACATAAATTCGTTGTTTAAGCTAAGAGATATTGCACCACTCAATCACTAATTTATCTAATAATTAAATCTAAAAAAAAACACCTAGCTATCCAATTGATAGAACTCAAGCATGTGATTTTCTAGCACAACATGGGAAAATGATAAACCGGCGGCGGCGCTAGCTGAATTATTTTCGTCACACAAAGACGGAACACACTTCATAGTGACAGATAGTTAGGGACAAGGTGACATGACCAAAGGGGGGCAGGAAGTCCATACAAAAATTCACCACTCTGTAAGTACATTTCATTTAACACAAAAAAAACAGCCCCAACTTACCATCGAATAAATCAAGTTTTTCCGTATGCAGTGAAAAGACCTCGTCCATCTTCCTTGCTATAATTTGCATACGTTCTTTGTATTGAATCAGCTTTTTCCCGTCTCTGTACATTTACACGCCGCGAAAGCGTGTAATTGGTAAAACGTCAAAGAATTGTCACCGCAACACGCACACAAACAAACGCAAAAACAATTAGACACCCCCTTTAGGGAGAAAAATGGTGTAAACAAAAAAAAATAGAACTTTTTTTTCGCAATATTCGATGTAACCACTTTTTCAATCAGAATTTAGCCCAATGTCATATTTTTTTAATTGATTTCCAAACCCACAAAATAGGAAACTATTACCGTCCTTTGATACTTTTGTTTAAATGAAATAAAAGAAGGATTTAAATTAATAAACTAAAGCGATGCACGACAACGGCGAACAGCCACAAAAATTTATCACTCTTGTCTTGTCTTGAATTTAATTGACAACGAGACTACTTTTCAATTTCTGGTTTTCACTTTATGTGCTCTGCTAGCTTGTCTTCCTTTTCAATTTGGTATTCTATCAAAAGCTTTTAACTTGTGTCTGCCTGCTGTCTGCTACAGCTACTGCTTCGCTTTTGTGTGTTTCGGTCTCAGCAGCTGCGAAAACGAATTTCTGCAAACAAGTAAAGCACGGTTGCATACAGTAGGATGTAGGAGTGAAAAGAAGGCAAAATGCAAATACCAAACAAATTAGCAAGTGCACATGCAAAGGGAATGGGTAAACGAAACCGATAATAAGGAATAAAGTATTGTGAAGTGACAGAGAAAGGCAACATTATACGACAGAAGAGCTTTTGAAATGAATCAATCAGTGATGCCGTTGTATAAAATGAGTAGAAATATTTTTTTGAAAAACATTAAATGCTAGAATACAAAAGCCGTGTTCCTTTCGAGGTAGCCAAGGTCTCACAAGTATTTTGATAGTCATTTTCAATGTTTCGCACAGGATCGTGCTCTCATTTGGAATTTGTGGGGAATTGCACATGAGAATACATAGTTGGTAGAACTATCGCTTATTATCGTACAGCACCTCCAAAGGAGAACGGCTATAGTCCTTTTACTAAACGTTCATCTCCAATTAAATAATTAAATTTTACTATTATACAAAATTTGTAGGGTTGTTTTTGGTTTTTGGGTTAAATATGAGTTAGCGTGGGTTTTTTCAGTTAAATAAAATCCCGAATTAACCCAAAACAAAGAATTAACACTGGAATTAACTAAACAGCTATTTCTTTCAGATGTTGTCAAAAACCTAAAATGAAAATTAATCGTAAAATATTTAAAAAAAAAATTATAAATTTATAGATTTAAAACTATTCAAACACGACGAGTCATAATGCATTATTGGGCTCGGCAGAAACATTTGAATATGCAAGTCGGAAATTAACGAGCGAAATGACTTGCTCATAATGGCCAGCTTTATATACAATAGTTTCTTCATAAGTAAATAGTAGGAGATAATAGTACATAAATAACATTTTGCAACAATGGTAGCACCTATTTTAGCAGGTAAAAAGCTCTTCCTATTTCTCTTGCCAACATATTCATATCCATATGCGAATTGCGAACAAAGAAACGAGGACAACTAACTCAAAAGAGCAACACATGAAAGAAACAATAATGAAAAACACCATTAAATTCTAGCGTGGATTCTATTTCCTGTTGGAAATTGTTTGCAGAAGCAAGGATTCGTTAAAGAAAAAGCTTTTATTTCAAATACGTTTATGACATCACATGAAATGTTAACAAAGTTAGTTTGATTAGAAATACAGCTATATTGGCAGTATTTAAGCCATATGGAAAGAGGGGTGCAATAGACCGGAGCTGCCCCCATACAGTTGATACTTACTCGGGTAGTGGTACCAACAAAATAGCTAGGTATTCAACCTGATTAAACTAGTTGTGTAAGTGTTAAATAAAGAAAAACTGGATTAGTACAACAGTATGCCTGTTTAGTAACTTACATTTTTAAAAAGTTTCTCAACACTGAGATTTTTTCCCTTTGGATTTTAAGAGCAAATTGTGAAAATTTTGTGCAAATTCGCAAGGAATTTCACGTTACCAAACATAGTATATGTATGTTCAAACGGTCAGAATAGAAAAGTACAGTTTGAAGTTTTATTGGATTGACCGTTGCAACAAGTTCTTTGTAATGATTTTTAAATTGAATGTAATATAAATTTGCACTCTTTGTATTTTATTATGTTTGATTTTTTATTTTTAAGGAAAAATCTTATACCTAAATTGATCAGTTTATATTTCAGAGTCCTTACTAATTTGGCTCACTAATCTCTATAAGCACTGTTTAGTGGATAGTGTATAACAGTTTTTGTGGGGCAATTTTAAGATTTTTTAACGGAGTACCGGCCACGATCTTGTATCTCGCTCTATACAAACGAAAAAAAGAGATAGAAAATATTTGCCGTAATTGATCACTTATTTCGTGAACAAAAATTACAGGAAAGTATCTACGAAAAATTATAAAAAAAAAACTGTTATACTGTTATATGAGGGTACTGACCACGAGTATAACATTTCTTCAATTTGCCTAAAAAAATAATTTTGTATAAATACCACTATCCAGTTAATATAGATATCAGTGATTTGGCTCCGTCAAAATTTAAGCAGATAAAACCAAAATTTAAAACTTACTTCAGTGACAGAACGTAGAACAGGAATCAAATTTTAACGCAATTTTAACAATGATTGAGTTTCAAAAATTGATTCTACCCCCACATATGACATCTGACAGCTGCGTATAACTATCTGGTTAGTTGTAAATAGTGCCCTATGTAGGTATAGGTAGATATTTACGGTCATATTTATAAACGTTTTCTAACTTCGGACAGCCATCCAAGTCAAAGAAACATTTTTTGTTGATGTTTAAGATGTTTGTCTAAGATAGATAACGGAATCTGTTGTCAAACCTTGGCACATGTAACATTTTATTTAATCAAATAAAGCATATTTCCAACTATTTTGGACTTTCAAGCCACTCTGTCTATAACTATTATAAAATCTAATAAATAAAATACATAATTTCTAATTATTATTGTGTGCCATCTGAGGTGTGGTGGAAAATCTGATTAAATATTTGGTTTTATTGATATCGCATATTTTAATGGCGCCACACAGATAATATATTTTTGTATAGGATTGAGGTCATAAACATATATGTACATAGGTATATCTAATAGAGGATGGTAAATACATATTTGGTGATTCCCATTACTTTAATATTTCATTCCTAAAAAACTTAAGAACATGTTTAAAAACTATAGAACTATCCCCATATTTCTATGCTTAGGACGGTAGGTATCTATGTATATACATACCTGTAAGATAGGTATAATATGTATACCTGTGGTTTTTTAAATAAATACAAGCTGAAATCTACTACTACTACCTGGGGTTTTAATATCTATACCTAGAAAAGAATGCTGAAAAGCTGATATATTTTTTTTAAATTTAAATTAAACAAATTTTTATAGATACCTACCTAGTTGAATAAAAAAGAAAATAAATAAACAAAATTTTGGGAGTTTATGTCAACAAAAATTTGGTTTTCAATGAAAAGTTTATTGAAATGGAAAATTCATAAAATTCAAAAAAATTAATTCATAAAATTGTTGTTGTCTCTGAAAATACTGGGTTGTATCAAATGCACCATAATATCCTGATACAGTCCATCATTCGTTCGAGAGAAATATTTGAAAATATTTCAATTGAAATTTGAAATTAATTTTGCATCCCAAGTAACTCATAAGTATAGCAATAAAACAATAAGGAGATACATGCACATAAATAGGCACATACATACCTACATGAACAAATACACGAAGGTTTTTATTTCAGAAGATTTTTTTTATTGAAGCTATCAGAATATTTTAATTAAAAGTCAAAGTTTTTACAGCAGAATGCTAATGAACTCTGGAAATGAAATTATCTCAAATTTTATTTTAAGAAAAAACACATTTAAAAGATAACATTCACACGCACTGAAATGCACTTATCAGCTCTTAAGCTCAGTAATGATCGGGTTTTTAAATTTTTAACAGTTGATAGTAGAAGTTCTTGAAAGCTTTAATTCATCTAATAACGTGCTTTAAATTGTAATGTCTATGTCTGTTTTGAAAGCAAAGTGACTGTCGGGTTGCGGTGCGGGTTGAATTTATGTTTTTAGCTTATCATTGATTTCTCTGTATGTTAGAATTTAGATTCTATGTCGCCTTGACCGTATTTATTTTTACTAGAGAGACAACAATTTAAGCTTTTATAAAAGGCTTTTGGGTTTATAGAAAAAAAGATTCTCTTATTCGAAACACATGTCGATTATAATTCAATTCGGTCGTGATTAAAAGTTTTTTCTTTGGAAATGATTCCAATTGTAATCAAACAATCACTGATCGTACAACACTGGGAGTTAACTTTGTCGGTTTTCTTGGTTATTTTGGGAATCTGTTATTTCAAGAAATTTAATGATTTACAATGTTCCAAAGAGGACAAATTGAAGAACAGAACACTTGATGGGGAAGAATATGTTGGAGGTAATATGGAGTATTAACTTTACCAGTATGAATTATGAATTGTTATTATATTTTCAAAGCTGACTACAAAGACGACGAAGAAATCGATGAGTATACTCCATCTTTAGAGGAATCAGAGCACATACCATTTCAAGGAGCTTCAGTGACCCTACCTGGTGGTGCTGAAGCTTTTTACGAAATCGTTAATAACCGTAGAAGCATTCGCTCGTTTAGCAACAAACCAATTCCACTGGAAGTTATTGAAACTTGTATTAAAGCTGCAGGAACATCTCCATCTGGGGCTCATACAGAGCCATGGACTTTTTGTGTTATTGGTGATTGTAACATTAAGGCACAAGTACGAGAAATAATTGAAGCTGAGGAGTATTTAAATTATAGTCAGCGCATGCATCGACAATGGACTGCTGATCTTAGACCATTGCGTACTGATCACATTAAAGAATACTTAACCGAGGCACCATACCTGATACTGATTTTTAAGCAAATTTATGGTTTCAAACCTGATGGAAGCCGGAAACAACATTATTACAATGAAATATCTGTTTCCATTGCTACAGGTATACTGTTATGTGCATTACAAGCTTCTGGATTGAGTTCTTTAGTTACTACACCGTTAAATTGTGGACCTGCTTTAAGAACCTTGCTAAATAGACCCCAAAATGAAAAGCTATTGGTTTTGCTTCCGGTTGGGTATGCATCAGAGGATTGTAAGGTGCCAAATTTAAAACGAAAACCCGTAGATGATATTCTGATTAAATATTAAAACCAGCTTCAAAAATAAATGTATTGAGTTTTGTTTTTTTTATATTTTCCAAAGCTTATAATAGGTGTGTTCCCGAGTACTCTCAGAGCATTTTTTGTACTCCCGAGTAGATAATAAAACTTTTTCTTGGTGTTTAAATAAAATCTAACCTCAATATAAATGCAAATTGTCATAATATTTTCCATATAAATTTAATTAATCTTGGCACCATAATATTATTATTTAATATTATTAGATTTTGTGACATATAACCCAACATGATACCTACACCTACTTAAACAAATTCTCTTTGACTATCTGTGATAAGTATAGGTACGACGTTTCTGTATATATTAGGTACTTAATTCTGATGTTATTCAAAAATATTCAAGAAGGAAATAAAGTTGCATTTTTCAGTTTCAAACATTCCAAAACAGTGTCATTAAAAAAATTCGGTGCACTGCATATTTTTATTCTTATTTTCACTATTTGAACACTACTAACATAGGAGTTATGTTTAAGGGTTGTTTTCTCTCTGAATTTTATAAAAGAATGCCAAGTGAAGTGCACTCTAAACACACATATATGTATGTACATAAATATAAGGATTTTTCCTCGAGGTTTAATATTGTGTTATGTGTAAATTTGAGAAGACGAATATTGAATATTCCATAGGAATCAGAAAAGAGTGAAAAAATCAATAAACCCACTGGAAAACGACATAAGTGTATTCCTTATTCTGTATGTGTAATGCGGGATATACACACGTCAAAATCTCTTCAAGCATGGGAGAGTGTATTAGTGAAAATGTCACACGTATAGGTTGTGTGTATGCTTGAAGCAAAATCAAAACTTTTTGATTTTGCTTCAAGCATGTACAAAAGATAGGCATCATCGAAAAAAACTTACTAACACAGTCTCACATGCTTGATGGAGTGCTTGAACCGTGTATATGCCGCTTAAAGTTGCAGTTCAATGGCAACACTATAAAACAATCAAATATAAATTTCTAAAATTACAATAGTTGCATTTTATTTTCACCCAGATCCCATCCAGATCAGATCACGAAAATGAAACAAAAACAACCCAGGATCTCAGTGACAAGATTGTTATATACCGATCTCTTTTTCCCTTTGTTTTATTATTTATATGTAGCCGTTGTCTTTTTTCTTTACGCTGCTGACACCATTTAAAAATTAAGGGTGTGTGTTCAAAATGGATTAGGAAATCGAAATTTAAAAGCAAAGTTGGGTCTTGAGTTGCATTTGTATTTTCATTTATTACAAGTACCTATTTTAGTAACCAAATCCGATCTGATCCAGATTTGGGGGATTTTATTTTCCCACAGCTAAAATCTCGTTTTCGTTACAGAATTCACAGAATATAATATGATCAATATTGACAATTACTTAAAACCGCAATAAATTACTAAAGTAGCGAAGTGATCTGTATAAGTTCCATTGACAATGCCTTGTAAGGTACTCATTCATATTTTGGCAGCTCCAAATGTGGAAAAAGTAAATTTTCAATTTTTGTGTTTGAAATAGAAGAATTCGTATTGGTGTGAGCATAGTATTAATAAACTCCCGTGTAAATCTCAAATATATCTCCAAACATAAATACTCCGCTAATGCAGGATCTCTCCACTAAAAGAACACTTGGCATTACTTTCCATTTTTAATATATCTCGATCTCATTTCCTCATATATATTTGCTTCCTTTCCACCGAAACAAACTCATTCAAATAATCCATCAACAAACTCTTTCTTAATCCCTCTAACGCACGCCATTATGCATCTGCTTTTTGGAAAGCCATTTTGGCATTTAAAAAAAAATTATAAATTAAAAATAACTACGCAGTCCGGCTGTTCGGTACGGTGAACGTGTCGCTCTACGTTTTTTTTCTAATTTTTTCTCATTTCATTTCAATAAAATAAAAATACACAAATATAAAATTTAAATATACTATATAGATGAAAAGAAATTATTAAGTGCTAAAAAACTGTGAAAAAGTAATCATTTATTAAATCGAAAAAAAGAAGAAAGGAGACTTTCTAAAAATTTTAAAAGAAACAAAAAATTTCCAAGTTAACGAACAGTGGAGAGAAATCTAGTGCATGGCTGTCAAAATTTTAACCTTAAAAAAAATCCACAAAATAACATAAAAACAGCCAGAAGAAATTCTCCGTGTGCACAAAATCGAAAATTTATAGAAAAAGAAAAGAAAATCCAATCAAATAATTGACAAAAGGAGTGCAAAGTAATTTAATATATGTTTTTTTAATTCAAATAAAAAAAAATGGAATATAAGCCAAATGAAATAAATTAAGTGGAGAAGAAAATATTTTTTTGTGATTTATGTTTGTGTGCTTTTGCAGCGAATTTTGTTTTTTGAAAAAAAAAATTTAAGTGCGTGGCAGTGACCAGTGACACAATCATAATTAAAAAATATTACTCAAGAATTCTGCGAACAAAATTAATAAAAAAGAAATACACTCGAAAATTCTAAAGTTTTTAGTTATTTTCATATTTTGTGGAAAAGCAATATTGGATAAAGGAGGCGACAATAGTGACAGACGGAGATCGAACGAAAAAAAATACCGCGCTTTCCCTCTTTTGCTAGCGTTTTTCCGAGGAAAAAGGTAAGAAAATGCAAATAAGTTGAGTTAAATTAATTTTTAATTATTTCACTTTACTCAAAATGTCCCTCAATTAGGTTTGTGTTTACATACTTTTGTTGTCTGGTTTTATGTGTAAAAAATCTTGATTGAAAAATAAGTGACCAACTGTAGCATATGTGTTGTCGTTTTGTGTTAATTATTTTTGTCATCGAGAAAGGAGGGGCCCAATAGGACCCACATGTTGTGGAATTTTGTATGAAACTGCCTTTTTTCCATACAAATACTGGGTCTTCTATCAGATTTTTTTTTGTTATTGTTTAAATTTCAACTGAAATTTGATATGTGTAGCACTATCCAAGTTTGGTAAAATGCAAATGCGATAGGTCATCACATCATACTTTTTTTTTGTGACCAACAATCTCTGCGCCAGGAATCAGGATGACAGATGTCAGTTTTTGGGTAATTTTTTTTATATCGTCGGTGTCTGAGCAAACTCAAGTATTTTTTATCATAAATTTCCATATTGTTCGAAGAAATTGGAGGATAAGACGTTTTAAAGGCATAGGTAGGTACCTAGGTATACAAAAAAAGTTGACTTGGTAAACATATTGGCAAATAATGGCATTATTCAGCGACAAAAAAGTAGTTGGAGTCAGGTATAGAAAGAAAAGACCAAAAAAAAAAAATCCAATGAGAAAATCAATGGGGGTAGGTAGATAATGTACCTACTCACTTCCTTGATAGATTTGCAAAATTCTTCAAGGGTTGGCGCGTTTTTCAATTTGTATTTAGATAGTAGTAGTACCTACTTGGACTTTTAATAGGTCAACTATTTTTTGTTCTTCATTTAAAATTTCATGTTCTAAAGCATCGGAATTATTATTCTGTAAGTCTTTCTATAATATTTTAGATTAACTATAATATGGAACTCTTAGTTTAATGAATGCAATTTACTTTTAAAAAATAACGAAACGGAATAGTATACCTAGGTACTTTCATGAAACATTATGTACCTAATACCATATACATGATAGTCTTCGATAGAGTTTGGTCAGACATACCTATTATGGAAAATCTAAAATTTTGTTATTAAGATTGTTGATTTGATAATAATTATTTAATTCACTTTTTTTATCTCAGATATTTTGTTCCCTTTAGCAAATCCGTGAAACAAACCCGACCAAATTTCTCAAAAAAGCCAGAACTACCTACTACCTATACCTACGTTTCATATCCTCCCAAACCCATTTGTTTACATTGTTGTATGTACCTACCTACTTATTTGTAATTTAATTTCATGTCCAAGAATGGCCATCTGAACCCATACAATGATCATAGTCCTAAGTTAATTTATTTTGAATTGGGAGACACTTAATTTCGACAGACTCTTTATAATGATTTGCTAAACCTAAATGGTCTTTAAATAACAGTAATGTCGTTAAAATTAATAACATTGACAAATAACAATCATATCATTACCATTAAATGACAAACTAATGACTGTTCCGATATGATCTTTGTTTTTTTTTTTTGTCTATCGATATTAGAATACCTATTTTCATTAATTTAGAATTTATAAAACTATGTAGACGTTTAAAATAAAAACTGCATTAAAAAAGTTAATTTACTTCTCATTTGTTCTTTGAATTAAATATTTGAAATTGAAATATATAAAATAAGGAAATAGGTAGTTCCATTTATGTACACGTTTTACCCTCAAGATTAATCTACTTTTAACTTAAATTGTTAGAATTATACCTACCTATTTATTTTTTGTATTTTTATACAATTTTACACGGCTTCTGTACTGTGATGAGTACCCCTATAAAAATGTCTATTTAAGAATACTTCACATGCACAAGTGCATACATATTTGCAAGACCGATTCTCCGGAAGTGATTTATACTAAAACTCTTGCAATTTTTTGTTTGTTTGTTTTAAATCATTAACATGATTGCGTGATTTCACGCGGGCTGACGTTTCTATTATTACATATTTATAAGTTCATGTTATGTTGCCTTGCAGAAGTTCTCTATAGAATAGAATCTACTTGAAAATAAATTATTATTTTTTTTTAGCAAAGTAAACAAACTGCAACTATTGCGTTTGAAAAACCAGAACCTATATCTGTTTATATACATAAATATGTATGTATGTATATACGTCTTGTGGTGTTGTAAAAACAATGTTTATGAAGATACAAGATACAACTTGTTTAAACGTTCTTTATTAATTATGTTGTTACATACATACATTATATACATTAAATAAAATGTGAACAATGCGTGCACTTAATAGGTAGATATACCGCAAACATGTGAAACTTTGGAATAGCTATTGAAAATCACTGATAAAAGTGTGGTTGATAGGGAGAGATAAGTGTTGTTAGTGGCATTAAATTTTATTATTATCAGTGTGTGGCTAATATTGTCATCATTTTAATGAGTTGTTCGGTTAGTTGGAATAAGTAATATGTCTACATCTATAAGTATGTACATATATTTAAAAGTAGATAAATGAATTCTTTGGCTTAGAAGGACATTGATAGCAAATACGTACATATGTATCAAAATATGCTAGGTACATATTATGTAGGTAGGTGGAAATGGAAATTTCGTCGATCCAAAAGAAAACTAGTAACCACTTTGTAAAAAGTGAATTCAGTATACCTACCTAAATCAATTTAAGAAAAAACTCAGTGCTTTAATTAAATATAGTTTAGCCAAAATATATACAAGGAACTATTATAGAGCCCAATCTTGACGCTAAGATGCGTACTCTTGGCCTTGGCCAGGATGGTATGCAGAAACTATATATGTACATATAACATTTTGATATCGACAGATCATAAAAACATTTATGGCTGCGTTTCTACTAAAATACAAATTTGTTGGGAATTTTGCAAAATTCTCGATGAATTCTTATAATTGAGGAGTTGTGGTGTTGTTGGGTTGTCAAGAATTTCGTTATATATAAAATTGGCCTATCTAATCTTGGAAAGAAATATTATTGAAAGAATATATAGGTACATATGTATGTAGGTATGTATTTTGAAAACACATTTAAACAAAACACCAGCATTACCACTGCTTTGATTTGCTATTTTTACTTCCCAATTTTTTACTTGCGATATATCTACATATGCTAGTATATACACATGTACATACATATATGGTAAACTATGGATTCGTAAAAAAACCTAACTCGAGATTTTGATCAAAGTTACCTATACCTATTACGATGATAGCGAAAAAAGTAGGTCTCGCAATTCTGTCCGTCTGTCTGTACTGTCCTTTCGTCTGCAGCCTAAACGGTGGATCGATTTTCTACTTGTAACGTAGCGGTTTTTGGGCACTCCCCCGACACGTTTTTTTCATTTTTTTTAAGAACAAAAATAACGATACCTGCCGTCCAACTGTAGATATTTTACCAAATTTTGAAATTCTTATTTTTCTCAAAAACATGTCCAAATTCAATAATTTTTTTCTTAAATAAGGCTACCTGGTATTTTATAAAAAAAAAAATTGGAAAAATGGTTATAAATGGAACCTCCCATAAGACCATGTTTTTGATTTCCGATTTTATCAAAATTTTGTTTTAACTTAATAATTCGAAAACGACTTGGGCGATTTTTATAAAACTTAGCATTCATCAATTTTTTTTTTTACATTATCTAACAGATTTAAAATAAAAATTAAGATACCGCCAATATAAGTGTTTAAAAAAAAACCGCTATGGAAATCTTTTATTAAAATTTGTAGGTATTTAGGTATGTATGATGATTTCATTTCAATACGATCTACCATATTGTTGGAAAAAAAATTATCTATCGATTAAAAATGGTACTTCTCATTTTGTTTTCGACTATCTTACTACGTGTTGAACCGATTTTATTGAAATTTTTTATACAAGAGCATCTGATAAGTTTAAATAATATTGCATTTAAAATTTTTCAAAAAAAACTTATTTTGGATTTTGAAAAAAAAAAATCAAAATTATTTTATGAAAATTCGACATTTTTTTAAATTAATTTTTAAACTCCGCATTAATAAATATAAATACTGAAAATTGGCGTACTAATAAACTGAGATTTTAATAAGAAATGAGATACCTAGTGTACATCGCATTGGTGCCAAAATAATTTTAGAAGTTTTTTAATCAATTTATTTCTAATTACATATATTGATTTTTTAACAATTTTTCAGTCTAAATTGTAAATTTCATGCATATGTGCAACCCGGTGCTAATATGTTCATGTTTTTGTACTCACATAATACTACCTTAAACTAAACTATCCAATATCTAACTTCTTTCTTTTAAAATCAGATGAATGGATTTAAACTATTCAGACTTAAAAAAAAACCACAGTGTGATCGCACATAAGAGCAAGTTCGTGCGACCCAGTCCAGTCGCGCATTTTATTATTGTTCCCTAACAACGTCTGAAAAACTTTTTGGATCTATTGTGTTGAAAGTATAACTGAAATACTAATATTGACAGTTCAGATGATATTTAAAACGGAACAACTTGCAACTTCATCTTGCTGCAGTTATAACCTTAGTTCCAAAGGATTACATTTATTTGATATGTTTTTAAAATGTTTAAACTTATAAAGATTTTCCATCATTACCATAAATGCACATCAGGAAGCCAACAAATTGACAAATTACAACAAATTACAAGTACCTACTTTTACTAAGTATGTAATTAAAACAAAAAATCAGATAGTTAAATAAATACGCATCAAATAGGCAAGCAAATGGAAATCGCATCATTCTCAAAATAAAAAAAAACCATATACATATTATGTAGGTAAACCTCTATTTTAAATTTTAATCTTGAAATTGAATTCTGTTGCAAACAAACAATACTCTGTCGTCTGAACGTAAATTATAAATATTTATTAAGATAATTTGACTTCTCGCGTAAGAGTTTTGAATCATTTTATTATTAGAACCTTTGGAATTTCTTAATCATCGACTTTGTTTTCAATTTATGAATATCTTTCGTGCCAGAAAAAAAAAATTCATTGCGATTCATTCCCACGCAGAAAAATAAATACTCAGTTGTGTGCCCACGTCTTTATAACGTTTGTTCGTTTACTTTCTAAAACTGCCAAGTTCTGTCAAAGTTCATTTAGAAATAAAATTCGACTACAATTAATAAAAGTTAGCAGTTTTGTGAAGTAAACAAACAAACCTTTTCCGGTGGGCAACTGTAAGATTATTTCTGTATGTACGCATGTTATCTTGGCTGTTGAAATGCAAGATATCAACTGACAGTTTTAGTCAAATCATTAACAAAACCGCTTGTCGGAAAAGCCTTTTCAGATTGTTTTGGTGAAAAAATAGATTCTTGTGGTTGCATTTGGGGCAACACAAGTGAGGTAAATGGTTTTTCAAATAAAAGTTAATATTTTTACAAATAGGGTACTAGCTTAATATATTTGCCTACGCCCTTATCTATCGGACCTAAAAAACGAATTGAAATAATCGTTTTAAAAATAAAAAGGTCTAAATACTTAGGAAGTGCTGCCTGGAGGGAAAATACCCCAAAATTGAGAAAAAATAAAATGCAAATAACAGTTTATTAAAAATGATTGCTATGTCAAAATGTAGAGAGCTCTCTCTGTTGATTATTTATCGTTTTGAGATACATTTATGTAAGACCCAATGATACTCGACTACATACATACATACATAGGTACATACATAAAAATTCACCCAGGGCCACGCTCACTTTTATCGTTTTTTAGTTTTCGATAACGGTTCTAACGATTTGTATGAAATTTTTAGAGTTTGGTCTGATGAACGAGAAAACAAAATTAAATTGATTTTATTGAAATTTGCCCACCGCTGCCCCTACTTTAAATTAAATTTTTTGATTTTAAATTTATAATTTTTAAATACACTTTTAGTCAGTTCAAGTTTCTCAGGCTCACTGAGATCTCAGTATGTAATTCCTCACTTCTGCTTTCAAAAAGCAGAGATTTTTGGATTGGCTTCCTCAATTATTTTTTTGTCGCAGTTGATCAGTTTATAAAAAAAAGAGATGGAGAGTGCTTTTGACTTCTAGCGGAGAAATCTTGTTCAGGTTCCTCCTTTCCCTCAATGAAGCTGACAGAAGTTTGCTCAGTGAGATCACAGAAACGTGAATTGGCTATAATTACAAATGTAAATGACAACAAAAGCTTAAAAAATTGAAGTAGAAATGTAAGTGAACCAAATTTACTCAAAATTACTCACCACGTTGCACATATCATTTATGTTCTTTTCGTTTGGACTTTCGGAGTTCCCCATTGGCACTCTTTTTCTGCTCCGACTATACCAAAAGCTTTCGATTGACTGTTTCGTTCGAGTAATGTTTTTCTCTTACCAACAAAGGAGAAGACACCAAACACAAACATACATTACTTACATCTCATAAGTGATAAATTTTTGAAGGTCTACTAATTATGTCAGTCCAATTAAATTTTTTGTTTGTGTGAACTTTGACAGAACTTTGTACTAAAATTAGTAGACATTTACAGTTTTGTGAGTAAACGAACAGAGGTAGTTTTATTTGTTTGTAAATCTGAGTTTTATTTTCTTCTAATCTGGGATGTCTCTTATTCGATTGAATTCAAAACGGAGTAGAACAATTCGAAAATTCAATCTCTATTTTATATTTTATACCGAATTAATTGGAAAAAAAAACTAGAACAATTTGGGAAAGGGAATGTTTAAACAAATACTTCGATTTACTTTTTACAGAACTAGATTTGTTACTTCTGTAGAACGCGTGCTAAGCCGTGGCTAAGCGATAAAGCATACGTGTTTGTTGAAAGCTGTCTAATTTACAGTGTTGTCAATAAAGAAAACTATTAATAAACCTATATTATTATTCAAATGGTAAAACAAGTCGTTTCGTTATTTAACTTACTTGGTTATTTTCGTTTAAAGACTTCCGACATTATTTTTAAGTGTTCTTATTGGAAATATACTGTGGATATCTGGATGCATCCCCGTGTTTAATATAAATGTACCTATAGTAAAAAAAAAAGCTTTCATTAAATCGTATTAAAAAGTTAATTATTAAAATATGTACATATGTTTGTCTTTCAATGCGCCATGTTGTCTATATTTATTTTCCTTGAAGATATAAACAATAAATTTTGCAATGCATTCATTTAATTTGATCGAAATAAATTTTATAACCAAATAAAAAAAAAACGTGTGTAAAACTTTCATAACACCTTGGCTTAAAAACCCATTTATAACAAAAATGTATCCACGAGCGAAAGTTTCTTTTGTGCTCTCTCAGTAAAAACACATCACAACACTATGCAAAATAATACACTACACAAGCAACATGTGATCGTAATCACAATAGATATAGCTTTAGCTACTGCTGCAAATGGCCGTTCGGTGCAAGAGAGGAATACAAAAAAAAAGTGAAGATAAGTCTGACTTATTCATGGAATCGACGATGGAAGTAATAATGATGAAAAAAAGCTCTCATATTATCTCAAACTTCTGCAATAAAGTTTGTCTTTTAATTTGTTGTGTTGTTGTTTTGATTTTTTTTTAATAATTTATTTTTTTTTTCACGATTTCTGTTGAATTCTATTTTTGTTTACGAAAATGCTAACTATAGTAAGATTAAATAAAATTCTTCTTGGTAATTTTTTGTGTTGGCGTTTTGTTTGTTCTACATTATTTTATCTACCTAAGGTGGTATGTATTTTATATGACATTGATCGCACAGAAAGTGACAGTTCACTAATTTTTTTTGTATATGTCACCACTCACCGCACGTCTAACTTTTAAGTTAGTAATTAGCTTACGATTATTTGACCTAATTGAGTTGAAAAAAAAAATAAACGTTGGCCTAGTTTTATTTTTTTAGGCTTTTTTTTTATTTTTATTTGGTATTTTTTGTGATGTGAGGTTTTATTATGCCCTCTATATGTCATAAGACGCCATACTCATGAACTTTTACAGAAGTTCTCAGTTAATTGAAATCTTACACGTAGGTAAACGACATATAACTTTACCTTTTATGTCCAGTCAGTTAAAGGTGAGTAGCGAGCGATATGTGTATGTAGTATTTTTTTAAACATTTGTACATACATATGTACATACACTTTAAAAAAAGACATAAATGTGTTTTATTTCAAAAGATGCAATTGACGTTTTCAGAAAAATGAGATTTTAGAAATTTTTCTCACTCAAAAGTGAGCAAGCGAATCCAAGATTTTTTTTCCTCAGAGTTTTGACAGCAAAATTGAGAAATTTTGCTGAAGAATCCTGTTCATGTAACTGAGATAGCTGAGATATCCGAGATCTCATTTTCCTGAACACGCCTACTATAACCTGAAATAAAACGGTTGATTAATTCTCCCTTACTCAATTATAAAGAAAGAGAAAAAGAGAGAAAAAAAGTGACATTTTAAAAAATTTTACGGGTGTGTTCGATAAAATTGTTGTTCATATTCTTTGGTTTACCTTATTTATATGAAGTATCGAGAGTGATTGAGTTGGATGAAAGTTAAAATTTAGAGGCAGTTTTCTAAAGACATGACTATAAGTGAAAAATTGTTAATACTATTTTGAGCTGTCAAAAGACTGAATGTGAAAATATTCTGAAGTTTTATTTGGCAAACAAATTTTTTAAACAAACGGATCTCGAATTTTAGTCGATTTACTCCAACTTGCAGCTTGGTCCTTTCACACGAGAAAACTGAATTTTCAAGAAATTTTCAGTTTTTAGGTAGAAGGACACCAAGTAAAGGGAATGAACGGTGAAAATTAGAAATTAAAAGAAAACGTCAAAAAATCTCCAGCAACTTGTTTCCTCGTTTCCTCGGCGACTTGTTAATATTGGGCCTTACTAATAATCAAATTTAGTGTTAAGATTAAACGAAAATCTTCAGATTTTAGAAAATCCGCATACCAATAACGAAATTAACCTCCAGTTTAGTCGTTAGCAATATGTCAAAATTTAATAAGTGGAAATCCATGTTTAAAGTCGAACACTTAATAAAGAATGTTGCCTTTGTGCTGTCTCATGGTACTAAAATTTGTATTTAATACTTTAATCTATTCCCATTTTATAAGGTTGATTTCAATAGGGTTGGTTTCTTTCTTCAGATTTTTTTTGAAAAGAATTACTTTATTTAGAAGTAGGTACTTTATTTATTGTTTGTATGTTCATGTAGTGCAACAAAAACAAATTATTTAATTTGTTGATGAATATTTAGTACGTTTGGACTTTACTTTAAATACGTGAGTGGTTAATTTCTTGATTCCGTTTTATATATTTCAATAATTACGCATATTTAAAAAGTTTGTTTTTTGTGCTGAACGGGAATCGATTATTAAAGATTTTTTTGCTATTGTATTGGTTAAATCTTGTTTATGCAAGCATACAGAAAATATAAGTGTCGAATACAATTTTCAAAGCCAATACCAATCAACCAAATTTGAAATTATATTTGTGTAACAGGTAGCCGAAAATTGTATTTATATTTAGATTTCCAATATTGGTTTGAACAAAATTATCATTTTCGTGGACCAATTATCGAATATGAACTTGACGAAATCGGAATTTCGAATAATCTAAGTTAAAAAATATAAAAGCGTACAAGTCGTCGTAAACGTTCGTAAACAGCCGTAAGCTTAATAGTTTTAAACAGGTACCTATATGTACGTTGCAAATAAAAAATATTAAAATAAAATATGAGGAATATGTTTCCTTTTGAAGAAATATTGTGCCATAATTAAAAAAACAATTCAAAAGTCAACTCACTCCGACACTTCAAATTAATAATAAAAGTACTATAAATACTAAAATACTTGCTGTTAAAAAAGAATACGGCAACACTTAACTTTGAAGGTATAGAGCAAATTATGACAGTTCCTGATTTGTTTTATTTTTTTATTTATGTTGTGACTGTCTGTCTTATTTCTGTGCAGTGATCACATTTGTTTTTAATTAGGAACAAAATAATAATAACCAAAAAAAAAGTATCCCGCAATAAAATAAAAATAAAAATTTAAATATTTTTGCACGAAAACAAAACATTGAACTTTGGTGGAAATTCTGACAGTTCATTCAATTATGTTTCTTATTTGTAGTAGATTTTGTAATAGATTCAACGAAAGTCTGGAGACTAGTTAGTGAAAGGGTTAATTTGTTTATTGGTAGCATTTTGTTAAAGCTCAGCACTTTGTTTTAACCTTACAGTTAACTAATAGTCGACATTAGCGTTTGATTATTAGTAAGGCCCATTGTTTTTAAGATGAAGAAAAAGAAGTATGCTGTCATTGCAAAACAATCAAAAGTTAACAACATTCAAGTAACGAATATTTTTCTACAACCCAATTCAGCGCCATCTATGTGTTTTCCACATAATTAAATATTATATTCAGTTTCTATACTTTGCTGCTATGTGGTGTGTTGAAAGTTTAATTAGTTCTGACACTTGTTTTTTTTTTATTATTTATTTAATTATTCCTTTTTCGTGACCTTTTAATTCAAAATAGTTGAATCCTGAAGCCCACAAAATTGGGATTTAACTACATATCTTGTTTTTTACATTTAAAAAAAATTACTATTTACGATATATAAGTTCAGTACTCATGAAAACATTCCTATTTTTGTTTTTACTTTCCTTTTAAATTCCGTAACTCAATCATAATCTTCTTTTATTTTGTTTCTTTTCAGGTGCAATTACTTCAGCCTTAAATTGATAAGAAATGGCGGGTCCTAGTTGACAATTACAGAACTATCCTTTTCTTTTTTTCGGTTTCGAGGTTTAATCGGTATATTTACGTTGGTAGGTAGGTCGTTTCGTTGAAAAAAAGAATCACGAAAAGAAAAAGTTTATAGTAATCTTCTCCCGTTGTTGCCTTTTTAAAACAACAATTCTCAAAAAAAAAAAAATTCTCCAAGCAAAAAAAAAAACCGTTAAATTGTGTAAAAATGTGGTAGAATACGTAAATTCGCGAATATACAAATCAATCAAACTTGCTGATTTTGTAAAAAAAAAATATAACTTTTTTTGTTGAAAATTTTAACTGTTGAAATAGTTGAAACGCGCGCGTTTATATTATTTTGACGTTTTCAAACATGAGTCGGCAATATAATTCAACGCGTTCTGGCGGTGCCGTTGCGTATGCAAATGCTTCGAACGTGAAAAAGATGGCGTCGCGTCGTCAACCGGATCACGAAAGTGGTTATTACGAAGATAATCCTGTGCTAGAATTTGCCCGAATAAATGGAAGCGATGATTCACAACCATCACAACCGCCATCCTCGGCGAAACGTCAAAAATTATCATCTGACGATGAAAAACAAAATCGTCATCATCATCATCAAGTTGTTGGTGGTGGGGGATCAAGACAGATACAAAATAAAAAATTAAAGAAACAACAATCAGAATCGATAACCACAACAACCACTATCGTCAGTGACAGCAATAATTATCAACAGATGACGAATAACAATAATAAGAAAAGGGTACCAACTGCCAATAATAAACGTCACTTAAATAACAACAACAACAATAATACCAAACATTGTGATGTTGTGCCTCAGCATCATAAGACTATAACGGACCATAATAATCAAAAGAAACAACAACACTTCACAACGTCATCATCAACAGCATCGGCAATGACAGTGGCAGCACCAACAATAAAAACAACGCCGATAACAGCACCAACGACGACGACACAACGCACGAACGGGACAACTGCAGCAATTATACAAAGCGATGAAATTGTCGAAGTCAACGACAGTGAAAGTGAAGACGAGGCTGTGATGAAAAAGAACACGAAAAAAGGTCAGAACCATCATCATCATCAACAACAGATCAGCGGTGGCAGCAGTGGTGGCAGTCCAGCGGGTACCGATGACACGAGTAATAGTAGCAATAATAATAAGCAACAGTCAAACCAACAGGCGGCGGATGATCGTGGCGATAGTGGGTCAGAGGTTGAGTGCGTTGCTGTTACGGATGCCCAAACCAATGCCGACAATGAACAGTTGCAGCGAGAAATTGAGGAAGTCACAACGGTGCATTCGAAATGTAAGTAGAACACATGGTTCATTTTTTTAAAATTTAAATTGAAATAAATTTTGTTTTTGAGGGGTGAAATTTGCCTATGGTACCTATGTACATAAAACACAACACGTTGACTATGTATGAACTTTAAAAAATGATTGTCCCTTGAAAAAGAAAACAGTATATAAACGATGAGTTAAAATTTTCTTTAATTTGTATATAAATGGCGCCCAACGTGATGACTATACAATTATCCATCTAAGAAAGTACTGGGAATATTACATTTTCTACCTCAAATTTAAACCAAATTACCACACATTACTGCCGGTATTACACATTTGAAAATTATTATTTTGGAATTAAATTAAAATTGGCGCCCAACGTAATAATTGTGTGTTAATGTAGCCAATGATACTATTTAAATTAAATTAGTTTTTAATTAAATCTATAGGGAAATCACATTGGGCGCCATTTTATCAATCTATGATTTTTTTTTAAGGAGGTTAGTTGCTTTAAATATCAAGTTTTTCTGAAAAGGGGACTTAAAAATGTATTCCAGTTAGTTTGTTATTTATTGTACATTCAATTGCTTTGAATATTATACCTTCAGTCGCTTTGGAGTTATTTTTAAATAAGTTCGATGATTAGTGAAAGGGTGCGTTCACAAATTAAATTCAAAGTTGTAAAGTCCCTATTCAAAAACCCGATATTAAGATAAAATGGCGCCCAACGTGATTACTATTTAATTTCTTTAATAAGTAAACAATGTAATATATCCGTTAAGCACTAATGAAAGGAGACTAAGCACTACTACAAGGAGTCACATGATCGAGGTGGCGCTCGTAAAATAGATATAACTCGACGCTTAATTTGGTGGTAGCACAATAAAGTTGTTGTTGTTCATATAAATATGTTCAATATTTTGTGTTAATTTGAAAACACTACAGATGTTCATTTTCACCATTCTCTTTCTCACACATACACATACATATATGCAAAACTATTAAATCTCTCACTAAAGAAAATATTTCTCAATTAAAGAAATGACTTCAAAAACAAAATTATAATAAACTCATTCATCCTTGTGTCAGAAGCGCATGATACAGATAAATGGCCAAACACAGATTCAACAGGTGGTTGTAATTAATGGCATGTAGGCGTGTTATCAAGAAGATGTATTCCCCACACCGCCGTCGAACTACAAGAAAAAAAATTGTGCCTCCCATCGTCATACCTAGGCGAAAGAAAACCTACTCTCATCTCTGCGACCCATTGCTTTTCTATGTACATATAGTTAATGGCGAAAATAGAACATTTTCAGCGCCGCCGCCGCTGTTGCTGCCTAGCCCAGCTGGTTATGAAGCATATTTGTGGTTTTTTTTTGCAAATCCCAAGTATTTGGGTGATTCTCAATTCCACAGGGTGTTGGTACCTAAATACATAATATTCTGTCAGAGGAGAAAAAAAGAAGAAACATCACACAGGCTAGAGCTGTTGTTGTTGTTGTTTGTGCGGTGTGTCGATGGCAGTAAGGCAGAGCATCTTGTTGTATACCGCACATAATGATAATGTATTTCCTCGGTGAAAGATGATAAATAGAATTTAAAAAAAAATAGAACCGTGCTTCTATTTTTATTGCTATTTTTTGTTGTTGTTGTTGCTGTTGTATACAATACTCTATGATGAGTTCTGCGCTTGACGTAGCTAAACGCGAGTCATTCTTTTGTGTCTTCCTTATTCTCTCACATTCTTTTTGCTTTGCATGTGATGATATTACAATAAACATACTCGATTGTTGCACAAATTATACACACCCAACCCATCTCATATACATACATATGTATGTATTGTATTCTATTTAATGCAGTAGTTCATTGTTTGACCATACATATATTTAAAATAAGGTTATTATTATGAATTACTTAATTCTTACATGACTTGTGTTTATTTTTTTTCATAAGCTTTGCGAACACGTGTATGTTTTTTTTGGGAATTTGTAGCTCTATGACTGAAGCACTTTAATTGATTTAAAATAAGTATTAAAAACTAGGACAAACTGAAATATTATGTATGCCAATATGTGGGTTTTGATCTGTTTGTTTTTTTTATGTTTTTTTGGTTAATAATTTGAAAAGTGCTCTGTTGGTGTCCTGAAAAACTATACTTTATGATTTGAATGAAACTGTTCAACAAAAATCAGCTAACTAATTAAAACAATGGCGCAAAATTTTAAACGATTTAGTACGATGCTAAAGCCATTATATCATACTAAAAAAGGCTTTAACATCGTACTAAATCGTTTAAAATTTTGCGCTAATGTATTCTTAAGTTTAACGTGGGGCGCCAGTTAATTCCAATAATTATTTAAACGCTTAATTAAAATAAAACCTTTAGTTATTATTATCAACATTAATAAAGTATGTAAATATTGTTTAAATTATGCTGTCAAATTTTGTTCAAATATGCAATTTTTTCAAGACATTTATTTATTTTATCAATTGCTTTTTTTAATTTACAGTAATTGAATTCAGCGCTAGTCATTACATTTCGTTCAACTATATGTGAACTCAAAATATGAAAAATTTCGAAATCATCACTTTTAACAATACCTACATTTCAAAGGGTTTGTTTTTGGAGGTGTAGGTTGAAATATAGTTTAAAATTGTAATAAAAATAAAAAAAATAATGCTAATGATCATGGTTTTTGTATTAGTTCAAATGTAGTTCAATTTCGGAGTCCAATTTTTGGCATCTAAATCGAGCAATTGACGGCGTATTTCGGCAATTATAATATGAAAGCCTTGTTCTGACTTAAGTCTATTCATGATGAAATGGCAAAATATACTGGGTTAAATTATTATCATTGTGCTGCCAATTTAAAAGCCGAAACTTTATATTGATTAACTTGATATTGGATTCTAAATGAGAATTTTAAGAATATGATGCACACTACACAGTTTGTTAAGTTAAACGCACAAATTTACTGTCACTAGAAACAGTGTTGCCAATTGATTAGTTCCATTTAGCAAAAATATGGTCGATGAATTTTTCGGAATGTTACGGGGTTTCAGTAATCTCATGGAGATTATCAATTTGCTTTAACGTAATGGTTAGTGCGAAGATCTGTTACGCCGAAGGTCTTGGGTTCGTTTCCCAGCATATGTCACCTAAAAAAAATTTGTTCACTGGTTACTGCCTCTTGCGAAGAATTGACAAATCCCCCAAGAGTATCTCTTGTCATGAAAAAGTACTTCTCACTTTAGCCATTCGGCAAAAAATTGTAGGTCCCCTCCATTTCTGCCAATATGACGGCCACAGAAATTGATTGAAATTGAAATTGGTTGAGTTTTTTAAGTCACTAGGCGCTGGTTCTACAAGAGCTGTCGCGCCACCCTATTTATTTATTTTATTTATTCAAATACCAATTGGCCTAAAAATAACACTCATCGATTCGCTAAACAAATTTTTTTAAAAAAATAGGAGCCAATTCAAGCTGATTTTGGAAAATGCACGGAAATTTCAAGAGAAACTATGGTCATTCGGCTTTAATTCCTGAACGAGCTGGATCTTATCGTATAGTTTTCTATAAAATAGACGGACAAATACCAAGATGTTGACTTTCTTCAACACTTTCCTGAACGGATGTAATATTCTCTTTAGAACACACTATTCTTATCCGTTTATTCTTATCCGTCTATCTTACAGAAAAAAATGTTGTCCGAAAACAAAACTCTCAAAAGGTCGATTAATATCTAGAGTAGTTAAAATATATTGCAAATTCTCTATAAGTTTTGTGCCCAAATTTCTAAAATTTGGTACCGTAGTTAAAGCGAGTATATGATGTTATTAGGATAAAATTTCAATGAATAAAAATGACACTGACTGTTAGCAATATTACAATCGATTTGTCAGATTTTACTATCTGAAGTTAGTATTAAGTTAAAACTACCTTACCCGAGCGAGAATTTTCGCAAATACATAAAAATAAGAGACGCACAAATTATTTTAAAATGAACGGACTAAATAAATTGTACCGACCTAATATCACATGCAAAAATATTACCAATTGGAAAATGGAAGTGTTCATTTATTTAACAAACAAATGCCGTTTTTGAACAAATTATTAACATTTTTAAAATAAAATTATGATTCGTCAAATCAGTAGATAATTTCTCTTCGTTTGACACCTCATTTGTCAAAATCGAAATTGTCAGAAAAGGGATCCAGACTATATAATAAAATATATGATGAGTACCATTACATATACCTGCTTTTATTTTGGTTCTTAAAAAATAAAGAAAACAAAAAAAAAACTGACCACTTTTAAATTTTTTTCCCTGTCATCGTAATAATAAGTTTATCGATTTTTGTTTACGAATGCACGAGTAAAACTTGCAAAATAAAGATTGTTTTCTTAAAGGCGATAAACTTTTAATTGGCAACACTGTTTCCTGTGACAGCGAATTCGACAGTTCTCAATTGTTGTGAGGTTAGTTTTGTTTGGCAATTCATCGTAAATAGACTCGCACGCAGGAACACCGTTTGCAAATTAAAACGTTTCATTGGATAATTTTTCCAAGTGATGAAGGACAAGTTCGGTTAAATATCTATGTCAATAAACAGATTTGCAATATTTTGCAAATTTGATAATCCACGCAATTTAAAAAAAAATATTTACCTACGACTGAATCGCACGAACGTCACAACCTCAAACTTTTGTTCTTACACTAAAGTTACACTTTCCCTATAGAGCAAGTAAAAATGTGTAGACGCTAAGAATACATTTTACCACCTAAATTGTATAGTGGTGGAAAAGACCTAATAATTTGTTTTTGTGAAAAAGAAAATTCATTGATGAAATTTCCCCTTGTTGAATCATCACAGCGACCATATTTATTTAGTACATATAAATGCGGGACCACTTTTTTCGTCGTCTAGATTATGAGTATATCATAATAAATTCATATTTAATTTAAATCTCGAGGTCGAGACAATGACAATACTTATGTAGATGTACATATCTCCACTTCATATTTCACCTCGACGACAGTAAATTTCACACATGATTGAAAAAAAAAATCAAGTTTTCTAACCAAGTTTTCTATTTATAATGTGAACCGACATTCTTGTGACGTCAAATACTGGGGATTCCCCTTCTAAAGGGTTTTACAGCTATTGCTTTACTGTACATCTACATCTATACACAAAACTACGTTATACCAAAAAACTATGTGAATTATGTATGTATAATAATTACACGGGTACACGGAGCCACGCAGTAACAAATGAATAGCCACCCTCCAAATTGCATTGAGTTATTAGGTAATCCAATTTTTAGTCAACAAACAATTCCAAGTAAATCCGACAAAACAAAATATTAATCACAATTTTGCATTGGAAACCATTTTTTATGTATTAAATATTAAATTTGGCAACGTTGCAAAAGCAAATTTAACTTTAGGTTGTTAAACGAGAAACTTTAGCTATTGTATCTTTGTTTTTGTTATAGTAACAAGTTTAAGCTTTAAACAAAAACAAATCTAAGGAAAAACGAAAAAGAAATAATATTAGCAAGAAGTCGGTGTTGAAATACAGTCGAAGCCCTCTAACTGCCTGAACACAATATGCCGCAACTGGAGCTGAGAGCTCCAGCTTTTAATTAATTAAAATAATGGGTGATTTTTTAAGAGGTTTAGAACTTTAAAAAAAAAAAAACACAAAAAATTCGAAAAAATGAATGAAATATTTATTTGAATCGATAGTTTGAACCTTGCAATTTAATGTTTAAAGATAATTTCATGCAAATGTTGACCGCGGCTGTGTCTCAGGTAGCCCATCCGCTGAGTCCAATTTTGGCATACTCTTTCACACATATCGGCCGGTATCTCACGAATGAATGCATGGATGTTGGCTTCCAGTGCGTCAATCGAAGCGGGCTTGTCCCTATAGACATTAGCCTTGACATACCCCCACAAAAAATAATCTAATGGTGTCAAATCGCACGATCTAGGCGGCCAATTGACCGGCCCGAAACGTGAAATTAACTGTTCACCAAACTCGCCTCGCAATTGCGCCATTGTTTCGCGTGCTGTGTGGCATGTGGCACCGTCTTGTTGAAACCACATATCATGCAAGTCAAGAACTTCCATTTCGGGCAAAAAAAAGTTTGTTATCATCGCTCGGTAGCGTTCACCATTGACAGTAACGCTGCGATTCGCATCATCTTTGAAGAAATATGGCCCAATAATGCCGCCGGCCCATAAACCGCACCAAACAGTGGCTTTTTCGGGATGCATTGGTAGCTGTTGCAATGCTTCTGGCTGATCTTCACTCCAAATGCGGCAATTTTGCTTATTTACGTACCCATTCAACCAAAAATGAGCCTCATCGCTGAACACAATTTTTCGATAAAAAAGCATTTCGAACCGAGCACGAATTTTGATAGTAAAATTCAATAATTTACAAGCGTTGTTCATTTGTAAGACGATCCATGGTTAAATTGCAAACCAAACTGAAGCTGTTTGACAGTGACACAAGGTACTAAACACACGTCAGCTGTCAAAACCAGTGTTGCCAAAACCAAACCAGCTAAAAAATCACCCGTTATAAACAAATAAAGCACGGCTCTTTATTTCTTCATAGATATTGAAACTTGCAGCACCAACTGCAGTTGCGTTGAGAGCCCCGAGCAGGGAACTGAGCTGTCAATAAAAGAATTTTGTTACTTCTTTAATTCAGAGGGCTCTGAACTAGCATTTTTTTTTTAGCTCAGAGCTCGCTCGATGAGCTCGGAAAAAAATGACCGAGCGAAAAGCAGAGCGCGGCCAACTTCAAACAATATTCATGTAATTTGACAGTTTACGTATCATATGACAGTTCAGTGCTCAATTGTGTTTTTTAAACAGATCGGAACGCTTAGGTCACGCTCGGTTCGGAGCGACCTCTATTCGCTCAAGTTTCGCTCTGTTTCCCCCTGGGCTATTGTGTTCAGGCAGAAAATCGTGTTCTTAACAGGCAAAATACAATCTTCTGTAAATCATATGCTGAATAAGATAGACTTACAAATCCATATTTTTTTTTCAAATTAAATAAAGTGAATAAAGAATTCAAAGGGCAACATTATGTCATGAAAAAATAGTTTATTTCTATAATTTCTAAATCAAAACAATAATTTTTTTTTGAACATAGGGACCACTGTTAAATAAAAATTAAATACTAACTTACAAAGTTCAATTTTATATAACCTGCCTAAAATAAAACTAAACAATAAAAAACGGCATCATATGGTCTGGCTACCTATGTCTTAAATAAGTAATTTATAAATTTATTTTGTAAATTATTTCAATAAATAAAACTAAACAAGTATTATTCAAAATAACGGAAAGTATTTTCCAATTTGCTTCCAATATATGTACGTTTTCTTTAATTATACGGGCCTTCGCATATAAGGGGTTTTTGACTACCCATAAAATGTTTAAATGTTTACGAGGATTAGAAAAATAAGGAAGGATTTAAAAGAAGATACATATGCACATTGGTTTTAAAGTTCTGAATATCAAAATACAGCCAGGTTAAGCATTTCACATTCGTACTGTGCTCATTATATACTTAACAGTACTTCGGATATACATACGCTTGGGCCAAGGGTGAACTTTGAGCATTATTCTTTTAGGGGAGGAGAACGCAATTGTACGTGGTATTTCTGTAGTTGACCTTTAAGGTGATATACTGGTTTGGCGAGGTGCTAAGATCCAGGAAAAAGAGTGGATTTAGAATAATTTAAGTGTAACACTTTACGTTTAGCTTGCTTAAAGTTGATGTTGGTTTGTTTGCCTATAGGTATTAAATATTTTAAAAGAAAATGCGCTGGCGCAAATTTTATTACAATACAAATAACTAAATGCCTACTTTAACGTTTTAGTATCATACTAAGTTCAAATTTCACTTTGACAATTAAATATTTAAAAATAATCGCTTACTCGTTGCACAAGTTGTCACTTTTTTAAGAATTTTCAGCTGAAGTTTATTAAGAAAAAAGGTTTATTAAAAAATGTTTAAAACTAAGAACATTTTAGTAAAGAACTTTAAAGTCATTTATTTATTTTAAGTCATTATTTTTAATACTTCCTGTCGAGAACATTGAGAATCTCGGTAAAATTTCATTCAAAATAATACGGTAACGCCACGGCCGGCTTTTTCTCAAATGCTTTTAAGGAACTTATGTTCGAGTAATGCTAGTAGTCTAGTCATTAGATATTTGACTCCGAAAAAATCGCCAGAAAGCTGGTTTTTTTTGTATATATCCTTCTCATGGTGATCTTGAGAGACTGTAAAAAGTCGCCATCGATATAAGTGCCACTAATAATTTTACGTTATTATTAAGTTATTTTAGTGCTTAATTTTTCAATAAATTATTTTTTTTTATTTCATTTTCAAAATTTTGAGTTTAAAAATAATGGCGCAAAATTTTAAACGATTTAGTAAAATGTTAAAGCCATTTTATTAAGTTGCTAAGTTAAAAAGAAGATTTTGCTAATTTTAAACGATTTTAGCAACTTACTATCTATTAACATTTTACTAAAGTTAAAATCGCAAAATGGCTACTTTAACTTTTAGTAACTTGCTAAATCCATATGAAATCTGTCATTTTCCTCGAAAAAAAATTGTTGGCAAAGAGTTAAATTGTGTTTTTTTTTTACGATTCGTGTGCTAATTGTTTTTCAAAGTAAATAAAATAAAATAAAATGTTTTCGGAAGACATCAAGAGTTACTGAAGCTAATGGAGGTGCTGATTCCAAAAAGGTATCAACCATCCCTTTACGGTTTATGGTTGGTCAGGTACACTCCAAAATGATTTAAATTTTTCTTCATGATGGCAAAAATTAAGAAAATTGAAAAAGGCTTTGGAGTGTATCTGGCCAATGGTAAATCAAATTATTAGGTCCGTTCCCTAGGTTTAGGTTTTGTTTACTTTGTTTTTCTTTCACGAACTGTCATTGTTTGGACGTGTTTAGATGCACCATTTTTAATAAAAGGGAAATAGTATTTTACTAGTTAGTAAAACGAAAAAAAAAGGATTAAAATTTCCGAAGAGCTAGTAAATTACTAAATGTTTAGCAAATTGCTAACTAGTAATATGCTAAGCCCTTAACAATAGGTGGTTTAAAATTTTGCGCCAATTTATTTAAAAACTATAAGAACTTTAGTGCTTTTAAAACATATTTAAAGAATGATTTGAAAATTCAATTTAATTATAGCTTAGAAGCACTACCTTAACAATTTAACGAATCGATCCTTCAAGTTCAAGCAGAAAAAAATATGAAATGACAAGAAAAATAATCATGAATTACTCCGCGATTCACTGAACATTTCTCTTAGAGGTCATCGATTGTATTATTATCTCAATTTAAGCACCTACATATTTTTATTTGTATGACAAAAGAGCTTTAAGCTTTATTCATCGAAGTAGAATTAAACAAAAAAAAAACACTTGTCAATGGTTTAGAAGGGGGGAGGTGGAACACAGCACACGCTGCAGTTTCATTTTTCACTTTTACTGTTTTCTGTATTAAATAGCTTTAAACGTATTTATTACCAGTTTTTTTTTTTATGTTTGTATATCTTTTATCCATATGGATATCAATGACATTTGTATACTCTGCATATATGAGCTCTTGAAAAGAGATCCCTGAATATATATACATAACATACATATGCGTATGTATATGTACATCGAACATAATGCATTTATTGCACATTAATATTTTAATGGAGAGCTATTTCAATGGCAAGGCAAGTTTAACAACAACTGAAGGTTGCCAATTATGAGAGCATAAACTATGCAATTTGTTTCTTTGGGGTTTTTATTCTTTATTATTTTTTTTTTTTTTTTTCAACTTACTTTTATCTCTTAATTTTCAAGTTCTTGGGTAATTGTGAATTTATTGACCCCATGTTATATTTTTCTGTGAAAACATGTTTACGAACAATGAACAATCGTTTAAGATTTAGGTATAGGAATATTTATTTTATTATTAAACTATAGGAATATTTATTTTATTATTAAACTATTCTAGCAATAAATAATTATTCGTTTTATTTTCGATTTGGTGTTAAGTGTTGCCATTAGGCATTCATATCCATTTCAGGCGTTAAAAATTCGATCAAAATCCATACATACGTACATATATATGAATATGAGTATTAAACTCTTTCAAGTTAAGTGGTTTGTTAAGCTCCCTATAAGTAATAAAATGTTAAAGTGTCAAATTTTTAACCCATACACAATTTGAAAATTTTCAGGTAATAAAAGAACTTACAATAATAATGACTTGTCAAGAATTGTCATGAATTCCTTTACAAATTTGTACAGACAATTTATATATTTGACAGTATTTAGTTATCAATAATTGTGACAGACAATTTAGTTCTGGTCAAGTTTTGGCAGTGAAGTTACAAGTTAAAATGTTAAATAATTTTTTTTTTTTTCAAGTGAAAGTGATGAATGACGATTCTCAGCTGAAGCTTCATGTTAAGCGTACTCGACACTTTAAACAGAAAATAGATAATGGCGCAAAATTTTAAACAGCCTGATGGTAAGGTATCAGCATGATAATACCTAACAATTTATTAACTTTAAAGGCTTTAAGTAAAATGTTGTTGCTTTCAAACATTTTTTAATTAAACCTATTTTCTGCATAACTTAAGTTGAACATACCTTAAAAAGTTACTGTTCGCGCATACAAGTAAGCATACATATACATACCATATTAACACTTTTAACTGTCAAAGTGACATTTGGAGTTAGTATATGGTACTAAAAAGTTATAATAGGAAGTTAGTGATTTTAACTTTAATAAAATGTTAAAAAGATAGCGAGATGGTAACTCGTTTAAAATTTAGAAAATACTGTTTTATCGAACATTTGTTGGATATTTACAGCATCCAACAAAATGGAGTCATTCTTTAAAACCCAAAACACTGGTTTACAAGAAGACAGGATGTTTCAAAAAAAAAAATGTCCAATCAACGCTCATTTTAAGATTTTATTTTATTTTTGTAAGCACTTTCCACTTTTTTACCAATAAAATATAAATAGAAATGCAACTGTCACATCAACTTGGAAATTTGAAAGCCACATAACGTTATTTAGGCTATGACAAACTTATCAAAATTTAACACAAAAAAAAATTGTCACGACATAATTGTCAAAATTTGTCAATGTTAAATTTGTCGTAATCTGACAATGGCAAAAATGTCACTTATCAATATTTTTTTAATGTTAAATTTGGTAGACAATTGAGACAAATTTGAAGAATTTCCACCTCTCAATTTTTATGTAATATAGCCCAGGTTGTTTAAAATTTAGACGAGACTAGAGAAATGATAAATGTGTGTGTGTGTGTGTGTGTGTGTACAAGCGATGAAGTAAAAAATGTTACAAAAAAAAATGAAATGAATCACCTTTATTGTGAGTGTCACCCGAACAACATTCCACCCGTAAAATTTGACATTATTCAATTTTGACCTATTGTGAATTTTACTAGAAATTTAATGTTCCAAAAATTCCCCTTATTGTGAACATTCATTTCCGGCAAACTGCAATGCTATTGAGAGTAGTAGAACGCAATTTCGTTCGAGCGAAACTCACAATAGGTATAGCTTTTAAAATTCCGGGCGAACAAAAAATTTTGAGGTGAAATATTTTTCGTGTGAAACTCACACTAAGGTTGAATAATTTCGGTCAATTTTATACGACATGTTATAATCCTTGATTTTTCACGACTGACAAATTATCATATTTTAAGCCATTTATCTTCATAGTCTTATTTTATATGATATAAACAATGGAATATCAAAAATTGCAGAAAATTTGCATGACCCTAATTTCTCAGTCGTGTAAATCCCCCATAATTTAAATATGTAATACCAAAACGACCTATGACATCATTAACCCCAAAGTTGAATGCACTAAATATTTTATCGTGAGTTCATGATCTGAGCAATTTCATTCATTTCTCAGTTTAATCTTCAATTTAATTTTTCTGATGTTTATGTATGTCAACACTTGACTATCCAAAATAAAAACCTCCGCACGAAATAGGTAATTTAAATGACAACCCTCCAATTCTACTACGCAAATCTCCGCACTTTTGTTCGTTTGCAATTCATTTTCATTTTCTCTGTGTACCAGTATAGGTAGGTATACAAAATGTTAACCTTTCTAAGTTAAGTATACATCAATTGCTTAACATCCTTTCGGCTGTTGGTTTTTATTTTTTGGCAAATAAAAAAAAATATTACAAAAATGTTTAGACAGTAAAAACGAATCCTTCGGGTCTTTCAAAGTTCACTGCGAGAGAGAGAAAGGTCAACAACCGTTTTCGATGAAGATTCTTTCACCAAAAGCAGAAAGCATTTATAAGAAAAAAATATATTCAAAAAAAAAAAACTTCAGCCAGAGTTCATTGTCATTAACTTCTTTTCGTCCATATCGAACGCCGGCAGGTTCTTGTCCTCGTTCCTGCTCCCACCTGCTCTACTACGCCTTTACCAAGTCTCTACAACCGCGCGCTATCGTCGCCCTAGTCGTAGCCGTAGCCGAATCCGTCGTCGTCTTTGTCGTAGACGACGACCGAAGACGTCGACAATAACCTGCTCAAGTCAGCTGTAGGTTATTTGTGAGGTTCATGGCTATTTGTTTACGTGTGTACCTACATATATATCTAACTATCTACATGCATGTTGTGCTTTCTGATGATGATGGTAATATTTAATTCATGGTACACCACATTTCACCATATAAAGCAAAATTTCTCGTTCGTTTTTCAAGCAAGATCACGAAGAAGAAAGCTGAAGATGCAAATACAATTGAGTATCACGGTGAGTTGAGTTTATAGAAATCGAGAATGTTTAAATTCTATGGCTGACATCGGCTCAACTCGACATGGATGTCATACATCTTATAATAGTAACGAAAACCCTTTCATAAAACAGAAAAAAAAAAGACGATGACGACACGTGACACTAGGCACGGTATAACCACGGCAACGACATCTTCTCGAGTTCAAATTTCGGGTGGAAAAACAAAAACCCAAGTGTCATTCACTTATAAATATTTGTATTTTAATACATACATACAAACATATAAAAAAAAGAGGGGCAGGTTGAATAAAACAGAAGTTTCACACATACTGACATACCTACATTATGTAGATGTACATTGACAGTGTGATTGTTGATGTCAACTTAACCAAACATGAAATATAATTTGTTTCAATTGAGAATGTTGAATAGAAGTTTATACATTTTATTTTTTATTTATAAGGTTCATAATTATTTGTCGTATATACCTACCTACGAGCAATGATGACTGAGATTTCTTGGGGTTTAAACAGGGTTGTGTTTTTTTATTTTTCATAAGTGGGTGGTTGAACTTTGAGAATGGCAGGTTGTACTATACTGGTGGTGCTTTTTTGGCAGTCTTTGAATTTCGTTTTCTCCCCCAATAATTCTCCCCACTTACAATCTTCAAGTAGGTAGATATATGTAAAAAACGTGTGTTAAATTTTCTTAAAATCGATTAATGTTCACTCGTGCTACCGAGGGGAAGATTTGAAAGAAAATTCACGTACCTACGCAGTATTTTACTTAAAAATGTTTAGTAAAAGCTGATGGGAAGTCTTCAAACTTAGCAAATGTCTTAACCAATGTTTACTTATTTTTAAAGTATTTTTTATAGTCCGATGTGAATTCAGCCTCAACTAACATTTTTTTTTCAGCTAAATCGGTCCCTAGCTAGTTGCGTTCAGTTTGCCACACTAAGTTGATTGATGTTCTCGTGCGCTGAGTCACAGTTTTTTTTTTTTCTTCCGAGCCGCTGCCGCACAGTGGTGCATTTTGTATGGGACAGCATACAGCAACCCAAAAAAACTCACTTAACCGATTTTGATGAAATTTTTACGAGTTATTATGAATTCGAAGAGAATTCCACCGACTGCTACTCACACACTAAAAAAATAATATCATCGTCGAAATTGATAAAAATACGGGTTATGTTCTTAGTTAATTGCAAAGATTTTTCGCCGCCCACTTCTTGCGTTTTGTTTTCTTTATACATTTTATTGAATAAAGGTAAATTAAGCTCTGTAAAATCTGAACCAATTCATCAATTTTGCTGAAATTTTCAAACATGGTTTAGTATAGTTTGAGGATCACATGCAATTTTTCATATAAACGCCTACTTTTTATCTCAAAAATTTAGTTTGAAAAAAATGATTTTATTTTTTTTTTTTTTGAAACTTAAAAGATACCTACAATATTCAAATAAAAATTTTATTTTCTAAACGGTCTTTAGGATCATGTTATCTTCCATTTTTTTTAAATATGAAAAAATTTAAAAGACTGTAAAAGTAGCTACAAGTCATAATTTTATTTTTTGAGTTTTTTTTTCAGTATCTATAAATAAACCAACTCACCTTTGTAGGTAGAAATAGCAGCCACGAGCACTTAGATATGTAGCTAAGTTTTGATATCTAGGTCGTTTGGGCTTTTACTCTTTTAACTATAGGCCGCACAGTGATCCGTTTGTTAATTTTTCGAGATAAAAATCATTTCCTACGTCAAAATTCTTCATGCGAAAATTTTCCACAATTTGATTTGGTGACGCTGAATTTCGTGGTAGATACTGCTTACTTTTTATATCCGAAATTGTGCTTTATAATCAAGGTCAGAATACATATGTACCAAATTTTAAAATATCTTAAACTGTTAGAATATGTTAAAAATATTTACATTTTAAAGCTGCGAAACAAATTTTAGGTTTACGAATTAAAAAAAAATTTAAATGATCTAAATAATAGTTTTAAAACATATTTCTTATTTTTCTGGTTACTAATGCCGTCCATTTTTTCAAAATCTTCTAAATAAACAAGTTGTTTTTATTGATTTTTGTTAATTATATTGCTTTTTAAAAAAGTGAAATCGCATGCTCTTGGTGGCCAATTGATGTCGCCAAAACGTGAAATTACGCGACCAGAAAACTTCTCACGCAATAAAGCCATAATTGGTTGTGTTGTGTGGCTTGTTGGAACTACATATCGTCCAAGTCATGGTCTTCAATCGCCGGCACAGGCCTTACGACATCAGTAACGCTTCCCCTCTCTTCAAATTTCTTCACAATTTTACGAATTGCTTACGTAGTCGGTCGATTTTGACGACCATAATTATCGCGTAATGCACGGAAGGTGGCTACGTTTGAATAACCACTTTTGTAGTAAGTTTTAATAATTTTAACGCGTTGTTCGATTGTTAAGCGATTCATTATGGTAAATGGCAAACATTCAACTAATATTATGACACTTCAAATGACAGCTTAGTTTGACAGGTGTCAAATGCCAGCGCTACCAACTTGAAACCACGAAATGAATGACCCGTTACGTAAACTTTATGTGTCAAAATTTAACGTACAAAATAATTGTTCAAAGTATTAATTCTAGAACTTTATTTTTTTATCTTGAAATATGTTGGAACTATTGTTTGTGAAGATGAAAAAAAATCGAAACGAAAAAATATTTGGGATGACAAATACATAGTTTATCTCATCCAAAAAAAAAAGAATTCATTTTATTTAGTAAAATTTTATGAAATGGTTGAGTGTAACGGATTTTAAAATAGAAATAAAATTGAGATAAGCTAATTTTTTAGCGATTGAAATAAAAAATAAAAATAAGAAAAAAAGAAACAATTAAATTTCCTAACGAGAAGAGAGAAAAGTTCATAATTTTTTTTGTAGGATGAGTAGTCGTTCCCAAGATATTGATTAAAACACGATTGATTTCAAAATGGCGACTGAAGTACAATATTACATATTATTAACGTTTATAAAAAAATACCTACTCGATGACACTCAAAAGTGTGTTGTCATCATATTCAAATAATTATTAAACCAATTATTCATTTAAACTCCTGAATCATCATCTTAGTATTTCGTTTAACTTCTTCGAATAACTAACTCTCTCTGATGTGATTCCATTTGATTATTGAATTGTTTTTGTTGGCACTCTGAAGTGTTAAAAAAAGCCACAACCGCATATTCTTGTCAATAAAAGTAATTTCTTTGTTTCTTTATTGTTTTCGTGTTTCTTATGCAATTCTTTTGTTCGTCTGATATACCTATGTACCTATAAACCAAAAGCTAAATATTATATACATAATGCGTTTGATAAATGTATATACATAAATCCAAGTAGCAGGTATAGGTTAAGTCTTGTTTTTTTTTTTCTTTCTTTTTGCGACATTCCAATTGACAAAGCCAAAATATTACAAACTAGTACACTCTGTCTCTATACTCGAACGAAGGGAAAACATCAAAGTCGAAAAGTCTCCACTCTTATAAATGAGTTATTTGTTCGATGCAGTATGTGTGTTTTTTATACGAATATAATGATAAGCCCCATTTCGACGTTGTCACTTGTTTGTAACCGTATACTGACCTATTTATCTAATCCAATTACATCCAAGAGTTCTGTTACAACGAAACGAACGATAGGTAGGAAGGTATATACTGTACAATATCGAACATAAGGGAAGTAACACACTGAACCGTAACGTAACGCAGTGCTGTGTCGTCGTAATCGTTGTCGTTGTCAGTCAGCGCTACCATCATCCTTTAGCCTTGAAGTTGTTGCTGTTGTTGCCTTTGCGCTTGCAATCTTCGAACTATATATGTACATCGAGTAGATAGGTACATACATACATATATATAAGCCGTGTCGAAAATGGGGTAAGTAGGTGGGTACGGAATGGGTGTTATAAATATTTTGCGGGTGGTTCAGCGATAATTTACAATCAGCCTCTCTCTCTCTGTCCCTATCCCAATAGAAGGTTCTCGAAAACTCCTAGGTAACAAATACACACACAAACACATACATACATTCAAGAAAAGCACATCAGCTGAGTGGAGTGTGACTGCAAGCGCTTTTGAATAGCGAGGTGTGTTTTATTTATTAACTGTTCTAGCTGAGAAAAAAAAAAAGCTCAAATATCTCCTCTCAGTGCTCTTTTTTTTTTTGTCAAAAGTTCAACACAAATTAATGCCGGTTGTTGTTTTTGTTTGCACCCGCTATGCCATACAATGCCGACACCATCAGACTGAACAAAGCTTTTTTTCATACTCAAAAATTCATATTACATATTTCATGGTGTTCCGTTCGAGATAATAAATATATATAGTATCTCGAACTCTCAATATGTTTTATTATAGAAGAGTCGATTCGAACTTTTACATTATATCTAGTTCTTTATGTACATATCTACCATACATACATTCTTTTACAGATACACATACATATGTATGTATGCATATTGCGCTTTGGGCCCATCAGCATGCAACATATGGATGTTGTTTGGTTCGCGTACCGTATTTGTTTGTAGATTATGTGTGACACGACCTTGAGCTAAATTTTTCAAATATTTATGTATAAATATATATAGTTGGACTATTGAGGGGGTGTTGGGGGTTTTGCAGGTACAAATGGTAGTGTATAGTCGAATATTGAGTTTGCCGGCATATAAATATACGTTGCATAAATGAGCTTGTAGTAAAAACTATATACCTACATAGGTTTGGTATATGTATGTATGTATATGAAACTATGTAGTGTTAGTTCGCATATCAAGAGATTTGTAAAGTAATCAAAAATGGAAGTAATAATCTTCTTCTTAGAATTTTTTGTTTTTTAAATTTTTTTGATGGATATGATTTCTGTTGTGTAAATGATGAAGGTCATTGTGGTAATTTTATTGATTTTTAAATAATATGATTTGAGGTGTTTTGTTTTCATATTTTTCAAGAAGCTTTGAATGTTTACTTGAATAATTTGAGTGTTTTTTTTTTTTGTTGTTTTTAATATTTAACCATAAATTGAAATTCTAATAAGCTAACAGGTCAGCTTCAACTCAGTGAGTGATAACAGTAGTTGTTATCAATAAAAAACATGTAGGTAGGTAGTTCAGAAACATTTTACAAAAAAAAGGTCAAACTTAAATAAAAATCCGACAAAGCTGAATTTTTGAGATTAGTTCTATTTTCTGATAAAAAAAATAAATTTTGAGCAGAGGTTAAGTTTTAAGGGGTACTGGGAGGTAACGAAATTTTTGAGGGCAGGGGAAATGTCAAGACAGGATTTTTAATTTTGTGGGGTGAAAGGGACAAACTTGTGTTTTTTTTTTGAAAAATAAGACGGAAATTTGGGAATTGTGCCAGATACCTATGAAAAAGAGCCAGAAATTGAAATGGAAATAAAGCCAGAAAAAAAACTAAATTCTGGCCTAATTTCTAAACATCATTTTGGAAAAAATACCAGAGAATGTGTTGTTTGTAAATTCAAACAAGAAAACCTAAAAAGTGAAGCAAAGAAACAACTGACAATAATAACCTGAAGAGAAGAAGTCTGAAACAGTTTAAATGTAAAATTAAAATTTGTATCTAACCATACATCATACAAATCAACAATATGAATATTTAACAAAAAATTATGTTACTAAATCTAAACTTGAATCGTGTCTACTACAATTTCCCTGCAGCATGGGCATTTATAATTTTGTTGTGACAATGCTTGGGGTAGCAATTCCATGTTGCATTCAGAACATACATATCTTGTTCTTAATCAAGAATGAAAAAAACACCAGAAATGTTTTCTGGCTCTTTTTTCAAAACAAACATTTTAACAAATTGAAAAAAAAAGCCAGACAAAATTTTGGAAAAAAATTCAGAAAGTCACCCAGAAAAGTTTCGATTTTTTTTCCTAGAAAAAAAGCCAGAAATTTGTATTATGCCTTATTTATAGTTTACGCACGTTGGTGTCAAAACAATTTCAGAAGTTTCGTTTGGGTATTGGTCTCTTATAACTTAGCTTTAGTTGTAGTCTGTCGTTTGTTTGTGTAAAATAAATATTTAGCAAAATCATGTTTCTGAGATATTCAATATTTGTCTCCGTCAATCTGATTGAGCAGAAAAGAAATCTAAACATGATTTTTCCGAAAGATGTCAAAAGCACTTCTTTACTATTTATTTTTTTATAATTTGATCAACTGTTTAAAAAAAAATTGATTGAGCAAGCGAATCCAAAAAAATTAGTTAAAGCCTTTTAATAGAAAAAATGATAAAAATTGCTGAAAGACTGCATTTATATTTCTAAGATTGCTAAGATTTCAGAAACCTGAACTCACGAATTACTCTTGAGTTTGAAAGCACTGGAGTAAATTTTACTAGAGGCAATATCCCTAAAAAAAATTTTTAAGTGGAATAGGTTTGTATTCTATCCCCAGATCTCCACTGCCGCCGCCGCGGGCGCGACATGGCATTCCAACGCATTAAGCCTAAGGCCATACCAAACTGTTGCGAAACTAAAAGTTGTATGTGTGCGCCTAGTCCAATGCCACTGGATATTACGAACAAAAAATCATATGTACATATACATAGTTCCTC
Organism: Epistrophe eligans; assembly: GCA_951394125.1. NCBI lineage: Eukaryota > Metazoa > Arthropoda > Insecta > Diptera > Syrphidae > Epistrophe > Epistrophe eligans. The sequence goes on from OX596029.1 coordinate 38,054,639, forward strand.
TAAAACTTTTTTACTTCTCTCTCTCACTACAGGTAAGGTAGGTGTACCAGTACCCGGCCAGTCACTAGTATCCGGCCACTTTCTATTAAATGGTTAATATTAAGAAAATAAAACATTTTTTACATGGACAAATATATTGTGACTAAACTTCCAGGTACATATAACGTTTCGGTAAAATTTGACAGATCTGTTAAAGCCAGATCCATATAAAAAAAAAATGAGTTAGTCGCGAAGTTCACGGCGAGTGCAAGAAGTGCGTTTTTGAGTTCACGATTGTTAAGAAAACTTATAAGAAAAAGAAGTAAATTTCCGTGTTCTTCGTGAGAATACAAACTTGTCTTTTGTTTTTTCTTATCAATAATATAATAATTTATCATAAAATGTAAAAAAAATATAAATAAAATGTTTTAAATAAATAAAAATATGGTGGCCGGTTAATGGAACACGATTTTTATAAGATGTTCTATTAACCGGCCAGGGTGGCCGGGTACTAGATTTTTGCTTGAAATCAGCTTTCGTATCTCTTTTACGCTTAAATGAAGCAAAATACTTCTGGCTTGCTCTTCCATCATCTAAAATGTATTTTACATGTAAAGTTTCAGTATCCGGCCACTGTTTTTGTTTAAAAGATTACTATGGCCGGTTTTTAGAACAAACGGCACCAGTATACGGCCACTTAACTAATTGTATGTAAAATCATACTTTTTTGTAGAAAATGAGTCAAGAAACTGCTGCACAAGAATCAAAAGACCTTTCGCGATCTGAAAGAATTGAACTTGCTCTGAAAGATATAAGGGAAAACACATTAAGCCATAGAAAAGCGGCTTCGAAATACAACGTACCAAGAAGTACCTTGTAGGATAGGTTATATGGTAAAGTAGATGACTTTTGACAAACCAAAGGTCCTGGTAATCATTTATACGTCGAGGAAGAAAAACAAATAACAGACTGGTGCCTTAATGTAGCAAAGTGCGGGTTCCCATTAAAAAAATCTGACCTTTTAAACACCGTCCAAAGAATAATCAAGTCTGAAAAAAGGGATAATCCGTTCAAATATAATCGGCCAGGGAGTACGTGGCTTAAGCTAAGTACAGACGATTGTCAGATCTTACAATATTGTCAGAACTGTCAATGGTCTGACAATAGCTGACAATTAGCTGACAAATGACATATTTTTTACAATTAAAAATTGTCCGTTCACACGGTTGGTAGATTTCATCCCAAAGTCTGACAATTTGATTGTCAGCTCTTGTCTGACAATTTTCGGACAGTAATATATCTGACAAAATTGTCAGCTTGAAAATTTTCTGTTCAAACGGTGGGCAGATCTATACAAAAAATTGTTTGATTGTTTACATCATTCCCAAGATTCTTTATTAATCTCTTATTTCGGACAATGAAGAAATTGTCAGCAATTGTAAGATGTTTTCAATGAAAACATTTGACAATGACCAATGAGTCTGACAATGTTCTAATCGTCTGACAATAATAAAAATTGTGTGTTCAGACGATTGTAAGATATCTGACAATTTTTTGTCAGATTGTCGTCTGACAATTACCTGACAATGACGTTTCTGACAAAATTGTCAGACAAAATTGTGTGTTCAGACGATTGTAAGACATTTGGGACAGTTTTTTCACTGACAGATCTGACAATATTGTAAGATCTGACAATCGTCTGTACTTAGCTTTAGACTGTTTTTTAAACATAACCCATCCTTTAGTCTTAGAGAAGCTGAGACTATATCAAAGGACAAGGCAGTGGTGACAAAAAATAGTATTGAGAAATGGTTTCGCGATGTCAAAAGCTTTCTCTAAGAAAATGGACATGAAGACATCCTACTAGATCCCAATAGAATTTTGAACGGAGATGAAACGAGTTTTACACTTTGCTCTAAAACAGGGAAAGTAGTTGCTCCAAAGGGTTTCAAAAGTGTGTAAGCTTTTAATTTCTATAGTTTCTTTGTGAGATTAAAAAAGATTGAATTCAAATGATCTATTTGAAAGAATTATTACCTACCTATTAAAAATTAGGTAGGTATCTATACCTAATTATAACATTTATTATTTTTCTTTTATAAATTAATGTAATTTACTTAATTAAAAATAAAGTTTCATTAAAACAAGAAAAGACTGAACTGAAAGTGCCAATTTAGCACCCAAATAAATACACAAAATAATTGGATGTTATTATAAAATTAATAATACTATTAAATATGCAATAAATATTGTAAACATTGATAAATGTGTTTGATTTTAGTTATTTAGATTCAGATTTCCTAGAGAAAAAAGGACATGGCCGGATATTGGATCAAAGTGGCCGGGTATTGAAATTTGGTGGCCGGGTACTGGTGAAAATTCACTATTTCGAAAAATAAATTAATATCAAAAAATATATTGCAAGGACCTCAAGTTTATATTTTTTATTCAATACTGAACATGATCCTTAATTGCTTAAAATAAATAACATTGACGTATATACCTAATCATTTGAATTAGTTATCCAATTTCAAAGTCGAAAAATGTGTTAGGTGGCCGGTTACTGGTACACTTACCCTATACCTGGCTTAAATCTAAGATTAAATTTTAATTTAAAAGTTTACGAACAAATAATTTTTTAGTTCTTCCATCATTTCATTATAATCCATTGGAGTATTTTTGTTTTCTTATTTTCATTTTTCAATGCTAACAAAAATTTCAATTTTTGTATTCATCAATGTAGCACGATATTGCCACTCAATGACGACTTTTAATCAATAATAATGACATGACATGACATAGAGTTGGCCCTATACCTTTATTATAAGTGTTCAATATTCTTTAAAGTAGAGCGCACGATATACATATTAACATAGAGGTCGTGGTGCACGCGCTATCTTAAACAATTAAATTTAGATCTAAGTGCATTAAAAAAATAAATAAATAAAACGAGTCAAAAATAATTAATGTGCAATTAAAACTAAAAATAAACAAAACATCAAAATTTTGTGTTGGTGTGTGGAATGAATGTGCGCACTGATGTTGAATGAAATTCTTGTTAGATACTAGCTAGTCTAGTCAGTCAATCAGTCCGTCTGTCACGTGATCAACAAATAATCACACTTATTTTTTTCACATGATGTGCCTGTCAACTTTTTGTTAAAACCTTCAGATGTTAATTATTTAATTGCAACTCAAAATCTGTCAATGAAAAGTAATATTGCACCACCGACGCACGAGTGATGAGTCGAGTAATGAAATGGAAATATCCTTTTCCTGGGAATATCATTTTCCAGGTTAGTCTTTGAACACAATAGAATGCATGCTGCAACTGAAGTTGGAGATGCAACAGCTATGAAAAGTGTCATACGTGCTATGTTTAACATGCCGACAGCTGTACAGCTTTTTGTTTATTTTTAAGAAAAAAAAAAACACTCATGGGCTTATTATTATTCACTTTTTTAATATTTCCGATATTTTTCTTTTAATTAATATTTTTTTTCGCGAAACAAATAAGCATAAAAAGCTTCAATATTTGTTCCTACTCTTTTTTTCTTCATACAAATTGAAACGTCAAAAGTGCTTGCTGCACGTGAAAAGTTAAAAGTTGGTGAACTCGTGTAGCACCGACTGCAGGTCCCTTTGCAGCCGCGTTGAATTTGTATGTATTGAATATTTCGATAGCTATTCCAGCTGCAGCTCCGTCTCCATTATGTTCAGGCAATAACAGCCTCGTAATCAAATTGACTTTGTCATTCAAAACGTATTATGGTTGTTTGCTACTTCATATAAATGATATCTGATGAAGGTTTTAGAATTTAATAATAGTCCATTGAAATGTTTCACAATGGGCCAACAATTGGTCTAAGTGTATCGGTTCTCCGCCGACAGCCATTTCTACCTTACATTCAAATGTTACATCGACCTCGCATTTAGTATATTCTTTAAATCTGTAGGGTGCGTCAGTGTGCCTGCACGAGATGATTTTTGGGGCAGTAACCCACCCCCTTTCCTATCCAATTGGTGGCTGGGGGGTTAAAGTTTATTCGCTAAATCTAGAAAACCATAAGTTCCACAAACAAAATTTTACCTTAGCTTTGTTTTTTTTTTCGTTAAAAAATTTTAGAGTATACTACCGATAGAGAAATTTCACTTCAAAAAACCCAATTTTCGTAAAATTCAAGATTTTGAAAAATATTGCAACACAACACAGCAGACTAGACTAGACATGATTAAAGCTGAAAAGACTCAACAAAAAACGACGTCAAGACGCTGGGTCCAAATTACAACAATAAACAAAAATGTGCGAGTACTGGAACTCACGGTTAAGATGTGTAAATATAGACTTTTGCCCGAGTGCCAGCTTTTGGTTTACGTATCGTACCGTGTCCGTGTGACACGTAACGTATTACACGTAACGTAAGGCACGATTAGTTAGTTTACCCTACCCCCGGCATAGATGTTAAAATATCAAAAACGAAGTTTCGTAATCTTGTAGTCTTCATTTATGCCCTTCAAGCAATTTCACTGACTTAGCTTTGTCGCTCTTTTTTTGATCCTTGCAAAAAGAAATATCTCACCAACACATACAAAAATTCTTCGTGTCTACAGGCATTTTGTTTTTTTTTTTTTTTTTTAAGTGGCGTAGCAAGAAAATGTGTTTGTAATTTTATTTTATATTATTAAAAATAAATAAAAATATCTTTAAACAAAAAAAAAAAAAACTTTTATTGTCATGTTGTATTGGTACAGAACTCGATTGGAGTATACATTTTTGGTTGATTCGTGTTGGTATATGAATTCCTTAATTGTAAACTCTCTTCCTCACAATACATGCGCAATTGGATCATTGGTGATTCTAAATTCTACACTAATTTGAGTCGATAAACGCAGTTTTGCGGATCCGTATGCGGATCACAGGTTAAACAGCCTGATGTTTAGGATTTATAGCATTTTAACAATTTACTAACTTTAAAGCTATTTACTAAAATGCTCTTAGTTTCAAATATGTTTTAACTAGTATCATATTTTAAAAAGTGACATTAAAGTAAGTAAGTTAAAGATATAATTTATATTGGTCTAACCGAATGAACTGAAGTGTATTATTCACTTATAAACGAAATCTCATTTTCAAAGCGCACACACCTAACGAATTTCTTTGGAATCCAGAAAGAAGAGTTCATTCTTCAGAATTATCAAAACACAAAAAACAATATGCAAAGTTTTGACAAACAACGTCATCTTAAGAAGTAAACAACCAAGTATGGCCAGTTGAATTAACATTACTATTTTTTCTTTTTGCTGTTCGATTTTTATTAATTAATAGGTTAATGTGTAAAATACGCACTCATAAGAATAAATAATTTTGATATTGTGAGTGATTGTGATAGATACATCAAATTCTTTAAAGAACAAACATTTTGTAGTCAATTGTTGGATGACTTTTTTTAAATAGATTTTCTAACTGTTTTCGATTTTTTATAATTATTACTATTTAGATTTCAAATTTCGTTAAGTTGATAATGGAAGTATTAAAGTTACACATTTTTCTGGAAAATAACCACTTCTTTATGGTTATTTTTTTTGTTTATCATTCAACGCCGCCGAGGCCGCTGAAATTAAATGTCGACATGATTTCCACCTAGAAAAATGGAAAGGTTTTCAACACAAGGTGTTATGTTTGCTAAAATATATTGAGTGCAAGTTAATAATTGTTTATGGAATTATTGAATTGGAATATTACCATCATAATTTACTCATTATGTTCTTGTTTTAATGAGGCGGTTCTCTGATGATGATGGTTAAAGTAATTTTTGGGAAACACAATGTCATAGTATATTATTTATATATTTAATTTTTTTGAGTAAATAATTTAAATGTGCTCTTATACATTATACTTGTGTATGAATGAATGAAATTTTATTAAAAACTTATACAGAAACGGAGGAAAGTTAAAATTAGATAAATAAAATTATATGTGAAATATAGCAACGAATTTTTTTCTTTTATCAAAGACATAATGGGTGGAATATGAATTCGACCGCCGCCGTGACTTCGCTGAGGACGCCCAACCTAAGGGCCCAATTTTCGATGACTGGGGTGGATTATGAGCGATTGCATGTAAAATTTGACTGTTACCTTCGATAACTCAGTTTGCTACATTTCGATGTTCGAAAACATCATTTGCAGCTTAAGTATGCAATAGAAAACGTGTTTTGTAAACGTCAAATGCGTTCACAAGAAAATTGATTGACTTTAATCAAATGGATTTTGTACAAGCAGTACGAGTGGATATTTAACAATACTAATAACTGCGTCAAAAATTAATTTCACGACCAAATTGACGTTAATTTAACGTTTTCTAAAATGAACAGTGACTTTTTGCGAACGCATTGGAACTTAATGGACCTCGTGTGGATTAGACTCGTTTAAAATTCCTGATTCATCCCAATATGAACCTCATCGCTGAAAATATTAATTTTTGCTGAAATAAGGGTCCGCTTTTGGGATTGAGAGTGCGTCTTTTATTTGTATGTAATTGCGAGAATTCTCGCACGGGTAGTCTAGTTTAATTAAATTATTGTTGTTTTTGCCCATTAACTGAGATAAAAAATAATGAAAATCAAAGAATTCTTGCCTAGAATCTAGAGCTACGATATTTGGCATCCTGTCTTTTTGACAAATTATAAATCTGTAAAATATTATAATGACGTTGGTAGGTAGCTTAAAATTACAACGAACAAAACACTTTTCCACACTTATCTACGTCACTCTACAGTTTATCTAATTATATCAAGTAATTTTGCCACTTTTTCTTTATCCCTTTAATACTTGTTATAATAATTTGTAAATTGCCCTTTCATCAAGTCATGGATATTTCCATCAAAGAACTGTATTTTTTTGTAGGTATTGTAAAGGGTGATTTTTAAGCTGGTTTGGTTTTGGCAACACTGGTTTTGACAGCTGACGTGTGTTTAGTACCTTGTGTCACTGTCAAACAGCTTCAGTTTGGTTTGCAATTTAACCATGGATCGTCTTACAAATGAACAACGCTTGCAAATTATTGAATTTTACTATCAAAATTCGTGCTCGGTTCGAAATGTTCATCGCGCGCTGCTTCCATTTTATGGTCGGCATTCTCGACCTTCTGAGCAGTCTATTCGGAAGATTGTGACCAAATTTCGCACCAAATTTACTTTGTTGGACATTAAACCACCAACACGTTTACGTACTGTGCGTAGTGAAGAAAATATTGCGGCCGTATCAGCTAGTGTGACAGAAGACCGCGAAATGTCGATTCGGCGCCGTTCCCAGCAGTTAGGCCATTGTTACAGCATTACGTGGAAAATTTTGCGGAAGCATTTGGGCGTAAAGCCTTTTAAGATACAGCTGGTGCAAGAACTAAAGCCAGCCGACCTACCACAACGCCGAATTTTTGGTGAATGGGATCTTGGAAAGCTGGCCGAGGATCCGCTTTTTTATCGAAAAATTGTGTTCAGCGATGAGGCTCATTTTTGGTTGAATGGGTACGTAAATAAGCAAAATTGCCGCATTTGGAGTGAAGATCAGCCAGAAGCATTGCAACAGCTACCAATGCATCCCGAAAAAGCCACTGTTTGGTGCGGTTTATGGGCCGGCGGCATTATTGGGCCATATTTCTTCAAAGATGATGCGAATCGCAGCGTTACTGTCAATGGTGAACGCTACCGAGCGATGATAACAAACTTTTTTTTGCCCGAAATGGAAGTTCTTGACTTGCATGATATGTGGTTTCAACAAGACGGTGCCACATGCCACACAGCACGCGAAACAATGGCGCAATTGCGAGGCGAGTTTGGTGAACAGTTAATTTCACGTTTCGGGCCGGTCAATTGGCCGCCTAGATCGTGCGATTTGACACCATTAGATTATTTTTTGTGGGGGTATGTCAAGGCTAATGTCTATAGGGACAGTCTGGTTGGTTGACGTCTTCTTGTCGGTGGTGTGCTATACCGATAAAATTTAAACCATTTAATATTTGATATTTTTATAAAAATAAAGTTTGTTCAAAAATAATATAAAGAAACACGAGTTTCATTGTGGGATACCCAAGCTCCCATAACTGGGAGCTTGGAGCGATTGACGCACTGGAAGCCAACATCCATGCATTCATTCGTGAGATACCGGCCGATATGTGTGAAAGAGTATGCCAAAATTGGACTCAGCGGATGGGCTACCTGAGACGCAGCCGCGGTCAACATTTGCATGAAATTATCTTTAAACATTAAATTGCAAGGTTCAAACTATCGATTCAAATAAATATTTCATTCATTTTTTCGAATTTTTTGTGTGTTTTTTTTTAAAAAAAGTTCTAAACCTCTTAAAAAATCACCCGTTATTTAGGATTCCATTTTTTCACTTGACCTAAATTGAAAGCAAAAAAAATAAAAAATAAAACTCATAATGTCGACAAAAAAAACATAGGTACCCAGTGATAGATGAAAATAAACACAATTTAAATAAAAAATACAAATAACATATTTTTTTTTGCAAAATATCTGATTTAAAAAAAAAAGAAAAAACATTAAATGGAGCTACCTTCTTCCGCTTATAAATATGTGTGGCTATGTATGTAGGTATATAAAAAAAATAAATAATTTTAGTTGAGAATCGAGCCCCCCACACACATTTCGTTATTCTACTGGTGCCTTTTTAATGCACATGTGTGCGATATAGAATACTATACTGTTAGTTGAAAAGTATCTAAAAACAAACACAAAAAATACTATCTATCGCAGCGAACTCGATATTATTATAGCCGTAGCGTCTAAATTTATTATTGCCCCACATGATTTTTTTGTTGAATTCGAGTGTCTGATGCCATGCAGTTTTTGTTGTTGTTTTATCTGGTGATTCTTCTGCTGCTGCTGCTATATCCCCAAGTCCCCACACACGAGTTCTGAATATAGAATGAATATGGACGAAAAAAAAAAACGAAAACGATATCAAAAAGGAAGAGAGAAAATCAATTTTTTTTCTATTATTCCGCGTGATTTCTGTTCTATTTTTAGAATGTCAACAAAAGAAAATTACGAAATAACTACCTCTATCTACGACTATGCAAGAAAATTGAATTCAAATGCATTTCGAAAAATAAATAGCGTCATTAGAAGTGTGTGGTGAATATAAAATTTAAAGACATGTGGTGAATGATTTGACAGTTGGTTGGTTTTTAATAGTTTTGATGAAATGTAATTCATATTTGTATTTTTTTATGAAGAAGAAAAAATAAAATCAACATGTAGATGGATTTGTAGGGTGTGTTTAAGTTCTTATATGATTTTGAACCATGCCGTTAAGGATGAAGCCACATTTAACTTACTTAGGCAAGGTATGCACATACAAAACATGGTATATGAGGTTCATGTTTTTTGTAATGTGTTTTAAGCAGTGTAACTATTGACCCACTTTGATTTATATATATGGTACATAAATGGAAAACTCGTATGCGTATAATGGAACCTAATGGCAATTGAAGCAGGTATTAGTTGTATATGGTAAAGTAAAAACGCTCAAATATTAAGACGAAATAAAAAATAAAGGAAAAAGCTATACATTTGTTAAATTATGAACCATTTGTGACCTCTCAGTGTGGAGTTTAGAGATTAACAATAGTTGTGTTCTCAACATTTCCCACAAATTTGAAGAGTGGAGATAAAATGCTCTCAATGAGAAAAAAAACTGTCAAAATGTGGGGAATGGGTTTTTGCACTAATTAGGCGTGTTCAGGAAAATGAGATCTCGAAGATCTCAGCTATCTCAGTTACATGAACAGGATTCCTCAGCAAAATATTTCAGTTTTTCTGTCAAAACTAAAACTACTAAAACTAAACTACTAAACACGCCAATTCAAACAACTTTTTAAACGTCAACAAATTACAAGAAGAAGCAATGTTTTACTCTCTCGTGAGCGGTCTCTTTTGCAATAAACAGCATAATTTTTGAAGTGTGGAAAGACTTTAGACCAAAAACGAATAAATCTGGCGGTCTGAAACTATTTGAAACTAGAGCTAATGACAGCACACGTGTCAAAATAAAAATACATATTATTTAATTTTGTTCGTTTAAAGGGGAAGTGATATGGAAAGTTTAAATAACAGACTACTGTTCGTTTACTTGCCCAAAACTGCCAGATTCTACCAGTTTTATTTATTTATATAAACTTTAACAGTCTTTGGACTAAAAACGTTAGAAATAGGTAGTTTTTGAAAATAAACGAATAAGGATAATATTATGTCATATTTACTTTGAAGTATGTGTCCCATCAACATTTACCCTGTAACCAATCTGTTTGTCGATACTGTCCAACCCTCTGACCGTTTACTTCTTAAAACTCCTAATTTCTACTAATTTTAGTTAAAAATTCATATAAAAAATTAACATTGAAGCAAAATTGTTTGTAATTGGCATTTTTGGGGAGTAAACGAACGGACCTAATACAACATACTTACGGAGTTTGTATGTTTTCTAAATTTTGTCAGAAATTTATTGTTCATGGCAATTGTTGCAAGCAACTGCTTTTACAACTTATATATATCACCCGGCAATATTTGGAAAGTTGCCGAAAATTGTATGGTACAGAAATTATAGCATTCCTCAAGATAACTACTTCAAAAATGGGTCATTTTCAATCAGCATCAATATTATGTACTTTTCAATTAATTTTTTGCCAAATTGCAATTTATAATATTTTACATTTTTATTTTTTATTTCAGGTACAGCAAGCGAAGATGAAAAAGTAAACCTTTCCCACTTTCAATTAATCCGGGTCCTTGGGACAGGAGGTATGTTTAAAAATTGAAACTTTCTTATAAATATTTGTTTATTCATATCCATTTCTTTTGTTTGTCAAATTTCTTTTCATTTTTCAATGATGATATGCAGCATACGGCAAAGTATTTTTGGTTCGCAAGAAAGGTGGCCACGACCACAGGAAACTATATGCGATGAAAGTTCTGAGGAAAGCAACAGTCGTGCAAAAGAAGAAAACAGCCGAACACACAACGACTGAACGACAAGTGAGTGTATAGTATTGCCCCCCCCCCACCCCTTTTTAAATATTGATATAAATCATACCCTTCCACTCCGTGTCCGTCAGTCTCTGTCTTTGTGTGTCGTCTCCACGACAAAGTTAAGCCACCTAGGGTATGTCTGCAAATAGAATTGTTTTTTTTTTTTTTTTAAGTATTCATTCCTCTTCCTCTATAGAAATTTTGTCAACCATGTCCAATAAACCAAGAAAAAAAAAACTTATTGAAATCTGCATTAGTCTTTAAAATTCTGTTTTAGATTTGATTGCAATTTCCTTTTTTATCGAAGGGAATTCAATAATTGTAATATGAACTTTGACATTCGATGCACCATTATAAGACTTGCCTGTGTGGATATTTATAAGAGATAGACTTATCAGTCCCTGAAGAGGCACGATGTAAAAGTTCAAAGTCATCAATTAAATCAGCAAGCAAACAAAATTGAAAGAAGAATGGGTGCCGATTATTTTTAAAGGGGATAATGTTCTGATAGAACTATTTGAATATTCTTTATATTGATTGTGAAGATGTAGATATACTTCGAAGTTGTAATTATTTTATTTAGCAAGACAATATCTTTTAAAAACCCATAGGTACTTGTAAGACAAAATTCTCCTTTAATTCTCCTTTTTACTTTTAATTTCTGTTTTATTTGTGGTAAATATTTTATGATCAGAGTGAGCTTGTCTAGATTGTCAGATGAATTTAGCAATAGGTCTGTTCGTTTACTTCTCAAAACTGCGTATTTCTATACCAATTTTATTGCATTTTTTCATATTTTTTATATGAAATTTGGCAGAACTTTGAACTAAATTGGTTGAAATTTTCTGATTTTAGATTGCATTTTTGAAAAAGGTAATGTAGTGCTAATTGTAGTATAAAGAAAAAACATGGAAAACAAAAAAAAACTTAAGGAGAAAAGAGATGTATGCTCATCTGTTTTCAATAGCATCCGCATCGGTTTTATTTTATCGGGCTGAACCATATGGTTTATTGGGGATGATAAAACGTGGCTACTGTCTTTTTTCCTTTACACTACAGTTAACACTACCTTACCGATTTTCAAAACGGAAACGCCATCTACCACCACCAGAGTAAGAACTTATTTTTCTTTTAAATAGATTCAGGTAGAGAGCAGGAGCCCAAGTTGTTGTTGTATTACGTGTTAAAAAATGATGCTGATCCAGATCCGTATATTCGTTTCAACCAACCACTTAACCGATATTTACCTAACTAGATTTATACGCTTTTCGCACTGAATAATAATTTCGGATTTTGCAACAAGATCACGAAACCTTGTTCAATCGTTGAGACCATACATAAACTAGATTTTGTTTGCCTAGAACTCTTCCATTGGCAACGTTCTGTAACTCTCGTATCTATAAATTTATTCGAGAAACGTTGAAAATTTAAACTAATCATATGACTTTTTTTCCATTTTTCAACGTTTCTTGACCAATTTAATGGATGCGAAAGCTACAGAACATAGGCACTGAACCCAGTCAGCCAAAAGTATCATAATAAGAAAACTTATTAAACTTTTCCTTTTTGTTTTTATTAAAAAATCTCCCAACTACCTGAATACTATATCCAAATCCAAAGACATGTACATACATAACAAACTAGCAAAACCCCCTACCGCTTTGCAGCGAATGTGTTGAAATTTTTTTTTTAATTTTTTTGTCCTAAACCTTCTACCCTTATTCCTCTTTAATTAAAAACAAAAATTAAGAAAATCGGTCAACCGGTTTGACCGGTTAGCGAACGTACACAAAACTAAACTTTAATTTATATATATAGATTCTCTCTTAAACTTCTCTATTTCTGTGACTCAACTCTTACCTCACCACTGTTGCTATTACTACATTTTTGCCGACCGATAAGCCGAGATATAAGAAGATTTACCCTAAATCATCTTCAAATTTGGAAGATTTACTGCACATATTTATTTCGTAGTAGGTATATGTTTTTTTGATTTGACGATTAGAGGCGTTAACATTCTCAAATTTTGTTTGATGAATGTTTAATGAATGCCGTGGTTGTCAAACATAATTAAGAATGTGAACGCCCCCATTTTCAATAGTTGAAATGGACGAATTCAAATGAAAATCGTGAAAAATTAGTCTCTGTTATTTTATTAACGAACATTTTGGGTTCCATGTTTTGAAAGTAAAGTACCTACCTACGAGTGCACAAATTTAAATTTAACAGAAAACTTATTTGTTTTACGAGTAGGTATATCAAGTCAAGGTATATCAAGTCAAGGTATATCAAGTCATTTTTTTTTTTAACTTTATTTTGTTGGGAATGGCATTAAAAAGCTTTAAAGTGAAAATTTATTTAAACATCTTTTAATCAATTATCATAAAATTATATTTCCGGTAAAAATATTTCAACAAATCCATCAGATTTATTTTTCCATTCTCACAATTCGTACAAAAAAAAAAAAAAAAAACATTAATCTTCGACAATAATAAAAGAGTCTTAACACAATAAAACGAAAGCCCATGAAAATATTTACTCAACCCGTCTTATATCATAGTTTTTTTTATATTTTTTCTTATTACAACAGAACAAGTGTGTTAATTTAATGTAGGTATATAATATGTTTAAACCGGTGTGTCCACAAACAATCCATAGACACGCCGAAATCCCGGCTTCTTAACTTGTCTTTCTTCTCATACGAATTTCTTCAAAAGACTTCTATTTTTGGTAACAACTTCGACCCACATATTTGGCTTTAAAGAGAATTTGTTGTGCCAAGCTCTTCTTTTGAGTGGTTCTTCTACCTCAAAGCACGTATTTGAAGATAAGGTTCTACCAACCATACCACAATACCTACCTATACCACCATCAGCATAGCAAAGCAATCGTTTTCAATGTTGTTCATCCATCTTTTCTTTTGAGGCACTTTTTCTGTTTTCATTCGCTTAAGCTGGTGGTGTGGTTTCGTGTCTGGTAATTCCGGTTGAGATATTTATAAATCCCGTTAGAATGTACCGGTATTAACATGTACCATCTACTACCATCTTGATGGTCTACACCGCTACTGCTGGTTGATTCTTCTTTTTTTTTTTATTAAAACAAAAAGAAATAAAAATAAAAGAAGAGAGATATAGTACGACTACCATACCACCTGATGAATATAATGAGAAATTTTGTTCGTCGTCATCGCAAACATAAACATAAACGTCATCGTCTTACATAAATCACAATGAGCGCATGAGTGAGTAACTCACGTTAAGAAAAATTAAGCTAAGATTTTCTTCTTTTATGTTTTATTTCTTTTTGGTTTTTTTTTTATTAAGAAGCGAGGATTTTTACTTGAAGTGGGATTTAGAGTTCAAGTGAGTTTTTAAGTTCATTGGAAAACGAAAATGTACCTATGCTTATGCATAAGTATGGGTTCTGTTTGTATAGATTGGACTCATTGTAATAAAAATTCGAAATAAGTAAAAGGTAGCCTTCGACATTTTTAATATCTATACATAAATACATATCGTCCGTCATCTCACGGACTGACGTACCTGCTTTTTTAATATTTTGGGAAAACGCATATTTTAGCTATAGTTCTTCCTCAAACCATTAAAACTATCTTTAAATTTAAAAAAATAGAAATCCTGTTCCTGTAGTTTACAAAACAATAGACAAAAATTATTTTAACTACGGCGAACAACTTTAAGAAGCGTTTTGTAATAAAAACAGTTACGTAAGTTCGTGAGATAGGGGACGTTTTATCCCACAATCGACTTAAGCCTAGTAGGTACATATATGTATAGCTTTGCATTCACTTCAAGCTCTTCAAACATCAGCTAAGACCCTAGCTAAATTGCGTTATTTTTTGTATAAGCCCGGAAGGAATTGGACGAAAAAACGACGTCGATCACCGGCGTGAATTATATACTTGTTATCGATAGATGAAAACTCCATTTTGTTTTTGTGATGCTGTCGCTAATCCCTGTGGGCTTGTAAAAAAAACATGCCTAATGTTCGGTATATGTAGATGAAATGCAATTATTGATTTCCTAAGCAGCTCCGAGACAATAAATATTGACGTTTCGATTTTTTCAAAATGGTTTTTTCGTGATTTTAAATGGCATTTAATTCGTTTTGAAATTAATGTTGAAAATATGACAATTTATTGAATTAATTTTTTTTTTTATCAAGAATAGTGAATTTAAAAATCAAAAATATATTTTACGTGGGTCGCCATTTCTGTACTTATATTTGACAACTGAAATTACCTTGCAATGAAATGCCCACCCACACACAGACAATAAAAATTGCCAATGCGTAAACAGAACTCCTGCAGCCCGTATATGCAGATACAACCAGACAACCACTTATAAATTTAAATCATACCGTTTTATTTATAGGAATAGTTTTTACAAGAAAAAATCTTAATCTACATAACTGTACCTTGGTTCTAAAAGGGCCAATCCCAATGTAAATTTTTTGAGATAATTTGAAGAAAAACAATCTAAGTAGGTACCTGTATTAACTATTAACCTTTTAGATTGGAAAAATTGTTATTAAAAATTTTAAGCATTCTAAAAAAAATTTAAAACCACTTAATGCTTGCAAACTATATAGATTTATATCTATGTAGGTATGTCTTCCGATTTCTTCTTAGTTGTTTGCTTAAAAATCTGCCGATTCAGATCGAATTAAAGAGGACAATTCATATACTACATATCTACCAGGTAAACAAGCCTGTTTTGCTAAACAAAACAAGCTACAAATACTCACCGGATTGCAATTATACCTACATTTATTCCGAAACCGGCATAGCACGTAGCTAAAAAGAAGTGACAGAGATAAGAAGTATATCCACAAAACTTCATAAATGCGCGTGCGTTTTCTCGTTATCGCTTCTTCTGTTTGCATTTTTGTGTACCTATTTTATTTTGTTGAAATTGTATCTTCTTTTTCTTTCTTATACATATTATTTCTGTTTATTTATATAATTTAATTTTTTGTTTTCTTCTTCTTTGAAATGCAGATTGAGAAAGACTTTATCCGTTTAGTGTTCAGCGTTCACCGAACAGCCACTGACTTTTCATTTGTGTGTTTAATAATATACGAAATGAAAACTATGGTTGATGTGTAGCGGTTCGGTGATCATTACACACTTGATGTGATAAGAAGGCCACGACATGTTGTTTACTGTACTTATTATTTTGTTGGTCTTCCAATTCCAATTGCTTCTTCCCCTTGATATCAACCAAAGTTCTTATGGGACCGTTCGTTGATAGAAATTAAATTTGTTATTCTTATGTGATTAAGATTCCGGAGTGTTGTTGTTGTTGAACAAATACCTGCGTGCCTGCAGACATGTGTTGGTATAAACTAAACCGTTATAATTTTAATCAATCAAGTACCTACAGCGCTGTGTTAAAAAATAATTAATTTTCGATAAATACCATATATGTACATTAACATTAACAATATCAACTGGCATACTCCTTAGGTAGTACGTACAGATATTTAAGAGTTTTCACCGTCCACTTAAAAGAGATAAGTTTAGATTTATCCTTAATCTTCAAATCCCTAAGATTTACAAATTACAATATTCACATTTTTTTCGTTAATATAGTGAATTTGAAACTAATCTTGGAAATTAAATATTCATAAAACCAAAAGTTTTACAAATCGAACTAACCCATTTCGCGCTGAGCGCATACCTACATTCGAGACTCGAAATATTTTTCATCGTTTGACACAAATGAAACTTGCTTTCTCACTTCCACTCCATAAGAAAAAATGAAACACCATTCGCATTTTGAAAGATACTGTATGAGATGATCTACTTCTTAATCTTTAATCTTTTTCACCGATCGCTAAACAGAGATTTAGGTAGATTTGCCATAAATCCTCTTCAAATCTCGAAGATTTACCATAGAAATTGATTTCCTTAATCTAGTAGATTTAAAATTAATCTTTTTAAATCTTCATAGGGCCAATAGATTTTCATCGTTTGAAACAAATCAAACTACAGGTATATCTCACTTTCACTGAAGAAGAAAAAATGAAGCACTGTTTGCATTTTGAAAGTCAGAAAAGTGGAGTATCCACTTTTTAATCTTTTTGTGCGGTGAAAACACTACATAGGAGTTATTAAATCTTAACGAGATTAACTTTCTGTGAAAACATAGTATTACTACACAGATTTATTAAATCTAAACATACTTATGTCATCTCGATTAAATTGTTGGATTGTTCTACTCCTTTTTGATTGTAATAGGCGCATTTAAATTCTCAAAATTGTTTGAAAAGCACGGCATGATGAATTAGAATTTTGACCAACACAGGTCAACTCAGACTATCGATAAAATTTAAAAGATGAGTAGATTTTCTCAACTTTTAAAACACCAATAGTCTTATTTATAAACGTTGTCTAACTTTAGACAACTGTTCAACTTTGGGAAATGTATTCAAAAACCTTGTTTATTGTTGTCTTATAGCTGTCTTACTTTAGACACAAGAGTATATTGTCTTAACCATGATCATGAATAATGTGATATTTATTTTCATTAAATAAAGCATATTTCCACCAATTTGTCTAAGTAGACAAGAATCTAATAAATACGACTACAAGTCTATGGAAAACACAAAATCCAAGTGAATTATCTATATTGCTGATAAAAGTCATTCTAATATTTTTTCTTACAATGCGCCCAGTTTAAGAACATCCTTAAAAATGATTTTTGCTTCAGGTTTGATAAGCATGCGTTTAGCCTGTTCGTCACGTTTAGCCTGTTCGTCACGTTTAGCCTGTTCGTCAAAGTTTATACCTATACGAAATAAAAATTGTAGGAACCAGCAATTTTGGGCAAGTAAACGAACAGACTTATTCTTAAATATGCTTGTCAGAAAAATATAAAAAAAACTTTGAATTTCATGCAGCATGAGTTCAAATTATCAAAATCAAGCCATTCAAATCGTGCTTGTGGCTTCTTCGAGGATTTATCACTTTTGACAAATAATTCGAGGAAAAACACTCCGAAAATCGAAGGCTTTTAAAGTAGTAAGAAGTAGGAGTGAAAAAGGAGTACAAAGTAGTACCTACTCCAAAAGTCGCGTCGAAGCGAAAACGCGTAAGTGTAAAACGGGTTTCTTCAAAAAAAATTTACACACTACTGTTTGCTATGCATAACTCTTCATTACGCTCTATAGAATTTAAAAATAGGAATGGCAATTCAAGTTTTTTTTTTTTTTTGTAAATTCGTTGTGTATATTTGGTGATTCTGTCGCGTAATTGGACAGTAATCCAATGTTGAATCAATGGCAACGAAAATATAGGTCATGAAATAATTTGTTCGTTTTACTTGTTTTATTTTTTTTTTTTTATGTCAAACATCAATGGTGTTGTACTTTTTGTATTCGAATTTAGGTACAAATTGTAATCATGATGAAGGCTGGTTTTTGACTTTCCCTTCAACAACAACAACTTGGCTTACAATATTTCAATTGCACTTTATTGCTTTGAGTATTCCGAAGTAAAATATGCTGCTGACGTGCAATGAACAATGTACACACTTTTGGGTTCTTGGAAGATCGTGAATAAGAACATCTTCGAAAGTCAAAGAATGTCACACGCTCTGGGAGGAGATTAACGTCCCCGTAAGAATCTCCTTATATGTAGATACATGTAGCTATGTATGTATATATGTATGTAGGTATCTATAAAAAAAAAGTGTGTTCGCTTCCGAGAATAAAAATTATGTGAATGAATACCTACCTTTTGTTAATTTCGATTATATTTGTGTATATAAGTAAATGTATAAAGAGATAGAAAATTAAAAATAGATTTTCCGAAAATGCCATCTCAATAAATTTGTTGAAATGTGCTTCAAAGATTAAAATAGAAACCATCTCTATCTACCTATTAAGTGAAATGACGAATAAATTTATTTTTTTTGTATTTATTTATTTATTTGAAAGAAAAATAAAAAAAAAACGTGCAGTCGAAATGTACCTATAACAACTTTGCGAGATAGCGTTTATCAACTTAATACTTAGGTACCTAGGTTGGTTATTGTTTTTGATAACTTTAAAAGTTTTTGGATTATTTAGAAACTTGTTGGGACATATTTTTATTGGCTTTCGGAATTGGCCTGGAAAATGTTTTTGAAATAAGGGCTTTACAATTTTCTGGTAAATATGTATGTACATATTTTGATTTTAAATAAGGTTAAAGGCTTCTGTCTGTTTATTATGTGGCTTTTTTCTTACAACGCAAACTTTTTGCATAGAGACTTCCTTTCGTTTTATTAAAAATCCCTTGATTTCCACAGCCACTACTCTTTGGACTCAGCCGAGGCGTGAACCTTTTTTTACACTTCTTCTTATGCAGTGGAAGTGAGAAATAAAGTTTTATTTATTTCAAATAATGAAAAAAGAATTCCCTCTCTAATGAATGCGTTCAACGCGATATGGGTACATAGGTTAGTTCGATTTTCAAATTTATTTGCTCTATGAAGAGTTAATAAGATTTATAAATATTTACAAAATAAATGTGTATGGTAAATCTTCTAGATTTAACACTAGACGAGTAAAGTGTCTTTTGCAATACCGTATTTTTTGGACTGAAATTTTCCGCAAAATTACATTTTAAAGTAATTAAACGTATTGGCGTATTCCTAGTCATACTTACCTCATACTAAAGTTATGTCAAGTCATTGGCAAAGTCAAACAGCATGAAAATCAGCAATTTTATACCTATACAACATTCCCTACTTTAAATGAAACGACGTGCGGTGGGTGAAGTACTCATCAACTAAACTGGAACTGTTTGTGTTCATTAACTAAATGATGCATTTTCTTCCACTTTTTCTGTTCTATCGGGTTTTTTCTTTTTTTTTTTTGCCTCCTGCTGTTTGCTTCGGTGTATCTACTTCCAGATTATATTTTTTTTCTGAGTTTTTTGTTTTGATTCCAACCGCAACTGATGAATTTATCTATCTATGGCGACATCTTTTATTTTATTGCAAAACATTTCGCAAAACCAAAACTATAACTAATCAACCAGCAAACACAACAAAAAACAACAACTTCTCCTTGGCACCTTGTTTTTTTTTCGTTTCTTTTCGATTGCTTATTTCCATCGTTATTAACCTTTTACTGCGCACAAGGTGAATTCGTGTTTTCACACTTTTATTTGTTGTTGTTATTTGTTTTTGTGCAATTTTCTTTTACTCTCTGTTTGTAGATGGTGATTCCATACGAGAGATATACATATACATATAATAAGTTAATGTTTTCGCTTTCGCTTTTTTTGTATCTATTTTTAACTGTTTTTGTATATACATAAATTCATTCGATTAAAATTTCCAATTGTACGAGAAAGTCGGGTGTAATCAACAGGTTTGTCACATGGGGTGGGTTAAATTTCAAAGAGTTTTGTTGTTGTTGTTTTTTTGTTTGTGTAAGTTATACCTATGCTGTAAATACATCGCAACAGCAGCAGTGAAATACGTCAAAAAGATGACGTCCTATAAACATGTTGATGACGTCGATAAACAGATCCACGGTGTTTTCAAACGGAGGGATATCAGATTGTGCCAATCTTAAGGGCCCCATACACCATCAATGTTACCTGTCAATATTACTTCAACGATTTTTGAAGTATGGAGACTTTTTATGACATCAATGGTCGCGTTCAGGGATCAATCCAAAGCTATCCGGATAGATTTGTGTTGTTGAAATCCCTTGGGACAAAACAGCTGATGAAACAACAACCCAACGAATCTGAACATTTTTGGGATAGGTGCAAAGTAGATATGTATTACCTTAAGTTAGATTAAGTGGTGTTTTTTTTGTATTTATTGAAAAACATGCAAAACTTACGAAATAAGGAAGGAATAGGTTTTTTCCCGACAATCTTCAGGAGTGAGGGTGAAATGTATTCAAAAAAAGGAAAACTGACAAAATGTCTGGAACGGTTTGCGCAATAAGTTGCAAAAACATTAGACATACAATTATAAAGCTCAGTGATACAACTATACGATAAATACTCAATAGCTAATTTTACATTCGCGTTCAGAACACGATCTTATGAGGTTCATAGAACATGTCTGAGAAGACTGAGTAAAGGCCGAACACGGCAAACGTCACATGCACGGGAGAAAAGCATAAAAAGAAATTGAAATGGCAGACGAGATTAACTGTCTCATTTATAAACTCATTCCAAAGTATGTCTAACTTTAAACAGCCGTCAAACTCTAGAACCTTATTTTCAATCGATGTTTTCAATCGATGTCTATCTGAAACACTTCAATTGGTTGTCCGTCCAAACCTATTTTAAATTGGGGTAAATTTTACATATATGTATGTATGTATATCGTAATACGAGATTGTCATTCAACGACATTTGTATAATGGTGGTGATTATCTCATTATATATGGGTGGCAATGGTACAGTAGATGTAGTACCGAGCATTACTGCTTACGTAGATGTTAATAATATACATGTGTTCGAGTCCAACTCTAGGCTTCAAAAACTTCAGAACGTGCTACCCAGTCATGCATTTTAATTATTCAAATATAATTAATATTCTTCTATGTATTGTTAAAATTTATCTTTAGCTCTGAAAAAATAAACACTATTCTGTCTCCTGTTTGTCTGTACAGCCTACCTGCTTGTACTTTGACCCACTTTGAAACAGCTGAAAATTTTAAGTATTTTAAATGATTTGAAGGAGAATAAATTGAATTTTTTTTATCAAGAACTTAATTTTTTTTTAGAAAATGATTACTATTTATATCTAACTATGGGGTCTATTTTGTTTAAAAACTATTTTACTAAAAACGCTCATAAGCAGCACCTCCTACACAAGCGTTTTTCTAATCGACTAATTTTAACGTAAAGCCTTGAACTACTTTCTTAACATAACACCAGTTTTTATATTTGCAAACTTTGCCATCTCTCAAGTTCAACTAATTGTACAAACTTGAAATGAAGTCTTGCTCTAAGACTATGACTTCATGCAATTTTAATTGCTTAACTAGGCAGGTACTTTATTTCAAACCTAGTCATAATAACAGAAAAAAAATTGTTTAGCGGAAGTAGACAAAAACGATTTTGTTTTTTTTTTTTGATTTTGTCAAAATGTTTATGATTCTTTTCCCCCCTTTCAGACCTTTCTGTTTCTGACAGTTTCATCATATATTGAACCAAATTGAGCACCAAGTAGGTTTTTTTTCGATTCAACAGATAGCACACAATAAATGCTCTCATCGGCTTCGGTTAGCACACAAAAAAAATTAACAAAAAACGAGCAACATTTGTATGATAGTATGAAGCACAATTAGGTCAAATTCAAGTACCCCCTTGGCAACCAACTTGGTTGGTACCAAAAAATAAAAAAGTATCATACCTTTCTTTTTGACTTGGGAAAATTCCATCTAAAGCCAATTGGTCGAAACATCCATAATAATATGAGTGAAAGTATACATTTTTTGTCTCGCCGCTTTTCGTCTATTCTTGTGATTTGTTTTTTTTTTTTTTTTTAATTTTTTGTATCAAATTATAATTTTTTTTGATTATTATTTTTGATGTTTCCTTCTCATAGTAAAAGCATTTTTCGTTGCTCATAACTTTCACATTTTTATTTTGTTGTTGTTGTTTCAGTTTAGGGTTAAAATTTGTACCTATTTAGTTTATTTTATATGTTTAAGTTGCATTTAAAAGCAAACAACTTGTGGGGCTGACTAAGAGGAAAATAATTTGTTTAATTGTGTGAATGGATTTTCTGCTTGTTAAGTTTTTTTGTTTTTATTTTCATTTTAGCTGATTTCGCTTTTTATATTGTATAATGTAATTCCTTTACACTTTGTTGCTTTACCTTTTGAAAATAGGTCAAGCATATGCATGCCGGTGGCAAATATAAATGTGATCAAATCAGAATAAATAAGAGATCGTGATAACTGTTGTTGTTTTTAGTTGAATTTGTGGAATTTAAGTGAAAGGAAGTACAGAAAGGGAAATTTCCAATAAAAAATTGGAATTTATCTTCGTGATTTTGGTAAAATCTCAACCTTCACACAATATCACACGCAGAGTATTAAAACATGCCAAAATGAAAGCGTGATAGAATGCCATACGTACATACATATGTATGTATGTACCTCCTTTACTGCTGAATTTCGGAATTTGGAATTGCATCGATGAAAATCTCAATTTTACCATAATTCTAGTTTACAGTTGGGATGTAAAAATAATTAAAATCTTAAAATTATTTTTTTGCTTATATACAATATAAGCAAAAAAATAATTTTAAGATTTTAATTATATTATAATATCCATTTGTTTGTCTTGTAGTAAGCAAATAACTTTGTGAGGTTGAATATAGGATAAAATAACAAAAAGTTTTGTGTTCGCCACATAATTTTTTTTACATGCGAAATATTTGACAGTTTATTGTTTTGCATGCAATTAATCATGGAAGCTCATGTGAGTACTTACATGTACTGTACATACATATGTAAGTACATGCGGTATAAAATCAAATTATAAAATTATTATTATAGCGTAGCATTTCATTTTTCACATTGGGAACTGCAAACATGGTCATACATAACCCCAAACATTCAATTATGATAAAAACTTTTGTTTTTCCTTTTTTTGTTGAGACAATTAATTGTGATTTTTTCAAAAGAATTTTCAAGTTTCCATACACACGACACACAAGTTAATACACTTGTGTAATGTCATCATAATAATGCAATATCTAGCCACATCATAATTTTGAAACACAAGAGCTAGTTTATGCAATTTTTATAAATTGATCTCAATTTTTTGACAGCAAAATTGAGCTATTTTTCTGAGAAATTTCCTTAAAGTTTCTAAGATTGCTCAATGTTAAGAGTTTTTACAAGTTTTTTTTTTTTTTTTTAACTGATTCGCGCTGTTACGTAACCTTAAAAATAGCCCAAAGCCTTGTAAGTATTTTAATTTTAAAACTATAATTAGTATATATATGAAAAACCTTCTGGAAAACACATTAAAATTCCCGAATCAATAAAGCGAACAGAATAGATTGAGCAACAAATTTAGTTTTTCGAACTACTTACATATGTACATATAGGAAAAATCACCAGTAACCCATTCAACTAATAATAGAAAGTCAAAACCCTATGTAGCCACAAGCAAGTAACCTTTTCTTAGAAAGTCAGCATCAAATATTCTGTATAGCCGAAATATACTAGATATGAAAAACTTTTATAAAACGAATAAAATGTGAGCATTTTGGGCCCAATCATACGTACATAATAAATTTCTAGCTTTGGATGGTAGTTTTTCGAGCCATAATGTATACAAATTTAAAGTTATCACCGTGGGAGTAACAATATCTTGAAGAATTTAATACAGCATTTTAGAACTTCTGACTTCACTTTCAGGATCACTTCCAGGATCATTGATTGTCATCGAGTCCATAAACTTTTTACTATGTACTTCAACTATTTGAACTAGTCTATGTTAAAAATATACCTTTGTCATATACTTTTGTCTCCCTTTTAAAGGAGTTCATATATATATGTATATATTCCTGGGCAAAAAACTCATGCTTTGGGAAAAAACGCATTTGTGAAAAAAAATAAGGTTAGATAGTAAAATCACTTCAAGAAAATTAGTTGCTCATCATTTTTGTTAAATAAAAAACCAAATTGTAAGTAAATCATAATTAATATAGATAAGCATTGAATAACATTGTTAATGTTTTTTATAGAAAATAAAATTAAAGAATATCCTTTGGATTTGGGATAAGAATATTTATTTTTTGGATATAACCATCAAGTGGTGCAGCAACATAATTTTATTTTAATTTGATATTCACCTTTGATCAAGTCGAGTTCCCTGCTTTGATATGGCCGACAAAGGAGTTCATAGTTGCTCTTTGGAGAGTTGCCGACGTCCGGATGATGAACAAATGGTGTCTTGCGACAAGTGTAAACGCTGGTGGCATTATAATTGCCACGATTTCGACCCCAACAAGTTCGATACAATTACTCCCTGGTATTGTGAGGAGAATGATTGCGTTTTAAGGGAAGATGAGGATGTTTCACACGTCCGGACCATTCATCGAGGTTCTTTGTCAGCGCCGGCCACCATCGCCACACAAAATGAGCTTGAAGATCAAATGGATGTAATAATTGAAGCCGCTGCAGTAGCACAAGCCACAGTAGCTCAACGTGACAAGGAGCTTTCGGAGCTACGAGCTGAACTTGAGGAAGCAAGGTTGAAATTGTCAAAGTTTTCCAATGTTAAGGAACAACCAGCTTCTGTTATTGCTCCGAAATCAAATGTTTATGATGCCTCTAAAATTGCCAAGCTTGAGATAATTAAAAAAATCCAAGCTAACCATCATGCAATCCTGAATAGTTCTATTGGACATTCTCAATCTACGCCCTTGCGACAAGTACCCGTCCAGCAACCAGTTCAGTCCACTCCGTTGCCAGAAACTTGTGATCGGCATCAATGTTCTGGTGAATCTTCCTTTAGAGATCAAGATATGGCAAATTTGCTCACGATATTGAATCGCAGCAATGTTCAAGAGCTGCCAATTTTTTCTGGTGAAAATAAAAGAGAATGGCCGTATTTTGAGGAGGTCTATAAATCAACGACGATCGAAGGAAGATATAGCGCAAAAGAAAACGTTGCTCGTTTACGTAAAGCCTTAAAAGGAGAGGCATATCTTCTTGTGAGCGATCGCCTGAAGTACTCTTCGGATGCAGACGCGATAATTGATTCGCTTCGCACAATGTTTGGTCGTGCTGATGTTTTGGTTCATGACTTGACTTCAGATTTACTAAACCTTCCAAAGCTCTCATCAAAATCTGATCCCAAGCTTCGCATCTGGGCAGTGAAACTCAACGGGTTCGTAGCAGACCTCAAATCGATGAACAGAGAAGAAGACCTCTCCAACGGGTATGTTCTCACTAATCTAGTTTCTAGGTTAGGTGCAGGACTTTATCAAGATTGGCAAAGAAGAAAGTCAGTTTCGCCACGAGTCAATTTACAACACTTTGCTGAGTTCTTGACGGAAAAGGTAATTGATTTACCTCCTGATCTTGCGAAACCTGGTGGAACTTCTGAACCAAAGAAGTTACAGTCAACTGGTAACACCAAATCTTCTCGAGTTTTGTTACACTCGTCTGGGTCATCAGGTCTGTGCTGCAAGTGCAATAAACAACATTCTTTGGCTCAATGCGACGAGTTTTTAGCTTTGCCCCCAGCTCAGAGGCAGGCGTTTGTTAAAGAGAAGTCGATTTGTTTTTCGTGTCTGGATCCATCAAGGCACCAGTGGAAGGCCTGCTCTAAGAAGAGGTTTTGTGGTACCGATGGTTGCAACCGACGCCATCATCCGTTGTTGCATATGACGTCATCAGATGGCAGCAACTCCGAGTTGAATTCTGCAGCAGTCCCCTTCGTGCCACAGCCGCATATTCATTCTTCGCATGTCGGAGCCGATTTCAAAGTCATATTCAAGATTGTTCCGATTCGTATATACGGAACTGGAGACTTGTTTGAGGATACGTTTGCCTTTTTGGACGACGGGTCTTCGTTGTCAATGATTGAAGAAGACCTTTTTAATGATCTCGGTTTGGATGGGCAACCGGAACAGCTCACATTACAGTGGACAAAGGGAGTGTCTCGAATCGAGGATTCTAAACGTACTTCTTTATCTATGTCTGGTGTCAAGAGTCGCAAGAAGTATGTTTTGAAGAACGTTTACACCATAAAAGATTTGGGTCTTGCTAGCCAGTCTATCGATGTCGCACGTTTGAAGAGCTTATACCCTCATCTCCGCGGACTTCCACTCGCTGACCTGGTAGATGCTCGTCCGAAAATCTTACTTGGTTTGGATCAAGCAAGATTTCTTATTGGACACGGCCAGCGCCATGGCAAGGATGAGGAGCCTCATGCTTTAAAGACTTTGCTAGGATGGATCGTGTATGGGAAATCAGCTCCTTCGATGAATGTCTCTTGTTTGCATCAGGCTTCGAAACCCTCCATGCATCTTATGTTTCACGATGCTATAAAGGAGGAAGTTGACCTACACGATCTCGTTCGACGTCATTTTACCACCGAGGAGTTTGGTGTAATGCCTCCGAAAGGTGAATTGCTTAGCCGAGAGGTTAGTCGTTCCTTAGATATAATGGAACGTTCGTTAAAACTGGTCGGCAGACAATATGAGATTGGCCTTTTATGGGATTCCGATGACGTCAAATTGCCCGACAGCTATAATATGGCTTTTAAACGTCTTCTGGGTTTAGAGCAGTCCTTAAGGAAGAAGCCTCATCTCCTGGAATGGCAGAACAATTATTTTCGAGATCTGATCTCTAAAGGCTATGCCAGAATTGCTTCGAAGGAGGAGCTGGAAAAGGATTGGGCGCGCGTGTGGTACGCACCGACTTTTATCATTGTAAACCCTAACAAGTTTCCTCCGAAACCCAGATGTGTGGCTGACGTGGCTGCGAAAGTTAACGGAATTTCGCTAAATAGCCACCTGATGAAGGGGCCAGACAACTTGGTTCCTTTACATGCTGGTCTTTTTAAATTCCGGGAACGTCAGGTAGCTGTGAACGCCGATGTACGTGAGATGTTCCACAGAATCCGAATCAAGGCCGAGGACCAGCAGTGTCAGCGCATTCTATGGAGAGAGGGAGATAGCTCTAGACATCCAACAGTCTACATAATGGAGGTTATGATGTTTGGTCCCAGATGTTCTCCAACGTGCGCCCAATATGTGAAAAATCATCATGCGAACCTTTTCAAAGATGAGTGCCCCGATGCAGTTGATGGATTGACCAAACGCACTTACGTCGACGATTACTTCAATAGCCACAACTCAGTTGAAGATGCTATTTCTGTTACGAGAGATGCTATCCGTATTTGTCAGTCGATGAATTTCGATCTTGTTGGAATACAATCAAATAGTCGTGATCTCTTGTATCAGATGCCGGATGGTTACGTGAACCCCAAGTTGGTAAGCATCAATCCTAACGAAACCGATAGTCTTGTTTCCAAGGTTTTAGGTATGTTCTGGCACCCTGCCTCTGACCACTTCTCGTACAAGCTTGCGGACGATGAAATTTTGAACGAAATGCTTGCTGAAGACGCAGTTATTACGAAACGACGGATGCTTAAAACTATCATGAAGATTTTCGATCCACTAGGAATCGTCTCATTGTTTATTATCCGTGGGCGCATCATACTTCAAGACGTATGGAGAGAAGGTGTTGAGTGGGACGATCCGGTGTCTACTCATTTGCGAGACTCGTGGCTGGACTTTGTCAAGGAACTCAAACATATTCAAAATATCCAGATTCCCCGTCGTTACGTTTCGTGGAACCCTGACGATTCCAAAGTTACCCTTGTAGTCTTCGTTGATGCCTCGGAGAAGGCATTTGCTTCAGTGGCTTATTTTCGTTTTGCTCGCAACGATGAGGTTGAAGT
Organism: Epistrophe eligans; assembly: GCA_951394125.1. Lineage (NCBI taxonomy): Eukaryota > Metazoa > Arthropoda > Insecta > Diptera > Syrphidae > Epistrophe > Epistrophe eligans. Next base: position 38,083,148 of record OX596029.1, read on the forward strand.
TGCACAAGTTATGGCAAAGGCAAAGGTGGCACCTGTAAAACAATTATCTATTCCACGTTTGGAGTTACAAGCTGCTGTGCTGGGGGTTCGATTGGCAGTCACAATTAAGGAGTCTCATAGCATACGTATTGACGAGCTGCTGTTTTTTTCCGATTCGAAGACTGTACTTTCTTGGATCAAATGTTCCAATAAGCTGCCTGCGTTCGTTGCAACTCGAGTGGGTGAAATCCTTGACTCTACTTCTGCCCGTCAGTGGTTTCACATCAATTCCAACGATAACGTGGCCGATGATGGAACAAAGCGGTTTGAAGGTTCAATGGGCAATCAAGACACGAGATGGTTTAGAGGACCAGAATTCTTAAAATGTCCTTTTGAAGATTGGCCCATCACTCCTTGCATATCTACGTCTCACCTGGACAAGGAAGAACAAGAGGGTTGCAGAACGTTGCTTCATTTTTATAAAAAACAAAATTATTACGGAGCGTATGACTTGCTTTCTGCAAAATTTCAAGCCAGATGGTCTTCATCCGTTAGAGCCATTGCCCTTTTGTTACGGTTCAAACACATCATTCAGAAAAAGCCCACCGATAATGAAGTTTTTGTCACGCCTCTCGAGTTTCGCCAAGCAGAAAATTGGATGTTTAGAAAGATTCAAGAAGAGTCTTTTCCCATTGATGTCGCTTCACTAAGGTCCAGTGGTAAGGTCAACTCGTCAAGTTCAATCCTGAGTTTTTCGCCGTTTCTTGACGAAGACGGTACTATGCGAATGCGATCGAGAGCGCAAAAGGCTAATTGCTCATATTCTTCTCGTAATCCAGCGATACTTCCTAACAAACATCCTTTGGTCGACCTGCTCATTGATTTTCATCACCAAAGGAATATGCATATGGGGACTGCTACTGTTATTTCTGACATTCGTGAAAGTGCGTGGGTCATCAGCATACGAGGAGCGGTTGAACGAGTTCGAAAGCGATGTTTTATGTGTAAACGACTCAAGGCTAAGGCGGCTATGCCTGTAATGGGTCAGCTTCCGAAGGCTCGCTTAGCTTTTGATTCAAGGCCCTTTACTCATGTCGGAGTGGACTGTTTCGGCCCTTTGTTGGTGAAATTTGGTAGGGGCACCGCAAAACGTTACGGTATGATCTTCACATGCCTTACTTTCAGGGCAGTGCAAATAGAACTGTTAAACGATCTCAGCTTAGATCAGTGCACTATGGCTGTCAGACGATTCCTTATTAACCGTGTCGTGACAAAGTTCTTCTACAGTGACAACGGTCTTAACTTCGTTGGGGCAAAAAACTTAATGGAAAAAGATGTTAAAGAGATGGAGATCTCACTCTGCGAATACTCTTCAAAGTACGAGGGTGTCTTGTGGCGCTTCATACCAGCCTATTCTCCTTGGATGGGAGGAGCATGGGAGCGTCTTATTCAGTCTATCAAGAAAAGTGTCGACTTTGTTTTGAAAGATCTCGTTCCAAGGGAAGACGTCTTGCGAAACGCCCTAATGGAAGCTCAGAGTCAGATGAATCGACGCCCGCTTACTCACATCCCGGTGGATCCAGAAGACCCCAAACCTCTTACACCGAACGCAATGCTCTTTGGCGAAGATGATCGTGATGTTACGGCCCCTGGAATCTTTCACGAAAGCGATGTTTGTAGCAAACTTTATAGTCGCCGATGTCAACACTTAATGGCTGAGCTAACAAGACGTTGGTATGCTGAATATCTGCCTGTTATCACAAGAAGATCAAAATGGTTTAAGGACACAAAACCAGTAGACATTGATGACATTGTCATCGTTATCGAACCCAATGAGATTCGTTCAAGCTGGCACTTGGGTCGTGTCATCAAGGTTTACCCAGGGTCGGATGGGATAGTACGAATGGCAGACGTTAAACTATCTAGCGGTGCAATAAAAGCTAAGCGATCAGTTGGAAGACTCGCTGTGCTTGATTTAAAGTCTTCAAGCTAGGACCTAGTTTTCAGACGGCCCCCGGAATGTCATCGAGTCCATAAACTTTTTACTATGTACTTCAACTATTTGAACTAGTCTATGTTAAAAATATACCTTTGTCATATACTTTTGTCTCCCTTTTAAAGGAGTTCATATATATATGTATATATTCCTGGGCAAAAAACTCATGCTTTGGGAAAAAACGCATTTGTGAAAAAAAATAAGGTTAGATAGTAAAATCACTTCAAGAAAATTAGTTGCTCATCATTTTTGTTAAATAAAAAACCAAATTGTAAGTAAATCATAATTAATATAGATAAGCATTGAATAACATTGTTAATGTTTTTTATAGAAAATAAAATTAAAGAATATCCTTTGGATTTGGGATAAGAATATTTATTTTTTGGATATAACCATCAAGTGGTGCAGCAACATTGATCATTTGATCAATTTAATTGGTTTGCCAAATGGCAAAAAGTTTTTCAAATTAAATTCATGAAATGACCAAAAGGAGTGGGATGGTCGTCGTGGCAGACGTGAAATAGCTATAAAAACTTGGTGGTAGGTCACCCAAGTGTTTGTTTTTCTATCAAACCTTCAGTCTTAGTTTTCATTTGACACCCCTTTTATAGAAAGCCAAAATGCAACAGGAAAAGTGCATTTTTTTTCCCGAAGCAACCCGGAAAAGATTGTCCTACTAGTAATTTGGGTAATGTTGTGATTATAGTTATGGGTTGTTATCTTCTTTTTCTACAGCCGAGATGATCAGATTCGCAGTTTATTCGTTAGTTGATTTCTGAATTGTACCCTAACTTTAAGTCAGTTTTATTCAAATTTTTTAAAATATCACTTAATTTCAAAAACATTTTCTAATGATGAGATTTTATTTTATATTTTAAGGTCCTAGAAGCAATACAACAAAGTCCGTTTCTTGTGGGAATGCATTATGCCTTTCAAACCGACTCCAAACTTTATTTAATCTTAGGTATGAAATTTATCTTTTATTTTTGAGAATTTTAAAGGTTCAAAAATAATATAATCTATTTTATTTGTGTATCCTTTCCTTAGACTATGTCAATGGTGGTGAATTATTTACACACTTGTACAAATCAGAGAATTTTCCCGAAGATGATGTTCGCATTTACATTGCCGAAGTTATTCTAGCTTTGGAACATTTACATAAACTTGGAATCATTTATAGAGACATTAAGCTAGAGAATATTCTTCTAGATGGTAATGGTCATATTGTTCTAGCAGATTTTGGATTGTCGAAGATTTTCAAACCGGACTCGAATCAAAGAGCCCACAGTTTTTGTGGAACATTAGAATATATGGCACCTGGTAAATATTTCATTCTAAGTTAAATAATAAAACAATTTTTAAGAATTTTTTTTGTTTTTTTTTGCAGAAATAATTCGTCCTTGTCCAGCTGGTCATGATCTCGCTGTTGATTGGTGGTCTGTTGGTGTTCTAACCTATGAACTACTAACTGGTGCATCACCCTTCACTGTGGTTGAACAGCGTAATACACAAAATGACATCTCACGAAGAATACAAAAAAGCGATCCGCCACTGCCTTCAACTTTGGGTGAAATTGTTAAAGATTTTATTCTGAAAATGCTCCACAAGGATCCAAAGAAAAGACTAGGTAAGAACTTAATTGAAAGTTTTTTGATTATTAAAAGTTTTAACTGGGATTGTTTTTTTTTTAATATTATTTAAAGGGGGCAATAACAAAAATGCTGATGAAATCAAAAGACATCCGTTCTTCAATGGAATAAACTGGCAGGAACTAAAGCGAAAGCGAAGAAAAGCTCCATTTAAGCCGAGAATTACTTGCGAGGATGATACTGGCAATTTTAGTGAAGAATTCACTAAACTTTCTGTTGTTGATTCACCGGCACCAGTTCCTCCAAATACCAATAGACTGTTCAGAGGTGAGCTAATTAATTTGGTTAGTTTTATCCGCTAAAAATATTAAATGTTTTTTGAATTTCCAGGATATTCCTATGTAGCACCTCAGCACTTGCAAAAGAAGACACCCAATAGCAGACAACTCATAGAAGAAGAGTTCTGTAATCCGCCTTTAAAGGTAACCCAAAATCAAAGTCAATATTTTAAGCAATTTGTTTCTAAAATTACATTTTACTTAATTTTCTTATTATAGAATCCACCACCATTAACTGACTTCAAGTTAGATCAATGTAGTTATTCAAGTGGAAGTTTTGGTACCTGTTACATTGCCTCGCATCCAAAGAACAAGAAAACCTATTCAGCTAAGGTTATACCCTTGGCTAAATATCGACCAGCCGAAGTGGATGCTCTTATTGCGTGTCGGGGTCATCCGGGTATACTCGATTATATCAATACATATCGCTCAGGCTCAAACATTGTTCTTATAACCGAGTTTGTAAGCGGCTGTGAATTGTTTCATCATATTGATGAAGAAGATGGACTTTCGGAGAGCAACGCATGTGATGTGTTTCAACGAATAAGTGAAGCTGTGCGACACATCCATTCGAAAAACTTTATTCACGGTGACCTTAAGCCAGAGAATGTTGTGTATAGTGACCCACAGATGCGTTCTATAAAACTTATTGATTTTGGATCTGCAAGGTGAGTCTATTTTCTTTTTTTTTAATTTAAATTTTTTTTGCAAAAACATTTATTATTTATTTTTAGTTCATTTATAGTGTCGTCATAAATACATTTTTAATTTTTGTTTTTAATTTCAGTTACAATAGCCGAGGACTTGTTTGGAAGGACACACCACGTTACACATTGGATTATGCCCCACCGGAAGTACTACGCTCTCCAGATATTGCAATATATTCAAAAGCATTCGACATTTGGTCGCTTGGAGCAACGCTCTACACAATGGTCATTGGTCATGCACCATTTCGTCATGGAAAAAATGACCGAACAACAAACGAGGCTGTGATCCGGGAACGAATACTCAATGGTGATATGTGGACGACGAAAAATCCTCGATGGCTGGCTACGTCGTTGGAATTCCGAACCTTAGTGACATCGTGTATGCAAATAGAAAATTCAAAGCGGCTTACTGTCGGTGAAGTACTCAAGCATACGTGGATGACAAAGAAACACAGCACAAATGGTGTTCAAGGAAGCGAAGTTTATGAGGACGATGAAGAAGTTGTCTTGGTTGAAAATGAAGACGAAGAAGAAGATGTCGTCACTGAAAATACAGCCGTTGATGCCAAAAGGTGGAGCAAAACCTCATCGATATGTTCTGTACACGGTTCGGAATCGAATCAAAGCTTACAAAGAAGTAATGGATGCATCGAAAGTGAGGGTGATACGACAAGTGGCCTGGGGCGGAGTAAAAGCTCTGATCAGGAAAATACTTCCGCTGATCAACTTCATACTCCTCATCTGGAGGGTCTGGGAAGCTGTGATGTTTTAGATAAGTCAGATGATCAAGTAGACACGCCGACCAACAACAATGATGTTATCCTGCCACCTCACGAAGGAAGTACTAAAAAATCAGCCAAATCAAAAACAAGAAAAACAACTCCTGGTCGCCGCCGAACACGCCGCAATTGCAGTAAACCATCTATTTTCAATGTGCTCAATCATAGATTCGACGCATTCAAATGTGATGATTCCGAAGGTGAAGAACTGAAGGGCTTTGTAGCAGATGGCAAAGATAAGCTCTGTGAGATTTTAATTCGACGTCGATACTGGAAAATGCTGAACGCATTGATCTACTCCAACCAATGCCAACTAAAGCATTTTAATATTAATAGAAAATACAAGGCATTAGAGGATGAACCGTCAGCAGATGAGGAAGACGAAAATAACGGACAATTCCCTAAGCCACCACCACGAGTACCTAAAATTAAAAAAGAACCTGCATCCAGAAAACCCTCAGCGATGATGACGCGCTCACAGCGGCAGAGGTTCGTCTTCGAATGATCAATATTAGTCGGAATGCTGATCATCATACCGGATCGTTCAAAGAAACGAATATGTACAGCATGCTGCCACCGATACCAACCCAACCGCAACACACTATCGTCTCCAAATAACGAACTAATGGTACTTAGAATTACTATATTGTTGTGGCGAACCAATAATAATAATAATAATCGTAAAATAATTGAAAGAATCAAAGGAATTCCGGAGTTTTTTCGAAGTTTATATTCGAATTTTAATCCGGATGTCCACATTCTAGCCTTAAGTAGTTACTATATTTCATTATATTTTTCTCTTTTCAAGTGTTATGGTTTTTTTCTAAGTTGTTTTATTTTCAAAAAGGATATAAATCTCCATTTAAGTAATGTTGGGCCATTTGTTTTTTATTTTCATTTATAAAGAAATTTGTATACATATTTTTAAAATTAACTCCAAAATCCATTGTAAATACAAAGAAAAAAAAAAGTTTTAAACTAAAAAAATAATACAAACCTACTGTTAAATATAGTTCTTTTTCTCCATTTAATTTTTTTTTAATTATTTATAACCAAAATTTTCACTTTAAGTTAAATGAATCAAACATTTCAAAAGTATCTATAGAATACTTTATAAAACATTTTATGAAATATTAAACTTGAAACCATTTTAATTGTGTTGAAAATAATTAAGTTTTCTTCTTTTTTTTTTTGCTGGTCTTTTTTTAGTAAATTCTTGATGCAAAGTGTTATTATTTATTTTGTTCGATTATAATGACTTCGTTGCACATTATCGGTTAGGAAATTATGTATGTATGTTGGTAGTTATAACTACAAAAATTATTGTTTTCTTAAAATAAGATCAATCTATATATTGCGTATCCAAAGCTTTTGTTTCTCTTAATTAAAACCATACATTTTTAAATAAACGATTAAACAGTGAACAAGCAAAAAGATAAAAACAAAAACCTTTCTATCAGGTTCTATCAGACCGTATTTCAAAATCTCATATAGCAAATGTAGGAAGAAAACAAGGAACAAATTTGTCGAACTCGTAGTAATCATTATACACGATACTTCCTTTCAAATAATTGATAGCGCGAATGCTTTGTCTAAACTGCATGGATGGATGTAATCATCTTTTTCAATTGTAACTTATTTTGAAAGTTTATTTCACAAAACTTGAAGATACACAGCAGAACCATAACACATTCTACCATATATATATATTTAGGTTTATGCTATGCTGAAACTGATTATTTTGCTGCAAGTATGGAAGCATCATATGAAAATTTATTTTTAAAACACAAGTTTTGCACTCGCCTTAGATTCTATCCAACTTTCAATTTAAAACGTGTTAATTTTTTCTGAAATAGTGGTGAGGTATTTTAAATTAACAAACTAAAAATATTTAATTGAAATCAACAAATAATTGAATACGATTTTAAGCGACCCGAGGCATGGTAACAATCAAGTTTTAGAAATGATAAATCCATGGAGTAATAGTTTTCGGTTCGCCTGCTGGTTTTTTTTTATATATATAATCATCTACATACTCATACTTGTAGAAAAAACAAATTTTGATACGTGCTTCTTTACACTGTTTTTAAAAATACTGAAATTTATCACTAGCTCTTCGTTTTAAAATACCAAAAATTAAATAAAGAACTGCCTATGGTCGATTGTATCCTCTTTCACTTTCCTAAACATCATGCCCCTATTGAAATCCGTTAGAGTTTAGAATTGAAGTATATTTATGTAACTATTGAAAAAAATTGAGTGGCAGTTACGAATTTTCGAAGAAATAAACAAGTCATGTCTTAGGTTCACCTGAGCCAAAAATTAGTCTTCATATTTTATTTTTTTTAGTAATTTTAACTATGTATATGCCTGCAAGACCTTAGGTCTTTTCATTGCAACCTGAATTGCACGGCACACGGAATTAAGTTAAAACTGAAGGAATATAGAAAAGAATGCTGCCTAGAGTGGCACTCGAACCAACTAACTTACCAACTTACTACATATGTACATCCATCTTTCCTTGACTGTGTCGGAAGTGGTTTTTTGTTTGCTAAAGTATGTCGATGGAATGTTATGATTGAAATTGGTACTATTACGTTTTCGATCAGTGCTCCGGAAGGCAACAACTTGATTGATCATGAAATTTGTGTACCTCTCTATGTATTTAAAAAAATATATTTACAAAATGGCTAAACTCTTTTCCGATCACTATTGCTAATTTTCTTTTTTTTTTATTTCATTTATATCAGAAAATACTTTAGTATTGAACGAAGTAACAAATCAACTTTATTTGCATCAAGATTTTATAGTACGTAGTTACTTAATTATGCAATGGAAACTGGGCCTAAATGTTGTATTCAAACCAGAAAACACTTTTACCACCATGCATTTGGAAACCGTGCTGTTGACTAAGAAAAATGTTAACATTGGCGCCTGCCTGGTGACCGTACATACAATTAGAGGGAGTTCAAATCTTTTGAACCCGCCAAGGCCCAGCGGGATACCTAAGGTACTTTTGTCCAAGAAACTGTTGCAAAGTTGAATTATGAAAACAAAACATTTCGGATTTTGTTTACCAATTTCGCTGGAAATTTATAAGTTTTACCGGTAAAATCTAGAATTTCCATATTTCTGACTTTTACAATAACATACCTACATATGCATGCCACGATTTTGTATCTTTTTTTTCAATAAGGTCGTACAGTGTACCGCAGTTTTTTTTTTGAGTATCTTGTTTAGTGGCAGATGCTAAATCTTTTTTTCACATTTAAAAAAAAAAAAAACACTTCTTAAAGGTTTTGGCCGTTGTTAAAACTAATTTTTTCCTATTGTTTTGTAAACTACAGGATTTCTATTTTTAAATCTAATGATCGATTTAATGGATTAAGGAAGAACTATAGCTAAAATATGCGTTTTCCCAGATATTAAAAAAGCAGTTACATCAGTTCGTGAGATGAGGGACGATATACGTAATCAGATTTTAGTGCGTGTCTTTTAATTGAATTCCAAAATATGGGTAAAGGAAAGACAAAAATTGAAGAAGAATGCCAAATTACAAGCGTAAACGAACTTCCAAAAGATTTTCACCAGTCTAGTCCATTGTTTTGAAAAAATCGTATGAAAAATAAGTTAAAAACGCAGCTTGTATAATGAAAATTCAAATTGAAATAGTAGGTAAGTAAGTAAATAAAACCTAAAGTTCTTATAAGACTAACAAATAACACGATAGTATTGAGCTACTTAATATAGAACATTTTGCATCAATTGTAATACTTTTTAACCACTAAAATCCGCATAAACATAAATAAGTTATAGCAGACGGTCTTAACTAATAAAAAGAAAAGAAAATGAAATTAATAAGGTACATGTTGTCTTAATTTTTATTTTTATAAATTTTAATTCCAGCTTTATTGCATCAGCTGAAATGAAAAATCAGCAATATAAATAAATTTAATAAAAAAAAATTGCAAGTAAAATTTTATATTATGATTAATGCCTCTTTCTGTTAACTGAAAAGCAATACATACAACAAATTAATGCAACTGATTTGTTTTAATTATTTAAATGTTAACCATGTACGATTATGCAGTTATATAATACAAAGATATGTATGCTATAATATGTTAAGACGTGAATTATTCTAAATTTCTATGTAAAGTCATCGTTTAACTAATAATATCACTATCAGTTTATTTACAAAAATACAAGAAAATCAATGTGCTCATTAAATCTTAACAGAAAAAAAGCAAAATTAAAAAACTAAGAACAAAGTCTAGTTTTAAATATTATCTTCCAATAAGAAATTCTAATATAATATACAAATGTAAATATTATAAGCAATCTAATTAACCCACAGATACCATAATTTAGATTGGAAATATTAAAAAAATAGAATAAATAAATATTCAATTTCAAAATCCACTCTCACTCATTTATATGCATAATATACAAATTTTAACTTAAATGTATAATAACAAAAAAAAAACGATTGAATAAAATAGACAAACCAAAAACTATTTTTGTAGACAAATTAAAAACCACAATAATATAAAAGAAAACAATTAAAATATTATGGATGAATAATAATTATAAATGTATAGGATACCTTCATAAAGTAAATTTCATTATTTTTAAGTTTTAAACAACAAATCTTAGATATTAAGCTAAGAATAAGAGAGAAACTACTTTTTTACAATAGAGAAATTCTTATTTTGTACTATAAGATGATGAAAACTAAACAAATTAATAAAAAAAATTGTAATACACATACTTGCATATTTATGTAGGTACCTACTATTAGAACCGGTTTCGTAAAAGGGCATTTTATTCTTAGTTTTTTTTTTTTTTTTTTTTTGTAACTGTTAAAGCCCAACGAATAATCAAAAGTTTTCCTGAATCTTTGTTTACCTTTTAATTCTTAAAAATATTCGAACTAATGAACTTCTTTATCATGATTGTGCTGTATGTAATGTTTTAAGATCTTGTTAATATTTTAAGACGTTAGTAATTTTGGTTTTTAAATTATACAAAAATGGGAATGTTAAATATGTTCGATTATCTTTTAAAAGTTTTTCTTGATAAAAACTCCTTGATAATATACCTTCTTAACCACAGGATCGCTAATGAAGTTGGCTTCATTTAGCAAATCAAATATGCACCTTCTTTTAAAAAGTCTATTTTACATTTATGTTGGGTTTATTCATTTGAATCCAATGCATTTCTGTTGTTTATGATTACATTCCTTTAATGTTTATTGCAATTCACATTGAAGCTCGAGCTAAATACAGATTCCGTCTCATGAGATTCACGGTTACTTAATCAGTGAATCAATCGACAGATCATCCGTGCTGCATACAAATATTTCCGAACCAAAATAGTTCTTCGTCGAAAGTCGAAAACAATACATTATTGTTTTGGTACAGAAGTACCACTTGGCCCAACGTTTCATAATCTAGTGCAATACTTCATGTACTGAGGGTTTTGAATGAAACAACAACAATTGGGTGAGCTACTAACAAGATTTTATAGGCTGGAGTTATAGCTTCATGTATTTAATTTCGATTTTTAAAAACTGCACTGTTCAACAAACTCTTTATTATTAAAATTGCTTTTTGTTTCTTTTATATTGGCATATAAGCATCATGTGTTGATGTTGAGAACGGATTCCTTAGGCTCGGACCTCATCAGGTGTTTTCACATAAATAATCTTATAGGAAGTTGGGATTGAATACTAAAGAAGTTTAGCTTTTCACATTATTACATGCATTAATGTAGTAGGTTCTCGTTTTTTTTGGAGTGAAATATGAAGGGTGATTTGTTCCATAGGTAAAAGATGGCTATTAGAGAAGCTTAAGTCGCTTTTTCTTTGCTTGTTATGTTGGGGATTATCGTGAATTAAATTTCCCTCTAATATTTTCCTCCTTCGAATATTATGATAATTTTTGAAGGAATAAATATTCCTGGGAAATAAAATTCCCTTCTAGATTTTCGAGTGTTATCTTCGCTTTTATTAGTAATATACAAACAAAGTTGTTTGATAGAAACCCACCTGATAAACCTGATCTTGAAATTATAAAGAAAATCAAAATTGATAGATTAACGTTAGGAAAATAAATCTTGAGCTGGTCTCTTAAATACATTCGCAGTTTATCAAAATAAAGCTTCGTGCAACCCAAAAGTCGAAAAAAATAAAACTGCAATTAAATTTTTTAATTAAAAAAGAAAAAAAAATGGGAAATAATAAGAAAAACGTTCTTTGTATGAATATCTATTGCCTAAAAGGCTTTAAGAAAAAAAAAATGGAATGGTATAAATTAAAATAGGGAGGATTTGTTGTATTACACTTAGCAAAGAAAACTACACATACAAAAAAATAAATAAATATCGGCCCGAGTTAAGTCTGATTGAAAAAATAATTTCAATAAAATAAAAGAGATCCAAACTGAATCATAAAAATGAAAGCCAATTTGTATAAATGAGTGTATGATAGCATGTTATTTTAAATATGTTGTAAAATTTATTTTAATAAGGCATATCCTTATATACTTAAAGTATGTGTATGTATGTAATATATAAAAAAAAAAATAATGTGTAATATTAAAAATATATATAAATATTGCTTTTCTTTTTAATTAAATCAACAAAATAAATAAGCAAAAGATAATGTCATGTTAAACTTAAAATAAAAACATATTGAACAGATGCCTTTAAGAAGTTGCCTTAAATTTAACAATTAAAACAGAAAAACAACCATAATGACACCATTAAAAAAATCACCATGAAACAAAATACAACAAAATTGTTTAAATTGACATAAATTTAAGATTTGAAAACATTTCATATTTATATTTTAGAATTGCAATAATAAATTTTAATATATATATATATAAATTCCATTAGTTATATATGTAAATAGATATAAGTAATTCAGTACACAACAAACACAACATTTAACAGACAAAAACACAACCTAAAAAATCTATCCGATATTGATGAAATACATATTTATATCTTACCAATATAAAGCATACGTCTTAATTATGAAATTTGTTTAGGGACTAGAAAAATTAATTTTAAGTTAAATAAATATTTCATGTATTTTTATTTTGTATAAAAAATAATATAATGTAATTTCGAACGGCAAAGCGCAAATAAATGCGATGAACTTCTTCATGGCAATGGTAAAAAGTAGTCATAGCAAAAACATAAAATTATAATACATAAATACAGTTAAATTAAAACAAAACATAAGAAGCAAAAACAAATACTACATTATAAAAAGAAATATCATTAAAGTAATACATATATATTTTAAGCGTATTAAACTCTTAAAATCGAAAAACCACAAAAAACCGACCCTTCTTAGTAAAAATAAAAATAAATAATCATAAAACCAATATTTAAAAAAATACAAAATTATATTGTAGAATTATTATACATATATATTAACTGAACCAAAAAAAAATGTATTGAAAATAACAAAAAAAAAACATCTAGGATTAAAATATTTTAATTAATTATAAAGTTTTGAACTCTCAATTTATTTAGTTTTTAGGAGAAAAAACAACAAAACAACTTGCTATTTGGATATGGGGAATTGAAAAATCATTTAGTTGGCAAGTAAGTTAAAATGTAAAAAAAAATTATATACATACATATAAAAATGTTGTTTTATAAAAATAAGATCGAATTATTACAAAATATAACTTATTTAAAAAAGCGTAATAAATTTAAAACTATGTATATTGCGAAATAATACACAAAATGAAATTATTACATATTGAAAAGAATTGTTTTATTATGAACGTTCGTAGATTGTTTGAGTAACTCGGCCAGTTATCGTTCGAGAGCCCTGTTCTGATAAATTTCCTTGAGGAGGTAAGTATCGAAATAAGTAAATTAAAGACTGCTTTCGATAAGTAAATCAAAGACTTTTTATACCAGTCCCTTATTTCTAAAAATGGTGTATCAAAGCAAGCTATGTAATTTAAAACTGTCTTCTTTAAGAAACCAGTGGTCCGGGGAAAAAAGTTCCCATTAAATTGACGATATGGCTGAATATAAATTGATTAAACAACTTCTGACATTTTTTTGACACAAACGTGATGTATACCATTTGATTTCTTACAAAAATCTCAATTTATGAGAAAAATTTTAAAAATCGTTGGAGTTTTTTGAAAATTTTGATATGCAATATTTTAACTTATAAGCTCTTGTGTAAAAAATTTGATTAAAATCGGTTCAAACAATATGAGAGATGCCATTTTTAATCGATGGATAATTTGTTTTCCAATAATATGGTGATCGTATTAAGATTAGCTCACATAAAAATTTTAATCAATATCGCCGTTTTTGAGAAAAATGATATTTTCCATGCCGGTTTTTAAACAATTGTATAGGAGGCTAAATGTTAAAAATCCAAAAAATTTAAAAATTTTTGAAAGTTTTCTATAAAGAAATTAATCAAAATCAATTGAGCCGTTTAGGAGAAAATCAAAAAAATGGTTCTATGAGAGGTACCATTTATCACCATTTTTCCGATTTTTTTTTTTTTATAAAATGTAGTCTTTTTGTACAAAAAACTACTAATGTTTTTGTTTAATAACCTAATGTTTTTGTTTAATAACCTATGTACAGATTCAACATAATGGGAACAAGTCCTAACCCAACTAACCCCAAACGAATGTGCAAATAATTTATAAAGCTGGCTACATATTACACGATGTTCTTGCTAAACGAAATAGTTCTATTAGCAAAAAATGACAGAGACCCACACTATAATGTTTTTTGTAACAAGGGATTACAACAACACAACAACCTATCCGGATGGCTTTGGATATGATCTCCGAACGCGACCATTCAAATCGAAGACTTCACTGACATTTTATTAATGAACATGTTTTTTTGTGACACTTCAAAATATGAACTGGCCCAGCAGCCCGCAAGTCACTATTTTTCTTTTACTGTGAACGCATCCTATAACTATTTGTTTTAAATTAAAATTTTGTATATTTTTATTTATTTGCGAATTTGCTGTTACTGCTCCATTGCTCCTTAAATTTTCTGCAATGGATGACACTAATGGCCTTATTTATGGACTTGAATTCCAGGTAAGGTACATCCTTCTTCAAACAACTATTTTACAATAAATCTCATTAATATCAAAGGCCAGAGCTCTAACTCCCCAATATGGAGAATCGAATGAAGTCAGGTTCTTCATTGCCACCCAATCCCTAAAACCAAATAATCAACTTCATCTTCTCGAGTACAATGAAGAAAAGTCATCGATAAGAGCCAAGGTATAAAGATAAACACTTCCAAAGCATAAACTTAAATATTGTGGAATCTCCAGATTTTTGCTCATCCACTTGGTGAAGTTTGGAAACTGAACAGCAGCCCCCATAATGTACGTTCACTGCTGTCTTGTTATAGTATTCAAAAAGGTGCCCAAGTCATAACACATTCCGCTGTCTTGACTATTCCAGAGAATCTTGATGAAAAAGCACTCGATTCTGAGTTTCTTCCATATGAAAACGTCGAGATACTGCCTACGGAGGTGAGTAAAGTCGTACATAATTATTCGCCTTTTGGTAATTTTTCTTTACGAATAATCAGGAATTTGGAATTGATGTGAAAACAACTGAGTTCCATCCCACCGACGAAAACATTCTTGCTACGGTGGTTGATGGCAAAATCGTAATCTTTGATCGCAACCAAGTAAAGTCTCGATGCTGTGCCGAGATAACATCGAAAAACTCACCAAAGTTTACAACTGGCAAGTGGTCACAGCACCACCAAGGAAATCAATTTATTGCACTGCACGATTGTGCAGTTCGATCTTATGACATACGAGACACCAATCACTGTGCCTGGTCCATTGAAGACGCTCACGGACAACTCGTACGTGATGTGGACTGCAATCCCAACAAACAATGCCACATCCTAACCGGTGGTGATGATGGTTTTCTGAAAATCTGGGATACCCGAATGGCACGGGAACCAGTCTTTGTGCGTGGCGATCATTCACATTGGGTATGGAATGTGAGATTCAATACATTTCACGACCAGTTGCTTTTATCCAGCAGTAGTGACTGCAAAGTACTTTTGACTTGTGCTGGTTCTGTGAGTTCTGAGACTACCGAAGAAGATGGTGAACCAAAGAAGTTGCTATCTGATGGACTGCTGCAAACCTTTGACCAACATGAGGACTCGGTGTATTGTGTAGAATGGAGCAATGTAGATCCATGGATATTTGCCTCTCTTAGTTATGACGGACGAGTAATTATCTCTAAAGTTCCAAAACAATATAAATATCAGATTATATTCTAGAAACTGTATTTTTTTTTGATTAGAAACAATTATTGAATTTTTAAATTACGGCCGAGTTTAAAAGGTGGTGAGATACCACTGAACCCGTGCTTACACGCAATGCGTTGCAATTGGCATGCCAAGATAACAAAATATGTACAACAAAACAGTCTGGTTTTTAGTATTGGATTAAAAATTGATCAGGGCATTGAAACACTAAAACCAAGATGTTACTTAACTCGATTAAAATTTTTCAAAATAAAAATTTCAACTACCTATTCAAAATTCCAGAATAGTGGCAACACTCCCTTTACGCCGAGATTTGCCAAACCACTCGTTCAGGTTTAAAGGATTCAAAAAATAACGCCAAAAAAGGGGTTCTGCTGACTTCTTATTTACCTTTCCACCGCAAGAAACATTACATTCTTTCGGGACCATTTTACATAAATTACAGTAAATAAAGGCTCTACCAAATATAATATTCCATTAGGTACGAACGGGTATTTTTTCCGGGATTCAATAAGTCCCCGATTACGATGGAATTCGTGATACGCATAAATAATAAAAAGTTAATTATTTTACTTGTAAATCGTCAAAAACATTTACCATAAACATACCAGAAAAAAACAACGTTATTTAACTTAAAATTTATTTTTTGCATTATTTTTTACAATTTAAATTTGTTATGGTTTTTCTTTCTCTTCCTATTTTCTTCCGACCATATTTCCAATGTTTTATGTGTTTTTATGTTTTAACCTAATTTGTTTTTTAATTTTTGTTCCATCTAAATAAAGTCCTCGTTTGGATGATTCAATGAAAGGAAAAATAAATCAAACTTAAACAAAAAAAAAGCAAAGAAAAACTCGTATAAAACTAAAAAACTGATCTCATATTTCTTAAAATAAAATAGGCATGTATAAAAATTATGAAAAAAATAAATGAATATAAAAATTACATAATTGGTAAAAAAAATTTGATGGATGAGAAAATTTAAAAGAAAAAATAATTTTGAGTTTTTTAAAAATTATTATTGAGAAAATTTTGCTAAATATTATCGGAGAGCTTATACAAGAACACACTCAGATGAATGTTAAGGATAAAGAAAAAAGTAAATGAGAAATGACAAGATCAAAAATAAAATGATGTAAGACAAAAAGACCCTCGACCACAATCTGCGAGAGCCGAGCTGCCGAAGACAGATCGAGGGACCAAGCAGTCGGCTTGTTTACAACAACTAAAAATATATATATTTAAGAAACGGCGCCCGGGCCGGGATGTAGGTACACAATCGAAATGAAAACCCTAAAAAATAATAAATATAAATATTTGTATTGTGGGAATATTTTGCTACAATTAAGGTGGTGTTGGATGGGAGCAGGGGGTTGCCGCATAAATTATGTGTCTTTGTGCTTCTCGTAGAACGAGTCCAAATACTTTTTGTATTCCACTTGGTTTGCCCACATCATCGATGCCTGGGCGTTGAGGGGACTGTCATTATTCGGCTCACCGAGCAGCGACTGAATGGAAAGCAGAATAGTCCGCACATCGTATAGCGCCGACCACTTGTCCTTGAGAATGTCGAGGCAGATGGATCCGGAGAGATCCACGTTGGGGTGGTAGCACGGAGTGAGGAATTTCACTACGGGTGGTGCATACGGATACGAGTTGGGGAATTCCAGCGAAAGACGATACTTCTGTCCGCTATAAACGGTTGTGTCCGCGCCCGTTATGGTGCCAATCCATTTAAAGATGTTTTCGCCGTCGGGAAAGGCGGATATTCCCTTTTCTGCGGACATCATCAGATTCATTAGTTCTTTTTGTAACCTACATGCGATTAGTGCAAAAAGAAAAAAAACAATAAATTTTGTGTATATATTATGTAGGTACAAGTTGAGCACACTCATGGGTTTATTTTACACAAATTTCAACCCCTGTTTTTTTGTTAATACCTCTTGCTGACTGCATGATTATCTTTTATTGTAACCGAGTCGTCATTATGTTTTAAATTAGATGAATGAGTATGGTCCGGGCTAATGTTTTGTGCCATATTTGTGTTTGTTTGAAAATTCTCGATAAATCTTTAAGACGATTTATAGCAAATTATTTTTTCTTCGAGTTCGAGGACTAAAACAGAAAAATTGTTGAGAAATTTCACTTGAAAAGCTTTCTTTTTGGTTCGCTCTTTTTTTACGTTTTGTTTGACACAAGCCAGTTTTCTTTTTCAGCACTGACAGATTTTAACGTTACAAATGCAAAAACAAAATGGAGATTTCCAGAACTGGTTCCAACATTCCAATGTGGAATTTTTTTAAATGCAGCAGTGCCAGTTCAAAGTTTTTAAGGAAAGAAAATTATTTTTTGTTTAAACGTAAATTCCTTTAAATATTTTCCTTTTTTATTTTTTATTTATTTGTTTATGGTGGATTGACATGTAAATTTATCCTCCGTGCTCTTTAATTGCCATCTAAGTTCTGTAACTATCCCATCGATAAAATTCTTCGAAAAATGGATGAGCCACATAAAGGACAGATCTATATCCTTCTCTATATTCTCCACTCTTTTGTTCATGTATTTACTGTCCTTTTTCTTTACACAATAGAAAACATTTGGAATACAAAATAGCCATGTCTACCATTCAAAGTGAAAAATAAGTTTAGGAAGGAAGAGTGTTCAAAAAGTTATTTTGAAAATCCGAAAGCAAAGTTAGATCTTGCATTGTTAAATTTAAATTCTGGAAATTTAAGTACAGCTACCAATTATAATATTAATTAATAGCATTTGAAAGATATACTTAGTCCCCTTTCATACGAGGAAACAAGTTGCTTGAGATTTTTTGAAATCGTAAACCGTTCACTTGGTGTCCTTCTCACACTTCTCCACACTCTTTACTCCGCTTACGTCTCAAACAATAAGAAAGAGCACAAAGAAGAAAGAGCGATAACTCTGCAATTATTTCAACCTCTGCAACTTTGTTTACCCCGGACAACGCATAGGTCCCCCGCCTAAATGCTTAAAAATTGCAGGAGGTAATTGCAGCGTTTAAAAGCAGTCTAAGACTGCTTTTAGACGACTGCAATTTCTATCCGCAATTCCCTTTTGAGTTTCTTTCCGATTGCAGCATCCATTTAAACGCTGCAAATTTTAATACCTGCAATTTTCGTTAAATGAGAAGGAAATAATATCTCGTCACTCTTTACTCCGCTTATTTC
Organism: Epistrophe eligans; assembly: GCA_951394125.1. Lineage (NCBI taxonomy): Eukaryota > Metazoa > Arthropoda > Insecta > Diptera > Syrphidae > Epistrophe > Epistrophe eligans. The sequence continues at coordinate 38,102,053 of OX596029.1, forward strand.
TCAAACAATAAGAAAAAGCACAAAGAAGAAAGAGCGATAACTCTGCAATTATTTCAACCTCTGCAACTTTGTCTACCCCGGACACCGCATACGTCCCCCACCTACATGCTCAAAAATTGCAAGGATAATTGCAGCATATTTGCAGCGTTTAAAAGCAGTCTAAGCACCCCCTTATCATTCCACTGGAAATATGATTTCAGAAATTCAGTTATTCTGACATATGGACTAACAAGAAAAACTACACCTCGAAATTTCAATTTGTTTTCATTTCGTATCTCCTGATTTGCATAAACAAAAGAAAACTTGACAAAAGATCATGAATTCCGAAATGAGCAGCTCGATGCAATCGAGACGCATTGGAGGTCCAGGACCCCACGGCACTCCCGAAAGTGAATTCAGCATAGAATGCTTTCAAAACTACACTGCCTCAGAGGTCTTCGTTCAGGGTCTGGCTGGTTTAGTGAATCAGGGAGACGTAGAGAGTATGATAAGAGCTCAAAAACAAATGTAAGTTAAATAAAGAAAAATACATTCACAAATTAAATATAAAACAATTACATCACATCCAAGGTTACAACGCTTTGAAAAAACCAACGAAATGCTTCTCAATTGCAACGCTCTAAGTCAAAGTCGCCTCAAACTAGCTGGTGATGATTTCAAGAAACATGTAAAACTACTGAATGAGATGAAAAAAGACTTGGATTATATTTTCAAAAAAATTCGTATAATTAAGACCAAATTGAGTACACAGTATCCAACGGCATATGTCGAAGCACAACCGCAGCGGAATAGTCTAGCCGAAGAGGCCGAGGACGACGAAGACGCTTCGAGTGTTGTCGAGATACCAAAACAGGCAAAGCCAATATCCGAAAAGAAATCCAAGGACACCACCGTTGAATACGTTCAGATGGAGGAGGCAGTAGAAAATGGCAAACCCGTTGAAAATGATCTCATTAAGCGAGTATGTTCGATTGAGTCGGCGAATCCAAATGATTCCTCAGATTGTACTTCTGAAGATACTGGCTAAGATATCAAGGAAGCGGGGCAAAGCAATTTGTATGAAAATAATCCTAGATTCTTATTTATTTGTTGTTGTTTTAAGTTAGTTCGATAAGAAAGTCTCATTCCCATTGCAATAAATCTGATAAATCGATGCCATTTTTGATTTTTTTAACAAAATTGATTTAGGTAGTGCGATCTCCTATCTTGATATGTAACTTGCATTTTAATGAAAAAGAAAGTTTCAGATATTTAAATTAAAAATAAATAAAAATAATTCGATTGGAACATAAACTTAAATACAAATAATTCAGCCAATTTTTTGTTTCTTCGTTGGGACTTCCTCATCGACAGTTATATCAGGGGAGTCTTGTATCTTTGCATACCTAAGTGTATGCTCCCGTGCCTTTTGGTTAAACCCTTCAAGATTATTTTTGTACAAATCAGCAGCATCGCCTTGCAGAGGATCATCAGGATTTGGATTGGCTAGCAAGAGCTGAATGGAAAGTAATATTGATTCCAATCTGATTGCTGGATTATAGGTACCAGACGGAGGCATTTTCAACAGGTCAAGACATATCTGACCACCTAGGGACAGTGATTTGAGTTTTAAGAAAGATAAACCTTTAAAATCGAGATTTAACTTACTGCTATCGATATTCGGATGAAACACTTGTGTAATAAATTTGAACGTCGGCGGGCGGAATGGATATTGTTCACCCACTGTGATGCTTAATTCAAATTTGCCGCCGGCATAAGGAGAGCCGTCTGGTCCAGGGATTGTGGCTATTAAGTTTGAGAAGTTTGAATCTTCTTTGGGAAAGCAAATTATGCCTATAAATTAAAACTTAGAATAAAGATAAGCACTGGACGGAAAAGAGAACTTGCCGTGTGCATCTTGAGTCTTTTTTATTTGTTCCAGTTCAACAGGAATCCTATTGGATTTTATTTTGGAATACATTCTTTTGTTAATTGATTACGAAAGATAATTTAATTTTTAATTTAATTTTTATTTATTTTGATTTCAAATTTGGCGCTGTAGGACGCATTTTCAGAATTTTTGACAACAAATACAACAATTTCAACAAGAACCAAATTAGAGCCTGTTCGTTTAGACTGCTTTTAAACGTTGCAATTACTCTGCAATTACCCTCTGCAATTTTTAAGCATGTAGTCGGGGGACGTATGCGGTGTCAGGGGTAGACAAAGACTGCTTTTAAACGCTGCAAATATGCTGCAATTATCCTTGCAATTTTTAAGCATGTAGGTGGGGGAAGTATGCGGTGTCCGGGGTAGACAAAGTTGCAGAGGTTGAAATAATTGCAGAGTTATCGCTCTTTCTTCTTTGTGCTTTTTCGTATTATTTGAGACATAAGCGGAGTAAAGAGTGAGGAGATATATTTCCTTCTCATCTAAAAAAATTGGAGCTATTAAAATTTGCAGCGTTTAAATGGATGGCAAATTTATATTTTTTGTTACCCAGCGGCTCAATTGACAATATTTAAGGAAAAAAAATTGCTTGGCTCATTGCCAATGACGACTCTTTGGTAATGTCAATATTCCTCGGTAGATGATAGGCAATTGTTGATTTCCATCGCTGAAGCAAATAAATTTTGATATATCACCTTTTTCAAAACCGGTTTCAACATGATTTTGAAATTAACGTTGAAAATGTTAGAAATTTATTGAATTACGGTTTTTTATTATCAGGAATATTTAATTTAAAATGCAAAAAAACATAAATTTTCAGATGTAAATTGTCATGTATTGAACCGCGTGGATTTTTTTAAAATATCAGCGAGTATTCGTTAAAAATACTAACGAGTTAATGACGCTACACATCCCTATGAGGTATACTTTACTACCTTTTATTTATATGTCAAATTCAAAAACAAGTACTAGACGCTTTGTTTACAAATTTTGTTTGTTATTTGTATCAGCTGTTTATTTACATATCTTCTCTTTTTTTATAAAAGAAATCCACGTAAGTTCAAGCAATATGATATCAAATAAATTTAACCTTTGCAGAATCCATTTATGACACACCACCTTTGCTGTGTTGTAAAATCAATAAAATTAGAATTCGGCTTTTATTTGAAGTGCACTGTCTCCTTTTTTTATTCTACTACAATAATAATGCCGTAAAATACCGACGACGTTTGTTTGTAGTACCGCATTTGGTTTTGGTTTAAATTCGATCTTGATTTTTGTTTCGTATTCGTGGCCCTTGTGTGTTCTTCATTCTCCTGGTCGTGGGTTCAAATTCTAATAAAATTACAGTGCCTTTTGTTGTATTATGTGTTAATTGCCACCCCGAGTGAATCTATATTAACCGACTCTTCTTCTTCATCCTCCTGTATGTCACAAATGTTTTGTCATCTGATGGTTTACATGCGAATAGTTCTCACGACTTTGGTCATAATCACCTGCCTCTTGGGGGACAACTTCGTTGAGCTAACCCAGCATCCACTATTACGTGCTCTGGTGGACAATGCAACTCATGCTGTCATCGGAGCTCTATCTGGAATTGCATTCGTGGTACAATTCTATGACCGTACGAGCAATCTTTTCGGCTGGCTCCTGATATTTATTTGTTTCTCGGTTTCGTCAATGATCGATGTAGACCATTTTGTGGAGGCCAGGTCATGGAATCTAGAGGTGAGTTTGAAGCAATGGAGAATATTTCTTTTTATTTCTTTTTGGTTTTTTATCTTTTTGTTAAGTTTGCACTTTAAGTTCAAAGATTTATTTAAATTTATCATTCTTTTTATTCTTGAAGCATTCATATTGATTTTTTTCTCGGAATTTACTTTTGGGATAATTATTTGAAAACCTACGATGACAAATTATGTACAAACAAGTACCTACAAACCTAATAATGGGTTATTTTTGATTGAAGAGAAAGGAAGGAGAAGCACTACCAGAATTGACACACTTGCATAATCAACCTGTTGCTCTTTTTGATTTGTGTGAGAAAAATATGGGGTTAATTGGTTGAAGATGATTAGTTTTGCTTGTCTTTTACAAAAAGAACATTTGTTTAAGATTGAAAAAGAGCACCCCCTTATGAGTTCAAACGAAGGAATCCGCACAATGTGTATAAAGCATAGAGTACACTCGACTTTATAATAGTAAAACTTTGCCAACACTGTCACATGCATTTTCATCTCTGCAGAAAAAATAAAATCAAATTTTATCAAAAATGTTGCATTGTTTTGCAATTGTTTTTAGCAGTGATTTAGCATGTTTATTTTGTCTTTAACGAATGTCCTGTCAGTTGATTCAATAAAGTCAGAACATTCAAGTTGATTTTAGGAACTGAAAACTTCCGACCGTTCTCCTGATTTTCTTCTTAACTTTCATCAATCGTATGATTTCTTCAGCCTGTTATCATAGCTAAAACTAGATTTCATTTATTGGGAGTTAATGAGTTTTAGTCAACCCAGTTGAGATTTGAGAGACAAGAATATTTCCTTTAATTATAAATGTGAAAGTTTGTTAATCAGTCTGTCTGTTTGTTCCTTTAATCTCTGAAAATACTAAATTGATTAAAATGAAAATTGGTAGAGCGAGAGATTGTAAGTAGACGAAAATTAAGGCATATATAAAAATAAAATAAAAAAAGAGAATTACTTCGGCTGTATTTTTGTTTCTTCAAATAAATCTTTCGAAATAAATAAGTGATTGTAATGAGAATTTGTGGGTCGAGAGTTTGGAAGATAACTATGGACATGGGAAAATTTTAGACAAATAAAGCAAAAATACAAAAAGTAGAGTTTGTCGGTACGTATGTTTGTTCCACTCAATCTCACATAAGTGATTGTAATGATGAGAATTAGTGGAGCGAGACCATCGAACATAAAAATGTAAATAATATACAATGTCTGTTTCGGATGGACAGATTTGCTTTTTGTTTACAATACACTAGGGCGTATACGTACTTTTTCCTATTTTATATGAAACTAGCTGAACCCTGCCACGCTTCGCAGTGACACTGTTTTTTTTTCAAATAAAATAAATACTTTTCTTTTCTCTACTAAAGTATTGCAAAATCAATTTTAATAAAAATTTTCGTTGCAGTGAGCTGATTTTACTTAAACCACATTCTAAGAAAATTATTATAATAACAAATTACAAAAATGCTTTTCTCTCTAATATTTGCGAAGCCAGGCGAGCACGGGCTTATTAGTATTAAATAAAATACGCCAATCTAATATTATAATAAGTTTATTATAAAAGTTGTTGTCACATCTGGATATTCCAAAAAAACAATCGGATGCACTTGGCATCCATCTTTAAGAATGGGAAAGCAATATTGCAAGCACGATATTTCCGGCATTCAACGTGCAGCAAGTATTTATACAAATACGAAATAATGTATGTACATATATAGATAGAAGTATTGATTAATATTATAAGTTGATAATTATTTGGAACCTTCCATCTGATCGAAGAAAGGGAAGAAAGGATATCTTCTACAGCTAAAGGTAAAAGACTATGGCGTGTAGCAATTTGTTTATTACAATAGATGTGGTAGCATTCGTTTTTTAGCTGGATAGCATGATGGCATACTGTAATAGATGTAAATATCAACAAGAAGGCCGATAAGCGATTTTTATTTTTTGTTTTTAAATTTTACACTTCAATACTAGGTAATAGATAGTGAGAAAAGTTTTTTTTTTCCTGCACCATTTTGCTAAAAATTTAAATATAATATGCCATTTTGATGAAATCCATATTTTTACTTCAATTTTTTAAAAAGCGTTTTTCCAAAAAGTCATTAATTTGGTATGTTCCTGAAATTTCTTAAAAGGCAAAAATAAATACCAAAGCTAGCACTTCGATCGAAAGTAATAACAATTCTAACTCAACTAAACAAAGTAGGGGTTTTTCTTAATAAAAAAAAGAAGCCATTCATTAAAAACGGTTATGAGAAGACATGACCTAGCCTATTAATTGTTTCAGTTAGGACTATTGATTCTGGGACACCCTGTATGAACCCTTCTACACCATAACTGTTTTTGCTGATCAATTACAAAACAGCAATAGCTTGTGAAGAAACAAGGCCTAGTGACTTACAACTCTTATCCATTCCTATCTGGCGTTATCGGCCGGAAAGTAGAAGACCTACAATTTTCTGCCGAATTTGAACGGCTAAGGTGAGAAGCACTTTTTCATGACAAGAGATGCTATTTGAGGATTAGTCAATCACTCGTAAAAATCAATTAAAAAAATTTAAGATAACAAGAACTATAGTGAAACACTAAAATAGCAAAGGCATTATACCAAATTTGCAATTCCAGTCATAAATTTTCAAAAAAAACAATCCTTATCTGATTGGCGGTTTTGCTTCAAATTTGCTCAGGAATATTTGTAATTTGTATGTAATTTTGAAGATTTTTTTAAAACTTTTTTACACTTTCTCCCTAACAGCTTTAAAAACAGCTTTAATTTATAATGCTTAGTCATTTGTAGCCTTGATTATACCTTCTAACCAGTAACTTTCAAGGAAAACCTATTTTAAGCTTACATTCATAAACATTTCACATTCTCCTTCCATATTTTCTCATCAATATATTATATTCTTTATTCATTACTCATACAGTCAAAATTTTGGTTTACAAATACAATTTGTATTACTTCTTTAGAATGTACTTATTCTTTTTTTTGATTTTTTATAGGATGCTACAAATCTTCTGCGTCGACCCTTCCTTCATTGCACCACAATTCCCATGATGTTGTTGGTTCTATTCGTTTGCACAGCCTCACTGAACTACTTCAAAACGAGTCTTATTCTTGGAGCTCTCATTTGCGCCTTTGTCACCCATCATACCCGAGATGCAGTGCGGCGCGGCTATTGGATGTGTCCCTTCGGTCAAACCGAACGCATTCCACATTTATTTTATATATTTACAACAATTCTAACACCGTACCTTACTTACTATTTGCACTGCTTTTGTCGCAGCAGTATTGCTCAAAAGCTATTGGGCAACTATGTCAAGCTAAATGACCATCATCACCATCACTATCGAGGCTATCGTTACTCAACAGTTTAAATGATTATATCGCGCAATAAAACTTTTTAGTGTACCTCTTTAAATCAATTAAAATGCAATTTTCGTAGACAAATACAAAAAACAAAATTATATCTTCCAGAAACAAAACGCATATGAAATAATAAATAACAAAAAATATTTAGAATTTAAGCGAATAAATCTTGTTATGTGATATTTAGACATATATTGAGATCAATAAAAATAATAATAATAATAAATAAATATTTAAGCACTCTCACACTCTTCCCTTCAATTGGCCTTTTAGACATTAGATGCGGATTAAAAAATAAAAATAAAACGAATTAATAACAATTTAGAAAAGAAATTTAATTATTTAGAATCTAAGCTTGTTAACTATTTATAGACCTAACTCTAAACTAGTCCAAAAATATTGAAAAACAAATAAAATAAAAATAAAAAGAGTTGTAAAATAAATGTCATAGACAAGGGTGAAATATTATGAAATACTTGCCCCGTTTCTTTTGTATTATAAAAGAAAGAAAGAAATCAAATAAAAAATTATTAAAAAAAAAACGTAAACACTTTTCTTCTCTAATAACTAAATCACACGTAAGACTATTGATTTGATTTACCTATTTCCGAATGGCTTTGACTTGTTCTTTAGTTCTTAATTAGTTCTTTTTTTTCAATTTGCCCCTAAAGTTGTTAGTATACAAATAGTTTTTTTTTTGTTTTTATGTTTTGGTTTATGACTGAGATTGTGCTTTTTAGTGACTGGTATGAATTTAGTTTTAACATAAACTTGCGTGTGTTAAGGTCGTTCAAAGTGCTACTGTTGAAGACACATTTTTTTTTATTTTCCGCGGCATTGGTCAGGCAAAAAAAAAAATCAAAATGTTTTGACTATTTTTTCTTAAGCCCGGAAGTCAATGAAGTGACTAGTGTATTGAGGTTGTAAATTATAGTTAACATAATAAAAACTACGTAAATGTTTTAAATACACTCGATTAATTCGCACTGCTTCTTTTAAAATTAAATTATATGCTCATATCTTATGCGAAAATATAATTATAATTTCTCATTTTTTTTTTAAAAACACTCAATTTTGTGTAACGTAAAACGAGGTTTTTAAATGGAATTGAATTATTAATACAGTGAACAACTTCACAATATTAAATATTAGGTTATTTTAAATAATTTGCAAATTAATTATTTGATATAAAATAAATGCATGCAGGCGAAACAATGATCTACAAAATTTGAACTTTTTTCTGTTGCGGAAACCAGTGCCTACGTTCTGTAACTCTCGCATCGATAAAATTAGTCGAGAAACGATGAAAATTGAAACAAATCGTATGAGTTTTGTTCCATTTTTCATCGTTTCTCGACCAATTTTATCGATGCGAGAGTTACAGAACGTAGGCACAGATAATGATTATACTTTTTGGATGATATTTGATGTGCAAAACCCGAATTCGGTCTAATAAAATTATTCAATTTTGGCTTAGGTCGAGATATTCATTTTTTCTGGAAATTTTCATTTTGCATCGGCGCGTACTAAGAATAAAAATTGAAAAACATGCTTTAGGTTCAATAGAGTTAATTACAAAATTGCAGATTTTTACTAATTTTAAATACGAATACACTTTAAAGAAAATTACGCTTGACAGTAGGCGGATTTTAGTACAAATAACATATGTATGTATATCATGCACATGTTCTATTCTGCTATCCGATTCGATGGATTTTTTTGATTCACGTGAATTTATTACAAATTATTTTTTAAACTCTTCAATCTTTTGAGTTCAAAGGTCTATCTATAATTATTTTTGAAGTTCTTAAGAGAATCTAATTGTTACAATTTTATATTTTTTATTCTTTTGAAACATTCGTTTTCCTCAGACGGATAATAAAATATGAAAATTCTCGGGAACGATTAGAAGAATAGGGCTGTAAACAATTTTTTTTGGTAAAAACCTTATACAGGCTTAAACGAACATTTAAAAAATAAAATAAGTCAACCAACGCTCAGCATTTAGACAATTTTGTTTGTGATTGTTTAAGCAGATCACTCATAAGAACACATTTTTTTTTTAGTTTTATTAGATTCAGCAATTATTAAAGATACCTTGAAATCATCCGTTATATGTACGGTGACCATATTTTCAAATTGCAATTAATGAACAAATGAAAAGAAAAAAAACAAAATTCAATTCAATTTTTAATTTTTCCGTGTTTTTTTGGGAATCTATACATAGTACAGTAAGAAATTCCCAAAAAAAACGCATCGGCAGTAGCCTGGTTTTTATATTTCACGTTTGGCACTACCGAATAACAGCTGTCAGAATAATTTAAAAAAAATACAAATAAAAGAAAGTTTGCTACAAATGAAAAGGAAAACAAAAAATAACTTGAGCCAAAAATTAATTATAGTTATATAAAATGGACAATTTTTCAGAAGATATGGTAAGAAAACATAGAAAAAGATATTCTTTCTTAAATAATTCATGAAATAATTGTAGATTTTGCGTGAACTGTTGGAGTCCAGTGAAAGTGGAAACGAAGCTGAAACTCTTCGGCCCTCGCCGCATAAAAATCCAATAACGCTTCAGTTCTTTCTTTTGTCCAGTTCGTTCTAACCTTCCTACATACTGATAAGAATTGTTTAATCATATAATTTATATTAATTTTCTTTTAACCTTTTTCCTTTGTAAGACATTTCGGTTTCAGCAATAAAAATAAATTCTTCAGGAAGGGGCAGCTATAAACATATGTTTCAGGAAAGGGGTTTGTTCGTAAATTATGGTAGAAGTAAGTTGTCGTTTATGTATCATGTAGTAGATGACGTCATCGGCGATCATTTTTGGTAGATCATATAATGATTTTTTAACTGAATTCTATGTAGTTCTTCAATCAGAAGTGCATTTAAATGCATTTTTCTTTAAATCAAGTTTTAAAAAAACCGATAACGAATAAAATCAATTGATTTTTTTGGTTGAATCGAAAATGATAGATTGATTTTTTTGGTCAATGGAAAAACAGCCATGAAGACACACAACTACTTTATAAACACAGCCATCGAGATGCAATGATAGTCAATCGCACCAACATCTGAAAACAAAACCACCAAAAATCCATTCGATACTCGAATAAACGTCACAAACCTATCCGCAGTAGGATTCTACTTCTGCTTTTATTGGCAGTAATTCTACTGTGGATGTTGTATTTGTAACTCGTGTAAAATCCTACTGTACTGTGAATAGCTTTTCCAAGAAAACACGACTATTGTCAACTGTAACACTCCACTGAAAAAAAAATGCCCTTCAAGGTCACCATTGAATTCCTCATTGAAAGTAACAACAAGAAAAAGCTTTGATCTTTTTGAAAAATAACAACATCATTATTCGTTACTTTTGTGACACCCTGTATATAGTCCTCACATTGCATCTTTTTATTTGTTGAAACTTTGGTTTGAAAACTTGTTTTCCAATTAAGCCTACAAAAATGGTTTTACAGAATCACAGCCGAGGGAACTTTATGAAAATCTTCTAGAGCCATTGCACCGCGTTAAGGAAATAGAACAAATCTCTGATTTTTAACTCAGAAAGTTCGTCGAGGTCGTTAAAAAGGCCTTACCAAATGACTCTCATTCTGGTCAGAGCGGGGCATTTGCAGAGAAAATAAACGACTATTTCCTTTTCCTGCTAGTCCCCACAGCTACGACAGCTGCCCAGCTTCGCCGCATGCTTTCCGATTGGCTAGTGACCAGAGCAGTTAGCGACTACCCTGGCTATATCTTGTCTGGGTCTGCATATTAAGTCATTTGTTCGAGATTTATTATAGGTGGGCCAGATTTATCGAGAAATAATGCAATTTGTTAAACTGCCCCGCCGGCGATTTTATTCGGTCAGAAAAATTGAGAACACTTTGCCCTTCAAGGGGACTCTTTCCACAAGTGAGGTATGAAAGGCTGATCCTTGCCTGGTCAGTTCGTCAGCCCACTCGTTTCCCTCAATGCCACAGTGACCCGGATCTGGAACCCAGATAAGAGTGACCTTGAGATTCACATTCAGGCTCGCGAGCTCATCCCGGCATTGTTGAACCAGTTTAGACGACAATAAGCTAAGTTGATGGCTTTAACAGCTGACTGTTTGTCAAAATATCAGTATTTCGGTTTTGGTCAGGAAGGATCCTGTTTGAGTGACTTGCATGCTTCCCTTATTGCAAGTAATTCAGCTTGAAAAACAACTTCAAAATTGGGTAGCCAATTTAAAGATTCTGAAAAGATTCCTGAACCCAGACCACACTCCATCTTAGAGCCATCAGTAAAAATAGTTCTGCCGAAGTCTCTCGTCACGATGCGACGTCATCTTGCCAATCCTTTCTGGATGGAAAAATGACACAGATTAGGAACGCAATAGTCAGTAGTTGTTTAAAACATATCATTAGAAATCAGATTTGCGATATTACCATGACCATATGGTTTGGCAAACCACAGATTGGATTCTTTTAGACATATCGCACTGCAGAGAACTAGATGTTTAATGTGTAAATCAAGTGGAAGGAGATACAGAAAAACGATTAAGGAATCCTAAGCATCGTAATGCCATGTGTTGCCAATGCTAGCTATTTTTTGAACCTTTTTTTTTTTTGTTCATGTTCTACAATTTCTTAAGTGCGGGCCACCAAACTAATCGATCCATACATGAGAATTGGTTGTACCACGGCTATGTACGTCCACAGTATCATCTCGGATTGGAGTCCCTCCTTTTTACTAAAAGTCCTACTACAGGCATAGAAGGCTATGTAGGCCTTTCTAACCCGTTCTTCGATATTCAGTTTCCAGTTTAGTTTAGGGTCTAGAACTACGCCCAGGTATTTCGCACAGGAGGACAGAGAAAGAGTTTGACCTTTTTTTCTTGGAGTTTTCCAAATTTTTGTTATAACTTTAGTTTTCTTATATATTTGAAAAATCTATGGATTTCAACTAAAGCAGTAGCAAAATGTCGAGACACACTGAACAATATTTGCAACTCCAACCAAGTCAAGCTGTGCTGGGTCCCTAGACATAGTAATATAGAAGGGAACAACTTAGCAGACGCACTGGCAAAGAAAGGGTCAATGTCAAATGGGTACAGTAGTCAAGACATGGGACCAAACGTCCCGATTGGCGTGATTAAAAGGAAGATAGACCTAATAATGAAAGAGCAAATCAATAACTCCTGGATATCCAGGAACGATTGCATCATCTCTAGAAGTTTATGGCCTAGAATTAATGAAAAAGAAACTCGATATATTTTATCATTGAGTAAAAAGAACATTAGAGCCCTGATAGGTGTACTAACGGGACATTGTGCCATTGGTGCAATGGCCAAGAGATTGGGTATTTACGCACCCGATTTCTGTAGGAGCTGTCAGGATGTTGAGGAAACAGAAACCATTAAACACCTGCTCTGCGACTGCCCAAACCTCCAAACAAATCGCCTCCAATACCTTGGAAACAGATTTATTGGGGAACTGGACGATCTAGCGCAGGTCTCAATGGCAAACATTAGGAAATTTATAGATAGCACGGGGTGGTTCGAAAATGAACCAGCCTATGTAAACCATTAGTTTAGGTATTATCTCTGTTTCAGGGGATCACAATGGACCAATAGGCACCCGTGTACGCAGCAGCATCAGAGCTGAGCACACCCCTTCTAACCTAACCTAACCTAACCTATGGATTTCAAACAAAAATATTTCTCCTTTCGTAGGTATAAAAAATAGCGAAAATCGAGTTAACTCTTTAAATCAAGAGGGGAACCACAGATTTAATTGCCTACTCTAACTATGTCAAAACAAACATGTCTTCCCCAATTAAATATAAACTTCCCATAGAAATCTAAATATTATAAAAATACTGGACTGTATAAATTTGTTTAATAAAATTAATTAAAATTAATTTTCAAAACATATTTCCCAAACAACACTGGATCTGGATCTTTTTTCAATTAAGCTATAGTTGCCTTTCATCATTCCTGATTACTTTCTATTAATTTATTGATTTCTATTTGACACCCACTCAATTCAAATAATCAAATAAAATAATTATTTTAATCAACCGCCTCCCTCAATATTATATATACAGTCGATGATGGAGTAAAATTAAAAACAAAAAGAAAACTAAAAAAAAAAAATCAAAAGATCAGCGTCCTCATCATCATCGCCATTAGCACAAACACAACTCAAATAAAATTTTGCTCGTTCAAAAATAAAATTTTGGTTGCACCGAATCATAGATTTGCCATACAATAGCTAGCTTGTCCACCTCGCCAACAATCCGATCCAATACCGACCGCATCTACCACCCCCGAACTGAGTGCGAGAATAAATATATCTCACTCACAGTGTGCTGCTCGTTAAGCTGCGTTATAAGACAATTAATTTGGATTTCTAATTTGTCTATATTCATACTCGTAGATAGATTATTCTTCCTCCGCATCAGTGAGTATATTCTGAGGAACCGTGTGCCTCCCTCGTCCGTATTGTTTTTGGTGCTCTGGGGCAGAAAAATTATAGAACTTAAAAAATACCAGAAACCACATTATTATAGCTGCTGTAAGAGTTTTCGCTCTCGATCGCGGTCATTGGTCGGGTTGATCTCACGGATAATTAGTTCGCAGGCCAGCATATAACTAAATACGCGGTTTTAATGCTTGTAGTGACAAGCGTTGAGGCATATTGTTCAACGTTTTGTTTTATAATTTTCGCAAGTCTATATATTTCATTTGTCACGTCGCCGCGCTCCGCACACGGGGCTTATGCACTTTTGGCAGATTGATTATTAGGACGTTTTCTATCCACGTTCGAGTAATTAATTTTTAGTACTTGGCTGGGATAGATTTCAAAACTGAGAATTTTAAAGAAATAAGTCTCGTTTGGTCTAATTGTGTATGAACGTGTAGTGATCGAGACTATTTTTCTTATACTCGCTTGTGATTTGTTGTGTGAAAACGCTTTTCAAAATTTCCGACCACGAGAAACATCCAAACCCCCTGGGAGTAAGTCAAAAGCTGACAAGTTTTCTTTTTTTTTTTGTATTTGTTGATTTTTGTTTGTTTGCTAAATTTTGCACTGACAATGAGTGTGTGATGAATTTTGAGATGTTTTTGACTCCTGCAATCCATTAGTGTTGAGATTATTTATATAAATACAAAAAGAAAAAAAGTTTAAATCAAAAACAAAACACTCATTTTAAGTTGAAAATTTTTAACAGAAAATAAATAAAAAAAGATTGTTTTCTTTTATGAAATTTGTTGATTTATTTTTTAAAAGTATATATTTTTAATTAGCTTCTTTATTAGTGGTTTAATAAATTAGTTCAATGCCGTGATAAATTCAAACCAAACCAAAAAAAAAATAAAAATAATAAACAAAAAATAAAACAAAATATAAATAAACAAATCTTAATGAAAACTGACGTTCTGCTTGAATAAGCGCCAATGTCACGCTGGATAAATATAAGTTCCCACCACATAGTATGTACTGTGTGCGTTTTTGTTTAGACTTTGTTCATTTTGAAGTAGTTAGAAACAGCGAAAGGTAATTTATCTATAGGTTCTATGATGGACATTGAAAAAAGTAATTGTTGATATTTATGTAATTTGAATTTGGTTACATAGGTACATAGGTACCTAGTTCTTATTTTTCTAAGAATTATTATTATTGAGACTGTTCTGAACTGATCCCAACAGAAAAGTAGAACTTTGTTTTCATTGATATAACACCCGTGTTTTTTTGGTAACCTACATACATATGTACATATATAATTAATATATATTAAAAGATAAGGCATCTGCAGCATTACTTGGCTTCTGCTTCGATGGGGCGTAATTTGAAGTGGGAATTTGTATTTATAATATAATAAATATATGTATGTGTAAAATCCAACTTTACTGCAAGAAGTTTTTCGGAAAAAAAAAAAATACGGGTAACCTGGCATAGCCTCACCGTAGCCATTCGGATTCGTTACAAAGTTGCAGGTCCCCTCCATTTCTGCCGACAATTTAGATTGAGAGTTCTAAGTCACTACTCACTGGTTCTACGAGCTGTTGCGTCATAAAATTTATTTTTTTTTTCACTGCCTTTTTTTTTTGAGATTTTATATAAAGCAAAAAATCATTAAAAAAAATGTCAAAAAGGAGATAAGGTTCTCTAAAAATATTAAACATTTGAAACAATGAATTGAAGTCGTTATACCACTAACTGAACTGTTATTAAATTAAGTGTGGAAAAAAATATGTGAGTGCATAAACCTTAGCGTTCGCCCGAGTGCCAGATATCTATTTAGGATTTACATATCGTACCATTTACCTACTTGTGACACTTAAAGTATTACACGTAAAGTGCTACACTATACGTATAGTGGTACACGTAAGGCACGTTTTGAGTTTACCCTACCGCCGGCATAAAGGAAAAACACTCTCACTCGTAAAAAAGTTAACAAACGCACTGAAACTCTTTTTGTATAAAATGTAACTTTTGTGTATAAGTACAGATTATTTTAAATCTTGAAATTGTAAAATTTCGGCAAACTACAGTACTTGGCGAATACCGAAATTATTTTTTTAATATTCTCACCCGACGTTTAGTTACAGAGTAACAGCTGTGTATTTGACAGTTTTTACATTCTTTGCACACACAAATTTGTTAAGAAGAAATATGCAAGTTATCCAATGGAGGAAAAATTATTTGCTATCTTATTGTGCTCTCTCGTTGCAACTTCTTTTGAGGTAACAAATGCAAATTTTACAGAATTGGTGATAAATTTGTGAAAACTTGTGCAATTTTGCAAGAAATTTATTGTAAAAAGCTTCTGTGTCCAAGGAATGTAAAAACTGTTAAATACACAGCTGTTAGTGTCTGTGACGTCTCATCGCGTCGGCTAACAGTATTAAAAAAAATTAATTTCGGTATTCGCCATCTTAATTTTAAATCACCTACGGCCGTACTCGACATGTCGCAATCGATAGGTAGTTGTATAGTTTGTCCAAATTTTACAATTTAAAAATTACAAGATTCAAAATAATTATTCACCGTTTGTTCAAAAATGTACAAAAATGTAACATTTAATACAAAAAGTGGTTCAGTGCGTTTGTTAACTTTTTGCAAAGTTTTTCCTCTCAGAGAGTGTTTTGCCTTTCCTTTCTAAATTTGACAGGTTTAGCATATTTTTCTTAAAAAAGTAACCAAACAGACCCATTAGGTCGGTTCAATTTATCATGTCCGTTTACCATTTTTTTATATTAAATGACAGTGCGTCTTTTATTTTATGTCATTGTGAGAATTCTCGCACGGGAAGGCTAGTTTTCCTAATTTCAATAAGCGTCTTCTATAGACTTCAGAAATAAAAATTCTTAATTTAAAAATAAAGTTCATATGTAATATAAAATTTAAGATACATACAGTACATATAGGTAATGTTCTTATTATAAAACTTTGAATATGCCAATGAAGGCGACTGATACGTTTAAATAGAAACATTCACTATATTCTTTTAATATACATACATTCTATTTTACTTTCCCTTAATCTCTTAAAATAACTCTCTCATGTCTACTTTCGATTTAAGGATCCCAGAAATAACATTTCAGATGTTTCGCACTTCACACTTTGTTAAGTTTAAATAGGAACGCACATTATAATTCTCGAAATAGATTTTCTGCATACAAAAAAAATAAAAAAAACAAAAAAACTGGTGCATTAATATTATTTTCAGCTTAAAGTTAGCGAGATGGTAGATTTTGTTCAATTGGAGAGTACAAAGACCTTTCTAGTTACAAAATTTGAATAGAAATGTTTATTTTTAAATTAATTTAAGTTTATAAATATATAGGTATTTACACAAAGTGAACCTTTATAAAGTTACACGTGAATTAAAACTCGCGTGTAATGAACTTATTTGAACTTTAACAATAGGCCAGAGATAAAAAAAATTATTTTCCGAACTACAAAATATTAAATATTCATAAAAAAGAATTTATTATGAATTTTGTAATAAGAAAATAAAATTAATTTATTCAATAACTTAAATGTCTGGATGATGACACAAAAGATTTTTATTTTTCATAATAAATATTAAATATTATAAATAACTATTACCGATTTGTCAATTGTCATTAATTAATTAATTAAATTGTTGTTTATATTGCCATGACATGCATTTGGACATTACACATTGTCAATTCGAACAGACAATTGAAAATTTGTGTTTTGAAAATAATAATTTAAGAAATACAAATTTTATTTATGTACCTACCTACATATTTTTATCAAATCTTTTTTCTTTGAGTGGATGTTCCTGTAAATTATTATTAATTTAAATGCAAAATTATTTCGTCGTTGCGTCGTTTAGTGAATATTCCTTGATTATATTTTTGACTTGTTCTATGAAGGAAGTATTGGTTTTATGTGAAATAAAATGTTTAAAGTTTTAATCAAAATTAATATACTACGATGATGGAGAAGTCTGAAAAATGACTTACTTCATACCGTCCGTCGGTCTGTGAGTCTGTAAATCTGTGCGTCCATGTGTCCATTGATACAAATTTAGCTAAAGCCTAAATGAGTTTACCGATTCATTCTACATTTTTATGAAGGCATGTAATTCCCAAGTGGGAAATTCGAATTATTAGCTCCCACACCAATTTTTTTCTCGAAATTGGGACTAACGATAAAACTAAATTTCTATTTAAAAAAAAAATTTTAAATTAGAAAAATTACTTTTTAATTTAAGTAGGTAATAAAACAAACCGAGTTGGATAGATCTCCACTTAAGTAATAATTTCTTGTCCATCTATAAAAATCTTATATTTATAGGTCTGTTTGGTATCTTTTTTTTTTTAAATGTGTAAAACCTGTCAAACTTTGAAAGAATGAGAAAATACTCTAACTGAGGGAAAACTTTGCAAAAAGTTAACAAACGGAATGATTCACTTTTTGTATTAAATGTCACATTTTTTTTACAACGGTGACAAGTTATTTTGAATCTTGTAATTTTTAAATTGAAAAATTTGAACAAACTATACAACTACCGATTGCGACACGTCGAGTTCGGCCGTAGGTGTTTGAAATTTAAGGTGGCGAATACAGAAATTATTTTATTTTAATATTCTAAGCCGACGTCAAGTGACCGAAGCTATCAGCTGTAGTTGACAGTTTTTACAATCCTTGCACATAGAAATTTGTGTAGCAGAAATTTGCAAGTTATCCAATGGAGTGGAAATTATTTGCCCCCTAATTGTGCTCTCTCGTTGCTACTTGTGTAATGTAGTAGATTTTTGTTAAGATTTGCTTTTTAACTTCAATTAGCAGTTAGTTGTTTTTTAATAAATATTTTACATAATTCGTTAGTTAGACTAGCCAGTTCATTCAGACTTCCTAATTACAGCAGTGTCTCCCAAGCTGAGGTCATGACAGTGACAAAAGCAGCTAGACAAATTTCAATGATGGCAATACCACAAACTGATATTACCTTTTTCATAGACAGCCAAGCGGCATTAAAAGCCATTTCTGCCGTTGAAATCAAATCGAAGCTTGTGACTAGCTGTCGTGAAGAGCTAAAGGTTCTTGGTACACAGCACAAATAAGGCTCTGTTGGGTTCCTGGTCACAATGAAAGAAAATGAAAGTGCTGACGAACTGGCAAGAATAAGATCAACACTTTACCTTAATCAGGCAGACCCAACTGTTCAGATCCCACCCTGACTCGACAAAATAACACCAACCACCGTTCTATCTAACCCACCCACCAGACGTTGCAATTGAGCCACTGCTCCTACGGGCCTGAGGGAGGGATGATTTACTCTGTGGGGGCAAAAGAGGGGAGTACGCCCAAAGACAATGGCGCGTTAACCTCTTTTCACCCAGGTGACTATGTGCCGACACACACTTACTAACTCAACTAACTTGAGGGCACCCTCCGACATTCCGGGCTACATCTCGCTAAAACTTCATCTACGCTCTTAACGGGCCTTTGTGATAGGTTTTCTATATATGGGGATCATATCCCTAGGGTATCCAATTGATCTACACTGATCTAAGTTAAGTGTGACGGTAACAAGATCAACTGTCAGCCCGCTTACCTAACCTAGTTAATTTTTGAACAACATTTTAGTTAATTTGTGAATTTGAACATAATTAAGAATTTTTTATTAATAAGGGTGTATAATGTATGTATAAATAAACATTAAATAAATTATTGAAGCTAACAGGTGGTAAAATGGAAAAACTATTATACGAGTATGTTCACTTTTAAATTTTAAGCCAGAAGTGATAAAATCGTTCTTTTGAGTTAATAAAATCTTAATTAAAATGCATTATTATTAGTTTAATTTTGAATACTTTGTACAAACTTATATCACAATTAAAAATAATTAAAATTAACAAAAAGAAACGTAAACATCGAAATTTTGGTAAGCCATCAACTTTAAGTAAATTCGTTGAACCGTTAGCGGGTCAAAAAATATTAACATCCAACAAAAAGCATTTTATTATCATTAAAAGAAACAAATATTAGCGGAAGCATTTTATGGATGGGGACTCAAAAATCATCAAAATCAGGTTACGAGTTTTTGAGTTTTTAGGTCTAAAATTGATATCTGAATTTACCAATGGAAAACCCCAATGAAGAAGGCAGTCATAGCTTATATTTAATACCCTATTTTTTTCGTAAGCCCAATACGGGATAACTTAAGTAAAGTTTCTTTGACCATCATTAGTTTTGCAATGCTTTGCTAAAACCCTCAGTTAAGGGTACATACCTAGCCTTTTTCAAAAGCCTCAGTGATAAAAATAATCTGACAGACGCTTCCCTTACTAAAATATTTTAAAACAGATTAAAATAAGGGACATATATATATAATGGGTTCCATTGGTATGTGTTGCCTTTTTCATTATTTGTTTACCAATTTTTTATATTTATATTTTGTAGAATTTTTTCTAACCTAGTTACCTAGGTTACTAGTTAGTTACTCTTGCTTAAAAAAAATGAAAACAATAGTTTAGTTAAAAAGAAATATTATATTTTTAAAATATATAATATTAATATTCAATTAGAAATTAGGTTAAAAACTCTTAAGATGTTTTAAGTTCTTTGTTCTTTTAATGTTTATCAACTTTCGAAATCACTCGACTTATTTTATAATAATTGCTTGTTGTTATAAGTTCCCACATTAGCATAACTAATTATAAAAAAAAAACTATTTTCAGAAGACTTTGATAAAAAATAACTCAAACTAAAAAAAAGAAGAAAAGAAAAACAAAACAAAATTCCTAAAAACTTGTGTGTTCATTTTTGTCCACTTCAATAAACAAAAAATCGTATTTCGGAAAAGAAAACCACAAACAATGTGGTGTTAAGCAGAAATCGCAAAAAAAACACATGTTTTATTTATGACACAAAAACGATAATTACGCCAAAAATATTCTACCATTAAAGAGAGAGGTCTTAATATAATATTTTAATTTTATGAACATATTTTCAAATTTTAACAAAAAAAAAAATCTCTAATTCAATATTTAAACAGACACACTACACTACACAGTACACATAAAGTGAGCAGCGGTTCACGATTAAAGTATTTCTAAAAAAAAGTAAAATAGATCGATTGTTGTGTATAGATAGAAAAAAAAACTCTCTTCGTTTGCATAGCGATTATCCGGATCATTTGAGGCGCTGCTGCTGTGTTCGTTTGTGGCATTATTTCTGCCCAGTTTTGTGGATTTGATGACTTTTTATTTTGTGTATTATTTGGTTATTAACTTGACGTATAGTCTTCGTTGTTGTCGTTGCTTGCGCTGGCTGGTATACTTCTGCTTCTGTAAATACATATCTCCCAGCTGCGGTAGCGAGCACACCACAGATTCTATATACATACAACCTACTACAGCGAGTTAGGGAAAAGTACAATATAAATATACGCAACATTTATTTAGTCTCTAGAAGCCGGTACGGCATGCACATTAAACCGAAGCGATCAGTTCGTCGTTGATTCAGTCGTAGATCAAACTAAACTATATTTAACGGAACTAAAAATTGTATCTGCAAAGTTTTAGAAATACAATTATTTTGTTTTGGTACTTTGATAGTAAACATTGAATTATTTTTGGTGAAAATATTTTTTTTTTTTGGTTTATGAGTCGGGTTATTCGCGCATCTCTTGGGGGTGTGACTGGAAATTCGTGTATCTTTTCGGATATATAATTTAAAAAATTATTATTTTTAATTTCAAAATAAATCAACAAATAGTCATGGGAAATATCTTGTAAATATACAAATATTTTAATTTATAATCTCACATAAAAAAATGCAGTGATGATGATTTTTTGACGACATAAAAAAAATATAAGAACATTGTGTGTTTTTTTTTTGAAGCATATGAAAACTGAAAGCCTTGAGGCTTGATAATATAATTTGCTTGTTGTGGTGGTGTTTTTTTTTCTTTTTTTTTTGGTAAATAATTTCTCTCTTAACAACGGATAAATTTGAATGAGCCCAATGAGTGGATTACGCCATCAACTTAAGGTAAGTTTTGAAGTTTCTTATAAATAATAATTGAAATGTGCTCTTTTTTGTCCCTTTAAGTCTTTAAAAAAGCAAACAATAATAATAATAATATTAGGTATGGCCCCAATTAATTTTTTTTACTGCGGAAAAAAAGACCAAATTTAAATTTTACTTCATTTTAATTCATATTCGTCACACAATATCTTTGTATGTACGTCAATGATTTTTTCTTCTTTTTTTTTGTTTGTTTTGTTATTAAAAACGATGAATGTGTAACCCTGAATGCGTACGCGTAATGCATGCAGTTAATAAGGGAATATAACAATTGAAAATTGAATTGTGTCTAAGGGCACATTGTAGGTAGAGGAGACAATGTTATTAAAAGTTTCCGGACAGATAGTCACGTAAGTGAATACAAAGCAAGATAATCTTTAGAAGACTATATAGTTGAAGAATAAAATATAAAAAAAAAACAAAGTTTCTATTGTTTAGTTTGCTTTTATAATAAATGGTCATTTATCAGATTTTGCAAGTAACAAAAATCTCATTGAACTTTATTTTTATATTATATTTTATATATGAGCAAAAGATTTTAAGAAAAACGCGTATAATCGTCTCTATACCTATATATTATACCTATATGTCCTGTACTTATACTGTACACCACCGCGCCGTACACTGGTCGATTACGTACAACCCTAGATGGAAAAAAATGAAAAAAAAATATGTTTTATTTTTATTGAAATACCATTTGGTTAAGAGATAAAAAGCCAAACAACAACTAACAACAACAAAAAATGTCAAATCTTTTAATTCTTATATAGTGGCAGATTCGCAAAGTCACCACATGAACTTTGCTCACTCTCGATGTTGTCAGTCGCAGGTTAACAAGATTTTATGAGGTGATTTTGTGAGTCAAAACTAAAATATTAATTTAATACAAAAAAAGTATAGCAGAGAATGCCAATGGTAACTATTGTTACTTACAACGGGTTTTTTCTTTTTTTTTAAGAAATTAATTTACTTGGAATAATAGTTTTTTGAAAGTGCGTTCTTATGGTAGCAACGTAGGAACTTTTTTTCTTTCTTGGAGGATAAACAAAAAGTGCCGCAAAGTGCCATCGTGAAATTACTGTTTATTAAGCTTTATTTGAATATAGTAAATTTAAATCCCGAAACCAACCGCAATCTTTTTTCTTCTTTTTTTAAATGTATCAATACGCCCTTTTCAGAACGACCATTTATTTCTCGAAAAGAATTTTTTTCTTTTTTATGAAATGAATAAATTCCTATATCAGACAACTTTCAGAAGATGTTTTAGAAGCCCGTCAAAAAAATTATAAAACTTTTTAAGAACGGATTTTCCAGGAAAATTTTCGGCTTCAGTTATTTATATATTTATTGAGAGCTTTTGTACAATAAGACAGATTGACTTATAAGTTAGAAATAAGCTACAATTAAGGGAAATGAAATTTCCTGATTTCCTTTGATCCTAGATTCAATCCCTTAAAGTTTTAGAAATGATGCTTGAGTTTTAAGCAAATAAACTGTACTTTCGAATTAGGTCCAGCTAACGATCCTCAAATCGATCGATCACTGTGCGCCGTTATTTTTGAAACAAAATTATATGAAAACAAAAAATTAATGTTTTAGCTTTTGAGCACATTTTTTTTTCAAAATCTATTGCTCTTACGAAAAAAGATGTTACAAACATTGTTTGTAGAATTTTATGAGATTCAATTTTATACCCTTTCACCCCATAAAATCATAAGCAGTGATTAAAATTTAGGATACTTTTAAGAATATACTTAAAATTTCAAAACAAATTTTTCGATCTAAATTCATCTGTGTCGAAATTTTTTTGAAGATTTACGTTAATTTGTCATTTTCTGGGAAACATAGTTAATAACAAAAATAAATAGTGACATACAATTTCAACCATTAACGTGTAGGTGTTGAGGAATGAAGGATACCATACAACTTTATTCCGAATTCAAATGGCTATGAGACGAGTTAGGTATACTTAATTATGACACTCAGTTATGAAACACGTACTTTTGATGGATTTGTTACTTCATCGCAAGAAACAGTAGTACCCCCGAAAATTAATATTTTTAGTAAGAATCGGCTGGACTCAGATTCGAATTCGTGATAGTTCACTACGCCGAGGAGTACGTTTTAAAAAGGATTACTTAATTTTTCACTTATTGCAAAATGTGAAACATAAACGATTTCACTAAATGGGCTTGTGAGTCAATTTAAAAAAATGCACAAAATGGTAAAATGACACAATAAAAAAATACACAACAATAAATTTTGTTATAGGTTTAAGGTGTCTGGACAGTGACAGTGACGGACTGAATTAGGCTCTGTTGGGTTTGAACAGCCGCCCACGTATTTCTTCTTCCATTTTGTTATCGGTCCAAAGAATAGTCCCATGACTGCACTACTTTTAATTCATTACTTATAGTAGAAGATCCCGCCATAGGACGACCTACCCTCATCGAGTTACCGGATAAGTGGTATGCAGTTTTTTAGATAGTGTTTTAACTAACATTTTGCTCAAGGGTTGTCTAGCGAAATATGATCAAGGCGTATGGTTGCCACGCTTTAAAGGTCGATTTTTGGGTTTTTTCAATTATATGACTCAGCCCATATGGTGCTAAAAAAAGGAAACTTTATTTAAAAATTTTTAAAAACGTGTTTTTTTTATCTAGATTCTATTTTTTAAACGAAAAGTGATAGAGAGATTTTTGTTTCTTTTATCGATTTAGAAAATCTAAAACTCGAGATAAAAACATTTTGAATTCAAAAAATGAAAAATGGACGTTGGAGAAAAATATCACATAAAATCAGGGAATTGTTTTCTAGAAATAAATTTTATATTTCTGAGAAGCCGATAAATTTCACATAGCTTTCAGATTATTGATAATGATTTTAGCTTATAATGGGGCTATTTGCTTAATATACCTTAAATAACCTTCAAAGTCATCGTAATGGTCGAAATAGAGGTCAGCATTGAATTCTTTGTTGAAAATTACTACAAGAATGACCTTGATTTTTTGATGTGTAAACATCTATCCCGGCGGAAGGGTAAACTAAAAACGGGAGCATTGCGTGTAATACGTTCCGTATCACACATTACGGTCACACATTACGTTGTAATTGGGTACGTTCAATAACAAAACTCCGGCACTTGGACGAAAATTGATGTTTACACATCTTAACCGTGAGTCCAAGCACTCGTAGAATTTTTTTTTTAAAATGTCTTAAATTAGAAATATATATACGTCCCGTTACTTTTGTGACACACTGTATAAAATCAACTGGTAAAATAAAATTCATGTCGGCATGAAAGTTAACAACCTTATATTAAATTACATACTTTTCAGGTCTGCTTGTTATAATAATGATCAAGTATTTAATTTTGTCTGATTGAAGTGAAGCTAACCTCATTTCTTTTTACTAAACATCCTCAATTACATACGTCACCGTGCGCTGCCGCCGCCGACACAAAATATATGCCCCTATTATGGATTACAACTCAACTTAGTTGAGTTGTCATCAACACAACTCAACTCTTAGACAACCAAACGAATTTTTCGTATTATGTAAGTCAACTAAACTCAGTTGTAATGAAAAAATACGTTGTCGTCTTTTAGGAGTTAATTTTCTGTCAAAATCAGCTGCTCAGCATGAAATAAAAAAGTAAGAATAAGAAATTGTATGATGGAAAGTTCTTTTGATTTGTTTTTCGGTGATTTGGAAGAGGAGAATTCCCTTGTTGTAGCCAAAATAATAAAGAATATCCGGGATCACTCCAATTCATTGGAACTTCCAAATACTAAGTATATTAAATAAATTTTATGTACACCTCTATTCCCAATGTATATGTATTTTTTTGGTTCTAGATTTTTAAGTTACTTCAGGGTTAACAAAGAAGCATTTCTTTATATCCATATTTGTTTTTTGAATTCCGCTTCTTTCAAAATCTTCTACACAACTGCTTCGAACCAGTTGTTTGATTTTGAAGTTTATTACAACCGAAACACAACTCAACTTACTTACATAATACAAATAGACAACTGAAAAGTCAACCATTTTTTTAGTTGTCTGCCAAATGACAACTGGTTGTGTTTTGACAGTCAACTAGTTGTGATCGATAATACCAATTCTAAGAATGACAACTAAACCATAGTTGAGTTGTCTTCCATAATAGGGCTAATAATAACAACAAAAAAATTGTGCATTAAAATACTTTAAAGCTTTATAAATGCCATTTAAGTTCTAAGTTCCGGATCATTTTCAATTCAGTGTAGCTCTGAGGTCATGTTATCAGTGCTTGGTTAAATTTACCAATTGTGTTCGTGAATTTCATTTTGTGGCTTTTCTTTCTTAATTTCAATTTCAGTTATTGTTATTAATATTATTATACAACAGAAATCGATAAAATAGAAAAAAAAAAGATTCCGAAAAAGAACTGGAGAAACGCCGGAAAAAGAATGACTTATGCCCCTATTATGGATTACAACTCAACTTAGTTGAGTTGTCATCAACACAACTCAACTCTTAGACAACCAAACGAATTTTTCGTATTATGTAAGTCAACTAAACTCAGTTGTAATGAAAAAATACGTTGCCGTCTTTTAGGAGTTAATTTTCAGTCAAAATCAGCTGCTCAGCATGAAATAAAAAAGTAAGAATAAGAAATTGTATGATGGAAAGTTCTTTTGATTTGTTTTTCGGTGATTTGGAAGAGGAGAATTCCCTTGTTGTAGCCAAAATAAGAAAGAATATCCGGGATCACTCCAATCCATTGGAACTTCCAAATACTAAGTATATTAAATAAATTTTATGTACACCTCTATTCCCAATGTATATGTATTTTATATATGTTCAGTTCCACAGTTATTTTCCCCCACTGATCATCATGATCCTTTTTCGAGGAACCGAACTGTCCCTACCCCTAGCAAGTTCAGGTTGTTCGTGGAGAAGAGCAACAAGTCTTTCAAATTGTGTAGGCCGTGTAATTTTCAAACTAGAAATACACTAATTAAATTCTATTTTTATTAAAATTGTTGTTTAACTTACTGTTTTTTATCCATATTTGTTTTTTGAATTCCGCTTCTTTCAAAACCTTCTACACAACTGCTTTGAACCAGTTGTTTGATTTTGACGTTTATTACAACCGAAACACAGCTCAACTTACTTACATAATACAAATAGACAACTGAAAAGTCAACCATTTTTTTAGTTTTCTGCCAAATGACAACTGGTTGTGTTTTGACAGTCAACTAGTTGTGATCGATAATACCAATTCTAAGAATGACAACTAAACCATAGTTGAGTTGTCTTCCATAATAGGGCTATTAGTTGTTTTTAATTAATTGTTTCATTTTCAATGAAGCAATTCATTAAATTTAAAAAAAAGAACCATTAAAGGCCCTTGCACATTGTTTTCAATTTTAAATTATCATTATAATTCAAAACACAATACGGAATTTGTATGTGTAACTATCTATAACCCTGATTGGATAAATTACTTAAAGAAACCAGAAAAAAAAACAATTGATCTTTTTGATATACAAATATTAAATTCACTGTTGATATTATACTTGATGTGGTGCGTGAGGGCCATGAATGTGTCATATTTCTCGGGAAAACAGAAATGCAAATTAGCAGTGGGTGGCTTTAGCAGCTAAGATTATGGGATTATTTGCAATGAATCAGTTCAAGGGATTGCAATCCGCGTTAAAAAATGGCGCAATGGAAAGGTTTGGGATCCTATATAAATATAATAATTATATAATTATATGTATACTTATAAAAACTTGTTAAACTGTTTTCTGCTTTACTTCTTATAACGAAAAAAACTGTTTCTTCGAAAGTGTTTATTTAACTGGCGCCCACAAGCCAACAGCAGCCTTTTGTTTTGTTGTGACATTTTTCTTATATTTCATATTTATAGTATTATATTTCTATAGAATTTTTTAAAATATCCTAGTTTTTTCACAATAAAATAAAATTATTTAAATGGCGCCCAACGTGGGACCGGATATTTTGGTTATTGTTATTATTACGGGAATATAAAGAATATTTTTATAATTTATTGGAAGTATGGAGAGTTGTTAGTCACTAGGGCCTGGTCCTCCAAGAGCTGTCGTGAGTCACCAGACGACTTTAAAGTGTTCCCCGTTGGAATAAGGGAAGTGCCTTTTTAAATAAAACCAATAGAAGAAAATGTAAATAAAATCGACATAGGGTAGGCACTTAGCAGTTTAACTCTCGAATAAATCTTTTATTGTTATATTTTTTCCTTTGAGATATTAAAACTTGAAGGTGTAAGTTGATTCGAATAAACATACTGAAGAATATTTTGTGTCAAATCTCGACACAAAATCGAAATCTTGAGGAAAACGTTTGTTTTGATAGCTTAGCAAAGAAAATAACACATTTAGAAGTAGATACATACAAAGGTTGTTAAATGTATACACAAAAATGTCAGTTTCACCTTTCGGGATAATATTTTAGTTTGAGACACGAATTAATTTATTTGTTTATTTCAACACACCGATACGGTGAATATCTAGCTACTTACATATGTATATGTATAGCTATTAAGAAATTATTTTGCCAACATTATTTTATTCTAGGAAAATCTGCCACACCATGAGTTATTTTCGATCAAAAAAACATTTCACTCGCCACCACCGGCTGCTATCTGCCGCCGTCGCTTGCCAGCTAGCCGTCTGCGTTGTCGTCGCTATTTGCATAAACTTTTGACATTAACAATCGAAACATAAGGTTTTTTGTTTGTTGCACTCCGAAGCAAGATAATCGATTTGTTTTCACCGTTATTTTCAATCAGCTCAGAGTGCAAGCACACGAGATCTATTAGGGTGAATTTTTGCTTTTTTTTCTTTTATTTTCTTCTATATTTCGTTTATGTTTGGTAAAAATAATTCTTTTTATTTTGATATAATATAAATGCGCGTTGGCTAAGAATAATAATGTAAACAAATTAGTTCTTTGAAATATTTGTGAATTTGCAAAATGATTGTCATCAATATAGAGATCGAAAGAGAGATTCTTTTTATATTGAACAAAATTGTTCGTTATAAATGCCAAAAGGCTATGAAGCAATATTAAATAAATTCTATCTAATTCAAAATAATTAATACAAACCTTGTAGATAGAATTTGTATAAAGCTTTATTGGTAGTTTTTTTGTTTGATTTTTTTTTTTAAGTTTCAAAAATAAAAATAATAAAAATAATAGTAAAAGAATTTTTAATAAAATTGTTACGCAACAAAAACCATTCTTAAACTTGGTTCTTAAAACCTTCTTCTGACTATGCTGTTCGGTCATAGTCTAACTCTCGTTATCTGTTTCCCCTATCTCCAATCCCCCCAAATCTGCACAAAGGTCCACCGAATAGTAATAGATTACGCGTTAGGTAGTTTTAATTGAATATTTGCCCTCATCCTTCGATTCCTCAAAAATGGTTATGAACTTGAATAAGAATAACTTGACAGTTCATCAAATGGATCATGACCTCCGCGTGTGCCGGTTGCAAAATTTTGATAAATTTATTCATTTGTGGTTTATTAAAATATAATTGGATTCGTATAATCCTAAATCGCTATTTAGAAATTATTCGTCATCCTAATCATCGAACATCAAAAGAACATCCCAAATTCGCAAAAAAATATTGCAACAATTTCAAGTGCCCAAACCAAAAAAGACAGTGGATTTTTCAGTTAGATCCTGTAGTTTCTAGGACGCAAATTTCGGCCGAATCTTGAATTGTTGCTGGCTTATCGACGTACACCTTTTCTTTCAAATAACCCCAAAGAAAGAAGTCCAACGGTGTCAAATCACATGATCTTGGCGGCCAATTGACATCGCCACCACGTGAGATAACACGGCCATTGAATTTGTCGCGCAAAAGAGCCATTGTTTTGTTAGCTGTGTGGCAAGTGGCACCGTCCTGTTGAAACCACATATCGTCCACATCCATATCTTCCAATTCGGGTCATAAAAAGTTCGTTATCATCTCACGATAGCAAACACCATTCACAGTAACTGCCTGACCGGCCTCATTTTGGAAAAAATACGGCCCGATGATGCCGCCAGCCCATAAACCGCACCAAACAGTCACTCTTTGTGAATGCATTGGTTTTTCGACAATCACTCTTGGATTATCATTCGTCCAAATGCGGCAATTCTGCTTATTGACGAATCCACTGAGGTGAAAATGTGCCTCATCACTGAAGATGATTTTCTTTGAAAATTGATCATCCACAGTTGCCATTTCTTGCCGCCATTCTGACTATTGACGACGCTTGAAATGGTCAAGAGGCTTTAACTGGTTCAAATTGAGTTAGTCTGAAATTGAGAAATGTCAAATGAAATGCAGAAAAAAACTTGACGTTTAACCACCCGTTATAAAAGGTTTGATTCGATCAAAATATCGGTATGGTTTGGAAAAATATAGGAATAAAGTTATAGTTGTATGTAAGGTAGAAATGCTGGCCACGAGCAACCTAACTCAGTGACCAAAGTAGCGCATGGGGTGCGTCTTTTTGACACCATATCTCGTTTTGATGTTTGGTTCACCCACACATCAATGATATGAGGATTTTGTAGATATATCATCTACCATACCTCTTAGTCTCTTAGTTCGAGGGCAAAATGCAAAGCTAGGAGATTTGTTTGATGGTTCAGAGACGCAAAGGATTTGATTACTCGGGGGTATCGTACATATGCATAGTTACACGTTTGGATGTGACATTCCATTACGCCTCCGGATAACATGAGTTCGCCATGAAACCCAAACCTAGACGCGTAGTCCGCTTTTTCACGGTCCTATATTTATTTGACGGAGGACACGGTGCTGAAGCTATCTAAATTCCCCGTAAACCATATATAGGTAGGCGAATACATAATTTTCTTCGATTTTGACAGATGTGGAGAATTGATAAAAAATGAAAACGCTAATAATATTACCTTTAATATGTGTATTGCGGATTTGAATGAGGTTGACATCTTTGCTTGCTAGTTAATTTCGGCATTGCAGGATAAATTTAGAGGGTGATGTAGCCGAATTTAATGCTTAAACTTATTGTCAAGAATGCGTTGTTTTGGTTCTGGTAACTGTCAAAATATTCAATACACAGAAATTGAATGTTACGAACACAACGCAACTACAGTCAGTGCTGCAAGAGTTGATCGACTTTTAAATTTTCACGTATAGCACATTTGACGTTTTAATTTGTATGAAGAGAAACAAAGTCGAAAAAAAAAATATTGTGCAGTTTCTTCATCAACGCTGTTTTAAACAAATTAAAGTCAAATCCAACAACCTTGCAAAAACGTCATTAGCCATTAACATTTAATCTGTTTGTTTAGTTCACATAATCACCATTTTCTATTTATTTTATTCCACTTTTTTGTATACAAAATTTGAATAGAATTTTAGATTAAAATTGGTAGAAATTGTCAGTTTTGGGATAAAAATGAATGGTGGTATTATTAGTATTACTCTAAACCATTTAAAGCTTAGATTTCTTTTTGTCTAAAAACAATAAAGGTAGCTTCATCCTTAAATAGTAATAAAGACCATGTAATGAGCATACCTAATTTAATGCTACTTTTTAAGTTGATACATATGTATAAAATTAAAACTCCCAACTCAAATGGATAGCCTAGCAAGAGAAAGAGCAAGTGCATGCGACCCATCAGTATAGCTTTTTATTTGATGTTTTTGTTTGCAAAAAAAAAAAAAAACTAGAACACGTTTCAGTCAGCACCTTTCCTCTTCGTAAAAAAGTAATGTGACTCAAATATCATGCTTAATCCATTAGTTTTATTGTTAATTGTCAAAAATAAAACCGCGTGTTTAATTTATTCATAAATGTTTCTATGATTTTCATTCACACCTTATAATAATAATAATTAAAAAAAAAAATGAAATAAAAACATTTTTTTCTAACAATTTTGGTGTCTAAATTAATTTATTTGCAGTTTTTTTTTTGATATTGAGTACCTGATTTTTTTTTGTTATTTTTCAAATAAATTAATGATTTTTGGTTTAACTTTGTTTATTAAACAAAATATTGAACTTAAGAAAAAACTTATATGTACGTACATAATGTATGTATTGTATTGAATTTCCTTATTTAATGACTTGCTTTATACTGTTTTTATTTATTTTTTCAATAAATTAAATCTGACAAATAATAATATGGAAACAAATACTAAAAGGTATTTTGTATTAAAGTATTAACAGATCTTTATTTTTTTCTTTCATTTACCTTTTTATTTTTATTTGAAATATTTTTTTTTTTAAATAATTAAAATATGATTAATATTCACTTCGAGTTTTGCCATCGATTAAAAACATGTTATTACAAGTAAACAATACGTCTTAAGAAAATTACTCGATAAGAGTGAAGTATATGTCATTTTTGATGTTATCCGCCTTTGCAAATACGAATATAGTTTTGATTGCATCTTAACAACAATTAATTTTTATATTTTTATTTCACTAAGATTAATTAATTTTGTCTTTCAATATCTTATTCATTTAACATATAAGATGACGCCATCAGAGTAGGAGTAGCCTGCATTAAAGATTAAGATTGTATTTGGATAAAGTCCAATAAATTTATATGATTGCTTCTTTTTTTTTGTTGATAATAATACAAATTATATATACTGAAATAAATCAGCCAAGTAGAAGACTATTGATTTTAAATACCTTTTAATGGCATTGTATCCAAAAAAAATTGTGAATTTGTTTATAAATATATTGATTTCTTATCAGTAATAACATTCTCCATATCCTAGAAAAGTTGAGAGTGTTATTCAATATATCTCCACCAATTTATTTATTTATGATTACTGCTATGTTTTTATGAGGTCAAATGAGGTAATTTCTTTGAGAATTTTCAAATTCGATGCCAAATCATCTCATTTCTTATACAAGTGAAGGTTTCGAAATAGGTAATTTCAATCAAATTTGTACGAAATTCGTTAGGAAATTACGTAAAAACTTTACTTTACTTTACCTTTAGTAAGTTTGTAGAAAAGTACTTATGTATATATGCACATAAAAAAAGCAAGCATTAAACGTTTATAAATTAAAAAAATTCTTCTTACTTCCAATAAATAATTAGCGATTTAAAAGTTTACAATTTTAACTAATTATTATTTTACAATTTAAACACTTCACCAATAAAATGACAATGACGAACACTCCAAAGATTGATTGCTATTGTAAATTATCAACAATACAATTATCATTAAGAAATTTATCACACTTTAAAATTTGCAGTATTGAACGAGTAAGATATTGTATTCACTTTCCAGTTTCCACAAATAAATCACTTAGTGTTAATTGTGAATAAATTGAATAATTGCTTACAATTTGTCAAACGTTTTCAACAGTTTTTGATAATATATGTACATACATACATGTATGTACAATTATTTATCTTGACACAAAATAATTAAATTTATTAGTTTTAAATATGTTTACACGCCAGAATTTATTTGAATTATGAGAACTGGAAAATTTAAACATAGTCGTTTTGTCAACAGAAACAGTGTTATTCTGCCGTTTCTGAAATATCTCGAGAACCTAATCTGATGGGCAGTTTCTGATATAGATTTTTTTTTTTTATGTGTAAACATTTATGCCGGCAGTAGAGTAAATTAAAAACGTGAGCTTCCGTGTCAAACATTACGCTCCACATTACGTGTAACAAAATACGTGCCGCACATTACGTGTCACACATTACGTTGTAATTTGGTACATTCAATAACAAAATTCCGAACATTGATTTTCATACATTGTTTGTGTTCCTGAATTTCTTGTTAAAGTCAAGACCGATTATGATGAAATAAGCATATTATATGTAGGATGACATATCCTGTTATTTTTTTTATTTTACCTTCCACCTTATATTATTATTAGTATTATAGTAATACGAATTATTATTCTTATTTGTGTGTGGTGTAGTCTCCATGTTGTGTGATTTATATGTAAGGAAATTTGGTGAAAATATAATAATTTAAAGAATTAAAATTAAAAATTAAAAAACTTTGTTTTATTTTATATTTTTTATATATTTAATATTATCACAACATTTATTTTATTTAAAATTTAAAATAGCGACGTGTTTCTGATTGCCCGATGATTGATTATTAAATCCGAAACGCGTCGCTATTTTAAATGGCCATGTTTGTCCTAGCCGTATTTCTCGTACATAACGTACCCGATTTTATTCAAATTTATTAAAAATTATTTCTAATTTAAATTATATTGCAATATCAATATTTTCGAAAAAAAAAATTAAGAGAAAACTTTTTCACGCCAATTTTAAATATTAATTGTTGTGCAGTTAAAAATTAAACTAAAAACGAGGCTGAATTCGAACCACACTGTTAACAATTCCCATTGGTGCCCTTGGAAACTGGACACCCGATGTTATTTTGTTATAAGAAAATTCCTAATTCAAAATCTTCAATATGCGATCTAGTGAAAACCAAATTTGGGGCCTATTATATTTTTCAACTATTTTAATAGCATTTTTGGCAGATTTTTTTGATTAAATAAAAAAATAAATAAATAAAATCGAAAGTATTGTTTTTTTTAGATATTCGGGGTGAAAAACATTTTTGCTTAATTTTTAATATTTTTTTTAAAGTTTTTTTTATGTAAAAAGTATGTTTTTTTCTATAATCCTTAAATTTATGATTTTTTGCGAATTTTGGTATGCATTATTTTTTTAGACTTTTTAAGAATAATATATAAAAAATATACTTTTTCAATCGATTAAGTCGATAATAAGATAAGCTGGAGGTATTCCTATAATGACTTATTGTAAATGAATTCTTACATAAATTTTAGAACACAAATTATTTTTTAATGAAAATCTAAAAAGCCATTTTCAAGAATAATTAGATTTTTGTCAAAATAAGTTGAATTGACAAATTCTCCGTTCGGATTTGAAAGAAAACTGTTGTTTCCATCAATTTCTGCTGATAACACACATAAAGGAATGGTTGAGACTTGTAAGTCACTAGGACTTTGCAATAGATGGCGTACCCAGGATCTAAAATATCGGACAAATAAAATGTTGGCTTGTGTGGCGTAAGGAAGTGCTTTTTTTTTTATTTAGAAAATATTATTCATTAATGAAAGTTTGTAAGTTCAATTTTAACATGCAAGTTATTTTGAAAATATAAAAAAGTGTCTTGCCTCTGTAAAAAATTTAAAATTTTAAAAGTGATGTTTTGCTTTTTATTCTAATTTATGTCATTTGCGTCACGAAATTCAATTTAAACTATTGAACATATTATTTTAGAAAAAAATGTTCACTTACTTTTGTTGCGCGTCATCTATTCATTGTCTCCAACTAAAAAGATAATCTTCTCAAGTCGATTCCTGTTTTCGAAAAAATACAATTCCATGTTCTTTTTTTTTAAGAGACAAATTGATAAATTGTGATCGAAATAAAAAAAATGTAAATAATATTATGTAAACATTTTCATTAAACATATTTTGTTCTTCTAATTCTAATTAATGATTCTGCAGACAAGTGACAAGAATACAAATTTCAACTGAATAAAATATAATATTTGTACATATAGGTACAGGGTGATTCCCTTACGGTGCTACAAAAAATAGAGCGTGTAGGTTGGGTACAGAAGAGAAAAAAAAATCGTATAGGAGGGGGTTGTATTCAAACTAAACTTACTTTTTTTATTTTTCATTTTTTTTTTTTAAACTATAAGACATTTTGGCATCCGGTTTTTTGTTTTGGATTTTTGCTTTTTTAAGTCAACTTAAAAAAAATTGCCCCTCCCGACTAAACGAAGGGAATAGATCCCTCTCTCGTACAATTTTTTTTATTATCACACCTTATGCGAATCACCTATAAATACACACTTTTATTATTTTAAGCTCAGAATTCAAAAAATTACAAACTCAAACCTAAATACACATTTTTTAAAAAACTTTTTTTTTCAAATTTTTGGTATTGAACAATTTTTAAAAATATTGGATTAATAGAACCCCTCTAATAATATTTTTTTAAATATGTTCCAAGAGTCATTTTTATAAATATTGACAAGGCGAATTGAAACAAATGGGCGTTTTAGTGGGTGTTGTGAGGAATAGGTTTGAAAATATATAAATATCGTTCTCAGAAAGAAACGTGCAAAATTTCAAGTTCATAGCTCTACGGGCTGAATTGATATCAAATTTAAGAGCATACTGCCCTTCTGTGCGTCGCGGCACAATAACGTATACGGACCATGTACGATCAAACAATTGTCTGAAGTTTTTGTTTGAGAGTTTTCTCGTGAGAATCTTGCTAAAATATTTAGAATTATTTACATGGGCTGAATAAAGGAATTTCTCATATTTTATTTCGGTGAGGCAAATTTTCTTACAAATGTTTAATATAATAAAATATAATTGACAATTGATTGAAGTTATTAAAAACAAGAGTTAATATATAATTCTTAATATATAATGATGTATAATTCAAAATTGGTGGTTTTAATAAGTAAACGAACAGACCTATTATCATCTGTCAGCTGTCAAATATAGATACTGTCACTAGAATAAGTGTTGCCTACATAAAAAAAATCAATAGATAAAAAGTGATATTTTTTTTAATTTTTTTTTAAGTAGGTAACACTTATTCCAGTGACAGTAAATTTGACAGCTGACAGATGATAATAATTCTGTTCGTTTACTTCTGAAATCCGCCAATTTTGACTTCCAGATCGAGCTACATTGATATGTTAATCTATTGGCATCAAAAACACGTCGTAGACTTATGTATGGCACAGTTCATTGCAACATTTATTACATACATGTATGTACATTCTTTTTAAATCAGTTTTTTTGTGTCTCAAGAATAATTCTTCATTTTTGACAGAGAAACCCGACAATATGGCTAAAGATCTTCTTTTCCCTTATATTGCTTATTTAATTTATTTTGATCTTAAGGTTATTAGCTACGTCAATAAATTTAAGTAAGATAAATGATCTTTATATATATACATATGTACGTGTAACAATCTTCATAAGGAAGAAAAATAAATTTTACTAATTTTAAAATCATTTTGCATGTGTCAAATCGTCTTTATCATTTAAGACAACAACATATAACTTAACATTAAAGTTGTCATCGCAAATGTTTATTTTCGACCAATTTTTTTTTGTTTGTATTATTATATTCATCTATTCTCTTAAAATATATAAAGAGATCTTGCATTGGTTTGGGCTCGTTGGTCTTGAGACAATTTTTGAACAGATGCAGCGAAGCGATACGGAATAAGAATATCACAATGCAACAAGCAACAAATCACTTCTGTCGCAAGAAATCAATTTTATTTAATTTTATGACACAATTGTCAAATTCATCTTATTTTGCAATATTTGTGCCGTCGTTCGTTGCCATTAAGTAACAATGACGGAAATAGACTGCGATCACGACGCACCATATGAAATATAGCCCCGAAAATTATAGTCGTGAAGGTGGCGTTGTATTTTCTGGTAGGAATTCTAAAGTTTAGTTCAAAATCTATTTTACCAAAAAAAAAAATAAAGTGTAATTTCTAAACGACATTTTCTATTTTTAATCTTTCTGACCGCTCAACCGATTTGATAAAAATCTTATGCTCAAAAATTTTACATTTTTGTTGCATGTTGAGATGTTTGACCGATTTGGTAAGAAAAAGCTTGATATTCTTTACAATTTGTATAAAAATAAAACTAAGTTAACTTCTGCAAAAATCAGTCTTCTTTTGCACAACTTTACAACTCAGCCTATATTTTAAGAGTTTTACAAAAATAGTTTGCAAAAACAAAAAAAATTGCTTTGTTTTCTTAATTGCTTATGAATTATGATTGACAAAAATGTCCTTCAAGAGTTCATGATACTATTTTTTTACCATTTGACCTTTAAAACTGTATTTTAGCAGTTAATTGAAGGAGCTGCAAAAAAAACTAAATGATTTAATAATTATTTCTTAATTTATTTTCCAGATGCTGGGAACAGCGTTGCTGGGGAAACGTACCCCCAAAGTAAGTAGACTGGAAAATGCACTTGTCCTAGATTATTTCAAATTGATATTTTTTTTTTTGATTTTATTTTTAATTTATTTTTATTTTCAGTCCGTGAAAAAGAAACCATTCACCGAAGTGGAACTTAAAGGTGAGTGATGTTTATAAATATTTGTTTTTTCACTTAAAAGTTATAAAACTGCGTTGTTTAAAAAAAAAATAATTAAAAAAAATTTAATTAAGTGAAATAAAATAAAGCAACATCGTGCTTCATAGACTATTGTTACGAATGGGAAAAGTATTTTTTTTAGTTTCTGTTTGTTTTTTTTTTTTTTTTTGCAAATTGATTGAAATAATTATATTTGTGCTTCTTATTCTTTTTTTGAAGTAAAAGTTTTATTTCTCCCACAATAGAGTGAGCACGTAATAAAATTTTGCCACGTTTTTGTTGCCAAGATTTATTAACAAATTAATTTTCATATTATTTATTATAAAATCGTATCTATACCGTTTGGCTAGCCTATTTAAGTTTGCCGGCAACTTTTTGTGCGTGTTGTGTATAGGGATGGTTTTAATTGGATTTTGCCATTCTAATGATAATTGGATGGGAATAAGCATTTATGTTGATGAAAATAAAATTCTTTAATAATGCTAATCACATACCTACATATTTATATGGGTCATTGTGAAAAAGTCCTATGCAATACTATTTTAATGTGTGGAGCAAATGGAATGTGGAAAGAGTTACTAAGTGATTTATAATTACCCAACAAATTACAAGCATGATTGCTGCTCACTCTTACTTAGTCTTATACGTAGTTGCAGGTTATAAAGGTTCAGACAGGTATATTCTTTTCGTATACCGTGTATGAATAAAGCAGTGGCAGTGAGTTTCCAAAGTCAAAAAACAAAATTTCTGCCACACTGCGAAATTAGGATTATCACGTTTTTGAGAAAATTGCCTTTTTTAATAGCGATATATAAACAGCAAGATATGGATTCGTAAAAAAATTTTACTCGAGATTTTGATCAAAATTGACATTATACGATGATATTGAAGTCATTCATTTTCCAAAAATAATGGTAGGTTTTGTTTTTAGCAATTTATGAAAATCTAATTTTTTTCAAAAACGTGCCCACAAATTAAAAAAAAGAAATCTACTAATATCGGTAGGGTATACCATATTATTGGAATACATTTTCTATTAATACATTATTAACTCAAAACCTTAGACTAGCCAGTTCATTCAGACTTCCTAATTACAGCAGTGTTTTCCAAGCTGAGGTCTTGGCAGTGACCAAGGCAGCTAGACAAATCTCAATGATGGCAATACCGCAAACTGATATTACCATTTTCATTGACAGCCAAGCTGCATTAAAAGCCATTTCTGCCGTTGAAATCAAATCGAAGCTTGTGACCAGCTGTCGCGAAGAGCTAAAGGTTCTTGGTACACAGCACAACATAAGGCTCTGTTGGGTTCCTGGTCATAATGGTATCCCAGGAAATGAAAGTGCTGACGAACTGGCAAGATTAGGTTCGACACTTGATATTAATCAGGCGGACCCAACTGTTCAGATCCCACCCTGTAATCTAAAACAGGCAATCGAGAACAAAATCCTAGCCTTAACGAACAGAAGGTGGTACTCGCTTGACACCTGTGCTACTACTAGGCAACTATGGCCAAGCTTTAACAAACAAAAGACCGAAAAAATCATCCAACTGAATAAGAAATCTCTCTCTCTTCTCGTTAGCATCACCACTGGTCACAACCAATTAGGCTACCATAAGAAGAAGTTGAAACTCAGTATGGATGACTTATGCAGAGGCTGTGGTGACGAGGATACACATGAGGACACTACTCATTACCTGTGCCACTGCCCTGCGCTATGCCATATAAGAAACAAGTTCCTCGGCAGGCATTTCTTCAGTGACTTAGAGGACCTCTCCGATATTCCGAGCAAATGCTTGTTAAATTTTACTAAAGCTACAAAATGGCTTGCAGATTCGTAATCTCTATCAACCCAGCCGACAAACAGGCAGGTATCTCCTCCTCCAAACATAGTCCAAAAGACAAAATGACGCAGGATGACACTGATAGAACGATTAAGTACGACGTAAAAACGCAAGTGTACATTGCGGTGGCGACAAATAACGGAGAATGGGCACCTCGCCCTACACCAACTGTTGCCGCTTCTGCTTTGTACGCCAGCGTTGACAAGCTAACCTAAGTACAACGTAAAAACGCAAGTGTGCATTGCGGTGGCGACAAATAACGGAGAATGGGCACCTCGCCCTACACCAACTGTTGCCGCTTCTGCTTTGTACGCCAGCGTTGACAAGCTAACCCGACAAAACAACACGGTCACATACACCAACCACCGTCCTATCTAATCCACTCACCAGACGTTGCATGGAGCCACTGCTCCTACGGGCCTGGGGAGGGATGATTTACTCTGTGGGGGCTAAGGAGGGGAGCTCGCCCAAGTACGACACTGGTGCGTTAACCCCTTCTCACCCAGGTGACTATGTGCCGACAGACACTCCCAAACTCAACTAATTTGAGGGCACCCTCCGACCTTACGGGCTACACCCCGCTGAAACTAAAACTACACCCTTAACGGGCCTTTTTTGTCATAGAATTTTTATCATAGGTTTTCTTTATATAGGGAGCATATCCCTAGGGTACCACAATGGATCTACATTGATCTAAGTGTGACGGTAACAAGATCAACTGTCAGCCCACTAACCTAACCTAACCTAACCTAACTCATAGCCCCATTTCTTTAGTTTTAGACTATTTCATTTTCTGTTGAAACGATTTCCATTAAATATACAAGAGTTTCTAATAAAGTGTTAGTAATATTGCATATTAAAAT
The DNA here is from genome assembly GCA_951394125.1 of Epistrophe eligans. Lineage (NCBI taxonomy): Eukaryota > Metazoa > Arthropoda > Insecta > Diptera > Syrphidae > Epistrophe > Epistrophe eligans. The sequence goes on from OX596029.1 coordinate 38,142,580, forward strand.
TTTCAAAAAAAAAATGTCATTATTTTTTTTTTTTGAAAATTCGATGTTTCGAAAATGGGTAGATGATTTTTTTTCAAAATTTTATATTTAAAAGAATATTTTTTTTAAGAACTGCAACTGTTTTTAAAAACATTCAAAAAATCAGATGGTACACATCGTGTTGGTGTCAATTCAATTTCAGAGGTTCTTTAATCAATTTACATATTTCTAATTAAATTGATTTTTTAACAATTTTTCAGTCCAAACTGTAAATATAAATAGTTTTTTCAAAAATTAAGCCTTTAACGTACATAAGAGAAAATTGGGGTAACCTATTCGTGCATTTTATCTATTTATTCACGTATGTATATATATTTTTAATCGATTGACCGATTTTGTTATAATTTTAAAATCAGTTGTATTTAAAAAATGGCAAACAATTAAAAAAAAACTCAAACAAAGAATAAGTTTTTTATTTAAATACTTAAATGCAGAGCAAGTGCGTCCGATCCAGTTGTATATATATTTTTTTTATATCTTTAAAAAATGAAAAGTAGAACTCGGAGAAGATGAAACTGTCAAAACCTAATTTATCAATTTCGATAATTTCTATAGAAAGGTCAAAGTATCTTCGCGTTATCAAATCAAATGACTTTTTATTTAATTTATAAGGAATTCTATAAATGACGCGCTTACACGTGTATAATGTATATCTTTTCTATTTTCATAAGTGGAGCCTTAAAAAAAGTTTAAAGTTCAACTGTTTGTCAGGTTCTACTTAATTTGATGTTGATCTGTCACATTTAATCACACCCTTGTGTAATCATCTCTGTTTTGCTCTCTTAACTCTTTTTTACAATTTCGTTCCCTTTCTTTTCATAAGTTGTGTACTTTTTAGAAAAAATCGAAAATTCCGAATAGGTAGATTTTTACCCAATTCCACTGAGCGGGGGCAAATAAATCGAAACAAACCCATTCTAACTAACAACTCAGCGTAGTTCAAACTCTCTATTTTATGCTTTCTTTCCCGTTTTACTTTACATTTTTACAAATTTGCCGTTAAAGAATAGAAAATAAATTGCTTTATTCCGCAATTGTGCAAAAAGTGAATCATAACTCCTCAGTTACTTTTAACAAAGTATGTAATTACTTTTAACACAAAGTAACAAATTAATAATTAAGATAATTTAAAAATATTACAGTAACAAGCAAATTATTTTATATTTATAACTAGTTGTTAAGGGTGATTACTGATTACTGATTACCGAAGAAACACAAAATTAATAGAAAACACATCAAACACCCACATTGGTTCACTGTGACGTATACGTGATTTTTTTTTTTAATTTTCATTTAATTTTTGAAATGTAAACATTTTATTGATTGAGTTTATATCCCACCAGCTGTTTTTGTTGTTTTTGTAATTTAAATATTACAAACGATGGGTGTGTTTGTTTGTTTGTTTTGACAACCTTAAAGTTCTGCAAGTATAGGTTATGAAAAGTTGCATTTATTAAAAACAAGTTCACAAAATTGAACATTTTTCATTTTCAAATAAATGTAATGATTTTTTAAGTGTGAATATTTAAGTTGTTTTTGGCTGTTGGAAAAAAGAAAAGAGAATTAAAAGAAAATACGTACGTGTATATTTTTTTTAAGATAAAAACTAAAGAGTCCAATTAAGAGTTAAATGATTTCAATACACGAGCAGGGTATAGCGTAAATGTTGTTGGTTGGAAAAAGGCCTTTTACAATGAATATTAAAAAAATTATGAGAGTTTTAAATTTATATAATTTTTATTTAGAACTTGGTTTAGTTTTAAAATTTGTGACTAAACTCACCAAATTTAAATTTTAATATTACGTTTTCATTAGAGCTCAAATCAAATTTGGCAAATATCAGAAAAGGTGTTTTAATCTCAAATTTTCTAATTTTGTTTGAAAGCTCATTTTAATTTGAATTTGACTTTGTCATTATTTCAGGGTATCATTTGTATTAAAAATAAATATTTACTTTGCTTCCAAAATATTTTCTTCATTGTTACCTTAAAGATTTAAGCTTTCGTTTTTATTTCCAACATTATTTCCACTTCCACTTGGCAGATAAAAAAGAATTAAAATATTTGTCGTTTTTATATTATTTTTACTTCCGATCTAATTAGTGTAGTTCGTGTAGTTCGACTCTATTTCCAATATTTATGGAAATAAAGTCCATTCGGCATTATTTCCATCTATCTTATTGCACAGCACCCGAATTTTGACGTTTGCAATGTTGAATGAATTCCACGCGGGTGTGTTCGTAAGCCTTGTACCTAATTTTCTCCCAATTTTCAAATTCTGAATTGCTATGAAAAATGAGAAGTTTTCGTTCTTATTTTGTTAAGAATTGAATTATGAAATTTATTTTATTTATTTTTTGTTTTTTTTTTTCCAAATTAAATGAATATTTTTGACTTAAAATAAGAGTACAATAATGGCCGAATTTACCATAAATAAATAAAACAAAATCAAATACGAAAAAAACTCAAATATCATATTTCCGCACATAATTAGGTCCCTTGTACACATTAGCTGTGACCTGCGAATGCAAATAACTCTTCCAAAACCGGCGCGGAGCATCCGAAGTGGTGACGACTGAAGACTGCTCAAAGATTCGCATTAAGTGTATTCTCATTGTTCCCCATGTAAATTAATTAAGACAAGCGAAATTTTCTTTGTCTTTCCGAAGAATTCGCGTTGGGGGATACTAAAATTTGTACAGCAATTTTTATACCAAATATATAATTTTTTGTTTTAATTTTAACGAAGAAGTGAGTAAATGATATAATCATTAAATTTAAATATAAAACACTGCGTAAAATTAGTTTAAATTTGAAAATTTGGTATTTACATATATATTTTGTACGTGACCAACAATTCTTATTTTCTGTGAACTGTCAAACGAAAGTTCGCAACCCAAAACATTCGAACACATTCGCGAATAGAAAATTCGTTTGAATTTAACCTCATTTAACACATTTTGTTTGTTAATGTTTTGTGACAATTTACAGTTTTACTCATGTGAATGCAATGTCAAAATTCACGACCATAAGCAATTCGCAGTTCGCTGATAGTGTTTTATATGCAAGACACTTAAATGGTCCGGGCAATTAATTTAGTGTAAAAAAGAGTTGATACTAATTCTCCAAATAATCTGTTACAATTAGCATTTTCATTCATCGAACAACGAACTGCAAAAGCAGAGCAATATTTTTTTGTTTAAAATTTCGTTGTCATTTTTGAACTGAATTTTCCGTTCCGCATAAGCAGTATGCTGGCCTTTAATTCCAAAATTTTAATTACTGGAACAAAATAAAAATATATTAAAACTAACAACTAAACAAAATCATTTAATTTGCAATAAAGTGGATTTAATGCATTTTTTTTTGTACATGACAATTTACGGATATCAATTTAAGGATATCATAATCAAAATATAAACCTGCTACGGCTACCATGGAAACTTGTTTGAAGTTTTTGTTTTTTTAATTTCAAAATGATAATGTATTTATTAAGTTGAATTATTATTATGAAAACATTAATTTGACAATAACACACAATTTTTGTATTCCAATTTTCCATTAGAACTTCAAATGAACGATTTCAATATTGATTTTTGAAAAGTGATGAATGGTTTTTGGTAACGGAAAACATTCCAATCCAATTCAATAGAATTGTTTTTGTTGACAAATAACCCATAAGCAAAATATGTACCATAGATATATTGAAATATTTTCATTTCTTTTTGTTTTATGTGTTTCTCATTGTCCAAAGAAGATTAATATATTCCCAATATACCTCTAAGCCAAATAAAAACAGAAAAAAGGAAATGGTTGTTGTGCCGAAATATTGCCATACCTACACAAATTTCCAAAGAATTTCAACTGAAGAGAACGTAATATCATTTACAAAAAAACTCAATTGAATTGAAAATTAAATTAAATTTTCCCAATACGATGTCAATTAATCAACATTTATCAAAAGCAATATTATAAACTATAGTAAGATTACTCATGCGAGAACTCTTCACGTGTTAAAAAAGAAAACCGCTGCTACTAAGGACAACGCTGGAGCTTTATTTGATTTTCCAATAAATTGAAAGAATTGTGGTTTTCTCTTCACTCAATTTCATAAGACAATAACTTTGTTTGTAAATAAACATTTTTAAATCTTTCATCATAATTTTCTAAAAAAAAAAAGATAGCCTTTGATAACCATTTTCTGGTTATTGTTTGAGCCTCATAAAAGTCACGGAAATTGTTTGCGTAACCTTGAATTATCATTTGAATTGAACTACACTGTTCAATTCCAGGATGTCAATAATATCATCAATCCTTCACGGCGACCTTTTTATATAAACTTTTTAACTCGAGCGGTTAAAAGAGAATTTTTTCTTTTAACACATTTTTTAAAATTTAAATTCCGTAAGCCTCTAATGAATTTCTTTTTATTTTGACACCTTATCTGTCAGTTGGTTGAGTGTGAGACCTACAAATAGAATACTTATTTAAAAAAATAAAAAATAAAAAATATATTTTATCATAATAATTATAATCATCATACTTCTTCACAATTATACTTCCTTGACATTGATATTTTTATTTAAGCTAAAAAAAGAAAGAAGAAAACAAAACAAAAGCCTCCAGGTCAACAATGCAGTCATATCATGTGCAAATATTAGAAAACTCAAGAGGGTAATGTGCTGAAAGTATTAAAAAATGTAAAAAAAGAAAAAAAAAAATACTGAATGAGATGATTAAAGCTGCCTGCTTCCGGAAAACATAATAGAAATATTTTACCAGCAACCTATTTCTTTTTTTTTTGTTGTTCCTATAGATATAAAATATAATATATAGTAAAATGAGATTTATGTGGTAGCACAAGGCTACAGGTTGTTGTTACAGATAATAGTTGATGCAAAAAAATCGATAACTACTCGACGCGTATATTTACTTTTAAGGCATTTTTGTGTTGTTTAAAATATTTAAACTGTACTTAAATGTACTATTTTTTTTATATTGGGTATAGAATTTTTGTAACGATGAGAATTGTTTGATTTTTAATTTAAAACAAAATAAAATTTGAGTACATTAAGTAGTTTTTGGAATATGGAATTAAAATCTTAATTTTCTTTTTTAGAAGAAAATTCTTATAGAATATATTTAAGAAAGAAATAAGGGAAATCAAGCTATTTCTTGTTGAAATAAAACAAAAGATTTAAAGAAAAAAAGTTCCATTTTATATTAAAATAAAAGTAGAGTGATACGATTGAACGCCATCCAAAAACACTAATAACAAATTATATTTTTAAATTAGTTCGGTAAGAAGTATTGTCAGATAAAAACATCCCCCGCAGGCAAATTTTGAAACCCAGTGGGAATCTACCACTTTTATTGTACATAAAAAAAGCCCCTTGGAATTTTGTAAAATATAAGGTTATTTTAATTTTGAAAGTACCTTAAGAAATGCCTACAAATTTTGTTTTTACTATTTATGCAGCCCCGAAAGGCCTAGAACCTTTGTCGGGTGGGAAGTGCATTCACAACTACACTACACAACCACGTTTAATAGCTATAAATTGTTAGTTTTATTCTGACTGACATTTATCAGTTAAGTTTTTTAAAAAGTGTGAGGTATGTTTCTATAAAAATTAGTCATTTTTTAATTAATATTATATTTAAAGGTCAAAATATTAGAAAACACTTCTGTAAATATTAATTTTAAAAAACACGTTTTCTTTTGAAATTTTGTATCTGTCAGATTCATTAAAGCTATGGCTGCACTTTTGACAGATTCATAAGTTTTCATAATAAATTTGTTTCTTTGCTTTCTGGACAAAAATGACAATCTATCAAATTTGTAAAAATGGGTATGAAATTCTCCCATAAATAAGTGAAACTGTCCGAACGTACACGAACACCTTGAGCCAAAAATACTTGCCACTTTTTAAACGTCGACAAAAAATGATCAAAGTGACAACATGAAAATTTCTGTCATAAATCATAATTTTGCGTTTGTATTTTTTGTACAATTGTGATATTTTTATTCGCTACGGCAGGATGTACTTTTACATGATACAGTTTGGGTGGACCTGGGTCAAGATTTCGAGATAAAATCATTCTTCTTGTCAATATTTTTTGCAATCAAGATGATACTGTCATTCGAGATAACGAATTGATCCCAATTTTGTCTCAACTTTTGGATACCAAAACAATTTCTAATATTTTGCTTTGAGAATAAAAAAATACCAAGAAAATTAGAAACAAAATTGTCAAACTTAAAAAATCGAAAAAGCTTAAGTTTTGACATCTTAAGCATTTCCTTTAAAGTACCCTAAATTTAGACAAGTGCTAAATGTTTAAGGGGCTGGTAAAATTTTGTCTTTCATTGAAAATCATCATTGAAATTTTTGTTTTTAAGTTTTGAGGTACTTAAAAAGTAAAGTGATTATGTTGATGCGAATATAAAGCTGATGACTCAGATATTAATTTTTGCCAATTTTTTTTTTCATTTTAGCCCAACTTTTGACATGAAATGAATTTTATTACTTCAATGATTGAACTACCTTACTATTGATCATTGAAAACTTAGAAGTTGTTTAACGCGGAAGGTTGGGCCAAAATGAAATATTTTTAACATTGAAAATGTTTATAGGGTCGTTTTGATAAAAGTATGGTGTTACCTAAATGAACAAAGATAGAGAATGAACTCTAGCGTATAGGGGGAGAAAGATTGAATTTTTGGTTGGTGTTACCAAAGAAACTACCAAAATGATTAAAATGAAGAAAAAAACACAAGTGATGAATATTTCAGCCAGCCTACATGTTGATCATCGCCAACCGACGAGATTCAGTGGGGGATTGTATAAAATTCGAAAATGCTCGATTTGAGCCCACTTAGAAGCCTATAACTTTAGTTATAATTATTGGATGTTCAATATTAAGCTAGATAATTAAAGTTTAAATGACAGGCTACAAATCTGCATAAAAATGTTTGCAAAATCGTAAAAAATTTCATACTAGAAACTTGAAAAATTGTCTTTTTAGAACTAATTTCATCACGGCAAAATAAAAAAAAAACAAACAGAATATGTATGTAGGTACGAACCAACAAAGAATGTATTGATAGAAGGGAGAAGACGGTGGAGTGTGTGCAATAAAAAAAACACGTGGCAAACAAAATTGGCTTTGCATCGGGCACAAAAATGATATATGTACATTATGTTTATGTAGGTATGTATGTATGCATGTATGTAGGTATGTGCATGAACATTTGTAGTAGGTATTTTACAAATAATAAAATCGTAAAGGTTGGATTTGGTTGGTTTGTTTAGATTATAACTTCTGTTCTAATAATCGGATGTTTGAGGTTAAGGTCTTAAAATTAAGGTAAAATGTCAGTCTTTTAAATCAATTGATTGTTGAACCTAGAATATGCATAGTTTGGGTAAAAACTTTACTAATTTCTAAATCAATTTGATTGTTTAACCTAGAATATGCATAGGTACCTACTTGAACCTCTTATATAAAATTATAAATTAAGTTCTAAGGGCTAGATGCTCAAGGTTAAGGTATATTTAGGCAAATCAGGCTCGAGGTAGAATTAACTTAGCTAAACAATTAAAATATTATAATCGAAAAGAGTCGATTTTGTAAGCTGATATATTCTGTTCTAATTATAGGATTTTTGAGGTTACGGTCTGAAAATGAATGTAAAATTACAGACTAGAAAATGCTCTTGATAAAACTTGATTTACTTCTGAATCAGTTTGATTGTTTAACCTAGAATGTGCATAGGTACCTACTCGAACCTCTTTAATAAACTTATAACTTAAGCCCTAATGGTCAGATCTTCATGGTTAAGGTCCTCAAATGCAAATTAAATTTTAGGCTTTATCTTAAAGTAGTCCATAAACTATTTAATTTGGTTGTCAACTAAATTGATGGTTGCCGATCGGCCACACATTTCATACACTCAGTTAAAAGAATACAGCTCCAAGTCTCAAAAACATTATTTTTGTCTAAAATAAATTACGCGACTCGATATTGTTAAATTGATTAAAAGATGAGTTCAAAATATTTTAAAATAAAATATTATAGAATAAAAACAATATGCAGTGGGGTTGGGCTTCGCATCAAATTCTTTGTAAATTTTGTCTCGATTTAAAAAAGGTTTACCTGGACATTTAATCAAACACACGAGTTGATTCAAAAACAATCAACAGAGTCGAGAACTAAGTTGAACCGTATATGCTTTAATCGATTTGTAATAATTCAGTTACCTTTCTGCAAAGCTTAGCTAGGCAAAAATGTCAAATATGTACCTAGATATACCTTAAGATAGATGGTATATGTATTTTTAATTTCGTGTATAAGTGCTGTGCCGGTGCGGATGAAAATGAGTATGATTGTGTAATTGTGTATTAAGCTACAATTAAGACTAAGATTTACCTTATTAAAAAAATTAACAAATTAATTTAACCGCCAACTGGGAAGTGACATTAAATATACAAATTGGTACTTCAGACTGTAGAATGGTTTCTAAGACAGTTTGAGAAGTTATAATGCAACAATAGTATACAAAATAAGAATCTCTAAGATTTGGCATGATTTTGTTTTATCGACGTAATACAAGTCATTTTCAATGTCCCCATAGTTACTCTATGAGTGAAATCTGTAAATTTTTGACTAGAAATAATATATGAGTCATCAGCTTTATATTTACATCAAAATAATCAGTGATTTTGTCTTTAAAGTGTCTCAAAATAAGAAATTAAAATTTTCGATAATGAGTTTCAATGAAAGCTATAACTGGCCCCTAAATATCTCAAAACTGTTTTTTAACAAAAATTGTAGTTTAACAATAGATTTTGAGAAAAAAAACGTGCGCAAGCGTTGCAATGTTATTTAGTTTTTCTGTCTTAGTTTACTATTTTCCATACCATTAGTACTGAGTGGTTATCTACTTAAACTCTTTCTAAGGATGTATCTAATTCAGAAACATTAGACCTAAATAGTACCCTAAATTTTAACGCCTGATTATGATTTTGTGAGGTGAAATAGGAAAAATACGTATTTCGAAAAATATCGTTTTTTTTTACGAAAAAAAAAAAAAATTTAAAGCAAATATTGAAAATATGTATTTGAAAAAAATGTTAAGGCACACATTATAGCTTTCAAAAGACTCAAAACTCTGAAATTATTGCATCGCATTATCCTGCTGCCTGAAATGGTGTCAATGAGAAGATTTATCATTTGACTGTGCTGGTGTTGTTTTCTCTGTGTTGGTGTTGTTTAGGTTTTAGTAGTGGGTGAAGATTTGTAACTGGAATTTCCATAATTATTTTTTAATGTGGTATGAACATTGAGCAGTTCTATTGACTTATAGCCTTGCTTTCAATATCGGAAGTGATAGTAGCTTCAATTTTATATTCCTTTTTCTTATCAGTCGAAGCAGAAAAAAAATTTTAACTAATTTTAATCTAATCTTACAAAATAAAGAAACTTTAAAATTCCATTTTTACTTGCGATATATACATATCCCATAAGCACTATATGGCAAGTTATGGATTCGTAAAAAAAAAATTAACTCGAAATTTTGATTAAAGTTGACATTACGACATTTTCTTTTGGGTTTTAAAAAAAAGTTTCAATATTTTTTTTGCGAAATTAATAATTCCAAAACGCCTTGGTCGATTTTTATTAAACTTAGCATCCAGCAGTTTTTTGACATTATTTAGCAGATTTTAAATACAAATTATTCTTATTGCCAAAAATAACGGCACGTCCCATACAAATATTATAAACCGGTAGGTATGGAAAATTTAATTTTTCTCAAAAACGACTCCTACGATTTTGATTAGAATTTTTATGTGAGCTAATATCAGTGCGATCTATTATATTATTGAAAAGAAAATTGTATCTATCGTCAAAAACTGGTATCTCTCATATAACCATTTTCTTGGTTTTCGACTATCTTATTATCTGTCAACCGATTTTAATGAAATTTTTTACATAAGAGCTTCTAATAGATTTGATTAATATTGCCTATCAAAATTAAAAAAAAAACTAATTTTGGATTTAAAAAAAAATGTCAATTTTTTTTTTTTTTTTTGAAAATTCGATATTTCGAAAGAGGTAGATGATTCTTTTTTCAAAATTAATTTTTAAACTTTGCATTAATAAATACTAAAAAATGGCGTATCAATTTTTTTTCTTTAAAGTGTTTTTAAAATTTTATATATAAAAAATTAATTAAAAAAAAAGACGCTCCAACGATTTTTTCCCATAAATTGAGATGTGTGTAAGAAATCGGATGGTGAGTTGGTGTCAGTTTCAGAAGTTGTTTAATAATTTTTTTTTCTAATTATATGGATTTTTTAAGAATTTTTTAAATCGCACATAAGAGCGAGTTTGTGCAATCCATACGTGAATTTTATTTGATAAAGTCTTCGAGTCCAAGAGTTTTTTTTCTTACTTTCTGACCTGAATTACTTTCCATCTTAAGGGGAACCTATGTATGTACATTTATTACGACATAGTGAATATGACATATTTTGACTATATGTATCGTTATCAGTTATCACCTTGAATCATCCACCTACACCAATTATCATATTACATACATGTTGCATCACAACTCTTACAACAAAATTGTATCTGTCTCATCCATTATTCATCATTCACATGACTGCTCAGCTCAGTGCTCGTATATACTCGTGTTTGCTTTAAAATTAAAAAAAAAAAAAAAAAACAAAAAAAAATATGAATTAATTCGAAAATTATTTACAATGCGTTACCTCCTCCAAAACATCAAGATTTATCAACGGCAATCTGTAAAGCTTTAATCAGTCAGCAAAAGCAAAAGAAAAAAAAATAGCAAAACCAAGTCAATCCATAAGGAATTGTATGTGTACCTACTTACGAGTAGGTAATATAGCCATAATGTTTTGGAAGGTTGGTTTCTTCCATCATAAAAATAATGATAACGCGGATCTCGTCAAAGATATCAAACACATTATTATTTTGATACCTTCGGTTTTGTTTTTGTTTTTATTTTTATTTTATAAAACAAATAAAATAACAACAATTCATTGCTCGAAAAATAATTATAATTGTTAAAAAAGAAAACAAACCGAAATGTGAGTATCCACACAGTACTTTATCTATACTTAACGAGATAAGTTTAGTGCGGTACGGGTATACGGTATACGGTTGTTGTGGCTCTCCGGTTCTGATATCAGTGGCGCATATTTTTTTTTTTTAATTTGGCGTTTTGAATTGTGTATTTTAAAATTGAAATCGATTTTTTTAATTTTGGTTCCAAAAAGTGAATGAGAGTAGTTTATGCAAATAACTTTAGCAAAACTGGATACACTGTTTTTGGGGAAAAAACATCCTTGTGGAGGCAATTTAAAAGCTTCATTATTCAAAAATTACTTCTCCTGAATGCTGCCATTCGAATGGAAGAAGAAAATAAAAATGAAGAATTTTGTAAGTTTTTTAATACTACTTTCTACTAGACACTAAAATACCTACTTCTATTGGAAATAATACTTTATTTTGCGCACACCTATGTAGCTATGCAATATGTCTGTGGTCCTTAATACGACCACGTTAATGAATGATCTGGTCAATAAATTCTATATATTAGGACAAAAAGTCTCTACTCTAACTAAAAATCTACTACAATCATCAATTTCACTTGTCAAAGTGATGTGCGACAGAACGAACTTTTTAATTCCAGATTTTATGGTGCCAGTTTTGTGTAAAAGAGTTTCCGTTTTTTTTTTTTTTTGTTTAACTTCAGATACCATCATGGTATCTGCTGCATTGCTGCTCACATGGTCTACGTATATCCCATATCATCTCAGGCTCTGTAACTGAGGAATATTTCACTCAAAATAACTTAACTTATTTTGTATTTCAATTTTGACTATAGATTCATGCTTCCCGCCAATTTTAAAAATGGAACATAAATGCTTGTGCCCCTCAAACGCTAATCGAGATGATTAAGATTTATTCTGCTACATATCTGTTGGAAATAGTAATAGTTTGTGTTCGCTTGGCATATTACAAGCCTTTGGTAGCTTGTGAATTTCTCTAGATTGAGCACCAAAGTAAGCAAACATACCATTTTTACATTTAAAAAAAAATTGAAATTCTTTCTTATTTTACATTCCTAGAAAGTTAAAATTTTCCAAATTAAAGCTGTCAAAGTGACATTTGGAGTTAATATGAAACTAAAAACTTTAAATAGGAATTTGTTGATTTTAACTTTATTAAAAATTTTAAAAGATAGTACGATGCCAACTCGTTAAAAATTTGGGAAATTCAGTTTTTAACCAAGCATCATACTAAATATGCCTTAACATCGTACTTACTTAATCGTCTAAAATTTTGCACCGATGTGTTTTATTTACAAGTGCTTAACTAGCCTCTTAGGCTGTCAATGATTTACTGGCATAACATGGAAAGTAACACTGTCCTTCTTAAACCACGTGGTCTTCAACAGCATTATATGTATCTTCCAATATTGAGGGACAAATAACTGGATTATCATTTCACGATAACGTTTGCCCCCACAACGTAAATGTTATCAAGTAATCATATTAAATAAACTTTAATCATTTTGATAGTTATTTTTAACAATATACGTAGGCGTTGTGGCGCATAGCGCGTAATATTTACTAACTGTTCAAATCCATCTCATTTTGACTTGTCACTATAATATATAGTTAGTAAGTGACTTATCATGTCATAAAAATGTAGGCAATTAAAATCTTGAAGTGCCTCTGAATTTTTAGAGTTTTTTTGCTAAAAAGTTCTTGAGAATTACTCTCGGGTATAGCTTTCCATTGAAGAATAAGATTTGAATATAGTGAGTTCTCAATCAAGGTTAATCCTAGAATTATTGACTGAAACTCAGATATTAAACATATCGATTCCTTACCGCCATTTTGTCGTATGCCACAAAATGAAAGCTGATATGGTAAAATAATGTGTTGTAATGGTAAAATAAAGTCGGATTGTTTTTGATGCTAAGGAATTAACTTTAAAAAATTTGTTTTCTGTACAATTTACAATTTGTCGCTTACGATAAAATGGCAATTAGAATTCTATATAATTATGTTCTATTATTAAAGCAATACTTTGAGCTCATTTTATACTTGCAAAATTAGGGCGGCACGTGCCGCAATTTTTCTTTTGAATTTCAGCAAATGCATCCTAATTTATTTATCATAATATATATACATATTTCTATAATAATTACACTAAGCAAGGGAATCCTAATTGGTCTTAAGAACGAAAATAATAGATCTAGAGCTTATAAGAAACAAATTAGATGAAACAATTATATTATCATGGACACTGGGTTATACCGGAATCAAAGGGAATGAATCTGCAGATCTTGCAGCTAAAGATGCTAGTAACTACCCCTTGATTTTAGAATCACCAAACTTCTACTTGCTGATACGAAGAATTATCTTCAACAAACAGAAACAGGATTTAGATAGTTGGAATAAATCCAAAATATTTCTTCAGACCACAACACTCAATACTGTGGTACCCCACAAAAATAAATTGGGTGGCGCAACACCTCGTGTAGAACCAGGGCCATTCCTGTGTTCATAATATTGGCAAAAATGGACAGGACCTACAATTTTCTGCCGAATCCGAAAGACTTAGCTAAGAAGCAATTTTTCATGACAAGAGATACTCTTAGAGAATTTGTCAATTCCATTTGCAGTAACCTGTGAAAAACATTTCTGTTTTTGTTTTTAGATGGCATAGGCTGGTAGGAGTGGAACCCAACGCCTTCGGCGTAACAATTCTCGTACCCCATACCATCATTCTTCAATGGACCTAAAAATGTATTGATGTTAACATCTCGTTAGCGAAAACTTTTACAAAAAAAAATTATTTTCAAACTTCAATTTTAAAAAACTTTTTCAAAAAAATATTATATAAACAGTCTTCCTGTGAATGATAATTTTGGAGAGAATTTGATTTAAATAACTTCAAGAACCTATATATTAGGAGCTTTCGATTCAATGAAAATTCGGATAAAAACGAAAAACAAGCTAGTTCTGGTTTATTCGTTGAAATCAATATTAATGATAAACCAATTATAACTATTCACAAACATTTGTTCAAAAATCAAATTGATAATATTTAGAATCAAAAATTCAGATAAAAAAATAGTATTTAAAAAAAAAAACATACCTAAATAAAATATGTAAACATTAGCTGAACCTATACCAAGGAATCGTAAACATAAAATCCGTATTCAAATGATACTCGTACGATTTTATCTATTTCAATAAATAGCTTTTTAAATAAAATAAAAATAAAATAACCAATGAGTTAAAAAAAATTGTTTGGACTTTGGTTTAAAATATTTTGTTGTTTGATTTCTTATAAATAAAATATAATAACATTGCACCTACAACAAAAAAAAACCTAAGTAATAATTTTTTTTTTAACTGGAATTCTGACTTATTAAATGATTTAAAGTAAAATTTTTATTTGCTGATTTTATGGTCGTTGCCAAGGTTTCTTTTATACAATTCAATATCGATATCAACAGGCTATAAAAAAAATAAAGCAAAATTATGCTTAATATTATCTACAGATTATGGTATAGATACTCCCGTATGATATGAGTTTCATTAAAAAATATTTGTTCGCAAGTTTTTTTTTAGGAAATCACATAAAGCAGACGAAAACATAAGTTAGTTCAAAAGACATTATATTACTTTCTTAGGGTCATACAATTAGATTGCTTAAAAAAAAAGCTACCAAAGTACCATACAAGGCTTCGTAAAATTCTTTATGTCCACAATGCCCCCACCTTACCCCCTCCCCCTCAAAAACCACTACCATAGTTATTCTCGAGTCTTTTTTTTCATGGTAAATATTTTCGCAGTATTATTAATAAACCTGTTGTTACATAGTTTTTTTCAAATTTCTCCCCCCCCCCCAACAAAAAAAAACACTTTTTCCAACAGATATTTTTATGGGCTCTTCATTATTCATTCTCATAAAAATTGAAAATATTTTACTAAGCTTTAGGAACCAACGAATTTATTTTCCATTTTACCAGTATCGTATCAGCAAAAACCCTTCTTGCGTAACCTTTGACCCCTCCCCACCCCTCTACATAATTTATCCGAACTTTGGCCAAATGTATGTCTATTTTCCATACATAAATATTTTGAATTGTTAATGAGTAATTTACTCAAATAAAAGTTTATTAGAAGGTTTTTTTTTTTTAATAGTTCACACTAGATATTCGTCATGAAATCTATGTTAGATGGACTGAACTTAACAAAAATTGCGTATTGACAAGGTCCTCACTAGTCAAGATGAGTCCAAGTGAGATCGCCGGGACGAAACGCCTAAATTTTTGTGGACTAAAGGCCGTAAAAAGCTATTTTGAAAAGTTTATTATTTTTTCTTTCTATTTCACATTAAATTATCAAGCTTGAAAAGTCTAAGGGAATTCGTAAAATCAAAAAGTTCCGAAAACTAATTAATTCATCTCTCTATTGTTTTCATTTTTCCGAAGTGCAGTAAATACAAAGTTGGCTTATATTTATACCTTTTATTTTAAGAACGATTCTTAAGAAAAATCTTCACTGTTTTATTTAGTATATACACAAGTTTCCTTTTAAAATCTACTATTTCTGTTCTCTCATACCTACCACAAACTTAATTGGATTTATCGCCCATGCTTTCACTGATTCGACCGATCAAACTATGTTTAATCCACTTCCTCCAATGAAATTCTTAACGTTCATAAATCTTTTGATAATATAAGCTAAGTTGTAAAAGTGCAAATGTCACAACAACAGGATTCCAACCTTATCCTATTTTCCTTATAAAAGACCTGAGCTAACCTGTAATACTATACAACTTCCTCATCATGTCTTGATGTTTTTTTTTGTTGTTGTTAAATTTGTAAGATTTTATATAGGTAGAAGAAAAATGTAATCCGAAGAAGAATGTGGTAGCAAGGATTCGTAGCAGAAACTTGATACTCAAAGTTTTAAGAAATTAAAAGTTTCACATGTACGTAACGTTGTAAGGATTAGTGTATCTGTCCTACCTACCTGTGTACGTACATATATAATTTTTGTCAGCACAATAATTGTATGTGCATATTGTGCTTCTTGTTAAGAAAAAAAAAAACTCGAACTGAATTTACATAAAATAGTGACAA
The DNA here is from genome assembly GCA_951394125.1 of Epistrophe eligans. Classification (NCBI taxonomy): domain Eukaryota; kingdom Metazoa; phylum Arthropoda; class Insecta; order Diptera; family Syrphidae; genus Epistrophe; species Epistrophe eligans. Next base: position 38,158,822 of record OX596029.1, read on the forward strand.
GGACGAAACAAAGGCAAAACCTCCATTACATCCACTGGATGTATCTTTGCTGCTCCTTCTATACGTTGCTGCAAAAACAATTTCAATATTTCATGATGATGGGAGAAGCGTCAACTACAAAAAGGACGAATAGCGTGCACCTTCAAAAATAATAAAAAAATAAAATAAAGAAACTGAACAAAATACCATAGGTATATCCTTTTGTTTCCCCAACAATACCAAGCAGATGAGTGAGCTTGAGAAAAAGACAAATAATGAAAAGAAAAAAAAATTACGAATAAAAGATGACACAACACGTTATACGATGATTCTTGTGATTGTGATGGAAAACATTGTATTGTATTTTCTTCTTATTTTTTTTTATTATTTTCCTTCTTCGGAAATTCCCAAATGCTCAATAATATAATCAAAGGAAGCTTAAGAAAATAGAGAAACATAAAAGTGAACACTCTCTGGCTCTACAATCAGGATTCAGGACAACGACAACGACAACGATGATGATGACGACACGAAGCTCTTAAGTGTCCTTTGTTTTTGATTTGTGTCTTTAATTTGACCTTTTTTTTTCTTGCTACTTGCTCCTTGCTTGTATTGTATTGTATTGGAAAACTGCAATGTAAGCATTCATTTTGTATTTAAACTTGGAATTGGCAACAAAAAGTTTGAATTTAAAGGACACGGGTATAAATGTTTCCATGTCTCCGACTTTAATGTTGGAGGTTTTTGAGGAGTTAGGAGTTTCAAGGTCAAATATTTGACATTGTAATCCATTTCTGATTCTTTAGGGTTTGCCTTCAAACTTTAAGTTGAAAACTTGTAATGGAATAAGCGATTTTAGTTTTAATAAAAAAATAAAATAAAATAATAATGATAATGACAAAGGAATTTTTTTCAACATCTAGAGTTTATTTATTTTTTTTTTTATTAAGTGTCATGTGTCTAAGAAAACATGCTAACCAAAATTAATTTTAAGCATCGGAGAAATTGTAAAAACAAACTTCAAATCACAAATTTAATTTTTAAGGATATTTTCGCATTTTGCAAGCATTGCGCTTCGGCAAGCTGAGCTGCCACTTTTTTTATCAGAGATTATTTTTTTTTAAATTTAGCTACGAAGCTTCTGTGTGTGGAATTGCGTAGTTAATAAGGTAAAAAATTTATTCTAGTTAATTCGACCAACCTAGGCTAAATTGTCTTTAACAAACCATTTACCATTTCCTTTGCACATTAAAAGCATTCTTCAGCAAAATTTTTCAAATTCACATATTTTTATTTTCAAAATACTAAAAAGAAAATTTTTAAATTTTCTTTCTCACTTTTGTAACGGAGTGTAATTTTTGAGATAGTTAATGAAAAAAAATTGCAGTAAATCCAGTTTCAAATGTCAAAAATTCTTTCAGCTGTCACTTTAAAGTTTGAAAAGTGCAGTTATTCATTTTAGATTTCAATTGAATTGAGGCAAAGTAAAATAATAGAGAAGATGTAAAAAGATTTTCCTGTAATTTAATTTTTTGAAATCGAATTTTATACTTTGTCTGGCACTTTATTTTTCAAAATTCAGAGACGTATGAAATTGTACATAGCTAATAAGACGTGTAGTTTATTTAATTGATTATACGCATAAAAAATGTGTAGTTAATTCGGCCAACCAACCGCGTTTGGTAGGCCTTTTACTGCTATGAGTTTGAGTTTGAGTTAGAGAGCGTAGTGTTTGTGTGTGTTGTTCGGAGACTTTTGCAAATAATCTGCTACAATTATTAATGTCATTTCTTGAACAGCGTAGACCTTCAGCAAAACGAATTTTTGGTTTATAATTTCAGTGTGCCATTTTTGTTCATACAAAGGTAAGGCCTAGTACGGATCTGAAGCGAAACGAAAATTTTTTGTTGTCTACGAATCAACAGCGAAAACGTAAACGAAAAGACTACAGAAAAATATTAATGGAGAGTTTTATCAGATGATGTGTAACGAAATATTTTTGTGGTCTCACTTATCCGCTCACAGTTAATGGTTCGTGCAAATAATTCAGTGCAAAAAAGGAGTGGAGACTTCTCCAAATAATCCGCTATAATTATCAATTTCGCTCGTTGAGCAGCGTACTGCAAAAGGTAGAGCAAAACAAAATTTTTCTATTATGATTTAGTTGTGTCATTTTTGTATGGAAATTTTGGTTTGACATTATAAAGAAGTAATAAGTATAAAAATAACAGTTTAGGGAAGATTCAACTATAAACATAAAATCCTTTATAGTTAAGTTGAAATGTTTTTTCAATCTGTTTGCGCTTATTCACTGAAATTTTCTATTAAGACTTTGACTGTCTGCCATAAGACAGTGTATCTGGAATAAACAACATTTTAGAAATTTAACTTTCAAAATAATTTTTCATTCAAATATTGATTTTTCAACAACATCAAAAAGCAAATTTCCGAATCTTTCAACGTCAAAAGTGACAGCCATCACTTTGAGGAAACTGACAGAAATGCAAAATTGAAAAGCAAAAATAGGTAAATAAAAGGTCCATTCGTTTCTAAAAACTCCGAACTTCTCTTCAATTTTAGTCCATTTTTATTTTGTGTATATGAACTTTTGACTAAGGTTGGTAGAAATTAACAGAAGCAAACGAACAGTGGGGAAAGTCAGTTTCCACAAAGTGACGATTTTGTCATTTTTTGGTGCGATTTGGTGCGAGGAGGACACCTACTCGGTATTCTATTCCATACATATCTCTAAAAAATAAAAAAATACAATTTTGAATTAAAAAGTCATGTTTTCTATCAATATAACTTTTTGCGCGAATTTTTGGGGAAAACCCTTTATTAAAATAGAGCAAAAGAAATGTCAAATATTTTTCAGCAAATTCGAACACATATATTGCTGTTTGGTGTCATTTTTTTAAACAAATTTCACAAAACTGAGTTTTTTTCCTATTTTGACAGCAAATAGTTAAAAATTTTTACAAATTCGCAAAAAATTTTTACGTTCCCAAACCGACCTAATAACAAATGTAGTTAAAGGAACAAACACAATGGACACAACCAGACATGTAAGGGTGTAATTGCACGTCACGCTGCATTATCTTTTTTATTTCAAAAAAACAATACATTTTGTTGTACTACATAAAAAAATGTAACTCACTTCTTTGCTCTGCATTTTTTTTTATAGAATTTCTTACGAGTTTAATAAAAAAAAACTTATTTGATTCGATAGAACGAAGATACTCTGACATTTTCATACAAATTATCTATAGCAAATTCATCGTCTTTATCAAAAATATAAATCGTGTATTTATTTGGCCAGGTATACGATGACGGGCGCTATTGTTATTGGTAGTTTCCTTCCCATTTTTCAGGTACGAAAATACCCACTTTTGATACGATTTATAAAGTTGACAAGTACCACACATCTTTTTCCTGCTTACACACATATTTTGTGAAGCACCCTGTACCGAGATCCATACAACTGAAGTATGTACTACTTTCATAGAGGTTTCCATCGTATGCACAAAAAACAATTCTAAATAACCCTTCAGAGATCCTTGACACCCAACTTCTACCTACCTCTACCAGCTGTAAATATATGTATAGTAAATTGCTTATTGTTGTCGTGATGGTCGATATCGACGGTGATTTTGTTGCTGGTGCTAAGCCGTCTTTGAAAATTACTATAGTGATAATTAATCAATGTTTCGTTTAGAGGATGGGTCTGTCATATAAATAATAAATATGAACTGGGTCAAATAGACATCATAGTCATTATCCTTCTCTCTGTGTTTTGTCAATGAGTTTTTCGATGAGATCATAGAGTAAAAAGAGAGAAAAAAGTTGCAGCCAAGCAGACGAGTAGCACACATTACCTGAAGTTCAAAGAACCTGGATTGTGTTTTATGAATTCAAAAATATTGTGTTGTATGCATAATACATGAGATTTATGATTTTGACAGTTTGTTGACCATATAATTAGTCAAGAGTTTGAATAAATTCGTCTTTAAATGTTATTCATTTCATGCAAGTTTTTATATTTCAACTCTATTCGTGTTCTTCATATAATGATAATTGATGTTGACTTAATCAAAAAATATCTACAATCAGTTATACATTTATATTTATACATATATGAAAAAGATAAAGGTGCCAAATTGACCGACCCACAGAATTGTGGAGACAAAAAAAAAGATGATTTACTTCTGAGGCGACTTCTGGAAAAAGCTTTCATTTTATAATCGAACACCGAGTGCAAAATGGTTTTGGTTTTTTTTTTGTCAACGACATCAGCAACCTTCAGTTGAATATTATATAAGTTGCATCGTGATGAAGCCTTATGCGGAACATATAATATAATCTCACATCACAGTACCTAATTGATTGAAGCCAATTTTTTTTTGGAAATCTTATAGCTAATGGATGAAATAAAAAGGAAACAAATTAGTATAATATAAAAGTGGGTGTTGGCTTCTGGCAGAAGTTTTAACTTATGTTTACATTTTAAAACAAGTGTAGGGATGGTAAGTTGTACTAATCGACTTTTTATGACCTTTTTACTGTTAAATTAAACTGAGCTCAGCACATTCTTCGATACAAAGTAAAATACTTCACTTAACCTTGTTGAACACATGCAGTCGTATTTATTAGATTGTTGTCTACTTAGACATTGTCTAACTATTTTCAAATTGGTGGAAATATGCTTTATTTAATAAAAATAAATATCACATTATTCACGGTTAAGACAATCTACACTTGTGTCTAAGTTAGGCAGCTATAAAACAACAATAAACAAGGTTTGTGAACACATTTTCCAAAGTTGGACAGTTGTCTAAAGTTAGACAACGCTTATAAATAAGACCAATGTAGTTTAAGTGTTAAAGGGTTCATACTTATTTATATTTTATTCAATCATTTTGTTCAAGTGTTTTGGAATTTTAAGAGAGAACATATTCAACTTTCAAATCTTTATATCATTTAGGTTAGGAACGCATATCGCACGGTCATTCATTGAAAAAACTGTCCAAGTTTTATTTTTCCTTTGAACAATTATTTTTGCTAAACCACGATGTACCACAAGAATCAATCTTGGGTACGTTTCTTTTTTCCACAGCGATGGATCTGTATAAAACAACAATAAACAAGGTTTGTGAACACATTTTCCAAAGTTGGACAGTTGTCTAAAGTTAGACAACGCTTATAAATAAGACCAATGTAGTTTAAGTGTTAAAGGGTTCATACTTATTTATATTTTATTCAATCATTTTGTTCAAGTGTTTTGGAATTTTAAGAGAGAACATATTCAACTTTCAAATCTTTATATCATTTAGGTTAGGAACGCATATCGCACGGTCATTCATTGAAAAAAACTGTCCAAGTTTTATTTTTCCTTTGAACAATTATTTTTGCTAAACCACGATGTACCACAAGAATCAATCTTGGGTACGTTTCTTTTTTCCACAGCGATGGATCTGTAAACACTTGAACACGGTGCGAGTTAACTTTATTCGACTTAACTCCATAGAAAGTGAAACCAAGTTGAAACCAAACTTCTCGAACTTCATTATTCTTTGACAAATATGTATGTACGTCATTGTTGCTTTCAAATTGATGTGTTAATCAGCTAAAAACTATTTTTCAATTTTTTAATATTTTTTGTATTTTTTTTAATAATAATGGCGGCATTATTTTTTGTTTTTTTTTTTTTTTGAAATTTAAAATTAAAATTTAAAACTAAACTGACATGTTCTAGTACACTTTAGTAAACCAGTTCGTTGAACAGTAGAACTTGGTACAAAAAAAATATAAAATTGTAAAATTGAATTGTTAAATGAAAATACTTAAGTAACTATTAGACTATTAGGCCAACCAAAGCAAATGCCCAACGTCAAAATGACGTCAAATTCTATTCCAAAGTTGTCAAAGCGTGTAAATGTCAACACTATACTGTTATTGCGTTGACGGCTGTGTTGAAACGAATTTTAGTGTCAACGCGTTGATTTCTTTTGTGTGACCGTGTAAAACGTAATTAAACTATTTTAATTTTTGTAAATTAGTTTCTAACTATTCAATAATAAAATACCTACATATAAATAATATGTAGACATGTTAAGAACAATTGCATAAACTGACACATAGAGGTTCACAAATATTTTTTCAAAAATATTTTATTTCTATCTCCCAAAACAAAGTTCTCAGATGACTAAAATTTGTATTAAAATATAATAATTGTTCAATGTTTACATTCCTCTCGGAGAGAAATTGCCTCTCTATTTGACTTAAATGCTATTATAAATAAAGTCAAAATACAAAGTGACAAGACGCCATTCTATGGCGCGGCCGCGGCGGTGGCAGTGGCAGATTAGATAATTGCATCACTATAACAACAACACTCTCAACAATTTTTTAGCTTTTCTGCTAATTCAGTTAAAGGCAATAATTGATCGTAAATTATTAAGCATCAGTTTAAGTTAAGAGATATTGTAAGCGTTAAGGCATCAAAACCACACCACGCCACACCACTCGCACCCACAGATGTCACAGAATTAATTGTAACAAAAGTAATTAATGTTTATCTGACTTAACAACTCTAAGGAATTAATGCTATGCAAGCATTTTGCTTAAGAAGTAACTGTTTGAAAAAGTATGGTATGTAGGATAAGAAAGGGGAACAAGATTTTACGCTTTGTAAACTCAGCTAATGATGATAATAACTTTTCTGTCTGAAAACCAAACGTATGTATATGGCTTAGTTTAAGTCACACAAAATATAAAAACAACAAACAAGTAAGAAAATGGTGGTGATAAAAAACAATTTTGAGGTTGAAAGTGAGAGAAGATATTTTCAATTAAGTGATAAATTTGTATTTTTATTTATTTAAAACTTTAATTGAATTGAATTGCGGGGCTGTGGGCAGGTTGTGCTAAAATCAATTATTTCATTTTATCTTATAAGTTTTAGTGTGGAAACTATTCTGTAGCCTTTTGTGATATTTTAATTGACTTGAAATGTATTTAGGTACCTTTTAATAAAAAAAAAATAATTAAATGAATTATTGAATGAAAAACTGCACGACTAGAAAAGATTATTATTTATATTTCGTATTGGAACTAAATTTTGCATCATTGAAGGAGGTTATTGACCTATTGCTTCGCTGCAATGTTTCTAATGAGTTCTACCGTTATTGGCAAAGATAGGCTTTTTTGGCAATTTTAGTTGTTTGACAAAAAGCACAATCTGACTAATTGATTAATACCAAATTTAAACTTAACAACCTTTAGCTATTTTTCTAAATATTTACCCAAATGACTTTGATTAAATTTCGTGTATGTACATACATATATGTATATAGAGATGTTGTAAGCGATATCAAATCAACATACATTTAAAATTTAAATATTTATTATGAATGATAAACTTATAATTGATAACCTTGAAATTTAACAACATTTTTTGCATGACTGCTTTTACTATTAATATACATACATATGTCCTAAAGATTAGACCTGTTATCTTGAAATTTGAACTCATTGTTATAAAGATATGAAACAGTTAAAGAGTATTATTTAATGTGAATATAGATAAAGCTAAAAATAAATAAAAACAACAAAATTTATATTAAATTGGTTAAGCTACGATTAGACGGTCAACGAAAAATTGTCAACGCGTTGACTCTCTAATGTCAAAATTACGTCAAATTCTGTCGTCAGCTCGTCAGCAAGTTGATTGTGTTTCGACGTTACGGCAGCAGATTTTTTTACCGAGTCAACGTAACCTGCGTTGACATTCATCTCAATTTAAATAAATGTTCCGATTTTGTAGAGATTTTCTAATATATCAACATCGTAGCCATCCTCAAATAGAAGTGGGCGTTTTATAGATGGACAGATAGATGGTTTTAAATGTCACCCGAAAAAACTAAAATATGGAATACAAAATAAAATTTCATATTTTTATGATTTTTTAGATGTTTTATAATCCATCGACATCGCGGCCATCCTTTAATGGAATTTGGAAGTTTATAACTTGACAGATAGGCAACAAATATTTCAGTCCAAATGTCATCGAAAATACCTTAAAAAAAACCATTTTCCGGAGCAAAAAATGTTATCTTAAAAATTCACTTTTTTTTTAAGATGTTTAAACCTATCAACGTCGAAGGCTCCTTCAACGAAAATTGACACTTTATTATTGCTTAACTGATTTAACATTTTAGCATCGTGTGATCATCAACGAGAAAAATGGTTGATTTTTCCTTTTGTCAACTCGGCGTCATTATACTCAAAGTGGTGAATTTGTGTGCATCGTCATAGTTTTTAACACACGCGTTGACACCAAAGAATAAAAAAACGCGTTAATACAGATAAGACGTCAACGCATTTTGGGACAAAATTGATCGACTGGTGTCACTCGTGTGATCGTCAACGTTTCATACGTTGACACAGTCTAGATAGAGGGTATATTAATGATATTTTTGAGTCAACGCATTGACCATTTACATTGAAAATTTATTCGTAAGGATATGAATTGAAACTTTTATAATCTTTTATAATAAATTAAAGAACAAAAGAAATTAGCCTTAAGTTGCGCAATTTCAATTAAAAAAATTAAATTGCATGAAGTCGTAAATGAAACTGACTGGCATAAAAATTATAGACTTTTTTTACTTAATAAATAAAAAATTGTTTATTAGTTTATGCCATTCTAACTAGTTGGGAAAAACTTAATAATTCGAAAAGGACTTGGTCGATTTTTATTAAACTTGACACCAAGGGATTTTTTAACATTAAATTGTAAACTAAAATTTTTCTTTTGACGTTATCTACCTACCATACAAGTGTTTAAAAACCTTTAAAGAAAATCTTATTTTTCTCAAAAACGACTTATTCGATTTTAATTAATATTTAATATTAATTCTATAGAAAGCAGAAGATTGGTTTTGTGCGAATCACCCTGTATAAGGTATAGCAAGTAATAGGTATACAAAACTTTCGTCTGATTCTGCAGTATGTATTAATGTATGTATAAAGGTGTGGGGTGTACTAGTTGGACTTGAAGAGATGCAGACACGATGACACTAGTTAGAGAATAATTCATCAACTATCTGTCATTCGGGTGAATTGTGTCAATATAGTTCAAAATTTAATTCAACTCTTTCCATTTATACGCCAAAAATGCTATGCCACATGTTGGATGCGCTGCTGCGCATGTTTCAAAAATCACAAATTGTTGTAGGAGAATTATTATCATTCCATCAATTGTTTTTATTTTTCTATAGATATATGGAATTGCGTATCATTTAAAAGACGAGAAGAGTTGGCTGCCCAGGAGGAAACCGTTAAATCTGAGATAGTGAGATTTATTTCTTCCATTGGAATAAAATAAAGAACGAATAAACGATTAAGTAAAGCAGACATTGTATAACCTCAGTGCAGTGTTGCCGCTGAAAAAATTTAAAGAGTGTCCCAAAAAGGGTCCCGCGACGAAAAAAGGGTCCCATATAGAAAAATGCCACAATGTATTAAATAAAATAGAATAAAGACATTTCATAAACATTTATTCAAAATCTCAATTAAAAATTATTTTCTTCTGAGTATACATAAAACATCAAAAACTATTCGAATAACAGAAAACAAAATACGGTGTAGTGTCTTCTGTCAGATTTGCTTTTGCTGAATGCAAAGTTGGGTGCATGTCGAGATAAAATGACAGCGTTCAATACAAAATTTTGTGGAATTTAATTTTTTTTTATGAGAAATGCAATTTTCAGTTTTCGAATGTAAATCTTATTGAATTAATAAAAAGGGGCCAATTGGGTCGTTTTCAAAAAAGTGGTGGCCACGGGTCCCGAACGCAAAATAGTGGCCATTTGGCCACTATAGTGGCCAAACGGCAACGCTGCCTCAGTGTGTGAGTCAAAGCAGTTAGCAGAGAGATAGAGAGACAGTGAGAGAGAGAAGAAGACTTAAGACGATTTTCCATTTAACAAGGCCACTGGAAGTGCATCATTAACGTTTGTTGCTGCTGCTGTTTGTAAATCTGAATAAAAAAAAAATTCAAAAGAGATTTGTAATAAAAATTTTGTAGATTTGGATTTGTGAGATACAAACTTTGCATAGTCCTTAAAAAGTATTAGCGCATTCAAGGGTTGATTGTTTTAGTTTTACGAGAGTTTTGTAAATTTTGTTTGGGTACATTATTGTATTATAGGTACATTGTTGCATGTCGTTTAAATATTTGGTTTAATTATTAGAATGAAAATTATATCAAACTTTCTTCAAAATCGACGTTGATGAGAATAATGAGAAGACTCTCACTGTTGATGATTTTATAGGCAAAATTTCTTAACTTTTAGCACTTCAATGTTCATTAACTTGTAGTCAGAGCTGTTGGTTAAATAATATCTCTCGAGTGAACTTTGGTTATTTGTAAAGTTTTTAAAGGCACAATTAAAATGCCTCTTAAATTTAAATTAGGTCTTCAACATATGGACTCTAGTCTTTGTGTTTATTTTAACTTAAAGAATTTGGTCATCATTTTTTGTTTTGATTTTCAATTTTTTTTTTCTTTTTGTGTGTATATAGTTTTGAAAACTTTTACGCCTCATAAAAATAAATCAATTTTTTATGTTGCTTGAAATTGAAAAGTTTATTTTAAAGAGACAAAGTTATTTTATTACTTATTGCTAGTTCTAAGCGTACATTGTCCTTACATATTTTACTATATAACACTATAAAACGTTATAACACTAAAAAACTTTGAATTCCACTCAATTTAAATACAAAAAAATTTGTTTGAGTTATATCTTTAAATTAAAATTTTGTTATTAAAAATAATTTAGCGTTAACATTTTTTTGTAGCATATATCTATTTAAACTATGGAAGTCAAAAATAGAATAATAAATTGCGTCTAGCTCTAGAATATCAAGAAACATTTTAAGAATTTAAAATTTAAAATGTTTTCTAAAGTTTTGCTTTTAAATCGTTTATTATTTCTCACATTCAAGGTAGTAAACTTTATTTGCTTCTTGGGGTTTTATACAAGCAAAAAGTGAGTCTTTTGTGGGAATTAAAAAAAAATCAAAAGGCTTTAACTGGAGAATGTTCTTTTTTCTTTAATGAAAATTATATAAAGCGAATAAATTTGTCAAGATGCTGCTGAGGGAACACTTATATGCTTGAGTCCAGCCTGTTTGTTGTATGCTACCTTATTTTCTCTTCACTTTGATTGACTACCACGCACTGTGGCGTATGTGGAACTATTATAAGTATTTTCCTATAAAATATGATTTTTCTGTAAAAAAATTTTGATTTCGAATTCTACTAGATTATAGAAAATTTAAAAAAAATGGGGATTCTATTGTAAAATGTTTGCATCCGTCTGTAATAATCTTAATGTCTTAATTGGAGAATGGATTTGCTTCAAATTTTCTGTTAGCATATACATAGGTAATTCTCTGCCAACTGTGATTTTTTAAATCAAAATTTGTACTCATTGAAAACTTATTACTCGTATTGAGTCATCCAAAGTGTTTATAAAATTACATATGATTCAAGCTTTAAAAAAAAAAAAAATAGCAAATTTATGATGTTGACTGTTTTTAGAAAAATTTGCTATTTTTTTTATTTTTGTTTTTTACTTGGTTTTATGTTTAAGGTAATCTAAAACGGTTGGCTAGCATACAACTATTCAGTTTATTTAAATTCTATCGAAAATTGTTCCAACGATTTTTACTAAACTTCGTTCCTGTAATGACCAAAGTAATATTGTGTTTCTGAACTGTGAACTGTGTTTTTTTAAAAATTTTTTCCAAAAAAACGCATTACTAAAAGTTCAAATAAAATTTTGAAAATAAGTTATGAATTCGTAAAAAAAAATTTAACTATAGATTGTGATCGAAGTTGACATTACGATGATGGAAAAAGTGGGACTCTCAATTTCCTCTGTCTGTCTATCCTTTCGGCTGCAGCCTAAATCCACTCGATCCACCCGCGATTTTCTTTAAATTTGGTACCTATCGTTTTTTGGGCATTTCCCCCACAGGGTTTTTTTTTTTTTTTTTTTTTTTTTTTAAGACCAAAAATAACGGTAGATACCTGCCGTACCTACAAATTTTTTTTACCAAATTATGAAAATCATATTTTTCTCAAAAACGTTCCCACAACTTCAGAAAAAAAAAATCAGTAGTTTTTTTTTTACAAAAATGCTACAAAAAAAATTCGGAAAAAAGTTTTAAATGGTACCTCCCATAGAACCATTTTCTGATTTTCGATTTTCTTAAAAACAGTTCAACTGATTTTGGTCAATTTTTTTTAAAAACGACCCCTATGATTTTGATTAAAATTTTTGTATGAGCTTATATCAGTACCGTCTACTATAATATTATTATTGAAAAAAAAAATAATTATATATCGATTACTAACAGTATCTCTCATAGAACCATTTTCTTGGTTTTAGAATATCTTATCTGATAGATGAACCGATTTTAATGAAATTTCTTACACCAGACCTATAATTTATTAAGTATAAATAATATTGCATATCAAAATTTTTAAAAATTAAATTATTTTTTTATGATTCGATTTTTAGAAAATGGGTAGATGATTTTTTTTTCAAAAATAATTTTTAAACTCCGCATTATTAATACTAAAACGTACCAATTTTTTCATACAAATGTTTTTAAAATTTTAAAAAATATATTTTTAAAATCCGTTCCAAAGACTTTTTTTCATCATTAGAAATTTGGGTATAACAATAATTTGTATATGAGTATTATTTAAAAATGCAAATTGGATGGAAAACTAAATAGCTTTATTTTCAAAAAACAAATGTTGATTTAATCTTAATTACCATTCCTGTTTACGTGTAGTTTTGTTTCATGAAAAAAGTATAAGTCTTCTTTGTAAATTAATTTAATGGCATTTTGAATGAGGCTAGAATTTTAAGTTTTCTTATGAAATAATAACCATACAACATAAAATATTAAAAACATATACTTAAAATTTTTTTAAATGTTTTAAAGAAGAGTGCCATCAAATTTGAAGCGCTATGTCGCACCTTAATAAGCAATTATTTTCAATATGTTTTAATTTCAGCAATTTTTTTTAATCACAGTTGGCAGAAAATCAACCATTTATCGAAAGCGTTCGTTATACCGTTCAATTTCGGTATTTTTGTTTTGTACATTAAAAGATTTAATTCGAAACATGAATGTTTCACGTGAATGTTTCATTTGCTTTGAATTAGTTTTTTAAATATTCTGGCTTGAAGTCCAAATCTTACCAAAGCAATATTATTTGGATTTTCCAAAAAAAGAACAAATTTTGGATTTAAAATTAATTTTGAACCCTGCATTAATAGATAAACACTAAAAAATGGCGTTGCAAATTTAAATTTTTTTTTTTTTTTTTTATAAAAAATTGTTTTTTTTTTTTTATAAAAAATTATTTTTTTTTTTTAATAAAAAAAATGTGTTTTTTTATAAAAAAATGTTTTTTTTTTTTTAAGCTCCAAGGTATTTTATTTTAATTCTGTTCAGTAGCACTCCTACAAATAAATTTGTTTATGCCTTGCTAACCTTGCTATCAATTTCTCATACCAAAAAAGGATTTTCTACGACACAATAAATATTTATCACCCTGTAATAGTAAACATTTCAAAAATTCCTACTCCAATTTCCAATATTTCCCCTACACATGTTGCACACATAATTTGAAGAGAAAAACACTTTACCCTCCCCTCCATAACTATATCATCACTGGAACGATCCAGAATGTAAATAAAATAAAAATTTCTTCCAGTCATAGTCAACGTCGTTGTCGTTAGCGGCGCCATCCACTACGCATCACGATAGATGGAGCAAGCACATGGACATATTAGCATGGAAATCCACCCCAATTAAAATACGACCAACAAACAAGAAGAAAAAAAAAATAAGGAAAATAGAAATGGAAAAACCACCACAACACGGAGCACAACAACGACGACGACGACGATAAGCTCCCAAAGAATGTCAGAATCAGACATCCCTTAGTTTTGTACCGACTCCCGGCCGGATAGAACACAACTAGCTAAAAACTAAGAAAAGAGTCTTGCGTCGTGCGGCGTCGTACTTTCTTTGAACTTTTTTCAAACTTCCCTTCACATTAATCCTTGTCTCTTATAACACTACCACCACACCACGACCACACTACACCTTATCGTCCTTTGGAACAGTAAACAAAAAAAAACTAACGAATACGGTAAAAAAAAACTTACGTCAAAACGGATACGGAAAACGTGCGTGACTTGCATTCCTTTCAAGTGAAACTTTTTTCTCCCAATCCAATCATCATCGCATCGTCGTCGTCGTATAGGTAGTGTGCATCGCAACACTGCAGCTTTACATAATTTATCAACTTTTCTTCTTCCCCCTTTGGGTTTTTCGTGTTTTTTTTGCTTTGCTGTGAAAGGTCACTGACTGCAGCTAAGTGCATTATATAGGCGAAGAAATCAACTGCCCAAGGGTAAGGCCACCCACCCTTTTTTCCAAAGCAACAACAACCAATCAAACAAAAAAAAAACAAGCTTATTCGTCGTAGAGTTCTGAAGTTATCTTATCTGCTACGGATATTTTGTGTTCTAAAGAATTGTAAATAAAATAGACAGATAGGATAGTTCGACGATTTGTCAATCTGTCTGAAGAAATTACTCGGCAAACTGCGTTTCTAGTTAACGATAGCAGTGACACGAGTTTTAATTTCTACCTCATAACGTGAGGGTGGTTTGGAATTTAACTGTTTCACATCGAACTACCAACTACACAAAAAATATCGGTGGCGGTGATGTAATAGCTCGAAACCTTGTACATAGTTCGCATTAGTTCGGACTGTGTTTTTTTTCTCTTTCTCAATTAAACGTATTAAAACCGTGAGTCCAATTGACCCCATACGAACTTTAATTCCAGAAATTTGTCTGTTTCGAAAGAATTAAGAGGGCAAATTTAATTCTCTGTTTTTTTTTTTTTTTAAAGAATATCTATCTTCTGTCATTCTGTCATTGTTATTGTGTTGAACGTTTGACAACGAAGCCAAGTAAAGCTTAAGTAAGTTGAGGATTAAAAAAAAAAAGAAGACAAGTGAAGTGTTAATTTGGTGAAAATTTGAGTTTGAAAATATTGAAACAAAAACCTCCTTTATCTTTGTCCTTGGTGGGCATCTTTGGGCATTTGGCAATAAAAAATAACCCTTCCTTTGGAATTGACAGACCTAATTTAAATTTTCACCAAAAGAGCTTTAAAATGAGCAACAGATCCATAGCCAGCGAAATAAGAGGTGAGAAACGCTTTATCAGAGAAATTTAATCGTAAAATTGTGTGCTATCTTTTTTGTATTTTTTATTTTTTTATTTGCCAAAGTGAGTTAAGAAAAAATTTGATTGTTATCAGGGTTATTCATTTAGGTAGGTAATCTTTTTGACAAGAATTAATTTGATAAGATATAGCTGGAAGGGAATTTAAAGTATTTTCACACGTCAAACAATATTTACCAAACACATTCATCATTTCAATTGAGTAGATATGTTAATAAATTTATTTAGGAAGAAGCTATTTTTATGAAAATATTTTTAGACTTTTATAAGCAATTGTTATTAGGTTGTATTAAATGTTGCAGCTTATAAGTAATTAGTTATTAATTACATATACACTGTCGTATTAGTATTCAGGCCTGGAAGTTTATATGGGATTTTGAAGGCTTTTTTTTGAAAATAATATAATTAATTAACGAATTAAAAAACATAATAACACAAAATATTTTGTTTCAATATTCAGTATTTAGAATATGGTGCGAAAAACTTTGCCGCCTATTACTGTGAGTTATCATACAAAAATCCCTTACAATATTTTTATTTTATTCAAGAGTCCACCGTGTGTAGTTTTATGTTTTTTTTTTATATTTCGTAATTATTTGTTAAATGTCATCAAGGAATTCAATAACAGCTTTCATGGAAAAGTTTTCTTTTTTTTTTGGGTGTTTGTAAAGAAAAATAGTAACTTATAATTTAATTTAAGCAAGTAAATTTATTTCTGTCAAAAACTTTTACAAAATAGTACCTATAGTCAAAACAAGGTTTTGACATCATACAAATTTGCATCAGACTAGAATTTGCATTTTATGAGTTACTCAAAGTCTAATGTCACTCCTCAGTGTTTTTCCGCTATTTTGCTCCTTTAATTTTGAAATGTGTACTGTTCAGGGAGGAATTTTGTTGCCACAAAATATTCAGCTTGATGGAAGTTAAACTGATTGGCAGAAAAATCTGCAGTCCTTTCAATAAGTAAGGTGCCTCCTCTCCAGTAAGAAAATTTAAGGGTATATGGCTAGCAAAAATTTTGTTTGGTTTTACCGAATCAGTGAATTCAGTGAATTGAATATTCTTTTATTAATTTTTTTTTTTGAAATTTATTACGTAACAATCGAAGTGGACTAAAAAAATAAAAACTGCTACATGACCATTTCGTTTCATGAATCTTTAGAGAAATTTAATTAATTTATCATCATGAATTTAAATAATTTATTTAAATTTTCAAAAAAAAAAAAAATCTAAAAAAAAAAATTATTAACTTCAACGTAGAAAAAATACTTTATTAATAATATTAATAATTTCGTAGCATATAATTTCATCCTTAGAACTATGCTAGCTCGAATTAATGTTTGTAATTTCTACAGAAAAATTGAAAATATTAACTGTACAGCAGCTGAAGTGAAACGAAAATTTTTTTAGGTCTCCAAATTAATTAACAGGGAAAACGTAAAGGAAAAGACTACGGACAAATATTAATGGAGAGTTTTAATATGATGCGTAACGCAATTTGTTTATGGTCTCACTTTTCCGCTCACAATTAAAATTAATGGTTCGTGCAAATAATTCAGTGCCAAAAAGGAGCGCAGACTTCTCCAAGTAATTTGCTATAATTATCAATTTTACTCGTTAACAGCGTATTGCAAAACGTAGAGCAGAACGAAATTTTGTATTTATGATTGTTGTTTGTTGTGTCATTCTTGTATGAACATTTTCGTTTCACTTCAGCTCCGTACTATGCTTAAGGCCGGTATTCACCGAGCGCTCATAAACGACTCGTATGTTTATGAGGCTTATAACTCAAATAATATTTTTAATATATTCCCCATTCACTCATAAGTATTTTTCGTAGTTCCCAAATAAGAGCCAGGGATACCCAAACTGTGAAATCACACTTTTTTTTTTTTTGCACAAATGCACAACAATAAAAGCGACAGACAGGGGCACCATTCATTGTTTTTTATTTATTTATTTATTTAATCAAATAATTTACAAATTATTTAAAAAAGGCATGTCGGCAGCAACACCATAAATGTTTTTTTTATTTATTAATTGAAAAAAGGAATTTTTAATAATAAAAGCAATAAAATTAAATGAATAAAAAAAAAAAAATTTAAACTTATGAGTTTTAAATATATAACTTATGATTTGTGAGTGATCGGGAGCTCATAAATATTTTCTATTCTTCCTTGGGGAATAGGTTTATAAGGCTCTTAAGTTACATATGTGCGTTCGGTGAATACAGCCCTTAGAGTAATGTAAGAGTTGATTTACAAAGAAATTATAAAAAATCTATTTTTTTTTCGATATATGTATTTTGATAGGTGATAGTCTATTTTGCTCAGTAAAAAAACTCGCTTCAAAACTTACTTTGCTGTTTATAAATTTGGATTATTTCTAAGAATTCTATACGAATTTTTCTTATAGTGAGCAAAATATTCGCTGGAATGGGCTCCAAACCTATAAAATCGATTAAACACATAACTGAGTTAAAAATCGATTCAAAATAGCTTTTAACGGCCTTTAGTCCACAAAAATTTTGGCTTTTCGTCCCGGCGATCTCACTTAGACTCATCAGTTGACTAGTGAGGATCTTGTCAATACGCAATTTTTGTTAAGTTCAGTTCATCTTACATAGATTTCAGGACGAATATCTAGTGTGAACAGAGTTAAAAATCGTTAATCAGAGTTAAATCGTCGGTTTAGAGTCAGATGGGTCAGCGTGTCTAGAAAATGAATTGCAGTTGATTTTATTTTCGTAAATTCAAGAATTCGTAATGGCAAGAAAAGTTGTGAAGCTTATGTCGTTTTCGTTTGTACAATTGGAGTAGGTACTTGTTTCACTTCTCGAAAAACCTTCGATTGACTTAGAATTTTTAATTAATTAATTTCAAAAAGGAGCAAATACGGAACACATACATTTGTACGTTGAATTTTTTTCACCACATTAATTTACTTTTCAAAAGTTATAAAATGCTTGAAGAAGTGAAGACGATATTCGGTTGTGTTTGTGTAAATTTGAAAATGATAATTTTTAAAAGCTCTGTACTAAAATGTTCTTAGTTTTAAACATTGTTTAACTAGTATCAAACTATACTTATTTTCTCAATAAAATCGAGTTGAACATGTCTTAAACATGGACAGTTGATACCATTTTCACGTTTTTAATTATCAAAGTGACATTTAGAGCTAAGTGACATTTAGAGCTATATGATATATAAAAAAATAAAAATGGGGTTTTGTGATTTTAATATTAATTGAATGTTAAAAAAATGTATTCGTTAAAAATTTGGAAAATCTTGTTTTTTTTTAATCTAGCAGCATACTTAAAATGCTTGAAAATCGTAATAAATCTTTTAAGCAGTTGAAATTTGATTCTTATAGTCGAAGCTGATGCAGTCTCCAATTATACGAAATACTTATAGAAACAAGAACGAAAAAATACACATTTAAATGTTACCAACAGCTTTTATTGGCTGCATTTTCTGCAAATAAATAAATAAATTTACTAAATTTTTTTCAAAATATACATACTCTAAAACTGCTGTAATAAAATTATTCACAAAAGAGGTTTTAATGGTTTTAAATAATTTATGATTTTTGTTTTTTTTTTTTTTGGTCAAAGCGTTAAACTTTGTTTTTTTTATTTATTTGTATTTTAATTTTTAAATAAAAAATCTGATGCGGAAATTTCAAATCTACTACATTTTTGTTTCTAATGACCTAATGTGTAATTTTTTACGAAGTGGTAAAGTTGGTCACCAACAAAAAAAAAATAAAACAAACAAAAAAGCAAAAATCACAGAAACCCATGCTGTAATAAAAGAAACAAAAAAATAATGCAAACACAAATAAAACTCAACGTCCATGTTCTCCATTTCAAATCGAAAATGAAAATTGATGTTCTGCATTTCGGTTAATTCCTTTTTTTTAACGCATTCCATCCATTTTGTTTATATTCTTTGTTTTGAATTATTTGTGCAGTTAGTGCATGTTGCAGTGAGTTTTGCATTTCTTGAAAATGTGAGCAAAGCCTTATATTTGTTCATTTTAGTATTTATTTTTTATTTTAGTATTTATTTTTTATTTTAGTATAAAACATAAGAACATACGAATATAAAAATACGATTCACCACAACAATTCATATTTAGGTACGTCACGCAAAATCTATTTTTTTCTTAAAAATTCCAATAATATTGCATTCATATTCTTTTTAAAATAATTAAATATTAAAATGCACATTCAATTTTGACAGTTGGTCGTAGTAATTGCGAAATTTTCGAAAACTAACGAATTGTTAAACAGTGCAATTTTTTTTTAAATTATTTATCAACTGCGACAAAAAATAATAAAAATAACAAATACATATAAAAAATCACTTTCAGGTCTTCGACAACAAAATTGAGAAATAATTTTTCTGAGAAATTGGGTTAAGAATTCTTAGATTGTTTAAATTGATTTTGAGATCTTAGAAATCCGAACTGCTTTAATATAAGGGGTCTTTCATTTTTCAGTTTGGAAAGCAAAGCTAAATGAAAAACACACAGCGATACATTTTTGATGAAAATTTTATTTCATTATAAAGCTTGGACTTTGCCATTAAGTGTGAAAAATAATATCATTCAAATAGCCGCCTCGGGAAGATTCGCAGCATGCGATTCTTTGGTAATTTGGAGGTAATTTTTAACCACTTTTTCACACATTTCGGGCGGTATCTCGGCCATAACTTGAGTAATGTTGGTTTTTAATGCGTCTAGAGTTCGGAGATTATTCGCTTAAACACGGTCTTTTGCGTAGCCCCACAGAAAAAAATCTAACGGTGTCAAATCGCATGATCTTGGTGGCCAGTTGTCGTCGCCAAAACGCGAAATTACGCGACCAGGAAACTTTTCACGCAATAAAGCCATAATTGGTCGTGTTGTGTGGCTTGTTGCCCCGTCTTGTTGGAACCACATATCGTCCAAATATGATCTTCAATCGCCGGCCAAAAAAAAAATCGGTTGATTGCTGCGAACGCTGGAAAATCGATAAATTCGGATCATCAGCAACACTTGCACTTGCAGCAATATTTTCGACTGAGCGTGCATATTAGAATGATGCACAGGCCTTTTACCGATTTTACCGATTGCTTGCGTAGTTGGTCGATTATTATGACGACCATAATCATCGCGCAATGCGCAAAAAGTTGATACGTTTAAATCACCACTTTCGAAGTAAGTTTTAATAATTTTAACGCGTTGTTCGATTGATAAATGATCCATTATCGTAAATGGCAAACATTCAGCTAATATTATGACACTTCAAATAAAGCTCAGGTTGACAGGTGTCAAATGCGAGCGCTACCAACTTGAAACTACGAAATATATGACCCGTTATTTATTGACTTTATATGTTTGTTTTTGTTTTGTGAAATTCGTTGAATTTTTATAATTAATCTATGTACATCATCTAAAAACCCCTCAATGTGAAATTTCCATCTTTTATCATTAGACATTATGGCCCTCGGTTGGATTCCGTATTTTAGCTGAACTGAAAATGATTCAAATAGTTAGATAATGAAGTTGTTTTCTTAGAAGATAAGTTAAGGTTAACATTGAATTACGATACGAACAAATATTTTCTTCGTATAAGTTAACTCACTTTTTTTAAAATCACTTTTTTGTTTTTGTATTGCTTTTAAATTGAAATTAACATGATAAATTATAATCACGCTATATTCTTCATATGCTTACTAATATTCTTCTCTTCTCTATTCCTTCTGCCTTTTGTTTTTATTTTTTTCTGTCTCTTTTCTTTTATATTCTTCCTCAAAGCATACATAACGAATCTTCAAGTTTAAGTATTTTGGATAATTATGCAAATGTCAGAACAAGGTAAGACTTTTTAAAAATAAATAAAACCAAACAGTTAAAAAAAAAACAAATATTTACATATTATCTTAATAGCTGAGTCTTTTTTTTTAAAGTAATACCGATCTATTTGTAAAATGGTTTGACAAGGGGTTTAAAAATAATACCATACGAAAACATAAAAAGCAAATATTTTGTTTGATCTTTTAAAATTTTACTGCGCTTCCAATTTTTTGCCAATAAAACACGCCTTATATTATTATTTAATAAAAAAAAAAAAAAGTGTATGATGCTTTTTTCAAAAAAAATCATTAATCAATTTTTTCATTATTTAAAAATTTTAAAAATTGATGAAAAACAATTTTACTCAAGTTTTTGAGATCTCACTTAGCAAAGTTCTGTCAGTTTCTCTGAGGAGAAGAAGAAACCTGAATAAGATTTCTCTTGGAAAAGTCAAGGCACTTTTTTTTTGATCAATTGCGACAGATAATTGAAAAGGCGACTCCAAAAAAATATATAGTCTCAGCTTTTTGACGGCCAAAGTGAGGAATCTCACTGAGGAACTATACGTTCAAATTTCTGAGATTGCTGAGATTTAAGAGACCCTGAGAAACCCGAACTGGCTAAATATGTTACAAAACGTTCTACCTGATCTGATTTCAAAGTTTGAAATTTTAAAGTGAATCTTCTTTACGCTCTCGCTCGTTGAGAGTGAATTCAATCAATTCATTCAACTCAAAACTTAACAAAACGCTGCATTACACGTTGATGAGCCTTTCATTGCAACGAATCCTTTTTTATTCATAATACCAAGTACGTGCAAACATAGGCGTGTAAACTTGTTGAATGTACATTTTTCTTATATTATTTCTTACCATGTACAGCCAATATTTATCCCCAACTCTATGTCAGCCATCAATCAAACTGAATGTTAAATCAATTTCATATTGCGTGCCGGTAATTGTAGTTTCATTGACTGTATACAGAGTTCTTACTATTTCTTCAACAAAATCCATAAATGTTTGTCAGTCAGCCTACGCTAAATGAGAATTGAAATAGTGTGCTTGCATAAAGTAGGTACACGTTTTGTAGAAAGTACATAGAGTGAGTGAGATTTCACTGAGGGTGTGACATTTAACACCTTGTGCAAGTGACAGCTTTAGCTGTTTTCCATTATAGCCAAGTTGGTGTTAAATTTTATTGAATTTTTTCTTTTTTTTAACAAAATGTTGAATCTAAAATTTTTTTTTATCCATTTCTCATCATATCTTCTTTGTACTTAAATTTCTCTCAGTTCAGGAGGACGACAAACATGATATACACACTCAGCCCACGACTAGAGAACGGAAAATAAAATTGTAAAAAAAAAAATAAATATAGAAAATTTCCATAATAAGCTTGAAATCAGGGAAAATTCCCAGTTTTATGGGCCCGGCTGGCGGCGTGGTGGCGCAGTGGTGTGGCGTGGCGGAGCATACAATCCGCGCGCCCGCCCAAATCAGTTTACTATGATGAGGATGATTTATCTTCCATCATCTCGTAGATCCTTCTAACTTTTTGCAATTTAAATTTTCTTTGCTGCCTTAAATGCGTTCAATTTAAGCATGATTATCCTATATATAGGAGCACTACTATACCTACTATATGGGGTCGTCCGTGGTCGTCTTGTCGAGGAAAATATAGAAAAATCCTTGTGTTTCATTATTTTATTTTTATTTGTTAATTTTTGTCATCTTCAATCTTGGATTTGCTCTCATTAAGTGTCTTATCTATTTCATCTCATATCAGATTTGATTTTGTGGTTTAGTTTTACTTGAGTAAAAGGATACGAAACAATTTAGCTAAATGAAGATATTTTGTTTGTTACGTATACGCCTGAGTGTTTTTTTTTTTAAATTTTCTTTTCTTTGTGTTTTAAAGTGTTTTGTTTCACTTGATTTATGTGAAAAATTATCAAAAGCTTTTTGGGGATTGAATTATTCAATTAATTTTAGGTACAAGCCTCCTTATTCTCAAGAGAATCAAATTACCTTCCGACGAAGACGACGACTACGCGACGACAGCAACGGCTGATAAATTATACTCGTGTTTTGGAAATTTTATACCTCTGATTTATTTGTTTCTATTAATTGACGTCTTAACAGGCTTATATTTTTGTAGATATTCTTTCTTGGGTTGAATTAAATGAAAAAGAAGGATTAGTTGTAATTTGAAGCTGATGAATTTTCTAGCAATTTGTTTGTATCAGGTTGACAGCTGATTGTAAAACGAAATAGTTTATTTTCACTCTTGTCATTTTGAACAAAGACAAAAACTTTTATCCTTCAGATTTTGTTAAAACATGATATAAAAAAATTTAAAAAAATGGCCATACTTTGAAAAAATTACTACCAAACTGGGAAATGTCAAAAAAGTACCCTTATAGTTGAACCTAGGGTTTTGTCTTTTAAATTTCACAAAACCTTTGTCAATTTTTGGAGAAACAAATTCTCTTAGCTTACCTACATGTTATTCTACAAAAAAAAATCTCTACACTTTTGCTTGTAAAATTAATAGGTTTTATTTAAAACGGTCCTAAGTTCGGTAACAGAGACATATGTACATGGAAATATACAGTTAGATGCAGAAGTTGTCAAACCGATTAAATTAGAGATAATTCAGATTTCAGATTTGAAATTTGATTTAGACGGCAAAACCCATTTCAACCCATTCGACGGACATAAACAAAACGTCAATATTGAGAGAGATATTTTGGTATCAAAAGTCTCATTGAATAAGCTTTTTTTAATTCTTAAAACTAACAATTAAAATGGTCAATGGTGGTTTTTCCTAGACAGCTAAAATCAGTTTTCGAGAATATAGGCGCCTTAGTTCGCTCTAATTTAATGCAGATTGGAAGTCCAACTTACGGTTATTACAATTCGCAGAAATCGCTCTGACTTAAATCTTTTCTTGATGTAATGGTAAAATATTCAACAAAAATCATCTGTCAAATTAACAATTACTAAAAACAGTGTTGCCATTTTATAAATTATTTTAATTAGGGAAGACAATTAAAAAAAAATACAAAGAGGTAATTAAATGGATTGGAATGGTAAATGAATAACAACTATTTCAATACAAACTCAATGTTTCCATAATTTTTTTTTCTTTTGTAATTTTATTTTTTTTTTGTTCTTTGCCATTTGATGAATCAACCGAAAATGCATAGGTTTTAAATTTGTGATCTTAAATTAAGTGAGTTTATCAATTAATAAATATAACTTTTTAAACAAGTGTTTAATCTAAATAGGAAATTTTCGAATTCACTTCAATTAAGCGAACAAAATTAATTGAACGAAAGACAATTGACTGAGGAATACTATAGTCCTATTATCTTCAACAAAACACCTAATCAATAAACAGAAAAATTATACATCAGCTATCACAATTTTTTTAAAGAAAGTGAAAGAAGATTGGTAATGGAATTTTCTTATAGTCCGGGAGGTGTCGACATATCTAGTTTAGATTGTAAAGGGTGTCCCAAAACTAAGATTATTATACATTTAATAAATTCTTATGGATGAGGTAATATATTCAGAAACATATATCCCAGTTGCATTGTCGCCTGAAATGAATAGTGAACTGCAGAATAATCCAGAGCCGAACCTTTGTTAAAAACTTTATTCAGTTATTGGCGATTTTGACCATGATGAAGAACTAATTTTCAAAGTTACTTAATTTGAGCCCAGAATCGCCTCAAAAGACCTCTTTTATGTGGAAGGGTACTTTTTCTCAAAAAAGCAAAAAAAAATAACTAAATATTTTCTATTTTGATTTCAAAAAACAACAGCAACAACTTAACTATAATTCCTCAGCATTTCTTAAAGTCAGAAATCAATTCTTGAATTTTTTTTTAATAAAGTCGTAAAATTCAAGAATGGATTTCTGACTTTAAGAAATGCTACAGAATTATAACTCGAGTGGTGCTCTTTAACTTAAAATATAGAAAATATTTAGAGTCAATTTTTGGGAAATTTTATTTGATATTTTTGTAAAATTAATTTTCAAACTCAAAATAAAATTAAAAAAAAAAAACAAAAATGTCCCTATAAATTCTATAAATATTACAATTCATTAAATAAAAGATTGCGAAAATAAGTTGCTACCTTCCGGACTATTTTTGTTTGGATAACGAGCGTAGAGGAAAACTCTATGAAGTATGAATTATTCTATTCAGGATGAAAGCAAAGTTAGGGATCAACTTTAGAGTTGGTGGAGAACACCGTTATTCATAAAAAAAAAGTTACAATAAAATCCGTTTTTCACAATTCCCATAAAAATTAAGTTGTTGTGAGAGATATTTTAGGATGAAATTTAAAAAAAAAAATATGTGAGTACCGCTATTTGTGAAGAAAATATTTTTTAAATGTTTAGCATATTATCATTAACCAGGTACATATAACTTTCATCTTCTCAAAGAGATATGGCTTTAGGTTATTTTCGCCCTGTTTATATTTGAATAACTTTGTTTATCAAAAATTGAGTAAACTTTAAAAAGTGTTATGGTACAATTACCGCTTAGTAAATCATAGATTAACGCTGAAACAGTTCCACACATTTTTCGGAATGTACCCAACTGTTAAATTGGTTTTCTTGCCCTAATGCATGCCACGTCGAACGATCTCATCATTGACAAAGTATTCCGTTTCTGTATGGGCATTCACTAAGCACTGTGCCGAACGTAGAATTATGTAAAAAATCAACTGTCTTCTGAAACTTTTTTAGACAAAATTTCATGCCCAAATATTTTTTTTTTCGTCCATTTGCTCAGCAATTTTGTTGTCTCTTATTATTTTTTTATCTCAAGAAAATGACAATTTCAGAATGGACCGAAACACATATTATCTGCTTTAATTCCATTTTTTTAAGACAGTTCACAAAATAAACTAACGGGACGAAAATACCAATCGACAACAATAAACAATAAACAACATACTACATTGTTTTGGCAAAATATTTCTCTTCTTTTCAGACGCCGCCGCCGCCTTCATGCCGCTAAACTACTTTGACGTTTAGTGTTCGAACTGCTTTATCGACATGTTTTCTTTTTACACAACTAAAAACCTTGACGACAATAATGCTTCGGTGAGGTACTTTGTGGTGTGTAAAAGAAGTAATTGGCACTTTACTATGACTGATTTGTCAATTTTGACAACATATTAGTTCTGTTTAGTATCGAATGAATTAAATTATTTTCTTGCCTGTTTGTATGTAAAGCCAAGTTTTTGATAAGATATTAAAAACAAATTTATTTAACTGGCAACTCATTAAGCAGAATACATCCATCGGTGACGCGACGGCGTTTATTTGCATTATTATTCACTGAAATTGTTGAAGATGAACACCAGGACTCACTGATGAACAGACAGAGAGCACATATCATTGTGCTCTCTATCTGTTCATCAGTGAGTCCTGGTGTTCATCGAGCTAGTGCCGCACAAACGAATTTGTTTCAATTTTTTTTATAAAGCACTTTTATGTGATTCCCAAGAGGCAAAAATCTAATTTCTCTTTTAGCTCATCCGAAACGGGCAGTTGCCTTGCAACGATTTTAGTTTTTTTTTTTCAAATGTCTCAAAAATGATTTTTACGGTTTTGATTAAACTTTAGACATACAATGTTTAAGGCAATTTAAATACAAATCGATTTCAGGTTTTTGCCAAAAAAGTTCGCATGAAATAATAGAGTTTTGAATTTTTTTTTGAGAAAATTGTCTTATAAATTATTTTTAGGTTATTACTGAAAATCTTTTTAATGACTTTACCAATTTTGTTATAATTTTCGAATCCGGTGCTCTTTAATAGTTGACAAAAACAATTTTTAAACTTATACAAACTTAAACATAAGCCATTACTATTACTTATAACTTAAAAATAAAATGTTAAAAAATTCTCTTCAATGTGATAGTTTTTTGTTAGAAAAAAAAGGAGGTCAATCAAAGGTTTTAATAATTATAAATTTATTCAATTTCAAGCTTGCTGCTAGACTACTTATGACTATTCTTGATTGACTAAAACTTCATGATTCTATGCTACTATTCAAGAGTGTGTATCTATATATTCGATAAGTTTAAATTTAGTGTAATTAAACATAGTCTTAAGTGTTTACTTTTAAGTTAATTACAAGACCAAGCCTGTACAATCCATCATTCGTGCATTTTATTTGTTTAAGTTTTTTTAGATTTTTGTTTAAAATATACAGGGCCCTTATTATGAAATACGAAACGAAAGGCAGAAAAAACGAAACCTAGGGAAACGATAATTACTGTATAAAGCGATTATGAGAAACGAGAATGCAACCAAGGAAATGTTGCCAAACAAAAATGAAAAATAATATTTTTTTTTAAAGCGCAACAAACTTCACACCTATTAGCAATTGTCAAAATACATACAAGTGTTTATAAAATTTGTTTGCATTACTCCAAGAAAATGGTTTGAATTGTGAATACTTTTTTAAAAGCGAAGCTGAATCTTCATCTGAAGAAGAAACGCGTGTAACAAGAAAACTTATTAGAGATTTATCGAACCCTATGAGCCTTCCTAGTTCAACGTAAGTATAGTTTAGTCCTTCCCACATTGTATTCAAGGAAAATCCTTTAAATATTTTCAAGGTTCAAGCTACTTTTCCGCCTTAGCAAGGAAGCATTTGAAAATGTATTCGAAGAGATCGACCTTCACCTCACAAGTTACACATCAATGTACTTTTATTTATTGCATTTGACTCATATTTTTTAATTTCAATCAAAACCACCGAGGACCAAACAAAAACACAATTTTAACAAATTACAACAAATCCAAAACGAAAGCAAATGTCACTCGTTAATTTAAAACGAGTTTCGTTTTTATTTACGAGTCTCGTTCCTCGTAATCGCAAATAAAATACGAGTTTCGTTTTTTCTACTACAATTATCCTTTCTCATAATCGCAATTGAACGAATACGCGGTATTACTTACGATTATCGTTTTACATAATAAGCCCCCAGATTAATGGTTTTTCTTTCAATAAAATTTTTGTTTCATTTAAGTGGAATTGACTGTTCTTGTTAGGAAGTTAAAAAAAAAAACATGGCTTGTTATTCTCTTTGATGTCCTATCATTTCCAAAGAAGAAAAATAATGTTTGATCATCAGTCAGTCTGAAAAAAAAAAAATATATATTTCAAAAACTAATTACCCTTACCTGACTGTTAATAATAATAATTGTGTAATTTAATTAATTTCATTCCTATCTAAGAAGTCCCTGAAGCCTCTGCTTGAAGCTTAAACATCATTGAAGGTATGTTAAGTAAGAACGAAGCTAAAATATCGTTATGTTGATAACAAATTAAACGACTATACGTATACACTGCCTTAGCGCTAATTGCCTGGGTGCAAATGATTTTCTTTTTAATTTATTTTCCTTATAATTATAATCATTGATACAATTATTTACATTTTATACCCACAGGTATCCTTAAAGCTTTTCTTTGCTATGTAATTTAATGATTCTCAGACTTCTACTTCAGCTGGAAGTCAACAAATACTTTACATATAAAACAAACGCCTTAACTAAAGTGGCAGGTTCTTGATGGTGAAACATTAGGGCTACACAATAAACTACATATATGTATATACCTATATACAAACTAATTAACTCAAATCAACTACCTATCCTTAAGCTGAAGAAGTATGTATATTTATTACTTAATGATTATTTTGATTGTTGCGCCACTGGTTGAGAATATCAAACTTTCTTTGTTAACGTATTCAAAGGTCAGATTCATTTGTTCAGGGATTCTCAATAAAGGTCAAAGGTGGAATAAGTTACAATGCTATACAAACAAATATTTTTTGCTTTACTTCTTTGTAACCATAAAATAAAATTATATTCTATAAGAAATTCTTTAATTAAATGAAGATGGAAGGAATTTAATAAATATATGGGCCAAGTGGGGAAAAGCTTTAGTATATATGTACAACCATCTACTGATGCCAAAATAGAAAAATATGAATCTTAATGGAGTCCAATTATTTGAGAGAAGAAAAAAGAAATTAAATGTCTACAGCAAATCATGTTCTTCCCTTGGGAAAAAATGTAAATTAAGTGCCTTTTTAAAATTTAGTTTTAAGTACATTATGTATTTTGTTATTGTGTATAGGGTGGTCAAAGTTTTAAACATAAATATAAGAAAGATTTTCAAAAAAAAAAAATAAGATACTTTTGCTTTTTACACTCTCAAAATAAATCTAGTACAAAATAATACCCCATCAAAAAATACCTATAGCTTCTAAATGTTATTTTAACTAAAACGCTTTCAACAATAACTTAAATGCCAGTTTTACTTATACTACGTTTACATTAGTGCAAATTACGTTGTTTCATTGAAAATTTGGAAATTTGATTCGAAATCAACTCACAGATTTACATTTAAGGCTAATGAAAGAAGCCCAACTAAATTTGCACAAATTCGGTTGAAAATTTGAGAAAAGCTTACGAACACATCCAAATGGAGTCCATTCAAAGTGAAATGCATGGTACAATTCCAAATTCTATGTATAAAAAAAACACAAAAACCGAAAGAGAAAACATCAAAAACAATAATTTACGAACAAATCAAATTCGAAATGAAATGAGCTGTCAAACGAAATTATCAAATTTTAAATGACACAACTTTTTCCATAATTTTCAAAATTACCTTATTTCAGCTCAGTTCTAATAAAAACGTTGTATTAAATGAAAATTTTGACATTTCTAAATAAAAAAAAGAAAAAAACAATACATCCATTGTTATTTATTAAAAAGCCTTATTAGGGCCGTTCACATTCAACGACATGTTCATCAACATGTGTCGTCGTGCCGTTAGATTTTTGTAATGTGAAAACACCAGTCGAACGACCGACCGTTCGATCGACTAGCTCTGTAGTTCGATTTTTTGTAATAATTTGCTCTGTATGTCGAATGATCGCTGTAGTAAATGTGAACAGCAGTCAGCAGTTTTACGTTTCCTTTCAATTTTTTCGTAAGATTAAAAGAGAATGGAATAAAGTGTAAGCAAACTAATAAAACGAGAGAGGAAAAAAATGAAATTAATGCGCTGCTATTGGTGCAAATAATGAATTGCGTGCCATGTTCGCTTTTTAAACATTTATTTTCAAATGAAGTCGGTACGACAGTTGTTGGATGTGAACGCTACCAAAACGACTTTGGTCGGGCGACACGTCGTTGAATGTAAACCCCCTTTAAACAAGCTGTGTATTTGTATGGTTTTTATCCCCTGTGTTTGCATTTAAAAACTCTTGCCATTCTTGAAATTACACACACTTATTCACAGAAATAATTCACAAAACAACCAACAACACATTTTTTGTGTAGAATTATGACTTTTACTGTTAAAAGGCGTTTTTTACTGCAAGTTCGAATAAAATTGTTTTGAAATTGACAATGGAGCTAAGTAAATTACACGTAAATACAACAACCAAATGGACTTAGTTAAGTCTAGACAATTTTCGGTATTACACCAATTGAAAACTGTATTACCGGAACTCATTTTCATTTTTTCATCGAAAGATTTTATGGAAACGTCAAATCAACTTAACAAAATGGTCGATCATTGCAATAGAATTTAGTTTGTTTGTCAATCTGTGACTTGAAATAAATGTTTTATTTATTTTTTTTTTACCAAGCAGAATAATTTTCATGGTTGATTAAATCAATTAAAAACTGTAACAAAAACTGAAATTGAAAATATTTTCTTATAATTGTATTTATTTTATTCTAGTACATTTTAAACATCTCGGCAGTTTGTTGATAGCTTCCAAAAAAACATAAAACGAGCTTATTAAAAAATAAGAGAGAAAGAAAAGCAACTGGATGTATAATCAAATGCATATAATTTTTTTCAGCCTTTGGTGTAGGGACACTTAAATGTCTAACCAAAGCTCTAAACATAATTTTTTAAATCAATTTCAGTTCTATTTTAAATGTAGAGGGTCATTAATTTTTCGATTTCAAAAGTAAAGCTAAATGAAACATACACAGCGATACATTTTTGATGAAAATTTTATTTCATTATAAAGTTTGAACTTTGCCATTAAGTGTAAAGAACGAAATCATTCAAATGGCGACCGCCTTGGGAAGACTTGCAGCATTTGATTCTTTTGATGTAATTTTTAACCACTTTTTCGCACATTTTGGGCGGTATCTCGGCCACAACTTGAGTAGTGTTAGTTTTTAATGCGTCTAGAGTTCGGGGATTATTTGCGTAGACACGTTCATTACGATGATGCACAGGCCTTACGACATCAGTAACGCTTCTAATCTCTTCAAATTTCTTCACAATTTTAGCGATTGCTTGCGTAGTCGGTCGATTATGACCGCTACGTTCAAATCACAACTTCTGTAGTAAGTTTTAATAATTTGAATGCGTTGTTTGATTGTTAAGCGATCCATTATCGTAAATGGCAAACATTCAACTAATAACGGGTGATTTTTAAGCTGGTTTGGTTTTGGCAACACTGGTTTTGACAGCTGACGTGTGTTTAGTACCTTGTGTCACTGTCAAACAGCTTCAGTTTGGTTTGCAATTTAACCATGGATCGTCTTACAAATGAACAACGCTTGCAAATTATTGAATTTTACTATCAAAATTCGTGCTCGGTTCGAAATGTTCATCGCGCGCTGCTTCCATTTTATGGTCGGATCATTTTTGGTTGAATGGGTACGTAAATAAGCAAAATTGCCGCATTTGGAGTGAAGATCAGCCAGAAGCATTGCAACAGCTACCAATGCATCCCGAAAAAGCCACTGTTTGGTGCGGTTTATGGGCCGGCGGCATTATTGGGCCATATTTCTTCAAAGATGATGCGAATCGCAGCGTTACTGTCAATGGTGAACGCTACCGAGCGATGATAACAATCTTTTTTTTGCCCGAAATGGAAGTTCTTGACTTGCATGATATGTGGTTTCAACAAGACGGTGCCACATGCCACACAGCACGCGAAACAATGGCGCAATTGCGAGGCGAGTTTGGTGAACAGTTAATTTCACGTTTCGGGCCGGTCAATTGGCCGCCTAGATCGTGCGATTTGACACCATTAGATTATTTTTTGTGGGGGTATGTCAAGGCTAATGTCTATAGGGACAAGCCCGCTTCGATTGACGCACTGGAAGCCAACATCCATGCATTCATTCGTGAGATACCGGCCGATATGTGTGAAAGAGTATGCCAAAATTGGACTCAGCGGATGGGCTACCTGAGACGCAGCCGCGGTCAACATTTGCATGAAATTATCTTTAAACATTAAATTGCAAGGTTCAAACTATCGATTCAAATAAATATTTCATTCATTTTTTCGAATTTTTTGTGTTTTTTTTTTTTTTAAAGTTCTAAACCTCTTAAAAAATCACCCATTATAATGACACCTTCAAATGATATCTGAGTTTGGCAGGTGTCAAATGCCAGCGCTACCAACTTGAAACCACGAAATGAATGACCCGTTATTATTTCAATGAAACTATACAAGGATATTTTTTTTATTAAATAAATATCTGCAAAGAGATAGAAAAATAAAAATAAAGATTGAAATAATAATAACAATAAAAACTTTTTCCTGAATTATAATTGTCAACCACAATATCTATTTCAATAAATCACTCTTTAAATTATATTCATGTCACATCAAATTGACATTTTACGATTGTTGGAATTTTCAAGTGGTAATTAAAAGGATTTTCTATGCGCAAAAAATAAGATATCCCAAATTGCTTTCAGGACTTAAATTGTATTCTCTACCCACAACAATAATAATCATCAATTCAATTCAAACCAAAATATCTCCTATCCTCCTATTGTGATGAAACAAGGAATACAAATTTAATGTGAGCACATCATTCGGTTGTTTTGTATTTACAAAAACATCTATGTATCTGCCAGTGCTGGATTATCCATAACGACGAAGAAATGAGTTTAAAAAGGCCTTGGATTTGAATGGGGCTTTTAAAGTGGAGTATACTTAAAAACAAATTATGTCCATCCATTTG
Source organism: Epistrophe eligans (assembly GCA_951394125.1). Taxonomy (NCBI): domain Eukaryota; kingdom Metazoa; phylum Arthropoda; class Insecta; order Diptera; family Syrphidae; genus Epistrophe; species Epistrophe eligans. The sequence goes on from OX596029.1 coordinate 38,192,051, forward strand.
ATTAAAAAAAAAACAGTAAAAACAGATTTTTGGTAAAATGTGTTTTTAGCAAAAAGAGAGACCTTACCTGCAGTGGGTGTAAAGCCTTCTAACGCAGGCTTTGGGATTCATGGTATTCTAAAAGTTGATGAAAATTTTCAGAATTTGGAAAAGCAATATGCTCCAACCCCCTCTAAAACAATATCAAAAGTTATTTAAGAGTTAATTCAACTGGAGCAACGCAAAGTTGATTTTGATCCTACTTCTAACAAATTCTTTAAGGATTTTTAAAGATACTTTCATAAAATTATACATACGATTTATAAAAAAAATTATCTACAGCTACATATAAAATTTTGGAAGAATTTTCTAATTGACTCAAAAAGTGAAGGGGCCCCCACGTTGTATTCGCCCACGACTTCTACATATAACTTCATAACTAAATCCAACCCTGAGTTCAATGAACATGTCCATAAGCCCTAGTAGCCCACATCTCTTTTATTATTCCTAACCATATGATGCTGTGCTCTTGTGCTCATTTTCTTTTGACCTTTTTTCCCTATTTTTAATGACTTGCACACACTGACATACATTATCGTTCATTTCATATACTCGACTCGTATATACCCTTAAAAGTTCGACCATTAAACATGTTCTTCCAAAAATCATGATGAAACTTCTCGTTAATTGTAATTGTTTTTCTTTCTTTAGTTTGATATAAAAGAGGGTAAGTCCTTTGCTTAATTTTGGTTGATTTATGTCATTTAACAAAAAAAAAAATAAAAGTAAGAAAAAGACGATGATATAATGATGATAACTTTCGTTCTTCACAAACACACACGAAACTGTGGCGGTGGCGGTGGCGGATGCTTGGTTTTGTTTCTTTTATTTCTGCATCATGAAAACTCGCTCGTTAATTGGATTCACTTCCGCTTGTTTCATATTATTATGGCTTTTTGGTGAGAAGGTATATAAAGTTTTTACAAAAACTAAAGGTAGGTACGTACCGAATCGTACCTCGTCGCATTTCTCTTCGAGTTGCCGTCAATTTGCTTGTATGCAATTTTGGTGAATGGGATTAAAACTTACGTTACGTGTGTAGAGTATGTGCAATAAATGTACAAAACAACATAATAGTGCTGTGGGGTAAATTTCATGCACCTACAGTTTTTGTCTAAATATTATTTAACTCTTAAACAAACTAAGTTTGTGACTATGATTTTATTTTTTTAATAACTTCAGGACCCTTTCACAAAATTATGAAAACTTATAAAAATTGAACGAGCTAATAACGAGATTTAGAAAAATTACCCAAACGTCAGAAACAGAATAAATAAAATGTGAAAGAGTAAAGCGAAAAATTACAAGTCAAGACTATCATTGGACATAATTGTATTTAAGTTGCGTTTCAAATGAAACAATTTTACTGTAACAATGTACAACGTTTACACTGTGCGAATGTAGACATTTCATGTTTTAAGCTGCGCTAAAAAAATTGACACTGCTATTGAGATCTTTCATAGCTAACGAATGTACCTGAGTCTAATACGTTGCACAATGTTCCCAACAGATCAAAACCTATTTTTTATGATATTGCTTTAGTATTTTTGTATTGAAAATGATTTTTAGAAAAAAATCTGATCCAATTTGATAGAAATTTGATAATCTTGACAGTTGAAATTGTCAACTTTTAACTGTCAAAATTGTTTACCTAATAATATTAGATTAAGGTATAATAATTCTAATAAGTGTCAACTTGTATCGTATAGAACCATACGAGTAAAAAAGACAGCCTAATTTGAATTTACAACAACGAATGACAGCAGCACCAAAAGCAACAGCTGAAACAACAGGCATTATTTATATTTGTATTGTATATTTTTGTATATATCAATTATTATTAGTGACACTAATACACAGACAGCCTGCCAGCATTGTGTTCTATTTTAACAATACATTTTGATAGAAGTATTTAAGGACAACTGTCAGAATTTTTATTATGACGTCAGGTTCAAATGCACCAATAATACAAATTTAAAAAAATTTAAGAAATAGTATTTTAAATTATTACGAATTTTTGATTAGATAGATAGAAGATAGATAGAAAAAAGATTTTATTAAAAATTTCATTATGTATAAAAAAAAGTACAAAATATTGCAAAAAATCTTAATACGTAATGTAAATATTACAATATTATTGACATAACTTTTAATGTTGTCTGTCAGGTTAGCTAATTATATTTATATAAATAATTTTATGAAAATTATTAAAGTAGTATATACATCGTTATTTATTTTATTTCGTATTCCTATTTTTTCATTATTAAATATAATAGTTCTAATTAACAAAATTCAGTTAATAATAAATCTCTATATTTCAAAGAAAAATTTAAAAAATTGAAAAGAGATGGAAAGTTTTTGCCGTTTAAAATTTCATAGAGCTCTTCACAAGAAAGCACACTTTTGCCGAAACATATAAGTCTAGAGTTTTTGAAGACTGGACATCTGCCAATAAAATGGTACGTATTTTCCACCTCATCTAGGTTGCAAATTGTGCAAATACCGACTGTATTTTTTTTGAATGCTTTGGCGTTAATATTGAGGAGCCCACCCCTAGCTTTAAGAACTAAGCTTACCAAATGGGAAGAATTATCGTCGACGAAGTATGGTTCGATGTTGTAATCAAGATGAGGGTATAGATCATGAAATTGTGAGTTCCTGGCACTGTTGATGTTATTGGTGTTTTCCGAACTTTTCAGTGTTTGTAGAATATTCTGGTGCAAATCGAACAATGAAGAAGTAAAAGAATTAGAATTTATAGCTATGCCCAGCTCACTACATAAATCACGCAACTCGCGGGCCCAAAAAATGTTTTGGGCGATTGTTTCCTCCGCGAGGATACGTGTCAATCTGGAATTAGGAAGTTTAAGCGTTTTTCTTATGTAATTAAAATGGAGTCTGAACAAATTGGGATGGAAGGCCAGTCTCCAAATGTAACATATAGTTGGGGGTGTTACTGGGGAGGTATAACATCTTTTTTATAAAAAATCGAAATAGTTTTTCAACCTGCTCAAATCGCTTGAAACCCCATACCTCAGCGCCATAAAACATAATTGATTTAGCAGCGGTGTCAAAAATCTTGAGTTTTTTCGAAAAGTTTATTTTAAAGTTTTTAATATAATTTGACCACGTTGCATTAATTGCATTTTTGGATACAACCAGTCTTGAGTCCAGATGTTTATTAAAAGACAAATTATAGTCAAGATATTTATATTGATTTACTATTTCAATAAGATTTTCCCCATAATTCCAGTTTAAGCTTCTAGAAATTCTTGTACCTTCACGAAAAACAACAATTTTCGACTTATTTAAATTGATTTTCAGACCCCAAAGCGTGCAGTAATTAAACAGATGATCAATCATTCGTTGCAAATTGACAGGGCAGTCGGAGAGCAGGACTAAATCATCTGCATAGAGTAAAATCTTGATAATGATGTTCGCCACAGACACCCCACCAGGTAAATCTTCATGAAGGTCATTAAGGTATAGCGCAAATAGGAGTGGGCTTAGCAAACACCCTTGCTTCAAACCCTGGCTAACCAAGAAAGATTCCGACAACGATGATCCATCCCAGACACGACTTGTTGTATTCTCGTATAGCATTTGCAGAATTTTAATGACCTTTGAAGATAATCCGAGACAAGAAAGTTTATAAAATAAGGAATTACGTGGAATTAAATCAAAGGCGCAGGAAAAATCCACAAAGAAAGCGAACGTGTTTTTCTTTTTCTTGCGGTTAAGGTGTACGATGCTAGTGAGATTAAAAATATTGTCAGTGGTGGAGTATCCTTTGCGGAAGCCTGCCTGGTATTCACTGAGAATACTTTTACATTCAATCCAACTATTAATTCTACTAAGGATAATACCAGTGAAAATTTTGTATATTGTATCAAGTAGAGAAAGACCTCGATAGTTTGCAACACTATTTGGGTCACCTTTTTTGTGCAGAGGGATAATAATCGATTTCTGAAAAGAAGAAGGAATGCGTTCAGAGAGATAAATATGATTGAGTAGGGACAGAACTTCTTCTAAAAAACAAGTTGGAGCATTTTTGTAAAATTCATAGCTGACTCTATCTTCTCCCGGGGCTTTTTTATTCTTTGCTCTTTGGAGAACTTGCAAGAGTTCCCACATATCAAAAGGAGAGTCAAGAAAAGGGTCTATTTTTCTGGTATTGCCCAAGAGATATGAGGATCAACTTCAGATTGTGAAAAAAGTGACCTGAAATAAACCATAAAATCTTCGCTTTTAAGATTGCCACCAACTTTTGGCCTACATTTCATCAAAGTGTTAGCTAATTTCCACCAATCACTAGCATTCCTAACTGTATTAAGCTTTTCAATGTTTTTGTATGCAAAGTTGATTTTTTTACTTTTACAAATACTAATGTACTTAGATCGCCTCTCCAGGTAAAGTCTTTTGTAAAATCCAAGATTATATTTCCGGTAAAGGTTGAGCTGCTTTAACATCCTATTCCGAGCGCGAATACATTCAAAGTCAAACCATTTATTTTTTGAAATAAAACGTTTACAAGCCCTTCCTTTACTAGCCGCAGTTTTAATCTTGTACAGAAGAGAATTCACTTTTTCTTCTATTGGTTTGCTTGAATAAATATAACGGCAATTAGAAAGGCGGTTGAGAGTGTCCGCATATTTAACACGATAGTTTTCGGACCACTTAAGTTTTTGGGGGAGCACCAATTGAGAAGGGTTCTCATTGTGAGTTGAGGGTAGAGAAAGGCTCAGGATGAGGGGCATATGATCAGAAAAAGCTTTTATTTTTGATTAAATTACATTAAATTTGGCTGTCAAATTAGATAAGATTTGGTCTAAAAATTATTTTTAATTCAAAAAAAAAACCAAAGCAATTTAACAAAAAATAGTCCTTTGGGGGCTTGCTTTTCAAAATTTTAAAAATACATATTTGCATTGAAATAACTTTCAAAAAAAAAGTTCAAATTTCAAAATTTAGTTTAACTAAATTTCTGTCAGTGTTTTTTTTTTTATAAATTTTGGATTTTCGTACCATATTCCTCATTTTGAATACCACTGCCACCACATCGTCCTTAAATCATTAAGTGTACCGAATTTCATTGATTTCCGTCAAGAATTGTTGTGGAAAATGATTTTTGTCGCCAACATTTAATAAACCGACGACGTATGAGTGACGGCGGCAGCTAAGTGGCAACAAACTTAAAATAAGACATTACTGTGTTTCTTCTTAAACTGCTTTTTTTAACGTCTGAAAACATAACGAAATCCAGTGAACTTGATTTTGCAATTCGTGTATTTTTTGTATTGTTTGAAATTTAGCTTAGGAGCAACATTTTTGTCAAAACCGCTCCTAACCGGTCTATCAAAAATCACATCGAGACATAAGAAATTGTTCTCAGAAAATTACAAAAACCCATACAAATGTACAATTCCCTATTTATTTTATTTCAAGAACCTAAAATTCAAAAAAAAAAAATTGTAATAAATTTATACACACCACTATACGAATGTGTGTTTTTTTGTAGTATTATTATTAAAAAACACGGAAACACGTCTCATTTATAATGAACGACTGACGGTATATTTTCTCTTGATGAAGAGAATCTACTTTTTGTTCTCAGAAATTTTATTGAATTTATTTCAAAACTTTATAGTCGTGAATGTGAATGTTTGTTTGAGAGTGTGTATGAGTGTGTGTATTTGTGTAGGAGAAAAGTATAAGCAAATTTTCATTGAGTGAAAGGATAATTAAATAACGTTGACATTCATATGCATTGTATCGTTTCTATTAATTACAGATCTCCGGACGGCATTCGATTTGTTGGACAGAAATCGAGATGGACGTGTGACAGCGAATGAACTTCAATTTATGTTAAAAAATCTCGGTATCAATGTGAGAGATGAACTCATCGATGACCTAATTAAGGAAGCTAGTCACACAGGTATACATAAACCTAAATACATACATAAGTTTGTTTTTATTTTAATACATATTTTTTGTGACAATTTCAATTTTTTTTATAAATATGTATATCCTCGGAGATTGTTTGAACAAATTTCATAATTATAAGCGCGTGACACATTTAATTGGAAGAGAATCCAATTATGTCTCGTGTTCATTTATATAGGCTGAATTCAAGGACACACAAAAAATTAAGGACATAAAGAGGATTTCGAAGTCTGTTGATATTCCAAAAAAAAAAAAAAATTGCCACGAGAATCGTTTAATTATACAAATATAAGATGAGGCTATGCATTATTTAATATCAGAAGCGTATAAAATAACTAAATTGCCTTGCGAATAAATGGAAAATCCCTTAATCCGTAATTTTTTCATATGGTACGTCATTGCCCTTTAAAAGATAACGTTCATAGATTTTATGTATTATCTCACACCTAATTTTATGAAGGAATATCCCTGATAAGATGAGATTTTTCAAGAAACAGAAACATTTACTTACCCACAGGAAGAGATGGGTTTTTGTTTTGACAAGGGTATCACAGAGAATATCAAAGAAATCAAGGTTAGTCAATTGGGGCGGAAAATAAGAGGAGCGGCAATAGCTTTGTGTCATAGACCTTGATGTGAAAGGCCTCACAAAAAAATTAAAAAAAAAAAAAACAAACAAAAAGAAGGATAGAGGAATATGAAAACAAGAATATCAAAAAGAAACTTCAGATTGAAAGTGAAGAAAACTATTTGTAATCCGCATTTAACAAAAAAAAATATACAATGAACAATAACATTGAATACATTTAAACAATGCAGTTCAATTGAATAGGTTCAACATTGATTAGTTTTGAATATTCACTAAGGTAGGTCTAATGTTTTAAAATGTATTCGTTTAAACTTCCTTAAAGAAATAACAACAGCTTAAATTCTGGATAACATTTTACGGATATTTCTGTATAGGTATATCCCGTAAGTGTCGAATGTTGAAATGTCTACAAATATTAAAATATGACAGATTTCGGACTCGGATCTATTTCGCATATCTAAAGACTTTTTTTTTTTTTAATTAAAAGAAATATCCCAATCAATAAAGAAAAAAAAGTAGAACATATTCTTTTTAAGGCGAGTGTACTCGCCCTTAGGAAGAAATATTTTCTTTTTTCGTATAGAAATTTTCTTATGTCACAGTGCAGAATATCGATTTTTTATGCGTTAACTGATGCAAAACAAAATAAACATTTTATTACATAGATAATGATTCTGATTTCTATGATATTTAAACTGATAAAACCCTTCAGTTTTTGAAGATTGAATTGTAGTCGTCCTTTGTTTGTAAATAAGTATACGTTTATAGTGTGGCCTTAATAAGTTAGTAGAATTTTTTTAGTACAATTCAATAAAGCACCCAGGAAGTTAGATAAAATGCACGAGTGGGTCGAACAAACCTGCTCTTATGTACGATCACATAATAGTTATAAAGTCTTACAGACGTATTTATTAGATTTTTGTCTATTTAGACACTGTCTAACGTAGTTCAGTTTAAGGAGCTATGTGTTTGAATACATATTTATGAACAATATAGCATCATGTTGCACATATCCCCCTCATCTCACGAACTGACGTAACTGCTTTTTTAATATCTTAGGAAATCGCATATTTTAGCTATAGTTCTTCCTTAAACCATTAAATCGATCATTAAATTTAAAAATAGAAATCCTGTAATTACCAAAAATAAAATAGGAAAAAATAGTTTTAAAAACGGCCAATACCTTTAAAAATCGTTTTTGTAAAATGTAAAAAAAAAACAGTTCCTTCAGTAGGTGAGATAGGTCGCGATATGCATTCATGGAACTTACAGTTTAGACTAAAAAATTGTAAAAAATCGGTGTTATTGTGGAAATTAATTAATTTAACAACTTTTAAAATTGTTTTGACACTAATGCGATAAACACCATCTGAATTGTTTATAAAATCATAATTTAGTAGAAAAAAATTAAAAAATTAAAAAAAAAAAAAATGTATAAAATTTGGAAAACATTTTTAAGAAAAAAAATGCTACGCCAGTTTTGAGTATTTATTAATGCGGAGTTAAAAAATAACTTTGAAAAAAAAAAAAAAAAACATGAACCCATTTTAAAAATGTCGAATTTTCAAAAAAATAGGTTTGAAAATTTTGTGAAAAAAAATCTAAATTTTTTTTTTTTTGAAAATTTGAAAGATGACGTGGAAAAAAACCAAGTTTAAAGAAAATTGATCCCAATTCAATTATATCGGAAGTAAAATGTTGAACCTATTCGTTTGAAGACGAGGTTATCCACAATTCCCTTAAACGGACACATTTTCGGGAAAAAATTCTTTTTCGAATTTTCCATACAAATTGCTTTCCTTTAAACGAACACTCTCATAAACGGATGCGGACACTTTTTCTTGCTCATTTAAGATAGAAAACCTCTCATACGCGGACACATAATTTTATTTTGGGGTATTATTTTTTATCAACAAATGAAGCAGAAACAAAAATCAGAAGGTCCGTTCTCACTTCTCAGTATATTTTCTGTTATATTTTAAATACGTGACCAAATCCATAGAAAATCTCCGATAACCGGACGCGAAACTCTAAATAACCGGACAGAGTGATGTTATGTTGAAAGCTTTTTAGGGGATTTCCCGAGTAACTAAGTTAGTGTAATTTCGAAAATGTTAAATTTACCATTTAGTTTTTGGTAACATTGAATGGTAAATTAAAGGCGCCATTTGTTATAAGTTAGAAAATATATTATTATTTGTTGATTAAAAAAATGACAATTCGATAATTCGAACTTTTGGAGAATAAATCAGAAATATTTTGTGATTTCTTATCGTGCCTATCGTGCAGGTTCTTCATTTACCTACTTTTTCGAGTAAAATATAACATTTTTTATGGGTTGGGGTCATAATTCTTTAAGTGTTTAAATTCGGTTTCCAAAATTCCATATTTCAAAATCCTTTAAATCTAATATTCGTTATTCCAAAATTTAAAATTCTGTATGAAAAAATTGAAAAAAAGTGCGCACTTTTTTACATTATCACAATTTTTGAGTTGACTTCATTTCCTTGTATCTTCTGGATTTACAGTTATAAAACATTTTAAACGCACTAAGTAGCAACGTTTATTGGTTATTTCTAGTTCGACGTAAAAACATTTGATTCATTGAAAACTAAAAGCAATTTTGAAATTATTTTTGTGGATGTGGTTCATATGTTTTTAATATTAAACTTTATGTAAGTATAGCAAAAATTGTTGATATAAAAATAGGAATGAATTTTCATTTTAGAATTTAGAAAAAATTATATTTTCACAAATTTATTGCACCAACCACTAGCTACAAAATTAGTGCAAACTTTTTAAAAAAATGCAATGTGGATGGTGGGTGGTGGGAATAGCCTTAAAAATATTTTTTGGTGAATAGTAAAAATGTCCCTGCTTTTATTTAGTCATTTTTTAATAAATGGTGTAAATTGAATACTTTCTAACTCAGATTAAAATAAGCGTAAAAAAACTTATTTTTATTCCAAAATTTCCAAAGTTTTTCGACAATTACATTTTAGTGGAAATGTTTGCTCGCAAAATCTTAGATAGAATTAAAAAATATTTCTACCTTAAAAATTAAGAAAACAAAAAATGTAAATAGGAGTCAAAAAATAGCATTTACACGTTGTGAGCCCGGCCCTTTTCTAAATGGCGAATAGCGCCGACATTTTTATTAAAATTTTTGAATTTAAATTTGAACTATTTTTACAAAAGAATACAAAATGTTCGACACCATATTTTGTAAAGTCGTTTTTGCTTATCTATGTTATTAAGCTTTACATGGCTAATAAATATTCTTAACGATAGACTAATTTGATCAAAAATTTAAAATAATATCTAATAAAAAATTCGGTCGTGAAAAATATGTTTCAAATTATTTTCAATCAACACATAAAATAATGAATCTTATTAGTAAGTTAAAAGTTAAGCCATTACTTGATATCCATATCGGTATTGGTAAAAATCTACATATTAAAAGCATTTACTTAAGAGATCATGAAAAAGGTCTGTTCTGTATATTGCAGGAACCTATTCTTGGAGATCTCCAAGAATAAATGAAAAAAGTAATTTTCGAACGAACTATGGCCGAAATGTCACTATAAAAACTATAAATCTGCCACACGTTAAGGTCCCTACACACCAAAGTTATCAATGAACATTGCAAGGGAATTTGTTAATACAGTGCCGTAAATCAAACATTTGGCAAAGAACATTGAAGAAAATCGAAATATATTTGTGTTTTGTCAATCAATTGGCCAGTTTATATATCAGAGATCTCGGAGATCTCAGCAATCTCACAAATATAAACAGAATTCCTCAGCAAAATTTCTCAGTTTTTGTGTCAAAATTTTTGATTCGCCTGCTCAAGTTTTGACGGAGCAAAATTAGTGAGGACTGTGAAATATAAACTGACCAAATATCAATATTATTTTTGACGAACATCTAAGTGCCTACGTACGATAGGCTTGTTTCTTTGGGCTACAGCATCTACTGCCAAGTACTTTTGGCAGTAGATCAACTACTTCTATTTTGTGGTCAAAGTAGTTCAAAGCACTTCAATAATTTACTAACGAAATTAATCTACGCAAGAAAGCTACACCATCAGTTAGAAATTACATAATAAATTATTGTTGTTGATGTTTCTCTAATCTAAAATAAAATAAAATAAAATAAAAATACAAACAACAACAGATGTACTGCATTGACGTTAAATTTTTGTTTCTTTTTTTTTGACAAAATGAAAGTATCTCATTCATCATTTATTGGAAAGTACTAAAGATTACTTTGCAAGGCCCAAAGGAACATAACTAATGTTTCCTGAAACGACTCGTTCAAGTAATTATGTCAAATTAACATTCTTGTTATGTAGGACACTTAACGACGTTAAATGTAGCTAAGAAACAAATTGTAGCAGCATTCGTAGTTTCAAATGATCTGACAGCTGTCACTTTGAAATTTGAATTCCATCGAAGCGAAGTAAAGTTACGATGATATAGGGAAGGCGGAAAAAGTTGTTCCTATAATTTTTTTTCATTTGAAATCGGATTTATCGGAGTGCTCTGCACTTTATTTTTCAAAATTCCTTGAGTCTTGTTTATTGAAATTCTATTGTATTTTATGTATGTAGCAAATGTAACAAATTGTAGTAAATAAGGCGTGTAGATATATAGTTTTTTTAATTAACAATTCACTTAGTTAATGATGTAGAAAATGTGTATTAAATTCGGCTAACCCTAACAATAGGGATAGGCATTAAAAACACGTTGATGTGAAAATCATTTTGACATGAAGAATTTCACAGTTAAGCTGCGTTTTGTAAATTCTGAAACTTACTCATTAATGTTCTAATGTTCTTTTATTTTAATGTTTACAAATTATCTCTTGAATTTTTTTTTTCAAAATAAAAAAAAACCTCTTGCACTTTCAAAATGAAGTACCCATTACCTATTTGCAATTTGTTTTGTCATTTTTCACAAAAGACTTAAATACCCAACATGTATCTTTTAATTACATCTCAACCCTTTTCTTACACAAAATACATATAAATACTAAATAGCTTCAAAGAAAATACGTTTACATGAATCTTTCCATAAACATTGAACATCACAGCACACGAACTGCACGCTCATACAACACTTTTCATTCTCAGCACAAACAAATAGACATTTTTCAAAAAAAAAAAAAAAAGAAAAAAAAAAAACTTTAAAGCAACGAGAAAAAAATGGTTGTATTCACAATAATGCATTCAGTTCGGGTAAAACCTACTTCTACACGTTTGTTACGTTCTATCGGGATGAAAGGACTCGTCGTCGTATCCTCCTCATCTAAATACTTCTCTCTCGATTGGTAATGAAATATTGATTTAAATTTCATCAGCAGAGCTGAGGCAGTTTTGTTTCCTTGGTAGCTGGCAATGGTAGCACAGCAAAAGCAGGTGCATAGTGCATTGCTTGCATTGCTCTTTGATCTATGTGTACCAACAAGACCAGGACCCATAAGCATTGTGGGTGACCTCAACTCAAAGCACCCCTGCTGGCTCACACAGTATACTCGTATGTATACAAGTAGGTATAATACAAATAACCCCCACTTCTCGTTCACTCGCACTCCCACTAACGCTCGCTCTCGCCTTCGTCCCTCGCCTTTAACTTTGCCCTCCACCATATAGCACGGAATTTGTATTGATTAATTCTTTATCATATAAAAACTATCTTGCTCCTTGTGGAATTATAGAAAATTATCCTTGAGACGTTCGTTATTAGTGCAGAATGGTTTATCCTTTGGTGAAATATTTGAAATTTCACGATTGAAGAATGTTTTTGTTAGAAAATGGAAAAGAAGTTCATTGCGTGTCCTTACACTTCATCCTGTCGGTGGGGGTGGGGGAGGGGGAGGGAGTTCTTGTGGTTATAGCTGTAAGCTATATAGAGGTGGTATTTTTTAATAGAGCCTACGGACAACTTCAATGAATTCTCTTGTCTGTGAAAATATTAATTTTGAGAAATCGTTAAAATTGTTTAACGATTAAAATAATTTTATTCTATACGTAGGTATATAAGTTTAAGCTATTTTGAAAACCAAGTTTTTTGTTGGTGTGTGTGTGTTGTGCTTTGGTGTGGTTTGGTTTGGTTTTGTTGATTTTATTGGTGTCGAAGATTAGACATGATTTATATTTACAATATGTAAATTTGTAATGGTATTATAGTCATAGTCTGGCGGTGTGGCTCCTTGCGTCTGACCTTCATTTGAATATAGCTTAAAATTAAATACGAGGCCATGAAGTAGGTATAACCAGGCAGCACCCAGACATAAATTAAAAAAAGGCACAGAAAAGAAAAAGTGTACAGGTTGTTATTATAAGAGGGTTTCATCGAATAAAAAAAAAAACAGAGAATAACCGCCAATGGATTTTTTTTATTTTTTAAGTCGGTATTTTGGGAAGAAAAGTTGTAGAAATATTAAAATTTGGTATTTTGACGATGACATTTAATTTTCGAAGAAAATATTAATATATTCGCTCAGAAAAATTTATATTTTTAAACTTATCACAAATTAAAAAAAAAAAACTCAAATAACCTTTAAAAATTTCTGACAACTTCTGATAAAATATTTGAAGTAGGTGCAGGAATATATAATTATATAACCCCCGATTAAATGAAACATAGGGACATAAGTTTCAAATTAAAGTTTAATCATCTTTTAAATACAAAAACAAGCTAAGAAAAGTACGTACCCTTGAAAATCAGTTCTCTTTTCCGAACACTTACTTATAATTGCATCAGGTTCGTTCGCGTATATAAACGATCCAAAACCACAGTATACAAATCTAGGGTAATAAATATATTGCGCAGGTTGTCAAAGTTGGAAGTGTCAGAAATTAAAAATGGCTGTTGATATGCCCACAAGAACTACTCACCGCATCATAAGAAACAACAACAAAATGTTAAAATTAGACAAGAAAAGGGGCACTGAATTCACCATTTGCCTCGATTTTGACAGATGCGCAGAACTGAACAAAAATGAAAACGCTTATGATATTACATTTAATCCAAAACTACTTTTTCTACCAGTTTTTGTACAATCTTGTTCGCGTATGCACATTTTGTATATAGTTTCCCAAACTCATAAGAGGGTAAATTATTAAGCCTTTTTTACAATTTTCACCCGAGAAATTTGTTCGAGTAGAAATTGTCAAAAGTCAATTTGAAATCTAAGAACAAAAATGAAATTCAAGATGGCGTCGAGGCGAGAATTCAATTGACTGATGTGCACGCTAAATAATATCTAACAAGAGTAACAAGACAACAACAAAAAAGTGATGTGGTAGAAATTTATTAATCGACTTGATTTGTTACAGAAAAATTATAAAAAATTAAAACCTTAGTAGAAACCAATTGAAGTAAAGTTGGTTTGCTTACATTAAAGATGGACAGTGGGCACCAGGAAGTTATGGTCTACTTTTACCAATAAAAGGACTGACAAAAATTGTATATCTGAATAGAGAAAATATTTTTTATTATAGGTGAATAGTCCAAAATTTTGTATAAAAAACAATTTTGTTTTGAAACCGGCTAAGAGCTAATTTTCCAATTATGTAACTATAAGAATTTAAAAATGAAAGAAAAATAAAACAATTGACTGTCACAAAAGAAAAAATTTTGGGAAAGCTCTAAAGAACGTTTGTGAGTTCGGATATTTCGAGAGAAAAAAAGCAACATAAGCTACACGGGTAAATTTTTGACACTTTTTTTAATCACAAAACAAACGAAATTCTTTTTTCGTATTAAATAAAACAAGCAATATCTATTAATATATTTATTTTTTTTTTATAAATTTGTACTAAGTTTCAACTTAAGGTGTACATTAGATACATACATCCAAAAAATGTCTCTATGCTTTTCACACGAAGAAGCTCTTTCCCTAAAAAAACAAAACAAGAATTTATAATAGTATTCAAAAAAAATACATGCAATAATTTTTTTTTAATTACCCTTAGGCTAGGAACGCACTTGCGATTAAAAAATCGAGATAGCAGAAAATGTTTGCAATGAACACACAATTGGTTTTCGGCTCTATTTTTTAAACGCGAATAAATACTACATGCATATTTTGATGATAATGCACTCATTTGTTATGTGGCACAAATGCGCAATTAAAAAAAAAATTATAAAAATAATAATTATTTGATGATGAAGTTCTTGGAGTTTTATTTAAATTATATAATTTTGTGACTAAAAAATAGTCCCTTTTTCATTGTTTTATTGCTAGAAAACTTAAATCCTTTTTTTAATTAAATAGTCGGCTTTATACGAACTTTGGCACTTTCAATAGATTAAACATACATATGTATGTATGTATGTATTGTATATATGTACCTAATACCAATAAGTATTTTGTATTGAAATGTTCTTCAAAATTAATTAAAAAAAAAAAAAAATGGTATAAATCGATTCAAAAGTTATCGTGGCCTAGCATAACACGATTTCCTAAATATATTGTAACATATAAAAAATTGATCGAAATTCAAAAAAGAAATACATAAATCACAAAAACAAATTTAAATGTCAATGTCAATAGTGTTCAGCCTTTTTTTAACAAAAAAAAAAATTGCTATTTCCTATAAATATAAATATACACATCATTTTCCACTGAACCACAAAATGTGGTAGCAACAACCTTTGCTTGCTTGTGGTCTAAACAATTTTCTCCAACGCAACGAGCCGTGTGTCCTCTGATTTCTGACACAATTTGAGCAATGTTCTGGTTTATTTGAAAATCACCATAGTGTGATAAATTTTAAATTCAATTTTATTTTGTTTCTTGTTTTGTTTTTGTTGTTGTTTCGACTTTTGGCATTTTGTGGTGACGACTCTGCGATAAGGGTTGTGTTGAAACACATACATACATATGTGTGAGTGTGTGTGATTTATTTTAGAAAATATAAATACTCCAATACCCATTTCTATAAGGTACATATATGAATGTTTCCCACAGCCTTTAACACAAAATAAAATAACCAATTCGAAAATTGAGAAGTGGGAAGAGAAAGTTAATTTTCTGGGTGAAAGGTAAACATTTCTAAAGAAAGTTTTACCACCATCCACCCAAGACCCAACCCAAATCGAGGTAAAGAAGAAGAAAGAACTGAAAAGTGGGGGTGTTTTTAGATGATGATGAATGGAACGTGATAATGATAGTTAAGGCAGTGAAGAGAACTTTTTCACCCTTTGTTACGCAATTAAAAATTAAAATCGCAGTGGTTAACATCAATTTCATCAGAGAAATTCTTGAAACAGAACACAGCAGTGGAACGAACTTTTGTTTGGAGGGCGAAAGTAGCTATGGTTGAAAAATTAAGGAGCAAAAAGACCTTCGCAATAATTATATTGCGGTAGAGAAGATTTTTCATCTTATAAAAATCTGAATGTCTGCAAATTAGTTCAACCGGCAACGCACAAAAAGGCTGAATAGCATGATGAATCTGTATATTCTCTGGTGACAAAAAAAGAAATTGCACTGGATATAATTTGAAAAGTTTTCATGAACAGAATTTCTTTTGCGTGGAACTCCTTGTTGTTGTTTTGTTTTATTTCATTAGCCGGAAATAAAAAAAAAAATTCAAAACCCACGTTAAACAACTTATTCCTGGTGTTCTTGTCATTTTTATTAAGAAATAAAATAATTCTTGAAATTTAGAGAGTAATATAATATTTGTTTAGGCGGGGGGACTTAAGAAATTTTGTGGAAGTTTTTTTCGACAGTAAGGCTGTAGGTACATTTTTGATGTGCACAACATTTTTTTATAGTTAAAATCATGAAATACCAATTTCAACTCTTTAGTAACAAAATAACTCCATAATATGACACTTTGACGTTAAATGTCAAACTTTGCAAGAAGTGCAACGTTTAAGGCATGTTCAGTTGCAGTTTATTCAAAAAAGGGTTAGCCACGATACTATTTAAATTATGTTTAAAATTAAGGAAAACTGGAAAACTAAGTAAAACGCTTTAAACCTTTAATTTTTTTAAGACAACAGAGCAATTTTAAAAATTAATTTTCAAGCTTAAATTCTAATAGCACTCGACGACAAAAAGTAAGGCTGCTATTTTATTATATTAGATAGAGGACCGATCGCCTAAATAAATTAAAATGTTAAATCCTACAATATGGAAGAAGGAAGATTTTTTCTGTTAAATTAAAAAGATACAACATTATATACATATGCATATTATATTGGTACTATTGCTCTTCACCAAATAGCCATATATTCCCCTCTCGTTCATTTATAAACGTCAAAATTATCACTTTATGGAAGCTGTCATTTGTTTATCTTTTTGTGAAAGAAAGTATACCTACTGGCATTTAGGGTGAAATTTGTTTTCTTTTAAATTATTAAAAGAATTTGTAAATAAAATTACACCTGAAACATCAAAATTTAACACAAATTTATGTAAAGATTAAAAAAAATTGTTTTTATTTTCGTTTTTGCAAATCTTGCATCTTTCAGTGTCCACAAAATGATATCTGTTATATTTGAGTTTGACAGATATGGCTATCCGACGATAGTCGCTAGCTTCGAAGAGATTTACAACGGATCTCCGGATGCAGTAGAACCATTCACAAGAGAACCTGTCAATTTTCCATAGAAAATTTCTACGAAACTCTCCTAACAACCATCTCAACGTGTATAACAACACATTTTACCTAGAAGTCAAAAATATATTCTATTCTTTTTCTTCTAATTTGATTTAAAGCGACAGAAAATAATTGGACAACGAATCAATAAAAATCATTCTCACTTCTTGACAGAAAAAGTGAAGAGAATGTATTAATATTTATGAGAGTACAGAAACCCATGTTATCTGAGAAATATAAACTGGCCAATTATATTCTCAACTAAATAAACGCTTTAACTTAAAATTCAAGCAAATGTCAGTGTGACATAACAGAATACAAAAATTTAAGATAATCATGTGCCAAAAAAAAAGAACAAAACAAGACAAAACAAAATCAAACAAAAATCATTATTCGTCTTTTGTCATTATTGTTTATCATTTTGATAAAATTACCCTTTTTATCTTGTCATATTTGTCCTTTTCGATTAACGGTTTCTATGTTTTCTTTTTTCTTCATTGCTGTTTATTGTCAATCATTAATGTCAAAAGGAAAATTTATATTCCCACCAGTCACAATTTGAACGTAGTTTTATTTTGTCATTTACAATCCTATAAAAGTATTTGTCAGCAATAAGCTTAACCAGAATACCATAAATACATACATAATATGTAAGTAATGTATGTGTTTATACTATACATGTGAAACAAAAGAAATAATGTTCATATGAGTGCCTGTCACGCTTCGTTGCAAAGTATTTATCACTTCAACTTTTATTTTTTACATACATAAATGGAGTTCCAGTTTTTATGCGTGTTTCGTTTTAGTTTTATAACTTTATTTTATTAGTTTGAACAATGATGAATTGACAAAAATAAAAAAATATTTACGTAGGACTTACGTACTTAACATGTCAAAACATTAATGACATTATTAACTAATTTAAATGACATTTGATTGAGTTAGGTTAATTTCAATGTAATCATCACTGAAGGTAGTCGTACGATTTTTAGACTCTTGTTTATAAATATTTATTATAAACTGAGCTATATAATAATAATTGGTCCTTTTTCCAAAAAGAACATGGTTAAAGTTTTAATAAAATTATTGTTCTCAAGAATGAAATTCAAATTGAGCCTAGATGTAAACGGGGTATATATTTTTTTTTTGATTTTTCACTTGGAAAGGAAATCATAAATTGCTCTCTCGAAAAGATTCCTTTCTGTGAAAAACTCCAAATTATGTTTAGTACGAGAACAGCTTTTTTGCAAAATTTCACACAAATACATCGCATAGAATATCACAGAAATTTAGAGAAATGGAATGGACCTATTATTTCAGCATTTATTTCTGAAACAAGATTAAGAGCCAACAATTAACTTTCTGACTAAATGGGTTCGTTCGTATATTTTCTTGACAAAGAATTGCTATCTGTCAAATTTTGAGAAGTGGCTATAAAATTATCTCAGATAGAAATGAAACTATTGGAAACTTTTTTTTTAACAACGAATTTCCCAAAATTAAGTTTTTTTCCTATGGAGGTTTTGACAGCAAACTGGTAAAAATTTGTGCAAATTCTCAAGAAACTTCACGTTACCAAACAGATCTATCGTCCACAAGTACACGAACGCTTTTAACCAAAAATGTGTCTTTTTTTATAGTCTTTATTTAATTTGATAATGGCCGCGTTTTGGTGAAAGTGTATAGGAACTCCGTAAAACTATTACACGCCAACAATAACAAATAGTTTTTTTGTTTTGTGTATGCAACAATAACAAAGTATTCATAAGCAAAAAATTTTACTAAGTTGCTATACACTTTCACCAAAACACGGCCAATAATTAAAGTAAAAATGTTTTCAATACATTTTCTTTTTTAAAACTGTTTTTTTCCAGAGGTTTCATAGAAAGAATATTTCTTTGACTTCCAATTGACTTTTCACAGAACATAGAACTAACATACAAGACCTGTTCGTTTACTTCCAAAATCTGCCAATTGCTATCAATTTTTTCCAATCTTGTTTTAATAACTTTGACAGAACTTTGCACTTAAATTGATAGAAAATGACAGTTTTGGAAAATAAGCGAATAAGTTATGGGCAAATAATTTATTTTGTCTTGATTGCTTTCTTCTGCACAAAACTTAATATGCGTACGTGAACAGAATTGGGCTAAAATTGGTAGAAAAAAGGTGTTTTTGGGTAGTTTCACCTATAGAACGCGAACACACCTAATATTTTTGAACTTAAAATTAAACGAAATAGTTAGAACAAAAAGATTTTCATGTTAATTTTTCTGGTGTGCTGCACAGAAATGTACCTTTAAATAAAAAAAAATAAATATGAATAAACAATTAGTTTTTTTTTGAGAAGTTGGTGCAAAGATTTTTATTTTTTTTTCTCTCAAAAATATAAA
This sequence comes from Epistrophe eligans, assembly GCA_951394125.1. Lineage (NCBI taxonomy): Eukaryota > Metazoa > Arthropoda > Insecta > Diptera > Syrphidae > Epistrophe > Epistrophe eligans. The sequence goes on from OX596029.1 coordinate 38,211,636, forward strand.
TTTATTTAAAAAAATCTGATTGTGTACCCGATATCTAAGTAGAAACTTCTTGTTGGTGGGAGATATAAGTGCATATATAAGGAGATGTGAAAAAGTGCGTATATAAGGTTAAAAAAAGGTTAATGAAATAAGCCATGTCTAATCGTCAACCTTGAACAAAAAACACGTATCATCCAAATCAAGTATATTTTTTCACCTTGTACATTTTACAAATTTTCAAACAGCCAATTTACCCATGAAAATGTATCCTTAATCCTTGTCATAAATTTTCGTGGGTCGGTCTTTCTCAAAAATTTAAAAAAAAAACAAAATGAATGTTCCACACAAAAAATATTCAAACTAAAAAGTGGAAGAAGCATTAACAAAAGGTCTCTAAAATCAGCAAAAAAGTTAGTAGCGGGTACATATTTTCTTTTCGTAGTAGTTACTGACGCTTTTATCAAGTCAGATAAATATTGAAGTAGCAATACCACTTACAGACTAAACCAAAAAAAAAAAAAAACTTTTAAAATTAAGCCTCGTAGCCCCATATCATTTAGGTAAATCTTCAACTTGTACCGTAAATCGTCTGATGCCATTTTAAAAGCTGACTTTCGTGGTATGAAAAAGCGCTTACTGAGTGTGTTGGGTACGAGGGATGGTGGGTGATATTCAAAAACTTATCCGTTGGCTTTTCGTCTTGTTTCATGTTTGGCTGCCATTAAACATTTGCAAAGTAAAACAAGTTTATATGCAAACAATAGCCTTGGCAAAAAAACCGAAAAGACTTGAAAGCGTTCTTTTATAGACACAACAATCATCTTCATCACGGTAATATACCAAATTCATACTGTTGTGCAATTTTATACAGAAAACTAAGGACGCGGGGAACTAAAAGAAGAAGTGTAGGTACATTCTCTCATACTATTTCCGGTAACATTGAGATACCGCGCGAATTGTGCAAGGACTTGAATTAGAGTGTGGGATAATGTATATAAGATTGTGTTGTAACTGTTTTCATTTCCGTATTGTAAGAGCTTATCAGCAATGGGTGTCATTTTGGCGTTGATAGTGGCAGGGTAATATTTTCCCCCAAACAACGATGAGCTATTTAAACGAAAAATGGTTTTAATTTTTGTTTAAAGACATTCACATTGCATGAGTCCGTTTCAAATGCTCGTTAAGACAAAAAAAAAATATATAATAAAATGAGGACCAATAGGTATATAGTTGAGATGAGTGTACGAGTACCTATATACATTTATTATAGTTTGAATGTGGATACTTCTTTGAGAATAATAAATATGCAAATTTTTGTGGAAAATACCTTTCAAGTCTCGTTCGAAGTTCTCATTGGGTGGCGGAAGAACATTTATTGTAAGTTTACACAAGTCGATAATCTAAATGCAAATTGCGAATGGAAATGATAATCTACTTTAGGGATGCTACACAAAACGTTAAGGGCCAGTTACATAAGTACCTAAACCTGTGCGCTGCTGTAGGTAGGTAACTATCCCTACGTAGTTAAAAGCTATACCTTTGGGAAAGCAAATTACGGTCAAAAAACATTATCAAAAAGATCTTGATAACTTTAAGTAGTGTTGATTGTGGCTCCTCGTTTATGCTTTCTTGCAGATATTATTTTAAACAAAAAAAGAAAATTCTTAAAAATCGATTTTCAAAGAGGTATTTTTTTTTTGTCTGAAGAGGCTTAAATGGCAGTGATAAAAGTTTTACAGTTATATGCGAAAATCATATCCCATGTGGTAAAAACGATTTGTTATAATGGTTAAATTTTTTTAAATGTACATTTTTTGCAACGTTGCTGCTGGCTTTAAAACGTTAAATTACGGTAACGTGTTTTAATCTCAAGCAGTGTTGCGGAATAAAAAAAAGAAAAGATTGCTTGTTTTTCGTTGAGCATACAAAAATTCATTGCAAACTTATGATTCAAAGAAATAAGAAAATTTTTAAGTAAATAAAATGTAGGTACTATAGTGCGGTACATAAAATAAATAAATTATGTTTATACGTTCATTGATTATAACTCTACTAAAATATTGTCTATCAACGGCTTAGTAACTTTATAGGTGAGGTCATTTGTATATATTTGTAGTGTGTTTCAGTTTAACAAACTGAATCCTGAACCAAAACAAAAGAAAATCACATCAAAATAATTGTAAACGGTTTTTTTTTTTTTTTTTTTTTATTTCCTTGTATTTGTTTTATTCGTTTTCTTTCGACTGTCATTTTTATTACATGGTGGTTGGATAGGCAGTTTTTCGAATCTTTTTAAATTACAATATAGAAGTAGCATGGGTCGATATAATAGAATATTCGCTTTGTTTGTTTTGAAATTTTAAGTAAAGTATAAAGAAATATTTAATTTCTTGTTTAAAAAATTTAAAATCAAATGAGGGTGAAAAATCATGAAAATCATGATAAATCATAAATTCATAAGATTCGGTGTTACTGATTTCAAGAAGAAGAAATCGGGTCTGTGAGGTCACAAAAAAAGGATCAGCTGCTCAAATCTACACGTTTTTTTTTAGACGAAAAATAACGTTTTCCACCATACTATTTATTTTTACCAAACAAATCATGAAAATCTTATTTTTTTTCAAAAACGTGCCCACAACTTTTGTTTAAATTCAATGGTTTATGTTTACACAAAGCTTCTAAGTTTAAATAATATTGCATAACAAAGTTTTCAACAAAATTTTGTACTTAAAACAAAATTCAAAATTATTTTTTGAAAATTCGATATTTTGAAAATGAGTCAATGATTTTTATTTCAAATTAATTTTTAAGCTCAGCATAAATAAATACTTAAAAATGGCAACAATTTAAAAATTTTTTTCTCGTAATTGAGAATTGTGTAAGAAATCAGATGGCGGACATCGAGGTAGTGTCAAAACATTTCGGGAAGTTGTTTAATCATTTTATTTTTAATTATATTTATTTTTTAACAATTTTTAAGTCTAAAGTCTAAGTTAAATGAAAATGTGCAACGCGTTGCTATATTTTTCATTTTTATGTAATCTAACATAATACAACCTTAAACTAAACCACGTTTTTGGCAGGTAGTATACAGTATAGGCTCCCATATAACTATGTAATTTATTTCTTTTAAAATCAGATGAATAGATCTGAACTATTCAGACTGTGAAACCACACTAAAATCTTATTACCTATTTTAAACGAGTAATTCTTGTATCTTGAAAAAACGCTTAAGAGATTCGAATGAAATTTTCAAAGTTTGTTCTGATAACCGTTAAAAAGAAATTATACAAAAAATCCCCTTACTGTCACGCCCACTTTTATTGTTTTATGTTGGTTTTTTTAGAAAGGCCTCAATCCAAAATTACTAAAGTTGTTTAGTAAAGTTGTTTTAGTAAAATCCAACAACTGGGAGTTGCTTCAATGTTATTGATAGAATTTTATGTAAGGATAATATTTAACATTCCAATTGTATAGACACTGGACAACATTGTATGTCCTAAGTGTTTCAACGGCTTTAAAGATTGCATTGAGATAATATTTTACCTTCCTAATTTATTTAGATGGGTCTGATCAAGGGCCTCATCCTAAGGATGCCAGAAAACGCTATGTCCTCTGTATATATTTATTTTTAATAGGAAACAGTTCACAGTAGACAAATCTTAAGGCCCAATCTTTGAGTTCGTTCAAGTTGATTTTAAAGTAGATTTAAGTTGTACAAAGCATGTACCTATTCGGGAAAACAAAATAATTTCGATTCCAATTCTCGAAGTGATACTTTTATTCCGGAAATATTTTCCTGCATGTAACTTATGATTGTTAACTTTTCACAGACTTAAAATTGTACTCTTATTGTGAATTGAAATATTCTTCTTAAAAAAAATACTAAAAATACTAAATAAAAATATATAAAAAACGAAACAACAAATAAAACAAAAAACAATAAATAAAATACCATTGAGTGTAAAACTGAAATATTAAGTTTTGAAATATTAAAAGAGCTATTTGTTACTCGTGTGATGTGACAACAAGCTTGAAATCCAACCTCAGTTTAATTTTCAAATTCAATTAAATTTCCTCTGCCGAACGGTAGATCTTTTTACTTCCCTGATTGTTCTGATTAATATTTCACACTTTTTTTTTTGCAACGGGTGTAAAAGTTACCATTTTATGAATAAACTGCCTAATACCCAAATCACACCACAACTTGCTATGACTTAAGGTAAAACAGAAATAAGTTAACGGCCTTCAGATAGTCCCACAGTAAAATTGCAAATAAAGTGTTTCAAATTTTTGCTGACAAAAAATGACTTCTGGTGCAAAAAATGTCAAGTGACTCAGCTGCGAAATATATAATAGCTAATTAAATTTATGATATTAGAACTTTATAATTATTTGCCACAATTTGTTTTTAGCCATATTTCATATTATATCGTCCCCTATATTACGAATTGACGTGTTTTTTTTTTACATTTTACAAACACCTCTAAGAAGGTGTTGGTCGTTGTTAAAAGTATTTGTTTTCTATTTTTTTTTTGATACAGGATTTCTATTTTTAAATTCAATGATTGATTTAACGGTTTAAGGAAGAACTATAGCTAAAATATGCGTTCTCCAAGATTCTAAAAAATCAGTCAATTCGTGAAATGAGGACGATATTATACCCACCCCATAATGATATAATATAATTTTTTATATACAGTAAAACCCGCTTAAGAGAAACGGCAAAATGTCACAGTATTTCTTTCACTTAAGCGGGTTTTTCACTTAACCGAACCCCGCTTAAGTGACAAAAAATTTGACTTAAGCGGAGTCCGGATAAGTGAAAAAAAAATTTCACTTAAGCGGATTTAAAAATTCCATTCAGCGGAAATTTAAAGCTAGAAAAAAATTGAATTTATCTTTTGGAGTTGCCTAAAAAAAATTAAATAAAATCCAACAACGATTTAATATGTAACACAAAAATATTTTTTTGATAGCCAAACCAAAAAGCAATTTGTTTACAAAACGAGAATGAAATGGTTGTGACATACAGAAATTTAAATGTCATTTTTGTGGTGAAAATGGTGGAGGTGAAAAATAAAAAAGAAGTGAAAGCGTTCAGCAAATGTTTTGTTCTATTCGATTCTATTTTTTTCACTTAAGAGAGTTTTTTTCAATGAGAAATATAAAATTTAACTGAAAATATTTTTCAGGTAAGCGGGTTTTTCACTTAAGCGAGTTTCGCTTAAGCGGAGTGTTTTATAGGTGATTGGTCGAAAAATGCTCGGGGATGAAAGATTTGTTTCAGCTAAGCGGGTTTTTCTATTAAGCGGGTTTCTCTTAATCGGGTTTCTCTTAAGCGGGTTTTACTGTAGTATAATTTTTGGCGTTTTTTTTTTTATTCGAAAAAAATATACATATTGTTGGGTTTCGTCTCCAGGTGTGATATTTTTATAAAAGAAATAAATAAAATACAGATTTAAAAAATATTAATTAAATTTGTTTTATTATATTTGGTATCAATCCTTTAATTTTCACAACTTTATTTAATTTAGCGGCAACGCGTTTCGGAATTAAATTGTGAAAATTAAAGGATTGATACCAAATATAATAAAACAAATTTAATTAATCTTTTTTAAATCTGTATTTTATTTATTTCTTTTATGAAAAAAATATTTTAAATTTTCGGTCATTATCGTAAGACTCGTTAATGGGTCAAACGATTCTGTTCGAAATTTGCAAACAAGCACTTGTTACTAGTTCAGCCTTGTTGTTCGGCATTCCAGCCGCAAAATTTTACATTTCACTTTTCGGCTATTGTGAGTTAGAAAAATTTCCCTTATTGTGAACATTTTTTTGGGATGGAATGTAGTGCTATTGACAGCCTAAATTTTCATTTATTTTTAGTAGGTGAAAGAAATTTTGCGAAACGAAGAATAATTTTGAAATTTTTCGGATAAAACTCTCAGTAAATTTTTTTAAATTTTACAAAAAATATTTCTTTATATAAAATAAAATCAAAAATTTAATCCATAATTTTACTTTACTAAACCGGTCTTATTACTAATTGCATTTCGAAAAAAAAATTCGCAATAAAATGCCAATCAAGGAAAAAAGATTTTGATAAAAAAATTAGCCAACAACTTTATCATTAAAATAGAGAACATTAATTAATTTATTTCACTTTTTTAAATTACCCAGGGAAAATGGTCTATTTTTATAGGAACTTAAGTTAAAAAATGTTTACCTATGTTAAATAAATTTTACTTTATCCAATGTAACAAATACATGCATTTCTATGTCGATAATGTAGATAATTATGCAATAGTTTCAAGTCTCTGTTAAAGAAACAAAGCTTTTAACTATATCCAGCTAGTTTTTATTGAACCTAATCAGTAGGTATATAGCAGAACATAAAAATGTTCTAATCAGCAAGAACATTTAGATACAGTTCATTCTTGCGTAACATAAAAGAACATCAGAATAAGAGGGGATATTAAGAAGTCCAATTCCTAAATCATATTTGCCAATTGCGGAATTTGGTTTATGTCCAACAAGGCAGATAGCAAATTCTATGTGTTCCAGTTAGTTAAACTTCAGATCAAAGGTAGATACCCTTATTTGCTCCCCGGAGATGCTTGATGGAATTTCTATTAAATATTTGGGATTCAGATACTTAAAAAGGTCCATTAACTTTCCTATACTAATGCATATGTACATGCAGGAGATGATGTTGCAAATGGTTGTGAAAATAAAACCGATTACGAAAACCTTTTGATTGATTTTATGGGCTCCAAGCAAATTGTCTCTAATTGACAAAAAAAAATCTGCATTATTTGATAGAAACTTTCTTTTTTTTTAATTTAAAAAATGAAACTCTCGTCTGTCAATACCGTTTATCATTTTCATTACAGACACTCGTCTGTCAATACCGCTTATCATTTTCAATAGTTAATCGTTTTACTTTTGTATGAAATGAAATTATACTTTTTTTGTGTATCATTGCCTTGAGTTGAATCCAATCATTTCGCGTGGTATTTCGTCTGCAGATGACAAAAATATAATACTTTGGATATCTTACATAAAAATTTCAATACAAAATAAATTCGTCTCGTTGCTATAGAGAGACTTTTGATTCGTTTCAATCATCTACAATTAAACATTATACAATATACATATATTAATCCAAATTAATTTCAAGCGATCCGAATTCTAAAAAAGTCTTAAATAAAAATATGAAATGTAATTTATTTTAAATGAATTATTTAAGCAGCTATTTTTTAATCATTGACACTCTCAAAATCAACTAATTTTGTCTGCAAAAAAAATATGTCACCAATGTGACAATAAAACCCCTTTATAAGAGGATTCCACCAGCTTACATCAATGAATTTGAATAAAGGATGGATGGAAATCAGTGATTTTTTCTTTATGATAAAATATAGGTATATTTAATAAGTCTTTTTCCAAAGATTGTGTGAAACATCAAGTTAATTCAAAATCTCTTGAATTTATGTAGGAGAAATAAAACCGTTTAAGGGAAAATATTGTAAGATTTTTGAAGGTTTATTTCTGAGCCCACCAAAAATCTTCTTCCACCAAAATTATTATCAACTAGGTTATTGAAGGATTAAGAGTCAGACGTTACATCATTTGGTTCATTGTAAACACACGAGTATTCTTAAGGCTATTAAATTCATGAGTATTATTAAAGTTGTAAGCTTAACCTATTTTATATAAGTTGAAGCTTATACAATTCACAGTTAACAATGATACTAAGTCATCAGCGTAGGAAAGGACCTTGATGAAATTTTGAGCATAAATTTTCTTCATCAAAATATTATATTTTCAGGCACTTAAAAATCACACAATTCGCTATTAAAAATATAAATAAATAAATAAATAGAATTTTATATTATTTCGATTTTAAATACATACCAATTATATTTTGTGTCAATTTTATATAAATTTTTTACCATAAATTTCAGTTAACTGTTGAGAAATATTGTAGCCTTTTCTTAAAGTTTTAAAACTGTCAGACACAATGAAAAATATTTTTCCAATAAAGTTTTATTAAAATGAAGAATTAAAAAATATATAATGTTGTTTTCACCTTAAATCTCACCATAAATAAAAAAAAAAAAACAGTCCTAAAATGATCCTTCAAGTCCATCCTCTAATTACTTTTAGTTGTCGGTTTTTTTTTGTAGCTAAATTATTTAGCTCTTAAGTGATTCCCGGGCCCGAGGAACATCCTTAAATAATTACCTCTAAAACATAAAAAGGGTTTTTAAAGTTGTGTTTACCAATTCACCCTATAATAGTTTAATTTTAAATTATATTTTTTCCTCAGTATTTTTTCAACAGAACTAAATTTGGGAACATGCGAAAGCAATTCTATTTTTTGTATTTTTTTTTTGCGGATTACTTCTATAATCTCTAGACCTAAGGTAACCCAATAAAAAAAAATACCACAAAGTCACACCACACTGTCGTTGAAGATAAACTGTCTCTTGGAAGATTTTTTTTGCCTAGTAAATTTCGTTACGATTTGTCTTTAAAACTTAAGCTACGTTTAGACGATCAACGAAAATGGTCCACGCGTTGACTAACTGACGTCAAACCGATGTCAAAAATGCTGTCCCAAAAGTGTCGAGGCATATTATTGTTAACGTAGAATAATGTCAATGCGTTGGCGGCTGCGTTTACACTTGCGTTGACATACATTTTAGGGTCAACGTGTTGATTATTTTGTGTGACCGTGTAATCATCCTGTCAACGCAGTTTGGACAGACTACTTGTCAGCGCGGTGACTTTATCTCAACGTTGACACAGCGGAATAATGTACTGCATCAACGTAGTTCTTCATTTTAATTTCAAAAATTTTTGATTTTGAAGATGTTTTTTAATCCATCGACATCGCAGCCATTCTTCATTGGAATTGGACAATTTATAGTTTGGCATTATATACTATCGATGGAAAATTCACAATAGTTTAAAATTTTAACGACGTGTGACTGTCAACGCGAAAAATGATTAATTTTTGCTCTGGTTAACTCTGCGTCAACGTTTAAAGTGTTCTGATGACTTCAAATCGCGTAAGGGTAAAAAACGCATTGACAAAGATAACACGTTAACGCATTTGGAGATCACATTGACCGACTGGCGTCAATCGTGTGATTGTGATTGTTTCATGCGTTGGCAGTTTCCGTTAATAGTAATTTAAAATAGAAAAAAAAAATTAAATAAATCTCCACCTAAAAAAATTAAAATAAATAATATTTTTTGTCAATGCGGTGACCATTGTCGTAAACCGTCTAATCGTAGCTTTACTGAAACTTTCTAACATTAAATTTTCTTTTTATTTTATCATTATTTTTTTATAGTAAAATGAAACATTTGTTTTATTCTCTGTCACAAGCAGATGTCGCTATAAAGTATGTGTACCTATTTTTCACTTTTTCAACTATTTCATTAATATTTTAGCAAATGTAATTAAAGACTTTGAATACAGTTCTGCAGTGTATTTACAGTTATGTTGTTAATAAGATAAGACCTAATTAAATACACATTATTGTATCTACATATATGAAATGAGTTTAAAACAAATTTATAAACTTTCTTCACAGTTCACACAAAAAAACTTGAATATACATATCAATCACTTTGCTATAATAAGGAGGTAATAATTATTTATTTCGTTTACACTTATACATCTATACACTTCTTAATTATCGCCTTAGGAGGAGCAGCAGCAGAGTCGTCAATCAACAACGATACATAAATACTTAAACTTCTTTCAGCTGCTATAACATTAAAGCTCATATATCTTCGTCCATATAAATATGTACATTATGCCATGCCAGCTAAGTAGGATCGAGTATAAATATTGGATTCGTGTTGGTTAAGTTCGATTCGACAAATCGATTACCAGTTATACCACCTTCAATACATATATATGTATGTAGAACGACGATATGTCGTTGGTTTTATTATCATTCCTTCACATTTACACATACCTTAATATCAAATGCTCTTATCATATATACATATATATACTTATACATACATAACTCGAATACATTTATTATACTCTTATAAAGTCTTAGGTAGGAGGATACACAACACAACCCTCAAGCTCAAGCCCTAAGGCAAGCACAACTCAAAGAGCAATGTGTTCAACGTGACTCATTCACTTGATTGTTGTAGTCCATAAAAAAAAATAAAAGAAAAAAATAAATAAAGTCAAATCATCCGAAACCGCAAATGGATTTGTACGGTATTTTGTGGCAGAAATATCTAGTAAAAAGTAAAAGGTGTGAAAGAATTTCATTCCTAACCTAAAAATATGTGCAGGGCCCATTAAAGAAAGATTGCAGTCGTTTGTGGTTGATTTTCAACTAAATGATTCTGTATTGGACTCTGTAAAAAAGTTCATTTATTTTAAATTTTATAAATTTATTTTATAGATTATTTTTGTTAAATAAATAAATAAATTTTCTTTTAAAAGACTATGAGGATTTAAATAGACTGCAAAAAATCTATTAATTTTATTATTTATTATTAAAGCTTATATCATTAGCGTTTTCATTTTTGTTCAGTTCTGCGCATCTGTCAAAATAGTGGATCCAGTGTCCCTTTGTTGTCTAATTTCAATATTTTGTTGTTGTTTCTAATGATAAGGTAAGTAGTTCTTGTAGACACTCGAACAGCCATTTTTAATTTCTGAGACTTCTCACTTTGATAACCAGCTCAATATGCATATTACCTTATAGCGAGTTTCATTTACGCAAAGATTTGCTCTCTCTGTCATAAGATATGCCCTTTACTTATTTTAAGAGTTTCATTGTAAAAAAAGCAATTCTAGGTTAATTCTCAGTACGAAAAAAGTGCTCTCTCGTGGGGTGAGAGATTCGATCTGAATACACAGCTTTTTCTGTCAAACGTCAAATGAAAAATATTTCGTTGTTTGTTGTGAACTTGTGTCGGCTAGTGCTACTTATTTTGTTAAAATTGCTTACCTAATAGAACGAGTTAAGTCAAGTTTCAAAATTACCTTTGTAAGTTAAATATTTATAAACCCATTCAAAAGTGTGTCTATCTTTAGACTGCTGTGCAACTCCAAAAACTTATTTACATATAAACATCGGTCGTTTTTTTAACATAGACACTACAATGAATTGCTAGATGTTCTTAAAATAAATTAAATTTCATGAACTTTTGGATGAACGTATCCATCCAAAAGTTCATGAAATTGACATATTACAGACATGTCAGTGAATATATGAGGACATATTTAGACAACTATTGCAGAATAAATTTATAAATAAGGAGATGCCTTAATATTTAGACAATGACTAGCTGTTTAACTGCACAAAACTGTTCTAAAGAAATCTATGAGCATAAACGTGTAACACTTTTAAACCCAAGCTTTTAATTTCTTCATACCCTTTGCAAATAAGTTAGGCATAGATTACGGTTTGTGGCTGTTATATATTTTATTGCTGTCCGTTAAGGCATGTTTTAACGTATAGCTGGTTAATTCACTAAATATAAATCAATAAAGAATTTCCAAAGTTGATTTTCTGATTTTCCCCAGCGTAATCTGCGTTAGATTTTAATTAAAAAAAAGTGATAAATTTTTAACCTTTAATCAGGGGATTTCAAAGAATAAGTACAACTATTTTATTTTATTTTAGGTTTTTCTTTTGAGCCTGCCAATCTTATTTCATTCATCGAATCATTCGGGAAGTATTGCAGAATAAGAATTATTTTTCAATTTTTCATAGCCCACGGAACATTTGCCTAATAATTATTAATGTTTAGGAAATTTCAGTAAAGGAATTGAATAAAAACAAATAAATATTAACTACGAAACAAATTGCAATTGGAAAATTGAATTACAAAATCAAATGGCGTTTAACGTTATGTGTGATATCCTTGGAAAAGCTGTTGGCAGCATTGATTTTTGAAGCGAACGAGGAAGCTTGCTATCGATAATACCGCGAAAAGCGGAATTCGTTCGATTCGTAATTCGTAATCAGGGCCATAATGACTCTATATGTCACTTTGATAGCTTTACAAAAATGTCAAATAAAAGGTTCGTTTATTTATTTTTTTGCGAAACTATCACTTATTTTACAAAGAAGGTGAGGAATTGTTTCCCCCTCTTCCTCATCCATGCCGCTTCTACAGAAATCATTTGAGTAGACGTCTAGTCGCATGGCGTGCCTACCTATTAGACTGTATCCGATTATGACGCCTTTTACGGAGCTAATGTGCAATCTACCTAAAGATATCAAATGCTTGGAGCGCTTCAGATCCGGCGTTGGCCAGATTTGTTTTGTCCCCAAGCAAGTGGTGAGGTTGTTTCATCTAATGTTTGAGCAGAGAGGCGATAACAAACAAATATTTTCTTATGACAGTTCTCATACTTTTGTTTTTTTCCGCACTTATTATCAAAGTAAAGTTTTATCAAAAAAATTAAAATACAACAGAGCGACAGATTGAAGCTACAACTGGGCATTTATTGAATAACAATACAATACTTGAACAGCTCAGTTGTAAAAATTCCTTTACTAAGTATAACGTTTGTAAATATTGAAATAGTTCCAAACGTTGAGCGGCAACGTTTGGAACTATTACATTATTTACAAACGTATTCAATAAAAAAATTGAACTGATTTGAAAGTAGAAGGACATCGCTCTGTCGCTCAACGACTACGTTACGGGCCCGCAACCATATACAAACTCATACACATATGTTTTAATTTAAGGAACAAAATTGAGTAAATATTTTACAAATCCATCTTTATTTTCTTGTTACGACACGTTAAATTGAAGTTGTTTAAGAAAAAAAAAAAAAACATTAACAAACTTTACATCGTCTGCGCTTTCAATTATAGTGTTTGATGTCCTCCTGTGTAATTTAAATTTTTTTTTTTCATCAAAGTACATAAGTAGATTTTTTTTTATGCTACCTGCTTTCAGATGCAGTTTGTATAGCCACTCCACTGAATTTAAAACTAGATATAAGAAATGTAAGAAAATAGAAAATTAAGAAAAATGTTTTGTCTTGTTCGAGATATCCCAATCGTTTATTTCAATACTAATCGATTTGCCCATCATCGCAAAACTTTTTTCCACCTTCTTTTTTCAACTTGTATATCGCTCACTTTCTGCCATCTCTCACCAAAATCGCATTGCCATGTTCCAAATGCATTTCCAATATACCAACCAAGCTCCTTCTATTCACAAATTGATGGCATCATTAGTTTAAATTACCCCTTTCTATGTCATTGAATCTGCATTAGAAATCGTTTTGCCTTGCATTCAATTAAGCCCAGATACAAAAAAAAAATGAGCTTGTTCCAGAAAAAAAAAATAATGTTTTGCACAAAAAAGTGTGTCCTTCCCATTTAGCTTTGACATTATCCCTCATGTTTTGCATCTGAACTTTGCCAATTTCGCAATGTCCTTTCGTTCTAGTTTCCAGTTTAAGAAACAAATCTTCAAAAAGGAACACAAAAAAACCATCTCCTTGAATTTTTTATTTTTTTTTATTTTGTATTTGTTTGGGTTGAGCCACCGGCAAAAAGAAAAACCTTAAATCCAAGGATAACTGATTGAATCAATAATTCTATTGAATTAAAAAAGCTTAACAAAAAGAAAAACAAACAATCGAATTCAACGAAGTCGTCGCCGCCGCCTTCATTGTCGCTTTCATTCTTTGCTTGGCCCCAGGATATAAAATATATATATTTCACCATCATCGATGTCATCGCAAATGGATTTGACTCGCCAAAGATGTCACTACCTATATACAGGAACTGCAGTATATAAATGATTACTGTTACGATTGTATAGAGAGTCCTTCATAGAGGAAACGGACATTTCTCTCTTTTATTAGTTCATCTGATATTATGCAATAACAATCTTTCCATTTCAAACATATTTCTATTAAAAAAAAGAAATAAAAAAATAATAAGAAGGCGCAGCCCTTTGTGTCGTCCTCATGTTCGTCAGTCGGTGGCGCGACAGTGGCATCGGTTGGGAACATAGGGATTTATGTTTGCTCGTTTGGTAAGGACATTTGACTGCTTTAGGGATAAAAATGTTCTCAGACTTTTGTTATGTACATATGTACATATATGCTTAAGGCATTTAATTATAATAACTTTTGTTTATTTTGTATATTTTTTTTTTTTACAGGCAATGGGTTAATAGATGAAGCGGAGTTCCTTCAGTGGGTCGGCCGTATTCAAGCTCTGCGCGATGAAACAGAGGAAAGCACGAATAAAACGGATGAGCTGGACGATGTGACAGAGGATCTTATAGCTGCATTTAGGTCAGTTAATATTTTGAATATTATATATGTATATGTATGCGTGTCATTTGGAAATTGTTGAGTTTTATTTCAAAATCATCAAATCAATCAAATTGATCTAAACAAAATAAGGTGTTTGAATGGCTCGCTATTATTATTATTTTCCCATTAAAAAAAGAACAATAATTCTGTTCATACGATCTAAAAACGATCAAAGTTACATTTTTAACGCCTATATAAAGGGACAAGAATAACACTTGAAGGACGATCAAATATTTGCTTCAAAAAGTCGATATTTATTGTCAAAACGGTATCGGCTTTCGGGTCAACTATTTAATGTCAAATTCCTTTTAACCAATGAATCGATTCTGTTTAGATTTTTTTCTAAATAAAGTCGAATTTTTCTGTCAAAAAACATCTTGCATATTTAACAAGCTTTAAGAAAGATTTTACATCGATTGAACAGGATTTGATCCTTCTAAAATTTAAAATTGAGCGGGTTCAAGTCATTAAGCTTTACATCTGAATTTTAAGAATTCTGCATTTTTAGAGCTTCTGATTGGCTAGCTGTCATTAAGTATCGTTTAGTTACGTTTTATCAGAATTTTCAGACTAGAAATTCTCATCGGAAAATTCAGATGAAAGTGGTTTATGGTGGGAGGAAATGTCAAAGCAACTGAAGTACTACACATAAAAGTTGAACTTTATAATTTTCCTTCTGGTTGGTGGTTGATTTGTTAAGTTTTCATCGTGAGAATTCAATAATAATTTAAATTAACAAACTTTTTGTTTATTGTTAAATGAAAGATTGACTATTCGTACCTGCAAAAATGTTTCCAGAATTCTCCATAAGATTATTATTGCGGAACAATTTTTATAAATGAAATTTGGAAAGTTTTTCTATATTTTGTTGGCCATAAATATCGAAAAATATTTGAAGAATAAAAAAAATAATTATTTATTGCCTAGTAACAAAATCAATAATACCTGTTGCTTATTTAGTTACATATAATTTCACAAATCACAAACAGTATAAATTCTTTACAAGTTCCTTTCAACACAGAAAAAATTCGCTCTTGTTTAGGAACAAAATCGATTCATTGGTTGGAAACGGAAGGAACTCGGCGTAAAATAATTGAAATATATACAGTGATAGTACATATATCATTATTCCTTTTTCATGACCTTTAATTCAATATATTTGAAACGTCGCGGTCGTCTATTAAAAAGTAAATAAAGAAAGAAAGACCTGAAGCCCACAGAAATAGGATTCAAATATGTGATAGTATATCAACAAAATGTTCCTACTAGTGTCAGGGATCAAAACAAATTTGTGTTTTATTTTTAATTTATATTTTAAAATCATCGACTTTTTTTGACAAGTGATTTTACAATTTATTATACTTCAGTGTTTAAAATTCTTAAATATTCCAAATTAAGTTCGTCTAACAGACCTATTATATATCTTTTTGTATTTTAACATAAGATCTGTTTCTTTTCTTTCAAGATGTGTTTGTTTACTTTTTTCAGGCACGAAAATGCCAGAGCTTTTGAATTTTTTGAATTTATTTAATTTCCTCTTCAACAAGAATCTACCTGAATATTTTACCTAAGGCAATAGGTAAAATAGGCAATAGGTTGCTTGTCAAACTACTGAAAATATCTGTTGTCAAATTTGACATTTACCCAAAAAGAAATCATAAACATCCCAAATGCGTTTCCTTAATGTTTATTTCTGGTCAAAAATTAAAACAAAAACATCAGAAAGCTCGAGTCCAAACTTTTTCCCTGGCCTCGGCCTGTCAGTTTTCAAATAGCTAAATATATATTTCCAACCTATAAAAACTTGGTGGTAGCTCACCCAAGTGTTTGTTGTTTCATTCAAACTGACATTATAATTTCACTAACTCATTCTGCGTTTAATTGACACGTTAACAGTGGACTACCTCTTCCAACTTTTTTTTTACCTCTCTGTACTTTATCTCACTACCACTTCATGTTGGGAGAAAGGCAGTGTTTATTTTTTTTTTTTAATTTGTATTCTATAATTTTGACAAACACACAAATCAGTTAAAGTTTTAATATTTCTCATTTTGCGCGTTCAGAAAAATGAGATCTCAGAGATTTTTCCCACTAGCGAATCCAAGATTTTTTTTCCTTGACAGCAAAACTGAGAAATTTTGATGAGGAATCCTGTTCATGTAACTGAGATTGCTGAGTTCTCTGAGATCTCATTTTCCTGAATATGCTTATTTACTTGCTCTAACTCAAAGATGATATTTACGCATTGGACTAACTCAACCGACTTATTTTGACGTGAATCCGACTTCTATTCTTAACACAGAAACTATTGTGAATACAACTGACCAACTCTGACGTTCAACAGTCTTAAAAAAACTGAACTGTGGTCGTTAAAGGATTAAATTTAAATCTTTTTGTTACAAAAATAAAATTTAATTCAAAAAGCGTGTTTACAAGAAAGAGAAGAACCATTCTGGAAGTTTTAAAGTGCCAAAAAAAAAGTACCGACAAAAGAAACTGATGTCACAAAAGAAAACGTCAAAAAAAGCCCTAATTAAAAAAAAAATTAACTGTTCTGGACAATTAAAAGGAATACAAAGTAATAGAATTGGTGGGTTCAATGAATTACATCTGTCATCTGAATTTTCAGAATTCTGAATTTATGTCGTTGAACGCAAAAAACATCTGAAATTTCAGTCAAAAATCATTGTGTCAAATTCTTGCATTTACCTTTAGGATTTGAATTGAATCGAAATAAAATAGAACTTTCATTATATTCGTAAATTAAACATTCATCGTCAGTTGTTATGAGGATGAAATTATATGAAAAATGTAACTTAATCAGCAAACGATTTTATAAATTTCCTTAAAAGTGTTATTTAGTTTTGTTTTTCAAATATTTTTATTGAGATATATGACCAACAAAATAATACAAAACTATCCAAATTTCAATAAAAAATTGTTCCTCCACAATCGTCTGGGAAATTCTGGGAAGATTTTTGAAAAACTCACTAACCAATAAACAATATTCATTGAAATAAATATTTAATTTACATGACCAAAACATAACAAAAAACACCAACCACAGTAAAAATTATAAAGTTCAACTTTATGTGTAGTACTTCAACTGCTTTGGCATGCAAAATAGCAAATTCAAATTTTTGACATTTTCAGTTTTAAACTCAAATATGTATTTATGTAAATCTTTCTTCGAAACCAATATATGTACATACAAACCGTAAACTGTAAAATCAATAATAATTTATTCATGAATATAATTTGCCCCGATTAAAATTGAAAACTTTTTATTATTTTATTGTTTCCGAGAAATGCATTAAATAGATTACCTAAAAGATAAATTCATTCCACATTTTACTTTTTAAAACACATCTTTAAAACATACACAAATACATATAAAGATAGCAACTTCCGAACTTCCGAAGCTTCTTTTTTCCTATAAAATCGACGTTTAATCAACTTTATCTCTTTGCCTTTTAGTCCATCTCATATAATTTAATTTATTATTCCTTGAAAACCGGATTATCTGCACACGTTACAGGAGAACAAAAAATATCTTATATAACTCGATTCTATACACAACATTTATCTCTATAAAATATAGGTTTATATAAAACTGATGTTCTATTTCTCATTTATTCAACAGGGTGTTTGACCGAGATGGCAATGGTTTCATAACACAAGACGAACTACAGACCGCCATGGAAATGATTGGTGAGTCCCTGACTGAAGCCCAATTATCACAACTGCTTGCCATTGCTGATCTAGACAAAGATGGCAAAATCAATTACGAAGGTAAATATACCACCAACCTATACCTTAGTTATATGTACTTTCACAAACATACCTTACATAACTTGCTTAAATTTTGACTCATATAAATGTCAACAACAGTAGATCTATGGATGAGAAGAGAAAGAGCTGTCAAATCCAATTTAATTAATATAAAATATTCGTTTAGGTATACCCATCCCTTATTGAAATCATCACTCATGTCCAATGTGGTTTGTAAACGTATCCTTCCTGGCCGACAAAAAATTTTTTCATGCCCCAAGGAAAATGTTAAGTTTGCAAAATTGACATTTGGGTCCTTGTGGATTGGGCTGTGTTTCAAAAATATTAAAAGCAAAAACACAATTTGATATCGAAGTTATAGAAATACATATATATAAATACCTAAATGTATGTAGCTTTGAAATTGTCCTTATGGGATGTCAATAAAAGGTGACTTCAAGATATATTATTGTCCATGGTTGGGGAGATAGGATGGGAGGGGATAAATATTTATTGCCCAATGGTGGCATTCTTAACTTATGTATATTGAAAACATAAATTTAATTTATCGACACGCATAGCACCAGAGGTGAACAAAATTTTTGTTTTACTATAAGTTAATATAAACATTGGGTCCATTTAAAAAAAAAACGTCTACAGTTGTGGTTGAAGTCATCTTGGTCATAAATTCCATTAAAAAAGAAACTTGGGGATTCAGTTTATAGAATACCGATGGAATCCAAAAACAAGTGGCAAAGACAATTTCAAATTACCCTTCTTATGTATGTACATATATGGTAACATACTATGTATATATGTACATATATGGTTGTGCCAAAATAAAAATACGCGTGTATACCTAGAAATCGAAACTCCTCCAATGGAACAATAAACATAAAATGTGCTCTAAGTGCCTTTATGCCGAAATTGGCGGCTGGGAATTGTCACAGAATTGATGGGGGAATTCAAGGTCACTGTGACACGTATAACGATATATTGCAGCAGTGTTCTTTTGGGAAACCTCTCAACTCAAGAACAGTTGGTTATGTTTATATTTATGTATACCTAAGGTTGTTACTTCATCAAATTAGCAAATGCAAAATAAATCAAAGGGGATAAAATAAATGATGTGCAGACCAAATAAATCTAGACAGATAATTTAACTTTTATCTGACATGAAAGTAGTCTGGCTGTCTCTATGGGAAAGTTAATGCGACACCGACGCGACGGGTGTCTAACATTGGAATTAACTGTTCACAATACCTACTACAAAAGAAATGGCCCCCATAGTGAGAATTATTATTTTCTTTTAACTTAATATAATAACAAAAAAATATAGGTTTTAATAAAATCTAACAATAAGATGATTGAGGAGTCTCAACAATTGTTTTTTTTTTTCTTATCATCCGTGGATATCTGTGCGTTTGTGCGTTCATGCGTCTATAGCTGTAAAGTGTACACCGAGCTAGAGCCGTAATGAATCGACGGATTTTGTTCAAACTTGGATTAAAGAATTGTATTTTTATTTAATTTCCTAGAGGAAAAAATTAAGAACAAATATTCGCATAATGGAATAATGGCCTTTGAAACCAAATGTATATACAAACCATTACGTACATAGGTTTGAATTGTTTGTATACATATGTCGACGACGGCAATTCATCATCAGTTTCCACGGGAAAATTTAGGCAAAAGTTAACGAACAAACTGAACCAATTTTTGTATAAAACGTCACTTTTGTGAATGAAGCACGATGTGATTATTAATTTTTGATTAGATTTTTGTAAATAAATAATATTTCTAGTCAAAAGGTTTGTTAAAATACTGTTTGGGAAAAAGTTTGGACTCGAGCTTTTTAATGCTGTTGTTGTAATTTTCGACCAGAAATGAAAACTAAGGAATGTTTCTGATTATTTTCCTAGGTAAACGTCACATTTGACAACAGATCAGTAGTTTGACAAGCAAGAAAAGGCAGTAAGTAAAATGTTCGGGTACATTTTTGCTGGAAATTAAAAAAATTCAAAAGCTCTGGCATCTTCGTGTCAGAAAAAAGTAAAGAAACATATTTTGGGTAGATTTAGGATGGATCCCGCGGGCGAGTAAAGAAACAGACCTATAGTCTATTGACAGCTAAGTATTTGACAACTGTTAAACTACTTTCACACAGAAATTTATTTATCAGATACATACCTACATATGCAAGTTATCGTACTCTCTCATTGCAAATTTGTTAAATAAGTTAACAAACAGGTATTTGTTAAAATTTGTGTATTTTTTCAACTTTATCCACGTTTCTAAATAGATCTATAATAAGCCTGTTTTTTTTTTACAAAACCATAAAAAATTGGACAAAAATTAGTTTAACCCATACAAAGAAATGTCAAATGGCGTCAAATCGCAGCTCCGTAGCAGCCAATTAGCGCTTTCAGAAAAATGAGATCTCAGAGATTTTTCTCACTCAAAACGTGAGCTAGTGAATTCAAGATTTTTTTTCCTCAGAGTTTCGAAAGCAAAACTGAGAAATTTTGCTGAAGAGAGGTAATAATGCAGTTTTTGATTTCATAGATAAATCAATTTTTTCAACCCTTTAATATCTAATAACCTTAATTACAGTTTTCTAGAGAGCCAAATAGTAACATTAAAAGCAATATTACCAAAGTCCAATTACAAATAAATTTATCGTAAATGAAGCACAAATTCGCTCAAATTGGTGGACATTGTGATAGTCAAACAAAAGAGTCGTCTAACCAACTCTATATTTGTAAAATATTAATTATTTGTTTAGATTTCTGTTGACACAATGTTATAATCCCCGATAGCATACCCTCATAAAGTATGCAAACAATATTCCATTATAAATTAATTCCCGCCACACCATTACAAATCAAAAACCAATATTTGTTGAGCACTGTGAAAACACAGTGAAATAATATAAATATACATAGATTCGTGACAAAATCAAATCCAGTACAAAATTCAATTTAAACTCTTGGTCCTTTCTTATTCCACAAACATTATACAACAACGAAACGGTAATATTTTGTGGTTGGATTTGAATGGTTGCACCAATCATGATGGCGGTGGCGGTGACCCATTGGGGTTTTTTTTCGCAATCCTATACAGTATATGTATGTATATGTATAAATTCTAGACTTATGTGGCAGTAAATCAATGGCGACAGGAATTTATTGCTGTGAAAGAAGAAAACAGTTGAGAGGTATGCGATGTCATAAAGTAAAATATATTTGGCATGGAATCGGGTTTTATTTATCGAAGCAATTAATATATGTACATATGTATTATGTGCGCGAACTTTGGCATTAATTTTCCTTTGGTTTTTTTCATGAAGTCAACTTGAATACTTCCTCAAATGGATAAAATACTATTTTTACACTTTTTACACACTTACATTTGTAATGCTTTTGACACTTAATGTGGACCTTTTTTTAAATTATGTATATTTAAATTATTTCTGAGTTTATATAAAACTCAAGCGTAATAAAAACTTCCGTACGGTTTATAAATACAAATACATGACATGAATACCAACGTGTCCTGCTCCATGCTTAAGGAGTGCAGCTTCAACTGTCCCTAGTGTGAATTCGGCCCTGACGTCACCTTGAGGTTGTCATAAAGCGTTTTTTGATGAACCTGAACTTACCCTGTTTGTTTTTTGAGACCTCTGTTTTTGAAACCATGAGTCGTTGTCGCCATGAACTCGCCCTGAAGTAGACCTATGTACTTTTATGCTGTATAGCGACTTAAGATAACGAATAAACTGTCAAAGTGACATAAGTTGTGGGCCAATTATTTCGTTGTGGTTGTGCTTGATGCAGGTAGTTATTGTTTATTTTTGAAATAGAAATTAAAAGGATGTGCAAATTTTTCTTTTAAGTTAGTAAAAATAGAAAAGGGAATCGCTTAAATCATATTAGTACATTTTTAAAACTACTTTAAAACAAATTTCTTGTTATTAATTGCTTTGAATTTCATTAACACAATTTAATTTTTGATACTAATGAGGTGAATCTATACTTGGATACGTCAAAATTTATCCTCAGATACAATTTTATCGAAATCTCAAACCGATTCTCACATGGCCTTATAAAGCTTGTTGGTTAAGGCATATACATAAGTCCACACTGCCAAAATAACAATTTAAAAAAAAATACACCTACAACTGAAACTTTTTTAGTTGATTGACCAAACTACTAAAATATGGACGCGACACTTGTCAAAACGATTTTATAATACATCATTCATGACCCATGAGTGTTACTCATGCTCGATAATTAAAATTCGTCAAAAATTTATAAAAACTGAAGTGTGACACTATGGAAATACGCTTTCATTATCAAAACATAGAGAAAACTTTGGAAAGGGTGATTTCCATAGTGTCATCCTATCTACTTTGATCAAAAGCATGTTTCTGTCAGAAATACATATCTGTTCACTTAATCCAGAGTTCAGTTAACTCTGGATCTAAATATGTTTCAAGAGTTAAATCGGGCTGGACTCCGAAACTAGGATGATTTTTCTCTTAAAATTTAGAAGTCTTATTTATTACATTTCCTTAGAACACTCTTGGACAGTTGACCAGCTGGCTAGCCACTGTCTAAATAGTTGAACATCTTCTTATTTATAAATGCATTCCAACAGTTGTCTAAATATGTTCTCATATCCTCACTGACATATCTGTAAATTGTCAATTTCGTGAACATTTGGATACGTTCAATGAACATTTCATTCATTTCAAGATAATTTGACAGTTCTTTATTCATTGAACATCCCCACTCTAGAATAGATTTGGACAACCAATTCCAGTATCTAAGTTAGACAATCGATGGAACATGATTATAAATAAGGTTTTGGAGTTAAATATTATTATTATTATTATATATTCTTTATTTTGTTAAAAACGAATTACAATATTTCATTTCTTAAGATTAAGGACATGACTAATCTGCCGTCTGCCTGATATGACATTTCATTTTAATGTTTAATAAAATAAAATATATATGTAGAAAGAAAAAAAACAAAAGTAGCTGGCTTAACAGAATATCAAGTAATATTATAAGCTTATAATTAAGAAAAAGGTTGTTTTATAAAGAAAACAAATAATGAAAGATTAACTTAATGTATTTTGTATAACTTTGAATAAATAACTGATCAGTTAAAACAATTTTAATATGATTAGAAACACAAAAAATATCAATTTTAAAGTGATTTGAAACACAAAGAAGTTTTCAATTTTATAGTGATTTGAAACACAAAATAAATAGTTGGGGTATTTTAAACTGTAAAAACTGATTGAATTAAAAGTTTTAAGTTAAATAACTGTTGCGAACACATAATGCATGTTTGCAGTACTGATATAAGGTAGACCATCCTACCGCTCCGTTTAATAATTCATATAGCCTACTTTGAGAGCGATAACTTTCTTCGAAAGATGTTGTAGAGAATGCTCTGGCTAGATGTTACCAGTAAATCTTCTCGTCTATTTTTGCAGTAACATTTGCAAACATACCACGCCATTCATCAACGTTTGATTCCGTTAGCGATAAATGGGCTTCATGGGATTGGGCTAACTCATTCCAATGCTTAAATGGTGAGGCATTAGTTTGGAGTAATCTTATCAAGATTGTTTTGTGAAGACTTATTCCACTTCTTTTCATCACTCTTATTAAATATTCGGAGTTGGTTTTAAGATTTTGAATATATATAGGAGTTATCCCGGATTCCACGCAGATAGCATAATTAGGCGTTTAAAGAAATATCTCTGCAATTTTTCGAATTCCTCGAAGAACAAATGTCCAAAAACTTGGACACCATAGCACATGCATGTGTTAACAGTTGCGTGAAAAACGCGGTATTTTGATTTCAAATCGATGTCTTGGTTTGAAAAGAACTTAGGCCACATTAAACTCAAAGCCAGTTTTGCATCATTGCTCTTTTGCTTTACGAGTTTCGAGAGGCATAGGTTATGCGTAAATAACAACTCCCAGGTACTTGAATTCTTGCACAACTTCGATAGGTACATTATTAAGTTGTCCAAAGTTAGACATACTTTGGAATGGGTTTATAAATAAGATTGTAGGTTTAAAAAAAAAAATAATGAATGAATCATTGGAATCATCATTATTTGAAAAAAATTAGTTAAGCATAATAGTATACATATAGGTATGTAGGTACACTAACCATAACACAAAAAAAGAAAACCTTTTGAATTAAATTATTCATTTCTTTTTTTCTATTTCTCATTTCAGAGTTCACGAGATTACTTTTGTAAGGAGAATCCGTACTCAACTAAAACCCTCACAACAAATAAAATGTTATATGATAACCACCTTTCAAACAATAAAGCAACAAACCAACAAAACAAAAGCTGATTTCATATAAAATAGGGAAGACGAATGAGGTTTAACATTAGTACATAAGTTAAGTTTATATAACGAAGATACAAAAATAAATAAATAAAAAAAAAATAAATATTTTTATGAGTAAATTTTACTACAATTTTAAAACTTAAACCAAAACAAAATAACATTTTAATATTATTTCTTAAAATAAAATAATAATGTGTTATAATAAAAAAAAAAAAAAACAAAATACAACTTAATAATTCGCATAAAAAAAAATAAAAATATTCGGATAAGTCTGAAAGTGAGAGTGATATTGTGTTAAGAGTGTTGCAATAAACATTTTTACTTGATTTATTTTAAAATTGAAAAAGTAAACGGAAAGCAACAAAAGTTAAATACTATATGCAATGAAGAAAGAAAGAATTACACGTCTACCATATTTACTTAAGATTAATTTTAAATAATATATAATATATATAAAACAAAATAAAAAAAAACATAATATTATGTAAAAAAATATGTAACAGGAGAAAAAATTGTTTGCTTTTTATGTAGATTATGTATTTTTGGATTATTGTTTACTTTGTTAAGTTTGTCTTTTATTGAAATCCCAAGTGTTAAACATAATATATTTAATATTTTAAATAAGTCATATTCTTAAGCGATCTTAAGTTAATTTTTGTGTTATATAATTTTGTTTTTTTTTTCATAAATCTTTTTAAAAAAGAAATGAAGACACGAAAGATAAAAATCAAAATCCTATTTATATTTTCTGCACAAAAATGATTTATAAAGACAAAAAATGCAATTTTGCTTTAATTTTTTTTTTTTAATTTGTTTCAAGTGAATTTGTGACAAAATTCACTAACAACAATAATGTGGCCTTTGGTTATTCTGATAACGACACAAGAGAACAAAGAAAAAAAATTAAAAAAAAACATGTGTAAAAATAAGTTTTCATTTTAAATATTTTTGAGTAAAAATTAATCAAAAAAATCAAAACAGAAGATAAATTCAAAATTTATAAAACTTATAATGATATATAGCGACCATTATTGGGTTGTAAGCATTAACAACAAACAAACAAACATTTATATTTACTTTACAAGTGTTAACCAAAATAAATTTTTAAAAATGTTTACTTAAAACAAAACAAACAAAAAAAGTATTTATACAATAATTATTAAATTTGTTCTAAAAATCAAAATTAATTGAACAATTTTAATAGATAATTTTCAAATTTGTTTTGTTTTTATTTTCTTATTAACGTACTTAATAAATTAACAACAAAAAAAGGAAATTATTAGGCATAAAATATATTTCTTTGTATACTTGTTAAATGTGCTACATTAAAATATTTGAGGAAAAAAACAATATTTCTTAAAAAAAAATCACTATAACCTATATTATAAAAATATACCTACTATATATACATAATCTGCAAACATTTTTGATGCAATATTTAACTATCATAAGGTGTAAGCATCCAAGAGCGAAGAAAACAAAAGTAAACTATGATTAAAGGCAAAATAACTTGTTTAATGTTTTTGTGTTGAAATTTAAGACAAAATATAAATTATTTACCAATAAAACAAACGGTTATTGTTTTTATTTTAAATGTTAATGAATATAGCATCAATTCAAAGGAAAATCAAAACCACACAAAGTAATTTAGCTAGCTCAACGCGGATACGTAATCCACTACAGGTACATCACGGAAGTCTACTTCATAATTTTTTTCACCGATTTGGTGATTGTTTGTCGATTGTTGAAGGATTGCATGAAATAACAAACTCTTGAGTGAGCTACCATTAAGTTTTAAAATGCTGGACTACCACGCCGATCATCAGACTCATTTAGTGGCGGTTGGTCTTTTTGATTAATTTTAATTGAAAACATTTTTGGTGCCACCGGGAATCAAAGCAGACCAAGAACCAAGCGTCTTCAGAGCCGTGTGTCGCAATGCGGTACCGAAGTCACATGATCAGATCCATCCCAGTTTAGGTTTTTATTGTTTGCATTGAATCAACTAGAGGGAGACGCAGGTCAAGAAATAAATTCAATTTGAAAGGATTATAACTACTACACCATACATTTCTTGCAATAGCTTAGCTACATATGTGTTTATCCTATTGCTTAGTTATGAAGATCTTCTCCACGTTTCCAAGTCCCAGGAATTCGAATCCGTCATTTTTAAAGATAGGTCTGTAGGGTATGTGTGTATGTACGTACGTTCGTGATACATTCTATTGCTCACTGTATCTCGAGAATGAACAGAAATATTGACTTCAAATAAATTTTATTTCACAGATAATAAAGTCATGAAGTGCAGAAAGGATAGGAATTCAACAAAATTCAATTAACTACATCAATTTAAAAAACCAAGTTGTAAAAAATCTTTCGTCTCAAATATTTCGAGAACAGGAATTGTCATCGACTTCAGGTTAATTTTATTCTATACAAATGACGTAATGACGTAGATAAAAAAACATGCTAAAATTTACTGAAAAACGTTTTTCGATTCTAATATTTTGAGAACAAAGAATGATATTAACTTCGGGCTAATTTTAATCCATATTTGATTACTGATATGGGTTTAAAAAAAATCAATTGACGATTTTTATTTTTAAAGCAAAAAAAAACTACAAGAAAATACTAAAAATCATTGAAAAATGTTTTCGGCTCGAATATTTTGAAAACAAACACTAGTTTCGAAGCCGGACTAATTTTATTCTATACACAGTGACCTTTTCAATTTTCTCTGGGCTTACAAAAATACGCCTGTTATTGAATCGGAAGAAAATTTAAAGTGTGCACAAAACTTAAAAACAAAATTGGTTGTGAAATGCTTTCACATCTTCAAACGTATTTATCTCCCTAGATGTCACTAAAAGCGTATAAGAGGCAACAGTTAAAAAAAGACAAATATAAAAAATAACAAATTTTTAATAACAATTATTTTGTAGTTACATTACATTTTACTTAACATGATTTCTTATTATTTAACCAATTGATTTCATTTAAATCCAAGAAAGAATGGTAACTTATCCATAATTTAAAAATGTACTATACCTAGAAAATGGGAATTCAAAAAGTGACACTTCTGTCACTGCTATCGCATGGTTGCTTATTAAGAAATGTCAAAATTTATGGTAGAAAGAAAAGTGTTTTTTCCGTAGATAGATGCGTGTTCGACGTTAGCCTCATCGCCATTTATTTTTCACAAAAAGATAAATTTAATGATCAAATAAAACCATTTAACTAATTTTCAATTAATTATAAGTTTTGTATCGTCAATTTTGCATTTTTTCACACTCATTCGTCCCTCAAATACACGTGACCTCTTATCGATACGACCGAGCGATCAAGGAGAAAAAAAACCGAATAGAATTTCTGTGTATCGCTAAAGGCGAAAGAAAAAATTAAAAACGCAAAAGTGGAGTCCGTAAAGGTTGAAGACTGGATGGACTCAGATCCTGACATCGAGTTCATTGAAAACGAAAAGGACAGTGGAATGTCTTCGCTGGGCGGAAGCAAGGATGAAACTCCAGAACGAAAGGCCGTAGTAAATGTAATTATATAAAACAAAAAAATCTATTGTCTTTCGTTTATCTCTTTTTCCTTAGCGGCATGTGTGTTGAGTTTATATGAAATCCATTTCTATCGACCCACAAACTGCCTGACATAAGGCAGAAGAGTTGAATGGAAAATCGATTTTCATAGTTTTATTTAGCAATTTTTCTTCAAATAAATGGTTTTTCAATTATTGTCTCTTAATTCACAGAAGACTACGAGCAATCCAGATGTCGAGAATTACGAAGACGTAAGTATAAAATTAAGATTCAATAGAAAAACTATTTTTTTACTAATTGGTTATTAAAACGTAACCTCACTTTGGTCGGGATGATGAACAAAATTAAAAACGAGTGTGAATTATTCATTAAAATCTTTCTATTGGTTAAGTTCTAGGATTAACTATTTTTATAGATATTACTCTTTTTCCCTCTTCGTTACGGGACTGGTTATTTTTATGTTCACAAAACAAAGGCTGATGGAAGTTTTGGAGGCAGTTCTCCTCGATATGATTGTGTTACTCTTTTTTGATTTTTATCAAATCTTGGTTAATTCACTTTTCGTAGTTGTAATGAACGAAGGGACGGAGTGGTTATGTTTTTAATTTTTCACTTCTCTGAATTAAACTTATTGAAAACTCACTCAAAATGGTCAAAACGTTATGTATGTTGATCGTCTAGCCGCCCTTACTGACTGATTACAATAACCCTTTCTTGAATCCCTAAAAATCTTTATAGGTGCTATATGTACCATATATTTAAAAGTATTTTTAAAATCTCATTGAAAAAATGTACATAGGTACGTACCTACATACCTACATTATATACTTCTAAACTTTACTCAGCTGTGAAAATAAAATCAGATGATGGAAGTTTTAAATTCACTGATAGATAGAATACTAGGAAGCATCACATTTGATAACCTACTCGCAAACAGGTCCGTTCTTTAATTTACCTTAAAATGACTTCATTTATTAATTAAAAGGTAAATAAAATAATAAAAGAGTAACACATATATCAAAACTAAAATACAAGTAAAAGAAGTCTTCATCCAAGATGAGAAAATGCATCTGGATTTAATTTCAGTTTTAAAACCAGAGGCATTCGAAATTTTAAATGAATTCACTTCCTGGAATTGTAAATAAAAAAGTAAGCAAATTAATCAGAAAGAGCGTGTATATCTTAGGTAAAATCGAGTGCTTTAAAATTCGTCTTTAATCATTTCACTTTTAGTGTTCCTTTGCTTTGAAACTGTGTGACTTTCTGTCTAAAACTAGCTACACATTTTATTTTTTGTATAAATGTACTTTGGCAGACTTTTGTTTCAAAGCAAAGGAACGCATCTGTAATTATCATTTTTGTAATTTTTTTTTATTTAAAGATAAATTTGTATGTTTATTTCTTATTTGAATTCAAAGTAAAGTGTCATTTTAACTAGGCCAAGGGCATTATATTTAAAGATGCTCATCCACAATCACACCCACATCACATACATAAATAGAAAACACTTGAGTTATGATGGATCAGTAATCATTATTAATAAAATATTTTTCAAACATTCAACCGTTTTTTGATTGAACAAAATTAAAATCAACTTTTATTTCCCTTTAACGTAATATTGTGGACTAAATTCTTTTAAAATTTTATTGAAAATGAGCGTATGTTGCCATTTATTTTTATTTGGATTACATTTTTAAAATTTTACTCGATAAAATTTAAATTCAAATAACATTTTTAAATATGTACATATTTAATATAATTCCATGTTTTCAGGAACCCGATGAAACATTCGCTGAGCGATTGTGGGGCCTAACAGAAATGTTTCCCGAGCCAGTTCGAAAAGTCGTTGGAGCCCTAACTGATACAACTGTAAGCGGTGTCAAAGGATTCTATGGTTTCTCGTGCAATGCAACATGGATCATTTTTAGTACATCGGTGATTTTATTTGCGCCAGTAATATTTGAGACTGAACGCGCCACAATGGAGGAAATGCAAAAATCGCAGCAGAAGCAAGTACTTTTGGGGCCGGGTTCGGCTATAGCAGCTGGAGGTG
This sequence comes from Epistrophe eligans, assembly GCA_951394125.1. NCBI lineage: Eukaryota > Metazoa > Arthropoda > Insecta > Diptera > Syrphidae > Epistrophe > Epistrophe eligans. The sequence continues at coordinate 38,241,723 of OX596029.1, forward strand.
GTGGAGCCTTAATGCCACCAATGCAACGATAATAATTTTATTTCAAATGAAATTTGTTATCACTTTTTTGTTCTTTTTTTTTTTTTAAATTCGATATATATTATACATTAATAATTACAATATATAATATATATGATCAAAATATCATATATAAGGGTCTCACGTAAAGCGAGATATACTTTTAACGAAATTGACTTTCAATTAAAAACCAATAACATAATTATATATGCAGGTTCTGTTTGCGCTTATACACTGGCTGGAACGCTTCAGGGCGTTCTTAAACTTAACTTTTTTTATAGAGCGCTCAGGACAGTTTTGATTTTTTGTCTAAGTATGTCCTAGCGCACTGTGGTAAGACGAACAGATCTGATATTTTGATAAACAACCCAAAAAGTTCACTTTAAAAATAGGTTTTAACGTGTTCTTAAAAGTTTTTGTCTGCTGAATGTTTTGAATTTCACTTATCAGTCGTAAAATAAGTGATGAGTCTAGGCGAAGGAGCCCGTCTGAATAGCATGAATAGTAACAATTAATAATTTGGCATGGACAAGTGTTTAATAAAGTTTTTTGAGTAAAAAGCCGACAAAATGTTTAAGCCGTTAATCCTTATAAAAATTATTTTAAGCATAGTAGAAATAAATTAGAGTTGCAAATTAGAAAAGAAACGAATAAAAATGACGTAATATGCATTTCAATTGTTGGTTAAATAGGTTAAACCAATATTTTAATGTTAACATGCAACCAAAACCAAAAACAAATATGAAATTATTTATGCAAACTGCAAAAAACTTATTGAAAATAACCCATTATAAAGTTATCAAACTGACCTTTATTCTAAAGAATTAGCGAATAAAAATAAAAGTTGTAGATCAAAAGCATAAGTATTTGTATTTCTTTTTTTTTAAATTGGTATAATGGAAGTTTTTTATAATTAAGTATTTTAACTATTTGGTGACTATTCTTTTGAAAGTACTCCTTAATAAAATCGGGGGTATAATTTTTAGCTGTTGGTGGTCTTTGAACAATAAAATTTCTTTTTTTCGTTGTAGAAAATGTAAAGAGCCACAGGCAAGCCGACTTAAAGATTTGGAATTATTTTACATGAAATTTGGGGAATGTAATCGTTTTGACAATATCTGCCCAAAGATTTGATGAGATAAGATAGCAAATTGAAAATGCAACAATTAAGGTGAACAAATCTATAAATGTATGATGTAAGATTATGAGTATGACAATCGAGGTTGATTGTATTTGTCACAGGATTTGCTTTTTGGTAGGAAAAGGGATGTTTTTTGCATCATAATCATATCAATTTAAAGTACTAGTTTTGTCACGACATACATGAGATTAAAATTCACTTTTGGTTAAAGTTTTCCTAGAAATGCTTCCGGTATTCGAAAATTTGATATCAAGGATAGTGGTTAAAAGTATAAGTCGAATATACATACATAACTGTTGTCGAGAATAAATTTTACATTTTTAACGATTTTTCTCATGGGAAATTTGTTCTGGCAGAGGTTAAAGGTAAATCAATTTTTTAAATACCTATCAAGATAGTGCATTTTAAGATAAATGCTAAAAGCATTGCAACCGAGCAAAGGTCTGGGTAAAAAATAACATAGTAACTTTATTTAAAAATAAAGTAAATATCACTTTAGCTGAAAATATTTCGAGAACCAAAGCCGTTAGAATATTTTGGTTTTCAGTTTTATAAAGATCTCAAAAACTAAAACACGTTTTCTAAATTATCAACCATCTACGAGTCTCGATTGCAGGAATATTGCCATCCAAACAATTTTTTGGGTTGGGTCTATGAATTTCCAATTCAGCACTGAAAACCGCAACCAAATACGAGTCTCGATTGCGGAAAAATCGCCATCCAAACAATTTTGTTTGAACAATTTTAATTAAATTGGGTTGAAATAAGGTAATATCACTTTGGGTGAAAATATTTCGACAACCAGAGGTCGCAAAATTTTTTGGTTTTCAGTTTTATAAAGATCTCACAAAACTGAAAAAGGTTTTTGAAATGTTCAACCACCTACGAGTATCGATTGCAGAAATATCGCCATCCAAACAATTTTTTAGGTTGGTTTCTGAAATTGGGTGGAAATATAACTTTGGATGTAAATATTTTGCGATACAGACCACATACAATATTTTTGCTTACACGTACGAATACAGTTTTTAAAGACCTTTCTTTTGATGCATATTTCGATGGGGTTTGGAAACATTTCAGAAAAAATCACTTTTTTGGGCAAAATTAGCAAAGGGGTTAGTCCATTCTTTTTTCTCTTTTTCAATAAAATTTAATTTTTCAAGATGTGCTAAAATTTTTACATTGGCGGAAAGGTCTATGAATTTCCAATTCAGCACTGAAAACCGCAACTAATTACGAGTCTCGATTGCGGAAAAATCGCCATCCAAATTTTTTTTTAACAATTTTAATTGAATGGGGTTGAAATAAGGTAATATCATTTTCGGTGAAGTTATTTCGACAACCTGAAGTCCTAAAATTTTTTGGTTTTCAGTTTTAGAAAGATCTTAAAAAACTGAAACAGGTTTTTGAAATGTTCAACCATCTACGAGTCTTTATTGCAGAGATATCGCCATCCAAACAATTTTTTAGGTTGGTTTCTGAAATTGGGTGGAAATATAACTTTGGATGTAAATATTTTGCGATCCAGACCACATACAATATTTTTGCTTACACGTACGAATACAGTTTTTAAAGACCTTTCTTTTGATGCAAATTTCGATGGGGTTTGGAAACATTTCAGAAAAAATCACTTTTTTGGGCAAAATTAGCAAAGGGGTTAGTCCATTCTTTTTTCTCTTTTTCAATAAAATTTTATTTTTCAAGATGTGCTAAAATTTTTACATTGGCGGAAAGGTCTATGAATTTCCAATTCAGCACTGAAAACCGCAACTAATTACGAGTCTCGATTGCGGAAAAATCGCCATCCAAATTTTTTTTTAACAATTTTAATTGAATGGGGTTGAAATAAGGTAATATCATTTTCGGTGAAGTTATTTCGACAACCTGAAGTCCTAAAATTTTTTGGTTTTCAGTTTTAGAAAGATCTTAAAAAACTGAAACAGGTTTTTGAAATGTTCAACCATCTACGAGTCTTTATTGCAGAGATATCGCCATCCAAACAATTTTTTAGGTTGGTTTCTGAAATTGGGTCGAAATATAACTTTGGATGTAAATATTTTGCGATCCAGACCACATACAATATTTTTGCTTACACGTACGAATACAGTTTTTAAAGACCTTTCTTTTGATGCAAATTTCGATGGGGTTTGGAAACGTTTCAGAAAAAATCACTTTTTTGGGCAAAATTAGCAAAGGGGTATAAGAAAGAGATGACACGACGGGAGATGTTGGCGGGCGTCATTCGTAAAACAGCATTGAATGTGAACGGTCATAGTGACTAATAAAATTGAGATATTGATTAATAATAAGTTTATTCTTTTCATTATTTAAACTTTATAGATTCAGAAGTGGGATAGAATCCAAAAAGAAAGTTAAGTGAAAACAGTTTCATACTGAAAACGTATGTATATAAGAAAAAAAAAATAAAAAGAAGAAATAAACCCAGAGCCCACAGTATCGTATAAGTAATAGTAGTAATTTCTGTTCGTGTTTTGTGGTGATGTGTTATCAGGTCTTAAATATTGATACATTTGTGATTTTGGTCAACAAAATAATAAATGTCTTGTCGAGTGTTTCGGATTGTTCAGTCATTGAAAGCATTATAAAATTTCAAAAATGTTACAAAGAATATGCCAACATTATTTAAGTAACGGTAAAGTATTTTCGGTATACGGAAATATACTTTTGTTGTCTCTATCACAAGCGGCGTGATCATGCAGTCGGTAGTATATAAGAAATGCCATTTCTTGTTGTCTCTATCGTAAAAAATAAAAAAAAAGAGAAGGAAAAGAAAAGAGGGACTATACATTTTCGGTACACGAAAAGGTATATTATTGTGGTCCCTCTTATGTGTAAAGCTTTTCTGTGGTTTTCTTGAAGTTTGAATGAGACAAATGCTGCGTGAGACAAATACTGCATAAAACAAAACAAAATTATAAGTAAATAGAACAGACGAAAAGAACATAATTATCGAAATAGGGATTATACATTTTCGGTACACGAAAAGGTATATTATTGTGGTCCCTCTTATGCATAAAGCTTTTCTGTGTTTTGAATGAGACAAATGCTGCGTGATTTAAAAAAAAATATAAGTAAATAGAACAGACGAAAGGAACAAAATATTGTAACGATCTTTGCTGTGGAAGAAGACATGTTCTCTAGGAATGTTTTGTGTGCTCTGGGTTAGATAAATAAAAAGAAAAAGGTTATTGCAGTTATTTTTTTTATATAATTTGTTCAAAGGTTATTGAACTTATTTTTTGTTTATATAATTTGTTGTTTGTTTGTTTTATGCACATGGGTACAGGGTGATATGTTATCAGTTCAAAAGGAACAAGAGTTAAAATTTTAGGTTACCTATGTTCAAGGGTTTTAACTTGAAACATTATGGGAATGAATAAACATCTAACAATTGTTTTTTTTCTTTTTTTTGGGTAGTTAAAGATATATGATGGAAAATATGACAACTGAGCAGCTCAAAATTGAGCTGAAGAATAGAAACCTGTCTACACAAGGCACAAAAAGGATTCTCTTCTACAGACTTGTTCAGTTCGACAAGAGACAAAGAGATGTCTAAATTATACGTCAAGAATCATCGAGTCAAGATCAAAATAATTCTTCAGAATTAGATCCAGTCCCGAACTCAGGAATTGTAACCCAAACACTTGAGAACCACCAGCGTGAGCAGTCATTGGCTTCATCAGATGTCATTACAGTAGATAATGATTCCCTTAGAGCCAGAGAATGGGAGATAATTCGAAGGGAAAAAGATCTTATCGAACTTGAGCGTACCATGATAAGAAAAGAGCGGGAGTTGGAGGAGGGAATCAGGAGGTTGGAGAATAGGCAGGCATCTAGAAGGGTTAATTGTAGTATTAAAGAGATTTCGGATGTTTTACCAATATTTTCACCGGGGGACATTACCTCAGTTACAGCGGAATGTTGGATAAAACGGGTAGAAGCTCTTATGAAAATCTATGAATGGGACGAAAGGGCACTCTTAATGGCCGCTGCCTCTAAGATGCATGGTCCTGCCCGCTTCTGGTGGGATAGTTCCCAGGAAACAACTGCGACCTGGGAACAACTGGCTTCTGGGTTGAGAATTAATTTTCCCCATCAAAATAGTGAAGTCGATATACATCAGCAGCTGATAAAAAAGATAAGAAAGCCTACTGAGTCGATGGAAAGTTACTGTTTTGAAATGAACATGCTAGGAAAAAGAATCCAACTGTCTGACAAGACCATTATACAATATATCCTGACAGGTCTCAATGATGTTCAGATGAGTTCTAATCTGGCAGCAGGAAGCTTCAGAGATGTCACAGAATTAATTGAGAAGGTAAAGTGGCTTGACAGCATTCGGGGAAATTTACGACTTGAGACAAACAACACCATGAAACCTAGCAATTCACAAAGACAGGTAACAAATGCGCGCACAAATTGGCAGCCACAAAGAACATTGCAAGGGAAATTGAATTCAGTCACGTGCTATAATTGTAACCAAACTGGTCATTATGCGAGACAATGTACCCAAACTAGAAAAAGGCAATGGAAGAATAGTCGTGATCATGAGAATAATGTACGCCAACCAAATAAAGATAAAGAAGACAAGACCCAAGAGAAAAAATATCGAGTGAACTTGATACACGATGAGTCACCAAAAGACTGTTACCACAAAATCGTAACGATTAACAGCATAAAATATGTCGCATTGTTAGACTCGGGAAGTGAATGCACAATGGTGACCGAAACAGTCGCGAAGAATATAGATACTGAGATGAGAAACTGCAATACATCGCTTCATGGGTTTGGCGGTGGAAAATACAAGGCCATAGGTGAGATCACATGCTCGATTCAAATAGATCATTCAAAATTTACGGTTTGTGCCATTGTTGTGGGCGATGAATGCCTCGACGAACCTATACTGATCGGCAAAGACGTTTTGAACAGCCCTGCATGCGAACTTCAAAAACAAGGAAGCAACTTGATGGTACGAAGAACAGTTGTTGAAGAGGAAACATCACTGGGGCCAGATGTCGTTACCGAAAAGGCCAATATGAGAAGTCGAAACGAGATTACAGCTAACAATATACATGCAAGCGAATATTGTCATGTGAGTACCTTGTTAACCTTACTTAACAAATACCGTATATGTTTTGCGATGAACCAAAACGAATTGGGTCGTACTCATTTGACTGAAATGGAAATTATAGTCACGAAACCGCAACCGATTGTTCACCAACCATACAAAGTCCCGTACGCCAAAAGACAAACTCTAACTTCCATGGTAAATGAACTTATTGCAAACGGCATAGTACAAGAATCACATTCAGATTACGCATCGCCAGTTGTCTTGGTGAAGAAAAAGAACGGAGAGGACAGAATGTGTGTTGACTTTCGGAGCCTTAATAATGTTACTCAAAAAATCAAGTTTCCGATTCCATTGATGGAGGAACAACTTAACAACTTAGTGGGATTCAAATATTACACTGTTCTCGATTTGGCATCCGGATACTACCAAATCCCTATAAAAAAAGAACATACCCACCTTACATCATTTATTACTCCTGACGGATTGTTTGAATTCGTAACAATGCCATTTGGATTAGTGAACGCGCCAGCAGTATTTCAGAAACTGATGAATAATGTCACACAGAAGATGAGACCAGACACCATTGTATGTTACATGGACGACATCGTGATTCCCACGAAAACTGTTGAAGATGGGATGCAGAAACTGGAAAAGTTCTTATTAATTCTGAAAGAAGCGAATCTAACTTTGAACCTAAAGAAATGTAGTTTCTTCCAAACAGAAATTGAGTTCTTGGGGCATATCGTTCGGAATGGAACTATACAACCAGGAACTGCTAAGACAGATGCTGTGACCAAATTTGAGAAGCCGAAGAACGAACACGAAGTTCGGCAATTTATTGGTCTTACTAGTTTCTTTCGTAAGTTCATCAAAGATTACTCACTGATAGCATCACCTTTAACTAATTTAACAAAACAAGATTCACCATTTGTTTGGGGTGAGGAGGAGCAGAAATCGTTTGAAAAATTGAAGAACTCGTTGACAAGTCAGCCATTATTAGCACTATACAACTCAAACGCAGAACATGAGTTGCACACTGACGCCAGTTCCAAGGGCATAGCTGGAGTTTTGCTATAAAAAGAAGATAAAACAACACGCCCAGTGGCTTACTTCAGTCGGAAGACCTCAAAAGAGGAATCTATGTACCACAGTTATGAGCTCGAAACGCTGGCAGTGGTAGAATCAACAGATAGGTTCAGACAATACCTCTTGGGGAAACATTTCATCTTGGTGACAGACTGCGAAGCTTTAAAAACTGCAACAAAAAAGAAAGAGCTAATTTCAAGAATTGCCCGATGGTGGTTGCGTATGCAGGAATTTGATTACGAGGTCATACATCGTCCGGGAAAAAGGATGGCCCATGTTGATTCTCTTTCGCGCCATCCGGTTGAAGAACCTAAAGAACCTGCGGTTGTCGACATGGCTGTCCTCAAAGTCACAGTTAATGAAAACGATTGGCTCTATTCATTACAACTTCAAGATGAAGAAATAAAAAATATCGTTGTAATTCTTCAAAAATGTCCGGCAACTGAAAATGAAAAACAAATACATAACGATTATGTACTCCAACATGGACGAGTCTATCGCTTAGTCGATGGCGAATTGAGGCTCTTTGTACCGAAAGGGGTACGAAACAGAGTGTTGAGAAATAGCCATGATCTCGTTGGGCATTTTTCTGAAATAAGACATTAAATCATCTCAAGGCAAGATATTGGTTTCCAAGAATGGCTCAATTCGTGAAGAAATACTTAAGGGCATGCGTAGAATGTGCATACAACAAAAGAGAGGTCCAACCAAGAGGGGAATTACATTTGATTGAGAAAGTAAAAATCCCATTTGACACCGTACATATCGATCATTTGGGCCCTTTTGTTAAATCAACTAAAGGTAACACTCACCTATTAGTAGTAGTTGACGCCTTCACGAAGTTTGCGTGGCTTAAGGCTGTCCAGAACACCCAAGCGAAACCAACCATCAACTTCCTAACGGAATTGTTCTTCACATTTGGGTCACCGCGACGTATTATATCCGACAGAGGGACTGCATTCACCGCCAAGACTTTTGAAGATTTCATCAGCAATCATGTCATAACGCACGTCTTGAACGCAACGAAGACTCCTCGTGCTAACGGACAGGTTGAGCGGTACAACCGAACTATTATGCATACCCTTCTAACAACTGTGGAAGAAGAAAATAAATGGGACCAGAAGGTGAAAATGGTCCAGTGGGGCATTAATAATACGAAGAATGCTGCAACTGGGAAAACGGCCCATCAAATGTTAATGGGATATACACCACGAGATCCATATAAGGATGTCTTAAGTCAAGGAGTAGAACTAAACCAAAAAATAAAAACAATTGACGAGATTAGGAAAGAAGGAGCTGATCAAATAATAAAAACACAAAGTACGCAAAAAAAAATCACGATGCGAAACATCGCAGAGCAAAAAAATACAGTGTGGGAGAATTGGTGATGTCGTTGAACGATGGCGTCCCTGCGACAGGTACATCAAGGAAGTTGGAATCACGTTATCGAGGACCTTACATTATAACAGCGGTCCTCCCACACGATCGATACCAGGTTGCTGATATGCCATTTGCTCCACGAAGCCAAAAGCCGTATTCCGGAATCTGGTCGGCAGACCGGATGAAGCGCTGGATAAACCTGGATATCGATTTCGACGAGGGCGACGAAGGGGTCAGAATGGCCGAATGGCGTCATTCGTAAAACAGCATTGAATGTGAACGGTCATAGTGACTAATAAAATTGAGATATTGATTAATAATAAGTTTATTCTTTTCATTATTTAAACTTTATAGGGGTTAGTCCATTCTTTTTTCTCTTTTTCAATAAAATTTAATTTTTCAAGATGTGCTAAAATTTTTACATTGGCGGAAAGGTCTATGAATTTCCAATTCAGCACTGAAAACCGCAACTAATTACGAGTCTCGATTGCGGAAAAATCGCCATCCAAACAATTTTGTTTGAACAATTGTAATTAAATTGTGTTGAAATAAGGTAATATCACTTTGGGTGAAGATATTTCGACAACCAGAGGTCGCAAAATTTGTTGGTTTTCAGTTTTATAAAGATCTCACAAAACTAAAACACTTTTTTTCAAATTATCAACCACCTACGATTCTCGATTGCAGAAATATCGTCATCCAAACAATTTTTTTGGTTTGTTTCTGAAATTGGGTCGAAATATAACTTTGGATGTAAATATTTTGCGATACAGACCACATACAATATTTTTGCTTACAGGTACGAATACAGTTTTTAAAGACCTTTCTTTTGATGCAAATTTCGATGGGGTTTGGAAACGTTTCAGAAAAAATCACTTTTTTGGGCAAAATTAGCAAAGGGGTTAGTCCATTCTTTTTTCTCTTTTTCAATAAAATTTTATTTTTCAAGATGTGCTAAAATTTTTACATTGGCGGAAAGGTCTATGAATTTCCAATTCAGCACTGAAAACCGCAACTAATTACGAGTCTCGATTGCGGAAAAATCGCCATCCAAACAATTTTGTTTGAACAATTGTAATTAAGTTGGTTTGAAATAAGGTAATATCACTTTGGGTGAAGATATTTCGACAACCAGAGGTCGCAAAATTTGTTGGTTTTCAGTTTTATAAAGATCTCACAAAACTAAAATACTTTTTTCAAATTATCAACCACCTACGATTCTCGATTGCAGAAATATCGTCATCCAAACAATTTTTTTGGTTTGTTTCTGAAATTGGGTCGAAATATAACTTTGGATGTAAATATTTTGCGATACAGACCACATACAATATTTTTGCTTACACGTACGAATACAGTTTTTAAAGACCTTTCTTTTGATGCATATTTCGATGGGGTTTGGAAACATTTAAGAAAAAATCACTTTTTTGGGCAAAATTAGCAAAGGGGTTAGTCCATTCTTTTTTCTCTTTTTCAATAAAATTTTATTTTTCAAGATGTGCTAAAATTTTTACATTGGCGGAAAGGTCTATGAATTTCCAATTCAGCACTGAAAACCGCAACTAATTACGAGTCTCGATTGCGGAAAAATCGCCATCCAAATTTTTTTTTAACAATTTTAATTGAATTGGGTTGAAATAAGGTAATATCACTTTGGGTGAAGATATTTCGACAACTTGAGGTTGCAAAATTTTTTGATTTTCAGCTTTAGAAAGATCTTAAAAAACTGAAACAGGTTTTTAAAATGTTCAACCATCCACGAGTCTCGAGTGCAGAAATATCGCCATCCAAACAATTTTGTTTGAACAATTTTAATTAAATTGTGTTGAAATAAGGTAATATCACTTTGGGTGAAGATATTTCGACAACCAGAGGTTGCAAAATTTTTTGGTTTTCAGTTTTATAAAGATCTCACAAAACTAAAACACTTTTATCAAATTATCAACCACCTACGAGTCTCGATTGCAGAAATATCACCATCCAAACAATTTTTTGGGTTGGTTTCTGAAATTGGGTGGAAATATAACTTTGGATGTAAATATTTTGCGATACAGACCACATACAATATTTTTGCTTACACGTACGAATACAGTTTTTAAAGACCTTTCTTTTGATGCATATTTCGATGGGGTTTGGAAACATTTCAGAAAAAATCACTTTTTTGGGCAAAATTAGCAAAGGGGTTAGTCCATTCTTTTTTCTCTTTTTCAATAAAATTTAATTTTTCAAGATGTGCTAAAATTTTTACATTGGCGGAAAGGTCTATGAATTTCCAATTCAGCACTGAAAACCGCAACTAATTACGAGTCTCGATTGCGGAAAAATCGCCATCCAAACAATTTTGTTTGAACAATTGTAATTAAGTTGGTTTGAAATAAGGTAATATCACTTTGGGTGAAGATATTTCGACAACCAGAGGTCGCAAAATTTGTTGGTTTTCAGTTTTATAAAGATCTCACAAAACTAAAACACTTTTTTCAAATTATCAACCACCTACGATTCTCGATTGCAGAAATATCGTCATCCAAACAATTTTTTTGGTTTGTTTCTGAAATTGGGTCGAAATATAACTTTGGATGTAAATATTTTGCGATACAGACCACATACAATATTTTTGCTTACACGTACGAATACAGTTTTTAAAGACCTTTCTTTTGATGCATATTTCGATGGGGTTTGGAAACATTTCAGAAAAAATCACTTTTTTGGGCAAAATTAGCAAAGGGGTTAGTCCATTCTTTTTTCTCTTTTTCAATAAAATTTTATTTTTCAAGATGTGCTAAAATTTTTACATTGGCGGAAAGGTCTATGAATTTCCAATTCAGCACTGAAAACCGCAACTAATTACGAGTCTCGATTGTGGAAAAATCGCCATCCAAATTTTTTTTTTAACAATTTTAATTGAATGGGGTTGAAATAAGGTAATATCATTTTCGGTGAAGTTATTTCGACAACCTGAAGCCCTAAAATTTTTTGGTTTTCAGTTTTAGAAAGATCTTAAAAAACTGAAACAGGTTTTTGAAATGTTCAACCATCTACGAGTCTTTATTGCAGAGATATCGCCATCAAAACAATTTTGTTTGAACAATTTTAATTAAATTGTGTTGAAATAAGGTAATATCACTTTGGGTGAAGATATTTCGACAACCTGAGGTCGCAAAATTTTTTGGTTTTCAGCTTTAGAAAGATCTTAAAAAACTGAAACAGGTTTTTAAAATGTTCAACCATCCACGAGTCTCGAGTGCAGAAATATCGCCATCCAAACAATTTTGTTTGAACAATTTTAATTAAATTGTGTTGAAATAAGGTAATATCACTTTGGGTGAAGATATTTCGACAACCAGAGGTTGCAAAATTTTTTGGTTTTCAGTTTTATAAAGATCTCACAAAACTGAAAAAGGTTTTTGAAATGTTCAACCACCTACGAGTATCGATTGCAGAAATATCGCCATCCAAACAATTTTTTAGGTTGGTTTCTGAAATTGGGTGGAAATATAACTTTGGATGTAAATATTTTGCGATACAGACTACATACAATATTTTTGCTTACAGGTACGAATACAGTTTTTAAAGACCTTTCTTTTGATGCTTATTTCGATGGGGTTTGGAAACATTTCAGAAAAAATCACTTTTTTGGGCAAAATTAGCAAAGGGGTTAGTCTATTCTTTTTTCTCTTTTTCAATAAAATTTTATTTTTCAAGATGTGCTAAAATTTTTACATTGGCGGAAAGGTCTATGAATTTCCAATTCAGCACTGAAAACCGCAACTAATTACGAGTCTCAATTGCGGAAAAATCGCCATCCAAACAATTTTGTTTGAACAATTGTAATTAAGTTGGTTTGAAATAAGGTAATATCACTTTGGGTGAAGATATTTCGACAACCAGAGGTCGCAAAATTTGTTGGTTTTCAGTTTTATAAAGATCTCACCAAATTAAAACACTTTTTTCAAATTATCAACCACCTACGATTCTCGATTGCAGAAATATCGTCATCCAAACAATTTTTTTGGTTTGTTTCTGAAATTGGGTCGAAATATAACTTTGGATGTAAATATTTTGCGATACAGACCACATACAATATTTTTGCTTACACGTACGAATACAGTTTTTAAAGACCTTTCTTTTGATGCTTATTTCGATGGGGTTTGGAAACATTTCAGAAAAAATCACTTTTTTGGGCAAAATTAGCAAAGGGGTTAGTCCATTCTTTTTTCTCTTTTTCAATAAAATTTTATTTTTCAAGATGTGCTAAAATTTTTACATTGGCGGAAAGGTCTATGAATTTCCAATTCAGCACTGAAAACCGCAACTAATTACGAGTCTCGATTGCGGAAAAATCGCCATCCAATTTTTTTTTTTAACAATTTTAATTGAATGGGGTTGAAATAAGGTAATATCATTTTCGGTGAAGTTATTTCGACAACCTGAAGCCCTAAAGTTTTTTGGTTTTCAGTTTTAGAAAGATCTTAAAAAACTGAAACAGGTTTTTGAAATGTTCAACCATCTACGAGTCTTTATTGCAGAGATATCGCCATCCAAACAATTTAGTTTGAACAATTTTAATTAAATTGTGTTGAAATAAGGTAATATCACTTTTGGTGAAGATATTTCGACAACCAGAGGTCGCAAAATTTTTTGGTTTTCAGTTTTATAAAGATCTCACAAAACTAAAAAAGGTTTTTGAAATGTTCAACCACCTACGAGTATCGATTGCAGAAATATCACCATCCAAACAATTTTTTAGGTTGGTTTCTGAAATTGGGTGGAAATATAACTTTGGATGTAAATATTTTGCGATACAGACCACATACAATATTTTTGCTTACACCTACGAATACAGTTTTTAAAGACCTTTCTTTTGATGCTTATTTCGATGGGGTTTGGAAACATTTCAGAAAAAATCACTTTTTTGGGCAAAATTAGCAAAGGGGTTAGTCCATTCTTTTTTCTCTTTTTCAATAAAATTTAATTTTTCAAGATGTGCTAAAATTTTTACATTGGCGGAAAGGTCTATGAATTTCCAATTCAGCACTGAAAACCGCAACTAATTACGAGTCTCGATTGTGGAAAAATCGCCATCGAAATTTTTTTTTAACAATTTTAATTGAATGGGGTTGAAATAAGGTAATATCATTTTCGGTGAAGTTATTTCGACAACCTGAAGCCCTAAAATTTTTTGGTTTTCAGTTTTAGAAAGATCTTAAAAAACTGAAACAGGTTTTTGAAATGTTCAACCATCTACGAGTCTTTATTGCAGAGATATCGCCATCCAAACAATTTTGTTTGAACAATTTTAATTAAATTGTGTTGAAATAAGGTAATATCACTTTGGGTGACGATATTTCGACAACCTGAGGTCGCAAAATTTTTTGGTTTTCAGCTTTAGAAAGATCTTAAAAAACTGAAACAGGTTTTTAAAATGTTCAACCATCCACGAGTCTCGAGTGCAGAAATATCGCCATCCAAACAATTTTGTTTGAACAATTTTAATTAAATTGTGTTGAAATAAGGTAATATCACTTTGGGTGAAGATATTTCGACAACCAGAGGTTGCAAAATTTTTTGGTTTTCAGTTTTATAAAGATCTCACAAAACTAAAACACTTTTTTCAAATTATCAACCACCTACGAGTCTCGATTGCAGAAATATCACCATCCAAACAATTTTTTGGGTTGGTTTCTGAAATTGGGTCGAAATATAACTTTGGATGTAAATATTTTGCGATACAGACCACATACAATATTTTTGCTTACACGTACGAATACAGTTTTTAAAGACCTTTCTTTTGATGCATATTTCGATGGGGTTTGGAAACATTTCAGAAAAAATCACTTTTTTGGGCAAAATTAGCAAAGGGGTTAGTCCATTCTTTTTTCTCTTTTTCAATAAAATTTAATTTTTCAAGATGTGCTAAAATTTTTACATTGGCGGAAAGGTCTATGAATTTCCAATTCAGCACTGAAAACCGCAACTAATTACGAGTCTCGATTGCGGAAAAATCGCCATCCAAACAATTTTGTTTGAACAATTGTAATTAAGTTGGTTTGAAATAAGGTAATATCACTTTGGGTGAAGATATTTCGACAACCAGAGGTCGCAAAATTTGTTGGTTTTCAGTTTTATAAAGATCTCACAAAACTAAAACACTTTTTTCAAATTATCAACCACCTACGATTCTCGATTGCAAAAATATCGTCATCCAAACAATTTTTTTGGTTTGTTTCTGAAATTGGGTCGAAATATAACTTTGGATGTAAATATTTTGCGATACAGACCACATACAATATATTTGCTTACAGGTACGAATACAGTTTTTAAAGACCTTTCTTTTGATGGAAATTTCGATGGGGTTTGGAAACGTTTCAGAAAAAATCACTTTTTTGGGCAAAATTAGCAAAGGGGTTAGTCCATTCTTTTTTCTCTTTTTCAATGAAATTTTATTTTTCAAGATGTGCTAAAATTTTTACATTGGCGGAAAGGTCTATGAATTTCCAATTCAGCACTGAAAACCGCAACTAATTACGAGTCTCGATTGCGGAAAAATCGCCATCCAAATTTTTTTTTAACAATTTTAATTGAATGGGGTTGAAATAAGGTAATATCATTTTCGGTGAAGTTATTTCGACAACCTGAAGTCCTAAAATTTTTTGGTTTTCAGTTTTAGAAAGATCTTAAAAAACTGAAACAGGTTTTTGAAATGTTCAACCATCTACGAGTCTTTATTGCAGAGATATCGCCATCCAAACAATTTTGTTTGAACAATTTTAATTAAATTGTGTTGAAATAAGGTAATATCACTTTGGGTGAAGATATTTCGACAACCTGAGGTCGCAAAATTTTTTGGTTTTCAGCTTTAGAAAGATCTTAAAAAACTGAAACAGGTTTTTAAAATGTTCAACCATTCACGAGTCTCGAGTGCAGAAATATCGCCATCCAAACAATTTTGTTTGAACAATTTTAATTAAGTTGGTTTGAAATAAGGTAATATCACTTTGGGTGAAGATATTTCGACAACCAGAGGTCGCAAAATTTGTTGGTTTTCAGTTTTATAAAGATCTCACAAAACTAAAACACTTTTTTCAAATTATCAACCACCTACGATTCTCGATTGCAGAAATATCGTCATCCAAACAATTTTTTTGGTTTGTTTCTGAAATTGGGTCGAAATATAACTTTGGATGTAAATATTTTGCGATACAGACCACATACAATATTTTTGCTTACACGTACGAATACAGTTTTTAAAGACCTTTCTTTTGATGCAAATTTCGATGGGGTTTGGAAACATTTCAGAAAAAATCACTTTTTTGGGCAAAATTAGCAAAGGGGTTAGTCCATTCTTTTTTCTCTTTTTCAATAAAATTTAATTTTTCAAGATGTGCTAAAATTTTTACATTGGCGGAAAGGTCTATGAATTTCCAATTCAGCACTGAAAACCGCAACTAATTACGAGTCTCGATTGCGGAAAAATCGCCATCCAAACAATTTTGTTTGAACAATTGTAATTAAGTTGGTTTGAAATAAGGTAATATCACTTTGGGTGAAGATATTTCGACAACCAGAGGTCGCAAAATTTGTTGGTTTTCAGTTTTATAAAGATCTCACAAAACTGAAAAAGGTTTTTGAAATGTTCAACCACCTACGAGTATCGATTGCAGAAATATCGCCATCCAAACAATTTTTTAGGTTTGTTTCTGAAATTGGGTCGAAATATAACTTTGGATGTAAATATTTTGCGATACAGACCACATACAATATTTTTGCTTACACGTACGAATACAGTTTTTAAAGACCTTTCTTTTGATGCAAATTTCGATGGGGTTTGGAAACATTTCAGAAAAAATCACTTTTTTGGGCAAAATTAGCAAAGGGGTTAGTCCATTCTTTTTTCTCTTTTTCAATAAAATTTAATTTTTCAAGATGTGCTAAAATTTTTACATTGGCGGAAAGGTCTATGAATTTCCAATTCAGCACTGAAAACCGCAACTAATTACGAGTCTCGATTGCGGAAAAATCGCCATCCAATTTTTTTTTTAACAATTTTAATTGAATGGGGTTGAAATAAGGTAATATCATTTTCGGTGAAGTTATTTCGACAACCTGAAGCCCTAAAGTTTTTTGGTTTTCAGTTTTAGAAAGATCTTAAAAAACTGAAACAGGTTTTTGAAATGTTCAACCATCTACGAGTCTTTATTGCAGAGATATCGCCATCCAAACAATTTAGTTTGAACAATTTTAATTAAATTGTGTTGAAATAAGGTAATATCACTTTTGGTGAAGATATTTCGACAACCAGAGGTCGCAAAATTTTTTGGTTTTCAGTTTTATAAAGATCTCACAAAACTAAAAAAGGTTTTTGAAATGTTCAACCACCTACGAGTATCGATTGCAGAAATATCACCATCCAAACAATTTTTTAGGTTGGTTTCTGAAATTGGGTGGAAATATAACTTTGGATGTAAATATTTTGCGATACAGACCACATACAATATTTTTGCTTACACCTACGAATACAGTTTTTAAAGACCTTTCTTTTGATGCTTATTTCGATGGGGTTTGGAAACATTTCAGAAAAAATCACTTTTTTGGGCAAAATTAGCAAAGGGGTTAGTCCATTCATTTTTCTCTTTTTCAATAAAATTTTATTTTTCAAGATGTGCTAAAATTTTTACATTGGCGGAAAGGTCTATGAATTTCCAATTCAGCACTGAAAACCGCAACTAATTACGAGTCTCGATTGTGGAAAAATCGCCATCGAAATTTTTTTTTAACAATTTTAATTGAATGGGGTTGAAATAAGGTAATATCATTTTCGGTGAAGTTATTTCGACAACCTGAAGCCCTAAAATTTTTTGGTTTTCAGTTTTAGAAAGATCTTAAAAAACTGAAACAGGTTTTTGAAATGTTCAACCATCTACGAGTCTTTATTGCAGAGATATCGCCATCCAAACAATTTTGTTTGAACAATTTTAATTAAATTGTGTTGAAATAAGGTAATATCACTTTGGGTGACGATATTTCGACAACCTGAGGTCGCAAAATTTTTTGGTTTTCAGCTTTAGAAAGATCTTAAAAAACTGAAACAGGTTTTTAAAATGTTCAACCATCCACGAGTCTCGAGTGCAGAAATATCGCCATCCAAACAATTTTGTTTGAACAATTTTAATTAAATTGTGTTGAAATAAGGTAATATCACTTTGGGTGAAGATATTTCGACAACCAGAGGTTGCAAAATTTTTTGGTTTTCAGTTTTATAAAGATCTCACAAAACTAAAACACTTTTTTCAAATTATCAACCACCTACGAGTCTCGATTGCAGAAATATCACCATCCAAACAATTTTTTGGGTTGGTTTCTGAAATTGGGTCGAAATATAACTTTGGATGTAAATATTTTGCGATACAGACCACATACAATATTTTTGCTTACACGTACGAATACAGTTTTTAAAGACCTTTCTTTTGATGCATATTTCGATGGGGTTTGGAAACATTTCAGAAAAAATCACTTTTTTGGGCAAAATTAGCAAAGGGGTTAGTCCATTCTTTTTTCTCTTTTTCAATAAAATTTAATTTTTCAAGATGTGCTAAAATTTTTACATTGGCGGAAAGGTCTATGAATTTCCAATTCAGCACTGAAAACCGCAACTAATTACGAGTCTCGATTGCGGAAAAATCGCCATCCAAACAATTTTGTTTGAACAATTGTAATTAAGTTGGTTTGAAATAAGGTAATATCACTTTGGGTGAAGATATTTCGACAACCAGAGGTCGCAAAATTTGTTGGTTTTCAGTTTTATAAAGATCTCACAAAACTAAAACACTTTTTTCAAATTATCAACCACCTACGATTCTCGATTGCAAAAATATCGTCATCCAAACAATTTTTTTGGTTTGTTTCTGAAATTGGGTCGAAATATAACTTTGGATGTAAATATTTTGCGATACAGACCACATACAATATATTTGCTTACAGGTACGAATACAGTTTTTAAAGACCTTTCTTTTGATGCAAATTTCGATGGGGTTTGGAAACGTTTCAGAAAAAATCACTTTTTTGGGCAAAATTAGCAAAGGGGTTAGTCCATTCTTTTTTCTCTTTTTCAATGAAATTTTATTTTTCAAGATGTGCTAAAATTTTTACATTGGCGGAAAGGTCTATGAATTTCCAATTCAGCACTGAAAACCGCAACTAATTACGAGTCTCGATTGCGGAAAAATCGCCATCCAAATTTTTTTTTAACAATTTTAATTGAATGGGGTTGAAATAAGGTAATATCATTTTCGGTGAAGTTATTTCGACAACCTGAAGTCCTAAAATTTTTTGGTTTTCAGTTTTAGAAAGATCTTAAAAAACTGAAACAGGTTTTTGAAATGTTCAACCATCTACGAGTCTTTATTGCAGAGATATCGCCATCCAAACAATTTTGTTTGAACAATTTTAATTAAATTGTGTTGAAATAAGGTAATATCACTTTGGGTGAAGATATTTCGACAACCTGAGGTCGCAAAATTTTTTGGTTTTCAGCTTTAGAAAGATCTTAAAAAACTGAAACAGGTTTTTAAAATGTTCAACCATTCACGAGTCTCGAGTGCAGAAATATCGCCATCCAAACAATTTTGTTTGAACAATTTTAATTAAGTTGGTTTGAAATAAGGTAATATCACTTTGGGTGAAGATATTTCGACAACCAGAGGTCGCAAAATTTGTTGGTTTTCAGTTTTATAAAGATCTCACAAAACTAAAACACTTTTTTCAAATTATCAACCACCTACGATTCTCGATTGCAGAAATATCGTCATCCAAACAATTTTTTTGGTTTGTTTCTGAAATTGGGTCGAAATATAACTTTGGATGTAAATATTTTGCGATACAGACCACATACAATATTTTTGCTTACACGTACGAATACAGTTTTTAAAGACATTTCTTTTGATGCATATTTCGATGGGGTTTGGAAACATTTAAGAAAAAATCACTTTTTTGGGCAAAATTAGCAAAGGGGTTAGTCCATTCTTTTTTCTCTTTTTCAATAAAATTTTATTTTTCAAGATGTGCTAAAATTTTTACATTGGCGGAAAGGTCTATGAATTTCCAATTCAGCACTGAAAACCGCAACTAATTACGAGTCTCGATTGCGGAAAAATCGCCATCCAAACAATTTTGTTTGAACAATTGTAATTAAGTTGGTTTGAAATAAGGTAATATCACTTTGGGTGAAGATATTTCGACAACCAGAGGTCGCAAAATTTGTTGGTTTTCAGTTTTATAAAGATCTCACAAAACTAAAACACTTTTATCAAATTATCAACCACCTACGAGTCTCGATTGCAGAAATATCACCATCCAAACAATTTTTTGGGTTGGTTTCTGAAATTGGGTCGAAATATAACTTTGGATGTAAATATTTTGCGATCCAGACCACATACAATATTTTTGCTTACACGTACGAATACAGTTTTTAAAGACCTTTCTTTTGATGCAAATTTCGATGGGGTTTGGAAACATTTCAGAAAAAATCACTTTTTTTGGGCAAAATTAGCAAAGGGGTTAGTCCATTCTTTTTTCTCTTTTTCAATAAAATTTTATTTTTCAAGATGTTCTAAAATTTTTACATTGGCGGAAAGGTCTATGAATTTCCAATTCAGCACTGAAAACCGCAACTAATTACGAGTCTCGATTGTGGAAAAATCGCCATCCAAAT
Source organism: Epistrophe eligans (assembly GCA_951394125.1). Taxonomy (NCBI): domain Eukaryota; kingdom Metazoa; phylum Arthropoda; class Insecta; order Diptera; family Syrphidae; genus Epistrophe; species Epistrophe eligans. The sequence continues at coordinate 38,262,144 of OX596029.1, forward strand.
TTTTTTTTAACAATTTTAATTGAATGGGGTTGAAATAAGGTAATATCATTTTCGGTGAAGTTATTTCGACAACCTGAAGCCCTAAAATTTTTTGGTTTTCAGTTTTATAAAGATCTTAAAAAACTGAAACAGGTTTTTGAAATGTTCAACCATCTACGAGTCTTTATTGCAGAGATATCGCCATCCAAACAATTTTGTTTGAACAATTTTAATTAAATTGTGTTGAAATAAGGTAATATCACTTTGGGTGACGATATTTCGACAACCTGAGGTCGCAAAATTTTTTGGTTTTCAGCTTTAGAAAGATCTTAAAAAACTGAAACAGGTTTTTAAAATGTTCAACCATCCACGAGTCTCGAGTGCAGAAATATCGCCATCCAAACAATTTTGTTTGAACAATTTTAATTAAATTGTGTTGAAATAAGGTAATATCACTTTGGGTGAAGATATTTCGACAACCAGAGGTTGCAAAATTTTTTGGTTTTCAGTTTTATAAAGATCTCACAAAACTAAAACACTTTTTTCAAATTATCAACCACCTACGAGTCTCGATTGCAGAAATATCACCATCCAAACAATTTTTTGGGTTGGTTTCTGAAATTGGGTCGAAATATAACTTTGGATGTAAATATTTTGCGATACAGACCACATACAATATATTTGCTTACAGGTACGAATACAGTTTTTAAAGACCTTTCTTTTGATGCAAATTTCGATGGGGTTTGGAAACGTTTCAGAAAAAATCACTTTTTTGGGCAAAATTAGCAAAGGGGTTAGTCCATTCTTTTTTCTCTTTTTCAATGAAATTTTATTTTTCAAGATGTGCTAAAATTTTTACATTGGCGGAAAGGTCTATGAATTTCCAATTCAGCACTGAAAACCGCAACTAATTACGAGTCTCGATTGCGGAAAAATCGCCATCCAAATTTTTTTTTAACAATTTTAATTGAATGGGGTTGAAATAAGGTAATATCATTTTCGGTGAAGTTATTTCGACAACCTGAAGTCCTAAAATTTTTTGGTTTTCAGTTTTAGAAAGATCTTAAAAAACTGAAACAGGTTTTTGAAATGTTCAACCATCTACGAGTCTTTATTGCAGAGATATCGCCATCCAAACAATTTTGTTTGAACAATTTTAATTAAATTGTGTTGAAATAAGGTAATATCACTTTGGGTGAAGATATTTCGACAACCAGAGGTCGCAAAATTTGTTGGTTTTCAGTTTTATAAAGATCTCACAAAACTAAAACACTTTTTTCAAATTATCAACCACCTACGATTCTCGATTGCAGAAATATCGTCATCCAAACAATTTTTTTGGTTTGTTTCTGAAATTGGGTCGAAATATAACTTTGGATGTAAATATTTTGCGATACAGACCACATACAATATTTTTGCTTACACGTACGAATACAGTTTTTAAAGACATTTCTTTTGATGCATATTTCGATGGGGTTTGGAAACATTTAAGAAAAAATCACTTTTTTGGGCAAAATTAGCAAAGGGGTTAGTCCATTCTTTTTTCTCTTTTTCAATAAAATTTTATTTTTCAAGATGTGCTAAAATTTTTACATTGGCGGAAAGGTCTATGAATTTCCAATTCAGCACTGAAAACCGCAACTAATTACGAGTCTCGATTGCGGAAAAATCGCCATCCAAACAATTTTGTTTGAACAATTGTAATTAAGTTGGTTTGAAATAAGGTAATATCACTTTGGGTGAAGATATTTCGACAACCAGAGGTCGCAAAATTTGTTGGTTTTCAGTTTTATAAAGATCTCACAAAACTAAAACACTTTTATCAAATTATCAACCACCTACGAGTCTCGATTGCAGAAATATCACCATCCAAACAATTTTTTGGGTTGGTTTCTGAAATTGGGTCGAAATATAACTTTGGATGTAAATATTTTGCGATCCAGACCACATACAATATTTTTGCTTACACGTACGAATACAGTTTTTAAAGACCTTTCTTTTGATGCAAATTTCGATGGGGTTTGGAAACATTTCAGAAAAAATCACTTTTTTTGGGCAAAATTAGCAAAGGGGTTAGTCCATTCTTTTTTCTCTTTTTCAATAAAATTTTATTTTTCAAGATGTGCTAAAATTTTTACATTGGCGGAAAGGTCTATGAATTTCCAATTCAGCACTGAAAACCGCAACTAATTACGAGTCTCGATTGTGGAAAAATCGCCATCCAAATTTTTTTTTAACAATTTTAATTGAATGGGGTTGAAATAAGGTAATATCATTTTCGGTGAAGTTATTTCGACAACCTGAAGCCCTAAAATTTTTTGGTTTTCAGTTTTATAAAGATCTTAAAAAACTGAAACAGGTTTTTGAAATGTTCAACCATCTACGAGTCTTTATTGCAGAGATATCGCCATCCAAACAATTTTGTTTGAACAATTTTAATTAAATTGTGTTGAAATAAGGTAATATCACTTTGGGTGACGATATTTCGACAACCTGAGGTCGCAAAATTTTTTGGTTTTCAGCTTTAGAAAGATCTTAAAAAACTGAAACAGGTTTTTAAAATGTTCAACCATCCACGAGTCTCGAGTGCAGAAATATCGCCATCCAAACAATTTTGTTTGAACAATTTTAATTAAGTTGGTTTGAAATAAGGTAATATCACTTTGGGTGAAGATATTTCGACAACCAGAGGTCGCAAAATTTGTTGGTTTTCAGTTTTATAAAGATCTCACAAAACTGAAAAAGGTTTTTGAAATGTTCAACCACCTACGAGTATTGATTGCAGAAATATCGCCATCCAAACAATTTTTTAGGTTGGTTTCTGAAATTGGGTGGAAATATAACTTTGGATGTAAATATTTTGCGATACAGACCACATACAATATTTTTGCTTACACGTACGAATACAGTTTTTAAAGACCTTTCTTTTGATGCATATTTCGATGGGGTTTGGAAACATTTCAGAAAAAATCACTTTTTTGGGCAAAATTAGCAAAGGGGTTAGTCCATTCTTTTTTCTCTTTTTCAATAAAATTTAATTATTCAAGATGTGCTAAAATTTTTACATTGGCGGAAAGGTCTATGAATTTCCAATTCAGCACTGAAAACCGCAACTAATTACGAGTCTCGATTGCGGAAAAATCGCCATCCAATTTTTTTTTTAACAATTTTAATTGAATTGGGTTGAAATAAGGTAATATCACTTTCGGTGAAGTTATTTCGACAACCTGAAGTCCTAAAACTTTTTGGTTTTCAGTTTTAGAAAGATCTTAAAAAACTGAAACAGGTTTTTGAAATATTAAACCATCTACGAGTCTTTTTTGCAGAGATATCGCCATCCAAACAATTTAGTTTGAACAATTTTAATTAAATTGTGTTGAAATAAGGTAATATCATTTTGGGTGAAGATATTTCGACAACCTGAGGTCGCAAAATTTTTTGGTTTTCAGTTTTAGAAAGATCTTAAAAAACTGAAACAGGTTTTTAAAATGTTCAACCATCTACGAGTCTCGAGTGCAGAAATATCGCCATCCAAACAATTTTGTTTGAACAATTTTAATTAAATTGTGTTGAAATAAGGTAATATCACTTTGGGTGAAGATATTTCGACAACCAGAGGTCGCAAAATTTGTTGGTTTTCAGTTTTATAAAGATCTCACAAAACTGAAAAAGGTTTTTGAAATGTTCAACCACCTACGAGTATTGATTGCAGAAATATCGCCATCCAAACAATTTTTTAGGTTGGTTTCTGAAATTGGGTGGAAATATAACTTTGGATGTAAATATTTTGCGATACAGACCACATACAATATTTTTGCTTACACGTACGAATACAGTTTTTAAAGACCTTTCTTTTGATGCATATTTCGATGGGGTTTGGAAACATTTCAGAAAAAATCACTTTTTTGGGCAAAATTAGCAAAGGGGTTAGTCCATTCTTTTTTCTCTTTTTCAATAAAATTTAATTATTCAAGATGTGCTAAAATTTTTACATTGGCGGAAAGGTCTATGAATTTCCAATTCAGCACTGAAAACCGCAACTAATTACGAGTCTCGATTGCGGAAAAATCGCCATCCAATTTTTTTTTTAACAATTTTAATTGAATTGGGTTGAAATAAGGTAATATCACTTTCGGTGAAGTTATTTCGACAACCTGAAGTCCTAAAACTTTTTGGTTTTCAGTTTTAGAAAGATCTTAAAAAACTGAAACAGGTTTTTGAAATGTTCAACCATCTACGAGTCTTTATTGCAGAGATATCGCCATCCAAACAATTTTGTTTGAACAATTTTAATTAAATTGTGTTAAAATAAGGTAATATCAATTTGGGTGAAGATATTTCGACAACCTGAGGTCGCAAAATTTTTTGGTTTTCAGCTTTAGAAAGATCTTAAAAAACTGAAACAGGTTTTTAAAATGTTCAACCATCTACGAGTCTCGAGTGTAGAAATATCGCCATCCAAACAATTTTGTTTGAACAATTTTAATTAAATTGTGTTGAAATAAGGTAATATCACTTTGGGTGAAGATATTTCGACAACCAGAGGTCGCAAAATTTGTTGGTTTTCAGTTTTATAAAGATCTCACAAAACTAAAACACTTTTTTCAAATTATCAACCACCTACGATTCTCGATTGCAGAAATATCGTCATCCAAACAATTTTTTTGGTTTGTTTCTGAAATTGGGTCGAAATATAACTTTGGATGTAAATATTTTGCGATCCAGACCACATACAATATTTTTGCTTACACGTACGAATACAGTTTTTAAAGACCTTTCTTTTGATGCAAATTTCGATGGGGTTTGGAAACATTTCAGAAAAAATCACTTTTTTGGGCAAAATTAGCAAAGGGGTTAGTCCATTCTTTTTTCTCTTTTTCAATAAAATTTTATTTTTCAAGATGTGCTAAAATTTTTACATTGGCGGAAAGGTCTATGAATTTCCAATTCAGCACTGAAAACCGCAACTAATTACGAGTCTCGATTGCGGAAAAATCGCCATCCAAATTTTTTTGTAACAATTTTAATTGAATTGGGTTGAAATAAGGTAATATCATTTTCGGTGAAGTTATTTCGACAACCTGAAGTCCTAAAATTTTTTGGTTTTCAGTTTTAGAAAGATCTTAAAAAACTGAAACAGGTTTTTGAAATGTTCAACCATCTACGAATCTTTATTGCAGAGATATCGCCATCCAAACAATTTTGTTTGAACAATTTTAATTAAATTGTGTTAAAATAAGGTAATATCAATTTGGGTGAAGATATTTCGACAACCTGAGGTCGCAAAATTTTTTGGTTTTCAGTTTTAGAAAGATCTTAAAAAACTGAAACAGGTTTTTGAAATGTTCAACCATCTACGAGTCTTTATTGCAGAGATATCGCCATCCAAACAATTTTTTAGGTTGGTTTCTGAAATTGGGTGGAAATATAACTTTGGATGTAAATATTTTGCGATACAGACCACATACAATATTTTTGCTTACACGTACGAATACAGTTTTTAAAGACCTTTCTTTTGATGCAAATTTCGATGGGGTTTGGAAACATTTCAGAAAAAATCACTTTTTTGGGCAAAATTAGCAAAGGGGTTAGTCCATTCTTTTTTCTCTTTTTCAATAAAATTTTATTTTTCAAGATGTGCTAAAATTTTTACATTGGCGGAAAGGTCTATGAATTTCCAATTCAGCACTGAAAACCGCAACTAATTACGAGTCTCGATTGCGGAAAAATCGCCATCCAATTTTTTTTTTAACAATTTTAATTGAATTGGGTTGAAATAAGGTAATATCACTTTGGGTGACGATATTTCGACAACCTGAGGTCGCAAAATTTTTTGGTTTTCAGCTTTAGAAAGATCTTAAAAAACTGAAACAGGTTTTTAAAATGTTCAACCATCCACGAGTCTCGAGTGCAGAAATATCGCCATCCAAACAATTTTGTTTGAACAATTTTAATTAAGTTGGTTTGAAATAAGGTAATATCACTTTGGGTGAAGATATTTCGACAACCAGAGGTCGCAAAATTTGTTGGTTTTCAGTTTTATAAAGATCTCACAAAACTGAAAAAGGTTTTTGAAATGTTCAACCACCTACGAGTATTGATTGCAGAAATATCGCCATCCAAACAATTTTTTAGGTTGGTTTCTGAAATTGGGTGGAAATATAACTTTGGATGTAAATATTTTGCGATACAGACCACATACAATATTTTTGCTTACACGTACGAATACAGTTTTTAAAGACCTTTCTTTTGATGCATATTTCGATGGGGTTTGGAAACATTTCAGAAAAAATCACTTTTTTGGGCAAAATTAGCAAAGGGGTTAGTCCATTCTTTTTTCTCTTTTTCAATAAAATTTAATTATTCAAGATGTGCTAAAATTTTTACATTGGCGGAAAGGTCTATGAATTTCCAATTCAGCACTGAAAACCGCAACTAATTACGAGTCTCGATTGCGGAAAAATCGCCATCCAATTTTTTTTTTAACAATTTTAATTGAATTGGGTTGAAATAAGGTAATATCACTTTCGGTGAAGTTATTTCGACAACCTGAAGTCCTAAAACTTTTTGGTTTTCAGTTTTAGAAAGATCTTAAAAAACTGAAACAGGTTTTTGAAATATTAAACCATCTACGAGTCTTTTTTGCAGAGATATCGCCATCCAAACAATTTAGTTTGAACAATTTTAATTAAATTGTGTTGAAATAAGGTAATATCATTTTGGGTGAAGATATTTCGACAACCTGAGGTCGCAAAATTTTTTGGTTTTCAGTTTTAGAAAGATCTTAAAAAACTGAAACAGGTTTTTAAAATGTTCAACCATCTACGAGTCTCGAGTGCAGAAATATCGCCATCCAAACAATTTTGTTTGAACAATTTTAATTAAATTGTGTTGAAATAAGGTAATATCACTTTGGGTGAAGATATTTCGACAACCAGAGGTCGCAAAATTTGTTGGTTTTCAGTTTTATAAAGATCTCACAAAACTGAAAAAGGTTTTTGAAATGTTCAACCACCTACGAGTATTGATTGCAGAAATATCGCCATCCAAACAATTTTTTAGGTTGGTTTCTGAAATTGGGTGGAAATATAACTTTGGATGTAAATATTTTGCGATACAGACCACATACAATATTTTTGCTTACACGTACGAATACAGTTTTTAAAGACCTTTCTTTTGATGCATATTTCGATGGGGTTTGGAAACATTTCAGAAAAAATCACTTTTTTGGGCAAAATTAGCAAAGGGGTTAGTCCATTCTTTTTTCTCTTTTTCAATAAAATTTAATTATTCAAGATGTGCTAAAATTTTTACATTGGCGGAAAGGTCTATGAATTTCCAATTCAGCACTGAAAACCGCAACTAATTACGAGTCTCGATTGCGGAAAAATCGCCATCCAATTTTTTTTTTAACAATTTTAATTGAATTGGGTTGAAATAAGGTAATATCACTTTCGGTGAAGTTATTTCGACAACCTGAAGTCCTAAAACTTTTTGGTTTTCAGTTTTAGAAAGATCTTAAAAAACTGAAACAGGTTTTTGAAATGTTCAACCATCTACGAGTCTTTATTGCAGAGATATCGCCATCCAAACAATTTTGTTTGAACAATTTTAATTAAATTGTGTTAAAATAAGGTAATATCAATTTGGGTGAAGATATTTCGACAACCTGAGGTCGCAAAATTTTTTGGTTTTCAGCTTTAGAAAGATCTTAAAAAACTGAAACAGGTTTTTAAAATGTTCAACCATCTACGAGTCTCGAGTGTAGAAATATCGCCATCCAAACAATTTTGTTTGAACAATTTTAATTAAATTGTGTTGAAATAAGGTAATATCACTTTGGGTGAAGATATTTCGACAACCAGAGGTCGCAAAATTTGTTGGTTTTCAGTTTTATAAAGATCTCACAAAACTAAAACACTTTTTTCAAATTATCAACCACCTACGATTCTCGATTGCAGAAATATCGTCATCCAAACAATTTTTTTGGTTTGTTTCTGAAATTGGGTCGAAATATAACTTTGGATGTAAATATTTTGCGATCCAGACCACATACAATATTTTTGCTTACACGTACGAATACAGTTTTTAAAGACCTTTCTTTTGATGCAAATTTCGATGGGGTTTGGAAACATTTCAGAAAAAATCACTTTTTTGGGCAAAATTAGCAAAGGGGTTAGTCCATTCTTTTTTCTCTTTTTCAATAAAATTTTATTTTTCAAGATGTGCTAAAATTTTTACATTGGCGGAAAGGTCTATGAATTTCCAATTCAGCACTGAAAACCGCAACTAATTACGAGTCTCGATTGCGGAAAAATCGCCATCCAAATTTTTTTGTAACAATTTTAATTGAATTGGGTTGAAATAAGGTAATATCATTTTCGGTGAAGTTATTTCGACAACCTGAAGTCCTAAAATTTTTTGGTTTTCAGTTTTAGAAAGATCTTAAAAAACTGAAACAGGTTTTTGAAATGTTCAACCATCTACGAGTCTTTATTGCAGAGATATCGCCATCCAAACAATTTTGTTTGAACAATTTTAATTAAATTGTGTTGAAATAAGGTAATATCACTTTGGGTGACGATATTTCGACAACCTGAGGTCGCAAAATTTTTTGGTTTTCAGCTTTAGAAAGATCTTAAAAAACTGAAACAGGTTTTTAAAATGTTCAACCATCCACGAGTCTCGAGTGCAGAAATATCGCCATCCAAACAATTTTGTTTGAACAATTTTAATTAAGTTGGTTTGAAATAAGGTAATATCACTTTGGGTGAAGATATTTCGACAACCAGAGGTCGCAAAATTTGTTGGTTTTCAGTTTTATAAAGATCTCACAAAACTGAAAAAGGTTTTTGAAATGTTCAACCACCTACGAGTATTGATTGCAGAAATATCGCCATCCAAACAATTTTTTAGGTTGGTTTCTGAAATTGGGTGGAAATATAACTTTGGATGTAAATATTTTGCGATACAGACCACATACAATATTTTTGCTTACACGTACGAATACAGTTTTTAAAGACCTTTCTTTTGATGCATATTTCGATGGGGTTTGGAAACATTTCAGAAAAAATCACTTTTTTGGGCAAAATTAGCAAAGGGGTTAGTCCATTCTTTTTTCTCTTTTTCAATAAAATTTAATTATTCAAGATGTGCTAAAATTTTTACATTGGCGGAAAGGTCTATGAATTTCCAATTCAGCACTGAAAACCGCAACTAATTACGAGTCTCGATTGCGGAAAAATCGCCATCCAATTTTTTTTTTAACAATTTTAATTGAATTGGGTTGAAATAAGGTAATATCACTTTCGGTGAAGTTATTTCGACAACCTGAAGTCCTAAAACTTTTTGGTTTTCAGTTTTAGAAAGATCTTAAAAAACTGAAACAGGTTTTTGAAATATTAAACCATCTACGAGTCTTTTTTGCAGAGATATCGCCATCCAAACAATTTAGTTTGAACAATTTTAATTAAATTGTGTTGAAATAAGGTAATATCATTTTGGGTGAAGATATTTCGACAACCTGAGGTCGCAAAATTTTTTGGTTTTCAGTTTTAGAAAGATCTTAAAAAACTGAAACAGGTTTTTAAAATGTTCAACCATCTACGAGTCTCGAGTGCAGAAATATCGCCATCCAAACAATTTTGTTTGAACAATTTTAATTAAATTGTGTTGAAATAAGGTAATATCACTTTGGGTGAAGATATTTCGACAACCAGAGGTCGCAAAATTTGTTGGTTTTCAGTTTTATAAAGATCTCACAAAACTGAAAAAGGTTTTTGAAATGTTCAACCACCTACGAGTATTGATTGCAGAAATATCGCCATCCAAACAATTTTTTAGGTTGGTTTCTGAAATTGGGTGGAAATATAACTTTGGATGTAAATATTTTGCGATACAGACCACATACAATATTTTTGCTTACACGTACGAATACAGTTTTTAAAGACCTTTCTTTTGATGCATATTTCGATGGGGTTTGGAAACATTTCAGAAAAAATCACTTTTTTGGGCAAAATTAGCAAAGGGGTTAGTCCATTCTTTTTTCTCTTTTTCAATAAAATTTAATTATTCAAGATGTGCTAAAATTTTTACATTGGCGGAAAGGTCTATGAATTTCCAATTCAGCACTGAAAACCGCAACTAATTACGAGTCTCGATTGCGGAAAAATCGCCATCCAATTTTTTTTTTAACAATTTTAATTGAATTGGGTTGAAATAAGGTAATATCACTTTCGGTGAAGTTATTTCGACAACCTGAAGTCCTAAAACTTTTTGGTTTTCAGTTTTAGAAAGATCTTAAAAAACTGAAACAGGTTTTTGAAATGTTCAACCATCTACGAGTCTTTATTGCAGAGATATCGCCATCCAAACAATTTTGTTTGAACAATTTTAATTAAATTGTGTTAAAATAAGGTAATATCAATTTGGGTGAAGATATTTCGACAACCTGAGGTCGCAAAATTTTTTGGTTTTCAGCTTTAGAAAGATCTTAAAAAACTGAAACAGGTTTTTAAAATGTTCAACCATCTACGAGTCTCGAGTGTAGAAATATCGCCATCCAAACAATTTTGTTTGAACAATTTTAATTAAATTGTGTTGAAATAAGGTAATATCACTTTGGGTGAAGATATTTCGACAACCAGAGGTCGCAAAATTTGTTGGTTTTCAGTTTTATAAAGATCTCACAAAACTAAAACACTTTTTTCAAATTATCAACCACCTACGATTCTCGATTGCAGAAATATCGTCATCCAAACAATTTTTTTGGTTTGTTTCTGAAATTGGGTCGAAATATAACTTTGGATGTAAATATTTTGCGATCCAGACCACATACAATATTTTTGCTTACACGTACGAATACAGTTTTTAAAGACCTTTCTTTTGATGCAAATTTCGATGGGGTTTGGAAACATTTCAGAAAAAATCACTTTTTTGGGCAAAATTAGCAAAGGGGTTAGTCCATTCTTTTTTCTCTTTTTCAATAAAATTTTATTTTTCAAGATGTGCTAAAATTTTTACATTGGCGGAAAGGTCTATGAATTTCCAATTCAGCACTGAAAACCGCAACTAATTACGAGTCTCGATTGCGGAAAAATCGCCATCCAAATTTTTTTGTAACAATTTTAATTGAATTGGGTTGAAATAAGGTAATATCATTTTCGGTGAAGTTATTTCGACAACCTGAAGTCCTAAAATTTTTTGGTTTTCAGTTTTAGAAAGATCTTAAAAAACTGAAACAGGTTTTTGAAATGTTCAACCATCTACGAATCTTTATTGCAGAGATATCGCCATCCAAACAATTTTGTTTGAACAATTTTAATTAAATTGTGTTAAAATAAGGTAATATCAATTTGGGTGAAGATATTTCGACAACCTGAGGTCGCAAAATTTTTTGGTTTTCAGTTTTAGAAAGATCTTAAAAAACTGAAACAGGTTTTTGAAATGTTCAACCATCTACGAGTCTTTATTGCAGAGATATCGCCATCCAAACAATTTTTTAGGTTGGTTTCTGAAATTGGGTGGAAATATAACTTTGGATGTAAATATTTTGCGATACAGACCACATACAATATTTTTGCTTACACGTACGAATACAGTTTTTAAAGACCTTTCTTTTGATGCAAATTTCGATGGGGTTTGGAAACATTTCAGAAAAAATCACTTTTTTGGGCAAAATTAGCAAAGGGGTTAGTCCATTCTTTTTTCTCTTTTTCAATAAAATTTTATTTTTCAAGATGTGCTAAAATTTTTACATTGGCGGAAAGGTCTATGAATTTCCAATTCAGCACTGAAAACCGCAACTAATTACGAGTCTCGATTGCGGAAAAATCGCCATCCAAATTTTTTTGTAACAATTTTAATTGAATTGGGTTGAAATAAGGTAATATCATTTTCGGTGAAGTTATTTCGACAACCTGAAGTCCTAAAATTGTTTGGTTTTCAGTTTTAGAAAGATCTTAAAAAACTGAAACAGGTTTTTGAAATGTTCAACCATCTACGAGTCTTTATTGCAGAGATATCGCCATCCAAACAATTTTTTAGGTTGGTTTCTGAAATTGGGTGGAAATATAACTTTGGATGTAAATATTTTGCGATACAGACCACATACAATATTTTTGCTTACACGTACGAATACAGTTTTTAAAGACCTTTCTTTTGATGCATATTTCGATGGGGTTTGGAAACATTTCAGAAAAAATCACTTTTTTGGGCAAAATTAGCAAAGGGGTTAGTCCATTCTTTTTTCTCTTTTTCAATAAAATTTTATTTTTCAAGATGTGCTAAAATTTTTACATTGGCGGAAAGGTCTATGAATTTCCAATTCAGCACTGAAAACCGCAACTAATTACGAGTCTCGATTGCGGAAAAATCGCCATCCAAATTTTTTTGTAACAATTTTAATTGAATTGGGTTGAAATAAGGTAATATCACTTTCGGTGAAGTTATTTCGACAACCTGAAGTCCTAAAACTTTTTGGTTTTCAGTTTTAGAAAGATCTTAAAAAACTGAAACAGGTTTTTGAAATGTTCAACCATCTACGAATCTTTATTGCAGAGATATCGCCATCCAAACAATTTTGTTTGAACAATTTTAATTAAATTGTGTTAAAATAAGGTAATATCAATTTGGGTGAAGATATTTCGACAACCTGAGGTCGCAAAATTTTTTGGTTTTCAGCTTTAGAAAGATCTTAAAAAACTGAAACAGGTTTTTGAAATGTTCAACCATCTACGAGTCTCGAGTGCAGAAATATCGCCATCCAAACAATTTTGTTTGAACAATTTTAATTAAATTGTGTTGAAATAAGGTAATATCACTTTGGGTGAAGATATTTCGACAACCAGAGGTCGCAAAATTTGTTGGTTTTCAGTTTTATAAAGATCTCACAAAACTAAAACACTTTTTTCAAATTATCAACCACCTACGATTCTCGATTGCAGAAATATCGTCATCCAAACAATTTTTTTGGTTTGTTTCTGAAATTGGGTCGAAATATAACTTTGGATGTAAATATTTTGCGATACAGACCACATACAATATTTTTGCTTACAGGTACGAATACAGTTTTTAAAGACCTTTCTTTTGATGCAAATTTCGATGGGGTTTGGAAACATTTCAGAAAAAATCACTTTTTTTGGGCAAAATTAGCAAAGGGGTTAGTCCATTCTTTTTTCTCTTTTTCAATAAAATTTTATTTTTCAAGATGTGCTAAAATTTTTACATTGGCGGAAAGGTCTATGAATATCCAATTCAGCACTGAAAACCGCAACTAATTACGAGTCTCGATTGCGGAAAAATCGCCATCCAATTTTTTTTTTAACAATTTTAATTGAATTGGGTTGAAATAAGGTAATATCACTTTCGGTGAAGTTATTTCGACAACCTGAAGTCCTAAAACTTTTTGGTTTTCAGTTTTAGAAAGATCTTAAAAAACTGAAACAGGTTTTTGAAATGTTCAACCATCTACGAGTCTTTATTGCAGAGATATCGCCATCCAAACAATTTTGTTTGAACAATTTTAATTAAATTGTGTTAAAATAAGGTAATATCAATTTGGGTGAAGATATTTCGACAACCTGAGGTCGCAAAATTTTTTGGTTTTCAGCTTTAGAAAGATCTTAAAAAACTGAAACAGGTTTTTAAAATGTTCAACCATCTACGAGTCTCGAGTGTAGAAATATCGCCATCCAAACAATTTTGTTTGAACAATTTTAATTAAATTGTGTTGAAATAAGGTAATATCACTTTGGGTGAAGATATTTCGACAACCAGAGGTCGCAAAATTTGTTGGTTTTCAGTTTTATAAAGATCTCACAAAACTTAAACACTTTTTTCAAATTATCAACCACCTACGATTCTCGATTGCAGAAATATCGTCATCCAAACAATTTTTTTGGTTTGTTTCTGAAATTGGGTCGAAATATAACTTTGGATGTAAATATTTTGCGATACAGACCACATACAATATTTTTGCTTACAGGTACGAATACAGTTTTTAAAGACCTTTCTTTTGATGCAAATTTCGATGGGGTTTGGAAACATTTCAGAAAAAATCACTTTTTTGGGCAAAATTAGCAAAGGGGTTAGTCCATTCTTTTTTCTCTTTTTCAATAAAATTTTATTTTTCAAGATGTGCTAAAATTTTTACATTGGCGGAAAGGTCTATGAATTTCCAATTCAGCACTGAAAACCGCAACTAATTACGAGTCTCGATTGCGGAAAAATCGCCATCCAAATTTTTTTGTAACAATTTTAATTGAATTGGGTTGAAATAAGGTAATATCATTTTCGGTGAAGTTATTTCGACAACCTGAAGTCCTAAAATTTTTTGGTTTTCAGTTTTAGAAAGATCTTAAAAAACTGAAACAGGTTTTTGAAATGTTCAACCATCTACGAATCTTTATTGCAGAGATATCGCCATCCAAACAATTTTGTTTGAACAATTTTAATTAAATTGTGTTAAAATAAGGTAATATCAATTTGGGTGAAGATATTTCGACAACCTGAGGTCGCAAAATTTTTTGGTTTTCAGCTTTAGAAAGATCTTAAAAAACTGAAACAGGTTTTTAAAATGTTCAACCATCTACGAGTCTCGAGTGTAGAAATATCGCCATCCAAACAATTTTGTTTGAACAATTTTTTGGTTTTCAGTTTTAGAAAGATCTTAAAAAACTGAAACAGGTTTTTGAAATGTTCAACCATCTACGAGTCTTTATTGCAGAGATATCGCCATCCAAACAATTTTTTAGGTTGGTTTCTGAAATTGGGTGGAAATATAACTTTGGATGTAAATATTTTGCGATACAGACCACATACAATATTTTTGCTTACACGTACGAATACAGTTTTTAAAGACCTTTCTTTTGATGCATATTTCGATGGGGTTTGGAAACATTTCAGAAAAAATCACTTTTTTGGGCAAAATTAGCAAAGGGGTTAGTCCATTCTTTTTTCTCTTTTTCAATAAAATTTTATTTTTCAAGATGTGCTAAAATTTTTACATTGGCGGAAAGGTCTATGAATTTCCAATTCAGCACTGAAAACCGCAACTAATTACGAGTCTCGATTGCGGAAAAATCGCCATCCAAATTTTTTTGTAACAATTTTAATTGAATTGGGTTGAAATAAGGTAATATCACTTTCGGTGAAGTTATTTCGACAACCTGAAGTCCTAAAACTTTTTGGTTTTCAGTTTTAGAAAGATCTTAAAAAACTGAAACAGGTTTTTGAAATGTTCAACCATCTACGAGTCTCGAGTGCAGAGATATCGCCATCCAAACAATTTTGTTTGAACAATTTTAATTAAATTGTGTTAAAATAAGGTAATATCAATTTGGGTGAAGATATTTCGACAACCTGAGGTCGCAAAATTTTTTGGTTTTCAGCTTTAGAAAGATCTTAAAAAACTGAAACAGGTTTTTGAAATGTTCAACCATCTACGAGTCTCGAGTGCAGAAATATCGCCATCCAAACAATTTTGTTTGAACAATTTTAATTAAATTGTGTTGAAATAAGGTAATATCACTTTGGGTGAAGATATTTCGACAACCAGAGGTCGCAAAATTTGTTGGTTTTCAGTTTTATAAAGATCTCACAAAACTAAAACACTTTTTTCAAATTATCAACCACCTACGATTCTCGATTGCAGAAATATCGTCATCCAAACAATTTTTTTGGTTTGTTTCTGAAATTGGGTCGAAATATAACTTTGGATGTAAATATTTTGCGATACAGACCACATACAATATTTTTGCTTACAGGTACGAATACAGTTTTTAAAGACCTTTCTTTTGATGCAAATTTCGATGGGGTTTGGAAACATTTCAGAAAAAATCACTTTTTTGGGCAAAATTAGCAAAGGGGTTAGTCCATTCTTTTTTCTCTTTTTCAATAAAATTTTATTTTTCAAGATGTGCTAAAATTTTTACATTGGCGGAAAGGTCTATGAATTTCCAATTCAGCACTGAAAACCGCAACTAATTACGAGTCTCGATTGCGGAAAAATCGCCATCCAAACAATTTTGTTTGAACAATTGTAATTAAGTTGGTTTGAAATAAGGTAATATCACTTTGGGTGAAGATATTTCGACAACCAGAGGTCGCAAAATTTGTTGGTTTTCAGTTTTATAAAGATCTCACAAAACTAAAACACTTTTTTCAAATTATCAACCACCTACGATTCTCGATTGCAGAAATATCGTCATCCAAACAATTTTTTTGGTTTGTTTCTGAAATTGGGTCGAAATATAACTTTGGATGTAAATATTTTGCGATACAGACCACATACAATATTTTTGCTTACACGTACGAATACAGTTTTTAAAGACCTTTCTTTTGATGCAAATTTCGATGGGGTTTGGAAACATTTCAGAAAAAATCACTTTTTTGGGCAAAATTAGCAAAGGGGTTAGTCCATTCTTTTTTCTCTTTTTCAATAAAATTTTATTTTTCAAGATGTGCTAAAATTTTTACATTGGCGGAAAGGTCTATGAATTTCCAATTCAGCACTGAAAACCGCAACTAATTACGAGTCTCGATTGCGGAAAAATCGCCATCCAAATTTTTTTGTAACAATTTTAATTGAATTGGGTTGAAATAAGGTAATATCATTTTCGGTGAAGTTATTTCGACAACCTGAAGTCCTAAAATTTTTTGGTTTTCAGTTTTAGAAAGATCTTAAAAAACTGAAACAGGTTTTTGAAATGTTCAACCATCTACGAGTCTTTATTGCAGAGATATCGCCATCCAAACAATTTTTTAGGTTGGTTTCTGAAATTGGGTGGAAATATAACTTTGGATGTAAATATTTTGCGATACAGACCACATACAATATTTTTGCTTACACGTACGAATACAGTTTTTAAAGACCTTTCTTTTGATGCAAATTTCGATGGGGTTTGGAAACATTTCAGAAAAAATCACTTTTTTGGGCAAAATTAGCAAAGGGGTTAGTCCATTCTTTTTTCTCTTTTTCAATAAAATTTAATTTTTCAAGATGTGCTAAAATTTTTACATTGGCGGAAAGGTCTATGAATTTCCAATTCAGCACTGAAAACCGCAACTAATTACGAGTCTCGATTGCGGAAAAATCGCCATCCAAATTTTTTTGTAACAATTTTAATTGAATTGGGTTGAAATAAGGTAATATCATTTTCGGTGAAGTTATTTCGACAACCTGAAGTCCTAAAATTTTTTGGTTTTCAGTTTTAGAAAGATCTTAAAAAACTGAAACAGGTTTTTGAAATGTTCAACCATCTACGAGTCTTTATTGCAGAGATATCGCCATCCAAACAATTTTTTAGGTTGGTTTCTGAAATTGGGTGGAAATATAACTTTGGATGTAAATATTTTGCGATCCAGACCACATACAATATTTTTGCTTACACGTACGAATACAGTTTTTAAAGACATTTCTTTTGATGCAAATTTCGATGGGGTTTGGAAACATTTCAGAAAAAATCACTTTTTTGGGCAAAATTAGCAAAGGGGTTAGTCCATTCTTTTTTCTCTTTTTCAATAAAATTTTATTTTTCAAGATGTGCTAAAATTTTTACATTGGCGGAAAGGTCTATGAATTTCCAATTCAGCACTGAAAACCGCAACTAATTACGAGTCTCGATTGCGGAAAAATCGCCATCCAAACAATTTTGTTTGAACAATTGTAATTAAGTTGGTTTGAAATAAGGTAATATCACTTTGGGTGAAGATATTTCGACAACCAGAGGTCGCAAAATTTGTTGGTTTTCAGTTTTATAAAGATCTCACAAAACTAAAACACTTTTTTCAAATTATCAACCACCTACGATTCTCGATTGCAGTAATATCGTCATCCAAACAATTTTTTTGGTTTGTTTCTGAAATTGGGTCGAAATATAACTTTGGATGTAAATATTTTGCGATACAGACCACATACAATATTTTTGCTTACACGTACGAATACAGTTTTTAAAGACCTTTCTTTTGATGCAAATTTCGATGGGGTTTGGAAACATTTCAGAAAAAATCACTTTTTTGGGCAAAATTAGCAAAGGGGTTAGTCCATTCTTTTTTCTCTTTTTCAATAAAATTTTATTTTTCAAGATGTGCTAAAATTTTTACATTGGCGGAAAGGTCTATGAATTTCCAATTCAGCACTGAAAACCGCAACTAATTACGAGTCTCGATTGCGGAAAAATCGCCATCCAAACAATTTTGTTTGAACAATTGTAATTAAGTTGGTTTGAAATAAGGTAATATCACTTTGGGTGAAGATATTTCGACAACCAGAGGTCGCAAAATTTGTTGGTTTTCAGTTTTATAAAGATCTCACAAAACTAAAACACTTTTTTCAAATTATCAACCACCTACGATTCTCGATTGCAGAAATATCGTCATCCAAACAATTTTTTTGGTTTGTTTCTGAAATTGGGTCGAAATATAACTTTGGATGTAAATATTTTGCGATACAGACCACATACAATATTTTTGCTTACACGTACGAATACAGTTTTTAAAGACCTTTCTTTTGATGCAAACTTCGATGGGGTTTGGAAACATTTCAGAAAAAATCACTTTTTTGGGCAAAATTAGCAAAGGGGTTAGTCCATTCTTTTTTCTCTTTTTCAATAAAATTTTATTTTTCAAGATGTGCTAAAATTTTTACATTGGCGGAAAGGTCTATGAATTTCCAATTCAGCACTGAAAACCGCAACTAATTACGAGTCTCGATTGCGGAAAAATCGCCATCCAAATTTTTTTTTAACAATTTTAATTGAATTGGGTTGAAATAAGGTAATATCACTTTCGGTGAAGTTATTTCGACAACCTAAAGTCCTAAAATTTTTTAGTTTCCAGTTTTAGAAAGATCTTAAAAAACTGAAACAGGTTTTTGAAATGTTCAACCATCTACGAGTCTTTATTGCAGAGATATCGCCATCCAAACAATTTTGTTTGAACAATTTTAATTAAATTGTGTTGAAATAAGGTAATATCAATTTGGGTGAAGATATTTCGACAACCTGAGGTCGCAAAATTTTTTGGTTTTCAGCTTTAGAAAGATCTTAAAAAACTGAAACAGGTTTTTAAAATGTTCAACCATCTACGAGTCTCGAGTGCAGAAATATCGCCATCCAAACAATTTTGTTTGAACAATTTTAATTAAATTGGGTTGAAATAAGGTAATATCATTTTGGGTGAAGATATTTCGACAACCAGAGGCCACAAAATTTTTTGGTTTTCAGTTTTATAAAGATCTCACAAAACTAAAACACTTTTTTCAAATTATCAACCACCTACGAGTCTCGATTGCAGAAATATCACCATCCAAACAATTTTTTGGGTTGGTTTCTGAAATTGGGTCGAAATATAACTTTGGATGTAAATATTTTGCGATCCAGACCACATACAATATTTTTGCTTACACGTACGAATACAGTTTTTAAAGACCTTTCTTTTGATGCAAATTTCGATGGGGTTTGGAAACATTTCAGAAAAAATCATTTTTTTGGGCAAAATTAGCAAAGGGGTTAGTCCATTCTTTTTTCTCTTTTTCAATAAAATTTAATTTTTCAAGATGTGCTAAAATTTTTACATTGGCGGAAAGGTCTATGAATTTCCAATTCAGCACTGAAAACCGCAACTAATTACGAGTCTCGATTGCGGAAAAATCGCCATCCAAACAATTTTGTTTGAACAATTGTAATTAAGTTGGTTTGAAATAAGGTAATATCACTTTGGGTGAAGATATTTCGACAACCAGAGGTCGCAAAATTTGTTGGTTTTCAGTTTTATAAAGATCTCACAAAACTAAAACACTTTTTTCAAATTATCAACCACCTACGATTCTCGATTGCAGAAATATCGTCATCCAAACAATTTTTTAGGTTGGTTTCTGAAATTGGGTGGAAATATAACTTTGGATGTAAATATTTTGCGATACAGACCACATACAATATTTTTGCTTACACGTACGAATACAGTTTTTAAAGACCTTTCTTTTGATGCAAATTTCGATGGGGTTTGGAAACATTTCAGAAAAAATCACTTTTTTGGGCAAAATTAGCAAAGGGGTTAGTCCATTCTTTTTTCTCTTTTTCAATAAAATTTTATTTTTCAAGATGTGCTAAAATTTTTACATTGGCGGAAAGGTCTATGAATTTCCAATTCAGCACTGAAAACCGCAACTAATTACGAGTCTCGATTGCGGAAAAATCGCCATCCAAATTTTTTTGTAACAATTTTAATTGAATTGGGTTGAAATAAGGTAATATCATTTTCGGTGAAGTTATTTCGACAACCTGAAGTCCTAAAATTTTTTGGTTTTCAGTTTTAGAAAGATCTTAAAAAACTGAAACAGGTTTTTGAAATGTTCAACCATCTACGAGTCTTTATTGCAGAGATATCGCCATCCAAACAATTTTTTAGGTTGGTTTCTGAAATTGGGTGGAAATATAACTTTGGATGTAAATATTTTGCGATACAGACCACATACAATATTTTTGCTTACACGTACGAATACAGTTTTTAAAGACCTTTCTTTTGATGCAAATTTCGATGGGGTTTGGAAACATTTCAGAAAAAATCACTTTTTTGGGCAAAATTAGCAAAGGGGTTAGTCCATTCTTTTTTCTCTTTTTCAATAAAATTTTATTTTTCAAGATGTGCTAAAATTTTTACATTGGCGGAAAGGTCTATGAATTTCCAATTCAGCACTGAAAACCGCAACTAATTACGAGTCTCGATTGCGGAAAAATCGCCATCCAAATTTTTTTGTAACAATTTTAATTGAATTGGGTTGAAATAAGGTAATATCATTTTCGGTGAAGTTATTTCGACAACCTGAAGTCCTAAAATTTTTTGGTTTTCAGTTTTAGAAAGATCTTAAAAAACTGAAACAGGTTTTTGAAATGTTCAACCATCTACGAGTCTTTATTGCAGAGATATCGCCATCCAAACAATTTTTTAGGTTGGTTTCTGAAATTGGGTGGAAATATAACTTTGGATGTAAATATTTTGCGATACAGACCACATACAATATTTTTGCTTACACGTACGAATACAGTTTTTAAAGACCTTTCTTTTGATGCATATTTCGATGGGGTTTGGAAACATTTCAGAAAAAATCACTTTTTTGGGCAAAATTAGCAAAGGGGTTAGTCCATTCTTTTTTCTCTTTTTCAATAAAATTTAATTTTTCAAGATGTGCTAAAATTTTTACATTGGCGGAAAGGTCTATGAATTTCCAATTCAGCACTGAAAACCGCAACTAATTACGAGTCTCGATTGCGGAAAAATCGCCATCCAAATTTTTTTGTAACAATTTTAATTGAATTGGGTTGAAATAAGGTAATATCATTTTCGGTGAAGTTATTTCGACAACCTGAAGTCCTAAAATTTTTTGGTTTTCAGTTTTAGAAAGATCTTAAAAAACTGAAACAGGTTTTTGAAATGTTCAACCATCTACGAGTCTTTATTGCAGAGATATCGCCATCCAAACAATTTTTTAGGTTGGTTTCTGAAATTGGGTGGAAATATAACTTTGGATGTAAATATTTTGCGATACAGACCACATACAATATTTTTGCTTACACGTACGAATACAGTTTTTAAAGACCTTTCTTTTGATGCATATTTCGATGGGGTTTGGAAACATTTCAGAAAAAATCACTTTTTTGGGCAAAATTAGCAAAGGGGTTAGTCCATTCTTTTTTCTCTTTTTCAATAAAATTTAATTTTTCAAGATGTGCTAAAATTTTTACATTGGCGGAAAGGTCTATGAATTTCCAATTCAGCACTGAAAACCGCAACTAATTACGAGTCTCGATTGCGGAAAAATCGCCATCCAAATTTTTTTGTAACAATTTTAATTGAATTGGGTTGAAATAAGGTAATATCATTTTCGGTGAAGTTATTTCGACAACCTGAAGTCCTAAAATTTTTTGGTTTTCAGTTTTAGAAAGATCTTAAAAAACTGAAACAGGTTTTTGAAATGTTCAACCATCTACGAGTCTTTATTGCAGAGATATCGCCATCCAAACAATTTTGTTTGAACAATTTTAATTAAATTGTGTTGAAATAAGGTAATATCAATTTGGGTGAAGATATTTCGACAACCTGAGGTCGCAAAATTTTTTGGTTTTCAGCTTTAGAAAGATCTTAAAAAACTGAAACAGGTTTTTAAAATGTTCAACCATCTACGGGTCTCGAGTGCAGAAATATCGCCATCCAAACAATTTTGTTTGAACAATTTTAATTAAATTGTGTTGAAATAAGGTAATATCATTTTGGGTGAAGATATTTCGACAACCAGAGGCCACAAAATTTTTTGGTTTTCAGTTTTATAAAGATCTCACAAAACTAAAACACTTTTTTCAAATTATCAACCACCTACGAGTCTCGATTGCAGAAATATCACCATCCAAACAATTTTTTGGGTTGGTTTCTGAAATTGGGTGGAAATATAACTTTGGATGTAAATATTTTGCGATACAGACCACATACAATATTTTTGCTTACACGTACGAATACAGTTTTTAAAGACCTTTCTTTTGATGCAAATTTCGATGGGGTTTGGAAACATTTCAGAAAAAATCACTTTTTTTGGGCAAAATTAGCAAAGGGGTTAAGTCCATTCTTTTTTCTCTTTTTCAATAAAATTTTATTTTTCAAGATGTGCTAAAATTTTTACATTGGCGGAAAGGTCTATGAATTTCCAATTCAGCACTGAAAACCGCAACTAATTACGAGTCTCGATTGCGGAAAAATCGCCATCCAAATTTTTTTGTAACAATTTTAATTGAATTGGGTTGAAATAAGGTAATATCATTTTCGGTGAAGTTATTTCGACAACCTGAAGTCCTAAAATTGTTTGGTTTTCAGTTTTAGAAAGATCTTAAAAAACTGAAACAGGTTTTTGAAATGTTCAACCATCTACGAGTCTTTATTGCAGAGATATCGCCATCCAAACAATTTTTTAGGTTGGTTTCTGAAATTGGGTGGAAATATAATTTTGGATGTAAATATTTTGCGATACAGACCACATACAATATTTTTGCTTACACGTACGAATACAGTTTTTAAAGACCTTTCTTTTGATGCAAATTTCGATGGGATTTGGAAACATTTCAGAAAAAATCACTTTTTTGGGCAAAATTAGCAAAGGGGTTCGTCCATTCTTTTTTCTCTTTTTCAATAAAATTTTATTTTTCAAGATGTGCTAAAATTTGTACATTGGCGGAAAGGTCTATGAATTTCCAATTCAGCACTGAAAACCGCAACTAATTACGAGTCTCGATTGCGGAAAAATCGCCATCCAAATTTTTTTTTAACAATTTTAATTGAGTTGGGTTGAAATAAGGTAATATCACTTTCGGTGAAGTTATTTCGACAACCTGAAGTCCTAAAACTTTTTGGTTTTCAGTTTTAGAAAGATCTTAAAAAACTGAAACAGGTTTTTGAAATGTTCAACCATCTACGAGTCTTTATTGCAGAGATATCGCCATCCAAACAATTTTGTTTGAACAATTTTAATTAAATTGTGTTGAAATAAGGTAATATCAATTTGGGTGAAGATATTTCGACAACCTGAGGTCGCAAAATTTTTTGGTTTTCAGCTTTAGAAAGATCTTAAAAAACTGAAACAGGTTTTTAAAATGTTCAACCATCTACGGGTCTCGAGTGCAGAAATATCGCCATCCAAACAATTTTGTTTGAACAATTTTAATTAAATTGTGTTGAAATAAGGTAATATCATTTTGGGTGAAGATATTTCGACAACCTGAAGTCCTAAAATTTTTTGGTTTTCAGTTTTAGAAAGATCTTAAAAAACTGAAACAGGTTTTTGAAATGTTCAACCATCTACGAGTCTTTATTGCAGAGATATCGCCATCCAAACAATTTTTTAGGTTGGTTTCTGAAATTGGGTGGAAATATAACTTTGGATGTAAATATTTTGCGATCCAGACCACATACAATATTTTTGCTTACACGTACGAATACAGTTTTTAAAGACCTTTCTTTTGATGCAAATTTCGATGGGGTTTGGAAACATTTCAGAAAAAATCACTTTTTTTGGGCAAAATTAGCAAAGGGGTTAAGTCCATTCTTTTTTCTCTTTTTCAATAAAATTTTATTTTTCAAGATGTGCTAAAATTTTTACATTGGCGGAAAGGTCTATGAATTTCCAATTCAGCACTGAAAACCGCAACTAATTACGAGTCTCGATTGCGGAAAAATCGCCATCCAAATTTTTTTGTAACAATTTTAATTGAATTGGGTTGAAATAAGGTAATATCATTTTCGGTGAAGTTATTTCGACAACCTGAAGTCCTAAAATTTTTTGGTTTTCAGTTTTAGAAAGATCTTAAAAAACTGAAACAGGTTTTTGAAATGTTCAACCATCTACGAGTCTTTATTGCAGAGATATCGCCATCCAAACAATTTTGTTTGAACAATTTTAATTAAATTGTGTTGAAATAAGGTAATATCAATTTGGGTGAAGATATTTCGACAACCTGAGGTCGCAAAATTTTTTGGTTTTCAGCTTTAGAAAGATCTTAAAAAACTGAAACAGGTTTTTAAAATGTTCAACCATCTACGGGTCTCGAGTGCAGAAATATCGCCATCCAAACAATTTTGTTTGAACAATTTTAATTAAATTGTGTTGAAATAAGGTAATATCATTTTCGGTGAAGTTATTTCGACAACCTGAAGTCCTAAAATTTTTTGGTTTTCAGTTTTAGAAAGATCTTAAAAAACTGAAACAGGTTTTTGAAATGTTCAACCATCTACGAGTCTTTATTGCAGAGATATCGCCATCCAAACAATTTTTTAGGTTGGTTTCTGAAATTGGGTGGAAATATAACTTTGGATGTAAATATTTTGCGATCCAGACCACATACAATATTTTTGCTTACACGTACGAATACAGTTTTTAAAGACCTTTCTTTTGATGCAAATTTCGATGGGGTTTGGAAACATTTCAGAAAAAATCACTTTTTTTGGGCAAAATTAGCAAAGGGGTTAAGTCCATTCTTTTTTCTCTTTTTCAATAAAATTTTATTTTTCAAGATGTGCTAAAATTTTTACATTGGCGGAAAGGTCTATGAATTTCCAATTCAGCACTGAAAACCGCAACTAATTACGAGTCTCGATTGCGGAAAAATCGCCATCCAAATTTTTTTGTAACAATTTTAATTGAATTGGGTTGAAATAAGGTAATATCATTTTCGGTGAAGTTATTTCGACAACCTGAAGTCCTAAAATTTTTTGGTTTTCAGTTTTAGAAAGATCTTAAAAAACTGAAACAGGTTTTTGAAATGTTCAACCATCTACGAGTCTTTATTGCAGAGATATCGCCATCCAAACAATTTTTTAGGTTGGTTTCTGAAATTGGGTGGAAATATAACTTTGGATGTAAATATTTTGCGATACAGACCACATACAATATTTTTGCTTACACGTACGAATACAGTTTTTAAAGACCTTTCTTTTGATGCAAATTTCGATGGGGTTTGGAAACATTTCAGAAAAAATCACTTTTTTTGGGCAAAATTAGCAAAGGGGTTAGTCCATTCTTTTTTCTCTTTTTCAATAAAATTTAATTTTTCAAGATGTGCTAAAATTTTTACATTGGCGGAAAGGTCTATGAATTTCCAATTCAGCACTGAAAACCGCAACTAATTACGAGTCTCGATTGCGGAAAAATCGCCATCAAAATTTTTTTTTAACAATTTTAATTGAATTGGGTTGAAATAAGGTAATATCACTTTGGGTGAAGATATTTCGACAACCTGAGGTCGCAAAATTGTTTGGTTTTCAGTTTTATAAAGATCTCAAAAAACTAAAACGCTTTTTTTAAATTATCATTCACCTACGAGTCTCGATTGCAGAAATATCGCCATCCAAACAATTTTTTGGGTTGGTTTCTGAAATTGGGTCGAAATATAACTTTGGATGTAAATATTTTGCGATCCAGACCACATACAATATTTTTGCTTACACGTACGAATACAGTTTTTAAAGACCTTTCTTTTGATGCAAATTTTGATGGGGTTTGGAAACATTTCAGAAAAAATCACTTTTTTTGGGCAAAATTAGCAAAGGGGTTAGTCCATTCTTTTTTCTCTTTTTCAATAAAATTTAATTTTTCAAGATGTGCTAAAATTTTTACATTGGCGGAAAGGTCTATGAATTTCCAATTCAGCACTGAAAACCGCAACCAATTACGAGTCTCGAATGCGGAAATATCGCCATCCAAAATGTTTTTATCAATTTTTACATTACTGGTAGGTTTTTGAAAATAGGTCGAAATACAAATTTGGATGTAAATATTTTGTGAACTAGACCACGTAGAAGATCTTGGCTTACAGGTGAGAATACAGTTATTTAAGATCTTTCTTTAATATAATTCGGTTGGTTCTGAAAACATTTTTGAAAAAAATCACTTTTGAAGCAAAAAGTAGCTAAGGGGTTAGTCAATTCTTTTTTCAAAAAGTCAATAAGCTTTTGGCTTAGATTTATGAAAAAATAACTGTTTGCCTTATTTAAGCTGGACTTATTAAATAGAAACCTTTTAATTCTTTTCCAAATAAAATTTTAATCAGTTCAGTTTAATCTGTTATCTATCTTAGTAGAGGGCAAAGCATAAATAGAGCTGTACCTACATACATATATAGTTTCTCTAAAAGAAAATGAATCTGCAAGTTTTTAACAACATCTTACCTAAAACTTCAATGGGTATTGAAGCTTCATAGAAAGTTATTATCCGGTAAAATGAAGGACCATTTAACATGTTTAAATGTAAATCACATAATCGCGGTTCAAGTTCACCCTAGATTCTAAGGTCTTGTTAACTTTAAGTGTACACAAACAATTTTTTTTAAAATAAACTAATTACAAAATAATAGGATAATGATGACAGTTTGTTGATGATGAAAATATTTTAATTGCCCATCATTTTATGGAGCTCATTATCATGTCAGGGGCTGATGGGAGTAAGTAAAATATCCCACCTCTCCTCGAAGCAAATGAATAATTTATATCAGATAAATAAAAAAAATCTTCAATTTTATTTCATGCATAAATATTGATATAAATTTAAGTCGATCTTTCAAAAAATAAATGCCTGGGACGCGACAAGTTTGTTTATTATTTGCATTAAACATTCTTAGGTATTAAGATTGACCTTATCTTCGAATGAGCCGGGTAACGCGCGTAGACATAAAAAATTAATAATCTATACATACATCATTCTTAATTTCATTTTAACTGATAGGTTGTGTTATAATAAATTGGACAAATGAAACATCGGTCCCCAAGGTTATCGCATTTAAACAAATCATATTTTTAAAAGAAGCAGAAAGATTGAGTTTAAAAAATTGTTTTGTTAGTTTCGTTCTGACCATTGCCCAGACAGTTTCAATCTTCTGTTGGATCATGGCAATTTCAGTAAAATTATTTTTTCTTATATTTTGTGCAGCGCCCATATTTTGCTCTGCCAAAAGTGAATCTGATGCAATTGTTGAACTTCCGAATGGAAAAATTCGAGGCCGTAACCATGGTCATTACTTTTCATTCGAATCGATTCCTTATGCAGAACCACCAATTGGAGAGAATCGATTCGAGGCTCCAAAACCATTTTCAGGAAGCTGGTCAGACATTCGAGATGCAACTATCCCTCCTGTCAAATGCATGCAATGGGATCAATATTTATTCAAAGAAGACTTATTAGATGGCCAAGAAGACTGTCTAACTATTAACATCTACACTCCCAGCATAGGGGGAAATAAAACATATCCAGTTCTGGTGCTGATCCATGGTGGAGCTTTTATGTTTGGAACTGCTGCTCAAAGTGGACATGATTACATAATGAAAACCCAAAATACAGTTGTTGTCAAAATGAACTACCGTCTAGGACCTTTAGGTTTTCTCAGCACAGAAGACGACGTGATATCTGGAAATTTCGGTTTAAAAGATCAGTTATTGGCTATGGAATGGACAAAGGCTAATGTGGCTGCTTTTAATGGAGATCCTGAAAGCATTACAGCATTTGGATTCTCAGCAGGTGCAGCTTCGGTTCATTTGCATATGCTTAACAAGAATTTTGAAAATATAGCCAAGAGGGCTGTTTCATTGAGTGGAACTTCGTTTTGTGACTGGGTAATTATGCGTAAGCCCGCAAGGAGGGCTATAGCATTGGCAAAACAATTGAATTGCCCTACCGAGACTTCATCAGCTATTAAATCATGTCTGAAACAGAAGAATGCTGTCGATATAGTTCGTGCAGTAAAAAAATTTCAAAACATCGGCTATAATCCTGCTATTGTGTTTGGACCTGTGATAGAGTCAAAAACAGTTTCAAATGCTTTTCTAACTGACAGTCCAGAGGCTATAATTAAAAGTGGAAAGTCAGCTCAAATCCCTTGGTTGGCATCATATTCAAATGAAGATGGAGGTTACAATGCCGCAGAATTGATGCAAAAAGATTCCAAAGGAGTTGAATTGATTGAAATTTTGAACGAGCGTTGGAATGAATTGGCACCAATGAATCTCTTCTTTGAAAACTCTGTCCCAGAGGACGAATTAAATATGTATTCCAACAATCTTCGAAAGAAATACTTGGGAGAGAAAAATTTTACTGCAGAAAATTATTTGCTAGTACAAAAAATGTATACCGATCTATTGTTTGCCAATGGAGTTAGGAAAGCATGGAAATTGCATAAGCAATACACTAATTCTCCAGTCTATGCTTATGTTTTTGACAGTCCAGCTCCCTTTGGTATTGGCCAAATTATTTCACAACGTTTTGATATCTCATTTGGTAAAACTTTTTTTATATAAATTGTTTTTAGAGTTGTTACACTAATATTTTGTTCTTATTCTACAGGGACTGTACATGGAGATGATTTCTTTTTGATTTTTAATAGCCCTATTCCTGTTTCGTTTTCTGAAACTCAAAATGTGCAATCAAAAAAGTTCATTAAAATGGTTGAGGAATTTTGCGCAAATAAGTAAGATAATTTTTGCATATCTTATGTACATAGGGCATCACACTGGGGTCAATTGAACCTGGGGAAAACGATGTTTGTATAGGCGAAAAAGTTGAAGAGTGCAAAATGTTTCCCCCTTGTTTCGATTGGAATAACAAAGTTCAATCACTATCTAATAGGTATAATACTCACACAAATTATATTATTATTATTCAAAATTTCACCCGTGAATTCTTCATTTCGGAGTTTTGCAGTATAAATATGAAATACAATATTTTCCGCTAGCTTTGTTTATCTCGCGGTGAATTAAAGTTATTCTGCGATTCATCAGGTTCAAATTAACTCAGAGTGTGGTGACCCATACATATTAGACTGCTTCAAAAAAATTTGTTTTGTTTCCAACAAGCTCAAAAGTTTCAGATTTCAGTGAAAAAAAAATGAACATTTGAGCTCTTAATATTAATATATAATACACTTGGATCCTAACAATTTTTAATGTAAAAAAAACATGTATTGAGGATTTAGTAACTCAATTACAATTACAATTTTCCAAAAAAACAATCGCACTAATATTAAAAGCTCAGATTTTGTAAACTTTTTTTTTCATTAAACTTGACTTTGAACTTTTTAGAAAGGATTTTTTTTATAATGTTCTTTAAAAACTAAATTAATGCATATTTTCAATTTACAGAACACTTCAATTTGGGGATTGCAAATTTAAGGAAAATAACCAAAATACAAACGGATTCTATGTTATGCAAATAAAACCTGACAGTTGTGAAACCTGTAATTTTGAAAATGTTTTATAAAAAAATAAATAAATAAAAGATAATTATTATAAAAATACAATCATTTGCAGTTTATATGTTTAATTTATTCCGAAGATTATAAATAAACAGGAATCATCGGATTCTGTCATCGTAGAGAATATTTTGCAAAAAATAATTGAAATTAATAAAACGGTTAATGTGGTCGTTTTTGCAAAGCCGTGCAAAGTCGTACATTTAAAAAAAAATAATTAAAATGGATATTTTACGTGGTATTTATTTATAAATTTAAATATCACTTTGACTTTATTATTTGAGTGTCAATTTTTTAGGATTATCGAACCAGTCATATATACCTATGTACGTTTTTATGATACAAAAATATTGAAATTTAAAAATTATTCAAGGTTATTTCATAAGTTATTAATATTTTAGTATATTATTTTGAAAATATCTTTGTATTTAGGTAACCTATTTGCTTATGTAATGTGCACAATATTAAAAAAAAATATGAATGGTTGATTTAAAAAAAAAAAATTTAGTTATGGGAAGGCAGACATATTAAAAAATTGTATATTAAAGTAAAAAAAAAAAATAAATTTCTTTTTGGACTTGTCCTGTTTTTGCACCGATTTTGGTAAGAATTAAAAGGGGTCCTCGTTGTCATCTTTGTAGTCTAAATTTTCAGCTTCTTGAACAGACTGCTGCGACATCAAATTATTGTATAAAGGCATATTCGCTGGAGGAACATACTTTTGCGCCAAGTTTATGACATTTTCATATTTCTTGGGGTTGAGGGAAAGTTTATTTGTATATAACAGTTTTATCAAAGAGTCAACGTAGATTTCTTTTTTGTACACCGAACGACGAAGGATTTTATTTTTCGTATTTCTGCATTAAAAAAACATATTTCGCAAAAAAGTGGAGTTATCTGGTTGTTGCACTGGCTGCTTCAACTTTGAAAATATTACTATTCGGAATATTTCCAAAAAAAAAAAAATAATTCGCAATTATTTAATTAAAATTTCTAGAAGCTTTTGCGTTAGATTTCTATGAGAGGTACCTACCGTTAATTTAACGTGTATTTGGTACGAATTTGCAAATCGATTTTTAACTTAATTAATAAATTCAAATTTGCACTAAACAGATAAAACAAGTTTAACGCTTTTTATGTATTTGGTACAAACTTGCAACTCGATTTTTAACTTAATTAATAAATTAAAATTTACACTGAACAGATAAAATAAACATGAAACTCGCCACTTCCATTTTTTTTCGTGTAGTTATACTGGACGTCCAGTATAACGAAATATATATGGCCTTATTTATAAACGTTGTCTAACTTTAGACAACTGTCCAACTTTTAAAAATTCGTTCAAAAACCTTGTTTATTGTTGTCTTATAGCTGCCTAACTTAGACACAAGAGTAGATTGTCTTAACCGTGAGTAATGTGATATTTATTTTTATTAAATAAAGCATATTTCCACCAATTTGAAAATAGTTAGACAATAGACAGTGTCTAAGTAGCCAAAAATCTAATAAATACGACTGATAATGTCCAGCCAATTCGTTATATCGAAACAGTTTTTTCGAACAAAAAAAAAAAAAAAAATATTATGTTTACCGATACAAAAACAACAAATTACTTTTACCATTTTTTGGTGGAGGCAAATGGTAAACGCAAAATAAAAACTGTGGAAAATGAAGAATCCATCCCATGTTTTGTTTTGTTCCTTTTCATTGAAATTGAACAGCATTCGCTATATAGAGTAGTAAAATTTTTCGATATTCGTTATATAGAGATATTAATGGACTTCAAATGGTGATTCGTTATACTGGAAGTTTATTATATCGGCATTCATTATACTGGACGTCCAGTGTATTTCCAAAGGAACACCTTCAATTATGATCTTCCAAAAAATAAGAAATTTTGAGTCTTTCTGAAAAGCATTAATAATTTTTTTTAAATTTAAGCGCAAAATAAAATAAAATAAAATACACGAAAAATAAAATAAATGGTCCTTTCAGCAAAAGTACGCATACGCCACAGTTAACCACTGATGCTAAAGTTTAGAAAAATACACTTCGAATAGGTCCGTATAAGAACTTTGAATAAGATACATGTAAGCGTATGCAACAAACTTTGCAACTTCTCTTATTCATCACTAACCCACCTATACTTCCTGAATTAGTAAGAAAATGAACAACTCCTAGTTAATACAAACATAATTTACATGTTTAAATTTAGTTAAATCTTGTAGAATTGTATGCTTTTTTAGTTTAGAGGCTTCTTCCAATGTTATCTTAAGTACTTCGTACTTTTATTCTTCTTAGACAAGTTTAGAATTTTGAACAGACTTTCTATATAGCTTAGCAATACTAAACGCATAAATAAAAACAATTAATTTATTAAATAAAATTTTTACTAAAAATGATTGAACAGCCTTAATCCATATACGATCGATCAAAGTTTATAATATATTTTATTTAAGGATTTCGTTGATTCCAAGCAGGTTACATAATAGATATACATACAACTTTTTTTTTTACGAATGTTGCGAATCCTCCTTGAATGGGTAAGATTGGTCTACGAATAGATATCTGGAGTTTTACATTAACTCATCAACACCAACCGCTTTGCATGAATCCTTTGTTATAAGCATTGCAAGTAGACCTTTTGTTTTAGAAGAATTTTCCACAAACTTACAATTTCCAAATTGAAGGTTTCTGTAAAAAAATATATATATATATGTATATTAACACTCGAAAAAAACAGAAGTAGCATATTCACACTCCAAGCAAAATAGCGGTTCAAAATTGTGTAACGAAATCTGAACATTAAATTCATTTTACAACATTGTTTATTGTTTTTACAGACGTTACCACATGCAAAGCCTCTTGGAACTTTTTAAATATTTTTTTTTAACTAATATGCATAAGCGTGAATACACACACACATTCCCACATTTACCCAGTAATACAGAAGTTTTCAATCATTCTAACGAAATTTGATGACATAGTCTTTTGATTTTCAGTAAAAAATTCTTTATCCAAATCAGGAAGTTTGAAAAGTAAGTAAAAATCATCTCCGTGAACAGTTCCTACAATAAAGAAGGACAGTAGATATTAAATTGAAAAAGTATTTCAAATAAACCTACCAAAATTTATATCAGTACGATTTGAAAGTAAATGACCAGTATTAAAAGGTGAGGGATTATCATAAACATAGCCATAAACTGGAGAATGTGTGTATTCCTTATGCAGAGCCCAAGACTTTCTCGCTCCATCAGCAAATATGACGTCGGTGTATAGTTTTTGCAGCAAGAAATAGTTCTTTGCACTAAATTTCTCATTTCCCATATACTTCTGTCGAACAGTGTTTGTGAATTTCTCCAATTCACTGTCTTCATAAGCATTGTTAAAGCAAAGATTCAATGGCGCAAGTTCATTCCAACGTTCATTCAACACTTCGATCAATTCCAAACCATTTAAATCTTTACGCATTAACTCCGCGGCATTGTATGCGCCATCTTCTGTCACATATGTTGCTAGCCAAGGAATTTGAGCCGATTTTCCATTTTTTATTATAACCTCTGGTTTCTCGGTGAGAAAAGCATTTTTTGCGGTTTTTGCTTCTATCACAGGCCCAAAAACAAGTGCAGGATTATATCCAATATTATTTTTCTGGAACTCCTTAATTGTGCGGACTATATCTGCTGCGTCTTTATCCTGCAGACACTTTTTAATAGAACTGGAGCTTTCAATGGGACAGTTTAAAAACTCTGCCAAAGCAATAGCTTTCTTAGCTGGTTTTCGTTCGATAGCCCAATAAGATAAAGCTGTTCCACTCATCGACACTGCAGATGTTGCTAGTTTCTCGAAGTTCTTATTCATCATTTGCAAATGTACTGAGGCTGCCCCTGCAGAAAAACCTATAACTGTGATTTTTTCAGGATTTCCATTAAAAGCGGCCACATTATTTTTTGTCCACTCCAAGGCAAGAAGTTGATCTTTTAATCCAAAATTTCCTGTTATTACGTCATCTCCAGTGCTCAGAAAACCCAGAGGTCCAAGTCGATAGTTCATCTTGACCACAATTAATTTTCCATTTTCCATAAGAAAATCCTCACCGTTTTCATAAGCACTACCAAAGGTAAAGGCTCCTCCATGAATCAGCACCAACACCGGATAGGGATTCTCACTAGTGAGACTGGGCGTGTACACGTTTATGGTAAGACAATCTTCCACACCGTGTAAAAGGTCCTCTTTAAAAAGAAACTGATCCCATTGCATGCATATAACTGGTGGCTTAGTTGCATCTCTTATATCAGACCAATTTCCCGAATAAGACTTCGGAGCTTCGAATCGATTTTCTCCGATTGGTGGCTCTGCATAAGGAATCGATTCAAAAGACAAATAATTACCACGATTAAGACCACGTATTTTTCCATTTGGAAGCTGAACAATTGGTTCTTCGTCACTTTCTATGCAACACAACGGAGATACACATATTATTAGAAGAATAATTTGTTTAATTATAATATCCATAGCTGAGTTGCGACCGCTACGATTAACAAAAAAGAACTAGTATATATTTAAAAGAAATATTTTGGACAGTATAACAATATTTCATGCAAAGGTTATCGCTTGGTTCAATTGGATTGATTTTTTTTTGTAATGCGATTGCAGATACATACATATAAAGATGTACCTATATAAATAAGAAACTTGAACATTATTTTAATTTATTTATTTTTGTTAATCTTTTATCGAAATTGCCATTATTACATAGTATTGGTGGAACATCACATTGGTAAAGCACAATCATAAATTTGATAAAAATAAATTAAATAAATTAGAATCTTTATAGATTCTAATTTATTTAAAAAGATGAGAATAATTCGATTTTTGAACTTCTAACGTCTCAACCAATTGGAAAAAGCTATCTTGTGCGCCATCATAATCAATAATTCCAACACAACTAGTAGGACATTTTTGATGTAAAACATAACTAAGTTTTCGTCTCTGCAGCGCAAAGACGCATGGTATCCCTGAGATTTTGCAGTTTTGTTTTATCTCCAATATAATATTGTCTAGTCCATCTGTAAATTAAATAAATTAATTATTTCATATATAAATATATAAAAATTGAACGGAGCTCCTAAAAATGTTCAACTTTTCTAACAAGGCACTTTCAGTTGAATCGAAAAGTTTTGTTTCTTTTTTAGAACTCCATCCATATAAAAATAACCTTCAAAATCACACTTTTCACAATCGGTGGCAATAATCACGCATTTAATTTTATCGATTTTCATCTGAACTTGAACTTCTCGGAATCCTATTACGATCCGTCGGCGGGATTTGCCCTTATAATTGTTAATTTTAAAAGCTCGTTTTTGAAAATGATTAAGTTTCCTCAGTAGTGTTTCTACTAAATTGCTTAGTTCTTGAGATGTTGTATTATCACAATACCTACAAAAAAAAATTAAACAAAATGTTGCATTAATGGCATATATGTATAAGTTAACTTAATGCAATTTATATTTTTGAAAAAAAAAAAAGAATTGGGTTAACTTAGAAGTTAAATTAACTGACCAAAAAGATCCTCAAGATAAAATTGCTTGCAAGTAAAAACACCTTTAACCAAATTGACCATGCGTAGAAAGAACAGGACATACGCAGCTTCCCAGGTCTCTACTGAAGGTAATAGAATAGTTTCGTGATTAAAACAAACCCCGGAAGCATTTCCAGCAGCTTCTAAATGGGCATCGGTAAAGGGCAAGAAGAGAACCTACTTCCGGTCAATGAAGACCCACAGTATATAAGAGGTAGACTTAGGCATATAAAAGTTTATGGACAACAAGGCCGCTGGTTAAGATGCCTTACCATTCCCACCGGATTATACGTAACGTTATGGTGATGAAGAATTTACCACGTATGAGGTAAAAGGCCTGCTCGATGACTGGGCTACTAGCTCAATGTCCCATCTATAAAAAAGGCGATCTTCTTCATCACCATAACGATACGTATAATTAAATAATCGAAATCAATACTAGCGTTCAAGAGCAATTAAAAGGAAATATGCTGAAATAAAGTTTAAAAGGAGAAACACAGATCGGTCCACATCCTATATTAGCTAAGTAGGAACAACCTAGGAATTATAATGGATCGCCTTACTTACCACTGTAAGTAAGAAGGCACCTCAATCTTGTTGGCCTGATGAGAAGCGAGGAATAGACACCTTACCATATGTTAGGTAGTTGTGAAGCACTTGTGCATCAATCACACAGAAGTCTGGTATTTCACCAGAGTTGAGTTATAAATACAATAAATCATCTCATCCTGCTTTGTATGAGGGCAGAATACATCTTAAGGCCGAAATGCAATTAAAAAACTACAAACATTATCCATTTATGATCTGGAATACGTTTGAGGAAACCGAAAAACCTCATTGATTTGGACCGACTCTTGTACAATAACTTTGCCATGGCTAAGTCTCTGAATTACGGTTTATCTAATATGCATCTATTTAATACCTACATTATACTTACTCCCGAAATCTTCTGGAATGAACTGCTTTATTCTTGTTTTCAACTTCTCCTAAGGTGAGACTTTTTTTTTTTTCTGTTATTCCCGTACTTAATTCGCATTCAATTCTAGAGCTGTTATCAATTTTACTTCTTTTCAACAATCTGTACTTCAAGATAGATTTTTTCAGCTTAGATCTTTTCCTCTCTTTAGGTTTCTTAACCGATTTTCTTTTAACTTTATAAATTGCAAACGAAGTTGGCTTTCGTTTAGGTTTCTTGTGTTGACATTTTTTTAACTTTATAAATTGACTGAGATTGGGAATTTCTCGGAATCTTTTATATTTTTTTATCGATGCTTGGCCATTCTCGAAAAACTGATTATAGGTATTCTCATCGATGATCCTTAATTTGTCGGAAGCACCATCTGTGATAGAAGAATGGCTCATTTTTTGTAGTTTTATTGTGTAATCGAATGTGTAATTGAAAATGGTTTAAAGCCGAATAAGAAATTAAACAAAAAATGTTCTTATCTGCTTGGATTTACTTGAAGTTAAGTTACTTGATTTTGTTTATTCGCAACAAATTGGGGGGCTTTGCGGTACAGTACAGCCATTGTATATAAACAAAGGTACAGCTGTTGTTTATCTCCACTCGTCTCCACTCAGCAACTCACAGGATTTTGCAGGCATGGGTCGATAACATATAACAGTTATTGAATAACAGGTATTTGTTAACTGTTACTCTAAAATAAAAATTTCCACAGTTCACATATTATTTATGCACATCGGCTATATTAGAGGTATTCATGCAATGTCATATAAAAGCCTCGTAAATCTAGTAGAATGTGTATGTAAGTAAGTTAACTACCATATTTTATAAACCCATTCCGAAGTATGTATGTCTCATTGAACATATCCAAATGCTTACGAAATTGACAGATTACAGGAATTTGATTAAGTGTTTGAGAACATTTGTAGGCCACATGTTGGAATGCGTTTATAAATAAGGAGATGTCCAACTATTTAGACAATGGCTAGCTGGACAAACTGTTCAGGAGTATTCTAAGGACATCTAATAAATACGGCTGATAATGTTCCTCTCTTTTTTGTATATTTATCTACATGTTGTCTTGTTTCTTTACACTAATAACGCCATTTGCAAGTTGATGGTGAACACACTTGGAAATCCAAATTCAAGCAGTGTGTTAGTTTTTTAATATATGTAATCTCGTAAGCAAAATCGAATTTGGCTCAGATCTGAGGAAAAACACAACTTTTGTTTGAATCAGCGTATTAAATTATTGGCAGAAAATTGTAGCAATTCAAGCTTATAATACGCACGAAGAAAAGGTGGTTATTTTTCACGAAAAATGATTTTTAACTTTTCTTTTGAATATTGTCAGTCGTATTTATTAGATTTCCTTAAAACACTCTTGGACAGTTGTCCAGGGCCCCTATTCCGGTTATATGATAAAATGAAATGATAAATTTTTTATCACGAGAGTTTTCATACGACTTTTTCATTTTATCATTTCATTTTACCCAAAAAGTTGATTCTGGTTTCACCTATGATAAAATCAGCTGATTTTGTTCTGAATATGTGCTGAATGTGGCTGAATGAAAAAAAAAGTCATTTGACAGATGTAATTTTTTAAACAAAAAATAAATTCGATTCTAAATTTAAAAAAGAATAATTGAAATAAGTTCAATTTTAATTCATATTTCATTTAATGAAGAACGCAGAAGATCTGAAAGGTTTGTGCAAGTAAAATAAAATATGTGGGTAATGTAATAAGTTTTTTTCTTTTTAATTTCAGATTTAGAATGAGAATATTGCGTAGAAATTTGAGAGACACGAAGAATCCATTCGAAGTTCTTTCGGAAGGAGGTTTTATGGATATTTATCGTTTTCCCAAGCATCTTTGCCGGGAATTAATCGACAAAGTGACTTCACTATTAAAGAAGCCAAGTCGAATACATGGCTTGCCCCCACATATAAAATTATTGGCAGCCTTAACATTCTTTGCTAGCGGCAGTTATCAGTGATATGTTGGGCAGGACTTACTTCTGGAAACGTATAAACCATTTTTGTAGGTTCACTAGTTTCCAAGGAATAGGATGGTTTGTGATCCGAAAACGTGATCATAAATCATCCGATCCTTTGGAAACTAGTGGACCTACAAAAATGGTTTATATGTTTCCAGATTTTAAATAAATCCTCATATTATGTTCCGTCATTAGTTTGAATTATTTTTATATTTTTAAAAGTTTACCATCAAAAAGAAATCAAACATTTTGTAACAATATACATCTCCTTATTTATAAACGCATTCCAACAGTGGCCTACAAATGTTCTCATACACTCAATCACATCCCTGTAATCTGTCAATTTCGTGAGCATTTGGATACGTTCAATGAACATTTCGTTCATTTGAAGTTTATTTTTCAATTTTTTGTTCATTGAACGTACCCACTTTAAAATAGACTGCTTTTAGACGACTGCAATTTCTATCCGCAATTCCCTTTTGAGTTTCTTTCCGATTGCAGCATCCATTTAAATGCTGCAAATTTTAATACCTGCAATTTTTGTTAAATGAGAAGGAAATAATATCTCCTCACTCTTTACTCCGCTTATGTCTCAAACAATAAGAAAAAGCACAAAGAAGAAAGAGCGATAACTCTGCAATTATTTCAACCTCTGCAACTTTGTCTACCCCGGACACCGCATACGTCCCCCGCCTACATGCTTAAAAATTGCAAGGGTAATTGCAGCATATTTGCAGCGTTTAAAAGCAGTCGTAGGTTTGGACAACCAATTTCAGTGTCTAAGTTAGACACTCGATGGAACATGATTATAAATAAGGTTTTGGACTTGGACAGCTGTCCAAAGTTAGACATACTTTGGAATGGGATTATAAATACGACAGTTGTATTTTCACTTCTTGATTAATAAATACCACTAGATGCCAATAGATGTGACCAGTATCGTTAAAGATATAATATAACCGCTGTATAAAACAAATGACAAGACGCTTGTCAAATTTTTTTCCATCTACGAAAAGTACGACAGACGTACATTTTTTATCGTACCCTTGTACTAGATAAATTTTGTCCTTTTTCTCTACAACAAATTGTATTTTCCATTAAATAAAAACAATTGTTTAAAAAATAAGATTGAGCTACGTATGACTAAATATCAGCATTTAATAAAATCCAATACAATAGATTAGTTTTGAAAATGTCCAGCGAAGATAACAGGTAAGTCGTAAGCGCAAATATAAAGGCGAGCATAGTGAAAATTTCATCACATTTTAAGGTTATGTTTGCTAAATTTATTTATTTTTTCATTAAATTTAATTAAAAAACTAAAATGGAAAATATTAGTAACGATTCCAGTGATGAATCAGTGGGAGAGAAACGCTTAAAATCATCTGGCTCAGTAGAGAAACATAAACGCAGCAAAAAACATAAGAAACACAAAAAATCTGGCAAAAGTGACAAATCTCACAAGAAACACAAAAAGACAAAAAAGCGACACAAGTCCAATGGATCGGAAAGTGACGACGATGGTCGCAGGAAATCTAGTGTATCTCGCCGAAGCGCTGGCGGAGGGATCAATGAGAAGTTCACAGAAATCATGCAAAAGGCAAGTAGGGACCGTAGTTCGCTGCTGACAGTCGAACACTCGAATGGCAATAAGTTCAGCATAAGGAAACCGAATATACAAACAGATGCCTCCAGTCTTGTTGAGGAGATAACTAAAACCATTCAGAACAAGGTGATCCCAGCTATGGAAATTGTGTCGTCTGGAACTGAAAGTGAAGTGTAAGTTATAAAAAAAGGTGTAAGGATTTCACCATATTTCTTATCTACATTATATACGACTTTAAAAAATGTTCACAATTCTCAATCGCTTTTTTTTATTTACCTTTATCTTGTTCGTTTTAGGAACGACGTTGATGGTGACGTTGCCAGTCCAGATGTCGCAATAATTGAAGATGAACTAAATCTGGAAGAGCTGATGCGTCAAAAAGCCCTCCTACAGGCTCGCTTGGGCGCCTACATGTCCGACACGGATGAAGAGAAAGCAAACGGTTCGGTCGCATCTAAAGAAGCAACCGCAAAATCTCACTTGGCTCGTTCGATTGAAGTGACTGTGCATAACAAAAAGCTCGAGGAGTCAAAGTCCGCATCTAAAACGAATTCTAGTAAAAATATTCATAAAATTTCCAAAACAAATGAACCCGATATTATTTTGTTGGATGATTCTAGCGGTGGTGTGCGGACGCCAGATCGCCATGCTGCCAAATCAGCCGCAGCGGCATCAGGTAAACGTCATTCTAGGTCGTCGCCCAGTGAAAGCCGAGCACCACCGGAGAAACGTTCCCGAGCACGAATTACATCGTCCGGTGAACGAGACCGCAGTCTGAGGCGGACTGGTCAGAGCAAATCTCCAAGGGGAGGCGTCAGAGAGGACAGGTCTGGTGACCGTCGGCGAGAAGATGGGTCACGAGGTCGTCATGAAGTACACCAGCAACAAGTTCATCGAAGGGACAGTCGCCGAGACAATGACAATCGATATAAAGTTGATCTTCGTACGGAAATCAACCGCGACAAGGAGAGAGAACGCGATACCACCACCCGAAAACCACGTACCGATGGCGACCGTCAGTGGCAGGAAAACAAACAAGGTCAAAATCCTCGAGGTAGAGGAAGGGACCGCGATCGTGACCGGGAACGCTGGATGCGAGAACGAAGTCACAGTCGTAGCAAAGTAGAGTCTGATCGAAAAAGAGAGCAGCGCGAAAGGGATAAGGAACGAACCCGAGGTGATGGGTCACTGGGTAGAAAGGACGAGCGTCCTGATCGTTATAGAGGGTCACTGAGTGAGGGTCAGAAAGAAAGACTTAAAGAGTCCAGCAGTAGCAGCAGCGACGACGAACTTAATAACATTGATATTAATGACGACGATGATGAGGAAAAGATTATTGAAATGAGACGCAAACGACGAGAGGAGTTACTAAAGGTAAAAGGTTTTCAAAATATCATAAGCTTCATCATTTTCTATCAGCCTTATTATGAATTTCACTCGAAGTATATTTCACCTTAAAATTTGTTGTTCGCCGGGACGAAATTTCGTTCGCCTACAAAAAAAATATTTTGGCTGTCAATGGCATTACATTCCGCCTGACTGTTTAAAATAAGAGGAATTTTTCGAAAAAAAAAATTCGGTTGAAGCTCACGCTAGGCGAAAAGTGAGATGTCAAATTTTCCGGGTGGAATTTTTTCTGGGCGAAACTCACAATAAGGCTATATATTTTTGAAAAATTGAAAATTCATACTTGAGAAAAAAAATTACACAAAATACAACAAACATTTCTGGGGTCCTTCGACAAACTTAACTTTACAATTGAAATAACCACATAAATAAAATCTAGATATTTAATTTAACTTATACTGACCTCTTATTTTATTTTCAGAAACTAGGGAGCAACCCAAATGAAGATTACAAGAAATCACCATCTCCGTCACCACAAAAAGATAAAGAGTCTCCACTGCCGATTGTGAGGAAAGAAGAACCATCTCCACAACCAGTTCCAAATAGATCCCCAATACATCTTGATGATGAAAACTCAACGGACACAACGCACACTCCACCTCCGGTGAAGGACAAAGATGAAGCCTTGGAATCCGGTCTCAAGGAAGATTCCGTAAATATAAGTACAAAAGAACAACCACTTACGACGACGGGCAAACGACCAGAATGGGATATGTTTGCCGATCAAGATGTCGATTCGAACTTCGATGTGAGTCTATTTGTAACTGTCTGACAGAAGAAAGTGCATTTTATTTCTTGAACTATCGAATTCACTTTTATTATTTTTTCGTTTTGTAGTCACCGAGTACCATTATTCACAATAAGCATCAAACAGAGAATCCTGCTCTCACGGATAATTGGGACGATGCTGAGGGATACTATCGAGTGCGAATTGGTGAGACATTGGACAATCGATATGTGGTCAGTGGCTATACTGGACAAGGAGTCTTCAGTAACGTTATTCGAGGTCGCGATCAAGCTAGAGGCAATGCAAATGTTGCGGTGAAAATCATTCGAAACAATGAAATTATGTAAGGACTAAATGTCTATCTGAAAAAAACTAAGATAAAAAATATCTTGTGTCTCTTTCTAGGCACAAAACCGGATTAAGAGAGTTGGAAATTCTTAAAAAACTAAACGATGCCGATCCGGAAGATCGGTTTCATTGTCTACGTTTGTACCGACATTTCTTTCATAAACAGGTAAGTCCTCGAAACCTGTACCTTTTTCCAACCAGATTTTGATTGATTTTTTTCTCTAATCCACAGCATTTGTGTATGGTTTTTGAGCCACTGGCAATGAATCTACGTGAGGTTCTCAAAAAGTACGGCAAAAATGTCGGTCTTCACATTAAGGCTGTGCGAAGTTATACACAACAATTATTCCTTGCATTGAAGCTTCTAAAAAAAACCGGCATTTTGCATGCTGACATTAAGCCCGATAATATATTAGTAAATGAAAGTCATTTGATATTGAAGCTTTGCGATTTTGGATCAGCATCTGCAATAAATGAGAATGAAATCACACCCTATTTGATATCACGTTTTTATCGGGCACCTGAAATAATTTTGGGAATTCCGTATGATTATGGAATTGACATGTGGTCGGCTGGATGTACAATTTATGAATTGTATACAGGAAAGATATTGTTTAGTGGAAAGAGCAATAATCAGATGTTGAAGTTTTTCATGGACATGAAAGGTGAGTGTTTAATTATTTTGTTTAAAAAAATCAATTTCGCATGTTGTTGATTTATTCTGATTCTGATTTCTTTAAATTAGAATTTTGAATTTTGCCATAAAAATTCCATTTCAAAGTTTGAACAATTTTTTATAGGAATGTAATAATTAAGATTTTTTAGAAGTCTCTAATTTAAACCCAAGCAACCAATTTTTAATGGTTTCGTTGACCACCCTTTTTGAATAATTTATAAAGGGTTAATAATAGTTTATGTATGTATATGTGTGTACATGTCCTGCTCTATCCCAAAGACTTGTCACCTTTTGGAAGATTTCTACTTCAGTTAATAAAACAGTTTTTTTTTTTTTTTTAATTCAAAAAACATTTAAGCCATTAAGTATGCAATATAAAGTCGATTGTGCAGAATTTTATGAGTGTGTCACGGAGGGTCGTCCAGTTAAACTGTAACCCCCAATCCAGTTTAGGCCACAAGTAGTTTCTTATCATCAAAATGTAACGCTCGCTGTTGACTGGTATGTACGGACCGATGATTCTACCAGACCAAAAGCCGTACCAGGCAGTGGATTTCGCAGGCTGCATTTGGGGATGGTATATCAAGTGAAATGGGATTATTCTAAATATGACAATTTTACTTGTCCGCAAAATGGGTCGCCAAAATAGCACAGAAAGTCTCATAATTCAATAAATTATCTAAGCAACTTTTTGTCCCATCTGATCTGGCTCTAAACATTCCTACTATGGATATCGGCATGCATTCGCCCATCTCTTCACTGCAAGTGTCATGAAGGTTCTCTTATATCTAACCTGCATTTCTTGGGCAGAATACCTATTCTTGTATAAAAAAAGTGCTGAAATAAATACTCAGTTTAATTGCTCACCTAAATAATTTTTCCCTAATACAAATGAGTAGCGATGAAAGTTCAATGTAATATAAAAAACGTATATTATAATATAATCATATATACTACTAAATTAAAACTAAAAGTCACGTTAATCCTACCGCTAATTTATTTGATGCATGGCGACGGAAGTAGATTCGGTGTCTCATAACCTCATTTGAATTTAATATGGCAAAGTATACCATCTTAGAAAATGGTAATAAAAGGTCAATTCGTTTCAGTAATTGTTTACCGATAAAAAACTATTTATGAACTTTTAAATTTTTTTCGTTGTTCAAACCTTATTGGTGGAATTTAAAAAATCTCATTGAAAAGAAAGTGCGTACGAATTATAAAAAAAAAACTACTCCTGTCCGATGCCTAAACACTTCATGTGCGTCGTTTTATTTTCTTCTTCTTTTTTTTTTTAATTTTTCAAACAATATATCCGCGAAAACAGTGTTAAATAAAATGCAGTTGCTACTTGTAAAAGAAGAAAGTCTTCTTTTCTAAAATAAAAACAAAAAAACTGTAATTTATTATGAATAATATTTTTTAATCCTCAGGAAAAATTCCCAATAAAGTCGTTCGAAAAGGTCAATTCAAAGATCAACACTTCGACCAAAGTTGTAATTTCCTCTACCACGAAATTGACAAGATTACTGAGAGGGTAAGCTATTCATAATTTATTTATATATTTTTGATTTTACATTTTATTTATACTTTCATCAGGAAAAAATTGTCGTCATGCCTGTTATCAAACCATCGAGAAATCTACAAAATGAATTGATCGCTGATCAGAACTTACCCGACGATCAACACCGTAAAGTTACCCAACTCAAGGATCTACTCGATAGTATTTTTGCTCTTGATTTAT
Source organism: Epistrophe eligans (assembly GCA_951394125.1). NCBI lineage: Eukaryota > Metazoa > Arthropoda > Insecta > Diptera > Syrphidae > Epistrophe > Epistrophe eligans. The sequence continues at coordinate 38,306,944 of OX596029.1, forward strand.
CAAAACGCATCTCCCTTAATCAGGCTCTAACACATCCATTTATTCAGGAAAAAATGTAGTAACAAAAAAAAACAAAAACTTTACAGTTCCACAACGGCAACAAATCATTATGTAATTTTTTCGCTCTTAAAACAAATCAACCAACAACTTAAAAAATTATGTACATTTATTATTATATATGTATTTGTTAGTAATTAAGTAACACACACAAACATGCATATAGAAAATGATTCGAGGTAGTGTTGTTGTTAATAGCAAAACGAAAACAAAATAATTGGTGTTCCAAAAATTAAGATCCTCAATCATCCTACTACTACTACCAAACCCCCGCCCGCCCCTCTCCCTCATTTAATTGTATTTGAATTTTAAATTATTTCGCAAATACATTTTCGAATGTATACCCACACACACACTTAAAAACGTAAAAACTTTGAAAAAAGAAAAACACTATTAACAATCTTTGTGCTATTGTGAAGATGAAACAAAAAAAAAAAAAAAAAACTAAAACAAATATGAAAACAGAATGAAAGTCGATATATAATTAAAAACTGTAGTTCTGTCTCCAAAGAGTCAAGACTTTTTTTTATTTACTACTTCTTTGGCATTCGCAACAATTATACTTGGCTATAATTTCTATTCTACTTCTTCCAGACAGATTACCAGAAGACGTGGCCCACTTGTTCTCTTGCACTTGCATAAAGAGAATAGTATGAGGAGCTGACACGTCGGCAGCGTCGTCGCAGTTAAATTTCTAAGGCTAAGAACCGCAGGATTTTTATATTGAAAAAGAATTTAAACTGGTAATAATAATTGGACGGGTAGTAGTGTTTTTTTTTTTTTTTAATAAAACAGTTACAATTATTTCTAAACTTGGTCTTGAGTCATCTGGAAGGAGAGCTAAGACAAGTTCCACACGTTTGGCTTAGCTCTCTGTCACGATGTATAATTCTTAATGACCAACCAAATACATATTATCTCTCCATCATCTCATATTAAAGCATATCGCCTAAACAAGCTCCTATGATTATCGTTTACAGAAACTGAAGGTAGTGTCAGCTGCGTTACCGTGTGACGTGAAAAGTTTTAGAATTTTGTGGTAGCTTACGTAAGTCAAAATGAGTCAAATTATAAAAAAAAAAAATATTTTCCTTAAAAAAAAAAAAATTGAGTGTTATGAAGAAAAATTAATGATTTCTTTTTTTTCTTTCTTTCTTTTATTTTACAGATGATGTACCATTATTGAGCACGATACCTTGCTTGCTGAAAAAGCAATGCTAAAGATGTTGCTCAAAATATCAGCCAAAGATATATTTTCTTGCTTAAAAAGCATGACTTGCAATGAGCCGGTAAAGCTGCATCGTAAGAATGTTTTCATAATATATACAACATACGAATTTTATGAAATTGCTCAATTTCTAACATTAATATAACCGTTAAAACATTCGTTTTGTGTTAACATTCACAGAGCAACAACACCAACATTTAAATAAATATTCACAGTGACACTGAATTATTAATTTTTTCTACGTAGATTACAGATTTTCAGAATTTGCAATACAAATCGTGGGACCCATAAGAAGATCGTTTTATTAGCATTTACAATTTGTCTTATGTTATCGAATTTTATAGATGGCTATAAGAGAAGCTTAACTCCAGATTTGCGGGACAATGAAATATGCAACAGTCCCATGTTGAATAACTCAAATTGCTCTATATTTCTGAATTTATCGGTTTTTCGAAAAAGTCGTAATACCACAAAGATCGCTTTAAAGGCTTATATCTTGATCGTTAATTGGATCGTCAATATTAAAGTCTTTAGACTTAACTAAGGAAAATATTAGTATTAGAAAATAATAAAAGTATTATTTTCTATTGAAAATATAAAACGAAGTGGTTATTCTCCTGACGTAAAATTCAGAAAAATAGTTTTTTTTTTAACCTACGTCAAAGCTGGATATCTCGACTTTAATTTTAATATACTTACGTTTTCATAATTTGGTTAAGACATCCACTTTAATTTTTTGCCAAATCAGAGCATCTACGATGTGAGTAATTTTTTCATTGACATTCAAGGATTTGTCAATTTCTCACTAAAAAAAAACAATATTTTCGTCTTTGTCGAAACTTAGAAATGACAGTCCAACCAACAATTACGCCACTGGCTTTCAGATTAATTTTGCGATTTTCTCAAAATGGGTTTAGGCTACTTACTAGGTCCTGATAAGTATGTTCAAGCCTTCTAAAAAAAATTAAGTTTCAATGTCACTGTGTGTATTTCTTTCAGGTTTGATGAAACCTTAAAGTCCAGTTCCGATTTAAAAAAAAAAATGTTCAAAGTTCGAAAACAACTTGTTGTTCACTTGAGTTTTCCAATTTTAAGTTTTGAATAAAATAATTAACAAATTCTACGCTTGTTTAAGACAAAAAACAAAATTTTAATTTAATTATGTCTACTAAAAATCATTTCCCAAAATTAAAAAAAAAACACTTTTTTTTTTTAAATAAAGCTTTGAAAGCACAAAAAATGGGTTTATAATAAAAGTATGTACTCGTTCATTCACAAATGAAAGATGTGTACTTTTACCATTAAATATATAAATTAATTAATTAGCTTTTAAAATACAAATAAATAAGTTACATAGTATAAAAAGAATGGTGGCCATGAAAAACGGTAATCATTTTTGCGAAGGTAGTCCTGACTTAATGTACGGTAAATTACCAATATTAAGTTTGGGTCACAATTATCAATAATTCAAAGATTGATATTTTGGACATCAGCTTCTAGCTAATAAATTAAACTGTCCAATTTATTTGAAATTTAATACATGATTTCCTCCGTAGTTTGGATTTTTTTTTAGTTGGGTGCCTCAAGGAAAAAGTCTATACCAAGCCAATAAGTACCTTCAATCAATTTTAATCACGAATAAAACCTAAAAAAAAAAAACACAAGGACCTTAAAACAACAGTTTTTGAAAACCGATCAGAGTAGTTAGAATTTTTAAAAAAAGGTTAAAACAAGATAAAATTATGTGAAGGTCTAACATTTAAAATTAAAAGCACCAATGAATCGCACGAACTTATTCATCATATAATTTAATTGAAGATGAAATGGAATTGTTGTTAAAAAAATGGGAAACAGAATAGAAAGTGCTTAAACAAATTACCTATTTAATTTGAATTCTTTTATTTAAAAATATTATTAGAAAATTTATGTAATATTACATGTACATTTACACTACGGCTACTTCACCCGTTTTTAAATTACAACAAAATTGGCGAAAAAAGCAGAAATAAAAACAAAATTTGAGCATTTTGGTAAAAAAATTTTAGCACCGTATTTTCGTGCTGTGAATTTTAAGCAAAAAACCTAAAATCTGGCATGTATTTTTATGAAAATAAACAAAAATCATATTGGAAGTACCCGCACCACAAAAATAATAATAAATACAAATATAAAAAATTAATATACCTCTTCTTAGTTCAGTAACCTTGTCGTCTCATAGGAGGGAGACCTTATGTCAGATCCGGAAGTTCTGACTTTTTCCAGAATTGTTTATGATGTTGCCCTAATGAATAACACAAGCTTTCGACATTGAGCCCCGATCGCAACATTGTCAACAATCCAAGAAATCGCTAAGACTGCTTTTAATGAAAAGGAACATCTCTTTACTCTAAGATTTTTCATCCTCAATAATTTTGTTTACCCCAGCCATCACATACTTCCGCCGCCCACGAGTTTAAAAATTAAAGGGGCAATTGAATTGCTTCGTTTAAAAGCAATTTAACAGCCCTATTCTGCTATCTGATCCGATCGAATTTTCCAATTCACGTGAATTGTTTACTTAATTTTTCACAAATTATTCTTTAAACTCTTCAATCTTTCGAATCTAAAACTCTATCAATAATTAATTTTGAAGTTGTTGAGAGAATCTAATTCTTAAAATTTTATTTTTATCGCAATTTATATGCTTTTGGAACATTCATTTTCTTCCGACGGATAGCGGAATACTTTGACATTGTGTAACGAAAACTAGTCCTTTAGGATTGAAATTGCCAATAACTAAAACAAGCGCCAAAAATTCCCGTTTTTTTTTTGGAGTTTTGAGTGTTGTGCTTGGCATTCGAGATCGATTATTTGGTTTATTCATAAGGCTACCATCATAAACAACTCAGCAAACATTTAGAAATATCGGATCTGATGCAAGACCTTATGTATGTATGTACATATATAGTTACTGGACTATAGGGAATCTAACAAAAATACTCAGTAGTAAATTTAAAATTAGAATTTGTATCATCCTGCCCGCGTAATAAATGTATATTAGACCCATAACATTGCTCGATATTAAATTTAGCTAATTGAATTGAATCTCAAAGTTAAACTAGTTATATTTATATATCAAATAAGCTTTCAATGAAACTTTCGTAGGTGTGAAAAAAAAATAATAAGTCATGTTTTATTTAAATAAAACTTATAATTAAATTAACAAAAACATAACAATTTTAAGCGTTGACTTTAAGGGTCTTTTACAAAATTCATAGCATAAGCCGAATTATTGTGGCTCTTCATACATCTAACTAAGATATTTCTCCTTGAGGTGCAGGTAATGCAAGTGATGCTTTCAATGTATCGCTCTCGCTTAATCTTGGTTCCTTGGGAGCTCCCTGAGATCTGAGTAGACTTTGTATCGTCTTGATTTTCCAATTATTCAGTGCAAAAGGGTCTCGCATCAGTCCAAATGATGTTTCGAAGACTCCAACGCAGTTCTCCTGTGTGTGAAGTGTTCCACAAACAAGGACTATGACAAGGCCATGTACATCCATTCGTCCTTGAACACCATCGGGCGAGAGATTTGGATTGAAAAAGAAATTAAACTGATTCTTGCATCCTAACAGAGTTTCTATGACTTGTTGCGAACTTTCACACTGTTGATCGTTCACACAGTCGGTAGCTGCTATTCGGAGAAGAAGGCGGGAATCCCTCCAAAAATCTTCTACTTTCAAGTTGTTTGTGTTGTAGTTCTGGAAGAACCACTCTGAGAACTTTCGCGCCAGTAAATTAATCGGTAACTGGGTTTCCTCCAGTTGTGTAATGTTGGGCTGACTAGCTGGGGAACTTTCTGGGACGGAGCCATTGTGATTAGTGCTTCTGCTTGAAGGTCCTCCCCTCTCCCAGAACTCTATGACTTTGTTTATTGTAATGGCTTTTGTGAAGTCAGTACAAGGTATTTTATAGCTGTAGAGATATTTGATGAGCATGTCCTTGGTTATTGCTCGTTTGCTTAACAAAGCCTGTACATTAGGCATATGCATATAGATGATTTCAAGAGCCTCTGTAAATAAAAACAAAGGTTTGAACTTATAAAAACAAAATTTAAAAGCGCAATTTTTTCAAACGATACCTTTACTGGAACCAACTTCGATGACATTTTTCGTTAAACTCTTGGCCAGCTGCAAAAGGATTGCAACATTTGCTTCCTGAAGCAATAGATCGGCTATTCCTTGTTGTTGTAATTCTCCTTCGATTGGCATTATTTTTTTAAACAATTAACTTGCATTTTAGTTTTAAAAATTGTAAAACTTGCTGAAGGTAAATGACCAAAATTCTGTAAACAAAAATATGGCGATTGTAATTTGTAAATGTCATTGAACAGCTGCAAAAAATACAGGGTGTTTTTTATGTTTCTTGTGTTATTTTATTAATGGACTCGTTCATATAAACATGCAATCCTTTATTGATGCGAGAGTTACAGAACAGGCACTGCAAACTAAAAAGGAAAAATGTCTTTAATATTTGATTATTTTTTTTATTGAAATCCCTTCCTATCTTAAACAGTATAAAAACATGTCAAAATTGTTTGAAAGAATCGGGTAAAATAAATAAATAAATTGACAGTCCATCTCACATTTAATATGTATGTTATTGCACGAAAATTTTTAGAATTGATTCTATAGTCTCTCCCAAACCGACACAAAACATTCAAGTGCCTGTTAACAGTCATTTTACTGACAGGCGCATCTAGTGAGACAGTTATATTTATGAGCCTAAAGCCTAGTACGCTGCTGATGCGAAACGAAATTTTTCGTTAGTCCCCAACACGACAGCGAAATACTTACGAAAACGACAACAAAATACAAACTGCTCAAATGTCACTTTTCCGCACATAATAAATGGTTTGGACAATTAATTCCGTGCGAAAAAAGAGCGGAGAATTCTCCAATTAATCTGCTACTATAATCAATTTCGCTCATCGAACTGCGTATTGCAAAACGAAAACCAGAACGAAATTTTTCCTTTATGATTTCGTTGTGTTTTTGTATGGGATTTTTCGTTTACCTGTCTCACTGGATGCACCTTTCAGTAAAACGACTGTGAAAAGACGCACGAAGTGATTATAAGTCGACTGAAGAATATTCAAAAATTCGAATCGCGCCAATATGTGGGTTTTATGAGTTTCTGTTTTGACAGAAATTGAGAATATCTCACACTCACACAAAATATATTTCTTTTTTTGGAAAAATATAACTTTCATTCATCATCTACTGGAAAATGTACTTTACAAGGCCCAATAGAACACACCTATTGAACATCTACAAGCCCTATAATGTAAATTAAACTCCTGAACGCTTTCAATCGATTCTCGTTTCCACTTTCGCCAACCCAACCATACTAGAAAAATCATATCTGTCACACCGTTGATTCTGACATTTTAGAGAAACGGCTGTCATTCGAGCGAAGAAGAAAAATTTCATTTCACAACTAGTGCAAATATTTTTTCATTAAAAGGAATACGAAAATACAAAGTATCTCACCGTAATTATATCATTGAATCAACAAAAAATATTCCCAAAATAGGTTAAAATCAGACGCATTAAGCTGAAATGCAAGTTCCACATTGAAAACGATAAATAAAAACGATTCAAACCACCATTGTCGGGAAGAGAAAGATAAAATACTCCATTGACTCGATTCATTTTTTTCCATTGAAAAGTTTAAATCAAAAAAACTTCGACTAATCTAGAGAATTTCATAACATAATGGCTCATCGAATGTTGCAGTCAGCTAAAGTGATGGAACGCTGCCTGCGTAGTTCCTATCAAACAGGCAGCATCAGTGCACACGAGGTAAGTGATTCGATTAGAATCTTTCGGTTTCACTTTCGTCTGCCATCGATGATGCAACAACTATTTAGTAATTTGGTAAATATTGTTTTTCGTTGGTTTTGTAGCTGAGAAAGTTCTCGAGGGCTTCTAGTGTTCTCGTAGACAATCCACTTTTCCAAAGAATTTTGTCGGCCGTCCGCCAATTCAGCGAAAAGCCTCCCAAGGGCTTTGAGAAGTACTTCAAGCCGGGCGGAGCTTCAGCAGCAGCCGGCAAAGACTCTGAGGCGGGAAAAAAACCTGCAGATGCACCTGCCAGCCGGTCCCCGAGCGGTGGAATGGACAAAACACCTAGTAATGACTGGAACTTTGGAATGTTTTCGAATACAAAAAGCTCTGGCGGCAACAAGGGCGGAACTGGCGGCTCCGGCAGACCAATTGGTGGCGAAGGAGGTGATAAGGAGAAGTGGATTTTCGGAGGGGCGATAGGAGCCGTGGCCTTTATTTCGTTGATTGCATTCATGGAAATGGGCTACAAGGAAGTTGCCTGGAAGGAATTTGTCAATAGGTTTACTTTTTGTTTCATAGAAATCCACATTTCCGAGTTAATTTACTTTTATATTTTAGTTACCTGAGTCGTGGAATCGTTGAGAAACTAGAAGTTGTCAACAAAAAATGGGTTCGAGTCCGCCTTATGCCGGGAAGCTCTCAGGATGCCAACGGAGTTCTTTGGTTCAACATTGGAAGTGTTGATTCATTCGAGAGGAATCTTGAAAATGCACAAATTGAGCAGGGCATTGAACCTGTCAATTTTGTTCCTGTGATCTATAGGACTGAGGTAGAGGCTTCCAGTTTGACTGGACTATTACCAACTTTATTGATTATTGGATTCCTTGTGTTCATGATGAGGCGATCGGCAGAAATGATGGGTGGACGTGGCGGACGAAAGGGAGGTGGACTTTTTGGAGGAGTTATGCAGTCAACAGCAAAGTTAATCAACTCGAATGAAATTGGAGTGCGATTCAAGTGAGTATAGTTGGGACTTAATTTTAGGGAATCCTTTATTTTTATTGACTAAAAAGTACTACGCCACTGCAGTTTCTTTATTCACTTGCAACATAATTACTTTATAATATTTATATTCGTAAAATGTATCCCCTGATTTTTTTCTCTTCCAGAGATGTAGCTGGCTGCGAAGAGGCCAAAATCGAAATTATGGAATTTGTGAATTTCCTTAAAAATCCACAACAATACATCGACTTGGGAGCAAAGATCCCAAAAGGCGCCATGCTTACTGGACCACCTGGAACAGGTAAAACTCTACTCGCGAAAGCAACTGCCGGAGAAGCAAATGTACCATTTATAACGGTTTCTGGTTCGGAGTTTTTGGAAATGTTTGTAGGTGTGGGTCCATCTAGGGTGCGTGATATGTTTGCTATGGCACGTAAACAAGCTCCATGCATCCTCTTCATTGATGAAATCGATGCTGTTGGACGGAAACGTGGTGGCAAGAGTTTCGGAGGACATTCCGAACAAGAAAACACATTGAATCAGTTGTTGGTGGAAATGGATGGTTTTAATACCACAACAAACGTCGTTGTGTTAGCCGCTACCAATCGTGTCGATATTCTCGATAAGGCTCTTTTACGACCTGGCCGATTTGATCGACAAATTTTCGTTCCTGCTCCAGACATTAAGGGCAGAGCAAGTATTTTCAAAGTACATTTAGGTCCACTTAAGAGTAATTTAGACAAAAATGATTTGGCCAGAAAAATGGCAGCCCTCACACCGGGTTTCACTGGAGCCGATATTGCCAATGTGTGCAATGAGGCAGCTCTAATTGCAGCTCGTGACTCAAACGACTCTATTATTCAGAAACACTTTGAGCAGGCCATTGAACGTGTGATCGCTGGTATGGAAAAGAAGACAAATGTTCTTGCGCCTGAAGAGAAGAAAACAGTGGCTCACCATGAAGCTGGACACGCTGTGGCCGGATGGTTCCTCGAACATGCTGATCCTCTTCTCAAAGTTTCCATCATCCCACGTGGAAAGGGTCTTGGCTATGCTCAGTACCTTCCTAAGGACCAGTATTTGCTGTCCAAGGAACAGCTCTTTGACCGCATGTGTATGACACTTGGAGGACGTGTAGCTGAAGAGCTATTCTTTAATCGAATTACCACAGGTGCCCAAGATGATCTCAAAAAAGTCACCGACAGTGCATACGCCCAAACCGTTCGCTTCGGTATGAACGAAAAAGTGGGAAACGTATGCTTTGACAGCAATCAGCCTGGAGATCCCGTCTTCACGAAACCCTATTCCGAGGAAACAGCACAGTTGATTGACACTGAAGTTCGTGCCCTTATAAAGAGCGCTCACGTACGTACCACCGAATTGTTAACAAAGCACAAGTCAAATGTGGCGAAGGTCGCCGAACGCCTGCTAAAGAACGAAGTACTAAGTCGTGATGATATGATTGAATTACTTGGTCCTAGACCGTTCAAAGAAAAGTCAACCTACGAAGAGTTCGTTGAGGGAACCGGTTCATTCGAAGAAGATACAAGTTTGCCTGAGGGTCTGAAAGACTGGAATAAAGAAAAGGATTCAACAACTCCACCACCAAGTGGTGAGACGCCACCAAAATCAGTTACTGCGTAAAATGGGAGGACAAATTTCTCTCCGTCCTGTGAATGGGATGCGCTTAAAGCTTGTTTTGTAAAATAAAATTATGTGGTGCCTTGCAAAAAAAAAAAAAAAATATTAGTTTGCGGGGTTGCATTGTTGTTGTTTTTTTTTAATATTAAATTTTATCACATCAAATTGAAAGAAAAAAGACTTGTTACCAAGCAGAAAGCACTGTCGGCTAATCTGAAATAAGTTACAAGAAATAAACAAGAACAAAAAAATAGTAAAACTGTAAAATGATAAAAAAATTAAATTAAATTAATTTACATAAAATTAAATGTTTTTTAGTTAATTCTTTTTCCTTTTTGTATCTCTCGTAAGGAGACTTTTACTTTTTAGCTCCAATCACTTTTAGCTACTTACATGATTCTAAACTAATCCTAATCCTAAAGTTTATTTTAAGACAGATGTGTGGGGAATAGAAGCGGTGGAGACAAACCGTCACAACATTCAAAAGTACCTACTTAAAAAAAAATTGTTGTTTGACTTTTTTTTGTTTATAAAACGCAATATTATAAAAACTACTTACAAGTACTGAAGGAAGAAATATAAAATAGATATTTACGCCCATGTTTTGCATTCCACTTATCGTGCATTCACATGATGAAATTGAATTTGGGTGTTCCACAATTCGTTCGAAATGTTAATTCAATTGTTAATTGGAACTTAGCCTTACATTGGAGAATAACTCAAAAATAAAGGGATTTTAGCAAAAAAAAAAAACGTCAAAAGACTATTTCCCTTTTGGCAAAATAGTGCAGTATGATTGCAATTAGTTTGTACTTAGTTCGAGGCGAAGTTTAATCAAAATTATTACAGCTGTTTTTTGAGATAAAAACCGAAATCGTTGTATCGCAGCTTACCGTTATAGATAGGCTTATAAAAAAGTCTCTAGGGAATCATATTAAAATGTTCTGAACCGAATTTAAAATAGATTCACCCATCCGTTTGGCGTATAGACTCTAACTCGATACACGGACAAACAGACACAGCCAGTATATGTCTTTTAGTTTATAAAAAAAAAATGGAAATAAAGAAAATTACCGTGTATAATTAGAAACGCATTGTTGCAGAAATAATGCATAATTACTTACGTGAAACATTGAAAAATGCATCAATCCATTTTTGTGTAACGGGTTTATTATTTCAACGTTTAAAATAAGCGTTAACTTCAATTAATCCAATATCAAGCATATTCTTGATGGATTGTTACTGATGCATTGCATTGCCCTGATTGGAATCCGATTTGTTGTGGCTTGAAACTTGGTTTACCTTTAAATCCCTTCTTCTGAACGTACCCAATAATGCCTTTCTATTTGACGTTTATGACATTTTAGCCTTATTATGAATTTCACCGGAAAAACTATTCCACCAGGAAAATTTGACATTTTACTTTTCGCCTATTGTGAGTTTCACCCGAAGTTTCATGTGGAATGCCATTGACAGTCTAAATTTTCACTAATTTTTATTACACGAACGAAATTTCGTTCGGACGAAACTCACAACAATAGCTATTAAGATTACGGGTGAACAAAAAAATTTTAAGATGCACAATAAGGCTAATTATCGTCTTAGAAAAATCTATGTTTTGGCCATTTTTTTAATAAAAACCGTTATTTCCGATAAAGAAAAACACACTGAATTTTGGATTTGATGGGTTCCTTAAAGTCTAAATCATACTTCGCCAGCGCTTGATGCCATTTAAAAATGGGGATAGGAAATCGCATTGAGGTATATTATGCAAATGCAAAATCACTAATAAGGATTTTTTCAAGAGGAACTCGAACAAGTGGTTAAACAAAATGTTTTATTTAACGAGTGGGAAAATATATTACCGCATTGCATATGAATAAAAAGCGCTGATCGCCGTGCCGCCGACTTAACTACATATTTTCCTAAAAGTTTTCGAAAATCTCTTCCAAAAAATGTTTTCGGAGTCGTTCTCCCTTCAAGATTTAATTACACAATTTAAAAAAAATGCTTACAAGTGTATTTTATTTTTAAAGCTTAAGAGTATATAATAAAGCATCAGTTTTTTCTATACCAGTCATTCACATGTAGCAATAGTAATACGTCTTAGTTCATAGTTCATAGAAAAAAAAAGAAGAAAATAGTGCTCATACGCCATAGGGTACCTTACGTGCAAATATAGGTAGGTACTGCTATTAAAAAGAAGAAAAAAAACTTTTCCACGATTCTTAGAACCAGTAATTACAAAGCAAAATAAAAATCCATCTCAGGGCCAATTTATTTTGAAATATGTAGATCTGACCTGTGTCCCCAATTAGTTTAAAACAATCTTAAGTTTCTTTTTTTTTTTTGGTTTCAAGCTCTTACCCTGGGATCTTACTTCGTCTGGTAGCTCCTTGTGATAGTGCTGCGTTGACAAATAACAATACGCTATCCGCAATAAGCAAAGCTACAAGCTGCACTCGAAATAAAAATTCGTGTCAAAGTGTTGTCTGTGTTGTGTTGCATGGGAAGTCCCCGATTTTTAGTTGATTTTTTTTTGTTTTATTTTTTTCTTTGTTGCTTCTTTTTCTTTTTATCTTTCGCGCAACAAAATGCCCTCCAAGAAAACGAAAGCCAAGTGCATCTTGTTTTTTTTTTTTTTTTGTTGGTAGTTTTGTTATGCTCAATAGCTGACTTTTACCCCAGTTCTATTCACAAAAAAAAAAAAAAAACAAAAAAAAAACATTGAGAAGTAAAAAGGAAATTTAGTGCAACACTCTTGGAATTCTAGTACGCAAAAGTGCAACATGTGCAATTTTCTTTTCGTTTCAATTGAGCTGACTCAAGAGGCAGCATCACAAGATGACAACGACTACTATGACGACGACGACGGCAACAGTGACGAAGAAGGCAACTATGACAACAGATGAAATGTGATGTGATGTGATGTGATGTGAGGAGGGCGAGTGGGCCTATAGAACGAGAAGAAGCTCAACAGAACAATGTGTCTCAGAAGTGCTCCAACAACAATATATAATGTAGATATGTTGCAGCTTGAGGGGGCTATATGAAAAGGAGGCTTGTATGGTTTTTAAGAATACAGATATGCAACAACATTTTGGCATATGTATGCTACACAAAACTAACTACCACCATCCCATCACTCCTTATATTTACCTACATCATCTCACCCCGAATCCAACCTCCTTCAAACTGAACATCCGCAGCAAGGACATCCCATTGTGTGTGTTGCATCTTTGTCCATCACTCCCAATAGGATTGCTTCAGGCTTTATTCTTAAAAAACAAGCTCTGCAGAAGAATGGGCGATGCACTCTCCAAAGCTGTCTAAGTGACACATTTTGTGTGCGAAAAAAAAGTGAGAAACAAAAGCGAAGCTGAAATCTTTCACGCTGCTTCCATTTGTGTTTTTCTTAATATTTTTCTCCTTGCCAGGGAACATAACAAAAGGATTGTATCGAAGTTGAAGAAAGAGAACAGGATACACAGGAAGAAGGAATTCTTTTCGACTGCTGTTAGACCCCACTTAAAGTGATACATTTGCCATCCTCCCGGTTCCTGGTCATTGTGATATGTTCCGCAATTTAGGTTTGATAGTTTTTATTGTGGGTGGAGTATGGAGAAATCGGTGTTACCAAGACAGACATTTCTTTTTTTTTTTTTAGACATGCTGGTAATTATACATCAATGTTAAAAGTGTAACTATCTATGAAGTCTGGTGCTGATTTTAATCGTTTTTAGAAAGATTTTTCTTTAAACATTTCTATATTAGTTTTGTACCAATAGTGAATCATTGTTACTTGGCCCCAAATAGGTACTATTTAAGGCTTAAATGAAATACATGCTACAGGTTTTATCTTTCACTAGGTTACCCTTATTTTGCTGTTTCAAAAAAGTAAAAACCTTATCAGAAGTCGTTTTATTTCGAAAGTTGTAACCTATATTTGGGATCAAAAATTTATTTCTAGAAAAACGGTGAAATCAATAAGAAATATTTAATCAGATTTTAAAGCATTGCGCAAAGCGATGCGATGGCGGTAGCGACTGCGATAACAATATGGATGCCACATATGTAAATCAATGGAGACGGACACATCTGCGCGATATGTGGGTTGTGTTCACGTTCCTCCGCAGCATTCAGGTATGATTTACAATGCGACGAGACAACGAGAATTCGACGTGACGAGATCTCTGTTCTCTCTTAATCACGAATTTAAAACAACGAAATAATACATAATAAAGCATTTCTCGTCGTCACGTCGTCGTCGCGTCAAATGTTCGAAAAATTGAAAAAAAAGACGCGGCGTTTTGTTTTAAGTTTGTCATTAAGAGAGGAAAACAGTGAAGAGATCTTGTCACGTTAACGTCTCGCTTTCTAGCTGCATCGTGAATCAGGCATTAGTTACGCGACTTTTGTTGAACGCAACAAACATCACTTGATCGCCATATCGCATTCAAGTTAGCATTCAGTTTTTGAAAAAAAAAATATTTAAAATAAATACTGAAAAAATTTGTTTACATTTCTGATTTTGTAAATATTTTTTAATCCAACGATATCGATATCGTGAAATTGAACAGTTTATAGCTTGATAGATGGGCAACAAACTATACTTTGTCGTAAGTATAGATAATGAATATTTCAATCAAAATGTCATCCAAAAGTTTTAAAAACGCCTTTTTCCGGAGAAACAAAATTTAATGCAAAAATTTTTTTAGAGATTTGATTTTCTGAACTGCCCGCAACAAAAATATATCGCATTGATATGAGCAGGTTTTTGATCGCATCTTTATCGCGCGATAAAAGTTATCGTGATCGCCACAGCCATCGCGTCGGTTTGCGCGTAGCTTAAGGCGGTCTCATTCACAATGTCTGAGTAAAGTTTTAATTATTATTAAAGTTTTAAACATTTTGCAATGTTGTGTTCTTATATTGTGCGTGTTAAAAGAGGATTGTTTGTAAGAGTTCTGTATGGTAACAGGCAAGTGCGTTGAATCGAAGCGTGAGTGAAGACAGATTTGATTGTTTTTATGGTCAGTTTAATTTGATAATTGGCACTTCATCTGGCCAGTAAAATACTTAGAAATTTAATTGCTTATCAGATATTGAGGTTGTTTATTCTCGAATAAGTTTCATGATGTATGTAGCTTAATTGGAACTTTAATCAGAAATTATGAAAATGACCCTAAATCAGTTGTTTAAGCAAAAAATATGCTAATAAAAAACCTTGTAAAAAATAAAACCATATTTGAACAGGGTTAAAAGTAGAAGAGTTTACAATTGTAACAAGTGACACTTTGTATTTTGACAGAAAAGTGATAATAGATTAGTCAGTTCAGGTTTCTCAGTCTCACTGAGATTCCTCAATTTTACTGTCAAAAAGCTGAGACTGATGTTTTCGATTATCTTTTATCGTAGTTAGTCAAATTATAAATAGGTAATAAATGGAGAGTGCTTTTGACTTCTAGGGTAATTTTAAGAAAATTGTACCTATTGTTTAATTTTCTATTTAAAAAGAGACTGGGTGCGACCCACACTGGTAACTTCCCATTGGTGTCCGTGGCAACTGGACACCCAATATTATTTTGTTATAAGGAAATACCTAATTCAAAATCTTAAAAGACCTCATCAAATGTTCAATATGAGATCAAGTGAAAACCAAAGATAGGGCGTATTATATTTCCAACTATTTAATTGGACTTGTTGAATTATTGATTCAAAATAGCTTTTTACGGCCTTTAGTCCACAAAAATTTAGGCGTTTCGTCCCGGCGATCTCACTTGGACTCATCAGTTGACTAGTGAGGACCTTGTCAATACGCAATTTTTGTTAAGTTCAGTCCATCTAACATAGATTTCATGACGAATATCTAGTGTGAACTATATCCAACAAGACTAGAATTCCTAGTCATTAAATTGGAAGTTTTTGTTTTTGTTTTTTGCCCAGGGCCTGGCATTGTTTAAGTCTTCTACTTGGCTGATGTATTTTAGTAGTATATAGAGTTTGTATTATTAAAAAAAAAACCTTCATATAAACAATGCCAGGCCCTGGTCAAAAAACAAAAACAAAAACTTCCAATTTAATGACTAGGAATTCTAGTCTTGTTGGATATAGTTCACACTAGATATTCGTCATGAAATCTATGTTAGATGGACTAAACTTAACAAAAATTGCGTATTGACAAGGTCCTCACTAGTCAACTGATGAGTCCAAGTGAGATCGCCGGGACGAAACGCCTAAATTTTTGTGGACTAAAGGCCGTAAAAAGCTATTTTGAATATTTAAGTTGTATTTTTGGCAAATGTTTTTGTTTAAAAAAAGGAACTGTCAATTTAATTTTTTTACAAACCCCACCAATTCATAGTTACAGCATTGTGTGTAAAATAAAATTATTCCGGAGTCGATAGCTTTGTTTGTTTTCGAGATATTCGAGTCGAAAAACATTTTTTTATTTTTTTTAGTGGTTTTAGTTTAAAAATTTGTTGGTTTAAAAAAAACTGTCAATTGAATAATTCTACAAACCTTATCAGTTATTGACTACATTACTATGTATAGAACAAAATTGGCCCGGATTTTAAGCTAGTGTTTGTTTTTAAAATATTCCAGCCGAAAAACGTTTTTCCACGATTTTTAGTATTTTTTTGTAGTTTTTTTGCTTTAAAAAAAAACCGTCAATTGATTTTTTTTTAAATTTATATCAGTAACCAAATAGCCATCATGTACAGAATAAAGTTATCTCGAAGTTAATATCGTTGTTTTTTCTCAAAATATTACCAGCGAAACTCATTTTTCACGAAATTTTAGCTTGTTTTCTGATCTAAAAAAAAACTGCCCGTTTATTTTGTTTAAGTTTTTTTCAATGCTTTATAACGTCATTATGACGTGTAGAATAAAATTAACCTGCAGTCGATGGCATGTTTTGTTCTCAAAATATTCGAGACGAAACATTTTTTACAACTTTTTTTTTAAATTGCCGTAGTAAAAAAACCACTTATTGAATTTTTTGGGAACCCTTTCTGCCCTTTGTGATGTTATTATCTGTTAAATAAAATTTATTTGAGTTCGATATCTTTATTCGTTCTCGAGATACAGTGAATGATAGAAAGACTCACGAAAGTACGAACGTACATACACACAGACATACAGACATCTCTCTAAAAATGATGGATTCGGATTCCTGGGACCTCGAAACATCGAGAAATATCAAAATTTTCAATTCGACAAATCGGAGCAATTATAATGAATTCCAATGGGAAGTTAAAAATGTTCGCAATTACTCGATGATTTTCATTTAAGTAAATTTAGTTAATGGCATTGCGGATTTGTATGACCTCAATCAGGATTTCAAGATTTGTTCGTAATAAAATAACCGATATTTCTTTATAAATTATTCTTTGTATCTATAAAAGTTTTTATAATTAAGCTGGTTTAACTATTGTGAGTTTCACCCGCAAAATATTTCACCTTAAAATTTGTTGTTCCCCCGGAATTCAAGAATCCTTTGTTAGTTTCGCCCGAACGAAATTTTGTTTGCCTACTTAAAACAAGGGAAAATGTAGGCTGAACCATGATATTTCGGGTAAAACTCACAATAGGCGACAAGTTAAATGTCACATTTTTTTGGTGGGAATGTTGTTCGGGTGGTTCTTAATATCTTATCCATAGAATTTTCTCACATATGACACAGACTTAACTGTATAACACTCTCTTACAAGTTTATTACCTCTAAATCTACAATAAAAGCTTCACTCGAAAAGGGCAAGAAACGCATTAAAAAATAAATTCAAACATTTTCTAATAATTAAACTCCAAAAATTATATTAAAACACTTGAGCGCATGAAAATTCTCTTTAAAGAAAACTACCAAAATTTGCAAATTTCCATTCACATTATTTCCATTATAATATCAACGGCCAGAGCATCAGTAATCTTTGATCTGGGTATAACAAGATTACCGCAAAAATGGAAAAAAAAAATCCCATTAAAAATTCCCACGAAAAAAAAAAAAGAAAATTAGCATATCTTTTACATTTGCATCGAATTACCGTTTTCCTCCTTCATCGATAAAATAAAAAATTGTTGCATTTTTTTCAAAGTTACTAATAGAAAATTTAAATTCCATACCATAACCTATAATAATTCCGTTCGTTTACTATAGGTACAGAGTACAGAGTACACGATACATATACATACCTTAAAACACTAATTGGAATCTCAAGTGACCATAACATAAAAAAAAATTAATTTCCCTACCCCATTCACCTGATGGCCAAGCCATTCTATATTATAGCCAACACCTTTAGCTATGTGATACCGGTATGGGGATATTGGGGATAGAGCTACTCAGATTTGATTCTTAATTTCATGCAGATTGCGCCATTCATAAAATGTCCCATGTATACCTTTAGCTTCCTATACATATATAGTATATCTATAATGCGTTCTGTGTTAATTACTCTGAAAAACGATAAAAGGATCTGTCCTGGATAATCATATCATCATTATCAATACCAGGACCATTGTGATACAGGCTACTGGCTGTTCTATACTCGATATGGTACTATAGGTGTTGTACCATATCGTGTCTTAATCGCACTCGAAATACTCCTGAATGAGTATATGCAAATGCAGAGTCGTATCGTTGGGCGAAACATCACAAAATTGTGTCCACTACTTGTAATTGGTTTCATTAAACTCAGCCGGGAAATGTCCAATTATCGACTTAACGACAATCCAACGCTTCGAACCCGTCCAACCGACTATATACACCAACGACATAACCTACCAGTTTGGCACACTGGTTTTTCCAGGAATTTTCTGGGAAAATTACCTTTTCCTGATCCTCTTGTCCTCGTCGTCATCGTGCACAAAGCATCGGGGACACAACACAGGTGCCCTTTCTACATATATATCTACATATACCTATCTTCGAAAAGTTGGACAAATAAAAAAAAATTCCAAACCCTAGAAGGGACACGCCAGCAACCAATTTTTTATGGCAACCAGGAACTTCTGCCTGTGTTGATGTCGGTCTTCGTCGTCAGTACTCTGGTCCCTGGTCCCTGGTCCCAACTCCCAATATCCTGTTCTCTCTCCATTTTGTTTGCAATTCAGATTGAGTCCGCTCTATTACTGGAACCCGAAATTGCCAATTAACTCGCGTTTATTATAATAAAATGTAATAATTTTATTAAAAAAAAATCCTTTGGGTCATTAAAAATTTACACAAACCCTCGGACAGTTAATTAATGTAACCTTATTCTACCGTTTTCCCCATACAGCTCCTATGTGCTGTGCTGGTGCTGTGCAAATGCAATCGCCCCCAATTAACCAACCACCCAAACAAGCCAGTAGTGGTGGTTTGAATCCAATTGAAGTTGAGAAAGCTTCCATGTTCGTTTTTGGATAAATTACCAATCATATTTTAAATTTATAGAATTGAACAATGAAGCTAGTGGTAAAAATAATCATGCATTTGCAGGAAGATAAATTGTTATTCAAGGACATAAGTCATGTAATATTGGTCTCAATATATTTTTAAGCAAACTTGTGCAGGAGGGTCTTAATATTTATAAAGAGAGTTTCCAACATGATACGAGGAATAAGTCACGTTTTCGACCAATGGTGGTGTCATTTTTGGTCGTATGTAATTATTCATAGAAAGGTGATTCCGTTTCAATGAACACTGTTATATAGAGAGGACTTGCATCACGATACGTTATATTATTTGCTATACTCTACTTACACCTACACAACTGTGTTTTTTCTTTCTTTCTTCGATGATGGTCAGTCGACATCGACACAAGGAACAGAAGAGGACAGTTCAAAGCGTTCAATTGGAAAAATGAATGTGAAAGAATGAAAACATTACGTGAAAAGATTCCTTAAGTACCTACCTTTTCTCTATATAACATCAAGGACTCTATAATATACGATGAGATGGCCAAGAGCGAAAATGAGACATTGTATGGAATCATAATAATTTATACTGTTTATATGATGACTATATGACTCTGTGAAGAATAAAATATATGTACGCTGGTGGTTTTTAAAATTTTCGTCTGGTCATCCTGAAGAGTTGACTATCGAGTTCTATCTGGATATCAGAAGGAAGTTTCAATTCGAACCTGCGAATCATCTTCACAATAAATTGACGCATCATACCTTTTATCTTAGTCCTTCTTTTGAAAAAAAGGCTAAAATAGCAGCCTAAAGCTAAATTGTAATAATAAAGTTTTGTGTCATGAAATGGTTTGGTTAAATATACATCAGGTAGGGATTTGGTTCAGTTTTCACTTGCAGTCAAGGAAATTATGTATGTAAGATAATAATTAATAAAATGTTAAAATAAAGATTACGATTTATTTTTAATTTTTTAGCCAAAAAAATCGTTATGGCTCAGTCTTCTACACACATAAAATTACAATTATTTCAAATCGAAATATCAAAATGTTTTTTTTTTTTTTACGAACAAGGTTTGGGTAAAATCAAATTTTGTTTTAAATATTAATAAAGATTTAGCATCTAATTAGGTTTTGTAAAGTCCAGTTTTTCAGTGCGAGACGTTGAAGTTTAACTAAACTACTGAAGCATGTTTTTCATTCAATTTAGATCCTAGTTAAATTGGAGTTTACTCTGAATTAAATGAAAATATATTTCACACATATTCGTGCTTCTGAAACTATCGAAACAGAGAGGGTGGCACAATGGAAATCGCACTTTCCATAGTGACGCATAATGTCACCCTCTTTGTGTGTGAATTAGATTAAAATTTTGATTTAATTTTATCCGAGATTAAATTTTGACATTTCCACGTATGTTATATAGATTCTCCTTATTAGTGTCAAAAATTAATCTTTGAATAAAATTTAATCTGATCTTAATCTAATAAATTCGAACGCAGGCTTAATTCTACGCTGAAAAGCTGCTCCTGAATTAAATGCGATTCAATTTATTTGCATGATTCACTAACTCTGGTTGAACTCAGAGCTAACTCAAGCACTGAAAAAAACTTGGTCCTATTAAAATTTATAGTGATGATGGTGAGTTTCAAATAAAAGTTATAATTGGCACCTAAAGCGATATAGGTTTCATGCTACCCCTTAAGCTTACCATACGCTTCTGTTGCATTTCCACTCCCGACAAATGGTGTATTTGTAAATGAATATGAAAATTTAAGATAAGCTGTGTTTTCTGAAAAAGTGAATAGCCAGCTCAGCAAAATTATTGCACGTAAATAATAACAAATAAAAGTGATTATACATAAATATTTTGTTATTTGTTTGTACACAAAAAAAAATGATTTGTTTTTGTTTGCGTGTAAAAATTTTGCTGAGTTGCTATAAACTTTTACCAAAACAGGGCTATAATGTCAAAATCAAGAAGATTTGTAGTTTCAGGAAAGAATACATTTATGTAAATCAGAAAGACAGTCGAAGCCTTGAGGAGCACTATTTTTTTTGTGAATTGAAAACAAGGAAAAAAAACTTGGGTTGAACGGTCACATAGAAATACATACACTAATCTAACGGCGCGTCGAAGAGATTCATCTTAACTATTTACATGCATTTTAGTATAATGGTAAAGTTCAATTTTTTAATATCTGTTAGACTTAAATTTGCTGAGAGACTTATGTATTTGTTGTTGTTTTAATGTGCAAAATGTGCTAAATGTCGAAATTTTTATTGTTTCAAAGTATATTTTGATGTGCCGTAAAATTTAAAATGTAAATACCATGAGACTCACCATGTCTGGACTCAATCTTACCAATCTAAACAGGGCCTAACAAGATGAATAGGGAAATTTGCGAATATGTCAAATGTCAAAATGCCAGCCATCATTTTGTAAAAACTGACAGATGATAAATTACAAAGCGAGAATAAAAGGTTTTTTTGTTTTACATCTTTAAGGCAGTTCGTGATCAAATTTAATATTTATAGTGTCATAATCAGTTTTGTTTATCCCAAACATTTTCAAAATTAACTAAAAATAGAAATAAAGTAAAATTGGTACTTGCAAAAAAACATAAAAAAGAAAAGACAAACGATTACCTTTCGAACAGAATTAACCAATTTTTTGAGCGATAAAGTTGGTGGCCAAACTCCAATTTTGTGTCCCAAAACAAAATTTTGAATACAAATTTTGTGTAAAAAAAAATTGGGACATGTTAAAATTAACACCTTTCACTTAATGTTAACCGCACTTGCGTCGGCACAAGTTGGAAGATTTTTGTTTTTAGGCGTCAGGGGCTGCGACTTGATCACCATATCTACGGCGGCGGCGGTGTGTCAGTCCTACGCACTATTCATAACGCCACGGGCTTCTACTAGTAGGTGGGGCTTCTACTAATAGGTGGTAGCATAGAACGTCTCTGACGTTGACGTTCACACACCACTAATGCAGTTAAACCCGCTTAAGAGAAACCCGTTAAGGAGAAAAACCCGCTTACCTGAAACATATTTTTAGTTAAATTTTATATTTTTCATTGAAAAAAAACTCTCTTAAGTGAAAAAAAATTTAATCGAACAGAAAAAAAAAATTGCTGAACGCTTTCACTTCTTTTTTATTTTTCACCTCCACCATTTTTACCACAAAAATGACATTTGAATTTCTGATACCTATGCCACAACCATTTTATTTAATCTATCTATTATCTATTTTATTTAAATTTTTTTCTAGGAAACTCCAAAAGATAAATTCAATTTTTTCTAGCTTCAAATTTCCGTTTAATGGAGTTTTTAAATCCATTTTTTTTCACTTATCCGGACTTCGTTTAAGTGAATTTTTTTTCACGTAAGCGGGGTTCGGTTAAGTGAAAAATTCGCTTAAGTGAAAGAAATACTGTGACATTTTGCCGTTTTTCTTAAGCGGGTTTTACTTTAGTGCTTTTTGAACAGAATGATTAAAAAATCAGCTTCAAACTTTTACTTCTAAGGACAAGAATCATAGACTCATTTAACTAAAGTATAGGTATCGTCATGTTAAATATTATGACAAATACTATAAACCTTGAACTTTGATCCTTATTATAATTTCGACAGAAAGGTAAATGCAAAGTGTCTTAGCTATTTTAGAGAATTTCCGACACCTTAAAATGCTCTAGTTTAATAAATATCTTTTTATCCTTTTTTCTTCCAATTGGCAATGAATCACTTACGCCTTTCTTAACACACAAACTTCTATCCAGCCCTGAAGACAGGTATGTAGGTTTATGTGAGTAGAGTATAAGTTATCAAATCCCTTTTTTTTTTTGTTAAGTGGACACAGATGATTCGTTTTCCTTATTCTCGTATATTATAGCAGTTATCATAATTTCTGGTATTATTTCAGGATATCATTCCCTTACCACATACGCCATTCATCTCTTAGCCCTGGGTTTTATACAAAAGAAGAAGATAATCCCGTACTAAAAAAAAAAAAAAAAAAAAATGAACACAAATTCACAAGAAGGGTTGCAATTTCACAGTAACTCTGTTCTCAATTTACCATTGAGGTACATACGTACACACTCTCTCTAACCCCGTAAGGACAATTGTGTATGATGGAAAGGCTATGATATGAAGGTTCTCCTCGACATGTATGGCGTTGGCGGCTCATTGCAATGAAACAAAAGGAAGCCAACAAGTTACGTTAACTGTTGAAAAGTTTAATCCTGCAACAGTATAACGAAATTAAATTACCTACCTCTTTCATTGCACCACACCGTTCACCGTTGCCGATGTTATCTGCTGCTGCTACTACCATTACTGACTCTGACAACGAACAACTTGCTTTAAAATGTAAATTTCGAATTGAAAAACTCGTCCTTTATTGCTTCGCTTCAATGAACGAGGTCCTTTTCCTTCAATTACACCCAATATTTTGCAACGTCCTTTTGTGCACGCGTGTTTGTCGAAATTTGAAACTACTTTTCTGAAATAAAAAAAAATAAATAAATAAATAAAGTCCTTCCTGCTTATTTTTGTAAATTGTTAAATCAGCAATTTAAAAGTACAAAACTATAAAAAGGAAGAACCAGCGTTCGATGTTAATAGAATGTCCTTTTATATTAACAAAAAAAAAAAAATCACCGAATATGAATGGAATGATGTCGATGGGTGGTTTGTCGTCCTCGTCGGAGGGGTGGGTGCAGGTCTACCAAGGATCCTTTTTGCTTACACTAACGTAAAAGCATTTTGTATTAAGTGGATGGCTGCTCGCTATATAAAAGGATCTTTTCTTGTAGTTTTGCTCCCTTTTGTGTTTTTATTTTTCTTCTGTGGAATTCAATATTATACAAGACATAAGAAAAGAGGAGTTTTTTTTGTTGTTGTTGTTGATGTGTACCTACTGATGTTCATCTTGTTGTTGTTGTACATTTCGATGGCGATTAAGAAATTCAGTATTGGTCTTCTTCTATACTTGTTCCTTGGAGAGTTATGACTTAAGGAAAGAATAGGCATCGTTTTTGTCCTCTATATAGGTATACTCATACGTACCTACATACTTAGGCTGTGGGTCGAGTTATATAGACGATAGATTGGTCGTACAGTACCTACAGTCTTTGATGTAAGGTACAAAAGTGACATGGTGACTGTCGAATGCCTTTTCACCAAAAAATCGATTTTTTTTCAAACAGAATCAATTTGTTTCTGTTGTTGAAAGGAATTTGTTAAGATTCGATTTTTTTTGTGATTGTGCTTGTGGTACTTGACAGATGCAATTTTGTAACAAGCAAACAATATGGTGTATAATCTTATTTAGAGAATCATACAAAACTATTAAGTTCTAGCAACTGGTTATCCTATTGGTGTGATTGAGACAGACAGATCTAGATCGGTATCCAGCTTGTTTGTGCTCCTAAATATTTATCATTTTGGCACTAGGTAGTACACATTGCAAAATGTGTCCTCATTCTTTGGCAGCTTGATAATGTTGACAATCATTCCCTTTTCCACTTCTCGAAGATTCTCTTGGAACTCTTTCCACTTTCTATGATTAGATGCAGTACCTCAATCAATCTTGTTAGCGCTCTCCATATAATATGTCTGAAAGAATATACCGCATATTAAAGATGTTTTCAAGGCCTCCCATGATGCTATTTAATATCACTATCAGAATAAAAATGACCTTCAGTTTACCACCCAGTCTCAACAATACACAAAATTCAAATCAACTATATGTACATATGTAGTCTCGAGACAGGATAATTTGAATTCACATCAATCAAACTTCCATAAAAGCAAAATTTATAAATCTCAACTCAACTTATAATGCATGAAGCTTGTTGATACATATAGGTACGTTGAGGTTGAGCTATCTACTCATATTAATTTCTGTATGTAAACGTGTCAAGAGCAATTAGTCGCACGCTCATATATAGTAGGTAGGTAGGTACTAAACTATTCTTCTACAAGTGGCGGAAAATCTTGTCTAACACAGAAAGTATAGACGATAGTATAGGTATACACCTGGTGACCTCTTTTCCTGTGTGCACATGTGTACCTATCCAACCATCATAATTATACGAATAGCCAAATCCCTTGGGGGTACAATTAGAAAATTTGCCACTTAACCTGTCCACGAATCACTCAACAAAGTTTTTACTCCTCCGCATGCCTTATATGATGACCTTATCACGGAACCTGTTGTGTCCACACTCTCTCTCTTTACTCTTCTCTAGGCATATAGTGTTGGTTTGGCTTGGCTTGGCTTATGGCTCATCAACAGGATGAGATTTTCTTTTTTACTGTCGTCCTGAGGTTGCCCTATTCTGTCTCATACTCGCATGCACGTCCATCATATCCAAAAGAAGGAAAGTTAAACATAAATGCTGTTGACCCCATTTTCCATGAGTGTACGAGTATGTAAGGTAAAAAATAAAAATGGCCTCAGGTCCTATTAGGGATGGGTTTATTAGGAATGCGTTTGGGTACAAAACAACTTTAAAATTAACTTATGATTCAATTATGATGCTTACTAATGCTTGGTGTGTGGGAATAAAGAAAAAAAAAAAAAAAGAAACAACAAAAATAAGGTTTTCAAGTTTCACCTAAAACTTGGCAACACAACGACGATGACGACGTTACACAAATTTAATATACGGACCTTTCTAAAAAAAGCACATTCGTTAATTTGCATATTAATTGCGCGCAGGAGATATATTTTAAAGTTTAACGAAGAACCGTAATTTCCAACCCCCTCCCAACAACGTGAAAATCAGCAACGGATAATTGCAGTTGGGCTATGGGAGAGGGCCTCAGTATATCATCATCATATATAGTCTTTCTCACCCCCAAAAAGCTGGAGCTCACGTATTATGCGATTAATTGGAACTGATACAGACGAAGAAAAACATTCAAATCGCAATTGAATATCATCGCTCCTTGTTGTTGGGGTTTTGTCGTTAGGTATAGCTCTCGGCCTCATCTACCTTCGATTTTTTGGTATGAGGAACGGCGGCGCTGTTCTGTATGATGGTGAATCTGAAAGCTGCTCGAGCGTAACTTTTAATTTGTTTCTGTTTAAAGAGAAACACAAGCGAAGTGTGTTTTGTTTATGGCGTGACGGGTTCAGGTAAAGAACAGGTATTTGCATTTCAGTTCAACTACGCACCTTGCGTCTTAAGACCGACACCGACACCGACACCGACGCCGCCAACCCAACCCTCCTTCTTCTTCAACCATCTGAAAACATTTTACCTCGAACAGAGAGATATTAATATTATGATGTATTGTGTGTATATATGCACTGAGGGGATACTTGTAGGTACATAATGTTAGCATGTAGATTGTATAGTAGGTGCTGTAGGTTCCTTGTAGAGTATCATTACGTAAAACGAAAACGGGACTTGAATGAGAGTCGTAAAATTGCACGTTTTGTTATATTGCGATGGGAGATATATGTATGTATATAGCCCACTCAATATGTGGGTATAAAAAATGTCAACCTTTAGGGATTTAATATTTTAAAAAACCTTTTAAAACTACAGGTTGACATGTTGACACTTTTTCGTATGAACATTTTATTTAAATTGTAAACTTTCAACTTTCAGATATAAAACTTGAAAATAAGAACAACAAATGACCCAAGAAATTATAAAGTTAAAATTGAAAAATGAACAAAAATTGTAAAGGCAACAAATGTTCAGTTTAAGAACATACACTTTTGAAGCCCTCTCTGAAGAAGTGCTTTATCATCAATTTTTGAAATCATTTTTGATAAAAAAAACCTGATTATTGTAAAGTTTTCTGTCCTCTAAGTTCTATGACTATCAACTTAGAGGACAGAAAACTTTACAATAATCAGGTTTTTTTTATCAAAAATGATTTCAAACGATTTTTGTGGAAGCTGTAGGTATGGACGAAGAGGAGGAAGAAACGAGAGTAAAAATTAGCTTATAAAGCATAATACGCAGCTGAAGTAAAATAAAAATTTCAATAAAAAAATGACAACGAAATCAAAACTAAAAATTTCATTCTGTTCTTCGTTTTGCAATACGCTGTTCAACAAGCGGAATTAATAATTGTAGAAGTTTATTTGGTGAAGTCTTCGCTTCTTTTTTGCACTGAATTATTTGCAGGAACTATGCGAAAAAGAGAGACCACGGAAAATTTTTATTTCGCTTCAGCTGCGTACAAGGCTTAAGACACAAAATCTGTATTTTCTTAGAGCTAAGTCGCTGAACTCGCCCTAAAGTAGATCATGGTTTTTTGCTCTGGTGAGTTGAGATACAAAATAAACTGTCAAAATGACATGTATTCTTAAACATTTGTTTATTTGTGGATTCGATTGCTAAAAGTTATTGTTTATTTTTAAAATCAATGGAACCGTTTAATTATATTTTATTCATTTTTAAAATTAATTTTAAAAAATGTTTATAAGTTTTAATTATTATGATGGGCGGGATTACGTTTCACATATGAATTTTTAAATTTCTGAATTTTTGTCAAGCGTCGTTGTGTCAAATTCTTGAATTTACTTCTAGTATTTACATTGAATAGAAATAAAATAGGACTTTAATTATACTCGTAAATTAAATATTGGATGTGAGTAGTTGTGAGGATGTTGTAACTAAATCAGCAACAGGTTTTATTAATTACATTAAAAGTGTTTGCATAGAATGCCAAAAATTATTTTGTTTTGTTTTTCAAATATTTTTATTTAGATGTATGGCCAACAAAATATAGCAAAACTATCCAAATTTTAATATAAAAATTGTTCCACAATAATTGTATGTGAGATTATAGGAAGATTTCTTTAAAAACTCTTTAAGCAATAAACAAAAAGTTCTTTCATTGAAATGAATATTGAATTTTCATAACCAAAACTTAACAAATCAAACACCAACTACAGTGAAAATTATAAAGTTGAACTTTATGTGTAGTACTTCAGCTGCTTTTACATTTCCCCACCACAAATAACTTTCAACTGAATTTTCAGATGAGAATTTCTTGTCTTAAAATTCAGATGAAACGTCACTAAACGCAACTAGAAGTCACTAACTTTTTATGACAGCTGACCAATCAGAAGCTCTAAAAATTAAGAACTCTGAAAATTCAGATGACACCGTTATGGGGGCATTCAACCCCAACAATAGCACAGAAATTCTTGTTTCTTGCTTTAAATGACAAGAACACAATGACAATTTACAGTCCTTTATGAGAACCGAAAAACTCATTTTTTTTTAGAATATGTACTTGGTTTTGGTGTTGTCCAGAAAACTTGGGTCAACTCTAGGTAAAGAACAACAAATGAAGGATATTGTCGTTAAAGAGGTATCATTTCATTGTTTTAATGAATAAATTCTATAAATAGAATATCAGATGTAAGCTATTAGTGTTCACGTCGTGTTGTTTTGATCATCAACCATCGTACACTTAAAAGTCTACAAACAATTCTTTGAAATGAAAGTTTTTCTAAAACACCAGAAGGAACTAAATTGCTTTAAGCGACTTAATTTTAAGGAAAATTTTAAGCCATATGTTTAGTTGCCATTTCTCAATTTCAACTAGAATTGAATGACAAAATGTTAAATTAAAATTCAAAATGAGATAAAAGATCACAGTTAACCGAGAATCTAAAATATACATAATGTTGGCTTAGAAATATTGTGAAAAAAAAAACGCTTTTTACATTCAACTATCTACATATACATATGTATGTATATCTTAACCTAAGCTCGCAAATCTGAGACTTTTCTTAAACATTTTTTTTCATATTCATTTTCATTTTCATTTCAAATATAATTTTAGAATTTGTTTTTGCTTGCACGCAACGTGGTGAATTCATGGAAAATGACATTGCAAACAACTCAGAAATTTGCATTCCTAATCATCCTTGTCCAATTCATTGGAGCAAAAATGAATCAGGACACTGTGAGGTTAATAGGAAAAATTGCATTGGTAAGTCATATCATCAGCCGAAGAAATCCTTTGTGACCGTAGTTAGTTTGTCGTTGTCATCGTCGTTATATATCAGTCCGTCCTTTCGATTGGTATGGCGTTGGCGTTAGCGTTGCCTTCATATCGAATACTCACTGCAGTGCAGTAATATTGATGATGGCTTTCATCGGCTCCCTTAGGATATTTCCATGAATTCATTTGATGCGACAGCCAAGAGAAAGAGATGGTTAAGGTAGCGAAGCGGGGAGAAGAGTGCTGCATAAGTATTCTAAATGCTATAAGATTTTCGATCTCCTTTTTATTTTCTATATATATAGCATGGAAAAATGTTGCTGTGCATTTTTTTGTGTGTTGATTTTTTCTTCTGATCCCTTGGGTGAGATCGATTTAGCAAATTGAAGGGCATCATGATTGGACAGACACTGTAAGTTAATTGCCAGCTTCTAAATTGATTCTCGAATTGAACGTTTAAGGATTTGAATTGAATTTTTGCAATGATTGTTTTTTGTTGAATTGCAATTTTGGTTGTTAATTTTTACATTCCTATAAAGGGGATCGTTATATTAAATTGAATTGAAATTTAAATTTAACTTAAGAAACAACAAAACTAATTATTGGAACTGAACAAATAATATTAACAGTACATTTATTAATAAACTTAAATCAAACATGATTTAAGTATTTTTATAAAATAGCTTTAAACGGCCTTTTGTCCATAAAAATCGACGTTTTGTTCCGGCGATCTCACTTGGATTCATTAGTTTAGTTGACTTATAGCGAGTTCCATTCACGAAAAGATTTGCTCTTTCTGTCAAAAGATGTGCCCTTTTTTATTTTAAGAGTTTCATTGCAAGAAAAAGAGCAATACTAGGTCAATTCTCAACACGAAAGAAGTGTTTTTTTTTATGGGGTGAGAAATTCGATCTGAATACACAGCTTTTTCTTACAAACGTCAAATGAAAAATATATTTTTTTTTTGTTGTGAACTTGTGTCTGCTAGTGCTAAATTAAAAACTACTGAAAAAAGTTTCATTGAAAAGAGCAATTCTCGACTTTAGGATTAAATCCCTTAAAATTTGAATGAAACTCGCTATTAGTAAGGGCCATTTTAAGTAGATATGTGCTATAGTGACACATTTGTCCATGTCGATTATGGAATTCGCAGTACATTGGTCTCTTTTCTCTTTATACCCATTTGTCGTGAAAAGAAAAGAGAAGAGAACACTTTAGTACTGCTAAAGTCAATGCGAATTTAGTGTTGCAAATTCCGTAATAGGCATGGTTATTAAATGTAAAAGCTCAAATGAGAAAGTATTTTTGCAAAATTTTACACTTTGTGGGAAAGTGTATGTGTGCAAACTATATAATACTCTTTTGGCGACAGTTCTCTTTTTGAATCTAATAGAACCTTTTTTTTTTTAAGATTTGCTCGTAATCGTGAATTAGTTGATATAATAATAATTATTGTTTATCAATAAGATATTTTATTTCGTGAATTTAATTTTGATCAACATCTTTCTATTCGCCTTACAAATCTGCATTTAAAATGGAAGATGGATTTACTTTTGCCAACTCCGTTCCCTTTTCTAAGTTAAAAAAAAAATGCCAGAATGTATCATTTTATAGGAAAGTGCTATAACTTTTTAGAATGGCGGCAAGTGTCAGTTTTGTTTTGACATTTGTAAAGTAAACAGAGCAGAATACATATCCACAAGCCTTGGATCACTATATGTAGGTATGTACCTACTTCTCCAGATCTTATAAAATCGCCCCATTTGACCGCTCAAGATATTTTTTTGGAAAATGAGCCCAAATGATCATCAACAATGGTGGCCGTGGCAACCACTTGATTGATATTATGATATGAAAAAAAAAACTTAGAAGTTCAAGCTAATGTTTAAAAAAAACTTACGAAATTATTTCGTTGCCTTGCGTTGGGTTCTTTGTGAATTGAATTAAAACATCGATTAAATTTTATCCAAATAAATTTTGACGTTTCCACAATCCACATTCACCATCCCATCATTGTGTTCAAAGGGATAAACTTTGAATAAAATTTAACTCGATTTTAAGTCAATTCGAATACCGCTTTATTAGAGTATTCGTAAAACACATGTTTGTTTAATTCACATGAAAATTAATCATTAATATTCCCACTTTTTATAATGTTCATCATTTAATCTGAAATGCTTTACCTCCCTATTTTTGCCTCCCATTTTAAAATTCAAAATTTCAGAACCAATTATGCGCATTGGTATCTCCTTTTGAATCCTTCCTTGTAATTTTTTCCTCACGCTTGCACTTTGTTTAGTAATATAAGAACGCAATTTAAAATAATAAAAAAGTAATGACACATCGATTCTGTCTTCTTCTACAGCTGTAATTTAGAAAAACTTTACGTTATAGTTTTTTTTCCCCGGAAAAAGGATATAACTGTACCTACATGGAATTTGTACAAAGTATACATACCAGATTATAAAATTCAAAAATATTTGTCCATCTATGAACCTATGTAAATTTCCCCAAATGTTTGCTAAAAGGACTGAAAATTAATCAAACACAAGGATTAAATTTGTTATCCTTTAATTTTCATCTTCAGATTTGTAATCCCCAACTAATGATGATATGGTCTCTATATCGACAAGGGTGCATCCCTTTTATAAATGCTGCTTCTTTTAGTATACATTTTTGTTGTATTTTTAAAATGCAATATCTGATTCCAACTTCAACCCCTTCTGAGCAAATAAATGTAGGTACATATATGTACAATGTTTCAAAAACTAAGAACTTCATTCAACAGATTACCAAATCACAAAAATAAATCAAAACTGTAATATTTCTCTCTCCGACACAACGACAACTACAAGGCATCAAAAATTCAGGATTCAGGATCTCCCAAATGCAAATTTAAATGAAAAGAAAAGGATATAGGTACTATACGTAACGTCGTCGTATATTAAACCAAAGCCAAAGGACAGAAAAACAAATACGGAAAACAATAATGTTACAACAAGGATAATTGTCGATCTATTTCGGCGCGTCGCTCTCAACAAAATATTTGCATATACGATGAGAATTATAAGGAATAAGGACGACAATGACAATGACAACGACGACGATGAGGACAATTGTATTGACAATCGAGCTGTTTTTGTGTTTCTTATGTTTTTCTGTGATGGAAAATACTTGAGAACATACCATCATCACATCAGCAATTCCCTTCGAGCGTTTTTGCGGTATAAAGTATAAAATCGTCATCCCCTACTGTGTTTTCCTCTTTGTGAAGAAAAACAGAGTTACAGATGTCCTTAGTGTTGTTCCATGATGATGATGGTGGCATATACCCCAAATATTCATTTTTTGCCCCACCATTATTTATCCCACGAGGGGTTTTGATATACCTTTATATACAAAAAAAAACCCGCCTACCTTCCTTTGAGCTACCTTTATAATGGGACTTGTGTGTCTTTAATTTATGCCAAACGGGAATGTCACCATCATCATCATCATCATCTAAAATGTTTTAAACGAAAAGTCCTTAAATCACAGAATCGTTCACGTTCTTCATTTCATTTTATTTTTTTTTTCTTGGTTGGTTTTAATTTCGGCAGGTTGAGATTTAGATTTGAGAATGATATTAGAAAAAAGGAAGACCATAATATTGCTTGTAAAGGACAAAGTATTCCTTCATTTTGTGAGTGAAGCAACAAGAAGGGTATATGTACATCAGGGCAACAAAGTTTCTTTCTTTCAATCGCGTCAGGATAATCCTGAATCCCGCAACAAACTCCTTTATTCTTATTCGTTGTGAATCAATATAAAATATATAGTATATTTGCCAAGGCAAATGACTGACGAAATTCTGGGTGGTTATTTTTAGCTTCGTTCAACTCTCTTGGCCCTTATTCGTTTTCGTTTCTCTTGTGGATTTCAAGTTCCACGTCGTGTCGTCGACGACTAGTGCAACAAAACTGAAGGAATCTCAAAGCAGTTATTATGGCAATTGAATGTTTGTCTTTGGCGTGTTGAATACTAATGAAAATCATGTTCTTTATTTTTTTTATTTGACTTGAAAGGTTTCTATGAGAAAAGAGTGAAGATGTTTAAAATGGAGAGGATTTGAAATTTCATCCTTGTAAATATCCAAGACTTGTTAATTTTAAACTGAAAACAGTTTTTTTTGAAAATAAACTTTGGATAGAAAATTTTATGTATTAAAATATTTAAAATATCACAGTGCCCAAGAGAATCATATGAGTTTTGTTCCATTTTCAACGTTTCTCGACCAATTATATTGTTGCGAAAATTAAAGAAAGTTGACACAGGATACTGAATTTGAATAAAACTAACCTAAACATTGAAACAGCATTTCTGATGAAAAAAATCTATGGTAGGGTAGAGCGGGGCTAGTTGGACCACGGGGCTAGTTGGACCACGCGAATTACTCAGAAACCAAAAGTACTACAAGAACATGATCAAACACGAATAAAGCGTTCTCTCTTACCAACACGTGCCAAACCGGTTTCAGTTTCATTGTGTCACCTCAACAGTAACTACGCACAATTTTGTGTTTTTCGACTACAAAAGTAAAAAATTCGGAAAAGTTAGTTTTTATATTTCTGAAGTGAAAAAAAAAAGAATTTTGGACTGAGGTAAAGTTTTTTATTAGTGAATATATTGTATTTTCATATTTTGTGTGTTTAGTTGAATAGTTTTAAGTATTTTTATGTGTATGATGAAATATGTAAACCAAACCAGGTGAGGGGCTAGTTGGACCAGGTGGACATTTCTAAGTCAATAATACAAAGCTTAATTTATGTTTGTGAATTCATTTTTTTTTAAATTTATTTTTGTTAATTTTTTTTCTTACTGAGTGAAGTATTTTTGTTATATGTTTTTGTTAGTCGAACTGTGTTAAATAATAATAAAACAAAAAAAATAAAAACTTAGATTTGTTGGATGACTTTTTGGAACTTTTCAGGGCTTGGTCCAACTAGCCCCACACACTGGTCCAACTCGCCCCACTATGGGGGCTAGTTGGACCACTTGGACTTGATCCATTTAAGGCAGCATTATTCATTTGGGGTAACATATTTGCTTTTTTTTCTTATTTGATTTTTAAGCCAGAAGTCCAATCTTTCGTTTGATACCAGGTCCAAAGTTGTACTATGAATAGTATGATAGTTATGAGACTTCAAGAAAAAAGTGGTCCAACTAGCCCCGCTCTACCCTACTACAGCAAACCACAAAATATATCAAGAGAAAAATATTTTCAATATTTTTCAAAAAAATTCAATTTACCATCGACCAAATTTGTATTTTATTGATGATCTTATAACAATCTTTGTAAAACCTATAAAAAAAGCAATTTATGCACATACTTAGACTAAACAGAGTCTAAGTATTTGCATAAATTGTGATTTTGTGAATAGAGTTTCTTGGGGTAGTGAAAAGTTACAATGGGCGGGTTCAAGGGATTACGTTTTATATCTGAATTTTCAGATTTCTGAATTTATGTCGTTGAACGGAAAAAAAACTGAATCAAAAGTCGTTTTGAATTTACTTATAGGATTTACATTGAATCGAAATAAAATAGAACTTTATTTATATTCGTAAATTAAACATTGAACATTGTAGTGAGAATGATGTAACTAAATCAGCAACAGATTTTATTAATTTCATTAAAAATGTTTGCATAGAATGCTAGATACAATATACAAATTGTTCCACAATAATCGTATGCGAAATTCTACGAAGATTTTTTTTTTTTAACTCACTAAACAATAAACAAAAATTCGTTCCTTAAAATGAATACTTATTGAATTTTCATGACCAAAAATTAACAAAACAAACACCAACCACAGTTGAACTTTATGTGTAGTATTTTAGTTGCTTTGACATTTCCCCAAACACAAATAACTTTCATCGGAATTTTCAGATGAAAATTTCTTGTCTAAAAATTCAGATGATACGTAACTAACGTAACTAAAAGTCATCTAATTTTTTATGACAGCTGGCCAATCAGAAGCTCTAAAAATTTAGATGAAAAACGTAATAGAAAGAACGACCCCAATCTATACATCAGGGTCTTAATTAACATGCGCTACTGTCATACTATTTGCATAAAATCTGTTTAACATAAATTTTCTCGTAAATGTATAATTTTACGTTGAATATTTTTTTTTACTGTAGAAGTGTGCTGCCGATTATAATCGAACATATATCGACTTTTGCAAACTACGTTATCGAAAATAGTGATTTTGCACATCAAATGGAGGCTAAAAATAGCCCTAACTTTTGGAATGAATTACAAAATATTGAATAACAATGAGAAGGCATACAAAATTTGATGTTTGTAACTTGGACACATCAAACAATTAAAAAAAATATACATCGAAAACCTCATTCAATTCCTTTGATAAGTATCTATCTATTGGTTTTTAAAAAAATGTTTCAATGAGAGTTTTCATATAGTGATGTTATATCTACCTTAATACCTTATAAGAGACTACAGAGAGGATCGGAATAGTACTTACAAATATTAAGGCCGCAAATTGTCGAAAACTTGTAAAAAATAAACGATTTCCTATACAATGTGGCCAAGTTTCTTTTTTGTTAAAAATCTATGAAATCTACATAAGTCATTAGCATTATCTTGAACTTATATGTAGATTTCATAGATTTGTAATATTTTGTAAAATTTGGAAAAATTCGTTTTGCATTTTATTAATAATTGAAATTTAATACGATAGATCTGGCCATGAGACGAGATACGACAAGACTGCCTGCTTGGTATGTATTTTTACTTTAAAAAATTAAACTTTATGATTTAAAAAATTACTTTATTTTTAATTTTTAATCTTTTCTGTCATACTTGGCACTCCGCACTCTTCAATTGGCACTCCACATTCTGCAATTGGCACTCCGCACTTTATGCTGCGCACTTGGCGTTGGCACTCCACGCCTGGCACTCCGACTTTGGCACTCCGCATTTGAATCTACGCATTTGACACTACGCATTTGACACTACGCATTTGACACTACGCACTTCACTTCCGCACTTTGTATTTCGCACTTAGCACCTACCACACTAGGCACCAGTTAAGGGTGCAGCCGTTTTAAATGGGGCCCAAAAAAATAGCTTTGACTGGCAAACAATATACAATAATATAAAATCTAGCCCTCTTGCAACAATTTTTTTTCTTTCTAAAATGGATCCCATAGACTGGAAAATGCGCTTTCTGACTATTTTATTTGTTTTCTTCTTATAAACGTACATAAGTGTGTGTAGCTGTTAAGGTACCTATATATTTACATTTTTTTTTGTTTCATCTTTTTGATGCGGAATAAGTCTAATGCCATTCAGTCTACTATCCTGGTTTATCCTGTTGCTGATAAGCGTTGTTATTATACGTATAGTTTTTTTCTATCCTTTTTGAAAACATATAATATTCATATACATATATCTATCTACATTCACACAAGAATTATCTATATATGTACCTACATTTGTTAGATAGGGTATTATATATGTAGGTACGTCTTGCAAAAGAGATCCTTCTTTTATAGTGCAAAAGTGCAGAAAGTTCTTTTGGTCGGTTATTTTTATTCCTCCTCTGCTTCGTCTATTTTTGTTTTTGTTATGTTTTCTATTGGTTTTTTTTTTACCGGAAGGAGAAAACGAATAGAACAAAAATATCCTTTCTTCTTTCAGCCCACTTGACAGCAGCGGTTTTATAACAGTGAAGATGACGAGCAACATGAAGAAGCAGTTATTTTTAAAAAAGAAAAACCACTACTCTTCAGCTATTGAATTTTATTGCATCGACTGAGGAGAGCCCAGTTTCGAGAAGTATATTATAATATGGGATGGGGTCTTCAGCATCCTGTTGCCATGTTCCTTGACTATCTCTCAATAGAGCAAAGCTAGGCAAGGAATAGGGGTGTATAAATCGTCTATAGAACAAACTCACAGCAGTCAGGACACAATGCTGAATGTATATAGTTAGGATAAAATTCCGTCATATCAAAGAGAAACTTTTAAACGTGATCAGAATTCAATTGATGCGGTTTTGCTTTTAAACTAGCTTTTTGGCTTATAAGAGATAAGACCGCATTCCGCATTCGTTCACTTTTTTCTGTGTTGCCTTACGAGTATCAGGACTAACATACAAAAAAATAAAACGAGGATGAGAACGACAACGACGTCCAACCTATACGATCCATCTATACCCAGACCAGGACTCCCCGCAGAGAAAAGGTTATTCATCATTTTATTCAGTCAGAAAGAATAGCGGTATGTGGCGGCAACAGATTCACATCAGGAAAAAAGAGAGGTGGACTTCATAGTGCGATGAAGACGAAGTTCAATGGGATGCTATTAGATAGAAATCTTTTATCTCTTTGTTCGTGGTTCAATATAGTAGAGGATAGAGCATCATAATACATGATGCATTGATTTGGAATTCGAAGTTTTATCCTTTGACTCTAGTATATGCTCATACATATTTACCCATGTATGTAGGTACTCTTCACAAAGTATTTTGGTGCATCATCAAACCCCCTCTCTCCCCTCAGCTAATGGTCTAACCTTTAAAAAAAAACTCTTGCAATTTAATAGCAGCCCAAAGGCTCAACCCCATTACTCACATCATAGTCCTCTTAGTTAGTTAGAATTTCTAAGAAGTATTGGTTTAAGTAATAATTACGCCTTTAACAAATTGCTCCAATTAAATCGCTATAGCTCCATTGGGGTCGATCCCAATGTTAAAGAACCAAGGCAAGAAGAATAAGGAAAAGGAACATCCCTGAATTGCTGGCAATTAGTGTTGCGGACCTAAAGAAGATTTTGTTTCGCAATAAAAGAGAAATTATTAGATGATGGCTCGTCTATGGTTACTCTTACCTAACTATACGCGTGCGGTTCCCGTTCCGTTCCATTATAAGAAAGTATGAGGGAAAAGTTTTTTATTTTGTTTTTGTTTTTTTTTTTTTCTGTGCTTGCTTTGCTCTACCAATGACTGTCCAGGTTTAATGCCTTTCATTTCGATACTAATTTATTACTAACGATAGATAATTATGATTTTGAGTGTTGTATACATTGTGGTCCTGAAGAAAACAAAAACAAAAAAAATCTTCGATCATACAGAACCTTATGGTATACATGGTTATACATTTATATAAGAACTTATTACAGAACTCACTTAAGACTATTGCAAGAAAGTCGCATTAAATAAATTGCAAAAGACCAACAGTCTGCTGGTGGTAGAAGATTTTTTCAGATGAAATTACAGGAAGTATAACAAGAGATCTAGTTAAATTGATCAATTTGGTTGATGACAAGAATTAGTAGGAGTATATTTTTATGAGGAAAGTGTTGAGGCTTATAAAGATTTAATTGAATTCTTTTTAGTTATTTGTGTTGTTGATTTGTTTTCTTTATCACTTTAATTTTATTCTTACAAGCATAATATTTTACTCGGAAACAAACGCTAACTCATGAAATTTCGGCGGATTAACTGAGGTTCAACGGCGGTTGAGGGCTCAAGTAAGTATGTGATATAACTAATTATACATTACTAAACTAGCGTTGAAACTTCGTCAATCTACTGAAATCAGTGGATTAAAATCTTGAACTTAGGCTGAACTACATCGTGATATAACAATTATAAATTCACTTCTAACACAAGCCTTCCTTGACATTTATAACAGCAGCTACTGCTGCGTAAAATTGATAATATTTTAAATTATTTTTCTAAAAATGGTTATATTAATGACACCTCCCATAGAACCATTATTTTAATTTTTATTTTCCTGAAAAGGAAAATCAACTTTAAATTCAAATTTGTCTACGTTACCCATCTAACAGGACCAAATTTTATTACCCCGTTTAGACAGGAGGGGTAATTTTTTTAAAACAAAATCTAAAAGGAGGCTGGTTCCGACCCACACTGTTAACTCTCCATTGGTGCCCTCGGAAACTTAACAACCGATGTTATTTTATTAGGTATAAGGAAATTCCTAAGTCAAAGTCTTAAAAGACTTTATCATGTGTTTCAAGATCTAGTGAAAACCTAAGTTGGGGCGTAATATATTTTTCAACTATTTTAGTATTATGTCTGTTTGGTAACTTGAAACGTTGTACGACCGGCGTCGCACAATTTGCTGTCAAATCCAATAAACATTTTTGACAAGTAGTAAACTGTAGCAAGAAGTTGCTGTTAACAAACAGACATATTATAAAAAAACTTGTCAATTCAATTTTTTTTTATAAACTTTATTAGTTATTGACTAAGTCATTGTGTAAAGAGTAAAATTAGCCCGATTTTGAAATCAGCATTTTTACTCAAAATATTCGAACCGAAAAACGTTTTGCAAATTTTTTTAGTATTCTCTTGTAGTTTTTTTGTTTTAACAAAAAAACTGTTCATGGAATTTTTTTTTAAGTTCTTTTTCATTAAATCATTAGAATAAAATTAAGCTGAAGTCGATGACATTTCTTTTTCTCGAGATATTCGAGACGATTGACAGTTTACAACATTTTTTTTTAATTAGCTGTAGTAAGATAATCGGTCATTGATTTAGTTTGAAAACATTTCTGCACTTTATGACGTTATGATCTGTAAAATAGAATTTATTCGATGTCGATATCTCTATTCGTTCCCGAGATACGGTGAACGAAAAAATGTATCACGAACGCACGTACACACGCACATACAGACATCTCTCTAAAAACGGTAGATTCGGATTATTTTGTCCTCGAACGTTGAGATATGTCAATAACTTCCAATTGGAAGATAATGAACAAAAAAATATACAACGACAACATTTACAACAATGTACCTACTATGCTTCTTTTTGAAAGTTAGGAATCAGTTCTTTAAGAGCCATTTTCTTCACTATTTGTCAACTTGCCGCAAACTCTCAAGTTGGTCAACTCTAGAGTTGATACAAAATTGAGAGTTGAGTGACAAGTTGAAATTTGTTTTTCTTCACTATTTTAAATCTCAACTCGAGAGTTGAAAAATTTCCCTTGGAAATTTTTGACAGATACGTATCTTTCAACTTAAGATTTGAATTGACCCGAGTGCATAATACCTCATCTTCGCTTCCGGAAGCAGACGATGGATGATTTTCCCAATAATAATTTTCTCGGAACAATTTATTTAAAAAATAATTTTTTTTCAAACCGAAACTGAGAATAACGTTTGACAGAAGAGGCAACAAAATGTATTTCAAATTTGAATTTGAGAGAAAACTCTCAAGTTTGCTCTCTCAACTTCTACTATTTTCGGAAGTTGAGAAAACCAGAAGTTGAACAACTCGAGAGTTGAGAATTGAAATTTGAAACTGTCAACTTTGAGTGTAGAAAAACAAAAAAAATCCTCAAGTTGAGTTCAACTTGTAGTGAAGAAAATGGCTCTTATTTTACTAAAAATAAATTAACTTTTAGAAATTAATTATTAAATAATTAGGTACATACTGAATAAAATTTATCAAATCGCTGAAAATTCTAGTTTACCGATATTAAATCACCATATTATTTTAACATCACATAAACTGTTAAATGTAATTAAAAATGAATCAGATTAAATCGAAATAATATGGAAATAGATTTTGATTTTTTTTGTATTAATATTTGTTATTAATATTTGTATAAATCAAAAGATGCGCCAATGTCATGCTTATCGTTAACACAATAAAAAGTTATAAATTTTTAAATTCTATAAATCAATAAACCATTGCTCACTGGAAATGGAGCCGAGGTCAACAACCAAATCAAGAAAACATTTTTTTCACGCATTTTTCAACATAACCAATCATTTTTGTGTATTTTCTCGATTTATTTTTTGAGGTGGCATGAGAGAGCACATCGGAAATAATAGTGTAGTTTGTAATTACAAGAGGTTGTGGTCGAGTTCGTAAAAGTAAAAAATTCGGCAACACTCCCAACACTCGTCAACTTCACCACCGTCAGCCATTTTGTTCAACTTGTGGGCAAACCAGAATGACAGCCGAGGTTTCCTATGTCCCCTTTCACACGTGGAAACTGGAGATTTTTTGACGTTTTCTTTTAATTTAATTAAAAATACACACGAAGAAACAAAATCTTAGAAAATCTCAGTAGTTTTCTTTTAAAGTTAGCTTGGTAGAATACAAACTATTGTGTGTGTGAAGAGGAATGTCAAAAAAGTCTCCTCAAATCATTGACCGGGGAGACCAACAACTTAGTTTCTACGAACTATCAAACATAAATACACAATGCACGACATCAGGACGTTAAGAGCGGTGGTGCAAAATCGATTTTGACTTTTTCAAATAAACCACTATCAATTTCCAAAAAAAAAAAAACAAAAGACGTTACCTTAGCACGCAAAGTAAAAAACCCATGACGAACGGCTTGACTGGTCAATTTCTATTCAGTCCGGCATTAGCGACTCGAAATTTGTTTAAACTTCTTAAAAAGTCTGGACTATAACTACTTTATATACCTACTTTCGATTTTTATATACATTTTTGCTGTAGGTAGAGGTTAAGTGTATGTAGGTATAGAAGTTTCCTCAAACCAAATCTTCTACCCAAATGTACGGTGTTTTATATTCAAAGCCATACATCAGGATATATTACCATATAGGTACCAGACGTCCAGCAACAACGAAAACTGGTCACTATATTTATACATAACATACCTCCAGGAAGAAAATTATACCCACATGTTCCACAGCATAATTCACTTATAATTAATATCCCATTCACGAAATGAGGTGAAACATTCATTAAATCCACCCTCAAGAAGGACCAACTTACCTACACCTACGTTAACCAATATATGTGTGTATTTTGTTGAATATATGTACGAAGGATAGCTAGAAGACAACTGTTGCCTTTACAATTTCCTGTCATGACCGGTTTCTAAACGCATTATATGGATATGGATGTATACAGTTATACTTACACCGATTAAAACCAAATATTGTTGAACATTTCAGAAGACACACACAGAGTTAACATAAGGTACCATAGCTAGACTCATTACGAGAGGAAACGGTCAAAGTCAGACAGAACAGCAAAAAAAAAAAAGAAGACCACACATTTTGGACTTTTCCCGAAGAAAACTAATTGTACGTGTGACAGAAACCCTAATATCTTCACACCGCAGCAGCAGCTAGTCCCTTATGATGCGATACCAACATACCTATATACAAATACACTTAGGAAGCCCCCCAAAAGTCTTTTCAACAAACAGAACTAGAGAGAGACATCAGAGGAAACAACATGGAAGAGGGAAGGAAGACTGTATCGGTATATATAGTCTATAGCTAGTCCTGGAATTGGTCCTGGCTGAGGTGTATAGTATATATAGTGTATACTCAGAGCTTTGCAAAAGTGTTTCATTGCTGTTAATTTACGACAATTACAGTTCATGACAAGTTGATCCGGTTTTATGACAATTTCTCTAATTTGGTCTTTTTATGGTCCTTTATCGGTGTGAGGTGGGGCGGCAGGGCAGGGGAGTGACTCTGCCCGTCTCCTTCTCTTATAGGCACTCGCCATCATCATCACATCAGGGATATGGGAAGGAAGGAATATCTCTTTGTCGACTTCGTCGTCGTTGGTCGTTGGATAGATGACGCAGGTGGGTTAAATGAATTAAAGTTCTTATACCTGCGGGCTTTGGGTGTAAATATTTTATAAGTAAGCTAATCTAAATCTGACGGCAGCGAGGATAAACGTGCGGTTTTCTGTGGTAAAATGAATTATGGCCGTGTTTTCTTTTTCATCGTGTCGTTACAGGTATAGGTACTTACCCGCACTAATGGTCGACTTTGAACGCCCAGTATAATGCTATATAGATACCTATACCTACTTTTACACCAACCTGAGGCCTTTAAAATAATTCCCCGTTTGCTCTGAACATATGGGTGAT
The DNA here is from genome assembly GCA_951394125.1 of Epistrophe eligans. NCBI lineage: Eukaryota > Metazoa > Arthropoda > Insecta > Diptera > Syrphidae > Epistrophe > Epistrophe eligans. The sequence goes on from OX596029.1 coordinate 38,350,006, forward strand.
GGTCGAAGCTATATACCTAACCAAAACCTCAGTAGCAAGCAGAAGGTAAAGTTTTAGCCATCTTCGAGGAAAGTCGCCCCTTTAAACCACTTGGTCCGTTGTTGGGCATATTGGCATCACCGAGCCACAATTTTTACTAGAGAAACCCCCGTTTCGTTTCAAGCTGGAACTTAACAAATAGACCCTTTAAATGGGCACTTCTAATTCCAAGGACATGCATGCGCCTTGCCCGCCGCCATATACCTATTCAGGACAGAAAGTACCTAAGGTAGACACACTATGCGGGCGACACAGTGAGAATATTTTCTATATAAGTATAGAAAAATATCTGGTGAAAGTTAAATTAGATATAAAAGCAATAAATTGTGGTTGAAATTTTTGGTGTCTAATCGCCGTCGTCGTTAACTTTTCTCTCAGTTTCTATATGAAATATATCTACGCCTTCTTCTTAAACTAGGGGTGTTCCTGTTCATCCTAGTAATTCTTGTCGTCTTCGTGACGTTCGAAAGCACTTTAAATTGCGTCCAAAATTTTCGCAATTATCATAGAGTTTTAAATTCTAAATTGCCCATATACAGCTTAATAAGTTTAACAACAACAACAACACCATAATTTTTGAAGGGATCCAAATGGATGGTATGATGATGATACCGAGAGGGAGGCATAAATGCGGTCTGTGTAACAATTTATGGACTCATCCCTTGAGTCGTATTGAGCAAGAGAATATACTTCATTAGAGCGATTTTTGTCATTTTCCGTTCGTCCACCCTCCCGTTGTTCCTATACCTATGTTCGTAGATAAAAAAAAAGTTCAAATGTTCTTCGTATTTATGAAATTCAAATAAATTAGTAATTTTGGTAGCTATAAGATGGCTGAGAGGAGGAAGACGAGTGAAGCAAATTTATCCTCGTTTATAACTTTAAGCATTTTTTTTCTTGATCAAGCAAGTGGGTTGGTATATCTGTTGCGCATTAAAAATGCTTCTGAGGGTTAACAGAAATTAATTTCATATTTTATGTTAAAGTCAATTAAGATTCTTAAGCCCCATTGGATTGTTTTTTCTTCCACTTAATTTAAAGCTCTTCGAGATCAAGAAAAGACAGAGATGTCATATAGCAGAAATAAAGTTTTACTAAACGTTAAAGACTTGGAACTTAAGACAGCAAGTATGATTAAGGGAACATAGGAATAGCATCACAGTCAAACAGAATATTTGCGTGAAATTTATAATGACAATAAGTGATGCCACATGAAAACAAACGAAGTTCTACAGTATAGACAAAAAATTCCTACATTTTTCCTCTAAACACAAGATAATAAAAAAAATTTAAGTACTGTGTTACTTCGAATTCGAATCTGAAATAAGAATTAAAAAATGTGGAAACAGATTACTGAATTAAGGGTTTGTGGTAAGATGTTCAGAAAAAAAAAAATTAGAATAAAATTTCTGTAGTGCATGTGGTAGGATTTAAAAAAAATAAAATTCTAAAAGTACCTACGGTTTCATAGAAAATTTTAATATTTCACAAATTCGTCCTCTTTTCAAATCGAAAATCCGGTGTAGGGACATTTCAATTTGTATGAAGAAAAAAAAAAAAAAACAAAACAAAAAAAAATTAACGCTTTTTGTGATTAAAAAATATTATTAATTAAAAGACAAATATTAAAAACAAAAAAGTGAAAAATAAGCTCGTGTTTTTTACAAAAAGCTGTACAGCTGCATTGTGGGCACGTAAACAATAGAACATACGACACTTTTTCGTAGCTGTTGCAGCTGCAGCTTTATTTTCAGTTGCAGCATTCTATTGTGTTCAGGTAGTTAATTGTCATTCTAATTTGGTCTTTGCCCAATTCAGTATCTTTCTTTAAATATCCTCTTGTCTTTATTTCTCTTAAAATTAATTAACTTAAAATTAGTTGAGCTTAAATCTAAGAACTTCTTTTTTCGTTTAAAATGATTTTTATTGTTGCTGCGGCTGCTGTGGTGAGTGATGATTATTATATATCGTTTATTTAAAAAAGATTGCTTGTAAAGGGTTTTCCAATAAGGACTTGACTTGTGGATTTTCACCCGACCCATAACGCATATTTTGCTTATTAAACACATTGAGCCAAAAATAAGCTTCGTCATTTACAACCGAAAATTGGAGTTAACACTCTTAAAGTTGCGGTCACCGACTCAGACGTTGCTCCTTCGTGTACTTTACCATGATGAAAATGTTGAGTTTACTGAACAAATTGACAATGACAGTTCGATGATTAGTGAAAGGGTGCCTTTACAAATTAAATTCAATGTTGTCAAGTCCCTATTATAAGACATAAAACCAAGCATGTAATGAATTTTAACGGTTATAACACTTTGTCGCCATTAAATGAAGGTTGTACAAACTTCAAGGGAAAAGTCTAGAAGCCCGAAATATACATATCTAGCAAGTGACAGTACGGCGGCGAGGCGGCTAACTGCCTGAAAACAATTAATGTGGAGCTCCAACTGGAATGGCAGCTGGAATAGGACAAGTTCAATGTTACGAATGTTACGAATACAACAAGCGTTGTGCTAAAGTGCCCAATTGGGCCATTTGGCCCCAAGATTTATATTTTGGCCCAGTGCCCCGGGCCATCACGAAATGGCCCTAAAATCGTCAAATTCACAAACTAAAGTAACTAATTTTGAACAGCATAATAAAGCATAATTTAAAAATTTTAGAAATCGGTAATTTTAAAGTAATCGATATTTTACTATCATCCATATGCTAATTTTGCTGAACGCATTCATTGAAAAATTCAACACATCAAATATACTAGATTAAAATAATTTCAAAATATTTTATGTTGCTTTTTATAAAAAAAAAATGGATTAAATTATAAAAATACTAAACACAAATAAAAAAATATGTATGAAAAAAAGAAGCCAGAAAAAATACTGAAGCTTTTTGTGCTTATTTGTTTCGCGAAAATTATTAATAAAAAGAAAAATATCAAACATCAAAAAAAGTGAAAAAAAGTGTTTTTTTTTCTTTAAAATATAAAAAATCTGTACAGGTGCATTGTGGGAACATACAAAATAGCACGTACGACATTTTTTCACAGATTTTGCAGCTCCAGTTCCAGTTACAGCATTGTATTGTTTTCAGGCAGTAAACCACACTGACAAGACAATACCTTTAGAAACAAAATATTGTAAATTGACATTTTGTTTTTGTAAGATTATGTATTGTGGTCAAAAAGAATAAAACGATAGAGGAAGAAATAGGTATAGTGTATCTACTTTTTGTCCATAAAGCTATTGCATCACTATTTCCAGTTACCTCACTACTACTTCAATTCGATTGAATCTCTTTGTTACAATAATTTCCTGTTTCCTAGACTAAGTCATTGCTACAAGGTTAACTTAAATGCTCTATAAAATTTTTGAGTTCAGCTCTAAGGGGATTAAAAATCATCATTGAGATTCTGCTTGTCAATCTAGCAAAATATGAAAAAAAAAAAAAATGTTTAGAGTCGTTTTAGGTAGTTACCTACACTACATACATAAATGGTATCACAGACAACGGAATGTTTGGCTAACAGACTTTTAAAGCTCATTCTCGTTAGTAACCATAACATAGAATGGTTTTGGTCCCGTGAACATTTTCCATATCCCTACACCCTCCCCCCTCCCGCAACGAAACAAAACGAACGAAAAAAAGAAGCTAAATGGATACAAAAAAAAAAAAAAAACAACACTAGAGAACGGAATCCTTTTAGGCAGTTTGCCAGATTGGGTTTTTATGCCACGTCTCCTATTCCCTTAATAACACAAAGGAGGTTCAATTGTACTGTTGTTTCTACCCCGCCTTCGTCAATTTTTTTTTTTTTGTTTTTCTTTCTATTTCTCGATTTTACGATGACGAAGAGTAGGGATGTAGATATGTTCATACATATGTACATAGATACAGACTAAAACACAAAGACCAAAACTATACGATGATAAAAGGAAGGAGTGAACTAACTATATAGTAGCAGAATATGTAGGCATTATAGGTACAGAGAAATTGTTGAATCCTTCTATAAAAGCGAAGATCGAAGGACGACCATAATGTTGTTGTTGATAATGATGATGATAATTGTGATGGTGATGATGACGATGAGCTGAACTGATGCTGGTTAGCGATGGTGGTGGTCGTGTTGGTGGTGATAGTTGCACGGGTCGATATATGAAGTTTCGAATTGAGTTCAGGTTATATTGTTGTTTATTTTCTTTTTAGCCATAAAAGGGTAACGAGGAGAGGCTTTTTTTTTTTGCTACCAAAACCCCATTTCTCGACATTTTTTGACGTCGTTATTTCGGTTTTCCGTTTATATCTGTTGCTCTGGCATTTATATAAGTAAAATTTCACCAGTATCCAATTAGCAATAAATTGGTTATGATTTCCCATTGATTCTCGCGTGGAATAATATTAGGTCTGTTTCTTAACTCGCCCGCAGGATCTCGATTCTCGAGTTATCCCAAATCTACCTAAAACAAAAATGTTTTTCTTTACTTTTTTCTGGTAGGTACGAAAATGTCAGAGCTTTTAACTTTGTTTAATTTATTTCATTCCCCTCCAGAAAAAATAAACTCAAACATTTTATCTACTGCCTTTTATTGCTTGTCAAACTATTGATAATTTCTTCTGTCAAATTTGACGTTTACCAAGAAACAAATCAGAAACATCCAAAATGCGTTTCTCTACTTTTCATTTCTGGTCAAAAATTACAACAACAAACATTTAAAACTCGAGTCCAAACTTTTTCCCGAACTTTTTCCAAATAGTAAAGAAACTGACCTATTATATAAAAATGTACATACATGACATACATATGTCTTTTGAAGATTTCCATCAGCGGCGATAAAAATTAATCTGAAAAACTGATATTACTTTAGATATTTCCTCTGTTTTTATCCCAAAAAATGACAATTTCTAGTTCTACCAATTTTAGTCCAAAGTTCTGTCAAATGTACCAAAACAAAGAAAATTAAATTGGACTGAAATTAGTAGAAATTGGCAGTTTTTGGAAGTAAACGAACGGACCTATTGTAATTTTGAAGGTACAGGTACAGTGGTCTCTTTCTCGAATTTTGTTGACAAAAATCATATCCCACATACATTTTTAATGGAAATTAATAAAATTTCGTACAACCAATTATATTTGTGAACGCTGAATCTAATGTCACTATCTTAATTTAATTGTTTTTTTAAACGGGGCATCAAAATTTAAATAATAATTATGTTCTAGTTCAAGATTGACTTAAATTGATTTCTGACATGTCTTTAAATTCATGAATTCTATATAAAAGTGATTCCACAACTAATGCAGATTTGTATTAAGTTAAACTAGCCAACTAGTGACAGAATTCTCGAAATTACACAAAAATAAAAGACGCACTTTTTGTGAAAGGACATAATAAATTGAACCGACCTAATTTCAGATGACAAAATTTTACCAATTGGAAAGTGGAAGTGTTCATTTCAAAGATCATTTTTATTGGAATAATATTTAAAAAACAAATGTAGTTTTTGAACGAATTATTATTTTTTTTTAAATAAAATTGTAATTCAAATCAGCAGGTGATTCCGGTTTGTTTGACACCTCAGGTGATTTCGCTTCGTTTGACACTTCATCTTTCAAAATCGATGTAGCATGATAGTCGGAAAAAGGATCCAGATTCTAGGAAAAATACATATATATGATGATGTGTAAAAATGTTTTTTCCACTGGATTTATTTAAATTGCTTTAATAGTTTTTTTTGATGATTAAAAAATGATTTCCAGATTTTCTTTTTTAAATCTGAAAATATAATTTGAAAATTCTGATATTTGAATGTTGTGAAGCAATTTTTGAGTAAACGAGTTAAAAATTTTAAATTCTTTAGTTTTTAAAAAGTTAAAGTCTGATCTCAGATTAGGAATTAGATCTGTCAAAATTGTAATGTCATATGAATTCAGTATAAGAATGAGTTTTGCTCATTTGCCAAATATGTTCGAATTTCAGCAAAGTTTGGTTATCCAATTTGACTTATTTATTTCTTGAAGTAAAGTTTCGTAAAAGATCTCTGTCTTTTATAAATCACTAGCAAAACCCCCGCCGTTTCGCAGGGCGTTAAAAAAATATTTTTTTTATTTGTTTTGCAGCGAACGTGTTGAAAAAAAAAGAGAAAATTATTAAAAATTACAAAAAAAAAAATGTTACCGGTGACAGGAATCGAACCTGAGACTCCTCACGTCTAAAGCGGAAATCTTTCCACTCCACCACGGACTCTATTATTTTTGGATTGCGCAAATTACTAAATATTGTTCAAATCAGTAACCCATGTGACCAATTGAAATTTCATTTCTTTTGTTAACAGATTTTCTTTAATTTTTTATAATTTTTTTTTTGTCCTAAACCTTCTACCCTTATTCCTCTTTAATTTAAAAAAAAATTAAGAAAATCGGTCAACCGGTTTGGCTGGTTAGCTAACGTACACAAAACAAAACTTTATTTTATATTATAAATCTTTTGAGATGCATTGGTAAGCAACGTCATTTAAACATAAACCACCATTGAGAAATTCACCCTTCTGTCATTGGATATAAAGATGGGCCTAGAAGAGGCACTTGTATATCTTTTGCTTAAAGATAAAAACCATCAACAACAAGGCTATAAAAATTATTTTTATTCTTTTCGTCCCACCAATACCCGCAGCGCTAACATCAAAATCATTATCATCAACAACAAAATTGTCTTCATCGTCATCAAACTCACCCTCTCTTCAATCATAATGCTGATGTTTCACTTTATGCTTTACTCTTTCTCTTTCTCTTCCTCTGATACTGAACTCTGAATTGGTGTGTGGAGGTCGAAAAAGCGGCTTTAAGCGTTGTTTTTTTTTGTTTTTATGTTTTAGGAGTTTGGGGTGGAGTTGAAGTTGCTTAACGGTTTTATTGCCAAAAAGTGGTTGATGAGGTGATGGAATAAAGGAAAAAAAGTATTAAACAATAGTACAACAACTGTGAATTCAATTTCTCCACAAACAAAAATGTTTTAATTTTTCAACCTCCTCCACCTGCATATAAAGGAACTGTCCCTTTCTCTTGACAAGGAACTTTGGGCAGGTCTTCGATATGATATTGGTGCATAATTGAATTTTCAATTAAAATTGAAATTACGTTTTGAAATGAACTGAAATACCAAAGACAATTGCTTTCACTGAATGAAATTGTGATGGTGGGAGGTGGCAGCTGGTTGGTAGAAGTATTCGTCGTGTAGATATAAGTATGGGGATTGTACACATACAACTCATGTTTTCCTTTCGGTAAGGTTTGCTACGAAAGTCAACACTTGGCCAATCCACCTGTGTGTCACGGTTAAAACAATAGACTTGGCTCAAATGACTCCATAACTGCTGCTAACCATTATCCTGGCCAAACCGTCGTCGTCGTCGTCGTCGTCGTCGCTTCTACTGCTTCCATGCCAAGTTCCAACCCATCCGTCCAACTCATCACAATTTTAGAATTTTCGATGAATGGCTCTCTCTTTGGGGCTTTTAAAGCAATGAGGACCTTTTGATTGGGTTTGAGGGCTTCGAGAGGGAAGTCAATTGGTTATTAGTCCTGGTAATCGATGAAGAAAAGTAAATACGGTTGCATTTGTCGCAGTCACGGTAGGTAATGCCGATGCCAATGTTGACTATGTATACCTACTGTATACATAGCTGCGCTGCTGTGGTATGAGTGTGCCACACGCGATATTTGCCGATGGAATTGCTTGTTGCGGAGGCACGAACCAGCGGCAATGGCACGGGAATTTGGAATACCATCGCCTCGGTTGTCGGTTAAGTTGGCTTTTATGTTCACGGCGGATAATCTGGCCGAACAACAACGACGACGACGATGATGATGATGATGATGGAGACTTGTAAATTCAATTCGTTCATTCAATTTGAGTTTACTTAGGTTATAGTTTTGCTTTATCGTTGTATACCTATACAATACATCTTTTTTATTTCACCTTTTGTCCTATTTCTTTTGTTGTTTTTTGTTTGATTGTATATGTTGTCAGGGATTAAGGGCTTTGAAGGTCATTTCAATGTTAAAGAATTTATTTTTAAACTATTTATATAGCTAGATATAGTCAATATAAGGTTATCGTTTGTTTGGTCTTGTACATAAGTGGTTTTTGTTATAGACGATTGTTGGGTTTTAACTTTAAATTGAACAATGCCCCGAGAGGGTTATAGTTTGAGTATTGAATATAGAGACAACTGTGATGTCAGAAATTATGATTTTATGTTGTTTGAGAGGGATGGTATGGTATCTATCTATTAATTTAATAAACCCTTTGAAGATAGTCTTTTAAACACCGCAAAATCTTCACAAACAATTCGAAAAATAAAAGGTTCGGGTTCAAAAATCAACTTCAGATCATAAGAAAGATGTCTAAAAATCTGATATTTCCTTGAATGTCAAACCAGGTTTACCTAAAAATAGAAAACATTTGCACAAGTCAACATTATCGGTATCGATCGCACCCGATAAGCAGAATATTTAATCGGAAACGAGCTACCTATTGGTTGCCCTTGCATGGTAATCTATATGTACGACGTACGTATTATCATCATCGATAGTCGTCGCTCTCAAATAGCTGCAGTTATGACCGATTAAAACGAAACTACACATAAAAATTAAAATAATGAAATAATAATAATAATAAATACTTAAAAGTTAGTCATCGTGTAAAGAACTTAAGAACTAAATTTTAATTAAATTAAATATTAAGTTTTAGCAATTTTCTTTTGTTTGATTCACTTTTTTGTAGATACTATCAGCCATTATTTTCTTTTCATAAATTTATTTGGCTAAAAAGCTAGCCCCATCAAACCCCATTTAGTTATCTATATTCTTTACGTCTTGTTACTGGCGTTCAGCAACCTGCAGAATTTAAAACAAAAAAAATAAATAAAACAAGAAAAATTAATCGCACGACTGGATCGCTTGAACTAGCACTTGATGTGTGATCGATCACACTGTGATTTTAAAGAATGATATATTGATATGATTTTAAAAGAAAAGAATAAGTTATGGGCATCTACATATATGTTATGCCCACTGCCAAAAACCTAGTTTAGTTTAATGTAAAGCATTATGTGGGTACATAAACATATAGCACTATTTTGCACGGAACTTATGGACTTTTGACTTTAAAATTGTTAAAAATAAATATACATAATTAGAAATAAATTGATTAAACAACTTTTAAAATTTTTTCGACACCAACGCGATGCAAACCATCTGCGGTTTTTTTAAAAATATTTTTTTGTATATAAAATTTTGAAAACATTTCTAAGAAAAAATTGGTACGCTATTTTTTACTATTTATTAATGCGGAATATAAAAAGAAGTTTTGAAAAAAAAAACAAAAATGGTCAACCAATTATTAACTCTAATTTTTATACTGCACCGGACATTAACAAATAAATAATTTCCATTTGCGAACTCGACCAAGCGCCCGTAACCGTTGATATGGAATGATTTGAATTTAACTCAACCACCAACTTCACTCAGTCGAGCTGCGTGCGCAGAAATATATATCCTATATTCCTATCCTTGTTCTACCTAGCCGAATGATCGGGATTTTATCACTCGCTACAGTACAGTTGAAATTAAGGAAACTAATGGTTAACACAATATTATTCAAACCTATGTAATTTTTTTTAATTAAAATCTGTTCAACAGTTAAAGAGATATTTGAAAAAAAAATAAATGGTTCTATTAAAGATACCATTTTTAATCGATAGATACATTTTTTTTCAATAATATAGCAGCCGAAAGGAGGCCAACTTTTTCGACTTTCCTTATAAGTTTGATCATAATTTCGAATTCGATTTTTTTACGAATCCATAACTTGCCATATAGAACCTACATATATATCGCAAGTAATAATATTGCCCAATGACACACCGTCAAAGCCCAAACACCACACCAAATTGTCACTTGGTCAGTTTCAATATTAATATTTGGTTTTTCGTAACCCATTAAAATATTCCCAGACAAATGAAAATAAAGTCACATCACTGAGAATAAATCATGTCATGATATTTGTTCATTCATTTCCATAATTTTTGTTCTCATCAAAAGTCTTCGCAATAGTTAAATGTTGACAATTTAAAAATATGCAAAATTATAAACAATTTATAAACAATCGACCAAATGCCTCTATTATTTTGTTAGTATCTGACTTAATCCAAAAATGTCACTTTGAAAATTAAAAATGTGAAAATGATATATTTGCTTACTTGTTTGCACAAACTGTCACTTTTTTAGGCGTGTTCAGTAATAGTTCATTAAGAAAATATGTTAAGTATACCTTTAAAAAAATGTTAAAAACTAAGTAAAGAGCTATTAAGTTAGTAACACAATAGATACAACTGGAGTTGCAGCTGAAATAGCTGTCAAAATATTCAATACACACAAATTCAATGTTGCGAACACAACCCAACGCAACTGCAGTCGGTGCTGCAGACCACGCTGCAAGAGATTACCAACTTTTCACGTACAGCACTTTTGACATTTCAATGGAAGAAGAAAAGCGAAGAAGAGCCGGAAAAAAATATTGAAGCTTTTTGTGCTTATTTTTTTCGCGAAAAATATTAGAAATAAAAAAAGTTGTTGTTTTTTCTCTAAAATATACAAAAAGCTGTAGAGCTGCCTTGTGAGCACGTATAAAATAGAGCGTACGACACTTTTTCAGAGCTGCTGCAGCTGCAGTTCCAGTTGCAACATTCTGTTGTTTTCAAGCAGTTTCTTTATTCCGAACACAATAAATTGGTATAAGCAGTATCATGTTCAGCGTTGCCGCTGGGCTTCACGAAAGTGTAACACATTTTTTTTAAAACCGTAACAAAAGCGAAAAAAATGTAACAAATTGAAAAAATGATTTAAATGCAAAGAATGCTCTTGAACTCAATTTTTTATTTTTAATAGGAACATAAGTTTTCTTCATCACAGTTTTTTAATTCAGTACAAAACTATACATTAAATAATATACTTTGAGGAATGGATATCTAACCATGTTTATATGCTGGATCGAGAGATCGAGTTTGAATTTGAAGTGAAAGATAGCAAGATTTCGACTAAACTGTGACTGAACGAGTTCGATCGAGTCGAATGAAGGTGATTTCAACTCAATTTAGGACGTAGGTGTACAAATAGGTGGAAGTGTTGTTTAAGCGCACTTCACACTGATTAAAAAAATGATAAAGTAAAATTAAAAAAAAAAAAAAAAATTTGGAGAAAAAAGTGTAACAAAAAGAAAAAAAAAGTAACATAGTAACAAATACAAAAAAATTAAGAAAAGTGTAACACTTTTTTTACACTTGTAACATTGTTTTAACGCTGATCATGTTAATACCTTAAACACAGGCTGTTTTTGTGACCCACAGGGCCAGAGCTTTTTTTTTATTATTCATGTACATATATAATTCTTTAATTATGAAAAACAATTTTTGAATTTGAACAGAGTTTTGGAAACCGATTCAGCACATGCAAAATAATGACCCTAACCCATATAAAATTAAATATTCAGTTAGGACGCACCGCTAGTAGTCAAAGCAAGAAATGTATCTTATCTTATTTTTTTTAGCATGTGCAATTAAGATACAAATCGGTAGCTATTGTTTTTTATTTTGGCTCTTATAATCTCCCTTAAATAAATATTTTTGGTTTCTTATATTTAAATTTAATTCCTTTTACTTGATCCCCTGTGCCCTCCCTCCTTTCATCCTAAATTCTTCAAATGCAATCTATTAACATAAATTCCAAGAAATAAAAATTATCATCTATTCCCAAGTATCTTTCTTGAAAAAAATTAAAAATTCCTCATTGAAAAACTTTCTTACCAACTTTCACAATTCGATTCCCTGATGACAGTCCATAAAAAAAATTAAAATACAGACCAACAAAAAAAAAAATGCTTAGACATGTTTCCAAATTAGTTCAACTTATTTTGATTTCTTTCTTGAAACGGATGTCGCTTAATTTATTTAAAAAAAAAAAAACGATTGTTGAATATAAGTGTTTTTTTTTTTATTTTTATTTTGGGGTGAAGTTACACACCACTCAGCAGATTATTAACAAAAAAAAAAAAAAACACACACACACACAAACGAAAAGAAAACATCTCTTCCAGCATTAAATTCCTTAAATCCAAGGATATGATATAACCAAAAAAAAAATATTCACCCACTGAACTTGAGGTGGCATAAGGACGAAAATCCTCTTTTTCAACCAAAGAATAATATAGGGTGAGTCACTGCTGTTGCTGCTGCTGCCACTGCTGAATGCTGATCCTGTGATGCGATTTATAAGAAAAGAAATTAATTCCAACAGCAACATTATTTAATGCTTGAATTGGAAAGGAAAGCAAAAGAAGTCCTATGGTTTGTTGTTGTGTCTCGGTTTGGTATGTAGAAAGGTAATGGGGGGGTTAAGGATGAAAAAAAAAAGAAACAAACAAAAAATAAAATTCCACTTCCACTTTAAAATTTTATTTCGTAGACCCAACAATTTAATTTTTAAATTGTTCTCCTTCTCTTCGTCCTTCGTGTGATGCATGATGATGTAATGAAGGAACTCGCAGTTTTATTTTACATTTTTGTTTAAAGGGAAATTTAATCAATTAACAGCGAGTAAGCAGAAAGTAAAAGAGTTTTACCCGCAGCTGTTTGATATCAAAAAATAAAAACACAGTCGACCCCGCATAACTGAGGTGGCATTAATTTTGCTCTTGTATTTTTTTCTTAAGCGAACTTTGGATAAACGAAAACATGTTCACTTAACTGGAGTTATGTTAACTGTGGTAATTTGTCATACAAATTTAAGAATTATTTTGTAAAATTAAATCGCAAAATAATTGACACTGTGCTGTCAAAACTAACGACGTCAAAATGATGTGTCAAATGTAGTGGATGCCTTTTCAGTAAAAAAAAATAATAAATAAATGTTATGCGTGAGTTGATTTACTAATAATAATAAATTCTGTTTTTAATTTTTTTCACAGTTAATCGGGATTTTCTGTTTGAAGGGTTTTAAGTCAAGTAATGTTGGTAATTTATATAAGAAATTATGAACAAATACTCCATGGTAATTTGTTATTTCAGACAACTGATTTTGTTGTGGTAAAGCATAATTTAAATAAGCGGACTTGACTGTAATAAAAACATCCGCCTTGTTCACTTGGTGAAAATTAATTTTTATTTATTAATAATAATTATTATTATCCATAACCTATATAAACTACTACTGAACTGAAGGTGCTTCCTCTGGAATATCAATTTCATCATCTCTGATTGATTCCTTATTGAAATCTTTAGCCTTGAAGGCTTCAACTGTCAAAACATCAGATGATTTCTCCGATGACTTGTCATCGACTTTTGTTGATGTTAATAATTTGTTTTCATCTCTTTCAGTCTTTTTTTGATTTTCGATTTTAATTTTTTCTGGTTTATTTTCAACTTCTGTAGTTTTGTCTTCTGATTTTAATTGCTCAACATCTTCAGATAAACCAAGCTTTTCCAACATATCTGTTTCGAAAACACTGACCAATTCTTTGATAGCTTCTTTAGCTGCTTCGACTACATTTGCATTGGGTTCTTTGGCTTCTTCGTTGATCTTTTTATTAGCTTCTTCAGAAGAATCGTCAATAATAATTGGTTCTTCGGCAGGTTGTTCTGGCAGGTCATCTACTAATTGTTCTTCTGACATTACTTGGTCATTTGAATTAGAAGAATTTGGTTCATCAAATGACTCGAGAATTTTTTCTGATTTACTTCCATCGAAAGGCTATAATAGAAAAAGAGATTAATTATTATTTGTAATTATGTAGTAAATTCAGGATTTATTTTGTTTGTATCAAACGATCTTGTGGCTTACCTCTTTGAAAGCTTCAGCCAGTCTCGGATGAATATCACTCAATGGAGTTTCACCTTCACGAATATAAACAGGAACATATCCAGCTCTAGGTTCCAATTCTTGGTAAGGAGCAGCATCTGTAAAAGGAAATTAATTTAATTTATTAATTTTTTTTGTTGAATTAATTTATACAATTAAATAAAATTAAGTACAAATAATCAATTATTTATCTAGGTAATATTTAAAAACATTGTTATAAATTTTTCAGTAGTAAGGTAGCTCCATAGCTAGGTAGCTCTGTAAATTGTGCAATATAGGTTTAATGAAAAAATAATGTAATAATTCAGCTACAATAAATACAAATCTAAAATCTAATAAGTAAAGTTTTAAAATTGATACGCGTTTTTTGTGTTTTCTAAAAAAAATTAATTTCTGATTCATATAAAGTTTTAACAAAAACCCGAAAGTATAAAAATAAATGTAGGTTTGTTTGTGGATTACAAACTCAAAAATTATGCTGATCCGATTTCGTTAAAATTTTTTAAGTTCGTTCTTATTTTTAGCGAAATATTTAAGAAAGTGGTTTGAGTAAATTGCGATAATTAAACTTCATTAATTCTAAAGCATTTGAATATTGTCATTTTTTAACATTCCCATTGATGAAAAATAAATTATTTGAAATCAGCCTACTACCACGCCTGCTTTTCTTATATCTGAATTTTCTTATATAGGTATACTTAATAGTCCTATAGAATGTTTAATTTACTTCTTGCCATGAATTATTTAAAAATTGCATCCAGTGGCTCCATTGGCAATAATTGAGAAAATAAATTGCATGGCGCATTGCCATTGCCTTGAATATTGCCAATGGAGACGCTTTGGCAATATGAATACCTATATTGTATGGGAAATGAAAGGCAATTATTAATTTCCATCTCTAAGGCACGTTTCACCTTTATCAAAATGGTTTTACGCGATTTTAAATGAGTTTGGCTTCTATACTGACATTTGATGATTTGACTGTCTGAACACAGTAGAATGCTATAATTGAAATTAGAGCTGGAACAGCTGTGAAAAAGTTTCGTACGTGCTATTTTTTACTTGCCCACAATGGAGCTGTACAGTTTTATGTATATTTTTATTAATATTCACTTTTTATTTACGATATTTTTCTTTTAATTAGTATTTTTTTGTGAAACAAATAACCACAAAAAGCTTCAATATTTGTTCGGGTTCTTTTTTTTTTCTTCATTCAAATTAAAACGTCAAAAGCGCTACACGTAAAAAAGTTAAAAGTCGTTGAACTCTTCCAGCACAGACTGCAGCACCGTTTGCAGCTGCGTTGCGTTGGGGGCGTTTAATCCATTACGTCTGTCATCTGAATTTTCAGAGTTCTGAATTTTTTGAGCTTCTGATTGGCCAGCTGTCATAAAAAGTTAGATGACTTTTAGTGACTTTTAGTTACGTTTAGTTATGTTTCATCTGAATTTTCAGACAAGAAATTCTCATCTGAAAATTTAAAATGAAAGTTATTTGTGGTGGGGGAAATGCCAAAGCAGTTGAAGTACTACACATAAAGTTGAACTTTATAATTTTCACTGTGGTTGGTGGTTTTTGTTATGTTTTGGTCATGTAAATTAAATATTTGTTTCAATGAATATTGTTTATTGTTTAGTGAGTTTTTCAAAAATCTTTCTATCTTAAAATTTTGATAGTTTTGCATTATTTTGTTGGTCATACATATCAATAAAAATATTTGAAAAACAAAAAAAAAATATTTTATGGCATTCTATGAAAACACTTTTAATAAAATCGTTTGCTGATTTTTTTATTTTTTTTAGTTACATTTTTCAAAAAATTCACACTCATAATTCCCACGCTTAATGCTTAATTTACGAATATAATGAAAGTTCTATTTTATTTGGATTCAATGCAAATCCTATAAGTAAATGCAAGAATTTGACACAATGATTTTTTGAATTTTGAAAATTCAGATGACAGACGTAATTCATTGAACCCGAATCCGCCCATTGCATTTGTGGGTATTTAATATTTTGACAGCTGTTCCAGCTGCACCTGTCTATTGTGTTCAGGCAGTTAGGCTAATGGTCTATCTCTATGTGAAACGTTTTTGGTTGTAATTACTTTAAGCAGTGATTTGACCTGTCTTTATCTTCTATTTTTATTTGAACCGGTTGAGAGTATTTTTGCTCCTATTTTCGCTAAAGAGTCTGCCTCGTCATGTGTAACATTGTTATTCTTACTCAGTTCGTTTAACCTGCCCAAATATACCAGCTTAGAACTGATGGTGTTTGAGTTTAGTACTTAAAGTATCTGTTTGACATTATGGCAATGTTTGATTGTTTCGGTAGCTTCATTTAGAATTTTGTTCTGGGGGTTTATCTCTGCATGAAAAATGCTAGTAGACTGGCCCATCGGCATTGTTAAAAAAATTTTGATGCTAGGTCCATAATTATCTGCCCCAGTCCATTCAGGTATTTTTGATAAATCAGTACTATTTGGAATTTGCTTTAGGAGTGTAGTTCACCGATTCGCCTTCTCTTTCTTGCTACTTAACCCCAGTTTTGTAAAAGTTTTCTCGAAGATTTCTTTTTGATCATGTCATTTGTTTTTAGAATATCAAGAAGAATTTTTTCTGTGGACTCGCAGATCTTCCTGCCACATCTAATTTCAGAATATTAAAGTCTTTCCTGATTTAAATATTCTTATTTGATAGCTTAAATTTTAAGCGACAATGCTGCGAAGCGTTTCAAGGTTCATCCATTTTCATTATAAAAGAAGACAATAATAATACAACCACTTTTATTAAAATCGTTGAGATGCCGTTTCATAGAGACTCTTTTTCGGAAAGAACCGCTATTCTTAAAAAAAAGCTCAAAAAATGCCAAATACAAAATTAAGGGTAAAGCAAAACATAAGGCATCAAACATTAAAAAAAAACTGCCAAATACAAAATTTAGGGTATAGCAAAACATATACCCATCAGACATTAATTGAAAAATCCATTTTTGTCGTCAACATAATGTCAGTTTTGAAATTTGATTAAAATCTCTTACATATCTATTCTTTTTCTATACACATGTTTTGAATGACTACATATCCCAAGTAAAATTATCAAATCAAAGTTCAATTTAAAAAAAAAAATGGCAAATAAACGAAACCAATAATTGTTCATTAGGTATTAAGGTGTTTATATGAAAATCTTATCAAAAAAATTACTTAAATTTGGAAAGATTTTCAATAAAAACTATTTATTGCATCATCTTAATTTTGGTTGTATGGAAAATAAAGTATTACAAAGTTTTCTTAAATTTATAGTATAACAATATTACCAACAAAAAGAAAAAAAAAAAACATAATCCAAAGAATACCAACGAAATCCAATCAAATATAAACTTTGACCTTAATTATAAGAAAAATTCAAATCACAGGTCAAATGTATATTTTTATTCATCTGTTATCAGTGTGTTTTATGCCATGAAAAATTGATTATATATTTTTATTTTATTTACTTATTAAATATGCATTTTAAATGGGAATTCGAAAAACCTTGTATTTCTTTGTTATTTCCTACGTGTGACATAGTTAATTTATTAAATTTAAATGCAATTACGGTATTTGTAAACGAAATAATAAAAAATATATACATATGTACATAATTTGAGATTAATCAAACTTGACGAAACGGTGACAAAAGGTAAAAGAAAAACAAACAAACAAACAAGTCCGAACCAAAATTATGTTATTTTTTTACTTTTGATCCAAAAGAGTATTTTCGGTTTGATTTGTTAAACTCTCTCCAACATATAGAATTTATGTTAAAGTGCCAGTTATATAGCTTTCACTGATATGCACTACTTTCATTTTAAGTTTTGCTGAACTTGCAACCCAAAATTAGTGAATATGCCAAATTATAGCTTATCAAAATGATTTTGCCATTATCTTCTTCATGAAATGACTTTATTATTATTTCAGTGATCATTTGGTAATGTAGTTCATTCATTGAAACCTTAAAAGTTATTACCCGTATTTTGAGTGTACCTAATAATATTATCGAACCGATTTCGGATTTTTTTTTTAATTATTATTAATATTTACGAGCCATAAGAATTTAGATAAACGTTAAGTTTATGGGTCAATTTTTAAATTTTCTATATTACGATAAGCCTAGACGTCATTATTTTTAAACTTTTTGTTAAGTAACAGGTAAACAAATTTTGGCAAAAAAAAAAGTTTAATTTCTTGCGACCTAGTTGTGCATTTTAAATTAAACATGAAAAGACATTGAATTAAATATTGAGATAAGCTATTCAAATCTCATTGCACTCTGTACCTAATTTCAATAAAAACAGTGTAGAGTCCCATTTTAATTTTTGATTATTGTAATTTTTTTAAAAATGTAAACAAATTATGTGTACCTACAGATTTTGATAGAAATCAGCAAGAAGAAGAATACCTATTTAAATAATTATAGTAATATGACGTTTAAATGCTGAAATTGAAAAAAAAATATGGTCTTATTTATAAACGTTGTTTATCTTTAGACAACACTTCCATCTTTCCATCTTTGGAAAATGTGTTCAAAAACCTTGTTTATTGTCGTCTTATGGCTTTCTAACTTAGACACAAGAGTAGATTGTCTTAACCGTGAATAATTTAATACATATTTTTATTAAAGAAAGCAGACAAAAATCTAATAAATACGACTGATAGAGTCTCGAGCGAAGTAAGTTTTTTTTTTTTTTTTTTTTCGTAAATCAAATGGTTTGTTATTCACCAACCCTATTACGGTTGCCGTTTAAATTAATGAAACAAATGATCACCAAGACGACATCTAATCGTTCCTTTTTTTTTAAGCTGCATAAAATGCGTTCCGAATTGTCAAACTGATGGAAAGTAAAATGTATGCAAAGCATTCGGGATGCGTTCCAGATGCGCATAAATATTGAATATACCGCTTTTTGTTTGACTTTTTGGAACACAGCCTATCTCTTAATAAATTACCTATATTTATAAAGATTTTTTTCTGGAAATGAGACTTCACAATAATAAAAGGAACTGTTCATTTATTCTTTATTAAAGTATTTTAAGCTCTTTGAGTTCAAACTCGATGTATGAATATTTTTTTTTTATTTTATCTCACAGAATTATTCCCCAATTCTTAAGTTGACTTATCCCATTATTATTCTGAACACCTTAGGTACATAATATGGATACGAACATTGGTTTACTTTACTGACTTGCAATTTATTGATCTCATAATAAATTATCATGCATGAGAATTTCTCATTGATCTATAAAACTGAAATGAAGAGAACAAAACAAAACAAACAAAAAACTGCATACGAAATTATTATGCTTAGAACGTATATGCATCGCTATAAATTTATTTCTTTTTTTTTGCCGCACATATTTCTAATGAGATGAGTTGAATAATTCAGTCAGTATATTTTTAATAGACATTTTGTTTTAAAACATGCAACAAATATATACTTCTAGCTATAGCGCTCAAGGAAGCAAAACATTTTAGCTTCATTAATATATAGCACAATTATAAAGACTGAGGAGTAATTATACGTGCAAAAATTTCATTCTTTCTCTTCTGATTAGTATGTTTGCATTTGCTTTTAAAATGCCTCAATTATTTCATTAAGAAGTGAAAGTACAAATTCTGTACTATACTTTAATAGTGATTTTCCCTCTATATAGGAAATTGGCACGTTCTTTGAAGATAAAATATATGATATATTTATGTACATACATAATATAGGTACAAAATAATTGTTTTGATTTTTTTTCTCAAAAATACATTTATTTTAAAAATAAAAAAAAAAATACCTTAAGTAATAATTTTTGTTGTTAGTGTTACCATCTAGTTAGTGTTACCGTTCTAAATAGTTTTGATAATTATTTTGCAATTATTTGTAATTTTTTTTTATGAAATTGAACTTCAAATAAACATTTAATTGATAAAAATATTGATCCTCAGAAACTACTGCACAATTTACTTCTATTTTCCCTTTAGTTAAACCACGAAAAATCGTGAAATTTTAAGCATAAAGAGAGTCATATTACTAATGGTTTTTGAGGTATAATAAACAGTGCTAGCCCGAAAAAAATATTCAAGCTTATTGTAAGTTTTACCCGAACAACATTCCACCCGGAAAATTTGACATTTCACTTTTTATCTATTGTGAGTTTCACCCGAAATTTCATGTTCACAAAATTCCTTTCATTGTGAATTTTTAGAATTCGAACGAAACTCACAATAGCTTTTAAAATTCCCGGCGAACAAAAAAATTGTAAGGTGAAATAATTTACGGGTGAATAAGGCGGATTATCTAATTTTTATTGTGTTATTTACTGATTTTTTAGTGGAAGAAAGAATTTTCTTTTAATTAAAAAAAATGGAAGAAATATTTGTTTTGTTTAATTGATTTAGTTTTGGTACTTTTAGAACTTCGTAAGCCTTTTAAAAATATATAAATATTTTCATCTAAAATATTTGTGAGAATCTTTTTAAAATCTTTTACTATTGGGTACTTGAGTGCTCTTATTTAAATTAGGTAAAATAAAAATTTAGTCCCTTTTTAGATTCATCAAAATTTCTTAGGAAGTTTCTGTGGTATGCATTGGCTTGGGATGAAGTAAATAGTTGATATAATCAAAATAAAAATAACGCCAAATTATTAAGCATTATTTACCATTTGAATGACAAATTTCAAATTATTATAACTAATTAACGGCTAATTAACGGAAAATTACCCACCTAATAAATATTTGAACATGGAATGTTAATTGACTTGACATTATTATAGGCAATTTGTACTTCAGCAAGTATATTTTGAAAGTCTGTACCTATTTGATGTGAGATATTTTCATTTTTTAATACATTGTTTTAAGAAAGAATGCATTATAAATTATAAATAATAAAGTTTCCCATATTGGTACATTTTAATTGAATTTTTATTTTCTGAGTATAGCACTTAATTGACCAAATTGGGATACTTGAATGTCACTTATAAAGCTTAGTTTGTCCTGTAAAATTTTACATTATTTTTTCCATATTAGCCATAACCACTTAATTCGACACTAAAACTTGGCTTAAAAACATTAAAAGTTATTTTTTACTCTTAATATTTAATATTATTCATTATTTTATCTGAATTTGGTCATAAATATAACTTGTACTAAAATTTATTTCGTTGTTTATTTACTTCGATTTGTTTTTGAGTTCTATTACAATAATTTAAAATGAATTTTCTATTTTAATTCTGTTTTGTTGTTATTAGTCAGAGTTACTGTTTGTAAATTAAACTACAAAAAAACCTGTTATGTAATAAAAAAAAAAACACTTAAAACATAAAACACGCCCCTTTCCATTGTTTAACAACAATTTAAGAATATATTTCCTTATTCTCATAATAAATATATATGTATATACCTACATCATTTTTCTGACTAAAAACAAAAAATCTTTTCCCGGATATTAAATCATTCGATGTCCTATGGCGGCGTAGATGATGGTAATTATTTCTGAAAGCACGACCTATAGAACATCAGCTACATACCTCTCTGACATCACTTATAAACAGTTGGACATGACATGAGAACATATTATTCAATAATCGTGATTATAATAATTTGACCCCAGCAAACTTCTAAACATACCATGGATCATGAATGACTAATGTTGAAGTGATTATCTCAAGCTTAAATAATAAAATATTGTTTATTGTTCGGCTGAAGATGACGACGACAACGACCGTAAAGGTGGGTTAACTTAACACCACTCTGGCATGATGTCATGACCCTCTTCTTTTTTAAAAGCTTCAACCGCCACAAAAAATATGATAACTATACTTTCTTTTTGCATATTTCTTTTTTTTTTCTTTTAAATGAAATTCGTATGTTTACCGACCACTCTATATTATGCCGGCAAGTCAACGGCTCGATGGTGGTATAGTGGCGGCTTGGAACTTTGATGTGGCGATGGATCAACAGTCAATCAACTTGGTAAACATTTCAGTCTCGCAAAACAAAATCAGCAACCTCATTTTTAGGGACTAACTATAGACTTGGTACAATATAGAAGGTATATAAAGCTCCTCCATCATCGTCATCATCATTGTTTGTCACTCACCTAAGATACCCGCAGCAAGGAGCAGACCTAGAACCGTAGCTAACATAGATAATCCCATTGACATGTTTATACGAAGATCTTTTATAAGATGAAGGGATTATTGTGTGAGAGAGAAAACAATAAGGCACACTGACACAGAAATGACACCAAACTTCGGCTTAATTTATTTTTTTTATTTTTTAAATTCTAAGATATGTACAAGATACACGACTTATGGAAGAAGGCACGGCAGCACCGAAGAACTATAAAATTTTGTTTTTATTTAATTTATTTTGGCACAAACGCGAATCCGCAACTCAAAAGCACAACTGAAACCTTAGCCATGGGAGAGTATCTTTTATAATAGACGCAGCAGCAGCTGTAGAAATAATAATGACAACAACAAAAAATTAAAACAAAATAAAAAAATAATAAAAAGATACTCATTGCCGTATCTACTACTTTATAGAGTGTAGGTTATAATATTGTCGTAGTCGGCATCTTGCCGCCAACATCACAAACAGTGAGGTGCAAAAAATATTTTAAATATTCAAAAGTGAATATAAAATCTGAACTTTTCAGATTATATGAATGGAAATAATTATACAAACACGATAGTCGTAAAAATAGTTCGAATAGGAAATAAAATACGGTAATAACCTTGTACCGGCAAACATTTAAATTCGTATTTTTTTAGATTTTTGTCTACTTAGACACTGTCTAACTATTTTCAAATTGATGGAAATATGCTTTATTTAATAAAAATACATATCACATTATTCACGGTTAAGACAATCTACTCTTGTGTCTAAGTTAGGTAGCTATAAAACAACAATAAACAAGATTTTTGAACACATTTTCCAAAGTTGGAGAGTTGTCTAAAGTTAGACAACGTTTATAAATAAGACCATTAAGACCATAAACCATATACAAAAATTGAAACAACAAAATCATAAACGAACAATTTTTGTCTCATTTTGTTGTTCTGTAGTACGCTGTTCAAAGAGCGAAATAAGCAGTTGTATAGCTTTTTGTTTATTTTTTTTGTTTGGCAATTAGTGACATCAATGGGTATTTTGAGTTGCAGTTTCCGTAAGAATTTTACTATAGTAATCACAGACGAACTTCGTATCGCATCTTCTGATAAAACTCTCCATTAATATTTTTTTTTCAGTTTTGAATTTTCGATTTGGAGACTACAGAAAATTTTCGTTTCGATTCAGCTGCGTACTAGGCTTAAATCTTTTTTTTTTTTTTTTTTTTAATTTTTACTTACCTTAAAAAAAAAAGTTATCTCGAAATGTCAAAAATATAAAAAAAAGGATTCAAAAAATTTTGACTCTCTCTCAAGCCTTAAATGTGGTTTCATTTTGAAAAGTAAGTGCGGCAATAGCTTTGTCTGAACAAAATCTCGATATGTAATTTTTTATTTTAATTTTACTTACCGTTATACAAAAAAATTATCCTGAAAAGGTCAGAAATACAAGAAAAAAAGTTTAAAACAAATTATGAATCATGTCACGTTGGCGTCATCGTATAAATGGTTTGGTTTTGAAAGTTAGTACGATAGTCACATTGTCTCGACAAAATCTCGAAGTGTAATTTTTATTTTATTTTTATATTAAACATTACAAAACAGTTATCATAAAAAAAATAGATATGTTTAAGAAAAAGTTTAAAAAAGTATTAATCGCTCCACGTCACCGCTG
Organism: Epistrophe eligans; assembly: GCA_951394125.1. Taxonomy (NCBI): domain Eukaryota; kingdom Metazoa; phylum Arthropoda; class Insecta; order Diptera; family Syrphidae; genus Epistrophe; species Epistrophe eligans. The sequence goes on from OX596029.1 coordinate 38,373,770, forward strand.
TAAAATTGGTTTAATATTGGAAAGAAAACACGGTAATCGTTATGATTGTCTTAACAAAATTTCAATATATCAAAAGTTATCATGAAAAAGTCAGAAATATAAAAGAAAAAGTTTAAAAAAAATTATGATACATGCTACGTCGTAAAAATGGCTCAATTTGAAAAATATGTCAATTACGTTGTCTGAAGAAAATCTTGATACCTTAATTTTAATTTGATTTCTATTTACCAAAGAAAGTTGTGAAAAAAAGAACAACAGAAATAGCAAAAAAAAGTTTAAAAATTTGTTTCAAATTCGGTTTTTTTGAGTTTTCTTGAAAACGACTCCAACGATTTTAACTAAACTATTTTTTTGTTATGACTGCAGCAATTGTAAGAAAATTGCATATCGGTTTAAGACAGACAAAATTACGTAATGGAAATAGGGTTGTGGTGTTTTTTGAGAAAATTTAATATTTTGGAGCTAAAATGGCTTGATTTATTCTGTTATTATTTTACAACTTAGTTGTTGTTAATGGTTCAAATATTATTATATTTTAAAATTTTTTAACAACCCTTTTATGAACTGAAAAAATCACAAACAGAAAATCACTTTTACTACTTTTGCCATTTTAAACATATTTTCATTAAAACGTAGCTTTGAGTTATTTGTTTACAAGTATTTATTTTATTTCCTCATAATCGTAATGTTAAGTTTGATTAAAATATTTTTTATTATGTTTTTACGCCAAACCAATAATTACCCTATAAAGAGAAATTAAAATTTAGTCAACGAAAAATTCTCACAGCATTGTATACATAGAATCAGTGAGCTCTAAGCTCATGAAGTTTAAGGTCAGTACACAATGAGAAGATAGATCTTATGTTGTGTGGAATGAAGCTTAGGATGCTGAATGTATGTATGTACATATATACCTAACCTACCTATGTATCTATACTATTCTTTTATTTTTGTTTAGCTCACAAAATAGCATCATCATCATCAGCATCTTCAACTAGTTGTTGTTTGTTCTGTTCACTTCTTCTAAATTCTTTACTTTTCTGTCTTTTTAATTTTTTTTTATATAAATACAAAGATGAAGAGGTGCATTGTAACGGATGGTAAAGGTAATATAAGAACGGGATTTAATGATGATTGCAAAAATTTATAATTAATAGGCAAGCACCTGTTAGCTTGTAAGTTAACTTTTTGTCTACCTATCCAATCCATCTATGGGATGTAACTTCTACAAACACTGGACTGGACAATACATTTATTGAGGGCTTTAACCTTTCTCTCTTTGACCAAAGGTTACTTTGGATTAAGTTTAATTTTATATATTTGTATATTTTAATTTAATTCAAAGTAAATTTTGTAAAGTGCTTTTAGATGTTTTATTTAGGACAAGATTATTTTTGGTATAGCTTATGAAGGTGAAAATTATGTTGTGATGAATCATCAAAGTTATTGATAACTCTGGCAGGCAAAACAATAATTATTATAATTGTTGAAGGTGTGGCTGTGGCTATGTCTATTTTACGGTTCATTATTAGATTATAAATCATTTTGTTAGTCCGGAAATAGATTAGAAAGTTTTTTAAATTATATGGATATTTTATAATGGGGTGTCGAATGTATACTTTTGTAGGATTTGTAGGATTCTTAGATCAATGTTACAGTTTATGCTTTCGCTAGATTCAATTATAAATAAGTATTTACCTACCTAACCTATGAATTTGGTTTTCGATAAAACTGAGAAAAAAACTATAAACTTAGACTTAATTATATTTCTTTCGCCTAGTTTGTTATTGCGAAATCATCTAAGTTTTGTAGTTATACCCAAACTACCTCCTGATAAATGCTTTGAATTCAATTTATAGATACCGAGTTAGTTCTAAGATTAAATGAATAGACATTTCTGACAGATGTGGCTTAAAACACAATGAATATAGAGAGGGCGAAACTTTATTGAAATTTTAAAAATAGGTCAAAATATGACAACATTTATGTTTAAAGATTGAAGTCTCTATACCTCATCACTTCAGTCTGTCTGTAGGTATGTTTGGTACAAATTTTGCAATCAATTTAAAATGTCTGATTAGGTTGTTTGACCTTACGCGTAGGGGTACAGTGTGGTTCTTATTATGTGAATGCATAAATATTTCAAATTCTCAAATCTGAATTGGAGCTATCAAATAACTTTTTCTTCAAAAATATTCACAAAAATGCATTAAGAAAGAGGTTTATATTTATTTAAAAGAAATTATATCAAGTTGCTGATGCTATTTGAAATAAATTAGCCAATTAAAGGCTGTTAAAATCTATTTTCAATCAATAAATAATAATTTAACATGTCAAATTAATAAATGCAAAGTCTTCTAGTTTGCTGATTTATTTAAGTAGTATAGGTATAAAACATTTTATTATGCGTATTATTATTAAGGCAAGTTTTGGATTAGTAAAAAATGTCGAACTTTTTATTCATGACCAATAAATTAGGTATCGCAATTCTGTCTGTTACTAAATTTGCAGCTAAAGCGACTTTATTTTAAATTTTATATTATGGAGTTTTTAAATTTAAAATGAAATTGCATACAAAAATGTTTATACATTATTTATATTATTAAAAAAATCATTTTTTTTTGAAAATCCAGTAACGGCTAAATGTTTTTTTTTAAGCAATGATTTAAACTAAAAATAAACAAATAAATTTTGTTTTTAATATTTTTATCAAAAAAATAATTTTTAAAGTTTTGGTTGGATTTAATCATAATTGTTCAAAAAAATTAATGGAACTCTTTTTTTTAGCTTAAACTGTTTTAGGAATTTACAAGTTTTTTTAAGCTTTTATTTTATAATTTTCATTTTTTCCTTTTTTTTCAAAAGTGAGTGTTACGAGTGTAATTTGTTTTATTTTTATTTTATCTTTCAGTAAAATATTGCTATGAAATAAGTTTTAAATTAATTTTTTTAATAAATGTAACAAAATATTTCATATTCAATAAACTACCTTTGGGAAAATCCAACGAAAGGTAGTTAAAATTATGAAATAATGTTTTTTTATTTCCATAAAAGAGAAGTGTGGCCAAAAAAGTCTAAGGAACTCTTAAATTATTTAGTTTTATGAATTGCTTAATATTTTTTTTTTGAAATACAGTATACAAATATTCCGCATTTTTTCGTTTAAAAGTTTTGGGTTTTAAGAATTTTTTTTTCATTCAAATTAATGTATGGAATTTAATTTTATTTTTTTTTTATGTATGAATTTTTTTGTCTTCGATCATCAATGACTCGATACAATACACAGTGAATTTAAGGTCCATTTTTGATAACTTAAATAAATCTCCTCGAAAAAACCCTTTCAAAAATTAAACTAACGATGAGATAAAGTTAATTACATTCTCTTTCTTTAAATTTATTGAAGTTTTGTAATGTTGCAACTAATATCGAACCATGTTATTTAATTCTTAGAATTCGCATGCCAGTGTATCTTCACATACCTTCTCTTCTATCTTTTGAACTCATAGTTATAGACCCAGAGGCCAATTCGCACTAAGCTCGTCGAGGGGAGTGGGATCTTGTTATCCGCCAATGAACGTTATTACATTATTTTTTGTAACTATATCAAATTTAAGCCAGAGTTGTCATTTCGCTGAATTTATTCCCTCTTAAATTGGAGTAAAGCCCGAATTTTAACTAACCGATCTTCGCTTACACACTTGAATTCTATTAGGGGAGGTGGTCGTGTCCTCGAAGCAATATCTTAACCCTCTCTTTAGCACTTATAACTTCAACGCTAAAAAAAAAAATATAATAGCTCTTGATGTGAAGGGGGGAAGTAAAAAAACTTCATCTTCTTCTTTTATTTCATTAGTAATCTTAGCTTTATTATTCAATTTTTGGTATTGAAATTATATTTATCCTATTTTTTTAAATAACTATTTTAAAATAACTAAATAAAATAACTTTTCTCTTTATTTATACTAAAACTTCGTATATGCATAAGTAAAAGTGATAAAAAGGATACAAGAATTAATATAATATCCACTTACCGAGCGACGCACGTTCCCAGGATGTTGTGCACAGCAGCCGGTGACGATTTGTTGATAACCTTTACTAAATGTTAAAGAGGTTGATATTAAATTTCTTTCTCCTTATTCACTTTTGTTTACTGATTATTTATTTAATTATTTTTTTTTTGTTTTTAATCTCCCGACAGGAATTATTGGTTATTTCCATATTTTTACGCGACAGATGGATGTCACACTTTCTACTACCTCTGCAACATGAAATACAATTTTGTTGCAATAATTTTCAACAGTAAAGATTCGAAGTTCAATCAAAATCGATGTAGCCGTATTTGAGAAAATAAAAAAAAAAAAAACAAATCATTTTATGGGTGCTTATCAGTTCTGAGCTGAACCATATATTTGATTCTAAGAGGGTTGTGGAATTTTGACGTTTTTAGAGAAAAATGCCATATTTTTAAAGACTTAACTGATAGTTTAAGCAATATTCAGCCCTATCAAGGTATCCGTTCGTAACAAAATTTTATCCGATCTATTCGAAATCGGAGAATTTTCAATCGAGGTATCCGTTCCAATTGACACATCGGACAGAACAACGCGATTGTTTGCTTCATTTTATTTCGTTCCGCAACGGATACTTCGAAAGAAAACTGAGTTCCGATCGGAAATCACTTTCGTATCGGAAATTCTACGAACGAATACCTCGATAGGGCTGATTGTAATAAAAAAATCCAACAAAAAATCAAGTTTTGTTTTCTACATCATTTAGTTAATATGATGCTCCATTATACAGTGAAATCTTCCTAAGGCGGACAGCGATGGTCTACCCAAGGCAGAGTTGTCCATTTATGGAAAAGAATTTTTAGAAAAATTTAAAAAAGTAGTTTTACGAGAAACAAAATACAAAACACATACATAGCTGCAGACAGACCAGAGACAATAATTTGGTGGCCTGCACTACACACACTGTGCTACATTATTGAAATTTTTTGTTTTCTTTGTTTTAGTTAGTTCATTTGTCTTTTTATCGTTTGTTTCTATAGCTGCTGTGATATTGGGAACGGTTTTTATGTAAAGGAAGGTTAGATATATGGGAAAGTATTCCTGAAAATAAAAGCTGAAATTTTATAATCATAAAATGTATGGAATTTAAATTCTAGAATTCTAGCCAAGGTCGTGAGAATTTGTCCGCCCAAGGGGATTGTCTGCGGTGTTCTCAGCAATAGGAATCTTGACTGTAGTTGTTTATGTTTACCACAGGAGTGTTTATTGTTTCTTTATTGTTTTTGACATATGACGCAAATCAGAAAAAGTGTTCATAAATGCAGAGTAAAACACATTCGCAAATATTTTGTATGACGTTTATATGATTGCAATTGATCACATGTAAACAAAGCAACCATGTATTTATGAATGCACCCATTGCTGTTAAGGTACCTACCCATACAGGCTATACCTTCAATAATACCTTCATATGTATGTATATATTTTTATCAAAGTCATTAGATACCAACGGTTTTGAGATAAATAGATAAAAAACAGTATGTTTTATTCAAACGATGAACTCTTGATGTTGAGATCAAATAATTCATTTTACAATGTAAAATACTATAGATAGGAATCAACCTTACCTATTTGTTCTTTAAATAGAAATCACGCTTTTTTATTTTAACCATCTTCATTCTTCCTATAACCAACATATTACCTGTATGATGGTAAAACTCATTAAATAATTCAAATACAAGTAAGACATCAATTTTAACATAAATGTATCTACACATACATACATTTGTACTGTACATGCTCACTCATTCTTAATTGTTGAATTCATTGCTTACATTCGTTAACTACAAAAACCGAATAAATGTTTGAATTACGAATTGAATGATTTCAGTTATTTATTTTTTTTGTAGGCTTCTTAAAGTTGATTCGCCTTTTCTCTTTCTCTTTCTCTTTCTCTCTCTTTCTCTTTTTGTTCTAACTGACTATATGTCTATAAATAAATAAAGTCTTCATAATATTTCTTTAAAAAAAACCTATACCTTGTACCTTGTACTAGAAAAAGTAGATCGAGAGGGCCGCATGTCATCCTTTTCATATACTTGTCATGTATATCGTCCTTGATCTACATAACCAAACACAAATACACAGAGAAAATAACAGAAGTAAAAAAAAGTTACTTACTTTGAAATATATGCAAGCTTTTGTTCGAAATTGTATCCACATTTGTATTCCGCAAGTACAAAATGTATGTAGGTAGGTACTCCTTCCTTCATCATTCCTCTGTCGTCGTAGCTTACCCCCGCCTTCTAGTTCCGCACTGTACCGTGCCGCATGCTGTAAATTGTGCACAATGCAATGAAAATTTATTATCCTTTCTTTGCAGGAGATGCTTACAATTTACTCGAGGTTTAGTTTACTCAAGAATGTCATCGTTGTCGTTGTAGTCATCATCAGATATGTACTAGAGATATACAGCGCGGCGCAATATCATCATAATCATCGACATCGACATTTGGTACTCCACCCGCGCCACCGCCGCTGCCGCCGCCACCGCACTGTTCGTTCGTTGTCGTTCATCCAGATGAAGCAACAGAGTATATGTAGGTAGGGCTGCATTGTTGGAGGACTTACAAGCATTGGCTGGCAATAGTTTTACGTTTGATTGCCTCCACGTTTGCCGACATCGTTATCATTCCTCAGAACTCTCACACATAGATTTATAATTTTAAAATCCTCCTGATGTTCGTCTGAGCCAAGTGTGGAATACACGTGTATCGTACCCGTTGGAACACCTATATGTAGGTTGCCATCGACTGTTTAACTGCTACATCTCTCTCTGCAACCCGTCCCATCAAAGGACGAAAGAACTCAGGGGAGAGAAATCTAAAATCCAACCAACGTATTCCGGTCATGATTTTCCTCCAACGACGATGATGACGATGACGACGAAGACGAAGCGACAATGAGAGTATTGCGACAATGCCGCAGTCCCATCACATAGGGTAGCAGCATCGTCAGCATCAGGAATTTTGTGCCTCTGCTCCATCATTCCATAATTCCATATATGTACCTTATAAGTACATCTTTTCAAATGGCGTGTCAGAAGGTGTATTGCGATGCCAAACGATGTTTGTCCAAGACACACACATGATGCTCCTCCAATCCTGCTGAGTTAGTTCTACCATGAGTTCTACCATGGAGCTTATAGTTTATGTGTATATGATTCCATAAATCGTTCCGCTTCAATTTCCCGACCTCGAAGCTAGCTCAGTCCTGTGAGTATTTACTTTATTAGAATTCAATTTTCCAATCAATCCGCCACTATTAACCAGCAGCAGTCCCTGCTGACTCAGAATCCCGTTTACGGATAAACTCCTATACCAATGCCCCACCCTTTTCATGCCTCCTATACAAAACAACCCCAAGTTCTGATCTGAACCCAATCAATGCATGCACCAGCAACACAGCTGGAAGGCAAGAAGGTATACCTACATATGTATGTTTCTGTTCTGATTTAAGGCATAAGCTGCTCCTTGAGAAAACAATCGTAAATAAATAAAATATAAGACAGAGAGAGAGTTGATTTGGTAGTCTCTCTTATGCAGCAGAAATATAGCAGCACCAACCCAACCAAATCAGGACTTTTGTATCCAGATTTTGTAATCCATTGAGTATAAACCTGGGTTTTGTTATTCCTGAGCGGTTATGTTTCACTATATTTCTCATATTGGTGGTTGTGTTGTTTTGTTATAAAGACTATGACTATTGGAAAGCAACAGGAGAAGAAAGCCAAAAGACACAGTTCTTGATGTATACGAGCTACCTCTACAAATCTGTGATTTTAAAGCTTAGTTTGTTATTTGTATTTTAAGTACATTGAACATATGTTTTGTAGAGAAAGTTATATGTACCTACTCAGTCTTTTATAGATGAAAAAAATTGTTAGATACTTAATTGGATTTTCATAAAAAAAAAACTTGAAGTTTTTAATTAACTTTCTTTGAATAGTTTTTTCAAAATTAACTTTAATGATAAAAAAGAAAATTTTTTTGCAATCCCAAGACCCTTGAGTGTTTGTTGGTGTTGCATTTATTATTTCATTATAATATAATTATAGTAGGCGCGTTCAAAAAAATTAGAGTTGAAATTTCGCTCCGTCTAAAATCTGAGCAAACGAATTAAAATTTTTTTCCTCAGAATTTTGACAGCAAAACTGAGAAATTTTGCCGAGGAATTCTGTTTATGTTACTGGGATTGGTGAGATCTTTGAGGTCTAACATGCCTGCTGTCAATAAATTTTGCGGAACATGCTCAATAAATTATTGCAATTTAACGGATGTTTGACACCTGTTAGCTGTCAACAATTTTTAATTTGACGTCAATCTTCTGACAACAACCAGACAAAATCATAGATACTTTTAAAACTGTTTTGATTTTTTGATGGGTCGACTTAAAATTTAACTGTCAAAATATTTATATCATCATCATTATAAGAATAAACGATTTTAGTATTTTTGTATAAACAATATCCAAATAATTTAACCGTCGTTCGTTTTTCGAACAGAATCAAATTATTTATATAGTTGAATGACATATGGCGCTAGGTCCACCTCATCGAACTTTCATCCACACATGCGCAAGTCATTAACGTGAAGTGTCACTTTGACATTTCATTCTGCAAATGTTATGTATACGACCCGACGAGATATGCCATGAAATGCTTGATTGCATACCGATATTTCTGAAGTGCTCCGCACCGATATAGCGCTGGGACATTTTTCTTCTCAATAGAACACAGGAGTCACGAACGTTTTCAAGTTTCTTTATCGAATGACAATGCGCACCGTCATTGACGGCAGCATAAATGTCAAACACACTTTCTTTCAAATCGTTACATTCGTTCTATTTTCTCGATAAACGATTGTTCTATGTTATCGATCACATTCGATCAAATCATATCAATCGTTAAATAATTCAAACACACTTACAATACATTCGTTATTTTCTATTTAACAACTAAAATATTCACTAGAAATAATTTATATGGAAGAACAACGTTTGTCGGGTCAGCTAGTTATTAATAAAATAATATCAAAGTTATATAATAGAACAAAAAATAGTTCTAATTTCTTGAGAGAATATTGAGGAACATTTTGAATTTGCTTTTCTAAATTTAGTAAACTATCTGAATTGGCATCACTTTCATATAAAATTAGCCATTAAAACAAATAAAAAATATACTAAATTCCCGACTGACTTTTATTTGAATTTTAAAATTTTGTACCATATTCTGACCTAAATTGTGAATTTTCCCAATTTAAATACCAAAGAAATAGGAAGTAACTTTGCATTCAGCGTACCCAAATCTTGTACAAAATTCTTTTATTTTCGTCAAGAATTGGCGCGTGATTTCGAAGAAAGCTGTTTTTTGAACTCATATGTAATTTCATCGCATGTTTGAAAGCGCGTCTGTACCAACAAATGAACTTTTTAGAAGTAAAACAAAATTTTACATGGGCGACATTGCGATGATAATGAAGACAACTTATCTTTAAAATAAAAACAAGAACGGAAATTCAAAAACAATTTGATGTATGAATCAATTTCTTTGTAACGTTTTCTTAACGGTTATAATAATTTATTTCCAACTGTTGGCCCTTTCTAAAAAAGAAGTTGGGATTTCATAGAAATTAAATACGCGACTGGGTAGCATGCTCTTATGTATGATCACACTGTGGTTTTGAAGTCCTAATATTTTTAAAACTATTCATCTGATAAAATAAATAATCCTATATTTTATGCCACTTGCCAAAAACTAAATTTAGTTTAAGATTCTATTATTTCACATAATGCATGGAAAATTTAAATGGAACTTTAGATTGAAAAAACTGTTAAAAAATCAATATAATTAAAAATAAATTAAATAAACAATATATGAAATTGTTATGACATTAATACGATGCACACCATCTAATTAATTAAATAAATCTCAAATTATAAGAAAAAAAATTGAAAAATTGTTGCGTGTTTTTTAAAAAATAATTTTTTTTATAAATAAAACTTTATAAACATTTTTAAGAACAAAATTTGGTAAAAAATATCTTAGAATTTATTTTCGATGTACCGAATTAATAAATCAAAATTTTTATTTTTTTTTTTTAAATCTAATCTTTTTTGTTTTGAAAATTTTGATGTACAACATTATTATTAAAATAATTATTCCATTTTAGTGACCTTTTTTATTCAATATATTTGAATCCTATTTTTGTGGGCTTCGGGTCTTTCTTTCTTTAATTATATTTTGATAGACGACGTTTCGTGCGTGTTTACGTATTCCTATTAACGTGTTTACGTATGAAACGTCGTCTATTATCAAAATATAATTAAAGAAAGAAAGACCTGAAGCCCACAAAAATAGGATTGAAATACATTATTTAAACTTATTAGAAGCTATTTTAAATGTCAATAAAATCAGTTCAATAGGTAATGAGATAATCAGATAATCGAAAACCAAATCATTCTTCTCTTTCCGCATTTTAAACATCTTGTATGTATGGGAGGTACCGTTTTCTTTGGTTATAAGCAAAGCATTTATTTAATTTTTTTTTATTCATTTAAAAGTTTTAATTTATAGATAATGCTGGAGCCAAGTTTAATGAATCGAAGAAGTCATTTTTAAATTATTAAGTTCTCAAAAAAAAAACAGTCGAATAGAATGGCAAGTTATGGATTTGTAAAAAAAAAAACGAACTCGAGACTTTGTTCTGTCCGTCTGTAAACTTTTGGTATACAATACTTTTGAAACTTTTTAAAACATTCATTATAAAAAAATTGTTCAAAGTTTTTGAGAAAATAGAAAATCAAAAAAACGCCTTTACGATGGGAGGTCCTATTTAATTATAACAATTATTCCGAAATTATAAAAAACATTTTTATTGAAAGACAATCTTTGATCCTAATTTTTTCGGTAAATATTTATCTTGTTTGAAAAATTGTTCAAGATAATGGATAGTTAAAATGTAATTACATATTTTACAGTAAAATCGTCAAGTTGAGGTAAGAAATACATACAACAAATATTATAGCCCTCTGTAGGATAAAATTTGCTAAGAGATTTATTTTAAATATTTGAATGCGATTAATTTGTTTCATTACTGCGGCTCCTGCATGTTAAATCATCACAATGCAGCTCGTCAGACTATTCTAGAAAACGATTTGTCATTCCAACTTAGAAAAATTAATAGAGAAGTTCGAGAACTTCTTTTTCACTCAATGATCAAAAAGCATGTAATAAATTAATAAATAGGAACATAATTCTCGTTTAAATAAATAAAGATCAAAACAGAAATTAACGAAGTTATGAACTCCACGAGTTTAGTACGAAAAATATAATTCTTTTCGACCAAATTAAAAAATAAATAGTTTTATGTGATATGGCTCTAAAACAAGGAAATTCTTTTTTAGTAGCGGAGCACATATAATCTACTATAGATTATTAGAATTTTAATATTTATATTCGAAAAACAGTTTTTTTCATTATTTTTTTTTTTTAATCTAAATATTTATACTAAACGATTGTTCGTAGGAAAAAAAATATAATCTTTTTTTATGGAGAATCATAAATAATCCGTAAAATTTAGCTAAACTACTGCTGCTTAAGATTTAGGTAGGTACATAAAAAAAACCGATATTTGACTTTGAATTAAGAAGATGTCGGATTTATGGGGACTATTTGAGTCACATTTTTATTGGTCAAATAAAATCTTGTACCAATTTTTAGCTCTAGAGGCTAATTTTGCCTGAGGAGTATATTTTGACGGGGCTAAATAAACTTGTGCTCAGTCTTTCAAACTTTAATGTTGACGTTTGACGTTCATAAGGCAAGTATGTATGTCCGTTGGCATAAAAAATGAAATGGGCCCAAAATGAAGTTAAAAATCAAATGTAACTTATTAAATAAAAACACCGTTCTTACTTTTATCCTGTATAAGTGGATTAACAGTGTATACGTAGGTACTTATTGTTACCAATGACAATAATTCTTCTCATCGCTTATTACAATAGTAAATTAAATTTTTTTTTGTTATTGTGAACTCATCAATATACGCATTAATTTGTTTATATATAGACACTCATACTCACACGGAGTACACAGGATATAATTTGAACGTCGAGTAGTTAATATGCTTAAATTAAGGAATTAAACTTAATAAAATTGAAATGATCCGGCTTAATCAAAATACATTATAACTTGACCTTCTCTTCCCACACACCGACACGATTTCCATATAAATACACATATCGCCCAAAGGACCATAATTCATTAAGAGTCATTATATTCTTCCAATTTGCAGTAATAAGGATACTTATGGCTTTTACCAGGAAACAAAAACTGTCCAGCATTTAAATATATACCTTCACTACACACATACAAACATATATAGTGGTGCAAAAAAAAAAAAAAATATGAAACAAAAATGATAACGAATATGAAAACATCCTCATTCAATAATAATTGCAAGAAAATATCGCAATTTATTTTAGTTATCGCCTCCGTTGCGCGCAAATAGCACGCATCAATTCAATCGGTCTGGATGCGATAGGGTTGGAATGGGTCGCTGCTGTACACAGGTATACACTATACCTAGGTACTCCCCCCGTCATATATCCCCAACCACCATAATTTTGAGCTTTTTGGCTGAATAGTTCAATTTCGTCGCCATCGATGCCGCTTATAAAATAAACATTATGGCAAATTGGAAAAATCTCGCTGTGTGTTACCCCATAAAACACCTCGACCGGGCTATTAACATGCAATCTCACCTATAAACCTTTTTGGCTCTGAACTTTTGGGTGGGATAGACACGGCACGATGGCACAGACACGGGCAGAAATTCCCAATGATTTTTCAATATTTTCCCAATAAATATTCGGTAATAACGATTTATATACAAACATACACAAACAAACACACACACAGAATCTCTTACTTTCATCCACAACATCACCAAGAGCAAAGGACGAAAAAACAGATAAACAGGAGCAATCATATAACAAAAAAAAAAATATATCGAAAAATATCGAAATTGCACTTTCCACAGAGAAATGGATGAAAAAGACTCAAGGGCTATGGAAGGTGTGTGTATGTACAGTAGACAACAAAATCATGATAAATTATCACTAACAAGGACAACACTTTAAACATTTATTCAAATATTATGCAAACGTTCCATGTTGATGGAAATAAAAAATTGCACAGCAATAAAAAAAAAATCTGAGAAAAAAAATTAAGGGTTGATTTGCGCAAACGAAAGGGGAGTCTGACTGAACTGACTCTGTGGTGCTGGTCGACATTGGCATTGGCACACGTTATCTGATGTGCGGAGTGGGCGAATATTTTTCTATACGAGAGAAAAGAAAGATCAAGCAACAGATTTACTTATTGGAAGATTTTTCTTCCTTTTTTTTTTTTTTGTTGTTGTTTGTTACTTTATTTGAGGATACAAAATATTGTTCACTTTTGAGTGGGATTTATTGGCGAAATACCGAATAAATATCAAATTGCTTATTGAATGTCTTCTGCCCAATTGTGAATCCATAACGGAAATCGAGGAAGAGTATAAACCTTATATAGAAATCAGTTTTTTTTTTCTTCTCGAGTGGGGTGATTTAATGTCATGTGGGATACGTTGGGGTTGAAAAGTCAAAGTATTGGTTAAAATATTATTATGTAGTGTCGTATATTAAGGATGAAAATTGTATAAAGCATGAAAAATGAGTATAATTTACTTTGTTATTAAGGTTTTAGTCTTTGAATGGAGGAGCTGTATATTCCAACCCATTATCGAACCTGTGAATTTAAAACTTGGTTATACAAATTTGGTAGGATTGGCTTTTCGGTCTTCCGGGACGAGACCCGGGTGATAAGACCCACCAAGTGAACCAAGACCGGACTTTAGCGAGAGTCCCAATTTTCCTTGTAGTATGACTGAAAAGATTTTAAGAAAATACATTTTAAATTATAAAATTGAATTTAATGTGAATATTGTACTAGATTTAAAAATTGTAATATTTTCCAGAGAAAAAATGTAACAAATGTAACTTAAACGATGTCGAGCAGAGATTATAGGTTACACCGGGACATCAATCAGAACGATATCGAAATTTATCGATTTTAACGTTACTGAGAAAAGACTAACAAAAAAATCGTTTCGTCGAGTGTGGTGTTGTGTTGTGTTATGTTATGTTGTTTTGTGTTGTGTTGTGTCCAGCCCATATATAAACCTTCTAATTAATTGTGGAATTTTATTTCATTCAAATAACATCCTGTCAGCCCAATTTTTTAATACATTTTCAATGATTTCAGTCTTTATTTTACGAAAAGTTTGACCATTATTTTTCTTAAGTGCCTGAATCTTTTGTGTATTGTTTGTATAGTATCAAAGGGCACAGTAGTGCACAGCCAACTTCTGGCACTAAACTCTTCTTACAGAAACAAACTCAAGTAATTTCGGACCCCCCTCATCTAACTTCAGTACCAATAAAGCCAGAAACTTCAAATTTGGAATATTTGTTGGGCTGGCCAAGCTTTACTTAATTTCAACGCTTTAACATCCTGAGATATAAGTCTTCAAAAATCGCAAAAAGCCTCAACTGACTGACCTAGAAAATTTTAGTCAGTAATCATCAAATAATAAATTTCTATCATAATTTGTAGTTGTTTCAATATTACTTAACTCTTAATATTTGATTGTTAAACCTTTAGTAAGAACTTATCGTACTTTTAGATCTCACTACTTTCTACGGCTAACTTGTTACATGAATGTTTTTGTATAGAAGAACTTTGCTCTATTTTTGGTCTGATCTATCTTTCCTGACACCTCACCTGCGTCAAATCGGAGCGTAGTGGCGGCCAAGCAACATTACCAAATACGTCTGATAATACGATTATTGAATTTAGGACCAGTATTTCATTGACTCAGTTAAATCTAATGTAAACTAAATTTAGTTAATCCTGCAAATAAATTTAACCCAAGTTTAAACTCCCGAGGAGTTCTTCTGTGTTGTCAAAAAACAATCAAAATCATAGTAAGACACTATATTGCAATGTATTTTCACTACCGAAGCAGAGAGGGTGATACTTTCATATTGGCACCCTCTCTATTTCGACTGTTTTGATACACAAAATCTTAGAAATATTTTTGTCATTTTATCAAGAGTTAACTCATCAAATTCAATGAGTTATCTCGAGATCTTAATTAACTAAAAAAATATTTTTCAGGAGTAAACAAGAGTTTAAGTGAAAATGGTAATACATTGATTTTTGGAGGGCTTGTTTGGCACTTCGCCCCATACTCCTAGAAAAATAGCTTGCTTAAGTCCAAATCCTCAATTTCTATCAATTAAACATCGCTAGTTCTATCATTAGTTGACTATAAGGATTCTTCCACCATCGCCCCGTCTTGAAAGATAGAAAAATTAAAGAATAATACCACTGCCACTACAAAAACCAGCTGCAATATTCTCATTTGAGCATAAGGAATGAATACGGGAATAATATGTTGGATTATCAATCAATAAACTAGTCTCATGAACTTTCTTCACAAACTTGAGTACGGAAGCTGAAGTTAGTGTATTAGTTTGACTGACAATCCTGTGAATTTTGCAATATTTCACAATGTTGTTCAAGAACGTTAATCGATTCATTTATACCCCGGAAATACAATAAGAGTTTCTGTCAACTTTTTGAGCTCATGAGATCTATTAGATTCACCTACCTGGATAAATAAATAAACCAGCTAATCAGTTCACATTTTTAAATATTTGTCTTAAATTTTTTAAATATTCCTGAACAAATACCAAGAAGGTTTACTTTAAAGTAAATGTACACTTTGGCGTATGCGTACTTTTTTTAAATTTATTTTTCTAAATACACTTCCTAATTAATATTTTTGTAGCTAATAACAACAAACTCTTAAAACCTTATCCAATATTTAGAGCTGTTTCCGAGAAACCAAGATTCAAGGAAAGTGGGCGTGGCATTAAGTTGATTTTACTAAATCCATCTCCAAAATCTTTTTCTCACTAATAAGAATATAATCAAAAAACTTAATCGAATTCGACTGAACCGTTTCTGAGACACCAAGATATAAGCAAAGTGGGCGTGGCAGTGCGTGGATTTTACAAAAAAAAAAACAATTCATAATTCTTTTTGTTAGGTTATCTAGTAATATTTATTTGTTTAGGTATTTAGATTTATTTAGTTCATAAGATAAAAGTGGACGGCGACGCTGTGCCGCGATGACCTTTCTCATAGAAACAGTTTATGGTGTTATTTTATGACATACATCTGTGAACATTATGTTTTATGAACAAGGGTTGCGTCGCATCGTCGTTATCCACTTTACAACCCTAATGTTAGTTTAGTTTTATACTATAGATAAGATAGGTTAAGAAATGTAAATGTAGTTGTAAGTTAGGTATAAGAAATTATAATTAGAATCTTAGTGTAGTTTATGGAAAATAAAGACAGAAGTTTTTGTACCACGAAACAGTGCGGTTCGCAGTTTACTCTTTTAAACACTTTTACTTTGTGGCGGTTAAGACTTTATTCACTTTTTCTTGTTAGATAAAACAATTTAAAGAAAAAAAACTTGCTACAAATCACTAAAACAAACCAAAATGTTAGCAAAGTGGGCGTGGTAGTGAATGGAATTTACAGAAAAACACTTTTCTCGCTGATAAAAATATGTTTTCTAAAAAATTGTCAAAACCGTTAGAGTTGTTTTCAAGATTTAAGGAAAGTAGTCTTGGTAGTGGCTGTGTTAAAAACTAATTTTTATAAGCTTCATAAAAATCGTTATTTATTTCCGAGAGCAAGATTTGAGAAAAGTGGGTGTGGTAGTGGGTGCATTTTACTAAAACTAATTTTTAAATATTTTTCTTGCTAATCAGAAGAAACTTGAAATTTCATATAAATGATTTAAAGCGTTTCCCAGAAACCAAGATATAAAAAAAGTAGGCGTGGTAGTGGGTAAGCTATTTCCCAGAAATCATGATTTTTGCTTAAAACTATTTATATAAGAACAAACTATACAAACTTCATCTAAATCGTTTAGTCCGTTTCGGTGATACCAAGATATCTTTAAGAAAGTGCCACGCCTACTTAAGTGGATTTTACCTACCTAAACAATTTTCTAAGTCTTTTTCTTGCTTCTAAGAACAAACTCCGTAAATTTTATGAAAATCGTTACAACCATTTCCGAAAAACAAAAATATAAACAAAGTGGGCGTGGTAGTAGGCATTTTTTTTTCTCGCAACTAAGAATAAACTCTTTAAAACTTTCTCAACTAATCGTTGCTGACCCAAGTGGGTGGCGCAAGTGAAAGGAGAGCCCAAGAAATAGCTAGCGATCAAAACATTAGAAGTTAAATCCAGCTGTCTGAGACATGTTGATTGAGACTTAGGTTTACCTCAGATTGTAGCACCAATCTTAAGTTTGTATAAACTCATTGCAAGTGAATTTTCTTCATCTCAATAATCTCCTGATCAACAAAAGGTATTTACAAAAAAAAAGTTAACAATAACCATTTTTTTTTTATATATTTCTTTTTAGTGGCCTTATTTCTTCACACAACTGTTATCATTCCCTAAAGAAAACCCATCAACCATTTACAGTGTAGATAGATATGCATCCACCAGCAACACAAATTGATTCAAAAACAAACAAAATAAAAGTGAATTTTTGAGCCAGGACGAATATAACAGGATATAATATAACCGACAAAAAGAAAAAAATGATGATGAAAAAAAAAAAACACAAAGAACTATCAATCGCCACTTGGATGGCATAAGGAATTGAATATCACTTGGCTGGCAGTTATACAAGTTACTTTCATGGATGTTTTCAAAATGGTCCTTGTTGCGACGACGACGACGACGACGAAGGTTCCTCATTTATGCATGCATTCAGGAAATTGACATCGCCTAGCATAGCATATCACACATCCCAGAAATACCAACATATCGTCATATTGTCTACGTCTCCATTTCCATCTCCGCACCATGATGTGTTTTCCTCAACGAGAACAAGTAAGTAACAGGGCAAGGGACTGGTTCCAGGAAAAAGAGAAAAAGGCAATATTCGACTATTTTTCCCGAACACAATTTTCCGTTTGCTTCCCGTGTAGGTAATATTGTGTACAGTAGGATGGTGCGGTACGATGCGGTGGGAACCGAAGAGCCAGTTTTACATCAAGGACACAAAATCCATTCAACCATAAGGAGGACGAAATTTATTCAATTTTGATATTTTATTCCCATGTGATTCTCTTGGTAATTTCATATATTGTGAGCCAAATCAAATGGAATTGTGGACGGGACATTATTTGAATTTGTATGTTCGTATACGTAGTTTTACATTTTAACTTATATACGAGTATGTTACCTATCTACACGAGTCGTCTGCATAATACTTTCGGTTTATTTTGTATTTTTTTTTTTTTTGGTTTTCTTGGCTCCTTCCTATGGGGTCGTTCTATTGCATATTGCAGTTCCAAGACTAGACACTTTAGACCGAAGGTTTTAGAATTTATGTGCAGTGAAATGGTAAAATAAATATTACAAATTATTTTTTTATGAAATTGTGATTGAAAATAATATCTACATATGTATTGTGCGTTTAAAAATAAAGTGTGCTTCGTGCAAAGACAAAATTCTTTGAAAAATGGCTTGAAGATAAAATAAGAGTCTGAAGATGTGTCGATAGTGATAGTTTTGTTTGTAGGTTTGTGGGATTGTTGATAAATGAATATTTTCAAAAAAATCGTTTTGTTTTTTATTCATTGTTGTTGTTTTTTTTTTTATTGTTTCTTACTCTTTTCAACAAAAATAAATTGATGAATCCCTCCGAACGGAAAAAAAAACAGTCCTCATGAAAATAAATTAATCCTTTTGAAAATAAATATAGGTACATATATAAAACTTTTAAAAATGTATAATTTTAATTTTAATCAAAGCTTATCATTCTATAAAACAAAAATACATTAATTCAAACAAGTATTGTAGCAGAATAAAATGAAAATAAAATTATTATTATTAATTATTAAATAAATTATGAAAAAATGTGTTCTCTTTAAAAATATAATTCCTAATCCCAGCAAAACAAAAAAGAATCACACATGCAATTGTATCTCAGTGGTAATTCTAGTCATTTGCCTCTCAGTGTAGTTGCATTGGCTGCATTTTTTTTAAATGTTATGTTAATCTTTAAAAAGGGGCATGTTTTTTTACCTCTTTAAAGATTTACATAAAATTAAAAAAAAAAACTAAGTATCTACAAGGTGGAGCAAAAGTAGGTTGAATTTCAGAATTATCGCTCTTTAAATTTGGTTTACTTATTTTCCGCTTATATTTTATTTATAGAATTCGTTATTTGATCAGCAAACATCGTTTAACATAAGCGGAGTAAAGAACAAAGTTAACATCTATTGAAAATTGCAGTGTTTGAAAGCAACTTTGCAGCTGCAAAAGAACGAAAAAAATAATGGAACAAAATTTCTCCCGTAAAAGATGCACACTCATACATTTTTTTTCTTCTTCACTTTGAAAGTGAAAGATAACAATAATTTATTTTCTTTTACTTTGATTTTGTGCGACCGAAAACAATTGTGCAAAACATTTAATTCTCACTTTATGATAGAAGAGATGTTAGAAATAAAAATTGACCAAAATATATCAAAAAAATCGATTTTTTTGTCCAATGGAAATTACAATTATAATTACTCAATGAACACATCCAAAGAGATACAATTCAACTGTCAATCGTACCAAAATCAATGAACAAAACTAATAAAATTTAATTCGAGACATGAATAAACGTCAAAAATCCATCAACAGTACTACCTATGTATAATACCTAGTCTACTTCAACTTTTATCGTCCGTTATTCTAATGCCGATTTTTTATATGTAATGCATGTAATATCGTAATATACGGATAGCTTTTCTATAATAAAACACATCAAATGCCATAAAATGGTGTTTAAAAATCTCCATTGTTGAAGGACTTTGTGAGTGAAGAGCTTTTTCTGTTGCTCTAAAAAAAAAATCCTGAAGAGCCAATTCAACAACTTTTTGAAAAAAAAAAAATCGTTTGTCATCACTGTCTGTACACATTTGACGCCATTTGCAAAAAGTGTATGTATAATTTACATTCATTATTTTTGCCCCATTTTGTATGTACTAAATATCTACCAGCTTAAAATAATGACAAGCTGGTACCACAATACATATATTAATTTTTATAAATTATTTTTTATTTAATTTTTATATTTGTACATAATTAATATCATCAGCGTTGTTATTTTTGTTCAGTTCTGTGCATCTGTCAAAATCAAATAAAATGGCGGATATACTGCCCATTTACATGTCTATTTATCAATAATGTTGTTGTTTCTAATAATTCGGTTAACAGTTTGCAATGGGAACTCAATGGGCACTCAATTTTCAATTTCTGACACTTTCAATCTAGCACATCACAAGCTACCTAACTTATTAACTTATCGAGCTTATTTGAGGACATCAAATTTTTTGAAAGAAAATGGTGTTGGTGACTCGAATTACATCTTTGTTATCGATAGTATTTTTTTTTGTGATGACATCACTAATTCTCAATAGCCGTGTTTTTTTGGTAAAGCTATTCAAAGTACAGAAGATTTTTACACGAGTTACAAATACAACATCCACAGTAGAATTACTGCCAATAAAAGCAGAAGTAGAATCCTACTGCGAATGGGTTTGTGACGTTTATTCGAGTATCGAATGGAGTTGCCCATTTTATGTAACTAAAATTAATTTTTAGTTCAAGTTATTTTTTGTTTTGCTTTTATTTTGTAGCAAACTTTCTGTTATTTGTTTTTTTTTTTAATTATTGTGACAGCTGTTATTAGGTAGTACCAATTGTGAATTATAAAAGCTAGGTTACTGCGGACGGGTTTTTTTTGACATTTCTAATTGTACTATATGTATATAAAAACCCCCAAAAAAAAAACACGGCTAATGTTTTTGTTATCATATTCCATTAGGGCCCTATTTCTTAAAAATTGAGAATTGCGACAGATGACAATTATTTTACAACTTGACAATTGTCAAAATATGTTTCATAAACATTTAGACAATTTTGTAAACTGTCGGAAATATCCCACAGTTGTCATCTTTTCGTTTTATAAAGAAATTGTTACGACAATGAATTGTCAAGTTTTTTTTCATAATTGTCAGGAATTTTCCGACAAATTTGTACTGACATTTTTTTTATAAAATGAAAAAAAAAAATTACAATTAACATATTTGCCAGTATTTAATTGACAATAGCGACAGGAAACTCAGTTACGGTCAAGTGTTGACAGTGAAAAGACAGTAGTTGATCTAAAATGATAAGCGATATATTTTCAAGTGAAAGTAATGAAGATTTTCAGTTGGAACTCCGTGTAACATGTCGCCGGCCCCGGCGCTCTCGGAATTTTAAACAGAGAATAAATAATTATTTCGAATCATTAAATGGGCTACAATTAAATACAATACAATTTAAAGAAAAATTTTGTGTCGGAAAAACAGCCGCGGAATATATTTTATCGAGAATTGGTGCACATTTACAGCATCCCACAAAGAGGAATTACTCTCTAGATGCTAAAACCCAACTTCTATATATGTTCATTACATTGGCTTGGACAAATGTGTCAGTATATGACAACGACAAAACTGTCATGACAAATTTGTCACCTATCAATATTTTATGAAATACAGTTTTGTCAGACAAGTGTGACAAATTTTTATGAAATAGGGCTCAGGACTTGTGAAACACACGAGTTTTATAATTGTTGCTACTACGAGCTAAAAATATAACCACATCATTTAATGTTTAGCGAGATAATGAAAGTATAGATAAAAAATAGTCTGTGATATTAGTGTTATTTTGACACATTATTCCATTCAATAATCCAACAAGAGACAAATATGTTTCTATATTTATGTACATAAATGAATAGATTAAAGCGATATAGAAAAAGAACACTCCACAGGACAACAGACGAGCAAGTGTGGTTTTGGCTTTAAGTTCTGTGAATCTGTATCCGCGATCAAGACTGTGTTCTTATTTATGGAATTAATCTACAGTGGCTCCAGTGGCACACAACGCAGATATTTTTCCGTGTGTAAAATCAGTAAATGTTATTACTTATAATTTAGCAAGACAAGACATATTATGTATGGATGGAGAATTTTACATGGAATAAATGCTCTGAGTTTAAATGTCAAATCATACCCTAACATCGCTATGGGTAGATTATAAATAGATTGCTAGCCGGAACGTCACTATTGTTATCATGATTCAGTCACTGCTTTTATATAGTGTTATCGCAACATTAATAGATAGAGCTTTACAGATATTTAAAAAAAAATTTTGAGATGAGCATTGACCTTATCACAATACAAGACCATATGGTGTTCGATGTTTGTTTCGTTAAACAAGTGGTAGTTAATAAAAGTCTTAAAATATATGATAAGCAGTTTGATCATTAAAAAATTAAACTCAACATTTCTACTAGACTATATTCGAGAACGAGATTATAACCAATACCTCAATCCGTCTTTTTCCGTCTATTTTACAGAAAGGTATAAAATTTAAGGTATGAAACAGTACTTATGCTGGATTTACTCAATATTTGATTTGTTTTTAAGTATTTTTTCGAATTTTCTTGAATTAGACTGGTGGAAAGTTTTTTAATTTTTTAAGTATGGTACAGATTTCCACAAAATATGATATGATAAAAAATGTTCCTGTCAAGTTTCGCGTCGGCAGCATACAATATCACTGAAACTATAGAATAGAGTATTTTTTTCGTTGCAAAAATCATAACTTTTGCAGGCATGAAGGTATCGCTACAATTTTTTTTCTTTTAGGAGGAAATTTTTAAGGCTACAAAAATGGTGATTGAATTTAAAGTTTTTATTTACTTAAAAATGAAACGACCACGTAACACATTGAAGAAAAGTAGAATTTTCATTGAATATGCTATAATTGTAAAAAATAAAATAAATAAATTAGTTTTTTTTTGTTAATTTTTTAGTCAAGAACAAAATTTCCCAACTATGAAAAGCTTTATAAACCAAATAATTTACTAAAAAAATATTTTGTTAACTGTATTTGAAGCTCTATTTATATTCCTATTTGATATATGAATCAAAATAATAAAAAAAAACATTTTGGACCACAGTGTGGCGGAAAGCAGCATTATATTAAGCCATATCCACAACACTTATCTCATGTGGTGTGTTGTGGAGCAGTGTATCTATGTCGATATTGCTTCAATCTATTTAATATGCGTAGAGCCATATTTGTATCGTGTTATTTGTTGTGGTGTGGTGAAGTGTGGTGTGTTTTGTCGGAATCAATCTTTTACCGATTGCGCTATACCATCACACTTAGTTGGAGACATATTTTTCTGTGGGAAAGATAAGAATATGTTCTGGAAAGAGAATAACTAAATAGCGAAATAAAAAATCAAAGCTTGCAAAACAAAACAAAAACACAACACATTGCCAAATTAAACTCTTTTCCATGCCCAGCAACACTATGACGAGGAGCGCAAATTGATGGCAGAATTCGGATGTCTACGTATGCAGTTCTATCAAGACGAGTGTACTGGCCGTTTGGACGAAATAGAACAACAAAATACAAACAACAATATTCCTATCGAATGAATGCAGTCTAGCGCTCGCGTCGGTAATTCTTCAGCACAATCATTGCCAGTCGGCATTGTTAAGCTACGATTAGACGATCAACGTAAATGGTCAACACGTTGACTTACGTCAAAATGACGTCAAATTTTATCCCAAAGTTGTCAACGCTTGGCTTGTGATCTTTAATGCAGAACACACCGTCAATGGATTGACACTCGCATTGACATGAATTTTAGGGTCAACGCGGTAATTAATTTGTAAGACCGTGTAATCACCTGGTTAACGCAGTTAGGACGTATTCGGTCTAAATGTTATCCAAAAGCTCTAAAAACGCGTTTCTCGGAGCAAAAAATTTAATCTTAAAAATTCGAATATACAAAATTGAAAAACAAAAAATAAAATGAATATCAACAAAATAAACAAAAAAAGTATTTATTACCTATGTATATCTAAACAAATGACAACCAATAAATTATTAAAAGAATAAAATTAATTGGTCTGATTTGAGTATTAACGTGCTATAGACTACCGATTCCGAGGTACTAGCTAATACCGGGTCCTAACGAGTATTCGGTACCAATTTGACAGGTTTAGGGTTAGAACTTGTGTGAAGAAATGACTTGATACTTATTTGAGTACCTACTATCTTCAGGACTAGTACCGGTTCTAGCGTTAGAACTCTATGAAAAAATTGGCTGTAAGAGTCAGAGTTGATTAAAAAATTTGAATAACACACTGCTGTCATTTCCATTCATTAGGTGTGGCTACAGAATTTTTCACTATGAAAAAAAGAGTAGATTTCAAACAAGCGGAGTAGATTTATTTTCTTCCTAAAAACTAGAATAAATTTACACCGATGGGAGTAAGGTTCTAACGCTGAGTCGTTCTTATTTATTTATTAAAGAAATTTGATATGGCCTCATAACACAAAAATAGGTTTTTAAGGCCCTGCAACATTAACATTTTATGTTGTTTTTCTTATAAATATTGCTTAAAATTAAGGATATATATGTTTTCTTATAATTTCATAATTATACCATGGGACATTTTAACGAAATTGTATGTTTTTTGAAATAGGTATAGATTTTTCAGCAGCAGCTAATAAAACTTTCAAAATCATCTATTGATTCTTCGAATCAGTTTCAATTTTCAAGTTAACTTCGTTTCTTTGTTCGTTTTTTTTTGTTAAATAATTTTCTCTAAAATTTAAATTTATCTCAGAGTTAAGGATTGGCATGATGACAGGAAAATGATGGCTGTTGTGTAAGTAATCTTCAACAAACCATTCAAAATAATTTTGAATGATTGGAGAAACTAATGTGAGGTCAACAGCATTAAATGTTTTGTGAGCAAAACTAAAATGTGTTGGAGATCCATTATTTAAAATGTTAATAGAGTGTTCATGTATAAGATTTTCCACATTTTTTCCTGTGATATTTGATCTGAACCAGGCAATAAACATTGCAAATAATACATTTTATGGGATACAAAACCCTGACTGCTACTGCTTGAAGATCTGTTTGCAGCGAGAGTTCTTCTGCCACAAAATTTAAGTCTACTAAAATGGCAACTCGTTCATGGGAGTTCGTAATAGATTGACAATTTTTATAGAAAACATTAAAATTTTTAAATTTTGGTATATATGTATGTATCTTTAAATCTGGTTTCTTGAATGCAAAATATGAATGAATTATATTTATCGACTAATAATTTGAATTCTTCAAAATGGCTTAGAAAACCATTGCAATTCCACTGAACTAAATTTAAATATTTACATGTCATTTTGGTCACTTAAGTTTTCACTGGATATACTACTTACATCCATTTTATTAATGTTTTTGGTTTTGTTCTGGTTTTTAAGTTCTTTTTTCTTTCTTGCACTTAACTTAACGGGAAGAACAGAAATTCTCGATTTTCCGTTGTCAATAATTTTTGCGGGTGGTTGATCGCTTGATGATGATGATAAACAGTCGGCTGCTTTAAAACGTTTGTTCGTTTCTTTTTGGATGGGTACCTCTTGTCCGGGAGTATGAGTTTTCGAAGTAATTTCATTGATAGGTGTCTCTTTCTTTTTCAGTGTACAGGTGCATGGACATGAGCAAAAAAGTTTGGTGGTGTTGGTGGCTAGAGAGTTTGAGTTTTGAGATCTCTCATGATACTTTCTAGTTGCTTCTTTTATGTCGACTCTTTCTATTGCTTTGATCTTTTGCACCTCTCTTTCTTGTAAGTATTTACAACAAGATTTTGAAAGGGCATGGTGACCTTGTTGACAGTTAATGCAAAAAGGTGGTCTGTTGCATTTTTCCTCTTCATCATCTTCGTTGCTATGGAAAGTTTCGGAACAGTTGGCACATTTTTTTTCGCTAGTGCAATTTGCAGTAATATGGCCAAACCGAAGGCATTTGGTGCAACGTAACGGTGCGGGAATATATTGTCTGATTTTTATTTTTTCGTAGCAAACGTAGATTTCGTTTGGGAGGTTATATGATGAAAAATGAAACACATAAAGACTGCCTTCTTCATATTTGTTTGTGACGGGATTTTTGATGCTTATTCTTTTAAAATCAGTAACTTGTTGATCTTTTAATCCTTCTAGTATTTCTTCTTTTGAAATTGAGTTGAATTGAGGACAATAAGCTACGCCTTTACTACCATTCAAAGTATTGTGCTCCGATATTGAAATTTTAATGAATGGGTTAAGGGTTTTGAGTTTTACAAGCTTATTGGCTTGACATAAAGTGTTTGTTTTTAAAAGAATTTTTCCATCACGTAAACGAGTGCAACGGTCGATGGGACCACATACCTTAGTTATAACTCTTTGTAAGAGGAAAGGGGAAACTTTGTTTATTGACTCACCGTCGCACCTTTCCAATATTAAAAATTTTGGGCCGCATGATTGATTTTTTAGTGTTTTTGAATTGTCAAAAAATAAGTCGTTGATTTTTGTTAAATCTGATGGAATACTAACTTCACACATTTTAACAGAGTTTTCACTTCTAGGTATGATTTAAAATATTGCAAAAGAGATTTATATACCAATTTAATTAACCACGCTCTTCGGAGTTTAAACTTTCACTGTGAACTAATAATTGAACCGCTCTCGATGACGTCCAAAGGTCAACTGTGAGTCGTTCTTATTGTTGTGAGATGGTGTAGTTAATGTTTACACCTAAGTGTATACAAAATGGATGTTGAATAAATTGGGGCTTTTGGAAATGGATCGTTTAACTTTTTCCGATACTCACCTGATGTGCAGCAGTTTCACTTTTATTTTAAAATAAAATTAAATATCATTTGAATTTGTTTTCTTCTTTATTGCTTGAAGGCTCTAAAAATAGTTTTACAATCATCACCTAAAATGTTTTTTTTTTTTTAATTTTTAAGTATAGTATTATAGTGTTTTAATGCCTTACATACAATAAAAATGTAATCCATTACACTCCATTTACACATCAAAGAATTATACATTTGAGTGAGAGTATATGTTTTATTTATTTTTTTTTTCAATATATAATTATCATTCATTATAAATAAAAGATTCATCTCATAAATTTCCATAATTATTTATGTTCTTTTTTTTTTCATTTTAAGTACGTATATATTTTTCTTTCTTCTTTTTTTTTTGCTTTTGCTTTACTGCTATAGAGGGAAAATAGATTTTTTTTATTCATACATATTAAAAAACAGATGAAAGGAGAGAGAAAAAAAAAATAAAAATCTATAATATAGTATTTTTTATTTTATTTAATGTTCGCACTTATAAGCATTTACTATTGTTGAAAAAAAAAAATTAAGTTGTTATTTTTGTTGAATAAATTGTTCATCTAGATTATGAGTTACGAATCTAGTATTTTTGTATATTTTATTCCTTTGTTTTTATCTTTTATTTACTGTTGTTGAAAGAATAAATATAATGTTTTTTTAAGTACCATTTATTGTAGTTGTTTTTTTTTTTAAATTAAATTTAAAAATA
The DNA here is from genome assembly GCA_951394125.1 of Epistrophe eligans. Lineage (NCBI taxonomy): Eukaryota > Metazoa > Arthropoda > Insecta > Diptera > Syrphidae > Epistrophe > Epistrophe eligans. The sequence goes on from OX596029.1 coordinate 38,401,490, forward strand.
TTTGTAAGTTATTTTTATATTTAATATTTTTTTCTTTCTATTTTTCATATATATTGATTGAGTGGTAGAGAGCTGCGAGAAAAGGGGCAGAGTAAAGGAGAGAGCTTTATGTTTTTTTTTTGTGTTTAAATAGGAGAAAAGATTTATTTTTATTTTCAATTCTTATTTTAAATTTAATATTTTCATGTATATATGGTATGTATGTTTTTTATGCTTAAGTGGTACATTTTCTTATTTATCAATATTTTTTCAAGTCTTTGCAATCTTTTTTTTATTTAATTTTGTATAATTAAAAATTGGTTTTTGGTGTCCTTTATATGCAATATAATTGTAATAAATTAATGTTTTATCTAAAAAAAATTGGTTACTCCCTTTTGAAAATATGCCACAAAAAAAAAAACTTTTTCTGCATTTATGTTTTCTTTTTTTTTATTTATTTTTACTGAGATATCTACAAAAACAGCCGAGTTTTTTTTTTTTAATTTATTTTTGGGATTATATGAAAGCTTTGAACAACTGAAAGCTTATTCTTTTTGTTTAATTTAAATATTTTTTTGTCAAAGTAAATAAATTATTAAATCGATATAATTGTATTTATGTATATTTTTTATAGTTTCACATTATAAATGTTGACTAGATACTGGAATACACAGTGTTCTTGTTTTTTTTAATATTTTAATATGTGTGTGTAAATTGTATATAATATTATATACAATTTTATATTTAATATATGGTGAATATATAATATATAATTGAAATTGTATTTTGTTTTGATTTAATTTTTTTTTATATAATATTATATTTTGTAAAAATTGTATTTACATTATAATTTTTATTTAATAATATATATAAATATTATTGGTCTGTTTCTAGTTTATAAATTATGCTTAATATGTATGTATATACTTTTTATATATATGTATACATATATAAGTTTATAAATATTATGTATACTTAATTTTTTTTTTCTTGTTTTAAATGTCTACATCTTACTTTATATAATAATAATATATATATATATTTTTCAAAAATCATTTTTGCAAAGTATTTTATTTTAGTTTTACTTTAAAATAAAAAATAATTTAATGTATTGCTTGAATTTAGTTTTCTTTTTTTTATTAATTTTAAATTTTAATCTTTTTTCCTCATACGTATATAAAATACACAATTTAGCACGTCCCCAAAGGACTTTCAAAAAACCACTTTCCCCAAAAATGTATATAAATAAATATTTTTTAATAATTTTTTTTCTCCTCAATTAATTTTTTCTTGTATAAAAAATATAATGCAAAACAAAAAAATCTACATTTTGCTTTCCATCCAACAACATGTAATATATTTCTTCAGTTTTACATCATCCCACACATACCTTCTTTGTGTCCTTGTGACGTGCAAATTTTGTTTATATATATTTTTTTCTTAAATCACAAAATTTTCTATCAGAATAAAATTTTAATTATATTTTTTTTTATTAAATTACGATTTGTTATTAATTTATATAAATTGTAATTCTTTTTTTTTTTCTTTTGTTTATGTTTATAATTTGTTTAAATATTTTTTTTTTTGAAAAATTTTCAAATCGTTGTATGTTTTAAGTTCGAAAGTTTACTAATTTGCAGTTTTGTTTTGTATTCTGTATTTATTGCAATTTTTTTTAAATTTTTTTCTTTTGTATAAATGAATTTTTTTTTTAAGATTTGTTATTTCTTACGCATGGAATCTGTTCTTTTGGGACAGTATAATGATTTATATATATGTATATATAGAATTTTATTTCGATTTCAAAACTCAAATTTGTATTTCCAAAATTAATTGACCGTAATTTCTAGTTAATTAATTTATTTGCAATAATTTTTTTCATAATTTCTTTCTTCTTTTAAATATATAATTGTTTTTTTTTTCTTCAAATTTTTATAAATAAAAATTAATTTATATATCATATATATATAATTTAATATGTTTGGTTATGGTTGTTGAGCTTCTATAACCATGAACAAATCTTTGTAAATATTTCATATTTTGTTTTGTTTTATTTTTTTTTTTTCATTTGTAATTGCAATTGCTTTTGGGTTGTTTTCATTTTTGTTTGTCTTTTTCTTCCTTTTTTTTTGTTTAAATTTAAGTTTAAAATTCTCTTACTAATTAAGAGTATTTATTTTTTAATTTTTCTTATTTAATATATAAAAATATGTTTGGTTTTTTTTTATTTTTAAATTGTAAAACAATATCATTTTTTCTTGATTATTTTCTTTTTTTTTATATAAATTTAATTTAAGTTAATAAATAAAACTTAAAAGAGAATTGAGTTCTTTTTAATTTTTTTTATTTAATATTTTGTATTATTATTTATTAATTTTATAATTTTTGTTTTGTTTTCTATGATTTAAATTTTTAATATTAATTTTAAGTATTGTCATTGTGATATGTTTCTAATATTTTTTTCACTTTATATTTAAAAAAAAGAAGAAAATGAAAAAAAAAAATAAAAACTAAGAATTAATTTATTAGTTTTTCTAAAATTCTGAAATTTTATTTTAATAATAGAAAAATTACTCTCGTAAGATTGATGTTTCTTTCAAAAGTACTAAGGTGACCTGAAAATGTTATAGTCTAACCGATTTATGAATTTTTTGTAAGATTTTTTTTTTGTTTAAAACAAATTATTTTCAATTTTATTATTTGACATACATAGAAGCATTAGATTATGACAAAATTGGAGAAGACATTAAAAACCTATAGATGAATCACTAAAAAATAATGCCATCTTTTTAAAAAACGTCAATGTCCTTTTTCTGTAATGTGATTTTTTTTTGGGAAAAAACCTGACACATATTAATACTTTTCTTACAATCATTTTGGTCATTACTTGTGCGTAGTTTAATTAAAATTTTTAAAGTCGTTTTCGAGAAATTTTGAAAAATTCGACAACATTCGGTCGTTTTTAATAAAAATTCCAATTTACCTTCAATGGAACCAAATCTACATCAAATTTGAAGTAAATCGGTTCATCCGTTTAGGATCCAGCTTTAATAATATTGGATACAAGAACGGACGCACCGACGCAAAAATGCATAGACCGATGAATAGTATGACAAAATGTCTGATTCCCCGATGGTCGTTATGTTAATTTTTATTTCAACCTCGAATTTATATTTTTATACGAAACCATTAATTGTCCTTAAGTGGTTCAAGTTTTGAAGTAGATTTATTTAAAAATGCAACCCTCTACTCTCCTCCCCCTTTTTCTTCACTGTTGAGTCTATAGTATAATATAAATAAATAATATAACTATATGCGAAAATATCAGGATTTTAATTTTTATAATTTTTCACTAAATTCATCAAATAATAGACACGCATTTTTAATCCTTTAAGCAGCAAGGAAAGGTAAATGAAAAATTACAGCATCATAAACATAATTCATTAATTTCCCACCTCTTTTCCAACAACGCCTTACCAACGATCAAACACTTAAATCTTAATTATCTTTCAGCGAGGGAAAAATAATTTAGAAACAAAAAAAAAAATGCACATCCTCACACGAAGACACGCATGATAATTAATCTAACGCAGCAAGCGACATTATATTATATTTAGTATACCTATAAGGAGTCATAAAATAAGTGAAAAAAACCGTCCGAAGGACACACATCCGACAGGTATAAGTGCTTGAGAAATTCTTTAATTTAATTTTGTACATTTTGAAAAACAAGAGAGAAAAAAAACCGCAGCCCCATTTTCGTAAAACGCCTTTCGTGTGTTATAATTTCCTACTTTTTCACTTCGTCATTCACATTCACATTCAATTATTTCCATCGTGTTACTGAGTTTTTCATTTTGTACATTTGTGTCGCGCAATAAGGGAAAAGACGTGCAGCAAATTGCATCATCACTTCGTCACCAAGTTTGAGTTTTAGCCAGCAACAAGCAAATCAAAAGGTATAAAAAAAAACAAGAACAGTAAATACACGCTGAGCAAATACGTATAAAAGAGGATATCATCAGGACGACATCTTGTTTCCTTCAATAAAAATAAAATAGAAACACCCAACAGGCAGGACCCAGAATATCATGATTGTGTGTAGGTATATTAAAATAACGTAACACTGAGTGCTTTAGATGTGTCAAGTTTTTCCTCAACAAAATACGAATATGCGAATATGCCGCGGTGGAGTAGCTGCATATATGTAGGTAGGTACCTACATTTCTCGGCGACGCCAAGTGGCACTTGAATTACTTCTCATGTATGTCAGCAAAATTCCGCTTCGCTTGTTGAAGATTATGGCCTCCTTAAGGTCTTCAACGCGTGTTCTCTATAACTAGGGTAACCCTGGGTATTATGTACTTAACATATATCAGCACACATACCTATTTGTATTATATACCGTTGCCGAAGATGGTGGCAGAGATATGATGATGAAATTATTTTGCGTGACATATTTGACTATGCCTATAATCAGTGTCATCAAAGGTTCACACGCAGAAATGCAGATAGAGTCAAATTGCATGTGGAATCGAACAAAATAACCCTTCCCTTTATCATTCATAAGACTCCAAGTAAAGCCAAGAAAGTCACTTTCTTAAATGGAATGCATAGCTAATTAATTTCAAAGAATTGAAAAATTGCCTTAAACTTTAATATAAAAAAAATTTAAAGAAAATAATTTAAAAACATTGCAAGTTAAAAGGTCAATAGTCAAAGGTCTCTAAACGATCCCAATGTATGTAGGTATTCTACAATAAATTTACTCCAGTTGGATGAAGCCTCCACGAATTAATGATGATTTGAAAATTCTTATGATGACTTGTTATTAAAAGTGTCAGATATGTCATGAACATTTTTCAGTGATTCATTTTCTGATTATGAAAGGACCAATAAATCTACAAAAACTGTATTTTTTTTCAGCCGTTTTATACAACTTCGGAAATGTTTATTTTAAGGATGGCAAATCTTTGCCACGTGGCCTTCAATCCAGCCTTGCGAAGGTTTCAAACTCATTGCTACTGGAAAATTTATCAAAAACTCCTTGGAGGCTAGACAGTCTAGAAGCTGAAACAGTCAAGGATGTGTGAATTTCTTTCGAAGGTATAATTGTGAATACTTTAGAAGAAATAAAAATGCATGCAAGTTCTTGTCATAATAATACACGTATACCTATACTTCCACTTCTGGTCTGCTGAAAAAAGTCATGGATTTTGTTTTAATCAGTTCTTTATACTTTCGTTAAAATTTAATAGTTAAAGTCAGAAAATTGACAGACAATTTAGAAGTGGAAGAGTTGAACGTCATTAATACTTTATTGTTGATTCGAAGCACATCGGTATTATTTCAATAAATAAACGACCATGATGACTAAATCGATGTATTAATGAAAGGTTCAACTTCATTTGCTGAGAAATTAATAATCAGTTCAGAGAATAATTTTCTGAAATATCACAGAACGTGTACTTACCGTGTATATACTAAGAAGAATCCATAAACCACTTTAGCTTTCAATTTCGATTTCCAAACATTTTATGGAAAAGAATTTCAAGCGGTTTTCCAAGTTTTGACCACTACAATATAATTTAAAAGATACTTTACAAACTTTTCAAAAGATTTTTGAAATTCCAGTTGACAGAGGTAGGTAATTCCACAATAGAATGAGGGGAATCTATTGTGAAATTGGAGTCCCTTTTTTCCAGAATGTTTGGTTTCTGAGTTGTAAGTTCTTCTTTTGAAGACATTACTAAATTGAAAATGGTATTCATATTGAAAAGTATAATTCCCTTAGCGCATAAACTTGTTTGCTTCATTTTGACTCCTCCTGTAACGTAAACTTTTTGTGAACGTTCATTTTAAATAAAAACTATTTTCAAATTATTTGCGTACGAAAATGGGTTATGATCACTTGAATGCATTAATGCTGCTTTATTCTTCGATACTCTTCTTTACAAAAACACCGTCGAGTTGAAGTTTATCATGAAACAATCTAGCTAGTCTAGTCTAGTACGTTTTCATTCGAGCAAATAAGGTAATTTAGTTGAAAATTTCCAAATTCGATTCCAAATAACCAAATTATTCCCATAAATAACTACATATTTATGTATTTTGAACCAAAATTTGCAAAATATTCGGTAGAAAATTACGTGAAAAACTTATGAACACACCCAAAGTAGAATCTATTCAAAGTTGAAACAATTTAAAAATCAAAAATCGATTTTAAAAAAAACAGAAATATAAATAGACGACAACAAAATCGATTAGCGAAATAAGCTTTCAAATTAAATTAGCAAATTTGAGATGAAAACACTTTTCTGTAATTTTCGAAATTAGCTCATTTCGGCTCTAATTAGGAAGTAGCATAAATTTTATGAATAATGGTATTCATATTAATTTTGTATTATAAATAATTAAATTTACAACTGTACAGCTTTTTTTTTGTATTAAAAATTTTAACAGCTATTTCAGCTGCAGCTCCAGTTGCAACTCCGTCTCTTTTAATATAATAAGGGGATTAATGCAACGTCTTAAAACAATAGATAAGTTTATCTTTGGGATAAGTTTATCTTTTGGTAAATTTTGTATGAGAAATGGTTTACGCAAATTGGATAAAATTATGCAAGGATTTTGCTGCGGAAATTTATACAAATTTATTTGGATAAACTTATACAAACGTCATTGTGACTTTTAGAATTAGACGTGTTCAAGTAAATGATACATATGATGTCTCAGAGAACTAAAAAAAAACTCTGACCGTATTCTGCACCAATTGCATTGTTTTCATTGTGGTTATTGTTTTCGTCGTCATCAATAAATGATTCGCATTGGCTTGGGAGATTAAAGGAGCACTCAAACTAATGCGATTCATTCGTTGACGACGACAAAAACAACAATAACAACACGTAGTTGCCAATGAAAACAACAATAACAAATAATACGAATATATCGCATACGAATATTTCGCATTGATTTGGAAGAGCCTTAATAGTCAGAAGCTGTCAGAAGCAGATGCCATAAACCAATGAAAAGTAGAACGCTGAAGAAAATCCCCATCCATTATTTTTTACGAATAGTACTAAAATGAGTAAATCATTAAAGGCAATTTGTTCAATTGAACGACGACGACGTTTAACGAACAGCTGATTCAATTACACAGCATTTATTCTAATGAATAAAAAGGACGTTCATGCAAATTTTTGCGTAAACTTATCTCGTTGCATGAATACCCTTAATATATATATTATTTTATATATATTTTTTCCATTTACCACTGTTTTGGATTTTCACCGGCTGTTTGTTTTTTTTATCAAAACAAAACATGAAATACCTGCTAAGAACCAATTTAATTTTAAAAAAGTTAAGGGATGTGTTGGAAAATATTGGCGCAAAATATTGGAAACTAAAAAAATGGGAACGTCACAATATATGTAGTTTTATGATGGTCGGCGGTGTTTTGGTTGAGTTTTTATGACAGAAGGAAGAATTTGGCAAAAAGTCTTGTGCTTTCGGAATTTTAAGTTAGTAAGAAAGAACTTAAAAATCGGAGAAACCCATCTCATTGCCAAAGCTAGAAAAAAATCTAAAAGAAAAATCCTTAATGCAGTTTTAATTCAGTCAACAAAAAATAAATAAAATAAAAACAAGGAAGCAATTGCTTTCAATTAAAAAAAAAAAAAACAAAACAAAAAACTCAATTGTTAGAAGTTGCAACAATAATAAAAAAATATAAAACCACAAAGTAGGTAGGAAGGTTGGTATAAGGTATAATAAATTCTTGCTTACACATAGCTTTTGTTGTTGTATAAAATTCAGTCGTTTTCATAAAATCATCCAAACTCGCTGGTAATCTCATCTTGCACAAAGAAATATACCAATCCTCTCTGTAAGCTCCATCAGCAATCCTTTTGCCGCATGCACCTGCATTGAGTTTATACAACTTCCTTGGGTTTTTCCTTCCGTCGCGTCGTCGTCGTCGCCGAGTCATGCGTTGTCGTCGGTCGTAGGTTTACAAGTCGACTTACATATAGCCATCCCCAGTGTTGCTGGGAAGAAATACTTCAAGGTAGTACTGAAGCCAAAAAAGAGGAGTATTTTGAAAAAAATAGTAGTACAGACATTTTTTAGTCTTCAAACTTTATTTAAAAAAAATCATCAAGAAAAAAAATCAGTTACAAAAAAAAACATAAATAAATAAATTATTAATTCTAAGAACAAAAATAAGTAAATATTTTTTCTATCACACAAAATCTGTCTTGTGGCAGATAGCGTAATGCACAGTTATATTTGCCTTTTTTTGCCTTCACCTGCTCCAAGGAATCCAATTTCACTAAATATCTATACAATAACACTCGTACAGTGTCTACTTAGACACTGTCTAACTAATTTCAAATTCGTGGCAATATGCTTTATTTAATAAAAACAAATACCACATTATTCACGGTTAAGCCAATCTACTCTTGTGTCTAGGTTAGGCAGCTATAAGACAACAATAAACGATGTTTTTGAACACATTTTCCAAAGTTGGACAGTTGTCTAAAGTTAGACAACGTTTATAAATAAGACCATAAAAGTTTACTTTGAATTTTTTCTAATAGGAATTACAATATTTCAAACATTAATTAACAAACCTTTTCATTTAATTGAACTATACATACAAATTTACGGAGCTCAAAAAAAAAAAAAACAACCACCAAACCAAAATTTCAGGTAATGAGGTAACCATAAAATAATTACCGAACTGACAGATGTAAATTGAACGTTGACGTCCACGCCAACGAAAAACAAAAACAAACAAGAAAGAGGGAAATTCCCTTTTTGACGACATAGTTTAGAAGATTAAAGTTTGATTTGATTTAAATTTGAAGTGAATTAAATTTATTAAGGTTAACATTACACTTTTCTGCAAGTGTAAGATATTTTAGGTCTTTAAAAAAAATAGGAGTACGAATGTAAAAGGAGGAGTACAGGAGTACGGATGTGTTGAAAGGAGTACAATACTCCTATGGGAGTACTTTCGGCAACACTGGCCATCCCTGGTCTTTCTCTGATGAAGGTAAGCCCTTGTGTCGTTGTCGAAAACAATATAAGAAAAGGAAAATGTTGCCTCTTGTGTTGTTATAGAGTATTATATGGAAGAAGCAGTGTGATGGCTTGTTGAGCGAAGGAAGAACCATTAACATACACCGCGAAGGAACTGTTTCCTTCTCATTCAGTGCCACTTCTTCATTTCGTGTGCAACAGTTTTTTTCCACAAGGATAATATGTTTTCCACCCATTCTAGCGTTCTCCACCCCCTAACCACCAACCCCTTATAAGCAACGGAATAAATTTCTTTTCACATTTCACTACGCAATGAGAAAAGACACAAATGCAACATTTCAATGCGATACACAGTAATAATCAGAAATACCATGTTTTTATTAAGACAACATCGTCGTCGTCGTCGTCGTCGTCGACGTTGTTGAGGAGGTACAATGGACCCTTGCCACGTGAAAAGTCCTACAATCACCTTATACGAGCCTCCCCCTTCAGGCTGTTAATGTGTATGTATGTAGGTATGGAAAATATCAACAGCCAACGACGACGACATGAAACAAAAGCGTAACAGCATAATAGCAAAAGTTGTGAATGCTGCTGCCGCTGTTGCTGGTACTGCATATACAAATACAACCACCCAGGAATCCAGGCTAGAGCAGAGACGAGGTGGAGCACGCAGTCTTCATCTTATCCTTCGCTTCATTATTAAAAGCTTGTTGCAGCATCAGCATTAAATCTCATTCAAGCATCCACCAGCATTTTCCCTCCTCAAACTCAAAGATCTGAGGGGGAGTGTGGCCCAGCTTCAGGGGACACCGATGCGATGTGCGGCGCCCTTCCTTATAGAAACCAACCCATCTTCAGTATACAACCGTTGCGTTGGTTGAGGCAGTGTAGCCTGTCATTGTAGTGTCTATCTTTCAAAGTGTAGTTTAAGGATGAAATTACATCTGTAGGTTTACAAGTGCATTTAGAGATTTCTTCTCTTTTTTGAATTTTTTTTTTTTTACACAAACTCAAGTGATGTATACGTGATGCTTGTGTTTGTGCAGAGCTATGTATGTGGTTCTATAGCCATAAAGCTTCAGTTTGCTTAGATGTTTTATGAAATATAAAATAAGTGTAAGGATGTATGCGAATGTATATAATATTCATTCCTGCACCCAGCAACATGGTTAAAGTTCTTGATTCAGTGTTTGGTTAGGGATTCCATCAGAGTGTCATTAGTGTATTTTATACAATATGATGAAAGTAAAGCTGGGCTATATCGATGTCAGGATTTGTGCGGTGGATTTAGAGTTATATGTTCTATTAAAATTGACATCAAGGTGATATCTTGAGAAAATAAAAGGAGTATAAAGATTATTAAACGATGGATGATTTATAGAGTGAGATGAAAGGATTTTACATACTCTTTTCTAAGATATTGAAGAACTTATATTTTTGGTCCTTATTTCAAATGTCACTTTTTATTATTTAATAATATTCCTATTACCAAAAAGAAACATTTCAGCAAACATTGTTTAAAAAAAAGTTTCTCATATACATATTTCCAATTCGCTTAAAAAACATTTGGAAAATGTTTCTAAAATGATTTTTTGATTCCGTTGCGAATGGGAAACACATTTCAGAAATGTTTCGGGAAGCACCCAGACTATAAAACCAACATTTCAGAAATGTTTCTTAGATTTCGAAATGTTTATTAAATGTTTCTTTGGTGTGGATACACATCTGCACTTAAAACCCTAATTAAAAAATACAAAAGGTTTTCCAATAAGAACTTGACAACTCTTCAATAAATGGATTGTAAGGTGTGCTGTGTGGATTGTGGCACCATCCTGTTGAAACCACATGTCGTCCAAGTCCATATCTTCCAATTCGGGCCAAAAATAGTCGGTAATCATGGCGCGGTAACGCTGGCCATTCACAGTAACGTGACGATAGTTATCGTCGACGAAAAAATATGACCTAATAACGCTGCCGGCATGCACCAAACATTTATTTTTTTGTGGATGAAGTGGTGATTCATGAAGCAAATGTCGATTTTCACCCGACCAATAACGCATATTTTGCTTATTGACGAACCCATTGAGCCAAAAATGAGTTTCGTCACTGAAGATGATTTTGCGATGAAATTCATCATCTTGGCGCATTTTCTCCAGAGCCCAATCGTAGAACGTACGTCACTTCAAATGGTCCACGATGAAAATGTTGAGTTTACTAAATCAATTGACAATGGCAGTTCGATGATTAGTGAAAGGGTGCGTTCACAAATTAAATTCAAAGTTGTCAAGTCTCTATTCAAAAACCCGATATAATTTCCTTTTAAAAATATTGAATTTTTAAAAATCAAAAAAAAAAATTACAATATATGTATGTATGTACATATTTTGATTCTACATCCGCTCTTAAAATTTTCTGTTGGATCTTGTACTGCAACAACCGTTAAATGAATTAAGTCTACTACAACTTTCGGCCATTACTGACAAATAGTAGTGCTCCTTTTTCTAATTCAAATTTACTACATTTTTTCTGCAATCTATTCAGATTTTTGTGATTTTGTTTGAATGACAGCACTGGTTATAGAAATTAATGTAGATTAAAAAATGTCAAACATTTAAAAAAGATTCTTATCTCTATCGTGTAAGTCTTGTCTATTCGACTATACATATGTCGCTTCTTTTTCTTGTTTTCTTTAACCATCACGCAACGCACACCATCGATTACCACCGAATATACCGCAATCATAAACGGGTCAGCATGTAACAATAATTATTCAATAATTTAAAGTGCGATAAAAATAAAATTTTAACAATTAAATTCTCTAAAGAACTTCAAAAATAATTATTGATAGAGCTTTGAACGCAAAATATTGTAGAATTTAAAGAATAATTTATGACAAATTAAGTAAACGATTCACGTGAATTGAAAAAATCGATTGGATCGGATAGAAAAATAGGGCTGTTAATGTTTAAAAAGGATCGAAGTGTAGTCCAAGATTGATTCTTCCGGGAAATGAATTGCGTTTCCAACTTTAAGCTATGCGCAAATTGACGTGATGGCGGTGGCGATCATGATAATATTTAACGCGCGATAAAGATGCGATCAAAAATGTACCAACATCAATGCGGTATATTTTGTTGTGTGGCGGGCAATTCAGAAAAATAAGATCCAGACAAAACTTCGCTTTTGCAAAAATTGACGAAGCAAATCCAAAATTAGATTTCCTAACTTTTCTTATGTGTATACTAATATTTTTGTTTTCCTCAACTGTCAAATTTAAAGCTTGGATGGCTGGAGTAACGTTAAAATTAATTGAATATGAAATTTACGAGTTACCCTCTAAAAAAAATTCGAATTCAATTTTACGCTTCGTTTTTGTGGCTTTTGGGAGACATTCGGATCGAAATATTCAGTATGTGTCAAAATATAGATTGTTACCCATCTGTCAAGCTATAAACTGCCAAAATCTATTTGAAGGATGGCTACGATGTATTATGTAGCTATTATACTTATGTCAAAGAAATTATAGGCTTGTGTGAGAGTATTTTTAGAGCTGATGGTTCACAAAAAGATTCTTATAAGAGTAGAAACTTTTGAAGAGAGAAAAGCGTTTAACACCAGGGATGCCACTTTGCTGCGATAGCAGTAAATCTACTGCACTTTTCGCAAAAACTTAATCTACTGCCGCTAAATTCAATCTACTGCACTTTTTTATGTTTAATGAAAAATCGCTGTAAAGAACGTCTGAACGAAGCCAATTCATTGTGAACTTGGAGACATTCTCTTATGACATATGAAATTAGTTGGTTGCTTTCATTCATGAAACAAATCTCTGTCTCTGTTTCTATTGTGTTCCCGTTTTCTGCTAAAGTAACGGGATTTTGAGAGTTTCTTTGAATTCGTATTTGTATTGTGTGACACTGACAATTCCTCATTTTACAAGAATTATTAAAAAAAGACATGGATAAATATTTATTGAAAACCACAAAAAATAGTAAAACCACAAAAAAATAGTGGCAACGCTGTTCAACACATTAAATAAAAAAGTTATGAGACAAATTTAAGTTTTATAACAATAATAATTTATAAGTATAGCAATGGGATACAAAAGAGTGTTATGGAATTTTTTTTTTCAGGGTTAGAGAGCTTAGCCCTGGATGGTTTGTTAGTTGGGTCATAACTAATAACGAATTTGTATTGAAATTGAGATTCTTTTAGAACTGAATTCGGGAATAACCAATTTGGGTCTAGTGCTGAACAAAAAAATGGCTCAGTTTTTAAACGTCAAACAAAAGTTTTTGATGTGGTAGCATTACAATAATTTTGTTCTGTTGCTTCCCTTAAATGCCCATTTCTACCGTTTTTAGTCTGTCAAAGTTCATTTAAAAAAATAAAACTGGTAGAAACTGTCAACTTTGAAAAACTAAATGAACAGACCTATTATTCTTGGGCATTTGGAACACATCCCGGATGCTTTGCATACATTTTATTTTTCATTAGTTTGACATTTCGGAACACATTTTATGAAACTTAAATACTAAAACGATTATCGTAATAAGGGTTAGTAATAAACAATAATATGAAAAAATAATAACAATAGGAAAACAAACTTACTTGGCCGGAGACTCCATATTTTTGTTTCACTTTCAGTGCTCAATCATCAAATTGTCAAATGAGTACATCCAATAAATTTTGTATCCGTTTGATGCTCAGTTAATGTGTATCGCTGACGTTTGGGATGCGTTTAGAAAATCTTGACACTTTCGACGTTCGGAACTCTTGACTTTGTTTTAAATACGCGTCTGAGGTGTTTTTGAACTCAACCAATCTCTTATTCACGGTATCACCTTAGTACTAACTGAGATTTTTCTAATCATTTTAATAACTTTTCTTTTTTTCACTTTTCTGAATTGAAAAACTTTCTTGTTTTACTAAACAAAAATCAAAAAAATATGGTATTACGATTTCTTTATATATTTTTGTTTTTCTTACACTTTCTCGGCAATATAAGTTTATATTTTCTTAAAATTTTGTATTTTTTTTCTGTTTTGTATTTTAAATTTCTACTTTTATGTTCCATAAATATTCGTTGCATGAGATTCTCCTTAATTTTAATTTTTTAATATTTTGTTTGATGTCTAATTAAAAAAAAAATTAAATGATAAAATAAATACGTTTCTTTTTAATGTAAAAAATAATAATTTTCTTCTATAATTCATTCATTGTGGACTACTAGCTATAGACCTCCTAAACTACACGCTAATTGTTAGCATTTTTTTTAATTTTTTAAAACTGTTTTTATTTTTCTGAAAAATATTTGTTTTATTTTTTATTTTGTAATTTAAATATGTAAATATTTTTTTTTTGTTAATTTTTTAATAATTTTTTTGTATATAGTCTAAATATTTTATAATTTCCAAAACGAAAAACATAGGGATTTGCGTGTGTGTTTGTGTTGTTCTCTGGCTTAAAATATTTCACTTAATCGTGTGTGTGTGTGCCCTAGTATTTACAGTGATTAACCGCAATTCGCTGGATTTTATTGCTTTGACATTGAACCATTTTCTTTTTTGGATAGGGGAAGGGGGGTTCGACTTACCTGCGCTGTTTGTGCTAACTGTGAACTCTTGGGATTACGCCACAATGATGTCATCATCGTTGTCTTCACTGCTATTCTCACTTCCACTCTGATCCTTTTGGCATGCTGACTCGAGGTGCTTATTAAGATAGGACTTAAGGGCGAAGGTTTTGTTGCATCGGTGACACTTGAAATTCTTGCAACCCGAATGGGTCTGCATGTGGGCCCTTAGGTTTGATCTGTCGGCGAAAGCTTTGCCGCAGTGGACACAGCCATAGGGCTTCTCGCCAGTGTGCGAACGCAGATGTCCCTGTAAAAGCCAGGGTCTTGAGAACAATTTTCCACAAATTTCACAGCTGTGCGACAACTTATGGGTAAGAAGGTGCATGGCTAGGGCCGGCATCGATACATACGCCTTGCCACAAGTATTGCACTTTTTGGCCGACTGAGAGTCCAGGCTGCGATGAGTCTGTCTGTGGCGAGACAAATTACTTGAGGTGGCGTACTGCCTACCACAATCATTGCACTTGTATGAGCCACGCTTCTTCTTCAAGTAGAGTTCCATGTTAATGGGTTTGCGGCCTTTCGAGCGTCCATCAGTCATCGACGAAATTATCGGTTTCTCCTTCTTGACTTTCAACAGCTCCGTGCCCCAGAGACTGTGTCCCCCACGATTGGATGATGATTCCGATGATGATGTCAGAGCCGAACAGGTGGAGGACGACGAAGACATATCGATGTCAACATCTGAGGAATGGTCGGAATTTGGCGGCGTAAGCGGTGAGCAGTTTTCGGCATTGTTGCTCTCATAAGAACTACTGATGTAGCGGATTTTGGATGATGTTGCAATTGACTTGGTTGCGCCACTAGTGGCAGAATGATGATGGTTCTGGTGATGATGATGGTGACGGTAGTCACTGTTGGAAGAATTCGAGATCTCTTGCATGACCGGAGCATGTGTGACGACATAATTTGGGATTCCATTCTCCTGTTGCAGAATTGTGACCACACATGGTGCCGGCAACGGAGGTAGACTCTGAGACAGCGACAGCAAGTCATGAGCAGCTTCGGTTTCTTCGATGCTCCTCTCGCGGTATATCGACTGGGGTTCATTTTTGATGGTCACTGCTGGAGTGTCCCCCTGCTGATGCTGGGGAGTGGCTTTTTGTGCGGGTGGGGCATAGAAAATGACTTGCCCTCCTGATGAACTTGCACCATCAACCCTCGATGGAAAGAGGCGGTTATTGTTGGTGGTGCTCTTAATGGCACTAACCGCGATCACTTTGGGATTCGGTGGACCATCTCCTGCGATAGGAGGAAGTCCGCTTCGTTTCATTAACTCTGGCAAGTCATGGGTTGATGCTGCTGTTATTATCGTCTCTTTTAATGATGATGCTGCTTCTCCATCCCTTTGCTGTTGCTGTTGCTGCTTTGGCACGACGACGACTTCTGTTACCGACAGTGATTTCGAGGACGATGAGGATGACGATGACGGTGAGTTTGAGGATGAAGAGTTGGAATAAATTCTGGATAACTTTTCTTTGTTGACAGCGGTAAGCATGGCGCCACCGTAACCACCCTTCAAACGCTGTGGTGAATCCTCTGCAAAAAGAAGAAAAAAAAAAAACAAAACAAATGAACAACAAGATAAGAGGATTTTCCGGTGAAAATTAAAATAGCAGAAAAGTGATAAAAACCTAAAAAAAAGAAGACAAAGTAAACTGGAGCCACCACTACCGCTGCTGCTGCTGCTGCTGTACAGCGGAAACGAGGATAATTACAGTTATTTTTTTTATTCTCTGTTTTGTGTTAAATAAACTGTTTCATCCTGCCCCAAAGTTGAAAGATTTTCCACACAGAAAGGAGGGCAAAATATAGAAAAAAAAATACTAAAAAAAGGAAATCCATAGTTGTATAGTGAACTCTCTGTCTCTAAAACAAAAAAAAGAAATAAATACAACAAATTTGGCACAAGATACAAAAAAATTATAAGCACACAAAAGAGCGACGACAAACATCATGGATGGATTACTTATAAAAATGGCGGGCGGAAGGATATATAATAGCAGTGGGTGAGAGAACAGTGTGGGGTGGGTAATAGCGGTAGTTGGGTGGAAATATGTTCACTAGCATTATCATCCACTCTTTAGATTCAATGTGGTGAATCCTTGTGTCGCAACTGGTTTTTTGGCACACAAAATATCACAAAAACAACAACAACAAAAATAATAATAATCATCCATGTAACCAGAACATCCGTCGAAGTAATGTTTTTTTTTTTTAAGTCAAAATACACTCGGGTGATGGAAAAAACATACCAAACCCCATTGTATCAAAATATTTCGGTTTGCACTTAAAAGAATTCTTGCCCAATAGGAAATAAATTCAACATTTATTTTCAAGAAGCGTTTCTTAAAATGGTAGCTTAAAAACCACAAGCTCAACCACAAATTTTGTGAAATAAAAATGTGACTAAGTTGGCAAATGAATGTATTTTGATTTTTTCAAAATAACAACATAAATGTGACCGACTGTCAAAAATTTGACGCAAATTTGAGTAAACCTTACCCAAAAATTGTCGATACTGATTTTTAGTGTTTAAATAAGAGATAGAGATTGAAAATAATAATAATAAGTGCATAGTAAGATGTTTTTTAAGGATATAAATGTCTGCCAGATGCAATACAAATTATTAAGAATTCTGCGACTTTCAGAAGTGTTGTGAAACTTAAAAACCAAGCCTAAAAAACTGTCAAAACCGGTTTTAAATGTTCAAAATAGGTTGAAAATACTTTTGAGTGTATAATTAGGAGCTACAGACGATTCCAAATAACCGCCACACGGAATTGAAATTATTTAGAGACTTACCCTAGATCTAATTTTCTGCAAAAACAAATTAAAACTAAAATGAGGTCTAAGAATGTCTCGAGAGCCATTCAATTGCCCGTTAAATGCCTTGCCAAACGTTTTCAAATGCCTGTGAAATCCCTGCCAAATATTCCTTTAATCCAAACTTCCGTATCCAATTTATCTCTTGAAAAGCTTGCTTTTTCTTAAGTAGAAAGAGGCAGGTCCAAGAATTTCTTAAGTGAAGCAAATCTCTGTTAAATACGAGGTATGTTCAAGAACCAAATTTAAAAATTTTAATTTAATTCAATATGACTTTTTAGAAACAGCGAACATTTATGTTTTCGGGCAAAGTAGGATTGAAAGCACAGTTTATTAATGAGCGGCCTTAAATTGAAAAACGAAATCTAGAAAGTATTTTTTGTATATTTATATTAAATCTGTCATACATCTGGCAGCTTATAAATGTGTTTGATCCCTATTTCTGTACAAAGAATGACTTAGGCATGGTTGGAAAAAAGAAAGAAAGATAGCTTAATTTAAAACAAAAAATATTGAGCTACGTTTTTGTATATTTTAGCTTGTAAGGCAGAAATTTGGCAGCATTAGAAATGACTGTTTGTAGTAGTTTGGCTGCATTTAGTTGGCACACACGATTTAAGATTTACACATACAATCATTATTGTAAATCAATAAATTAATTTATAATATTGGAAAACATTGTTCCCTTATATAAAAAGATGCATGAAGTGCCGCACGAAGTTAATAGCGCTCTGTTTTTCTAAATTATGGTTTAAGAAGCACAAAAATAGGATGGTATGTTAAATTCGCACCGAAATATATTTAAAATGAATCTGAATTAAAAAAGAAAAAAAAAAAAACAAAACAAGTTCAACCATCATAGAGAAAGTAATCAGAAATAGTTTCTGTGTGGATTTTATAATGTCCTTGTGCAGGAGCAAAGCCAAAATAGGTAACATGGGATTGTACTATTTTGTTTAGTGTTTTGTTTTTTTTTTGTGTATTTTGAACAATAAAGTAATCAGAAAAATGTATTGGAAATTTAATTGTGATATTGGGCGGATGAAAGAAGAAGACTTATTATGGTATTGAAATTTGGCAGAGTTTTGATTTTGTTAAAGGTCAGAGATTTCGTTATAAGGTTTACTTTGTTGAAGGACATTACACAAATATATATACAGATTTGACAGGCATTGATTGACATAGTTTGTTATAGTTTTTTTTCGGGATTTTGATTAATTTGCTTCTTCTATTTATAAGCAATCTGTACGTTCTGTTTGAAAATAAGGGGATAAAAGGAAAAATTTCTATAAAATATATTAATTGTCACATGCATTTATGTTTGGCTCCTAACAATCACCAAACCAAAAATTACAGACGAAATTCAGCTCTCCGAATTTGAACCCTACTTAATACTGTCAACGTTATACTTTTCAATATTTTAAAAATAAGTAATTTAATAGTAAATCTTGATGAATGCGGGATTTTTTTTTCAGGTAATTAAATTTCCCATTAAAGTAATGGATACATGAAAAACTGCTTGGCACCAAATTCAATAGCGTCGGCAGAGTGCCCAAAAAACGATTGTTAAGAAATTTAACAAATTAATAAAATTAATATATGTAATTAGAAATAAATTGATTACACAACATTTGAAACTGTTTTGTAGCCAACACAATGTACACCATCTGATTTCTTACACAAATCTTAATTTAAAAAAAAAAAATTAAATCGTTGGAGCGGTAATTATAATTTTTTTTTTTTTATATATACATATGTACATATGTACAATTTTGAAAACATTTTTAAGAAAGCAAATTTGTACGCCATTTTTAAGTATTTATTAATTCGGAGTTTAAAAATTAATTTAAAAAAAAATCATCTACCCATTTTCAAAATACCGAATTTAAAAAAAATAATTTTGATTTTTTTTTATCCAAAATTGTTTTTTTTTTTTGAAAATTTTGAATGTTATTCAAATTTATTACAAGCTATTGTGTTAACTTTGTTAAATTTGATTAAAATCGATTCTACAGATAATGAGATTGCCGAAACCCAAAGAAAAAAAAAACTGTTCTATGAGAAATACAATTTTAAATCGGTAGATACATTTTTTTCCCTAATAATATAGTAGATCGTACTAATATTAGTTCACATACAAATTTTAATAAAAATCGTAAATGTCATTTTTGAGAAAAATTAGATTTTCCTTACCTTTCCGGTACCTCCTTACACTTGTATAGGAGGTACCGTTATTTTTGGTCATACAAATAAATTTGTAGATAATGTTAAAAAAACTGCTGGGTGCAAAGTTTAATAAAAATAGACCAAGTCATTTTCGAATTATTAGATAAGTTCCCAAAAAAAAAATAACTTTTTTTAAAAGTAAAAAAAAAAAATTGAAATTTTTGGTATACAAAACTTTTTGAAAGCTTCTCTGTAAAAAAAATGGTGGTCAAAATCAGTTGAGCCGTTTTTAAGAAAAATTGTTCTATGGGAGCTACCACTTATAACCATTTTTCGGAAATTTTTTTTTTACAAAATGGTAGCATTTTTTTTTAAATAATTACTGAATTTTGTTTTTGAAAAGTTGTGGGCACTTTTTTAAGAAAAATAAGATTTTCGTTTTTGCTAAAAAACGGCCAGGCACCGTTATTTTTGGTGTTAAAAAAAAAAATAAAAAAACGCTTGGGGGAATGCCCAAAAACCACTAGGTACCAAGTTTAAAGAAAATCGACCCACCCGTTTAGGCTGCTGCCGAAAGGACAGGACAGGACAGACAGAAATACAGACATAATTTCGAGACCAACTTTTGTCGACTTCGCTATCATCGTAATTTCAAGTTTGATCAAAATCTCGAGTTCGATTTTTTTTACGAATCTATAACTTGCCATATATGTATGTATGTGTATATGTACATAGTACCTATGTACATACATATGTATATGAATATTGCAAGTAAAAATGTGGAAATCTTTTTTCGAACAGAATCTAAATAACCTTCAAACTTTACATTAACTACTTTATGTCAGTATCCAGCATTTAAGAGTTTACTACCATAAACGGATATTTAAGAGAATTATAACTTTGAACCTAATTTTTGTATAGTTCATTTTTAATGGTGAATCAGATGTCTGTTAGCAATTTTCAGCTGTATGCAAATTGTGTCCAAGGAAGTCTATTTTGCCTGAGCTTATAACAACACTCAATTGATCTCAATGTAACAAATTTGGCGTAGAATCTACAGACAAACTAAAAATATCCAGAAGCTTTGAAATGCTGAACGATTATTTCGAGGTAAATCCAAGGCTGCTTCCATATTAATGGTTACTGGTTCTTGGCAAACGACCAAACAGGAAATTTAAATTTTACTCGATTGATTTGAAATTAATATTGCAGCGACGACGTTTGTAAAACATGTAATTTTTTTTATTTAATTGTGAATTAAGAACAAAGCTAAATTAATTTATATACTTAAATAACAACAAAAACAATAAATTTCTTATCATTTTGTTCTTTTACTATTTTTGCAATATACAATTTATATTCCACATAGGCCCTAGTGTACCTGCATATGTACTGTACATCCATAATAAGCCATTCGCGATACATAGGTACAAAACACATAGAATGAATTCTTCGAGACCAAATCTATTTAATATAATATAGATCAGGTCTCGAAGAATCTATGGATGAATCTCTCTAAAAAAAATTAAAATACTATCTTACATGAGCCAAGTCATCATTGAAAATTTTATTTTTTAATTTTGAGAGACTTTAATCAAAAAATCAGTGATTATTTTGATGTCAAACTTAATTTTTATTTCTGTCAAAAAATTAATTTCAGCTCAACATTCCGTTTCAAAAGCTTTGTTTTTGGCATCTTTAATTTTGTTTTCAAAATTAAAATTTTCAGTGATGAGTTTCAATGATAGCTACATACATATGTATATCTGGTGCCTAAGAAGACCTCAACTACTCCTCTTGATTGGAATCCTGGTGGGTCACAAGCACAATACAATTTGATCCCACATTAGGAGAAGAATGGATGATGGCCTTCGGATAAGGTGAAACAATCTAAATTTCGTTCATAAATCATGTTGGTCTAGGGAGGTACCCTAGCCAGCTGTATTATTACCCCTCTTAACCTAACCTATTAAAAGTTAAGTATTTGTAGAAAAATTTAACTCAATATTTTGATAAGTTGATCATAACGATTAGGTACTCGTATATGAAAGACGAAAGAAGTAGTTCTCGTAATTCTCTCTGTCTGTCAACTTGGCTATGTCTTAAATGGTAGAACGATTTTCTTTAAACTTGGTAACTTGCGTTTTCTTGACATTCTCCTACCAAGGAACATTTTTTTAAGTAATTAATAAAAATATTATATTTCTCAAAAAGCTGCCCGCAAATTGAAAACAAATATCAGTAATATTTTTTACATAAAAGGTTACCTCCTTCTAATAATTTTTTTTTCTTAAAAAAGTTATTATTGACGGCTTCCATATATTTAGAACCATTATTTTTATTTTCGATTTGCTTAAAAACAGTTCAACTGTTAAAGAACAAATTAACTCTTATAGAAATGTTATTGTTTTTATTTTCCATTATCTCATTATTTCTCTTCAATCGATTTTTTATAATTTTTTTTATAAAAAAAGCTTCTAATAGAGGTGTTCACATTCCACGACATGTTCATCAATACATACTTGTCGTGTCGTTAGATTTTTGTAATGTGAAGTCCAGTCGAACGACCGTAAATGTACATAGCTAGCTCTGTAGTTCATTTTTTTTTTTTTGATAATTTGCTCTTTCGAACGACCGGTGTAGTAAATGTGAACTTCAGTCGGACGATCAAAAATTTTATTTTACATCTTCTTTCTATTTTTTGCGTAAGATTAAAACAGAATGGGTTGAAATGAAAGTAAAATAGTAAAACGAAATGACATTAAAGCGCTAGAATTGGTGCAAATAAAGAAATTCGGGCCATTTTCGTTCTTTGAAAATCTATTTTCAGATAAAGTCAGTACGAGGTATGACAGTCGTTTAATGTGAACGCTACTAAAACGACTCGGGTCGGGGGGCGGCACTTCGTTGAATGTAAGCCCCCATAGCATTTGGCATTTCAAATTTTCAAAAAATCCTTTTATGATATTTTAGAAAGGAGGAGATAGTTTTTTTTTAACTTGAATAAATACTAAAATGTAAATTTGGTTTCTGAATTTTTTTCTTAAAAATTAAAATTTCTTGCCCTCACAACAAAAATCAAAAGACTGCTAGCCAGAAACTGACATAAACTCCCATCATTAAAAATAAAGTATAACACACTTTTCGTTTCAACGTTGAGCAATCAATCGAGATAACTCAAAAATGGTTTGTAACTTAAATTTATAAAAGCTACGATTAGTTGAGTTTTAAGCAGAACCTCATTTTATTCATATTCTTGGTTAACTTGGTGGAAAAGCTGAACATAAGTTCACCGTTGTTTTTTTTTGTCAAAACACCCGCTTTTTAGAAAATATTTTTCTCTTTAATTTGTATATAGCTTTTACTAGCCGAACAAAATTAAAACAAAAAATACCTTTGCTAGCAAAGTCTAATCTTTAGAGATTTTTTTTTTTTTAATTTAAATTTTTGTTGAAAACTCAAATGTCTCTATTGCTTTAGGTATTAAAAAGTTTTGAGTCATTTTTGAAAATTTTCTAAAAGCCAACCGCACTTATCAAATAATTTTTTTCCTACGCCTACAGTCTCCTACAAATCTTTCACTTAAAGATTTGATTAATCTTCGTTGCAAATCGAGTCACACCCAGTATTATTTCAATTTTATTTTTGTTTTGCTTCAAAATGACAAATTACCACCTGAGCTGTTATTCAATTAGCACTTGTTCCAGATTATAAACGTGTAAACACTAATTATTTTCTAATTCCTTATAAATTCCCTTAATAGAAAACCTCACACCAGAAAATTTTCCATTTGAAAACCGCTTATAAATGGTTTATTGGAAGTTGTTGTTGTTCTTTTTTTCTTTTTTCAACTCAACCCCCCATTGATCCATCCATCCATCCACCCACCCACTATCAACCCGCCACCCACCACAAGGCGAAATAAATAATTTTACGTTTGGCCAGGACGAACATGGGTGTCGTGGCAAACACAGAGCAGAATGTAAGAAAAAAAAAAAAAAACCATAGCCAACATTGGTGCAATGCAAATGGCATTTAACCAAAGCCACCGCCATCACTACACTACTCTACTGCAACTGCACAACTGCTGCTGTTGCTGCACACAGAAATTAAATTAATTGGCTACGTGCAATATAAACACCCACGTCGGCATAAAAACGAAAGTTATGGCTGCGTGTCCTTTTTTTTGTATCCTGTATTGAATCATGGTTTGGTGTTGGCTGCATACAGACACGAAAACCATCCCTTCACGGTTGGGGTTCGTTTTTTTTTTTTTTTTTTACGAACAAAGCCTTTTTATTAAAAAAGAGTGTAGGCCATATTTTTATTTGCCAATAATTTCGGTAACGACCAAAAGAAGAAATTCAGTCTGAAATTCTGAAGCACATGAACAGCTCAGTTAAAACAATATTTAAACAAAAAAAAAAAAAAAAAAAATACGGACTCATTTGTGGTCAGAAAATATTTACACATGCATATCGTAGTGAATTATTGGAAGAGCCTGTTGTGCAGCACGGCATGACGCCCAACTATGGTACTGGTACTGCATGGAAAGCTCGGTGTTGGTTCTATTAATTACACGAATGCAGCTATTTGTTTCGATAGAGAGGAGAGAGAGGTGTTTCGAAAATTGAATGCATTATTGTTGGAACAAAAAAAAGAAGAAAAAAATAACAAAAAACGTTGAGTCCTTTCTAGAATGATGTTGGAACCAAAGAAGAGCGATGATTTCGAATATGGATGATGTTTTTTTTTTTTTTTTTATAAAGTTAGGACTTTTAAATCCATTCAATTTACAGTATTTTCACTTATCCAATGGACGCAACGCATGACGACGACGACGCACGGAGGGAAAATATTAATTTCAGTTTTATTGTTTAATAAAATAACACGCGATTTTATTGAATAGTTTTAAATTTAACAACATAATTTATTGGACACGCACTGAAAAATAAAATCACCACTGAATTGATTGTTAAATATTAATTTAATTTTTTTTTAATTGCACTTTTATTGCAAAGGAAAATACCCTTAAATATAATTTAATATGATTTATTTAAAAACAACAAATAACTATTGTTAAGCTTGTATGTATTTTTTTTTTACAAAATCAGGGTTTCATGTAGATAATTCATTTTGCTTTAAAAATTGAGGTGTCACTTATTCGAACTAAAAGTGTTTACACGGCAGAATTTTTGGCGGATATCTTGACGACAAACAATTATTTGGAAGCTGGAATAGTTTTATTCTATAAATACACTGCATAACGTAGTTTGTAGAAACATCCAATTGACTGTTTTTTTAAGTTAAATTTAATTTTGAAAACTTGAAACGTCTTTTTCAAGATTTTCAAATTTAAAAGATATGAATAATTTTAAGTATTTTAAAAGAGATAATTAAAAACAAATCTTTTTCCTTTAAACTTTTTTAGGAATATCAGAATAGACCTGAGGAGTGGCCCCGGCGCAGTGAAAGTAGTGCTTGACTGCTAACTTGGATGTGTGGGTTCGATCCTGAGTCTAGGCAGCATTCTTTTCTATATTTCCTCAACTGAACGCCACCCCTGGGATTTAATGAGAAAATCAAAACCTAATTTCTCAATCCCCTGACCAACAAAAATCTATCGTATCCCTCTATTCCCTCTAACATTGCCTAATTTATAAGACTTTATAGGTCTTACGGGCGTATACATATATGTTTGTGTTTGAGGAAGTACGTGTACGTAAACACGTACGAAACGTCGTCTATTTGAATAAAACTAACCAAGAAAGAAAGACCTGAAGCCCTCAAAATTAGGATTCAATTATTTTGAATTGTAAGGTCACGAAAAAGGAATAATAACTGATAAAAATTGTTCAAAAATATTTCTCGGATTTAAAGATGTGTAAAAAGCTAAGTCACTTTAATGCCCTTTTGCTGTACTGATATTGTACTTTTTTTTTTTTTGGTGCGTGTCAGCCAAAATGTACGCACTGTGAATTTAGTGTTGCTGTGAATGTCAAAATTTTTCAACTGACTAATCCATGTTTAGGCATCACTAATCACGATATAGGGTAGTATACATTGACACCACCAACATTTGGATCTCTGGACCATTTTTTGTCAAAATGTAAAAATCGTAATAAAAAACTTATAAGATGGGTGTTTTTTTAGAGGTATAGAACTTTAAGTTGGCAACACTATTTTAACTGGCGGCCATTTTGTTAGCTGTTAAGTGATTTATTTTTAGTTCGGTTTGGCAATTTGGCATTTTAACATAAATAGACTGACGCTTGAACAACGCAATGCAAATTGTTGTGAATGGCTGGAAACGAGATCGCTGTTGATCCCGATTTTCATAAGCGAATTTTATTTAGCGATGAAGCTCACTTTTGGTTGAATGGATACGTCAATAAACAAAACTGGCGTATTTATAGAGTGATGATAATCCTCAAGTGTATGTTGAGACACCGTTACATCCACAAAAACTGACTGTTTGGTGTGCTTTTGGGTTGGTGGAATAATTGGTCCGTACTTCTTTAAAAACGATGTTGGTCAGAACGTTACAGTCAATTGGTGAACGTTCGGTAACCGCATAGTTTCACATTACGGACCCGTGAATTGGCCTCCAAGATCGTGCGATTTAACGCCGCTTGACTAAAATAGTGTAAATAGTGTGGGGATATGTGAAGTCGCTAGTCTACGCCGATAAGCCCGAAACGATTGACCGCTTGGAGGTCGTTATTGCCGATATACGGTTACAAATGTTGGAAAAAGTCATCGAAAATTGGACCTCCAGATTAGACTACGTCCGAGCCAGCCGTGGCGGTCAGGTCATATGCCAGAAATCATATTTAAATTATAATGCCAGGAGATAATCTTTCGAATAAAGTAAATTTCATGTCAATTTTAAAAAATCATCTTTGTTGTATTCCATTTCAAAGTTACCTTATCTGTTACCTTATCATAACCTGTTATCATTAATGGATGTTTTTTTTTTTTGTTCATCATTTATGCCTGACGAAAAGTTATCTTTTATATTATTTTGCAATTAAAGTTTCTGATAAAATTTAAGCATTTCATTTGATGCAGATTAAGCCCTAATACCGGGTGAGTCTTTTAAAGTGTAAAAAGAAGAGAGAGCGTGTTGGATCGAGACAAGAAAAAAAGAGTATACATAGGAGCGGGAGGGAGGTATTCTCCCTCGATTACCAGCCAAATTTAAAAAAAAAGTGACTTAAAACATAAAAAAGTATAAAAAAAAACACTTTGTATCATTTTTGTGTAAAGCAAGAAATCTATTCTCTTATTTTATGTTTAAATAAAGTTTTTTTTTTTTTAAATTAATTTTTAAGCTCAAAATTTTTTGAAAAAATCTATTTTTTTTTAATTGTAGGTAATTAAGTCCTTTTTTGTTTTCAAAATTCAATGCTTTTATTAGTTTTTAGTCAAAGACAGAAGACCGCATGCCAAAATGTCTTCTAGGTTTTGAGAAAATTGAAAATCATTTTTTTTTAATGAAATAGGAAAGTTAAAGAACAACTTAAACAACGAATTAAAATTAAAATTTAGAGAAACTTATTTCTGTTATTTTCAACTTTTTCAAAACCTAGAAGACATTTTGGCATACGATTTTTGTTTCTGACTAAAAATTAATAAGAAAATTAGATTGAAATTTTTTTTTTCATCTTTTTTTTTTTTGACAAAAATTTTAGTTTGAAAATCATTTTCTTAAAAACTGTTCACTAAAACATCTTTATTTTAAAATAAAATAAAAGTAGAAATTTCTGGCTTTACAAAAATGTATAGCATGACATTTTAAGTGTTATCGTTATTTTTCAATATTTTTTTCAGTTTTTAGTCAATTTAAAAAAAAAATTGGTCCTCCCAGCTGATCGGAGGGGAACACACGATCTAGCTTTTGTCACAACTTATGCAAACCACCCTGTATATATACAGACACCAACTGTAGTAATATATGAAATTTCAATATCTATTAATCATTTAACTTTAATCGTTAAATTTACTAAAGTTAATTAATTCACAACGCCATCAAATCACAAGCTTTTAGCATTAACTCTCTCTGAATGATGATGAGTAGCAGTACAGGTAATGTGCAACAAATATCCTTTGGCAATTTTATACATACATATTTAACTGGAAGTGCTCGATTGACACTTTGGCAATGTCCATTTTGTTGAGCGAGATGAGTTGATGGTGTTTACAAGCCCGCAATATACATACACTTCCCCCAAAGGCACAACAAAACTGACATTTGACTCAGACAGTTGGATAATAACTGAAAAATATAACACCGAACTTAATCAATGTATGTATTTAAATAACAACAACAAAAAAACATCATTGGGCAGCTAAATGTCCTCATACAATAAGGTTAATTATAATGGGTGCGCGTCTCGTGTCAGTGTTGTTAACTCTCGACCGCCATTCACTACGCACTTCGTGTCCTTTTTGTGGAGGATTCATGTCAATCAGAGCACAAGTAATTTGATTTACATTTCCTTCATTTACAATTCAAATGACAGATGATGGCGATAATGTCATCCTATAGGAAGGCCATAGAGGCGATATCCCACTTAAGGCAGTCTTCTCCCGATGATGATGCCGGGAAGGAAATCCCAGTTTGGTCAAAAGACCTATGGTCATGAATTTTCAATCCGGGGGGGGGGGGGGGGGAAGTATAATGTTGCAGTGTTCAATGTTCTTGTTTCTGATTTAAAATTCAATCACACCCCTTTTTATCATCGACAGCGAGACTAACTTGTCCAGTCCGTATATATGAAGTTATCGAGAGTCAAGCGGCAGCTAAAGAAAAGTTATGGGGGCTATGTTTACCTACACCTTGTACATACTTCTGGTGCCTCCACCTTGCTAATGGCATCCTTGGAGCGTTGTCTGAAAAGTTTACGCTTCACGAATTATCCTTGAGCATATTTAATAAAGCCATTCGTGTATTTTATTTAGACGTAGCTATACATAATCTAAGTTTTGCTATACTTGAGGGGTCTTGTACTGATTTTGATAAATTCATTGGTGTGAAGGGAGAAGGATGATTGTCTGCGCGTGTTATGAATATTTACGCATCCTGTTGCACTGTGTGCTCTGCCAACTCATATTATATATTCGGCTATATGGGGTGAATTTTTAATTTAAGCTCTACAATTTGCTTTATCAAAATATCTATCTGTCTATCAGATTGCCTTATAGACTGTCCAAAGGATTCACAAAATTTTATGTGCATGTCATAGTCAAAGACCGATTTTACAGTCAAACTTTTGAGCAAAAGATAGGAATGCGAATGAATGAATGAAATGAAATGAATGAAATGAATGAAATGAATGAAATGAATGAAATGAATGAAATGAATGAAATGAATGAAATGAATGAAATGAATGAAATGAATGAAATGAATGAAATGAATGAAATGAATGAAATGAATGAAATGAATGAAATGAATGAAATGAATGAAATGAATGAAATGAATGAAATGAATGAAATGAATGAAATGAATGAAATGAATGAAATGAATGAAATGAATGAAATGAATGAAATGAATGAAATGAATGAAATGAATGAAATGAATGAAATGAATGAAATGAATGAAATGAATGAAATGAATGAAATGAATGAAATGAATGAAATGAATGAAATGAATGAAATGAATGAAATGAATGAAATGAATGAAATGAATGAAATGAATGAAATGAATGAAATTAATGAAATTAATGAAATTAATGAAATTAATGAAATGAATGAAATGAATGAAATGAATGAAATGAATGAAATGAATGAAATGAATGAAATGAATGAAATGAATGAAATGAATGAAATGAATGAAATGAATGAAATGAATGAAATGAATGAAATGAATGAAATGAATGAAATGAATGAAATGAATGAAATGAATGAAATGAATGAAATGAATGAAATGAATGAAATGAATGAAATGAATGAAATGAATGAAATGAATGAAATGAATGAAATGAATGAAATGAATGAAATGAATGAAATGAATGAAATGAATGAAATGAATGAAATGAATGAAATGAATGAAATGAATGAAATGAATGAAATGAATGAAATGAATGAAATGAATGAAATGAATGAAATGAATGAAATGAATGAAATGAATGAAATGAATGAAATGAATGAAATGAATGAAATGAATGAAATGAATGAAATGAATGAAATGAATGAAATGAATGAAATGAATGAAATGAATGAAATGAATGAAATGAATGAAATGAATGAAATGAATGAAATGAATGAAATGAATGAAATGAATGAAATGAATGAAATGAATGAAATGAATGAAATGAATGAAATGAATGAAATGAATGAAATGAATGAAATGAATGAAATGAATGAAATGAATGAAATGAATGAAATGAATGAAATGAATGAAATGAATGAAATGAATGAAATGAATGAAATGAATGAAATGAATGAAATGAATGAAATGAATGAAATGAATGAAATGAATGAAATGAATGAAATGAATGAAATGAATGAAATGAATGAAATGAATGAAATGAATGAAATGAATGAAATGAATGAAATGAATGAAATGAATGAAATGAATGAAATGAATGAAATGAATGAAATGAATGAAATGAATGAAATGAATGAAATGAATGAAATGAATGAAATGAATGAAATGAATGAAATGAATGAAATGAATGAAATGAATGAAATGAATGAAATGAATGAAATGAATGAAGTGAATGAAGTGAATGAAATGAATGAAGTGAATGAAATGAATGAAGTGAATGAAGTGAATGAAATGAATAAAATCAATGGAATGAAAGTTTGATTGGTTATGGTTCAATAAAATTATAATATAATATCGTCAAACCTAAATAAATATCATATCGACCTTTGACTGTGACTTTATACATATAGTATAATTGGGGCCAGTTGGTATTCTCATGACTGTGTACCATGCCAAGTGGGAAGTGTATAGCATCTCTATATGTATTGGACACAGTTGTTATATAGGGTCATCATAAATTCAAAACGCATTCAACTTTGGAAACCATAAGACCGTGAAAATAGAATACTGAATCGAATTAATCGATCTTTTTTTATACTTTTGTGAAATTTTAAATGAATTTCATTCTATGTCGGAGTATCTATTTCTATATGTGTAGGTACTCGCGTATATCTCCCTTTCAGTGGGATGTTATAAGGTTATGTTATATAGCTTTTTTTTGTAAGCAATAAAATATAAATCAGAATATAAGAACTGATGGGATAAATCAACCAAACCATCGATTTCAGAGTGTTTTCATATATATGACTGCATTTGGGTTTAAAAATGTTTTTTTATTGCAAAATCGTGATTCTTTGTTGAATTAGTGAATTATATTTTTAAACAGAAAACCTATACTTAATTATTTTTTACTTAAAATTTATTAAATTAAAGAATTATAGAAAATAATTAATTAAATGAAAATAAAGTTTAAATGCCACGTTTTTAAAACAAAATAGAGGATTAAATAATAATTTCTCGTATACATTCATACATTTACAAGGGGGATGCATGCAGAAGAAAATTGAGACACGAATAGTTCATCTTATTTACTTATAATTGAAGCATTTAGAATGAGAAGGTGTTATGTGAAACAATTTAATGTGTTAATTTATGGTCTTGACCTTTGTTTCTGCTTAGAAATTTTTTCTTAAGGCTAGAGAAATTTAGAAAAAGGCCATTCAAATAGAGAAAAACGCATAATTTGTGATGTTTTTATTTAAATTTAAATTAAAAGTATGTGTTAGACATATATGAGTCAATGTCACTTAACGTCTTCTCATTCTAGAAGCTTCAATTATTATTCTTCACTTAGGAACTAACTACACTGGACAAATTCAATGTTTTTTTTTCCTGCTTAAATATTTACGAAGTTTTTAAGAAAAAAATTCTTGTTTTTTTGTTTTGTTTTGTTTTATTCTTAAAATCGATTCGACCACCTCTAATTTGTACTTATCTTAAAAATATCTTAAAAATATAATTTTTTTGAATTACTTTCGATTAAATGTTAAGTAACATGAAACATCTTTTATTATGAAAAATATTTTCTAAACATGTAATTGACATGTTTTGCTGCTATCAGCAACAGATCATAACCATAAAAATTACACCGTTATAAATATATGTATTTAGATATCTAGCCCGTGCACAAGTCACCCTTAAGCACGCAATGCAAAAGAATTGACAATACTGCCACAGAATGCCACGCCTGCTTGTTCGACCGATATTTTTTCTTTAGACAATGCCATGGCGTGAATTATAGCCTCTCAATGTCTATTTGGACTTTGAACAATAGTATACCTTACCTACCATTCCTAAAACAACTTTATCAGCCTTTAACCTCGAAGGCTTTGTCAAAAAAAAAAAATTAATCAAAAGAGGAATGTCTAAAGAAAAAATACCATGATGATTATTTAGCATAGTGATATCTAACATAGAAAAGGTTTGTTACTTTGTCACTCTTTATATAGAGGTTATATCTATATATGCACACCTCTTTGAAAAAGTAGTCAATTTTGACTATAAGACCTAAGAAAAAAAATTATTTATAAATAGCTCCAAAGGATAACGTTGGTTGGTGTCACTGGAGCCACAGTGGCACAGCTTTAATGACAAAATCGTGTTTTTCGTTTTCATATCTAATTATTATTACCACGCATTAAGCTCCCAAATAGAAGAAGCAGCCCGTAAATTTTTCAAAATACTCATAATCATTAACGTTATGAGCATAACAATTAATCCGACATAAAATAATTCCCAGAGACTTACCAGAGAGTCCTAGGGAGTCAGATTCTTCTTCTTTCTCTTCTTCTTGATTTTGCCACAACGAACGACAAAGTGTTAAAGTCAAATAATAAATAAATTTGTATATTTTCTTAATTTTTTTTTTTTTTTTTTAGTAGGAGAAAAAATTATTTTGTGACAGAATCGCGCCTTTAAGGTTTTTTACACGAAATAAAAAAAAAAAAAATAGAAATACAAATACAAATATTATTAAACAGGAAAAATGTGTCCTTGTGTTCGTGCCTTTATCCATTTGTCTTCTCACATGAGAGAAAAAAAAAACGAGTAGCACAACACCCTTCCGGCACTAATTGCCTTCTCCAGGAGTTTTTTTTTTTTCTCTCTGCAAGACCTACGCACAAAGTTTCTCTAAGGGCATCATGTACGGATACACAGAGGGTTGAAGGAAATGAAAAAAAAAAATAAGCTTTAATTGCTTACAAAAGATATACATTCGACGTTATATCCTAATGCCATAAATATCTCACGCAACAGGCTATTAGATGGGGATAAACCTTATATCGTCGAGCTGCAAGCAGTTTTTGTTTTGCTGTTTCGTCCTGTTTCGTCTCCAACTTGAGGTTGTGCGGCTGGCGACCAGAAGTAAGTTGAGTTGTTGTCCCACAACCCTTGCTTTGAGTGATTTTATCCCAACGAGGTAAAGTTTTGGGCCATTCACCCAGCATGCTATACCAATTACAGTGCTGAGTAAACTATTTATTTGTTTTCAAAAATCTGAGTCAGAATTTGAAATTAGAAATCTTTGTAAAAATCAATAAAGACATTTTGTATCACCAATTTCACAAATATGTAGAAGGATCTGTTAAGTTGAAAGGCTCCTGGAATGATTGTCAAAAATTGTCGAAAAAAGAAAATCTGGAAACTGGAAACGGTCTTCCGGAAATAATAGCAAAGGTTATCCTGGATACTTAGTAACCCAAGGCATGATAATGGTTAGTGCGTAGGACTGTCAAGTAGAAGGTTTTGTCACCGAATCCCAGCATATCCTACTTAAAAATAGGAGAATGGGGATCAAAGGGCCTCCCAGAAATTTTGAAAAAAAAGGCCACAAAATACTAAAATGAGTTAGGAGTTAAAAGGGATTCGCTCTGAAAACGAAGTTCAAATTTGTTTCTTGATTTTATAGGGGGGCAATTTAAAATTATGCTGCATTGCACTTCATTCCGAAAAATCTATGCTTCTTGTGTTTCCACCCTCGGAGATATATTTCTGAACGCATTTAGGATCTGTCATTCATCAAATGAGGATTTAATGCCATAAATGACTTGCTGATAAAAAAAAGTCGTCTGGATTTAAAAAGAGGAAATGAAACAGATTTTTTTTTTTAATTTTAACCTGAAAAGGATTTCACTAAACTTAAATATTACATTATATATTACTATTATTGCCTAATTTATAAGACCCTAGGTCAGTGCCGTAGCCAGGATTTTGGTTCGGGGGGGCTTGCTTCCAAATTTTACGGGGAAGTCTTTAAACAAAAAAACTATATATATTCTAAATTTATTGATTTTTATTAGTTTTTAAATTGTATGTACTCAAACGAATATACATATATGTACATACTTAAATTATTTTTTTTAAACACACATTTTTTCAAAGCAGAATACGTCTTGATTTGTTTTTAACATGAGATCAATCACCTTATCTGGATCCAAATTAATATCTGAATGAACAGATATCATAGCAAGTGAGCTTAATCTTTCATTCCCCATAACGCTTCGGGACACTGTTTAAATCCTTTTCATAGTTGAAAAGGTTCTTTCAACACTAACTGTGGTCACTGGAGGCGTGGCCAAAACCGTAAGCAAGAAGTTTATACCTCTAAAGTAAGTCTTGTCACATATATCAAGCAATTTTAAAACTTAGATAGAAGGATCAATCTGAGAATGTACTCAGCTTTCACAGCTGACAACGAAATTGCATTATCAAAGTAACATGTTAGCTTTTTCCATTTCGTTGACTCGCCCAACTGCAGAAAAACCTGGGAGAAGGGCTTGAAACGATGGTAAAACATCTTCGTTGATCATGGATCTGTCCGTAAGATTTTGTATTAAAGAATCTATGCAAGGAATCAATACAGACACTCTAAAAAAAAGAAGAGGTTTCTGGATTGAAACACGTTGTGTGTTTCAATGAAGTTCTTGGAGCTCTTAATTCAACTTCAAATAAGTCTCTTAAATTCAATACAAAATTGTATGTATACCTAAATAGTCTCTTGTCTCTTAACGAAGTGTTTTCAAGTAGTTGAGAACTTCAAATAAACTATAACTACCTGGATAGTCTCCTTATTTTTATAGATTTAAATTAGTATATTAGAAAGTTTTAGTTTTTATTTTAGACTTTCGGGGGGGGGGGGGGGGCTTCAGCCCCTCAAGTCTGTATACGTGCCTGCCCTAGGTCTTACTGGCATTTATAGATTTGTGCTTGTTTTTTTTTTACTTGAAGTTCGGTTCCACAATGTTTTGAAAACAAACTTACTGTGTTTACTTATTTTCTATGGATTTCCTCCAAATGTGGCCGTTCACATTTAATATGTACATGCGTCGTGTAGAACTAGCTCTGTAGTTAATTTTTTTTTAAATAATTTACTCTGTCAAAATACAGCTGTAGTAAATGTGAACAGCAGTCGAACGACCGAAAATTTAAATTTTACGTATTATTTATATTTGTTTCGTAAGATTAAAAGAGAATGAGTTGAAAGGTAAGCAAAATAATTAGCCCTATCACAAATTCCATCGTATTCGGAAACTTATTACGAATCCAGAAAAAAACTATCACAGATTCCATCGTAATGGAAAATCTCATACAAATTGTCATTACGAACGGATTCGGTGATAGTTTTTTTCGGGATTCGGAAAAATTTCCGATTACGATGGAATTCATGATAGGGCCGAATAAAACGAGAGAGGAAACGAAATGAATGTTCACTCTTTGAAAATTTATTTTCAATTGAAGTCGGTAAGACAGTCGTTGTGAACGCTAACAAAACGACTTGGGTCGGGCGACACGTCGTTGAATGTGAACCCCACTAATAACTGCCATTAAATTTTTTTTTATTAAATATTTCAGATTTTGTATGTTGAAAATTGGTAGGTATAATAGGTGCGTTCAGAAAAATGGGATCTTAGAGATTTTTTTCCTCAGAGTTTGGGCAGCAAAACTGAAAAATTTCGCTGAGGAGTCTTGTTCATTTAACTGAGAACTCCGAAATCTCATTTTCCTGAACATTCGCAATGTTATAGGGACATGAGGATTTTGGAAAGGTAGCCAAAAAAGGGTTGGGAAACACTGTTTTAAATGAACTAAAAATATTTCAAAAATGTATAGAATATAAAGTTTACTAAAAGTAATTGCTTATGTTACCAATGGGACCACAATACCTTAATATTTAGAGCGGGAACCCCAACTATAGTTTCGTTTAAAAAATCTGAGAATACTGTGGGGGCCTCAAACAGTTCAATATTTATTCTAAATGTCATCAATACAGTTTTAGAGGCATCTTGAGATCTCTTTTAGGTTACAAAAGTTAAAAGTTGGGATCAAGGATTTCCGTAAAAAGTCGTAATGGTTATTGTTTAGGATTGTTACGCCGAAAGTCTTGGGTAAGATTCCCAGCCTATGGAACCTAAACACCTCTAGCAAGGAATTGAAAAATCCTCCAAGAGTGTCTTTTGTCATGAAAAAGTGCTTCTCACCTAAGCCGTTCGGATTCGGCAGAAAATTGTAGGTCTCCTCTATTCCTGCCAATAACACACACACATAAATGGTTGAGAGTTGTAAGTCACTAGGCCCTGGATTTACATGAGTTATGGCGCAACCCAATTTATTTATTTAAATGAAGATGTCAAAGAAGCTCTAGACCTATATACAGTGCCGTAGCCAGGATTTTGTTCGGGGGGGGCTTGCTTCCAAATTTTACGAGGAATTCTTTAAACAAAAAACTATATATATCCCAATTTATTGATTTTTATTAGTTTTTAAATTGTATGTACTCAAACGAACATATACTTAAACTATTTTTTTATACACACATTTTTTCAAAGCAGAAGACGTCTTGATTTTCTTTTTGACATGAGATCAATCACCTTATCTGGATCCACATTAATATCTGAATGAGCAGATATCATAGCAAGTGAGCTTAATCTTCCATTCCCCATAACTCTTCGGGACACTGTTTTAATCTTTTTCATAGTTGAAAAGGTTCTTTCTTTTGTATTAACGAATCTATTCAAGGAATCAATACAGACACTCTAAAATAGGATTCAGTAGAAGAGGTTTCTGGATTGGAACGCGTGGTTTGTTTCAATGAAATTCTTGGAGTCTTAATTCAACTTTAAATAAGTCCTCGGCAAGGTTAGATACAGATTAAAAAGCCTCTCTGAAAAAATCTTCGGCTTTTTCTCTGATGTTCGCAAGAGAATTCAGAACTTCTTTGGTGCGGTCGTTTGCAGAAACGAAATCTAAGGATTTGTTCTGTAGGAAATTGATAAGGGCAGCATTAAACTGAACAGCTTTTCGCATACAATGAGGCTTACTAGGAAATCACTTTTTTGGACCGCTACTGCCAAAAGTTTTGATGCCTTCGAAGACATCGCCCACGTTCTGCTCGTTATTTCTTTAAGACTTATTGAGGTGCATTTGAAGAGCTCTACAAAGGAAATAATACTGTATATTAGAAAGTTTTAGTTTTTATTTTAGACTTTCGGGGGGGGGGGGGGCTTCAGCCCCTCAAGCTCCCCCCCCCCCCGGCTACGTGCCTGCCTATATAGCAATGCTTCTAGCTTAGGTCTCCGCTCTTCCTACTTTGAATTGCTTTTGGCAAAAAGTTATTGGGAGGTTTATATAAAAATCCAAATCTAAATAAGAATATTGGCAAATATTTTGGACTTGTTTTTCAAAATTTTGGTGGATATCATTAAAATCTTTGTCATGTAAAAGCACACAATTAAGAACATAATTTTAATCCATTTCAAACACTAATTGGACTAAATTCCTGTGTTTGATAATCATATTTTTTTTATGGATTTTGAATTTTTGTATCGTATTCTGTCTTTAATTTTTAAGACCTCATATCAAGTATAAAAAATAATAATCCGCTCCTATCTATTTGGTATCGTTCCAGATATCTTTGTCGTTCATGAACAAGTGCTTCGCAACTACCTTGAAATAGGGTTTACATGCGGAATATTTTCAGAACTGCCACTTAATGTCGGTTTTTCACGAGTCGACTTTTGTCGTGCGATCATAGTCACCTCATCAAATAATCTGACTCATCGCACAGCCATAGAATTTACTCAAAAGTGACAAAAATCGCATTCGTTTAAGTTGAAAAAAAAAAACTCAAAATATTGTCTGGGGCTACTTTGGGGCTTGCGTCTTTAGTTACCTATGGCCTTTCGAAATTACGCTCATCGGCCGATTAACTGCCACATGCCCTTTGCACGACAAACAAAATCATCAAAGTTTCAAATTGAAGTGAAATTTGTGTAATTTTTTTTTTTTTGCACCGCACTGTATTCAAGAAGAGAAAAAAAGAAAATTCATCTAACTCTGCACGAGGTGGTCTTTTAGGCTTAAGAACGGGAATAAGGGAATTATTTTCGAGTTTGAAATTTCCGGTTTGATTCTAGATTAGGGAATAATTTCTCATTTACTCACCACCACCACTGCCGTATACCACCTAACCCAACTCCATCCACCACCCAAGCAATCATATTAAGGTATACCCAAGAAGCCTTTGCTTAATGCCGTCATCAACTAACTTCTTTTAAAAGAAAAAAGGGAGAGATGATGGTCGGGCCACAACACAACACAGGAAGGTAAGTGATTTCGACGAAACGTTTTATGCGAAATGTGCGTTTTATGACGGTTAACTGCGCGCGGCAACGGTAAAGTGGGGACTCTTTTAAGGGAAGTGGTGTGAATTCACACACTCATTTTGCAATCGTTATACGATTCGTATTTATCATGCGTGTGAGATAACACAAAAGCATCGCTTGTAATACCCACCGACCGACATATTACAACCCCAGAGCTCTCTCCCGACCAACCGCCCGCCGCGCCGTCCCGCCCTTCTCCCTCTATGCATATCAAGCTTGAGCAGCAATTTTAACATCCAGTTTGTACTGCAAATGTTCCAATTTCCGTTTAGCGTGTGTTGGGTGTTGGGTGTGTGAGTGGGTGATGTTGAGGTAAAAGATGGAGGAACAAGCTAAGGACACGACAAAAATCCTGTTTATGGGATATCTTAAGTGTTTTCGTTTTCGCTGCCGTGCGTACATATCGCGCTGGCATTTCAAGAAGAGAGAGTCATCTTTATAATGTGCCTGAAGGCACAATAGGTTGAGTCTGACGGCACGTCGGGAGGGGTGGGGAAAACCCCTGTACCTACCCGTATATCGTACATAGGTGGGTATATACGGAGTATGTTATTTTCATTTAAGATTCCATTAATACACCTCGACGAAGAATATAATACCCACAGTATACGTATACGTACCTATAATTTTGAGGAAACTTCTCTTAAATTGAATGTTTCATGGCATTGCGTTGGGTAGAGAAGGGGGGGTGGGTATTATGCCCTAGAAGGGTACACGAGAAGGTTGCTCACCTCCCTTTGCAACTTAAGGTGATGTGTGTGTTATATACGGCAAAGGAAAAACATGAACCAACATCAAGTGATTTTCACATCACACGGGCAAAGAAGAGTGTAATTTCGCTTTCGGAAGAAACTAGAGACACAAGCGAGATTTCGGCAGCGCGGCAGAGGAAAAAAAGGGACATTAAAAATCGTTTTTTGTATTGTTCAAAATTGTGCTGTAAACAGCTTAAAGAAGGCTTTAAAGGATAAACAGCATTAGAATATCCATTACTTTGGCTGTGGCAACTCACATTTGAATATGGCTTTTAATCGTTTGGTGGTTTTTATTCTTTTTTTTTTTTCTTTGTGTGTGAATTGTTTTTTTGTTTATTTTGTTGAATGAGGGCTCTACAGGGACTCTTGAAAATCTAGAATAAGAAGTCTCTATATTATATGATGATGATTGTGTTTTTTTTTTTTTGTTTATTCGTTGGGACAAGTTAAGTTGAAAGTGATATTTCCTTTTGGGATGGAAAAACATATAATGTTGGTTTTAATTTTTAGAAAATTTATTTTAATTTTATTTTTCAAGAAGTTTAAATATTTTTTATATTTTTGAGGAAAAAAAATTAATTTTGGAATATTTTTTCAAAGAGTGTTAAAGTCATAGATATTCAAATGGTTTGCTATAAGCCATCAACAAAGACTTTAACATTAAAAAAAGCTTAACTTTTCAAAGATTATATTATTAAAAAAGAAAAAAACATTTAAATTAAAATGAATATTTTTTAACAAAGAAAAAAAGCAATCACATACCTAAATTCTTTCTTTTTTTCAGAACAGAATATAATTTTAGAATAAGGCAGACGGCGGCGACGCCATTTCCCATTGTATTTCTTGTTATATTAAAATATTAATAATTTAAAAAATTGTTAAATTATACAAATAACATAAAAATAATCTAAAAAAGAAATCTAATTTTAGATTCAGGATTTTTTTTCCACAATAACACCAGTGCTGTCATTTAATTTCATATGGTTTGGCTTAAAAATGGTTGAGCGCGTTTTTTTTTACAACAATCCTAGAACGCTGCTAATTTACAATACAAAAAATCTCATAGA
This sequence comes from Epistrophe eligans, assembly GCA_951394125.1. Taxonomy (NCBI): domain Eukaryota; kingdom Metazoa; phylum Arthropoda; class Insecta; order Diptera; family Syrphidae; genus Epistrophe; species Epistrophe eligans. Next base: position 38,441,680 of record OX596029.1, read on the forward strand.
AAAAGACACAAGGAAATCATAAAAGAAAAAATTGGTTTTGCTTTTCGTTCAGCAATAAAGAAATATTTGTAGTAGATCATTTGGAGGAGTCTTCACTCTTTTATCGCACTGAATTAATTGCCGGGACCATAAATTGTGAGGAGAATTTTGCAATGGAAGAGTTTTTTTTTTTTTTAAGGCAAAACAAAAAAAAATTTAGATAAATTCCCACTGCTGGCTCTGGCTGGTCAGAATGATGAAGCTTAAGGGTTAAAGACAAAAAATTGAGACAAAAAGATCCAAAATTAGAAAACATTAAAAAGATGATGCCGACTTTCAAAAGTTTTGGTTGAAAAATCGAATTTGTTCTGGATTTTTACTTGCGATATTTGGCATGTTATGGATTCGTACCAAAAAATCAAACTCGAAGTTTTGCTCAAACTTGACATTACGATAAAACAGATAAGTCGAAAAAAGTATGGGTCCCGCAATTTTGTCCGGCTGTCTGTGCGTTAGTCTGCAGCCTAAACGAGTATAGGTCGATTTTATTTAAATTTGTTTTCTAGCGTTTTTTAGGCATTCTCTCTACATATTTATTTCAGTTGTTATTTTAAGACCAAAAATAACAGTAGGTACGTACCTACAATTTTGTTCAGCAATTACGGAAAATCATATTTTTCTCGAAAACGTGCCCATAACTTTTTATTAAAACATATTCATTTTATATATATTTTATATATTCAATTTTATGAATAGGCTACTATTTAAAAACAAGTGTGAGTGCCGGGACTCACCGTCACGGTTAAGATGTGTAAACATCAAACGTAAATATTTAAGGGCTGGTTTTGCATCAAAGAACGTGGCGAGTTCGAACTGTCAACCAAAATTTCAACTCAAAATCAACTCGACCTTTCGATTTAGTTTGAGATACGAAGGAACGTACCCAATTGAACGTAATATTTGCTACAGAAATGTCCACGTTTTTAGTTTACCATACATCCGGCAAAGATGTTTACACATAAAAAAAATCTGAAGAATGGTGTTAAATGGGCCCTGCCATACCTCGCATTCTTCTGATTTTCGATTTTCTAAAAACACTGATTATGATCAATTTTTTTATATAGAATGTTTCAAGACGTTTTAAATGTATGGTATAACCAAAATGTTCAAAACTTTTTTTGATTCTTAAAAAAATAGTCAATTTTTTTTTTTAATAATTCGAAAACGACTTCGTTGGTTTTAATTCTTAATAAACTTGAAACCCAGCAGTGTTTTTGCATTATCTAGAAAATTTTTAAATTTTAATTATTATTTAATAACAAAAAATAACTAAACTTTCCATTTTATTTAAAATTTTCATGTGAGTTAATATCAGTACCATCTTCCATATAGTTGGAAAAAATTCTTTTTTTGAGTAACGAAATGGGAAAAAGATGAAATAAAGTTTGTTTTATTTGCATTTAGTTTCAAATCGACTAAAAAAGCCTGCATAATTATTCACAAAAAAAAACGTTAAAAAATTGGTCGCATAATACATTCACAAATTCTTTTGTTAACGGTATCTCTCCATGAAACCTTTGTTTTGGTTTTCGTGATTTTCTGCTATTTCATTATTCGTTAAATCGATTTTAATACATTTTTTTTTACACAAGAGCTTTTAATAAGTTTAAATAATATAATATTTAAAATATATTCTACATTTTGAAAAAATAAAAAAATAAACAAATTTCGGATTTAAAACAAAAAAATTTAAATTAATTTTTGAAAGTAGGTAGATGTTTTATTTTTCAAAATTAATTTTTTTACTCCGCATTACTTAATATTAAAAAAATGGCATACCAATTTTTTTACTTTCAAATCTTTTAAAAATTTCGTATATAAAATATTATTATTTTAAAAACCCGCTTCAAAGATTTTTATTTTTTTTTCCTTTTTTTTAGGTTTTTATCTTATAAATTTGTTATAAAGATTTACAGTCGTATTTATTAGATTTTTGGCTACTTAGACAGTGTATAACTATTTTCAATTTGGTGGAAATATGCTTTATTATAAATAAAAATAAATGTCACATTATTCACGGTTAAGACAATCTACTCTTGTGTCTAAGTTATAAGACAACAATAAACAAGGTTTTAGAACATATTTTTCAAAGTTGAACAGTTGTCTAAAGTTAGACAACGTTTATAAATAAGGCCATTATAGTTTTAACAAAAAACACAGCCATTAATAAAAAAGTCACTTAGTCATTTCATGTGGAAATATATTCACATACCTACTTGAAAACATTTTTAGTAGGTAGTCCCAGGCTTATCTTATTTTCGAACTTTGCATTAAAAAATTCGAAGGCTCAGTAGATTATTTATTTTGTTCACAAGACTTATTTACTGGCAATAGGTCTCGCTACTAGGCAAATACGATTGTCTATCTAAGGTATCTATGGGCATCTCCCAGACTTTAAGGTACATTTGACTCTTCGGTATTTAGATATTATAACTATCGAAGGTAAATACACTTAAATGTACCTAATGATGCATATCATATCCCAAAATTGAGCTTGAAATAGAAAAAAATATTTTTTTTTTTAAATTAAATTATTTTGCCCTGGGTTAACTCGATTTAATTTTTTTAATGCGTTCCCCGCATGCTCTTGGCCAAAAACAAAATCGTCTCTATTTGCTTTTCTAAAAGATAAGTCGGATTGGTGAAAAACTTCTATTCCCAACAACGCACCCTTAAAGGTACTCGTAGCAACCGAAACCCACCTTGGCATCGTCTTTTCATTTTCAATAATAGCTGCTTCTGTTTTTCTACTTAAACCGAAGAACAACAAACAAAAAAAAAAAAAAAAAAACAACAGAAGACAGAAATCCAAGAAGAAACATAAGAATTTTCCAAGAATAGTATCTTCGAGTAGAGTAAGTAGTATTAGCGAACAAGAAAAGCATAAAGAATAGCAAATAATATAAGAAAATAAAAAAAAAAATAAACGGATCGCATAATACGGGTACCTTCGTAATTTTTGCCCGAAGGCAAACAGCAATCGCTGGTTATTGTAGTCGAAGTCGGTCTTGGTTATAGTGTAGCATTACAAATAGCTGCAGGGGGTGGCCAATTGCGGTTGCTTGGTGGGGGGAGGGGGGGGTTGATGCTTGTTTAGCTTGGCACGACTGACGTCCATTGCTGCTGGTAGATATGGGGTACCTAACCTACTGGTAGTCCGGGGGTGGTTAACGTATAATACACACAAATCGGTTATTACAGTAATAAGCTTTTCACCCCCCCAAGGCCTGTATGTGAATAATTATTGTATCGTTGTTGTTGGTGTTGCTGGGAAATATTATGCTTAGGTAAGGTGAATTTGTGAATTTGCTCAATTGTCCAGGACTTTTGGTAAATTCGACAACGACATCGATAAATTTATTTATTTTTTTTTTTTCTTCTTCGACCCATGTTTGGGTTTGTTTTCATAAATTCTTTTTCTGTCCTCATCATCGCCGGCCTATATTTTTTGTCTGGAAGGGGACGAAAGAAGGGGAGTTTTTATGATGCGTACAGGGTGGGCTAAGATCAGAATTTCAGAATTCGATATGTGCGCTTTGGTAATGGTTAATCAGGACATTACAGCTTCGATTCTTCTTCGGAATCGATAGATGGATGGCTGATGGCTGACTGGAACTGGATGGACTAGTGACTGCTGAGTAAATATTTTTTTTCACTGATTTCCTCTCCCACTCTCCAGAGCCAATCAATAAGCGTCCGAAAAATGTTCATGAGGCAATTTGTGATATTGGGTCCGTTTGTGAATCGTTTATGCGGCAACATCTAATTGCACAGTTTTTTTTTTTTTTTTTTTCATCTCACAAATATAATATCATTTCATTTTCGAAGAGAAACATAATACAAAACAAAAAAAAAACTCTTGTAAAGGATGATGGAATTTATTTCATTGTAATATTTGCTCGCAAATTATTCTAATTCAATGCAAACGACCGTAAGCAAAACTGTTTTATTTTTTTTTTTTTCTCGGAAACGGGAGTTCTCTTCTGATTAAGATATTTACTGAAAAGAGGGAACTCAGAAAGTCTGTGGAAGACTTTGTTTGAACAAAATAGAATTGCATCTTGTGATTATTGCTAATCAAATGAAAAGAAACAAAAAGGAAAGTTAATTTATGAGAATTTGGTAGGTATCTGAATTAGTAAAACAAAGAATGAATACAAATTAACAATTCCGAGTTTACTTGATTGAACACACATAATTGTGTTTTTGTTGTTTTAATAGAAACAAATTCTAGGAATACGTAATTCATTAAAATGAGCAAATAGCTACTCACTTATAATTGAGCTAGAATCATTAGATACTTTAAAAGGATTTATCTAAGAACCTCAAAATAAGATAACAAAAAAATTTTTTTTTGTACATTATGGTACATGTTCTGCATTTAAACAATACTTGCATATAGTGATATTTTTTGCTATTTTAAGACAAAGTAAAAAAATAATTTTTTTTATATGTAACGTGGGTTTAAAAAAAAATCTGATACATTTTAGCATCCGGTTTTCTGTTTTTTATTGAACATTAATATATAAATATACTTAATTACATACAATTTGAAAAAAAATTAGTTTAAAAATTTTTTTTTTTTAATTTTTTTTTCTTCAAAATTTCGAGTTTGAAAATTAATTTTTCAAAAACTATTCACTAACACAACTTAATTTAAAATGAAAATTAAAGAAGAGATTTCTGGCTTTCCAAAAAGATATAACATGGCATTGTAAGTTTAACCGTTGTTTTTAAATAATTTTTTTTTTTAATTTTTTTTTTTTAAATTTAAACAATTACCCCTCCCGCATAAAGGGGGAAAATAGACCCGGCCCCCCACGTTTTTTTTTATCTTAACCCAACCTACTCACTCTAACTTTTGGTGCACCTTATACTAATCACCCTGTATAAAAAAAAAATATTTTTAAAAAACCGTTTTCGTATTGGAATCCCAGTTTTAAAATCCTGTCTACTAAAATACTATATTTTTATTTTATTTTATTTTATTTGATTTTATTTGATTTTATTTTATTTTATTTTATTTTATTTTATTTTATTTTATTTTATTTTATTTTATTTTATTTTATTTTATTTTATTTTATTTTATTTTATTTTATTTTATTTTATTTTATTTTATTTTATTTTATTTTATTTTATTTTATTTTATTTTATTTTATTTTATTTTATTTTATTTTATTTTATTTTATTTTATTTTATTTTATTTTATTTTATTTTATTTTATTTTATTTTATTTTATTTTATTTTATTTTATTTTATTTTATTTTATTTTATTTTATTTTATTTTATTTTATTTTATTTTATTTTATTTTATTTTATTTTATTTTATTTTATTTTATTTTATTTTATTTTATTTTATTTTATTTTATTTTATTTTATTTTATTTTATTTTATTTTATTTTATTTTATTTTATTTTATTTTATTTTATTTTATTTTATTTTATTTTATTTTATTTTATTTTATTTATGAACACTTTTAGAATATGTACACAAAAATAATTTGTATTGGTTATTTATTTCTCACTTAACACAGAAACACATATTAAATCTTATATCTATATCTCGAGTTCGATTTTTTTACGAGAACCTGTAGGTAAAGAAACTAAAATGTTTTGGTAAAACAAAATTCAAAATCCTCAGCAAAATTCTGAGCTAAATTTTATAAAGAGCCAAAACCACTTATAATTATTTTTTTTGCGCTTTTTAACCTTGAAACATTCACCCATCTATCTTTTTAGGTACTAATGATAGTTTGACTGTAGACAACAAATGTTCAGACTTTCAAGGTTAATATTTTTTTATGACAAACTTCTCAGAAAATCTTAGACTTATGTATAAAAATGAAATAAATACATTTTTGTTCTCAAATGAGAAAAATAGCGTAACTGTGTGTGGAATATAATACCAATTTATTTTTAATGTACTTTTGAGTTCAATCAATTCTAAAGTTCACCCTGTCACAAATATTAATTTTGTTCCCCTATTTTTTTTTTTTAGACTGATTGTAATAACTAAAAATAATTTGAAAATTTAGATGTTTTTTCTTCAGTAATAATTGTTATTAATTTAGAATAACTTAAAGTCAGTTGGACTTCATCAATCCTTCATTAATCATCAAAATAAAACATTTGGAATTTTTCAGTCCAAGGCCATTTGTTTTTATTTAGAAATTTGGAGTACAAAAATTAATTTTGAAATATTTATTTTCGTAATATCGAATTTTCAATAAATAATTTTGATTTGTTTTTATTTAATCCAAAATTTGTTTTTTTTTTTAATCTTGATATGCAAATTCATAGTTGCCACTTTTTTTCAAAATAAATTTCCCTGACTTTCCCTGACTTTTCCTGACTAATTTTAAAATTTTCCCTGACCAAATGTTAAAAAAAAATTAAAACATTCACTCTTTGGGAAACATTTTAAATACTTGGTCTTATTTATAAACGTTGTCTAACTTTAGAAAACTGTCCAATTTTGGAAAATGTGATCCAAAACCTTGTTTTTTGTTGTCTTACAGCTGCCTAACTTAGACACAAGAGTAGATTGCCTTAACCGTGAATATTGTGATATTTATTTTTATTAAATAAAGCATATTTCCACGAATTTGAAAATAGGGCACGAGTACGATAACTTGGATGCCAAAAATTGATAACGGATTTTTGTAGAGGGGTCAAATACAAACATTTTTTATTATGGAATGGGGGTTCTATCCCCCCGTTTAGGAGGCAGTTGCGATTTTCGAAAAAACAACTTAAATGGAAAAACAAATATTAAAAAAACAGCAATACTCAATATGCAAAACAATAACGGTTTTAAAAGCCAGAAGTCTGTTCTTTAATCCTACATTTAAATTATATTATTTGTGTTAATGGTTTTCAAAAAATTTGCATTCAAACTCAAAATTTTGATTAAAAAACGCAAAACAAAAATTTGGATCAATTTTTCTCAAAATTGTGAAAAGGAATGTGAATGTACATAGGTACCAGTGGCGTGGCGTGAATAATTTGAAATGGTAAGTCGATGTAAAAATGAATTACCTACAAACGTAAATGAGTTCTAAAACATATTAATGCGTAGCCAAAATTAAATAATGCATCAGCTTTCCACGAGAAACTTAGTTAGTCTTTTATAGGTACCAACATCAAATCATTAATTTTAAATTTTCAAGGATCTTAATAAAAGAAACCGTTTCTGGCAAATGTTGGTAATATTAAAATGTATGCTCAACATGACGAAAAATAAGGAACTTCAGTGTGTTAGATAAATAACCAAATAAATCAACAAATGAATTGAAAAGTTCACAGACTTGTATAAATAAATTTTTTTTATAAATAATAGTATCTGAATTAAAAAATAGAAAATATTGAATATTAAAAACAACCAACTGAATTTTAATTTTTCAAACGCTAGCATATTTAAACAGCTCATTTAATACCTACAGACTGCTGTTATTTAACAGCCTCTGCTGTTGTTAAACACTATAGATACACACAGAATTCACCAAATAAGTCGAAGAAAAGCGTGTTATTTGTTTGCTTAAGAAAGGGGAACAGAGACGTTCAAACTCAGAAACTTATTAAATAACTAAGAGAACTGACCTACTCAATTAATCCACCACAGCACAGCGCAGCAGTAGAAGATACTCACAAAAAACACCAAATAAGTCGGAAAAAAGCGTGTTATTCTTTTGCATAAGAGAGCGTGTGTTAAACAGAGACGAGTCAAAATCAGAAAATCATAAGCAAGAAAAGAGAAAGACTGCTTTTAAACGCTGCAAATATGCTGCAATTATCCTTGCAATTTTTAAGCATGTTGGCGGGGGACGTATGCGGTGTCCGGGGTAGACAAAGTTGCAGAGGTTGAAATAATTGCAGAGTTATCGCTCTTTCTTCTTTGTGCTTTTTCTTATTGTTTGAGACATAAGCGGAGTAAAGAGTGACGAGATATTATTTCCTTCTCATTTAACAAAAATTGCAGGTATTAAAATTTGCAGCGTTTAAATGGATGCTGCAATCGGAAAGAAACTCAAAAGAGAATTGCGGATAGAAATTGCAGTCGTCTAAAAGCAGTCAAAGGAAATAAATTTGTTCTATCCAGCGACAGATTTTATAACCCGACATATTTCGGGTTGCTTTGCTTTGACTTTGGCTTGTGGATAGAATACGCATACTAATGAAAATGACGTGTGTGTGGTTTTTTTTCGTGTGTGGCTTGAAAATATTATTCAATTGAGTGGTGGAGTGCAGGTTAATGAATAGATACAAATTAGATTTATCCCGTGGGTTTTATGTTGCTGATTATTAAGTAAACATTGTTGCATAGCAGAAAATGTAAAAGGTAATTCGATAGGAATCGAGTTATATGGACGCCTCGCCACTGATAGGTACATACCAATTCTGAATCAAACACAAAAAACCAAAAGCTTGACAGATCAATTAAATAAAACTTATTGTTATTATCGCCAAATGTATTTTTTTGCTAATTTAAAAAGAGTGCACAAATATTTAATGTATATAGTTAATTAAAATAATCAATGAAATTAAAATTCGTTGCAATCAAAACACAGCGAAATTAAATTTGAGATTTTGGAAATGTAGAAAAAATTCGATTCTTTTTCTAAACAGAATCGAATCTTTGGTTGAAAGGAAGTCCATATAAACCTTCTTCACATTCTTTCTTTGCACAAATTCAATGGTAGTATTTAATGAGCTCGCTAAATACACATAGTTTTTGGCCCAAAAATGTGGGAAGAGTTTAACGAAATATTTATTTTATTTATTTCATTATGAAAATAATCTCAGCTGAAAATTTTGTCCTTGACCAATTTTGAAATTCCCTGACTTTTCCTGACTTTCCCTGACCAAATTTTCGTTCCCTGACTCTTCCTGACTTTCCAGTTGAGAGGCAACTATGAAATTGTTAATACTTATTTAAAACTCTTGTATTAAAAATTTAATATAAATCTGTTACAGAATGTTAAAAGTTGCTTGGACCTATTTTCAATAAAAATCGATATATGGAGTTTTCAAAAACAATTTTGAAACTTTTTTAAATAATAAAAAAAATATATTTTTTTAAATTTTAATATGAAATACTTTTTTTAACTTCTCAAAACAAAGTGGTGAAAATAAAAAAATGGTTTCTTGGAAGTTACCATTAGTAACAATTTTTCAAAATCTTGTGTTTAATTTTTTTTTTTTAAATAATTTGTTTTTTATTTGAAGTACCTATTTGATAATTGTTTAGAAAATTACACCTGCTGTTTAAGCGGATGGAAAAATATAACCCACCCCTATACATTTTGTTTTTGTATTAACCTAACAAACACCTGTAACCTTTTGTTGCGGATAAAATTGTGAACATATTTAATAGCCATTTTTGTCGCATCGTCAATAAGGGAAAGTATGTAAGTGCACCCCTATATCATGAACTTTAATTTCTTATAAAAAAATGGCGACTGTTACAAACGAATAAACGAGATTATAAGTAAAAATATCAACACATGAAATCTTTTTGAAAACCATTCCTGGTAAATATCCTGAGTATTTATTTTTTTTTTAATTTTAATTTTCGAAAGCATTAAAAAACAGTTTACAAAAATATTCATAAAGAAATAGTTGCATTTTTTTGTTATAACTTTTCCGTCAACCTAATTCTTGAGTAAAGAATGCAGGAACTTTACAAACAAATCCAAAGAAAACGAAAAAAGAAAAATAAATTGCACAGAGTAAAGAAAGAACAGAGAAGTATGTATGTATGTATATCTATTCTATACAGGGAAGCAACAATCCAATAAATTTAACATTTAAAGTATGATAAACACTCCAATATATGTATGTACGTATATAGATAGACGCTACTACATTGTGCCAGTGCTATTCTTTATAGCATCCCAAGGCCCATGCATCCTCCTCACGCACAGTGTAACAGCTCTCAGAAAATAATAACAAGCAACAGAGGGAGCAAAAACGTGGACCGTAAAAAAAAATAAAAAAAAAAAAATAATAATAAATACACTGAAAAAATAAATAAGCACAAAATTACTAAAACTAAATTATTATTTTTGGCAGTAATTAATTATAAGTCGAAATTGAGTGCTGTTTTGTTTAAGATGTATTGTTGCTTGTAGCCTTACAAGAAATATGGGAAAAAAACTGTCGCAGAGCTTTTGATCATAGGACCGCGATATTGCCATTTAGTTGGATCAGTATTTAAAATTTGTAAACATTTTTAAAAAACAAAATCGGTATTTTATTTTTCTAGTATTTATTAATGCGGATTTAATAAAATCACTACCAATTTTTGAAATTTTGTAAAATAAAAAAAAAATTATTTTTTTAAGTCTAAAAATAAGTTTTTTGTTTGAAATGTTTACATTTTTTTCTAGGAGTGGAAATCTCTTAAATTTAAGACAGTCTCAATTTCGGAATTAGTATAATTTTGAAGTCTCTAATTGTATGATATGCAGCGTGTTATTTTGATACAAATTGAAACATTAATAATTTTTATTATTTCTAAAGCTTATTCAAATTAAATTTGTTTCATTGGGTTTGATACGCCATTATTGTGTCCAATCTCTTATTTTATCAGTTGCAATATTTCTGTACCCCTCATAATGCATTTATCAGGCACTAAAATTGCAGAATCATCTGCAAAAGTATACATTATTGGTCTTAGGGTACTTCATTGTGGTACACCACCGACTTTAATTTTATTAAGGACCGAAAACTCTTGCTGGTAACGTACTCTAAAGAGTCGGTCGGGAACATAGGATTTCCGTAATTGATTGAACTGGCTTGGAAGATCCCTATACAATTTGTACTCAAGTTCCAAATTCCAAACCTTGTCAAAGGATTGAGTAGCATCATACAAATTAAGCGAAACATATTTGTATTTCTTCAATTGACTTTTCAACAACATCAGTAATTCGATGTATTCGTTATATAGTGGAATGTTTATTTCTAAATCCAAGCCAAGGCTATTCAGGAGCAGTTTTTCGATAACTTTTGCTATGCAAGTGATATTGGCCTGTAAAAACCTTACTTCCGTTGGTTTTGACTTACCTTGCTTAGAAGTAGAAATGACTTCTGCAATATTTCAATGATGTGACACATATCGGATATTTGACATGCAATATTATTTGGAATTATAAGAAGCACTTGTACGAAAAATCATCTTATCTTGGATCCCTTTTCCGATTTTGACAAATGAGTTGTAAATTATCTGCTGATTTGATAAATTATAATTTTATTTAAAAATGTTAGTAATTTGTTCAAAAACTGCATTGAATTGTTAATAATTATTCCAATAAAAATTAACTCTAAAATAAACATTTCCACTTTCTATGATTGGTAAGATTTTGGCAAATGACATATAAGGTCGGTTCAATTTATTAGGCCCGTTCATTTTAAAATTATTTGTGTGTCTTTTATTTTTATGTAATTGCAAAATTCTTGCACGGATAGGCTATTATTATTTAAATTGGTTGAGGTAGTCCAGAATAAAAAAAATCCTTCTTTGAGTAAATAAATAGGTTCCTGTTGGATGCCAGACCGCACTAAAATTAGCATAGATACAAATTCTTATTAAGATCGTACCAGTCGTATTTGAGAATAAATGATTATATCTTTAACGGTTCCAGAAGCAGTTTGTATGATAGGTACCGCCATCTTCGTCTACAAAATCAATTTATATTAAAAATCATAGAAGATTATAAGTGTTAAGAAACCATTTGGTGTAAAATCGACCAAGTCGTTTTCGAAATATTCTGTAAAAAACAAATATTTAATTTTTTGGAAAAATCCAAAAATTATTTTTTAAGAAATTTCTAGTACACAATACTGTTGAAACTTTTCAAAAAATTCCCCATCAAAATTAATTTAGCCATTTTCGAGAAAAGCGAAAGTTAACAAAAAAAAATTCATAGGAGCCATTTATAACTATTTTTTGAAAAATTTTGTGAACCAAAAGGTAACCTTAAACCTTTCAAAATAAAATGATGTTTTCTTTAAATCTGTAAGAGCAGTGATATTAGATAAGATTTTTTAAAATCCCACTGGATTTGTAAAAAAAATCCACCACTACGTTCGCTAAGAACGTTCTTGCGATTTTGATCGAGTGACTATTCACTGCCTGAACACAATAGAATGCTGCAGCTGGAACTAGAGCTGGAGATGCAACAGCTGTGGAAAAATGTCGTACGTGCTATCTTTTATGTGCCCACAATGCAGCTGTACAGCATTTTGTATATTTACATTCTTCATTTTTTTGTTTCCGATAATTTTCATTTAATTAATAAAATTTCTCGAGAAAAAAATAACCACAAAAAGCTTCAATATTTTTTTCCGGCTCTTTTTTTTCTTCATTCAAATTAAAACGTCAAAAGTGCTGCACGTAAAAAGTTAAAAGTTGGTGAACTCTTGCAGCAGCGACTGCAGTGTTCGTAACGTCAGTCAGAAAAAATAGGACATATTGTATATTTCGATGCAATTGATATACAAAATTACAACGCTTAAAAGACTGAAATTTATTGAATTTTTCTGGCGACGCGATTGTCGCGAGTTAAAATAAATAAAATCCAATTAGGTACACACTTCGCGAACAAAATTTCGACATCGAAAAAATCGTGGTCGAAACAAGAAATAAATATTTCTGTTTTTTCAATAAACCGTTTTTTTAGTTCAAAAAATGGAACACATCGTTTTAAATCCCAATGCACACATGCATATGTGACTAAAAAATCACAGCGATACAAAAACGAAACAAGTTTTCTTGATAATTTTTTTAAGCGCAATGTTAAATAAATCAAAAGCAAACAAATGAGACTGCATCGCACTCGAGATTTGAATAAAAGTCTTGTCATATTATCTTTTTTTATTTGTTCTAGCGTTCTAGCTTTATTCTGCGAGAAACAAATCGTCAAACAAAATTTTTTAAAGCGTTGCTATTTATTTGTAGCAAATGCATGCATTCTTATTAAAAGATGAATCTTATTTATTATTATTATTATTTGTTTCCCATTCAAAAATCGCGTGAATGTAAAAATTAATAGCCCTATTATGGAAGACAACTCAACTATGGTTTAGTTGTCATTCTTAGAATTGGTATTATCGATCACAACTAGTTGACTGTCAAAACACAACCAGTTGTCATTTGGCAGACAACTAAAAAAATGGTTGACTTTTCAGTTGTCTATTTGTATTATGTAAGTAAGTTGAGTTGTGTTTCGGTTGTAATAAACGTCAAAATCAAACAACTGGTTCGAAGCAGTTGTGTAGAAGATTTTGAAAGAAGCGGAATTCAAAAAACAAATATGGATAAAAAACAGTTAACTTACTGTTACAACAATTTTAATAAAAATAGAATTTAATTAGTGTATTTCTAGTTTGAAAATAAAGAAATGCTTCTTTCTTAACCCTGAAGTAACTTAAAAATCTAGAACCAAAAAAATACATATACATTGGGAATAGAGGTGTACATAAAATTTATTTAATATACTTAGTATTTGGAAGTTCTAATGGATTGGAGTGATCCCGGATATTCATTCTTATTTTGGCTACAACAAGGGAATTCTCCTCTTCCAAATCACCGAAAAACAAATCAAAAGAACTTTCCATCATACAATTTCTTATTCTTATTTTTTTATTTCATGCTGAGCAGCTGATTTTGACAGAAAATTAACTCCTAAAAGACGGCAACGTATTTTTTCATTACAACTGAGTTTAGTTGACTTACATAATACGAAAAATTCGTTTGGTTGTCTAAGAGTTGAGTTGTGTTGATGACAACTCAACTAAGTTGAGTTGTAATCCATAATAGGGGCATAAGTTTTTTTACTAGATTTTTTAATCGCAACGAACGAAAATCGCAAGTACGTTTCTACTTTTAGTTCTCCTAAAGAAAAAAGTTCCCCAAGAAAACAAAACAAACTCTTATAGCACACTTTAAGCCAGGAAAGCAGATTGATGTGAACAGAAAACTATAAATAAATTGTTATTTTTTTGGAATAGAAGAGCGAAAGATTGCTGATCTCTCTCCTATAAAAATGCGTTTGGAATATTTTCCCACCATAAATTTTGCCATGAAATTTTTCCCACCACTATTCCCGTCAAAAACATTTTTTCCCATCATTTTTGGTAAAGCTATTATCGAGAAAAACATGATTTTCTAAAAACGGTAACAAAAATTTAAATGTAAGGTACAGTTATTTTTGGCCATAAAAATATTTAAAAAAAAACCTGATAGGGGAACGTCCAAAAAACAGAGAAACAGAATTGCGAGACCCACTTTTTTCGTCTTCACCTATCATCGTAATGACGTAATGTCAAGTTTGATAAACAATCTCGAGTTAGATTTAGAGAAAATTTAGAGCAATAATGTTAAGGTAAAATAAAAATAAAATAGTAGTTTAAGCAATAGCTTCATAACTTAAGCTTCTATACCAAAAAAGGTTTTAGTTTTTTTTTCACAAGTCTTTAAATCAAGCGATTTAATATTTTTTTTTTTTAATTGCATTTATTTTTATTTTTTGTATTTAAAACAAAAAAGACCTTAACTGATAATTTTAATTGTGACTCTTGAAATTTTCCCATCGAAAATAAATGATAACTGATTCACATACAAAAATAATATAGGCTCCACCTTCTCTGATTTAAAAATCAAACAAGGTTTATTTTAATTCAATTCGATTCCTCTATTTAAAGTAAATAATTGCTTATTTTAACATGAGCATTGAGCAACTCAAACAGTCATCTATTTGATTCAATTATTATGGAATGTATGTTTATATTTTTTTTCTGTGTAGATTTCAACGAATAAGTTTAATTTTTTTTCGTTTTCATAAATTCCCCATCCCTTGGGTTTTCTTTATAAGAGTTTCAGCTCCAGGGATTGTATATAGTTTCACTATACCCCCACCACTACCATACACCCTTAACCAGCGAGAGTATTGCGCAATGCTTTTGGCCTGGCCTGGCTGGTAAAATATAACCATACACCCCAAAGTTGATTAGAATTGGTATAACATTTGGTTAATATAGTAATTCGTATGCGAGTGGTTCCTCATGCCAGATCCGTCGCCACATGCAACAACCGTGTTTTTTTTTTTTTTTTGTGTGTTAATTCTGGTTCGTATATTCTATGCCATATATTATTTGAGGGCAGAACCACCGCCCGCCCGTCAAAGAGCCGCAGTAAAAAAATGTGTACTTTTGGTTGGGCAAATACAAAAAGTGGTTTTTAAGAGTTGGAGGGGTAGCATGCGGGGCATAGGTAGGGTAACAACTAAATTGGCAAACATGAGTGAATCGGAAAAATAAATATATATGTACATAGATACAACACACTGCAGCATAAATGTTTTTGTGTATATAGGCAAAATAAATTCAGGACCATTCGGTTTTTTTTTTTTCGTTTTTTTTTTTCTGTTGATCCTGGTATAACAAAATAAATGGCCATAAAAATCCAAACATGATACATAAACACTGTTATAAAGTTGTATCCGGTTAGAAGAGTTGTAAATTTCTCCAAATACAAATCCAAATATATGTACATCGAGCACACACTCACTCATATAAATAAGCTAAGCATATATTACACACAACCAGGACATTCCCTTTTTGTGCAAAAACATAACCTTCACCTCGGAGTTAGGGGTTGGGAAGGGATGGGAATTGTATAGGTACTTGTATACTTCGAATTTATATTTTAACTTAATCACTAAAGGACTTTTTAATACGTGTTTTTGTATTTAAGTTTGTGGTCCATGCTGCAATAACAATAAAAAAGGATTAAAGGCCTCGTTAAGGCAAATGAGGCTGGACTGTATTGGTATATTATAAAATCGGAGTCTTATATACCTACAACATTTTACAAAATATTTATAAACATACAAGATCTTGCATTGAATTTTAATGAGTTTTGAAAAGGAGACTATAATACCACTGCCAGTACCAGCACCAGCACCAGCACCAGAAACAAGACCTGCTTTAATTGATATATTTTTGTGAGAAAAAGTTTAAAAGAACCTTGTTAAAATATTATAGAACATGGGTATAGTTGGTATAACTTTTGCACTTCAAGCCTTATTGAATAGGTTTTTAAGTGAAATGGGTGAAATCATTTTAGATATATACTCAACTCATGACTAAGCATATGGAATTATAAATTTATTTCAGAAAATACAATTTTAATGCATTGCAATTTTTTTGGAATTTGTTGGAAACAAGTATTTTTGTCGTCCTTGGAGTTAGGGCCTTATAAAAATAGAGAAAATTAAATTTTGACAGGTATGAACAATAAGTATTAATTCTAACTAAATATACGGTCACGTTTGTAAGTCGTAAATAAATATAAAATAAAATCCACGACTGGGTTGTTGTTTTTTTATTTTAAAAACTATTTATCATATTAGTTATGGGAGACTATACTTTATGCCGTCTGCAAAAAACGTAGTTTATTTTAAGTTTTTATTATGGGAGCACATAAATACGAACAATATAGCAAGTGTTCCAAATATGCATGCAACTTACACTACAAAATTGTAAAACAATTAATATAATTAGAAACAGATTGATGTACGCCATCTGAATTCTTAAGCAAATATCGTAGTCTAAAATCCCGCCATAGGACGACCTACCCTCATCGAGTTACCGGAAAGCGGAATGCAGTTTTCTAGATAGTGTTTTAACTTACATTTTGCGTAAGGGTTGCCTGGTGAAATATGGTCAAGGCATAGGGTTGCCACGCTTTAAAGGTCGATTTTTGTTTTTTTTTTTTTCAATTATGTGACCCAGCCCATATAGTAGGTTTTAGAGCTAAAAAAAACTTTATTTTAAAATTTTAAAATTCGTGTTTTTTTTTAAATTGGAATTTCAATAAGGTAAATTAGGGAAAAAGAAGAGAAAGGTCTAGATTCTATTTTCTGGACGAAAAGTGAGTTTTTTGTTTCTTATTCTTTTATCGATAGATCTTGTAAATTCAAGAAAGTCACACATATAAAATAAAATTCTAGAAAATCAAAACTCGAGATAAAAACATTTTAAAGTCAAAAAATGAAAAATGGATGTTGGAGAAAAAAATCACGTAAAATCAGGGAAATGTTTTCTAGAAATAAATTGTATATTTCTGAGAAGCCGATAAAAAATGAAAAGATCCGTGTTTGCAAATGTTTGATTTAAGCTTTTTTCTTGGCTAGTTGAATTTTTGAAACATTCATATTTTTTAAATCAATTTTTCTTGGTTTTTGATTTTTGTCCTTTTAACCCTAATTGGTATTTTCATTTAAAACAACAGTAACATAAAGAGAATTTTATAATCATCGTAATGATGGTACTATGTTATTTTTAAAACTGTTGTCCACTTTTAGAGTTGCCGAAATTTTAATAATCGACGTTTTTAAATTTCTCATTGCGTTAAAGAAAACAATTTTAATAGTCTCAGAGAGGTGTCAGAAAATTCTTTGATAGAAACTAGAACCAAAATGTGAGTAATTGGATTAATAGGTACCAAGGTCATGATATAAAATTCAAAAGTCTGGCAGTTTTTTTTCTCAGCTTGTGGTAGATCTGGGGGGTTAAAAATTAAATTCATCAAAATCGCTCCAACAGATAATAATATAGTCGAAAACTAATAAAATGGTTCAATGAGAGATACGGTTAATAATGATCTAATAAAAAATTTGTTTAAAAAGTAATGGTAAATCGTATTGATATTAGTTCATATGAAAATTTTGATTAAAATCGTAGCCGTCGTTTTTGAGAAAAATGAAATTTTCCTTAATGGTTTTTAAAGACTTTCATGGCAGGTACCGTAATTTTTGGTTATATGTATAACTTTTGCTTAAAATCTGCTAGATAATGTAAAAAGACTACAGGGTTCCAAAAATCGATTTAGGACTTTTCGAATTATTAAGTTTTTTATAAAAAAATATGAAACGTTTCTTAATAATCAAACAAAAAATATATTAAAATTTCGATATGCAATACTTTTCAAACTTTTTAAAACATTCTTTCTTTGAAAATTCAAAAAACAATATTTCTATGGGAGGTACCATTTATAAGCAGTTTTCGGAGTTTTTTTTTTTTTTTTACAAAATGGTAACTTTGTAACTTTTGTAAAAATTATTACTGATTTTTTTTTTATTTTATGTGGGCAAGTTTGAGAAAAATTAGATTTGCATTAATTGAGAAATTGAAAAATTAAGAAAAATGAAATTTTCCTTAATGGTTTTTAAACATTTTTATGGCAGGTACCATTATTATTGGTAACACTCCAAGTGTCCAAAACCCTAGGTTCCAATTTTAAAGAAAATCGACACATCCGTTTAGGCTGTAGTCGTACGAACAGACAGAGAGATGGAGAGAATTGTGAAACCCAATTTTTTTGGACTTCACATTCATTGTGATGTCAAGTTTGATTAAAATCTTGGTTTCGATTTTTTTACAAATCCATAACTTGGTAGGCACCACTTATCGCAAGTAAAAAAAATAATTTCAAGGCTAATACGTCTGGCAAGGAAGTAACAAATCCTCCAAGAGTATCTGTTGTCATGAAAAAGTGCTTCTCATTCAGCAGAAGAAAATTATAGGAATTCCCCTTCCTGCCTAACAACACGTATTCTCCACGACTGACCCGTGCAATTTATTTTTAATATATTTCATTTTACTTTAAAAGAACGGAATGTCTCATTAGCCGCGTTTTATTATCTACGAATATGGATCAAGATTATTTTTTAACATGTAATACAACAACAACTTGGGATCCTGCACTCTATATCTAGCTCTATTTTAAATATCAGGAAATAAGTTCTTACTCTGGTGGGTAGATGGCGTTACAGTTTTCAGTTTACAGTGTTCTGTTCGGGCAACGTTCCGCGAGCTTCACCCATTTTATTTCATAATCGCACTAACGAGAGGACTATTTGAAGTATTTATGGTAGTGTGGTGTATTTGAGTCCTCTGGTTCAGTAACCGATCAACTAATTAAGCAAGATCTGTCGAAATCATCGCCGCTATCCGGTGAAAGTGTACAGGAAAATACGAGGCAGTTGATTTTTGCGTCGCTCTAAAGAACTCGGCCTTTCGCAGACCACAACTAAACAACATACAAAATTCACCCAGGAGCTGAAGGAAAACGATCATAGACAACGACGTGTGTTTGCTGAATGGGCTCTCGTGAGCAGTTGGCAACTGACCCTAATTTTGATCGAAAAATCATCTTTAGCGATGACGTCAACAAACAAAATTGTCAAAATTGGGACGATACCAATCCACATGAGATCCAAGAGCGTCCAATGCATCCCCCAAAAAGTCACTGTTTGATATGGATTTTGGGCTGGCGGCTGCATCGGTCCATATTTCTTTGAAAACAACGATGGCCAGGCCATCACCGTCAATGGCGAGCGCTATAGGTCGGTGATTACCAACTTCTTTTGGCCTGAATTGGATGATATGGACACCAACGACATGTGATTTCAACAGAATGGTGCAATACGCCACACAGCTCACGCCACATTAGAAATGCTTCACGAGCGATTCCAGAGTATGTTCATCTCACATGGAGGTGATGTAAACTGGAGATCGTGCGATTTGATCCCGTTAGACTTTTTCTTGTGGGGTTTTCAGAAGTCGCAGGTCTATGCGAATAAGCCACAAAGCACAGCGGCCCTCAAAGCCCTCATAACCAATGCCATCGGTCAAATTGAGCCTGATTTGTGCCCTAGAGTCATGGAAAATTTGAAATTCCGGATGCGCGCTACCCAGGGAAGCTGCGGTTGACATTTGAACGATGTTATATTCCATATATAATACAAAATTCGATGATATCTAACACATACTTTGTTCTATTTAAATTTAAAGATAGGAAGCGCTTAATGAAAGACCCTGTACAATCAAACAATCGTTGTTTCATATATTTTTATGTTTCATATACGTTTCGTCGGATTTCCCCAATTTCTAGGCAGGCTTTAATACATATATATTACAAACCAAAATAACATCAGTGAAATTTTCCAAATAGAAAACTATACCTAAGTTTATCGATCGTCTAACACTAAAACACCTGCTACAATAGCATTCATATAAAAATCATAAAACAAGACAAAAAATCTTAACCTAAAAATATCAACGACAAAAAAACTAATAAATTTGTACTCGCGTGACCAATGGCAATGACACTCTCCCGTGCATCATCATTTATGTGACATAGACATGTTAGACTATAAAATGTCAAACAAATCCTATTATCAATATCCAAACTGAATCCCCATGTAATTGTTGTATCTACCAACATTAAAATACAAAATATCATAATCGGCTCTAATGGAAGGTGCCTGTCTATACCTATAGGTATCTACTTTTGCAAATGCTTGTTTCATGACTATATTCGTACATTAGGTTCATTTCATTCAACAACAAGGGTTGTTAAGGTGGGATTGGGTTTGAGTTTCGGTAGCCAAAGCAACCTTCAAATATACTTAGTGGTTTTGTTTTCTGTAATATAGTTTCTAAGGCTGCCATTTACGTTTTAGCTTTGACAACTGTTGCATTATTTTGCATTAATGTAGGCATATATACCTAGTTAGAAAGAAAAACAAAAGATTTCGCATATGTATATGGTTGGTATATGTATGTGTAGGTAGGTACCTATTGGTTAGAATAAAAAATTATACGAATGAAAAAGCAAACACACTATAGGAGTGTTTTCAAGCCTCCCTCTGTTTTATAAAACATGCTTAGATCGAAGAAAAAACTCACGACTTTTCTATTAAAAACCAAAACAAAAACAAAAAACAAGAAATAAAAGCCATTCTTCATCACGTATGGTAAAAATATGTGCTCACAGTCCTTTTTTATGGCAGCAAGGAAGGAATGACGATGATGGCATCCCATTTCTCAACTATATACCCTTCCCAAAAAAAAGCTAATAAAAGTCTGCTTGCTGATGAAATGTGTTAGGATCCAAAAAAAAAGAAAAAAAAAATAGGGACAAAAAAAACCTCTGAAAATGACGACCAAACTAAACGAAAGGCTGTTGCTCTAACGTCGTTGTCGTCGGTCGTCATAGTCATCGTCATCGTCATATCGTATAGTCCCGATATATTATATTCCTTTCTTTGACCCTTGCACAAGGACTGCGTGAGTGTCTTCATAAATCATGTTGGCTTAAGAGCTAACTTCACACACTCAATGCAATTACTTATGATTTCCCAGCAATTTGTGAACTCATTTATAAAAATGACCACTTTTCCGCCTCCCGTTTTGTGATGTTGTATATAAAAGTTCGTATGGATGTATATATAGTATATATGTCGTTGTGCTTTGAAGGATCTTTATTTTTTTTTTGCCTTTGCTTTTTTTATTTCTTCTTCTTTACTTTTTGCTCCATACTCTATTTTTCTTTCTTTTGTTCCTCCTACTTTTTCGCACAGGATGTGAACTCTTAAAAGGAAATAATTTGTAAATTTTTCTGGACTCTATTTGTTTAACGACTTTGTTAGTGCACAGAGTACTTAGTTAAAGATTGTATATGTATTGAATGTAAGGCAAAAGTGCTTAAGAGTTTTAATGGCATATATCGTATGGAAAATTGAATGCACGAGAAATTCATTTATTCAACAAAAATACTTAAAGAAAAATAAATAAGAAAAATTTGTATAGCACTTAAAAATTACATAAATTAAAAAAAAGTACTTAGATCATATGTATTTACTTAAGCAAATGCCCGAGACTCTCTTATTATCTACTACTTTATAGTTTTCATACAGAAACGTTGCGCCATTTTTACTTGCGATATATACATACATACATAGGTACCAGGCAAGTTATGCATTCGTAAAAAAATCAAAATCAAACTCGAGAGATTTTGATCATAGTTGACTTTACAATGATAGCGAAGTCGAAAAAAGTGGGTCTCGCAATTCTGACTGTCCTTTCGGCTGTATCCTAAACGGGTTGATCGATTTTTTTTAAACTTCGTACCTAGCGTTTTTTGAGCATTCCCCCAAACATTTTTTTATTTTTTTTTTTACCAAAAATAACGGTACCTGCCGTAAAATTTTTGTTTAACAAAATTATGAAAACGTGCCCACAATTTAAAACAAAAAAATCAGTAATTTTTTTAAAAAAAACATGCTACCATTTTATAAAAAAAATTTCGGGAAAATGGTTTTAAACGGTGCCTCCCATAGAACAATTTTTTTTTTATTTTCGATATTCTCAAAAACGGTTCAACTGATTTTGATAATTTTTTTTTATTTAAAAAAAAATTTTATCTTATAACCAAAAATAACGGTACCTCCCATACAAATTTTTAAAAACTGGTAGGGTAAGTCGGTTGAATATGCCACACTTAACAGTAAAACAATCAAATTAAATAGCAAAAAGTTTAGTTCAAGATTTTTTTTTTATTTCATTAGATTAATATTTAATTTAATAGATAAACCAATAAAAACATAACTTTAATCCTTATAATTAATTTCAAATTGACTTTTAAAACACACGTGGGGGGAATATGCCACTTCTGAAGGGGTGAAATGCCAGCAAACATTTGGTATGGTAGGTAGTACCTATGCGCTTTTTTAATTTTAATCGATGAGACATATCGGGCAGTTTCCATTGCATTGCAAGAAATACAAATCAGGGGGGGGGGGGGTAATATGCTACTTAAGTGGGTAAAATGCCAGTAGCCAATTGGTGTGAAATAAATGTGGTATTTTACCCCAAAACGTCAAAAAATATAAAAACATCCTTAAACGAAAATTAACGCAACAAATCATGTCTAGACACGAACAAACATTAGGTATACAAATCGAGTATTATTTTTTTTGAAGAAACTTTTATATATTTTATTGGAAAAGCCGAAAAAACACCGTTTTAAAACACAAATGAATTTATTAAAAAGACTCTTGGATTTATATTTTCCCGAATATAGTCAAAAAGAAATGACCTAATAAGTTGCGCATCCGTGTGCCGGGAGAACTAAGTGTAACTGCGCGAATTGCGGTGTCAGCATTGCCAATATCAACTTAAAATTGTAAAATATTGAAAGGTGGCATAATACCCTCACTGGCATATTCGACTAACTTACCCTATTGAAAATCTTATTTTTCTCAAAAACGGCTCTTACGATTTTGATTAAAATGTTGTGTGAACTAATATCAAAACGAACTACCATATTATTAGAAAAAAAAAATATATCTAGTTTAAAAATGGTTCCTGTCACTGAACCATTTTTTGGGTTTTCAACTATCTCATTATCTGTTGAACCAATTTTAAATAAATTTTTTACACAAAAGCTACTAAAAAATTTAAATAATAATATTGCATATCAAAATTTTCAAAAAATCATTTTTAAAAAAGTCTTAAAAATAATTTTTTGAAAATTCGATATTTCGAAAAAGGGTGGATAATTTTTTTTCAAAATTAATTTTTAAACTCCGCATAAATAAGTACTAAAAATTGGCGTACCAATTTTTTCTTCTTAAAAATATATTCAAATTTTTTTTTTAAACCGCTGCAACGATTTTTAAAAATGTTGTCACATAAATTGAGATTTATGTAAGAAATCCCTTGGTGTATACTGCGTTGGTGTCAAATCAATTTATCTAATAATTAATGAATTTCTTTTACCAGATGAAAAGTTTTAAAAATTATTAAGACTTCAAAACCACAGTGTCATCACACATAAGTGCAAGTTCGTACGAGCCAGTCGTGCATTTCATTTAATTGCCACGTCTTACTTCTTGTTTAAGTCTAGGCTTCCACAAAAATGTCTTTTTTAGGGGTATTGTCACTTCTGAAGAAGTGCTAAATTCTGGTTTTATGATAAGACGCCATTAATCTAATCCATTCGTATTCGGGATAAGACGAGTAACGTCTAACAAAGCTCCCATATCCAGGAATGTTTGTAATAATAATTCATAATTTATGGCACCATCAATTTAATATTTTTTTTGGTAACATTTGATTCCTCCTAACTTAAGAAAAAGGTACACAAATTTTTAGTATTAAATTTACTGATATCTTATTCTTGTTTTTTCTATCAAAAACAAAGTCAAAACCTGCTGATAATGTATAGAAAAGGTCCTTCCAAGGATTAAGCTCCGTACGATTCATTAAATAACCAGGAAAAAGAACAGCAAACTTTTCATGTATTTTAAAATCTCTTTCAAAAGAAGCTTTTTAAAAATCTTTGACTTTGCCATCATAGTCAAGTCGAAAATGTTTTCCATATAATTGGCAGCTTACACTTGTAATTGACCGTTTAATTTGATTCCGCTTTTTCGTTGTTATAGAGTAGGGGTTGGGGTAGGGGGAGAGTTTTAAGTACTTTTTGTTTGAAATCGATGTATGGAAACCCAACCAAACTAAACACCGACCCCATCCATTAAAATATCCCTCCCTTCCGCAACTTGTTCGGGAATATTTATTAACTTTTGAAGTGTTTTTTTTTGCTCTTTTTCTTTCTCCCTCTCTCTCTCTCCCTCTCTCTTCTAAGTATACTGTATTGAGACTACGAAATATTAATTAAAAAAAAAAATTTAAAAAAAATCAACGATACTGGAGAAGCCACTTAGCATCATCGTCGTCGTTGAATTGGCCGGAGAAAACTTTCCTAACTTTGTCCATCTAAAGCTTAAGTATTCGATTCATCGTTTTTAATTATTTTCATTTATTGTTTTTCATATTCGCCGTGTATATACCAACTCTTACCTCGCTTATGTCCCTTCTCTGCCTGGCTTTGCCGTTGCGTGAATATGTGAATTTGTGCGTAGGTACGTACAAGCCAGTTTTTGCATCAGTTATGCTGGAAAGGCAATTACTGGGTTTTATTCTTTGATGGTTCAGAATGAAGTGGGGTGGTGTGACGAATGCGAATGCTTTACCAGGACATGCCTGCCAGGAGAGCAATATCAGACGCTTCCCTTTGTCCTTAGCAACAACTTTTCACTGCAGAGAGATGCGAAGCGGTTAAACTGCGAGTATAAGCGAATAAATGAGCGTCGACTTGTGTTGTATGAGTGTTTTAATACCTTTTTTCCGCCCTTTACTCCCTGATTTATTATTGTTTGTTTTATGCATTTAAAGGCTCCAACCATTAAAAAAAAAAAAAAAAGAACAAAATAGAAGGAAATATATATAACAACTCCCGCGCTGAATGGCGGTATGTATACCCTTCCGACAGCCCAGCCCTCCTCGTATACGTACTACATATATTGTCCATGTTTCAAAGCCCCAAAGTCCAGTCTACTGTGATTTTCGCAAGAGTTGATGCGTTTCACAGGCCAATGCATCTGCCATAAAGAATAAATTAAACACTCGTCGACTTTTGACTCCGCCATAGTTTTGCGTATAAATTGAATTTCGTGTTTTAATCCCGTTGGGGTGCATCCGGTGTAACTTTCTATAACCATTTTTGTTCATTGTGTGTGTACGGTTTTTTTTGTTTTTAATTTTATTTTGAAACTCTTGAATAGTTAGCTAGCAACCAGTAGTTGAATTGAAGGATTAATTGTTGTGGTGTTATTTTGAAGCTGTTGCTGATGTGTTTTATATGATTTTTTTCTTGTTTTTACATATTAGGTTGTATAGCTATTAACCGAGTTTAATTTATTGATTCCTTTGTTGATGGAATTTTTGACAATTTTTTACAATCGCATTACTGACTTAATATGAAGAACAATGGAAAAGGTGTTGTTGAATTACTTAGTTTTAAATTATCAAAAAGAATTAAATATTTTACGAACATTTTTGACTTGATAGACAAAAATTTAAATGCAGTGTTATAGAGCTATGCGATCACAGAACTTGTTTGTGCCATGGGTGAGGTTGAAAGGTTAAAGTGGAGGATGATACTTCTAAATAACTTGAAATGGAAAAGTGTTCCCCAGCAAGATACTTCCTTAAATGCAGTAGCGGAAGAGTTTTCTAGTTTTTAAATCTTCACTAGTTCCGGAAGTTTGACCAATTATCTTGTTGAAAATCTTATATAGGCTCAGGGTTCAGATTCCTAGCCCTTGGAGTTATTCTGAGGTTCTAAACCTCCAGGTTAGTGGTTGTGCGTATTTCCTTACACACCAGAGAAAAGTTTTTGAGGTTCCGAAACAACAAAAAGGTTTGAATTTATTAATGGTTCAAATTTTGACGATCTCAAAAAAAGAAATAAGAACAATGAATTTCGGCTCTGCATATGGACCAAGTCCATCCAAATAAAAATAAGTGAGGAGCCTGGAAAGTTGACACATAACAGCCAATTGCGAAGTGCGATGCGATGGAGAAAGCATACGAAGAATTAAATAGGAGCTGGGTCCGGTGGGCCTGTGGCTCTTTAGCCTTTGGTTGTAGTTTTGTGACAGAGAGAAGACTTATTCCCTGAACACAATGGAGACAGAGCTGCACTGGAATTTAGTGTTACGAACTCAACATAACGAAGCTGCAACGGTGCTGCAAGACTTGACTTTTAACATTTCACGTACAGCACTTTCCACTTTTCAATTTGTATGAATAAAAAAAGAGATGGAAAAGTATTGAAGCTGTTTGTGGATATTTTTTTCGGGAAACAAATTAAGTAATTAATTAATTTAAAGAAAAATATCAGAAATATACAAAGTGAAAAATAAGCCCCTGATTGTTTATTTTTGTCCTTAAAATATCGGGTTTTTCAATGAGAGCGCTACAAAAGTTTTTTTAAATAAAACAAAAACGGTTTTGAATGTCAATGAAATTCTTTATTCCTGTGAAAGTACGTTCGATGCCATTATGTATGGAACTCGATTGATTTTCCATGGCCACCACGGGCACGCTTGCAGAAGTCCAGACGTTGAACCCAATTTTCGATACTACTGCAATTTCACGTTCGATATTCATACAAAGTTCATCAATCGTCGCTGGCTTGATGGCATAGACCATAGACTTGACGTAGCCCCACAGGAAATAGTCTAACGGCGTCAAATCGCATGACCGAGGCGGCCAAGCGACTGGACCATTTCGTGAGATAACACGTTCTCCAAACTTGGTTTCCAATAAATTGATTGTGACATTCGCTGTGTGGCTTGTGGCGCCGTCCTGTTGGAACCACATGTCCTCCAAGTCCATATCATCCAATTGGGGCCAAAAATATTCGGTTATCATTGAACGGTAGCGATCCCCATTCACAGTAACGTGCCGGTCTTGATCATCACGGAAGAATTACGGCCCAATGATGCCGCCGGCCCATAAACCACATCAAACCGTAATTTTTTCGGGATGCAATGATGACTCATGGAGTACGTGTGGATTGCTGCCTTTTATTTTAGTTGCAAAAATTATAACTTTTGAACGCATGACGATATCGCTACGGAAATTTCCAAGGCTATTAAAATAGTGATTCTTAAGAAAATTACTTGATAGAGTGTTTTTAAATCATAGGCAGAAGTTAGATTTTCGATAACACTAGACTCCTTTCCGTATTTAAACTGAATCGGTCTGAAGTAATTATTATCTTACTTTCTTCGCATGAATAAGGCAATAAATAATAATAATCTCCTATACTTATGGTAGGTTACAAAAAACAAACAGCATTGCGGATATTGTAATTTTCTTTTTTGTCAATTTTCATTCATGTTTATCTATTTATAAGTTTCAAAAATTCTTTTAGTTTAAGAGTAATTTATTTAAAAAGGAACGTGAAAGTGAGCCGTTTGAAAAATGGATTTTTCCATATAAAAATTATCAGTAGTTTTTTTTTTAATAATATTTTTAAGTCAATTTTTTTTAACGATTTACTGCCACGTCAATGAAAAAAAGCGTAGAAATGGGCGGATTTTTTTGCGATCAAAGTAATAAAGAAACATTGTCGAAGAACAAAATTTCAACAGCTCAGCTCTTTTGAGAAAGGAAATAACTCAAACATTTCAAAAGTTAAATGTTAGCACCGGGAATATGCTTTTTTGAAATGACAACATGGCAAACACTCGATTCTAGCATTTCAATTTACACAAGGGGACCTATATCTAGTGATGGTCTCTAAATCAACGAACCGTCATTCGGGCATACTCCCAAAGTTCTAATTCTGCATTTCCGATAGTTCTGAGGGGCCAATATACAGACTCGCAAAGCTATCTTGATAGTTACTCAAATACGTATGTATTTTTTTTCAGACGGAGAGCACGAGTAGTGAGCATTCTAATCTATTTAGATTTATAGTGGCGTGGAAGGGGTGATGTTTTAAAGTTCTATTAAAGAGTGAATCCATTTATTGTCAAAATTATCGTCAAACCTTTGCAAAAAAAAACGACTTTTACACTCACACTGACAATCTTACAGATTTAATTTAAAATATCAGTGACAAAAAGACTACAAGGCCAGAACAGAATCCTTCGGATATGAAAATGGGAATATGGTAGCAGAAAAGTTGATACTGGGGATCTGAAATGAACGCTTTTCTTGACTTCCAAACGGCAAAGATAGTTAAATAATGCCGACAACTTTATTCAACTTGTACGCTGATGTCCAAAATGTCCTACCATCCCAATGACATGAATGAATTGTGGTTAGAATTTTTTTGTTTTGGCAGCTTTAATTTTAATTTTAAATTCGTTTAGAAAATTCATTAAATTTCATTGGTTTTTTTGAACAAAAAAAAAAAACTCATTTGAAATTTAATATCGCAGGTAAGAGAAACCTTGCGTACGATTTAATTTTCACCAAATCATAATATTGCCTGTGATGCCGTAGCGCTGATGGTATAAAATTGTGTGCAATGTGTCCATGTCCTTTCAGCCCATCATTTGCATCCGTAAATCATCGCCATTGCTATACACAATCCGATAAGCTATTTTAACCTTCCAAATACGCTCTAGACAAATGCGACAGCCAGCTATGGCCTCGCATATACCACGCTCGTACACATATACATTTTCAAATTAAGATTATATTCCTAGTCCCATTTGATACGATGACACTGGCCCCCAACCACCATATCACCAAAACCACCACTACCGATCCCGACAAACTAAGCACCACTTGGTGCTCAAACTGACTCATTCAGCGCGGCGGCGTCCCCCATCCACCCACCTCAAACCCGCAATGGCTGATATCGCTTCCTAATCGGGATTGGGAACACATCGTCGCATGCCACTCGAGAGTCGAAACCCATGCCATCCAGTCCAGATGCTGAAGTATTTTTAGGTCCGCATCATGATGGTGACGGTGTGTCCACTGTGGATGCGAATATTTTATACACGTATGTTTGTATAATAACACTCATATATGGTGTATCAAAATGGCTGCAAACGCAGAGCACAGCTACACCACTATCGCTAGTCGGTTGCGCCTCCGGCCGTGGGAGCGCAACAAATTTATCGCATTTGTGGGACGACTGAACCAGAGCGAAAGGCCTCTTTAATGTTATTATCCGAACGTTCAGCTTTGATTAGTGCGTCATAATGCGTAATTGTTATTTGAATGTTACCGTATTTTGAGCTTAAAATAAACCCGCCGCCGCCGCCACCGCGTCGTCGTCACCACCATCCTTTGCGCACTCCCTCTTTTTTCGAGTTTAGCAAGTTTTAGTGTAATTATAATATGAAAGAGGTTAAGTTTATATACAAAAATTCCATCAGCCTATAGCGGATGAGGATTGCCATCATTAAACGCATATAGTGCAGGCAATATGGTGGCAAATTTTATGGAAAGTTTAAAATATATATAATCATTGTTTTTAGATAAATATTAAAAGATTATTAAATTTTATGTTATAAATATGTAGAAATATTTTTAAAATCTAATCTGTGACCAGATAATTTTGTAATTTCTAAAAAAAAAATAATAACGTGTACAAAATTATTAATGATTATAGTTAAGAGCACAGAGGCCCTTGCACCGGATTAAGTATACGTATAAAATTATTTTAGCAAAACAAATACGGCAAGTAAAATAATCGTTCAACTGTGAGTAAATTGGAGCAAAAACAAATTTCGTTCGAATTGACTCAATACATTGATAGGCTAATTAAAAGAATCATACATGTTTGCGGTATCATTTTTGTACTTAGTTATGTAGTTTGAAGATTCAAAAATAAAGAAATAATATATAATTTTTGTTTTAAGTTTTTTTGTATTAAATATAGAATCTCAAAGAAATTTTAATAATTTTATGGAATATTGTGATTTTCCATAAGAATTATGATAAAATTAACATTTTTACAAATTTCAAAAACGTGTAAATTTATTTTTCCCACCCTATTTGAATGAAATTCTTTATTTCCCTTATAACGAGCATTATGTTTTGTACATTCCTGTTTATACCTGTAACTAATTTTAATGATGTTTTCCGAATGAGATACTTATAGTTAAGTTAAAGTCTGCAATTAATTATGAAAAATGTGCTCGATTGGCTCGAAACAAAGGATATTTTGAACGGTAAAACTAGTGACGATGATGGAGAGATCTTTTCTATTTTATTACAACTGCAGCAGCCTACAGACAGAAGATAGTTAATGAAAGGTTTTAGTTTTCTTATGAATTCATTTGCAACTTTTCTAAATCAATTAAAAAAAATTATTAATATTGATTTAATTCCTTTTTTTAATTTTTTTTTAAATCATTACTAAAGTTTTATTTGTCGATCACGCAAACGGCTTCAAGCCATGTCTTAATATGAATTTGAATATGATTTACTGTGTTAAACTTTAAATTGAATTTGTAGTGTAATAAAACAACTAGTTTCTTGGTTCAAGTCTTATTAATTCAAATGACTTAAGAGTAACTTAAAGCTAAGTGCAAAGCGAACTAGAAGCTGGACCATTTTTTGTCTGAAGACCAAGATGGAAAAAGGAAGTTCGCAGAAGTTGGTGCCACGTGTGGCTTTTGACATTTACTTGGATATAAATATATATAACTATTTTAATCTATTACCAGTTTACATTATTGTTACAAGATATTTATATGGGCTGAACTTTCTTGTAGTAATTATACAAATAATGTATACTAAATATATAACAGAATTAAATAAATTAACATTATTATTAATTATGGAAATAAAGCATTTTGGATGTTTACCAATGTTGCTGAAAATATTTAGTTTTAAATTCTAGAATTTCTACATTTCGGAGTATTACAGTAAAATATTGGATTATAAATAAAAATAGCAGGTGGATGATTTTGAGATTTTTGAATTTTGAATTTTTTTTGAATTTTTGAAAATAATAAAAAATTCTTTAAACAGGGTTAATTTTTTACTTGTTTTTTATTACCTTTCCAACAGTAGGTATACAAATTATTAGAATCAGTGAACAGCCCAGTTAATGGTGAATAATTTTGAATCATGATTTTTCCAATTTTAGATTTTAAATTGATTTTATCTTGAATTGTAGAATTTTTATAAATAAGTGACTTTCTTATAAATTTCCATCGTATAAAAAAATCACAATTTAACAATACATACAAATTTCATACAAAATTTAATAAATAAAAAATTTGTTTTAATAATTTTCAGAATATATTTTATGTCATGAAAAAGTGCTTTCGTTTTAGTTGCTCATGTAAAATCGAGTATTGTCATTGATGACACACTTTCCTAAAAGTTTTAGCTTTTCTGCCCGAATGAATTCTAAAGTCGAACTAGCTCACATTCAATTTAATTTGTTTGTAACGTAAATATTATGTCGTAGAATTTTTTAGAATATTATCAAGTCGTAAGAAAGGTGACTCTGTGAAAACTGGTACACTGTGACGTATACGTACTTTTTTAGTGTTATATATTTTCGATTCAAAATAGCTTTTAACGGCCTTTAGTCCACAAAGACTCATCAGAGGGCCTTGTCAATACGCAATTTTTGTTAAGTTCAGTTCATCTTAAATGGATTTTATGACGAATATCTAGTGTCAACTATATCCAAGAAGACTAGGAGTTTTTGTTTTTGTAGCGAAATGCCAATTTTTGTGGATTAAGAGTCGCTTAAAGCTATTTTTAATCAATAATTCAACAAACACAATTAAAATGGTGCTAAGTTTTGTATTTGGCTTTTTTCTTTAAGCAAAAAAATATGCCAAAAATACTTTAAAATATACTTTGGTTTTCACTTGATCGCATATTGAACACCTTTAAACATTTTGAATTAGGAATTTCCTAGTATCAAAATAGCCATGGTTGTCCAGTTTCCAAGGGTACTACAGAAATTTAGCAGTGCGGGTCGCACCCAGCCTTTTTTTTTATTAATTAAATTTCCTAATACCCAAAAAAAAATCAATAAACGCACATTTACCAGTTGCTTGACGCGCTACATAAATTTTCTGATACTTCCATTGAAAAAATTTCATTATTTAAATGACTTAAGTAGAAAAAAAAATAGCTTAAGCTTTATAACAAATCCTAAAATAAAAATACTATTTTCTCTGGAACACTATTTATTAATTTGTTTGTTAAAAAAATCTTCCCCAAAGTTAATCGATTTTTACTACAAATAGATTTATGTATATTTTCTAATTTTTCTAATTGTCCGACTCAAATTCTTTCACAGTTTTTACATTATAAAGAATTAATGAGCAATATTGCTCGAAAACTTTCGAACAACAGATTGTATGATAAATCAAATTTATATATTTTTGTGAACCTTTCCATATAGGTAACAAGGATGATATTTCGATAAAAAATGAATTTTGATAAGAAAGCAAATGCTTCTTAGACTGAGAATCAACAAGAACGAACATTTTGTATGAAAATAAAATTGATATTTTATTTTCATACAAAATAAAATTGATATTTTATTTTCATACAAAATGTTCGTTATTTTCGAAATTCCAGTCTTCTGATTAATAAAAGAAAATGGACAAATACAAATATAAAAATATAAATGACTTTGCATATGTGTGTATGTCTCCATTATCAACTCACAGCTCAATAATACATACATACATATATAACTTAATTGAAATATCCATTTTGACAGTTGTAACCATTCAAGAAACACACGAACAATACAGAACAACACAAAAAAAAAAAAACTATTAAATATTTTTTTAATTTACAAGGAGGATTACCCAGGTGAGATTAAATCCAAACACATCTGACAAAAGGATCTCCCTCTCTGAAGCATATTTCATGCTGAAAATTCCAATTTTCCTCTAATCCACTTTGCCTCGAAATGGTTCGTTCTGTCTTCTTTTACTTTCTGTTGGTATACCTAACCTACCTACTTCCCGCATCAAAAACGTCCTCTCATTTATCGTAGGAACTGAAAATATTTTATACAAAATAAAATACAATTTGCAACTATAATAATCCCATTAAACTAAGGAAACATTTCATTTCGTACTCAAATCCATACAAATGACGTTTTAAAAGCACTCCACTCTGTTCAACGATGATGATCATGATGATGATGATGATGGCGACAAAAGGACGTTGAGTCGTTGTCCTCGTTCGTCGTTCACCGATGAGGCCGAGTCAGGCTATATCCTTTCAGAGCTATATATAGCTGTGCACAAGTTCACGAACATCACGACTATGACGACGACGACAACGACGAACAAGTATACTTTAAGCTTCAACTCTCCATTTGGAAGCTCTGCTCCGAGGCCGAGAGTATAAATGTTAGAAAATTAATAAAAATGGCATCCTTTACGGAATGTCCGAAAATATTGCTCTCCCCATTTATAAAGTGGATCCAACTCCACTTGGTCCCAAATGGAACCACACACCATCCAACACCAAGCACAAAGAAGGAATGAGAATGAGGAATCTCTCAACATAATGGCTTCGGACCATTTATTCAATCCAAATGTGAACATTTTCGGGGTCAGGGCACAGCTTTGCCACTGCCACTCTTGCCACTACCACTATACTGCTATTGCTATTTCTGCCCTGCCGACAATCCACGCGATGGCAATGGCGATGGAACGAATGCATGGCATTTATAAACCAATCTCCATCTTGATATTTATTACACAGGAGATAGGACAAGGATGAGAAGGAGCAGGATGATTTCAGGAGAAACAAATCATTTGCTACTATTTCCGTTGTTGGCTACTGGCATGGCACACACATGCGATTCCAGTCTGACTGAGTGTGCATCAGAATCGTGCTGATATATTATATATCCTTGGTGCAGCCATATAGAGCTCCAGCATCCCGATTATGGGGCTGGGTGGTTATCATCTCTTTATACCTCT
This sequence comes from Epistrophe eligans, assembly GCA_951394125.1. Lineage (NCBI taxonomy): Eukaryota > Metazoa > Arthropoda > Insecta > Diptera > Syrphidae > Epistrophe > Epistrophe eligans. The sequence continues at coordinate 38,475,866 of OX596029.1, forward strand.
ATAAAGCTCACTACCGCCATAATGTGATTTCACATTATTTCAACTTTTCAAGAGCGAATAGAAGAGGAGATGGTTAATGTCCGACGTCCAGACATATGGCCCTAGCACATGCTTTGCCCAATGACGACATCGTCGATGGTAATATTATTTAAGTTTTTCTTCTTGCAGAATTTATAGAATTCAATTTTAACCAAAATTGAAGGACTTCCTGATTCCTGGAAGAGAGGTTAGCCCAATATGCTATGGAACATAAAATAATGAGTATGCGATTATATCTACGTATTTCCAAAACTAACTGGTGGAAGATTTTTGAGGTCACACCGCTGCGGGAATGTTTTATTAATTTGAATGTTTTGAATCCAAAATGGGTTAGTTTTTGTTTCACCAAATTCGGTTCAAGATATATATCGAACGACGGTTAAAGTTCAGGACCGCTTTAGTCGATAAATTTAAAAAAAAAATTAATAATGCAAGAAACTTAGCAGAATAAGAGCCACCTTTTGGAGATTTTAAAGAAAAACATTTAACAGAAAAAATAAGAATTCAAAACCTATAAAGATCGCCACATAAAATTTGGCACGTTTTTTTTTTTTTTTTTTTATAAAAAGGACGTGGTATTTGATGGATTTAACTTCAAACTCTTTTAAAACCACCTTGCTGCAGGAACAAACTTTTAAAATTTCAACAGCAGTTCTGTTGATTTCAAATCTATAAGCTTCATATTAATTTTTATATTTTTCGGAAACGGCTTTTTTTATAAATTTTCAAAGTTTGTTTTTTAATTAGCAAAAACAAAAATCAAATACAGGGTGTTTTGCATACAAACGGCAACAAACGGCTTGGGCGTGCTAGGGTGAGTCAAAACAAGAACAAAAATTGTAAATTGTATGTCCCCTTCACTCCTGTCAATAACACGCACACAGGAATGGTTGAGAATTTTAAGTCACATAGGCTCTGGTTCCACACGAGCTGTCCACTCAATTTATTTATTTTTATTTATATGTAATTGTAAGTGTTGCCGTTGATTTTTAATAATTTTTTTTTTAATTCAAGTTGATTTTTTAGAAAATTGGCACTTTCGCCAAAGCGGGGTGAAATAGACAATAGACGCTGCTATAGTGTTTTTAATATCTAATTTCAATTTAAAGTGAATTTATTATGTACCTAAACTCAATCACTCCACCTAAACAAAAGTATTTCTCGTTAATTTAGGTGCAGCTCAATAACCCCCACGGAAATAGAGCCCGAGGGTCTTATTTCTCAAAATAAAAGGAAATAACACCCGCGGGCTTCTTTTTGAAATGGAAACAAAAGCTGTGGGCTTTAATTATTTTTTCCTATAGGTTGCAATTCGAAGAAATTATTTATTCACTAAAGAACAAAAAAGATTTTGGACTTTTTCAACAGTTGGCTTAGATAACAGTACCTTTGGTGGACCGTTTCGAGGGTTTCAAGGATTTTAACTCCCTCTTTGGGTCCTCTGTCCCGCTCATCCAACTTCGTTGCTCTGCTTGGGGTATAATAAGTCTATCTTATTTCTTTTCACGAGCAGTTCTTATATCACACATTTATTTATTATATATTTTAGTATAATTGATTTCTTGGAAAAGACTTTTATGATTTTAATACATTTTCATAGTTTGTTCTTAATTTTAAGAAGAATAAAATTTCAGAATTTTTCTACCCCGGCTACTGCCCTGCACACTTTTCTTCATAACTTGTTTTTTTTTTCAAAATCGAATCAAATAATTTGGACGAAGTTTTGTATTTAGTTAAAATTTTTATAACCAGTTCGAATTCGAAATATGTATGATGATTTAAAAATTATAAATCTAGGAAGTGGCGGTAGCGTTGCCACTAGTCCAGGTTTTCCCGGATTAGATACTTTTTTTAACCTATACAAGGAATGTATGGGATAGTTTTTTCTTAATTTTTTGTGATTTTTTCTTTTAATTATTTTATTATTTTTGCACTCTGAAGGTCTCTGAAATTTACTGCGTGTCAAAACTAAACAACAAATCCTTTGAAAATTCCTTAAAGATCTACCTAAGAAGTAGAAATCATTCAAAATATAAGTTTTACATGTTTCATACGTTTTATTTAATTTGTTTCTAATTTAATGAAATATTTTAGTTATTTACCAAAATTCTACAAATAAGTTTAACAAAAAAGACACAGTGTTTTAATTCTAAAATAATAATAGTAAAAAAGACTGCGTATGGCAATAACGCCAAAACCGATTTGGTAATATCACACAAAAAATTCTGAACAATTGTTGTTTTTTTTTTCCTCGAAATCAAAATCATAATCTTTTCAATAATTGTACTGAAACAACTTTCTTTTTAATTAACCTTATTTCACTTTAATAAAATAAAAGTATATAAATAATAAATAAATAAATAAAAATTCAAAAAAGAAATAAATAAATAATTCAATTATTCAATTATTCAATAATCAATAACAAAAATAATAATAAAATAAATGTTATTCATTTTCAATTAAAACGGCGAATTTTGTCTTTTTCCATTTACTTTTTTTTTTATTGATGTTCACAGCTTGACGCACTTAAACTTAATGAACTCTCTTCGATTTTGTCTACTAAGCATAATTTATCACAAATTTTAACGCAATTTGAACTTAAAATTTTTTTGGCGATGTTTGGAAATGTCACCCAAAATTGAGAAAATAACTCCCAAATTTTACAGAAACAATTTACATTGAGAATATTTGGGTGATATTTCCAACATAAGATTTGAAAAAATATAAATTTGGGCGATATTTCCAATTTTTTTTTGGGCGATAAAAAAAAATTTAGCCGATATTTCCAAATCGATTTGGGCTTTATTTCCTTAGGCGTAATTGCCATACGCCAAAAAGACACTGTGTTTTAAGTGAGGTCAATCAATACAAATACACAATAATACAAAATTTTGCAAAATAGTAGGGGTAGGTATTAGCAGCAAAATCTATCATGATTAATAAAATATTTCGGGGATGCAGCCTTAAGAAGGTTTCCGAGGAGCTTCTACTTCATCATTATATTTGGATTTTGGTCTAATAAGAAGAAATAAAAAAAAATATAATAAAGTCATAGTTTTCTAACTTAAGATCTATCAATTTCCATTTGTATACAAAATTAAATAAATTCAACTACATTTTATGTCGAAAGGAGAAAGGAATAATTACTACGCCTATGTAGATAATTCTGACATATTCATTGCCAACAGCGCATCGTGGATATTAACTTAATGCTTCTTAGTTGTTTTTTTTTTTTGCTGCCGTTGTCAATATTGCACGAGAGTTATAAATTAAATAGAATCATTCCGCATTGCCAAATCATAATAATATTTATATAGTTATAGGAGTAGGTGGCTTTGGCTCGGCTTGGTACTTTGGTATTAAATTGCTTTCATTTCCAAATATCAGTATGACGCATAAACTACAACGGAAATCATTTATTTCTTTCTTCGTTTGCTCCTTAAAGTATATTATTTGCCATCATGCACCATATTTTTATGATATTTTCCATTTATTTAGAAAATGAAAAAAATATATATATGTATAAGTATATCTAGGTACGTTAGGGAAGTATGGATGTACCGCTACATTGTACATATAGGACCAAAGGAATATAGGCACTCATTTACAAATGCTCATTTCCCAGCCAAGCTATATGTAGCAAGGACGACAATAAACTCCGTAACGTAACAACTAAAATGTAATAAAGGCGCACAAAATTTCGCCAACAAAACGCTGCAAATCTTCTCTTTCCTTATTTCCAGTTCCATATAGTTCTTCCAGCCGCACTCTGCCTAATGCCACCGATAGCTTTGCCGGCGAAGGAGGAAGGAGGCAAATCAGGAGGCATATTATCATTTTTCTTATTAAGCATTCTAAATAGGATTGCAGAAAAGCATATACATACATACATATGGTACGGATCCGGCTTTGGCTCCATTGCCAACTCCTAGCTCACCCAACCCCATCTCATTACCTGTTAACGATGAACGGAATCGTTGTGTATGGTATGGTATATGGAGAGAGTGGCATTTTGAAGGCAGCAGAGTTCGGTGGCATCACCATCATCGTCGTCGTCGGTGGCGGTGGCAGCGTTTGGTCTTTGAGCCTATGTACCCATACAACATGCTTCTTCTACTACATTTTGCACGCCAGCTGCTCATCAATTCTGATTGTTAATCTATTTAAGTTGAAGCCCCAATTTTATTCATGGCTTTTTTGGTCGTTTTCTTCTTCGTTGCTTTGTTGATTCGTCCTGGATATATTATTGCCATGATATGGCTTTCCATCGAACAGACAAGTTGAATTTTTGAATCAAAATGGAAGATATACTCATACCTAAGATATTTAGGTTATGGAAGGTTATGGAAGAGACAAAGAGAAGGTATAGAGGGGAATAGAATATTATGCGGGGAGGACTAATGCGAGCTGCTCTCAATCTTGGTACGACTTGGTACGAGAATCGTTTTGCCATGAACATTTATATGGCATTCTATGTTCCGATTGTTATAAATGTTCTACAGGCCTATAAGAGCCTTGTTTAGTTTTTTTTTTTTTTAATTTTTTTTTTCGCCTCATTTTATTTTACATAAGGGTTCATGCAGGATTTACAAAAAAAAAAAGGAAAGATTTTTGGCATGACATCACTGCAGTAAGTCACCTGATCAGAGAGGTTGTGTAATGTAACAAAATAGGGAGGAACGTAATGTTTCATGAGGAAGTCTCCACTTCGAAGATAGTCAACTTATAATCATATCAGGGGACCTACATATGTATTTACATGTATATATGTATTGCTTTTTCTGTAATGAAGCCCATTTTAAGTTGAGTGGATGTATATCAACCAGTCCCTCAGAATCTTTTTAAAAACGCTCTTGTCCAAAGTCACAGTCCGGTGTGAAATTTCTGGAGCCTAGATCATTGGTCCCTAGTTTCTTGAAGAAAATGAGGTCAGAGTGACAGTGAATTTAGACTGCTATTTGAATTTTGGAGGATTTTTTTCCACGATTTAGAAAAAATTTATTGAGTCCTATTACTTCCCGGAGGACTTCCTTAAGTCCTTATATTAAAATAATTTTGGGACGCTCCACGTCTAAGTGCAATTTAAACTAAAAAAAAAAAATATTGACAAGTTAACCAATTTTTGTTGGGCTTTTTTATTAACTTTAAGTTGAGTATAGCTAAGGAAATCAAAACGTGTTAGAGATTAATAAAGTTTTTATAATTTTTAATTTTTATTTTTACGACTTACGGGCCAGTTATAGCTTTCATTGAAAACCATCACTGAAACACATTGAATTTTTTTTTTGACAAGAAGGTTATAGCAATCATTGAAACTTGTCTGTCATTAAAAATATATGTCAGTGAAAGAATATCTAATAATGTTTTGTTAGAGTTAGTAAAAAATCGATATCTTTGTTATACTCCAGATTCGATAGTTTCTGAAAAACAATCGATATCGATAATTTCTGAAAAACAATCGATATCGATAATTATTTTTACAATATGCGCAAGATTTAAACCGATTTTTTTTATAATGTTTTTTTTTAAGCAAGAGTTTCTCATAAGTTTAAATAATATTGCAAATCAAAATTTTCAAAATAAAACAAATTTTGTTTCCAATTTTTTTTTTGAAAATCCGATATTTTAAAAAAGGGTAGACTTTTTTTAATGATTTTTTAACTCCACATTAATTAATACTAAAAAAGTGCGTACCAATTTTTTTTCTTGAAAATATTAATTTTTGTTTTCTATTAATTTCTATTATTGTTTTATGTTTTTTTCATTTGTTTATTTTGTACTCTACTTTTCTATGAAACAAAAATCAATAAAATAATAAAAAAAGTGGAACCTTGTTAGAGTTACGCTTTTCCAAAGGAATTAAAAAGAAGTCTATAGAATAAAAAACAAATAAGAATTATATTTATTAATAAAATATGGTTGTTTATATAATGAAGTTAAAACGAAGAATGAGAATTCAATAGAAAATATTCTACAAATTCTATACAGTTATAGTATTGTTACTTTGACTTATTTATTACATGAAGAGCTGATTCATCATAAGGTAGAAATTGATTATATTCAACAAACCTAAATCTGAGCACGCGAACGCCGAGCATCCTTCCTTACATATCTGCAATTCACTATAAGTGTTTTGGCTTTTTGGACAAAACTTCACTCCCTGAAGCAAGACGCTTCCGTGAGCATTCCCCATCTACAACTTTAGCCATAAATATTAATAAAAGTTTCTATATTTATGTATATATACATATTCACATTTATTTGTTTGTTTTTAATCACAAAACAATTTTATGAAGAAAGCTCAGCGTTCGCGTACTCAGATTTATGTTCGACTTTGTTTGATTATTTTACCGATATTTGTTTTTGTTTTAGAAAAGTAAAATTCAAAACAAACAAATGAAAAAAAAAACACAAAACAATAATAATAATTAAAAAAAAAAACAACAATCACAGTACCTAGTTATTGACCGATAATATAATTCAATAAAATAATTCAAAAGCAACAAGCAACAAGCCCCAAGCCACAACAAAACAAATACTTTTCGAGGTTAGAGTTGATCATTAAACAAAATAATGACAGAGAAGAACAGAAGGAAAATCGTAGAAAGGAACGATTGTGTTCCACTTTTCTGAAACGAAAATCAGCTCCTCATTGAAAACGATTTCGATCATTGAAATAATAAAATTGATTTAATTAGAAAATAGTGAAGTAAATGAACTATTTGTTTTTTTTTTTATAAAAAAAATATATATGTAAGTAATAAGATCCAATTTGATACTAAAATGCCATCAATTTTCTTTGTTTAACTGTCTTAAAATCGAAAAACAAAATTTTCAATGATCGTTTTCAATGAAAGCTATAACTGGCCTCTGAGAATTTAAAATTCAAATGGATATTCGAAGTTATTAATTTGGATCATCATTTATATAATCTCAACTTATCGTTAACTGGAGAAAAAATTAAATTCCATGTTTTGAGTGCGTCATTTGGTTTGTCTTAATTAGCAAGTTGATTTTTTTTATTCATACAATATTCACAAACAGGATTGCAAATTGCAATATAATTTTTAAAAATCAATCAAAATTAAACAGGTATTTACTTGCTTGGCAAAAAACTCTTCAGTCATTGAAAGCAGAAAAAAAAAAATACAAAAACAACATTAGATCTAGGTTTTCTGTATGGATCCAGAAATTAGTTTTTACTCTGGCCGGTGGTAGATGGATTTTAAAGCTTTTTAAATAATAAGAAAAGTGTAAAGAAAAAAAGACAGTATCTACATGAAAAATAAATAAACATAGGGAAGAAAGAGATTTGGATCTGTATCGTTTTATTTTATCGGAGTGAACCATATGGGCTACTGGCGATAATAAAACGCGGCTACTATTTTGCTTTTGCATAGAAAAAAACAAAAAAGTTTTACGGATTCCTGCCGGATCCTCCAAGAGTTCCAAGAGAGTTAGAAGAGTTCCTCTTGTCATAAAAAGGTGCTTCTCACCTTAGCCGTTCGGATTCAGCAAAAAGTGTAGGTCCCCTCCATTTCTGCCAATAACACAAACACAGGAATGGTTGGGAGTTGTAAGTCACTAGGCCCTGGTTCTACACAAGCTGTTGTGCCACCCAATTTATTTTCTATTTTTATATTTTCTTGTCCATAGTTACATTTGAGTGGTTACGTAAGTTTTTGTTGCCAAGCATGTGAAGAATATAGTAGGTCCAAATGATATTTCTGTCTTTTCCAACTACTATCATAGTACTTTAATATGATAATCTCATATCGCCTTCTCCAGGGAGTGTAAGTATAAGTATACTGGCATGAGCTTATACTATGTATTTATAAATTAATTTAATATAAAACACATCTTAAATCGCAAACACATGTGATCATGTTCATCCAACACAACATGGGATTTACCCCAATACCCGTCATATAGTAGACATAGCCATATATTCTTTATCCATTTATATAGGACTCTATATAGGCTGAAAAAAGAGTCATGCAAGCAACACGGTGTTAGCGTTTCCTGTTACCAAACTTTAAGCAAATCACATCAAATTGCAAGTCCTTGAATATACTTTTTCAAAAAGGAATTACAATATTTCACTGATATCGATTGACTATACAGAGAGAGTTAGAGAGAGAGAGAGTCCTGTTTCTGTTGTGCGATTTCCATTTCAAAAAAAAAAAAAAAACTTTCCTAAAAAGATTCCTTTTAAGTTCTGACAAACAACAATAACACACGTAGAAAGGGAATAAGAGGGAACCAAAAAACTTTTTAAGATGATACCCTTGAGAGTCGGTATATCCCTCTTGGAAAAACGAAACACCCGCACCACCTGCAACAGGTATTAGCTTCTCGATTCAAGTTTTTTTTTTTTTTTTTTTTTTTTTTTTGGGGATGATTTGTATGATTGTGTGTTTGTGTGATGTAGTATTTGGGGATACACTAAACAGGAATAAAATGAGAACAGGAGTATTTTTTTTTCTGTCCACATAGAGAAGTATAATACCATCAACAGGTGAATAATAGATTTGCCAAGGATTTCCAATTTCATCGCGCGTCTCTTTTCTCGAGGACGAACAAGATGACGACAACGGCAACGACGAAAAGTCGTCTTCTGTGGTAATCATTGTGCACCAGTTTTCATATTTTCTGTTTTTTTTTTTTATTTTTGTGGGAATATCCCACTGACTGACACACTGTTGTCTGAGTAGATTTCACTTTGGTGTGTAAAGAAAAAAAAATGAAGAATAAGAAAAAAAAAAAAAAAAAATACCAGAATATTTAAATTTAATCTTATTTGGCTTTATGATTTCTTCTTCTTAAGCACTTTTCGACTTAGAAAAATAAAGAAATATACCTACCTATCTACCTTACCTACATCTCTGTCTTCCTAAACTTAAAGGAACCAAATTCAACCAAATCTAGAAACAGGTGGCAGGACTATATATAAAAGCATACAGGACTGGGAATGTCTCAGATTAAGGGGGAGCATAAATGGGAAATTTGATTTTTGTTGATCCTTGTATAGCATTGTGCCTCTACCTACCTTACCCACCTTTTACCTATAGCGGAGTGGGAAAAATGGTATAAAACCTTAAATGAAAATGGAGGATGATTTTCTTAAAGAAAATTTAATTATATATCCAAGGTGGTGCTGCGAAATGGGTTTCTTGGTTTGGGAAACGTGCCTCAATTGAAATGAAGGAGAATAAATTCGGTCGTTTTTTTGTTGATGTTGTTGTTGTTATTGTTGTTGTTGTTATTGTAATGTTTAGCTTCTTTTTTTTTTTTTTGTTGATATAAGGAAGACCTGTTACGCAGTACTTGGATAAGTTAGGGTTTATGCGGAAGTAAATATATGTATGAACGTTATAGTGAAATTAAAGTTTAAATTAATTTGAAAAAATGAGGGTTGTGTTTAATGTTTTTTCAGTGAAGTTTGTTTTTGATTTTGTGATGGGGTATATATAGGGGATGGAAGAATTTTGTGTTTTCTTTGATCTTATAACATAGAAGAAGACTGATTGATATTATAATCGAAATTTTATTGAAGCTTCAGGATTAAACGTTCAAATTGAAAGTGAGAAATTAATTTGATGGGCCTTCGAAAACAAAAACTGACATTATTATTTATGTCTGTAATTTTATGTTGTTATACTAAATGAACGTATTAAATTCAAAAAAGTCATCAAATAAATAAAAAAAAATCGAATAGGTTTCAGCTTAATGCATATACAATTTGGAATTTCATCAATTAGAACTTATTTATGTCCAAATGTATTGGTATCTAATATGTATGCGGCTCTGCAGGATCATCACGATACTCTAGTGTTTAAGGAGACATACATAATTTCGTACTTGCTCTGCAGGTCAAGTATTGATTTTATAGTAGTCTATGGGCGACTCCGTGAAATAACTCTCCAAACAAAAAATGAACTAATACCCCCCTAAATTAATTTTTATGGAATTGGAGAATTTTTACATAATTAAAAATTATTTCATTTCTCAATTGGGGGGTCGAAGGATTCATTACTCCAGGTTTGGGCCCTCTGTCCTGCTTATTGTTTTATTGTTACATAGGCAGGCACCTTGTTTCTCTTCAAATGTGTTGTAGAATATTATTAATACACCTACATGTGTATGTAAATCCTTAAATTTTTTTTAAGTTATCTACACAATCTCTTATTTAACAGTCGGTTTTTAAAATTTCAAACATAACATAAGCATATTATTTAGACAAACATGACAACCTCTGCAAATTTTATGCACATGGCCCTCTTTAGCTTGAGTAAAGTATTTTTTTTTATTTTTTAACTACTTCAAAAATGATCACGCACATCAATGCGAATTCTATTCAAGAGTTATAGGAGCAGCTGTCTAGATGTTACGGTATTATACTCAAGCTTTGGAAGAATGAAGGCTTTACAGATAACAGTCAGATCAGTAAGGAATACCAATTTCTTGCATCGTCGAAGAAAACACGACGTGCGTCGTCGGTAAAGTTTTTGGAGAAGGTGGTCTGTGATACATACTGCAATATAAAAAATGGTAGAAAATCGCTTAGCTTATTTAAAGTGTCTTTCTAAACCAACGCGAAACATTCGGAACGATGATGAAACTCATAAAGTGTCATTCATTTCGTGGTTTAAAGTTGGTAGCGCTGGCATTTGAAATCTGTCAAACTCAGCTGTCATTTGAAGTGTCATCATATTAAATGAATGTTTGCCATTTACGATAATGTATCGCTTAACAATCGAACAACAATTGGTCAAATTATTATAAATTCAACAACGCGTTAAAATTATTAAAATTAATTTGTTTTCTGTGGAGCTACGCAAAAGACCGTGTTTACGCGAATAATCCCCGAACACTGGACGCATTAAATACCAACATTACTCAAGTTATGGCCGAGATACCGCCCGAAATGTGCGAAAAAGTTGTTAAAAATTACCTAAAAAGAATCGCATGCTGCGAATCTTCCCGAGGCGGCCATTTGAATGATATTGTTTTTCACACTTAATTACAAAGTCCAAACTTTATAATGAAATAAAATTTTCATAAAAAATGTATCGCTGTGTGTGTTTAATTTAGCTTTAATTTCGAAACCGAAAAATTAATGACCCGTTACTATAATGAAATGATGCCAGCCAGTGAATTTTGACAGTCGAAAGTTTCGTCATCGTTTCGATTGTTTCGAAACTTTATCATCGGAAAATTATGCCTAAGTTATTAGGATTTCTGCATACGATGTTTTTATTTGTCTTTAAAACACATATTCCATTTATTAATAGATATGTAGATATTCATTTAATTTCGCTGTTTGTTAAATTGATAAAAAAGGAAAAATATGCGTACGAATTAAAAAGCAATTTTTGCCGCTATTCGTTGCAACGTTCTTCATCAAAATGTGAGCTAGAAATGTTCTGTGACTATAAAGTAGAAGTTTAAAAGGATAATGTGGGATTTGAGATACGTTTACGGAATAGTTTTTCAGAATCTTGAAAACGGGAAACTCTCGCAATAAAAAGTATGCATGCTTTCATTTAATTTGTGAACTTTAGACTTGAAAACGTCAAACACAATTTATATAGAATGGTCCCAAAGGTTATTTCTATTTCAACGAAAAAGAGATTATTCAATACCCGCAATTTTGATAAGAGAATTTGATGCTGAAAACTATGCCTAATACTTTTGAAATATCTATCCAGTGAAATAATCTTTCTTCCTCCAAAATTATATAAAGAATTGTTCCACTGTTCGAAGGAATATAATTTTAAACTTTGATCTCTCAGACTCATTCTAATAATCGTTCTGTTTTTCCACGACAAAGTGGGTCGTTGGCGTCGTCTTGAACGTTTATTGATGCAATCATCATCATGTTCCAATCAAAAATTTTATTTGAAAGCAACATTTGATACCTATACAAACAATGGAATGGCTGGAATGTTCGGATAAAAGTACATTTAGAATATTTCGCGTTTTATAAGTATAACAACCTTAAAAATTATTATCACATCGTGACAGTACCTCTAGACTTTTTAGTGTCTTCACCACATCCTTCCCCCACAGCCCCCGCCATAACTCTGTGATATGCGATATCATAATGCCATTATATTGATTCTCAGAAAGCCCGTAGAGGCAGCCATTTACTCATTAATCGACATAAAATCAATGACTAACAAATACCACGTGCTGCAAAAATTACGTAGATCCCCTGGAGAAAGTATAAAAACAAAATAACTTCTCATATTGTTGCCGGGGCCAGAAAGAAATAATAATAAATAAATTCTCGCTCCCGAAAATTTCATATAATAATTGAACCTTCAAACAAAAACACGCGCGCCATTAAGTCGGAGCGGAGCCTTTAAGTAGGTTCCATCGGGCTAAGGGAAAAATATGTGCAAATGGCGTTTAGATACTTTCCCAAGAGGTTTTAGAGTGCGAGTGTGACAGAGGCAAATAGCTAGCTAAAACCCCAAAATACTTATAAATGTTAAAGAGTACATATATGAACATACTCACACATCAAGAGTACCTACTTAAAGAAACATATGAACAACATGATGCTACAGGATATGGAATATCCTTTCTTTAGCTTTCTACAGTTGCTGGCTGTATACTGAACTGACTGAATGTATTCAACATCATGCAAACTCATTCAGACTTATATGTATTATAGCCCTTCTATATAGACCGGGTATCGGCTCGGAATCGGCATCAGCATCGAAAAAGGAAACAACAGGTTGCGGTGGTTGGATCTCAGTCTCAAGAGTCGGGAATTTAAAGCCGAAAACTCCATCCAAATTGATTTGTTAACTATCTCTTTGCGATGCTGTACGGCTATACGGTATACGGCTGTGTGGCGAACGTCATCTGCGCTACCTACACACGTCTTCTTATAAATATAGTTCGTTCGTCTTTTGGTCCTTTTACGATTTGCATGAATTTTTGATTATCCAAGGTGGGAAGGTTGATTCGACCCAAACTCTCGGGCCCAAGCCTGAGCCCGAGCCCAACTCGACCTCACAGCTTTGAGAGGTTTATCCCATGGAAAGGATCCCAAAGATATGGTCATGCAACAAATGAGGGGACGAACCAACCGTACTCCCGTATCACCGAGCGACCGACCATGCCAATATGGTGGTGCGGTTGTGTATGTATAATTTATGATAATAGCTTTGAAGGTATCCCCTTTAGTGTTGTCAGTTACGCATAGCAATCAGGACATGAGCACCGATCAATTTTTGATACATTTCAAGTGTTATCCTTCAAGTTAGGCAAAACTTTGCCTGAGAAACATACAAATGAGGGTGTTATTGGGCCTAAAGTTGAGTTAAGTTGAGTGAATGTAGATTGTATACGATATATGTACATACTTATAAATATATTGCACGGTGTGTGGTGTGTGGCATGGCATAAGGATATATACCTACATAAGTAGCATATCCTTTTCATGGAATAAATAAATTAATACATAATGTTTCGATGTCAAAATCCTGCTCAGGTTTTTTTTTTTTTTTTTTTACTCATAAGTAGGTATGATTTTGTTGTTGTTGTTTTTTATTTATTTATATTTTTTGAAAAGCTGCCTGCTATTGCTTTATCATCACATCGGGTGTCCCTCATGGGTTTCGAAGGGATTTACTCCTAAAATATGTAATAAATTGCGGGGATTGTGTGTAAGCTTGCAAAGTGTCGTTTGGAATCGTTAAATGAGATTTGTTATTAGAAATTATTTTTCGTTTAAATAATATATATGGGAGCCATCAGTTTGAGCAAGATTTAAAAAAAAAATAATAATTCGATTTAGAAAGGTTTTTTTTTTTTTATTTATTAAACAGAGGTGGTTTTATGAAGAGTTGGTCAATATACTAACAATTTTTATAAATAAATTAGAAAAAATATATTTTAATTTAAAAAAAAGCATTATTATGATTTTGAGTTGGATTGTGAAATGCTTCTTCTACCAAACTTGGTGGATATATATTACGTAAGGGTTTGATTTTTATACCACGGAGAAAACTAGCCATTTATTGAGGGACAACCATTGAGCGGTTTGAGTTGTCAAATGATATGCGCCGCAGAAATTGTGAAGAAAGTCGTTTTCATATTTTGAGAATTATACTGCCCTTGAATACAAAGATCAATTAATAGGAAATTTGACCAATCAAAAAATAAATAAATAGAAATAGAAATAAATTCCTTAATGTAATAGAACTGATAACTTGACTTCGATAGTGCGATAGGTAGTTTAGTGGCTTTTAAAATCATTCATTGATTACGGTGTTATGTTGGAGTGCATCTAGCGGACAATATTTTATGTTAACAAAAACTAAATGATCAAACTTTATACTAAGAAAACAGGATGATCCAGGTTAGCCCAAGTTAATAAACAACAATTAATTTAATTATTACAATTAATTTTATTAAAAATTTTCTGTACCGAAAAACATCCTTTAGAACTGTAAATAAGGATATAATATTGTGTAGTGTGCGTGTTACAAATTTAATGATAGTTAACTGCAAACAATGTCTTTGTGAGAGACATTTTTTTTGAGGAGTCAAAGGTCACGTCAAACAACATTTGAAAACGTTAAGAACGATATGCTGTAATGACTTAACTCTGTTATACTTTTGCAGATTTGAATGCCAAAATTTTATTTTACTAGTCTACTCGTGCGAGAGTTCTCTCAATTACATAAACATAAAAGACGCACAAATTATTTTAAAATGAACCGACCTAATGTCACATGCAAAAATATTACCGATTGGAAAGTGGAAGTTTTCATTTTAGAGTTCTTTTGTATTGGATTAATATTTAACAAAAAAATGCAGTTTTTGAACAAATTATTAATATTTTTAAAATAAATAATATAATTTATCAAATCAACACGTATGTAATTAACACCTCATTTATTTAAATCGGTGTAGTATATGAGAGTCGGAAAAAGGACCCAGACTCTAGAAATAATATAACATCTGAATTCTGAATATGATTATAAATATTGAGTAGTTTGTGTTTGGGGTTTCTAGAACATTTCAATATTCCATGATCCCAATACCTATGGTTTTAAAGAAATTTGGTGTGATTTAAAGTAGCCTGGTCCAGTTTTAAACTGGCATAATAATAATCTATAGAAACTAGCAAAACACACTAATATAATGGGTCTATTAAAATGGTAGTATTAGTATTAAAATGGCTGCCACTCTCAACTATCAATACAAGAAGAAGTCAGATAAACAAAAAAAGCAACATTTAATATTCCTTTTTGTTATTTTTGTGTTGATGTTGTGATAAATTTATCGTGAAAGAAATTACTAGGTACAGCTTTGACATATCGAAAGTCAAAAGTATTTTCTTCATATGGAAATTGTTAAATAATGTGTCTTATTTTTTGAGTTCACTTTAACCTTTTTTGAAATGGGGGGGGGGGTCTTAATGCTTAGCATGGCAAGTTATAAATCGAAAATTTTAATGTGATCTAATATCAGTACGATCTACCATATTATTGGAAAAAAATATTAATTTATTACACAAGAGCTTGTAATAAGTTGAAATAATATTGCATTTCAAAATTTAAAAAAAACGAATTTTGGATTCATAAAAAAAAAATTTAAAAATCTATGTTTCGAAAATGGGTAAATGATTTTTCAAAATTTATTTTTTAACTCCGCATTAATAAATAGTAACAATAACAAATGCCGCGTTACAATTCTTTTTTTTACAACTTTATTCGAGTGTAATTTTTTTTTTAAACCGATCTAACGATTTTTTAAATTTTTCTCTAACAAATTGAAATTTGTTTAAGAAACCAGATGGTGTCAACCAACGAAACTTTGCTTTGGTGTTAAAACAATTGCAGAGATTGTTTTATCAATTTATTTATAATTATATTGATGGTTTAACTATTTTTTAGTCTAAACTGAAAGTTGTTTATATTTATGTAGGTACTCACATAATACTACCTTGAACTAAACTCCTTTTTTGACCTGTTATATAGAACAATTTTGTTTTTGTTTTTCGACTTACTCACTAACTGCTTCATTGATTTTAATTTAATTAAAACTTATTATTTACTAGCTAGACCGCATTTTCTTTAATTTTAGCATTTAAATAATTTTAAGCAACCGTTTAGCGTAATTTTTTTGAGACACTCGAATCATTTTTATACTCAAACTAGCAAAACCCATGCCCGCTTCGCAGGGCGTTAAAAAAATAGTTTTTTTTTTGTATTTGTTTTGTAACGAATGTGTTGAAAAAAAAGAGAAAATTATTAAAAATTAAAAAAAAAAATGTTGCCGGTGACAAGAATCGAACCTGAATCCCCTCACTTCTAAAGCGGAGATCTTTCCACTGCACCACGAACTCTATTATTTTTTAATTGCGCAAATTACTAAATATTGTTCAAATCAGTGACCCATGTGACCAATTGAAATTTCATTTCTTTTTTTAACAGATTTTCTTTATTTTTTATAATTTTTTTTTTGTCCTAAACCTTCTACCCTTATTCCTCTTTAAGTAAAAAAAAATTAAAAAAATCGGTCAACCGGTTTGG
This sequence comes from Epistrophe eligans, assembly GCA_951394125.1. Taxonomy (NCBI): domain Eukaryota; kingdom Metazoa; phylum Arthropoda; class Insecta; order Diptera; family Syrphidae; genus Epistrophe; species Epistrophe eligans. Next base: position 38,492,464 of record OX596029.1, read on the forward strand.
CTGGTTAGGGTACGTACAGAAAACCAAACTTTAATTTATATATATAGAAGAAGAAGAAGATAGAAGAAGCAGATAGATAAAGCAGCCTGAGAGGATAACACCATCTGTTGGCGATCCCATTTTGTTGTTAAGGGATAAAATTAAAATATGGTTTGTCAATCCTTAGAAAGAATATTTTCTACTCCCCATACAAAATGGAAATTTCAGATATCACCACCATCAACCCCTGAAAGTATGCAATGTCGGGTTTTCAAGATTTTCCTACTTTTCCGATTAAAATTTTCAATTTCCGACTGAGTAGTGTATTTGGCTGGTTTAATACGAATCAAAAAAAAAAACATGAAAATCGGATGATGTGCAGCCGAGTTTTTCGGGTTCGAACAAAAATAATTTAGCTTTTAATTGTCTAATTATTAATTAATTATTTATGGTGTAAGTGATAAATTAAAAATTGAACTGGAAACGCACTGCTCAATTTTCTTTTTTTTTTTTGCTGAGCTAGTTTATTGCTGGCAGTTGAAGAAGAGAGGAGAGAAGAAGATAGGAAAATTGACGAGGAAGAGTTGGTAAGTTAGCGGTCAGAATATTTTTAGATTCCACACAAAGGCCAAATGCCTAAAAGATGACAATAAATCTGATTGTTTAAAAAAAAATAATATTGTTTACGTCAACATTGTATTTGATCGCTAGATAATTAAAAATTCCCGGTTAGGACTAGATATTTTTTTTTTTGGAACGAAATCCTATATATCAAATCGCATTTTACACCTGTCAAACTCAGCTGTCATTTGAAGTGTCATAATATTAGTTAAATGTTTTCCATTACGATAATGGATCGCTTAGCAATCGAACAACGCTTTATATAAAGCCTTACTACAAAAGTGGTGATTCAAACGTAGCCACTTTTCGTGCATTACGCGATTATTATGGTCGACATAATCGACCGACTACGCATGCAATCGGTAAAATTGTGAAGAAATTTAAAGAGAGTGGAAGCGTTATGGTGCAAGACGGTGCAACAAGCCACACAACACGACCAATTATGGCTTTGTTGCGTGAGAAGTTATCTGGTCACGTAATTTCACGTTTTGGCGACGTAAATTGGCCATCAAGATCATGCGATTTGACATAGTTTGATTTCTTTTCTGTAGTACTACGCAAAAAACCGTGTCGACACGAATAATCCCCGAACTCTAAACGCATTACTCAACTCAAACCAACATTACTCAAGTTATGGTCGAGATACCGCACGAAATGTGCAAAAAAGTTGTTAAAAATCACCTCAAAAGAATCGCATGCTGCGAATCTTTCCGAGGCGGCCATTTGAATGATATTGTTTTTCACACTTTATGGAAAAGTCCAGACTTTATAATGAAGTAAAATTTTCATCAAAAATGTGTCGTTGTGTGTTTTATTTAGCTTTATTTTCGAAACCGAAAAATGAATGACCCTTTACTTAATTTAAATTTATTGTTGAACCGCATGAAATCCGATAACAAATTAATAAATATTTTTAGTCACCTTAATTTGATTTCACAAAATAAAAGTAAACGTTAACAAATTAATTTAAACAATACACAATTATTTATGTCTCGAAAATGGATTAATGACTTCATTTGAAAGTTTTCGGAATTAACAAAAAAAAAAAAAATTTAAAGCTGTTTACCTACGAAATTTTTCTTTTTATTTTTTTTTAAGCCCAAAGTTGTTAAAACACAAACAAACAATTCCATTTGTATAAAATTATATTTATTCTACAAATCAGATGGATATCTTTTTTTCAAGTTGAATTTAATAAGCAATAATACTTCTTTTGAACATTTTTCTGATATTTAGTTTAATTCAAATATATTTTAAGAAATCTGTTAAAATCTTAGTCTTTTGAACTTTAAGAATGGGGAGGGTCGAAAGAAGTCTTGAATTAAGTTTATTTTTGACTTTCTTTGTTAACTTATCAACTTCAAACACCTTCATCCTACACAAGTCTATTCAAAAGCTCCTTAATCCTACAATAAGAATGTATGCAAAGAATTTTTTCTATAATTATACTTTTAAAACATAAATTATTCGACAAAAACACGAAGAATTTCTTCCCGACAACCACAACAAAAATTGATACCCAATCTGTGTGCTAGCATTAAAATAACCGTTGATAAAAAATGCTCGAGATTCGGTCCAAACCACACATTGATTCGATGTCTATGATGTAGACACATTCATGCAGATGATATTCTCAATGTATCCTCATCTTCATAATAAACATATATAGAAGATTATTTTCCACCCAAAGGACAATCGAACCTCTGGAGAAACTCAGAAACAGACAAAAGCTCTGAATAAATGGATAAAGCATTCCGAAAATAGAAATAACAAAGATACAACAAGGTTTAAAATATCTTGCCACACTTACCAAAAGCAGAAGGCTCCCTTTGTTGTTGTTGTTGTTGTTGTTGCTGCTGTTGTTGTTTTTGGTCCCTCGATATTGTTGGCGGCAAAGGCTGAATGGATGCAGCAGTTGATGATATTGGTGCAACAGTTGTTGCTGCCACCACTACTGTTGCCATGTTATTATTATCCTTGCCATTCAATTCGACCAGTGATTGAGCTGCAGTCCATTCGAGTCGCCCGCACAGCATCCCATTTCCACTGGCCGTTTCAGTGCCGGTATCGCTGTTGCCACAATGGCTTCTAATGCGGTTGTTGCCAGCAGCAGGATCTACCACTGGTGCTGCTCTTTCAACAGCCTTGCCATTGAAATTGCTTCGGTTAGTGCTTTTGTATTTGTTGTTTTCTATTGATTCTACTACACGTTGTCCTGATGTAGAATGGGGGTTATCCTGCTGCTGATGTTGTGGAGTCTGTCGCTCGGTTTCGCTGCTGTTGTTGTTGTTGTGCTTCCTGTCGTTTGTTTTTTTGTTACTGTTGCTGTTGCTATACGAGATGCTGGAGGAGCTTTGTGCTGCAACGGAAGCCGAAAATTGATGATTGGGTGACTTTAGCAGCTCCACACGGTCACAATCGAGTGTAAGGGCTGTCTGGTAATGTTGATGGTGATGCTGGTGCTGATTCTGATGTTGTTGCTGATGCTGATGCTGCTGCTGCTGGTGGTGGTGGTGGTGGTGGTGAGTTCCGTTGCTGGCCGGTTTCTTTACAATAAAAATTGTTGCTTGCTGATTAAGGACTTCATTGCTTCGACTATACTGATGCTGCTGCTGCTGGTGATGGTGGTAATGGTTCTCCTCATCCTCAAAGGTCCTCAAATATACCTCAGCCTGTTCGTAATCCCCACCTGATGATGATAATGATGATGACGATGCCACTGCTGCACCTGCTGCTATTGCTTTTGATCTGCCTCCGAAGATATAAGTTGTGTTCTTAGCTTGAACATAGTCTAGTGGCATTTTTTATTTGCAAAATATAGATATTCAAGTTTTTTATATTTTCTTAGTTTTTTTTTAAAGATTTTTTTTGAAAGATTTTTAGTTAAAAAATATTTTCATAATTTTTGTTTCTTCTAATAAATAAATTTTATAATTTTTAAATTTGATTGATAAATATTTTTGTCCTTAAGATCGAAAATTGCTTTTAGAGAAGTTTTTTTTTTTTGTTTAATTTTAATATTTTTTTGAATTTTGAATTTTGTATCCTTGGGAATAATTTATGTTTTTTTTTTGTTTTGTTTTGTTATCATTTATGTTCACAGTTATGTATATATTGCTTTCGTTGTTTTGAGTTTTTTTTTGTTTATTTTTTTTTTTTTATATAATATATTTAATACATTTTTTTATATATTTTTTTAAATTGATTAATAGTTGTTTTAATGCAGGCTGAAAATAATGGGAAAATGGAAATATTAATAAGCAACGAGTTGTTGTTGCATTTACAAAAAAATGTATATATAGATACAACGATTGTTGCGCGTGTATCCTTGCCAACAACCGCCTTGTACAGTCATCATATCCAGCACCAACACAGAGAGGGGAATTTTATTATTATAAATGGCAACGTGGAGCAGCGCGCAACGTATTGCTTTTCAGCACTTAATTAAATTTCCTAATTTGGTTTGAGGTATCATCATTAAAAATTAACGCAATTCGAGAGGAGAATCATCATCAGCAGCTCACCCGCCTCCGCCGCCGCCGCCATATAACGTGCGTTGGTTTGTGTGTCGTCTGTGCAGCGCGTTATAGCTTTGAAAAAGGACGAGGGTAGTTATATATATATAATACGAGTACAAAAAGCTATGACAGTCCTTGCGGATGGGTGGGTGGTTGGTTTTGTTGGTTCAACAGGGGTGGCGGATACAGGAACTCAATTCGCATCATTCACATAAATAAAACGCAGCTAAAATGTTAGTTTGCTATTCGTTAAAAATTCAATTAAAATTTGTCCATGGTGACGAGTCTTGTGATATCCTTTTAGTATATTATTATTATTTTTATAGCTTGTTGGGTTTGGAATTGACTGAAGCATTTTTTTTTTGTTGTATATTTAGGGGTTAGATATAATATTAGAGTGCTTTTTGTTATTTTAAAATATAAAATATAAAATAATTGTGCGGAGGATGTAAACAATGCAAAAAAAGATTTAGATAGATTTAACCCCCCTTAGGAATATTGTTTTTGAATTTTAATATAAATTCTAGAATCGAATTTCATGTGAAATGTTGTAATGTAATAAATAACAATTTTGATGGATTTAATTTAATAGTTTATTGGATATGTATACGAGTAGCAATCGAACAAATTTATACTAAGCCAGATTTTGGTGTTCAGCTTTATTTTGACGTGACGTATAGGAATATCCTTTAAAGTACCATATATTTGTATATCACTGCCTAAAGTTTTGAGTGATGAATTTTTCGAAAATCAACAGTTTTTAGGAAGAAACACCAAGTCAAAAATTGTTGCTACACAAAAAAGCTCATAAAACTTTATTTCGTAAGATCTATAGATTTTGGATTTTGCGAAAAAACACGTGCCAACCGCAAACACACCCAGTGATCTTCTACACCTTCTAATGATATGTAAATTAATATACACCTAAGAATAAAAAGATAGTGGCGCAAAATTTTAAACGATTTAGTAAAATGTTAAAGCCATTTTAGTAAGTTACTAAGATAAAAAGAAGATTTTGCTAATTTTAAACGATTTTAGCAACTTACTATCTCTTAACATTTTACTAAAGTTAAAATCACAAAATGGCTACTTTAGCTTTTAGTAAATTGCTAAATCCATATGAAATCTGTCATTTTCCTCGAAAGAAATTTGTTGGCAAAGAGTTAAATTGTGTTTTTTTTTATGATTCGTGTGCTAATTGTTTTTTAAAGTAAATAAAATAAAATTAAATGTTTTCGGAAGACATCAAGAGTTACTGAAGCTAATGGAGGTATCAACCAACCCTGCACGGTTTATGGTTGGTCAGGTACACTCCAAAATGTTTTAAATTTTTCTTCATGATGGCAAAAATTAAGAAAATTGAAAAAGGTTTTGGAGTGTATCTGGCCAACGGTAAATCAAATTATTAGGACGTTCCCTTGGTTTAAGTTTGTTTGCTTTGTTTTTCTTTCACGAACTGTCATTGTTTGGACGTGTTCAGATGCACCATTTTTAATAAAAGGGAATTAGTATTTTACTAGTTAGTAAAAGGAAAAAACAAGGATTAAAATTTCCGAGGAGCTAGTAAATTACTAAATGTTTAGCAAATTGCTAACTAGTAATATGCTAAGCCCTTAACAATAGGTTGTTTAAAATTTTGCGCCATTGTAACGTTTGTGCTCAGCAGCTTAACTGCGAGTGTTTTATCACAAAAAAACCTCTTTAAAAGACTTACAGCCATCTGAATTTAAGCTAGCGCTCTTAGAAAAATTGTTAATAATGGATTTTAATTTATTGTTAATATTTATAAATAAATAAATAAATCATAATTAAAAAAGAGGCTGGGTGCGACCCACGCTGGTAACTTCCCATTGGTGCCCGTGGCAACTGGTCACCCAATGTTATTTTATTACAAGGAAATTCCTAATTCAAAATCTTAAAAGACCTTACCAAATGTTCAATATGCGATCAGGTGAAAACCAATGCTGGGGCGTATTATATTTTTCAACTATTTAAGTTGTATTTTTGGCAAATGTTTTTGCTTTAAAAAAACTATCAATTTAATTTTTTTACAAACTCCACCAATGCATACAATGCATAGTTACAGCATTGTGTGTAAAATAAAATTATTCTGGAGTCGATAGCTTTGTTTGTTTTCGAGATATTCGAGTCGAAAAACATTTTTCAACGATTTTTAGTATTTTCTTGTAGTTTTTTTTTTGCTTTAAAAAAACCGTCGATTGAATTTTTTTTAAATTAATACTAGTAACTAAATATGACTTCGTGAATAGAATAAAATTATGCCGAAGTAAATATCGGTTTGTTCCCAAATTATTACAACACGTTTCTCACGAAATTTTAGCATGTTTTTTGATCTAAAAAAAAGCCCGCTGTTTTTTTTTTTAATTCTTTTCAATTCTTTATTACGTCATTATGTGTAGAATAAAATTAACCTGAAGTCGATGGCATATTTTGTTCTTGAAATATTTGAGATAAACCATTTTTTACAAGTTTTCTTGGATCGTGCCAATTCTAATTAGACATTCTAGAACATTCCAAAAAAAAAAAGACAAAAGAAAACTGAAAAATCTCCGAAAATTGAATGTGATGCTTAAATTGTTTTCTTTTTTTTTTTAGCAAATGTCAAGGTTCGTTTGAGAAGGTGAATAAAGAATATTGTTTTGCCCTACTATATTGAAGTGTTTGTGTGCGTTTAAATTCATCAGAAACGTCTATTTTTGTGGAAGTACCACTCGTAGAAGCACGAAGCCCAGTTTTAAGCCCATGGCGTAGTGGTTACTGCGTAGGACTATTACGCCGTAGGTTTTGGGTTTGATGCTACCTAAAAACAGAAAGGGGTTACTGCGAGGAACTGAGAAATCCTCTAAAAGTATTTCTTGCAATGAAAAACTTCGGATTCGACATTAGGTTGTCACTATACAAAAAATAGGGTGCTCCCATACAATTTTTTTTTTTAATTTTTGTTTTCAATTTTTTAATATTAGGCATACAAAAATATCTAACACAAAATTTTTACAGATTTTTGGATCTTGGAGACTTCAGCAATCTTAGTTTCATGAATAGGATTCCTCAGGAAAATTTCTCAGCTTTGGTGTCAAAAAATATTGGTTTCGCAATAATGCAAAATTTTGCAAGATTAGTTTTAATTTAAAAGAGATATATACGTATTTTGCGCTGATTGGTGCTGCCCCCATTGCGCTCAAATTCAAACATAAGACCACCTGCATGTGTTGCGCATTAGGAAAAGAAACACAACAAAAACGCAGATTTTGTAATTTTTAGTTTTCTCAAAATAAGAGATCATTTCAAAGGAAAAAAAATATTTTTGGAAATAATGGCGCAAAATTTTAGACGACTTAGTATGATATTAAAGCATTTTTAGTGTGATGTAACCTAGGATGATACTAAAAGTGCTTTAACATCATACTAAATCGTCTAAAATTTTGCGCACTTGTCATAAATTTGTCAACAGAGAATAACTGATCTTCATAGACTTTGTGTAAGAAATTGGAGATGGCGGTGGGTTAAAGATCAAGTCATCTGGAGAGGAATATTAACGGAGGACCATGAGAGCCACGCTTTGTAACGCGTAAAAAAAATTTATTATTGATTTATAAACATTGAAATTTTTAAGATACATAGGTAGGTACCTACTAAGTTTCTCAGAACTTTGAACCTGTGCAATTTTGTTCGAAGACTATATGAAAATTGAGCCAAGTTCTACAACTTATTGAAGGATGATTCTGTCAATAATATGGTAGGAATTCTGCGATTTATATTTCCCTAGACACCAGAATACGTATACCCTTAGATTCTTTAATAAATAAAGAAAATTATATTTTTCGTCTATAGCAACTTTAAGATCACCGAAAGAACACTTTAGAATAAAATCTCTTCCATGCCCTTTCTCTTCTATTATTCACTTGCCGCTTTTTCGTTCATCAGAGCATGTAGGTTTTTATTAATTCTCTTAATGGATACATGGATTCCTTAACAAGCTTAGCTAAATATAGAAACATTTACTGTTACACTTGAGATAGTTTAAGACGTTCCTTATATATAAATGTATGTACATATTATGTATATTGGTGCTCTTTTTTTTTCTATCATCATTCGGAACTATTCTACATACAAGGTTCATATATAAATGAAATTCTTCATTGTTGACTCTGAATACAACCCTTGTGTATATTCATTGGCCATTCTTCCTGTGTATCTACACATACGTCTTGTTGCTATAATCTACAATCATCACGTTCTATCTCGTAAACCGTCATTCAGGTTTCTGAATTCGGTAAGAGACCAAGATCTACTAAAGGTATACAAGGGTATAGTTTCCATGCAAATTAAGGATTACAGTTGAAATAAACAAAAAAAAAAAAAAAAGGACAAGCAAAGACGCATGGCTCATATGAAAAAGAACAACGAATTCGACACACGCACCAAAAAGAATCATCAGGTTTCTTTATACGAGTAAAAATATACTCGAAAGTTTATATACATAGTAATCATACTCAGCACGCCGCGTAGGCATGAACTGAACATGAATAAATGAATGAATTGCTTTTGTCGATTTTCTTGGATAGTTTTTCTACAACCACACTCCCTTACCACCCACAAAAATATAATCACTACAAAAAACTCTTAAAAATAGATCCTTAACTGGTACATTAGTGTGTGTGTGTGTGTTTGTAAATAAAAAAAGGAAAAGCTATCGCCAAAAAACGGTATAAGTAAGTTATAAGGAACCATGTTGGTGGGTCAACGATTCATAAAATCTTCAGGTGGTTTTTTCGCAAGAACGAATTTTTTCCGTCCTTCTTTTTTTGTGTGTTTGTTTTGCTCGAAGTACCAAAAATAAAGTAAGTTAGTCGAATTCCCACACCTCCTCTCTCTCTCTATCTTTCTCTCTCTCGTTTCCAGCATCCTCTATATAGAGATAAAGATATAGGTTGACAAAAATTTCAACTCTAACTTGCCGCATCATAAACTTTGAATCTCCGAAACTATCTTCCTTTAATACTACACACAGTATAAGCACAGAGTTGTAAGTATTATTCTTCTTTTTTTTTGCAAATGATCCTTGAAGACAAGATTAGCTATTAGTTTTCTTAAAAGTGAAAAAGGCCACAGAAAACGATTTTTCCCACTTTTTCCATTGAACAAAAAAAAAAAAAAAAATAGAAAAGAAAAAGAAAAAAAAATATTGGCGCGGCAGCCATGCTTTTTGTGGCTGACATTATAGTATCATAGAAAACACACACTCACTTATATCATCGCATACCATGCACTACACTGCCATCAGACACTCACACACACACACGTGCGCGTGCACACAAGTAGTGTAAACAAATAAAGGACATTTGCACGTTGTGGTGTGTTGTGTTGTAGCAAACAAGTGTTTTCTCCAATCATTATTTTTTAAACTTATATCGAAGCTTAATTCTGTTCGTTTTGTCTTGTGTGTGTGTGTGTATGTGTTAGACAGTGGGTGGTTCGGTTGCGCCTATGTTTTCTGTGTGTGTGTATATGTCCTGTATCCTTTTGGGAGAAAAACTCTTAGAAAAATCTTACATATCTTTCTTTTTGTTTTTTTGTTTTTTTTTTTTTTATTTGAAAAGGAAGACAAGGGCTATTTTTTGTTGTTTTAAGAGGAACACAAAATATTCTTCGATCAAGACACCACCACTATGATGACACACAGTTAGGTATAGTGAAAAAAAAAAACGGTCCACCAACTTATTGGTATATCCTCATTGTTTTGGCTTTTTTTAATGTGCGAAGGTCTCTGCCGCCACCGCTGCTGCTGCTGCTGAATTGAATTTTCCACTGCCACTCACGTAATCCGATTTTCCTTTTTATAAGCAAAAAAACTTCCCTCTCTTTGTGTCAAAATCGGTTGAATAACACTTTGAAAAAAAAAACACAAAAAATCATCTTGGAAAATCAACCGTTTTTGACCTATTTTATGTTTGGAAAATGCTCAAAAACACTGATTTTAATTTAGAAAAACCACTTTTCAAAATGGACGCACCAATTTAAAATTTAAAATAAAAAAAAAATTGATAAAAAGAACACTCACTGCAGCAGTTAACACGTAGAATATATTCACAACTCTCGAGATTTGTTCCGCGCGGTCTCTTGCAATTTTTTTTTTTTTTTTTTTGACGTTTCGTCGCTAAATTTTCGTCGGTCGGTTAAGTAGTATATTATTTTGGAAACAAACAAGCAGAGTATAGTTAAGTTATAGAATACAGTAGTTGTATAGTTGACAGGATAATTGCACAGGATAATAGAATCGAATAGAACTTTATTTTTTTATTTTTTTACATATATGAATATATATATATATATTTTATATTGCAGCAATGATTTTTTTGTATAAATATAAATAAAAAAAATTGGAAAAATGTCGTCTGCAGTTTTGTCCTGGATGTGCGTCAGTTTTTGACGTACCACTCCCTTCTACTGATATTAACGATGCCTGTTATGTTATGTTGTTACCCCTTGGTTATGTGATGGCTCTATGCACGCACACTTGTTAGAGCTTCATTTCGTGTCGGCGTATCGGTGTTTGGCTTCAGCTTTTCTCATCTGTGGGTAGGAATAGAAACTATACAGTTTTTTTTTTTTTTTTTTTTTGAGTATTTGTTTTTTTTTTTTTTTTTTGAATAAAGGTTGCTTGTGCTGTTGCTCGCTGATGATATGGTCTTGTTGCTCGTCGCCGTCGTCGTTGCTGTTGCTCGAATATTGAGTCATCACAACCACCAGTTAGCCCGTTTTAGAGATGCGCATGTCAGAATTCAGCACACTTGTGCATGCTCTTAAAATGTATGTAGATGTATGGGTGATGTGCGGAAAGTTGCTTTTGGTTTTAGTTTTCGAGCTGATGGGTGGTGAATGATGATGGTGGGTGGTGGTGTGTATATTGAATGCATCCCTTGGTACTTGTCTTTCTTCTTCTTCTTCTTTTCATATATCTGCAGAATTTTGTTCTCATGTACTTTCTAAAGTTTTTATTCACCTATAATCGAAGTTTTAATTCCGGGATTGTTGTTGTTTTCTTATTCTTAATATTTCACAACCTCCCCCTCCTCACCTTAATACAGCTTTACATAGTGTCATCAAAAGCTGATGGGAGGTTTGTTGGTCGCCCTTATTTTTATATGAACAGCTTTATAGCTTTCACCAGAATCGTGGTGATTTGTGTGATTTTTTTTCTTTCTGATTTTGTTGAAATGTTTATGCACACTGTATTTTGAGGGGAAAAGTTTTGCAGTTAGGTGGCATGCAGCTGTATAGCTTAGATTTCCCGTTCCACCTGTTTTTCGCGAAATTATATGGGTGATGGGTAGAGAGAGAGGTAGCGGTCGGTCGGTGAGAAAGGGGATAAAATCTGCTTATGACAGTCTGTTGCATGATATGAATATTGCACAGGTGGTAGGTATAGTTGTTGCGTCTAAATTTACGACCGGATCTGCTCGCTTTTTTTGTGATAGAAATCGGTTTAATACCTAAATTGTATCCAAGAGACGAATTATTATCTATTAAGGATGATGATGATTATGACGATGATGATGACCATTACGATTTTAATTGCTATAAATCAACATAAAGTCGAATGAATTGGAATTTGTGAGGTGAATTTGGGGAATTCAATTTCAGGGAATTTAAAAAGTTGTATTTACTTACTTATAGGTATTCATGTTTTTTTATTTATCCGGAAAATAGAAGAGTGTGTTCATTTGGTGATTTTTTTTGGCTTAAAATAATGTTTGGGATATTCATCAGAAATTGCAGACAACGCAGTAAAAAAAATAGCTTCTCCAGTCAGATTGGGTATACCTATACCTAGCTAGCTGCCTACAGATATGAACACAAGTTGATTTATGTCATTCTACGCATTTGTGCGCGCCACCTAAAGTTTGCTATTTTACTCTGCTTCATTTAGTTCATCAGTAGTACAGATTTGAAGACTCGTCTCGTCGTGCTGATGCGTCGATGTCCTTAGAATTTACATATCGGAGTGATGTCTATTTAGTTCATTAATTGAAATGTTACAACATTTTGGCAGAACTCTGCAATTTTGACAGGATAAGATTTTTTTTAAAACACCGTTTCTCGAATAAATTCTGCCTATTTCTCTGAAAATAGGACAAACAGCTAGGAAATGATTGAAATGATAAATGACGTCTTCATTTTAATTTTAATTGCGCACATAAACGAATGAAAAATAAGTTAGAGAAGGGTGATAACTATGTAAAAAAATTGAGTATATACTCAGAGCAGGTGCTTCATAATTAGAGGAAGTACTAACTCGGTATAAGTACCTACAGTCAGTAATCATCAACCTCCTGCCTCTAGTCTCTAGTGTAATGTTTTATTTTTGCTGTTGTTTTTGTTTCCAAATCTCCCATAATTCTTGTGTTTTTTTCTCAAAATATTTTTTTTTTTAAATAAAAATAGTTCACACAACGAAGTACAAGAGCCAACAGAACAGCCTTAGCTATGTGGTATCACTTTACATCAATTTTAGTAGATATGTACATATATTTACTTCTTCATAAAATTTTAAAATCTACTTCTCTTCGCACCATCAAAAAAATATTGAAATCTACTTCATTTTAAAAACCCCATATACCAATTTTACAAAAAAAGACCAAAGCTACTTCATTTTCCTCTATTTCATTCCAGTATGTTACTTTTTTTTTAGTTAAACTATTTTTAATTACATAGTTCTTTTTTCATAAAAAAAGAATAACTAAAATAGCTTAACATGAAGTCTTAAATAATATTTCTTTCTTAATATTTTTGTTAAATAAAACTAAGAATTGTTGTAAAACCATGTATAAATAAAATGCACGACTGGGTCGCACAAACTTGCTCTTAAAAGGGATCAAACTCTAGTTTTAAAGTCTCAATAATTTTAAAAACTTTTCATCTGATAAAAGAAATTTATAAGTTATTGGAGCCTATGTTTTATGCCACCTCCCAAAAGGAAGGAAGTATTATGTGAGCACATAATTATGAATAATATAGCACCGTGCTTTCTTGCACTACGCACATATGCATGGACAGTTTAAGACTGAAAAATGTTAGAAAATAAATAAAATTAGAAATAAATTGATTAAAAAAAATATCTAAAATTAATTTGACACCAACGTAATGTACACCAGGGTTGCGAATTGTTGAATTAAAAAATCATTAAGTCATAAATCTGTAGATGAATTGTGAATTAAAAAAAAATCAATTCATAAGCTACTAAGTGACTTATGAATTAATAAGAATGTAAGTCATGAGCAATTTAGTGACTTATGAATTAAAAAAAAATAATTCTAAAGTACTAAGTGACTTATGAATTAAAAAAAAAATTAATTCATAAGCTAGTTGGTAGATTGGAAATTCTTAAGCTTGTTTTGACTACATAATTATTTTAAATCTGGTTTAGAAATCATAAAATGATCATGCTAGCTTATATTTCCAATTCATAATTTTCCTAATCAGAATTCACCCATTAGCTGAATTAAATGAATTAAATCTTTTTTAATTCATAAGTCACTAACTAGCTTGTGAATTAAAGCCAAGCTTAAAAGTGTCTTAAGCTTTTGCAACTCTGATATACACCAAGTTATTTTTTACACAAATCTTAATTTATGAGAAAAAAATTAAAAATCGTTAAAGCGGTTTTTTCAAAAATTAATTTTTTAAATATAAAATTTTAAATATATTTTTAATAAAAAAAATTGGTACGCCAATTTTTAGTACTTATTTATGCGGAGTTAAAAAATTAATTTTGAAAAAAAATCATCTACCCATTTTCGAAATATCGAATTTTCAAAAAATTATTTTGAAGATTTTTTTAAAAATCCAAAATTAGATTTTTTGAAAATTTTTATATGCAATATTATTTAAACTTATACAAAATTTCATTAAAATTGGTTCAACAGATAATGGCATAGTTGAAAACCCAAAAAATGGTTCTATGAGAGGTTCCATTTTTAAAGGATAGATACATTTTTTTCCCAATAATATAGTAGATCGTTTTGATATTAGTTTACACAAAAATTTTAATAAAAATCGTAGGAGCCGTTTTTAATAAAAATGAGATTTTTCTTACCGGTTTTGTATGTGAGGTACCGTTATGTTTGGTTGTAAGAAAACATTTTATTTAAAATCTCCTAAATAATGTGAAAAGACTGCAGGGTTCTAACTTTAATAAAAATCGATCAAGTCGTTTTCGAATTATTAAGTTCACAAAAAAAAAATTTTAAACTTTTTTTAAACATCAAAAAAAATTGGAAAATTTTGGTTAACAATATTTTTAAAATTATTGTAAACATTCTCTATAAAAAAATTGATCAAAATCAATTGAACCGTTTTTGAAAAAAATCGAAAATAAAAAAAAGGTTCTATGGGAGGTACCATTTAAAACCATTTTTCCGAAATAAATTTTTATAAAACGGTAGCATATAAGTAGAAAAAATTACTGAATTTAATAAAAAAGTTGTGGGAACGTTTTTGAGAAAAATAAGATTTTAATTTGTTGCTAAAAAAATTTGTACGTGCGTCGGGTCTCAGGTACCGTTATTTTTGGTCTTAAAAAAATGAAAATAAATGTGTGGGGGGAATGCCCAAAAAACGCTAGGTAACCTACCAAGTTTAAAGAAAATCGATCCACCCGTTTGGCTCCAGCCGAACAGACAGACCGAATTGCGTGACCCACTTTTTTTGACTTCGCTATCATTGTAATGTCAACTTTGATCAATTTTTTTTTTACGAATGCATAACTTGCAATATAGTACCTACATATGTACATATGTATACATATTTGAATACAATGGAATTAAATCAGAACTCATTTTGACCCATTTATTATTTTAGTCTTATTTTGTCACTGATTTATTTTTTCGACTTCTTTAATTTTCCCAGAAAAAAAACCTTTAAAACATAACTATCATTCAGCTTGTTGTTAGCCATATATTTATGATGATTATGCAATTCGCAGAAATCCTATAATGTATTTTGAAAACCAAATGCGACTCCTCCCAATAAATGCATCAAAAGAAAATGTTGAATATGAATCTATTATTTAAACCACCTCCCCTTAAAACCATAAGACTTTGTTCCAAACTAGAAAGAAAAAATTATAACAAATTGACTCAATGTACAGTCAGTAGAGGTACAGTGGGCAGAGAACCAACCCTATTTATGGAATCGCAAAACTCTCATTTGAAGTCATTAACTTCTTAAGGAAAGTTTATTGCCACCCTAGCCCGCGCACTTTGGCAAGGTTGCAGATACTTTCTAAAGACCTCCAATATGGTTTGCAGTCACTGTGCACTGCCAGCCATAGTCGTCACTGATTACTTCCTATAATTTTTAACTATGTAGGTACCTATCTATTGTATGTGTTGCCGCATCTTGCATGCCACAAATTGTTGCTGCATTAACAGTTGGTACCGCATACCACCTACACCGATGTCGCGCACCACCACTGTTCGACAGTCTAATAACAGACATAAACCAATACGTGGAATAAATTTGCCTCTTACAAGGACTTGTTGCTGTCCCGCAACAGAGTGCATTTTTGACACCGCACCATTGCTTGCCAGTCGTGCCACATGGAGCAAGGGTTGATGTATTGCAAGGACTCTCTATACCTAACATACCTACTAATGCACTGATGGTCCGTGGTGGCGTTGCGTTGGGGGTGGCGATGGCGGCAGAGTTTAATGAGTTCCTTTGTCGCTTGTCGCAGTGACACATGCGAGAAACACCTCCTGTCCCTAAAACTTGTCCTACTCGTATATATAGAGAGTTGTTAGTTGTCGGATGTGTGAGACATGTAAGCATGTTCGCATGCTTTGCAGCCAGAACCAGAACTATACAATGTTGTAACAGGTGATTAATAACTTGTTTACCGTTATATTTCATCATTCCGTTCAAGTGGGAGGGATAGGGATGGTTGGGGTAGGTGCCTCAATATTTACCCTATCAGCAGTGTTTTTCGTTACAGCCCTTTTTCGACGATGACGACAACACCAAAGCCGATATAGTTGTATATGCTTTTTCGAAGGCGTACGGTACGCACCTGCTGCGAGCCATCCGAAATCGGCCAAAACCCCCCATGGGGTTTGTCCTCCCCTGCCCCCCATCTCCACCAACCGAACTAGCTGTCAGCTTTGTGACAGTATCTATAACAACTGTGGGGCAATAATTCCTTAACCATTTCCGTGACACACAAATAAAAGTCACCGGATGTGGCTGGGTTTTCTGTGCTTGTTGTTTATAGGAGTATGCGATTTTTTTATTTCGGCTGACAGGAGACAGATAAGTACTTTGGATGGAAATATTCTTTTTTTTCGTTGTTTCGTACTTAGGTCACCCTTATTAATGACACCGAAATAAATAATTCACTTAAATTGATATTTACCCCCTGCTGTCTGCTCTTGCTGTTTGCTTTTGCTATTGCTATTTCAGGGGTGAAATGAGTGACGTTTTGTTCGAGGATTCTTCTATTTTTTTTTCTGTTTCTTTCGAGAGTCCTCTTATAGTCGGGTGATTTTTGTCGTCCTCTCATCTGCCAGCTGATAAGTGTATTTATTCATGGACGGGGACGGGAAATCATTTCGAAATTGTCTTCGCGCAAAATATCTATAATGCATCTTTTTCGATTTGTGAATAAGATAAATGGATGCGAATACGAATACGAATACGAGATGTCTTTGATAGTCTGAACTGGATGGTATATAATTGGGTATTTTTCTTGTGATGAAATTGGACATTTGTCACCTTTTCTTTTTTTTTCTTATTTTTTCTTATGAGAGGGGTTTCTTTTATTGAACATTATTATTCGTTTTTGTTGAAAGAAAGTTAGATGGGCAAAATGGTTAGATGTTTGTTTTGAATTAAGTATTTTTATTTTACAGAAGAAGAATCAATAGAATCAGGCATCAGAAGGGAGTTTCACATGTTTGTTTAATTTTATTTATTAGCTATTGAAAAAGAAAACTATACCTACGTGTGAACGATTCTATTTGTTGTTTGAATTTTTCATTCTTAAAAGGATCATTATTTTTGACACTAATTGAGTTGTCTTATTGAAAATAAAATATGTATGCATATTCTTTGGGTGAAATTAAGTTTTTTCGATGATTTTGTTTCATGCAGTCGATAGAGATGAAATTTATTGACATGGGAATCGACGAAATCAAATTTTCTTAAATCATGGTTTGCTCTAAAAAAAAATAAAAAAATTAGGTACCTAAAGTTGGATCATTGTTAGAGGACCCTGAAACTACTTACATGTTCAGTGTGTTTTTATTATTATAACCCAAACAAAATGAAATAACATTGCTGAAATGCTGAAACTATTTTCTGTAATAAAATGTTGGGGTAAATCATTAAAAAATAAATAAGCAACATACAGGATATTGTTTATTGCAGTTTTTAGATGGTCAACGAAATATGCAACGAAATATTAATAACATTTTGTCCAAATAAAATTTCCAGAAAGTATGCAATGAAAATTCACTCCGTAATATCGCTACCAAATATAGTGTTCCTTTAACATCGATAGTAGGCACTTGCGATAGTTGGCGATAGTTTTCGAAAAATACACGATAAGTATCGATAGTTTCCAACAAAAAATAAATACAAATTAAGTCCAAATAAAACACCAGTTTTTTTTTTTTATTTCAGTAGATGCCAAAGAGATGACATTTTAAATTTTGACTGTGAGTTTGACATCTCTAAGCAGATTGCACATAAGTTCTGTTATAGGTGTTACCGGGCACTGTCTAAATAGGGAAGCACGCAACGAGGCTTGGAGTGTTTTCCAATGATTTTTGCAAAAGCTGTATGGATGAAGAAGATGAAGAATCGATTCTTAACCTTCTTTGTACATGTCCTGCTTTATGTCAAAGACGTAGGGTCCACCTAAGGAGAATCCTAGTGATCTGGCAAATCATAACATCAGTAGTCTCCCGCGCTTCGTATAAGAAGCTCTAAGTGGTTTAACATCACATCACATCACATATGCTCTAAGTGTGTCATAAGCTTCTCGGCTGACAGCCACGTAAACCTAACCTAACCTAAACTATGATTAATTTTTAACGAAATATTTCATCATTTTGAAATACATACATATAATAATATATTTAATGTCTTGAGCTTGAGTCTGTTGCGGTGGCGCTCATTCAATAGATATCCGACCAGCGTAAAAAAATTTAAAAAAAATTTATGGGATATTATGAACTTATACGCTGAAACTTTTTTTCAGCTCTCATTTTTGATTTTGGCACTTGCGATTATTTTGAAAACATCGATGTGTTAAATTATTAAAAACTATCGATTATTTATTATCGATAGATTATCGATGTTTAAGGAACACTACAACGAAAACCATTTAGAAAAAATATTTCGAGAAAACTATGGAAACAAATCGAGACTCGTAAGGGGCAGTGCTGTAGCTAGTCTGGTTTGATTGGGGGGGGGGGGGGGGAGAAAATTTTTACTAAATTTAACGTCTATTTCTAATCACATTCAGCACATTATCGGTATGACCTACACATAACCTGAACAAAATGAACACAGATACCTACACTCATTGACGTAATATATATGGACTGTTAATAACCAAGTTCACTAGTGTTCCAGTTCCAGCAGTGCTCTTGGGTCTTGGTGGTCATGCTATGAAACTCGCCATTACGAGCAGCTGCAAAGATACTCTATTATTGATATACATATATTGTAAGGTAATAGTGCACTATATTGCCAAAAAAAAACAATGGGAAAGATCAGAAAAAGTAAGTTCGATAAAAATTTACAAAAATTGTTCAATTCATTGGCCAATAAACCGAAAAAAAACTTCAAAGAAAAATGTCTTTTATTAAATTTAAATAAAAAAACGAACTTTTTCGGTTCTTTATAAATATTTGAATTTTAACGATTTTTTTTAGTGTTTGGCGTCTATTTAGTAACGAATGTGGCCGCTCATTCCCAAAAGCGCTGAAATTTCTTGGAACATTTTTCTGCGCAAGAAATGTATGGAAGTGACAAGTAACTAGCAGTTATATTTATAATACTTCAATGGTACAACCTTTTTGTAGCAATCGAAACTTTCCCGGAAGTATGCGAATCATCGTTTTCGGCCTTGACACAAATCATGCGGCCTCGACGTATTAGCATGTCGACTGAGAGACTAAATAATTTATCTTTTCTGGCATTCGAGAACAAGCGACTTGATTTGTTGGACCTGCACTCTTGGTTCTTTTAAGATTCAGTGCACTAAAAAATCGGAAAGTGCAATTATTTTATTTTTATATTAAAAAAATAAATAAATGTTAAAAAAAAAACATACAAATTGTGAGCGCAAACATTATCTTAATTTTTATTGTCTTTTAATTTGTGTCCTTTTGAAACTAAAACGCATCTTAAATCCAAAAGCTGTTATAAGATCTGGTTCTTAAAATTTTTTTTATCCAAAGTGATATTACTTTTTTATGTTAGCTTTTATTTTTTGAAGTGTTATATACATATTTTCGAAGGTTTGGGTTTTTGTTCTTTCAAGGTTTAAACGAGTGCAATGCAGTAAGATTCATAGATTAACATTAATTTTATCAAGAGGCACTAAAGCAGCCTTATTGATGCACTCTACCTCCGTTCCACATTTCTTGTAACCTTGCTTTTAAGAAGAAACAACTTGAAAGTTGGCCTCGAGTATATAGGTATAATAATTTGCTGGTCCAATGAATTCTGTCCGTTTAAGAGGAAAACCGTCGTCGTCCTTGTGTCGTACGTGGCCAGGTAAATTGTTGAGATAAATCCCTAAAGCAGCTCACAAGCAAAAACGCAAACAAAATTAATTTTGTCCTGTCACTTGGGCATACCATATCGTATCGTCCACCTCTCATCCTTTTCGGTGTGGTGTCGGTCTGCTCCTTACTCTTACTCTTACTATCGCGTTCTCAAGTCTCAACCCACTTTTTGCCTGATGGTCCCTTTTTTGGTATGGTTACTTAAACCGATCCCAAAATTTACTTTTCACACTCGACTAACTCTTCTGTGTCCTAGAATATCATCTGAAGCTGTTCATGGCAAATGTCCAGCCCAACACCCAACAACAAAAGAAGCAGAACAAGAAGAAGAAGAATTTTTGACTTTTCACCTTTTTCACAGCTCGTCCTTTTCTCAGAGTTCTCCAAATCCTTCCACCAGCAGACACCATCACGTCCGACCCGCAGTGCGTTCGGATAACTCCCAAAGGTCCTTTACTCTCAACCCTATACATACATAGGTATTGGTATATGCCTAGTCCAGCTCTATACTGCTACTGCTGTTGCTATTGCTGCTCTGCTGTGCAAATGTGTCGATCATGGTTGGTTGTGAGTGACCCAAAATCATGAGGCAGGTAAATTGGTTCTGGTGTTGTGTCGTCGTAGTCATCCTTTTGTGTCCAAGTCATCCTCTGTGCCTGAATTTCTTGGAAGCGCTTTAGGAAAAAACAAATAAAGTCCAATATTACAATGGCATGACTTAACATGTGGCTCCGGGGCCAACAAGTGTCTCTCTCATATATGTATACATATAAATATGTGCATGGATGGACCGCTCCTCATTTATACGAAATACTAGTATGTGCCATAAGCACTGCATCAGAAGTATTTATGGATCGAAGCTTGTCGTCCATGTCCACTCTATTGTGACCATATAGCTACTTCGACTTCTTCTTCCCCATTATTCCATTGGACCTCATCGTTATATAGTATATCCCAAGAGCAAATACCTACACGGGATTAACGATGGGTTGGCTATAAATAACCCGAAGGTCGACAAAAAAAAACAAACATTTTTTTTTTTGAGATTTTCTCTACTTTATTGCCAAGGGGTTTGAGGTGTTTGTGACACTCAGCCTATCAGCATGTTTTTCTAGTTGAATTTTACCAAAAACATGTTTGGATTTTTTTTCTTCAATAACTCTTAGCATTTTAAAATTTAGTGTTACTTAAAAATAAATAAATATGTTGTGGCACATCCTCGTGGGAACCAGGGCTTAAAGAATTAAATAATTCTTGTGAGCGTGTTGTTTGTCGACGGAAATGGAGGGGACTTAGAATTTTCTGCCAAATTCCGAAGAGATAAGTTGACAGGTACTTTTCGAGGGATTTTTACTTCCCCACAAGAGGCAGTAGGTACCCCTGAAAAAATGTATTTTCTGTCCTGAATTTTCTGAATAGGGAATTGCTATTGCTTTAGGTGAGAAATGTCAAAAGCAAATCTTAACCTCTAAACTAAGCATCAGGTGTTTGCTTTAGGCGAAAAATGTCAAAAGCAAATCTTAACCTCTAAACTAAGCATCAGGTGTTTGCCAAAATTGTGTAATACTTGTAAGGAAAGCTCCTTAAATGAAACTACATACAGCAAAAACGTCACAAAATTGACAAATTGACGTTACGTCATCAAAATCATAAGAGGACTAAAGAAATTTAATAGAAAAATCATTAAATTGCCTGGTAGGTCGTTTGATTACTACGATCTTCAGTGTAGAAAGTATCGATACTTTATGTAAACTATTGCAAAAAAGGCGATATGGTACCCTTTCGGGGACACCATCATAGATATAGAATCCCTAAAACAAAAAATCTCAATCCAATTAATGCCCCCAAAAAAATTCAATCCACAAATAGAAAAATTCCTATATGGTATGGCGTGGCGAATTATTTGCTAAATCCCAAATACAAATTTTATTTTGTCAAAATCTTCAAAAATTACCAAAATCCCAGACATGTTTTTATTATTTTTGGGATTTTCGTTAAGAGATTTGGTTATGGACTTTGTGTTCACTAGATTTTTACTTGGGGATTTTGGCTTTGAATAATTTTATTTTTGGGCAAGCATCATACTAACCTTCCCTTTCGATTCGAAGGGAAACATACATAATCCCTTAAACCCAAAATCTTAATCCGACGAAATCCCCAAAAAAAAAGCAATTCAAAAACCCAAAACTCTCATTGGAAAGGCAACCTATCACCATCACCAATAAATATTTTCTTTTCAATTTTGGGTTTTTGCTTTTTTGGATTATGGTTTTTTGACAAACACTATTTTGTTGTGAATTTCGTCTTTAGTAGGTTTTCACTTGTCGATTCGGCTTTAGGGTTTTAATTTTTGGGATTATGTATGTCTCTGGCAACTTCCACCTTTCGAAGTCTTTAACTTGTGACGGATCTTCCGATAAAGGTAAGAATTGATTAAAGGTAAAACCGCACTCAGCGAAATTTCAGCGCGGAACTGAACGAAACTTCATGTTCCGACAAAGTTGGTCAGATTATCAATTTTGTCGAATAGTGCCGCGCCGTGAAGTGCAGTTGTCGCTTAGTGCGATATGGCTCATACAATTTCCTACTAATAAGTCGCTGAAGTGCAGTTCCGCCGAATGCAGTCCTACCTTAAAAGTTATAGACTATTTAAAATTCTTTTGGTAGAATGTGAAATATTAAAGTTTGAATACCTAGAGGCAGTCAGAAATGTTGTAATTATTGATGTGTTTGGACAGAAAAACGTAAGAAGCTTTATTTTTTTTTATATAAACTAGTTTACAAACAATTACAAAACTGGTGAATTTCACCTTCTTTTTCTCTTTCTATTAACTGAAGTGGCAAAGCAGATGAAGGCACTTATATTTTGGTTTCGGGCCACTTTTCCGGCTGTTCTGGATTAGGTGCGGATTTTGTTGCTTTCCTCTCTTGCTATATATTAATGTAATTAATTATATCTATTTAATATAATAAATATATAAAATGTGACAAAAACAAAAGTAGCGAAAATAATTCTGAAAATTAAACTTAATGATGGTCAATTTAACCAGCAGCAGGGATAAAAATATATATATGTACGTTGTACATATACCTATGTTTGTATGAATGTGTTGCCAATCCAAAGTACCTAATGATAAATGGGAGTTGAATGTTTTTACTTAGCAGGAGTACGTTGTTATGTATGAGCAAATTTTCATCAGAGGGTTGAGGAAACAAAACATACACAAACATAATATGATTTTTAGGTTGGTGTCCTGCTCCTGATTTGATGCAGACATTTTATATACATACAGACAAACATACATAAGTACATACATATATTTAGGTATGTGGGCTTATTTATTATTGAAGTGCATATATTCACAAATTGTGCAAAACTGGATTTCGCGTTGTTTCCATTATGTTTGTGAGAATTATTTATGGCCTGGTTATAAATAAATAAAAATGCAAGCAGTGTTTTCGGAGATTTTCATCTGAATAGACAATGGAATCACAGAGAATATGTGTATTGCCATCATGATGTTGTGTTGGTAGGTAGAAGATATATACACCAACAAAACGCCATCGGTGACAACGAGAAAGATATGGCTTCATATAATGCACTAGAATTGCATTTTAAATAATTTAAAAAATAAGCACTTTGGCATTGTTTTATTCAACAAGACAGTACTTGGTAGTTATATAATAATGATCAAAAATGCTTCCTTTTCTGTTCCAATTTTCGGTCAAGTGTTATAAGAGATAGTAGAATAAATTAATTGGATATAATTTGGAGCCATTATGTAAAGGAAAGTAACTAATTACAAACATGTAAACGTAGGTATAGCAATTGAACAAAAACCTTTTAGATTACCAACTTAATAATGTAGGTAAGCAAAATCTCCATTTTGATTTAAATTTTAAAGAGCTTTGATAAACATACTTACTGTCAGAATACTGTATGACTTTTTTAAATATCGGGGCATTTCAGTTGAAATATTCTATTACAATTTCAAACTGTAGACTTTGATAATGACGAAAGCAACCTTATCGAAAAACAAGTAAATGCATCCGAAATTCGGTTATGGGATTTTAGAACCTCATAAATGGGATATTCGGAAAAAAGTATGCAATATAAAAGGTCATAGTATTTTTGTCAAAGTTAAGTTGTTAAAGTTTTTCAAGGTCATTAAAGATTTTTTGTAACTAATTTGGGGGATATTCACAAAAAAAGTATATCAATTGAGAAATCCCGTCACTAATAGATTTTTTTTAGGAACTGTTTAAGTTTTTTTTTTCAATCCTATTGGTGAATGTTAGGGTATAACAATGCACCTCATTTTGAATAAACCAAAAACAAGTGGCAGATTAAAGTAAAAAGATTCCATTTTCTTATGGTTTATTCAAAATGAGGTGCTGACCCTAACATTCTTTAATAAGTAGGTCTTAAAAAATTTAATAAATTCCTAAAAGAAGATCTATGGCTGACGAATTACTAAAACTAGTTCATCCTTTTATGTTTAATTTTTTGAACATCCCACTAATGAGGTTTTAACAATCTCTATGAAAAATTTGTATCCATTTATTAAAATTTTCTATGGCCGAACAATTTGTGAAAGTTGTTGACATATTTTTATCAATAACACTGACCTTTTATGTGGCACACTTTTTTTTCTAATATCCCACATATGTATTAGGTGTTAAGTTTTCAGAGCTCCGAACTTCACGTCTATAATTCTATATTTTTTTACGGTGCTTTTTTTTTTAAGGTGCTCTTTAAAAATTTCAGCTTTAAAGGGAAATATGGGTGTAGAAAAAAATTAAAATTATTTCCATATACAATACACTTCAGTTATACGGAGTTAGCACTACCTCCAATGCAGGTATATTTTATAAAATAATTTCTAACAAATTTAATTCCTAAATAAAAATGAACCAACTTCTAAAATAACAAACAAAAATAAAATAAGTTTGAACATTTTAGAGTAAATACATACATATTGTAAAAAATTTCCGAAAAATAAAATATAAAAAATATCCTGAACAGTAAACCGTTTTCTCTTTTTATAATACGGTAAAATTGTGCGTTTTACCAAGAACGTTGTGGGTCTTAATTTCTTTCATTGTTCATGTTTTTTTTGGGCTACTGAATTAAAGTCTGAGGTTTTCTTGTCAAAGAAAAAGGTTTTACAATTAAATTTGAAGAAGATACTTTCATTTAATAAATTAAAGTTCTTTTAATAATTAAAGTTCCCGATTTACAAGAAAAAAAAAATAGGACGAAATTACGAAATTTTTTTGGCAAACAATACAAGAAATCAAACCCCAAATTTTTTTTGCTATTTCAAATCTCCACCGGAATAAAAAATCGACTGAAGTGAAAGCTTAATTTCACTGGAAAATTTGTTCCCTTTATCAAAAAATTGCAAGGAAACTTTTGAAAATTATTTACGTTCCCGTTTCCAATTTTCGAAAGAGAGAAATTTTATTCACGATTACCTCCTTCGTTCATACTTTTTATCCAAGAGCATAAATAACAATATAAAACCTATCAATTTTTCTGTACGTTGGAAGGAGACGCCAGGTGGCAGACATGACATGGTAGTTCAACAGAAATTCCAGAACTTTACAATCAAATAAAAAATTCACCTTTCTGTGGTGAGTTCGTGAGGTTTCTTGTGAGGATTGTCGGAGAAAATCGAAACAACTTCATAAGAAATCAACCTCACAAGAACTTGTGACTTATGAGCCCTCATAACGCTAGAATAGATCTGTTATTTTTAATAAACATGTTCCATCGATTGTCTTCAATTAGAATGTAGAATAGGTAATGTTAATGGTAGAATATTTAATGTTGTTCCACTTTTAGCGAGTTCGTCAGCTTTATAGTGTCCTGGAATGTCCCTATGGCCCGGCACCCAACAAAGGTGAATGTTGAACTGCTCCGCAATCTCAACGAGAGATGATCGACAGTTTTGGGCTGTTATAGAATTTGTAGAAACAGAGCCAAGAGATTTGATAGTAGTTTGGCTGTCTGAGAAGATGCGGATATCAGTAGTTGATATCACGTTTCTTTTAAGCCAAGATAAAGCTTCTTTAATCGCTAAAAGTTCCGCCTGGAAGACGCTACAATGATTAGGAAGACGGAATGAGAGACCTAAATTAAGTCTGTCTGAGTAAACGCCTCCACCAACCCCGTCGACGGTTTTTGATCCATCAGTATAAAAGTGAACGGATTCATCTTCCAACAAAGTCTCATCCTCCCAAGTTGATCTGGATGGGATGGTAACTTGAAAGTTTTTGTTGTATTGATAGGGGAGCATAGGTAGAAAAAGTACAAGTAATTTTATTATTATTATTATTTCCTATTGAACTGTTAAAACGCATCTTAAGCTTAAAAAAGAATAAATGTTTTTTTTTTCAATAATAATGAATTAAATATTTTTGAAATGTGTTTCAGAAATACACAATGTATGGGCCAGAAGTCCACAAGAATTTCCTGTGGACTTCTGGCCCACCAAGGTGCACCCATGGGTTAAAAATCCACAATAGTGGTTTTTTGAAATTTTAACCCAACTAATTGGGTCAAAAATCCGTTATGCACTTATGGCCCTTGGACCTTTGACCCTGCTTCTGTAGAATCGGAAGGTCGAGTTTGATTATCAAGGGAAAATAGCTAAGGTTTCGACTTAGCTGAGCGAGAACCAAACACAATTTCAACTTGATTTCGTTTTACAGATTGAGATTCTGTTTGACTGGTACTTTGTGATGGGGAATAGTTATAATTGATTGCTGTTAGTTAAACGAAAATAGTTATTTCAATAAAAGATTGTAAAGATTTTTTCAACAAAAAAGAGAACTTATCTTTTTCATGTATTTTTCTAGAGATGGGATCAGAATATGTAGTCGCAAGATTTTTAAAAAAGGGTCAAAATTGCCACATTTTTAAAAGGTCGTATCATGTTCGCATGGGGCAAAAAAAAAGGGGTCAAAATGAAATTATCTCGATCAAAAAACAAGAAGCTTCTGAGAATTATTTTAGCGTTAATCAATTTTTACGAAAAATCTTATGTTTCCATTTCATAAAGTTCTAAATTCACTTAAAAGACTTTTCTGATTCATTGATTCACTTTAAAAATCTTCACTTAATTTTTCAAGACTAAACTTAATACCACCACCATCACAACAATATCCATTTCACTGATAAACAAATAATAATAATAATGGTTTATAGTTTAAACATTTACAAATCGCTTACCATATTATTATACTTAAACAAATCCGGGGCTATAATCGTAAAATGCAGCAAATCCCTACAAATACTCCTAAAACGCTCTCGCTCGCATCCTTAATCACACTGATATGAGATGCAAAATGCATTCAATCACCTCCCATAAAAAAATTGTTCCCATTTAAATTCCAAGGAAGCTATAAATGTGCAGCTTTATCCTATATATGTGCAGTGCCATTAATACACCATCATCCTGGGAAACAAAATAATAAAAAAATAAAAAAAAAAACTGAACAGGAAGAAGAAGAACCGAACCACAGAAACCCTTTGGAATATCACATAATAATTTTAAACTTAACGCAGTGCTGAAAAGCTGCATACCTGGCAGTTTCGCCAGGATATACTTTATGAGTCTCTCAATGGTTATTAATGTCAGTCATATAATTCAGTCTGGGCTGGGGGTGGGTTCTGGATTGTGGTGGGGTCGGGGTTAGGGCCCTGGAGTGGGATACATGCGATGTGATGCGTTCGGCATTCGGGTCTTGGGTATATATCCCCCCATTCTCACATGGCTTCCTACGACGACGATGAGGATGCGGTTCTGAGAGAGAGAGAGAGAGATGGCAAGGTCATGAAAATGCACTTAAGAGGGTTTTCGCGCACCCGAATGTTAATGCGCCATCTTGTGCTAGCTCTTGTGCAACGAAATGGCATTCAAATTTAGCTCCCCATTCTGCTTCTGCTTGGGCTTGGGGTATTCCTTCACCTACGGGTACCGGTACACTCACAACACCCATAACACCTTTATGGCCTTTTAAGCGATTTTTCTCCCCTAGAGCTGTGGCAGTTCTTTCCTTATTTTTTTTGTCTGTATTTTCTGAATTCAAGGTGTAAAAAGCAGCTATCGATGATGGTGTATACTTGGAATATCCTTTTTATTTCTCAACAGATTGCACTTGATGTAGTGTGCGGGTTTCGTGGAAATGATCGATGAAGTGTCGATACATGCAAATGCAATTTGAAAAAAAGAAAGAAAAATATATGCAATCCTCAAATCTTCAAGTGAATTGCTTCAGAACATGCTGCGGTGAATGCGGCGGAATATTTGATTTATAATATAAGTGGGTTTTATTTAAAAATCCTAAAAAGGGACATTATTTATGGCGATGTGATGTCTAGGGCCCGAAATAAATAGGAATTTCTTTATTATGGTAGAGGTTAGTTTTTATTAGATGAATTAATTTTGATTTATATTTATGACTGAGTTTATCAAGAGGTAGCCTTAGGTAAATGGTTAAGTGCTTCCATAAAAGAAGAAGATTAATGATTTTATTTATTAAAATCCCAGTTTACTTATATCTACCCATCATCTAAAAATTCAGTAATTCGTCACAAAAGACTAATCAGTTTCATTTTATAAATTTTTGAAGCTTTTTTTATTTTTTAAGGTCACGTGGCCAACCAACTGGCGTGACCAACTAGACGTGCAAACCTGGAGACGGCTAAGCCGAGATGGATGGAAGAACTTCTTTTTGGCTGAGGCATTGTTAACTCCGGACTATAATAAGCACTTCACTTGTGGGATATTGGACAATAGAATAACTTAACTTTGCCATCCGAAAGAGGTCAGTATGATGATAAAAGAGTTTTTGTGATTTTTCAAATATTTTTTCAAGGTCACCCGGTAGAGAATCTTTGCACCTCATTTGTGGGATATTCTATGACTCTATCGATTTGAAATAAAGCTTTTATA
This sequence comes from Epistrophe eligans, assembly GCA_951394125.1. Classification (NCBI taxonomy): domain Eukaryota; kingdom Metazoa; phylum Arthropoda; class Insecta; order Diptera; family Syrphidae; genus Epistrophe; species Epistrophe eligans. The sequence continues at coordinate 38,521,363 of OX596029.1, forward strand.
TTGATCTTGTCATCATACTGGAAGCAGCGAAGAAAATTGAAACTTGTTGATAAATTGTGTCCCAAAGTTTACGCAATATTTGAACTTAAAAAATTTTGTACAGCAAGATGTTGCCAGCGAAAATAAAAATATCTTGGCAGCTGACAGTTGGGTGTTATTCAAAATGGAACGTTACACGAAAGAATAATGCGTTTTCATTTTTATGCAAGAATTTGAAAAAATGATTAAGGTTTGGCAGTGATTTTTTCAACAAAATAATTTTCAGCAATGAGGCTCATTTCCATCTTGATGGCTTCGTTAAATCTTCAAAAATGTATCATTTGGGGTTCTAAAATACACTAGTGATTGTTGAGAAACAAATGCATCTACAAAGTGTCAGTTTTTAGTGAGGATTGAGGAAATTGAACGCTGCTGTATCAACGACATTTAGCTACATTTATGCGAAACTGTCTTAGAAACGTTCAAAGTTAACATTTGCCAGAAAAATCCGAGGAGGCCATGTACCCGGTATTCTATTCATACATAACCTCTTTTGTATATTTTATAATTCAATAAAAAAATATATTTTTTTATTTAATTTAATTATTTTGTGTGCAAATTTTGGGACACCATTCACACAGTTAATTTGAGCAGTTCGCGCTATATGATTCTTGTGATGGGTTCCCACGAATTGACAAGTTGCTCGAGAAGTTATCATCAGAATGTAATATTTTATTCAATTAGCATTATCTGATCTGAAAAGAGAATTGATAAATTGAAAACCACAAGAAGAAGCATGATTCAGGGAAGCCTCTATTGGGATTCCATTCACTCAGAGATAAACATATCAGACTAAAATTTTATAAGAGTGATGTGCACTTTTTTAACAACAACACTCTTCCAACAACTAAGAAACTTACATGATTTCAATAAAACTATATTAATGATTAAATTCATAGGGAACTTAGTTGATTTCAAAAGATTCCATGTTATTTTAAAATGAAATTCTTGTTAGGAAAACAGAATTTGCATGATATTTAAACGGCTGTAATCATAAGTTTTAACAAGTTCATGATATTTTAACATGACCCCCAGTAAATTTATATAAATTTAAAATTTACTACATAGCTACGTTATGCTCAGTTGTTAACGTAACGTGAGAACTTAATCTCGTTTTGAGTTAATTTATGTTTATTTAAACAAAACATCATACTAAGATAATTGTATGTGTTTACGAAAAAGTAAGTAAATGCATGGAAATGAACCTGAAATATATCATGAAACATTGTTAATTTCACAGTAAGTCTACTCTGTATGCTGTTAACACAGACGGCGGCGGCGCGGCATGGCAGTGTATTCCATGTCATGTAATGAACTAAAACCGAAACGTTTGTAAAGTTATTTTATGGAATTATAAAACTATGTAATTATAAGTTTAAAGAGAACTCTTGATCTTACAGGAACTCAACTTATATCAAACCAAATAACCAGATGATCTTGTTGGTGTAAAAATATGTATCGATAATTATTTTGGTATTGAATCTAATGCATTGTTGAAGTTTGTCGATGACATGCTTTGTTTTTAGATATTATTAACACTGCATTCCGAATTCATTTGCCAAAATAGAGAATGAAATTTTAACATCGGTACAACTCGGTCTATTTTTCACAGTGTTTTTTCATTCCTTTTCAATTTATTTATTAAATTTCTATGTGCTGTAGTCGCCATGAGTTTGAGTAATTTGGAAAGTAATACAAATACAAGTTAGGAAAATATTAAAAAAATTATATAAAGTTAATTTAATCTTTAATATTTTTACATCAAATATTTTTTTTATATTTTTAAGCAACACAAAAATAAGAAAACAAATTAGCAATTTACATCACAAGTTCAAAAATTAGCCCGAAGATGGAGATATACGCAACGCTTTTTAATTTAATTTATTTTATTTTATTTTATTTTATTTTATTTTATTTTATTTTATTTTATTTTATTTATTTTATTTATTTTATTTATTTTATTTATTTTATTTATTTTATTTATTTTATTTATTTTATTTATTTTATTTATTTTATTTATTTTATTTATTTTATTTATTCTATTTATTTTATTTATGTTATTATTTCACAATTTTTAAAGAAGGAAAGAAAAAAATTTAATTAAATTATTAAAATAACTTTCATTTAATAATTAAAAAAAAAATCATAAATTTTATTTTTATTTATTTCCAAATTTATTAAAAAAACATTATCTTATAAAATAGCAAAAGCATAAAAATAATACATTTTAATAAGTTTGTTAGTCTTTAATAAATATTTATTTTACTAATACAAACTAAAGAAAATACTCTCATATTTACTTAAAAAATTACTATACTTTTAACATTAGAAATGTTTAAACGGAGGCATACAATATAAAAAAATCAAAAAAATATGAAACGCCTAGTAGACAAAGGGGGCGAAACGTGAGGGGAATAAACAAAATAAACAAAATAAACAAAATCAACAAAATAAAAAAAATAAACAAACTAAACAAAATAAACAAAATTATTTCGTTCATGCTTTGTTGTTACTAGTTTGAGGAAACAGAAAACGAAGAAGATGATAAAACGGACAAAAAAAAAGGAGAAATGTTCGTAGGAAAAAAATGGGTGTGTTTTTGATGATGATTTTTGCGAAATCTGAAAAATATCCGATTTGCGTTTACTTAAATGCTTATATCTTTCGATCCAATTATCCGATTTTCAATATTAAGGTATATAATTAAAGGAAAAATGACTGGCGTGTTAGAGCAAAAAATTTTCAAAATCATTCAAAATTTTATACTAAAAACATGAAAATAAATATCGGAGAAATAATTTAATTCAACGAGGAAGTTGATTAAAAAAAAAGCATTAAAATACTTTCAACCACCAATTGGCGAGAGGAATATAGTATTCTAAAGCCGGCGGCGGCGGCGGAGTTTGTGCAATAAAAAACCACAATCGTGGCAAATTTGCTTCGCGTCGGAAAAAAAATGCTAAATGTTCATATGTACCTACCTAAATTTGTAGTCGGTATAATAATTGTAAAGATACATTGGTCGCATTCACTAATGTAGTGACTACGTAGTCGAAATTCAACTAGCTTTGTGAATGCAAAATTACACTACAAAGTTAGTCAATTCTAAACTGTCATATTAATGACAGATGTAAACACACACGAAATAAAAAACAGTTGTGTTTTGAGAATTTAAATAATATTTTCTTTTTAAATTAAATAATATCAAATATAAGATATAATATGAGTGATTTGGAAGAAGATAAAATCATAATTATGCAAAATAATTTAACTGTGGTCAAGTTTCATTTTGAATAGTTTGAATTTTTTGTATTTTAACCGAATAGCTGATTGTGAAACGTCAAAATCATTCTCCACTAACTTTGAAGCCGAAATTTTTACACTACGTCGGAGGGGAAATTTCAACTCATTTTGTAGTTGTATGTAGCCAATCAGAATGACTTGACTACGTAGTGACTACATTAGTGAACGCGCCCATTGTGTTTGGTTTGGGTTGCTTATAAATTTAGCTAGAATATCGGACTATATTTTTTGTATTATATCATTGCACAGTCATATAAAACTATATATATGAAAAACCTTATTAAATTGCGTATTTAATAGAAACAAAAATTTAATACAAAACAATAATTTTTTAAACCACATGTATTTGACCCTTTTTAGGAAAGTTATGATGTTGGTACCTATGTTCAGAAAAGTTGCTCAACATTTAAATTTGACATTCAATGTACATACATAAATACATAAAGCTTTTTTCATTTCTAATGTTCCTCAACTATGCTGGAATGGCAAATCGGGTAAATTTTTTTAAGGGTAGGTATTATAAGTTGATCTTTCGTTTATTGGATCCAGCATTTAAAAATACCCTAGAATCATGTGCCGTCAGCCGTATGTTTAGATTGTATCAAGCTATTTTTTTTTTTCAGTTTCCAATACCCTCGTTTCCCCTCCTCAAAAAACACCCTCCTACCATAGACATTTGTATAGTTTCTTCTGCCTTCTTTCTAATGGAAAATTAAATATTTTCGCACAGTTTCATCAATAAATCTGTTGTTGTAGGTTTTTTCGTAAATATTACTTGCCCCATTTCTCTGTCCCCCTCCCCCTAAAAAAAAACTCCTATTTACGCAGATATTTTCACATATATACTTTTTGTATTCTTTTATCTCATGATAATTAAAACTTTTTATTTTGTATAGGTGTTCTATTTTACCAGCAGGTACCATATTAGCGAAAAATAATGAGCATGACCTATGACCCCGAGTAAATAATGTAGCAGAGCTCGGATCGATAAGGAACTTTCAAAAAATATTTAGAATAATTTAACTAAGCAGATCCAAAAATAAAAACCCAGTATAATAATTTTTCCGAACATTTTTTCTAATTTCCCTAGACTATTAAAAAGTCTATTAATTTTCTTTTCTGTTCTGAAAACCGTATAACTTCTTTATCTTTACGAGCCTTGATTGTCGAACCATCGCCACATCTTAACACTTTTTAAGGGTCGGATAGAAATCAGAAAAATCATTTTGGATGGGAATATCGCAACAACCAGATCTGGCACAAGGTTGTGGTTTACAGGGAAGCGGATGAAATCTTTAAGATCTGTATAGTAAGTGTAGGTTAAAGAAAGTTTTTTTCTATTCTTATCGAGTATTAACTATAACCGATTTTAAGCTTATAAACCAATTCTAATGCAATCAAGTCGTATTGAGCAAATTCTATTTTCTAAAGATAGGACTTTAATATTTTTGACGAATTCCAAAAAAAATGATTGTTTTCTGTTATATTCAACAATTTACCTCAAATCATTTTTCGGAACATCATGAATATTTCAGGACTTCAAGAACTTAGTTATCTTGCTAAACGGGTCAATGAATCTAAAAAAAAGTAAAGCATTGTCCTTAAAAACCAAACCATATATAAAACATTAAAGCAAATAAACTTTCCATTAACTTCTTCAATCAACTCTAACTTGTTATTATTTTTATTTCTACACCGCCACCGCCACTGCCGCCGCCGCCGGCCAGCCGGATAAAAGCCAACCATTAGGGCTGTCAATCTTCATTATAAGCCGTTGACACAATAATATAAATATCAACTACAATATATTGCAATGAACTGAATGCACCTCCTCCACCAGCAGCAATAAGCATGCAAATTGATAATAAAGCCATTCCGGGCCTGGCATAGTGTAGTCGAAACGGTGCTATAGGCCCGGCTCGTACCAACCTTATAGGTATATGAACTTCCAGTCACATTTAAGTTCTGTTGGAATTTTTTTTTTTTTAATTTTTTTTTTACCCGTAAAATGCTTTTTTTGTTGTCATTTACAACCGAATCGAAGAAATTAGCAATAAAATTTCATGCAACATGCGAAAAATGATTGCATTCATCGTCGTCGTCGGTCATGGGGCAGAGGCGGCGGCGGCGCGGCGCGGCAGCTGAGGCAGTCCTCTGTTGCAATGGTAATCCGGGTGCATTGCTGATGTTTTGTTCTTCAGTTTTTTTGTTTTTTATTTTTCCTTAACTTCAAGGACCATCAGTACTATTAGTTGAAAATTTTAAAAGTTAAAAAAAGAGAAAAATCATTGCAAACCCGTTGCAGTAATGCAAACTGCCACAGAGAGCAGCGCAGCAGGAGGGATTATAGAGAAAAACCGAAAATCGCTTTCACCGCCAGCGTCACTTCTTCAGAGTTTTTGCCGCCCGCCACCATATTGCATTGCACCGCGCCGACAGTTTTTAGCAACAATTGAGCTATGGCGTGCGGCACACAGCTGGTACGTACCCGTAATAAAGTTTTGCTATTCGTTATCATTATACGGCGAAATTATGCTCATTACACGTGTAGTGGAGTGGCAGTTACGAGTTACGAGTTACGACCGTCGGCGTCGTCGGTCGTTGGCAAATGATGGCAATAGTGTATGCGGTGGGTGGAGTTAGGGCTGGTGGCAGCGATGCAGTGGTGCAATGGAGGCGTTGCACCGACGAACTCACCCCCATACCATTGTGATGGCCAAGGATTTGCGCAGCAAAAACAAACATTCAATATTAGTGTCTGGCAAGGACTTTGTGTATAAGCTCTGACTCCTCTTCTTCTTCCCGTTGCATGCTTCCGCGCTCCTGTCTGCCATTTTCTATAATTTATTTGAAAATGATAATAATTACGATGCGATGATATTTGCACCATCCGCCACCGCCGCCGCCGCCATATCGCACCACCCTATATATACCCGTCATGGTGAAGGGTTTCGCTTGCAGTTTTATACTGGTTCTACACATATATACCTACTGTTGTTGCAATCCCTTGAAGCCGCAATATGCAAATCCGCGAAAGGAACTGAAACAATGGTTCGTTGCATTTTGGCGGCCACACATAAAATCCTTTTTCGCATTTGCATTTTTAACTGCTTTACTATGCTGCGCTCTACGTCTGGGTGCTGCTTGCTGTTCTTCTGTGATATAAACTGCTACTGCTATACTGCCTCTATGATGTTTCGTTTGTTTTTGTTTCTTTAAAATTGTTTTCGCGTCCTTTTTTGTGTGCAATGCCAAGCCGCCCAGTTGTGGCTTTTGTTAGATATCCTATCCATTGTATATAGTGGCCAAAGCCGTCAGCTACCACCCTTAGTGCTTCTTAGATTACCCTGAATGGAAAGGGGTTGCATTTATACTTAATGGAGCCTTATTAACTATACGGATACAAAAAAGTGCATTTTAAAGCAGTTTTGGGTGTTTTATAACGTTACGTCAAATAACGTAACGTTACATAAATTTAGAAAGGTTTGAAATTAACTTTATTTATCGAAACTTACGTAAATAAAAGAAACATTACAAAAAAGACGTTACGATACGTTGTATAAGACAATTTATTAAAGTAACGTAATGTAAAGTTAATCCTTACTTTATCTAACATACAAGAAAAATTAATTGAAGCGAACTGATTAAATTAGATAAGTGCAACTTATTAAATTCAGAAACGTAACATTTTGAAACGTAACGTAATGCAATGAAATTAAAACGCAATGTAGCGAAATGTAACGTAATAATTTATATGTGATTTAGGTAATGTTTAATATATAATGTAAGACATTATGATTGCTAAAACATAATCATTGTTTTGTAACTAAATGATGATGCCACGTAACGTAATCACTCAGTTTCTAAAAAAACAACTCAAGCAAAATATTTTCTTTCATTCCAAATGCAGCCCTGGGTAACAGACAATTTTGTTGTGTTAGACGCAGCCCCATTTTGCCTCCCAGTGCCAGTTCCGGCAACACCATCAACGCCCAACTATGCCGCGGCGTATTTTAAACACTTAGCCTGCGGGAGGTCCTGGCAAATGATGATGCACTCTACTCCAGTCAGGGGCCAGTTGCCTTTGTAATGTAGTTTTTTTTTTTTTTTTAGCTTCTTCGTAACTTTTATTTCCTCTTTTTTTTTTGGCGGTCATTTATGTTGCTGCAACTTTGTGTGGAAATTGTAATGAGTCCATGTTTTTTTTGCCCTTAATATCAGGGTAGGTATATGTAATGTTAGGGGACAAGAGGGGGCATGGTAGTGTCCTTTATTCCAAAAGTATATAGAAGCATGGGTAGCCGCTTTATTTCGCAAAAATTATTGCGACAACTTGTTACGGTTGGTGAGATGCATTGTGCCATGGATTGTTGCTGCAATGTTTTATTTGCTAACTGAATTATATCTTACACAGTCTCTCTTTTCGGGTCGAGCGGGAAGCTAGGGACAGAGTGGAGGGTGAAACATGACAGTGGTCACAATTTAAGTTGGCATTTAGAATTGTCGTCGGCCGCGGAGGTGGGTGGTGAAGGACGCAGTGAAATAAAAGCGAAACAAGAGGAGACACTTTTTAATGGTACACAACTGGAAAATGCTTGTGGTCAAAAGGAATTTTAAATTAACTTCTGGCTAGGCTAAAAAGAAAGACGAGCTTAGCTGCTATATAACTATAGAGGATTTGGAATATATTAATTTCAACTGATGGTACTTATCCTTTTGGTTGAGCTCTTATACAAATATAAAGATTTTTTAAACAAACAAATAAATAAAGACGTTGCATTGCATTAAAATATTCATTAAAATTCAACGACAAACAATTTAAAACAACCTGGAAAGGTTTAGTTGTTTTGAATGTAATTTTATAATTAATTTTTAGTTTTCACTTTTTTTAATAACTATCAGGCTATATTAAAATAAGTGATTTTAAGGGCAGATTTATTCACACTCAATTAACAAATTCGTTCCTTCAAACAACAAAAACGCACATTTCACTTGTTTGGCTCCAAGTGTGGAAGCAAGGCATTATGCAAATCATTTTTAACTCACAAATTTGACAGTCCAGTGAAATTCTGCTCCGTTTTTCATTGAAATGTGTTATTGAAAATGTTGGAACTCACTGTATTAATAAATACTGAATACATATAATATGAATAATTATAGTACATACACAAATATTTTATACCAACAAATACATGTATGCATTGTATGCTTTCTTTCTTAGACCTTTTACCCTTTCAATAAATCAATCAGTTATTGTAAAACCATCGAGCGATCGACTTTCTTTTTGGGAATAACTCAACATGTGTTAATACTCTTTTAGATAAAATTCAATTCGAATCGAATACGAGCCCGTTTTTGAAAAACAGTACAGTTGGACGTAAAAAAAAGACACACGTCAATTTCAGTTACATTTCGCAATTTTGCTGCCAAAATACTAATTGCTTAAACAGATGTGCAACTTTGATAATGGAGCGAAATTAAATAACTCAGGGGTGGAATCGTGTAAGGTGATTTGCGATAAGTGATTGTCACAATCAACCAAATTCGTCTGTGTAAGATGATATCACATTTGATAGATAAAGAGCTATTATATCAAAAATGTGCTCGTCATTTTCCAACACATTTGACGTTTCTGCCGCAAAACGACTAGAGTTACCACCAGCTTACAAAAATTTCACAACTTTTTCTGAGTTCTCTTTTTAACCATTTATAATAAACAAAAAATAAAAATTCCTGTGAACGAAAAAGTTTCCTACTACCCAGAATATGAAAAAAATACAAGAATTTAATTGCAAAGACGTCATTTTCGTTCTATAATTTCGATAGCTTATAACAAATATTTGAAAAGTTCACTATGGCAACTATGTTTTTCACGAATGTCATTTAAAAGTATTCAATTCAATTGAATTGGGTTGAATCACCTAATCCAGAAGGAAAACTCAATGACAATAACATGCGACTATGGTTGATTTGACAATCACTTATAACCTTAGCAGATTCCATGCCAGGATTTTATGTAAGCAGAGAAATTCGGGACTGCAAGCAACCAGAGCCATTTTCACTAATTTTCCGACCTGGTCATTATGGTCAATGTTAAAAAAAAAAATAGTTAAAGCCAAGTGCTGCAACAGCTAAATAATGATTTTAATGAGAAAATACATAAATTTGTCAAAGACAAAAATATTAAGAAAAGTGCCAGTCTTTTGTTAGGATCATTTTACGGCATGCTTTTAAATTGGAAAATCGATCTGCGATTGAATAGTTTTTGTAATGACATTTTCAGTTCCTATGACAGCTAGGTAATTATAAGCTTCCATTGGCTCAAAGAACTGTGCAGATAATTTTTAAATGCTTTTTTAAGGCAGAGAACCTACATTCTCCTGTTGCATTTGAGACCAGTGTTGCTAGATGAGATTTTAAAATGCCACCGGATTCGAAAAAATCAACATATTTTTCTGCATTTGCTATGAAAAGTGAAAAATGTGATTTCGATGAATCTCAATCTGAATGACAGCAAATGATGATGAAAAAAAAATTACGACGCTTAAAAGACTGGCGACACGACTGTCGCAAGTTACAATGAATAAAATCTAATTACGTTTGTATACACTCTTGCGATTTAAATTTTAAGGACTTAAACATCGTACTCATAACAATAAAATTAATATACACGCACTTGAGTTCTTCAATCACAAGATTTTTTAGTCGCAAAAAATGAGGCGCATGATGTTAAATGTGAACGCACACGCATGCGACTGAAAAATCATAGCATATAATTATTAAAAAAAAGAAAATTTTTTAGTAATTTAATAAATGAAATGGAAACAATTGAAAGACTGCATGCATTTTCAATTTTAATAAAAAAACTTGTCATATTATCTACAATTTCCTATATAATATAGGAACTATGTACATATTATGTACTATGTACTCATGTACACATGTACATACATATGTATTGTAGTTGGATTTAAAAAAAAAAATCAAACTCAAGATTTTGATCAAATTTAACATTACGATTATAATTAGCTATACATATAGGTCGAAAAAAGTGAGTTTCGCAATTCTGACCATCTGTCTGTTTGTCCTTTCGTTTGCAGCCTAAACGTGGGTTTATATTTTCTTCAAACTTGGTATGTATGGTTTTTTTTTTTGGGCATTTCCCCCACACGTTTTTTTTTTTCATTTTTTTAAGACCAAAAATAAACGGTACCTGATGTACAATTTTTTTACCAATTAGTGAAAATCTTATTTTTCTCAACAAAGTGGACACAACTTTCATAAATAATAATTAAAAAAAAAAAAAAGGCTACCATTTCGTATAAGAAAAATTTCAGAAAAATGTTTAAAACTGGTACTTCCCATAGAACCACTTGTTTTAACATTTTTATAAAAATTTAATAATTTGAAAACGACTAACTCGATTTTTATTAAATATGGCACCCGCATTTTTTTAATATTATTTAGCTGATTTAAAACAAAATTTATTCTTATAATCAAAAATAACAGTACCTACCATACAAGTGTTTAAAAACCTGTAAGAAAAATCTTATTTTTCTCGAAAAAGACCCTTATGACTTTGGTTTAAATTTCTTTGTGAGCTAATATAAGTGCGATCTACAATATTGTTGGAAAAGAATTAATTAATCCATTATTAATGGTATCTCTTATGGAAATTTTTTTGTTTGAATATCGAATTTTAATGAAATTTTAAGTTAATATTGCATATCAAAATTTAAAAAAAAAATAAAATTTTTAATTTAAAAAAAAATTGCAAAATTATTTTTTAAAATCGATGTTTCGTAAAATGGGTGAATGATTTTTTTAATGATTAATTTAAAATTCCTTGCACAGATAATAATATCGTCGAAAACCAAAAAAAAAATGGTTCTATGGAGATAAAATTTTAAGACGATAGATAAAATTTTCTTTTCAATAATTTTAATCAAAATAGTAGGAGTCGTTTTTGAGAAAAATGAGATTTTATAACATTAGTCTGGGAGGTACCGGTTTTTTTGGCTATACGAATAATTTGTATGTCAAAAAACTGCTGGATGCCAAGTTTAATAAAAATCGAACAATTCGTTTTGAAATTATTAAGTTCTAAAAATAAATTTTGAAACTTTTTTTAAAAATCCAAAAGGATTTTGAAAATTATGGTATGCAATACTTTTTAAACTTTTTGAAAAATTCTCATAAAAAATTGATCAAACTCAGTTGAACCATTTTTGAGAAAATCGAAAATCAAAAAAATGATTCTATGGAAGGTAACCATTTATAATTCGGATTTTTTTTAATGTTGGCGTTTTTGTAAAAAAAAAAAAATGACTGGATTTTTTTTGGGCACATTTTTGATAAAAACAAGATTTTCATTTTTTTCTAGAAAAAAAAATCGTACTTTATTACCGTTATTTTTGGTCTTAAAAAAATGAAAAAAAAACGTGTGGGGGAAATGCCCAAAAAACTTTAGGTACCAAGTTTTAAGAAAATCGATCCACCCGTTTAGGCTACAGCCGAAAGGACAGTGAGAATTGCGATACTCAGTTCTTTCCAGTGCCGTAGCCAGGATTTTGGTTCGGGGGGGGGCTTGCTTCCAAATTTTACGAGGAATTTTTTAAACAAAAAACTATATATATCCCAATCTTTTGATTTTTATTAGTTTTTAAATTGTATGTACTCAAACGAACATATACTTAAATTATTCTTTTTATACACACATTTTATCAAAGCAGAAGACGTCTTGATTTTCTTTTTGACATGAGATCAATCACCTTATCTGGATCCACATTAATATCTGAATGAGCAGATATCATAGCAAGTGAGCTTAATCTTGCATTCCCCATAACTCTTCGGGACACTGTTTTAATCCTTTTCATAGTTGAAAAGGTTCTTTCAACACTAGCTGTGGTCACTGGAGGCGTGGCCAAAACCGTAAGCAAGAAGTAGTTTATACCTTTAAGGTTAGTCTTGTCACATATATCAAACAATTTTAAAACTTCGATAGAAGGATCAATCGACGATAATTTTTCGGACCAGAGAAAGTACTCAGCTTTCACAGCTGACAACGAAATTGCATTATCAAAGTAACATGTTATCTTTTCCATTTCTTTGACTCGCCCAACTGCAGAAAAACCTGGGAGAAGAGCTTGAAACGATGGTAGAACGTCTTCGTTGACCATGAATCTGTCCGTAAGATTTTGTATTAACGAATCTATGCAAGGAATCAATACAGACACTCATAAATAGGATTCAGTAGAAGAGGTTTCTGGATTGGAACGCGTGGTTTGTTTCAATGAAGTTCTTGGAGTCTTAATTCAACTTTAAAAAAGTCCTCTGATGTTCTCAAGAGAATTCAGAACTCTTCTTTGGTGCGGTCGATTGCAGAAACGAAATCTAAGGATTTGTTCTGTAGGAAAACTGATAAGGGCAGCGTTAAACTGAACAGCTTTTCGCATACAATGGGGCTAACTAGGAAATCACTTTTTTGGACCGCTACTGCCAAAAGTTTTGATGCCTTCGAAGACATCGCCCCCGTTCTGCTCGTTATTTCTTCAAGACTTATTGAGATGCATTTGAAGAGCTCTACAAAGGAAATAATACTGTATATTAGAAAGTTTTAGTTTTTATTTTAGACTTTCGGGGGGGGGGGGGGCTTCAGCCCCTCAAGCCCCCCCCCCCCCCCTGGCTAAGTGCCTGGTTCTTTCGACTTCGATTTCATCGTAATTTCAACTTTGATCAAAATCTCGAGTTCGTACATATATACCGAAATGATTGTGCATTAAAAACATGAAAACTGATTTTTCGCCAAAATAGTTTATTTGATCGAAGTCGTAATTTCCGAAACTTTCGTCACAATATTTTATTCTATTTGATTGCTCAAACACGTTTTTCAAATTACTCTGCACCCTTTACCTTCTGAAATAAGGCGGGTATCTGTTGCAACACTATACCTACATATACCTACCTTATAAGGAATGAGAAAAACTCCCAAGTGCTTGAAACAACATTTCATTTATATCCCTGCACTAAATTTGCCTCGAAACCAAGAAAATGTATAAAATGTCATGTTTCTGCGGAAAAACAAAAAAAATAATAACATGTCTTGCAAATTTTAAGTGCACTTTGTCTCACTTTGTCTTTTGCAACAAATCAAAATCATCCAATTGATCAGCACAAACCTACCTCCATACCTATAGATATTGCTTGCAACACTGTTGAAGCTTCAAACTTTCATTCCATTTCGGTCTTATTTTCTTGGCCTGTCTTATTGTAAGCAAACTTAGGTATATATGTAACGTACCTTTTGGTATTCTGGGGCGTAAAAGAATAAACTTAACATTTTAACGACAACCCGTTCAAGAATTTAGTGCGGCATTCGGATAAATGCAAATTCACCGTGCCTCGTCTATATCTTAACTCTGACAACAAAAGAACCATCAGAACACAAGCAAGTTTGCTTGATGCTCTCTGATGGCATAAAAATCTTAACCCCAGAAAATTAGTCGTAAAACCGAACTTTACTGCGCACTTTTCCAATATAAATGATTATGGCCCAGTGGCAATTTTTGGTTGGGCAAACAGTTTTATCCGCATGTCCTCCCGAACTGATGATGGCAAAAGAGGAGACAACAGACAACCCATTGCTAGGTGGGTTATACATCATCTACCTATAGAGCTCTATGATGAAATGCAGTTTTTCCCCCCAAACTGCAACATTTATTTGCCACACGTACAATCGCTCATGAGTCATAATTCTATCTGAGCTGCAGGACTTTCATGGAATACCAATTCATGATGTTGATTTTAGTTTATAACGTCGCAAATCCTAGGGAAAGAGCATACTTATAAAACATAGGATATATATGTACGTATTACACATCACAGCACTCCCCAAGGGGGTGGTTTACAATCAAGCAATTTATTGCACGAAAGTTGAAGGTCCTTGGCACTCATATAGGTATAGGTTTGATGCTATGTATTCTCATATACAATATGATGCTGATGTGCTGACTCCCAAATCGAATGAGGCTGCTTTGATTAACCCATAACATTGCCGCGCCGCTACTAGTACAAAATTTATCCTTCCCCATCCCCAAGGATATTTATATATATGTACCTACTCGTACAGAGCTCACATCAAGCTTGAAGTGGAATGAACACACACAAAAAAAATACAAGTTAATATACAAAGTAGTAATTTACTTGCATCCCCCGGAGTGCCGTTAAAGTTAACAACCTAACGCACCCGAGAAAAAAAAAACCGAAGAAATAGCAGGATTTTCGTCTCTTGTTCTTGGATCATCAGGACCACCAAGAATTCTTTCATTATAGCCGTAAAAAGGACGAATTCCTTTGGAATTCACAAAAAAAAAACATAACAACTTATTTAATTCTTCTTCTATAAAGCAAAAGAAGGGCGGAGGGGAGGAGGGGGGTACACATCAGACACACATATCAAGTGGAAATCAATCACAATGCCTTCATTTCGACAGTTACATTCGTCATGGAGGAGGACTGGATTTTGGCTATGTGATGCGGTGTGAACTGCGAGAGAGTCCGCAACCGCTTAAATGGCAATAAAAATGTTATTATCCTGCCACACCGCATCAAATTCACACTAAGGCATTAAAATGTCATATAACAAATGTCACTTTTACCTTCCGTATAATAATGTACTATGTATAGGTGGATGGGCGGGGGTTTGAGGGGTAGTTTGTTGTTTGTTGCTGACATTCCTAGAGAAGCTTTTGGTATTTTTTCCGCCACATTTATCGTGACGTTTGTCGGAGGAAAATATTTATCCTTTTTTTTTGTTAACTTTCTCTCTCTGTTTGCATGCGAATTTTCTCACCTATCTAAGGTAAGATTTGGAGTTCGAGTTGGGGTCTTAGCCCATCGCGCCACCCCTTTGTATCGTTACACAGACAAGCAGGCGCAGGCAACCCTTGATTTTTTTGTTTTTTGTTGCTATTTCACATTTTTGAATAATTTAGTGTTACAACGCTATAATGCGGTCATAATATATGTTTGGGTCATATATAATATTAAAATGACGTTATTTATTGTGGCACCTTTCAGTGGCGGTGCGGCGGCAGTGGCAAGCGTGTGCACAGGCACACCACACGATGAAGAACCAAAAAATGAAAACAAAAAAATATGATTTGCGATATAATGGATAAAAATAAGGATTCGAGACGGTCTTGCATATGAAACAAACCATCCGATCATAAATTCGTGAATAGGCGGTGTTAGTGGTGTGTTACATAAAATATATGTATGTACGTACATAGGTATAAGGGTGATAACTTGTTACGACAACAACGACGACGACGGTATAACCTAATTTTTGTAAGGATATTATAATCTGCATCACGTATAAATCCTTCGTCTTTGTCTTTATCTTTTTTTTTTTTTTTTTTTTTTTTTTTTTGCTTGCTTTACTCGTTTTGATAACAAACAATAGGCAAATGTTTTAAATTTCTTTGTTCACATTGCTTATTTTATTTTTGTACCTTTACCTCTACTATACATATAGCTAGCTAACACCCTCTTCAAGGGTGAACACAAGATTAAGACCTGTTGGTTTTTTTTTTTTTTATTCAGTGAAGATTTATAGTTGAGATAAGGGATGTGGGTGGTGGCAATGATGACGTTTGTACAGAAATACAAAAATGTTGATGACATTTTTGTTCACACTTAAAAATACCAAACAAACAAAAAATAAATAACAAAAAAAAAAAAAAATAAAACATCAGGCTTCAATGAATTTTTAAGCAGGCACACAAGGAAGAACATAAATCAGGAAGGGTTCTTATTTATTTTTTGATTGGATAAGTAATGTCATGTTAAATAATAATCTGCCAGTAGGTGTATATATCTACATAGCTGTGAATTTTAAGAACTCAAATGAAATGGGTAAAATTGTTATAAAGATGATAATTTATGTTCAGCTTAAATGAATATACATATACACAGATACTAGGTATGACAAAAATCGAAACTCAGTTTATAAAAAAAAAAAAATAAGGTTACACACTGAATTGTGTTTTATTCAAAAGCTTTGTAGTGCTTTTATAGTTCAACAATTTAGACAACAACTACTTAGAGCTAGAAATTTAAAGATTTATAGTCGCATACTTATTAGAATCCCTATTGTCAGATGTTTTTACAAATTTTGATTTGCGAGAAAGTGGCTGATCATCAGAAGCACATTTTAGGTCCTCTATTTAAAATATTAAACCTGCCAAAAATAAAAGCTCACATCAGAATATTGTCATACACTTTCCATTCTGTTTTTAAGTTGTAGATTTTTTTTCACAAATCTTGGTTTCATGATTTATTTTTATTATTTGTATCTTTATTTCAGAAATTTTAACATTGAAAATGTTTATAGGGTCGTTTTGATAAAAGTATGGTGTTACCAAAATGAACAAAGATATAACGGGTGATTTTTAAGCTGGTTTGGTTTTGGCAACACTGGTTTTGACAGCTGACGTGTGTTTAGTACCTTGTGTCACTGTCAAACAGCTTCAGTTTGGTTTGCAATTTAACCATGGATCGTCTTACAAATGAACAACGCTTGCAAATTATTGAATTTTACTATCAAAATTCGTGCTCGGTTCGAAATGTTGTTTATCGAAAAATTGTGTTCAGCGATGAGGCTCATTTTTGGTTGAATGGGTACGTAAATAAGCAAAATTGCCGCATTTGGAGTGAAGATCAGCCAGAAGCATTGCAACAGCTACCAATGCATCCCGAAAAAGCCACTGTTTGGTGCGGTTTATGGGCCGGCGGCATTATTGGGCCATATTTCTTCAAAGATGATGCGAATCGCAGCGTTACTGTCAATGGTGAACGCTACCGAGCGATGATAACAAACTTTTTTTTGCCCGAAATGGAAGTTCTTGACTTGCATGATATGTGGTTTCAACAAAACGGTGCCACATGCCACACAGCACGCGAAACAATGGCGCAATTGCGAGGCGAGTTTGGTGAACAGTTAATTTCACGTTTCGGGCCGGTCAATTGGCCGCCTAGATCGTGCGATTTGACACCATTAGATTATTTTTTGTGGGGGTATGTCAAGGCTAATGTCTATAGGGACAAGCCCGCTTCGATTGACGCACTGGAAGCCAACATCCATGCATTCATTCGTGAGATACCGGCCGATATGTGTGAAAGAGTATGCCAAAATTGGACTCAGCGGATGGGCTACCTGAGACGCAGCCGCGGTCAACATTTGCATGAAATTATCTTTAAACATTAAATTGCAATGTTCAAACTATCGATTCAAATAAATATTTCATTCATTTTTTCGAACTTTTTGTGTTTTTTTTTTTAAAAAAGTTCTAAACCTCTTAAAAAATCACCCATTAGAATGAACTCTAGCGTATAGGGGGAGAACGATTGAATTTTTGGTTGGTGTTACCAAAGAAACTACCAAAATGAATAAAATGAAGAAAAAAACACAAGTGATGAATTTCAGCCAGCGTACATAAATTTTGATCATCGCCAACGGAAGAGATTCAGTGGAGGAATGTAAAATTCGAAAAATGCTCAATATGAGCCCACTTAGATGCCTATAACTTTAGTTAAAATTATTGGATGTTCGATATTAAGCTAGATAATTAAAGCTTAAATGGCAAGCTACAAATCTGCATAAAAAATTTAGCAAAGGCGTAAAAAAATTCATACTAGAAACTTGAAAAATTGTCTTTTTAGAACAAATTTCATCACGGCAAAAGAAAAAAAAAACAAACAAAATATGTATGTGAGTAGGTAGGTACGTACCTACAAAGAAGATATTGATAGAAGGGAGAAGACGGTGGAGTGTGTGCAATAAAAAAAAAAAACACCACGTGGCAAACAAAACTGGCTTTGCATCGGGCACAAAAATGATATACATTATGTAGGTATGTAGATATGCATGTATGTACATACATATGTAGGTATGTGCATGAACATTATTTTTAGTAGGTATTTTACAAATAATAAAATGGTAAAGTTTGGATTTGGTTGGTTTGTTTGGATTATAACTTCTGTTCTAATAATCGGATGTTTGAGGTTAAAGTCTTAAAATTAAGGTAAAATGTCACTCTAAAGAAATTATGTGACAAAAGTTGACTTTATTTTAAATCAATCGATTGTTGAACCTATAATAGATATGCATAATAGGTACCTACTTGAACCTCTTTAATAAACTTATAACTTTAGTTCTAAGGGCCAGATGCGAGAGGTTAAGGTATTTAAACTAAGGTAAATCAGGCTAGAGGGAAAATCAACTTAGCTAAGCAACTTAAATAGTATATTCAAAAAGGGTCGATGTTGTAAGTTGATATATTCTGATCTAATTATCTATTTGGCAAAACTTAACTTACTTTTGAATCAGTTAATTGTTTAACCTAGAATATGTATAGGTACCTACTTGAACCTCTTACACAAAATTATAACTTAAGTTCTAAGGGCCAGATGCTCAAGGTTAAGATATGTTTAGGTAAATCAGGCAAGAGGTAGAATTAACTTAGCTAAACAACTCAAATATTGTAATCGAAAAAGGTCAAATTTGTAAGCTTATATATTCTGTTCTAATCATCGGATCTTTGAGGTTACGGCCTGAAAATGAAGGTAAAATGTCAGACTAGAAAATGCTTTTGACAAAACTTGACTTACTTCTGTTTGATTGTTTAACCTAGAATATGCATAAGTATAATTACTTGAACTTCTTATATAAAATTATAACTTAAGTTCTCAGAAAAAAACATCAAGGTTAAGGTCTTGGTTAGCTTATAACTTCTTAGAATTAACTTAGCTAAACAATTAAAATATTATGATCAAAAAGGGTCGATTTTGTAAGCTGATATATTCTGTTCTAATCATCGGATCTTTGAGGTTAAAGTCTCAAAATTAAGGTAAAATATGACAAAAGTTGATTTTTTTCTAAGTCAACCTAAAGAACCTAGAATATGCTAGACAACGTTTGGGGAAAAACTTTACTAACTTCTAAATCGATTTTATTTTTTAACCTAGAACATGCATATTGCATAGCTACCTACTTGAACCTCTTTAATAAACTTATAACTTAAGCCCTAATGGTCAGATCTTCAAGTTTAAGGTCCTCAAATGCAAATAAAATTTTAGGCTTCATCTTAAAGTAGACCATAAATTATTCAATTTGGCTGTCAACTAAATTGATGCCGCCGCTCGGCCACACATTTCATAAACTCAGTTAAAAGAATACAGCTCCAAGTGTCAAAAACATTAAAATTACGCGACTCGATATTGTTAAATTGATTAAAAGAAGGGTTCAAAATATTTTAAAATAAAATATTATAGAATAAAAACAATAAGCAGTGAGGTTGGGCTTCGCATCAAATTCTTTGTAAATTTTGTCTCGTTTTAAAAAAGGTTTACTTGGACAGTAAATGAAATGTCTTGGCTTTGAAATACTTGTAAATCAATTTGAAAAAATTCAAAATCTTTTGATTTTCTTATCAATCGTCAAATTGATCAAATGACAAGCCAAGACACGGGTTGATTTGAACAACAACCGACTGAGTCGAGAACTAAGTTGAACCGTATTATATGTATGCTTTAATCGATCTGTAATAATTCAGTTACCTTTCTGGAAAGCTTAGCTAGACAAAAATGTCAAACATGTACCTAGATATACGTTAAGATAGATGGTATGTAACTTTAATTTCGTGTATAAGTGCTGTACCGGTGCGGATGAAAATGAGTATGATTGTATAATTGCGAGTTAAGCTACAATTAAAACTAAGATTCACCTTATTAAAAAAATTAACACCATTAATTTAACCGCCAACTGGGAAGTGACATTAAATTTACAAATTGGTACTTCAGACTGTAGAATGATTTCTAAGACAGTTTGTGAAATTATAATGCAACAATAGTATACAAAATAAAAATTACAAAGATTAGACATGTTTTTGTTTTATCGACGTAATATAAGTCATTTTCAATGTCCCATATAGTTACTCTATGAGTGAAATCTGTAAATTTTTATTTCTGCATTGGCTGAGCAAATTATTTCAAATACAATTTGGACTTCGAAATAAACATCGTGATAATCGCACCTACTTTTAAAAGTCAAAAATGAAAAAGCACCAGGAGAAGACGGAATCTCATATGAATATTTCAAAAATACATCAACTTTTATTAGTGAACTGAAACAATCATTTAACCAATTTTTTTTTCCAACTGGATTTAGCCCTAAGTCTTTAAAAAAATTTATTATTTTTCCGAAAATTACAGATTTGAACTTGCAACTTTTTAATTCAATTCAAACGCCCTCCAAATTCGGTTTGCCCAAGTGCGACAGTTGGACTCATCGGTAAGATTCTTTCGTAACATTCTTAGATATAAATTATGGTTAACTATTTAACTTTTTTTAACAGATATTATTTAAAATTGGTTCTTAATTCTACGTTACATAATAATATTACATTTTGGTTTTTGTTTATGATTTTTGTTTACACATAAGGAGTCTAACTACACTCATATGCACATTTAACCGACCACTTCGTATTTCTCTAAATTTAAAGAAACCGTCAAGTTTAGACCACATTGGGTGTAAGCAAACTTTGAGAAAACAAAAAAACACAAAAAAACAAGTTTTTGAAAAAAATACTGAAAAAGATGTTATCTTTTGTTGTTAAAAAAGTGGTAAAATTTTTGAAAAACTAAATTTTTAATAATGAGTGTTTGCGCCGCGGGCTCTAATTACTTCGTAGAGGCGGTTTGACAATCCGTCAATGGTGTCCTGAATATCCGACTAAGGGATAATGTGCCAGCAGTCTTAAGCTCTCCTAGAGTGGTAGGGGCATGTGTTCTCGTTCGGACACGTCTTTTGGGGTTGTCTTAAATATGCTCGATAAGGTTGAGATTTGGACTGCGTGATGGCCATGGCAAAACTGGGATCTCGACCTCATTTAGGTAGTTAGTTACACAATTTGCGGTATGGCAGCGTGCGTTATCATGCATTAACCGAAAATTGTCCCCAATCAATTGTGCGAAAAGCATCACATGGGGCTAACTATATACATTGTTTTTTTTTTTTATACAAATTATATTAAAAAAATTGTCATTGGTTGGGTTATTGATTAAATATTATTCTTCTCGGGTTATTCACATTCGGTGACCAGTTGTCTTGTGATGTTGGATAGGGGTGGCTTCTAACCACGGTGCGGTGGTGGCAGGTTGACGCTGCATCCTCGTAAAATAGGATTGCCCGCGTTGCCGTTGATAAAAATAATTCCTTCGTCCAGTATTGCTGTCACATCTACATATAGGTATCTTGGCTCGGGGTGTCTCTCTTCGCTAATAATAGTCCTCACCAGTAGGTTTTGATGGTTGTACAGGTTGCTCGTCACTTTTTTCCAGCGATTGTCAGGAATTTATCCAGAGGAGTGATTCCTGATTCATCGCAGAACCTTAGGTTGCTAAAGCGCTTGTGTAGTTTTCGATCAAAATGGAATCTTGTGCTGATCCACAGAATTTTCCTCTCAAACACTCCAAGCTTTTTCATGCTGATTTTGAATTTGATTTTTTGAAACACGTTCATACAATTAAAAAAAAAAAAACGGTGTTCATTTATATTGCAAACGATTGTTTTTTCTCCCTTTCGAATCGCATGCATCAGTCAAATTTCTAAGTTGAGTAAAGTAGTTACTTAAATTGTGTGAAGTGAATCCCCGAGTCCAACCCAATGGAAAAAGACATAAATTTGATATGCAGATTGATTTCTGTCAAACTGACATTGACATAGGTATTATACTGCTGAAAAAAAAAAAACTTTGGCGCAAAATTTTAAACGATTTAGTATGATGTTAAAGCATTTTTAATATTATAAAAATGCCTTAACATCTTACTAAATCCTTTAAAATTTTGCGCCTTTGTTTTTATCTGAATTTTTGACTGTTTATTAAATCCAGTACGTCATTCGGGAAAAAATTTTGTCAGTGTCGTAGTTAATGGAAAAGAGTCCAAGTTGACCAAAAACTGTTCCTTATCAACTTGATGCGACAAATTTTGTTGTATAGGTACTGCAGATGGAATTATTTCCGAGCTTATTTCAACTAAAAAATTAAATTTTGTGTCATAATACATCACTTAACTTTTCTCGAGCTTAATTTTGACAGATTCTGTAATTTTTGAATTTTTTGTGAAATTTTATTTGTTATATCTACAATAACAATAAGAATTTATAAATATTTGAACAAAGTATTAATCCCAGCGAAAGGAAAAAATTTATGTAATTTGATTAAATTCACTTGAGGATCTAAGAAAACGAATTCTCAAAAATGGTTGCATATAATTTTTCTCAGAGAATTTTTTCTGCGTGATATTCATATTCTCCATAACTCTTTTATGACAAAATTTATAACTGATCTGTAGTGATAAAAGTGGGAGTTAAAATTAAGCGCGATCTGCATATAATTTAATATCAATTAAATATTTTTAACATCAAAACCTTACAAAAACGTGGAGTTTATATACAATCTTGTTAAAAAAAATATATTCAGCCCTACCCGCTTAAGAGAAACTGCATAATGTCACAGTATTTCTTTCACTTAAGCCCAAACCCCGCGTGTGAAAAAATATTTCAGCGGATTTAAAAATTCCATTAAGCGAAAATTTAAAGCTAGAAAAAACTGAATTTATCTTTTGGAGTTGCCTAGACAAAATTTAAATAAAATAGATAATAGATAGATTAAATAAAATGGTTGTGACATATCAGAAATTGAAATGTCATTTTTGTGTTGAAAATGGTGGAGGTGAAAAATAAAAAAGAATTGAAAGCGTTCAGCAAATTTTTTATTCTGTTCGATTCAATTTTTTTTTCACTTAAGAGAGTTTTTTAGCATTGAAAATGTTTATAGGGTTGTTTTGATAAAAGTATGGTGTTACCAAAATGAACAAAGATAGAGAATTAACTCTAGCGTATAGGGGGAGAAAGATTGAATTTTTCGTTGGTGTTACCAAAGAAACTACCAAAATGAATAAAATAAAGAAAAAAACACAAGTGATGAATTTCAGCCCGCGTACCTACGTGTTGATCATTGCCAACGGACGAGATTCAGTGGAGGAGTGTATAAAATTCGAAAAATGCTTGATTTGAGCCCACTTAGAAGCCTATAACTTTGGTTATAATTATTGGATGTTCAATATTAAGCTAGATAATTAAAGATTAAATGACAAGCTACAAATCTGCATAAAATTTTTTGCAAAGGCGTACAAAATTTCATACTAGAAACTTTAAAAATTGTCTTTTTAGAATGCAATAAAAGTTGCATGCAATAAAAGTTGCATGAAGTTGCATGCAGTAAAAGTTGCATGAAGTTGCATGCAATAAAAGTTGCATGAAGTTGCACGTAGTTGCATGAAGTTGCATGCAATAAAAGTTGCATGAAGTTGCACGTAGTTGCATGAAGTTGCATGCAATAAAAGTTGCATGAAGTTGCATGCAGTTGCATGCAGTAAAAGTTGCATGAAGTTGCATGCAGTTGCATGCAATAAAAGTTGCATGAAGATGCATGCAGTAAAAGTTGCATGAAGTTGCATGCAGTTGCATGCAATAAAAGTTGCATGAAGTTGCACGTAGTTGCATGAAGTTGCATGCAATAAAAGTTACATGAAGTTGCATGCAGTTGCATGCAGTAAAAGTTGCATGAAGTTGCATGAAGTTGCATGCAGTTGCATGCAATAAAAGTTGCACGCAGTTGCATGTAGTTGCATGCAGTTGCATGCAATAAAAGTTGCATGAAGTTGCATGCAGTTGCATGCAGTAAAAGTTGCATAAAGTTACATGCAGTTGCATGCAATAAAAGTTGTATGAAGTTGCATGCAGTAGAAGTTGCATGAAGTTGCATGCAATAAAAGTTGCATGAAGTTGCACGTAGTTGCATGCAGTTGCATGCAGTAAAAGTTTCATGAAGTTGCATGCAGTTGCATGCAATAAAAGTTGCATGAAGTTGCATGCAATAAAAGTTGCACGCAGTACATGCGACATGTATGATGCAACATGTATGATGCAACATGTATGATCCAACATGTATGATGCAACATGTATGATCCAAATGTATGATGCAACATGTATGATCCAACATGTATGATGCAACATGTATGATGCAACATGTATGATCCAACATGTATGATGCAACATGTATGATCCAACATGTATGATTCTGATGTATGATGTTGCATGCAACATGTTGCATCATACATTTTGCATGCACTAAAAGTTGCATGCAATGAAAGTTGCATAAAGTTGCATGCAGATGCATGCAATAAAAGTTGCATGCAGTTTCATGCAATTAAAAGTGGCATGAAGTTGCATGAATTTGCATGCAATATAAGTTGCATACAGTTTGATGCAATAAAAGTTGCACGCAATTGCATGCAATAAAAGTTGCATGAAGTTGCATGCAATAAAAGTTGCATAAGGTTGCATGCAATAAAAGTTGCATGCAGTTGTATGCAATAAAAGTTGCATGCAGTTTCATGCAATAAAAGTTGCATGAAGTTGTATGCAGTTGCATGAAGTTGCATGAAGTTGCATGTAGTTGCATTCAATAAAAGTTGCATGAAGTTGCATGGAGTTGCATGAATTTGCATGCAGTTGCATGCAATGAAAGTTACATGCAGTTGCATGCAATAAAAGTTGCATGAAGTTGCATGCAGTTGCATGCAATAAAAATTGCATGAAGTTGCATGCAATAAAAAATGCATGAAGTTGCATGTAGTTGCATGCAATAAAAGTTGCATGAAGTTGCATGCAGTTGCATGCAATAAAAGTTGCATGAAGTTGCATGAAGTTGCATGCAATAAAAGTTGCATGATGTTGCATGCTGTTGCATGCAATAAAAGTTGCATGAAGTTGCATGCAATAAAAGTTGCATGAAGTTGCATATAATAAAAGTTGCATGAGGTAAAGTTGCAAGAGGTTAAGTTGCATGAAGTTGCATGTAGTAAAAGTTTCATGAAGTTGCATGTAGTTGCATGCAGTAAAAGTTGCATGAAGTTGCATGCAGTTGCATGCAATAAAAGTTGCATGAAGTTGCACGTATTTGCATGAAGTTGCATGCAATAAAAGTTGCATGAAGTTGCACGTAGTTGCATGAAATTGCATGCAATAAAAGTTGCATGAAGTTGCATGCAGTGAAAGTTGCATGAAGTTGCATGCAATAAAAGTTGCATGCAGTACATGCAACATGTATGATCCAACATGTATGATGCAACATGTATGATCCAACATGTATGATTCTGATGTATGATGTTGCATTATACATTTTGCATGCACTAAAAGCTGCATGCAATAAAAGTTGCATAAAGTTGCATGCAATAAAAGTTGCATGCAGTTGCATGCAATAAAAGTTGGACGCAGTTGCATGCAGTAAAAGTTGCATGCAATAACAGTTCTCTAAGAAGTTGAGCTTTTAAGAAAGCTCTTTTTTTGGACGAATTTCGTTTTCATGGACATTTTTTCCCATATGGATGTTACATCTGTATAGTTTATTATCTGTGATTAAGGTCTTAAAATTTAGCTAGAATTTCGGATTACATTTTTTATAAAATCGTTGTTCAGTCACATAAAACTATATATGAAACCTTATTAAATTGAATATTTAATAGAAACAAAAATTTAATACAAAACAAATTTTTAAACCACATGTACTTGACCCTTTTTAGGAAAGTTATGATGTTGGTATTTTCAGAAAAGTAGCTCAACATTAAAATTTGACATTCAATGTACATACATAAATAAATACATAAATGTTTTAGCATTGAAAATGTTTATAGGGTCGTGTTGATAAAAGTATGGTGTTACCAAAATGAACAAAGATAGAGAATGAACTCTAGCGTATAGGGGGAGAACGATTGAATTTTTGGTTGGTGTTACCAAAGAAACTACCAAAATGAATAAAATGAAGAAAAAAACACAAGTGATGAATTTCAGCCAGCGTACATAAATTTTGATCATCGCCAACGGAAGAGATTCAGTGGAGGAATGTAAAATTCGAAAAATGCTCAATATGAGCCCACTTAGATGCCTATAACTTTAGTTAAAATTATTGGATGTTCGATATTAAGCTAGATAATTAAAGCTTAAATGACAAGCTACAAATCTGCATAAAAAATTTTGCAAAGGCGTAAAAAAAATCATACTAGAAACTTGAAAAATTGTCTTTTTAGAACAAATTTCATCACGGCAAAAGAAAAAAAAAAACAAACAAAATATGTATGTGAGTAGGTAGGTACGTACCTACCTACAAAGAAGATATTGATAGAAGGGAGAAGACGGTGGAGTGTGTGCAATAAAAAAAAAACACCACGTGCAGTGTTGCCGAAAGTACTCCCATAGGAGTATTGTACTCCTTTCAACACCTCCGTACTCCTGTACTCCTCCTTTAACATTCGTACTCCTATTTTTTTTAAAGACCTAAAATATTTTACACTTGCAGCAAAGTGTAATGTTAACCTTAATAAATTTAATTCACTTCAAATTTAAATCAAATTTGGTAGCATTTTAATCTTTCAAACTGTCGTAAAAAAGGGAATTTCCCTATTGTTTGTTTTTGTTTTTCGTTGGCGTGGACGTCTACGTTCAATTTACATCTGTCAGTTCGGTATTTATTTTATGGTTACCTCATTACCTGAAATTTTGGTTTGGTGGTTGTTTTTTTTTTTTTTTTGAGCGCCGTAAATTTGTATGTATAGTTCAATAAAATGAAAAGGTTTGTTAATTAATGTTTGAAATATTGTAATTCCTGTTAGGAAAATTCAAAGTAAACTTTTATTGTATAGATATTTAGTGAAATTGGATTCCTTGGAGCATGTAAATCCAAAAAAAGGAAAATATAACTACGAATTACGCTATCTGCCACAAGACAGATTTTGTGTGATAGAAAAGATATTTACTTATTTTTGTTCTTAGAATTAATAATTTATTTATTTATGTTTTTTTTTTGTAACTGATTTTTTTTAATAAAGTTTGAAGACTAAAAAATGTCTGTACTACTATTTTTTTCAAAATACTCCTCTTTTTTGGCTTCAGTACTACCTTGAAATATTTCTTCCCGGCAACACTGACCACGTGGCAAACAAAACTGGCTTTGCATCGGGCACAAAAATGATATACATTATGTTTATGTAGGTATGTATATGTATGGATGCATGTAGGTATGTGCATGAACATTTGTAGTAGTTATTTTACAAATAATAAAATCGTAAAAGTTGGATTTGGTTGGTTTCTTTGGATTATAACTTCTGTTCTAATAATCGGATGTTTTAGGTTAAGGTCTTAAAATTAAGGTAAAATGTCAGTCTTTTAAATCAATCGATTGTTGAACCTAGAATATGCATAGTTTGGGTAAAAACTTTACTATTTTCTAAATCAAACTTATAACTTAAGGCCAGATGCTCAAGGTTAAAGTATGTTTAGGTAAATCAGACAAGAGGTAGAATTAACTTAACTAAACAAATAAAATTCAATATAGGTATTTGAATCCTATTTCTGTGGGCTTCAGGTCTTTCTTTCTGTACCTAGATATACGAGTATTATATAAGAATTGAAGGTCACGAAAAAGGAATAATTATTAAACAAATAAAATATTATAATTGAAAAGGGTCGATTTTGTAAGCTGATATATTCTGTTCTAATCATCGGATGTTTGAGGTTACGCTCTGAAAATTAAGGTAAAATGTTAGACTAGAAAATGCTTTCGACAAAACTTGACTTACTTCTGAATCAGTTTGATTGTTTAACCTAGAATATCCATAGGTGCCTACTTGAACCTCTTATACAAAATTATGACTTAGCTTCTAACTTCTATTCTAATAATCGGATGTTTGGGATTAAAGTCTTAAAATTAAGGTAAAATGTGACAAAAGTTGATTTTTTTCTAAATCAACCTTAAGAACCTAGAATATGCTAGACAACGTTTGGGTAAAAACTTTAATTACTTCAAAATCAATTTGATTGTTTAACCTAGAATATGTATAGGTATTTGAACCTCTTTAATAAAATTATAACTTAAGCACTAATGGTCAGATCTTCAAGGTTAAGGTCCTGAAATGCAAATACAATTTTAGGCTTCATCTTAAAGTAGTCCATAAACTATTCAATTGTCAATTGGTTATCAACTAAATTGATTCTCGCCGCTCGGCCACACATTTCATAAACTCAGTTAAAAGAATACAGATCCAAGTGTCAAAAACATTTTTTTTTGTAAAAAAAATTACGCGATTCTTAAATTGATTAAAAGATGATTTCAAAATATTTTAAAATAAAATATTATGGAACAAAAACAATTACCAGTGAGGTTGGGCTTCGTATCAAATTTTTTTGTAAATTTTGTCTCGATTTAAAAAAGGTTTACCTGGACAGTAAATCAAATGTCTTGGCTTTATACAATATTCATAGTTCAATAATTTGAAATACTTGTAAATCAATTCGAAAAAAAATCAAAATCTTGATTTTCTCATCAACTCAAATTGATCAAATAACAAGCCAACGCACAGGTTGATTTGAACAACAGCCGACTGAGTCGAGAACTAAGTTGAACCGTATATATGTATGCTTTAATCGATCTGTAATAATCCAGTAACCTTTCTGCAATGCTTAGTTATGCAAAAATGTCAAATGCCTAGATATACGTTAAGATAGATGGTACCTATATGTATTTTTAATTTCGTGTATAAGTGCTGTACCGGTGCGGATGAAAATGAGTATGATTGTGTAATTGCGAGATAAGCCACAATTAAGACTTAGATTCACCTTATTAAAAAAATTAACAAATTAATTTAACCACCAACTGGGAAGTGACATTAAATATACAAATTGGTACTTCAGACTGTAGAATGGTTTCTAAGACAGTTTGTGAAGTTATAATGCAACAATAGTATACAAAATAAAAATCTCTAAGATTAGGCATGATTTTGTTTTATCAACGTAATACAAGTCATTTTCAATGTCGCCATAGTTACTCTATGAGTAAAATCTGTAAATTTTTCAATGAAAAATATAAAAATTTATACAAAAATATCTTTCAGGTAAGCGGGTTTTTCACTAAAGCGAGTTGTGACATGGTGTTTCGTAGGTAATTTGTCGAAAAATGCTCGGCGATGAAAAAAGTGTTTCAGATAAGCGGTTTTTTTTCTTAAGCGGGTTTTACTGTATCAGGAATCATCTTCAAAATTATTAGGGAAAATATTCCTTTCAGCAAAATAGTGAATAATTTGTCGAGGGAACTATTTCCTTACATCAATGCAAACATTTCCCCAAGTTAGATTTTGGGGAGAAAATTATTTCCTGGGAGATTCGCGATAAATAACATTCTCTACCTGGTATTTTTTGTGTTTTCTTTTTCAGGGGAAGTAAAAGTTCCAATTTAATTTACGATTGGGCAAAAACTGTAAATATTCACAACTCATTAATAATATTTTTTTTTTTTTTTCAAATTAACTTTTACTTCCCACTAGCTGATTTGCAATGTTGGTTAAAAATTAATTCATTAATAAAAATATCTTATTAATAAACAAATAACCTCAATTAAATATCTTAACGAAAGTCTACTACATTAGATATTATTTAACTCTGCACCTACAGACTTTCTCACTAAGTGTGAACTTTTGGAGAAATACTTTTTCATTTATATTATTATTATTTATATTATTATTATTATAAATATGTACATGTTTGTTTGCCTATAGCGTTTGTTTTGTTTTTATCTCTATAACTTTCGACAAAAACGTAACCTATTCATGCATGATTTGAATTTATTAATAAAGGTGTCAATTTATATCTGAAATGAAAGTTTTTAATGGAAAGGATTTTTGTTATTAAAAGTAAAATTTTTATTTATTTTTGTTTAAATTTGTTGAAAGCAATTGAAGTTGATACTTATGTAGGTATAAGAAAAATATCAATGTGAGTCCGTATTAAAGGCTGGTCATGAGATACGAGACAAAAATTTACTTTATATTTAAGCTCATTTTTCGATACAACCTAATACCGTCAAAACTTTTAAAAATACGGTATTTTTTCTTATGCTTTGGTGGTAGTATCGTGTCGTCTCGGCCTCGCCTTGGCTTTTTCACATGAGATTTAAGAACTGATCGAGACAATTCTTGAGAATTTATTATCCCTAAAATTTTCTCCAACTGAGCCAATTTTTGATTTGGATGGTACATTTAAAGTACATTTAAAACAATCGTTAAGAAGAAGCATCTTATGTACCTATAAATAAATAAATTGGTCGGCGCGACACCTCGTGTAGAATCAGGGCCTTGTGACTTACAACTCTCAATCATTACTGTGTGCGTGTTATTGGCAGGAATAGAGGGGACCGTCAATTTTCTGCCGAATTCGAACGGCTAGAGTGAGAAGCACTTTTTCATGACAAGAGATCGGAGGATTTGTCAATTCCTCGAAAGAGGTAGTAACCCGTGAAAAACATTTTTGTTTTTTTGGGTGGAATGACTGAGAATCGAACCCAAGACCTTCGGCGTAGCAGTCCAACGCACTAACCATTACGCCACGGGCTACTTTAATGTACCTACTGATCTAAAAATAGCTGTAACAATTATTTAAATACAAAAATATTCTATGTCCTAGTTGTAGTAATACTATAGATAAATTATTGATCTTCCAGCGTTTCATAATAATGTCTTCTATATTAATGAACAAATTTTCATTTTTGCAACTTTTAATTTGCTATTTTGAAAATATAATTATGCAACCTTATATTCCAATGAAAACAAAACAATTCTCTCACTTATTACAATTTGTATTTAAACAAAAAAACAACCTCGAACTTAACTTGCAACAGATGCTTGAAAACCTCCCTACTATATTTATATGTATTAGGTAGATGTATTGTACCTTATTCGCAATTAGGTAATGGCTTAGAAAAAAGAATTCAATATACCCAGTCAGTCGCATCGTCGTCACTTCAATTACCCTTCACCATTTTGTATAAGTTCTATTTACCAACTTCAAGCAAAAAAAAAAAAATTCCTATCTTACAAATGCATCTTCTAAACGTACTCATGTATATTGTCATCAAATAAATTGAAACCCTTTTTTTCGGGATCTTTCTGGCAACATTCCAACTGAACAGAGCTATTAAAAGGAATTCTACTTTTTCGATTGACAAAACAATCTTATAAATTTTCTTGGTGCAAAAAAATCTCTCTTCCTTTTCTCTCCACCCACACGTTTTTTTTTTTTTTTTAAGTCTACAAATATTCTTCTTTAAACACTTTCCAGCCAATTGAAATACTAAAAACGTTTGATTTCGTATGCGTAACCTCCCATCATAGACCACCCCCCGTATTATCTAGACTTTACAATTGCCACGCAAATTCCAAAATTAACATATTTTTTAGCATCAGGCCCCCTCGAGCAGCCCCCCGACTGCTGTTGCCACTTGTTAATTAAGGACTTGGCCACAGGGCAAAAAAAAAAAAAAATTGGACGAAAAAAAATGATTGCGGCCTTTCATTGGAATCGGTAAGCCGATGGAAATTGTTTTCTTAATGAGCTGAGTGGAATTGCCCTGCAGACCAAAAAAGACAACCAAAAGGGAAAAAACGGGCCAACTCATTAATGCAAAACATCTCTGCTGTTTCTTTTTTTTTTCTCGTAAAAATTAAAATATGCGGAAAACATCTTATAGCCGAGCCGCCAACATTACAATGGAAAGAAATCCTCTCGTCTCCTCCTGCACATGCAATGCCAGAATTCTGTCTGTGTGCATTTATTTGGCCAAAAACTTTCAACGCTCCTAAAGGGCGCGAGGTTACAAGTGCGACTTTGTCTTTTGGCCATTATGTTAATTGTGCAAGGAAGACGATAAGTTGCGCCTAATGGCGTCATCAGTGTTGGGGTTGGCTTGGCTGATGATGGGGTGAAATTAATTTCCACTTTCAAAATTCCAAAGCCACCCACTCAAGAGCTCATATGGTTTGTGTAGGTATAGTAAAGCTTCTCTCTCTCTATGGCTTGGGCAACTTTATTGATTAAACAATCTTCTCCCCTTTTTCATAAAAAGAAAAAAAAAATACGTTGATACTTAAGAGGGTACTATATGCCAAAATGTTCTCGCTCGCACTTAATTTGATTTCGTGGAATTTTCTAACCGCACCTGTGTAATTTTTGAGCAATTCCACAAGGAACGGCACAAAATGGCAACAACTGGAACTTAAATCTTTTAAAGGTAGGTAAGGTAGGTACCTATACCTGTGCGGAAAGGAACCTTTACAAAGACTTGGAAGAAGACTGCTTCAACTCTACAACACATATCCCAAGGTATTTCCCAGTTCCGTTCACTTTTTTTTTTTTGTTCTGAATATTATTCCGTTATGACGACGACGATGAGGATGACGATAATGTCGGTTTTCAAAAATATTTCATTGCTTAAAGTCGTTTGGCAACATAGGGAACTTTGAAACACAAACGTTATACGTCGCCTGTCGCCGCCGCCGCAACGCAAAGTGATTCCGCTAACGCCCCGGGAAATTCTCAAAAGTCGTTAGGCTAAGAAAGTGCACAAACATTAAGTGCATTTGAGCTGAATCGCATGGGGGCGACAAGAAACGGCAACGACAAGTATGACTTTGTCAACACTACCTCTGTACAAACTTGACGTTAGAGAGCTAGGTATACAAAATTCCAACTTTCCATTTGAGGATTCGGGAATACCCAGGCCACCAAAAGTTAAATTCTGTTTTTTTTTTTTTTCTTCATGAACCTTTCTACCTGTACCTTCGTCCTGTTTTTTTTTTTGGTTTTCGTTATAGGTACCTATATTCGCCAGGAATTCAATGCAACTTGTGCTGTGCCACTATAGTGCAGGCAGGGCAGGGTTAAAAATTACTCACGAGGAGCTCTCTTCGTGTTACTATATTTTTTTTTTTTTTGTAATCCCACCCCCAAATCCGTGGAAAGCTTTACGGCCCTTAATTACATTTGCATGCATGTGATGGCAGCAGTTAGCGCGGATTGCACGAAAATTTAAATTTAATTCTGTAGGTATAAGCTACACACATACACTTCCCGTTAACATATATACATCATCACAATGGCAAGGTGCATGCAAGGGGTCGTTTTTGACTTAGCTAAAATGGTGACATGATAATCAAGGAAACCATTCACCCCATTCCTGAATCCTGATGCGTTGTTAGCACAAAGTTTATTTTTCAACGCTGCTGGAGAAACTCTGAGAAGAAACTGTGTTATTAGTCGTCCTGGCCTGATGGAAGAAATACCAAAGTAATAGCTCTCTCTTTACTGTAAAGTCGAGTTTATTATTTGAGAGTACCACTTTTGAGTTTTTGAAACTACACACCTATCAAGCCCTTTTTTTACCTTCAAAACAGTGAACTATGTATGTGCATGTACTTTTTATATTTATGTGAAAGAACACACAACACACCATTAAGCTATATGTATGTACGTACATATAGCAAGGAGCACGTCAACAAGTTTGTTGTATTTTTAATGTGAATTCCTTTTTCGTGAAAGAATCTGTTTCTCTCAATGGAATGTGAATTTTGTTTATTGTGTTTTCTTTAATGACCATGCTTACAACGTTGTAATCTACTGAAAGTTGTTGTTGTTTTTTTTTTTTTTTGCAAATAAAGATATGAAAATATTTATATTGCGGTAAGACATGTAAGCATTTTGTGAATATCATTGACCAATTTAGGGAATTGTAATAGGTAACTAATTCTGTTTTTTTTTTTTTTTTGTGTTTTTGTAAATATGGTAAATTGGTTTATTTATTGCTGGTAACGTTGGTAAAATAGGTCGGGGATTGTTGACGAAACGATAAGATATAAGAATAGCAGGATATGTCGAGAAACATAACATTTAGGAACTAATAAACAACAAAGGTTTAGCTTTGAAACAAAAGATGATAGGTAATTGCAAGTAAAAATGTCTAGAGGTAACTAAAAAAAGGTGACAGGTTAACTGAAATATATTGAGAGTATTTTGTTTAAAATATAGCAAGTCCAAGTAGATATCGGTTCCTTATTAAAAAAAAAAAGTAAAAATATCCCAAAAATAGAGCAATAGGAAATAGAGCAATCTGGAGATCAGGTTAGAATTCAGAACATTAATTAATTATAGAAAAGTTTTGGGCACAGAAACATGGAGATGGTCCGGGGTTATCATCTAACAAAAGCAATCACAAGATTTCTTATCTCCAGATACCACAAGCAAAGTACCAACCAAGTTTAATATACCAATAGACTAAAGCTGATTTTATTCAGTCAAAGTTGAACTGAATTTAAACTTAAAGAACTCCATTTTTTGACATAAAGTTGACTTGCTTAATTTTTAATATTCCAAAGATGAGAAAATCAACTTTGGATTTACTCAATTTCTTAAAATAGGAGATTTTACCGAGAAAACTTGGATTTTTACTTTATTAGTTCATTCAATGGGCCTTACTAATAACCAAGCACTAATGTCGAATATTAATAAAGTGCAAAGTTAAAATATAGTGCGAAGCTTAAACAGAATCCTACTAATAAACAATTTAACCTTTTCGTTAACAAATCTTCACACTTTCCATGAATCTGCTACAATTTCCAAAATATTAACGAATCACGGCACAGACAACAGATAAAGAAAAAACCCAAGAATATTTTACGTATTGCCGTATTCTTTTTTACCACCTCTGCTACGTCAGAGTACTAATAGTAACTGAATTGATAGAAAGTATTCAAACGATTTTTACTGTACATACCTATTTTGGTTTAGGTACACAACATTTAGCAAGGAAATGTTTTTTTATTAAACTTCATTATTTTTTCATTCGCAATATATACCAACATAAATTTGAATGTAAGGAATTCCTTAAAAAAATTTATCAGTATAATTTTAATGTTCATTAAATTGTTAATTAAATGGGCTTTTCTTTTGGTAAAATATATGTTAATGCCAGTACAATATTTAATTAACTTTAACACTTAATTTTAATTACCTACTTTAAAATAAATAAAGAGGGCAAAATTCATAATTTCCCTCTACGTTTTGTGATGCTAAACGAAACGTGGACATCATTTGACGTTCTTTTCTCTGCATCAACAATGAAAAGAAGAGATGAAAAACTTACATTTGATGTATAAATTAATTATATCTAAGTATATATTATCGCCTCATATTTGAATTTTCTAACACACCACCTTTCATTATATGCCCATCGTCTTCTTCGTAAAAATGCAGATTGAATTTGCCCACCGCATTATTCTTCTGGACCACTTTAATTATCCGCCTTCAGTTTGAACGACAGGATTTGTTTCCACAAAATACAGCTAGAAAACGATCGGCAGAATTGTAGCATACAAAAATCAAACAATAAAAAAACACGCCTGTTTTCACTTCAAAACAAATTATCTGAAGATTGAAACCAACAATGAATAAAGCAATTAAAATCGACAAATAACATTAAAATAGATTTAAGTGTACTGAATACATATGTACGTACTGTTAAATAGAACAACCGACAACACTTACACTAAAACGCCATTTTATTTGTTTGGTGTATTAAACTTTAGCGTCTTGCTAGTGACTATACCTGGAGAATAAATTCGTTATTAGTATGTGATTTTTCTGAAACCTGGAGATTTTAATTTAACTACTAACTAAATTTGGTTATTAGTAACAGTAAGGCCCAATGACTGCGCTGGTCTGGATATAGACAGTTAAATAAGTAGAATATAAAGAAAGCTATATTTAAAGCTTAAATTTAAAATTTGCAGCGATTTTTTAAAATATATAAATTTTTGAAAAAAATGTTTAAAGATAAAAATTGGTAAGCCATTTTTTAGTATTTATTATGACGGAGTTAAAAAATTAATTTTAAAAAAAATTTAGATATGTAGATATATCGATTTTTCAAAAAATAGTTTTTAAATTTGTTTTAAAAATCAGATTCTTTTTTTTTTGAAATATAGAAAAACAAAAAAATGATTGTAGGCATAAGAAATAACTAATAAATAACCATCGTTTTGATATTAGCTCACATACAAATTTTAATCAAAATCGTACGAGTTGTTTTTGAGAAAAATTAAATTTTCCTTAACGGTTTTTAAACACTGGGTATGTTATAATGTCCCGTTATTTTTGATCATATGAATAACTTTTATCTCAAATCTGCTGCATAATAACGGGTGATTTTTTAGCTGGTTTGGTTTTGGCAACATTGGTTTTGACAGCTGACGTGTGTTTAGTACCTTGTGTCACTGTCAAACAGCTTCAGTTTGGTTTGCAATTTAACCATGGATCGTCTTACAAATGAACAACGCTTGCAAATTATTGAATTTTACTATCAAAATTCGTGCTCGGTTCGAAATGTTCATCGCGCGCTGCTTCCATTTTATGGTCGGCATTCTCGACCTTCTGAGCAGTCTATTCGGAAGATTGTGACCAAATTTCGCACCAAATTTACTTTGTTGGACATTAAACCACCAACACGTTTACGTACTGTGCGTAGTGAAGAAAATATTGCGGCCGTATCAGCTAGTGTGACAGAAGACCGCGAAATGTCGATTCGGCGCCGTTCCTAGCAGTTAGGCCTTTGTTACAGCACTACGTGGAAAATTTTGCGGAAGGATTTGGGCGTAAAGCCTTTTAAGATACAGCTGGTGCAAGAACTAAAGCCAGCCGACCTACCACAACGCCGAATTTTTGGTGAATGGGCTCTTGGAAAGCTGGCCGAGGATCCGCTTTTTTATCGAAAAATTGTGTTCAGCGATGAGGCTCATTTTTGGTTGAATGGGTACGTAAATAAGCAAAATTGCCGCATTTGGAGTGAAGATCAGCCAGAAGCATTGCAACAGCTACCAATGCATCCCGAAA
Organism: Epistrophe eligans; assembly: GCA_951394125.1. Taxonomy (NCBI): domain Eukaryota; kingdom Metazoa; phylum Arthropoda; class Insecta; order Diptera; family Syrphidae; genus Epistrophe; species Epistrophe eligans. Next base: position 38,558,594 of record OX596029.1, read on the forward strand.
AAGCCACTGTTTGGTGCGGTTTATGGGCCGGCGGCATTATTGGGCCATATTTCTTCAAAGATGATGCGAATCGCAGCGTTACTGTCAATGGTGAACGCTACCGAGCGATGATAACAAACTTTTTTTTGCCCGAAATGGAAGTTCTTGACTTGCATGATATGTGGTTTCAACAAGACGGTGCCACATGCCACACAGCACGCGAAACAATGGCGCAATTGCGAGGCGAGTTTGGTGAACAGTTAATTTCACGTTTCGGGCCGGTCAATTGGCCGCCTAGATCGTGCGATTTGACACCATTAGATTATTTTTTGTGGGGGTATGTCAAGGCTAATGTCTATAGGGACAAGCCCGCTTCGATTGACGCACTGGAAGCCAACATCCATGCATTCATTCGTGAGATACCGGCCGATATGTGTGAAAGAGTATGCCAAAATTGGACTCAGCGGATGGGCTACCTGAGACGCAGCCGCGGTCAACATTTGCATGAAATTATCTTTAAACATAAAATTGCAAGGTTCAAACTATCGATTCAAATAAATATTTCATTCATTTTTTCGAATTTTTTGTGTTTTTTTTTTAAAAAAAGTTCTAAACCTCTTAAAAAATCACCCATTAATTACAAATAAATTGATTAAACAACTTCTGAAACTGTTTTGACACCAACCAATTCTCACACAAATCTCAATTTATGAGAAAAAAAATTAAAAATCATTGGAGCTATTTTTTGAAACTTTTTATATAAAATATTTTGAATGCGGAGTTTAAAAATTTATTTTGAAGAAAATCATCTAGGTACATAGGTACCCATTTTCGAAAAATAAATTTGAATTTTTTTTTTTTAATTTTTGATGTGCAATATTATTCAAATTTATTAGCAGCTCTTGTGTAAAAAAATTTATTAAAATCGGTTCGACAGATAATGCGATGGTCGAAAACCAAAAAATGGTTTTATGAGAGATATACCATGTTAATCGATAGGTAATTTTTTTCTATCAATATTGTATTATAGTTGATCGAACTAATATTAATTCACAAAAAAAAAATTAATTAAAATCGAAAAATGCGTTTTTGAGAAAAATGAGAATTTTCTTACCTATTTTTAAACACTTGTATGGGAGCGACCGTTATTTTTGACCATGAGAATAATTTTTAATTATAATCTGCTAGATTATGTTAAAAAACTGCTGAGTTCCAAGTTTGATCAAAATCGACCCGGTCATTTTTGAATAAGATATTAAATTCTCAAAAAAAAAAAAAAAAAAATTGAAACTCTTGAAAACCAAAGAAAAAAAATTGTCAGATATTTTAGGGAATCACCCTGTATTCAATTTAATAAAGCTTAGCGGTTAATATTAAAAACTTTGAAAAATTATTATATCTTCATTTGGAGCTGATTTTTTTTGTTCTACCAATACAATAACGACTACCCTAATGTACATACATATATCGCAAAAAAAATGTAGTACTAATTTTTTTTCTTAAAAATATTTTCAAAATTGTGTAGTACATATATACAAATAATTAAAAAAAAAGACAAAAAAAACGCTCCAACGATTTAAAATTTTTTTTTTCTCATAAGTTGAGATTTGTGTTGGTTTCAAAAAAAATTCAGAAGCTATTTAATCGATTTTTAACGTTTTTTCCGTCTAAACTGTAAGTTGCATGGATTTGTGCAACACGGTGTTCATTTTTGTGTACTAACATAATACGCTACTTTTTCGACAAGTTTCATAAAAAATAAGCTGCCATAAATAATTTATTTCTTGTAACTGATGAATTGTTTTTAAAATATTAAGACATTAAAACCAAAGTGTGATCGTACATAAGAGGTAGTTCGTGCAACTCAGTCATGTATTTTATTTTATTCCTGTATTTCAGTTTTCAATAAGATTCAAATTTTCTTTAAGACTTTTGTAAAAGTAATGACGATTTTTTAATATTATGTAGAATACAATAAATTATAAAATTGTTTTATATTTTTTAAATTTACCAGAAAAAATATGAAAAATAAATTATCATAGGAACATAAAGTTTCAATATCGAAATTTACTGAAGGTAATCATTTTTTGTGTTGTTATGCAATTTGAATACTGTTCTTTCTGATTTCAAAAAAAATTCTAGATAGTTATAATATTTATCTTTATGGGAAAATCCAATTTGTGAATGCAATCTCACCTTAATGACGCTCTCAATAACCAAATGAATGATCCATATCATATCCTAAAATAGAAATGAGTATCTTTTATATACAAACATAAACGTATACATGTATCTTTATCAAAACATAACCTATACTTGGTCATGCATGAGAGAGAAAAAAGTAATCCGTTGCCACATAAAGTATCAACATATCTCACCTAAATGAGAAACCATTCTACAAAAGCAGCAACAAGGACACATGAGACACGAGTGAGTATGTCCTGCAGACAAAAAAAAAAAAAAAATAAAACAAAACGGAAGTGAAATTCAAACTGATATCTTGATGATAATTAGAGTCCGCGACAACGAGTGTTCTACACTATCGTTACTGTAACTGACTTAATTCCTATTCGGTGTTTTTTTTTTGTTCGTTGTTTTAGCAATTTTTTCCCGCTTCCGATATACAGATCCAGATGTCCTTTGTGTGTGCAACCGCAGAAGAGAAAAGAATGAATATTTCGATCGGAAAAGGAAACGAAATCCTTTTTTTTTGTGTTGGTTCCTTGTTTTCCAATTTCTATTTTTTTTTTAACTCCACAGAAGTTCACATTCCAGTGCACATTTTAATTGATGTGACAATGGTGAACCGTATGTCCTGAACTTTATGGGAATTTTATTCAACGGAATTTGAATACAATATATATGTACATATATCGGTGGAGCAAGGACAAAGGGAATGTGAGAAGAGAAGTTGGAGATCTATATGGGTGCTGGCTGCTGGGATTGTGGTCCAGCAATAAGACCACTGATTTGGATATGTGAATCCATTTCGGGTGATCTGTTTTCAGCTTGGAATGAGTTTTTTGGCAAATTAATTCGGAGAGGAAGTTGGAAAGTTTGAATGTACTTTTTTTTTCGTTGCTATAGGTATACCTACCTCGAAAAAATGCGATAACTAACCTGTTGGTAGATTGTCGGAGGATACAGTTATGTGTGCTCCAAACTAAAAAATGTTTAATTTAAATTGTGAAGGTAACTTGATATAATATTTTTTTTATATTTTAAAATAAACCAAACTAAAAGGGATAAGTAGGGAAGGGATCTACAGAAAGGTAGTATACGGAAATTTGATACATATATCTTAAATTAATTGCGTTATATTCTTTACTTGTATCTTTGGACATTGTGTTGCGGCTAATTCAATACCAGGACATGATACTTATAGATCAAATGTCTAAAAACAAGATCCAGCAGAATGAATGTGTATCATATAAAAAGTCGAAAAGATACAATAAAATGTATCTTAACTATAAACCGTTACAAGTTTGAATGAGAAGTCTTTAAACGACCTTTTTTTCTTAGAGAAGTATGTTTTAGACATATATCAGTAAATGTCAGTTAACACCTTTTCATTCTAGCAGACGCTTCAATTATTTCTTTTTCGTCATCTTTTCAAATAAATAATAATTGAATCCAGAGTGGACCTGATGCCTTTCTTTATTGTGTATAAAAATAATTTTTATGGATTATTTGTTTTGCACCATCGTTTGACTCTAAAAAAATCAAAACACTGAGTTTAAAAAAAAAATAAGCTTAAATTGAACAGATTCTGTAATTCCTTAAGTTTTTGTAAAGTTTATTTGTGAAAATAAAAATGTAAATATAAGAATATTAGGGAATAATCGATTGATCTCAACCAAATAAAAGAATCCACCACATTTTATTTTATTCAATTCCCTTGAGATAATGAAAAAACTTTTCTTAGTTGAATAGCTGCTTTTTGTGACATATTCTGCACAAGGCTCTTTTGCCAAAATTCAAGGTTTTAGCGTATCTTTGATAAAACAAAAGTAGAAACTAAAATTTTGAGATCGTCACATCAAATGCCTCGCGGAACAGTGGCACGGTTTTCTTATTCTCTTTATTTTACTTTTTTAAATAAAGACATTTTATAAGTAAACATTTCTCCAAATGGCTAAGAAATTGACAGAAACTCCTATTTTTTCGACAATACACGAACGAAGCAAATTATGTCCTTAATTTTTTGTCTCTCAATTTTTCGTATTAATAGGTATAGAATTATATAGTTTTACTTTTTAAAAAATAGAAGAATTTGCATTTTTTCATGACAAGAATTATAAAATGTATCTTTGTGGAAATAAGAGATATCTCTCTAAAATAAATAGGTTCTGATTTGGGTATCTGTCGATATCTCAAGCTACTCTACAATTAAACAGCTTCAAATAAATCTTGCATGAATATTCGTAGCTAGTTTTTGTAAAATAATTATACTATCAAGTGCTAAGATGCTGCGCGAACATCCCATATTGAAGGTAACTCAATTCCGAGTTTATTACTTACTGCTGCTTACTGCTTACTACTGAACACAATAGATTTCTGCAACTGTAACTGAAGCTGTGAAAAACTGTCGTGCGTGCTATGTTTTAAGCGCCCACAATGCAGATGTACAGTATATTTAAAAAAAAAAATACATTATGGTCTCATTATTCACTTTTTTTTATTTCCGATAATTTTTTTTTTAATTAATAACATTTTTCGCGAAACAAATAACCACAAAAAGCTTCAATATTTTTTTGCTGCTCTTTTTTCTTCATACAAATTGAAAATTCAAAAGTGCTGTAAATTTAAAAGTTAGTGAACTCTTACAGCACCGTCTGCAACACCGACTGCAGTTGCGTTGTGTTGTGTTCGTAACATTGAATTTGTGTGTATTGAATATTTTGACAGCTATTCCAGCTGCAGTGCCAGTTGCAGTTCCGTATCTTTTGTGTTCAGGCAGTTAGTCAGCGTTCCAGTCCAAACTAAAATGTCCGTGCCATATTTTCTAAAAAACCGTGGCATTTTTTTTTTTTATTTTGAACAATTTTTCTAAAAATTTGAATTCAATGGCGGTCCTAATTCAACAAATCAGCGAGAGCGAGTGAAAGAGGCAGAAAGCCTGAAGAAGTGGTGCAATGGTATAGAAAACGACAACGATAAAGTTATTCCAGATAAATTTTGTTAGTAAAAAAGTGAAGTGAATCGGCGCTTTACTTCCATCGTGTGAAATTAACAAAGAAGTTGGGTTTTCGAATCTAGATAATGATTTTACATTGTACGAAGCTTTAAATACCACAAATTTTTGATAAAGTCACTTAAAAGCAATAAAATCAGTCTTTATGCCTGTTTTCCAAATTTTCATCATCACTTTCACTTGAAAAACTATTATAAAACATTTTAACTAATAATAATAACCTTGTCAATTCATTGCAAAAACTTAACCTACAATAAATAGATACATGATATTTATTTTCGTAGAATAAAGCGTTACAATTTACATGATTTTGTGAATACACACAGCTTGCACAGAGATATGATATTTAATTTTATATCTTACTACTGAAAAATAAATACAATTTTTGTAGGGAAATATAGATAATTAATGGAAAACAATTGAAGGAAACCTATACAATAAATTTCCTGTTACAATATTGTCAACTTAATACTGAATTCTCAGCAAATTCTTGACACTTCACTGTCACGATAAATTGTTTACTATCCAAAAACTTAATAACTGCCGTGTATTCCCATTTCAGCAAATAATAAATTATAATTATTTATGGATTAAAAATTTAACAATTGTCAAGTTGTATCTAACTTTACAAATTTGCACTTGTTACATTGGTAATTTCGAGGAAACAGTGGGTACTTTGGAATATTGCAGTTTTTAATAAATATTTTTTTTAATTGCGTACAAAGTGACATCACTAAATATATCTAGAAATTTCATGATCAAGGCCAAAGGTTATACCATTCATATTATTATTTGAATTATAAGGAAATTTGGAAAAATAAAAAGAAGAAAAAATACAGTTACATACTTGTATATCCATTTAGATGTAAGCACACGTGCTTCGTACCCGAATTCAAGCATCATTAGGCTCTTTTAACCTGTTGGAAATGAAAAAAAAAAAATTGTTATGAATTACATTTTACACACAAATTATTAAATAAAAAGAAACAAAAAATTAAATTCAAAAAATTGGAAAATGATTTAAATGAAAATTAAATTCCATTGTAAATAGTAAAACAAATTTTAATTTGAATCATGTAAGAATTACATTTTAAAAACATTTAAATTTTATATTTTTATTTCAAATGCATTATTTTATTGATTTCATTCAATTACAGCGTATTATTTTTAGATTGCATCATTTTTGTGACTACACCGACTTTGACAAAAAAGGTGTCAAACGAAGCGGAATTATTATTATATGACGAATTATAATTTTATTTTAAAAATTTTAATAATTTGTTCAAAAACTAAATTATTGTTAATTAAATATTAAAAGGCGCGTTTTTTCTCATTTCCTCTAAAATCTATATATGTTCATGGTTTTATAAAACAGTTCAATATTTGTTGAAACAATAGCTGAGCTATTTTAATAAGCTGTATAGCAGGCTTGTAAAAGAATGCAGTCTTTAAAAATCATTTATTGAATTCAATTAAAAGATTGCATTCATTGATTTCATTTTGGGACTTCAGACTTCAAATTATGCAATCACCATTCACTTGTAGCAAAAAGATTGCAATTATTTTTTACCCCCATTCATTTTACAGCAATCAATTGAATGCAATCTTTTGAGAATTCATGCATTCTTTTCCCTTAGCTAAGAAGTGACTTCAAAATCAAGAAGTACAAAACTTACAATTTGAGTTGATTTATTTTTTATTAACATAAACATTTTCTTATCGGGCTTGTACAGTACAGTAAGGGGCGTAGTTCTCATTTTTTCAATTTCCCTCAATAAAACAATGAATATACAACTTAGCCAATTTAATAGGTACAACTCCAAACATTATTCTGAGCTTGCAATTAAACGGAGTTCTCTTTTGTAACTTTACATGTAACCTTATTTTCAAGTTAAAAAAAAAAAAACTTAGCTGGACTTGAAATTACTAAAGTGGTCACGAAGCGTACACGTCATCTTCATTCGAATTATTCTCGGGTATAACTACTTGTACTTCCAAAAAACAATGTGTACCCCACATAATTAGTTACTTTTAACTATATCCCCGAATTCCTTACCCAAACCCCCATACACCCAAGCCACCCCACTCCCAACCACTTCTTATTGGTTGAAGTAAATCTTTAAAACACAACAAAGTACAACAAATTGGTGCAAATTTATGGCATAAATCATACTGCCATCTTAGAGCCTCTATAACCGCACTGCGAGAGCTTAAGAAGAACACGAACCAGCAAGCACTTCCCATCAACCCACAGCAACAACCCAATATGCCTCCTCTAATATAAAGTGGGGCAAACTTGTCCGACAAAATAACAATAGCAGGGTCGGTGGGTGGGTCGCATTCGGATGCCGGATGGTCTGTGTTGGTAGAATACGTACTTGTATATAAAACTAAGGAACTCCCAACATAGAGGTAGGAACCTTGGTTGGGTATCATCGCCACTTAGGTATTACTTTGTTTGCGGAAGAAACTTCCCTCAACCCACTTGTTTGAGGGCAAAAATAACTTAAAGTGGAAATTTTTATTTTGGCAATTATTCATATTTACCTACTTCTTAGGAGTTCCTGATTTTTTTTCCTCCTCCCTCAACTCTTATAGGTCCTCCAACTCCTCTCCTTTGCAAGCGAACAACGTGCGCCCGCACTGCACCGCACCGCACCACAATCCAACCGGCATTGTTATAAGTTGATTCGCATTTTTCAAAGGATTTGCTATGTGTCCAAAGCAATAATAGGGCATGTCTTGTTATATTATTACAATAGTGCTTGTTTGAATGAAAAAGGGACATTTCACTACGTGCATCTCATTTTAGCCATTTCATCTAGGTATCTATGACTAAACCGTAAAGCTCTGGCGCGGTTGCTATTGGCCCGCGTAAAATGTCAACTTTCCTCCTTAGATGAGTGTTGGCGGTAATTTTGAGTGTTGAACATCCATCTATCACCTGCGATGGAAGCAGAAGATGAAGATGGAACGACTGTGATAAAATGGCGAACAAAAAACGTGCGAGATTATTTATACAAAATCCTGGTTGTATAGTCAAGGACGAGAAGGAATTGTAAGTAGCAGCAGCAGAAGCAGCTAATCTTTCAGCTTCATCGTCGTTGTTGTTGTTCAGGTATACCCATCTTACCCTACTGAATACCTATATAGTCTTTTGCTGTCATTGTCGTCTTGTTCGGCAGCGGCAAAGGCAGCGGCGGCAGTGGTGGCGGCATTGGCATCACTTATTAGTGAAAAGTCTGCCAAACGACATAATTCTCATCACGTCCGAACGATTTTCTTTAGCCAACTCGCTGTTCTACTACATTTCTTATTGCTGTGTAGGTGTTCTATATATATGTATGTTCGCAGGAGTATTATGCAAGGATACCTATATCATAACTTTGCGAAAAAAGGACTCTGGCGCAACAAAACCATTTTTTTTTCTGCACGCCGAAAAAGATGAGGAATTATTTGCTGTTGCGCTTAAAATGTAATTTACCCTCAGCAACATCAAAAAAAAAAAAAAAAAGCGGTGTAAAAAATAACTCTCAAGATAACAAACACAAGATAAAGCCTTAAATTTAGGACGACACCCAGTGGATAAGTATCTTGGGTGGTGTTCGTAAGCAGGTAACATGGTGATTAGCATGCCGGATTGCTGATATGAACGGCTTAGCGTGTATACCAACACACATACATATACATTTATACGTAAATAGCCTCAGGGACGGGGATGCACGTTTTAACAATTTATTTAATGTTTCATTTTTGAGATATATCCAATTTATACTTTGGAAGGTCTTTTAAACCATGGGGACTTGATTTTCACTTTCTATAAATTTTCGGATTTGTTTTTGTTTTTTTCTTTTTTTTAACAAGTTTTTTGTCAATTGTTTTGTCTCTCTGCAGCTGTATGTAAAATATAGAGCATATAGAGGAAGCCAAACAAAAAAAAGTTGTTAAAGAATTTTCAAGAATTTTGAGTGGGTATACCTGTATGGCTCTGAAGATTAGTATGACAAGGATCGTTATCTTTAGAACGAAACATATTCAATGCATCCTGAAGGTAATTGCCTTATGAAGTTATAAATTTAAAGAAAATTGCTTTTGTACGTATAATGTAAGTGGGCCCACTCACGGGTCCGAAAATAACCTTAAATGGGGGATAAATTATAAATGAAAATATAACGGAGAAACTATGATTTATATAAGAGATAAATATGCAATTGGACTTTTAGGCTGCGATATGGCAATAACATGGTAAATTTTTCGGTTATTTTTTTAACTCTTAGACGATCTGAAAATTGTATATTTAATTCTATCCAAGAATCTTATAGATATCCTCAATTACAACTTATAAAATAATATAAAAAGTATGATGTATTTTCTTAATAATTAATTACTAGCCTAACCGTACGAGAAATCTCGCCTTACATAAAAATAAATGACGCACCGTCATTATCAAAGGTGTTAAGCAACGTTGTGTATTAAGCGCACTACTGTTTTTTTGTTTTTAAATTACTTACACTCTGAACTTCCAATCGGTGTACTTTTAGAAGCACTTGGAATAAATGTTCTTCTGTTCTTCAGATGACATTGTGCTTTTAGCTGATAGTCCCGTCAAACTACAATCTATCATCAACAAGTTCAGCAGCTACTGTCACAAATGGAACCTAGAAGTAAATTTAGATAAGTCCAAAATTATTATACAGTGGACTCTCGCTAACTTGAACATACGATAACTTAAACAATCCAATAACTTGTACATATTGTTTTCCCTTTTATGTATTCTGTAGCTTGAACAGGAAATTTTTAAGACTCTTTACCTAGAATTTTTTTATTGCTGACTCTATAAGTTGAATAGTTAAGACATTTGAAACTCTTTAACTTGAAAAAATAAATTTTATATCAACAGAAGCTTGAATTTCCTCATTGAAGGTTACTACATCTGTAAACTTTTTTCATTCAAGGGGAATTCCTCAGAATTCACAGTTTTCCAAAACCTCAGAGAAAGTGTGCTGAAAAATGTTTTGCTAGTTTTCAACAATGTAAAATACCAAATTTTTTGTCCAAAGTTCGTTTAAATACAAATGTGTTTTGTGTCATTTACATAAATTTATAATAATAAATTGAATATAAATAAAAACGAAGCCTTTTTTTATTTTTTCCAGTAATTTGAACAATCCAATAACTCAAAGAGGCTTCGTTTCGTATGTGTTCAAGTTAGCGAGATTCCACTGTATTTAGGAATGGAGGTCGTAGAGCAGCTAGTGAAAAATGGTAGGTATTTTAATGAGGCTAAAATAAAAACTGCAAACCAATACAAGTATCTTGGTGTCATTTTTACTTACAATATGTCATGGTCTGAACATCTGACAAAAAGGCTGGCAACATCAAAAAATGGAATTAACGCTACTTGGTCGAAGTTTGTAAAAAACAAATATGTACATCATTCAGCCAAATTTAAAGTACATGACGCAGCCACGAGATCGATTATGTATTATTGTGCACAGGTGTGGGGATACAAAGAGTACACTCAAGTTGAACAGCTTCAACGGGTTTTTCATTAAAAGATGTTTCAATCTGCCAGATAATACACCTTACACATATTGAAACTGGCTTCTCAAAAGCATTTATTACCACACTGTACGTTCATTTTGGATATATACGCAAAATTCTAAGTCTTCCACGTAGTAGATTGCCTCGTGTCCTCTCCCTGGCAGTACATAAAAAAAAAAATATTTATTGGACCCATGAATGGTCAGGCCTTTTCCAAGAATCCGGAATTATTTTCACTCCCAATGCCAGCAACTTCCAATGGGAAAATGCTCATCACATGATTTTGGATAAACTTAAAGAAAAACTGTGGAAGTCTTTTACAGATCGATGTTCTCTAATCTCAATTCCATGATGAATACTGCAACTTATCCTTCACAGATGTACACAACTATTTTGATGATTTTGTGAACGGACCTTATAAATTGAACCGACCTAATCAATGTCATATGCCAAAATATTACCAAATGGAAAAAAGGAAATAGTAATTTTAGAGTTAATTTTTATTGGAATAATATTATTTAACAAACAAATGCAGTTTTTAAACAAATTAATAACATTTTTAAAATTAAATTATAAATCGTCAAATCAGCTGGTAATTCCCCTTCGTTTCATGTGTCAAAATCAGTGAAGTACAGTCTTTTATTAAGCGCTTAATATCTTTTAATTTAAATAAAACAAAGAGTGTGTGAGATATACCTAATCGACATTTTGTATTCGTTTGAAAGGCCCTTTACTAAATTTCCAGCCGTGGATTCTCTGGGTAACCCGCATCGGAAATTTCAAATTTTCCATGACTCTCGCGCATAAATCAGGCTGAATTCAACCGGTGGCATGGATTATGTTGGCTTTGAGGGTCTCTGTGCCTCAATCGCATAGACCTGCGAGCTGCGACTTCAGAAAATCCCACAAGAAAAAGTCTAACGGGGTGAAATCGCACGATCTCGGTAGCCAGTTCACATCACCTCCACGTGAGATGATCATGCCCTCGAATTGTTCGTGCAGAATTTCTAATGCGCCGTGAGCTGTGTGGCTCGTAGCGCCGCCGCCGACGTCCTGATGAAACTACAAGTCGTTGGTGGATTATCCAATTCAGGCTAAAAAAAGTTGGTAATCATCGTAATAGCGCTCGTCGTTGACGGTGATGGCCCGGCCAACGTGCGTCGTTTTCAAAGAAATATGGTCCGATGACACCGCCAGCCCAAAATCCACACCAAACGATCTTGGATCTCATGTGGATTGGTATCGTCCCAAATTTAACAATTTTTTTTTGTTGTATAGGTAGTTAAGCTGCGGACTAATTGGGTGGAGGGTTGATTCCCTTGATCCCCCCCCTTATCTACGCCACTGAACTCCCTCTTGAATTCTAAGAGCAGTATTATTAAAGATCGTAAAGTAAAGCACGACCTGACGCACGCACGCGCGACTTAACGCGTATATAGAGGTACGCTGGCTGAAATTCTTCGCCTTAATTTGAACTTTCTTTGATGGTAACTCCAGCCAACACTCTGTTAGTTCCCTCTTAATGTTAAAATAAATAATTTAAAATAAAAAGCAACAAACACAAACATATATATGTATGCCAGTAAGACCTAGGGTCTTATAAATTAGGCAATGTTAGAAGAAATAAGAAGGATAGGATAGATTTTTTGTTGGCACAGTGGATTGGAAAATTAGGTTTTCATTTTCTCATTAAATCCCAGGGGTGGCGTTCAGTTGAGGGAATATAGAAAAGAATGCTGCCTAGACTGAGGATCGAAACCACACATCCAAGTTAGCAGTCAAGCACTACTTCCACTGCGACGGGGCCACCCCCCGGTAAACGGTAAAATACAAATCAAAAGCAGTCAATGTTGCTTGCTTGTTGGGAGCCAATAACTTATGAAGGTAAAATATGTACCTAGATTTAACTTAGCGAAGTGACTAGTACAACAAACTAATATGCATCTACTCAACATATTAAATGCTTAGCCATGATATATCCTTGACCCACAACAGCAAGTTCAAGCGATGCAGACGCGTATATTATAATTCTTTAAATTGTTAAAATCCCCTTAAAACTTTCAAGAATATTATTTGGTCCCTTCAGTCTTTGGTTGTTTAAAAATTGAATTATAATCGAGTCCTTTATAAGCATATTATCAATGTCTGCAAAAAATAAAGCTTTAAAAGTTCACTGTTATAGAATTTAAAACTTCTATCTCCATTCATTCATCATCATTTTTTTTTTGTGTCCTGTCTGCTGTCTAACCAATTTGAGTTCACTTTTTCAAACAATTTATTATATATTTATATATATAACAGAAAACTTCTGCCCGACTTATGGGGCTTCCCAGCTCAGGTATCCTTATATCCTCATAACCCCATTCAAAGTCACAAAGCTATCTATATACATAGGTATATGCAAGTTGGCAATTTTCCACCATCAATTGCAGCAGGTGGCAGCGGCGCGGCGGCGGCGGTGGAGGTAGCAGCAGTTTGACGACATAAGGAAGTGGAAGTTAAACTTCAACTTGATGACGGTGCTCTTTTCCGAAAGTGTTCCTTTAATATAAACGGAGGCGCAGGAGTGACAGCGGCGCGGTGGCAGCTCCTTCAGACTCTATGTACAAGTACATCGTGTGGAAATCGTAAAAGAGCACGCACCATCATCGTATAGTACTCGTAGTCGTCCTGGATGTCATCGTCGCTGCCTTCCCATAGCGATAATCAATCGCGACACCTTTTACGCTATATTCTTCCTGGCAGCACTGCCGCCGCCGCCGCCATACCGGGAATATAGGTATTCCGCGCACAGCGTAATCAATACCGGCAGAAGTAGCAATGCAGCAGCGATTACCCACATTTCCCCTCGGGCGTTCTATATCTATGTACGTGTTTTTTTTATTTTTTTTATTTTGTGAACTTCACTTCCAGAGAAAAGGAAGCAACACGAAACGGAAATCGAAATTCGATACTTTGATTCGTGCCTCAAAAATTCGATACCACTACTACTTCTACTATGAACAATTGTTGAACCCTTCGTGGAAGAGCCATGGCGACAAGATGTCTCACCGTGCCCGGTACAATGAGGACACCAAAAGAGGGTATATAAAAAAAGAGTGTGTCCTCCTGAATACCACAGGTGCTTGTTGATGAAGCCTGAGAGTGCAGTGCACGTCTGATGTGCGATGCGATGTGCTTTGCGGAAGAATTAATTAAAACGGAAGACCTTTTATACCGCGTCGAGCAGTTTTACGCGCGCTGCATTATTCTCAGCGAAGGCCCCGTTGCCCACTTAAACATTGAACATTCTTATCTCGGTCCGGAGCCTGAAATCTTCTTCATTTCCATCGGGTTGTCTTGTCTTGTGATTTCTGATGCGGCGGCGGCGGCGGCGGTAGCGGCGATGTTGTTGGAATGCGAGTGAGTGATGTGTTTTGATTACGTGCTAATAACGCGCACATCACTCAAAGCGAATCTTGTGTGTGAGCTTGAAGAGGCTGTGTGACATGACACACACACAAGACACAAGGGAAGTGTTCTTAGGAGGGATGATGGTGACACGGTAACGTGACCAAGTGGCTGAAACTTCCTCGCTTAAGAGATTGCAATGTTGGCAGCATGAAGAGGGACGAGGTGGCAAAGCAAAAGCAAAGCAAATCAACACAAAGCACAGCTCTATATGAAACGAACTCAAGTGTCCTTCCTGGGCAATTGCGCGTTGTGTGTTGCATACTCATAGTCTTGTCACCCGCACTTCCACCTGCCCGATCCCTTGTATACGTGTATAGTTGCGGGAATCCTTTTCTTTTAGTCGGTGCGGTGCAGTGGTGGTTGGTATCATTGTTACATCGATATGAGACATCCGGGGGAAATGGCGTATGAGGTTTTAAAACCAACTGACTAAGCCCATTCACAAGAAACACGAGGATATTTTGTTTCCTTCCTGACAGCTACCCTATTGTAGGTAGTTAGGATACTGCTGCCATGACACATCAATGACACTTTCGAGTATCGCGCACCAAGAATTCCATTTAGTGTTTCATTGTTTCTTCTTTTATTTTGTATTATTGTAAAGTCGTCCGTGTCCCTTTTTGCATTGCTTTTCATATATATCCTTGCAGGGGACGTATTCACGTATTTTCTTGTGATCCTGATGGCTGAAGTGCCACTTTTGGTTATTGAATGTTGGGGTGAGAACTGTAAGGACTTAGGCTTTTGTGTTGTGTTATTGCTTGGGGAATGTGCAGTGCATTCATTCCATCTGGCTGATATATGACTGATTGGTATATTGCTGGTGGTGGTAGTGATGGTGGTAATTTAGTTGCGCCTTGTTGCGTATACAACAGTTGCAATTGCAATATACGAATTCTTCATACTTCATACTTCATAATTTTATTTTTATTTTTTTTTTTTTTTTCTGAAAAATTTGAAGGGTATACACACGAACATTATTTGACAGAGGGCTTAGTTACTTTATTTTGGTAGCTATAACAATTTGTGTTCCTCAATTTCGTCCTTTTTTGTGAGTAAAAAGGGTTCCTCATTATGCTTTGCTTTTATTATGGCTTCGCGCTTATAATATTTTCCTTATGTATTGTCCTTGTGACGAATCAATTAATATTGTTTTAGATTCAGCAACATGTTAGGATTCATGGAATTAATTGTATATTTTAAGATGCAAAGTGAAAAAAAGGAATTAAGTCCTTATTTTTAGGTATAGGAGAATTTGGAACTACTGAAGGTGAGGCGAGTCAATTGAAGGAACTTGTATTATACATTTAAGGATTTAAATAACTTTTAAGAATAACAAGTTGTCATGGTTTACACAATAAATTTGAAACACATTAACAATTTGACAGACGGAGCGTGGTAGAGAGCATGAAAATAGAAGTTTAAATTTCATGCTTAGGGCTGACAACTGAAACCTTTATATGCTTAAATATATAAACCTACTTATTTTGAACTGGATAAAAATAGTGGAAAGGTCTTTTTTCTCGCATGATATTTTTTCTCTCGTGATAATTTTCTCGCATGATACTTTTCATAAATGATACTTTACTTGCATGATATTATTCTGACATAAAATGTGGCTGGCATAATACATACATACATACATATGTACTTTTATTGCATGGTAGGTACTTTTCTCGCATGGAACTCTTCTCGCATAATACTTTTCTCGTATGATATATTTCGAGCACAATATTTTTCTTGTGTGATAATTTTTCTCCAATAATATTTTTCTTGGATGATGATTTTTTTACGTGCAGCTTTTCCAGCATAGTATTTTTCTCGTATGCAACTTTTCTCGCAAGATAATTTATCGCTTTATACTTTGTTTCATGGTTAGATTTTTCTCGCATGCAACTTTTATCGCATGGTAATTTTCTCACATTTTATTTATCATCATAATTTTATTGCATGTAACTTTTCTCGCATACTACTTTTATCGCATGTTATTTTTGTCGCATGATATTTTTTTCGCTTATTAATTGTCCCGCATGTTATTTTTCTCGCATTATATTTTTTCCACATAACTATTTTCTCGCTTGATATTTTCTCCATACTTTTTTTCTCGCATGCAACTTTTATCTCATCATACTTTTCTCGCATAATATGTACATATATGTCTCATGATATTTTTCTCGTATAGTACTTTTTAGCAAAATAATTTTCTCGCATGATACTTTTCACGCATAATATTTTTCTCGCATGATGCTTTTCCCGCAAAATACTTTTTTAACTTGATACTTTTTTTCATGATATTTTTCTCGCATGCAGCTTTCATTTCTTCTGCTACTTTTGGACCTTTAACTTGCATGAGGGGAATGATAAAATAATAATGTCTACGAGAGAAGAAGACCGAAGAGTTTTACTGATTCAAAATAATACTATCGACCTTCCTCTAGGCTTTGAATTAGTTTTTAAAATTGTCTATCAAGTTATTGAGAATGTTGGGTGTCAAATTAAATATACGCATAACTTAACTTTCCGAAATGTGTTTCGATTACGATTGTCCTTTTATGTCCTAAAATTATAATTTTTTTAATTTTAATGAAGAATTATTATCAAAATTTTTATTAAAGCACCTCTTGGCCTTATCCGTCCATTTTATTACAATAAACTTTTCACGTCTTATCTGTACCATTATAACTTGTACCTTCCAAATTTTTGTTGCAAAAGATAGATACCTACTTTTAAAGAATAGATACTTTTTATCGACTTATGTTTTTCCATTCTTAAAATAAAATCTTTCAGTTTTTCTGTTGCATTGTTTGGTTCCTTTATTTTCAAATAGCTTTTTTATATCTTCGCTCCAACACTTCATATCGGTTGTTTTAATACTTTTCCTTAACCATCATCATTCTTAACTCTATTTCTCGCAGTTAATCAAATTGTGTTTTTTTTTTTTGGATTTACACTTATTTGGTTGCAAGCAATTAACTGCGTCAAATTTTGTATCCTTAAAATAACACTGCTTCAACAACAATAACAACAACATTAGCATCATCAGCAGCTTCTTTTCCCAAAGGGCGATCGTAAAGTCCTTTTTTTTGTTCGTGGGTTGAAAATCGCCAACATAAAAAAAAAATTGATGAAGTGAATTTTAAGCTGCATTCCTAACTTCCACTCGAACCCTTTCATCCTATAAAGCAAAACAATATTTGAGATGAAAAGCACAAAAAAAAAACAATAGCAACACCCAAGTTTCATTTTTGTTTTAATCTTTTTTTGAGCAATTAAAAATGCTAACTGTAAGTCAGAGAGTGGCCATTAAGTTGAAAAAAAAACCCAAAACCTGTGTACATTGTCAGTTTTAAGTGTTTTACCCTTTTTTTTCTTTGCACATCTTTTCTTCTTCTTCATCTCTAAAGGGAAGGATTATTTTTTTATTGTGTTCTTCCCCGTCTTCTCGGGACCAATAAATTCCGTTATCAAAAACCAAAAAACAAAAAAAATCCATGAAAAGAAGCTCAGCTTTGAAAAGAAAAAAACATAAACAAAACATCGTCCTTGCAAAAGGCTAAATAAACACCTTCTTCTGTCACAATCACAGCTAAACACAACCGACTGATATCTCTATACCTATAGATTAGGTATACAGGACGATTGTCGGAAAACATCGCGGATGATGAGAAAAAAATTATACACTTGATGAGTTTATATGGCTCCTTTGAATGAATTCAAGCGAAGAAACAAGACTTTATAGAAAGAAAAAAAAAAAAACTATTGTCTCGTGACAATAAAAATCTAAACTCGAAAACATTCACGGGTGTCCAATACCGTCATTCTGAGATACCTCCACCACGCCTTCCCTTAACTCATTTTCATCATTCGTCATTTTCGAATCGTACTTATAGAGTTTCATAAGTGCTGCCGCTTCGATGTTTTCAGTACTTTTTAATACAATTTGTTTCACTAACTTATATTAAGTTTGATCAAAGAGGGTCCGACTACCCTTCAGATGCTCACAAAAATGCCTATGGAATGATTTACGGTTTATGGAATGAAGAGTTAAGTTTTAGAAAAAATATTCAAAGGGGAAAACAGAACCCTGGTGATGCAGCCACAGATAGGTTCACTGTAAGGTATGATGGAAGTTTTGATCAAGGGTAAACTTATTGCGAATATTGTCATAAAATTATCTTAGAAAAAAAATTCAACTGGCAGGCTAGTAAATACCTACTTTTTTTCATTTTTAATACTTTTTTCGAGCTAATAATACATTTTAGATCGACAGCACTGGTTTGTCATCTTTTTAAATTGTATATTTTTGGGGGACATATCCTTGAAAAAATAAGTCAATTTCAAGAAAAATGTCTCCTTTTTTTTATTTCGTTGGTCATTTCCCAAAACATACCACCCCGCCTCAAAAACCCAAATTTCTGAAGAGGGTGCGGATGAATCGAGCGGTGAGGTGGTTGTATATTGTTTTGCTTTTTATTGTTTTTGCCTTTTGCTGTTTGGTTATTTTATTTTTTTTTTATAGGTATAACCAAAAGGACAAAACGAGAAAAAATTATTGTACGCAACACTTTCTGATATCTCCAATCTCCACCTCCTGCAGGACTTCTCCTTGTTGTAAATTGTAACATCATTTAGGAAATATACTTATATATATAAAAAAAAACAAGAACTAAGGCTTTTGACATTTGTTTGATATTTTGTTGCCCCCATTTGGTTAAGATTTTTCTCATTCGACCCATTTTTACTTAGTTTTTTTTTTTGTCGTTATTGTTGTTTTTGTTTTGTTAAAGTTTGTCGCCAAAGTTTTACTGTGCAGAAAAATCCTTTTGCCCCTTTTTGCGCTTTTTTTTTTGTTGTTGTTGCGAAGGCCTTACAACTGAACAGAAAACAATGATAATAAAATAAGAAAGTCCTTAACTATAGGAGAGTCCTGCTGACGCCGACAATGATGATGATGATGTCGTCGGTGGTGGTGGTAGCGGCGGCGCAACGGCGGCGGTGGGTGGCAAAACCTTAAATCGCCAAAGTCAAGTTTTGTTCTCTTGATTCAGATGTGTGTTAGCTGGAGGGCGGCCAGGTCAGTATAGTATCAAATGTCCTGTAATTTTTGTATATATATATTTTTTACTGCAAGTTGAATTAGTATTTTCCTGCTGGACAGGAATCGTTTTTCGTTTTTATTTTATTTATTTGTTTTTTTTTTTTGTTAGTCCTTGTTTCTTACATCCCTTCGTGCGTTTTCAATTTTCACAATTTGATTGATGATCCTTTGACCCTTTGGAGAACTGTTTTATTATTATGTATTTATTTATTTTTTTTTATATAAAATGTCATTTGTTTAGGTACTTTACCTACTGTGACCATGACCAGACCATACGACCCTTATATTTGAAGGAAAAAACGTGGATTATAATTGTTGCCTTTTGTCCTTTTACTTTCCTACAATTGAGGGTCAGCTATACCTACCTACTTTTTTGCTTCGTTCAACTATTCATTTCTATAGTTATGTGGAACGCATATTTTCAAAAATAATAATTTTTGTAGAAATACTCTTTTGCCCATTACCTTTATTTCCTGAGATTCAAAAATTAATTAATATCACTCAGAAAAAAAAAACAAAGAAAATCAAGAATTTTATACTTTGAATAATTTCCGTAGGTTAAAATGAACCCAAGTATTTACAATTCTTTTTTTAAGAATTCAAGGTGTTAGCCAAGCCATGAACTTTTATTATTGAGTTTAAGATAAAAAATGTAAAAGCTTCAAGAATGTAAACTGTTGTTTCAAGAATTAATTTAAATTTAAATATTCTGGTCAAGTACGGAAATAGTTATCATTTCAAGAGTAAACATTTTTACCACAAGAATGCACTGCTTATATAATTGTAACACTTATACCTAATTGTTGACTAAAGAAAAAAGCATCTCAACACTTTTTGTTTTGAAATAATGTTTGTAGATATTTGTGAGACATTTTCATCTGAGATGACTTCGAACACATACCAGGGTTGCGAATTTTTGAATTAAAAAATCATTAAGTCCGAAGTCTGTAGATGACTTGTGAATTAAAAAAATGTAATTCATAAGTTAGTTAGTGACTTATGAATTAAAAAAAATTTAATTCATAAGCTAGTTGGTAGATTGGAAATTCTTAAGCTTGTTTTGACTACATAATTATTTTGAATCTATTTTTAGCTTTTAAATCTGGTTTATAAATCATAAAGTGATCATGCTAGCTTATAAATTTTCCAATATATAATTTTACTAATCAGAATTCACCCATTAGCTTATGAATTAATTTTTTTTAATTCATAAGTCACTTAGTAGGTTGTGAATTAAGTTTTATTTTTATTCATAAGTCACTAACTAGCTTGTGAATTAAAGTCAAGCTTAAGCTAGAAAGTGACTTAAGCTTTTGCAACTCTGATACATACCCCTGTAGGGAAATCCCTACATATTTGCTTTTCTGCATATAATAAAATTTGAATAACCAAGGCAACAGCCATGCAAAATTGTTGAAACCTTGTAATGAATTCACTCCACATACACATAATATTCTTTTAAAGTCTCCAGATACTCTCCAACGACAAACATTTCTGGGTGCTATTTTAGTTTTTCAAAAACTGCTTCGAGTTTCAGTTTATCTTTTTGCTTGCGATATATAGGTTCTATAATATGGCAAGTTATGCATTTGTAAAAAAACTCGAACTCGAGATTTTGATGATCATAGTTAACATTAAGAGTCGAAAAAAAGTGGTTCTCGCAATTCTGTCTGTGTGTGTGTGTGTGTCTGTCTGTCTGTCCTTTCGGCTGGAACCTAAACGGGTCAATCGATTCTCTTCAAATTTGGTAAAAAGCATATTTTGGGCATTCGCCCACACGTTTTTTTCATTTTTTTTTAAGACCAAAAATAATGGTACCTGCAGTAGAAATGGTTCCTCCCATAGAACATTTTTTTGGATTTTTGATTTTTTCAAAAACGGTTCAAGTGATTTTGATCAATTTTTTATAGAGAATGTTTACAATAATTTTAAAAATATTGTGTACTATAATTTTCAATTTTTTTTTTTTTGATTTTTAAAAAAAGTC
Organism: Epistrophe eligans; assembly: GCA_951394125.1. NCBI lineage: Eukaryota > Metazoa > Arthropoda > Insecta > Diptera > Syrphidae > Epistrophe > Epistrophe eligans. The sequence continues at coordinate 38,579,849 of OX596029.1, forward strand.
GATTTTTATTAAACTTAATATCCACCAGTTTTTTGACATTATTTAGCAGATTTTAAATACAATTTTTTCGTATAACCAAACATAACTCTACCTCCCATACAAATGTTTTAAAACCGTTATTGAAAATCTCATTTTTTTTTTTAAATACTAATACCGGAACGATCTACCATATTATTGGAAAAAAAATGTATCTATCGTTTAAAAATGGTAACTCTCATAGAACCATTTTTTGTGTTTTCGACTATCTCATTATCTGTTGAACCAGTTTTAATGAAATTTACTGCACAAAAGTTACTAATAGGTAAGTTTGAATAATATTGCATATCAAAATTTTATAAAAATCAAATTTTGTATTTTTAAAAAAATTGTCAAAATAATTTTTTGAAAACTCGATACTTCAAAAATGGGTATATGATTTTTTTTCAAAATTAATTTTTAAACTGCGCATGAATAAGTAGGTACTAAAAATTGGCGTACCAATTTTTTTCTTAAAAATATATTCAAAATTTTAAATATGAAAAATTAATTTTTTAAAAAGACGCTCCAACGGTTTTTAAAAATTTTTTCTCATGAATTGAGATTTGTGTTAAAAATCACTTGGTTTACATTGCGTTGGTGTAAAATCAATTTTTTTTAATCAATTTACATATTTCTAATTTTATTGATTTTTTAACATTTTTTCAGTCTTAACTGTAAATTCCATGCATATGTGCGAAGTGCAAGATAGCACGGTGCTAGTTTTATTCATATTTATGTACTCACATAACACTTTCTTAGACTAGGCTATATTTTTGTCACGTGGCATAAAATATAGGCCCCAATAATTAATAAATTTCTTTTATCAGATGAAAAGTTTTTAAAATTATTAAGACTTTAAATGCACAGTGTGATCGCACATAAGAGCAAATTAAGAAATATTCTTAAGATATAGATAGATAGATATGTTTTATTTCGTACTTCAAATCATTTGGTTGCTACCGCTCAGTTTACACAGAGATTTGATATTTTATAATATATCTTTCTACTGAATAATTAATTTTAACATTGTTTTAAGTTTAAACGTTTATAAAAGAAAATAATAACATTCTGAAGGAAAGTATGATAAAAACCTTCAATTTATAGGAAAAAAATAGGTACAATAAATTGAATAGATAACAAAAATTATTCAATTTAGAATTAATTAAAAAATATGATTGAGAGATAACAAGTAACGTTAAATAGGTAACGTTCACATTACAAGTACGTAAATAATAATTTATATGAATAAATAAATAAACAAATATTTAAATCAGCGATTAATTAAAATAATATCACAATGCTGTAAGTAACTAAAGGTTAGTTAGTTGGTTAGTAAATAAGTAATTTATTATATTAGTAAGTTAGTTTGTTAATAAATAAATACATTAATTAATAAATAATTAAATAAATGAATAAATAAATAAATACATATATAAATAAATAAATAAATAAATAAATAAATAAATACATAAATAAATAAATAAGTAAATAAATAGATGAATAAATCAATAGATTAATTAATTATCTATTAATAGATAATAAAACTTAGAAACAAGATAGCAAGATATAGATACAAAAAATTATTTAAATAGAAAAACAAACAAATATCATCAGATAATATCTGATACAAAAAGATATGCGTGAAGAAAATTGATATGCATTTAAAAAAAATACAAATCAAAAATATATAAATAACAAAAAACATAATAACATGAAACAAAAAAAATTATAATAATAAAAAGAACTGAATGTAGAGCTTAAATAAATTAAGGGTTTAAGTGGACTATCAAGGGTTATCAGAAAAATCACATTTTGTTAAAAGGCGTCACTTAACTTTTGAATTCTACTGCAAATCAGTTCAATACCAGTTTCATTATGGAGGTCAGAAGTCGAGTGTTACCAAGGTAAATTCAGCATCATTTTTAGTATTTTATTTTGGCACACTTGAAGTTTTTTAATGTGACACTTGGCACAATTCCCTCATAACTGACATCCATATAACAAAATTGATTGGAAAACAACTTTATGTATAATGATTTTGTTTTCAATACTCAAGAAGGATTTTCGGTTTATAATTGGATAAAGCATTTTTATTGCGATATTTACTTTTTTAATTGTTTTATTAATGTGTTCATTGAAAATTAGCCGTTTGTCTAGGTTAATTCATAGGTATTGCACATTAGATTTCCATTTTATAGGAGTTCCATTGACTTCCAGCTCATTGCTGGGAAGAAATAATCGCTTTCTTTTTCTGGTAAAAAAAATTAGCGCAAAATTTTAAACGATTTAGTACGATGTTAAATCATTTTTTACTATGATAAAATGGCTTTAACATCGTACTAAATCGTTTAAAATTTTGCGCCATTGATTTTATCTTTCCAGCGTTTAGTTTTATTTTCCATCTGTGAAAATACTTTATCAGAATTGAAGATTGGTCTTAATATCGAGACCAAGTTCATGCGATGAAAGTACGCGGGTGTCATCTGCATAAATTCCTGTTTCACAATATGGTAGCAGTGGAAAGTCCGATCTGTGAATATTGTATAGGACAGGACCAAGAACTGAACCTTGAGGGACACCATACTTGACATTTACTAGGACGGATTTACTTTTGTTAACGTATACTTTAAAACATCTTCCGGACAAGAAACTTTGAACTAATTTTATGAGGAAAATCGGTATTCCGAATGTTTCCATCTTAAGATATCTTGAATAAATATTTGTACATAACATTTAGGAAGGTAAACTGAACAAAATATAAAAGCTTGAATTATATCTGTGGATTCTTGCACCATCTTACAAAATTTTGTTTTTTTCAAATACAATTTTGCACTTGTGAATTAAAAAAATAAATTAATTGGGTGGTGCGGCAGTTCGTGTAGAAGTGGGGCCTACAACAGTGACTTACAACTCTCAACCATTCCTGTGTGCATAATAGTGCCAGGAATTTTCTGCCTAATTCAAACGGCCAAGATGAGAAACACTTTTTCATGACAAGAAATACTTTTGGGGAATTTGCCAATTCCTCGCAAGAGGCAGAAGCGCGTGAAAACATTTCTGTTTTCATGTAGAATAGGCTGGGAATTGAACCCAACATCTTTGGCGTAACTGTACAACGCACCCACATCAGTAAACATATTAAAGTTAATATCAATAACATTTTCATTTTTGTTTAGTTCAGCGCATCTGCCTGGTGTTATGGTGGGAAAATGGTGGATCCAGTGCCCTTTTTTACTTGTCTTATTTTAATATATTGTTGTTGTTTATAATGATGCGTGTTGAGTTCCTGTGGGCACTCGAACAGCCATTTTAAATTTTTTGACACTTTCAACTTTGACAACCTGCGCAATATATTACCTGCTGCTTTAATATGCAATAATGCTTAATTTAATATGCAATAAAAACTTTAATCTCTGTTAATAAACTCATATCAAACATTAATTTTTTAAATAAAAAAAACATGATAAAATTAGCTGAAAACCGTTTTTCGGTTCTAATATTTTGAAAACAAACACTGGTTTCGAAGCCGAACTAATTTTATTCTATGCACAGTGGCGTAGTCAATAACTGATACGGTTTGTAGAATTATTTAATTGACAGTTTTTTTTTTTTAATCAACAAATTTTCAAAATAAAACCACTAAAAATATTTCAAAAATGTTTTTCTACTCGAATATCTCAAAAACAAACAACTCTATCGACTCCGGAATAATTTTATTTTACTAACAATGATGTAACTAAGAATTGATGGTTTTTTTTTTTTAAACAAAATCATCTGTCAAAAATACAACTAAAATAGTTGAAATATATAATAATAATATAATAATTGAACATTTGGGAAGGTCGTTTAAGATTTTGAATTAGGAATTTCGGGTGTCAAGTTTCCACGGGCACAAATGGGAAGTTACCAGTGTGGGTCGCACTCAGTCTATTTTTCAAGAAGTAGTTTTTAGCAAAGTGTTGATCAAGTTTCTCCATATAGAAAAACATAATATACCTGCCTATTTGTTATAACTACAGGTCCCTGGTCCATAAGAAACTTACTTCCGAGATATTATTTCTGAAGCTAGTTGTAAATAAATTAATATACATTTCTGTGAACTTAGAAATAAGGATCTAAGTCTAATTGTTATAGTGGTTAAGTGGTTAATGGTCAGAAAGGTTCCCCATAAATGCTATTTTCTGCATGCATAAGTAGTAACTCCAAAAACAAGCATACAAATTCTAAACTTTTTCTGAAATACCCGGATATAATCCTTGCATCATTTTAGTAAACAAAATTTATATAGCCGCTTCTGGCTTTTGATAAAAATGACGTCAATATTCAACTAAATGAGATTACATGCAGATTTGCAGATAACATATAATAATTATAATTATTCTCAATTTAATTTTTTTTTATTTTGTTTACAAAATTCAATAACAATAAAATTTCCTCTTGCATCACGAGTTCCCCGCACTTCAACATTTATATAAACCAATTAAGCCATTCATCATAAATCATGCACATGTTGCTCAAACTCAAGTTTAACCAAAAAAAGGCAAAGCAAACAAAAACAAACTCAACAAAGCTTCACAATAACACTTCTCTCTCTCTCCCTCGTTCTCTCTCTCTTGCTGAACTCTACATCCACATCCGCCTCTACCGCCATCATTGCCACCGCCGCCGCCGCATCCTGTTGAATTTTATTTTTATTTTTCAAATATTCGCCTTTCATATAAAATAAAATGAAATTCTTTTAATCAAAAAACTCGAAAGTTTGTTGTCAATTTTTGTGGGCGAACTGAAATTTAAAAAAAAAATCACAATTTTGTGCATAAATCACCTGATCCTTGTACGAAATTTAAAAAAAAAGAAAAATGAAAAAGGTGTTGGGATATACACGCGAAGCATGTCCTCTCATCCATCTCAGGCAAGTCGCTAGGCATCATGGAACGGGAGTTGGCGAAAAAAGGTAAACTTTTTTAATTTTATGGTAATTTTGCCATACACCCATACATACACACAGCATAATACACCCCACACACTCCTCTTCATACTATATCCACTCTCGTCGCCCTTAAAGTCTGACCATGCGTTGCATAAGCAGGAGCAAGATTGGCATAGTCAACTCGCTTAGCACCAGTTGCTGCGATGCGTTCGGTGATTTAAACCAAAATAATAATAATAAAAAATAAAAAAAACCTAACCATCACCGCACCTCTCGATAAACCTCAGCCCCATCAAAAGAATGAATCTTCGAGAACTTTTCACCGCGTGTGATGAAAATGTTATTAATCGACGACGACGACGACGCACCAAGTCACAGTGACGAGTTGAAAACATAAATTATAAACGTCCAGAGGGCGGAACACGCCCCATTAGTGGTTACCTATGTATATATTTATATGCAGAACTGTATATATTTTTTTTTCCGGTTTCCACCCTCAATTTTCCGCGAGCCATAGTTAAATTAATTAATTTATGAAAGCCAGGCGGACTTTGGGGGAGTGTGATGATGACGATAAAAAAAAAAAAAGTGGAAGAGGGTTTGCAGGTTAAGTGGCTCGAAAGTATGACAAATGCTGCAAAGGGTTGAGATTAGCATGGAAGACAGCATAATTTTTTTTTATATATCATCATCATGGTAACAACGACACAGCATAACTACAAGAGTAACAAGGTGTCGGGAAGTGGTGTCATCAGAATTTATGAACGCTCCACCATCATGATGATGCACAAAGGAGAGAGTGTATAATATAGAACTATAGAAATATAGACCAACAGCACACACCATAAACTTGGAATTTTCTCGGACCGAAAGATTGCATTGTATTTATTTGTATATACCTGCTTCAATCTTTATACTAGCTTCCAGTTGGTCAGGGTCGAAATTGTTTTTTAAGTAGCCTCACATTGAATTAGTAAAGATTTAGCTTTAAAATGATAAGGTTCTGTTTTTATTCGTAATAATCAAATTATACCTGACAAATGAGTTGATTTTAAGCTTCTTCGGCAGTCTTTAACCATTATAGTCAGAGATGCAATAACTACGGAGAGCTTAGAAGAGGGGTATTCAACCCATTTCTCAGGATCTTATGAAAATTAGCTTATTCAAATTCTTTCCTACTTTTTTAAGGAAGTGCTACAATGCATTGGGGCTTAAATAAAGCCCGTGTGTGTTATTACCCAAAATAAAGGGAAATAACATCCTTTTTGATATCCAAGCAAAAACTATGGGTTTTAATTCCTATTTTCTTGTTAGGTTTCAATTCGAAGAATTTTGGATTTTGTCAAAAGTTGTTTTGAACAACAGTACCCAGGATATGGCCCGCTTCGTGGGCTCCAAAGATATCAACTCCATCTGGCCAACATAGATCGGTTCATCAAAATTGAGGTCTTTATGCTTAGGAAAGATGACAGAGCTTCAATTCTTGTTTTTAAAATATGAATTTAAGTAAAAAGGAAAAAAAATAAAAAAAAAAAGAAAAATTGATTTATAAAATAAGAATTTTTCAAAAATTCACCTAGCCAAGAAAAAAGCTTAAATCAAAAATTTTGCAAACACGGATCTTTTTATTTTTTATCTGCTTCCTAGAAATATAAAACTTGTTTTTAGAAAACATTTCCCTGATTTTATGTGATTTTTTTCTCCAACGTCCATTTTTTCATTTTTTGACTTTAAAATGGTTTTATCTCGAGTTTTAGATTTTCTAGAATTTTCTTTTATATGAGTGACTTTTTTGTATTTACAAGATTCTATAAATAAAAGAAACAAACAACTCTCTATCACTTTTGGTTTAGAAAATAGAATCTAAACCTTTCTCTTCTTTTGCCCTAATTTACCCTATTGAAATTCCGATTAAAAAAAAAAAAACACGTATTTTAAAATTTTTAAATAAAATTTCCTTTCACATGATATTTTTTTAGCACTAAAACCTACCATATGTGCTGGGTCACATACATAATTAAAAAAACCCAAAAAAACCGACATTTAAAGCGTGGCAACCCTATGCCTTGACCATATTTTGCCAGGCAACCCTAGCGCAAAATGTTAGTTAAAGCACTATCTAAGAAACTGCATACCACTTATCCGGTAACTCGCTGAGGCAAGGTCGTCCTATGGCGGGATCTTCTACTAGGTATTTGATATATCAAAAGTATTAAGTATTAACCAGTCTTAATGCCAATGGCAATAACTCCCGCTGGTCGTAATGCTTTTTTGTGGTCGGTCTTATTGCCAATCTAAAAAGAAAAAAAGTCCGTAGGTGTTATCTCCTTTCAAAGAATTTTTTTCCAATAAGGACTTGACAACTTTTTTTTTTAAATAAAACGCAAACCATTTGAGATATTTCAAAAGCTTTATAATCGGCTTGATGTGCAATCAAAACATTTATGAATGGAATTCGACTTCGTTCATATGGCCACCGCGGGCACGGTTGCAGCGGTCGATTCATTGGACCCAATTTTCGATGACTTGGCCACTACATTTCGTCCGAAACGGCCGCTATTTCGCGTTTAATGTTGGCTTTGAGCTCTTCCAACGTCGTCGGCTTGTTGGCATAAAACAATGACTTAACGTAGTCTAGAGGCTTCGTCATTTACGACCGAAAATTGGAGTTGACGTTGTTCCTTCATGTACTTTACCATGATAAAAATGTTTACTGAATAAATTGACAATGACAGTTCGATGATTAGTGAAAGGATGCGTTCACAAATTAAATTCAAAGTTGTCAAGTCCCTATTGAAAACCCCGATATTTTGGAAAATATAACCTTCAACAAAACCAAAAAACTTCTTGGTTTCCTCTCTCTAACTGTCTCAAGTGAAATGAGTGGCAAATATAAGCTCCCGTATATCTCAAGTAAAAAATATTTCAACCTCTCCCCCTGTTTACTTGACTGAATCACATCCTCTGGAAAATCTCTGCATATACCGACTCTAGACCTCGGAATACGAGGGGCCTAACCGTATAGATCGAAAATGATCGGACGATATCGGTTTCATCATTGCCACCCCTATCATATCTATAGAGAATTAAAGGTAGCTTGGATTTCGTTTTACTTATGATGAGGCCCAGGTATCTAAAGCTTGAAATTGTCAAACTTTAAACTTTGTTATGATGAAATCGTTAGAAAATAAATTCTTGGGATTTTGAAAATATTGGTAATTCACGGATTTTAAAATTTCTGAAAGGTGTTTTTTAGCTCTATAAGTAAACCCTCTGGACTAAATCCATCTTTGGCAAAGGTCCGACCATGTCCTGATCATCTCCTTCACTTCGCTCCTATTATATACGTAAGCTTATCCCAGCTTTATATAGCTAGCTGATGTTGGAGCCCCAATGCGATGGTTAGCTGTGAGTTGAAAGAGAGAGGGTTTGCTTCTACGGAATAGCATCATATAATGACGATGGATGACACTGAAAAGGATGTGTACTTCAAGAGAATGATTTAATGCTTGAATGTGCATGTAAATGACAATGTTTTGCTATAGATTCTTGCAGTGTAACTAAGTGTTTGTGTGTTAGAGAGTGAGTACCCAGTGCCGGCCGAGTGGTGGTGGTGGTCTTGCTGAATATGGTTCCTCTGGCCGGGTTTTGTAAATTTGTAAAGAAATATAGAAATATTTAGAGGAAGGGTGGCAGTGATTTCGAATAAAGAACGAAATGCTGCCGCACACCGCATGATGTAAATATTCAATGTACCCATACTCCGTATACATACATAGGTATTGCTTTAGCCACCGTTGTTGTCGGCGTCGACGACGACGACGTAGCTATATATATACAGCCAGCCACCTACATCAACATCCCTTCCCCTTCTTTGAATTGGTGTGAAGATGTATATGAGCTGAGCATAGAAGGGTGCTGCATTTTGATTAGAAGACGCAAATGAAAACATGTTTGATGTCAGCCATAAAGAATTTACATAACGGAATAACAACAATCTACTACTATCCCTTGTTTTTTGTGTGGTGCGATGACGACGACGTTAAGATTGGTTGGGGGATTGCTTTTCTCATCATATAAGCCCTAAGGGCTCTCTGGGCCCATGTGTGCTGTGCTTCCTTTGTATACACATATAATGGCCCGAATACTTAAATTTTACATATCATAGGCGCTCCCAGCCAGAAGAGTTCTTGACCACAACTCCAATTGTTGATGAATCAAAAATAAGCTGACTTCCATCTTACAATGTGTGATTCTTAATCAGGAAGGTAAACACTAAAACATGAAGATATTTTATTATAGTTTGAGAGAAATTTTAGAAATCTTCTTGTCTCGCTGTCAGTCGAGAAGGATTTCAAGTTCTTCAGTTCTGTTATTAAATTTTTAATTAATTTATAAAAATATTTGAAGTCTAAACAATTTGTTATAAAAACAAGGCTTAAAATTTGGCCATATTATTTTTTTAAACATTTGTATACCTAAGTCTTGAAGATCATATAAAATAATATTTCAAGAACACAAGGCCGCCAGACATATTATATATGGTACATAAGTCATTTTTATCAAAACCATGATTATTTCTGTGCTTTTTTACTTCAACGTAAACAACATGATTAATTTTACTGCATTAAGGTGTCTGGCTTAGGTAAGGCCCTTCTATAAGTGTCTGACAAGTGCAAGTAGGTACATTTATCATCACATAAAATATGTTTAAATAGATTTTTACTCAAGAATGGCGCGTATTTATTTTTTTTTGTATATTTTTCACTTCGTGGAATCGGCCAAAATCACACTTACATTTTATACTTTCGATCCATTTTTCATGCAATATGAAAAAACAATCAAGTTGTATATAGGCATCTACATAAAACTTTGCATTTCAATTTGAGCTTAAGCAAGAGGCAATAAGTCTTACGATTTTATACGAGTACCTAAAAAAAAGAGTTATTTCTCAGATAAAATACTAAATTTCAAATCGTTCCTAAATTTGATGTGATATAAAATTATAATCTTGTAGGCTTGTAGCTTTTGGGAAGTGGTGGCAGGATTTACGGAAGGGTGGAGAAGAGTGAAATTTCAATGTCCAGCAGGTAAATTTAGTTCTTTTTATATTTATTTTCAGTTATCGTAGTTTTTAAATAGGATACATACATATGTAGGAGAAATCCAAAGAAAGTCACTTAAAAAAAAAATAATAAGTTTATTCTAAATAAAATGCAAGACTGGGTCGTATGAACTTGGAACTTCCATTTACAGGGTGGGCCAAATACCGGGTTTTTCAACAGGGACGCTACAAAAGTAGAGCAACAGGGACAGCAAACGACGCCATATTTCTTGCCGCCCTTTTGACATTTCTCTTCAGCAAGGTTTGCCATTTCATGATGGAAAGATATACGAGTCGAAATTATTAAAATTTACTACCGAAATTCGGAGTCAGTGGCCTCAAAGTTAAGGGCGCTACGTTCAATTTATGGTCGTCATAATCGTCCTAGCAGATCAACAATTAAGCGTCTAGTGGAAAAATTTGAATCCACAGGCACAGTACAAAATGTTCCCGTGCCAGTGAGACAAAGAAGTACCCGTAGTGTCGAGAATATTGCTGCCGCTGAGGCTTCAGTTGCAGAAAGCCCAAATGTGTCTCTCACACGTCGTTCTCAAGCGTTGGGCATCTCTGTGACGTCGATGTGGCGAATTTTGCGAAAAGATCTTGGCTTACATCCTTACAAGATTAAATTGACGCAAGAACTGAAGCCGCTTGACCACCAGAAGCGTCGTATGTTCGTGAATTGGGCTGAGCAACAACTTGAAAATGATTCGGATTTTCATCGAAAAATCTTCTTCAGCGATGAGGCTCATTCCGTGATGATCAAGACCGGCACGTTACTGTGAATGGGGATCGCTACCGTTCAATGATAACCGAATATTTTTGGCCCCAATTTGATGATATGGACTTGAAGGACATGTGGTTCCAACAGGACGGCGCCACAAGCCACACAGCGAATGTCACAATCAATTTATTGGAAACCAAGTTTGGAGAACGTGTTATCTCACGAAATGGTCCAGTCGCTTGGCCGCTGCGGTCGTGCGATTTGACGCCGTTAGACTATTTCCTGTTGGGCTACGTCAAGTCTATGGTCTATGCCAAGAAGCCAGCGACGATTGATGAACTTCGTACGAATACCGAACGTGAATTGCAGCAGTATCGGCCGATTTATGCTTGAAAACCCTCGAAAATTGGGTTCAGCGTCTGGACTTCTGCAAGCGTGCCCGTGGTGGCCATGCAAAAGAAATCGAGTTCCATACATAATGGCATCGAACGTACTTTCACAGGAATAAAGAATTTCATTGATATCCAAAACCGTTTTCGTTTTATTTAAAAAAAACTTTTGTAGCGCTTTTATTGAAAAACCCGATACAAGTTTCTTTTTAAAAATGCAATAAAATTAACAAAATAAAATTTGTTCCATGTATTATGGTCTTAATAGTAAGTGCAAACATTCCCATTAATTATGGAACGTCATTCAAGTGGCTACCTCGGCTGGCTTCGCAGTAGCGCATTCTGTCACTGTCCAATTTTTCAAGACCTTGTTGATTGTTTCGACTCATTTTGTTCCGCTGAGGCAATGATACTGACTTTCTGTCAAGATTTCGAGCGGAAAACAGCTGTCAGTGTCAAAATAACCTATGATTTAAAAAGAAGCCACTAGATGGCCCACCATCAGTTATATAGACTGACAAATTTTTACAAAAATAAAAAAATAAATATTATGAAATTGTTTTTGCGGTTTTTTGAAATATTTTTTATATACCTTATGTATGTATAAAATTTTGAAAACATTTTTAAGAAAAAAAAAAGTGAGAGTGCCGGGACTCACGGTTAAGATGTGTAAACACCAAATTAAATATTCAACCGCTGAATTAACATCACAGAACGCGACGAGTTCGAACTGTCAACCAATTTGCAACTCAAACTCAACTCGATCTTTCGATTAAGTTTGAAGTACGAACGAACGTACCCAATATTGAACTTATCCAATTTACATCAACGTATCGTAACGTGTAAAATCACAACGTAAGTGTCACAGAAATGTCCATGCTTACCACCGGCATAGAAGTTTACATCAAAAACAATAAATTTTCTATCGTTTTCTGTTCCTTCACCGAATGATAAATATTAAAATGATATTTTTTTATTTTCCAGAGCCATAGGGAACATTGTCCCACCTGCAGGCTGGAGGCGTCATCGGTCCGTACTTCTTCAAAAATGATACTGACCAGGCCATCACCGTCAACGGCGATCGCTATAGGTCGATGATCACCAACTTCTTGTGGCCTGAATTGCATGATATGGACACCGAAGACATATTGTTTCAACAGGATGGCGCTGTGTGCCACACAGCTCAAGACACAATCGATATTCTGCACGAGCGGTTTCATGGCATGGTAATCTCGCGCCGAGGCGACGTGAATTGGCCACCAAGATCGTGTGATTTGACCCCTTTGGAATTTATCTTTTGGGGCTTTCTTAACTCGCAGGTCTATGCGAACAAGCCGCAAACCACTACGGCCCTCAAAGACAACATAATCGATGCCATCGGTCAAATTCAGCCTGATTTATGCGCCAAAGTCATCGAAAACTGAACCTAGCTTTCGAATCCGCGGCACCAAGCGAAGCCGCGGCAGCCATTTGAACGATGTTATATTTCACACATAATATCATTGATATAGGGCTCTCAATTAAAATCGACCCGCCCTTAAGTGAAAACCCTTTATAAGAAACGGAGTTTTAAAAAAGTGGGATTTTAAAAAAACTGCATACTTATCCACTCAAAGAAGAATGCAACTAAGTAATTTTGTACTTGTACTAAGAACTCCCTCCCCCCCCCACCACATCGTGCAAATGTGCAAATGCAAGTAAATTTAACTCAAAATCGACATGTTCTAGATTTAAACACAAATAGGAAAAATAATGATTATTTTCATTATTCCTGTAGTGTAGGTATATCTTAAAAAAGTTAAAAACCTCCGCATATAAAAGTCAAAGCTACTTAATATAGGTATTGTTCTTCACATTCATCCACTCTCCGTCACTCACTATCAACTTGCGGTTGACAAATGCGAATGCGATTTGACGGTTTAATGAATTGCGGTTGAGAACAACAAAACTACCACCCTTCCCATATCTGTCCTGATGAAGAGAAATGCCGCCGCCGCGCCGTTCGTTATACAATCTTATATAATGCCCAAAACATTTCTGCCCATGAAAATTTAGCGTAAACAAAAATCCAATAATCTAATGATTAATTATTATGTGGTTTATTCATTCTTGAATCTTGTCGATAGCAGCATTATGCTGATGCTGAAAAGAAGAAGAAGAAGAAGATGAACGGGCACTACATATGAACACAAACAACCCCGAATATCTATGAGCCATAAATCTCGAAACTGTCACACTCCATTTTTTTTCTCTCTGTGATATGAGGATGTGGGAAGAAGTCTTTCGGTTTTTGTTTTGTCCCCCAACCCTCCCTCTCCCCCACCAAAACACATACGACGACCCCACTATGATATGTCTGTCATAACGAATACAAATGTGAAGATCCATCGAAAGCAGCAATCCTGCTTCGGATATCGTCCGTCTGTCCATTGCTGACAATGAGCTAAAAAAAAAACAACAAACATTGAAATTTTGTTTTCCAAGTGGATAGCAGCGAATTCGAACACATTTGCACGCATAAATGTGGCAATAAATTACAAGAAAACTTTCCGTTTTTTTTTATTTTTTTTTCTTTCCGACTTCTTCCTTTTTCATGCCCAAAAAAAAAAACAGACTGAAAGAAAACTAAACCAAGCCCAAAACCCATATCCAGGGAAGGCCATTTAGTTTCGATCATTTCTCTTTTGAGCTGTTTTCTCAAAGATTTCCCATATCCTTATTTGTGTCTTTTGCCATTTTTCCTTCTTATAAAGTATCTGTTCTAGTTTTTTTTTGCTTTTCCAGAAATCACGGCGACTGATAGTGCTGACGACGACTACGAGTGCCGCCGCCATATAAAGAACCCCCAATTTCGAGTTTTTTTTTTTTTTGCATTTCTTTTTCTGTAAGTTCAAAAGGAGACGAGACCGGTACCGAGCCCAATTGGAATCCTTGTCAGCATATCCTTCTTTAAGTGAAAATTTAAGGATTTAATAAAATAAAATAAAATAAAATACTGCTGATTGCCCCCCTCAAAGAAGAAAAATTCGGTGATGAAGATTGGGTTGGAACTTGAGGGGTTGGGAAAGGGGTACGGTGTGCGTGTGTGTTACCATTTTCTTTCATTTTTTTTTATTCTTTGAACATCAGAAGAAGAAAAATGATATAAACTTCTGCCAAAGATTCCAATCGATTCCTATAGATATTCGTTGAATCCCAGAATCCTTCGAAATGATCAATTATTCCCAATAAAGGGAAATTTATTCCCATATCGAGTCCTATATGCTGGCGATGCGGACCAGCGCGCACCGGCTGCCAAAAGGCCCATATGATGGCAATAATAAAAATGAAAATCTATTTAATAAAAGTAGATATTGTGTTGCTGTGTCCCCAAGTGAAAATTAACCCACCCTCAGACCCCAATCCCATACCCTTGTTTAACATAAATGCCACTTGTCGCATTCGTCCCGAGTTTTTATTATTGCGTGAGGCCATATACATATTATATCACTGTACTCGTAGAAGACGCACGCATATTAGTTTAGAAGAGGCGATATTCTATATACCTATGGCGCGTACACACACACACATGAGTAGCAAACTCAAAGCCAAAGATTTGAGGGTGATAGGAATATTAGAGAACAGCCTGGTGTTTTTTTTTTTTTTTTGTTTCTGTGTAATTGTCTCAATGACGCCGCATGAAAAATCTAAAGTATTGTATGGAATGTGAAAATGAACGTATTTGGGTTAAAGGTACTTTCATTCTCTAGGAAGGGGGCTTTGGGTGGTGGTATAAATGGTCATCTTTTTATTCCTCAGAGACCTTTGTTCGAAAGTCTTTGGAAGAGGGATAAGATGATGATGAAGAGTCATGGAGAAAGCTGTTAGCAACATGTGTTGCGCCCACCCTCACTAGAGTGCAGTTTATGAACAAGAATAAATGACCAAATAAATAGATTTGAAATTGCAGAAATGTTATATAAATAGTATGGTAGATAAAATATTTTTAACACACTTGCATAAGAAAAAAAAATTACTGCCGCACATGGTCAAAAAAAAATATGAAAAATATCTGTCAAAATTTTGAATTCAAATGCCAGACCAGAAATTTGTTTCTCTTGACAAGTATACGCCTGATGGGAGCCTGAGATCTATTTTTGTATGTACTTTAAATCAAAACAAAAATCCCTTAAGCTAATCACACTAACTTAACAAAGATAATCCCTGCCTTTTTCCTCGTTCCCTATGGTTTGATGTCGAAACCTTTAGGGGCTGTTTATTTGCTTAACATGCGTAGCAAACCTAACCGTTAGGGGCCAGTATAGCGTTCATTGAAAACGATCATTGAAAATTTTAATTTCTTTTTTCGAGCCAGTTTAAAAGCAAAATCAGTGATTATTTTGAAGTCAATATAAAGGTGATGAGTCATTTAATTATCATTTCATTTTGGCCCAACCTTTCACGTAAAGAGACTTCTAAGATTTCAATGATCAATGGTAGTTCAATCATCGAAATAATTAAATTCATTTCATGTCGAAGATTGGGTCAAAATTAATTTTTTTTTCTGACAAAAATTAATATTAAGGTCATCAGCTTCATAATGGCATCGAGATAATCACTGAATTTGCTTTTTAAGTTCCTCAAAACTTAAAAACAAAAATTCCAATCATGGTTTTCAATGAAAACTTAACTGGCTCCTTAGAAGTTTAAATCTTTTAGACAAGTGATAAGTCATTTAATATCACGCACAATTCTTTATTCTTTAGATATTCCTTCGACTTTTTTTCATTTTGTTAGGACCAAAAATAACAATACATGGCATACATTTTTTTTTTAATTTTTCAAAGTCTTATTTTTCTCAAAAACTTATTTTTTTTATAAAATTCAGTTAATTCTTTATACTTCTGTCAAAAAAAATCAGAAAAATGGTTATAAAGGATACCTCCCATATAACAATATTTTTTATGTTCAGTTTTTTTTTAAAACCAGCTCAACGTATTTTTATTATTTTTTAATACCGATTATTTTTTGTTAATTTAATTTTTTTTTTTTTTTTGATTTTTTTTTTTTTAATTTCAATTTTGTTTTTTTTTTTGATTTTTTAAAAAAAGTTTCAATTTTTTTATTTTTCAAACTTTATAATTCGAAAACGACTTGATAGATTTTTAAGAAATTGATTCTTTTTATATTACCTATCTAGTAGATTTTAAATAAAAATTATTTTTATAGCCAAAAATAACGGTACCTATTCCACACAAAGGTTAAAAAACCGGTGAGAAAAATATTATTTTTCTCGAAAACGACTCCTACGATTTTGATTCAAATTTTTATGAGAGCTAATATCAGTAGGTTCTCTCACATTATTGAAAAATATTTTTTATCGATAAAGATATGTATCTCTTATAACCATTTTATTATGAATATATTACGGATTTTGATGAATTTTTTTTTATGAAAAAGATTTTTATTAATAAAAAAGAATACATATTGCATATCAAAATTTTCAAAAACAAATAATTTTTGAACTTAAAAAAAAATTCAAAATAATTTTTTTGAAAATTAGAGGAAGGTACTTCGAAAATAGGTAGATGATTTTTTTAACTCCACACTACTAGTAATAAAGTCTTAAAATATAGCGTACCAACTTTTTTTTCTTAAAAATATTTTAAAAAATTTATAAATAGAAATATTTTTTTTTTTAAAACAGCTCCAATGATTTTTTAAATATTTTTCTCATGAATTGAGATTTGTGTAAAAAATCAAATGTTGTGCATCACGTTGGTTTCAAGACAATTTTATTGGGTTTTAATCAATTTATTTATTATTATATTGATTTTGAACAATTTTTAGGCTATCCAAAATTTTGTGTAGGAGCCATACACCTCAAAGTAATACTCATATCTTTTTGACCAATTTTGTGATGGGTTACGACTCTCGACTATATTTTCTCATTTATAGCAAAAGTACCGATCTAACTTTAACTCCATGCTGAAAAAGAAAGTTCTTTCCAAATCAAAGACATTGTGTATATTTCGGTGCTGCGTAACAACTACTTTCTCAAGAACAATATTTTAGCAGTTTATATAGATTACCAATGACAGCGTATCATCCTTGATGTATCAGTTTGGTTGGGATACTTAAACTTAGACGACATATCTCCAATTTGTTAACACAAAATTTTCACAAAGCTGAGTTTTCAGTTTTTATGCTACTAAACAGAACTAGAGAAATATTTTAATTTCTTGTCTTCAATTTTTTCTTACAGAGTTGAATATTATGTATCAGGCATTTAAATTGAATTTGTTATATCTTCAATTGATTTTTCTAAGTGATGATTCTATTTTCATCAAAATGTCAGACGAACAAATTTGATTAATAATGTATTTCACAACTATACTATATATTTTATTTATTTTGGGAAACACTAAAATTTAGCTATTTGTAGGGTAAAATGGAGTAAAAACAAGAAATGTAACCTGTTTTTACAACAGGATATTAGTAATTTATATAGTAACGAACAAATTATGAAGAATATTATCCTGGCTACCAAATCTGGCGTTGAGAGTCGAACGAACGAAGAACGAATCCATGAAGCCTTGGCCAACACGTTGCTGCATACAAATATTTTACGTACGTGTAGTAGCCCTTGGCGTAATGGAATTGAGGAATTGACAAATCCTCCAAGTGTATCTCTTGTCATGAAAAAGTGCTTCTCACCCTATCCGTTCGGATTCGGCAGAAAATTGTAGGTCCCCTCTATTCCTGTCAATAACACGCACAATGGAACGGAATGGTTGAGAATTGTAAGTCACTAGGCCCTGGTTCTACACGAGCTGTCGCGTCGACCAATTTATTTATTTTTATTTAGCAGCACTTGACGCAATGTACTGTTACGCCTTAGCCTATGCTACCTAAAAAAAATCTGAAATTTTTTTCACCGGTCACTGCCTCTTTCGAGGAATCTTCAAATCTTCCAAGAGTATTTCTTGCCAGTTAAATAGTCTCACTAAGCCGTTTGAATTTGGAGAAAACTGTAGGTCCGCCCTATTCCTGCCAACAACACGAATGCAGGAATGGTTGAGAGTTGCAAGTTGACTAGGCCCTGGTTCTACAAGAGCTTTCACGCCATTCAATTTAAATTATTTATTTATCAAAGTTGAATGTTCCGAAAAAAGTGGGTACAATTGCAACATAAAATGTTTGAAGTCTAAAAATACAAAATTGCCAGTTTCTTTCAATTTTAGCTTGACATTTTTGTGCAAATTTTCTTATCGTACTTATCCTGTAGTTATCCTTATAAAAGTTTTAATTTTTCTCATGGAGTGAATTTGAGTAAACATGTTTTTCATGTGAACTAGATTAGGCCCTAGTTTTACAGGAACTGCCTCTCAATCAGTTTTTTTTTTGTATAGATGAAACTTTTGTTTGATATTTTTTACACTTCCTCAATTAAATGGAATTATTAAAAATGTCACTTTACTTACAGATCCATAACACTGTGTGAAGTTTCAAAAAAAAAGTTTGAAAGGTACGGTAAAATTTACGTGGTAATATTTTAGCATAAAAATAATCATATTAATTTTTAATGCTAATCAAACTTCCATAATGGTTGTGTTGTTTGCATCTTCAGAACCACCAATGGTGACTATCATAAATATTCCTTAAAATCCACCATTAATCTAACTGGAATCTTCTACCTCTTTTATCATCAAAAAAAAAAAAAAAAAATAGAGCACAAACAGAGCTCCATGCAACAAAAATCCTTGACCTGATGGTGTCTGGAGCGTTTTAGAAAAGAACTTCACCGAAGACTGTTGTTTTTTTTTTTATTTTTGGTCCGCAATCCGCATAGAAGCTTGAAATAAAAAGCCGTAAACATAAACACAATTTTTGCAAAGCAAAACATCCGCTTGGAGCTCATTTGCCATTTGATCAAAACAAGAAAAAAAAACAAGGAAACAACCAAAACAGATTCTCTAAAGACGAACCCCCGCATATATGTATGTATGTATGGTTTGGAGACACCGCACCGAATAAAAGCTAAAAGACGAAGAAATTGAGAGACAACAAAAAAAATCCTCATATAAATTGTTATCAGTCATCCTTGAAAGTTTTGTAGATTTCTTCTTCTTTTGGTGGTGCTGCTGCTTCAACTCATGCCCTGCTCGACTTCTTCGGGTTTTTCGTCTTCTTATTCGGTTACAAATTATCCGCAAACATTGAAAGTTGGGTGAAATGGTGGCAGCAAAACTAATTTATCACCAACGGAACCACACCACCACCACCATCACTATATACCGCATGGACGAGTGTTTTGAAACAGTTTTTATGTGATGGCCGGGTTTTAGTGCAAGACCACAACCAAACGCCGCCGCCACCCACCCGCCAGAACACAGCAGCCACTATAACATCAGTGCCTCCATATCCACTGCCGCCACCATAAGTCATTTATTCAAATCGATTCGAAAAGGAAGCACAAAAAAATGTTTTCCTACCCCGCCCTTTATTCTGTGCTGTGCTGTCAAACTTCTTAAACACAAATAGGTATTCCCTATATTCCCTTCACCGCCCCCCGCCAAGGATTCTTTGACTTTATTTTTTCTGACTTTTATTCTTGACAAATTGTCGCAATTTTGTATTAATCCAAATCATCGCGATTCATTATGCTCAATGACCAAGCAGGAAATATCCTTCAAGTTGATTTTTGTTTTTTTTTTTATCTTGATTTTAATTTTCGGTAAAGTCGCATATTAAACAACCTATGGTTTCTTATTATTAAGCGTGTTCTGTGCTATATATAATAATCCCTTACATTCTTGCTTTAACGGTAATATATTCCAGTTTAGGCCTTTAATTACCTCAAACCTAGCACTTAAGCCTTCGAAATTGCTGCAACTGACGCATTATAGCCTTTAATTTGTCAATTAACTGAAACAATTGATGTTTCTGCATCACTATTACCTCGTTCGCCCACTCATCATCATACATACAGTGGACAGGAAAGGAACCAAAGCTGAACCAAATTGATTATGCTACACATTAAGTTATTGAATTTTTTTTTAACCTATACCTACATACATATGTAAATTTTTTTAAGACTTTTACTTTGATGGAAACGTAGCTGATTTTCTCTTTTGCTCTGGAAACTCTGAAAAGTGGCTTGGTTGAGAAACATTTGCCATATCTAAGCAGTTTTTTGGGGGTTGAAAAAAATTCAGTAAAATCACAATAATTACAAATAAATTGACTAAAAAATCTCTGAAGTTACAACTCGATGTACTCCAATTTATTTCTGAAACAAAAATGTCAATTTATGTAAAATTTAAAAATCGTTGGATTGAATTTTTTTTTTACATAATTTTGTATTCTTATATAAATTTTTGAAAAAATTTTTAAGAAAAAAGATTGCATATACATATTTATGCGGAGTTGAAAAATAATTCCTAAAAAAACCTACCAATTTTCGAATTATCGCATATTTTCGAAAAAAAAAGAATTTGAAATTTTTATAAAAATCCAAAATTTCTTTTTTTTTGACAATTATTAACTGCAATGTTCTATAAACTTATTATAGAAACTCTTTTGTAAAAAATTTCATTAAATTCGGTTCAATAGATAATAAGGTAATAATAATAATAAATCTATAAATACAATAATATGGTAGATCGTAAAATCATAAAAGTTGTTTTAATGAAAAATGAGGTTTTCCTTACCGGTTTTTAAAAACACTTTTATGGTAGGTACCGTTATGTTTGGCTGTAAGAATAATTTTTATTTAAAATCTGCTAGATATAGTTAAAACTTAAAACCCAGCAGGGTACCATGTTTAATAAAAATAGACCATTGATTTAGAATTATAAAATTTTCGAAAAAAAATGAAATATTGTTTAAAACCTGTTGGATTTATAAAGTGGATACCAAAGAAATTAAAAGGCAAAAACGATCTTGCTAAGACAAAAGTTTATTGGGAAGTGATAAATTAGAATCATAGTTATGTAAAGGTAAAATGACAAAAGTTAAAATCCATAGAACGTTAGAAAAATATATAAGCAATTTAAACTGTAAGTATATACATAAGAACAGAGTTTAATATTTGTGTTGTATGTAACTAAACTTGAGATTTTTACTTTACAACACTCCTTCTCAACAGAAATATTAATTTATACAAAAAATGAAAATTTAAACAATTAAAGATTATTTAAAAACGTTACGTTACAAAAATCATTAATACATTCCCATTAGGTGGGTGAATTTCAAATGTTTAATTTTTGGTAAATTTTTTGTTAGGATGTCGGCTACCATGTCATTTGTAGGAACGTATTTCAGCTCAATCTCCTTCTTGCTCACAACTTCTCGCACATGATGATATTTAATATCAATGTGCTTACTGCGGGCATGGTAAACTGGGTTTTTCGCAAGGTGTTGTGCACTGAGGTTATCTCCGTTCATCACCAATGGAAGGTCATCTGAGTAAAGTCCGGTTTCTCTTAATAGTCTTCGTAAATAGACTGCTTCTTTGGCTGCTGTCGATAATGCTGTATATTCAGCCTCCGTGCTGCTGAGGGCTACACAATTCTGCTTCTTGGACTCCCAAGAGAATACACAGCCTGCCAAAAAGAACGTGTATCCAGTATACGATTTACGGTCCAAAGAATTTCCTCCCCAGTCTGCATCGACATAACCTTGAATTTGACCTCCCTGCGAACGATAATGTAATTTAAGATTAATTGTTTTTGACAAATATCGCAATATATGCTTTGCACCAGCTTCGTGCTCAGCATGTGGGTCGATATTGCGCTGCGCCAGTTTACAAACAGAATGCATGATATCTGGGCGTGTTGTAATAGCCAAATACATCAACGCTCCGATGAGAGATTGATATTTGGTCGGATCAACTTTCTTACAATTTGCGTTATCGCATTTGACTTGAAAACCAGCATCGAGGGGGGTTGCCACAGTTCGACAGTTCTCCATATTATACTGCCGCAAGAGATCTTTCACATACTGTTTATGTCCAACAGAAATCGCACCAGTTTCACCTTCTCGTTCAATTTCCATACCTAGGAAATGTTGAAGCGGACCCTTGTCCACCATGTCGAAACTGCTGGCTAACTTGACTTTAATTTTGGTTAGTTCTTCTTTGCATGAACTGGCTAAAATTAAGTCATCAACGTATACGGCTATTAAATTAAAATTACCTTCACTGTGCATCCTGTACAAACATGGTTCACTTTCGCACGGTGTAAATCCAGCATTTCTCAGCACACTATCCAGTTTCGAATTCCAGGCACGACCAGACTGCTTTAGTCCATAAATCGCCTTGTTAAGTTTCAGCACTCGTTCTGGAAACTTCTCATCTTGAAAGCATTCCGGTTGCCTCATGTACACCTCATCTTTCAGCTCACTGTTGAGGTAGGCTGTGGACACATCCATCTGATGAAGGAACATTCGATGCTCCGCTGCTAACGCAATTACCATTCGAATTGTGGCATAACGTACCACTGGCGAAAAGGTTTCGTTAAAGTTGACTCCGTATTGTTGGCTACAGCCTTTGGCAACAAGTCTCGATTTGAAACGTTCGATACTTCCATCGACATTTCTTTTTATGTTGAAGACCCAACGACAACCTATGGGTTTCTTGCCCGGTGGTAGCTCAACTGGTGACCATGTCTCGTTTGCTATAAGAGCTGCATACTCTTTCTTCATAGCTTCTCTCCATTCGTTAGAATGTGTGCTGGATAAAGCTTCTTGAACGGTCTCTGGTATACGTATAGCGCAATCGTCCTCCATTAAACCTAAGACATTGTATTGTTTTTGAGGGCGGCCAGGTTTTCCATTTCGAAGTAGCTTGGGCCTACCAGGTCCAATCCTGACTTCTTCATCGCATTTGTCTTTAGTAGGCCTATTTTTTTCAACGCTTGGTTCTTTTGAAGGGTTGACGGTGGTTGCGGCGGTGGTGATTGTGGTGGTGACGGTGTCTTTGTTTGTGGTGGCGGTTTCATAATCTCCTTCAGAAGCAATGGACTCATTGCAACTTCCATTTGGCGGCATATAGGCATCTAAAAATACAGATTCGTTAATTTCATTTTGTTTTAACTTGGATAAGCCATTTTCATCAAAAATCACGTCCCTCCTTTCAATGACTTTACGAGTTGCCGGATCGAACAAACGATAGGCCTTCGAGGTTAAAGAATATCCAACCATTATATATTCCTTACCTTTTGGACGGAATTTACCATGATGCATTTTATTTAATGCTACTGCAGGAGATCCGAATATTTTCAGATGATGTACCATCGGCTTTTTACCCGTCCATACCTCGTAGGGTGTTTTGTCGACTAAAATTTTAGTTGGCGCTCTATTCCGCAAATAAGTTGATGTAGCAACTGCTTCTGCCCATAGAGATTCGTCGAGACCTGCATGCAGTAGAATACATCTAGCCATTTCACACAACGTCCGATTGGCACGCTCCGCAACGCCATTTTGTTGGGGCGTGTAAGCCACTGCAAGCTGCCTCTGGATTCCATGCTCATCTAAAAAATTATTAAAATTAGTATTAATGTACTCTGAACCATTATCGCTTCTTAAAGCTTTAATTTTCATATCGGTTTGACACTCCACCATGGCCTTGAACACTTTAAATTTGTCAAAAACCTCACCTTTGGACTTCATAAAGTAGACGAACATGTGTCTTGACAAATCGTCGATAAATGTCACAAAATATTTGGATCCTCCAACTGATGGTTTGTTAATTGGACCACACACGTCCGTGTGAATCAATTCCAATAATTTTTTAGAGCGCGTTTGGCTAGCTTGAGGGAACGATTGAGCACAAATCTTGCTTTTTATGCAAATCTTGCAATTAATTTCTTGTGGAACATTACACACTGTCATCCCGCACACTAATTTTTTTCTTGATAACTCTTGCATGCTTGCGAAATTTAAGTGGCCATATCTATTGTGCCACTTCATGAAATTATCGACTGACGAATAAAAACAGGAATTAATTTCGTTTTCAAAGACGAATAAATTATTATATTTTTTAGCTTTAACCACCACCGTACCGCAGCTAGATTTAATTATCGCGAACTGATCATTGAAAACAACCGTAAATCCGTTACTCACCGCTTTACTTACTGACATAAAATTCCCCTGCAAACCGGGAACATATAAGACGTCTCTCAGAGTTATGTTGCACATAGCTGTTTTGATGATGACCGTACCTTTCCCTGTTGCCTCTATGAAATTGTCACCCGCTAATCGTATTTTCTCTGTGTCTTTTTTTATTGTATTGAACATATTTACATCACTGCACATATGTGATGTCGCTCCACTGTCGATACACCAGTTTGAGCTATTCAACACATGTGTATCTGATGCAGAAAGAGAATATGAAAATGATTGATTCTGTTGTTGTTTTTTGGCTGCTTTGCACTTTGCCGCGAAATGACCCCTTAAACCACAGTTGAAGCACTTGCCTGTAGGTTTTTTATGACGTTTCAAATTATTTTTTCTTTCTTGCTCCACTCTCTCCTTTGCATTTGTTCTTGCTATAAATGCTTGCTGACTACCTGATGCTACGTCATCCAATCGATTTTCTTGATGTCCTCTTCGATCAGCTTCTTCTATAAGTTTTACTTTAAGAACATTTATTTGAGGCAAAGAATCACGAGTCTCCATTGCAACAACAAAATTTTCGAATGATTTAGGCAAACTAGATAAGAGTATAATTACCAACAACTCTTCATTCAAAGTTACATGAATCTCTGCCAATTTTTCCACAATATTAAAAAACGAATTTATGAATTTTGAAATGTTGTCGCCGTCCGACATACGGAGGTGCAGTAACTGTTTGAAAAGTGAAACTTTTCTCGCCGGACCACTGGGCTGGTAAATCTCTCGCAATGTTGTCCAGGCTTCCGTTGAAGTCTTGCAATGCTTAATATGATTAATTTGGGATGGCTTCACACTTAACATGATTGAAGCCAACGACTTTTCGTTTTGACTTTCCCATTTTGCCTTGTCGGGTGCTGACATTTCTTCCGTTTTGAGAAATTTTCCGCTTACTATCTTCCATAGCTCGGAATGGATAAGCACACTCTGCATTTGGACACACCAGGAATCATAGTTGCTATCATCCAGCTTTTCTATTTGATATAGAGACGAACTCATTATTAATTTGTTAAACTTCTTTTTACCTTATGATTTCGAATATGGGTTCTGGGCCCATAACCTGTTGGATTTATAAAGTGGATACCAAAGAAATTAAAAGGCAAAAACGATCTTGCTAAGACAAAAGTTTATTGGGAAGTGATAAATTAGAATCATAGTTATGTAAAGGTAAAATGACAAAAGTTAAAATCCATAGAACGTTAGAAAAATATATAAGCAATTTAAACTGTAAGTATATACATAAGAACAGAGTTTAATATTTGTGTTGTATGTAACTAAACTTGAGATTTTTACTTTACAACAAAACCACAAAAAAAGTTTCAAAATTTTGGTACACAAAACTTTTAAAACTATTTAAAAAAATCTTTATACAAAGAATTTATCAAAATCAGATGAACCGATTTTCATAAAATCGAAAATACAAAAAAATACTTCCATTTCTAACAATTTTTTGGAATTTTTTTTTTAGAAAAAATTACTGAATTTTTTTTGAATAAAGTTGTGACACATTTATAAAAAAAAAATAAGAAGAAATTGTAAGGCAGATACCATTATTTGTAGTCTAAGAAAAAACATTAAAAAATCTGTCGTGGAAATGTCCAAAAAAGATTTTAGATTTTCTTAAGAAACGGTAGCTGATTCTGATAAATTTTTTAATGGGTACATTTTTTTTTTTTTAAAGTTTGAAAAGATTTTTTTTTATTTATTTGTTTTTTTTTTTTTTTTTTTTTTTGGATTTAAAAAAAAAGTATTTTTTTTTAACTTAATAATTCGAAAACTACCTGGTCGGTCATATAAATATAATTTGGCACCAAATAGATTTTTGCATTATCTAACTGATTTTAAGAAAAAATTATTCTTATAACCAAAAATTACTGTAGGTACCATACAAGTACAATGGTTAGAAAATGGTCAAGAAAAATCTAATATTTTTTCTCGAAAATGAACTACTACGATTTTTGTAGAATGATGTTTCCAATCGATTTTATTTAATTTTTTAACACAAGCCTTATTATGAGTTCCACCCGAAATATATTTCGCCTTAAAATTTTTTGTTCGCCCGAAATTTTAAAAAACTATTGTGAGTTTCGCCCGAACGAAATTTTGTTCACCTACAAAAAATAATTGAATAATTGAGTTTACAATAAGGGGAATTTTTTAAACATTAAATTTCGGGTGAAATTCACAATAGGCGAAAATTGAAATGCCAAATATTCCGGGTGGAATTTTGTTCAGGCGAAACTTACAATAAGGCTGAATATGTCATATCAAAATTTTCAATAAAATAAATTTGGGATTCTTAAAAAAAATTATTTTTGAAAATTTGATATTTCGAAAATGGGTAATTTTTTTTGGAAAATTAATTTTTTTACTGTGCATTAATAACTCAAAAATTACGTACCAATTTCTTCTCTTAAAAATGTTTGAAAATTTTATATATGAATATAGAATTATTTCTAAAAAAATCTAATCAAACGATTTTTAAAATTATTTTATCATAAATTAACAACATTTGTTAAAGAAAACAGATGGGGTACATCAGGGTGGTGTCAAAACAATTTTAGAAGTTATTTAGTAAATTTATTATACCATTTATAAACTGGTGGTTATATAGATTTTTTTTATCAATTTTTGAGTTTAAACTGTATTTTAAAATTTTTGACTGCTTTTACCTCAAAAAATTCTAAACAGGTTTTCGTTTGAGTAATTACTTTAAGGGCCAGAGGTTCAGCCTAGGCTCCAGATCTTAACCCATTGATTATTTTGGAGGATTAACTTAGGTTTAACCAGGGTTCTATTATTATCATCACATACTTGAACTTTAAAGTGTATAGTTCAACTTCAGTTAATCCACCCAAAATAATCAGTGGGTTAAAAACTTGAGAAGAAGAGCTTGAATCACGTTTGTACACCTTGAGCTAAATAAAACACTAGTAGGTACAGCGATTTGCTAATTTAGATATACCTTTTGTCTCATAAGAAAAACACCCAAAGCCACTGTCCAACTTACATATTTAAGCAAATTTATTTCGAATTGTCGACAAAATGCTAAACCCAATTTACCTAACATTGCAAAAGCTCAAGTTTGGTTAGAAAACAATTTTGTACCTAATCATTATTCGCTTGGCAAAGTGTATCCGTAAGCTACATTCGAACTGATGATGCTGCTACTGCTTGCTTTTGATGATGACCATGATTATAATGGCGAGGCGATTGTGACGACAACGACAGCAACGACGATGATGATGATGATGACGATGATTACGAATGCTGTTTAGCTAGTTCCGATGCGGTTGCTATTTACGATTTACAGTTAACTTGGAATTAAATTTTAATCTATTATGCAAATGAGCCATAAATATTTATCCACCTGTCAGGCTAGGATCAAAAGGTGCTCACCAAACAGCAGCATTTAAATTTCTATATAATACTCATCTACATACATAGTCACTATTCTTCTGCATGTGTAGTGAACGTACCTAAACATGTATTAAAAGGGAAGCTAGAACACAAATTGCTTTGTGCATTTGTATATATGGACTTTGCCGATGACCAATTCTGGGATCTTTAATCTAGGTATATAGATCGGGAAAGGAAATCAGCGACGTAGCGGCGACGGCCGCCCCATGACCCACCGACCACCGTTGTAATGCGATGTTAGCAATGAAATCACCGAACTGAATCTGACATCGATGCTCTGAGCAGAGCATGGCATTTCATCATTATAGTTGCTTTGTATGATGGTTGTAGACGTAGAGTCGTTGTGCATGTGCATTGTGTAAGAGAGCTTATATACCCACTACCTGTTAATTGAATTGAATTCCCAGCATTCGATTGATGATTTGTTATTGCAGATGAATATTCGTATAATCTTTTGACAGGACGAATTTTGATGTTCTGATGACGTAGCGCTCCTTACGGATGGCGGTGTGAATGACGAGTGATATGGGATTAGTTGTTTGAAGCTTTCTCAAACGTAAATAATTTTTGTTTTTAATTCTTTAAAAAGGAATAAATGATTTTAATAAGCAATAAGATGTCTGAGATATAGTATTTATGGATAAATTAAAGTAAGGTCTAGTCTTAGGCTCGTATAAAAGGTTTACCATGCATTGACGATTCCTCCTGGCAGGATCATGTAATGGTACTTTACAAGAATTGCTAGTTAAAGCGCAGCTCACTGGATAGAGTGGCTAGGGAGCCGCAATAAAAAATTGGTGAATCTCAAATGTTACTTCAAGACTGATTTTATTTTACACAATCTTACAGCTATTTATACTACTTAAAATCATTGGGTTATCCCCACTTATGCTATCTATATTACAAATTACAAATGCATCAGCATTCTACTTTTCCTTATATGTAGTTCTAATATTTACAAAATATCGGGGCAGTCTAATTATGAATCAATAAAATTATGAATCTGGACTAAAGTGTAACAAAATATTTCCATGCCACTTCATGTGCATAGTCACCCAAGTGTGGTGGCAATGCCCTGAGCCCAACATTCAGTTTCGTTTGACAAAACAAACAAATAAATGAATTTGAATTTTGTGGTTTTAAATATCAATGAAAATGCTATTTCAGTTGTGTCGACCGAATATGACATGTGGCTTTATTTACGTTTGAGAAATGAGTCTTTAGACTTCTGCATACGAAGCGTTACGTCATAGACCAAACAATTCAATTTCAAACAATTTCAAACTACATTGACAACGAAATGTTTAGTAAATTTTTGAGAAAAACGAGATTTTCCTTACCGGTTTTTAAATACGTGTATGATGGGAGCTACTGTTACTTTTGGTCATTAGAAAAACTTTTATTTAAAATCTGCTAGATAATGTTAAAAAACTGCAAAATTCAAAGTTTTAAAAAAGAAGTTTCATATTTTTTTTTTGAGAAATTAGTAAATCGAAAACGACTAGGTAGATTTTTATT
Source organism: Epistrophe eligans (assembly GCA_951394125.1). Lineage (NCBI taxonomy): Eukaryota > Metazoa > Arthropoda > Insecta > Diptera > Syrphidae > Epistrophe > Epistrophe eligans. Next base: position 38,609,104 of record OX596029.1, read on the forward strand.
AAACTTAGAACACAGCAGTTCCTTAAAATTACCTATCAGATTTTGAATTAAATTTGGTTTTATAACCAAAAATAACTGTACCTCACATACAAATTTTTAAAAACCGGTATTGAAAATCTTATTTTTCCCAAAAACGGCTCCTACGATTTTGAATAAAATATTTGTGTAAACTAATATTTGACAGATCTAAAATAATGGGTGATTTTTTAAGAGGTTTAGAACTTTTTTAAAAAAAAAACACAAAAAATTCGAAAAAATGAATGAAATATTTATTTGAATCGATAGTTTGAACCTTGCAATTTAATGTTTAAAGATAATTTCATGCAAATGTTGACCGCGGCTGCGTCTCAGGTAGCCCATCCGCTGAGTCCAATTTTGGCATAGTCTTTCACACATATCGGCCGGTATCTCACGAATGAATGCATGGATGTTGGCTTCCAGTGCGTCAATCGAAGCGGGCTTGTCCCTATAGACATTAGCCTTGACATACCCCCACAAAAAATAATCTAATGGTGTCAAATCGCACGATCTAGGCGGCCAATTGACCGGCCCGAAACGTGAAATTAACTGTTCACCAAACTCGCCTCGCAATTGCGCCATTGTTTCGCGTGCTGTGTGGCATGTGGCACCGTCTTGTTGAAACCACATATCATGCAAGTCAAGAACTTCCATTTCGGGCAAAAAAAAGTTTGTTATCATCGCTCGGTAGCGTTCACCATTGACAGTAACGCTGCGATTCGCATCATCTTTGAAGAAATATGGCCCAATAATGCCGCCGGCCCATAAACCGCACCAAACAGTGGCTTTTTCGGGATGCATTGGTAGCTGTTGCAATGCTTCTGGCTGATCTTCACTCCAAATGCGGCAATTTTGCTTATTTACGTACCCATTCAACCAAAAATGAGCCTCATCGCTGAACACAATTTTTCGATAAAAAAGCGGATCCTCGGCCAGCTTTCCAAGAGCCCATTCACCAAAAATTCGGCGTTGTGGTAGGTCGGCTGGCTTTAGTTCTTGCACCAGCTGTATCTTAAAAGGCTTTACGCCCAAATCCTTCCGCAAAATTTTCCACGTAGTGCTGTAACAAAGGCCTAACTGCTGGGAACGGCGCCGAATCGACATTTCGCGGTCTTCTGTCACACTAGCTGATACGGCCGCAATATTTTCTTCACTACGCACAGTACGTAAACGTGTTGGTGGTTTAATGTCCAACAAAGTAAATTTGGTGCGAAATTTGGTCACAATCTTCCGAATAGACTGCTCAGAAGGTCGAGAATGCCGACCATAAAATGGAAGCAGCGCGCGATGAACATTTCGAACCGAGCACGAATTTTGATAGTAAAATTGAATAATTTGCAAGCGTTGTTCATTTGTAAGACGATCCATGGTTAAATTGCAAACCAAACTGAAGCTGTTTGACAGTGACACAAGGTACTAAACACACGTCAGCTGTCAAAACCAGTGTTGCCAAAACCAAACCAGCTAAAAAATCACCCGTTATTATTAGAAAAAAAATGTATCTATCGTTTAAAAATGGTACCTCTCATGGAACCATTTTTTGGGTTTTCGACTATCTTATTATCTGTTAAGCCAATTTTAGTGAAATTTTTTTCACAAAAGCGTCTAGTCCGTTAGAATAATATTGCATATCAAAATTTTCAATAAAATTTTGGATTTAAAAAAAAAAAATTCAAAATAATTTTTTGAAAATTCGAAAATTGGGGGATGATTTTTTTCAAAATTAATTTTTAAACTGCGCATGAATAAGTACTTAAAATTGTCGTACCTTTTTCTTAAAAATATATACAAAAGTTTATATATTAAAAATTAATTTTTAAAAACACCACTCCAACGATTTTCAAAATTTTTTCTCATAAATTGAGGTTTGTGTAAGAAATCACTTGGTGTCCATTGCGTTGGTGTCAAATCAATTTAAGATATTTTTTTTTAATTCAATTTATTTCTAATTTTATTGATTTTTTTAACATTTTTTCAGTCTTAACTGTAAATTCCATTCATATGGTGCGAAGTGCAAGACAGCACGGTACTATATTGTTCATATTTATGTACTCACATAATACTTCCTTAAACTAGGCTATATTTTTGGCAGGTGGCATAAAATATAGGCTTCAATAATTAATAAATTTCTTTTATCAGATGAAAAGTTTTTTAAAATTATTAAGACTTTAAAACCACAGTGTGATCGCACATAAGAACAAGCTCATGCGACCCAGTCGTGCATTTTATTTTTTTAAGTTGTGTGCTAGTTTTTGAGAAAAAAATATTTCCATTATTTGGTAAAACAATCTGTAAGGCAGGTACCAATATTTTTGGTCTTAAAAAAATGAAAACCAAACCATGCCCACCGCCCCCCCCTTCCCGAATGATTTTTTTCTTGTCTCATCGCATCCTACGCGCTCTAGCTCTGTGTCACACCATATGCAAATTACCCTGTATTTATGTGTCCCCAGAAAACCACATGCATATACCTATGACTGAACCGCTAAATCCACATTAAAACATTAACCTAAAAACACATCCTTCTATAACTTTTAACCCATCTAATTAAATGCATTCTGTAAAAAATTTAAAGGAAAACTGGTTAAGAAATATATCAACGAAAATGGAGAATAATTCAATATGAAAAATTCCTTAATCCTTCTTCTAAAATTCAATGAAAATTCAAACTTTTCACACTTCAACCTGTGCTGTATGTGCACAGTGCATCAGGTGCATAATATTCCACGATACCTCGCTATATTATACACACATATCCATGCACGTATACTTTGTACCTACTCATAACGAACTTATTGTCACTTAAATCGCTCGAATACAAACAAAAGCATTAATTAACGTGTCACTAGGAATTACAAAAAAAAAAGAAGACACAAAAAAAAAAAACTTGTATGCGCAAACACATTTATTATATCCTGACATCACCCATTCTCTTCAATTCAATTTTCACACTTTCCCTTCCATAATAATAAAAAAAATTGTCTTTCTATAATATCGTGTTGGTTGAACAGTCAATAACTCGTATTTGCAATTTCTATTGCAATATCTCAAAAGCAGTGCCTACGTAATCGAATAATTTTTAGTGCGGATTCGAATAAAAAAAATAAAAAAAAAAAAAATCCAGAAATTGGAGTAGGTATGGCTTCTGTACTAGAAAATAATTTAAATTTTCAAGATCTGCCATTTTAATTGCAAATGCTTCGAAACCTTCGTCAATAAGCATGATCGGTGCTTTATCACTGCTGTTATAGGTCAAAAAAGTCTATAACAATTCACAGTAGTTTAAATTGTATGCCGGCGGATGGCGTACAGTGACCCATTTAGATAAAAGTAATTAAAAATAAAATGCACGACTGGGTCGCATGAACTTGCTCTTATGTGCGATCACACTGTGGTTTTAAAGTCTTAATAATTTTAAAAACTTTTCATCTGATAAAAGAAATTTATTAATTATTGGGGCCTATATTTTATGCCACGTGCCAAAAATATAGCCTAGTCTAAGAAAGTATTATGTGAGTACATAAATATGAATAAAACTAGCACCGTGCTATCTTGCACTTCGCACATATGCATGAAATTTACAGTTTAGACTGAAAAAATGTTAAAAAATCAATAAAATTAGAAATAAATTGATTAAAAAAATTGATTTGACACCAACGCAATGTAAACCAAGTGATTTTTAAAACAAATCTCAATTCATGAGAAACAATTTTAAAATTGTTGGAGCGGTTTTTTAAAAAATTAATTTTTCATGTATAAAATTTTGAATATATTTTTAAGAAAAAAATTGGTACGCCAATTTTTAGTACTTATTCATGCGCATTTTAAAAATTAGTTTTGAATAAATTCATCTACCCATTTTCGAATTTTCAAAAAATTATTTTGAAAATTTTTAAAAAAATCCAAAATTTGACTTTTAGAAAATTTTGATATGCCATATTATTTAAACTTACCTATTAGTAACTTTTGCGCAGAAAATTTCATTAAAATTGGTTCAACAGATAATGAGATAGTCAAAAACCCAAAAAATGGTTCTATGAGAGTTACCATTTCTGAACGATAGATACATTTTTTTCCAATAATATGGTAGATCGTTCCGATATTAGTTCACAAAAAATTTTAATCAAAATCGTAGGAGCCCTTTTTGAAAAAAATGAGATTTTTAATAACGGTTTTTAAACATTTGTATGGGAGGTACCTACTGTTATTTTTGGTTATAAGAAAAAATTGTATTTAAAATCTGCTAGATAATGTCAAAAAATTGTTGGATACTAAGTTTAATAAAAATCGACCAAATCGTTTTCAAATTATTAAGTTCTCAAAAAAAAACTTGAAACTTTTTTTAAAAATCCAAAAAAAAAAAAAATTTTGAAAATTTTGTCACATTATTTTTAAAATTGTAAAAATTCTCTATACACAAATTGATCAACATCAGTTTAACCGTTTTAAAGAAAATCGAAAATCAAAAAAATGGTTCTATGGTTCTATGGGAGGTACCATTGTAAACTATTTTTCCGAATTTTTTTTTTTTATAAAATGATAGCATTTTTATAAAGTTGTGAGCACATTTTTGAGAAAAATAAGATTTTATAATTTGGTAAAAAATTTTTACGGCAGATACCGTTATTTTTGGTTTTAAGAAAAATGAAAAAAAAACGTGGGGAAATGCCCAAAAAACGCTAGGCACCAAGTTTGAAGAAAATCGATCCACCCGTCTATAGGCTACACCCGAAAGGACAGACAGAATTGCGAGACCCACTTTTTTCCTGCCAAAAATATATTTAAATTCAAGGTAGTATCATGTAAGTTTATAAAAATTGAAAAATAAAGCACTATGTTGCAGATAAATATACATACATACATTGAAATTAAAGTTTAAACTGAAAAATTGTAAAAAAAAATCAATATAATTATAAATAAACTGATTAAACAATTTTAGACATTTTTTTGACACCAACACCAATGCGATTTCTTTAACAAATCCTAATTTGTGAGAAAAAACATTTGGAGCGTTTTTTTTTTACACTTATCCTTCTTGTGAGTTTCATCCGAAAAATATTTCACCTTAAAATTTTAAAAAGCTATTGTGAGTTTCGCCCTAGCGAAATTACGTTCGGCTATACTAAAAATGAGTGAAAATTCCGCCCGAAATTAATGTTTACAATAAGGGGAATTTTTCGAAATTTCGGATGAAGCTCGCAATGTTCGAAAAGTGAAATGTTATTGTCATTCCGCGTGGAATGTTGTTCAGGTGAAACAAACGAAATTGTTTAATATTTATCAATCTAGAGCTGAAAAAATAAATTTTGAAAAAAAATAATCTTCCCATTTTCGAAATATGGAATTTAAAAAAAAAAAATTTTTTTTTTTTTGTAAATCCAAAATTGGATTTTTTGAAAATGTTGACATGCAATAATATTTAAATAGAAGCTATTGTATTTATAATAAATTTCGTCAAAATTGGTTGCGCAGATATTGAGATAGTAAAACGTCAAAAAATAATTAAAAAAATATCATTGTAAAGATTCAGAAAAAAAAATCTTAAAAAAAATGCTTTAAAAAAAGGTGAATACGAGATTTTGACTGTCGTTATAAAGAAATATCCTTGAAATATTGTAGTTGATGGTTGCCCTATTCACTGCTTTTGTGCACATCATATAGCTGTTGTAAGTTCAGTCAAGGTGGAAGTGCAGGCTATATACTAACTGTGATTCCTCTATAAGTTGCAGTTTTGTAGTGTGTGACCGGCTTTTAATTAATTAAAATTGAAATTGCTTTGATTGTGATCATAATATAGGTACACAAGTCAAGCAAAAATATGAAAATCTTTTACATGCTGGAGCTCACTGCCGAGATATATGGGAGGTTATATGTAGGTACATACAAATATCGGGGGATATATGATGCAGGATCTCTTCTATACAATCATCCTGAATCTGGTGTTGGTTGTTGTTGTTGAAGGAGCGCAACAAGAGCGTGACTAAGAGGTTATTTGTTAATAAGTCCATAAGTGCACGTACCCACACCCATATCCGTTTTCTGTGGCATCACCATCAAGGTTTCCACTTCCATTCTGCACCAACATCATATATGTATATGTAGCTTTACTGCTGCTCAAAGGATGCAGTAATTTCTTCACATCGAAATGCGTCTATACCTACATATGTGCCCTGTATACCTAACCTACCTTCCTTTTAAATACCGCACTGAACCCACCCAACCCCCCTGACATGCAGAAAGGTCTTACCTATATAAACTCGAGAAAAAAATAAGAAAATAAAAAAAAAAAAAACATAACGGCATGTTCTTTTTAACCAGAGCAACGTGTGTTGTTGTTTGTTATTTATTCGTGCTACAAGGATTAAAGTTTGTGTGCATTGTAAGGATGTGATTTAGAGGATTCGAAGGAATTTTGATTTTGCAGGATTGCTGCCATTTGGAGCAATTAAAATTTTTGAATCGAGCCTCCTCCATATACAGCAATATGGGTTATGGGTATATAGCAGCTGCAGTGATAAATGCAATTTAGGACGGCAATATGGCGTCGAAAAACGATCCTTATACCTACAATGTCCTATTCCTGCAGGCTATAGGTATATGCAGGATTTGAAGAATGCCGATGCCGATTCCGATTCCGATTCCGATGGCATTGGCAGCAACAGTCCTTTATCCTAGACGAAACCATTCGTGCATTCGAAATTTGTTTTCGTGTTTTGCGATATGGTGGTGGAAGGTGCGGTAGGGTGGGCTGAATTTAGGGTGGAATTTATGAAAATCGAATTTACAAGGAGAGAGTAACCCATGACTCCTGTGAGCAAATGACTGCTTAGAAACAACTGCAGGAGCACAAAGTAGACCAAGAACAAGCGAACCAAAACTTTAGGTATATATACGGGGGTAAAATGAACACCCGACATGGGCCATCGAAGACTGAACCAAACAAACGGACGGGCGACGAGTAAGAGGACGAAGACGACGACGACGGTCGGGCGGACCAACAGATGTATACATAAACGACCAAACAAATTTCCAAATGTGCAGGTGCAGGTGCATGGGGTAAGTTTTTCAAGCACGACGAAACTTTTACGTATAAAAGTGCAAGGATACAATCATATCTACCTAGTACTCCTGCATGACTGCTGTGCTGGAATACCATGGCTACTCTGCGACGCCGACTACGACGACGACGATATCGGTAGTGCGGTATAGCAGAGATTAAATTTATTTTCAGGTGTTTACGGAATGTGTTTTATTTGTCGTGTGCCTCATGCATTCACAGGATACACGTTTATCTGTAACAAAAAAAAATCAAGGATATACCTTACCTACATATACCTATACCTTACCCCAAAAGAAGGTATTGTGCTTTAGGTATAGCTGAGGCAAAACAGTGGATGAGAAAAGTCTCCACATATTGTTTCTCTAACAGAATTACAATTCACCAATTTTGAATTAATAATTAATTGAATTGACATCTTAAAAGTCCATTTGGATTTTGTTATATTTTTTATGGAATCATTAACTTTGAGCAAATTAAAATTAAACTACAATTTAACTTCAATAAAGTATGTTTTTTTTTTAAATAATTGAAGTTATTACTTCTATATGGCTCATTGGTATTGAACATATTTTGCAATAAAGGTGAAGTTTATTTTAGGTTTTATCGATACTAAAAATCTAATGAATACGGTTAGTTATAGTAGCACGGGAAATAATAGCTTCGGAAGAGCTTCCATTAAGAACTCTATCAAAAAATTTTCAATCACTTTAACGAAATATTTGCCGATCCATACAGTTTGCATTATATGATAACGTATCTTTCTTATAACTTACTCTAAACCAGCAATTCTTCTATAAATAGTAATAGATATTAAGTTAAATCCGCCCACTGCTACGCCCACTTTAATTGTATCTTAGTTTTCCGCAATTGCTCTAACGATTTGGATAAAATTGGTAGGGCGAGTATTTTGATAAACGAGAAAAACATTTAGACAAAATTCACCCAGTGCCATGCCCACTATTATCGATTCTTAGTTTTCGAGAATGGTTCTAACGATTCGGATGAAATTTTAAGGGTTTATTTTGATGAACGAGAAATAATAAATTTTGAATTTTTTTAAATTGAAATCTGTTTACTGCCACGCTCAATTTTCTTATTTCTTGGTCGGAAACGGCTCGAAAGATTTGGATGAAATTTGCAGAAAGTGTTCCGATGATCCAGAAAAAAAAATTCAGAAAATATTTTTGGGAAAATCCGCCCACTGCCACGTCCACTTTTATTGTTTACTGGTTTTCGGCAACGGTTCTAATGAGACACAGAGACGTAGACTCCACCTGGGAGACTTCTACTACAACGATACGAGTGATCTAGCAAATACTTCTATAAGTAATCTCGCACGCTTCATAAGGAGCTCAAATTGGTTTAATTGAGTAAGGAAAAGCTTTCCTAGATCCATGTGGTATCACAACGGGCCAACAATTGGCCTAAGTGTGTCGGTGTTTCCACCGACAGCCACTTCAACCTAACCTAACCTAACCTCTAACGATTTGGATGAAATTTTCAGGGTTTGTTCTGATGAAAAATTTAGAAAATGATTTTATTGAAACCTGCTCACCGCTGCTTCCACTTTTTTTATTTCTTGGTTTCTCCCAAATTACTCCCATACAGTATGGATAAAGGATAACATTTTGATGAGCGTAGTTTATTTGGGTGGTACCTACCTCAACACATGTTGAGATATATTTACTTTTTTTTTAGATATATCTTCACATACGTGAAGATATATTATGTGGAGATACCTCTACATACGTGGACATAAATGTAGAGATAATTTGAAATTTGTGGAGATACATGTAAAGATACTTCCATATATGTATGTGGAGTCTCCAGGCAATAGTTCAACGGATGGACCATAGAATGACACCAGTGAGATCTGGATTTACCATGACAGTAAACAAGAAAAAAATAGCCGAGATATTAATAAATTATGTAAGTAAGTGAGTAAGTTTGATTTCCACTCAAAACTTGGTAGAAATTAAACTATACAGACTCGGAAATTCAATTTTGTCAAACACCAAATTTTTTGAGTTTTCCAAAATAGTACCTCAAAACTTTGACAAAAAAAACCGTTTTGTATAACAAAATAAAAGATGGCAAACATTTTTTCATAGCTCAAAGAAGGAAATTAAAAATGTGTAAGACCATATTTTCGAGGCATCTTGACCCTGTCGAAATCCGTTATTGCCTGAAAAAAAAAAACTTTCACCGACGCAATTGATGGCAACATTTTAAATATTTTTCGAAAAATGGCAAAGAAATTGTTACACTATAGGATAATTCGTGCCAAATTATTTTAGTCAAAAGTTATCTAGGAAGAGGAACCTCCGAGTGTCGCCGCGCCGCCGCCGCCTCCGCGACCATTTATTTCTCGATAATATTTTTTTCCTTTTTACGAAATGAATAAATCCCTATCGGACAGCTGTCAGAAGATATTTTAGAAGCCCGTCAAAAAGATTATAAAACTTTCAGGACAAGATTTTGCAGCAAACGACCCTCAAATGGACCACTCTGCGCCGCCGCCACCTTTCCAAAAAAAATACATATAAACACAATTGGTTCAGCCGCAGACTGTGACATGATCGCTACATCTTATAATTACATAAAAATGTTGGGAATTCAAAAGTAGCAAATCCCTAAAAATAAACCAGGGTGTAAACGGCTTAGATTTTTGAAATATTTTTTGTGTGAATAATTTACTTAAGCTTCCCAGGGAACGAGAAAAATTAAAATTCAAATTATACATAACCTCGAAAATATTGCCCCAATATTGTGCAATGTACATATACGAGTAACAGACAATTTCAGTAACAACTTTAATGCCCGCTATAATAAAAAAATCTGTTTTTAAAATTTTTAAGAAAAAGTTTTGGTACGGCATTTTTTGAGAATTTTTAATAATAAACAGTTAAAAATTGAATTTCCAAGAAATAAATCAACACATTTTTGAATTTACAAAATTTGAAAAAAAAGTTTTAATTCAAAACGTTTTTTTTTTTTTTTAATTATTTTTAATTTTTAAATGCCACGCCTTTCTAGAACCATCTTTATAAGAAAATTCATTTAATAAGAACAAAGAAAAAAAAATGAATTATGATAAAATTAAATAAAATTGCATAGCACAGAGAAATTTATTTATAAAAATCGTAGGAGCCGTATTCAAGAAAAATATAAGTTTTTCTTTTTGGGTTTTTAACAGATTTTGTATTTTATTAATTTTTTTTTTATTAAAAACCACTATGCTTTACCAAGTTTTTAAAAAAAAATCAAATCGTTTTCGAAATAATGTATAAATATTTTACATATTAAGTTTTCAAAAAAACAAAAATTAACTTAAGAACCAACTTAACTTAAGAATCAAAAAAAAAATATGTTTTATTACTTTTATTAAATAGTATGTATTATTTAAATCTTTTAAAATAAAAAAAATATAGTTCTATGGGTGCCCTTATTTTTATAACTATTTTTATGATTTTTCTGACAAAAATAAATCAATTAAAAGCCTGTTAAGTAAGTTTTGAAGCATCTTAAAATTTTTCAACAGCCTCTATTTGCAAAGTTTAAAAATATCGATGTTTTTTTTTAATCTTCTCTTTTCGTAAAATAATAACCTTCCCTATTTTAATTAAGATTACACGGAAAATTCAAACAAAAATTTGGTCTTTATGTATTTCAGACTTGAGTAGGTATAGCAGCATAAATATAAGACTACGACTTTCTGTACTTGGTCTAGCTCAGTATTGTTTTATCAATTAAATTAAAAAAAATACAGCTACAGTGTAAAAGTTTAAAATTATCTGGTTTTTCCAAAAGAGAACTTTAGGGTCTTTCTTTGAAAACCACGAAAGCAGTCCAAACCCAAATTATTGGCTGTGATGTTCTTTTCTATGAAATAGATTTTTACCAAAAAGTTCTGCAATGATTTTTGAGAAAAAAAGCTTTTCGCATCGACTGTAACCGCTGCATTTGATAGTCAGCTATTTTCCATTTAATATTACCAAGGATATTGCCATATACAATACTGCTGCTGTCTTACCCACAATTGTTACACCTGGATGCAATAGAAACGAACGAACGAACTATGGTGCTATGGAAAACATTCAACACCGCAATGCAATATTCCTGTTTCGCATTGAAACGAAAACAGGGACTGGGGGATGCAACAGTGTATACCGTTTCCGATTTGCCTGTATCTTTACCAATACCTAACCTCTACTCTTTACTTTAAAACACTCGGAAAAGCAATAAAGCCCTCTTTAAAGTTGAAATCTAAATTGTAGCTTTTGCAATTCCAGAGTTCCAGGTCAATAAACTTTTGGAAAAACCAAACAGAAATTTAAAGCAATCACCTTATGTCCATAGTTCACATATAGTAATTTCGGGATAGATTCTCACGCACAAAAGCACCAATCCGTTGCGAAGTGCACTTCTTCGAATATTTCGTCCACAAGCATCTGGTGTCAATCAAGTGTAACCCACGAAGCTGCATGTCGGGGAACCAGGAACATTATTGATTACAGTCTGCTAAGTATCATTCAAAAAGAATTCTGTTGCACGCAACACAAAAAGACCGTTGCGTTGGTCAGCCATCAAGCTACAATCCAATACTGAGTGTACCTATATATGCCTTGTTAAATGTTCATGCTTATGCCGCTAAGCCCCGGAAACTAGTGAAATAAATTCTCACGGTGCCGGAAATGTCATCCCATCCCTCGGCCCAATGTGCATTTTATCGAAAACGCTTCAAATTTCCTTTCAGTGTTTTTTGTGTTCTTCGGTTGCGCTTCGGCTTTGACTTGAACTCAGCGATGAAACAAACCTCTGAAACTGAAAACTCAACCATCAAGTTCCCCTTTTTTGATGAAATGATGGATTTGAAGGTGTAGAGTGTGTAGGAAGACAAAGGCAGGCAAGGGCAACCCACATTAAGTTCTCACGTTAATTGGGATTCTGTAAACAATCCGCGCACCGATATCCTTCTTCGTAATAGCAATTCACCGTTGTTGTGTTTACACTTCGCATGGCTCTGTTATGTCGCTTCTGATGGCTGTCGATTCGATTGCTCGTCATCGTTGTTTCGTCATCAACGAACGATGATGATGGGCTGGGCACTCAATCCGACATCGACATGTGGTTGATGGGATGGGATTCGAGGTGACATTTGGTTTAGTTGTTGTTTAATGTTTACCAACAACAGAGAATTTCCTTTTAATCGTAGCACACCATTGTTACGTGTGTATTGTGCATATAAGGAACTCTTTTTATAGCCACCATCATCGTGAAGGGAAAAGGATCAATGGCGAAAGAATTTTAAGTTCAATTAAGTTGTTTGTTATTTGAAGCAGTTGCGATTGATTTCGTGTGATTCGGTGATTTGAATCGAATGGATTTTTTTTAATGAATTTTTATTTCAATGGGGTTAAATAACAACAACAAACATAATGAGAACTAAAATGATTTCGAGTAAAAAAATATTTGTTTCTATGATTTCTTATTTGGAAAAGCATACAAATTTGTAATAGTATACGTAAATAACACAGATAGACGAGATACATGCAGAAACTGGATCAAGTAAACCGCGAACTTTATCTATAGCCTTACTGTCTTGACTTAATATTACTGCACAGCTAGAAAGGTTATAAAAAAGATAAAATTTAAATAAAAAGACACAACCAATTTATATATGTCGTGAAAAATGCATGGGCTTTATAAAGTTTGCTCCTGGCCTTAGATAAAATATTACCTTTCCAAGAAAAGGACTTCATAATTTTGTATTTATGCCGTGCAAATTAAATTCGGACAAATTAAATTTTTGTTGGTAACTGATTTTCTAGTAAACGACTCGGCTAAGTTTCATATTTGTTTACAAAATTAATTTTTAAAGATCGATATTTCAGAAACAGGTAGATTTTTTTAAGTTCACTTTAATTAATTTAATTTCCTTAAAAATGTTTTATAAAATTACTTAAAAAATTTAATAATTTTTAGAAATCTAAAAATTTTTCTTTAAAAAATTAAATTTTGTTTAATAAATCATTTGGTACGCAACACGTTGATGTCAAAATAAATTCAGCCTCGTACACGTTAAAAAAATCTTACAAGTTAAAATAACAGTATATTATATCTTAGAGATGCAATGTCAATAGGCGTAAGGTCTTTTCGCCCAAAACCATAACGTCCAAATTAAAAATTTCATCATTACGCCCAAAAAACTTTATAACATTCTTTTGTTGTACGATTTGGGCAATATTAGCGAGGGCTTGGGTGTTATGACATTTTTTTTTGGTATTATTAAGTTCCAATTTAAAATCAGCTTTTGGTCTTTTAGCCCAAAGTAATAACGACCAAACAATAAAAATGTCATAATGTCCAAAACAATTTTAAAAAATTATTACGCCCACGTCAGATCGCCCAGAAAATCCCATTTTAGAATAAACCAAATTCCTTGAAGTTTTCTGATTGCTTTAAAAAGGAACAAGGAATTATTATTACAAAAAGGTTGGAACGACTCTTCGCGGGGGGAGGGAGCGGTAGTGGCGCGCGGCGCGCGATATGGGGAGCGTGGCGTGGGCGAAATGACAATTAATGATTTGGGTTTTCATTCATTTGAAAATAAATTTGGGCGTTATGACATTGGTTTTGGGTTTTTTGGCACTTTTTTGTTATCATTTTGGGCTATATGACCATTTTTGGGCGTTAAGACATCTTTTGATTTTGGCGTTATGGTTTTAGGCGAAAAGACCTAAATTTAAAGTCAAAATTTTATTTTGATTTAACATTTGTTGGCTGGGACCTATTTCTTAAAAATTGCCTAGTGTGACATGTTATAATTTGACGTATGTTAAGCGAGCACTTCAATTTGTAAATTTAAAAAAAAACACTAAGTACATACAAATAATATTGTAGTTTTTTTTGTAAATTAGTTGTGGAAAGGACAAAAATATTGAAAAGAAAGATACTGCCTACCTATTTATTATTTAATTAGGTAAAATTAAAAAAAAATAGTTTGACATTTTTTTCATTTTTTTCTTCAAAATTTTGATTTTGAAAATTAATTTTTCAAAAACTATATTTGACTAAAACAACTTTATTTAAAAATAAAATAAAATAAAATAAAATAAAATAAAATAAAATAAAATAAAATAAAATAAAATAAAATAAAATAAAATAAAATGGCGTAGCGGGGCAGATGGCACACCTTTACTATCTCTCAAATTTATTATTCAATAAACACATTTAAACCCTTTTTGTATTCATTTTCTCATTTCAAATCGAAGTAGACATATTCGTAGGTTTTTATGCGATGCAACATCAAAATTATATGAACATTTTTTTTGCACTTTTTTTCTTCCCATTCGATGGGTGCTTGGATGCCTATGTTGCTTCAATATATAACTACAAAAAGGTATTGCCTACAACTTGTCTATGCGAAGTTTTTTTCAAGCCCAATCGGGTTTTTTGTCTTTTTAAGATTAAGTGAGAATGCCCAAAAGGGGGAGATGGCGAAGTTTTTTAAAGGTGAGATGGTGCATTCCACAGCACGATTTTTTACTTTGGTATACTGTGGCCCTATACCATCTCACCCGAATAGTCATTATTTCCACTATAGATAGCTTGGAATAATCCTTGTAATAAATAAATAAATACATTTTAGGGAACTTAGTAAACGTTTGGATCGATGTAATTTTTATTAATTCGCTGACGCCCATGTACAAAATTGTTTTATTTAAAACAAATTAAAACAAAATAGAATTGGTAGCAGTTTATAAAAAAAAGGAGTTGTAACCGGTGCTATTATCAGAAAATTGTCTTAAAACAGCCGTTAATAACGTCAATAAATAGCAGTGTCCACAAACTTTACCTGTGCTTACATATGGTAATCTAGTCTGGTGGAATGCATTGGACAAAGTTACCAACCTTAGAACCATGACCAAGGTACAAAGAATGGCATGTATTGGAATCACCGGGGTTATGAGAACCACACCCACTGCGGGTCTGGAAGCAATTCTCAATTTAAAACCCCTGGATCTGTTTGTACAAGAATCGGCAGCCAAAAGCGCACTGCGGCTCAGCCAAACTGATAGCTGGAAATCCAGCGCCATCGGTCACGCACTGATTCTACAGAAATACACGGGAAATAAAGTATGCACTGACTACATAACACCCCGTTTAGACTTCTATAGACCTTTTACAACTATCTTTCCTAGTAGAGAAGACTGGCAAATCAACGAACCATTAACCTACGAACCGACGGTAGCTGTTTACACCGACGGCTCCAAGATGGACACTGGTGTTGGTGCAGGCTTCTTCTCAAAAAACCTTAGACTAGCCAGTTCATTCAGACTTCCTAATTACAGCAGTGTTTTCCAAGCTGAGGTCTTGGCAGTGACCAAAGCAGCTAGACAAATCTCAATGATGGCAATACCGCAAACTGATATTACCATTTTCATTGACAGCCAAGCTGCATTAAAAGCCATTTCTGCCGTCGAAATCAAATCGAAGCTTGTGACCAGCTGTCGCGAAGAGCTAAAGGTTCTTGGTACACAGCACAACATAAGGCTCTGTTGGGTTCCTGGTCATAATGGTATCCCAGGAAATGAAAGTGCTGACGAACTGGCAAGATTAGGTTCGACACTTGATATTAATCAGGCGGACCCAACTGTTCAGATCCCACCCTGTAATCTAAAACAGGCAATCGAGAACAAAGTCCTAGCCTTAACGAACAGAAGGTGGTACTCGCTTGACACCTGTGCTACTACTAGGCAACTATGGCCAAGCTTTAACAAACAAAAGACCGAAAAAATCATCCAACTGAATAAGAAATCTCTCTCTCTTCTCGTTAGCATCACCACTGGTCACAACCAATTAGGCTACCATAAGAAGAAGTTGAAACTCAGTATGGATGACTTATGCAGAGGCTGTGGTGACGAGGATACACATGAGGACACTACTCATTACCTGTGCCACTGCCCTGCGCTATGCCATATAAGAAACAAGTTCCTCGGCAGGCATTTCTTCAGTGACTTAGAGGACCTCTCCGATATTCCGAGCAAATGCTTGTTAAATTTTACTAAAGCTACAAAATGGCTTGCAGATTCGTAATCTCTATCAACCCAGCCGACAAACAGGCAGGTATCTCCTCCTCCAAACATAGTCCAAAAGACAAAATGACGCAGGATGACACTGATAGAACGATTAAGTACGACGTAAAAACGCAAGTGTACATTGCGGTGGCGACAAATAACGGAGAATGGGCACCTCGCCCTACACCAACTGTTGCCGCTTCTGCTTTGTACGCCAGCGTTGACAAGCTAACCTAAGTACGACGTAAAAACGCAAGTGTGCATTGCGGTGGCGACAAATAACGAAGAATGGGCACCTCGCCCTACACCAACTGTTGCCGCTTCTGCTTTGTACGCCAGCGTTGACAAGCTAACCTAAGTACGACGTAAAAACGCAAGTGTGCATTGCGGTGGCGACAAATAACGGAGAATGGGCACCTCGCCCTACACCAACTGTTGCCGCTTCTGCTTTGTACGCCAGCGTTGACAAGCTAACCTAAGTACGACGTAAAAACGCAAGTGTGCATTGCGGTGGCGACAAATAACGGAGAATGGGCACCTCGCCCTACACCAACTGTTGCCGCTTCTGCTTTGTACGCCAGCGTTGACAAGCTAACCTAAGTACGACGTAAAAACGCAAGTGTGCATTGCGGTGGCGACAAATAACGGAGAATGGGCACCTCGCCCTACACCAACTGTTGCCGCTTCTGCTTTGTACGCCAGCGTTGACAAGCTAACCTAAGTACGACGTAAAAACGCAAGTGTGCATTGCGGTGGCGACAAATAACGGAGAATGGGCACCTCGCCCTACACCAACTGTTGCCGCTTCTGCTTTGTACGCCAGCGTTGACAAGCCAACCTAAGTACGACGTAAAAACGTAAGTGTGCATTGCGGTGGCGACAAATAACGGAGAATGGGCACCTCGCCCTACACCAACTGTTGCCGCTTCTGCTTTGTACGCCAGCGTTGACAAGCTAACCTAAGTACGACGTAAAAACGCAAGTGTGCATTGCGGTGGCGACAAATAACGGAGAATGGGCACCTCGCCCTACACCAACTGTTGCCGCTTCTGCTTTGTACGCCAGCGTTGACAAGCTAACCCGACAAAACAACACGGTCACATACACCAACCACCGTCCTACCTAATCCACCCACCAGACGTTGCATGGAGCCACTGCTCCTACGGGCCTGGGGAGGGATGATTTACTCCGTGGGGGCTAAGGAGGGGAGCTCGCCCAAGCACGACAATGGTGCGTTAACCCCTTCTCACCCAGGTGACTATGTGCCGACAGACACTCCCAAACTCAACTAATTTGAGGGCACCCTCCGACCTTACGGGCTACACCCCGCTGAAACTAAAACTACACCCTTAACGGGCCTTTTTTGTCATAGAATTTTTATCATAGGTTTTCTTTATATAGGGAGCATATCCCTAGGGTACCACAATGGATCTACATTGATCTAAGTGTGACGGTAACAAGATCAACTGTCAGCCCACTAACCTAACCTAACCTAACTTTGCCGCAACCATAATTTGAAAGAATGCGGCAGCAGCGTATAAACCTAGAATACAGCCTGCAACATTTAAATCACTAGGGCACACCATCTCCCCCACCCTATAGAGGGAGATGGTTTTTCTAAATACTTTTTTTTTTTAATTTAAAAATAAAATTTAAAAATAAAAAATAATGGCACAAAATTTTAAACGATTTAGTACGATGTTAAAGCCATTTTATTAAACGATTAAGTACGATGTTAAAGCCATTTTATCATAGTAAAAATACTTTAACATCGTACTAAATCGTTTAAAATTTTGCGCTAATATTTTTAGAACTTTAAAAAATTAATATTACACAAGTATTTTAATAAATAATATGTATGTTATGTTAAAGAAATTTTATGTTTTTTAGTTTGGAAAATATTGAAAAAATAAAAAAGGTATGTCATCTCACTCACATTTACCCTAGTAGGTATGACATTGTATGTTTTACCGTTGTAATGTTAAATATCTCTGTGTTATTTTTGTTTGCCCATATCACCCTATTAGTGGCTGAATTTTAAAAAATATATTAAACCATAAAGCCGTTCCTTGAGAAAAACTTTTAATACAAAACGAATTTTTACAATAAAATGCAACGTTTAGTTTTTCCCCATTTTACCCTATAAATAGTTAAATTGCGTGTCAGCGATTCATTTTTTGTAACCCTAGTTTCAATCAGCGTTTTGACTGAGGCAATTAACGAGGTAAGAAAAAGATAGTTAAACTTTTTTAACCCTGCCATAACAACTGAAATCAATGAAATATTTTAAGTTAATATCACAAGCAGACTTATTAAAGAAGTTTTGTAGGTTCCTTTTTGATAAAAATTCAGAATAATGAGGAATTTAATATCGTGCAGTATATTAATACAATGAGTCTTCAGCAAAGATACAATAAAATGTTAAAGTAATCTGATTATGAACTAATTGATTCAGGTATAAATTTAAGAATATACCAAGAGAAGAGGGGAACGTTGACATTGATAGTAACAAATTTAATTCAAAATAGCTTTTAACGGCCTTAAGTCCAAAAATTTTGGCGTTTCGTCCAGGCGATCTCACTTAGACTTATCAGTTGACTAGTGAGGGGCTTGTCAAAACGCAATTTTTGTTAAGTTCAGTTCATCTTACATAGATTTCATGACGAATATCTGCTGTTAACTATATCCAACAAAACTAGAATTCCTAAACATTAAATTCAAGGTTTTTGTTTTTGTTTTTTTTTGCCCGTGGCCTGGCAATAACAAATTTAAAATTGTTTTATTTTTTATTGAATTTATAAGCAGTCTATATTTTGATGAATTTTCTGATTTTTCCTTGGCTTCATATAAAAAAAAGAATAAATCACAAGTTCTTCGATTGAACTTATAAGAATCAACGAAACAACATTCCAGTAATTTTCTATATTCCCCAGCGACCCATCACTACAAAAGTCAACCACATGTGGAATAATTTTTTTTCACGGCGACGATTGCAAAACAAAAGGCAAATAAAGAACAAAAAAAAAAATAAATAAATAAATCTATCGGAAAATGTATTGTATTTCAGCACAACAACCCCTCATCGTTTATTTTCTTTGCGAAATCAAAGACTTTAATAGATTCCTACTGCCATTTGGGACTTTTTAGCTTGTGCCTGTGTGTGCCTCTCTGTATAGCTATAGAAATATAGCTGTGCCTTTTCTTATTTTTGTATACTCACATGACCTAGTGTGCCGCATAGACTGGCGCATATGCATGCACCAGGTGCGATTGGTCCCTTTTTTCCCCCTCATCATATACCTAAATGTATGATGAGGTACGGATACATTGTTGAATTTATATATTTTATTTTTCTCTTAATCGAAATAGAGATACAACAACAACAATTGCATTGAAGGAAAATTTAGAAAAAAAGTAACAGACGTTCGAATCGATTAAATTTTAAACAAGTAAAATAAAAAAATTTAAAAAAACCGGAACAAAAAAATCCTCGTCCAGATGAAGGGATAACAAGGAGCCTGCGGCAAAAGCAAATATATTATATGAAAATCATTTCAAGTGATGATGCATGCTGCATGTGTGTCCTTTCTTTCTGTTTTTTGTTTGCATGCGTTAAAAATAGTGTGCCGAATCAATTCAATATCGCATGATTTAATTTTTTAATTTAATTCAGTTGTGAAAGTTTATAATTTTTCTAAATTCATAAAAAATATTTCCTTCCTTAGACAAATTTTCGAGAAAAAAAAATTACTTTTAGAATTAGAGACTTATAATTAAGGAATATCATATAACGGGTCATTCATTTCGTGGTTTCAAGTTGGTAGCGCTAGCATTTGACACCTGTCAGTAAAATTGTAAAGAAAGTTGAAGAGAGTGGAAGCGTTACTGATGTCGCAAGGTCTGTGCATCATTGTAATGCACGCTCAGTCGAAAATATTTCTGCTGCAAGTGCAAGTGTTGCTGATGATTTGAATTTATCGATTTCCCGGCGTTCGCAGCAAATTACCGACTTTTTTCGGCTGGCAATTGAAGATCATGAATTGGACGATATGTGGTTTCAACAAGACGGGGCAACAAGCCACACAACACGACCAATTATGACTTTTTTGCGAAGTTCCCTGGTCGCATAATTTCACGTTTTGGCGACGTCAATTGGCCACCAAGATCATGCGATTTGACATATGTAGTTTGATTTTTTTCTGTAGGACTACGCAAAAGACCGGGTCGACGCGAATAATCCCCGAACTCTAGACGCAATAAAAACCAACATTACTCAAGTTATGGCCGAGATACCGCCCGAAATGTGCGAGAAAGTGCTTAAAAATTACCTGAAAAGAATTGCATGCTGCGAATCTTCCCGAGGCTGCCATTTAAATGATATTGTTTTTCATACTTAATGGCAAAGTCCAAACTTTATAATGAAATAAAAATTGTCATCAAAAATGTATAAAAATGTATAAATGTGTGTATGTTTTATTTAGCTTTACTTTCGAAACCGAAAAATTAATGACCATGTACAATGCTAAAGATTAAAAATGCTTAAAAGATAATTCTTTGGGTGGGTTCAAAGGATTTTTCCTTTCTTTGAAGATCTAGCTTAATACAGCCTATCCAGTTTATTGTTTCAAATCATAAAACTTACTAATTATGTACTTATTGTAATTGTCATATACTATCAAGCATGAATAGAGTCAGATTATTTTTTAAAATTTAGCTTATAAGATGAAATAGTGGAAAAAATCCCATTTTAAATTCTATTTCTCAGCAATTTCAGTTAGGTACATGAATAGGTTTCCATAGCTAAATTTTTTTAGTTCTGTTGTCAAAATAATGAAGAAAAAAATAGATTTAAAACTAAGCTATTTATAGAGTAAAAAAACAAAAAATGTTATTCGAAATCTTTCAACGTGTTTCAAAGGTAATTTTGTTTGAGGATATGTCCTTAAAGGGTGAATATTATTCATTAAAAGTTTAAAATTTAAAAAAGGCTTAAGAGTCTAACATTTTTGAGAAAAAAATAGCTTGGCCCTGATAATGGTCATCCATGGTGAAACAATAACATACTATATATATGTAAATGTAAATGAAAAAAATTCGCAGCTGTGGCTTTAATTAATTTTGGATCTGCACTCATTCAAGCTCAAATCGAGAGTTTTCTTTATCAAAATCAAAATTGAACAATGAAAAACAACAATCCACAATAATTATGGGCGTATCATATGGATGATAATGAACAATGAACACGTAATGTGCTTTTAAAAAATATTTGAATATTTTAGTCACAAGAGCTATTAACTTAAAATTAATGCATAAATTAATCCTTGTTATCATTATAATTGTGAAATTATGTTTATTTGAATTTTTTTTAATCAGTTAGGTTATAACAGGATTTTCTAAATTTGTTTTACCGAAATGCATACCTACCTACAATAGTTCACAAACAATTATTGATCAAAATCTTTATAGTGGTTTCTGAGATAATTAAACTCTACTTCAAAGGTTAAATATGGCATGTTATGCAGACTAATGTCTGTCCGATCACTTAAACTAGAGAATTGCAAGACTCACTTTTTTTCGTGTTCTTTATAATTGTAATTTAAATCTGGAGGTCATTTTCTTACAAATTCAAAACTCACCTATAGCACATCTATTGTCTATATGTAAAAATTCAAATACATAATATGTACAATATAGGTTGGGACAGTAGATGCGACTTTAAAAAAATTAAATATATTATTACGTCCTAAGTTTATATGAGTTTAAAGTTTCTAGTGAGGTAAAATAAGGGAAAAAATAAAATATAGGAAAAGTGGGCGTAGTAGTGCTCATATTATGTCAAACGTAATGTGCAAAAAAATTTTAATTTAAAATCTACATCCAGAAAATTCAGACATAATAAAAATCTTTCCACAGCTAACTGAAACAAATTCTGACCGTTTCCGCAGATTTGGTTCCATAGGGAAGTTTCTAAGTAATAGAAGGTACTCGGAGGCGTGCGTACCAAGCTTATACGCTAAATATCTTTTAAACACAAATATTAAATATTTAAAAAAATATTCAGTAAAAAAATTAATTAATTAATTTTAAAAATTTAAAATGCAAATATACAAATATAATAACAAATAAACAAAGCTACTTTTCGCTTACTTAACGTGTCTTGTTGTTTTTTGGTAAACAGCTTGACCTGAAATTAAAAAAAAAATTGTTCAATAATCCATAGCATACGTACATATACCTAAATAAATATGTAGGTACGGGTTTTTGTTAAACTCTGTAAAGTACAAAAATGACATTAAAATGTATTTCAGAAAAAAAAAACAGTAAACTTAAATAGCAATTCCTTGTCACCATATTTATGATACAATAACGAAGATGAAAAAAAAATAAGAAAATTACTCCTGTTTAAGTGGAGTGATTTAATAGAAAATTCAATTCAAAATTCAAGCGATCTAAACTCCAACGTTTACATTTGAGCCAGGAATGACATCGAGCTCATCTTCTAGATGCTGTCGTACCCTTCTAAGATGCAAATTTGGTCGACCTTTATATAAAAACCACAGCATCCTTTTATAACCCAAATACACTGTGAAATGATTTCTTTTGCTTTTACTAAACAGTTTTAAAACCTTCTAGATTCTGAAAATTTTATTTTATTTTTTTTTAAATATTTTTTTTTCCTCCAGAACAATTTTGCATATCCGACTTACGAGGTTTCGACAGAAGGGCTATGATTGTATAGATTGAAGATAGGTTAACATAACAGAAAAACAAAAAGTGTTCTTGTTATTGCCAAATAAATCCATGGAGTAATTTTGTTGGTAATTAGTTGGCTAATAAAATATAAAAATAATTTTAAAACAAAAGAGCTGACTAACGAACTTTATCAATTATTGTAACTTCTTAAATGCGAGAAAATGGTAGTTTATTTATAGGTTGGGTTAAGACAAAATAATGAATAGGGGAGGGGGTCTTATTCCCCCTTTCCTTTATCTACATATGTGGAAGTTGTAAAATATTTAAACGAATTAAAAAAACATTAGAAATCAACGGCAAAATTTACAAAATTAATTTAACAGCTTTTTTGAATGCAAAAATTATGTCATTGGTTTTATTTTTAAATAATGTTATTTAAGTACCAATATTGTTTTTCGAAAAAAAGAAATATTTTTTAAACCCAAAATTTTGATTAAAAAAAGTTTTTAACAAGATACAATTATTTTTTTTATTTTAAGGCATAGGTATAGCACGAGAAAATTAAAAATTTCAAAAATTTTTTTTCTTAGAAAAACCTCCATTTTTTTAATATTAGTTCATTCAAACCGTTATTTTTAATTTAATTAACAAACTGAATTCTAATTTCCTTGTTCTTTCAGATCAAAAAATCCCTTTTCCGTGTCCTGCAGCTCTTGAAAAATGTATCTTTTATATTGTATTGTATTTATTGAAACATACAACATTTTAATTATTCCTTTTCGTGACATTTTTTATTCTAAATATTTGAATTAGTAATGTATAAATTTTACAAACAGAAAAACAATATAAAAAAATAATGCTTATAGAAATGCCACATATTTTAAGGACTGAAAATACAGTTATAAGACGATCGGACTTAGATAGTTAATATGTTATGTTTAACTTTGTTTTTTATAGTAAGTAGATACTTTGAAAATGAATAATTTGAAAGTATGTACATGTATTCAGAATGAAATATTATTATTTAAATTTTAATAATTTGAAACGTCTTTTTCAATGCTTTCAAATTTTAAAGATAAATATAATTTCAAAAATCTGAAAAGAGATAAAAATAAAAGTGTTATACATATATATATACATACATATATTTAGCAAAAACAAATATTAACTTTTAATTTTTTTTAAAAGATCATAGGAAGTACATAAATACGTACGAAACGTCGTCTATCAAAATATAATTAAAGAAAGAAAGACCTGAAGTCCACAAAAATAGGATTAAAATATTCATAAACAATTTTTTTTTTAAACAAAAATACTCTCATATACATTGCAGGAGTCAGTTTTAGAACCTTATGCCAGTCGAATCAAATTTAACCCAATTTTGAAAAAAAAAATATTCTCCACCACAGTTTTAGAGACAACAAGAAAGGAGATGTCATTTCCATACACTGTCTCATTTAATTTTTTAACCAACTCTGCTCTGAATGTTTCAATCTAAAATTCTATTCTATTCTGAAACGAATCAAAAACGAATTCGTTTCAGAATAAAATTTAAAATTGAACATTCAGACCAGAGTTGGTTAAAAAAATGAATAACACAGTGATGTCATTTCCTTTATAAGTGATTTATTCTTTTTTTTTAAATAATTTTTTTGTTAAAAATACACTTTTTGAAAATTGAGTTTTGGTTTTGTTTCAAATCTACCCCGATTCCTGATTTACTCCACTTTTTTGTTTTTAAATTTGCTCCTAAATTTTACTACTGAGATTCTAACCCTGGAAGGAGTCCATTCAGAAATTCTTTTCCATGTTTGCAGTCCCTCAATCTCATAACCCCAATTCTACGTGAACTATTTTTTTTGGAAATTTTTTAAAACTTCAATGCTTTTTGAAAATCTATATTTTTTCTAATTTTAAATTCGTTAATGATTTGTAGTAAATACTTATTATTTTTTGAATTTTGTAAAAATTAAAACTTTAAAAATTAAGAGCATTCAGTTGTTGATTTTAATTTTGATCACGAACTATCCCATCAACACGCCACACTAATCAATTTATGTCAGATGCACTATCCATCTATTGTTAGATTTTTACATGGTTTTTGTTCATTTTTATTTCACATCAATTAACACAACAGCAGACCAAAAAATTGACATCCTTCGCTAAACGTATATGTATGGAAAATAATGAAAATATTCTATAACCATCGTCATAATTGATTTTTGTTGCAAATTTAGCACGGGCAATTTACATTGACAATGATGTCATACAAATAACGTCGACCACTTGCAAATAATATTATGGAAAATGCTTCTGATCCTTCAATACACACACACACACACATACACACTCTACGACTGACCGAACAATATTGACCTCCTCCCCCACCCCCACCGAACAACAAAAAGTGATATAAACACACTCTAATGGAATGATGTCAATAATTCATTCACCAAATTAAATGAATAATAGCGTCCCTAATGTCCATGCCTGTATGTAACATCACAGAAAGCTGGCTGTGTAGTGTACAATGTTAAAATGCCTCCTTCTCTCCTCAATCCTCAATCCTGCTCACCCTGCCAAAAACGATTTATGAACGCAACATGTCATCTGCAAATATGTTAATTTCGAATGAGCCAATATCATCCGAGAGTCAGAGGAATACTCGTGTAAGGTATGCTGGATGCTCATATTATGGGTCGGGATGAGGTAGACTTTCTCCCGATTTTATGTGCAATTTTCGTCCTTTTTTTTTATTATATGACCATCTATTGTGTGTGCATTTAATCGACAACCAAAAGCAGCTAAGGAAAATATTTTTATTGCATTTTGCAGCACCCCATCCGAATAATATGCCAAGAAATCCTTCAGGCTGTAAATTTTCCCTAAAAAAAAAAAATTATGAAAAACGAAAAAAGAAGTAATAGGACCAAGGACCTTGCTTCGTTCATCTGCATGACCATGCAAAATAAATGACTAAAAATATAAATGCCCACACAGGATGGAAATAGGGTAACGTTACATTTTCCAGCATCGCCCTTAATTTGCATCCAAATGAGGCCCAGGACAGGGCCAACCATCACTGAAATAAATAAAAAAACTAAATAAATTTGTGAAAGGGATTCGACTCCAGCCTGTCTCTTGAGCAACACAAAAGCAACAAGGACATCTCCCGATCGTTGTTTTGTATATTTCTACTAAAGGTAGGTATATGCAGAGCTCTCAGCTCATTTTTTATGCGAGTCCTTTGTTCTTGTTGCTGCGTTGCTGATAGTAATGAATGGTGATATATATTTTGTGTTGTTTTGTCGTTTTCGCTCCCCCTTCGTCGTCGGTCGTTCTATCATGCGATTGCTACCTTGAGTCCTGGGCGCAGTGGTTTCGTTTTTTTTTTTTTAATGTTCCTGTCCGAAACAATACTGTTATGTTGTCACGGGATAATTTCCTGAAAAACATGTTTTCCATTCGTCGTCGTGTTGGAACAGGGAGAGAAAAAGAGAGAGAGGGAGACTGAAAAAACAAGACGAAAAAAAAAATGCATACCACTTCCTTGTTTGGTGACTGTGTGTTTTGCTTTATATGCGCTCTGAGCTGCTGCACGGGGTGATATATGCTGCTGCTGCTACTTCTGGAGGGTGCAATGCACCCTAAGTCCAAAGTGCACCCAGCACCAACGTAAATAGGTAGGTATGTATGTAGCAACGCTTTATTTCCTCACGTGAGTGTGTGTCTATATTGCAACCGGTGCTGCTATTACTTCCTTCCTGAGTGGCAAAGTAGTCGTCAGCGCAGCGCGACCAGGTTCTACCTCAACAAATTGCTGGCGGGACTCAAGGATCTAGACGGGACACAAAGACCACAACAACAAAACAATAACAACAACACAAAAAAAAGGAAGAAGAAAACAAAAGTTTAATGCGAGGTCTTTATTGAGTCAAATCTATTTAAAGAGAGGGGTTCACGTTGGATTCGGGTCTGGATGGAATAGCGGTACAACAACAATAAAAATTTTCGAGAAGGATATAATAACTCAGTGAAAAGGTAACGTATTGTTTTTGATCCTTTGTAGCTGCCACACATTATACCTTACTTTACCTAGAGTATGTGTTCGCCTTCGCTTGAGCTGTTACTATACTTGGTTAATGAACATATCCGAAGGCAAAATTTTATAGGCGAACCGTTTGATGCTTGGCCAGATTCCAGTTAGGTATAAAGAGCCAAGGGCAATGAGGCGACAGCGACACACGGACATTAACCAGGGAAAAGGAAATGTGGAATTGGGCGGAATGCAGCTGCTTGCAATTTGTATTAAAAACGAAAAACTCATTTTTGTACCTATCCCTAATTTGTTCTAGACTCACATTTTGGACAGGAAGAGAATTAGTATAGAGTCAATCTTTAATGCGCGGTATCAGAACAATATGAGTCTGTCTTGTCGGGGGTATAGATATAATGTATGAATTTAGATAGAGGGTGCCATAAGAAGTTTTAGTTAATGATGTGCATCCTCTGGACACTTTCACATGATAATGACGTGTCTGGACATATGGACAATTAGACAAAACTTATGGGAAAATGTCAGGTGGGATCATATGAATCGTCAAATGATTCTAAAATCTATGGGAAGAAATTTAGAAAAATTGAGGAAAATACATATCAGCTGATAAATTCGTGACGTTCTTAATATTTGGCATGGAACTTTGTAAAGAAATAAAATGTACGTACCTAAGTACAAGGTACAAGGAACTGACAGTCGTTACTTGTTTGATCGGGGCTCAAAGGTCTATATTCTCAACTATAGTGGATGAAAACTAACCCAACTGCAGCCTTAGATAGAAACGTTTCTTTCCCTTAGCTCCGCACCTAATTTATTTTTGAATGAAATGGCGCCCAATCAGTGATTTACGACTTAAACAGTCCAATAATTGCAAATGGGGCCACATCGATGATAGAACCATTATAAACTTTATGAACATAGACATTTACCTTTGAATGGATCCCAGGACACCGTGATATACACGGGAACGAAATGACAGATGAACCTCCCAAAAACGGCTCATCTTTTGATTTGATTTGATCCGAGCCAATTCAAATTCTCGACCCTCTGTACTTATTCCAATGGAGCAATAAAAGAATAAAATTCACACAGAGTTTCCTCAAAGTGGCAAAAAAATCAAATGAACACCAATTGGGTGGGACTTGTTGGGTCTCATGAAATTTATGGCTGAAACTCCCTAATAAAAAAAAAATACTTTAATTACTCAAGATATAATCAGGCCCCAACTGTCGTTCTTGATGGGAATTCTAACGGGTCACAAATTAATGGGACCCCTCTCCTACATCAGAAGAATGGGCATCAGCACATCTAACTTACGTATGTATAGAGGTTGTCAGGATTAAGAGGCGGACGAGGGCTCACATCTCTTTTTTGTCAATGCCCCATCAATAGCAAGAATCAGAAAAGCAGATATCGGACATTATTTGTTTTATACGATCTAGGCAACCGACACGTCGTCGTCGCGTTTCTGCCACTAAGGAACACTCTAAAATTCAATTAGAATTCCGGGTGCTTCAGGGAGGCATCCCAGATCTTAGCGTCAAATTATTTTCTTGTGTTTAAATTTTTCCTTAAAAAATATTTATTACATATTTAAATTATAATGATTTTGTTTCTAAAAAATTACATATGAACATAAAAGACGACATCAAGATGAAAATGAGCCTCATTCCTGAGAATGATTTTGGTTGACAAATTACCGCCAAACTTAATTATTTTTGTTTATCAAATTGTTGCTTAGCAATCGAAGCGCGTTCTTTCTTTAACACTTCATTTTTAATAACGTTTAACTGTCAGCTGTCAAGCAAAAATATCGTTACATTCAAATCGTACGTAATCTTTGGGATACTCATTTACGAACCTTTTACGGAAATTCAGATAAAATACAAAATTAGTCAAAATTAATCAAAAAACTTTAATTTAAAATAAAATGATATTTTTTATTAATTCAATATTTTTTTTCTAGTTATTTTGCTGATTAAAATAAAATGCACCACTGGTCACACTAAGTTTTTCTTCTGGTACGATTAAATTGTAATTTTAAAATCTGAATTATGTAAACCTATTCATTTGATTAAAAAAAAAAAATAAACCCAATAGTTTATGTAAACTTGCCAAAAACGAAATTTAATGAAGGGTTGTATGAACGCTGTGTTCCACACACATACTACATATACATTATACATGCTTGAAATATACAGTTTCTGAAATTGTTTGAAACCAACGCCATCATTTGATTTTTTTAACAAAATTTAATCTATTTACAAAGAAATACACAGGCAAAGCAAATGCAAAAAACAAGATATTTTTTACATTTTAAATCAAAAATCTACTACATTTTGGGACAATCTGCTTTGAAGGGATGTTTAAGTTTGCATTTTGAAACTGTTTGAAATGGAATATTATTAAAAATTTTTACAAATTCTGTCATAATTTTTTTTATTTAAATCGGTTTAACACAGAATAAAAAGTTAATGAAAACGACGGAATATTTTTCGAAATATTAAGTTTAAAAAAAAATAAATTTATTTAAAAATATTTTTTTCACAAAAGTTAGATGTGTATTAGATGACAATTTTTTTTTAAAGTCTGTTGAGGCATTTCTATGAAAGAAATAAGGAGTGAAATCGTGTAAGGGAATTTGCGATAAATGAGAGTCACATTTAACTAATTTTGCCTGTGTAAGATGATATCACATTTGATAGCTAAACTGCTATCACAGCAAAAATATGACTGTCATTTTCAAACAAATTTGACATTTCTGCCGCAGTACAACTAGAGTTGCCACAAGCCTGCATAAATTGTACAACTTTTTTCAAACATTCATATCAATAAATAAACATTCCTGTGACCAAAAAAGTTTGCTATATTCGAAAAGAAGGCAAAAAATATAAGAATTATATCGCAAAGACATGATTTGCGTTCTATATTTTCGAGAGCTCATTACAAACATTTTAAAACATTCACTATGGCAACCATGTTTTTGACAAATGTCATTGGAAAGTATTCAAATGAACTAAACTGATTTTCATCACCTTACCCCGACGGAAAACTCAATGACGATCACATGTGACTATGGTTTATTCGACAATTACTTATCACCTAAGCTGATTCCACCCAAATGTTTCTCTATAAACATCGCATCGGTCGCATATGTAATATGTATGAGAATTCTGAAGGACTGAAGATAACTTGTTAGGTAAATTAGTGAATTTAATATCATGGATTAATGTATCAATTCGAAAATAGGAGGTACGTCACAAAACGATGTCCCATCTTCCTTTCATAAGAACTTGGCAGAAATCCAATTATTGACATGCCTAGCCTATGAGAAATAGAGAAATATGCACAGTGTATGATTGCCGAATTCGGACTGCATTGTCATTGTTGTAGAAGGAAACAAAATCTGTGCGGTTAGTTAATTAATTGTAAACTATAACCGCAGAACATACAAAATTTCTTGTATCGACTATTCCTCTATCAAAGTGTCACTATCATTCTCTGAAGTAGCAAAATAATTGGGTTTTATTTTAGGTAAGGAAGTTAGTTTGGAAACATTAATAATATTGACACAAAAGGCACGTTTCTCGCTAAGAAAAAAAACGATTAAAAAATCGAACCGGAGATTTTGATCAAAGTTAACATTACGATGATAGCGAAGTCGAAAAAAGTGGGTCTAGCAATTCTGTCTGTCTGTCCTTTCGGCTGTAGCCTAAACTAGTGGATCGATTTTCTTTATACTTGGTACCTAGCGGTTTTTGGGCATTCCCCCCACACGTTTTTTTAATTTTTTTTAAGACCAAAAATAACGGTACCTTCCACACAAATGTTTAAAAACCGGTATTGAAAATCTTATTTTTCTCAAAAACAGCTCCTTACGATTTTGATTAAAATTTTTGTGTGAACATCAAAACATTTTTTGAGAAAAAAAAATGTATCTATCGTTTAAAAATGGTACCTCTCATACAACCATTTTTTGGGTTTTCAATTATCTGTTAAACCAATTTTAATGATTTTTTTTACACAAAAGCTCATAATTACGTTTGAATAGAATCAAAATTTTTAAAAAATCAAATTTTGGATTTTCTAAAAAATTTTTTAAATTATTTTTTTAATCCACATGAATAAGTACTAAAAATTGGCGTCCCAATTTTTTTTCTTAAAAATATATACGAAAGTTTATACAAAAAAATTAATTTTTGAAAACACCGCTCCAACGATTTATAAAATTTTTTTCTCATAAATGGAGATTCGTATAAGAAATCACTTGGTGTCCATTGCGTTGGTGTCAAATCAATTTCAGATATTTTTTTATTCAATTTATTTCTAATTTTATAATGATTTTTAAATGTTAAAAAATCAATAAAAAGTCAGTCTAAACTGTAAATTCCATACATATGTGCGAAGTGGAAGACAGTACGGTGCTATTTTGTTCATATTTATGTACTCACATAATACTTCTTTAAACGAGGCTATATTTTTGTCAGGTGGCATAAAATATAGACTCCAATAATTAATAAATTTCTTTTATCAGATGAAAAGTTTTTAAAATTATTAAGACCTTAAAACCACAGTGTGATCGCACATAACAGCAATACATTTTATTTTCTATGGAATTACCACCACAACATAATATTGTTTGAAAATTTGTCAAAGAACCCTGGAAAGAACCCGTAACGATAGCATCCAGACCAAAATCTTCCAATCAAAATGTTCGAAATTCTGAAAAAGTATTCAGCAGTGTATGGACTCGAAAAGGGCGCCATTTAACTGAAAAATTTTTTTAAAACATAAACTAAAACAACCAATATTGAGCAATAACAAAATTTCCTCATTCAATCGTATAGGTACATTCATTCCAATTAAAAACCAATATGTCTGCTGTACTCCTGACCCCTGTACTTCCAAAAAACATCAAATAAAAAACTCCTTCGCTAATGAACGAGAATAAATGTGAGTAGCTATATATCCACCTGCCGTTAGGTTATGATGCATTAGCAATCAACAGACAGACATCAATAATATTCTACAACTCTTTGCACTTAATTTGCAAACAAAAAACAGGAAATAAATATTCAAATGGGGTTCAAAATAATTTACAAAAAGGGTTCAAACACCCTTAAATGAAAAAAAGAACCATATAGAGCATGCATCATAATAATACATCAAATAGCATTAGGTACATCATGCATGTTATTTAACCCTTCTTTCATTAAATTAGCAAAAATTTAATATTTCACTCATCAAACTTAACCTCTGCTTTTAAGCAACAACTATATAATATGGTATACGACAAAAACAGAAACGCACCAAAAACAAACGGCGCATGATGTGTCATATAAACACTCCCCGCTGTACTTATATATCATCTGTAGGTACTGTTAAATGCTCATATCATCCCATGTCCATGGTGACATATTCTTCAAAGGATCGCCTTTTATAATCACATTTCTCTGTTTCAACGAACAAAAAAAAAACACTTTTAATGAAAAGCAAATATTTCAAAATACATTTCTGAAAAAAAACAACGAAATTTTTACCCCACATCGTTATTCCGTTCGAATTTTGTGATGAAACAATACAATTAAGCCACCCGCCACGACCACGTCATCAATCCATCATACATATCTCGCTGGATCTGGAGTTGGACAGAGATCAAAAGGAAACCAGATGTAACCAGCAATCATCCAGAGAAAGAGAGAACCAACTCCACACGCACGACGAACACGCACGTATAAATCGTAGGTAAATTTGTCCTGGAAATTGCGAATTCGTCCTGTGGCGGCTATGGCCACCATCACCGCTGATCCGCCATCACCGTCAGAATCTATGTGGCAATGGCAACTCCTTGCTGCTGCATCAATTGTAAATTCACCCCTATATATATATACAATAAATCCTGTACTCTCAGCTCAGTATCATCGTTTATAATTTCTTAGCTGAATCCTGCGGGTATAAAACATAATTACAACCAACCTACCTACCAAGCCACCCACACCAAACTCAGACACTACATCCAGACTGGGCTGGCCCTAGTTCTCCTAGACAAGTCCCTGTCCTCTCCTGCCTAACGAAAGGATTCAATTTCACAAGAATAACAGGTTATCCTGTAGACACACAGGACTCTGATGGTATGGAGGGCGGGGAGGGATGGGGAGTTGTTTGTCTATTTACTCAGTCCTGTGTTTCTGCATTATCAGTCAAAGGACAACAAGGACGACGACGACGACGATGATGATGATGATGACGATGAGTTTAGGCTGCAGCATTTCAAAACCCGCAGTCTCAAAACAACGAAACGTACAAATAATGCGAATAGAATTTCAGCGAGGCAGAGTTTATATCGGAATCGGAAACAGCAAGCAGGAGATGAGTATATAGGCAAGAAGAATCATCATGGATTTGTCAGAAGAGGACTCCTCTTTGGTTTGTCGTTGTTGTGCGATTTGAATAATTCAACTGAAGTGCCCATCGAATCTTTTGATCGATCTATGGCAAAACTTGTTGCTATGAGAACGACTGTCGTTACCCTCTTCTCTATATCTCATTAAGGCAGGGCTGCACATAATTGATCCAAAAATCGCTAGTACGATGATGAAAGAAAATGGGGGGGGGGGGAGTTATAGGGTCGATGATTTTCTGACGATGTCGAACCCTTACGATATTTGTCTGGTTTCTGATGATGATGATGATGAACGCTTCATCCTCTTTAACAAATCCTGAAAATCCTATTTTGGAATGTCAGGGGATTCTTGTTTTGAGAATATGTAGGTACCACACTACATACATACATATATAGCTGCCTCGAGAATTCAAAATTGCTGTTCAATAGAGGTGATGTGTTATAATTGCGTCATCTGCTACATCATATCGTCGTCATCGTCATCATCATCAGCATCGTCATTGTCGGCATCAGCGCAAGACAAATTAAAAACATCTCACACTTCTTTCCTCTGGAAGTTGCAAAACGCTCGAATAGCAACTCAAGGATACCACTTGAGACCGTTGCCATTCCTATATATACCTTCCAACTCGTATACACCCAACAATCAGTCGGTATATGAGTATAAGTATGATGGTGCGTATATTTTGCTTGCGTCGATTTATCGACGGCTGTTTGTTGTCCTAGGGCCATTAATGGCTGTTGCTGATGATGCGGCTTGACGGCAAGGCAGCGGCGGCATCAGCGTTACCTTGGAGTTCCCCCCTTTTTATATATATGTATGTGAAAATATTATGGAGTATTATAGCCATAGCATTTAGAAGGCTGAAGAGTGCAACTGGTGAACGATTTCATGTGGCGTGTTTTCTTCGCTTTGGTGTTTCCATAGGAAACAGGGTGTCATGGCAATTTTAATTTCAAGACTGGTGGGTATATCAAACCGAGGTATATGGGTATAAATTTAACGAGAATGCCCATTTGAAAAAAAATAGCGAAATAAAGGTAAAGGTAAAGATGGCTTCTTCAAAAGCAGACGCGTGGACCAGAGTTTTTTTTTATAATATTTTGAGCTTGATTAATCTCCTAACAAAGTTGTATGCTTTAACTTTCAACTTATGTACCCATAACCTCTAATTTTATTTTTTATCTGTATAAATGAGGTTTAGATTCAAAACAAATACCAACTTTTTTTCCTTTTCTAGAAGTCAAAAGGTAGGTACATAAATGTGAACCCGCAAAAAATAACTCTTAAAAGGATTTAACTTTCCAGCACATATACCCGGATAATATGGTGACCATCAATATCTAGGTAAAGAAGAAATAAAACTGGAATGTTTCTAATTCTGTTTTATTAAGCCAACAATATCTACATATATGTACATAAGTATATAAGTTCAAAGCTGTGTTATCTTCGCCTCGAAAAGTTTCCGATTTTTTGGATTTTCTTGTAAAAGAGGACCATTTCCGACCACTTATTATTTTTTTTTTTGTTTGACCACCCACAGTAAACGAATAAATAGTTTTTGTTAACTGGCCTCCAAAAAATCGATTTTTCAAATTTGATGAACACTCTTGATTGATCCTTTTTTGACCATAATTGACCCCCAAAAATATATATACATTTTTTTTTGATTAAAAAAATAAATTAATTTTGTTTTTAAATTTTGCCCTTAGATTTTGGTATTCTAACTTTTCAAAAAATATTTTTTTACAGTGAGTTAAAATAATTAAATGGTGGTCATTTTAGACAAACCTTTGGCCGCTTATTATTTCATATTTTAGGGGGTGCTAAAATCTGATATAATATAAAGAAGGGTCGAATTTTTTTTGAAAATTAGTTGCTTAAGAGATAAAAATAATTTATAATTATGAACAATATTTCACATAAACCGGCACTTTGACTTAACTAACTATAATAAATGGAAAAAAGAAAATTGTGATGAGCGAGCTCTAAATTTCAATTTTAAAGGCTGACATTTTTACCAGGCTTATCATTTCACTAAACTCAATTAAGAAGATAGTGCCATTGAAAATCGAAGAAATTTTAATTTTTTGAATCAGTCTAATGTACATTTGTAAGAATAAAACATTTAGTTCAGAATTCCTTTCTATCGTAACTTAATACCCATGTTTATTTTAAAATATTATTATTGAAGGTTTGAATGAAACAATAATACTTGGGTGAATTACCACCAAGATTTTTATAGGCTGGAGTTATAGCTATTTCACGACTGCCAGGCCGATCATCAGACTCCTTGTCAGTGGTGCTTGGTCATTAGCTATAACTCCAGCCTATAAAAATCTTGGTGGTAGCTAACCCAAGTGTTGTTGTTTCATCAAACCTTCAATATTAATATGATAGTTCGAAAGCTTAACATCCTTACTGCAAGTGTGTTATCACACAAAAACCCCTTTAAAATATTATTGTTAGTTAACACGTTATTTGATAACAGTTGATAATTAAAAATTTGTGTCACAAGAGTAACAAAAATATGAAATGTTTTATTAAATAATACAAAAATAAATTTTTTATCAGATAAAACAGATAATTTGATGGGGATGTTAGAATAATAATAATTATGACCTAGCATCAGCCAAAAAATTCAATAGAAAATTAAACAGAATCTGAAGTTATAGTTAAGGTTTGTGTCAAGTCCGTAACAAGTGAGCTTAAAAATGTAATCTTTCTGTTTTTTAAATTAAGTTGTTTTGTCAATTTGAAAACCAAAATTTAATTTTTGGGAGAAAAAGATAAAATAGGAAAGTGAAAGTTCCAAAAAATTACGGTAGGTTAGGTACCAGTTATAAAGGGTTTTTCAACAGGGACGTTACAAAAGTAGAGCAACAGGGACAGCAAACGACGCCATATTTCTTGCCGCTCTTTTGACATTTCTCTTCAGTAAGGTTTGCCATTTCATGATGGAAAGATAAACGAGCCAACAACGAGTCGAAATTATTAAAATTTACTACCGAAATTCGGAGTCAGTGGCTTCAACGTTAAGAGCGGTTTTTCATCGAAAAATCATCTTCAGCGATGAGGCTCATTTCTGGCTGAATGGCTTCGTCAATAAACAAAATATGTGGTATTGGTCAGGCAGCAATCCACACGTACTCCATGAGTCATCATTGCATTCCGAAAAAATTACGGTTTGGTGTGGTTTATGGGCCAGCGGCGTCATTGTGCCGTACTTCTTCCGTGATGATCCAGACCGGCACGTTACTGTGAATGGGGATCGCTACCGTTCAATGATAACCGAATATTTTTGGCCCCAATTGGATGATATGGAATTGGAGGACATGTGGTTCCAACAGGACGGCGCCACAAGCCACACAGCGAATGCCACAATCAATTTATTGGAAACCAAGTTTAAAGAACTTGACCACGAAATGGTCCAGTCGCTTGGCCGCCTCGGTCGTGTGATTTGACGCCGTTAGACTATTTCCTGTGGGGCTACGTCAAGTCTATGGTCTATGCCAACAAGCCAGCGACGATTGATGAACTTCGTACGAATATCGAACATAAATTTGCAGCAGTATCGGCCTATTTATGCTTGAAAACCGTCGAAAATTGGGTTCAGCGTCTGGACTTCTGCAAGAATTACGGAATCAAAAGAATAAACAATTTGAATGAATGTCTTTTATTAAACAAAATCAGCTTCAGACTGACTCAAAAAATAATAATTACATTTTATTACAAAAAAGGCTGAGAAAACTCTCTCACTGTCCAAGCATATTGAGAGATGATCTGGTTGGGATGCTGCTGTTGTTTTGATGTTGTTGTTATTGTGATGCTGCTACTGTTGTGATGCTCCAAAATGGTTTTGAGTGTAGAGACTTTCTTTTATTGATGATGTTGCTATGCTGTGGTTTCTAGGCAGCGACCAGCTTGCCTAGTCAGCAATTATAGTAAAGATACGTTGTTTGTTGTAAAGAATGGCTTCAGTATGCAAACACGTAACTCAAGCGTGCCCGTGGTGGCCATGCAAAAGAAATCGAGTTCCATACATAATGGAATCGAACGTACTTTCACAGGAATAAAAAAAATTGTTGGATATCAATCCGTTTTTGTTTTATTTAAAAAAAAACCTTTGTAGCGCTCTTATTGAAAAACCCGATATAAATTTTTATAGCATATTTATTTTTCTCAAAAAATCGCTCCATTACATACATGCATAGATGTTTTTTTTTAAATTCCATTAATTTAAATAGGTACTGGAATAGGCTACGTTTAGGTGGAAGAAAATCCGAAATCTCACAAAACCATTTTTTTTGCTTTGTTTTTTTTCGAAAAATGTTCAACTGATTTTGATCATTTTTCTTATGAATAATATTTTGAAAAGTTTAAAAAGTAGGTTAGTTAGTTAAAAAAAATATTCAAATTTTAAAAACACAATATTTCGAAATTAAATTTTTAATTATTTAAAGATTTTATTTATTTGTATAAGTAGACGAAGTAAGCGGGGTTCTGTTTACAAAAATTAATTTCATTTTTGAAATATTAAAGCTTCAAAAAAAAAAAAATCTTGAAATTTTTTTTAAATTCATTTTTTGAATTTTGATATGTTATATTAAACTTATTGTTAAATTATTGTTAAAAATGTATTTTAAATTGGTTAATCATAAAGAAAATGGTTCCGTGAGAGCTTTACTTAATAACGGTGATAAATTTGGTTCATTTTAAAAATTTAAAAAAGATTGCTTTAGACAAAAATACGATTTTCCAAACGGCTTTTTAAAAGTTTTTTTTCCTCAAAAACGATTTCTGCGATTTTTATTGAAATTTGTCTGTGTGCTAATAATAACATTATCTAACATTTAAAATGAAAAAAATTTAGCATCAAGCCATTAATAAGTAACAGTAGCTCTCACTTAACTATTTTTTTGTTGAGGTAGTTCACTGTCCGATTTAAAATACAACGGCTTCCAAAAATGTCAACAAATATTGTACATCAAAATTTTGCAAAAAAAAAAAAAAAACAAACAATTTTGAATTAAAAAATAATATTAAAATCATTTTTTTGAAACTTCCAATATTTTATAAACGAAATAAATTTTTACTTACCATTTCCTTTTCTTAAAAATGTTAACAATATAAGTTTTCAAACAAAAAAAAAAACCCTTCAATGATTTTAATTTTTTGTTTTCTCATAAATTAATATTCGTTAAAGATATTAAATGGTGTAGCTACATCGGCTTGGTGGTCAAAACAATTATTAAAGAAGTTGTTCAATAGATTTATTTCTTATTATGTATTTTATTTTTTAACAGTCCAAAATATTCATAATTTTTATTTTAAAATTAAAATTTTTTTTTTCTCTTAGTAACGGGTGATTTTTAAGCTGGTTTGGTTTTGGCAACACTGGTTTTGACAGCTGACGTGTGTTTAGTACCTTGTGTCACTGTCAAACAGCTTCAGTTTGGTTTGCAATTTAACCATGGATCGTCTTACAAATGAACAACGCTTGCAAATTATTGAATTTTACTATCAAAATTCGTGCTCGGTTCGAAATGTTGTTTATCGAAAAATTGTGTTCAGCGATGAGGCTCATTTTTGGTTGAATGGGTACGTAAATAAGCAAAATTGCCGCATTTGGAGTGAAGATCAGCCAGAAGCATTGCAACAGCTACCAATGCATCCCGAAAAAGCCACTGTTTGGTGCGGTTTATGGGCCGGCGGCATTATTGGGCCATATTTCTTCAAAGATGATGCGAATCGCAGCGTTACTGTCAATGGTGAACGCTACCGAGCGATGATAACAAACTTTTTTTTGCCCGAAATGGAAGTTCTTGACTTGCATGATATGTGGTTTCAACAAGACGGTGCCACATGCCACACAGCACGCGAAACAATGGCGCAATTGCGAGGCGAGTTTGGTGAACAGTTAATTTCACGTTTCGGGCCGGTCAATTGGCCGCCTAGATCGTGCGATTTGACACCATTAGATTATTTTTTGTGGGGGTATGTCAAGGCTAATGTCTATAGGGATAAGCCCGCTTCGATTGACGCACTGGAAGCCAACATCCATGCATTCATTCGTGAGATACCGGCCGATATGTGTGAAAGAGTATGCCAAAATTGGACTCAGCGGATGGGCTACCTGAGACGCAGCCGCGGTCAACATTTGCATGAAATTATCTTTAAACATTAAATTGCAAGGTTCAAACTATCGATTCAAATAAATATTTCATTCATTTTTTCGAATTTTTTGTGTTTTTTTTTTTTTTAAAGTTCTAAACCTCTTAAAAAATCACCCGTTATAATGCTCTTCTTTTAATTGTTTTTATTCCTATACCTATAATTTACTTTTCAAGACACGGTTTTTCTTCTTTTTTTTTGTGGTTCTTAATAATTTTGGTTTACAAATTTAAGAATTGGCAATCGCAAATTTTGACAATCATGGTTGTTGGTTGAAAAATTAAAATAATATAAGTATTCTTATGGCTACAACAGATGTGAAAGATGAATGTATGCATCGATGAATACAGTGCCGCACCCAAAATGTATAATGTGCATAGGTAGGTACTTTTTAATATTTATGATGAAAAATCGCCCTTCTAGTTTAAAATTTTTCGGCACCTTCCAAAACATCTGTACACACAAAAATTGTAGCTTGACATATAAGCTCTATTTAATTTTTTCAATCTTGAACATTCAAACATTAGAAGCAAAGTTATAATTTTTTGAAGATAATCAAATTTCAAGATTTTGTTTTTTTTTTTTTTTTAATTACAATCAATTATTGGGTGAAAAGCGCCGCTATTTCTTCTCGTGTTGTATTTATCCATATAAAACTAATAAAACCTTTTTGGGGAAATAACTTTGTGAAATATTGTTTTTCAAAAATGTGAAATTTTTCGTCAATTTTTGCATTTTAACAATGAAAATAAAATTGATGGCACACTAAATAATAATTTTTATATACAAATAATGTAGTCTCACAATTTAGATTATATAAAATACCTTAACCTGGAAGATCGAAAGATAACACGTCGAAAACATGAACTTGACCGGTTTCAGCTTAAAAAATTACAGCTCACTGGGTCTTCTTTGTTTTGTTTTTTTTTTACTAAACAATTTTTTGAAGCCATATTTCATCAATTTGAAAAAAAGAAAAAACGTCTGAAAACTTTTGGGAAAAATTCGGCAAATTCTGGAAAAATTTCCACAAAAATTTGGTATTCTTTCCAAGTTAAAAATACTGCTGTTGCAGTTGAAAGTTTTATACTACCTATCTGTCACATTTGCAAAATATGTTTAATTATATGGTGAATAATAATCGAAGAATTATTTTAATGAGGCTGCAAAAATATTATGATGACATTTATAAAATTTACTGAAAAATAAAAAATAAAATTTTAAATTTTAATTTCTTACTTTTCCTTGCAAGTCGTGATTGTAAAATTTATTCACAGAAACAAAAACAGCTTGCATTAATTTTCTAAAAGGATGATGACCCCTTTGCAACAATGATATCTCCCAGACCATACAATAAAAATTTCTACCTGCCAAGCCTTATAATATAATTTATAATAACCCAGCTTACATTTTTCTTCAAAAATACAAATGTTAAAACAATAAAAAATATCCTACGGGCTACGAAAACTAGTATATTGTCTATCAATGACCGAACCCTTTACATCAGTTATTTATATCCTGAAATCGGTCCTATAGGTACCTAAGGACCATTTAAAAAATTTCCAACATTCATTAAAGTCCTAAAAAACTCTGCTCGTCATCACCCTGTTGCATGCACCAAAAATAAAAACCAACAATCCATAATGCAATAGCACCGCATAAATACTAATCGCCCAGGGGAAAACCATCGAAAGGCAAAAACAAAAACCAGGACTGCATCTGTCGTTATTTGTTGATCATTGCATCAAAGGACAACACCAGGGATAAAAGAGGTCTTTGAACTCTGTGGCATTTCCATTTTTTTATTTT
Organism: Epistrophe eligans; assembly: GCA_951394125.1. NCBI lineage: Eukaryota > Metazoa > Arthropoda > Insecta > Diptera > Syrphidae > Epistrophe > Epistrophe eligans. The sequence continues at coordinate 38,650,399 of OX596029.1, forward strand.
ATTTTATTTTTTTAAACTTCTCTCTTTGGATAGCCGATACCTCTTATATTCGAAACCCCGGAGGCTGTGTATATTTTGTGTGTTTAGATGATTTTTACCGTTTTCTAATATTTTTTTGTTTTGTTTTCGAATATGTCTACCTACCTGAATTCCCCTTTTTTTTTTTGTTGGATATTTAGGTACCTCTCCATCCCTAGGAGGACCTTGTTATAAATTTTTTAGTCCTGTCGTATCCTCGTATTATAGAAGAAAAAAAAAGGTGATACCTTTGCTAAAGGCAGCCTGGTGTGCGCTTAATAATGACGTCTAGGCAAACTATGCAAAACCATTTCATTAAAAGGCATTTTAATTTGTGTTGTTGTTGTTGCCATCGTCGATTTTATTTGCTTTATTTCTGCTTTTTAGCAGCACATTTTGTCGCATCAAATCCTTTTCTCTTTTAATTTCTTTACTCTGTCCTTCGATAAAAAAAAAATAGTAATCACAAAAAAAAAATACAAATAGAATGAAAAATCAAATCAAATATAAAAAAAAAATAAAATAAAATCAAATATCCGTTCCATTTGTAAAACAAAGAATTGAGGAAACAGCTAGAACAAAAAAAAAGAAAGAAAGAGTCCTTTTATAGCACAAAAGAGAGATGAGGATGAATGAATACGAAATTCATTAGATCCTTCGATTCGGACAAGAAGAGAACTCTTCAAGGCCCCCGCATTCTAAATTACAAATTGATTGATTCGTAATGGTTACAATCTTTTTTTTTTCTTTTCATTTCTTTTTTGTAAAAACTCACAAAGGACTAATTAGCGTGCAGATAGTGGTTAAAGGCGCCGTTAAACAAACGAAAAAGGGTGCGATAAAAAATTCAACCCTTTTCGCGATAACATTGTAGGTATAAATATATAAGTATATGTATATGTATAAAGTTTTCAATGGGATTTTACAAAGGACTTGCGAATTATTTGTTGGAAAAAAAAATAAACAAAAAACAAGAAATGACAGCCTTTGGCTTTAAATTTGAATTCGCTTGATTGGTTCTAAAGTGCGAATCAAAAACCAATATTTTCTTTTTCTTAACATCTTAAGAGGTATTTAAAAGTGAATTGTTTATGTCTAATGGCTTAAAGATATTCAAGGAGATTTGAACCCAAACCATAGAATCAGAATTGAGATTCATTACATTTAAAAAAATATGTAGGGATGTAGGTACAACCATCTTCCACACAAAATTCCTATCAAATCATTTAGCTCTATCAACTTCATGTATTGTGGTGTTATTTGAGCTCAGGTCGTTATATCGGTTGTTCGGTCTACAGCTAAGTCACTGGAGTGCTTTTCTCTCAACTCAGGACTTGGGTTTTTAGTTCCAAAAATTAAGGTAATTCCTGTCATGCCATACAACACGGTTCAAAAAATCCCAATTATCTCAAAATCAAAACAGTTCTTACGATTTCGATGAAATTTTGTCTATAATTTTTAGATTCGTTCAAAATTTTAATGAATTTTGAATAAAATTGCAAAAATCAGAATCACATGGTCTTGCTCTTCTACAGAATTACCTAAAAAGATCAAGGTTAACGTTGGTTACTTATTTTTAGTTCCTACTTTCTTAAATTATAAAAATAAAAATCATCGTTTGTTCAAAATCTGGATTTTTCGGAAAAAATTTAGTATGGAGAATGAATTTCCAGTAGCATAATAGGTAAATATTTGTTCGTTGTAGAGAAAAATTCCCTTCATGTGAACGAATTTTAAGGAGATCAAATCTTAAAAAAAAACAAGTGCATTTTGAAATATTCTTGTAAGACTTAAGGAGTTACTTTTCAAAAGGGAATAAGAGCACTTTTCGTCATTCTTCAGAAAATAAAAAAAAATGCGAAATCAAAAATTTTCTTATGATTTAAGGTAATTTATTTTTAGGTTTAATTTTAAGAAGCAATATTTAGTTTAAGAAATTGAATTGAAAAATTATGTATCCCATTCTGAAGTCACTTTTTCACTTAAGGAAACTTGAAAGTAGGCACTTACCCTTGACATCTCAAATATGTACGTATTCTTATTTTTGCCAATAAGAATAATCACCAAATTACATTTTTAATATCCAATTTGAATTATTGCACTGCTCCTCCGACACTACCGATACCGACGACGATATTACGAAATAATTGAGTAATAAATATTTTTATTCAAAATGGGAATTTTAATTAAAAAAAAAAGAAGCACAAATATGTAATAAGCGATCGAATTCTTTAATATTTCTGTTTTATAAATCTAAGCTTTTGAAGAAGAATAATTTTATAGTGAATCAAATTTGTTCCGCGATCACGCACTCACGCCGCACCTTATGAATTGGGACATAACTAACTTAAATCTTAATTTAATATTAATAAAATATGTACAATAATCCAAACACGCAAGTGCAAGCACAAACCAGACGACGAGACGAGATTATGAATAATATTTAAAAAGATGGGCAACCTCAGCTGTCATTCTAGTTTCTCTATAAATTGAACAAAATGGCTGACGGCTATGGTGAATTCATATTTTTCTACTAGTGTGTGTGTTTTAATGAAAATACAAGTGCAAAATAATGAATTCACCTCGATTCATGAATAAAAACTCTTAAAACTTCTTGGCCTTAATAATAATCATTCCAGTTGATTGGCCAAAGAATTATGGGGTGAGGATTCTCGTGAGGTGCGAAGAAAACAATAAAACTGGACTCATGAGTCAATTTGTTGTTGTTTTAATTTGCGAAATAATGTCAAAATTGTTGTTGTTTCAATGTATTTTGAGGCGCCTCAAAGTTTCTAATGTAAATACGATGAGACTCACCAGTCCGGACTCAAACTTCCCAATCTAAACAGGGTCAAGTGTATCGACAAAAGTACATTTGTATATAATCTTTGTAGTAGTGGATTCAGTTTAGATCGGAGCTCTCTTTATTTTTTTATATAATGCTATAAAATGGCATAAAATAGAAAAGACTCTAAGTGGCCAGTTATAGCTTTCATTGATTGAAACTCATTATTGAAAATTTTAATTTATTATTTTAAGACACTTTAAAGGCAGAATCACTGATTATTTCGATGCCAATATCAAGCTGATGACTCTAGAGACTAAGGAGAGAGGCACTTTTTTATGACAAGGGATGCTCTTGAAGGATTTGGCAATCTCTCGTAAGAGCCAGAGATTATGAATTATAAAGATTGGAAAGCTCGGCTGTCATTCTGGTTTGCCTACAAGCTGGCGGACGATGGTGAGTTCATATTTTTGCACTAGTGTCCATGTTTTAACGCACACTAGTGCAAAAATATGAACTCACCACTGCATAAATTGTTGTTGCAATTAACATCTATTCATCGACACGGGATGAAATTACAAAAACAACAATGTAAACAAATGGGTTTTGGAGGGTGGAACGTACGAAAGATTCCTATCTTTATAATTCATAATCTCTGGTAAGAGCTCTTAACCCGTGAGTAATATTTCCGCCTGTTTTTAAGGAATCAAACCAAAGGGCCAAGACCTACGCAGTAACTATTAAAACCAGGAACTGAAAGCGTACCCTTGTATTATTTCTGCTTTAGTTTGAAACCGCTTTTTATAATTGCACGCGTGCTGCCCTCGTAAAACAATAAAGACTTTAAATCAACCTTCCAGATTAAAGTAAAATACCATTGGCCTTATTAATTTATAAACGTTGTCTAACTTTAGACAACTGTCCAACTTTAGAAAATGTGCTTAAAAACCTTGTTTATTGTTGTCTTATAGCTGCCAAACTTAGACACAAGAGTAGATTGTCTTAACCGTGAATTATTTGATATTTATTTTTATTAAATAAATCATATTTCTATCAATTTGAAAATAGTTAGACAGTGTCTAAGTAGACAAAAATCTAATAAATACGACTGCATATCTGTAAAACTTCTACTAAAGTAGTAGCGGTCTTCCGTTTCAAATGATACTTTAAAGTCTACACAAAATACATATAGCTTTCTTTTCTATTACGACAACGAAAAGAGTGCACAATGGTCCTCTGCACAAAAATTTTTGACGTATTTTAGAATCCTCCCTTCAAGCAAAAGACTCCGCTTTGGATCCGCGCACGTAGTAAACAACGTATGGATGACTCCGTTTACGGATCCAAAGATGGCTCCGCAAAACTGCGTTTGTCGGCTCCAATTAGGATGGCAATTAGAATCACCACGGACCTATTTTGTGCATGTATTGTGGGAGAGAGAGCTCTTACCATTTCACCATACACAGCGGGAACCGAAACCAAATCGGATCTAGAACGGCTCCAAAAATATGAACGATGCGAAAACCGAGTACAAAATACAATTTGTGACATTTTACAACCAAAATAAAAATTGTAGTTTTATTTTCACTTATTTTTTTTCAATTTTATTTTTTTTTTTCGTTTTTGATTAACAAATTTAATCCTAAAGTACCTAAAATTAAAAGAGGTATTTTATGCAGCCTCGATAAAGAAAAAAATAATGTATGCATAAAATAAAAAAAATATATATAGTTACATACATATAATGCGGTGATCATTTATGGTGTTGTAGTTGCATTTGATGCGTTTTGTTGTTGGATCAAGTCCTTTAATGGAACAATTATGTGATGACTTGAAGTCATAATTAAATAATTCACTTTTGATTTTTAATTGTTTTTTTTTTTTCTGGGGGTATTTTTATTGAACTGTTGTTGCACTAACGTTTACACATTGAAAAAAGATTACTGTTTTTGTAGTTTTCTTTCTCAGTTTTCGCTTTTCGGTCTATAAAAATACTCAACAAAAATGAATTCTGTCGATTGTTTTCCGGATCTTTTAAATTTTCGGGATTTTGTGTTTTCTTGATTTTGGGTATTTAGGTTTTTGGGATTCTGGGGTTTTCAGAGAATAAACCAAAAAACAAGGACACATTCTAAAAAAAATATATCAAAATCCCGTTTTCGCTATGCGATTTTTTTGGCAAAAACCTGAAACGAAATATTAGGCGTGTTTCTTTGTACCCCGGAGGATATTGGTCGAAAAAAAACAAAGTTGGTACTAAACAATCACCATGTTAAATACAACAACAACACTAATCCCCTACGGGCTAAGCTAAACCCAGAGAATTCACCGTGCTTAACTTAAGCACACAGAAAAACTGTGTTACCGGCATAAATTATATATGTACTTGCTATCGATAGTTTGTATGAAACTCCATTTTGTTTCTTTGATGCTGTCACTAATCCCTGTGGTTGTTTTTTTTCGTGCAATTCCCACCGGGCTTGCGAAAAAAACATGCCTATTATTGCAAAAGCTCTATCCATTTTTTTTTGAGAAGTTTAACCTCTGCCCGAATTTTCTATCTAGGTAATCAAATCTAAAGCTAATCCGTTTAGCTATTATAAGGAAGTACAAACACACAGAATAGCAAACAAACAGACGTATTGATAAAAACCAATTTTTTGGATTTTATTGGTAGGTATTATTTTATTGAAAAATCTGAAGCGTCTTCTCTGTTTAAATTTCCTGATAACCTAATTTTTGGCACAAGATTTTAAGTATAAGTTTAAGTTAAACCTAAGGGTATACCATTGTATCGTACCTACATATGTATATTTACTTATAAAACATACATTATGTAGGTAGGTAAGATGTTATGATTTAGGTAGAGGTACTTTCCACCCAAAAAGAGTTTTCTAACGTAAACAAATTTACTTTGCTATTCATTTTAAAGGAAATTTAAACTAATTGGTCTCGAAGGATTGGTTGTTGTGAGAGTGCTTTAACGTGTCCAATTATATGAAACTTGGATTTGTCTGAATATTAATATCCATACAAAGCCCTCACAATCAACCCCATTTATTGAGTTGATATTTTATACCCACATCTATATATTGTTATCTCTTAAATATGCATTGCATAGCACACACTACGACACTCATTTGGTCGGCTTAGTATTGCTATCTTTAAAATCCAAATAGAAATGCAAATGCGAAACTGCTAAATGCATTCACCCTTGACGAATTCAAAATAACCATCATAGATAGGTGGGTAGGTACGAGTATAATACGATATCGCAATCACAACAGTTGAAACCCTTTTGCCAATGATTCCAAGGCAACACTCTTTTTATTATTTCTATCAATCTATCTATTTTTTTTTAATCCAGTTAACAGTCTAAATAAAATGGAAATGCATGTTACACTCTCCCCTGTCGTTACTTTATGGGCATAAGGTACCTTACCTATGTATAACTAACTACTATTTGAAAGCAGCTCTCGTTTTATAAAACTCTTTCGTAATTTCAATTTGATACGCGGGGATTATTTTCTAACACGAAAATCAAATCAATGCACGCGTTACGTAACATCGTTGGTAGGTAGGTATGAAGCTATACTCGACTCGTATTATATTGATGAAGCAACAGAAATAAGGACTTTTCACCTCACCAGTTACCGCACCGCCGCCGTCGTCGTCGTCGTCTACGCTGCCGCGCCCTTGCTTAACACAAAAACAGAGCATCATTGCGCAAAGTAAACTATGTATGCCAACATTTATATGTGCAAATCCCAGTGGAAGAAAATCCTTGCAACAACATTGAAAGTTTTTTTTTTTTTTCTAATTTGTTGTAAGGACGAACATTTAAAAACAAAAAAGCCCTTCTTCTCGAGATGTGCTATACCACACACACACACATACATATGTAGTCATTTGTGCGAGGAAGGGAAGCCAATTTCGATACGATCTACCCTTCCGGCCTTCTTTCCTCCTGCCTGCTATACTGCGTTTGCGTTTACGTTTGCCTGGCTGATTTGATTAGACACTGTTAGCGGTGTTGGCACCGCACTATCAACATCAGCATCCTGATTTCAATGCGAATCCTTTCACACAAATACATGTACATACGTAGATGCAAGTAGGTACATGCATATTGCATATACATATATGTATACATGACAGTCATCAGCATCTGCAACCAAGTCAGCATATGCGATTTATCAAAAGATGAACAGGAAATAAAAAAAAGGAATAAAGGAGAATCCTGTTTGATTCAAATCCAACTGAATGACAGTTAGTTGACTTTCGCTCTATACATATATGGCACATACAGAGGTGAATTGGGTGCATTTGCATTGCATGCATCCTTTTTTGGATTCTGCTGCAACAGATTGACATTCGAATCGAAATTGGAATATTTTTACAAAAGTAAAATAGAAAAAAAAAACACAAGCACAAGAACAACAATCAACATTTCCATCAATGAAATGTGAATTTCACCAAGCATAAGAGTTTTCAAATTTCAAAGGTATAGGTAAGTAAACAAAAGTAAATAAAATAAAATACACGACAGGATGGTACGAACTTGATCTTATGTACAATTACAATGTGGTTTTTAAATCTAAATAAAGAAATTTTCATCTAATCTTAAAAGTTTAGTGGAGAGACTTTTGTTTTAAGCATTTATTTTAAAAAAAAAACCTTAAATACGGACCAACGTTAATTAGGAAAAGACGAGTTAATGGTTAAATTTAATTTTTTTGGAAATACGATGACGAAGCTGAGAATTGTAGCTCATGCTACAAAAATATATATGCACCAAAAAAGTTTTTGGGTTGAATTTTTTTTTCTTTAAAACCTTTGCACACAAAAAAGATCTCCATCATCAATTCTCGAAGTGAAAGTCTAATTTTCCTATGGGTTAGGTACTACAAAATTTCTTATAAAATTCTTAGATCCCATGTCCCAAGTTTGAAGAAAATCGCTTCAGAAGATCAGAAGTTTAAGGTGTTGGCCAAGGTAATGAAAGGCAAACCTGCTTGACCCATTTTTTTTTTTTTTTAACTATGTTTACGTAAAAAAGTTAAATGACGTTACCTATAATATTATGTAATTATAAGATATAACATAAAGATGTAGCTTTATCCAAAAATTATATTTTCTATTTTCCACGGCTTAGGTGGGAGGGACAATTTTTTAAAAAAACTAACTTAAATACAATTCTTAAAAAAAATTAACATTTGTATGCATTTTGTTATAACGGGTGATTTTTAAGCTGGTTTGGTTTTGGCAACACTGGTTTTGACAGCTGACGTATGTTTAGTACCTTGTGTCACTGTCAAACAGCTTCAGTTTGGTTTGCAATTTAACAATGGATCGTCTTATAAATGAACAACGCTTGCAAATTATTGAATTTTACTATCAAAATTCGTGCTCGGTTCGAAATGTTGTTTATCGAAAAATTGTGTTCAGCGATGAGGCTCATTTTTGGTTGAATGGGTACGTAAATAAGCAAAATTGCCGCATTTGGAGTGAAGATCAGACAGAAGCATTGCAACAGCTACCAATGCATCCCGAAAAAGCCACTGTTTGGTGCGGTTTATGGGCCGGCGGCATTATTGGGCCATATTTCTTCAAAGATGATGCGAATCGCAGCGTTACTGTCAATGGTGAACGCTACCGAGCGATGATAACAAACTTTTTTTTGCCCGAAATGGAAGTTCTTGACTTGCATGATATGTGGTTTCAACAAGACGGTGCCACATGCCACACAGCACGCGAAACAATGGCGCAATTGCGAGGCGAGTTTGGTGAACAGTTAATTTCACGTTTCGGGCCGGTCAATTGGCCGCCTAGATCGTGCGATTTGACACCATTAGATTATTTTTTGTGGGGGTATGTCAAGGCTAATGTCTATAGGGACAAGCCCGCTTCGATTGACGCACTGGAAGCCAACATCCATGCATTCATTCGTGAGATACCGGCCGATATGTGTGAAAGAGTATGCCAAAATTGGACTCAGCGGATGGGCTACCTGAGACGCAGCCGCGGTCAACATTTGCATGAAATTATCTTTAAACATTAAATTGCAAGGTTCAAACTAAATATTAAAAAAAATAACAGTTTTTAACAACTTTATTTTTTAATTTTCTCAAAAAGTACAAAACATCTAAGCAGTAAGCATCCAGCAAACAGTACTTAATTACACGTAAAATTTTGAAGAAAATAAATTTTTAAATTTTTTTTTATTGTCAAATTTTTGAGTTTGTAAATTAATTTTTCAAAAACTGTTTATAGTACAGTAACTTTATACATCAGACCTTGCGTTAAATTCTGTAGTTCTGATTTTTTGCTGAGTTATTTATGATGTTGGCCTAATGAAGAAACCAAGTTTTCGACCTCGAGCGCCGAACGCATCATGGTTAAAAATCGAAAAACCCGCGAAATTTTCGCGTTTTTAACACAAAATTAAAAACAAAAAAACCAGGCATTTGTTTTTAAACAATTTTTTTAAAAAATTTACGTTATTAAGCAATATTTTTGTGTTTAATATTCAATGCTCTTATCAGTTTATGGTCAAACACCGAAAACCAGATGCGTGTATGTCGTCTAGTTTTGAAAAAAAAAAAATACCTAAATCTACTTTGATAAATACAGTCGAGTAGTCTTGCCGCCTTAAAAGAGGGCAGCCTTGCTCCAAATTCGGTAGTTCTGATTTTTCGCTGAGTTGTTTATGATGTTGGCTTAGCAAATTATCCAAGTTTCTGACCTCGAGCGCCAAACGCAACATTCAAAAATAAAAAAAAAACAAAATTTTGGCGTTTTTTTTTTTAGTTATTGTCAATTTTAACCCTAAACGACAAGTTTTCGATTATATCTTCATTCTACAAAAAGGTATTTAATTTTGTTTAGTTTTTAGTCAATTTTTTTCTGGCTAAAAGGTGGGAAATAAACCCCCCTCTTATACCATTTTTTTCTTATCTCGACAAGAACAATAATCTATCTTATAAACAATGAGAAAGATTAGCGCAAAATTTTAAACGATTTAGTACGATGTTAAAGTTATTTTATCATAGTAAAAATGCTTTAACATCGTACTAAATCGTTTACAATTTTTCGCTATTGCTTTTAAGAAAGACTGTTTTTGATTGATGTAAACAATAAGAAAGATTATTATTAAATTAAATAAATATAAAAACAGTATTAAAACTTTTAACTTTTAACTTGACGGACGAGGTTCTTAACTCTCCTTTAAATTTGTCACAAAAAACAATGTGACAAAGAACTATTTAATTGTTTCTTAAGTAAGAGACGAAACAAAACAATCTGCATAGGTACCTATGTTTTGCAAATTAACTCAGATGAACTTTGGCTAGATTGGCTAGATCAAAACAATAATTAGACAGATATTCAGATGTTTTATATAAAAGCAACTTTGTGACAATTTTGGATTTTATTAATAATAATCGAATTAAAGGCATTACAAAATTATATTTTTGAGAAAAGCATCCATTTTTTAATAATTTTTTTAAACTAAGAAGTCTGATTGTATTTATAACTTGATGAACCCTTATTTCTTTTGTGCTGAAATCATAGACTAAAATCCATATTATTATATTTACATAATAAAATGCTTATGAATAGTTTTACAAAAAAGAAAAATATAAAAATTATTCTTCTACCGCAGTACTGGCAAAATTTTCCTTGAATTCAGACAGATCACAGCAACTGCGATTTTACGTTATCCTTGCCGACTTATTCCCTGGAGTTCTATATATGTATGTATGTATAGACCAACTTGCAGTATAGTTTTTAGTTTTTCACTCCGCAGATGTTTACCTACATACATATTTAGAACCCCCGAACCAGAAACCCTTGTTCTTATTGATGTTTGCTTGCTTGTGCAAAGTGTGACAATCGCGTGGCAAACACCTATATGCTGTTCGAATGTACGCGTGCGCATGAGCGCATGTTCGCATTAGAAAATTAGAAATAAAATATAACGACCCTACTTCCTTTGATCCTGCTATTGTTACAAAAAAAAAAAAAAACTGATCAAATTTCCAGTTGGGATAACAGGTATGTTTCTTGCAGCTAACGAAGATCGAATGAATATGAATATAACAACAAGGAAAGGAAAGGAACCCTTTTTGCAAGCCACTGGAGCGAGAGATTTATTCGTTGTCACTCAGGCAGGTTCGGGGTGTGGTCGTATTCGTGAATGGATCTCTTATGAGACACAAACCATATTCTAAGGCACGCTCCTTGTTCACGTGTCAACTATTAGTTCACGTAAACGAGCAACATGCTGGGCTTTTTTTGTTTTGTGTATATTTTAATTTGCTCAGTACTCACTCTCTTTCTCCTTTCATTTCAGCCCAGCTGACTGATGCTTGGTTGGAGTTTGAAATTTCTGTGTGCGTATTATTTGTATGGCATAATATGAGTCCTTGTCCTTATACAGAAACGAAAAACGAAGGTGAATGAATTAACTTGTGTCTATTGTTATCCTTTTGCTCATTACTATACCCAGTATTTAGCCAACGAAAGAATGTTATGAAATGAACTGGTTTCATATGCAAATTCAATCATTGGTTAATTTACATAAACATACCTCAAACTTTTCTCCATCTAGATCTACCTAACCTCTTACCTACCTATCCAAAGTCTTTAAAGAACCCTTCGACAAAAAAAAAATAGAAAGATAGCTATACCTATTTGGTTATTTTACTGTTTTTAGATGCTAAACTGGTTATACCTATATTGTGTTATGTTGGGTTTTCATCAACAGTTTGAGGTGTAGCAGGATAATGTCAGGGGTGGACATCAGGACACTACAATATTTTTGAATGTTTTATTTATTTCATATAAAAAAGTGTCGAAAAAAGGGGTTTACGACTGGTTTTCTTTAAGTGCTATGGGTCAACGGAACCAGTTTATTTGTGTGATTGATGGAACAATTTTATTCTGATAAGAAATCTTTTTTTTAATGTGGAAATGAGGACATCATTTGGATATGGAATTTTTAATATAGTAAAAGAAATGCGACAGATGCCATTTTTCATAGTTACATTGAAAAAAATGCAAAATTCTTGTAAAAATAGTTCTTATTGTTTTTTTTTTAGATTAAATGAGATAAAGATTTACCTTTTTTTTCTACATTAGGGAAAGCTAATGAAAAAACTTTAAGTGCAGATTTATTAGCTCATCCAATTTTGAATTTGATTTTCAAAAGGCGGGAACCTATACAAATTATGAACAAAAAAAAGGGTGTTCCATATTTTGAAAACTTTCGAATTTTTATGCGCTCTTACGATCTCAAATTTTTCGAAATAAATTTAAAAAAGAAGCTGGCATGTATACCCTTGGAAACTGGACACCCTATGTTTTTATTGTTATAAGAAAATTCCAAATTCAAAATCTTAAAAGACCTTATCAGGTGTTCAACATGCGATCAAGTGAAAACCAAAGTATGGGACGTATTATACTTTTCATCTACTTTAGTTGTATTTTTGGCAGTTTCTTTTGCTTTAAAAAAAAACTGTCAATTGAAATGAATTGAAGTGAACAATTTGTATTAGTTTTATTTTGCAATTTTTTGCTTAAAACAAAAATTGTCAGTTGAATATTTTTTAAAACCCCATCAATTCTTAGTTATTGTGACTAAAATAAAATTCTTCCGGAGTCGATAGCTTTGTTTCTTCTCGAGATATTCGAGACAAAACACATTTTTTTAATTTTTTTAGTGGTTTTAGTTTAAAAATTTCTTGATAAAAAAAAAAAAACTGTCAATTCAATAATTCTACAAACCTTGTCAGTTATTGACTACGTCACTATGCATAAAAAAAAAAGTTTGCCCGGCTTCGAAACTGATTGTACTAAAAATATTAGAACCGAAAAACGTTTTTCAGCTAAATTTTTTTTATTTATTTAAAAAAAAAAATGCTCTTTAATTTTTTTGAATGCTTTTCAATTCTTCATTACGTCATTCTGTATGGATAAAATTAACCTGAAGTCGATGTCCATTCTTGTTCTCGAAATATTCGAGACAAAAGATTTTTAACAACTTTTTTTTTAAAATTGATGTACCTTATAGTAAAATAACCGTTAATTTAATTTTGTTGAATATCCTTTTTGCACTTCATGACGTTATTATCAGCAAAACAAAATTTATTTGAAGTCAATATCTTTATTCGTTCTGGAGATACAGTGAACGATAGAATGTATCACGAACGTACGAACGTATGAACGCACGCACGTACGTACACACAATACATACAGATATCTCTCTAAAAACGACGGATTCGGATTCCTGGGACCTCGAAACGTGGACATAATTATGTCAAAATTTTCGATTCGACAATTCGGACCAATTACAATAACTTCCAATGGGAAGCTAATAATTTCAACAGACAGGGTTTTTATTCCTTTAATAATTGTTGATGAGCAACTTTGTACAAAGTTGGCCAATATCAACCAAGTATGTTGGTTAATATAAACGAAGTAAGTTAGTAAATACCAACCAAGGATCTTTGTTAATATCAACCAAGTAAGTTGGTTAATACCAACCAAGTATGTTGGTTAATATAAACCAAGTAAATTGGTTAGTACCAAGCAAGTACGTTGGTTAAAATCAACCAAGTAAGTTGGTAAATACCAACCAAGTATGTTGTTTAAAAAAGAAATATAAAAAAAAAAATTCAGCAAAGTAAGTTATTTAAAATCAATTAAATAAGTTGGTAAAATTCAACCAAGTACGCATTCCCAGATCGATGTAGGTTGGTTAAATTTAGTCAAGTATGTTTGTTGCCTTCAACAAAGGAAATTATTTAATATCAAATAAATACCCAACTAACAATTTAACTTGTAGTAGGTCCAGTTTTTAAAATTTGGAAAGCTATAGCTCGCATAGAATTTTTATTATGCTTAATTATGCAAAGCAATTTAAATAGCTTGTTTAGGACCTTCAAAAATTAGTTCTATAGAAAACTATTCCGATGGAGCTTACTTAAGACCTGTTAAAAGCCTCCCGAAGTTAGAAAAAATTAATAGCTTTCATAAAGCATTCAGCTGAAAGTCATAACAAACATCTTCTATATGACTTACTTAATAAAGCCATATGTATGAAAATTTCGATTTAAGTCTGTGATTTGCCGGCTTTTCACGAGTCGATTTTTGCTGTTCGGTTTTTTCTTTTTAATATGAATATTGTTTGTGTAATAAATTGATGGTTCTTAGGACTTGTCGGTGCGATTTTAGTCACCAAAAGATATTGTGGTAAATGCTGTAGCTGTGCGCCGCACCGAGTAGCATGATTCAAAGAGGTGACTTGCTGCAAGTCAAAAATCGACTCATGAAAAGCTGACATTATTATTACCTACATAATTTCGGAGAACCGAATCTTTACTGATGACTTATATATTAAATTGTCTTTATCTAAAATCTAGTCTAAATATCATTTGCATTTTGTTCAAACCAAACTTTCACAAATGTTAGGTATAGCTTGCACATTTTGTTAATAGCAAACTTACACAAGTGTAGGTATAGCTTGCGTATTTTGTTAATAGCAAACTTACACAAGTGCGTAGATATAGCTTGTGTATTTTGTTAATAGCAAACTTACACAAGTGTAGGTATAGCTTGCGTATTTTGTTAATAGCAAACTTACACAAGTGCGTAGATATAGCTTGTGTATTTTGTCAATAGCAAACTTATAAGTGTTTAGCTCGTGCATTTTGTTACCATTTACTATAACATATGCCTAGGTATATTTGTTTGTAAAGCTCATTCAATTAGAGAGAGAATGAGACAAACTATTTTAGAATATGCTACAATTTTCAATGTATTACTTCAAAGCATATGTTTATAAAGCAAATACCTTAAGATTCAACTGATTACCAATTTTCCACTCCCCATTTGAGTTGTGGATTGGCGTAGTTGGTTGAGTGCTGGACCAGTAATCAGAGGGACGTGAGTTCAAATCTCGAAAAATCATGTAAGTAAAAGTAGGTTTTTTTAAAATTAATTTAAATTCTATACATTTCAGAATAAATAAAAAGCAGTACAAAACCCCCCTAAGAAATAAAAAAATATAGATAAAATATAAATAATAAAAATTAATTTGGAAGGCAAACACTTTTCTTTTTTCTAATACAACTTCATTTTATAGTTGGTATAAGGCCTTATTGAAACATCCAATGCAAGCTATTTTTCTTTGCATAGTACCCGCAAGTGAAGGTCTTATCGGAGTCTATTTGTCCTTCATAAGGCATTCATAAAACTGTTCGCGGAAAGTTATTTAATTGCATAACACTTGTGATTAAAGGTCTTAAGGGAGTTAAATAGCTTCTGTAATGTGCGCCAAAATGATTTGTATAAGGCCTTCTTTTGTTACTATACAAGCCAGAAAATAGCTTGCATTAACCCTACAACAAGTTAAATTGTTAGTTGGGTAAGTTGGTTAATCAAGTAAGTTTTATGAAATTTTTCTAAGTTAGTTGAATTCAATCAAATATGGTTGTTACTTTCAACAAAATAATTTAGTTAGTATCAACTGAATAATCTGTTACAATTTAATCAAGTAAGTATGTTAAACTTGTAGTAGGTTGTTTGAATTTAATCAGGTGTGTTTGTTAATATCAAAAGATTCAATTGGTTATTATATTATCAACGAATCATGTCGGTAGCGTAGCCCAGTATTTTAAAAATTTAACCCATTAGGTTTGGTATCTCCAGAAATACAGGGTTCGGTATGTTGGTTAATTTTAATCGAATTGACTCTGTTTAATTGTACCAACTAACTCCGTAAGAGCTTTATTAACTATATCACTCTGCTGTTTTCTACCGAAACTTGATAGATTTTCAATAAGTGGTTTTTCTGCGTGTATTAATGTACAACTCTGTATCTACATCACTGTTGAAAATTTGCGCCTTCCAAAATTTGTAGCTCAAAACTTACGTCTCTACAGTGAGTTTGGTAAAAAATGGTAATGTGTACAACATTGTGTAATAAGCATTTTGCTAAAAAATTTACAAATTCACTAAATATTTGTAGCTACTTTACTAATACAATTTGTAGTAGTAAGTAAGTAAAAAAGAAAAGAATTTCATGTCTGTAGTATCTTAATTGCTAAATTGCCTTTATATAAAGACAATTGACCAATATCAAAGTCCAGCAACTGGCCTTGCCTTAATGTTCCTATACGTTAAACGAGCATAGATACGCACACCTATAGTATGTATATAATGTAAGTTGTATAGGTAAGGTACATAACTATAGTCAATCTGTTCAATTGAGTTAGTTAGTTAGTTAGTTAATGAAATCTTTATTTAAACGCACGTTATTCGAAATATATTAACAATAGTTCTTTTTTTTTTTTTTTTTATAAACATAAGATTAATACGGTTTGGCCAAAGGCCGTCTACCAGATTGACATTTTTTGATTAAGCTTAATATATTGAATATCTACGTAATGTATGTATATTTTTGTTTATGATACTATTTGATGTTTTAAAAGTCGCCTTCAATAATTCGGGTTCTATAACTAAGTGCGTTCGCTGCATATTTATATAAAACGTCCCAGCCAGATTCGCCATTTAAAATGCACAGGACTTCATCCATATTCATTGAAGTTTTTCCGAAGTATTTCACACGAAATTCTCTTAGAATGGGACATTTGGCAATAAAATGGTGAACATCTTCTCTTTCCTTCAGATTACAAAGGTCACATAGAATCGGCAGTTCGGGGCGATGTGGAATATAGTTCAAATTAATTATTTCGCCTCTTATTTTAAAAATTAAGTTTATCATTTTGAGAGGGAATTGGTTGAGAAAGTAGGTGTTTCCTTGAAGATTTAAATTGAGCTGGCTATAAATCATCCTATGTTGTGATGATTGCGCTTCCATCATACTTCCATCATGTGTAGAGCGGGTCAATCCTTCCAATGCTCTCTGAAAAAAACTTCTCAAGTCACCTAGACTAATATCTTCTCGAATCCGCACACTTTCCCCGATACCAGCTGCTAGCTCCTCCCATTTTTCAACAAGATTTCCTTTTGATGAAATGACATTCTTCAGCACTAGCTTAGTTAGCCTTTCCTCTTCCATCGCCCACACTTTCAATATATATTCAAAATGAAATTTAAAAGCATCTAAAAACAATGGTGGTATCGATGTTTCCAAATGAAGCATATAATTGGGTGTACACGACGGAAGTCGAAAAATTCTTTTAAGGAAGTATCTTAGGAATCTTTCTACATCCTCGAACTTAGAATGGCCCCAAACCTGCGCGCCGTACAACAATATGGAAACTGCGGTTGCACGAAACAACTTAATCTTTGCACAGTGTTCAATGTACTTATTATCGATGCAACGTCTCCACACTGCAGAAATAGCTCTTTTCGCCTCAGCCAACTTTAACTCAAAGTGTTTTTTCAAGTTGAGGTTTGAGGTGATCAACACACCTAAATATTTGTACTCCCGCACAATTGTAAGAATTTCTCCTTTGAATTTCCATTCCTCATTTCGTGAATATCTACCACCGCCATCTCTGAAGATCATGATTTTCGATTTTTCTAGATTAACTGTCAGATTCCAAAGAGCGCAGTATCTTTCAAGTCGGTTAATCATTCGCTGCATTCCTTCTACAGATTCAGCCAGAAAAACAATGTCATCGGCGAATATTAGCCCTGGTACCTGTATTCGTCCAAACTCTATTCCTCCTCCAACTGCCTCCACGATATCATTTATAAATAGGATGAAGAGTAGGGTACTCAATACACATCCTTGCTTTACACCCATTTCCGTTACAAATTTTTCCGAAATAAATTCACCATCCCATACATACGCAACGTTGTTTTCATACATCGCTTTCAATACTGCCACAATTTTACTTGAAATTCCCATTTTATAAAGCTTATAAAAAAGTGCTTCGCGCGAAATGGAATCAAAAGCGGCACGAAAATCTACGAAGAATGCATAAAGCTTTTTTTTCTTCCTTTTGAAATTATCCGCAATGTTGACCAAAGAGAATATTTGATCTAGCGTCGAGTGATTCTTCCTAAAACCAGCTTGAAACTTATTAAGTATTCCTCTAATTTCAACCCACTGCGTCAATCTATTAAATATCAGGGTGCTAAATAACTTAACCGAAGAATTCAAAAATGAAATACCCCGGTAATTCTCTGGGATATTGTAAGCACCTTTTTTATGTAGCGGATATATTATTGCTCTTTTGAAGCTATCAGGAACAGTTGCCGTCTCAAATATCTTGTTGAATTCTTCCGTCAGTGCAGACAAGAATTCAGCTGAACAATTCTTATAGAATTCCATTGGTATTCGGTCGTCTCCTGGAGCTTTTCCTAATTTCGCATTGTCAATAACATTTGCCACTTCGAAATACGTGAAGGGTGAATCGAGTACTTCATCCGTGAAGAAAGGGGCCGCGTAATGCGGAAGCGGTGAGAATCGCGGAGTGTTAAGAAGGTTGTGAAAATAGTCGCGAAGCTCAGACGCTTGCATGGATGATCCGATCCTATTGGTTCTACCGTTTATAGTTTTAGCAGCTTTCCAAAATTCTGCTGAAGACCTAGCAGTATTTAGGATATCCACAGTTTGCTGTTCATATTGTTTCCTTTTTACAAAGCAGAGATGCTTGAAATGCTTATTGGCTGCTGCATACATATTTTTGAAAACTGTGGTGTTGTACTTTCTTATGAGCTTAAGGAGCGAAAATGATTTCTTCCTTGCTTTAAGACACTCCACGTCGAACCATTTCTTTTTAAAGTTATCCTTACGTCTTGAATTGGTGCTTATTGGTACAGAATCCTTAATAATTTGGGTAAGGTACTCCATGTGTAGTGGTTTATTATCTGCTCTTGCCTTACGAAGGTGATCATTTAAATTATTTTGATAAATAGACTGAAAACTATTTTTCCATAACAGCTTTGGTAGAAGTTCCAGTCGCTTTGCATTGCTAGTTTCTTCAGATGTAGAGATTGTACAAAAAAGCTCTAAGGGCATGTGGTCCGAAAAAGTTTGCGTAGCTACCCTGAAGTTCTTCAAGACCGAGTTCCAGGTTCCCGAGACAAAACAATAGTCAATGACTGAACACGCCGTTCCTCGAATAAACGTATATTCACCGTTAGGATCTCCCTCACAACTTCCATTTAAAACTCTTGCATCTAATGCATCCGCAATCTCTAATATTTGTTCACCCTTTCTATCGCAAACTTCATCTTTCGACTTACGGTTTGAATTAAAAATCTCTGATGCAGATCCACTAACAAAATTATTTTGTGATAAACCAATTCTCGCATTGAAATCGCCAAGAAGTAATAAATCCATTGACCCTAAATGATGAAGTGCATCACAAAGTTTATCGAAGTCTCTTTTCCAGTGGTTGCAGTTTAAGTAAATCGGCATGATGTAAAGTGCACAACCGTTGATGTTTAGCTCCAATACATTTATTTCTTCAACCTGTTTGAAATTTATAGTAACTCCCTCGTGACACTTGCGATAGCCGTGAAGTTCACCACCACTTCCTCTTCCATAGATACTTGTTTTCACCGCTGGAATCCATTTTAATACATAATTTTTAAATATACCTTCAAAATTATCTTTTTCACCTTCTAACACATGAGTTTCAAAAAGTATAAATATATCGAAACTTTTAATATAATTAAAGAAATTCATAATAAAAAATTTGTTCTTAAGACCTGATACGTTAAAACCTAATATTCTTAAATCTATAGTTTTAATACAATGATTCTGGTAGACGGGTTCGCATCATTCCCTAGCGTGTAGTGCGTCTTCCCTCGAGCGCATGTTTGTGTGTGCACCCAAGTTGCTTACAGCGGCTGTTTCTCGAATTCGTTCATATGGAACTCTGCCAACTTCAGGTTGTACCCTTGACATTTTGCGTTTGACATTGTTTACGTTGTTTGCACGTTGAACTTCAATCATGAAAATTTCTAATGATGAAAATAAGTTTGGATTATCCCCAAAAATCGACCGCAACACCACCAATGGATCATTTACGCCACATTTCAAACCGTGCGCCAAATCCCAAGTAAAAAGTTTGTTTGAAATAAAAAGCTTATCCTCCTTTAGTTGCGATTTAACCAAAGGAAACTTGTCGCGGAGGAACCTGGAAATTGGGAGTAGGTTGCCTTTTCTACGTCGCACGTTATACGGCAAATCCTTGTGTATGTGAACTTGTGTACCTTTTAAGTTTCTAGTGTTCCGAAGAACTTTCCAGGCAGCACTACGTGTTTTCATTTTGACAATGATCATAGCTGTTCGTGTGTCCCTAGCAGATATTGAATGCGCATACTCAATTTCAGAGCCATCAGTTGAGCCAAGCAGGCCAGCGCAAACCGACTTTGCCCTTTCATTCATGTTTACATCAGCTTCCGTTGGCAGGTGCACAACGACATTCGTCTCCATGGTTTTTAGCAGAAGTCTGTCCATTTGGTCTTCCAACACATTATTTCGTCTTTCTAACTCAATAACTTTCGAAGTGATTTGTTCATATTTTAATTTTAAGCTGGTTAGCTCTGCGTGAAGCACTTGAAAGTCGGCCTTTGAAGGGAGCTCCTGACAAAGTTCTTTATTGTTGTCACGCAATATTTGTATCAGAACTTCGTTAGTGAGTACTGAAGGGTCCATTGCAGTATCAGAAGAATTTGTGGCTAAAAATGTTCGGCGTTTTTCTTCTCTTCGTTGGTCGGGGGAGGTTTCAAACAAAACCCTTTTGTTCATTGAGGTTAGTTTTGATGTTAAAAATAAAATGGGTTCTATTTCGCTTAAATGCTAGAACTTACACAAGTTTCAATTTATATTGTAAAAACCATCGACTTGAGAATTCGTTTTCCTAGACGTGATAGGTTTTTCTGCACATTTACTATTTTTTTAAGGACTTTTTGTAAGAGCTCTTTAACAATTATTATCTTCACTTTGACAGAACAAATGTTCAATTGATTTAACAAAAATTGATGAAATGTGTGGGTAGGTTAACTTTGACTCAAGTTCATTGAACGTAAAGGTATATCCTACCACTTTTACGAAGTGAAATAATGACAAAATGGGCACAATAATTATGTCACGGGTTCTCTTTTAAAAGAACTTGATTAACCTTAATCGATTGTTTTCATTATTTGTTCAACTTACATATACGTATTGTTACTTTTGAGCTTCTCTATTTCCTTTACAATTGCTTAGTTTATTTATTTATTTATTTATGTCCCCAAATCACATGATTATATTCTAATTGAATGTGATTGCGACAAAGTGTATGTGTAGTGTATATGTTACGTAGGTATAGTTTCTGTTCGTTGATTTCGTGTCCATTCTGTCCGAAACACTTTAATCACAGCAAATAAAGATTCAATTTGATTGAATTAAATAAGTTGGTCTGTCTGTGATCACTTTTGGATTAACATAAAAAAAAAAAAAAAAATAGGATCGACTGCCATGAGGACCTACACGCTAAAGAAAACCTACGGATATATATATGTGTGTGTGTGCATGTATATGTGTATAGTGTGTGCGTTTACTGATTTCCAATTCATCAATAAAATAAAATCAGGGCTTCCATTTAATTCTGTTTACTTTTTCAATAATGCATGTGGCTGCCTTGAAATTGCATGAGGATTGCTGCTTCGCTTTTTACTGAAGGATTCGAATGTACAAGTAGTATGGTTGGTATATGCATGTAGTTGATGGCAACAGCAGCAACAGCGATGAACAGGACAAGTTTTCGCTTATTTTTTTTTTTTTAGCTACGCAATCGAAAACTACTCGCAAGTTGCAATTGGAGTATGCATCAACACAGGACTCGTTAAAGTTGGTTGGATTCATTTGGCATGCATTATACCTATGTATATAAATTGAGTGAATGTAAGGGTTGATGGAGGATGGGTGGAAGGCCACACAAGGATATCTATGTATATCGGCCTCCAAAGCCTGAAGGCTTTTTCTTTTGTCTCTTTTGCAATCAATTAATGTTGTTGTTGCTGTTGGTAGTGGTGGTGGTGGTGTGTGGTCGTTGGAGGTTCTGGGAATCAATCAACGCCAAGGTGGTGGTTAAGTAGAAGAACAATCGATGGTAAATTGCACTTTGGGTGTGGGGCCAATTGAGGGCGGTGTAGTATGTACAATTAAGAAAACCGACTCAATAAATGATTTAAAAGGATTGTGCGGGTTATAGGTATGTAAGTATTATACCTACTTCATATGAATGTGTATGTAGGATATTTCAGTTCTTACTGTATTGACATTTTGAGAATTTATAACTAAAAATTTATAAAGGATTTCTTTTTCGTTTTGTTTCACCAGAGTCATTTACGGAATTGTCATTATTATTAATTCAATGAAATTCAACAGTTTGATAGTATTTTATTGGTTTCTAATTTAACAAAAATAGTTAGGATCATAATTATAAATTTCCGAGAATTTGGAGCTATTGAAAGACTTTTCTTCAAAAATATCAATAAATTCCTCATGGATTACTAAACTGTGCTAACTAAATTAACGTTTCTAAATTGTTTTGGTTTTTTTAACATAGACTAAAGTGTGACATCATTGAAATAAATAAATACGAACAGTCTTTATCAATTTGTTAGTGGTCAAGCATTTGAAAAACTACATTCTTTATTTTGGCTGACACTTTTTGGGGAAATCAAATAATTTTAGTATCTAAATTCGGAGCTAAAATATGTTTGAAGTTAGCGTACAGTTAGTACAGTATAACTTTATACTTCAGACCTTGCGTTAAATCCAGTAGTTCTGATTTTTTGCTGAGTTGTTTATAATGTTGGCCTAATGAAGAAACCAAGTTTTCGACCTCGAGAGCCGAACGCATCAATGGTTAAGTTGGGTTGGGAGGTGCGTGCCCAGCTCTGAGGCTTCTGCGTACACCGGGGCCTATTGGTCCATTGATCCACCCTATAAGAGAGATAACTCCTAAACTAGTGGTTGACATATAGACTGGTTCATTTACGAACCAACCAGTGCTTTCTATAAATTTCGTCATGTTTACCATTGAGACCTGCGCTAGATCGTCCAGTTCTCCAACAAGGCTAGCAGGTGTTTAATGGTTTCTATTTCTTCAATATCTTGTGCCAATGGCACAATGTCCCGTTAGTACACATATCAGGGTTCTAATATTCTTTTTACTCAGCGATAAAATATACCGAATTTCTTTTTCGTTAACTCTGGGCCATAAACTTCTAGAGATGACGCAATCGTTCCTGGATATCCAGGATTTATTGATTTGCTCTTTCGTTATTAGGTCTATCTTCCTTTTGATCACGCCAATCGGGACATCTGATCCCGTATTCATTTGCCTACTACTGTCTCTATGATATTGCCTCATTCTTTGCCAGTGCATCTGCTATGTCATTACTCCTCCCTTCTATATTGCTATGTCCAGGAACCCGGTAAAGTTTGACTTGATTGTTGATACTGCCTTGGATCTTATAGTCTGGCTGTTTATTGCTTTGATAGCAGCTTTGCTGTCCACGAAGAATGCGATCTCTGACGAGCTCAGTTTTTTCCTGTGAATAATTTCGGCTGCCTTTTCAATAATATAAATCTCAGCCTGAAAGACATTACACTCATCTGAGAGTTTATACGATTTTCTAATATTAAGAGTTTCGCAAAACACTCCAGCTCCTGTTCCTTCTTCCATTTTTGACCCATCAGTGTAGAAGGGGATACCCTGTTCATCGAGTAGTGAGTTTGGTTCCAATCCATGCTTTTCGGATGTTAAAACCGAGAAGGTTTTCCTAAAATCTATTACGGGTGGTATGTAGTCGGTGGTCACATCAAGTCCGAAACAACTTTGACAGACCCATGACCATAGTTGCTGTGCTTCCAAGAAGCCATTTCCTTAAGTCAAAATGCACTTTTGGCTGCTGTACACTTCTTATGTACTCGTCCAGGGCTGTAAGGTTGAGTATAATCTCCAGCCCTGTTTGTGGCATAGACTTCCGTGCCAGAGCTAATCTCTGTAACTTGTTTAGGTTATCCACCATACAATAGAACCGTAGGTAAGTATGGGACGAACTATTGCCATGTACAACCATTTGATGACACATTCCCCACCGTTTGCCGAAGGTTTTTTTGCATGTGTAATAAAGCACAAAGTGCTTTCTTCATTCTTTCCTTTGTATTCCATTTCCAGATTAGCTTGGAATCAAGAATTACGCCAAGATATTTAATGTTTCTTTGGAGAGTTTCAGAGGAATTTCATTTAGTTTGGGAGGGGAAAAGTCCTCTAATTTCCTTTTCTTCGTGAACAGAACTAGTTCAGTATTTGTAGGGTTGCCCAATAGTGTCTGCAAGTTGCAAGTTTAGGATTCTACCATTGAGCATGGAATAAATCCAGTCCAGTGGTGTGCTCTTTGTAAATAAAATCTAAAACGAAGGTTTTGTAAGTTTTTCTTATTTTTATATTGAGGCCTTTTTATTGCATACATTTTTACGATGACAGAGAAGTCGAAAAAATGTGTGTCTCATAACTCTGTCCAACTATTTGTCGATCAGTTCAGCTGCAGCCTAAATAGGTAAGTCGATTTTGACTTTTTTTTTAATTTTTTAGAACACCCTATGAGAAGATTTTTAAGTAAATTAAGGATAATAATTAAATTTCACTGTCAACAGACTTTGACCTATTTCCCATCAACTCGCCTTGTTTTGTTTTCACTTCCCACGAATCAATTTCCCATGCAAATCTCCATTATTGTCTATTGACCCTAAAAGAATAGCCTTTGTCACACGTCCTTTCCATATTATTGTAAACAATTCCCTATATATTCCTATACCCGATCGACCGACGTATGTATGTCATCAACAAGATTTATAAAGAAAACAATAGTTTTTTGAATCTAGTGTAAGCCATTTACAACCAAGATTTACCATTATAAGTTCTATAGCTTATAATCTGTGGCGTGCATTTGACATACCCTATAGCGATGACGATGACGAGGACGACGACGGACGGGGCTTCAAGAGAAACAGAAGCCTGATGGTGGAAAAGTGTGCTTTAGCATGCCAACAATAGATTATAAATGATCTCATAACCCAAACAAACTATATAATACATACATATAAGCAGCTAAAGCAAGGAAGGTTGAGTTCCTAATAAGCCACCCAGGAACAAAGAAAGACACAAAACATCAGCAGAACCTTCAAAGAAGGCAACAAAAATGGAAGAAAAATGAACCAACAACTATAACTAACGGAAAACAACAAAATTCTAAAGGATTCTTCCCACAGGCATTAGGCAATGATAGCAATGTTTGCAGGATTATTAGGGATTTGGGCATGTTCCACCCTTCATGTGATGGTGGCGAGGCGGCGGCGGCGGCACGTTACACCCATGTGTGTGTTTGTGCCTGCGGTCGTTCTTATTTTTATTTTTATTTTTTTTTTGTTGAAAAAAAAAAACCATTCAACCCTCAGGAACGATAGTATTTAGGGTGGCATATAAATTTCCACCCCATTGAGCCAGCGAGATACACCAAATTCGACAAAATCGAACCTCCTCTCTATCGGAAATCGTTTACTTAGCAAAAATTGCGGATAGAGCGACCAACGAAGGAACGAAATGTAACGCGCCGCGCCTAATCCTGCACGAGAATCATTTATCTATATCGTTTCGATGATGATGACTCGCTGATATGTCTTTAACGAGCCTTTTGCCAGAACCAGAACGTCTTTGTCGTCATTCCTTTTTTGCTGGTACAAGAGTATATATACCTACGGCCTCGCATGTGACAAGGGTCATTAACACACGTTAAAATCCACTGTTGCTGATGTTAGCGATGATTGCAAGTTTAAGAGAAAGATTCGCCTTCTTTTTTCTTTTTTCGTCAAGCCTACCAAACCGTTAAGCAGCTTTTGAGATCAGCATGAACAAAATAACTGCAACTCCCCTATTTTCGAAAGAGCACCCATGGGGTGCAAGCAACGATGTTTACGTTCAATTCAGCCGCAGACGTTCGTCCTTTTACGTCTTAAGCTCTCTATTTTTGTTTTTATCGCAGTGCCCATAAATCTTTGGTGTGTTCAAATCTTGGCGTACGTATATAGAGTCGTTTTGGGTGGGGTGAGGGTGAGGGTGGTTCGAAGTTAAAAATGGAATTTAACATGTTGACGATGGAAAACGCGTCAAAGTTCGGCAATAAATAAGAATGAGGGGTGGCCGTATGCCTGAATATAGTGGGTGGTGGCCTTTGGTTCTTTTTGAAGTTGTGTTTTTTTTTTAACTTTTGTTTGTGCTAAAACTTCAAGTCGCCATGGTTGTTTTTTTTTTTTTTGTAAATTTAGGTAGGTACTTGGGGATAGGTATTTGAATCTTTAAAATATTGCGAAGCACCATAATATAACCAACCACCATACCACAACATCGTACATCACAATAATTTTTAAGTGAGTTCATTTCTTTTTCTGTGGGAAATAAACTTTGAAATTGTTCTCTCCAATTCGAAAAAGTTTATCAAAGTCTTTTTTATAAGTATACCTACCTACCTACCTATAAGGAAGGCTATAACCTATAGGTATAAATAAGCTATGAAAGTAGGGTTTATGAATAAGTTAGATAAACCTATTTATAACTTAGGTATATTAAAGCGTTTTTAAACTTGTTGTACCTACATACATTTCTTAAAGTCAGAATATTCAAGACTAAAGAAAAATTTAAAATTGGAGTAATTTTTTTTCAGAAATACATATGTCGCAATGAATTGACGGCTTCCAAAGATGAATCTGAAAAAAAAATTATAAAATAAACAAATTGCGTGGCGCAACAGCTCCTGTAGAACCAAGACCTAGTGACTTACAACTCTCAACTCAACCGTTGCCTACAATTTTCTGCCAAATCCGGAAGACAATAGGTATACTCTTGGAGGATTTGTCAATTCCTCGGAAGAGGCAGTAACCCGGGAAAACATTTTTGTTTTTTTTTTTTTATGTGGCATAGACTGGGAATCGAGCCCAAGACCTTCGGCGGCGTAACAGTCAAACGCACTACTTAGGTGGATCAATACACGGTGCTGAGCTTAACCTTCAATGAAAAGTAATTTAATGACAGCTGTCGATCTCTTTTCTGTGTCGTCCCTTGGCATGGATTTACCTAAAGATTTTCCGAGCCGAAGCATTAGTTTCTATTCGATGTTTGCTTCAGCCTCTTAGCAACCTCCAAACTTTTTTATACCTAAGATCGTGAGATTTGGATATTTACGAAAAAGAGTTCTGAACTATTATTTCAAGTACAAATGAGTTGAATAAGTAAAGCTTTTTGGACACTAAAGGTATGAGTTAAAAACATCTTTACTAACATTTTGTTGATTCTTCAAGATTATAACGAACCAATGAACGAAGCTCATTTTTTTTACAGATGCTGTCACCACTCGGCTATGAATTTGAAATTTCTGTGGTTTTCCAAAATCTGCTGTAAAGATAGTTTTAATTTGTTAGCGGAAAAAGCCAAATTAATATGGACAAACACATTTGTTGACACAGTTCCTGCGGCAAAAACAACCTTGTAGGCGATGTTTAAGAAGGCTGATGCTTCTTTAGTTTACGAAGTTGAAGTTTAGAAGGTCTGCTTTTTTCAGGATTAGATTAGCAGTCACCATTGACTATAACGTTCTGGCCAGCATCGTTTTTAAAGAAGTACGGACCAATTATTCCACCAACCCAAAAGCACACCAAACAGTCAGTTTTTGTGGATGTAACGGTGTCTCAACATACACTTGAGGATTATCATCACTCCAAATATGCTAGTTTTATTTATTGACGTATCCATTCAACCAAAAGTGAGCTTCATCGCTAAATAAAATTCGCTTATGAAAATCGGGATCAACAGCGATCTCGTTTCCAGCCATTCACAACAATTTGCATTGCGTTGGTCAGGCGTCAGTCTATTTATGTTTAAATGCCAAATTGCCAAACCAAACCAAAAATAAATCACTTGACAGCTGACAAAATGGCCGCCAGTTAAAATAGTGTTGCCAACTTAAAGTTCTATACCTCTAAAAAAACACCCATTATTATAATTTCGAAGAGATTCGTAAAAAAAAGTGGAGTTAATCGAAAATTTCCTGAGTATTCTTGATAACCAAAGAAAAACTTCAAGTTTAACGAACTGTATTTTTAACAAAAAATTAACAAAAATATTTTTAACAAAAATAAATCACATAGATTCCATTCTTATTAGAACAGAATAGACATTTTAAATTCAAACATTCGATTCAGAGTTGGTGAGATAACATTGAATAACACAGTGCTGTCATTTTCTTTCATGTTGTTTGGCTAAAAAATTTTTCGAATTTTTGTGTGTTGAAGAAAAGGATTAGAGATCCCAAAAAAGCGGAGTGGCCGAGTAGGCTTATTTTCTTTCTTAAAATTGGAGTACATTTACTCCGATTGTAGTAAAGGTTCAAGCGCTGCTCTAGAGTAGGTGCATGTGTGATCGGAAGATATGAACCGATTTAATTAGTCTTCTAAAATCACAACTTTTACGTGCATCTAATTAGGTGCATGAAGAACAATAGTGTTGCTTATGAAGGTTTGGACTGTCACAATTCAGGAATTCCATTGGTGTTGGTAGGCGAATGGATATAGTTTACTGTTGCTTGAAATCACACAGCCTATTTTTTGTAATATTATTAAATAGCAGTAGGTGTTAAAATTTGATGTTTGATATGAAACAGTTATCGGCTTTAAACTCTTACAGGAGTAAAGTACAACTTAACTCAGAAGCATGAGGGAATTGAAGGTAATTCAAGATTCTACTCTCTGATTGGTCAGCTGTCAATAAATATCCTCCCAATTAAGGCAACTTTATTTGAGAGTTGACTGGAAAGTATGTCAAGAAATATCTGCTTTTCATTAAGTCAAGTGTATTTACATATGTCAAAATATTATATTCTACCACTAAGCAGCAAGCTGAACTTCCTTGTTTTGTAACTTATTTTTTTTTGTATATGTAGGTGAAGTGGTTCTTGTTCATATATTCTGGAAAAGTGTAAGAAACATTTATTTTTGCCTTGTGTCAGGTGTTTTTCAAATAAACTGATTTACTCCATAATATTTAGTCCCTTGTGTCTCCTTTCCAGTCTTTTTCCACTGTCGTCGTATACATATGTGCGATAAAATCACCTGTAAAAGTTATAGGTACATGTGAAAGATATCAGCTTTGTTTCGATTTACAAGGTTTTTCGGAGAATTGAACATGGGCCCAGGAAGCATTTGTAAAATCATTAGTCTTATAAGCCAATTGAATTATAATATAAATTCTTTTTAAAAACTCTAAGAAACTTAAAACTGAATCACCCTGTTTAAATAAATCGGCCCTAACATAACGTGCTACTGTTTTGGTCTAAAACTCCAAAAGCTGATCGTGTGGTGTATGTATAAGCAACATCAAAAGACTTTGCTGTCCATTTTATTTTTATTTCTTTTTCACTTCTTCCTCTACTGCTCTACCTATGTTTACTGTGATTTGGATTATGCGATTTGGGTTATAGGTATTTATCGGCATCGGCATCGGCATCGACCTCGTCCTGGTCGTCGTGGTGTCGTCGTCGTCGCCTTGTTGCGAGCAAACCCAACATGTTGATATTCTAACTTCACTTGTTTCGTGAGGAGTTATTTGAAGATATTGATTGATAAATCACATACTTGTTGCCCTCAAATGGAATTCGGCCATAAACTATAAAGTCAAGTCGCTTTAAGATTTATTATACCACTACTATAAGCTTGGGGAGTATTGTGTAAAGGAGTCCTAACTTATATAGAAGTTATACGAGGCATATTCAGCAAACAGGATATTATATAGAACGACGACATCTCTTCAATGAGGTGTGGCGCGTCAGAATTTACCATCCGAAGCGAAATTAAATCGCAATTACACATAAACCGTTCCTGCAAAAGATACAAAGGCGCACAATTGTTGCGATTGTTATAGGTTTATGCTGGGTGGCACAGCCGCAGCGGTAGAGTGGCAGCTAAACGATTAAAGCAGCCAATTTCTAGGTGGGTTGGTATAACTACTGTATATATGTATGTTTATATAAGAAGAACTATGAATCAGGGGGATTGAGGAGTATAATAAAACCATCATCAGTGCTGGCCCCCTGATTCACACTAACGGCAATTAGCTTCATGCGAGTCACGTGCCCTTTGTTTGCGATTTTGATTGCAGAAAATTTTAATGGACGACGTTCTGCGGTCTGCACTTGGTTTTCGAATTCAAAATACAATAACAACACTAGGTATATAGTGCTAGTCAACATACTTACTCCCTTCCTTTGCTTCCCCCCTCTGTCAACAATTTAGTTTTTTTTTTTTTTGGGAGCACCAACCAGGCCTACTATATTGCATTTATTATAGAGCCCAAGCCTATTCCAACGAACCAACCTCTCCATCGACCCAAGGGTTGAAGTTGAAGTTTGGCCAACACCAACACCACCGCTGCCTATCGTCGTCGTCGTCGTTATGGCTGCTCTGCTGGCTGACTGAGTTGAGTCAACTCATGAAATGATGGAATAAATCCGGTACGGTGATGGTTGTGCTCTGAATTCGATAAAAGGACTCGTCGAATTCATGATGATGGTGGCGGAAGAAAGAGAGAACTTTGCCGCTGCCCTATCCTTCTACTCCGACAACAACGACAAGCCAGACCATCAGACCAGACCAGCCCAAGCGAATCTCTAAATGGATCAAAGCTATTAGCTACAGGCTATTCAACACCATGGAAAAATAATCGCATGGGAAATAATTTCAACTGCTGCCTCACGCTCACGCTATACCAAACGAATACGTGATGGACTATATTTGTTCTCTCTCGCCATATATGTGACTTGAGCTCATTAAAAATGTCAACGTGCAATGTTGCTGCAACAAATTTTATAATGGCCCAAAACGACGCTGTTTGTCCGGGGCCGAATGGGGTTAAAAGGGGTGGGCTTTTGCGAGTACGTAGTTATATACGAGTAAACGAGATAAATATGTATATGATGAAAGTCGTTTAAAAGCGAGTACTTATATGTATAAAGAATATTGTAGTGTTGTAGAGCTGTCGAAATTTTCAATGCGGCATTGAATTGATGCAATAATAGAATTATTTGGAACGTGCCGCTGTCAGATTTCGGGATTTCCTGGCATTGCGTTGGTTTTGAATTTTAAATTATTACCCAGACTGACAACGCATCATCACAGACACAAAGGCGACCATAGTTAGTCAGTCGTCATACAAATTTGCTTACATTATAAATATCGTAGGGGCGCAAAAAGTAAATGTGCGATTGTCATGCGAATAGCTACAGATTTTTTTTTCTATTTCGTTTTTAATCACGGATTGACTTTTTTCATCCACTGCCACTGCTGCCGTCGCCACTACTGCGACTGCCGGAAAATAGTGTGACATTTACATATATGATTGCGGTTCTCATGATTGGTTTGGAAAAAAAAAGTAACTAACTAGTCACATGCAATGCATATTGAGTTCCTTTCTGGAATGATTTTCAATTTGATTTTCAAGTCAGAAATTTATTAACGCAACAAAAATGCACTGAGGCGACGGCGACGGGGGAATGAGTTGAGTACCAACAGTTGTGTTTTTTTAAATAAAAATAATGGTGATTTGTGGAAATGTTTATTTTGGGGGAAAGTACAAAAAATTGCAACAGCCAACGATGACAAATAAAATAGAAAAAATATGTATTTAGTTTGAAAGAATTTTCAGATATTTTAATGCCTTTAGAGGATTAATTTTGATTTATTATATTTCAAAAACAAAATAATATAAAAGAGTTTCTGTAAAAACTTATCGGCTGAAATAATATTGACCAATAGCAATAATAGTGGATGCTGTAGAGAAGATATTAAGGTTCTAGATAGTAGTTGGACCAGAGATAAATTTTGAGTCACAAAAGACTTCCACTTGGAAGTTCCAGGAGAACTTTTTATTTATCTTTATATACAGACCGATATTGAAGGTCCGAATTTGTCTAAGTTGTGTACCTAGGTTAGTTTTTTCCGTAATCTAAATATGGGGTAATAATGATCATACACTTCTTCAAAACAATTTACTTAGTTTGAAATAATTTATCGGTTAAATGGCGCCCTACAGAGTAAGCTTTTTTCAAAGTTTTTGTACACTTTTTCGAGTGCCGGAATTTGAACGATTTCGCAGTCCAGATGTTAGCTTTAAGGGAGTCATGGGACGATTATGAAAAACAATGAATTTCAGGTTATTCCACAGGAAAATACCAAATGGTGTAAAAGACTGGGAAAACTTTGAGCAAAAAGTCCATGTATACCCTGGTTGTGTCGAAATTAAATAAAATATTCAATTTTTCATTTTATTTCAAAATCGTATCAATGGCATTATGTGTGGAATATGACATAGTTGAAATGGCAGCTCTGCTGGGTAACGCAATTCAGAATGGTCCAATTTTTGATGACTATAGTACGGGGTAAAGATCAGACTGAGTGAAGGTAGGGATTTTCGCTTGCGGCTTAGTAGGAGAGACCTGCGACTTTAGAAAAAGAAGTCTAACGTTGTCAAATCGCACGATCTCGGTGGCAAGTTTAGCAAAAGCTAATCAACGCTCCTACAGAATGTTCATTGTTATATCGGCTATATGGTACCTTATGCCATCTTGTTGGAACCACATGTCGTTCACATATAAATCATAAAATGTTAGTGAAAAAATATTGGTTAAATTTGATCGTAAGCGCTCTCCGTTGATGGTGATTGGAAACCATCGTCGTTTTCCAAGGAATACGGACTGATTTTTTCACCTTATAATCCACACCAAACAGTGTCTATCATAATAAGGATGCAAAGGATGCATTGACACTTGTTGAATTTGTATGGATGAGGATGATTTTTATGACTTACTTGTTAATCCAAAAAAGTTCCTCGTCGTCTCTTCGCTGAAGATGTTTTTTTTTTGCTGAAATTGCTGTTCGCTTCTAATTGCTCTGATGTTGGGTTCAACCCTAAGTTGAGACAAATAAAACTCCAAATCCCATTTCCTTTAGAAATTCACACAGCAAATTTGTAATAAACAGCTAGTTTTGCGACTGCTTGTCTACAACTAACTCATTGTGGGACCTTTTCTTGATTACACAAAGTTAAGATTGACGAAAAGCGATTTCTATAAGACGTGGTTAAGGTGCAGATCTCGCTTTGCAACAGTAGCTCTACATCAATAAAAACCTTAGCGCAAAATTTTAAACGATTTAGTACGATGTTAAAGCATTTTTAGTACAGTAAAACTCGCTTTAGAGAAACGGCAAAATGTAACGGTATTTCTTTCACTTAACCCGGCTTAAGTGAAAAAAAATTTCACTTAAGCGAGTTAAAAATTCTATTAAGCAGGGAAAATTTAAACTTAATTTAAATAAAATTGTTGTGACATATCAGAAATTCAAATGTCATTTTTGTGGTGAAAATGGTCGAGGTGATGAATAAAAAAGAAATGAAACCTTTGAGCAAATTTTTTGTTCTGTTCGATTCATTAAATATAAAATTTAACTGAAAATATGTTTCAGGTAAGTAAGCGGGTTTTTTACTTAAGCGAGTTTCGCTTAAGCGGATTGTTTTTAAGGTAATTGGTCGAAAAATGCTCGGGGATGAAAAAAGTGATTTAGATAAGCGGGTTTTACTGTACGATTAAATGGCTTTAACATCATACAAAATCGTTTAAAATTTTCCGCCCTTGTGATTTGACATTTCTTCGAAACAGTAACCTTGGCGAAATAACTATTTATATTGCTTTATAACAACTTTAATAGTTAATCTAAAGTGGCTTTTTCATTCCCAGTTCTTTTGCTTAAGTACTAGTCATTAGCCTTACTGAACGAACTATTTTCGATTTTGAGATTGAAAAACTTCTTCTCCGGGATCGGGAGCAACAAAAATTTGTGCCAACATATTGGAACATTTCAAAAAGTTCCCCCAAGTTCAACAATTCCTTTAGAACCAACCCAACAATTTTTGAAACATTTAAAATATTAAAAATAAATACCTATTTGATTTATTTTTTCTGTATCTCCAATACCTACTAACTTTACTGCGGCATCTATATAGGTAATTAAATTTTACCATCAAATCTGAAATTCTTATCAGAACTTCTGTTTCCACAATATTGCTATCGATGATCCGCACATCAATTATACAAAGAGGAACACAGTAGCCACAAATACGAATGAATAAAAAAGAGAATAACAAAGGAAAAATTAAAACTGGACACGCCAGACGGTCGTTCGTCTTTTTGTACGGTGTGCGGTTAAATCATTTTTAAACAAACATCAATCCTTATTAACCTTAGCTCGGCTTGTGGGTCTCGTGCCAAAGCAACCGATCAACCAAAGAATTAAAAGAAGAAGACAAAAAAATAACAACGTCGTTAACCTCAGTCTCAGTCTCAGTCTCAATCTTAAATCTTCATTCGTCTCTCTGAACGCACTCTTCGACCTTTCCACACATTTCCCTTATATAGGTAGTTAAGTTACATACATCTCTAAGAATGACCAACTGCAGATTTAAAGGCACAGACGGTTACCATTGGCACAAATGTTAAAATGTACACAAAGCAACAGTTATTGACCCCTATAGAATTGAATAAAAACAGACGGAACTGCTCCAAAGAATCTCATTTTATCTGAATCTCTCCAGTTCCGTTGTTGCCCTGCTGATGCAGGTACACTGTTTATAGGTACTGTCTGTAGGTAGTACCTCGTTTTGTGATCCCGTCATCCCTTCATCGATTCTCTTCCATATGGCATGTGTTTCGTGTGTCTGCTGTCCCGTATTCCAAATCTCGATCGTAGCATGTGGACTCCTAGTTCGACTCATTGTGGTGATTGTGAGTTGGCCCAAGTCTTCGTCTCACATCTTCGTTTATATCGTCTACCTGGAAGCTGCACTTCGATGCCCTTTTGTTTGGCGCGATCCTCTATCCTGTGTTTCATCCAATCCAAAGATATCCTGGCAATTCTTCTGTTGTTTGATTTCGCATCTGCGAAAAGTATATTTCGTCTTGGTTTGTCCTTTTTTTTCTTCTTTTTTGATTGAGCTAAGCTCTGAGGTCGTTTACGTGCATTTGCATCGTGATACACATTCATTCTCCTC
Source organism: Epistrophe eligans (assembly GCA_951394125.1). Classification (NCBI taxonomy): domain Eukaryota; kingdom Metazoa; phylum Arthropoda; class Insecta; order Diptera; family Syrphidae; genus Epistrophe; species Epistrophe eligans. The sequence goes on from OX596029.1 coordinate 38,685,331, forward strand.
CTGATGGTGTCATTGTACTCGACTCGGGGATAAATTTATCGATCAGCTGTTCCACATAGGGTTTCTTTTTTTTTTACTTTTTTTTTTTTTGAGCCTGCTGTCCTGAGAGCCTGAAAAAATCCTGTTGCTCCTGAGTTATGAAATGCCTTAAGGATTTTATTTTATTTTTATTTTTTTTTGTTTGGGGCAAAGAACACACAATCAAAAGATCGACCGACTCGACACAAGGCACAGGACAAACAATAAAAATAAAAAAAAAGTGTCGCTAATATTTCATGGCCCGTACTTATTCTTGAGGCATCAAGACATGGAAGACCGACCGACCAGGTGCAATATTATCCTTTTTCTTTTGCATATCGCTGCTGTTGAATCAATTCAGTTTCTATATAGGTATGTTAAATAAAAATTAGGGAGACGATGATGATTGCGATGATGGTTTGGATTGGAATCCGAAATTGCAATCGCATCTGCTACTGTCGAATAAAAGACCTCAAATCATCTCCATGACAATTGTAAATCCTTTTTGTCCCAGGTAAGGATCAAATAATAATGAATTATCAAAATGCATTTTTCCAGTCAAATCCTGATCCAACCCTTTTTATAGGGAAAACGAGAGCGACAATGAATATAGGTAAATTGAAACAGTTGGTCTATGGTGTGGTCATTAGGGAAATATACAAATATTTTTGGTTGTTTGAGGGAAACATCACGAGGACGTTGGATTGGACAGCCGACAACGACGGAACCAATTTAATTAAACGAAAAGTGATAGGTTTCAGTTTTTGGACCTCATATTATGATGTGCACTGTGGATGATCCTGTTATTTTTTTTTTTATTTCGAATATTGTTTCTACTTGGCTTAGCTTGGCCGCATGCCCTTTTAATATGAGTAATCCCATAGTCGGACATGGAACACGTCTCGTATATCAATTTTAATTTTTTTTTTTTAGGTAGGAAGGAAATTTTTGGACCCTATAGCCAACCAAACCATCTGCCGTTTTAATATTAATTTTTACGAATTCAATCCAAAGTCGGAAAGATCTAATTTCCTTCCTTTTTATGCCTACATATTACATATGTAGGTAGGTACTACATTATCGCTGATGTGATGGTGTTCACTCAAGGAGGGTGACACCATCTATATAATATAGTGATCGTTCTTTACCAGAGAATGCTATTGTATTTCCTCGTATAAATCCGATTTGTCAGTGAAAGCATTACGTAATATTCTTTTGTTATTTTTTGACGTTTTTTTACGGATCGAATGGAAATTGAAATACCATAAGTATACCTCTATGCCGATGTGGTGGCTTCATCTGTCAGAATTAATTTAGGGTTAAGTTGGTAGATTTGGGATTAATCGACGCACGATTGAACGTTTTATTTTGTAATTATATGTTGATATAGCCGGAAATAGGTCAAAATTTGTATTTGATGGATTACATTTGGAGTGGGTTATACCAACCTATATATATGTACGTCCTTCATACATTTATGTACATAAATTATGGTTATTGAAAGTTTTTAAATACAGTTTAAATACTTTTTCTGAGTAGATCAAAGAACTGAAAAAAAATCTCACTAGATCCCGCTGAGAAATTAGCAGGATTTTTTAGGCTAATTATTTGTTAAACAATATGCGAAATTCCAGATGCAACTTTTTAAAATGTTTTGAGAAAATGTAACATTTTAAAAAAAGCATGTTTCCGGTGCTAGAATTTTAGCCTTAAAAAATGTTTTCGTAAAAAAATCCGCCCGCTTCTACGTTTCTTTTTATTTCAATTGAAATTGTTAAACAAAAATGGACTTACAATCTTGTAAACAAACTATCGATTGTTGTATATTCAACATTACATTTTTGTACTCCACTCACTTTTGCACCCCTTTTTGAATAGATTCCTCCTAAACTAAAAAAGTTTTTAAAACTAAAGTAGACAAATACGAATGAACGTTGACAAGGAAGAAAATTATAATCCTCTATCTTTTTTGTTTTTTTTTTTAACGTGAAAAAAGCAGGGGACTAATTTCTTTATTGCCTTAAAATAACAAAATAAGAGTTTAATTTCTTTTTGCCTTTTCCATAAATAGTTGAAAGAAATATTTAACTATCGGTATATTGATTATTATTTTATCGTCCAATAAAACAGGTAACAGGACAATATTGAGTATTTTATCGCTACCCTAAAAAAAAAAAAATGTATCACAATTTTGATTCGTTTACTTTTTTCCTTCACTTTTTCCCATGAAATTGGTCACTGGAGGCACAAAATGAAAAAAAAAATACTGTTTAAATACTTGCTAAAAATATCAAAAATTCGATAACTTTACCTATGCAATCCACTGTTTTGAACAATTTTATTTTGGAACACCCTGTGAACAATTAAATAGCCGCAGAATTTTTTTTTCAAAATACGCAAATTTTTTTTTTTTACTTTTGCTTTAATTCCTTTTTCTTTTCCTAATTCCTTTCTTTGTTAATAACTTTTTCTTAAAAAATCTTCAGCCTATGATTTTGAAACTGTCTTAAAAATGACTATTTCAACAACCTTGAACATTTCCTTTAAGATTGTAGTGATATTTTCTTGAGTTCAAAAGTTATGAATTTTGCAACGAAAAAAATAATTTTGGGCAACAGTGTGGCGGCTGGCAGCGGCGGCGGCTCCCGAAACCGGCTAACTTCTTTTTAAATCAATAATAAATAGGTAGGTTAAAAAAACGGGGAACAACGGGGATAAGTGAAACCAACACAGAAACAAAATGCAGTTCTCATGCAAACTATCGATAACAAGTATGTAATTCACGCCGATAACACAGTTTCTTTTTGAAAATAATTTGTTTTACTTCTTAGTTAATTTTAACTGATATTTTCTTTGAGTGCAGATAAATCCAATTATTCATCTAATACAAATTTTCAAAATTTTACACATAACGTAGAGCTGACATTTTCTGTAAGATCTTGGAATATGAAAAAAAAAATTATAGCATAACAACCGTAGCCTCTACCTGAGACTTTTCAAGAAAAATTTCTGGTGGCTTATCCCTATGGCGAGTTAATGTCATCCATCAGTTGGGAAAGTTTTGGCACATCCTAGTTTAGTTCATTCTACCAATTTAAATAAGTAACGTCTTCAATAAAACTGTTCTCTGCTAAGAGTTAACTCTTTCAGGAAAACAAAAAGTTAGAAAGAATCTTTTAAACATAATTATAAGTCTCGCTATTGCTAAAATAGATACATAAATAGGTATTACTCGTGAATGCTCAAGTTGTTGTTATTACTTCAGAACCGTTTGATAACTCGCGGGACGCAGGGCAAGTGAACCTAACTCCAACGAACCGAACGGCAAAAATTAAAGTTTATATTTTTTATATAAATAAATTTACTAAAAAAGTAAAATTAGTAATGCAGTATTTTTTATTTGTGTATTTTGTTTTCTAAAGATTTTAGAACTATTAAGGAAAAGTGGAATAAACAAAGCTTTAATGTTTCTTAGGTGCGATTGGGCTTTATTTACCTAGGGCAGCGATTTTGGGCTACAAAAATTCTTCATTGGGATTTAAGAACTGACAAACCTTAACTCTAGTCTAGAGAGATTCATTTTTTGTAATTAAGTTAGAATGTTTAATAGCTGCTATATTAAGTCAAAACCCATCAATTTCCATGTAATGGGAGGGATAGAATAAAAAACCGTTTTTTTTTTCTTTCAAATAATAACATCTTTCCATTACTGAATCAACAATTTCAACAACAAAAACGAACACTCTCCTTCTTTTTTCACATTCATGATATATGGAAATTAATTTCAACCGTTTTTTGCTGACTAATTATTCCATGGTTGATGGCTTTTCCGCATTTTTTTTATAAAACATATATGAGTGTAGGTATTATAAATACAAAAACTTGATTGATATAGAAAATTTCCTTAAGTGAATTCTTAAGAACATCTTCATAGTAACTCAAGCAAAACCATCTTAACGTTTTTACTTTGTCATCCTGTGGCTTATAATAGCACACAATAATGATGGACTCTCTCTCTGCTTAAGCCTCCCCTATAGACCTTTTAGCAATAAGAATTTCAGTTACACAAAATATTATAACATTCTTGATAATGCAGTCTAACGACTTGAACAGTTGTTGCGTGGCATTTTGGTGTGGCACTAGGATCAAAATTCCATATCCTTCTTGCAGATGTTCAAGAATACCAACTATATCCAAGTATTGTATATCCATATATGAATTCCCCCTTGATATACCATTGGTGTCTCAAATTGGCTGCTCACACAATTGTCGGTTAGTAAATAATTTGGGTCAACTTCTTTTCGGCGCTTCCCCATATACCTTCATACATTTAATCATCGTCTTTACTAAACGAGTGCAACATCGAAAAAATAAAGAACCAGAAATTAAAAGCAGAAAAAAAAAATTGAAATAAACAAGAAAACCATCGATCCTTGTTAGCTTGGCTATATTGGAAGCATATGTTGCTGCCACGCGACTATATTAGGCATAATGTTCACCTTCTGCGTTCATATAAAGAAAAAAACATGAATTCCAGTTTCTGAAGCACCCATAAGGACCTTATAGTAATGTAATTGGTTCCCCTACCTACACAGCAACCAGCTGAGTTTCTCTCCTGATAAATATGGAAAAGCGCGTGTGCCACGTATACCGGAATTGCTGTAGAGCCTGGTCTTGTTCTGTTCTCCAACCAATAAGACCACTTGGACGTTTGATATACACCATAGGGAAATTTCACGCTTAAAATGCTAATTTTCAAAAAGAAACACAACAGACCTATACTAAAAATGCAACAAAAAAAATAGGAATATTTTTGGTTCGGTTTGATGACTTTGGTGCGCCAAGCCAAGCCCAATTTCATTCAACTTCCTAGTAGGTCCTTCTGATATTATGAACAACGCTGATTTTTTTCTTTTCTCTTTCTCTTTCTATATTTTTATTTTTTTTCTCTGATGTGTGGATTGTATATTCCTGCTGCTGGGCATTTGAATGCCAGAATAGCCAGAAGGGAACACGTGCTGCAAAACAATGAATTACAGACCGCGAACACACAAGGGGGATTAAATGCGGTACTCAAGCCCAGATACGAATCGAATCCAAGATCATTAAGAAATCTCTGACTTGGAACTAATTTATTCGCTTGGACGTGTGCTCCGGCAATCAACTGGTTTCATTTGAATACACACCGTGGACTCAGGAGAGTTTTCTTCAATACAAGTCATATCAGGAACAAGAAACCGCAAAAAAAGATTAAAAAAGAATAAAAAAAAAAAAAAAATAGTTCGTACCATAACAAGGATATGTTTTGTCGAAAGGGAATTTTTGTGTTGGAGCCCGCACATATGTTCCTTTTTGGAGGAAAAAGAATCAACGGAAAAAAAAACCATCATCTGAATATTGAAGTAAAAACCAAGAGTTAAAAAAAAAATCCTTGGGGGAGATAACAAGACCAACACCCGGTGCATGTACGGTATATACGTACGGTCGGCTGGCGCGCGCGACGACAACATCAGTGGTGGCGGATGCTGAGAGATTCAAGAGGCCGATATCAGGAAAAACAGAAAACTGATGACGCCATTCACCGGAACCAAACAAAAGGAACAAACCATTCAACTTTCGTGGTTAAGATAAAAGGCGATTTATAGTGAAAGTGTGCTCGAGGATAGCCATTAATCCAACCCGTAACTGGTTAAGTCTGTTAAAGGTAGAGCTATTTTTTTTTTCTTATTTGTTATTGCTGACTTTTGGTTTTAAGGCTTTTTGAATATAGCTATATACCTAGCTATTTAAACAGAGTAAAATTATTGTTGCAGGTTTTTGATACTATATTTTTGGTGTTATACATATATAGGGGAAAGGCTGGAACAGTGAGACACTCCATTTTTTTGCCTCCCAGAAACACTCACAAACTTGCTGCCGATGAAGCCAATAACGTTTGTTTTCCATTCCGCAACTTTTAATTCTATTCAAAACAAAAGCGTTGCGGATGTGTTCTCACTGACTAAGAAACCCACAAAAAAGGGCAAAAGTGGTTTTTGTTGTGTTTTTAAAATTTTGTTTAGAAACATCAAACAATCACGTTAGTGAACTTTTTTTTTTGGTTGCTTTGTATTATTATGTGTTCTTTCATTATACAAATCTTAGGTATAGCTTTGTGCAAAAAATTAAAAAAAAATGTCTAAGAAATAAAAAGAAAAATCAAACACTGATCCAGTTCAAAGGTCGAACAGTGAGACATGTTAAATACCATGAACTGAAATGATTTTTTATTTATATATTTGTTTTTTTTTTGTTCAACATAAATATACAATATTTTTTATTATTTATTTTTATTTTTATTGCTATACATTTTCATTAAAAACAAATGAAAAAATATGAATTCTTAAAAACTTATTTAAAAAATTATATAAAATCAAATGTCATTTTAGTTATTTTTTTTTTGATCTTACATGAAAAGTTTTTTGTTCGTTTTGTTCCTTTAAATTAATAAATATAATACATATGTTAAAGAATATGTACATAAATATATGTCATATTTTTTTTACTTAAAAAAAATGTTTAAGACGAATTTTTATTAAAGTTATTGTATTGTCCCATTGTTCGCCCTTGGCTGTATCATTGTTCGAACCCTTGGAGAACAGTGAGGCAGTTTGACCTTCTTCAACGATTTAACTTATGGTAAAGTAATTTTTTATTTATTTGTTAAACTTTTTATGCCAAAATGCAGGGGAAATATGTCATAAAATTTTGACAGCTCGATAGCTTTGGAGATATGTATGTATAACCGTTTGAAAAAAAAGTGTCTCACTGTTCCAACCTTTCCCCTACATATTTTTATTTAAAGGTTAGATGTAACTGAAGTTTGTTTTGACTTTTACTTTAACTTGGAGCATTTTTAAATCTAGAGAAAACTTTAAATGAATATGCATATTTACATGCATCGAGCATTTTTGCGAGTTTTGAATCAAAAATACCCCAGTTATGTTCCATTGGACCCTAGACTTGTGAGGCCGGCCGTAGAAACCTATCTTTATAGACAATTAATGTTTTTAAATTAGAATTTCTTATCCTCAATTTATTTATAGGATGCAAGAAAAAGACCTACGATCATTTTCGGTTTTTAGTGTTCGACTTAAAATTAACAAGAGCATGACTATTAAATAAAATCAGAACAATTGGTTTTTGCGACTTAATTCAATTTTGTTTCCATAAATTTTAATTGGAATAGGTATATATTTTTCAAAAATACATACATTTGCTTCTGGGATACTTTAAAACCCACGCCCTCTAAAACACTTACTATTCGTTTACTTTGTCATCTACCTACTGCCGATTTTTCAATAGTTTTTGTTTTAATTATTTTTTTTTTTTATTTTAAAATGCAATATACTTAATTAAAACATATTAGGAGCTTCTGTACAAAAATGTTCACACTCAAATCGGTTAAGGCTTTTTAGATAAAGTCGAAAATCGTTAAAGCTGTAAATGAAAAATAAGATGTTCCTTAAATGTTTTTAATGTTCGTTCGTGTTGATGAATAGTTTCGATATCCTACTTAATCTTTGTAGTATTGACATTAAGCTTAAAAAAAATTTATTCAAAATACGTTTTTTGAAAATTAAAAAACTATTATTTTATTTTACAAAATCGTTGGACCTATTTCCAGAAAAATATCTGTATATGATATGTATTGTTAAATAAAATTTACTCTGCAGTCTCTTTTCACCTAATTTCGTCCCGGTCTCTGTCTATTTCTCATCTTATTCTCGTCAAGTATTTTTATAATGGTGGACGTGGAAGTAATATAGACCTTAAGTATATAAGACTCTAACAGATGTTAAAAATGTTGGCGCAAAATTTTAGACGATTTAGTACGATGTTAAAGAATTGAATTTTTAGTATGATCTTAGATTAAAAACAGAATTTTCAAAATTTTAAACGAGTTAGCATCGTGCAAAACATTTTATTGAAGTTAAAATCACCAAATGCATATTTTGACATTTTTTTAAATGTAAAAATGGAATGTTTGCATGAACGGTCGATTTTTAGGGCGCGTTTAAACGAATTTTATTACAAAAATAGGTTAAGTGTTATATCTAGTAGTTAAAAAAAAATTAAAATTAAGAACATTTTATAGTAAAGAGCATTAAAGTTGATAAATTGTTAAGGCAATGACTTAGTATCAGGCTATTTATAAATTTTGCAACATTAACATTGAAAATATAATTCTTTAAACTTAAAATTACAATTTTATTTTTAATGTTTTCAGCTGAGACCAACAAGACTGGATAAATTTGCAAAAATTCAAAGTGAACAATTTTGGTTTTAATAAATTCGTTTTCCCTTCAACCAATGTAGGAATTAAAATTTAAAAATAGGTTTTTAAAAAGTTTTAACTAAATCTTTATTCTTATTTAGCCTTATTGTGAGTTTAACCCGAAACATTTTTCAACTTAAAATTTTTTGTTCGTCCGGAATTTTAAAAGCTATTGTGAGCTTCACTCGAACGAAATTTTGTTCGCCTACTAAACAAAAGTAAATATTTATGCTGTCAATGGCGTTATATTCCCCCTGAAATGAAGTTTACAATAAGGGACATTTTTCGAACATGAAATTTCGGGTGAAGCTCACAATAGGCGAACAGTGAAATGTCAAATTTTCCAGGCGAAATGTTGTTCGGGTGAAACTCAAAATAAGGCTAATTATGTTCTTTCTTTCTTGTTGATGACTTACAAGATCTATAAAAACTATGATTGAACTTGAAACTGCCTTTTCTTTCAATTAAAAATAAGCTACAATATTTATTACCTATGTATGTGTGTATATACTCGCTTGGTTTAATCACCATACTGTATAGTATAACTTCGTACATTCTCATAAACCCCATTTCATCAGCAGAAAAAAAAATACGTATTAAGATTATCTCTCCTTTAACAAAATCTAAAGCAATATAAATGTCTTCATTTTATATCACAACAAAAAACAATTTTAACAAAAAAAAAAAAAAAATAAAAATAAAATAAAGTGCCCCATAAAAGTCATCAGAAAATTAAAGTCCTTCTTTGAAAAAAAAAATATCGGTCATCGTTCCACCAGATGGAAATATAGAACAAAATAAAAAAAAAAAACTCCCATGCGAGTCGAGCAACAAAGAAAAAAACATGAAAACCAACAAAAGAACATAGAATGAAAAAAAAAACTAAAACACAATTAAATTAATAGAAATAAATGAGACACAACAGAACAAACAAAAAATTAAAATATAAAAAACAATTATATATATATAGGTATGGATGTATACCTACGACTAAGATGTAACAACCCGATTCTCTATACCTACATACATACATATTCTGGTTCATTCCTATATTTATACTTTTTTTTACACTGTCACTCGTTTCCTGCTGATTGAGCTCCAAATAGATTTGCAGAGACACAAAAATGCACTCATCAAAATCCCAGAATATAAAAAAGAGGCTTGATGCCTCGCCTCTTTCAAATAAAACATTTAAACAACAAAAAAAAAAAAAGAATATAAAATAAACCAAAAAGCTTTCAACGGAAATGAAATTCAGACATTAGGACACTGTCGCCATAGCAAAAGACAAAAAAAAAAAAAAACTATAAGAGGCAAGTTAAATATATAAAAAAAAATTGGAAAACGAATACGAACAAAGCAAACTACCAAAATGAGGAGAAAGCCAAATAAAACCCATCAGCCGAAAAGGAGCGCAACAGAAAGAATCCACCAAGCCCCCTTTCACCATTTTCACCATTTCATAGCATTTCCGGTTCCACCACCATCACCACCACCAATCAAGGATGAAAGCCAGATTGGAGGAAAAATAAATATACGACAACGGCGAAGACTTAAAAACGGCTGACTATAACTACAATCATTTGCAGGGAAAAGCGTTCGTTCACTGGGTGCCAAGTGTCAATCCGAAATACCAACATTCAATCAATTGTCCAAAAAATAAAAAATAAATACATAAATAAATAAAAAACGGCCCCGCACCCCACCTTCTGTCCCATTACTCCTTTTGTCAACTTGTGCATCAATCCTCCTTCTCTTCTAGAAGAGCTACTTTTAGTTACTGTATATAGTTCGCGTATAGAAATGCAGTTGAGGATTTACCCTCTGGTTTTCTAGGACACACCGTCATCCTCTTCATCGTCGTCGTCGTGATCCAGAAGCCAAATTGAAATTTCAGCAAAATTCATCGAAATCGATAAAGAAGCCAGTCGTACTCGTAGCCCGAACTATTCGGGTGCTGCGCTGATGCTGCTTCTAAATCTGAAACTGGATCCAACTTTTTGAAATGGTGCGGTGGTGCGGTGATGGGCGCTGAAAGAATGGAGGCTTCTAGAATAACAAAGCCGAGGAGAGATGCCTATACCTAGTTTCTTTAATCTTATAACGAATTTGGCACAGTGCCAGACATTTCTTCTGCCTGTTCTTGTGCTCATAACTGATGAGGCAGGTATAGGGGGTGTGATGGGTGGGTATGGGTATGGGCCATGGGGGTTGCTGATTTACCGTTCCCATTGAGCTTCTTCGATTGTGTGTGATGTTATATAGTGAACAAGTATTTGAGCAAGGATCCTATATCCTCTATCTGTACATATACCTATCTCTTGCCTGTGACTTGAAATTGTGTAGCAAACTCAATATTTTTGTTGGCTGCGTCTTTTTGATTCTTCCCCATAAGAGTGTGCTCTGTTTTTGAATGTATGTATGTAGGCTGTTGGGGAGGTATAGTGTGCTATATAGGTCTACTCATGCATATGCTAGTTTTTTGATTATTTTATATGAGCCTCTTTATGGCCTAAAAGTTGGAAATACTATAGGTTGATTCTATACCAAAAGTACTACTATATATAGAGTGCCACGAGGCGGAGCAAGGTGAGGATGGTATAAGACCCTTAACCTAGCAAAATATGGTACCTAAAGGTAGGCAGGTAGGTATAGTATATACTGAAGCTTTAAAAAGAATCGAAATTTGTGTTATTGAATTATGTATTTTATTGCTTTGCACTGGTTGCTATGATGCCAGGTGTTTTATAAGGACTTATAACATTGTTTTTTGTTTTGTTTTAGTCGGCAAAGCAATATAATAATGCCATATAGCACTATACACCTATAAGTGAAAAAGAGGGTTTTGTGTTTTTTAAAGGGAGTAGTATAGTTTGGTCCACTGAACATCATATGGTAACACATGTAACAAACTAAGTATTTTAATTCACGGCATGCACACCTGTGTGAGAAGTTGATATATGTAACTTATATTGGAATATAAAACATGTACCTACCAACCTTCCCTTCATACAACAAGTATCTTTAATATGACAACTTTATGAATTGGAATTGCTTTGAAAATGTTATTTTTTTTTAATAAATTTTGTAGCCGAATGGATTTATAATCTTTGAGGGATATTTTTTTATTTTTTTTTATATTGAACCAGGAAAAGATATTTTGATATGAAAACATTTGCTGAGGAACTATTTATTAATACTAAAAGGTTTTATTAAAACAAAAACAACTTGTAAAGCATGTTCTATTTCCATATTAATACGCTGGATGATTTGCTATTAATGGGACCTTACCGGTTCATCATACTCCTTTATAGTAGCACCATTAGACTTGTTTATATTAATTCTGATTGAAAAACTTTTCCAAGACTCAATTTGAAAAAAACCATACGCAACACTTTACCCGCTAATTAGGTTTTTTCTTAAAAAAGGTCTGGATCGATTTTGATTGAACGAAAGAAACCACATAAGTTGTTCAGAAAAGATTAATCGTTTAAATTAATTTTTTTTTTTTTTTTCAAGAACTGATATTGGACAATGAAAGACGATCGTGTAATATTGAAAAAAAAGTATTTGTTAGGATTTCTTTGCATACAGTGTACCCACCCATTTCTCATGAACAATTATATTCATAATAATATCAGAACATTAAATTGTCATTTTTCACGCACTCGTTGTTATCGTTGATTAGGTATGATGAGATTAACCAAATTGTTACATCTTTGTTCCAGGATTTTAATACTACGGATTATTACAGAAATTTGTTTTTACATGAGAAGAAATGTATCGATTTAAAAACATTGATAAAAAATCTTGAAGTTAAGGCAATCTTTTATAATCCACATCTATTCATCATCATAACCAGTCTTATCTATTTGTTAGATTTTCTTAGACGGTAGATTAGTTAAACAGATGTCTTAAAGTAAATCGAAATAATGTCCCTTTAGTTGAAAATAAAATTATATTTAATTAGATAAACGATTTCAAGATTTCATTTGTCTTAGTTGGAAAACAATTTAAAATGTTTATTGATAACTTTGAAGGCTGCCTAAAGTTAGAAAATGTTTATAAATATGTACGACTGAATTTTTCAAGATTTTCTCATGAAATAGCTTTCATTCATTGTGTCGAGTTTGATATAAAGCTAAAAGTTTTCAAGTTTCCTACAGTTCACTCTTACTGATGATCAGCAAACTTAAGACGCGTTTCATTAACTATGGACGTAGATCAGGATAATTTTTTAACACGTTGTAAATACAATGATAATAATCCTGCTCTCTATGACTGCTTTTAGACGACTGCAAATTTCAACGAAGTTTCTCTTTTGAGTTTCTTTCGGATTGCAACATCCATTTAAACGCTGCAAATTTTAATAACTGTAATTTTTGTTAAATGAGAAGGAAACATCTCTTCACACTCTTTACTCCTCTTATGTCTCAAACAATAGGAAAAAGCACACAGAAGAAAGAGCGATAGTTCTGCAATTATTTCAACGTCTGCAACTTTTTTACCCCGGCCACCGCATACATCCCCCACCTACGTGCTTAAAAATCGCAGGGGGTAATTGCAGCGTTTAAAAGCCGTCTATCTGAATCAATTTTAAATATACGGAAATAATTTCTTACTCTGGTGGATAGATGGCGTTTCAGTGTTGAAAATCGGTAACGTAGTGTTAATTGTAACTTTAACTATACTTAAAATTATTATTAAAAAAGAAAGGAGTATTCAACATTAGGATCCGTATCGTTTCATTTTCATGGGAAGATTCATAATAGATCTTCGTGTTCGTGGATAGTAAAACGCAGCTTTTATCTACTTTCTGCGCATTGTGGAATTCAGAGGTTGATGTTAATTAAAATTATGATTTTTCAAAAATAGAAAATGCATAAAAATCACTTACCACAAAATTTATTAAAAAACTTCGGTAAAACTGCAAATGACCTAGTACCCTTATTTCCCTCGTCGCCCTGGTTATTTTTTATTTAACCACTTTTGTATTTAATTATAATTTCTTATAAAAGAAAAAGTAATAAATTATTAGATTAACACCACACCAATCAATCTTTTATAAAAAAAAGAACACAACACGACACAAGAAAGAAAACAATATGAAAAAATGAAGATCGATAAGATATTTTTTTTTATTTAACCGTTAGGTATAATTTCCCGAGCAAAAAACCATAACTATATTACAAAAAAATCCTATTTTAAAACGAACGCACAATGCTTTCTCGACAAGAACGAAGACATTTCAATTAAAACTGCAAAAATACATTGATAACAAATTGTTTAATTTTTTATCACTTCACTTTTTTATGCACTTTTTATCAATTCACATTATTTTATAATTACATTTAATATTTGCACAAAAATTTCGCGGAGCAAACTACATACGAACTTTTTGTTGAACACAAAAACTAGTTATTCTAAGTGAACGACTTCAGCTGGGCTCTCGCTCTTACTGCCAGAACAGAATAGAATGCTTCACTACTGTCTGCCAACACAGTGGAATGGAGACGAAGCTTCAACTGGAGCTGTAGCTGGAATAGCTGTCAAAATATTAATTACATACAAAGGGCGTTTTCTTTTTTAGTCCAGAGCAGAGCCTGGACTGTAAAAAAAAACCGTGTTTCTTTTTTAGCTCAATTTTGTTTTTCTTTTTTCGCTCTGAGAATGTTCAGAGCGCGCTCAATGAGCTCACAATAAATTGATAGAGCATCAGACGGAGTTGAAAAGCTCAACACAAATTTGACAATTGACAGCTGGTGAAGCGTTTCTTTTAATAAATCTGAAATCTGCTCTACTCTTAACTTAAAAAAAACGCCCAAATTCAACGTTCGGAACACAACGTAACGCAGCTGCAAGATTTCACTAACTTTTCACGTGCGACACTTTTGACGTTTCAATTTGTATGAAGAAAAAAGGGGCTGAAAAAATTTAAGCTTTTTGTGCTTATTCGTTTCGAAATAAAAAAAGTGAATAAGCTCGTGACGTAACCTTTTTTTTTCAAAATATGCAAAAATGTATACAACCAACGAATGTCAAATCGAACGCACTTAAAATTCCGAGTAAAGCTTGATTCACAATGCGACAAGAAAACGAGACGAGAGCGTGCTGTCATCTTTTTTTTTTTGTTATAAGATCATTCCACAATTTAAAATGCGGCGAGTTGCTTCACGAGTTTTTTTTGACAGCTTTAATTTATTCGTTTTGTTTGCTTTTAATTAAAGACAAATATTTTGAAGAGAATAATGAGGAAAGAAAAAAACAAGTCGCAAAAGAAAACACTTTTTATGTTCCTTCATTTTTGCTTTTAATTATATATTTAATTGAAAATTAATCTGCGCTATTCCAGTTGAGATCAGTGGTCTTCTGTGATTTTGTTTTCTTTCTCTGTCACTAATTTGTCAAATGAAGAAAGTCGTCATTTCGTCGCATCTTTTTTTCAATTGTTCGAACTCTTTGCGTGGAGTGACAAACTGACAACTGACAACGAGACACGCTTTATTGTGTATACTCTTATATATTCATTGATTGAAACTTTAACTTAACTTTATAAGTGCGACGACTTCACGTCACGCTCTCGTATTGTTCCCTAGTTGCATTATGAATCAGGCTTAACACTACCTTCTCAAGTCATTTCGTATAAAAAGTAGGTAGGTAAATACAAGAAATACAAACAAATATCATGTAATTGGATACCTCGTGTAAAATTGACCATAATTAAAAGAAATATTTGTAACTATTTAAATATTTGATTTGCACCTAAATTTAAAGGAATCAAAAACTTAGAACTTTGAAAATTATTCCTGGAACCTATAAGGTATTTGTCTAAACACTAAGGAATGCATTGGGATTCTATTTTTTAAAAATTATTCTTTGCACAGGTACCTATCACATTAAAATTACTTGTCACAAATGTTAAGCGAAAAATTAAAAAAAAAAAATAAATCTACCACTTGTGTTGATATTTTTAATTTATTTTTATTTTTGTCTTATGCATTGCTATTAATATTCTAATTTTGTTTTTGATGTGTTAATTTCTATGCCAGGAGTAGGGTAAACTAAAAATGTGTACATTACGTGTAATACGTTACAGAGTACGAAATCTGTCACTCGGGCAAACGCTTAGGTTTATATATCTTAACCGTAAGTCCCGGCACTCACATATTTTTTTTTTTTGCATCAAGTATTTTAAAATGCTTTTTTTTTTTATTAAAATCGAAAAGTTTCCTTAGATGCCTATCGTCCTGGTATCTATGGGTCTCAATCCTTGGAAACTATGTAAATCTCTTCTTGTCTCTTTTTATTTATTGCGTAGGTACCTATACCCATAACCAGGGTTGTAAAATTGTATTTTTTTAATGCAAAACGCATTTTTTGCGTTGAAATTTTTACAACCCTGCCTATAACTAGATTTTGCTGAATCCTATTGAAAAATTCAAATTTTAAAATGCACTCTTTTTAATTTTGTTCTCTCGTTTCGGGACCAGCTGTTACTTCAAATTCCTCCTTGTGTAGATAAGTGTATTTAAACAATTAATTTTTAAGCAGTCTTTTATTTAGGTGCATTTTTATGACTAATTAAATCTTTTACCTCAAATCAAATGTTTATAATATGTACTTAAATCATATAACCGACATAAATTACCCCCATACATATAGATATACCAACCTACCTAGTCCAATTAAATAAAATAACACACAACATGAACAGAATATCAACTGTCGTGTGTGCCTGTACAATCAACAGTTCAACCGGCAACAGAGCGAACACAGTATCAACTCAACGCAACAGCACACAGTCAACAAGCCCAACGAAGAAACGACAGCAACAGAAAAAAATCCTCTTATAAGAAAGTGTTGCATACACTGGTTGCTACAACTAAAACCAAAATTCTCATCCCCTTTCGAGCCAATCTACAAAACATCCACAAACGACACACATAGAAATTGAAATTAAAAAAAAAAAACAACAACCCCTTTTTCGAAACACACAATACGAACAGCCGATTAATCTGAGCGAGTCAACTAGTGGGCTATGTTTACAAAAGTTGCACAATCAAAATAAAAGGGGAATAAATGTTGCTAGCAACATTTTTGTTACACCTTCTCTGCCGTCGCTAGCACCATAGAACATATCCGTTTACCAACTTCAACTTGTTTCACAAGGAACAATATACACAAAAAAATAAACAACCATCATCATCATCATTATCATCGTCATCAATGGAATGCAACAGGAAGAGAGCAGCAATCCAACATCCTTTTTTCCCCTACTATATCACTTCAACAACAACACACAATAGCAACCGCACCAGCTGCATTCTCAAATTGGGAACTGGAATCGAAACAGGATATTTTCTTCCGTTCTTATTTCTCGCTTCCTCACC
This sequence comes from Epistrophe eligans, assembly GCA_951394125.1. Taxonomy (NCBI): domain Eukaryota; kingdom Metazoa; phylum Arthropoda; class Insecta; order Diptera; family Syrphidae; genus Epistrophe; species Epistrophe eligans. Next base: position 38,702,056 of record OX596029.1, read on the forward strand.
CTTTCCTCACATTTTGCAATGCGCTTGTGCTTCCCCCTGCAAAAATGCAACAGTCAGACGGAACGTGCGAATGTTCCGGCCTTTTGTTGATCATCCAACCATGTGCTGTTGCTTGCTGGCTGTTGATGCTGTTGCTACCACACACATATCCTGCGGCGGCGGCAGTGGCATATACAGCGAATATCGCCGAATCGAAACGAACATATCCTTTTTCCTGGTTTCATTCTTAACACCAAGCAGGGGCAATTTCCTGTGTGTTCTCCCAGCACATGCCCATTGTGGATTTCATTCCTTCGACGTTTCATATCAACATTTCCCACCATCAAAAAAGAAACAACCCCTCCGTCAAGAGCGAACTTATGGCAACATTCATCCGAACACGAATAATGGACATGTGAGACACTGTGACTGGTTTTCTACAGTGTTGTCCTTACCAACAATTCAAAAGGGGATGAAAAGGAGAACGAATGTGAAATTCAAATTGGAATTGGAATTGGAGAGCACTCGCATCAGATACAAAAACTACCACTGGTTGCGGCCTGGGTTTATAAAAGCCACTGTTCTTTCGGTTTTGGTTTTCAAAGACCTCCAAGGGTTGCTTACGTTCGGTTCGCATTTCTCTTCTCTCTTATATAACATTCTCTTGTACGGATCCTTAAGTTTTTTCCCTACTTTCTTTTTTTGGTGTCATTTATTATATTATTATCTCAACTACCTACTTTAATTTATTTATGTATTATCCTGAGTTCGAATTTGAATTTGAATTTTAATTAAAAAAGTGTAAAAGTTTTCTTCCTTCCAACAATAACAACAACAAAATAACATCAACACACTTAATATACTGCGTTTTGCTATTTTTCAACATTACACTTGTCACAGGACATTTCTATTCTACAAACTTATTGTGTTAAGTTTTATTAAGTTTGTTTTTTGTTGAAACAAAAGAAAAAAAAAAATTAATAGTTCCGGAAGGACTCATAACGTTCAAAAATAAAAATAAAAATAAAAAAAAAGGACGAAACTTACGGTGTATGAGAATTAACGGATTTTATTTGTGTCGTCTAAAAATATATAAATACAACGAAAAAAAGTGTCGTGAACTTTATTAAAATCTTATAAAGGACTTAAATCCTTGTGTGAAAAAATAATAAAGATTTAAAGAGAAAAAAAAAATAAACAAATTTTAAATGCCTGAAGGAATAAGGAACTCAGTCCAAAGAAAAAAACGGGCACAGGAAGTAAAAATGCAAAAAATCCTACAAACAAAGTAGTTATACTCGGTCGGTATTCGAAAGAAAATCAGAAAAAAAACAGCTAAGAAAAACTTAAAAAAGAAAGAAAAACTTCTCCCCTTCTCGATGTTTCAACGATTTTGATCCTGGAGCAGGAGCCAAGAGTACAAGCGAATCCTTCTATTTTTTATTCGTTTAATCCTCTTACTCCTTTTTGTTGGTTTCGTTGCATTTCCTACAGCTTTTTGCCTACTCCATCGCCATCATCATCATCATTATTATCATCATCATTATTTAATACTTTTCGCAAGTTGATTCTTATTTCGATAAAATTATAACATGCCACGCTGTTTAATGGCTAAAAAATGGAAGGCATATCCTTGGCCCGACCGAACTGAATCCAAACACATAAACAGCAACAACAACAATAATAATAATAATTCACAATTATTGGATGACGAGGAGGACGATTCCTCATCCGAGTGCAATTTGCAAATTGTCATTGAAGAAAAAGTCTCAATAACACCAACAAATCAACATCAGAGTGTAATTGTTGATTTACCAATAAGTGTTGATGACGACGAAGAAATTGATGTTGTTGGTGATAATACATCGGCTTCATTAATTAACGGCAAACATCATCAGCAACAACAACAACAACCACATCATCAACAACTAGATCAACGCACAACATCATCAACGACAACAACAACAGCAGCATCAGCATCGTCTACAACGCCATCTACCTGTTGGGGTCCATCATCACCAACAGCGGGAGCCACGGCACCTAGTCCACCGCCCCATTCACCGGAAGCGGCAACGCGTGGTTCAACAACTTTATATAATGGTGAGTCCCTTATAGAGAATCTACACAAAATACAAATTCCTAATTTCATAAACAAAATCCCTTGCTCGACTTAAGGACTAAATTTTCATTTGTCAAAACTCCTAAACTTCCAAATTGATATCTTTATTTTATTCTCTATGTCTATGAGCTTGAGTAGGTCTAGGTATGCCTTCACTCTGAAAATATAAAAGAAGATGAAGAGTCTGCCTTTCCACTTTCGTGCCATGATTTATGATTGATATACCTATCACTTGACAAAAACATTAGGGCGCACCAGTTTCCTCACCTCTCTCTCTGGCCGCCACCCATATCAAAACCTCCCTCAAACTCTAGAATTTCTGCAGCGTCACCCCCATATTTCTCCATCATAAACATCATCTTTATCAAATCTGAAAGGTTTGATTGATGTGTGGCCCTCTTCTCTGATGTATATATACATAGTAGGTGTATATTTATGGAGGAGGTGACTTGAAGCTCTAGCTATAGCATAGCTCCAGGATACCAAAATGAAAACCAACCTCTCTTCTTGTCCTTCATTATTAGCGTTTTAAGTACATGGTTCACCTTTTTCACTTAACATCAGACACACACCAGCAGCTAAAGCTACATACATATATATACAGCAAGGATGGGGTTTAATTATTATGGATAGAGTCAGAAAAAAATTATTTTAAAGTCAATTGGGTTGACATGTTAATTTTAACTTTTATGAATTTTCATGCAACCATAATTTATCAAAGTTCATATTTAATTTAAATTTTTTTATTTGGAATTGTACCTATGTATATAACTTTTTTTTTTCTTTTAATGATGACGAAAATTTTCAAGTATGAATAGATACATTATATGAAAAATATATAAATATAAAAATATCGTTGGTGTTGGGCTTCTTGAAACTTTCATTTTCGCATGGGAATTTTGGGAGACATGAAAAAAAAATTAAGCTTATTTCAGTTTAAAAGATTTTGTCTTCAAGATTTTTGCCGAATAAGTCTCCAAGGAGCTTAGAAACTATAACAAGCTTGCTCACGTTAAAAGTAAATTTTTGAAATCTTTAAATATTTTTTAAATAATTGATTTTTTTAAAATTTTGTTTAAAAAATAAGAAGTATTAATTTTCATTATTCCCTAAGGGTGTAAGAGATCGCGCAATTTTGAAAAAATGACGAGCGTCAAGGTGTTTGACTTTAAAAAAAATTATTTTTTATCTAAATTAACTAAAAAAAAATAATATAACAAATACAAAATAAAATTAACTAGTAAGCAGAAGAAAATAAATTTTTATAATAATTATGTTTGAATATTATTGTTTTTTACTTAAGTTAAAAACATAACTTAAACTTTAAAAAAATTAAATTTGTTTAATTAATTAATGTACAATAAATTAATGTACAATAATTACCATAAATTTTATAAATAACGAATAAATTAGAAAACGTGAAAAAGAATTTAATTAGTTTTTTTTTTTTTATTTTTGTATTATTAAGGCAAAATTTTTAATAAGAATGTCAAATAAATAGTATGAGTTGCTTTTTTTCATATAATTGTTTTTATAAAAGTCATTTTATTAAAATTTGGAAAAAAAAATTGAGAAATTAAAAAAAAAAATATAATACATTAATTTTTTTTTTAATTATAAAATTTCTAGATTTTAATTATTTACCTTTTATAGCTAATTTTTTAGTGAAAATAATTTATAAATTTTTACTTCGACACAAAAATTTATTTTGTACTTTTTCGGTCACAAGGGAAATCAGGAACTAAAAAATAAATATTTAAGAAAAATAAATAATTAAATTCTTAGTAAAATAAATAAATTGTATGAAAATTTAAACTTTTCTTATTAAATTAAAAATATTTAAATAATATTTATTTATTAATATTCCAAATAAGTATCGACAATTTCGTTCAACTAAATTTTAAAAATTTGTAAAAGAAAATTTAACTTGTTTTCAATAAAAATTCGGAAAGATTTATCTTCACAATACTTTAACAAAAGCAAGCACGATAATTTAAGGAATTTCTCTCTAGGGACTCGAGTCTCCGAGGACAATTTTTATCAAGATTCAGGTTTTCAAATTGATTTTATATCGGAAGGATAGGTATATTTTTTTCTTTAAAAAAAAGGAATTATGTTTCAAGTTAATTATTTTTATCAGTTGATTTTGTTGTTAGTTTATTTTTTTCTAGGGGTCTACATTTTTTTAAGGGTCCAACTGCCTTCTCTTTATCATAAAATATTTAATTATTTATTTTATTTGAGAAAAATGAATATTTATATTCTTAAGAGTATTTTCTTAGCTTGAATTCTCCCTCAATTCGAACTTCAAACAAGAAAATCTTAAAAAAATACACGAACGATTTTCATAAATCTTCTGATCTGTTTCAATATATGTTAGGTATACTAACGCTCAGCTTTATTTGGCTATCAGTCTGATTGATTTACGCTCATGGCTCAAGTTCCTACAATTTTTAAATTAAAAAAAAAAATATATATATAAAAAAAACAATAACTGTTGAAATCTTTTGCCATAATAATAAATATAAGTTAGATTTCCTTTAGTCAACTGTCAATTGATCCACCTCTTCATGCCGTTTTTAAATCTTAATCAGATTGTTGGTAAATAATATTTTCTTTAAATATTATGTTATGTATGTTAAAGATAACGAAGCAAATAATTCAACAAGAGAGTTGAAATTTAATATTTTATGAATGAATTGAATAAATTTGGTGAATGGAAGAAGTAATAGAATGATTCTACAATTGAAACGGTTGTGCCTTCATACAAAACGTAAGAGGTGTCACTTCCACTCTTGTTTCCAATAGCTAAGGCACATTTTTTTCTTATTAAATTAATGTTTCAAAGATCTCACAAATTTTCATCCCACGTCGTGGTCGTTTTGACGAAGCAGAAGAATCAAAATAAATTTATTTTACAAATACAAAATAATAAATCTTCTAATTAGAAAAAAAGATGAAAAATTTAAACAACAGAAATGTTTTGTTTCTGTACAGTTTCTGTACAGGTTCTTCAGTTTTGTTGTGAAATATTGAGAAATAAAATTTAAATTCGATTTGCTCAATTTTTGACAGAATAGAGTGAATACAAAACTGACCAATTGTATTCAGATTCCTGAACGGTGTTCACATTGAAATCATTCTTCGCGATTCATTTTGACATCGCTTTGTTTTATCTCAATCCCGCCTCATGAGGTGAGATGTCACAATAAGTCACGTAGAGTGATTGCGATGTGGACATTGGATTCTAATGACCTATGGTAAAAAATAAAGAAATACCAAATACAAAATAATTTTAAAGGTATATGTAGTTTGTTGAGCCTCGCTGCCCGCCACTTAATCAACTCTAATATAAGCAGCGAAATTTGAATATTTTAGTTCCTATATAGTTCCACTGAAGTATTGTATAACACCTTTTACCATTTATTTGTATCGTGATATTGTGCCATTTAATTATATAATTAACAATAATGTTAATGCTCTTTTATATTTAATGCTTGCTTGTTAAAGGTGTCTTCCTACCTGCCTAGTGCCTATATCTACTTTTCTTCTTTTACTTTCAAAATGAACAAAAAATGTCAAACAAAAATTATGTCACATGTCAAAAAAAAAATAATGACAGCCGTATTCAAAACAAGTTTTTTTTATTGCCTTTTCTCTTAAACATTTTGTAAATGACAATCAACTCTTCAAAAAGGCAACCAAAGTGACAGAAGTTAATAAAATTTCAATAACAAAAAAAAAAGTTAATAATAATCATACCTGATCGAATCAACTTTCACTTCTCTTGTAATTCATCATTAATTAATCCCAATTCCTCAATTCCAATTACTCGTTTCATATAATGTATGTATGTATGTACATATCTACCAGATCTTACTCTTTTATTCTATAAACAAGTTTTTTTTTTTTATGTCAATCGAACGAAACAATATATTTTTACATGCGGGTAGTTTGTCTCGGTGTTATGTGTACTTGTTTCACTTAACAGGTGACTATCATACCCCTTTCTCAAGGCAAATTCGAGTCGTGTATATGCTGACTATACCTAAGCTTTAAAACATTTATACCGTACAATCTGAACACTGACGTGTGTATTTCATTACAAATTCTCGTCTGTTAATATCTCTTCACCCCATTTCTTGTTCTTGTATATCTTTCTTGTTTTTTTTTTTTTTTTATTTGGCATTTCTATGTTCTGTTCTGTAATTTGACACTCATTTCCATTTCGTCATTTTTAACAATTCACGAGTATTTTCTTTAGCTTGTTTCAGTCAGTTTCATCCTCTCGCTTTTTCTCTGTTTTCTCCAAAATGCTCACTTACTAATTTGAGTTGTTTTATTGAAAATGAATTGGATACTAAATAGAGAAAACAGAGGAGGAGAAAATAGCATGTACCCTCCACATTAGCACCCTCCTCGTCCTCATCCACCATCGACAAAAAAAAAAAAAAAATAGAAACCCTCTTAGAGTCATTAATGACACGGAATGAAATTAAAATCGAAATGAAGAACAATTTTCATCACGACAAAATAGAAAATAGAGAAAGAGAATTCTGGGAGGGGTTGATGAATTAGGGGGGATGTTGTCAGCCGGATAAATGCGGGGTGGTGAAAATAAGTTAAACTTGTCTTTTACATTTAAAGTTATTTTTTTTTTCGTTTTTGTTTTAATTTCTGTGAATGAGAGTAACATAGTTACCAAACATTAAACTGTCACGATAGTGAACATTTTTTGTTAGTAAAGGAAATGTTCATTGGTTATAATTTGTTCTTTAGGTGAAGTGAGAAGGGTTTTATATATAAATTCAAATTAAGGTAAAAATGGAAGAGAATATTTGTTTGTTTATATTAATGTCACATTCTTAGACGATTTAATACGATTTTAGGGCATTTTGAGTGTGAAACTAAGTTAAAATGAGGATTAAAAATCTTGAGCCAGTAAAGTTAATTACATTCTTGATTGATTTTCGCTTTGTCCTCGACACATTTAAAAAAAATAAATAGTTTGAAAACACAGGGTAACTGATGATTTCTAATAATTTTTTGACATAAACCCTCTCAAACAAAAACGTCTTTGGAAATCCAAAATAAGTTTGATTACATTTTTTGAGGACTTTAAATAAAAAAAAAAAATAAAAGATAAGATAAATTGTCTGCCCCACCCTGTATTCAAAAAAATAAACTAAAACAAAACAAGGAGTGCCCTATATGAGTGATAGAGAAGAAAATGTAAAACTACCAAGTCGAAGTTTTACTTTAGGTTTTAATTGATGAAAAATCGCTTCCTTTTAACATGAGACATGAAACTAATGCCATCGAATTAATTTCACTCTGCGATTATAGAGAAACTTGTTTGTATTGTTAAGTAGAAGTATAGGTAGGTTCTTATACCTAAGGTGGGAAAGACATAGGTAAGAGAGGTTAACAAACACTTTTACCTTGGTGCAGAAATCTCCAAGGGAATAAAAAATATCAGAACAGAAAAAAAAAATAAAATCAATGTTAATGTCACGCACATAAATCGACAATATACCATTAATTTTCGCGAAAGCTAGTTCACACTCACTTGCCATCACTTCACTTCATTTTCCCCCAAAGCCCCCTTGATGATGGGGATTCCAAAACTTTAATAGAGGTAAGGTATAGGTATATCGTTAGAATATTGTAATCTCTTTCGTTTGGGGGAACGAAGAAAATAATGTTCAAATAACAAAACCGGGGAATAAAATCAAACTTAAGAAAGTTTTTTTTTTTTTTGTATAGGTACTGTTGTTATTATTGTTTGTAGATATATATATTTTTTGTTAATTTCTTTGATATTTATTCTTCGTCATAGTGTTTTTTTTTGTCCCTTAAGTTATCTTTTGCAAGTTAGGTATACCTACTGAATGCCACCTGTTTCTAAAAAAAATCTAGACTCCCTCATTCACCCGCCCACAGCACAAAAAAAAACCCTTATTCTTAGTATTTTTTTTTTTGTCTATTCGTTTACCCATAGATCTTTTATTTTTTAACTTTTTGATTCAAAATTGGATTTCCCCATTTCGAATGTCCTTAGAATTTAACTTTATTATACGATTTCACATGTGTGTCGGTCTGTATAGTATACAATCACATGTGTGCAGTATGACAGCAGTAACATTTTTTTAAATGTCCCGTCAGCAGCACAAGTTGAAGAAAGAAAAAGTACCTATATACGTATATGTATGTAGGTAAAGCTTATATATATAGGTACAGGCAAAACCAAAACGACAACAAACAAAACTATACCAACAAAAACCAAACATACCAACAAAAAAAAAATAGAAGAATAGAAAGGGTTTCAAAGAGGATTTTCTTGTCAGTTTTGTATACGCTGTCTTATAAAGGTATAGGTAGGTATCTATCTCTATTTTCCTATATATATGTACCTTTGTATTTATGTGTGGTTTGTGCGGTTTGGGATTTCCTTCCGTATCCGTGTATCCTTGAACACTGCCACCCAACTGCCATTCCCCCGACCACCTCTCACCACCATTTAACCATATGAGAGTATGTTGTGGAGCTGTCTCGTCTTATGTCATTGACAAAACCACTCAATTTCACGGAATAAACACACAAATCTAAGACTTTGTTACTCATCATCCTGTCAGACTTCAGTTATGTTGTGCAAGCAGGCGAGGGCTAGGAAAAAGGTAGTAAAAGACCTTTAAGCTAAAAATGTTTGCAACACAAATAGAGAGGGGAAGAAAGAATAGGTTAAACTTTACATCACAAAGCGAAATACCTACCTAGAGAAAGCAGCAAGCAGCTAGCAACTAGCAGCACCCTCTTTTGCGAATCCTTTCCATAAAATCATTCATTCATTTTCGTTCATCCCATTCTGCCGGCTCTCTCCCCCGCCACCACCGTCCTGAGTCCTGTGAGTCCTGGATGCAACAACTCTCAAGCAGCTGTTGCTTTTATGTTCTCATTGTTGCATCTTCCAATAACAAACTCATTCAATAAAAAAAAAAACAAACAAAAACAACAACAAGGATTCAATAAAGTATTTTGCATGTACAATGACACAGCAGCTATTTTGTGTATTAAATTCATGATTCAAAAGCAAAAACAACAGAAACAACAACAAAAAAAGGACAAAACAGCATCCCAAAACTATATACATATACATATGTAGGTATAGTTAGAGGGGGAAGAAGAATTTTCATGCTACTCGCCCCTTCCGAAAAATTTCGTCGTCCTTTTGAACTCATCATCATGGCCCGCGCTTCTCCTCACTCTGGTGTTTTGTAGAGAGAGTCGGTTGTTCCTTTTTATAAAACATGGTTCAGTTTTAAAGGTCCTTGTTGTTTTTTCTTTTTTGGAAAATGCGACTGAAATTTTTTTGTTGTTGTTGCTGTATGCATTTCCCCGTTTATTTGCCATTTTTCTAACCAACATCATAGCCAAATAGTAGTACCTAGTATGGAAGAAGAAATTGAAGAAGAGCAAAACGCGAGCTTGGGAAAATGTGCAGACGACATGACTATACCAACAACGACAAAAAAGAAAAAGAACGATGTTTGAGCATATGGCATCTAACCTCACCCCCTTTTTTAGGACTTTTGATGTTTTTTTTTTTTAAATTGGAAGACGATTCTATTTTGGATATGGACATATGGTTAGGAACTATATAATCATACCAGGAAGACGAAAACTCTTTACCCTATTTGTATGCATGAGTGTGTGTGTTTCTATATATGATGATTCAACATAAAAAAAAGACAAAAAAATTGCAAAGGGCATCATATAATAACATGTTCATCCATAGAATAAAACTTTTTGAAATGTTAAAAAATCTGTTGCATATTGTGAGGAGAAGTTCAATATAGTGGGGTTAGTGTTAGCAGATGGAAAATTGTTGTATTTTAAGACAATTTCATGTTAAAAAAATTTTTGCCATTTCAAACATGTGATTGAATAATGTCAACCAGGACGAATTATTAGAATTTTAAGAATATCAGAATTATGTAAAAATGAAGGGCAGTAGGTATAGTGGGTGTGATATGAGTATTTTGAGTAACTAATATAAATAATAATGCGCCTACAGACAACATATAACTTTGTAACGTGTTTTTCTTTCAAATTCAAAGTCATATTTACAACTTGCATAAATGCATAAACTAAATGTTAAAATTGGGAAGGTTACAACTCTGACATAATCCTCAATTATTCGGTTTAAAACATGCTATACACTTATGTATCTTCATTTATCATTTAAGATATCGGATTAGATCACGCTGATTATTTTTTCAACCACCGTAACACGAAGCTTAGTGCAAAGTTACTGGCGTTAAGAAATGACATGTTTGAAATATGCGAGTAAATTTAACTCCCGGCCAATCATGGATTCTGAAGAATGTAGGGAGGGAATATTACATTTTTGAAACGTGGGAGTAAAATTAACCCCCGGTCAATAATGTGGCAATTGGTTGAAATAGAAAAGTTAATTCAATTAAATTCAATTCAATTTTATTAAAACATTCAAAAATATGTAGATTTTTTATAATCTTACGTCTAAATACAGTTGTCGACCTTAGAAGCTATGTCTGGCTGATCTTAAATAAAAATTAAATCCATTTATAAATTTTAACTTGATCAATGGAATTTTATAGTAAATAAATCTATTATATTAATATAAATCCTTATATCTATATAAATTGGATGGAGAGCCCTTGAAATATGTTTCAAATTGTTCAACACCCATAAATTAAGTACATAAACATAGCTTTTCTATCTACTATTGCAAAGCTTTTTTTGTAAATACTGGATTACAAAAAGTCTTAAAAGACTTGTTATTACCAGCGTATTGAAGTGTTGTTTGACCACGCCTAGTTTAATTAAAATCTTCGCTTCTATAGCGAATTGATTCTTTGAGCTTTAGACTCTCAAACCCTCCGCACCTTTGTGATAAGACAACTTTTGCTGGAAATCCTGATTTTCTATTGAAAAAGACAGCGAGTTCTACCTTTTAAATGACAGCCACTTATCTATCCCAATTACAAGCTTATTTTTTTCTCCTTTAAATGCCCGTGAACTGAAAAGCCTGTATGAAAAAAACTACAATTTAAAATTTTTCTCAATCTTATAAATTTAATCTCAAAAAACTTTAACTTTCTTTTTGTTTTTGTGATTCAAATGATTAATTAACTTAAATTTTTGTAACATCTTCTTAAAATTATTTAAATGTTTTGAAGGAAAAGAAGTTATTTTTTAATTCTATAAAAAACAACTTTTTCTTACCACAAAAACCTTCAATTAGGTATAAAGTTTTTTTTTTTTCTAACTGAAAAATTAGTTTTCTAATAAATTAAGTTTTATTAGCTTAAAATGTTCATAATTTTATAATAAAAAAAAAAATAAATAAATCTTTCTATTTATTTTGTAAAACTTTCTTCTAAAAATGTTTTCTACTTCTTGGTAAATATTTTTTTTTAAATTTTTTTTTTAATTTTCAAAATTTCTAATAAAAGTCCCTTGCTTCTTGTAAACACTGTCCTATACATCACTTTTTCTATATAATATCTTTTATTTTCTTAGGTTTATATTATTATGTACAGAGTTAGTTGCAAGTTTAAAGTTCATCACATCACAGAAAATTCTTAATTAAAGAAGAAACTCACACAAAAACTTCATATAAAGAGCTCTGCATTTTCTGTAGGTTCGTTCTTCTTTGGTGTTGGAATTGGGAGGATGGGAGTTGGGGGTATGAGTAGGTGGTATAGGTATAGAGAATGAAGATTGGATGTGCAAAAGGCTTCAACCGCACATCAGCATAACAGAAAAAGCGAAAGGCTGCTGAGTAGAAGTGGTGTGGCGTGGCGGACGAGGTGGCGGCAACACGCTACTTCTACTCTTCTGATGTTAAGGAAAATTCTTCTTTCTTAATCCCCGGGAGAATTAAATGAGTGTTCCTATATGTAGGTATAATTGTAGAGTAGAGCCCACCTCGCATAGTAAACACCTCATTTTGGCAGACATTTTGATGTTTCACAACAAAAATATCCTTTCCAACCAAACTCAAACTCAAACTTAACTCAACTTCTGCAGCCTGTTGTCCTGTGTGCCGTGTCGTCGTCATCATCGTAGTTAATATATAGGTACGTAGTCAGCGCGCACTTGTGATGCTGCTGCAATGCGACAGTCGTAGACATACATATGTATATAAATATGTACCTATATATAATATGTATCAAGTATATCCAGATATACCAAAAGTGGTTCTATCTATGCACAAGAACATATCCTAACATTGATTATGTCAACTTCAAGGATGATGATAAGGATATAGAAAAAAAAATAAAGGGGATAGGTCGGACGGTTTATACATCATGTAGGTAGAAATGGTATCCCCTCTTACCGAGCTCAGCATCAGGTTGTGGATCCTATTGCACATGTAGACAGATAACTAAGCCACAACGTGTCTATCATAGGCTTATATGACAGGGGATTGCATCTCTCTATATTTTATGTATACAGTAGACACACTCGAATGGCTCGAAAATAAGAAAAGCAAAACCAACAAAAAAGAAAACCTGTAGCTACCCACCTTCTGGGCACATTCAACACGTCTCACAGGATTTCATATTCACATTCGGGAAGAGCAATCCAGGATTTTATTTCATTCAGCTTTTTTTTTTTCCTCCGTTTTCTTTTCTCACTTATTTTTTTTTTTATTTTCTTCGTTTTGTCCATAATGAAGACCAGAAATTTTATATAGGTACCTATACCTTTATATACAAACATGGTAGGCTTTCTGACGTCTGGGTCCTTCATCCTTATTCATTTTTTTTTCTATTTTTTTTTTTATTTTGTTTCGTTCGTCCTCTTACCAGTCTGTTTTTGTGTCGTGTCGAACTGATGGCCAACTTCCCGTAGGAGATGATGATGGTGATAGTGAATGGTGATAGCATGTCTGCAGTGTGTAGGCACAGAATACATATTTAATGCGCCCCCAAACACTGTTTTCCTTATCCCGACCCAAGTCCCATCCCAATCCCAACAGAACCGAACCGAACCGTCGTCGACTGTACATACAACAACGCCTTAGAAAAACGGGGAACTTCCTTGGCAATGTGCCAATTGTAGGACTTTTGAAAAATAAAAAAAAAAACTACGACTGACTGACTATAAGGACCATGAAGATGAGAAAACAAGCAGCACAAAAAAAAACATGTCTCTTTTCTTTGAATAAAAAAAATCAATATTCTTTTATAGTTCTCTTCTTTAAGTTTAACTTTATTTTTTTTTTCTTGTTTCTTTTTTTCCAGGATATGGTCACGACGTATCGCCGATGCACTTCACTGCGTACCTGCCACGAATGGAGAACGAAGTAACCGTTATCACATCACATCCGCCCCGACCCCCATTGGCGTCACCGACCTCCAATTCCTCTCAATATTCCTATCAGACAACTTCTTCTTCGCCATCCTCACCTTCGAATTCATCGGATCGCTTTAGTCCGCCTATGATTCGCATTAAGACCGAGTACGACAACGACTTACATCTCAACAACACCAACAACAATAACAACGTTAATAGAAAATCCCTAGCCATGTGCTTTACAAGCACAGGAGCGGCTCTTTCATTGCCGCCAAAGAAAAAGGACATCTACCGGCCGTATTCGCTGGATGACAGGCCATCAGCAATTGACCGCATTCGAACCTATGAAATGCGGATACCGGCCGAAGAGGATTTGCATGCAGCACATGCGATTCTAGATCTCAGTGCGTCGACAGCCTTCCATCCACCCACGCAACCGCATCAGTTGCAACAGCTTCAGCAACAACAGCCGTCACATCATTTGCATCATTTGACGCATGCGATACAGCTGCAGCAGCAGCAGGACGATGACGACGACCGCCCCGATAGTGAATTATCTCTGCATAACGGGCATGTACCTGAAGTTGACTGCAAAAATGGCCCCATCCAGAATGAGAATAGCAACACAACGAACATTGGGGCCCAACAAATCGGTTCGTGTTCCAGTAGCCCGGGCACTCCACAGCCCGGTGCCAAGACCGTTGCCTATACGTACGAAGCCTTCTTCGTTAGCGATGGACGTTCAAAGCGGAAAAACACAACCGATCCGGCTGCGGCAGTAATTGTGCCCGAACACAAGGCAAAATACACATGCACAGAATGTGGCAAGCAGTATGCAACATCTAGCAACTTGTCGCGGCATAAACAGACCCATCGCAGCCTGGACTCCCAATCGGCGAAAAAATGCCACACCTGTGGCAAGGCCTATGTATCAATGCCAGCCCTGGCGATGCACGTTCTCACGCACAAACTCTCACACAGCTGCGGTGTCTGCGGCAAGCTCTTTTCCCGGCCCTGGCTGCTCCAGGGTCACCTTCGATCTCACACCGGTGAAAAGCCCTACGGTTGCGCCCATTGCGGCAAAGCCTTCGCGGACCGTTCCAATCTCCGGGCACACATGCAAACCCATTCGATAGATAAGAATTTCGAGTGCAAACGCTGTCACAAGACCTTCGCTCTAAAATCCTACCTGAACAAACATCTCGAATCGGCCTGTTTGAAAGACGAGGGCTCCTCAGACTACTCAGATCCCATGAGTCCCGAACCACCATCAATGATGCTCGATATGGTAAAAAGCAGCCCTATTAGGACAACACCAGTTAAAATTGAAGCCTCCTACGGTGGGTAACAATGTGAGGATACCGTTTCCTCAGACATCAATTCCGATTCCAGTAAAGATTCCTGCATTTACGGTTTTGTTCGAGTAATGCGGTAAGAAAAGCTGATTTAAATGTTAATTTTAAATTAAAAAAAAAAAAAAACAAAATATTAAAAATTGATAAAAATTATATAAATTAAATTTTAAAACTAAAAACAAATTACAGATAATTAAAAAAAAAAAACAAACAACCAAAAAGTTAAAAAAAACACTCAAATGACAATATCTCTTGTATAAATGTATTTATTTCTCATTTAATTTATTTTATGAAAATTTATTTATTTAAGTTTTATTTATTTAAAAAAAAATTATATCTTAACAAAAGAATTGTTTCTTTTTTGTAACACAAAGATCATAATACGTCCATCCTACAAAAGAAAAATTTGAGCCGATTCGCAAGTCATGTGTAATATGAGAATTCAAAATGGCGACCGAATTCGACTTGAATGTGGGGAATTTTAGTGTGTAGATTCTAGTCACAGATTTTTAATTTTTATTTAAATTAATTTATTGTATAAATATATTTATTTTATTTTATTGTTAGTTTTATGATATATAATTAAGTTCTTTTTTAAGTGTCCCTTTTTTGTACTGAATAAGAACTCTTTTGGGCTTTTTTGCGGTCTCTTTAACTTATAAATATAAATCCCAGAGAAGAGGAATGAAAGTTGGTTACTTTAATAACAAATTAAATTGTTTATGTTCAGAAATTATTAACAAAGTAATAAAAAGGTATCAACTAAAAAAAAACAATGGTGTATACGTACTCAACTCATGGGTGTGAATTAGAAGTTATAATTACGTCTATGATGTGATAGATGGTGGGTAAAAAGATGCGTCATGTAAATGCACAATTTTCGCAAACCAATGGGAAATAATTTTCAATAATACTAATTGATAACATTTTTCTTTGGATGACATCCCTGTTTAAACAGCAAACGTAATTGAAGCGAAGCTAACTTCATTTTCATTTCAAAAGTTGAAATATAATAGATTCAAAGATTAGGGTTAAATATGAATACAATAATAACTGACATGTGAGTACAAAAATAACACGACAATTATCTCTAATAAAAGCTATACATTGTCGAAAATGAATCGAAACTCTCAGAAATATTTGGGTTGGCAATAATTCGAAAAATTTTTGTTAAAATTTTAATCTTTAATCTTTGGGAGGAAAGCCATATACATTGATAAAATAAATACAAATAGCATGATTTCTTTAAAAATTCACTTGTCTCGTTTAAAATGTAGGAATTCGGAGATTCTGTCCAAATAACATCTTAGGAGTTAAAGTAACGAAATAATTGCTTTAAATTACTATAACATACCTGTTGACAAAAGAAATTGAACCTTTTGGTGGATGGTTTGAATCCATGCTGAACTTTTTGGTGAATGGTTGAAATCTATGAAATTCTCTACAATGATTTCTCAGAATTTAATGTGTAGACATTATTTCCCAAGGCCCCGAAAGTTGCTATACATCGATAAAAAATAAGTTCATTGTTGACAACTGACCAACTTTCATCCTCTCTCTCCGGTGCCTATATCTCTATCTGTATCTAGTCTGTCTCTATCTCTCTCTCACTCCTCCTTAATTTTTATGTATATTTAAATGTCATCAAAGTCGCAGCAAAATGAAGTAATGAAAAACTTTTAAAAAACTACGTACGCGTACATTCTAGTCAAACAAAAATATAATTCTAGTCAAACTTTTAAATGCTTAAGCATATAAAACAAAACAAAAAAATCTTAGACTCTTAAGGCATATACTATAAACAAAAAACTTTCATTTTTATCTGATTCTATAATTTCTTCTTTCAAAAAAAAAAAACTGTCTCTTCATGACAAAAGGAATAAAAACGAAAAAAAAAAATTATTCAGTAAAGTGATTAAATGCAACGAAAAACGCAAAAAAGCAACGTTTCTCATACAACGAATTAGTCATATAAGGAATCTTATAATAGTTAAAATAATAAAATAAAAAAAAAAAAACAATTAACTTTGTAAGTATTTAATAAAAAAAGAAATTAATATTATACACAGACAAAAAAAAAATAATTACATATAAATCGATAAGCAATTTCAAGCAACGAAAAACAGCAATGTAAGATATTTATATACATAAAATTATATACATATATACATCATTCATTTTCATACACATTCATCTGCAGTTATTTATATTCATATACCTACATAGTTATTACAACCCAAAAAGCAATATTGTATATACAATCATACACACAAAAAAAAATCTTTATAAGTACATAGGTATATTATATAGAAAGAAATCCTTTTCGTCAATTAATAGGAATGAAAGTTCGTTCGTTCGTTCGTTCGTTGTTTTGTTTTTGTTTTACATACTTTTGTCTTTTTTTTTTCCTTGCCTTCACTTAACCTATTAGTCATTTGTAAGTTATTACCACCACCAACCCAAAACAGAAACCCTTTTGGCATGGATTCTTTTCCTCTATAGTCCTGCTCCCCCACATCGACAAAAAAATTATATTCAACAAGACCGATTTCTGTCTAAGACGGTTGGTATGTAATATTACCTATATACCTACCTATACCCACTCGTGCACACATCCTTTCCTCATCCTTATTATCCCTTGGCTATTACAGGCACGAATTTTGCTTTCAAAAAAATATGCGGAGCCACAAAAATAAAAAAAATACCCCAACCATCATCATCCACTCGCTCTAAAACAAAAATATGAACACAGTGATGAAAAGAAACCCTTCCCTGATGATGCATGCTTAAAATTAAAAAAAAAAAAATATTAAAAAAAAGGATTCATTTTCCTAACTCACCCTTCAAAAAAAAGCTAAATATTATGATTGTACTTGAGTTTTAATCCGTTTTTAAATGAATTATACCAGCCTGTGTGTTGCTAAAAAAAGAGGAGTTTTTCAAAAACTCCTTTTGTTTTTTTTGTTTTTTTTTTTTTTTTTGTAAACTTTTTTTAATGGCCGAAACAGGTTTTCCTAATTTCCTTCATTCATGTTACGAACCATGTTATGTTGTTGAGAGTGATTCTGTATAAGGATGGAAAGGTGGTGGTGGTGGTTATGGTTAAGAGGAGTACTATAAACAAACCAAAAATGCAGCAATTTTCTAGTCAATTACCAAATAATATATGCATGTAGGTCTTTTTTCTATCCTTTCTTTTTTATTTTAGAAAATATCTATCCTTATTTTCGAATCTAGTCAAACCAAAAAAAAATAAAAATAAAATATATATATAAACAAAATCTCTATCTCTGTCAAACAGATTGTATAAATTTGTATTTATTATTATTATTATTAAAATTATGAACAGAAAAAAAAAAAAAACAAATTCTATTCTATCTTCTTGTACAAATAAATGAAACTCTTTGGAAACAGTCAAATTTTAACTTTAACTCTTAAGGCCCACTATATTCGCAAGTATGGTTTAAATGCATATAGCTATATAAATAAAAAAAATCAATCCATAACTTCTTTAAAAAATTATTCCAACCTAAATGAAAATTAGATTATATATTTTAAAACACTTTAAAATTTAGGCTTAGAATAAAAAAAAAAAATACATAAGGTATGTGTAAATGTTTGTGTGAGTGTGTGTGTTTGTGTGTATTTGATTTAAATAAATTTATTTGTATTTGAAAAAAATTTTAATTTCCACATTTGCGGTTTAGTATTCAAAATAATCTTTATTTTCAATGAAATTTCATTAGAAAATGTTTTGAATCTAAAATGGGATAAGAGTGCAATAAACGAGGTAGTAGAAAAAAAAGTCAAAACTTTTTAGGACAAAATTTCTTTAAAAAATAATAAATTTAAATAAATTTAATAAAACAATTTGGTGTATAGTATAATTTTTTTTAGAACAAAATTAATTGAATAAATGGAAAATGTGGTTAACTCTTTATTTAAACAAAAATTAATGCAGAATGTTTCAATAGTAATTAATAATTTACAATAATTTAAAAAGATTCCAAACCATCCCAATTTGAAAATTTATATATATTTTTTTTTAATTTAAAACTGTACAAAACATTTCACAACTGTGAAAGATTTTCCTATCTTAACTTGTTTTTATCGAACGAAGATCATAATTGGGAGCTTTTGTAAATTGAGCGAAATTTTTTTTTACCTAAAGGCTTTAATGTAATTTTTAAACTACATACAAGCTTTTTTGAAGGATTAAAGCTTTTTGTAATATTTTTTTTTTTAAGTTCAACTGCTAGGTCAAACAAAAATCTATGCTCATATTTTACTTCAATCAAGCAAGAATAATGCGAATCACTAAAGTTTTCAAAAAAAGAAGTAAAGTATTTTTTCATTAGTTTATGATAAATGTTTTGAGCTTTTTAAATTTAAATCTTTTCAAATGATGAAGATATTTAAGAAAAGTGACAAAAATATGTCAGTTTGAAATTGGCATCACAGTAAATTTTCTTAAAAGCTCTCCTTCAAGCTTAAAATTTTTCAATTAAAGCTCCCGAAAAATAATTTTCTTTTTTGTTTTGAAGGTAAAAATGATCATATTTTAAGATTTTTTCCAAAGCTTTTAATCTACAGTTGAAAAAACAAGGATTATCACACAAAAAAAAAGCTTTTTTCAAACACAAATTTGTTTTCTAAATTTATTTATTTCTGCTGTATGTGTTGTTGAATGAATGTAAATGTGTTAAATCTTAATCGCACATTTTGTACAATTTAAAGTCTGTGTGGGGCATTTTTACTCTTCAGTATTTATTTATTTTTTTTTTTTAACTTATCTAATTACTTATTTTTTACTGTATAGAATTTTCTGTCTATCTATTTATTTATACGTTGAAAATAAAAAAAATAAAATCAACTTGTATCTGGATATTAGGCTCTTCAAACAGCATAATTAAACTTTTTTCGCAACCTTATTACAAGCAAAGCAAACCGAGTGTTCTCTAGTCATTAGAACCTAGCGTATTAAATGGACAAAAAAAAAAAAACAAATATTTCTTATCCCCCGGTCTATGTTCTTACATAACAAATTTACAACGATAACATATTTTCTAAAAATAAAAAAATAGTAACAATTTTTAAAAATAAATTAAAAATATAATTTAAACAACAAAAAAATGGTGCTGTTTCAGATTTATTTAAATATTTTTTTCTATGTAAATATAGCAAATGAAAAAAATTTCTATTTTTTTTAAATTAAATCAAACCTCTCTTATAATTATTATCATGTTTAATAAAGAAGAAAATATTTATTTTTTATTTAAATATAAACATAATCAGCTTCAGTTGATGATCTCACAAAAACAATAATATTTAATACATTTTTCTATATTATTGTATTTATATATTTAAAGAAAAAATAATAATATTTACTCTAGCTATATTTATTAAAGAAATAAAACAATACTTTTGCAAGTTGATATACTCCCTATTTCGTCTAATTTCTAGAAATAATTAAAAGCACATAAAACAATTATAAAGAAGAAAGAAAATTATATTTCAACTTTTTTTGTAAATTAAAAAAGCAATTAAACGTTAGGTTATAAGTTTATAGTTTTTTTTTTTTATTTATATAATGAATGATATTTAATTTTAAGTAATCTAAACTTAGTTTCGTGGTGTGGTGTGTTTTAATTTTTAAAACACACCTATCCATTCATCGGCTAAAGTACCAAAGCAATACTCAAAAATTAAAAAAAAAACTCAACCTACTATTCAATTATTAAAAAAAAAAATATATTATATTCTTAAAAATTATATTAATATATTTGCTAATTTTAAAAATAAAGAGAAAAAGTTTTATAATTTGTATATAAAAAAAAAACGAAATTCTCTTTAAATTAAAAATTATTGCAATTTATTAAGAAAGAAAAATTGTAAATAAAAAAAAAACAAATTATTCAAAGCATAACCACTTTGACGATCACACTTTTCAAAGCAATATTTAAAAAGTAATATTTTTTGAAATTTTTGTAAAGCAATATTTATCGAAACATAAAAGATTAGTAAAGAAAGAAGAAATAAATCAATAATATAAATATTTTTTAAATTAATATAAGTATATAATATTAACTTCAAAATTACAAAATTCTAGTTATAAATTTTAATATAATAATAATTATGTATAATAATATATATAACTATTGAATCCAATATATATAGAATGTAAAATATATAAAATATAAAAAATAAAAATGTTTCTTTGAAGCACATAATATAAAAAAATAACAAAAACAACAAAAATTTGAAACAAAGTATTAAAATTATATTTAAACAATTATTTATTATAAATATTATTATTAAACAATACAACATTATATAACACATTCATGCATTGTACATTAACAAACCAAAACAATTAATTTTAACAACATTGGTGTATTTATTTAGTTTTAATTACATTTTTATTATAAAACAAGAAAAATTATTCATTTTAAATGAAAGAAAAATTATATTTATTAAAAAAAAAAACAAATTCTACTTTTGTTTTATTTATTTTCTTCAATTGGATTTTAAAATGGCTTCTTCTCTCTTCGTTTGTTTGTTCCTTTTATTTTGCAGATTTTTCTGTAGGATGGAATGTACCTACAACTTTTTCGTTGGTGGCTTTAAATTTTTGTAAGACTTCAAGTTAATACATTTTGATTAAATGTTATATATATCTTTTTCTTTTTGATTTTAAAATGGACACCACTTTAAATTGATAGGTTTTCAATTTTAATTTTGGGAATATGGTTTCAAATTTTTGCGCATGCGCACTGCTAGTTGAGCATTTTTTTGTTAAAGATTTTTTGTTTATAGTTCTTTTTTATTTTATTTTAAAAGTAAAATAATACAACACTCCATACACAAAACTTCTCTATAGAATAAAATATTTTTGAATTTTTTTTAATAAATTCATTAATTATAAAAATTAAAATTAATATCAACACAACGAATATAATATTAAATTTGTTAAAGCAATAGAAACATTTAACTGCATGAAGGTATAGCTAGTTTTAAACTGTTTAAGAATTTGTGACGACAAGAGGATGGCTTTAATAACAACGCACAAACATCACTGGAGGAGTAAACGTGAGATAAGTACGAAATTGATAGCATTGCTTCACGGTTGGTCGCTGCTAGTTTTGATAAGATTTTTCTTTCGAAACTTTTCAACGCTTTAAATCGATAAAAACAAAATATTAAAATTATTAAGTCAAGTTTTGAAAGAGACGTGCGTTAAAATCGCGTCACTATTAATACTTAAATTAATTACCTGACAAAATTGTGTATAAAAAAATGACAGTTCTAGAAGGATTACGAGAATTAATGAGTATGTTCAGGAAATTGAAATCTTGGACATTTTAGCAATCTCAGTTACATGAACAGCTTGCTGCTGACTTTTTGACGGAATGAAATCTCTGAGATATCATTTTTCTGACACGCCTTATTTGTCATCAACATTTTTTTATGATCCGAAAACTTGAAAATGTTATCTATTTTCTGACATATTTTACATATTTGATAGGTGAAAGTTAGCCAGTTCATAATTTGGAGATTTCTGATATTTTGCTTCGTCAAGTGGGGGCAGTCAAATAACTTTGACAGAACCTGAATTGTCTTTATTTATAAATTGAAAACGACATAATTATCAAACAAGTGTCAGATTAATATTTTGACTATTAGGCCAGTTCGAATAAATGTATTTGCACAAATTTTTCTCCGACAGAAAAACTGAGAAATTTTGTATTAAGGCTTCCTGTTCATTTTTCTGATGAAAATGGCTGCTTGTCAATAATTTTCTAATTATGAAATAATTAATAGCAGGGTCTACTTTCAACGACATTTTTATTAACATTGTCATGTTGAGTGAACCGTAAAACTAACCCCGTTCTGCGTCTGGAACAAACATTTGAGAATTGTACGGTTATCAATTTAGAAATTATCAGTTGGCACCTATCACAATTTTCAATTTTTATAAGAATTAGGAGGGTCCTACCGTTATTCCCTAAAATTGTACCTCTGTTCATTTACTTGCCAAAACTACCAATTTATACTTTTTGCCTATCCCTATTACTTCGGACAAAAGGAACACTATAAGCAATATACAGTTATACAGCTTTCTCTAAGAATAAAGGAGACCGTATATACGAGAACTTAATACCTTTCGCATACGTACTGCGCTTTCAAAATAGGGCGAAGAATTGCTGAATGATTTTCAGGAATATGGAAAGGAAACTTTAACGACGAGCTGTACAAGACCTTGACTTGGTCGAGCAAATAAACAGCTAGAAGCAATTAATATATTGACAACTTATAAGGCCCCGCCTGGTTACCTATGTATAATTGTATATAGATCATTAATTCTATCACTGAAATCACAGAGGGGAAAACACATATTCAGTACATTCAAAAAATGTCATTTTTCATCCCTGGTATGCAGTTTTTGTGAGCACATGCCGAACAGCCATTTTAAATTTTTTATTCTTTCAATTTTGAAAAATTGTGCCGGGAACTAATTGGAAATCAACCTCACCGAATTTCGAATTATTGACGAAAATGCTTCTCTCACATAATTTTGTGAACGTTTGACATTATCTGCGAAATCGACTTTAAATTAAAAAAATGTTTAATTGTCCAAATAAAAATTTGACTCATTTGACATTTCTCTTAAATTACAAATTTTTGAGCGTTTTTATTTTAACAACATAGATTTTTTGAGGGATTTGACCTCTTTTTATTTTTGGGCAGTGGCAGTGGTAGTGGTATCGTAGGCTCTGTGCAGCTTTATCTTAATTTTTCGAAGTGTATTATTTTTTTTTATAAGTTAGTTAAATTTTGTCAATCCTTTCCATCTTGCATTTCCCGAAGGGCTACTTCAAATACACTCAAAATATTCTGTCGATTCTGCATTTGGATAATGTAAAAAAAAAAAAAAAAAACTCGGGTGTGTTTAAACGAATCCTTTATACCTGTCAAAATCATCAACTACCACTTAAAATATTACCGATTCTATTTTGTCAGGTGAATTTGCTGAGCCTAAAAGTATCACCTCAAAATATATTTGATTCGAATACCGAAAAACGAAAACCCATGCCAACAACAACAACAACTCACTTTAGATCTCCGTCACACACTACCTTCAGCCTCATATTATACCATTCAAAAATTTCCATAAAGAAAATGCTGTATTTACGAAAATATACTTAAAATGCCAACGATAAAGGATTTTACAAAACCCGCCTGATGTTATACCATATAAATGTATATACTTGCCATGAAAACATATCGCTAGGCGTACAAAACTTTGTACATCCTGAACCATCTGACATTTGCATCTTTCATTTCTCTACATATGTATGTATGTATATATCTCGTGCTTGTCGTCTGTATTCTCTCCTCTTATCCTATCCATAGATAGATCTGTACCGCAAAAGGATGTCGATAGTTTTCTGCTGTGAGTGTCAAAAGCAATCTGAAATCATTTTCGGTAAATGTAGGCAGACAGAAAGGGTAAACCGCATTTAGCTGCATTTTCTATTGAATGGTTATTCTCTCTATATACATATATACCTATATATACTTGATTCATGCTGCTCCTTTCAATAGGCAAAGAGTTTTTCCATCCAAGCAGTATGAATATATGTAGAAGCAACAACTGCGGGGGGCATTTTGCTGAATGGTGGGTTCGGTTAGTTTGGTTGCTTGTAAAAATCCAACAACCATTACTATATTACCAGACCGAATACGAATCAACTTACCAAGTAACCAGCCCTTTCCCATTCCCAGAACTGCCCATTCCAACTAACCACTCATTGAAAATTCTCAAATGTCAGCAGAAATACCCGCACGAACGCATATTTTCCTTTCCATCCAAGAATCGGATCACATAATGAAAACCCAGTAATGAATTGCCAGCATTCAACTTTGGGGCCGATTACCCGCTTTGTGCTGTGTTTTGTGTGTGTAACTTGACTTCCTCTTCTTCTATACTATCGGGTTATCCTGTATGATGGGTGTTATGGTTGTTGCAGGGTATATGTATGGGAAATGTCAAAGGTGGGGAGGGGGGGGGAGGAAAGTCTGGTCTTTAAAATCGATGTTCCTTGTTGTCGTTTATCGTCCTTTCGTCATCATCAATGTCGTTAATGTTCACCTTACTCATCATTCTTTTGTGGGGCATCATGATGACTGACGATGAACCCGAACGAACGAACCAATGATGGTGCTGAGTTGAGGCTTCTAAGAAGGCGGTACCTACCTGCAGTTCTGCTATAATTCAGGCGAGTGGTAAGTCTGATTTTTGCCAAAAAAGGTGATGCATGGAAGATGACTAGGATTTTTCTTAAATTTAAAGATTATTTAATCGTTAAATAAAATAAAAATAAGTTAATTTTCATTATTAATTCATGACCAATATACCTAGTATCATGTATGTATATATGTAGATAAAAAAGAATCCTTACTAAATCGAACAGTTATGTTGTGTGTTGAATAAAATGTTCGTTCGGTAAATTCGCAACATTGGTTTTTGTGACAGTACATTTGACAGCTTACAGATGATTTTCTATATTTCACCATCAATAGATTTAAGCTAAAACAACCTTGTTAATTTTAGTACCCGATTTAAGTCCCCAGTTACACGATAAATAAAGCGTTTAAAATGAGAAGGTGTTATGTGACAAAATTTGATGTGTTGATTTATGGTCTTTAAACGACTTTTATCTCTTAGAACTACTAAGAAACACATAAGTAAAATCTTTGATATTATTCATCTAATCGACTGGCATGTTTTTTTTTAGTTTGGTGGCCATAAATCTTTTTCGAAATGTACCTAAAATAGGTCCATAAAAGTCCGAAGATTCAAATTAAATACCGTGTTTGATTTTTGTCAAGTGATGATGATTTAGAATGCAATCAATCTCAAACGATTGCCCAAATTTTCAGCTGACTTCAAAACACCACCCTTCATATCTGACGATGTTTTTACCTCGATTTATAGCTGAGCAATAAGACCTCTTTCAATTCAGTGAGGTTTCCTATACATTTTCAGATTTTTTTATCTAGTAGATTATAAGAAAAACTTAATTTCTGATTTTTCTCTTCAGTATAACAGTTAAGTTGCATAAAAAAAATAAAGAAGAGAAAAAAGAAAATTTATTATAGTTTTGGTTTTAGTCGGAAAGTTGCCGTTTTGATGAATTTTGTCTTATGGCAGGATTTATTTTGAGGGACTTTTTCTTCAAGTGGGCATACTTCGGGCACCCATCCCTGATTCACAATGAGATGAGACAACGAGACGTTGACAAGATCTCTTTACGTTCTCTCTTAATAAGTAATTTAAAACAACGAAATAATACATATTTCTTGTCGTCACGTCACGTCACGTCACGTCACGTCACGTCACGTCACGTCACGTCACGTCACGTCACGTCACGTCACGTCACGTCACGTCACGTCACGTCACGTCACGTCACGTCACGTCACGTCACGTCACGTCACGTCACGTCACGTCACGTCACGTCACGTCACGTCACGTCACGTCACGTCACGTCACGTCACGTCATTAGTTCAAAAAATTAAAAAAAAGACGCGACGTGACGACGAGAAATGCTTAATTATGTATTATTTCATTGTTTTCAGTTCGTCATTAAGAGAGTAAATCAGTGAAGAGATCTTGTAACGTCGACGTCTCGCTTTCTCGTCGCATTGTGAATCAGGCATCAGACTTTTTTTGCAAGTTGCGTGAAGTACATTAATGGACGTTCACTTTAGAGGAGATAAATTGTTTTAAATTGGAATAACTCTTGTATCTTCCTTTTTTTAAACCCTGTCATTTCTTTATAGCCTTTAAGGAAATGTATTGTTTAAAAAATTTTTATAATTTTATAGGGAAATTGGAAAGTTTTTTACATAAAATTCTCGAGAAAAATTACCTGTGTTCAAAGCGAACAAACCAAGTCGTTATAGCGCATTGCTTTGCGGTTTCCGGAGAATTTTATTTTAACAAATACCTAATGATCCTATATGAATAAATTATAAAACAATCAATATATTATATTGAAGGTGATCGAAAAAGTTGAGGGACATATGTTTTGTAAACTTTCATATTTCATATTTTTTTTTAGTTCAAAATTAAAAAAAAAATATGTCTATATTTTTTTCTTTTAACTTTTATGATTTGTTTGCTATATTAAAACAATTTTGGGATGCATTTTAACAGGAACAATTTAAAACAAAATATACGAACATTAAAAAAAATTAATATCTTTATTACAACAGCATCAATTAAAAACAATAAAATTATAATAAATATTCTTGTATATTTGTAAAATATAAATAAAATTATTTAATATTTAATTAAATACAAGCAATTATTATAAATATAAGAAAATAAAATTACAAATATATAAAATATATATATAATATATATATACGAATCATAAATAAGCAATTTAATTAGGAACAACGAATTTTATTTATTTATTTAATAATATAACTTTTTTTGTATATAAAATAGAAAATAATATATCTAGTATATAATTATATAAAAAAAAAAAATCTTTAATAAGCAATTTTAGGATTTATTAATTCTTGTTGGGCAATAAAAGCTGGGGTTAGTTGAGAATTATTGTGGTGAGTAGAATTATATGGGATATTAATTTTTAAACTTATATTCTATCATAAAAAAAAAGAATTTAAAGAAACGGTACGATTGATCAAAAAACAAAGTCTCTAATTACACAATAATCATAAAAAAAAACTCGAATAACGTCTTGATGTCCTTTCAAAATTAGAAGTGACTTTAAACACGCAATTGTATTACAGAAAGTGACAGTATATACCTATAGAAAACCAGTGATTTTAGAATATGGCACACATTCATTATGTATGTTCATGTAGTGTAAAATATTGCACAGTCTTCAATGTCTCATTCTTATTCAAGTATTTATCTGATATTCAAAGCCAATTCAAAAATGAAAAATAAATCTGTCAAAATTATTTTTTTTTGAAATTATTATGGGTGTGAAAAATTATCTTATGCTTGTGACAAGTATGATTTTAATGCTTGAATAACTTAAAATAGATAAAATTCTAGTGGAAATTAATTGATGAAAGTGTAATAATTTATTCTTGTGATTTTATAAATAATGACATGGTCATATAATATTCCAAAACAATTAAAAACTCTACTGAATGTTACGCTTGTGACAAAAATGTTACGCTTGTGACAAATGTGATTTTAATACATGAACAACATGAAAGAGACAAAATACTAATGGAAATTGATGTTACTTATGTAATAATTTCTCAAATGATCAGATTCATACGAAAAAGTACCAAATTTGTTTCGGATGTGATGCTTAAGGTTTTATCTATTAACTTTAAACAACTGGTTTGTACTTGTTACTTAAACTGAGTACATAACCAAATGGATATATACAAATTAATGTAATAATGAGAAGAAATACTATTTTCGATGTTTGAGATTTTCAAAATGAGGTCAATCGCAACCAACTAAAAAATTAGCAACCCCAATTTAATTGTGATACAAAATTTTCTAAGTTATTTTATTTTTTGTTCTATTTTTAATAAAAAATATCAACGAAAAAGCAATACAACTTATAATAAATAATAATTAAAAAACAACGAATTAAACAATACTTAAATATAAGATTTAATTTTGTGTTTTTAGTGTTGTGAAAATTTACTAACTTAAAATAAAAATTCCGATGCTCGATTTTTTTTAGAATAATGATGCTGAATCACAGTACAATTTTCTCTTTTTTTTTTTCTTTAAAATTTTAACAAAAAAAAATATAAAATTTCCATTAATCTTGCTCAACGAATAATTAAGATTTTCTTTGAAAAATTTTATACTCAATATGATTCCAAGTGAAAAAAATTCGCCGAGTATCGAAAGCAATAAAACGTAAATTATAAGTGAAATTTATTAAATTATTCATAAATTTATATATATAGAGAATTATTAAAATAATAAAAATAAAATAAAATAAATACAGATTTTTAGAAACATAATTCCATTAATTAGCTTTTTATTATTAAATTAAAAATTTTAATGCAAATATAATGCTTTTTTATAAATAATATTAAGAATATTTCAAAAGCAATTTGTAAATAAAAACAACGAATATTAAAATTAGCTAAGCAATTATACATAGTTTTTTTTTAATTTTTTCTTTTAGAAAATAGTCAATAGTTTGAAAAGGTATGAATAAAAAGGTTGAACATGCGACGAATTGTCCTATTTACACCTCAATCTAATCTTGCTAATACATAGTTTTTTAAAATACCCTTCAATTACAATATTCCATAGAATATTTTAAAGAAATCCAAGTACCTTAAGTTGAAAATCTGAAATAATTTAACACAAAACCAAGGCCTTATAAGTTAAGTAATTTTAGATTTTTTGTATACTTTTATTTATTTATTTATTTTTTTTTTATTTAAACAAATAAATTTTTAGAATATGTATAAACAATTTTTATCGTCATTTGAGTGTTTTAAATAAAACCAACTAAATAATAATTGGACAACGAATTTTTGTTTTGTTTTTATCAATGAACCAATTTAAAAAAAAATCCATTTATATTAAGTTCAACAATGAAAATAACAAAACCGTAAATTAAATAAATAAAAGAATTTTAAAATAAATCCGCAAGAGGCATATTTACCTATTTAAAAAAAAAATAAAAAGAAACCAAGTTTACAACTGAAACTTATAAGATTCTATAGTTTAAGATATTTTTAATATTGTTGATTGTTAGAACATAGAATTTAGACATTAAAAAAAAAAAAAACAACAACAGAAAAATAAAAGATACAATTTTTAATTTTTATTGTTTTTACATTAAATTTTATTTTAAACACATTTTAAATTTATTTTTATGCAATATAATAACTCAAACTAATAAAAAAAATCATCGAACAAATTATATAACTGAAACAACGAATAAAGTTATACAACTTTTTTTTCTTAAACAAAAAAAAAAAAAAAGAAATTGTTAAAAAAATAATGTTAATGAAGTTTTATTTAATTTGTAAATAATGTTTGAGTGTAAAAGTAAACGTCAAGCCATAATAAAAAAAACTTATTACGGGATGTGAAAATATTTAAAAAAAACCCTCAACAGAAAGGAACTTCCTATAAAACATTGCTATTTACTTAAACTAAAATTCAATATGTATGTATTTATGTATTATTTATTTTTAGCAATAACTTCTTCAAGTCTATTTTTTTATATAAATGCTGACTTCAATTTTAAATTATTTATTCAATTCTTAAATATATTTATATTGTTTTTTTTTCAATAAACAATATTGAGAGGCAACAATTTCATAATTTAAAAAAAATTCAATAAAAAAATATTTAACAAATTAACAAAAAAAAAAAAAAAAACAATTATATTGTAAATTAAGAGAAATGAGAACCTATTATCAATTAATTCTGTACCTATATACATATATTTCTGAGTATATTATATTTAGCTATTATGAATTAATTATCTCTTCTTAACATTATACATACATTATTTAAAAAAATAATAAAATAAAAACAATTATAATACATAACACGTTTTACATTCAAAGCCATTTAATTATTAAATTAAAACAAAAAAAAAAACAATATTTATATACAGAAATAATTAATTAAAAAAAAAATACAAACAAACTTGTGAAACTGAATTTTAGTTATATTTCCATTAAATTAAATATAAGTTCTTAACAAAATATACATAAAAACAAAAATAAAAGATTTTCTTTTTTTTATTTTCTGTGAATATGTCAATTTCAACAAAATTATTTTGTAGTTTGTTTAAAATTAACTCAAAAATATATTTTAAATAATTTCTTTATAAATTTAAACTTTTTATAATAATTTTAAATAATATATTTGAATAAAATTTTTATTGATTCAATTTTATTTATTTTTACTTATTTAAAAAAAATATATATAAAGAAAATTTAAAAGAAGACAGTGAATAGCGAGTTTTGTATATTATATTTTCATAATAAATAGTGTAGAAAAAAGAGAAGAATTAAATTTGTTGTTTTATTTCTCAATAAATATATGAGTTTAAAAAAAGGTTTAAAATATTAAATACAAAAATATATTCTATAAAGAAACGCAAAGGTAAGTCATTTATACAAAAGTCATTCTCAGACTATACCTATATCATTTTCAACGTCAGTTGAATTTATTAAAGGGAGTGAACGTTAAAAAAGTAGGGCGATTGGCACCTAAAGCTAAAATCACAGTTATATCATATTTCTTACTTTGTTATAAAGGGTGTTTTTTTTTTTAGAGGTATAGAACTTTGAAATGGAATAAAACAAAGATGATTTTTTTTTTTAAATTGACATAAAATTTACTTTATTCGAAAGATAATCCTCTGGCATTTTATTTTAAATATGATTTCTGGCATATGACCGCAAAGGCGGGCTCGGACGTAGTCTAATCTGGAGGTCCAATTTTCGATGACTTTTTCCAACATTTGTGGCCGTATATCGGCAATAACGCGGCGAATGTTGTCCTCCAAGTGGTCAATCGTTTCGGGCTTATTGGCGTAGATTAGCGACTCCACCTCCTTCAATAAATCAATTGTGGCACGAGCTATGTGACATATTGCGCCGCCGCGCCATCTTGTTGAAACGACAGCTCCTGCACATCATGGTTGTTCAATTGATTAACGAAAAAGTCAGTAATCATGGCTCTATAGCGGTCACCATTGACTGTAGGCCATCATCGTTTTTAAAGAAGTACTGACCAATTATTCCACCAACCCATAAAGCACACCAAACAGTCAGTTTCTGTGAATGTAACGGAGTCTCAATATACACTTGAGGATTATCATCACTCCAAATACGTCAGTTTTGTTTATTGACGTATGCATTCAACCAAAAGTGAGCTTCATCGCTAAACAAAATTCGCTTATGAAAATTGGGATTAACGACAATCTTGTTTTGGGCCCATTCACCGAATCTACGCCTTGCTAGGTGATCCTGCAGTGGCTTCAATTCTTGCACGAGTTGGATTTGCCAAACCAAACTAAAAATAAATCACTTGACAGCTGACACAATGGCCGCCAGTTAAAATAGTGTTGCCAACTTAAAGTTATATACCTCTAAAAAAAAACACCCGTTATATGCTAACACTCAAAATGGACAGGGAATGCATTTTACATACAAAAGTGGAGGTGCGTTAAGTGGAATGGAATTTACAATAGGAGATGAGTACCAAACTGTTAAAATACAAAATTTTCCAGAAGATTAACAATCTCAAGTCAACGGAAAACAAACTAAGAAGATGTGGAAATGAATGGACTATTAAATCTTTTTGTTTATGTATGTCAAACTTTACATCATAAACTTCACTTAAAAAGAGTGTGTATTACAAATTTCACGTGGATAACATATGTATGTATGTAGATTGACAGGGTGTTTGGTGTCGAAACCAAAACTTTACCTTCCAAAGGTAAGACCTGCTTTGAACTCGATTATTATTTTAAAACTTTTCTGTTACTTATGATTTTCAAGATATGTATTCTAATCTAAAAATACAAAACATTGATTTGTACGAAGTGGTTTTGTTTTTCGAAAAATCTACTATACTATCTACTTTTCTTCTTCCCTGATTCCCGGCAAAATAAAAACAGAAGTAGCCGTTAACAAGAGTTACCCAAGTCTAAATACACCAGGGATTATTAGAAACATTTTTAAATCATATAAGATGAAAAAACGTTTGAAAACACTTGTTTTGTTTCTATAGAATCATTATATTCTCCCCAGTTACAGAATCCAATTAATAAACTATAGGAGGAATCAAATTCAATTTTGACTTTTATAGTAAAAATGTCAAAACTAACTATGAATTCCTAGGGTTTTGTAATCAGGGTGATTGATATTTCTTAGCCCAGACCCCAGAGTATAAAATGAGTTGATTTATTCGGTGTCATTAAAAAAAAAATTTAATGAGAATGAAGAACATGTAATTTTAGCGACATGTTGCATTAAACATAAATATACTTTAAGCTGACATTTTGAACGAATGAATACTGAAAGTGAACTTGAATTATCGAGTGTGTTGCCTTATTCATTTGGAATATTCAGAATATTCGAAATAATCTTTTTTCCTTTTTATTCATCAGTATATTCTGGGTAAAACATTCTGTTGTATATTTTATTTATTCTAGAATTTTTGGAATGCATTCTTTCCATTTCATGAGAATACAGTGAAATAAATTGAATATTGGATTCAGTGCAATTGTCGCGCCTATTTTTTTTTTTTTGTAGCAGATTCGCATATATGTAGGATGTTAATCATTATTTAGAAGCAGCAAAATAATGCGAAAAAGTTCACCCGCTATAAGTGCTACGCATTTAAAGTAAAATTTCATAATAACGCAAAATAAATATATAATTATTTCGACATATCACCGAACAACTGATTGCAAGCCTTTTTGTTCTAGTTTTGTTTTTTTATTCATTTCATACTGGATATTCTGGATAAACATTTTGTATCTTCCAAATATTCTTTTCTTTATCCGGAATAAAGAAAGAAAGAAAAAAAAATGTTCACACTCTGATCGGTGAAGATTTATAAACATCTACTTTTATCCCAGGGTAAAAATCGTAATGACAAAAATTAGGAATCCCCATCCCATATAATCCATATAAAATTATAAACTTCGAATATACTAAAATCCCAAGTGTCAATGTCAAATAATCACTCATTTCAACTTGCTTAAAAAGGATTGAAACGTAATCCAAACCCGATTCATTCAACTTTAAGCAGAAATATTCGTTTCATTTCGTATCCTCTCGGCCCCAATCAAACTGCAAGCGCAATGGAACAAAAGAGAGGCAAAACGAAAACACGTTTGCTTTGGCCGTTTTGTTTTTTTTTTAGTTCAGAGCAGAGCCTGAACTGTCAAAAAAAAATCGTATTTCTTTTTTAGCTCAGAGCATTCAGAGCTCCAATTTTGTGTTTCTTTTTTCGCTCTGAGCATGTTCAGAGTGCGCTCTATGAGCTCAGAATAAATTGATAGAGCAGACGGAGTTAAATAGCTGAACACAAATTTGACAAGTGGAAAAAACATCAAAACAGTGAAAATGGCGGACGAGAATAGTCGACCTGCAAAAGAAGGTAAAATAATTTAATAAATTTACTAATAATAATAAATTTATTGTTTTCAATTATGACAGCTGGTGAAGCGTGTTTCTTTAAATAAATCTGAACTCTCAGAGCAGATCACGCTCAGTTCAGAGATCGCTCAGAGTATGTTCGGAGTGTTTAGACTCTGTTCAGAGCTCTATACTCTTAACTAAAAAAGAAAAACGCCCTTTATATCCGAGTCAGCTCACAGCTGCCGTTGCCGTTGCTGTTGGAGTACTTTATTTCTCCCAAGTTCTCGTTTCGAGCTAAGTTCCTTTCCACATTTTAAACGCACACACAAAATTAAATTCAAACTTCCATCGAAATATTTCGAATACATTTTCCCTTGAACTAAATAAAAAAAAAACATTGCAATTTCGTAGATATACTAACGTACAAAGACAACAAATCTATTCGCGTAAGTTTCTCCCACTTCAGTTATTACCGCCATTTACGGTGTCATTGTTATTAATACATACTACCACATCCGCTAGGGCGTTCAATTTAAATTTCCCTATTAACTGAGAAATAAGATGTTTCCACATCAAAAAAAAAGTTAAAACAAAACCAAAAACCTATACAAAAAAGCCAATCGTTCAAACGTCTAAAAAAAATCTTTGTAATCATTGATAAATTTTTAAAATTTGCGTATTAAAATATGTAGGTATGTATTTTCCAAATTTCCAAATAATATTCCAATAAGAAATTATTCTTCTCTGAATTTGTATCTTCCATGTTCAAACAAAATCAATATAGAAATTTAATAAAATTAATATAAACCTTCAAGCCTTCAAGTACTGAAATGCTTTAAACTAAAAGTTGTTTATTATCTTTAACTTAGTTTAAAATATAAACTTTTCTCTCAAGACGAACAGTATACTTTTCTATTGTGGTTATACTGAAATGTACGTAATGTGGTTTATGTTCCTGAACAATTGTGTAAGTATGAGCATTTCCATTTTAAGAATTTCTTAATAATTTACAAAAACCAATTGTACCATTTTAACCAGCCTATATTTGATGTGTCGGTGTTGGTTGTCGGAAGATACATACATAGGTATAGGTAGGTATATATCCTTATCAACAAAAGCCTCTATAGAACATCATTAAAATGCAATTCGGATTCGATAAAAATATTTCCCATTTGTATCATCTGTTGCAATTTCTCCCCAAGCAATATTATAAAAAGTTAAATCGTTCTGTTTGCCATAAATGCTTCAGGTCGGAAACGAAGAAACAAACTCTCCGTATAAGAATTGCTTTTTTGTTCCTTTATTTCTAGCAAACGTGTCAGAAACAAACAAAAAGAAAAGTAACTCCAGAAGAAACAAAAAGAAATTAAAGAAAGCAAACAAAAAAAATGGAAATGGCAAAAACAATATCCAAAGACAATTTTGACCTCGAACGGGATCAAAAGCAGGAGCAGGAACAGAACTCAGGAGAGGGCGAATGATGGTTAGGTTGTAGGATAGGTATACTATAGTAACAAAATTACACGACGGTGTGCCATAAATCAGCGAAACCAAAGCATGAAACTTTTTATTGTAATTTTTATCATTCCCTCGAGTTAAAATGTCATAAAAAGGACGATTCGGCGAAAATCGTTTCGCATATTTTCACGCTGTGTGCTCTCGAGCTATATATATATGTACTGTACAGTGTACACCGGTCGGTTGGCTTAGCGGGCCGAGTTGGGCTGCCATGCCGCGCTGCCGATTTGGGCTAGGCGTATCCTGGATACGTCCTAGATATTGGCGCGTATGTGAAATGGCCGGGTGAAGGTGGGTGGGTATATGATAGAATTGGTCTTACGTGTGGCAGTCATTGTTTGCAGAAAAATCCACTTTAAGAATCCGACAATGGGGACCATTGCAACATTAGGCATTACGAGAGCATTCATTTTTCTTTTCAACGCCCTTGTTGCTGCTAATGTCATTCGAAGGGTGGGTTGGACGAGCACGATGAGCTGTGCTGTGCGGTTGGAGCGGGACGATGCGATGGCGACGTTAAGGGATAGGGGTGATCAATTTTATTGTTGCTCTATTCGGTGGCACTTAGGATGCGTGTACTAAGGACATAAAGGTATATTCGTTAGCATTTGAACGAAACTGTCATGTGGCATTAAACGTTATCATAATTTAACAGAACATTTATTTTACTTAAAAGTCTAAATCATTTGGACGTATCCTTTATGCCTATACATATACATATGTACACTCCTCTCGTACCTACCCAACACACATAAATGAGTGAAATGTCTTTGAAATGTTTTCTTTTATTTTAATGCCCATTAACATGCTGGCTGTTCAGACATTCAAGATTTCATTTCATTGAAGCAGAGAAATTGAAAAATAAAATTTATCGTAGAAGGGTTTTATTGGTCCATTAAAATACAAATATATTGCCATAATTTCGTAAGACGCAAAGTGCCAGTAATAAAAAAAAATAGAGTACCTACCTACACAGATTCTGGATTTGAATATTCTTTATTATTTGACGAAAGAATCTAATACAAGACGTTTGTCAGTAAAAATGGAGTACATGAAATTTTGTCTGAGCCAAAATGGTAAAGGGAGTGTGCCTTTTATGTGTATAGGTAGCTCAAAAACTATAAACATAACATACAGTTTGATGAAATATTTCGTTGGTATAGGTTCCTTTTATACAGAATTCAAAAGAATCTAAAATTCGTGATATTAAGGTTTAAAACTTAAAAAATAAAAATAGATTATTGCATTTTTAGACCGTGTGTGAATTGAATTAAAATCGCATTAAGGCCATGTGTGAATCGGATTTAAATTGCGATTAAATTTTATGCGAGATTTAAGTTTGACGTTTGTTCACAGCTGATCATCTTTATTCAAGGATTATTTGGACTTGTAAATCATCGAATGTGCCAGTGGCATAACGTGGGGGCAAAGGAGACACAGGCATCATTTTGTTTGAGGTGACAATTTTTCTAAGCACGTTAATGTGAATGGTTTTTAGTTTCTTTCATTTCGAAAAATTTTTCTGTGGATACATTTTATCAGTCGAAAATTTTCCGAACGGTAACACTGCTTCACAGTTAATAATTGTTTTTTGTTTCAAAATAGCTTTTAACGGCCTTTAGTCCACACAAATTTTGGCGTTTCGTCCCGGCGGCGATCTCACTTGGACTCCAAGTCTAAGTCCATTGAGATCTACTCATTTTTTAACACTGAAAAATTCAAAACTTCTTTAGACAAACCACATGAAAGGAAATGACCACTTTGTTATTAAATTTTGCCACCAACTCTGACTCTGAATGATTTAATCTAATTTTCTATTCTGTTATGAAACGAATGTGATTGTGTGTTAAAATAATTTTTTTTTTAAATTAATAATACGGCTTTTAAAAATTTGGAGTTTTATTTTCAAATCTACTCCGGAAATTTTCGATTCGTTTAC
The DNA here is from genome assembly GCA_951394125.1 of Epistrophe eligans. NCBI lineage: Eukaryota > Metazoa > Arthropoda > Insecta > Diptera > Syrphidae > Epistrophe > Epistrophe eligans. Next base: position 38,739,458 of record OX596029.1, read on the forward strand.
TTTTTTATAAGTCTGCTCCGAAATTTTACAACTGCGATTAAGTCGAGAGATTGAGGCAAACAAAAATTGGTTTGTTTCCACTGATTCGATGTGAGTTAGCATGGTAACCAACATTTTTATCATGGAATCGATAATTTAAATTGTTGGTCATAATAGTACACAAATCGCAGGTTGTTAAAGTTAAAAGTGTCAAAAATTAAAAATGGCTGTTGGTATGCGTTGTTAGAAACAACGACAAAATTTTGAGATTAGACATGATCCACCATTTTCTTTGATTTTGACAGATGCACAGAACTGAACAAAAATTAAAACAATGATACCTATTTCCTTTACTTTAATATGTGTACCGTGCCGCCCATATTTCTTCACCCATATTTTTAGTTTAAATAGTTACTGTCGTATTTATTAGATTTCCTTAGAACACTCTTGGACAGTTGGACATCTCATTTACAAACGCATTCCAACAGTGGCCTACAAATGTTCTCATACACTTACTCACATTCCTGTAATCTGTCAATTTCGTGAGCATTGGGATACGTTCAATGAACATTTCATTCATTTGATTATTTTTTAATGTTTTGTTCATTGAACGTACCCACTTTAGAATAGGTTTGGACAACCAATTTCAGTGTTTAAGTTAGACACTCGATGGAACATGATTATAAATAAGGTTTTGGACTTGGACAGCTGTCCAAAGTTAGACATACTTTGGAGTGGGTTTATAAATACGACTGAAAGTATGCACGGAAAATTATTAGCAATTTTGGTATTATAGGCCCATGGAAGAAGTTCTTGAAAGTTGAAAGAGTATAGAAAAGAGGCAACCAAATATGAATCAAAAATTACTCTGTATCGTTTTTGATTGGACGATCGGAGCAGGTAGGTACTTCTTTTGCACTCATTTTTTACTTCTACTTCGATAGAGCTGTTTACCAAATAGCAATAATACATCATCACTTTGTGAGAACTGACATTTGTTTATATATTTTTAAAAATATGCGATATATTAAATAAATAGAGTGGAATGAAAAGAATACTGGATCCGTACAGTGCAATAGACGCACCTATTATCATCGTTTATGGCAGATCCAAATTACGCATTACGCATTTAAAGCAAAATTTCATTTATTTTCCGCTTTAAGAATATGTACATAATTATTATTCGTTTATTATGTTGGATCAAATTTTCAATTATTAAATTAATCATAAGCTTGAAACTGGTTTCGACCCTTCAAACCTTTCATTGACTATATATTTAACGTCTAACTATTTAGTAGGAAATAAAATAAACTGATGTTACTTCCTCTTTGATTGTTTTTCAGCTTCACTGCAAATCGAGATCTCAACTCAACTGGATCTTTCAACCATGCATATATACTTAGTAAGAAAGACTTAAAGTTCAGTGTTAGATACTAGCGGAGTTGACATCCAATGATTGAGTAGTTTCGCTAGCGTTAATATTCGACGTGTCCAGTGGTGCGTGCCAAGAAATTTTAAAAGGGGCGTTCAAATTTAACGACATGTTCATCATCACGACGTGTTGTGACGATATATTTCGCTATTTTCGCTCTTTGAATTCAACGCCTGTCCTACCGTCATCATTTTATTCGATTTCAGCACATTCCCTTTAATTATTACAGCGGTCGTTCGACAAAGCAAATTTTTTGAATTGTGAAATGTCATCTGTCGACATGACACGTGTTGATGAACATGAACACTGCTTTAGAATATTTTATAAAGTTAGCTCAGTTCTTTTTTTTTATAAACTTCAAAAAATGTTATTCATTTCCGCAGAGAAAAATTTAGTTGTATTCCTTTATAACATTTCAAAAAACAAACTTCAAATACTTAATCAAAAAATTATGACCTGCATTGCAGTTGCTGTTCCAAACACGAAACAATTTTTCAACGCTCAAATAAAATTTCAACACTTTGATTCTAGGTCACGCTCATGATTTTGTGTCTGATTAAAGTTCAACTTCTGTTACAGGACAGCCCTTAGCTCATTACACGAATCTTCCCTCAGCCATTCCAACTAAAAGAGTGAGGACTTATTTGTACAGCAATACGCCCCGACAACCCGATCCCAGATTCCTACTCCTTCACCACTTGAGTTATTTGCGATTGAAATTAGATTTCGTCGATGCATTGTATGTCTTACACTTACACGATTTGCATTTGCATTTGAGAATATATGATGATGATATTGGTATGTGTTTGCGCCGGGACAGTTATAGGTGGGTATGTATGTATGTATGTGCAAGCTGTGAGGATAAACTTTTGCCAAACGAAATAAGTTACAAGTTGCTTGCTGGCTCCGACTGCTCTGACTGTATGAGCTAATGCGAAGGCGAACAAGTGTTTTTTTGTCATCCTTCATCTCTCATGGTACTGATGATTGCATTGCAGTGCCGCTGCTTCTGTCAGTTTGACTGTTCTTCATCATCAGCTTTTCCACTTCCGTCATGCATATGTCATTTTAATGGGTGGCTCCCTCTGCCGCGGCTGGGCCCGTATCAGAGTCCCATTCAACTTTGATTAAGTGAGAAGTAGACTGCACAAACAAAAGTATACCTCACCCCCACCCACTCATTGTCACCCGTTACAAGCTTACAGGGGTGGAATTAATGGGGTTGTGTTGGACGGCCATGCGATGTGCTTGCTCTTTTACAGGGTGTACTCAATTCAGTGGCAACAGGGGCAGAGGCAGGGCCAGGATGAGAAAATTGAATTTGGATTTGATTGAAAAATTAAAAATTCATCTTATTACATTTGCAATGATTCTGAATGTGTCTATGAAATGAGTGCCTCTGCAGTGTGAATGATTGCCAGGAGTAGATAGGTTAGTCTAGGTGCCCTCCTCTTCCTCTATGTGCTTCTGTTTGTATGCAGGACTGGTGGAAGCCTCTGTACGGTGCCATTGCCATACCTACGCCATATATATGTACCTTCCCACACAATCAGTTCAAGTGATTGGGCTCAGGCACGATGGTCGATGAGGATGCAGTTGGAGGAGGTACTGCCTGTAGATGCACTGAGGGACTGGGCTTCTCTTCGTCGCTCGTCGTTGTATACCTATAGTCGTCCTTTTGAATTGATTTATTGTCCGAGTGTTTGAGCTGATTCCATGATGTTTAATTACAACTTTGCACTTTGTTTAAGATTCAATTATTCAGAGAGGTGAATGACGAACTTGGTATATCTATGTAACTAACTATATCTACATACTTTATTCCTTTCTCCTATACATAAGTATGTATACAGAAAAAGAATTGTTTTGAGAGTTAGGGGCGAATTTAAAATTTATAGGATTTACCCTATTCTCTTGGTTTTATAAATAAGAAATAGTTTTGGTGTTTTATTATCATCAGCCTATTTTATTTAAAGAAATTATTTACTTGTACCTACGTGCGCGTCGGTTATGTGATGTTCTGAGCTATACATATAATTTTGTAACATGTTTTCTTTTAGTAATTTTATTGATTGTTAGCTAGATTTTAGTTAATAAATAATTAAACTTTCTTACAGACTTTCATTATTTCTAGGCAAAAGGATGTTCTCTAAAATATAAAGTAGTACAAAATTAAGTCACTTTTTAAAATACAAATTATGAGTTATCTTATTATTTTCAATTTAACTAAAACGTTTATCAAAACTTAATTCAGGAATTCGCGTTTATTACCAAAACTTAAAGAATTCTACTACATTCTATCAGAACTCTGCTGTCACTAATGAGAAGACTATTATTTAGTCGGCGGACATACCTAATTTTTTCTCACAAAATAATTCCACAGTGGCGAACAAAACTTGGAAAGAAATTTTTTAAATTGATGCATACCTTCGGGATTTTTCCTGGTAAATTTTTCAGAATATTGACTTGACACTTGGGCCGTGCAATCTTACACTGAAAATAAGAATTTTTATTAGCCTAACAACCGCAACAAAAATCATTAATGTATACCCGCAACTTTTCACAATTCACCCAAGATTGATCAATGATCATAATATGTTTGACAGTTGTTCTTCTCACGATTGAGTGTGTACATTATGAACGGTTTCAATATGTCTGTTTGGTAACTTTGACGCTGATTACACGAGTCTTTTTTTCGTTCGTTTCGTCTTTCGTGCTTTTGACAGCTTGGGTGAGGGGCGTAGAAATGTAGGGGGAATGAAGTAACGAAAGCAGGAATGAAAATTTGAAGATTTTTTCTGGTTGAACATTGACGTTTATGGTTTGACAACAGGGTAGAGATGAGCGATAGGCAGATGTCAGCAAAAATCGTAGTTGGGAGAAAAATCATCGATTTCAGATATCGATTTTAAGATTAAATACATCGACTACAGAAAATTACAAAAATGCAAATAAAATGATTTATGTAACTAAAATGTAAAGAAAGCAACTTCAAATATTTGTGCTTTCTAAAAAAAACATCATTCTTATAAATATTAAATGTGAAAGTACATTTTTTTGGCGCTTTTTCGCTGGAAGGATTCTGGAAATCGATTATTTCATGGGAAAGGAACATGAATACTTTTGATACTACAAGGGGTTTGCGGGGTTTCAGCAAAGGTAGTGGGTAATAACTAGTTACAAATAAAGTATTCCAAATCATTGCCTACGTTCTGTAACTCTCGCATTGATAAATAATATGATCGAGAAACGTTGAAAAGTTTCAATTTTCATAGTTTCTCGACTGATTTTATCGATGCGAGAATTACAGAACGTAGGCACCATGTTAATATCTCCTTTCCTTTCTCATTTCTGCTGTACTCATTTTATAAAAAGTAATTCTCTTTGTGTATAATTTTCGTTTTTAAAATTAAGAATTCATGTGGTCATTTAAGATTTAATCTCGATAAAATGTTCACACCACGTAAATTTAAAAATGTACTTGATAAAACAATATGTACGGTGGAAATTTTTGTTTCTTTTTACATTTTCTATAGGGCAAGTATTGGTTTCGTGTAAACATGGAGAAATCTAAAAAAGTAGTTTTACCATACCGTCCGTTGATTTCTACGCTCTTTGCACTATACGAGGTCAATTGAGACAGAGGTTCAACAGGTGGACCGATTTGCTCCAAATATCGTACAGTGCAAGTTTTATAATTCCCACATCGATAACATTGGTCGAGAAACGTTAAAAAATAAATTAAAACTCATTATGTGTTTCAATTTCCATCATTTCTCGACTAATTTTATCGATGTGAGTTACAGAACGTAGCCACAGATCATTTTAATTGAATTTCTTAGAGGAGAAAATCGATTAAATGGATTCTTAATCTGAAATTTTAATCATCAGAACCAGAGTCGGAACCTTTATTACAGATATAACCTACTATGAACAAACGGCCCTAAATCAAAAACACGTTTTGATGTAAATTTACTTATTATAACGTATTTGGCTATCAAAATAGAAAAAAAGAAATACATCGATTTTGAAAAACATCGATGTTTCAGGTTCGATAAATTTTCCCACCGATTTTAATATCGAAAAATTTAATCGCCCATCCCTCAAATCAGAGCATTGTGCGAAGAACTTATAAACTTTTGATTTCGAGCTGTAAAACAATTTTTCACACTTAAATAAGCTGTAGATATGAATAAGAATTAATTAAAAAACATTTTTAATTATTACTTCTGTTTATTTTCCAATAAATCCACCGCAAAGTTTCTGAACGTCAAAATAACGAAAGAGTCTTCACGAATGTAAAAAAGAACCATGTAATCACGAGGATACGTGCCTGTCAAAAAGACGAAAGACGAAACGAACGAAAAAACGAATCGTGTAATCAGCGTCTTTGGTTACACATTCCTAATCTTTCCCTCGCTGTCAGTGATGTCAACTTATCTTATGTGAGAATCGGTTTAGAGCATTTTTATGATTTTATGATTGTGTGTGAAAACCACTTCAATGCCCCTCCGATTAATTATAGCTCCTAAACTTTAAGAATGCTTTTTTTTTATGTGTAAACATCTATACCGGCGGCAGTAGGGTAAACTAAAAACGTGAATTTCTGTGACACATTACGTTGTGATCTTACACGTTACGATACGTTGATGTTAATTGGATACGTTCAATATTCGGTACGTTCGTTCGTACTTCAAACAGAGATTATGAATTATAGAGATTGGAAAACTCGACTGTCATTCTGGTTTGCCTACAAGCTGGCAGACGGTGGTGAGTTTATATTTTTGCACTAGTGTCCATGTTTCAACGCACACCAAAAATATGAATTCACCTCCGCATAAATTGTTATTGCAATTCACATCTATTCATCGACACGAGATGAAATTATTAAAACAACAATGTAAAGAAATGGGTTTTGGATGGTGGAACGTAGGAAAGATTCCTATCTTTATAATTCATAATCTCTGACTTCAAACCCAATCGAAAGATCAAGTTGAGTTTGGGTTGAAATTTGGTTGACAGTTCGAACTCGTCGCGTTCTGTGATGTAAAACCAATACTATTAAGAATATTTAATTTGATGTTTACACATCTTAACTGTGAGTCCCGGCATTCACACTTTTTTCTTTTGATTTTCCTTTCGAAACAAATAGGTTCTTTAAAACACTGCAGATTTTAGTAAAAATGTTTATTTTGACTTTTCGTCTTCATTTCATTTTGAACAGAATGTTGAGTCAACTCTTGGGAAGAATTCTTTACTCCGCTTGCTTTACAACGAACGAACAAAAGTACTCAGAATAAAAAACAAAGAAGAAAAACCACCTGACATCTAATACCCCGTTTATATGCAGAATCGATAGGTCAAGATAAAGGTAGAAATATAAGCCCCAGTTGTAAAAATGTTATTCATTCTCGCTTTATGACATTTTCGAAGACAGATGAAACGAATTAGCGAAATTAATTTGACAGGCAGTATATATAACCAACCACCTAGCTAGTACTTGGGTGAAAGAATTAAAAAAAACTTGCATCGTGTAAAACTTAACCAATCGCTCGATAGAGTGATTATTGGTTTGATGATGATTAGCTTTTTATTTCTCTATTAACAGGATCGAGAGAGCTGTCAAAGCGAAAAATTGACAATTGAAAAATGCAGACGAATTATTAAATGCCAATTTATAACTTTTTTTAATAAAAACTATACGCTTATATGAGTTATGCGTGCAGTCTTATATAAGCCTATAGGACTCAACATTGAAACCAAACTGTTTCAAAACAAAAAGTTGCATGTGCGCGCCTGGCCTTTATGTCACTTTAGAAATCAAACTGTTGCGAAACTAAAAGCTGAACGTGCGCCTTAATCTTATTGAAGCCTCGAAGATTAACCTTACAAGATTATTTCGTTAATCTAGAATATTTGAAATTAAAAATTAATCTCTTTGAAATTAAATAATTTATAGGTAGTGCTTCGAAGATTAAAAAGTAGATTAACTTTGACAGTACTTTTCATAATGGAAATCGCTTTCTAGTGGAGGAGGAATACAAAATTTGATTTGTGTCAAACGAAAAAAAAAAGTGAGAGTGCCAAAACTCACGGTTAAGATGTGTAAACATGAAATTAAATATCCAAGTGATGGTTTTACTTCATAGACCGCGGTGAGTTCGAACTGTCAACCAAATTTCAACCCAGCTCGATCTTTCGGTTTAGTTTGAGCTATGAAGGAACGTACCGAATATTGAACGTATCCAATATACATCAACGTATCGTAACGTGTAACAGCACAATGTAATATGCTACATAAATTCCACGATTTTAGTTTACCGTACCGCCGTGTAAATACATCAAAAATCTATTTTCGAATATTGTACTCAGCACAATATGGTAATAGATTTACTCAATTTGTAAAACTATTGGTCATAATGCTCTGAATTATGCTATTGAATGACAGCTCTCCATTCATTTTGAATTTGATTTGGCCATTAATCGTTTGTTTTCAGTGTCAGTGTTTTTGTTTTTAATACATTCATTTTTGACTTCAATTCCACTCTGCATAAATTCTATTTGGTTTTGTTCGTAAGGTTATCTTGTAATTTCTTACCAAATTTCGTACAAATTTGGTTGAAATTTACCTGTTTCAAAATATGAATATCGCATTGGATGGTCCTTTCAGTAAAACGACTGTGTGTAAACAGGCATTTATGTTTAAACATCATAGCTCTCGGTATAGGGAAGTTGAAAACAAAACGTGACAGCGGAAATGGTAGAACTAATAACACCGCAAATGGCGCTCTATAATCTTAGTCCCCTTTCACACGAGGAAACTGACAGTCGTATTTATTAGATTTCCTTAGAACACTCTTGGACAGTTGTCCAGCTAGCCATTGTCTAAATAGTTGGACATCTCCTTATTTATAAACGCGTTCCAACATGTGGCCTACAAATGTTCTCATACACTCACTCACATCCCTGTAATCTGTCAATTTCGTGAGCATTTGGATACGTTCAATGAACATTTCGTTCATTTGAAGATTATTTTTCAATTTTTTGTTCATTGAACGTTCCCACTTTAGAATAGGTTTGGACAACCAATTTCGGTGTCTAAGTTAGACACTCGATGGAATATGATTATAAATAAGGTTTTGGACTTGGACAGTGTTGTCCAAAGTAAGACATACTTTGGAATGGGTTTATAAATACGACTATGAGTTTCCAGCAACTTTCAGTTTCTAGGTGAGAAAGACACCAAGTAAGGAGAATGAACTGTCTACGATTGGTGGAAATTGGAAATTAAAAGAAAACGCCAAAAATTCTCGAGCAACTTGTTTCCTCGTGTGAAATGGGACTTAATCTCTGAAAAATAGTAATTATCGAATGCACAATCCGGATACTGTACATCTGTTAATCCACAAATATGCAATGTATTTTCATCATTTTGTCCGAGGGAAATATTTCAGTTGAAATTTGGATTTGATTTTGTTGTTTGTACGTTTTTGTTGTATAAAAATCTTAACTCTTTGTATAGGGCAAAGAAAATACCTACAGCGGTAGCGGTTTCCAGATATAAAACACAAGGACTACTCTTCGATCCCTTTTAAGTATTAAGTTGAAATGTCTAGCTAATTAAAAATTTGGGATTTTATTGATGTGTAAACATCTATGCCGGCGGTAGGGTAAACTAAAAACGAGAGAAATTCTTGTGCAACTTACGGTGTGCACCCGTTACGTTACGTTCACGTATATTGGGTATGTTCCTTCAATATTGGACAGTCTTCATAAATTATAAAGATGGGAATCATTCGTACGTTTCACCCTCCAAAATCCATTTGTTTAAATTTTGTTTTTGTAATTTCATCTCGTGTCGATGAATACATGTGAATGGAAACAAAAATTTATGCGGTGGTGAATTCATATTTGGACTAGTGTGCTTTAAAACATGGACACTAGTGCAAAAATATGAACTCACCACCACCGTCCGCCATTTAGTTAAGCTTGTAGGCAAACCAGAATGACCAAACTTTATAATTCATAATCTCTGGTCTCAACTTAATGTTCCATTTCTTGATTTGATGTTTTATTGTATTCTTCTTTTAATATGTAGGTATACATAAATTTGTAAATTTATCATTATCTACTAAATCACAAGCAGGTTGGCTTTTGTTCTTGTTAGCTACAATTTGCGTAAGTTATTGGCAATTCATAATATTTTTCAACGGAAACAAAAGTCGCGTACATAAAATCTCCATTTTATCGTATGTATAACCTTAAATAACTATGCAAGTGGAATCTCAAACATTGCCATCGCTTTTAGCTACTTGACCATAAAATTCTCCAAAAAATATTGCTGCCACTTGAATACTTCTGAATGTGACTTTCACTGCTATAAACGACACAAAAACAACCACCTGTCCGCCTATCCGCAACACTCAAAACACACAAAATATAAAGCTACAGCTATTTTTAGCCACGCAGCAAAATGTTTCCCTGAGTATCCGCATCCCACTTCTGATCCACTATATGGGTATCATTTATATGAAGGTACTGTTGGCAACTTGTTTTGGATACATTTACGAATCTCAGAGGGTTTAGTTCTCGAAGAATATACCACAAGTGTCATTCATCACTGCAGTGGTGTGTGGGTTCCTGACTTCGGAAATAAAATATACTTAGATATCTACCTATCTTACACAATGTATATACATAGATAAACAATTTTTTTTTGAAATAAGTTCCCGAATTCCCCAAGTGGAATACAAATTGAAACGAACTTTGATCTACTTTTGACCCCAAGAGTCAAGAATAAGAAACGAAACATACCTATCTTAACCATGGCCATCACGTGTCGTGTCGTGTCAACTCAACGTCAACGTTTGGCTGTCATTCATTCGGAACAGAGAAGGAGTCCAATTTAAGGGTGGATGGGCTTGGGTGTCGAAGACTATATAAAGAAATTCGATTTTATGCAGGTGCAGGTCTGATAACTTTAGCTGAATCATTTATTCGAGTAATTGAAAAAAAAAAAACCAACTCTCCACATCGTACGGGCAGGGATCATAAGGACGCCTCTAATTTTAGGCTACAGCACATTTCAATAGAAGAAATAAAAAATCTCCACCGTATCTCCCATTGGCTCGACATCGAGCACTGGTACCAACTGGTAGCTGCGGTAGTACCCTCGTATCCCCATTTACCTATACCTTCCCTCATAAATAATGTGCCCCACATTTGCCTCGAACCTTTCGGTGTAATAATTCCAGATTGTGGTGCTCACTCATGCGACATTTCAAAGCTCTGGCTTCTGTCGGAGCACTCTGACAGGTGTCAGAGGAATCGATTTGCTGGAATTGTTAATATTGCTGCAGCTGAAGTCGTGCACCACCACACCAATACTCCTCCACCCACCGTCACCACCCACGAACAAACTGACTTCTCTGATTTCTTTCCCTCTCCCTCCTACTTTGACGACGGCAATCAACCGCACATAGAGAGAGGAATCACATAAAAAATGGCGGGCTTCCGATGAGGTGGCTGAAATTATATTCACGTGAATGGAGAAACTGTCTGTAATGTACCGTGCGACCCGGTATGGGACGGGCGCACTCGAATGGCATTAAAATATACGAGACATCAAAAATTGAATTGTACATACAACGCAGAGGAATAGGTGACTTTGACTTAGTGTTTTAAAGCAGCAGTAGCAGAAGCAGCTGATGTTCTGCGGGGGTCGTTTAAATAAGGGTAGATTTAGAATTGCCCAACACAAACCGGGGATGGTCGGGAGTGGCAACGACGACAATGACGTTTTGACGCAGCTAAGGGTGATGCGGTGAACGTGGTGCTGGGACGTTAACCGTATGTTCTGAGCATTTCGAATGCCGTGTATATAGCCGTTTCGAATATTCCAAACCTACGTCATGGAATAATGCTGTGTTAGCTTATTATTATTGTGGTGAATTATATACAGCACGCTTTTGTTAGTTCGACCGTTTGTCGTTTTTGTTAAAGTCGGCTAGGTGTGGGTGGTTCGGGTGGTGCGGTGGTTTGGATAGATTAAAAATGAAACGTTAAATATGTCTAATTTTGTGACGGCTAACATTTAGGCAAGTGTGGGTTGAACATAATATAGGAAGTGCTTTCGAGGTCGTTTTTGACACTTGTTTAGGGTAGCCGGCAGCATGACAATCGTGCTTAATGATGAATACAATGAAAATAATAATAAAAAAAAGAAAATACATAAAAGGAAAAAAACAACCAGTTGCTAATTGCTTACTCTGCTAAAATGAATTATTTAAATTTGGACTTTGACACAATATCAGAGGTCGAAACGAACTACGACAATAAAAATGGTTATACAATTGAGCACGAAATAAAACAATAATCTAGGTAGGTACTAGATAGGTAAGGTACATATGTATACATGACTATTGGGAATTGTTGTCCCTGAGAAATTTGACAATATATTATCATAGCTTTCAAAACCTGTTGTAGTTTTTACAGTTCCCGAACAAAAATGTACCTACACAATGTCCACGGTCCGTAATGATTTTTACTGTCATCAATGTCAAATATGAATTGATATATTATTCTTTTGATTTAAGATTTTTTCAGAAATAAATAAAACTGCGATTTTCACATTCTTTACAATAATTAAAAAAGGTTTAAAGTGTTGTGTAAACACAGATTCTCCATTCGTAGGCTATTCCACAGTTACGGTTGTGACACTGATACTCATGATTTTATAAATAATTTACACAGCATATTTTATAATTAATAAAATCAAAATTTAACAATAAATAGTATGCAGACGATGTCCTTGAAATAAATTAGTATGCTGAATTAAAAAATAATATTTTGTTTATTGAAAATAAAATCAAAAATCAAACAGGTTTAAATGATGTCCTTTCATTCGGAGTTCCATATTTTTACGCCTGTTAATTTTATGTTTATATCGTATTATTGTTTTCACTGGTTCTTTTCCAAAACAAAACATGGAATACCTATGCATATAAATTCCCAAGTACAAAAATTAAAGGTAATCACCTCTATATTATAGAATGCGATGGTTAAATTACATTTATACGGAGGGAGTCAGAATCAATTTGACAGCTCAACTATTAGCGAAATGTCAAATTGTGGTCTGATTCCATCCGCAGCTTATTCATCAGATTCTTAAATCGGGGCGAATATAATAAGCGTTTTAATTTTTGATAAGTTCTGCGCACCTGTCAAAATCGAAGAAAATCGCTGATAAAGTGCTCCTTCACTTGCCTAGGTTTTTAACCAAATACAACTAAAAACTTGTTTAGCTATTTAAAAATTGGCAATATTGCTCGGGAGATGACAGGCAATTTTGAAGTATGTATCACATTTTTCAAAATGTTTTTTTTTTTTCGATTTTGAATGAGTTTTGTTTCGTTTTTTGAATTAAAGTTGAAAATATAAGAAATTAGGAGAATCATAAATTTTAAAGAGCAAAATACAATTTGACAGTGGTCGTATTTTCTATAATGACATTTGACATCTGGCTATAGAAAACACACCCACAGTAATTAAATTGTAATTGCTATTCAAATTGACAGTGCTCAGATATTGCCAATAAAGTCACAGAGTTAGATGATTTTTATTTTATGTTGCATTTACACGAATGTTTAAACTTCTGTTACAAAACTAGCAAAATACTATCTTTACAATATTTGTTTACACGAAGTCAAAAAAGAATGGGGAAGATTAAAATTTCTAATATTTTCTTATAATTTGACAATATTTACAGGATGAGGTGCCAGTGTTATAAGTCTAGATTTCCAGTTTTTGACGAACATTAACGATGAAATTATAAATCTTATGAAAACGTCAGTTTTGTTTATAAAATTATATTGTTAGTTCGGCCTAACAGACCCAAGACCCTCACACCGGTGTGGGCATACCTACCTACCTCAGGCACCCAGTTTTATTTTCAAGTTAGGGGCAGCGCTTGTACTTTTACAGGGCTATTTTGGTGTATGAGGGCTCACAGGTCGCAAGCTCTTGTGAGGTTGATGACATTGATTACTTGTGCGGTTACTATGATTCGATAACATTTTCGGTATTCCCTTGTAAGGATTTTACAAGAAACCTCACAAAAACTCACCACATCAAGGTGAATTTTGTGTCTGATTGTTTAGTTATGAATGGGCATGTTCAGGGAAATGATCTCGGAGATCTCAGCAATCTCAGTTACATGAACAAGATTCCTGAGCAAAATTTCTCGGTTTTGCTATAAAAACTCTGAGGAAAAAAATCTTGAATTGTTGCCCATATTTTGAGTGAGAAAAATCTCTGAGATCTTATTTTTCTGAACGCGCCATCAAATGTTTGTTAAACGGACTCTTTGAATTTTTTTTTGTGATTATGAAAAGTCAAACTTATGAGTTGTGATTGCGAGCTACTATTTCGATATTTCTTGTGAGTTTCAGAAGTTGTAATGGTGCTACCAAAATACGAAAATCTTACCAAATCATTTTTTTTAGCCCAGAGATTATGAATTATAAAGATTTGAAAGCTCGGCTGTCATTCTGGTTTGCCTACAAGCTTGCGGACGGTGGTGAGTTCATATTTTTGCACTAGTATCCATGTTTTAACGCACACTAGTGCAAAAATATGAATTCACCACCGCATTAATTGTTGTTGCAATTCACCTCTATTCATCGACAGGAGATGAAATTACAAAAACAACAATGTAAAGAAATGGGTTTTGGAGGGTGGAACGTACGAAAGATTCCTATCTTTGTAATTCATAATCTCTGATTTAGCCCACCTCGTGCGGTTGTTGTTGACTTGTGACGTATCAATACACCAAAGTTCATCAGAGCTTAAATTTAAATACTCAATTATTACAAAAATTCGTGGTTGCGATATGAAAGCTGTAAGGCTCGAACCCTATGCATTTCGGAAGTCATTGACGTCCAAGCCTTAAAATAAAATTACATCTATAAAATATAAACGCAACCTAGCGCCAATAGGAAGCATTTTAATCATAGCTTTCCGTTTAAAGAACCGTTGTTTGATTCTTATCATCATTTTAAATTGAATGACAGATTAAACCAACGAAGACCTGTTGTAGTCAATCAGTCTTGACAAACCAACTGTCTCTGTAGTGCCAAATCTCCTAAGCCATTTACCAAGCATAGCTAACTTTTAGCATAATTGATTTTCTCGCGTCAAACTAACGCTTAGTCTTTGCAGTCTGTTGCTGAAAATTCCCTCTCTCTCTTATTTCACTTCATAAGCTTATGCCCAAGACACACAGCAGGAGGTATTGTAAATAGGCAGTAAATGTATACCTATTTATATCAAGTTGCATAGCAGGACATCAGTAAAGCGAACTTGAACTTGCTATACACAATATTTGCTCACCACAGAGACGATACATGAAGCGTACGTTCGGACTTGCAATTTTCTGCCTGCCGAAGCGTTTGTTTATTTTCTGTTATATTCGATCCCATCCCATCCAAGCTATACCTACCTGCCACGAAGCAATCGAGGGCATACTTTACAAGTGCACGCGACTTTTATGGCTTCGCGTGTCACACCAAGTGCACCCCAAACAGCAGAATGAAAGCAGAGAGTATAAACAACAACACAACCCTTAGGGATATATACATACCTATATAGCTATACATCTGGTAAGCGGCACCCTCCTTCTTCTTATTATTTTTGCTACGCAGTCAGTCTTAAGCCGTTAATCCGATTTCCTAACATCGCCTTAACTTAGTTTCATCCTCAAGTGAAGATTAATGAGATGACGTTGAAGTGGTCGGTCTTGTTTTCTCACCTAGACCAGAAGACCAGCGAAATTGCACCCCTTCTATAGTTGACATTTTACAACCCCCCTTCTCAAGCTGAAGGTGGTTGGGGGCTGGTGATGGGTTTACAAAGGGGTGTTCTTTTTTCTTTTATAAACTTTTTCACTCTCTGTACTCACTTATGTGCGAGTGTTTTGCTGGCCCGCATTGTTCCACACTTTCGCATTGCTAACTGCCAGCCGGAATGATAAAATTATCATATTTCATTTTCCAACTTTGTCGTTCCAGAGTTGTTCCTTAGTTTTTCTATGCGAGGGGAGTTGAGTATAAGAGGATGAAGGTTGAAGCTCGAGGATTTCAAATGGCAAAAAGTATAACGCGCGAGCTATATGTACATCTACGTACATATACCCCGCGTGCACCAGGCACTTTGTATATGTCCCCTCCCTATAATATGCATACCAATGTCGACATAAAACTTTTGGCTAACTGAAATTCCACAAGGGGAATGATGATGTTGATGTTACTATGTACACATTGCAGCCTCTACCCACGCTTCTTTAATTCTTACTTTCTCATCGGAATGTGGAGCATTTTAGAGAATAAAAAATTTAAAAAAAATATATTTTAGTGGATGATGGAAGCAGCAATGCCAGGTAGAACAAAATTTATTATTATCGAAATACTTCAATGTTTTTTTTATGTATAAACATCTATGCCAGGGGTAGGCTAAACGAAAAACGTATGCCTTATGTGTAATACGTTACGTGTCACATGTAAGTGGTACGATATGTAAACCGAAATCTGGCATTGGGGCGAAAATTTATGTTAACACATCTCAACCGTGAGTCCCGGCACTCACACATTTTTATTTTTTTTTTTTATTCATCAAGTAGCTTTTCTCTATTTTCAACTGAGTGCTGGATGTCATTTGGGGTCCATCAAATATCTAAAGCTTTGTTATGAACGAACTGATGACTTTTAATTCCAAACAATTCGGTCTATGCGTGTTGATAGTCCAGAAGGAATCGGGGAGACCAAAAACTTCCTGTCGTATCCAAATGGCTAAAGATAAGAGATATTTTCAAGACCCTAAGGGTTAGATACCCTTGGGGATTTATCATTGCTCGAAAAAGGCATTCCACATACAAATAATAGTGAATTGAAGTGAACTTGGGCCTGAGCTCTGAATCAAAAAGCTTTTTCAGCCAGCTCGATCTTTATATGGTCAACTCTAGTTTGTTCGCAAAAATAGTTAAGGTACTCTTCAGCTTGGGCGCCCTACTCTCGTCCTATTCTCTTCCATCACTTACATCAGCTTATGCAGATGGGACCAAAACTACCCGGAGAGTTTACCTCCCAAAGTAACTTAAGAAATCATCATTCATCTTTGAAAAAGTCCATCCCTCTACACCAACCAGTAAGGTCAGACCGAAATTATAAGTGTCTTAAGCCCGATCCACACTTATCTCGTGTGGTTTTTTGTGGAGCCGTGTGTCGGTATCACTTCAATGTAGAGACATATTTGTCTCGTGTGATGTGTTTTGGTGTGGTGCGTTGTGTCGAAATCAATCTTTTACCTATTGCGCCATACCACGCTGTGTTGAAGACATATTTGCCAGTGAAAAACATAAGAGAGTGTTCGGGGAAAAGAATAAGTAAATAGCGAAACAAAACAATTCAAATTTGCAAGACAAAATTCTGATTATTTTGTAAATTCAGCGAGACAACACATCACTCCACACCACGCGAGATAATTGTGGTTCCGACTTTATAAAGAGATACGAGTACGTGCTCAAGTGCCTTCTTAGTCCAAAGAAGCAGCCACTGGCAAGGGTTATTCCTTATTTCTCCAAGTTAATAGAGGAGCATAGAAAGCCTTGGTTCTGGCGGTGAAATTCTACCAAGAAATCTGTCTCTGGGACGGTCATTTAATGTAAGGCTTATACCTTAACCGTAATAGAGTAGCTTTTGGTATTCTTAAAATCTTAATTTGAGAAAACATCAATGAGGATTTGTTCTTCTTGAACGGTCGGTCGGTACAGTTTGGTAGATGAAACAAACTCAATGAAGTTCCAGCTCGGGCGCCATTTTGTAAATTGCGTTTTACAATAGATACTGGCCTATGCTCATCGGGTTAAACTTGACGGGAAAGTATAATTGGCTATCTCTTGTGATTGGAGCCATCTGAGGCAAATAATGTTTCTGGAACCACGGTCAGTTCGACAGTTCGTTTGGAATCAAGGTTAAAAAGGGTATTATTCATTAATAATAAAATATTCCGATTTATTCCAAACTGCGTAGGGTTTACTAAATAAATTCCATAACCGAGATCAATTAAGTACTTGACCATAATCATCATTAGTTTAATGTTAAATTTAAATATGGCAACACTACGTTCTGATGTTATTTTGGGATGGGAATTTAAATTGGCCTATGTGCGTATTGTCATGCAGATGCAGTGCCGTAGCCAGGATTTTGGTTCGGGGGGGGCTTGCTTCCAAATTTTACGAGGAATTCTTTAAACAAAAAACTATATATATCCCAATTTTTTGATTTTTATTAGTTTTTAAATTGTATGTACTCAAACGAACATATACTTAAATAATTTTTTTTATACACACATATTATCAAAGCAGAAGACGTCTTGATTTTCTTTTTGACATGAGATCAATCACCTTTTCTGGATCCACATTAATTTCTGAATGAGCAGATATCATAGCAAGTGAGCTTAATCTTGCATTCCCCATAACTCTTCGGGACACTGTTTTAATCCTTTTCATAGTTGAAAAGGTTCTTTCAACACTAGCTGTGGTCACTGGAGGCGTGGCCAAAACCGTAAGCAAGAAGTTTATACCTCTAAAGTAAGTCTTGTCACATATATCAAGCAATTTTAAAACTTCGATAGAAGGATCAATCGACGATATTTTTTCGCACCAGAGAATGTACTCAGCTTTCACAGCTGACAACCAAATTGCATTATCAAAGTAACATGCTAGCTTTTCCATTTCGTTGACTCGGCCAACCGCAGAAAAACCTTGGAGAAGAGCTTGAAACGATGGTAGAACGTCTTCGTTGATCATGAATCTGTCCGTAAGATTTTGTATTAACGAATCTATTCAAGGAATCAATACAGACACTCTAAAATAGGATTCAGTAGAAGAGGTTTCTGGATTGGAACGCGTGGTTTGTTTCAATGAAGTTCTTGGAGTCTTAATTCAACTTTAAATAAGTCCTCGGCAAGGTTACATACGGATTGAAAAGCCTCTCTGAAAAAATATTCGGCTTTTTCTCTGATGTTCTCAAGAGAATTCAGAACTCTTCTTTGGTGCGGTCGATTGCAGAAACGAAATCTAAGTATATGTTCTATAGGAAAACTGATAAGGGCAGCGTTAAACTGAACAGCTTTTCGCATACAATGGGGCTAACTAGGAAATCACATTTTTGGACCGCTGCCAAAAGTGTTGATGCCTTCGAAGACATCGCCCACGTTCTGCTCGTTATTTCTTCAAGACTTATTGAGATGCATTTGAAGAGCTCTACAAAGGAAATAATACTGTACATTAGAAAGTTTTAGTTTTTATTTTAGACTTTCGGGGGGGGGCTTCAGCCCCTCAAGCCCCCCCCTGGCTACGTGCCTGTGCAGATGAATGTATTATTCAGCTAACACAAGGACGTTGGAAATAAAATCAACAGACCCACACAAGGCACATCAGGAATGTATGAATGAAAAACTATACAAAACATCAGGACTAAAAGGACGACTACGACCGACATGACGACGACGACAACGAGAATGAGAACGACGAGCGACGGCAAAGAAGAAAGGGACCAAGACCGTGACCGGGGCTGGGGCTGGGTTGGGATAGCAAGGGGAAGTGAAAAATTGAGATTATATTTGCTATGAAACTAATGCCATTCACATCAAGTATCCGTACCATGGTTTGCATAATTTTAGCCACTCATTCACATTGCCATCTCCCATATTTTCGAGATGAGATGTGAAATATCTCAAATAATGAAAACCGAGTACATACAAACATACGAGAGTATATGTACGTATGATGATGGGTGTGCAGAAGAAGGCATCATACCTTATGTAGATTGTGCCAACTTAAGGCGCTCCTTGGGCCATGATTTATTCGAAAGGGCCTCTCCTGGTTCTTCTATATCTCTCTGATGGCACGCTCAAGAGTAGTTAGCTGCAGAAGCACTCACTACATGCGGCCCAACTTTGCAGCTTAAAAGCTATATAGCACACAGCGAACGAACGGACCGCCAATTCATTAGTATGTGCATACGTTTCTAGATTATGTATTTTATTTTTTTTTCCTCTGTTGTCTTATTTTGGAAGGGGTGTCGTTGTTTGGAAGGCTCTCCTTCCTCCCTCGCTTTATGATCTGTGTTCTGCTTTTTCTTTCGTTTCGGATATATTTTTGTAGGTATTCCGTTTTGTTTTGTTTTTTTTTTTTTTTTTTAATTTTTGTTGTATCCTGCAACACAAGGCCATTATGTGCACACGTAGAGAAAAGAAAAAGTACGTGTGGTACTCAACCCACCCGATCCCGATCCCGATCCCTCTACTTCTACCGCCAACCATACCACACCACACCTTATATCAGCGTATGTAATTTTGCCCCCAAAGACTCACTCAAGTGGTTTTGCGTGATTCTTAATATGAAATTTTTGAAAATTAGGACTCGCACAAGGATGCGAGCAGTTATTGGGATATAAAGAGTGAAACAAAGTCATTGTTATGCAGATGAGGAAAGTTTCGGTTGTTGTTTCTCCAGAGACGATGCACACCAACATCATATAGCAAGGAAAGCAAGCTGAGCTGTAAGCTAAGCATCAGTGTGTGTAGTGTAGCGACTTGGTTTGGGTCCTGTGATTCACTATGGCACCGAAGCAGCATGGAAATTACTCAATTTGGATAATTAGCCAAGTATTAGGAGTGTTTTTTTTTTTTTTTTCCTGTATGTATTCTTTGTTGTTGTTGGTTCTATTTTGTTGCTCGTTGCTTGGTGAAAGTTTTCGTTTCGGAAGTCCTTTATAGAAACATAGAAGAGAGTGTGCACTTGTCGCAGATATTTTCGTAAATCTCGTGCAGTTTATCTGCAGTGAATTTGTTTTTCGAGAGGGTAAAGTTATTATACCTACTTTAAGGTACTTTATATGGAGACAATTATTTGGCTTAAGGGAAAGGGTGTATATCTATATGTGTTTTGATCTTATATAAAAGCCACTTGGGGCAGGAGTACCTAATTTACTATATATCGTGTTTAGGGATGTGCGTGAGTTGCGTATAATCGATGTTTTCAAGAGGGACACAACTGTGAATAATTTTCTATTGTGTCATAATAAATTTAAGGAATTTCAAAACGTGTCACTGGGCATATTTAGAAAGGGGGCGGTGACAAGACGTGTAATTTAAAGTTTTTTTTTTTTCTTTAGGTATTTGTTTTGATGAGGGCTGAGTTATTTACAACTTTATTTTATTTAGAAGACTATATAATTTGAAGAAAAAAAATATGAAGAAAGGGATACTACCATATTTTGAATTTACTTTAATGACAATGACAACAATAATTGTTGCGCAAAAGGAAAGTTATCACGCGAACTAGGTATATAAACAGCAGTATAAACATTCGATTAGTTGGTTGGAATAATGAACTAGTAAGAAGAGGGTTTGAGATCATTTTTTTCGGCAAGACAGTTTAACTCAGGGATCTCTTACTGCACTTGATAAGTCTGTGTGGTTTTCAAGGGATGAGGGCATTTATTATAAATAGTGAAATCAATATTTTCCTGCAAAAGAATAAGAAATTTAAAGGTCCATTTTCATCAAATAAATTCAGTCATTCTATATCGATACTTTTATATACTCGATTAATGTCTATTCCCGATTATCCCTAACTAGTCTACCCCAGGTATACATTATACAATCAACATAATATAGACATCAACATTCAATATAGAAAATAATTCATCTTGTATAATATTAATTCAATAAACTGTCTTGAATAAAATATCTAGATTTTCTTCTATATTTATGTATTTGTGTTTTTTTTTTATATTTGAAATAAATAAACCTTAAAAAAAAAATATAGCTATGTTAAATTTTCCACACAAAATGAGACCTTTTTTCAATTTCGTCAAAGTTATTTTGTCATCTTATAGAGATCGCTCGATTAATTCAATTAGCCAAACAAAAAGACAAAAAAATAAAAAAAAAAACAAAAAGGCAAAACAAAGTTTGGTCGGTAGCGGCGGACCCTTGATAGAATTAAAGGGCTTACACCATCAGGTAGGTTTCCATCGGAAAAAATCACTCAACCGAAATTATTTTTAAATTTTTGAACTTTTTATTCTTAAATTTTAATAGGGTGCAATTTACCTTGTTTGCCATTTGAAACCAAAGAAAGAAGGACCTTTGGAGATGGTTTTATTTTTTTTTCCCACAAACTTTAAAAAAATGGCAAGATGAATAATAATTTCGTTTAAAAGTTATTGAGTTGTATAACTTTTAAGGTTTCCGCGGTTGTTTACATAAGACATTTTTAATTACTCGGATTAGCCGCGTTATAAATATTAAATATTTAGTGAGTTCAATGTAGTACTCACCCCGAACGTTTCGCTTCAAATTGCATTGAGCGTGGTCACCGGAAAACGTTCGGGTTGAGTACTACATTGAACTCACTAAATATTTAATATTTATAACGCGGCTAATCGGAGTAGTTATTGAGTTGTACTTAAATAGCATTCAACTGCCTCAACGAACTAGCTTTTCCATCCAGGTCGCGATTTCTCCGTGATATTGACAAATAGACAGAAAGAAAATCTATAATGGGCCTCTCTGATTGAAAAAAAACTATAGTTTTTAATCCAGGGTTGGAATCATGTAAGGTGATTTGCAATAAGTTAGAGTCATAATCAACCAATTCAGCCTGCGTATAAGATGATATCACATTTGATAGCTAAAGGGCTATCACAACAAAAATGTGATTCTCATTTTCCAACAAATTTGACGTTTCAGCCGCAGTACGAACAGGGTTACCACCAGTCTACACAAATTTTTTTCTGAGTTCTTTTTTTTTCAACAATTCATATAAATATAAAATACGCACTACGCAATCCGTAATAAGCATTAAGTACATACGTGCTAAAATATAAATGAAATAGAAATTAACTTAAAATTAAAAGCGAAGACAATTTATTTCAGGAGGGACTTAATAATGTTTTATTAGTTTTAAAGATTTAAATTGTCTTATACTGTAATAGTCTTACTATACAAATTCAATATGTTATGTTTTTAATAAATATTCGTACCGTAAAAATTTAAATAAAAAGCTAAAAACATTACATAATGGTCCCGCAGGCAGAACACAATGTGCTGGGCCTTAAGAAACCTTAGGGTATTTTTGAGAAAAAAAAAATCAACCAAAACTAATTCAGTACCTATAGCGTTTCTTTATTTGATATTTCTAAAAAGCTGATTCAAATTTTTTTTATCTATACCTATGTATGTATACATAAATAGGAAAACAACAAATTCCACCGCACTCACAACACATATCAACAAACGCTTTTCCATCGATTACTGTCAATTTCATAAAGGCCGCCCCAATTGCGTTTGCTTCTTTTATTTTCGGTTTATTTTTCTTTGAACCCCAATCGAAAAAAATTGAATGCTTTGACAAACAGGAAGCTCGGCAAAAAAAAAAATAACAGAACTTCTAACATCTTTTTCGTCTTAAATATTATTTTTTTTTTAACGGCTCAAAGCCAAACCATAACCCGTCGGTCGCCGCAGGCTACGGATAGAGAGGTCCTTTTTTTGGTATAGATATTTTTTTTTTTTTTTCATTTTTTTAGAAAAGGAATTCTTATATATTTGTTGTATTATAGAAAAAATAAAAATAAAGTTCAAGCCCCTATACCGACTCTTTTGTCAATTGATACGGAAATTTGAAAATCGTTTTGCTTTTCGAATTCACTGAACAGTCAGTATATGTTTGTTGCTTCTTAAAAAAGCCTATGATAATATCGAAATTGGAATATCCTTCAGTGCGTGTTTGTGGATGTAAAACAATCAGTTTAGCGGTTTACGACGCACAGTTATGACTATAAGTACCTACCTACTACATACATAATAATATGTTATGTTTCTAAAGACAATCGATATACGATATATATACGAAATACAAACGAAACTGTCACACATACACATTATTTGAGGGAGCTGCTTTTAAATGGAAGCACAAGCGGATATAAACCGAAACTCATAAATAAGTCCTCGGAATAAGGATGTACTTATGGCTTTATTATGGCAAAATTCAGATTCAATATACGCATATCCGTTGTGCCACGACACGATTCGGCTCGGCGGCGGCGGTAGCGACGGCGGCGGCCGTATAATATCATCAACAAGCTCCGTCACTAATCCGAGCAGACTACAAATCCTCTGTACCAAAACACAAACAAGCCCATCACTTCTCAACAAAACCCCTCGTCCTCCTCCACTTCCCATCCCAAAGGACTTTCGACTTATTTGTTGCTCCTGATGAATAAAATAACAAAACAAAGTCCTTTAAATTTATGTTTAGAGAGTCTCTCTACATCCATGATGCGAGGGGAAGGGGTCTAAGGATGGACTTCATCCAACTGTACAGAAAAAAAAGGATACTTTTTTGTTATTATTTTGACATGTTGTAATCCGATACATAACATCTAAGAAGGACTCTGTGGAGCAACAGAGATAGCTCCAAGGACCAAAATGGTAAACACACACATTCTACATGATGGTTGGCACTTGTTTTATTTTGTTTTGTTTGCCTTTAGTTGTAGTCCTGATGGTAGTATTCGCTTAAACGGCTATGGTGGCGAATTATATCATACTTTTATATAAGTATTGTTTTCTTGTACACCTAACCCACCTACAGTGATGTTCGTAGATTTCAAATGTATTCTTTTTTTCAAGGATTCAAAATACAATTATAGCTACATAACATCAGGTATAAATTTTAATCGAAATCGTTTAGAATGTTTTCAAGAAAATTTTACTAAAACATACACAACCGTTAAATAATTTACCCATAAAAGATGAGCTTCTTCAAAAGAATACGAATTGGCGCCAAAGTTGTAAAAAATTACAACTAACGCCCATATTATTCACTCTGTAATTAAGTGGGATTTAAGTTAGATTAAAATTTAGCCATTAAATATGGATTAAATGAATTCAAAGATTTAAATTCATGTCTATATTATTCAATGCAAAAAATGCATTAGATCCAATGGATACAACAAATCGAAATTGTCTTAAATCAAGATCTAAAATGTTTAAATTCAAATGTCAATTTTGGGAAGTGTCAAATTTCTTTAAAATTAAAAATAAATAAGTTAAGTGATACAAACAGATAACATATATATGTAGCATGTATTTCATGAATAAAATTTATTATTTATTTATTTTTATAGTTTTCCACTTTCTTTCTTTCTTTATTTTTTTTTTACCATAAAAAATCAGAAAAACGTGAAAAAGAAGTAAATAATATGACGCTGAATTTTCATCTGGATTTAAATAATTAAACTGATTTCCGGAAACTATTTTAAATCCAATCGGATTCATTGTCATTGTGACATCAATATGGTCAGCATGTTTAAATATTGCTGCTTCGGCGATGGAAATTAATAATTGTTCCGCAACTATCGCAAAATATTGCCATTACCACTGTTAAAGTTTCTTCATTGGCAGCAATAACAATGTTAACAGAAACTTGGGTTCGAGAAACTATCAGCCCAATTCTAAATGTAAGTTCCCGGGGAAAAAATTCCTTTTTCCCTTCTCCCTTATTCTAAAAAAAAAATCTCGGGAATTGTATTCCCTTTCTCCCTCTCCCTTATTCTAAATAAACTTCGAATATGGGAAAAAAATCTGCCAGACATTTAGAATAGGTACTTTTATTCTAAATGTTAAAAAAAGGGAAATGTCAAATTCATTTGGTGCGAATTTTTTCCCCGTAAAGTTGCTGGAGAGTTCACACAAAAATGTAAGATTTTCTTTCATCTTTTAAGGAAATATAAAAACTTCCTTATTTTTTAGGTCAAAAACAACAAATAAAGATCAACACCAAATTCTTTTAAAGTTGATGGAATCGTGACATCGCTTGTGGATTCCACAAAGGAGCCAAGGAAGAACTGATTTTATTCTGGCAAAAAGCTGAAAGGGAACTAAATTCGTCTGGGCCACCGATCAAAACGATACCCGAATGGAAAAAAATAGTTAAAAAAAAAACAAAAACGAACTTTAATTAATTAGTTTTATTGTTTTATATCTTCTTTGAGGTGTGGAACGTTAAAAAAAAATATGTTAGAGCTAAGGCTGTCAATAACCTTAAAGCCAGAAACGGAACTGGCGGTGGTGAAACAATGAGCAAAAGTGTGCTTTCACGGTTTGAAATGTCTCTTAAAGATTTTCTGATGGCCCCTGGCTGTTGGCTATCGCTTTCTTCATTTTGATCTTCACGTACAATTCTTGCCGCAATTGAAAACATTTCTTGTTAGCGAAATCTTTTTAACTCAAATTCAATTTTAATTTTGTTAGCGAGTTCTTTTACCTGTCAAATACTACAAAACAGCTGATTCGAAGATTCAAATTTCTTATTTCCCATTTCGAAGGGAAAATTGACTTCCCGGGGAATTCGGAATAGGGGAATTTTACTCCCGGGAGATTGGATTTCCCGGGGAGTTTTTTCCCCGGGAATATTTAGAATTGGGCTGTATAAGTTAGGCTATCAACCTATCAAGAAAAAAAAATTCAGATACAATGCGTTGTTGTTGCATCAGCTGTTTTGTCACAAGGAATTACAACAACCTATCGGGATAGCTTTGGATTGGTCCCCGAACGCGACCATTATCTGATCATACTTTCTTAAACAAATAGGGGTGTTGTCTCTAATAAATATTGGCTATCGAATGCACGATCCAGAAAAATATGCAATGAGTTTTTACTATTTTGTTCGAGAGTTGCAATTTTATTTTAATTGTGTTGATTTTTTCAACACGAAATTGGGATTGAAATAAAGTGTTCCATCGGCTTTTTTTATTTTTTTATTTTTTCTTTTTTCACATGACTGTTGGAATTTAAGAAAAAGGACACCGTGGTTATATAAACAAATAAATATCACCAGCCATTGTGACGTCTGGCTAACGGGGTTCCCCTTTGTATGATTTGGTAGCAGTAGCTCCAATGCTGTTGATGTTGTTCGTACATTTGCACCGATACAATATAACACTTGTGAAATCGTAGTCAACCGACTTGCTCGAAAGGATAATTTCAAATTGTTAATTTTTCAGTTACTTGAAGAAAGCATTATATAAGGGTGGCAGTATGGTAGCAGATAACTACATATATTTTTACATAGCATTTGTACAATAAAAGAAACCCATTTAAACCATTTTTGAGATTGTAATTACAGCTAACGAGCAATGACACAATAATGAAGACCTATAGGTAGGTATACCAGGCTATAGGTATATGAAGCTCTATAGGTAACCAGTTATCATTTATACACACAAATCGATTGATAGGGTTCGTCCTTTTTTCGTCCTGATACCGTGTGATATTTTTATTGTTTTTCTATATCAACGCACAAAATTGTGCGTGTATAGTATAATATCCTAGGGGTATTTTTTTTTTTTGGTTTTAATAATAGTTCGAGAAAGTATTGATTTTCGACACAGAGGCAGGCACACAAGACACGAATGGTGTTTACCTCGTTGTTTTTTTTTTTTTTTTTTTTCTGTTTTGAAGTTAAGTGACTTTTTGGAGGACCCGCCTACGCTTAGAGCAATTCGATACACTTTATATCGAGTTAAAGTGGCTGTCGTCCTGCTTAGGGCGGTCTAGAAATTTTTGGAAACTGATACTGGTGTTTGCATGGGAAATGTTTACTTGAATATTAAGTAAACGAGAATTACATATATGTCAAGTGGTATAGGTATAAATGGCAAAGCCATATCGGTCGGGCCTAAGCTAAATGTGTTATGTTGAGAATCATGACTTAATGGTTGATTTAGTATAAATGTGAAGATGCTTTTAACGAAGTAAGCAATTCGATTGTAGTCCACTCGGTGGCACTCGTGGGAGATAAAACACATTTAGAACTCTATCTATTACATACATACATATTTTCACTTAAGTAAGTTTTATTCGTGTTATAACATGGGTGAAGGATCTTTTTGGATGATTTCACAACTGTTGCGAGCTTTTTTTTGACGGATTGAGTTTCCCATGATATTTCCGCTAATGATGTGTGGACTGTGGGCGTTACATTTGTATCCTCATATTATTCACAAGCTTCAAATATTCGTGCATTTGTGGCTGTGGATTGTCTTTTTCTAAATGTTTAAGAATGCTTAGTCATTGTTTACGAATGAGTTAGAAGTATAATTACCTTTGAGAGTGAGACCTTTATAAAAGATCATCAGTTCTTAAGCTCTTATTTTATTTTTTTTTTATTTTATTTAAATATATGTACATATAAATATTCAAAGCAATTTAGATGAAACAAAATTTTTACATAATTTAAAAAATATAGAATACAGTTTTGCCTCTAAAACGAAATTGTAAAAAAAATGTTATAATTTTTAAGAAGTTTTTTCAGCACGATTAAAATATTAATTAATTTTCCCTCTAATACCAGAACAAGACTAAACATAAACAACTACATACATACATTACATAATTATATACTAACATACCTGCATATGCATTGAGCTCAATTTCGGTTGATCAATGATCAATGAAATTTAATTTATTATGAAGTTCAAAAATTTCACTTAAAAATCTCTATAAATCCTGATGGAATAATGAGTTTTGAATTGAATTTGAAAATCTAAACTTTTTTCTCTACATATTTTAAAACTTTTCGAATTTATTTTTTTAAGTCTTCAAAAGTTATCCAATGCTTACTTTAATCCTTAAAACATAATCCTATCTACCTATTCAAATCACCCACTTTACTGCGTATTATTCAACCCTTGCCAGAAATCATACTTACATATTTTCAAAGGACTTGGACTTCAATAAACTCTTTAAACTTCTGTTTAAAAGAAAAAAACATATTTCCCGCATAATTTCAAAACTTTTCATTAATTTAAACTTTCCCAACTATTTTATTTATAAAATTGAATTAATATATAAATGTATAGAAGCAAACATCAGCGCACCTAAAGAGTGCGTGTCGTGGGGTGAGAGTGATGGTTCTGTTTGGTCGGAAGTATACGGATACCAAGTCGGCCATTGGCATTTGTTTTGAAATAAATAAAAAAAAAAACTTTAATTAATATTTGCATTGAAAACAACACGATGTGAAATCAATTCGAAAGTGAATTTATTGTCACCATCCATTATACTTAACGTGAAGATTTATGGCACTTTTCTCTCTTCACAACAAGCTATAGCCTAAAATGTGTGTATTTGACATTTTTAATGTTTCGCTTGCCTTGTCTTACCTACACCGCCACACTATATCACCATCATACTCTTGACCCGAAAAATATCCCATTGAAACTTTTCACCGAAATCGATTAAGAATCACACTTTTCACTTTACGTCCAATTCGCATTCCCTAAAATATATAACCACCTACTATTTGCTATATAAGCTCGCTTCCTCTCCTATATAACTTGGCCTTCAAATTCAACTTTAACTTCAACAAAAAGGACAGAATTAGCCAAGCGAAAACTATCTGAAAACCAAAAGGGTTGGAGGTATATACGACACGTAAATATAATATATGTTAAAAGGACCAAAAAGCCCACAATTTTCCAAAGTCAAAATTATCATGCAAAGAAGAGAAGTTTTTCGAAAACACATCGGGTTGACGTCACGGGCCGTATAACATAGCTCCGACACAAAGCTTCATGCTCCATCAGAATTGATAAAGATCTGTTTTTGTTTGCTTCACCTTACTCCAGATTTCGGCAGCCCTGAGTCCAGAGTCTTATTGGGTGGCGTTATAAGGCTTTATACTCGCTATAGCAATGACCTACAGGAACTGTACAATATCAAGAACACGGCAGTTCATTAAATCGCTACATGGATATTGAATAATTACCGTTAGTTAACGCATGTATTTACCTATACCTGTGTACGGTAGGTAGGTATTGTATATCTGCCATTAACCATCAGGCTATAATATAAGAGAATAGTTATATCCTTCTGCCAGAGTTTTTGAGGGACATTCAGGTCAGTATAATGTGCACATGATTTAGCAGTAGGAAACAAAGTAATGAATACGCAATGCGCGTCATTTAGGAATCCATCAAGTAATGGCACACCCACGAGAAGTAACTTACCCAGCAACCGCCACCGTCGCCGCCCGCCCCTTTTTATCATTGGAGTTAGGATGGTATATATAAAGAACTCACAATATGAAAATTCCATGTTCTTATAGAGCCCCAACTATATCGCATTGATGATGTTATGCGGCTCGAGGCAGCAATAGTCTCGAAATGGAGAAATGAAACGAGAATCTATTGTATACAAAGTCCTTCGGACGAAGAGTCAGTCAGTCCTGTGGGTGAATATGGAAAATTGATGAATAATGGATTCGATATCATTAGGAAAATGTTTACTTGTACGAATTTCAATTATCCTGTATCCTTATATACCCCTACTCTACTACAATAGATATACATACATATAACTACTATAGCTCTTCAAAAGTATAGGTATGTAAGTGAATATGTAGGTACATAGGTATAGGAAAAGTTAGAAGAAGAAGATGATTTTAACGTAAATGAATCCAGTCACCCCTAACCTCCTTTATACTCGTATCCTCTGATGATGATACTTTGAAACTGACTTCTAACTGAGCTCCTCTATTAGTTAGCAAGTTGTGAAAATTCGAAAGAAACATTTTATCCTCTTTTTAATGTTATAGGTATGGTGTTATATAGGTATATGATGTTGATGCTGACCCCAAGTATAGCTATCTTTGTATTAATTCGATCCTTTGGTTTTGTTATAGGTAGTTGAAAGCAATGAGAACATGGTATTATTTGGGTGTAGATTAAAATACAGATACTGTTGGTAAGGTATATGGGGGCATAGAAGTCACGTGGGTTATACAATAAAATATAAATATAATGGGGTAATGACTTCTGGAAGACGTATAGTCATTAAATATGATCAAATACATATTATAAAATATAAAAATAAAGTGCAAGACTCATATACAAGATATGCTTCTATTTATAATTCTTAGAATAAAATATGATAAGATTAATATATTTTTAAAATATAAAAAATAAAAAAAAATTGATTGTCCAAATTGCAAAAAAAGGCTCCGCGAAATTATACCCCATCATCATTATAAAATTTGAAATGAAATAAGGCACAAAACTGGGGCCATTTGTAATAGTGAAATTATGCTCCATGCAATAAATCCCCAACGAAATGAAAAACATCTACAAAAATAAAAGAAATAATACCGCAATTTCTATAACAATATTTTTACATTTTTTTTTTTTTCAAAAATATTTTTCAAAAATATTCCAAAAATACTACCCCAATTTTTTTCGTAAAGTTTATTTTCGAAAAAAAAATAATACCCCATACCGTCATACAAATACATACTTCCAAACTATTCAGCTTGTGAATTCATGTTGAATTCAGCACAAATTTTGTAATGCTTGCAAGACAACAAAATTTACAGATTTCACTCATAGAGTAACTATGGGGACATTGAAAATGACTTGTATTACGTCAATAAAACAAAAACATGCCTAATCTCAGTGATTTTTATTTTGTATACTATTGTTGCAATATAACTTCACAAACTGTCTTAGAAACCATTCTACAGTCTGAAGTACCAATTTGTATATTTAATGTCACTTCCCAGTTGGCGGTTAAATTAATTTGTTAATTTTTTTAATAAGGTAAATCTTAGTTTTAATTGTAGCTTAATTCACAATTACACTTACTCATTTTCATCCGCACCGGCACAGCACTTATACACGAAATTAAAAATACATATACCATCTATCCTAAGGTATATCTAGGTACATATTTGACATTTTTGCCTAGCTAAGCTTTGCAGAAAGGTAACTGAATTATTACAAATCGATTAAAGCATATACGGTTCAACTTAGTTCTCGACTCTGTTGATTGTTTTTGAATCAACCTGTGTGTTTGATTAAATGTCCAGGTAAACCTTTTTTAAATCGAGAAAAAATTTTTAAAGAATTTGATGCGAAGCCCAACCCCACTGCTAATTGTTTTTATTCTATAATATTTTATTTTAAAATATTTTGAACTCATCTTTTAATCAATTTAACAATATCGAGTCGCGTAATTTATTTTAGACAAAAATAATGTTTTTAAGACTTGGAGCTGTATTCTTTTAACTGAGATTATGAAATGTGTGGCCGAGCGGCAAGCATCAATTTAGTTGACAACCAAATTAAATAGTTTATGGACTACTTTAAGATAAAGCCTAAAATTTAATTTGCATTTGAGGACCTTTACCATGAAGATCTGACCATTAGAGCTTAAGTTATAAGTTCATTAAAGAGGTTCGAGTACCTATGCACATTCTAGGTTAAACAATCAAACTGATTCAGAAGTAAACCAAGTTTTGTCAAAAGCATTTTCTAGTCTGTCATTTTACATTCATTTTCAGACCTCAAAAATCCGATAATTAGAAAAGAATATATCAGCTTACAAAATCGACCCTTTTCGATTATAATATTTCAATTGTTTAGCTAAGTTAAATCTACCTCTTGCCTGATTTACCTAAACATACCTTAACCTACCTTAAGTAGGTACATATGCATATTCTAGGTTAAACAATCAAATTGATTTAGAAATTAGTAAAGTTTTTACCCAAACGTTGTCTAGCATATTCTATGTTCTTTAGGTTGATATAAAAAAAATTTACTTTTGTCATATTTTACATCCGATTATTAGAATAAAAGTTACAAGCTAACCAAGACCTTAACCTTGATGATCTGGTACTTGGAACTCAAGATATAATTTTATATAAGAGGTTCAAGTAGGTACCTATGCATATTCTAGGTTAAACAATCAAATTGATTTAGAAGTTAGTTAAGTTTTTACCCAAACTATGCATATTATAGGTTCAACAATCGATTGTTTTAAAAGACATTTTACCTTAATTTTAAGACCTTAACCTCAAACATCCGATTATTAGAACAGAAGTTATAATCCAAACAAACCAACCAAATCCAACCTTTACGATTTTATTATTTGTAAAATACCTACTACAATTAATGTTCATGCACATACCTACATATGTACATACATGCATATCTACATACCTACATAATGTATATCATTTTTGTGCCCGATGCAAAGCCAATTTTTAGCCACGTGTTTTTTTTTATTGCACACACTCCACCGTCTTCTCCCTTCTATCAATATGTTCTTTGTAGGTACGTACCTACATACACACATATTTTGTTTGTTTTTTTTTTTGCCGTGATGAAATATAGTTCTAAAAAGACAATTTTTCAAATTTCTAGTATGAAATTTTGTACGCCTTTGCAAAAATTTGTGTGCAGATTTGTAGCCTGTCATTTAAACTTTAATTATCTGGCTTAATATTGAACATCCAATAATTATAACCAAAGTTATAGGGTTCTAAGTGGGCTCAAATCGAGCATTTTTCGAATTTTATACATTGCTCCACTGAATCTCGTCCGTTGGCAATGATCAACATGTAGGTACGCTGGCATTTTATTCATTTTGGTAGTTTCTTTGGTAACACCAACCAAAAATTCAATTTTTCTCCCCCTATACGCTAGTGTTCATTCTCTATCTTTGTTCATTTTGGTAACACCATACTTTTATCAAAACGACCCTATAAACATTTTCAATGTTAAAATAGCTGAAAAAAAAAATTGAGCGATATTTATTATATTATTTATATTTATTATGTTATTAAATACTATAAATTTATTGTATTGTATTATATATATATATATTTTAAACAATTCTTTCTGTCTGTTTTGTCCTGCTGCAGCCTAAATGGGTGGGTTAATTTTCTTTAAACTTGGTAGTGGTACCCAGCGGTTTTTCACCCGACACTTTGTTTTAAGACCAAAAATAACGGTAACATTTTTTTTACCAAATTACGAAAACATTATTTTTCTCAAAAATGTTGCCACAGCTTTAAAAAAATGTCAGTAGTTTTGCATAAAGGCTACCATTTTATAAAAAAAAAAATTGGAAAATTGGTTATAAATGGTATCCATAGAACCATTTTTTTTATTTCGATTTTCTCAAAAGCGGCTCAACGGATTTTGACCAATTTCAAAAAGTTTTAAACGTATTGTATACCAACATTTTTAAAATCTGTGTTATGTTTTTTTTTAATTTTTTATTTTTTTTAATCTTATTTATTTGAAAACTGTTCGGACGATTTTTATTAAAATTGGGATTTAGCAGTTTTTTTAAAATATTATTTAGCAGAATTTAACTAAAAATTATTCTTATGATCAAAAATAACGGTACCTTCCATATAAGTGTTTGAAAACCGTTAGGGAAAGTCTAATTTCTCTCAAAAACGGCTCCTACGAACGATTTTAATTAAAATTTTTATGTGAGCTTGAATTATATTGTACAGCAAAATTTCTGAAAGAAAATAAATTTTGGTTTAAAAATAAAACAAAATTTTTTTGAAAATTCGATATTTCAAATATGAGTAAATGATTTTTTTTTTCAAAAAAAATAATTTTTGACAAAGGCTATAAAATGGCGTACCATTAAAAAATCTTTTCGAAATTTTCTATACAAAAAATAAAAAAATGTTTTTTCTCATAAGTTGAGATTTTTGCAAAAAATCAAATGGTTTACCTACATCACGTTGGTGTCGAAACAATTTCAAAAGTTGTTTAATCAATTTATTTGTAATTACATATATTTTTTTTTAATTTTTTTTTCATTCTAAACTATTAGTTCCATTCATATGTGCAACACGATGCTACGCATAGTTCATATTTATGTACTCACATAATACTACCTTAAACTATACTACGTTTTTGGCAGGCGATATAAAACAAAGGCTCAGTTATAGCTCATTTATTTCTATTAAAATGAGATGAATAGATCTAAACTATTGAGACTTAAAAACAAAATTTGATTGCACTCAAAAGTAAGTTCGAGCGACCGAGTCGTGCATTTTATTTGGGAACGGGTTGTTTTTCTGCATTCCAAAATTCTGTATGACTAAAATTCTATCAATAAATTGAAAATTCTGTATGAACAAAATTCTGCTTTCCATTAATCTGTAAATCATTATTTTGTATTCCAGTATTTTGTAAATTAAGAATTCTGTATTTCAAAATTCTGTAAATTTATAATTCTGTATTTCAAAATTCTGTAAATCCATAATTCTGCTTTTAACATAAAAAATTCTGTAAAGTTTTAAGCAAATTATTTTATACATGTTGAATATAATCGACACGTAATTTATTTTTTTCTCTACTGAATTTTAACAGTTTAATACTCGTCATAATTTGTTTTCCCTTCTTAACTAGAAATAACTCAGAACTGTATTATTAAGGTTTGTAATTTAAATACAATAACTGTAAATTAAAAAATCCAATTCTTCGTTAATACTCAGTTAGAATGAGGAACTATACTTGACAATTTTGTAAATGATTAAAGAAAAATTGTTTTGACAATGAAAAAAGTTCGCGCTTGTTTTCAAAACAATTTTTCTTTTATCATTTACAGAATTTTCAAATACAGAATTTTAGAATACAAAATTTTGGAAACCGTATTTTTGTATTTACAGAATAACGACCCCAGCCCATTTTATTTCTTTGGGGCTTTATTTTCTGGGGTTTTTATAATGAATCTTAAAATATCTATATTCTATTTATTTCTTCAGTAAAATCATAAAAAATTAAAAAAAAAAATAACATTTTTAGTCAAAAACAGGAAACCGGTTTCTATAATGTCTTTTAGTTTTTGGGAAAATTGAAAATAACAAAAATAGGTTTCGCTTAAATTTACTTCAAGCCGTTTAAGTTTAAGTTTCTCGTATTTCAGTGAAAAAAAAAACTAGTTGAGTAGATTTAGTTATTTTCAATTTTTAAAAATTAAAAATATTAAAATTTTGGACTTAATACATTTACAAATTAAAATATAGGTAAAACACATTTTTTTAGATAATATTTTACAAACAAAATGGTACATTGTTTATTAATTTCTGACAGTTTTTAACGTCACTGCGAATAATTGAAGTTCACGAAAAAGCTATTTTATAAAAAAAGGTGAGCAGATGGAATATTTGTATTAAATTTAATTATGTATAAAAGGTGGTTTAGGTTAGGTCAAAACAAGTAAAACTCGTATGAGAGGGCGTATATTTCACACCGTCAAGAATGGTAATTGCACCCATTGCCCCCCCCCCTGTATCCGCGCCTGCTTTCGTCAAACTCGTCATACAGGTTCCAGTAGGAAAGAAGCGTGTTTGAGAAATTCAAAATTGTATTTAAAATATAAAAATAAAAATTAGTGCGTTTGAAAAAAAATTTACCAGTAAAGAAAATAATATAAATATTATTGCTAATGTGAGTTTTTTTTCAGTTTTAGGAAGTATTGATTACTTTTAAGTTGATATAACTGATTGCATCATATTTGGCACAACATGCAGTAATGGCTTTACTGCATTGGTCCATATTTGAGCCAACATGCAACAAGGGAAAAAAGTTGAATATTTTTTTGTATCTATGTACATTCGTTTTTTGTTACATATTTACATACGTGTTTTATAAAACAACAACCGAAAATGCAAAGTAAATCTTTGCTTGAATGAGAAAAGAAACTTTTACACTTTATTTCACACTAACTATTTTTTTTTTATTTAATTTATTATGAAAATTTCTGTTACTTTTCTGTGCAATGCGTCAGACATGATCCAAAACGGAAAACTGAAATTTTTCCAATTATTTTTCAATAAAATCAAAATTCCTGAAACACGTGTATTTTTATTTAAAATTCACTACCAGATATATTTTTTACATGAAGAAAAAAAAGCATGCAGGACCTGAGGAAAGGGATATGCTTGAAATATTGTCAGGAAGACTTTATTTTCTGAGTATTTAAATTAAAATAACATAGGTTTCATTCCTTGCAGTTTTTGGCATCATAATGGATTTAAAAAATGTTGATGTAACGTGCATAGCAGATATACATCTTGAACTTATCACAATCTACCTTGGTTTAGTCATAAAAAAATTTTTCCTTTAAAAGGTAGAAGTCGACGTTATACATAATTTGTTTATAAATTTGACCTTATACGGATTTTGGATAGGTGTCCACTCATAAAATAAACGATCAAGGCTTCTAAATCTTAAGTCTTCCCTTAATCGTAAAATCATTTGTAAGTACCTATACCTACTCATTATGACCCTGTTCCATGCTGCATTGGAAGTCGTAAATTACAGGACTTGTATAAATAAAATAATTCACTTAAGAGAAATTTCTGGTGGTTGGTAGTTGATGGACCATAAATATAATGTTTACAATAATATACCTCTGAACACATTAAATAAAATAAAATAAAAAAAAAACTGTTTATTTCGAATTATTTATTTCAGCTGATAAAATGACATCATCCTTGACGATAATTTCTTTTCAAAATGACTTTCCGGAGGATCAATAATATACCTACATACAAC
The DNA here is from genome assembly GCA_951394125.1 of Epistrophe eligans. Taxonomy (NCBI): domain Eukaryota; kingdom Metazoa; phylum Arthropoda; class Insecta; order Diptera; family Syrphidae; genus Epistrophe; species Epistrophe eligans. Next base: position 38,776,364 of record OX596029.1, read on the forward strand.
TTGAGCATATAATAAAACATTAAAACATTCCCAAACCCAACGGGTTTATATATACGGTTATATATTATATCGCCGCTAAAAGTCACTGTTGAATGCCATTCTTTTGTTCTTCCCATTAAGCTTTGTAATTTAACTGCTTTAAGATACCATCAATTTCGCATAAATAACTGTCTTATTCTTATAAAGAGAGGATAAAGCGTTATAATATACATATCTATTAATTCTCGACTTTCCACCATATCGCCGCCGCCTTCGTGCCGCGCACCGTCCACCCATCTTTAAATTTTTTTTTATTATTTCATTTTTTTTTTTATATTTTTTAATTTTGTAGCAAACAATAAACAACTAATAAATTGCTGAATGCAGTAACAACAGCAGCAGCAGTATAGCAGTAGCAGCAAAAGCAATAAGCAACCGTAACGTCCTTGTTCTTGTGGCTGATTTATCTCCCAACAATACATCAATGAAATTTAATGCACATTTAAACAATAATTTCGCGAACTTTATGATTCATAACGTGGCGGCACAAACCCCGAATATCCAACCCCGTCTCGACCAGGTCCTCCTCCTGTCGGGGATTCGCTGCGTTATTCTTTGCAGATATTATAATCCGCCAGCTACACATATCCGCGATAACTGCGAGAAAACTGCGTCCTTCCGCCTGTGCCTCTTGCCTTTTCTATATATATAAACAAACAAATAACAACCAACGATGATGTGGGAAGCGGAAAAGCCCACCATTTTGCTATCAACATTGCATTATAAATTCAAAATGTCCGTTTAATTATGTAGATGCGTACGATATTCGACTGTGAACGACATCGGCGACGTATAATCCTGTTATTAAGGACACACAATTTACTGGCCACAGTAAACACATCACACAAATATACCTACCTACACACACTATCTCAACAAGGCCCGTGCTGATGTACATTTTACAAAATAATAACAAAAAAAAAAAAAAAAAATGTGGCGCAACATGCCAGTGCGAGCAAATGCCACCGCGCGCTCCTTGCTCCTTGGGGCCGTAATAATTTTTGATCACCGCATTAAAAAGCGATTGTAATTGAAATATGAACAGCAAAACGGCACTGGATGCACATTAAGCAAATGGACAGGACCTCTACACGAAAAATGGGCCAAAACGAGGACATCATCATGTTTGCCCTACTATACTACAAACTACAACTACTACTCCATAAAAATTCATATGACCGCAGGATATATGTTGTTCAAATGGAGCCCACCAATATGAGACCAATCGACCGATGCGGTCTGCATATAACGTTGCTGCAACACTGGTTTCTAATGCAAGCCATAAACTTGATGCGATCTATTTGTTTCACACAACAACTAGCGAACTAAGCTACACATAGTTTTCGAGACAATATTTACGATTTTGTTTTTGCAATCGACATCATTTTGCCAGGACACTTTTTTTTCCGTTTATGGGAGTTGGGTGTTTTAGGAAAACTAAATTTTCCTCTTTATGTATTGTGTGTAGTGAGAGTGTAATAATTCTTAAGCTATTTCTTAGTTGCTTATAAGATACAATCTGGGGACTTGATATGGATACTGGATTTTTTTTTTTTTTTTTTTTTTTTGGTTAAGGACAAGAAATTTTTCCTTCTCATCTGGTAGGCAAATTGTTTGAATAGATTGGTTTATCTTAATAAAAATCTGAACTAAGAAGAAAACAAAGCAATTTAGAATGCCCCATGCTACACAAGTAGGTATATACATATGGTATATATATAGAACAATGACAACAAAATGGGATCTATATAATATAGTGCCAATGTTTTTCTTTTCTATAAAAAAAAAGAAATATTGTATATTTAAACATAATAAAGATACCTACCTAGTTTTGTGACAAATGGCGCCCGGGTATTTGTATGATATCCCAAATTTTGAATGCATGAATATATAAACCAAATTAGAAAGATACATTCTATATTTTGATGTTTTTTTGTTTTTAAATGTAACAAGTCATAAATTAACCAACACAGAATTATAGAATGTGGGAATAAACTATAGCAATTAAAAAACGCACGACTAAATCGCACAATACTTGTTTTTATACTTTTAAGTTGAATAACCCAAGAAAAGTGAGAACTTTCGAATACACACATTTTCACGCAATCGAAATTGCCTGTCATTTTAGCTTGAAATAAAATAAAATGTGTGTTAACACAGCCTTTGTTTTCTTTAATTATTTCTTATGAATTTATCGCAAGAGGCAGCAGATACCTATGAAATATAACGTTTTAAGTGGCATAGGCTGACACTCGATCGCAGTCCTCCAGTTATAGTCCAACACGCCAACAAGTACATAATATTTAATATGTATGTATTTATTATAAATGTAAGTACTAAATAAACTACATATGAAAAATATTAGGCAGTTATCATATTAAATATTTAACAGGATACCAGATTTTAACGTCATCATGTTGAACCAACGGAAGTCAATTGTAATTCTTACATGACATCCTTGTAAAGCTCTATGTAGGTAAAATAAATAATCCTGTTAAATCAACATTAAAATCAGTTAAAACTAGCTAAAATCTACTATTTAACTGTGATTTCTTGCCAGTAGGTACATACATATAATTTATAGGACTTAAAGTTTAATAAAAAAAATATTGCCGTGTTAAGTTTGTCCGACACAGGGATGAATTAACACGGCATGGTGTAATTTTAACAATGCTGACTTGTATATAGTTTACTTAACCCCTTGCTATATAAAATCAGCGACAAAATTACGCTTATATTTATTAGAATCAGGATTACTCAAACATCATTTTACTGTTATTTCAACACACTCATAAAAAGCTCTATACTGACAACTTTGGTTGAACAGATTATACCTTTAAGATTATACTACGTTGTACGAAAAAGTTACATTAATATAATAAGGGGATTCATGCAACGTCATAAAACACTAGACAAGTTTATCTTGGTAAATGAACTTTAAAATTTTGTATGGGAAATGGTTTATGCAAATTGGATAAAATTATCTAAGGATTTTGCTGCAGAAACTCATACAAATTTTTTTGGATAAACTTTTACAAATGTCATTGTGACTTTTAGAATTAGACGTGTTCAGTTAAAATATAAGGTGTCTCAGAGAACTAAAATAAACTCTGCCTTGTTCTGTAACTATCGCATTGAGATTAGTTGGCGTCTGGCGATAAAAATTGTGTAGTTTATACAAAAAAATAATTAGGACGTCTACATTTTCTGACTATTAATGATCAGCATTGTTTATAAACAAAAGTAAATGCTTTTCGAAAGTTCATCGAAGTGAAAGGAACTATTTATTTTAATGATTCCTCTTTCATAAAATTTTATTGGAGCTGAGCTCGGAATAACTTTTAATAACGAAAACGAAAGTTAACTAAACTGAAGGAAAAGTAGATATCCACAATTATAGGCGCACCATATGATTTTTTCTTGTATTCGCTTATTCTCGTTGCATCACTTCACTGCCGTGCAGTTTGCGACTATTACAGTTCTATATTTAGCCCCGAAATCTTTTTCTCATCTTATTTCCGTCGGGCTTAAAAAAAACGTGACTTCTGTGGTTGATCTTACATTTTTTTCCGTTCCGAGACAATCGGCTTCGATTTCAAGTTGGTTTTGAAGAGAGGTTTCTCTATTTAAAAATAACTTCTAAATCTGAACACGCTTATTTATTAGGTACTTACATATTTTGAAAATTATTTGACGTTTAAGGAACAACTGATTCAATGATGCAGCATTTAACGAAATTAATTAAAAAGGTCGTTTATGCAAACTTTTGTGGAAACTTATCATTTTACACAATTTGTAAACTTACTACGCGACGTTGCATGAATAACCTTAATATATTTAACTTTTAAACTGTTATTTACGTCCGTTTGTTCCATTTTTATTTATTTAGATCCGATCAAAATAGTCGAAGATCCTGCCATAGGACGACCTATACTCTCTTTGGGTAATCATATAAAAGTTTTTTAAGGCATTGTTTAAATCAACAATTTGTGCATGGGTTGCCAAATGAAATAATTATGTGGTCGAGTCACAGGGTTGCCAAGGTTAAAAGACTATTTTTTGGGTTTATTTAATTACATATCTTACTCAACTCATAAATGGTAAGTTTAAGTGATATAAAGAAAATATTATCATGTAAAATGAATAATTATTATTACGGGATTTTTATTATTTTTTAAAATTAAGAGTACTTATACTTATTGTGAATCGAGCAATAAAATCACGCAGTTTTATTGCTAGATTCACTACTTGCACACCTTCTTTTTGGGCAAAAATAAATAGTTTCGTCCTTTGCATGCATTTTGTTGGACTAGATAGTCTAAATTAATAAAAACAAAGTGTTCTAAAATTTCAATTTAACTTCATGATAATTTTTATTTATATAGATAAATCGAAAAATCAAACCAAAAAATTCAAACAATAATGTAAAATATTTCGTCAGACACATAAAGGTGATCATTAAAAAAAATGGTTTAAAAGTTTTATTTTCAGTTTTTTTTTTTAGCTTCAGGTGAATAAATCAAACGATTGTTTTGTTCTTCACTAGAATGATAAAAAAACTTGCTAAAAATAAATGTGTAGTCATAAAAAGACACAAACTATACAATTACATGGTAAAAGTTTTATCAGCAATAGCTTAGTTTTATTATGTACTGTCATATTTTACTTAATATTATGATAAGGATTATTTGAGATTTTAGCAAAAGAAATTAATTATTCGGGGCAGAGCGAATTTCCCTCTGGGGATCTCTTCTTGTTGGAATACATTTGTTTGGGGGATTTCGTCCGATTGGAATTTTGGTTTTTTGGGATTACTTATATGTTTCCCCAAAATTATGACAAAATCTTGAAAACACTTAACAAATTAATCCAAAAATAAGGTTTTCTTCTCAAAAACCATACGTAGGTACGTTTGGTTTTTTGCAAGTATCAAATTAAATTAAAATCGTTTGTGCCGTTTTCGAGAAAAATAAAAAAAAAATCATAGTTGTATGGCGGCTATACTCGTATTAATTGAGTTAAAATAATCATTCAAATTTTTTCACTAGAGAATCACATTAAAATGCTTTATACAAAATTTGAAGCAAATTGTTTCACCCGCTTAGGATCTATTAGTTCAAATGACTTTGAACGCACGAACACAAAGGCCGACTAACACTATGATGGAACCCACTTTTTCTGAATTTTACGTTATCGTTGTAATTTAGGTTTGATAAAAACCTCGACATTTTTATTTAAAACAACACAATATTTGCAATATATTATAGAGTAAGTAAAATGTGCTGCGTGCATGTTGCTTTTCACCTACATATGTTTTTTTATGTAATAACCATATGTGAATTATATAACAGTCAATTACAAAATCAGACATTGCTGTATTCTGAGTCTGTGGCTTCATCCGTGATAACAAAAACACCGCATTTCTTAAATGAGATTATATTCCAACCAACCAGTATTTTCATACAAATTTTGTAATTCTGTATGCAAAAATATATACGTATAAATTGTACATATAAAATCTCAATAAAAAAAATGTTTTCTCTATAAAAAGGTGCTAAAAGGTCCTTAAAAAAAAAACATTATCCAAATCACATTGATCTTGAAGTGCATTAATGTGAGACCTCCTGTCATTGTACCTTTTTTTGCCAATACCTATATCCCTGATAATGAACATTTTCCTTGGTTGTCTGTCCCTTTTGTTCACAATAATGTCAAACGAAAGTGTTTTATATGTGTGCGAATCAGAGTCTTTAAATGAGCTTACCCACCGATTTAAAGGATTTCCACTATCACTTCACCGTCCTCCTGCTCCTAGAGCACTTCATCTATATTCTCTGTTTCTCTATAGTCTTTTCGTATTGAGGAGAAAGCTATATACGTATAGTCGTCGTCTTCGTGCAAACATATTTGCTCTGTGCTTTAATTTGTTTGCAAATGCATCCGGATCGGGCATTTAAATCGATCGATTCAGTTCAGCATCATCCCAGCCCTGCCAAGCATCAGGAGAAAGGATAAATTCATTCAGTCAGCTAGTCAGGGCCAGAATGAAGTATATACGTACAATATATCCTATAAGTGAGAAGAGGCAGTAGCCTGATACAGCTGCAAACACCTTCCGCAGTGATTCGACTACTCAACCACCAGTTCGATTTTATTTTAATAAAAACGGGTGGTCGGACAGACGACGAAGGCGATTGACTGAAGAACCAAGAACTAAGGCAACTGCTGCAGCAGGTAGTTGGAAATCTATATTCGCTCTTTTAGCATCCTTTGGGTCAGAATCATCAGAAGGATTCTTAACAAAAAAAAAAAAAAAATGGTAATGTGGGCTTTGAAGGATGTGAAGAAGGATTCGATGGGGTTGGGTTGCATTCGATTTTTATTTCACTTCCTCCATCACTTCCCGTGTTTGTCTTTATATACATATTTTTTTTTTCGAACCAAACATCCTATCCTGACAATGAAAGAAGAAGAATTGCATTTTTTACGAGAGAACTCCTTGAAGTGTGCAAACACCTTGCCGCATAGAGCGATACTTTGCATTTTCCTTATCCTTATTGCCACCCATTTTTCTCAACTATCGGAAGAGATAACTCTTTTGTGTCCGTCGGATCGGAGATGGCTCCGTTTACCTGTGCAGCACCCTAGCACCCTAGCACCCTACACATATATATATATACATTTTTTTCGAACTGTTTTTTTCGCTATACTCGGTCGTAATTCCTTTTGCCTGTGTATAATGTCCTTTTATTGCATGGCCCTCATCCGCTGCTACCACCAACATTGCAGAAAGGGCAAAGTTTCGATCTAAGGCAGCAGTTGTCTCAGTGTTTACTTCCGATTTGAACCAATGATTATTTTATGGCCATTGATCTTTTATGGACAATTCCGTTTTGGAGAAACGTTTAAACGCACCTGAGTGGCCTTCTCGACCCGACTTCGTATTCTATCAATATTTTCTTCTTCTTCTTCTTCTTCTTTTTTTTTTTTGCTACAAAGGTATGTTCTGTATAAAGAATCTCTTCAGGTTAGTCCTGTTTGTCCTGTGTATAGTTCTCGTTGTGCAGTGCTTTTGTGCGCACTGCAAAATGAAATTTGTTTTTTATGACTTTTTTTTTGTCGAAATCTTTTGTTGGTAAAATTTTGTTTTCCTTTATTTTTATTGCTTTTTTTGATTTTTTGTTTTCTTTTTCTTTCTAAAAATCTTGTCTAGTGGTGGTTTTTTGTTTAAGAGTTTTCTTTGATATTTAAAGATTGGAATCGTACACAGGCAATTATAAAGGACAAGTGGGTGGTCGAGGTTGGGTTCATGATATTTTATAAGAAATCACATCAATCATATGCAATTGGAATGCAAATAATCTTTAAGTTGTTGCTTAGAAAACTTGAAGTAAGGCTAACAAATTTGTTCGTCACCTGAGTTGAAACTAGCTGGAAAAAAGTGCATTGAGTATTTATTGAACAAAATGGATTAAACCAGTAGAAAAAAAAACGCTCTCGAATTATGCAGAATATGTAGAATATTAACCAAAAAAAATGTGTATTGAAGAAGCGAAGAAGAAGGTGACGTTTTCATAAATTAAATATTTTGTATTTTCCTTTTTCTAAAACAACTGACAGTTTCAATATTAATATAACAATATTAGTACATACTGTAATAGCATTTTTACTATTATTTTAATACTTATTTTTTGGTTAATTTTATATTAAACTAGTAAAACCCCCGCCCGCTTCGCAGGGCGTTAAAAAAATAGTTTTTTTTTATTTGTTTTGCAGCGAATGTGTTGAATTTGTTTTATATTTTGTTTATCCTAAACCTTCTACCCTTATTCCTCTTTAATTAAAAACAAAAATTAAGAAAATCGGTCAACCGGTTTGGCTGGCTAGCGAACGTACACAAAACCAAACTTTAATTTATATATATAGATTGATTGATATTATGAAAATTTAATGTTGATTAGCTATTTTTTTTATTTTTTGGTGAAATTCCGAACACTAGAAAGCAGCTAAATGCGTAAAAAGAACGCTTATCAAAAATCCACGTATTAAAAAAAAAACGGACCGAAACAGAAGGTTAAAATCTTCGTGAAACATCTCTCGAATGCTTTTAAACCCTTCCTAGCAAGTCCAGCGACAAATATCCTTCATTTTGTTTATAGAAACGACATCTATTAAAATTAAATGTTATAGGAATTTTTAAAACCAGACTAAAGTTTGAGGGTTGAAATTCTTATAAGAATTTATCATTACGTTATTATTATGTGTAGAATTTTTTTTTTTAAATTACTGTAATAGGAAAACCGCTATTTAAAATTTTTCTGCACTTTATTACGTTTCTCAAAATTCATCCCAAGGCAATATCTTTATTCATTTTCGAGATATGGTGGGCTAAAATGGTATAATGAAAGTTCGTACAAATATATACAGACTTATTTCTAAATAATGATGGATTTTGAAACGAAACGAAACGTGAAGATATGTGGAAATTTTGATTTGACAAATCTAACTAATTATAATAATTTCCAATGGGAAGTTACTAAACTGTTCGTTTATGGTCTAAAAACACAAACGATTGCCAGCAGATTAAGTTGAATCTTATGCAATTTATTTGTTATAACTTGAGAATAATATTTTAAAGTTTTACTGAAAGATGGCGCTGAGTAACAAAATCTAAAAAATTATCTGTTGATTGATTGATTGAGATTAAACTGATAAAATGTGTTTAATTTGTAGTGAGAAATGCAAATAAATCGAAAGTTCTCAAGTATTCCGATAGATGGCAATAACCAATAAAATCTTAAAACAAGCTAAAAACAAGCTAAAACTATAAAAAATTACAAAATGTATTCATTCCTTTTAGAGTGAGAAGTGCGCGTAAATCAAATGTTTTCAAGTTTTTCTTAAAATTATGTAAAACATAAAAAAATAGTCATATCTATTATCTTTCTTTCATTGAAAGTTTTATGTGGCGTGCTCAAAATACATTTATTCGTTTGAGCACCAGACGGACACACAAAGATTGTTGTCTATTTATAAGCATAAGAATATTAGCTATTTTATTTTATTTTATTTTATTTTATTTTATTTTATTTTATTTTATTTTATTTTATTTTATTTTATTTTATTTTATTTTATTTTATTTTATTTTATTTTATTTTATTTTATTTTATTTTATTTTATTTTATTTTATTTTATTTTATTTTATTTTATTTTATTTTTTTATTTTATTTTATTTTATTTTATTTTATTTTATTTTATTTTATTTTATTTTATTTTATTTTATTTTATTTTATTTTATTTTATTTTTTTATTTTATTTTATTTTATTTTATTTTATTTTGTTTTATTTTATTTTATTTCATTTTATTTTATTTTAAGTAAGAAACATTTTTTAACATACAAAAATGATTTAAATATAATTATAAATAATAAATTAAAAATCGCAATCTCAGTGTTGCGAAAGTTTAAATTTAAAAATTTACAAGTTGCCACACACACACATCTCTCTGTCATGATTTTAATTTCAGTCAGTGCAGATAATCGCTAAACGGCTAGTGGTACTGATACATGCAAAAATATCTTCTTTTTCAAATTTAAAGCGTGAATAGAAATAAAATTAGGTAGATAGGTACATAAAATTCAAATTCATTGCGTGAAATACAATGTTTCCTCCACACCATAAGTCGCAAATTTGTATTGACATTTTCAATATCAAAAAAGAAGGTTTAAAAGGGGATTCAGGGGTTAAATTTAAAAATGTTATCTTTTTAATAATATTCATATGAACATTTTAGAGTTCAACGGCATTATAAGAAACTGCAGAATGACAAGAATGTACTTTCTTTTTTTTCAGTTTTTCATTGTTCATATATGCATATAAAACACCCGCTTAAAATATATTTTGAGATCAAATAACATAAGGTCACTTCTCATGAATAAAAAAAAAACAAAAAAAAACAAAAACAAAAAACAATAAAAAGATGCAGTCAAAGCAGCACTTTTGCCATCAAAACTACGACGAAAAGCAGACGTAGCACCATCAGACACTTAAATGTAATATCCTCAAAAGTTTTACCCACTCTTTAGCTTTCTCTCTCTCATTCTCTCTCTATTATCCGGCTTCTGGACGGACCACTTTCTGAGAAACTTTTCATTTCTGAAGTACCCTCAAGCCATGTGGATACGAATGTTATTAAATATGATTATTGGACACCCTCCCCAACATAACACACATACACAAATACACATCATATATATATTCATAAACACAACCACGTATCCAATGGCTTGGACAATATTGGCCAACTGCAGCTAAGTGCAATAGTTAGCCTCGCGTTGGGCGCCCGTTCGATGTTATTTGTTCAGCTTTCCAGTACTTCAATTCAGCACCATTAATGGGAAGATAAGTACACGACCAAAGCCTGATGTCGGAGTTGTATTAGCCATCAGTGATGGGGCTAGATGGCAATGATGGTGATGATAAGAGTGAGGTTGGGATTGGGATGGCATGATGGCGTCATCATCTTCATTGGCTTCAATAGCTTTGGTTCATACTCCATCATGATGGCGAATGGCGCGACTGGCTTTGTCGATTTTTCGAATAAATTCAATTCGTTTGAACAGCTCTTCACTAATGTTATTGCTTTAGTGTAGAGACTGTTCGTCCGTCCATTCATCCTCTCTCATCTATTGAAATTATATCTATCTTTTTTTTTCAAGCATTTCATACAGAATGAGTGTGAATGAAAAGATGCGAAGATGCTTTCGCACTCCAAAAAAATATCTAATTGATTTCTGTTTTTCAATTTGAGGATTGCTTTATAATAACTATAGTTGCTGGTTTGGTTATATAAGAACATGTATATTTTTTTTAATCTTTTTTTCCCGCCAAACTGACTGACTGACGATGGAAATGATAATAAAATAATTGAAGTTTGTTGGTTTTATGTGTGGAAACTGATGTTTTTTTTTTTTTTTTTTTTTTTTTTTGGAAATTTTGAAGTTGTTTTGATGAAGAATTTTATGAGGAATAAAGAAAAAGACAAGCTTACCTACCTAGCTATCTATATACAAGAAGAATGTTTGATGTTTTACTAAGAGACTGCAAATAGAATGATGCTTCTACAAAACTAAAGTGAACTAATTGAGAACGAATGGAATTTTAGAATGTAAGTTTTTAATGTTTGAGTTTTGAGTGGGATTGAGGGAAAGGCAAAAGTGCTTGGAAAATAAAACGAAGTTTCTCGTAAAAAAAAAAAAATAAGTCCTTATGTTAAAAGAAAACCAATTAAAGGTATGTTCTGAGAATACTATTAACGCTAAGACTTTTTTAACTGTCAAACAGTTATTGGGAAAATAGAAATAATTTTTGTTTTATATTCGTATTTAATACCTAATTATCGAGGTAAACAATTAGAGTGAATCAAATTTATATTCGTACAAACATTTTTAAACTTAGCAACTACAAATTCCATAGAAACAAAGAAATGCCTATCGAGATTTTTCACTCGAATGCCCGATTTATTCATTCTTCATTAAATTCTTAAAACGGAAAATGAAGATATTGGAGATTATACTGGTTTTTTTTTACAGCCAGGTATGTCCTGGTCAAACGTCGTAAATTTGAAAAGTGTAGTGAAAATTGTATTTCTTTGAACCCAATAAAGTTAATTAAACATTCCAAAAGAGATAAAAGCGATCAGGCAATGTATTCGACTTGCTCCGTTTCGTGTTTTATTTTTATGTTTCGTGTGAAAAATTATTGAATTAAAAAAAAAACATGGGTCGCACTAACTTACGCTTGTGTATGGATCACACTACGGTTTTAAAAGAAAAAAAAATAATTATGATAGCCTAGATAGGGCGATTCGCATAATGAGTGCCAAAAAGCTAGCGCATGTAGGTTGGGTTGAGACAAGTAAAAAACCGTATAAGAGGGGTGATATATTTCCTACTATTTAGCCGGGAGGTGCAATTTTTAAATAGTTGTCTCAAAAATTTAAAAAAAAAATTATTTGAAAACAACGGTAACACTTACAATGCTATACTATATCTTTTAGTAAAGCCAGAAAACTCTTCTTTTTTTTTAATGAATAGTTTTTGAAATACATATAATTTTCAAACTAAAAAAATTTTAAAAATTTTACGTAAATAAATAATATTTTTTGTTTTCAAAATTCAATGATCTCATTAATTTTTAGTCCAAAAAACACAAAAAACCGTTTTTGAGAAAATTGAAAATAACAAAAATAAGTTTCCCTAATTTGACTTCAATTCTTTATTTTTTTTTATAATTTTATTATACCTACGGTTTTTTTGGTTTTGGCTAATAATTAATAATTACTCTGTTAGCATTGAATATATTACATATTTAATAATGCAAAAAAAGAAATTATTTAATAATGTAAAAAAAGAAATTAGTTTAAAATGTTTGTTTTCATTTTCTGAATTTATTATGAGAACAAAATTTTACAAATTGTTGCACCTGTAATAATTTCTTATACATATAAAGAATTTTGTAAATATTAAAAAAATATATTTTATATTTATTAATGCGGGTTAAAAAATTAATTAAAAAAAATTATCTACCCATTTTCGAAATATTGATTTTTCAAAAAATATTTTTTTTTTTAAATAAAAAAAATTTTTTGTTTTGTTTTTGATATGCAATTTTTTAAATACATTTTTAATACAAGAGTTTCTTATTAATTTAAATAGTATTAAACTAATTAGAAGCTCTTGTATTAAAAATGTATTTAAAATCGGTTGAGACGATATTGGGGTATTCGAAAACCAAACAAAAATTTTAAAATATTCTGCATAAAAAAATTGATCAAAATTAGTTGCTAGAGTACGTACATATGTATATTATCTAGAGAAACGACTTAAGGGGTCACCCTACAAGCTGTAGGTTCACTGATGTCAACTATTGAATGAACATGTTTTAGTTTTCCTGTGCATTTTAAATGAACCCGAACCAACACTACTTTAAAAAAATAGTAGACAGGCTTTGCAACCCTTTTTTAAATAAATATAATTTTTTGCTGCTTCTTGCACATATAAGTCAATCAAAGAAATAAGAGAGAATTCGCTTACTCACTTCAAATAAAATTTGCGGGTATTTCAGGCAAGAGGGGTACCAGTCGGTTCTCTAAATAATATACGTACTCTATGATCGGTTGAACCGTTTTTGAAAAAATCGATAATCAAAAATCTATGGAAGGTGTCATTTTTAACCATTTGTCGGAAAGTTTTTTTTTACGAAAATTACTGATTTTTTGAGAAAAATAAGATTTTCATTAAATGCTTAAAAAAAAACAAAAAATTTATGGCAGGTACCTTTATTTTTGGTCTTAAAAAAAATTAAAAAACATGCTGGGGGAATGTCCAAAAATCGTTAGATACTAAGTTTAAAGAAAATCGACCCACCCTTTTAGGCTGTACACGTACAGAATTTGCGAGACCCAATTTTTTCCACTTCAAAACATTTTAGTTTCAAGTTTGATCAATTTCTTTTAAGGAATCCATAAATAATTTTTTCCCCTAAAGGCCAATTGCATTATGTTAAAGTATATCTTTGTGCGATCATACTTTCGGTCTTGACTATAAAATTCAGCCAATATTACCACAGCTTTTCACAGCATGCAACAATTGATATATTATCTCTCTATCAGACACCACATGCATCATTTCGTCGATTGAAATAGTGTTAACCAAACTATGCCATGAAGTTTAGGAAGAAAATCCGTTTACTATAATATATTTGCACACGTCAACTTTCAACTGGCCCCAAAAATCCACTCCAAGAATAATATATAGTTATATGCATCCAGAGCAATGCAGTGAAAACCACCTCAACAAAACAACAATCCTCTATTAGATATCGAAGTCAGAAAGGACCATGAACGAAAACCAACATAAAAGGCCAGACAGTCGCATTTTATACGTTAATGGTTCAAATGCACTAGTAGCTATATGTTGCTGAGGTAGAGTTGGAGAGTCCTTCTCGCTTTACCCAGCTTTTGGCATCGCATAGAATTTCGTTTGAAACTCTGCCAGTTGAATACCAACGTCCAATACACACACATACTCCCAAAGGAGCGGATTATTTTGTTCAATGAATTCGAAAACTAATATATTACAATGCGTCCTTAGGAAGTCTGCAAACAGGTCCAACAGGAGAAGAGAGAAGAGAAATTGCTCGCCTGTTGGCGACTGGCTGTAGGTTGCGGGCTTGAGGTTGCAGCAACATTTGTTATCTTAATTCCAATTCAATTTTCAACATTTCATATAGATTTTCAGGCTCTGTTCTTGTTCCTTTAATATATGTGCTGGTTGCTCTGATTCCAATTTGTTTTTTTTTTTTGTGTGTGTGAGTGTGTCTTGTTTTCGTGTCCAAAAGGTCCTTCGTCTATGATAGGTCCTGATTTGTTTGAACCAAATTATTTGGGAATCATCCAAATGTGTGATAAAGTGTTTTTGTGTGTTACAAGGCGTTTTGTTGGCAACAGTTGCCGAATTGGTTGGCGTTGATTTTGTTTTTACAACCTCAACCCGTATTGCCCAAATCTGTACCCAAACCCAATCCTCCACCTTGACTGCCCCTTATATACTCTTTCAATTTATGACACAGTGTGATTTATGAACGCAAATATTTTTAATTTGTCGGTTACACTATGACTATGTGCGGAGAACCATTCTTGGCTCACCTTAGATAGATAAACTTAAATGACACTTTATTGTGGCAACAAATGGATTTATTGATTTGAAATAGAACACGGTAGGAATATTCGTGCTGACATGGAACTTACTGCAGGACGCTATAGGTATGATTGTTAGGTACATAGTATATATTAAGTAGATTTAATCGGTGATTGAAAAGTGATTTGGGAAAATGCAGTGTAAATTAGAAGGGGTCATTAGATTTGGGTCGATAAGTAATTGTTCTCATTAAAGGGGTTATTTCCATGAAAAGGTATGCTATAGAACATTTATACTGCAATTGGAAACATTGTTAATGAAAATAACGTTAGACTATAGTTTCTACCATTAATTAAAACAAAATGATGATTGGTATAAACTTGCATTTTTTTTATTTAGAGGTTATACTTAATATGGAACAATAAGTTAATGTAACATAAAAAGACAATTTATTTCCGACACCTGCCTGTGGCGATGGCAAATTGTTTTTTTTTTTATTTATACCAGTCAAGTGCAAATAGTTAATGCCAGACACTCTTCGACAAGAGTGTTGAAAAAATGCTCAAATCAAAGCTAATCATGTCGTGGCAAAAACGAAAACAATAATAAAAACGTGTTGCCTTCATTGATAACCACGGGTT
This sequence comes from Epistrophe eligans, assembly GCA_951394125.1. Classification (NCBI taxonomy): domain Eukaryota; kingdom Metazoa; phylum Arthropoda; class Insecta; order Diptera; family Syrphidae; genus Epistrophe; species Epistrophe eligans. The sequence continues at coordinate 38,791,743 of OX596029.1, forward strand.
GTTATTACTGTTTTCGTTGTGGCCGCAAAAGTTTCGCGTTGGTTTGGGGGAGCCTTAAGAGACGGAAAACTAAATTTCATTAATTTAATAGTAGGTATAAACTGGTCTAATATATTTATCTGTTTATTCTAGTCCCAAAAACGCTATCATTAAAAAAAAAATAATAAATTCATTTTTTTCTATCTATCTACTATAATATAGGAGCAACTGCCTTTATTTTCGACAAAAAATTAAAATGCCATTAGCTTAAGGTCGAAAATTTCTTGATAGACCAGAATCAATTAAAATAATATTTTATGCACATTTTGGGTTCACAAATTTTAATGTTCATTACAAACTTGAACTTGTATCGATTGTGGAAAAATGAAAAAAGTAGTTTTTCCAGAATGTTTTTGTTCCAAAGTTATCAGTATGCCCAAATAAAATTCGACTAAAATTTTAGTATAAATTGCAATTCTTTTCGCTTTCAAAATTAGACTTCTCAGAAGCGAGTACTAGTTCACATCACTAGCAGCGTTTTTGAGTTCAATCGTGTTGTCAACAGAAACAAATTAAATTTTAATAATCATGAAAGTATTTATAGTATTATCTGCTTTGTTAGCAGTTGCTTCTGCCAGTCATTTGTATTTGGCTCCATCAGCTCGTCTTATTGTACCAGCTGCTTCCAGTCAATATCACTCTCAGGATGGAATTGGTCAGTACGTTTACGGCTACAATGATCATTTGTCAACTAAGCAGGAAATAAAATCATTAGATGGAACAACCAGAGGATCATACAGCTACATTGACTCAAACAATGTTCTGCAAACTGTTGACTATACCGCTGATGCTGGTGGTTTCCGTGTTGCCGCAACTAATCTGCCAAAGCCTGTTGAAGCTCCAGTTATTCCCGCCCAGGATTTACCTCAACAGGTAGCTGAGACATCAGAAGTTGCTGCTGCAAAATCTGCTCATTTGGCTGCTGTCGAAGAAGCCAAGAAGCAAGTCGGTTACCAATACGTTGCAGTTTCAGCTCCAATTGAACTTCCACGACCAGTTGAGGACACACCCGAAGTTGCCGCTGCTAAAGCAGTTCATTTGTCTGCCGTAGAAGAGGCCAAGAAGCAAGTCGGTTACCAATACGTTGCAGTTCCAGCTCCAATTGAACTTCCACGACCAGTTGAGGACACACCCGAAGTTGCCGCTGCTAAAGCAGTTCATTTGTCTGCCGTAGAAGAGGCCAAGAAGCAAGTCGGTTACCAATACTTTGCAGTTCCAGCTCCAATTGAACTTCCACGACCAGTTGAGGACACACCCGAAGTTGCCGCTGCTAAAGCAGTTCATTTGTCTGCCGTAGAAGAGGCCAAGAAGCAAGTCGGTTACCAATACGTTGCAGTTCCAGCTCCAATTGAACTTCCACGACCAGTTGATGACACACCCCAAGTTGTCAAGGCCAAGGCAGAACATTTGATTGCAGTTGATCAAGCTAAGTTGAGGAACGCTTACCAAACAATCGATAGTGGCCTCTCACTAGTACAAACTGCTCCAGTAATTGGATCGCAAGTTCCTCTGTTGGCTTCTGTTCCATTACCTTCACACGGATTCTCATACTCGTCTAGTGTCGTGAATGCCCCATTAGTTCATCAGTTGTCGGCTTCTGGTTCGGTGCCATTCTCTGCCCACGGATACTCATACTCTTCTAATATTGTGAAAGCCCCATCAGTTCATCAGGTGTCGACTTCTAGTTCAGTCCCATTACCTCCGCATGGATTCTCATACTCGTCTAGTCTTGTGAATGCTCCTGTTTTGCCCTACGCATACGCACCATACGTTAAATACCAAGTACAAAATTTGTAAAACAGCAAGTTTTCGGAGGCAGTGATTTTTGTGGTTGAAAATCTCTATTTCAATTCTCCCAAAATATTTAACAATTTTGTTGATTAAATGTTTGAAACTTGATTAAATTTTCAATAATGGCTTTCAATAGTAGCTGAATTTGGCTCTTTAGTTACATTATATTTTTTGACAAAATAAAGTTTTTGCACGCAATTTATATTTTTGTTTATTATTCTTAGATAATATTATAACTTTCAAAGATACTGTTTTTGGGTTGGGATCATAACTCCAAAATTTAGTTTCCAAAATGTTCTATTTTGGAATTCTTCAAATCTAAAATTGTTATCTAAAAACAGGAAGTTATTAAATACGCAACCTTAATCAATAATCATAAGTTTTTCTTACTAAATTTCTCATAGAAAATATAAAGCAAAAAAATCAAGAAAAATATAAGCAACAAGCATTCAAACTTAACCGTTTTTATTTGCGATGCATGAATAGGTAATAGGTTAGGTACTTTATGCCAAGTTATGGTTAAGAAAAACTCGAACTGGAGATTTGGATCAAACTGCAAAATAGATCAATGATGGCAAATAAAAAAAAGGGTCTCGTAATTCTGCCCGTCTGTCGATCTGTCTATACGTTCGGCGGCAGCCTAAACGGTGGGTTGATTAACTTTAAACTTGGTATCTAGCCTTGGTGTTTTTTGGGCGAAAAATGTTGGTAACAATTAATGATAATCATATTTTTCTCTGAAACATGCTCACAATTTTAATAAAAAAATCGGCTATTTTTTGTACATGGCAACCTTCCGAAAATTTTTTATAAATGGAACCTCTCTTGGACCCAGTTTTTTGATTTTCGATTTTCTCAAAAACGGTTCAAATGATGTACGTCGAAAACGACTCCGTCGATTTTTATTAAACTTTTTTTGTGAGCTAATCAGTACAATTTAGAATTATGTTGGAATGAATTTTAGATTAAACTATTATTATTAAATATATTTCTTATAGAACCATTTTTTTCGTTTTAGACAGTTTCATTACCTGTTCAATCGATTTAAGCTAAATTCTTTATGCAAGAGCTTTTGTAAAAAAATAATATAAAATAAAATAATATTGTATATGAAAAAAAAAGGTTTGTAAAAAAAATTCAAAATTCGAAAAAAATTGATTTTACAAATCCGCATTATTAAGCACTTTTGAATTATGTATCAATTATTTTATTTTTCAAACAGATGAACAGGTTTAAAATAAAAACAACATGAACAACTTTTAAACCACAGTCTTATGTACGATAAGACTAATTTCGTTGAAATGCATTGGTACTTTCTATTGCAAGTTTGAAATTCGTAAAATGTTTAAGTTCAAGATTTTAAAAAAATAGAGAACACGTAAAAAATAATAGATCCCGCTTGTCTGTCATTTTGTATACGTTCAGACTTAAAGACTGAAAAACTGGCTCGATTTTCACTAAATTTTATACTTGGTGTTTTTAAAAATATTTTTGGTTATGAAAAAAGTTCGCACTATTTTACGTTACCAACTTTTTTATGTTTTATAATTTTAGTTAAATAATTTTAGATTTGGAGAATTTCTCAACCCAAAAATTATATTTTTTTTAAATTCTAATATCTAAGAAAAATATACAAAAAGATAAATTGCTTGCATAATTTTTATTTTGTCAAAAAATATAATATTGAAATTTAATCTTGATTTAAAAGTTTGAGATACTCATCAACAAAATTGTTAATTATTTTGGTAGAATTAGAGATTTTCAACCACACAAATCACTGCCTCCGAAAACTTGCTGTTTTACAAATTTTGTACTTGGTATTTAACGTATGGTGCATATGCGTAGGGTAAAATAGGAGCATTCACAAGACTAGACGAGTATGAGAATCCATGCGGAGGTAATGGGACTGAACTAGAAGTCGACACCTGATGAACTGATGGGGCTTTCACAATATTAGAAGAGTATGAGTATCCGTGGGCAGAGAATGGCACCGAACCAGAAGCCGACAACTGATGAACTAATGGGGCATTCAAGACACTAGACGAGTATGAGAATCCGTGTGAAGGTAATGGAACTGAAGCCAACAGAGGAACTTGCGATCCAATTACTGGAGCAGTTTGTACTAGTGAGAGGCCACTATCGATTGTTTGGTAAGCGTTCCTCAACTTTGCTTGATCAACTGCAATCAAATGTTCTGCCTTGGCCTTGACAACTTCGGGTGTGTCCTCAACTGGTCGTGGAAGTTCAATTATTGGAGCTGAACTGCTTCTTGGCCTCTTCTACGGCAGACAAATGAACTGCTTTAGCAGCGGCAACTTCGGGTGTGTCCTCAACTGGTCGTGGAAGTTCAACTGGAGCTGGAACTGCAACGTATTGGTAACCGACTTGCTTCTTGGCTTCTTCGACAGCAGCCAAATGAGCAGATTTTGCAGCAGCAACTTCTGAAGTCTCAGCTACCTGTTGAGGTAAATCCTGGGCGGGAATAACTGGAGCTTCAACAGGCTTTGGTAGATTGGTTGCGGCAACACGGAAACCACCAGCATCAGCAGTATAATCAACAGTTTGCAAAATATTGTTTGAGTCAATATAGCTATATGATCCTCTGGTTGTTCCATCTAATGATTTTATTTCCTGCTTAGTTGACAAATGATCATTGTAGCCGTAAACGTACTGACCAATTCCATCCTGAGAGTGATATTGACTCGAAGCAGCTGGTACAATAAGACGAGCTGATGGAGCCAAATACAAATGACTGGCAGAAGCAACTGCTAGCAAAGCAGAGAATGCAATAAATGCTTTCATGATTATTAAAATTTAATATATTTCTATTGACGATACGATTGAACTCAAAAACGCTGCTAGTGATGTGAACTAGTACTCGCTTCTGAGAAGTCTGACTTTGAGAGTCACGAGAAGTACTATTTATACCAAAAATTTCAATCCCATTTTCGTTAGATATACACATTACTGATGGAAAAAAAACTAACAAAAAACTCTGGAAAAACTGCTTTTTATTTATCTACTTTCAAAACCAAAAATGTTGTTCTTAATTGGTTCTTCAATTTCTTTTACAATTTTCTGAGAACTAAACTTGAATGTTAGGTAGTTTTAATTGTTTCTGGTTCAACCACAAAGTGCGCACTAATATCATTTTAAGTAATAAAATTTTTGAAATGTTTAAATAATAGGCATTTCCAATATTTAAAAAAACTGAGGCAGGTAAGTATACAACTTTTTTTTGTTTTTAAGAAAACTGCGTTTCATGTTTATTTCATAAAATTTACTTAACGAAAGTATTTTACTGTATTTTATTTTATTATTAAAGGTTTTTTTTTTTTGGTTTTTGCAGGTTTTTGTTTGACTTAACGGTATATTCTGTTCGTAAGTTTTCTAATAAACATTTATATAAATAATTTGGCCCAACAGGTCATGTAGACATAACTCAACCATTCCTGTTTGCGTGTTATTGGCAGAAATAGAGTGGACCTATAATTTTTAGCGGAATCAGAACGGATGTGATGAGAGGTAGGTATTTATTTTCATGGCAGGAAATACTTTTGAAGGATTTGTCAATTCTTCACAAGAGGCAGTAGCCATGAAAAACATTCATGTGTTTTATTTTATTTTTTTTTAAATTTAAGCAACTTCTAGAAATATTCTGGAGGGATTGAATATTTTCTATGGAATATTTAATATATTAAAAATGTGAATTAGGAAACAAATTACGCATGGTCCTTGGTAAATAGTTCCAAAATCCATTTTTTTCTGGGCCTTTAAGGAAGGAGTACTAATGTTCCGACACATAGAAATGGGTATTCCACATATCGAGGCAAAACTTATTGGGTTCAATGAAATGAAATCGAAATCTATCTGAAACTAATATATATAACTGATATTGATTTAAAATTTCATTATAAGCTGACCCATAGTATATTTGGTTATACAATCTGGTTTTACCGACACTTAACGACATAAACTTGCCGTTTTCGTTAATTCTATGTTGTTCATATTAAACATCTTTCTGCAAAGTCATTCCTCAATCTATTGTTCGTCTTAATATATTATTCATATCTATATTATTTCAGTTTGATAGCCCTCCCCTTGAATTGCTCATACAAATTTAAATTAAAAAAATACCAATCTTACCCTAACGCAAAACAACATTTCATCAAGCATTTCGTTTTTTAATAAGAATAATCAAATCAATTCTCGTTTAAGTTTGAAGCCTCACAAATACCAAGAGCTTAAGTTTTCAATATACCTTCCCAACAATTGACTGAAAACGACTTGAACTGGAAGCCAAAGTTTTCAGCAGATTGGCGCAGAAAAAAAAAACTCATCTCAAAAAATTGTTTGAAAATTTATTTATTTAGAATTTATATCCATGAAAACTCCAACAAACAACCGGTTTAACTAAAACCCTAAATTCACCACCACCGCATAACTATACATACATTATATACTTATACCAACATTGTGCGTCGTCCATCGCTCAGCTCACTTTTGCCATATACCGCACAAAAGATTTAACAAATTCCCATAACAGTCTCCCTCTGTTATTATATTGGTAAAGCACAAAACAGGACAATTTTCATCTTAACGAAAATTAGAAAAGGACCTTAACTGGATGAGATAAAAAAAAATAAGTAAACAACAAAACGAGAAGCAAAAAAAAAATGTCACATGGAAAAAGGATATAAATACATTCTCAGGCTGAATTGAAATTATCCGCACGGATTTCCATGAAAAATAATATTCTATTGCTATCCGCATCAGCCTACCGTAAACCAGTACCAGTAAAAATAGAAAAAAAAAATCACCGTAAAAAAGAAATCCTGACAGTTCCAAAAAATATAGGTATATGAGAATATGAAGATATGAAGATATGACAAATAAAAAAACGAAAATGAATTTATCGAAATAGAGGCTCGTGTCTAAACTATACGAGCTCAGAATCGTTGTTCTGTTACCCTTTGCACAAGCACACTATACATTATACAACACCGACGACGACGACTACAACGAACGACGACCCCCAATTGTGTTTATTCTCGAATATCTTTTATCGGCTCAATAAAGAACTAAAAGGGGCGCACAAAAATGATACATTTCCAAAATCCTTATAGAATTTCTCTGTCTCCTCGACTGTGCCACTGTGACACTATGCTATGACACAGGGGGACTAGTGGCGCCCCCTTCCAGAATAAAAACCCCATCTTTGCGAAGGTTTAGTTGTTGTTGTCGTCATAGTCGTCATCCGTATAAAAGAGCTGCGAAGCAGGATTACCACTATCGGAGCTCACATGACAATGAGCCAGACAATGGCAGGGGGATGAGTTTGGGTTTTAGTTGAGTTGAGTTGAGTAAATGCGGGAGACAAGGACGAATAACGGGAATAAATAAATGAATAAATAGAGCAATTCGGTAAATGCCGTAATATTTCTTCACATATCATAAGTTTTTATGGTCTTATTTAAATTTTGCTCCTATCGCTCTCGCATTGCCACTGCCAGCCTATACATACGAGTATATTGCCTCTGATGATGCTTGCCTTCCAGCTGCTTGCCTGCCTGCTGCCTGGCCTGAAAGTTCCGGCAATCATGCCATTAAACAGGGTTAGGGTGTTTTGATGTTCCCCAAACTATGCCTATAGACAACAAACACAAAAACACTGAAATTGGGATTTACTGTCAATGGTGCACCCTCATCTGCAGAATTCGGTTCGGGCTCATGCTTGTGATCGGGATTGTACATTTATATAGGGTATAAGAGGGTAGGGGTCGGGGTTCAAGTGTTTGTCTCCGATATCCTTGGGAGTTTATGCGTTTTAGGTCGGGCGCGGTAGGCGGAAAACTTAAGTCCAAATTGTATCTGGAGATATATTATTGTGCCTGAGTAAGAAAGGGGTTATATGTATGTTGGGTTGTTGAGAGAAGAGGTTTTAGAAGATATTTCGATTGAGCCTTTTTGCTCAATCTCTATTTCTTATTACTATAATATAATAGGAGTGGGGGTGGTATTATTTGTGTGAATGTCGTCAATGGGAAATCAAGTCGCGAAGAAAAAGGATAAACGCAAATGTTTTGCTATATATTTTGTTTTTGTTTTGTCATTGACATCCATCGACATCGTTCTGGATGTGCTATAGAGCAATATATAGCTTCTTCTTCCCTCGATTGCCTTTTGGGGCTATGTATATATACTCGTAGGTATCTGGTGTTGTTATGTGTATATCCCAAAGATGCGACTCTTCTATTCAAATTGACAATCTACTTGAGAGCGCGTTATCAGTGCGTCTCATAACACGCCTAAGTATGGCAATCGACAAGATTGGGGGCAAGGTGTTATAGCTGATAAACCTACATATATATTGTTCGTTTTTGACGAAAGGGGTTTTTGGAGTTTCAAATTCAAGAGTGCGAGTGCGAGTGCGAGTCGAGTGCGAAACCCTCAGGGATAGATTTAAGTGGTTTGAAGTGATGTTTGGCAATTCGGAAAATTCAACTATATACTTAAGTAGATTTTAGAGAATGAAAACAAATACTTGGAGCGCTATATCTGTATATATGGATAAACGCCTAACGGTGGAAAGTAATTACATATACAGAAAGTGAAATGAAAACAGTTTTGTATGTTGTTGTTTTTTTTTTTTTTTTGCAATTGTGTAAAGAAGTTATTGGAAATAAATTATCGGGAAAAAGAAAAATGGCATGGGTTATAGAGTTATGCTAAATTGAATTACTCTACAGATACTATGGTATTATTTAGGTCTTGTATTGAATAAAATAAGGTTATGATGGCTACTATTTGCAAAGAAATAGTTTAAAAATAATCAAACATTGAATATTTGATGCCTTGAAAAATTTATTGCACTAAGCTCGTGCCCCTTCCGCCTCGGTATTAAAATTGGCTAAGTGGTACACAAAGAGAAAATTTGAAAACAAAGTTTTCTAAGTTTTTTTATATCAAGTACCTATTGAGCCTAGCGGGTGGACTAATATACAACATCTTTAAGCGATTGCCTACAGAAGATAAATTCGAATTATGTTTTGAACTCACCTTAGCTCCTTTTACAACGGTTTTGGTTTCTTTTTGATTTTCTTGAAAACTGCTCTGATGATTTTGATACAAAATTTCCTCCATGTCAAGTCCGAAGCGCCTATATTGTAGATTTCTGAAAAAAATGCAAGACTTTTTACTGAGAAAATTGGCTTATTTGTGAGTTTTAGACGTAGGTACGTATATCTTTTTAATGGCTTGACAGAGTTTGATCTCCAAGTCCAAGTTAGATCGCTGGGACGAAAGGCTAATGGACTAAAGGCCATTGAAAGGTGTTTTCAAAAAATAATTCAACAAATTCAATTGCAATACTGCTAAGTCTTCTTCTTAGCTGATTTATTTCAGTAGTATATACAATTTTTATCATTGTACAGAAAAAAACCTTTGTTGATAACATACATCTTCATCTGTAGCTATACATTATAATTTTTAGTCAGAAGAGCAATGATCGTGCGATCCATTCGTGCAATTTATTTAAAAAAAAAATCTATGTAGATTTATAATAGCTTTTAACGGCCTTTAATCCACAAAAATGTTGGTGTCTCGTCCCGGCGATTTCACTTGGCCTCATCAGTTAAATAGTGAGAACTTTGTCAATACGTAATTTTTGTTAAGTTCAGTTCATCTACTTGGCTGATGTATTTCAGTAGTATATAGAATTTGTATTATTAAAAAAACCTTCATATATAAAAATCTTTATAGTTGTAAACATAGATTAGATTCAATATCGATTAACCCAGTTTACTTGCTCATAGATAGATTACATTCAAAATAAATTAGCTCTTGGTGAACCTTAAATATATTTTTATAAATTTCAATTTTAAGCTGATTCTCCCATAACCAACATTATTTTTATTTATGTTTTAAAAAATATACGAAGCATTATTTATGTATTTCAGCTTAAACTGCATTTTAAATTTTAAAGCAGTTGTCTTGAATTATTAATTAATTAATTATTACCTGTTGGAACATTCAAAAGTCCTAGAATGACAAAGAATAAACAGGGCAACCATTCAAGGGAAATGTAATACAAAAAATATTTTCACTTGGTTTTATTTATAAATATTAACTTAAATAGCGTTTGCAAATCAAAATTTAATTAAAAATCTTTGTTGAATAATTTTCCTCATTTATTATAAGAAATTATGATGAAATGTTAATTTTTTCTGATTCAACCAGCAACTAACTGACAGATTTGCTAATTTTTGACATTATATAAAATTTAATAAATTAATTGCATAACAAAACAACTCGTGTGGAACCAAGGCATATTAACTTACAATTCTCAACTATTTCTGTGTGCGTACTAATTTCAACTATTTAAAAATTATTGTTGAGTAATAAGCTTTAAAAATCAGGGTAAAAACTTATTTTAGGAAGAAATTGTAGTTTATATCTACAATTCTATACAAAAACGATTCTGATACTTTGATAAATTTTGAGTTGACAACTTGCGCTAAAGTTGAAAATTTACCATGGGGAATTCATTAAAAGAAAACAATCGGCCAACGTCTTTAGGAAAAAATTGTAAACAAAAAATATTTATGTGAATTTTTTTTAAGCTACAGTTTTTGGTTTAAAATTTTTCCGAAAAAAATCATAGTTTTAGCGATGTATACAAAAAATCATCATTAAAGTACTAAAAACTTTTATCCTGGTCCAATTTTGTTTTTGGCAATGACATACATACTAGCAATCTTAAATGTGACGAAGCCTAGAGAGGCAGTGTATTATTTTTTAGATGATATGAATGACGTTTGGGTATTATGACATATGAAAAATATTTTGGCTTTTTTGAAATTTATTTTGAGCTTTATGGCAACATATAATATCATTAGAAGTATAAATCCGCTCAAAAGTACAACAATGAATTAAGTCTCCAAATTTGGAGATTTATTTCATGCTTAAATTTGGAGGCTTAACTATGTAATATTCCAATATTAACAATTTAATATATCCTCAAAAATAAAAAAAAAATTCTCCAATTTTTGTAGAGTTGTTTTATATGTATAAAAAACTTCCTTCAAAAATCTATACATGTTTTTGGGGATCGTATTTAATTTTTTTTTAATTTAGGGGGTTTTTTCATTGGAGATTTAAACCCATTAAATAAGTATAAGTCTCCACATTTGTATGAAACATTTGTTCCGTAATTTCGGGGAATATTTTCATATTAAAATTATAGAATTTTAAACTATTTGAATATTTATATGGTTTCACACCCGAAAAAAAAACAGCTTTTTTTTCACTAGTAGACAAACCTTAAACCACCCATACTTTTAGTTTCTAGAGTACTATATTCGTTTTGTATGCTGGAATGTAGAAATGCGCTTATGTTCGCTGCGAAGGACCATTGCCCTACGGGGCTATATATTTTAACATTAGAAATGTTTAAACGGAGGCATACAATATAAAAAAATCAAAAAAATATGAAACGCCTAGTAGATAAAGGGGGCGAAACGTGAGGGGAATAAACAAAATAAACAAAATCAACAAAATAAAAAAAATAAACAAACTAAACAAAATAAACAAAATTATTTCGTTCATGCTTTGTTGTTACTAGTTTGAGGAAACAGAAAACGAAGAAGTTGATAAAACGGACAGAAAAAAAGGAGAAATGTTCGTAGGAAAAAAATGGGTATGTTTTTGATGATGATTTTTGCGAAATCCGAAAAATACCCGATTTGCGTTTACTTAAATGCTTATATCTTTCGATCCAATTATCCGATTTTCATTATTAAGGTATATAATTAAAGGAAAAATGACTGGCGTGTTAGAGCAAACAAAAAATTTCAAAATCATTTAACTTCCTTGAGAACGGGTTTAATAAATTACTAATTTATCAAAATAAATAAATACAAACGATTTAATACATTAACAAGACTTTATTTAAGGTCTGTAAATAGTAGACTTATGTAGTTAGTTACTTCACAGTTCACGGTCAACACAAGAACATGACAATTGCAGCACAGTATTATTTGTATACTACTGTATAGTGGTCCCATTCTCTCATTTGGGATCGTTACAATCATTTAAAATTTTATACTAAAAACATGAAAATAAATATCGGACAAATAATTTAATTCAATGAGGAAGTTTATAAAAACAAAAAAAAAACATTAAAATACTTTCAACCACCAATTGGCGAGAGGAATATAGTATTCTAAAGCCGGCGGCGGCGGAGTTTGTGCAATAAAAAACCACAATCGTGGCAAATTTGCTTCGCGTCGGAAAAAAAAATGCTAAATGTTCATATGTACCTACCTAAATTTGTAGTCGGTATAATAATTGTAAAGATACATTGTGTTTGGTTTGGCTTGCTTATAACTTCGGTTCTAATAATCCGTTCATTAAGGTCTTACAATTTAGCTATAATATCGGACTACATTTTTTGTATTATATCATTGCACAGTCACATAAAACTATATATGAAAAACCCTATTAAATTGCGTATTTAATAGAAACAAAAATTTAATACAAAACAATAATTTTTTAAACCACATGTATTTGACCCTTTTTAGGAAAGTTATGATGTTGGTACCTATGTTCAGAAAAGTTGCTCAACATTTAAATTTGACATTCAATGTAAATACATAAATACATAAAGCGTTTTTCATTTCTAATGTTCCTCAACTATGCTGGAATGGCAAATCGGGTAAATTTTTTTACAAGACCGCCACCCATCGAATTAAATTTTCACTAAAACTATAAATTTAAATCTAGATCTATAAGCTTTAAGAAATTTATTATTATTCTTCTTGCCCACAACAACGAGCTATATTTTTTCATATTATAAATTCTTTATTTTGATTGCAATAAAATAATCAAAATTATCACCTTAGCTATAAATACAAGAAAATTGTCCCGTAAATACAATTCCAATAGATATCAATCGAAAAAGAATTTAATTTAAAAAAAAAAAACTAAACTATATGCCGAGAGCCAACAGTAACAAAAAGTTGAGTATAATTATGAAATCGAATGAATTGGATAAAAACAAAACTCGTAGTAAACACTTCCCATAGTCCTCCCCGCTAACGATGTTGACGACCAAACGACAAGGATCATCACCCATCCAGGGAGGTAAATTTTCAATTTCAAAGTAACAATTGGATTGCAGGTTGGTCTACATTGTTTATACATATATAGAGGTTGGGGGTACACTTTTCAAATTGGCCATTTCACGTGAACGAACACCGACATGACATCGAGGAGGACAACAACGACGACACCAATGACAGTAATCACATCGGGAATGGCTCCCATTTCCAACATCAGCGATAAATACAATTGGTAGGACTAACAATAAAAAAAAAAAAAAAACAAAGGCAAAAAAAAATAAATAATATCAAAGAAGGGAACGGGTAGATTGACGGATGTCATCTGAAAATGAACAATCGAACTTTAGATCGTCATTCACCCACACCCCAACACTCTTCTTTTCTAAGAAATTTACACCACAGCCCTGGGCTGTCTTATACTCGTATATATATGTAGGTACAACCACCAATGCCAAATGGCCAGTAAGTGAAGTTCTAAATTCTTTTATTGACCACCATCACCGCTTTGGAAAAAAACAATGGCTATTTCCTGCCTTAGGGGTTTGGTATGGTTGGTTTGTTGGTTGAGTGGGTTGTGGTAAATGGTGATAGGGATGAAGGTTCTGAATGCGGTGAAAGCCACGGCCAGAGTTTGAGTATTTTTGAAAGAGAAAACTTTAATTTACAATTGATTACCTTTCTTCTTCAGGAAAATTTTTTCGTTGTTGATGTGGTTGTGAGGGGATGTTGACCAAAGTGTATTTTTTTGACATTTTTGGTGACAGAAAAAGATATACTGTTGGCTGACATGACTGAATCATCGATGACAGTTTGTACATACTTTTTGAAAGGCATAGAAAAATTATGTATTTCATTAAAAAAATGTTATTTAACTTTGTTTTTTTAAGGTAGCCTTTAAAAATTTAGTAAATTCTACTTGACGGTTTAACTTTAAGTTCTATTGCTTTTAAGACTAGAAATAGGTTATTAAGCTTTGTAGTAATTCGGATACAATATACTTAATTAGGTGAAAATAAAATTGCAAAAGGATTTTAGAAAACAACAAGTTGAGAAGAAAAGATGAACATGAACGGAATTTAGCTGAGGTAGGTTTTCGTTTATCTGTGAAACATTTAAAATCATGCGTTTTTCATCAATTTTCATCAATTTTTTTAGCTGTTTCAGGTCCTTGTGGATAGAACCTAGATGTTAGAATCTATAGCTTTACTAAAACTTATCCACTAGGAATCTTTAGATGTTATAATCTAGCTGAGGTTAGAATTTAACCGCTACTATAATCTAGACTTTGAAATCAAGGCACTAATAATAAACCAATAGCCGGTAAAATCTAGCTACTAGAATCTAGCTGGATCTAGGATCTTTATGCTTATAACATAGATGTTAGAATTTCTATCCACTAGAATCTAGCTGGTAGAATCAGCACGTTAAATATAGTTACTAGAATCTAGCCAGTAGAACCTGGTTTATAGAATCTAGATGCTACAATCTAAATAATAAATTCATGCTAAGGCTAGAATCTAAACGAACGAACTTATCAGTTAAAATCTAGATGTTAAAATCAAGCAATTAGAATCTTACCACTAGAATCTTACCAGCAGAATTTAGCTACCAGAGTCTAGCGGTTAGAAACTAAACGCCAAAATGCGCAGTTCCGACGAGAAATAAGGGATGTGTAAAAAAAGAACACGTTTGTTTTAGTCCTTAGAGAAGAAAACAAAAAAAATGAAATTTTATTAGTAGGTATGGAGTATTATAAAAAAGTTATATTTTTTGGTGCGGACGACTGTTTGCCTTGGAGGCTGAACGAACTCTGGTCTCTCTCTCTCTCTGTGCAACGGCGCAGATCGGTGCTTCACTTTATTAGTGGATCCTCGATATGTGGTGGTGGTATTGTTGGTGGTGTGTATTGGCAGGGTTGACAATGGGAATAAGAAGCAGCGTTCCATATTGCATTTTTTCTTGCAACAATGAAATTTTGGTGTCAAAAAAGCACGATCGTGCCACTTCGGCGACACTGGTGGCCGCGTTTTAAAGAAAAAGTGCATCAAAAGTGCACAACTTTTCTGAAAAAGGAATTAGTGAGGGTAAGCACATCAAATGCATCGCATCCCGACGCCCTCGACTCTCTAAATATAAATATGGTTTCGACAGACTTCTAGGTGGTCGCAAAACCCCCCAAATAAGTCGCCGAAAATATATTTTTTTGACGTTTTTAGACTTTTGGAAAACCACTTAAAATCGGTCGCATCTGAAAGCCCTCGACTCCCTGAACGCGAATATGTGCATGACAAACTTTCAAGTGGTCACAAAACCCTAAGCAGACGGCGTCGAAAATGTATTTATTTTTTTTGACATTTTTGGAATCTTGGAAATCACTTGAAATGTATCGGAAATGGAAGGTCTTGGTAGTTTTTAGCTTCAAAATTCCAATCACTGTAACTCTCGCATCTATAAAATAAGTCGAGAACCGATGGAAATTGAAACGTATGATTTCTTTAAATATTTTAACGTTTCTCGACCAATTTTACTGATGCAAGTATTATAGAACGATTGGAACTGATCATTTGACAATTCGAAAAAAATGGTATTACTTTTTGGACCTGGGGAACTTAATTCCAAGAGAAGCCTGAAACTAAACAAAATTAAAATCAAATCATTGAACATGGCTTACTGAGCACCGCAATTCCTTGGTATTATTTGATTGGCGATGCAGAAAAGCACAAATTAACGCTTCCATCAATGCACTAAAAGCATATGAAAAAATATAAAAATATAATCTTAGTACTAATTACATCACATATAAAAACGTGACAAAGCTCCTTAAAAGGAAACCTATAGATCTTCAAGAAACCTTAATTTCCATGCCACTTCCAGTTCTCTATAGCAACTGAAAGGGAATACTGCTGTGGCTTCGCCATTAATAGATCTAAATATTCATGATATGAAAACTCCCTTCCAAAAGTTAAATAGGTTATTTTATAGGGACAGTAACTCTATAGCTCACATCAATTATTCTCTTAATGTGTAGAATCTACATTATAAATTCTGCATCTTAATTTAAATATTTCGAGCAGCGTAGTTCATCAAACAATCATTGTAGAATATTCTCACCTTTTCCCAGTAATAGCTTTGAGTAATAATACCGGTCAACTAATAGACAAAGACAGAATATGAGGGCCTTAACACCTTAAAATATTCTTTGACAGTTCTTTTCCTTTATTGATTTTCGTCAAGGTTTGATTTGATAAAAACATAAATAAATTGGCTAGCGTGACAGCTCGTGTAGAACCAGGGCCCAGTAAATTACATTTCTTAACCATTCCTGTATGCGTTTAATTGGGAAGAATGGAGGGGACCAACAATTTTCTGCTACGGAAAAAAACACTTTTTCATGACAAGAGATACTCTTGTAGTATTTGTCAATTTCTCGCAAGAAGAAGTAGCCTGTGAAAAACATTTCTGTTCTTTTTTTAAGGTGGCATAGGCTGGGCATCGAACCCAAGACCTTTGGCGTAACAGTCCTACACATGAACCATTATGCCACAGGATTAGATACCCACCAAATCAATATTTTTTTTTTACAGCTTATTTGAGATTATTTCCCTCTATACAAAATTAAAACAAACCTGATTTGGCATGGGAGCTAGAGCTACTCTTACATATCTTTCAGACTTTACGAAACAAAAAAATTAATTTGCCTCGCTATCAATATTATTCATTAATCATTAATTTGAATTAATATTTACTAAATAATCATGTTGACATAATTACAAATATTAACTAAATGAGCTTGGTTCTGCACATCAGGAGGACAACTAGGTTATAGGTACTATACAACTACCATATTAGTATGCAGTTTTCTTGATCAGTTCCTTATAATCTCACTACTAAAGGGTATATATTTATGACTTGCAATATAACTGGACCTGATGACTCAGCCCAGTGAATGCCAAATAATTAATTCCAAATCCAATCTCAGTGTGTTCTGTGCCATCTAAATATGTAGATATGTGAATTCCACCTACATTGCGAGAGAGAGAGAGAGAGACAGAGTACCTTCATGGCTATTAGCACTCACCGAACCGAATAAACCAACTGAACCTCTTATTTCTATAAATAAATACCTACATAGGAAGGCAATAGACCTTATATATTTATAGAGGGAAAAAGGTTGCGCTATATGTGGGTAAGTATATGAGGAAAAGTTAATTTAGACCTTTTAAATAGTTCTGAAGGCTTTCATGCTATATGGGGACTCGCTACGCTATATATGTAAGTTTCATTGATAAAAGAAAATGAAATAAATTCCGATTTGATAGAATCAAAATCGCACCAAACACCACCAACATAAAATCCAGCCCTTCGGCTTGACCTAGTAATTACTTTCAGTTGGATGAATGTTGTTGGCAGCCAAAGGAAGCCCTTCTCTTCTTGCTGAATCACCAACAAACTCACCCATCTATGTATACTCGCACCTATCACAGATAATATAAAGCTCGGTCGAGTAATTATAAATGCCCCGCACTGAAGGTGCGTGCCAAATGTGGGCTTTCCTCAGTGATTTTCCGCGTTTAGCGCAACTGACCACTGATAACCACCTGCCAGCTTGCTTAAGAGTGATTACGGAACACGCCCCGGAGCACCTTCGAAAATATATACATATTGCTGACGCAGTATGGTCAAGTCTTGAAACACACTCCAAGCAGGAAGCATAATACTCACACGTCACGCGCCCAACGCTACGCACAATCGAATATCCTCGCAAATCTGATTCCAATTCCCTTTTACTATATTCCGCATATATAATATAACGTGTGAGGTCAGCAAAAGGAGGACTAATTTGCATCAGAAGGATCTACATAATAAATATAACTCTGCTTTAAAATATCTATCTATCTAGATACACCACACACTACAAGACACAAGATGTGAAATTAATTTTCTACAGGATAATAAATTATTGAATCGAGTGCGAGTGGTTGCGCCCATCAGGTGCAAAATCTAGGACCTATTTCCGCAGTTGCAGCAGAAATTGCATTTGTAATTTCAGCGAAGTTATTTCCTACCATGTATTATAGTACAATGTATGTAAGGCATTATAAATCGACTTCCACACACACACACACACACACACATCTAGGCATAGCCATTATTATACATGAATCCTTGAGAAATTTGTTTTCTGCGTGGGCTATAATATAAATGTTGTTGCAGATAGATATGATACCTACCCTTTGCCCAATATTCAACCGCTTATGCAGCACTAGTTGCCATAGCGTGCGTGCTAAAGATAAATTGCTACAGATAGCTGAATGAGGGAGGTCCTTCTTTTAAAGTTGTTCTATACTTTGATTATACATATAGCTTTAATTCCTGCATCAGAGTTTTCTTCTTTTACGGATAATGACATAATACCGTCATAAAATTTATTTATATATAAGGCAATATTTTTGGAGGATTATTCGTTAATTTTTTTCGAAAAAAAAATCCTCATATTACAGTTGAGAGTTTTAGTCGAGCGTTCTGGTTGATAAGAACCTGCCTCGTGGCCAGACTTATTATTATTAAACTTAATTTCGTTTTTAAATAAATAAGTCATAATATATATCAAAAAACTTATGACAAATTAAAAGGTAAATTCAATCTTCACATTTTTATTTCTTTAAAATCTTTATTCTAACGGCGGCGGAAGTGGATGAATTTTTTTCAAAAAATATATAATTTTTTGTACATAAGTAAAGGGTATGATTAAAATAAATTTCCGAAAAAGGTTATAACCACTCTTTCGATTTTCACTTTTCTCGAGAATGTTTCAATAGTATTGTGTAGTAAAATTTTCAAACAAAAATTTACCCGATTTGCCATTCCAGCATAGTTGAGGAACATTAGAAATGAAAAAAGCATTAATGTATTTATGTATGTACATTGAATGTCAAATTTAAATGTTGAGCAACTTTTCTGAACATAGGTACCAACATTATAACTTTCCTAAAAAGGGTCAAATACATGTGGTTTAAAAAATTATTGTTTTGTTTAAATTTTTGTTTCTATTAAATACGCAATTTAATAAGGTTTTTTATATATAGTTTTAGGTGACTGTGCAATAATATAATACAAAAAATGTAGTCCGATATTCTAGCTAAATTTTAAGACCTTAATGAACGGATTATTAGAACTGAAGTTATAAGCAAGCCAAACCAAACACAATGTATCTTTACAATTATTATAGCGACTACAAATGTAGGTAGGTACATATGAACATTTAGCATTTTTTTTCCGACGCGAAGCAAATTTGCCACGATTCTGGTTTTTTATTGCACAAACTCCGCCGCCACCGCCGGTTTTAGAATAAATACTATCTCCCTCTCGCCAATTGGTGGTTGAAAGTATTTTAATGTTTTTTTTTTGTTTTTATAAACTTCCTCATTGAATTAAATTATTTGTCCGATATTTATTTTCATGTTTTTAGTATAAAATTTTAAATGATTGTAACGATCCCAAATGAGAGAATGGGACCACTATACAGTAGTATACAAATAATACTGTGCTGCAATTGTCATGTTCTTGTGTTGACCGTGAACTGTGAAGTAACTAACTACATAAGTCTACTATTTACAGACCTTAAATAAAGTCTTGTTAATGTATTAAATCGTTTGTATTTATTTATTTTGATAAATTAGTAATTTATTAAACCCGTTCTCAAGGAAGTTAAATGATTTTGAAATTTTTTGTTTGCTCTAACACGCCAGTCATTTTTCCTTTAATTATATACCTTAATATTGAAAATCGGATAATTGGATCGAAAGATATATGCATTTAAGTAAACGCAAATCGGGTATTTTTCGGATTTCGCAAAAATCATCATCAAAAACATACCCATTTTTTTCCTACGAACATTTCTCCTTTTTTTTCTGTCCGTTTTATCATCTCCTTCGTTTTCTGTTTACTCAAACTAGTAACAACAAAGCATGAACGAAATAATTTTGTTTAGTTTGTTTATTTTTTTTATTTTGTTTATTCCCCTCACGTTTCGCCCCCTTTGTCAACTAGGCGTTTCATATTTTTGAAATTCTGTTGATTTTTTTATATTGTATGCCTCCGTTTAAACATTTCTAATGTTAAAATTTAGAAGCAGATATTTTTTTTTATATTCCAATATTTCGAAACTTGGTCGATTTTTATAAAATTACTTATTAATTGTTTTTTTTTTAACATTACTTAATAATAAAATATACGGTTGGATCCCACGAATTTGCGCTTATGTGCATTCCCCCTGCGGTTTTAATTTGTTTTTATTATTAAAAAAATTATTATTATTTTATTTTATTAAATATTCACTATATAAAATCGTGTTGAACATATGCAGGAACATATAGTTTAGACTGGAAAATTGTTAAAAAATCAATTACAAATAAATTGATTACAACAACCACTAACATTGTTTTTACAGCAACGCGATGTACACCATCTGATTTCTTATTTTTAAATATATTTCAAGGTTTTGTAAAAAAAACCCATCAAATTTTTTTTAATTAGATAATGGGGAAATCTATAAATAAATAATTTATTGCAATAATATGGTGGATTGTGCTGATATTAGCTCACATAGAAATTTTAGTTAAAATCGTATTGATGATTTTTGGTTATAAGAATTAGATTTTGTTTGCTAAATTTAATGACAAACTCGTTTTCAAATTGTTAAGTTTTTAAAAAAAACAATTGAAAATTTCGCTTATTTAATTAATTTTTTATTGTACTCACAGAATACTACTCTAAAATAAACTACGTTTTTGATAGATAAAATATCAAAAATATAAAATAAAGACTTCCATAATTTATTTATATTTTAAAACAATCAGACGACTATAGATTAACAGTATTCAGACTTTAAATCACTATATGATGGTACATAGAAGCATAGGACCCAGTGGTGCGTTTTATCTTATACGTTTTTATTATTTTAAATAAATATGTATGAATAGAATTTGTACACTGTGGCGTATACGTACTCTTTTTAGCAATGGTGTTTTTTTATGAATTTTATGGTAAAAAAAATACAAATTGCATACAAATTGTTATCATTATTTTAAAATTATCGTAAGTTGTCATTTTAAGTTTTCATTTTCTTAACTTTGATGTTCCTAACAAAGTAAAAAAAAAAATAAAAAAATTTAAATTATTAAAAACCAAAATTCTTGTATGCATTTAAACTCACTCTTCCGAAAACGAAAAATATTCTTTTAACAGGGGCTTATTAAAATAAAGATCTCCTCCTTCGGTCCTTTGAGTCGGTATGGCCCTGGATGACAACTTTCTACATGATGAAATAAAGTATATGTAGATTATAATACAGTGCACAGATTAATTTACCAATAAATGAAAAGACGTCCGAGTATCAAAGTATTCAGTAGAGAAGGGTAGTTTATTTTGACATAAATATAAATGACATGTGTAGTGAGCTTTTATTATTGTTATCCGGATAGTGCTATGAGATTAACATAAAAGAGTTGTTCAATGATATAAGATAATAGTACTCCATGGAACACTATTATATTATTTATAACAACACTATATAAACTACGAGTATATATATGTACATAGTTTTTAGAGCCCTCTGGTATACCCCGGGCAACGGGTCTAGATGACTTCTATATAGAGGATCTTGGAAAGCATAAAAACGAAATGTCCACCAAATATATAGTGGGAGGTATCTGTAGTTCAAAACAAAACAGTGCATTATGATTATCTGTCCTATAATTTAAAGGACGCACAGATGCAAATACGGACAACAAGAATAACGATAACCAATTTCAAGAGCATTTTCATAATAATGAAATCTGCGATCGAAAGCGTCGTATTTTTTCACGAAATACTTGTAGCTGGTCTAATATAATTAAAAAATAAAAATATTTAAGAAAAAAAGCTGTCACGGTGTTAGGACTTTTTGATTTGTTTGAAATTGTTAAGACAATTTAATTATTTTCTACGTATATTCAAAAAATTACCCGAACTTTTCCCATATCAACTTATACAAATGAGCATTTCCCTCTTTTAGAACAAAAGCAATAACTTCCAAGAAATAAGCTACCCATATTATGTAGAGTTGATACCTCTTGTTGTCATTTCTTTGCCACAAAAAAGCCAACTCTTTAATTATTGTTTCAATCCTATACATACACTACACACACATGTTTGGGGATTATCTCATCTGGATTAACTATTCTCTATAATATGTGTATGAATGTATTGTTCATTTCCATTGCTCTATAAGTATCTAATTCTTAGACGAACTATACATTAACAAAGTCCTGAGTAAATGTCCCAAAATAAGATTCCAATTGACTTCAAGCTTACACCACACATTAATTAACGTCTAACGGCACGATTATGTCGATCAGTTGCACGAACAATATATATTCAAAAAATACACTCCAATCCACAACCCTATACCAATCTCACACACAAGCACGCGTCTTAGATCCAACATTCAATTATGTCCCTCGATTTAATCCATCGCATCGCTCAGATTAATCGCTGCTTTTTTGATAGCTTCCGAGTGTAATATGGAGAGGAGCGCTTGCGAGTGTAATTCACGCCAAAAACCCTTAAGCGGCAGCATAAATCCTCCCCGAATACAAATGCCCTAATTTTACCAAAAAAACCCATTCAGGCCCGCCTTCCATTTATTCTGCTATACTATCAACATTGCCCCTTTATATGTAGAATTGGAGACGAGACGAGATGAGTAAAGTCTATTTGTATCGCAATCAAGATGTGTGCCGAGGATATGTAGATACATATATATGTATATCCTCTTTTATCCCAGAGATACCATCACAAGAACAAGTTCTTAATTTGCCTCTCTGGCATCAGAAAGATGGTATCGCGCGTATAGCTTTGATGATGCCATTCAAACATACATACTAACATATATGTAGCTCTCTAAAGCGAAACGCAAACGAGAGATGACAAAAATAATGGAACGAAGCTATCTATGTATGTACTGTACACATTACACGTATATATGTGTGAAGGTGAAGGGAGGCTGGATTCTTACAAAAACAACAATAACAACAGCCTCTTAATATTGTCTCTGTCTCTCTTGTTGTATAAGATGCAAACCCTCGAGTATATTATACAACTTAACAACAATCTTTTGCCATATAACCCTTGACACATTTAATTACCCAACTTAGCTAGCTTGGATTTGAATTGACACTACCCGTACCCATCCACCAACCAACCTTAAAGAGATAACCATATACGTATATAAAAACCCCCTGCTATCCCATCCAGGCAATTCGTCTATTAATTTGAAAGTAATTAATTACTTTGAAAGTGTTGGAGCCTTATACAATAAGAAAACTCTCGACTTGCTGCAAAAACCTTGAATTTAACTTTGATATACGAGTAAAAAGGCCGATTTCAAGTACTACCAGTTATGAGAAAGAATATTGTTTCTTGAAATAGCTTACACAGATTATGCGTAGAATGGACGGACGGGTATCTCTTATAAAATGTTACCGAGAATTGAAATTGTGAAATTATCAGAAATTTGTCGTTTTTCTTAGAAATCATGGAAGTGACATAAGAGGTTTTATTGCTTCACGCGCCTTTAAACCATTAGATGACATCATAATCACATCGAATTACTAGAATCCGATGACTGAGCTGCGGAGGGAGTCAGACCTAATGTTGACATTTCGCTCGTAGTATATAAAAATGTGAAAATTTGGAGTTTTCGGAAAACTGTGTTAGATTGGCCCCAAAAAGTGTCGAATTGTTTTTTTTAATTTACTGGTAAAAGATAACCAATTTAATGTTCATTTTTGACCATCATCAAATTTTTTTCTGACCACACATAGTTATCGAAAATCGATTTTAAAAAATGTGGGACCCTAGGAACGCTGCTCCCAATAATCGCACAATCCACAATTGATCCTCCTTTAACATGTTTGGCCCATTTTTGAATTGATGATGTATTTTTTAAATTTTTTTTAAATTCTAGAGTTGAATTACGACAAAAAGTTAGGATTAAGATAAAGGTGTTCATTGTATGTTCAAAATTTTTGGAGGCGAATTAATTTTGAATAAAAGTTAAAGTGTAGCCATTCTGTATAACAACACTAGATTCATGATCTATAATTATATAAATATATTTAATATACAATATACAATTTCACTTACAAATACCTATAATAAACCATGTACTCAAAACGTTACAAATAACAGCTAAATGTCACACGATTTGTATACCGCATATTTATTATATACATACATATATTCCCTATACATATGTTAAGGTTAACGTATTATGCTTGTTATAAGTAACTTTCGGCATAGCAACAGAGTTGCGTTTGAGATGTACCATCAGTTGGTCACGGAGATCTTTGTAATAAATTTAAGTCTTAAAGTCGAATGGTGTTTTACTTTTTACTTGTTCCTGTGATTTTTAGCCGTCCTTATAAAAGGGTGATACAAAGTTTGCCAAATTCCCTTCACCATTTCTGATCAGGGTTGAAATTGCCAGTTCTCTGAATATCCCTCAACCAGTCAAAAAGTTTTTGTAGTGCAAAATAATTAATCCCTAAAATGTTGTCGAAAAACAGCCCGTTATCATTTAACTAAATTTTAGTGCGGGGCTTATAGAGCTTACACCCAGATTTGTGACAAAATTTAGATATTGATATTAATAACAAATTTCTGAAAAAGGAAGTACAGGTATTAAAAAAAATGATTTCTTGTTTGATTTTTTTTTTGTTTAAGAAAATATTCTTGGAAATTGTTTCATATTTTTTTGACCAATTCTGTCCGGTATATCTTTTCGGTTATATTTTAGTGTTTCTTGGAAATTGTTGGTATGCCCTATAACTTCACACTTTGTACAATTCATAAAAAAAATGTATTGAGCTATTTGAATTCCAATTTGCAATTTGTTGGAGAATAAAACTTCATCTTCTGCTAACCCTGGCAATGTAACGAAAAAACTCGTAGTAGACTGGGGATATTGATATAAAACTACCTCAAAAGCCTCCAAGACGAGCCGATAATGAATGAATGTACGTTTTTTACTTTTTTAATTATCAAAAATAAATGTAGCTAGCTACCAACCGTACAATTTTTTTTTTAAACATGCTCACAACTTTTAAAAACAAAAATTCTGAAAAATGGTTTTAAATGTTATTATCAACTGATTTTAATCATATTTTCTTATGGAGATTATTTAATTTCAATAATTTTTTTTTTGGATTTTCAAAAAATGATGTAATTTTTTTTTAACTTAATAATTCGACTTGATCGATTTTTAATTAAACACATGTAGCGGTATTAAAGCATTATCTAGCTGATTTTACACAAAAATTTTTCTCATGACCATAAATAACGGTAACTACCAAACAAGCAGTCAAAAACCGGTACGGAAATTCTCATTATTCTCAAAAACGACTCCTACGATTTTCATTAAAATTTTAATTTGAGCTAATATCCAGTTCCATATTATTGAAAAAAAAATATTTAACGATTAATAACGGTATCTGTAATAATAGACTCAATTTTTTGGTTTTCGACATTTCTACACAATAGCTTCATATTACTTCACATAGAAATGCATATCAAAATTTTCAAAAAATCAAATTTTTTCATTTAAAAAAAAATAATTTTATTTTTTTTGAAAATTCAATATTTCGAAAACAGGTAGCTGTTTTTTATATCCGCATTAATAAGTTATGGAAAAATGGCACTCTATTTTTTTTTATAAAAAATGTTTTCAAAATTTTATAAACATAAAAAAAAATTATTTTTTTTTTCAAAAAAAATTGCTCCAACGATTTTTAATTTCTCGTTTCAAAGATTGTTAAATCAATAATCTAATTATATTGATTTCACACTTTTTCACTCTTAACTGTAAGTTCCAACATTAATGCTTAAAAATAAAATGGAAAAAATGAACAATCGAATCTTTAAAAATAAATTAAATTTTTTTTTATTCCAAAATATTTGATAATATATCATTTAAATTTATTGAAGGGCTAAACAAAAATACAAAACAATATTCTATGAGATAGACTGTGTTTGTATAAACCAACAATAAAATTATTATTAACAGCAAAATTTGTTTCTGTATAGATCGAAATAATTTTAGTAAACAAAGAAATATTAGAAACCATTTTTGAAAAAAATTAGATATTTCAAAAATTCTAAAAAAATATATGTGGTTATCGTTATTTTGGGCCCTGAAAAATAAAAAAAAAAAAAAAAACCTACAGTGTTCGATAAAAAAATTACAAAAAATATTGCATTTTTTAATAAACCATTACTTTTTTAATAAAGAGCAAAGCTATATCCATTGAGTTAGGCTGTGTTTATTGTATTGAACAATCAGAATACAATTAAATAGCAACAAAAAATTTTCTTTCATAAAAGACAAGTGAGGATAGTTTTCCAAGCCATAAAACTCGGGCGCCCCTGATAAGTTCAAAATGAGTTTTGAAAGGTTAATGCTTTTGTCGTGACGAGTTTTTCGAAGAAAAAAATAATTAGCCGTGTAAAGTAAGCATGACAGCTTTCGAAAAAGTACTATTTGAATAGCCCAGAAATTGTTAAATAAATTCCTTAAATTTGTCTTGAAAATTTGGATTATTTTAACATGCATAACTTCTTTTATTATAATCACGCCTATTGAGGCAAAAACCTCTGAAGAAGCATGCTTAGTTTGTGAAAAAACTGCCACATTACCCTCCTACACCACATTGCCCGAACTTACTCTATACTGATCTTTTTATCATGAATTTGCTTACATATCTTAAAACGTGATTAAAACTCTATAAATGCTAGTCATTGGGGGATTACCAACAATAGGGCTATTTACCCTATATTTGAATTTAAATTATTTCCCTTATACTAGCTCAAATAAATAGTTTTCAATCTTCCCACAAATCACACCAACTCTAAAATTACTCTAGGGGTTTTTCCCAACTCGTTATATATGTTTATGGTTTTTGTATGTCCGGAAATCATAACCTGTCTTATCAAATAGCAAAATATTATACACCACACTCATGTGCTCTATCCTTGCATGTTTGACCTTAAGTCTGATAAATTTGCAACAAAGTTAGAACCCAGAACATGAATTTTCGTATCAATTATAATATCAACTATAAATTAGCATAACATTCTGTAGAAGGAAAGGAATAGGGAGACCTATAGGATATATCTATAGAAAATGAAAAAAAAAGGAACAACATCAGCATCACTAAGGAAGTAACAACGGAACATCATTTTATGAAACAGACCATTTAACTCGGTCGGGTTTTGTATAATCTAGCCACTAAAGGAACTTTTAATTTCTGCCTCGGGGAGATATTTTCGGTTCAATTCATCTCTAAACCTATACATATATAGAAATAATATTCGAAACCTTTGTGAAATTCATGTTGTGTATGTGTATCTTCCGATGTGTTTCCTATATCCCCAATATATCGTGGTTGGTTTTGAAGCAAGAAAATGCAATCAAATGGAAAATTTGCAACGTTGCTATACCAAAAAATCCAATGAATCGAATTATAACATTTGATGTCATCTCTTTGACCACCACCTTCTGCTTCTTTCATTTGAGAAAAAAATAAACCAATAAGGCACTATCAAGGGAGAATTTAGTGGTAATCCGAAGGGATTCACAATCCTTTTAAGTCAGCTGCAATTGTCGATTTATTAATACAAGCGAGGGTCGCATAGGATGTTTGAAAATGGAGTCAGCATAAGTTTGGAAATATAATGTATAGAACGACGACAATGAATTCCGTATTCAATATGCATCATAGCGGAAAACTTAAAGCCTGATAGTTTTATGAGAAATTTCCCAAACCACAACGCACCAGCTGCCATATAATAGGGTGACCTATTGCCAGATATGGGATGGGTAATGATGCCCACCAACTTCATCACCGATACCGCCATTTTCATTCGACTTCTTCTTCATCTTCTTCGTTTCTTTAAACGAAGTAAGTATATCCTCTCTGCTCTCTAAGTGAAAACGAAATCTAATCCCGAAGAGCAATCAAACCAAAATCGAAAATATAGAAATCCATTAAGGTTGCTGATAGCGTTATCTTGGTGTGTGCGATTCACTTTGCACCCCCAACTTCTAACGAAATGGCTTTTCTTCCCCGCCGCCGCCGCGCGCCGTCACCGCACTGTTCCAGTTCCAGTGTCGACTCCTCCATCTTGGTCTTGGCTCGATTTCTTTTGGCTTAGCACGTAATAGTTTACTGCCATTACAGCGGGACAGCCACAGCACACACATGCGTTTATGTGAACCGCACACATGAATTCATTATTCTTCTTCGGGGACACAAAGGTTCGGGGGAGCTGGGATCCCTCTCCCTCTCTCGAAGATGGCTCGGAAAATTGAGTTCCATCTTCGGGGCTAAGCGCTGATGATGATGATGATGATGGTCATGGTCCTTGATTGAAGGGCGGTAGGGTGCTGATATTTTGTGACCAAACGATGAGTGCTGTGTGTCTGTCCGAGGGTTGTGTTGTGTGTTCCCCCCTTAGGAAAAAAAAAATTAAGTAACCGAGGCCAGTTCCATATAAACGGTTTCCGAAATTCGATCAGTAGCGTAAATGGATTATATAGATATCAATTTTTTTCCAATCCCCATTGCTAGGAATTTCTTTAATATTTTCTTTTTTTTTTTCTCTCTTTCGTTTGTGATGTGAAATCCACCCAAACAAGTGTTATTATATTTTACCACCCATCATTTGGGGATGGGTAAATTTAAGTTGCGTTCTTCTTCTTCTATTGTCAGTTTGATTATTGCCTTTTTGTGGGGAAGGGTCCCCCGAACTATATATACAATATACATACATATAAGAACTAGAGTGTTGTAACATTTTGGACGTTCATATCTTTAGGGGTAGAAAATAAATAGAATACAAAAAATATATATAACACGGTGCTTTCAGAAAATCATCAACAGTTATCCTCTTTAATGTTGTAAGTTTATGACTTAAGGACTTGCGGCTATACATTTATATGATTGAGGGAGAGATGCGGTGTAAAGAAGTTTGTCTATAATATGATGTTTGGTAAGGGCTTGTTTTCAATTCTCTTATTTTTTCTGCGCTTTTGTTTTTTTTTTTTCTTTTTGTTCACTTCAATTTGTTGATGTTTTTATTTCGAGATATTGGTGTTTGAGACTATAAAGTATTTATTGACAGTCTTACACTTGATAACTTTACTAGGTGAAAGTTATTTCTCTTATAAATTTTAGGTTTTCATGCATGATGAGAAAATTATTTGGTTTAGACATTTTTCAAAAATATTTTAAGGTTTGGTTTTTGAATAGTTATAATTTATAATATAGATATAGAACTCTTAAAACTCAATAGTTGCATGGTTTCAGAAAATTAAGTTTTTAAAACATCGAAATATATAATGCATGCCAGGATTTCAGCACCTCATGTAAAATATTCGAGAATGGGCAGATAGTTTAAGGTTAATTTATTTTATTGGTCACCATTAGTGGATGTTAACACATCGCTTGTTGAATATTCTGAATTTTTAAATTTTCTAACTTTGAAAAAACTTTGAAAATGTAAGTTTCGTGTTACTAAAATGGTCTAAGTAGTTAAATTCTCTTATTTAAAAATTTCTTAGCAAAATTCTGGTAAGTTATCTAATACATACATATACATTAAGGTCTGGGAATAAACAGGCTAAAATTTTCCACAGTGTTGTTTTGAACCATTTTATGCATGGAATTTACAGTTTACACTGAAAAAATGTTAAAAAATCAATAAAATTAGAAATAAATTGATTAAAAAAAAAACAGAAATTGACTTGACACCAACGCAATGTACACCAAGTGATTTCTTACATAAATCTCAATTTATAAGAAAAACATTTTAAAAATCGATCGAGCGGTTTTTAAAAAAAAATAATTTTTTATATGTGTATATAAAATTTTGAATATATTCTTAAGAACAAAAATTGGTACGCCAATTTTTAGAACTTATTTATGCGGAGTTTAGAAATTTATTTTGAAAATAAAATCATCTACCCATATCGAATTTTCAAAAAAATATTTTTTTTTTTTTTAATCCAAAATTTGTTTTGTTTGAAAATTTAGATATGCAATATTATTCAAACTTATTAGTAGCTTTTGTGTAAAAAAATTTCATCAAAATTGGTTCAACAGATAATGAGATACCTAGTCGAAAACTCAAAAAATGGTATTTTTGGTTATAAGAAAAAATTTTATGTATTTAAATTCAGCTAGATAACGTGAAAAAACTGCTGGGTTCGACCAAGTCGTTTTCGAATTATTAAGTTCTCAAAAAAAAATAGTTTTTAACTTTTTTTAAAAATCATAAAAAAACTTTTGAAAATATTTTTAAAATTATTGTAAAAATTCTCTATTAACAAAATTGATCAAAATCAGTTGAACCGTTTTTGAGAAAATCGGAAATCAAAAAAATGGTTCTATGGGAGAGACCATTTAAAATAATTTTTCCGAAATTTTTTTTTTATAAAATGGTAGCATTTAAAAAAAAATATTATTTTTTTTAAGTTGTGGGCACGTTTTTGAAACAATAAGATTTTAGTTTTTTGCTAAATAAAATAGTTATTTTTATTCTTATATTTGGTGTTATAAAGAAAATTTGTGGGGGCCTAAAAAACGCTAGGTACCAAATTTAAAGAAAATCGACCAACCCGTTTAGGCTCAAGCCAGACAGAACGACAGAATTACGACACCCACTTTTTTCGACTTCGCTATCGCTATCTCGAGTTCGAACCGGTTCATATTTCACTGAATTTCATATACATTATGTATACATATGTGTGAACTAGTGAACTGGGCATCACTTTTGTATGAAGATTTTTATTTTCACCTGAACTGAGTACCTTACTAGACTTTAGATGCAAAACTCGGAACTCACAAATAAAGACCGTTGAGCAAAAAATTGTTTGAACTATTTTCAATTACCGCTTATCAGCTTGCCGAAAGCGAAAATATAGTTTAAACAAATAATGATCAACCTTAAATCGTTAACAATCGCACAAATGCGCATTATTTTATTATATATTAAAATTAATAAACTAATCGCAATTAAATGAGAATTTTATAGCAAATACCATTTTGAAATTTTTGAATTTTTGTTAAAATATCTTATTTTATTAATAGAAATTAATAATTTAAGTAGATAGTAAATTAATAAAGCATTTAATACCTTCAATAACAACTACAACTACTACTAACTACATTTTTGAACTATTTTTTTTTTCAAATGAATCTATATGGGTCTTTCTTTATGCATGCATTAAAATTGGAATTGACGACTTTACAATAGAATTTAAGTCCATTTTAAACTTAGACCAAATCAAACAATGTTGCGTACCTACCACAAAATTCTTCCAGTCAGACATATTAATTGCTAAAGGGTTTTAAAAATGATCTTTAGAAGGTCAAGTGACCTGAATTTTAAAAAAGTAGCTAATTATAGACTATACGTGGAAATTATATGACCCAATGCTGTAACCTGCCGGTTATTCAATAAACTCCCTAATTATAAAATTATTCCAATCAATAGATCTACAAAAGGTGGGGAAGTTAAAAATTTTTGGTTCGTTATTTAAAACGGTTGATAAATGAAAAAAACAATTCTTCACAACACGTCCCCTCCGCCTCCTTCACAATACCACCACAAGTCTCTTGTTACCAGGAAGTTAGTTTAGTTATAGTTGTTACCAAAATTTGTACCGAACATTTGTTTAAAAAAAAAAACACATTCTTAATTCTCACCTGAAAATAATTTATTCAAAAAATAGCCTTCAGATAATGTTATTTGAAAACAAAATTGAAGATAATGATTTCCTGCTATAGCATGATGTTGTAAGTGTTGCCGAGTTGTTTTTTTTTAATTTTCTTTTCTTTTTTAGGTATTTTTTTTTTTAATTTGCCCCTTACACCTAAAGAGGAGGAAATATAAAATGGCGCAACATCCTTAAATCATTTTCATATAATGTACAAAAAATAAAAAAGCTGCCTCACTATTAGGGCAGTTAAGAAAAGATCTAACAAATATCCTTTGATATTTATTTAATTTTACATCACTCTTGGGGATACGTTAAGGATTTCAAACGATAGGTACACTAAAGCTATTTTGAATCCTGAAAACTTCTAGTGGTGAATGAATTCTTTTTAATATCTTCATTTAAAATAAAAAATGGTACACTCTAGCCATATGAATTTAAATAGTACCGGTAAGGTTTTTAATAACGCCATTACCAGTTTTTAACAGTACCCCTACCGGAACTCTGCGAGGTTGAGAGTTTTTTGAATCTCCCAGAACACACAACTAAAGCTGTCTTTTCGAATATTTGCTTAGCCGTTCTTATCTACCTTTTCCACCTCTGTTTAGTAAAATTATAGCAGAAAATAATAAACAACGAACTAATGATAAAATCATCAAAAAACAAAATGATAAATGAATGACATAGAGAATAGAAGAACAATAGAATCACGAATAACAACAAAAGAATGATAAAAAAAATATAGAACCTTCCACATCATTGGCAATGACTTTCATTACTCCACGATGACATCATCAATCGACTCTCCCATCCTCCCATTCCCAAAAATAATAATCAACCAAACCACCCACCCTGTAGAGTGTCTAATCGAAAGAACACCACCACTACAAAAAAAAAAAAAAAAGAAAAGAAAAGAAAGGAAAATCAAGCCTGCAACAACCGTAAAGAGAAATTGATTTCCCATTGATTAATATGTCAGAAAGCTGATTATACGTCGCACTCACGCAACAACAATGACTCCTCATATTCGGCTTTTCCTATTTCTAGTCGATAAATATAGGAAGCAGTCAACTAATGGTACTCATACGGATATGGGTGATGGGTGACAATGGTTATACGGTGGAAGCATCAACATCATCATCATCGTCAACATCATCCGCATGTATATTGTATAGGCAGCGTCAAGCTATTAGGATTCAATTGTATTCTGATTGGACGGCCACGGCGGCGCGGCGGCACTGTGCGTTCATCACATCAGCATCAGCATCAGCAGCCGGCTTTGCCGAGAAACGGACCGTAATCTTTGGCCGCAATACTTTCCCCGACAAACATCCGCAAGTCGCATCCTTAGCTTCCGTAGACCCAATTAATTGGACGCAATTGCGGACGTTGTGGTGAGTGAAACTGGCGTAAATGGATTTTTTACGAACTGTCTCTATCGGGCAGGTACATCTCTCTTTTTCAAAGAACTCGCTTGCACAATGTCTGGCTATTAACCAGACCGGTCCCGGTATACCTACCTACCTACCTACTTTATATATTTTATACCTTTGCTGAACGCTTTGTTTGCTTCGTTTGGCTCAATCTTTTTCATTTTGCTTTCTTTTTTTTTTTACTTTCTTGCACAGTTTTTACGCGCGCCAAACTTCTGTGACGAACGACCAGGACTATGACGACGACTGTGATAAGGACTATATATACGAGACATTGAGGACGAGAATAGCAACGACCCAGCTACAACGATAAGGATGGTGAGGACGAGGACGAGGATGAGTACGAGTACGACGACAAACTTGCCCAGGGTTAAAAATTATTTCCATTTGAATCAACTTCCGAGAGTCGGCTTCCGATGCGTAGAGAACGGTTCCTTAATGCTCCCCTGTTGCTGCCACTGATTTTCTCCCTGGCAGGGGGTGCTGCTGGTTGCTGCTGTCGTACAGGCCGATAGTAATTAATATTAAAAGGTTCATTAAGAGAAATGTGCACACAGAGAATAGCCTGTGTATGTCGGTTCGGTCTTCGGTGTGTCATATAGCTCATAGCTGTTGCAGAACGAGACGGAAAGCGGGGACTCACACCTCTGACGAAATGGTTCTTCGACGCGTATGTGCCGCATACTTCGGGCTTAAGCGGGAGACTCAAAGTTGCGTCGTCGTCGTCGTCATCGTTGTCGAAGCTCGCTACAATAAACCGTTGTGTGTGTCGTTGCTCAAAAGGAAACTGTTTTGCCACACCGCTGCCGCATATTTAGCCATACACAGTACGGGTATGCCGCCAATGGCTAGACATACCAAATTCTTAGCTTGAGAGCAACCCGCTTCCATGGGGATCAACGACGAACGACGATGTTGAATGCGTTATACGTATACTACTATAGGTAGTCTGCTAGTCTTGGCCTCCTTCCTTCTTCAAAGGCTGCTCCCTCACCATTTATAATATAGGCTTCTGAATGCTTTGGGCTTGAATAGAAAATAAAACTTTTTTTGAAGCCCGTCTGATGGAAACGCTTTACAAGAACAATGGTCTGGCCGCCAACAACGACTAAAACCCCCAACCGCACCACGATGCTGTTGATATGGCCATTGTCTCAGCTGTGCAACTTTCCGGAGACTTTTCAATGCTGCCTCTGATTGTATACGGTGGAGGGCTACCGGGCTAAAGCGGAATAGACCGGGGCTGAAAATTAAAATCCGAATTATGACAAGTGGAAGTTGAATGTGGGGGGTGCTGTTATTTTTTTTTGGTAATTTGCTGCAATGGTGGCATAATTATCGCATTATCTCTGCCTGGCAAGGTTTATGTTCAGCTATAGAAACAAAAAAAAAATCAAATAAATCTTCCCCAACCGACCAACAGACACGATAGACGACAACGTTACGCGACAACACAACCAACGAGGCAACGCGACTATGGTGTGGCAGGTGCTTTGGTCTTTTGTTTGAGATTATTCTGATAGAGCTGTTGAAGTTGAAGCTTTATTTAGAATAATTCTTATAGTCTCTGTCATGATGGGGTAGGTATATTATTGTTTCAAGAATATTATATATTTTATATTTATCTCAAACACCCTTTTTTGATGTTTTTTTTGGTTTAGTATTTTTTTTATCAATTTTATTGTAGACTGAGAATTTGAAGGTTTGCTTTGACAGGTGAAATAATCATTTCGTCTCTACATGAGTTCGAGAGATTGAATTTTGCCATGTTATAACTTAACGTTTTTATAAATAAAAAAAACATGTCATTGCAATATGTTGCTTTAAGAGTTTTGATAAATAAAATATAAACTTAAGGTTTTGGGATAAAATTGACAGCTGGAACTGATGCAAATAATAAAAGCTGTTCGAAGAGAAGGTACATATATGTTTTGTAATGAAATTCAAACATATGTGCGTGATGAGTCTTTTAATGTCAATGAAACGAGTGGCAAATTGACAGCTTAATTTACAGTTAGTAAAGTTTTGCAAATTGAAACTCAAAAGAAGATACTTAATAGGAATTTAGAGAAATATAATTAGTAAAAATTACGGTGTGCTTTTCTGTCATGTCAGTCGTAGTTCTAATCGCCGTCGCCATCTACCGGTTTTACTAGGGTCGACCTAAAGAAAAAATATTTCTTCAGGTTCGGAGAAAAGATCCTATAAGAACCTTAATGCAACTCATATATAAAAAATTATGATATTTTATTTTATAAATTCAATATTTTAATTTATACGGAAGGCCTTGGTTCGGGTAAACTATTATTATTATCTGATACAACGGTTAAACTGGCTTCCTGTTAAAAAGACTTTGAGTTTGGAACGGGATCGGTATGGTACTAAGACGTTAGTGGCTTGAACCTTCAGGTACATCAGATATAAGCAGGGCAAGATGTGCCAATGCACAGGGCGCAAAATTCTGGGGGCACATTACCAGGAACAAGAAAATGTTATCTGATCTTGCGCAAACAAATATGTACTGCCATTTGAATTTTAACCGCAAAACATGTTCAAATAATTCCAAAATACCATCCATCACAACTGTGCTAAGTTATTTCTTCCACACTAACTAACATCACCTATCGGGGATACCTCAATAAAAAAAACACATTGAAAGACCTCCTAGGTAATGTGAAAAAGTCTTATGCATGTGTATCAGTGTATGTGTGTATGTATGTGTGCAAATAACGGGTGATTTTTAAGCTGGTTTGGTTTTGGCAGCACTGGTTTTGACAGCTGACGTGTGTTTAGTACCTTGTGTCACTGTCAAACAGCTTCAGTTTGGTTTGCAATTTAACCATGGATCGTCTTACAAATGAACAACGCTTGCAAATTATTGAATTTTACTATCAAAATTCGTGCTCGGTTCGAAATGTTGTTTATCGAAAAATTGTGTTCAGCGATGAGGCTCATTTTTGGTTGAATGGGTACGTAAATAAGCAAAATTGCCGCATTTGGAGTGAAGATCAGCCAGAAGCATTGCAACAGCTACCAATGCATCCCGAAAAAGCCACTGTTTGGTGCGGTTTATGGGCCGGCGGCATTATTGGGCCATATTTCTTCAAAGATGATGCGAATCGCAGCGTTACTGTCAATGGTGAACGCTACCGAGCGATGATAACAAACTTTTTTTTGCCCGAAATGGAAGTTCTTGACTTCCATGATATGTGGTTTCAACAAGACGGTGCCACATGCCACACAGCACGCGAAACAATGGCGCAATTGCGAGGCGAGTTTGGTGAACAGTTAATTTCACGTTTCGGGCCGGTCAATTGGCCGCCTAGATCGTGCGATTTGACACCATTAGATTATTTTTTGTGGGGGTATGTCAAGGCTAATGTCTATAGGGACAAGCCCGCTTCGATTGACGCACTGGAAGCCAACATCCATGCATTCATTCGTGAGATACCGGCCGATATGTGTGAAAGAGTATGCCAAAATTGGACTCAGCGGATGGGCTACCTGAGACGCAGCCGCGGTCAACATTTGCATGAAATTATCTTTAAACAATAAATTGCAAGGTTCAAACTATCGATTCAAATAAATATTTCATTCATTTTTTCGAATTTTTTGTGTTTTTTTTTTTAAAAAAGTTCTAAACCTCTTAAAAAATCACCCATTATAAAAAAGTGGCACTTTCTACAAATCTTACACAGGGCGCAAGTTTGGCTGAGGCCGGCCCTGGATATAAGTCAGCATTTATCAACATGTAGGTACTATAAGTTCTTGCAGTATCGCGTGGCGTATAATGGTTAATGTTTAGGACTGTATGCCGCAGGTCTTTGTTTCAATTCCAACCTTAATACAAAAAAAAACACACAAATATATTTTTCAGCGGTTAATGCATTTTGCAAGGAATTTACAAATCCATTAAAAAGGCGCAGGGTCATAAGTCACAGGCCAAAAGTCCATAATAGATTTTTGACTCACTTAGGTGGGTTAAAAGTCCACAAATCTATTGTGTTCAAAGGATTTTTACTCCCTTTTTGAGTCCTTTGTACCGCTCACGCAACTCCGTTGCTCCGATTAGGGTTGTCCAGTCGTCAGGCAGGTGCCAATCGGCAATGTTAACAATTTTCTTAATAAACAGTACTTTGAGTACGATTTTAAAAATTTCTAAAATTATGGAATATTAATCCACATTTCTGTGGACTACTAGCTCATAAGTTATACATCCACAATTGTTATGTGGACTTGTAATCCACTTAAGTCGGTCAAATGTCCATTGTTGTCTGTGGACTTATAACCCTGCGCTCATTAAAAAATGTCTCTCTCTTAGTCGTTCGGATTCTGCAAAAAATTTTAGGTCATCCTTCTTTCCTGCCAATAACATGTACAATGCACATAATGAATTTTAACAACAAACTTTAAACGATCAAAAAACCAACGAAAAAAAAAATTAAAACCGGTTTAATTAAAATATTTATTGGAAACTGCTTAATTTTTCGGAAGCGTCAAATGATTTAGATGAAATTTACAATTTTTCTAATAAATGAGGACAAAAATTTATAAAGTAGCTTTAATAAAATCTGCCTAATGCACGCCCACTTTTATTGTTTCTTGGTTTTTTGGAAATGGCTCAAATGATTTGGTTAAAATTTTAAGACTTTGTTCTAATGGATGAAAATGAAAATTTTTAATTGGTTTTGAAAAATCCGTCTACTGCCACTCCCACTTTTTATTTATTTGTTTCTTGGTAATGGCTCCCATGTGGAATGGATAAAATTTCGTATTTAAATAATATTTTATATATTGCAATTAAATTTAGAAAGGTAGATAGATAGATAGCCACAGGAGACCATAAGAGATCCTGAGTGTGTCAATTTTGTATTGAGATAATATTAAACCTTCTAAGATTATTTATAGCGACGATGCTAGGAAACGCTTAGTTTAATCAGAAACGACTCTAACTGTAATGGGCGAAATTTTATCATTATAATAATATTCTACCTTTGAAGTTTATTTAGATAGGTGAAATTTAGGCAACGGTTTTATTGATCTAGATTAAATGTTGCATTCAGATAATATTTTACTTTCATACATTTAAGTATATGTCATTCAGGGTCATGCAGGGGATGCAAGAGGATGCGACTTTTTTTCCTCAAAACGATCCAACAATTTAGAAGAAATTTTTGTGTTGTGTTGTGTTGTGTTGTGTTGTGTTGTGTTGTGTTGTGTTGTGTTGTGTTGTGTTGTGTTGTGTTGTGTTGTGTTGTGTTGTGTTGTGTTGTGTTGTGTTGTGTTGTGTTGTGTTGTGTTGTGTTGTGTTGTGTTGTGTTGTGTTGTGTTGTGTTGTGTTGTGTTGTGTTGTGTTGTGTTGTGTTGTGTTGTGTTGTGTTGTGTTGTGTTGTGTTGTGTTGTGTTGTGTTGTGTTGTGTTGTGTTGTGTTGTGTTGTGTTGTGTTGTGTTGTGTTGTGTTGTGTTGTGTTGTGTTGTGTTGTGTTGTGTTGTGTTGTGTTGTGTTGTGTTGTGTTGTGTTGTGTTGTGTTGTGTTGTGTTGTGTTGTGTTGT
Organism: Epistrophe eligans; assembly: GCA_951394125.1. NCBI lineage: Eukaryota > Metazoa > Arthropoda > Insecta > Diptera > Syrphidae > Epistrophe > Epistrophe eligans. The sequence goes on from OX596029.1 coordinate 38,830,496, forward strand.
GTTGTGTTGTGTTGTGTTGTGTTGTGTTGTGTTGTGTTGTGTTGTGTTGTGTTGTGTTGTGATGTAATGCACTGTATTGTTTTGAATTAAATTTAAGATGAACTGAAATTACCAAAAATTACGAGTTGACAAGGTCGTCACTAGACAACCAAACGATGTAATTATCTTTTGAGTGTACCTACACACCAATGAAATATAAAGATTCATCCTTGAACAACACTTTACGAATGTGGATACTCCATATTAGCTGCATTAATTCCTTCCATTAATTATTAAGCATAATTGGGCTTTAAAAATTGAATATGAACAATAAAATATGTAACAACTCAAAACTCTTTAAAATGGCATTCCAGATTAATTTTCGAAAATAATCTGTCAAAAAATTGTTTGTTTCATAAATCCTGAACCCTATATTCTAAAACACATTTCAAATCAAATTCAATTCTCATACAATTCAAATTTTACTCCCAACAGTCTGGCACTAATTTACATATTTACGATAGAAAAATAATAATTTAAAGGATACTTAACTGTTTTTTTTAGGTATATAGGTATGTAATATCTTTATTTTTTTTTGTTAAAAGAATTTATTATTTCAAATCTTATAGGTAGTAGCTCTATTGCCTAGTTTTCATAAAATAATAATATATTCGTATCTCTCTCTCTCCCTCTCTTTTGACAACCCACAATACCTTTCTAAAATTTGTGTCTATATTTAAATAAATAAAATATTATGGCATCACCCCTCTACATACATATATACATGACCTATACACACATAAATTAAACCTTTTTCTATACACCACCGCACCGACTATATTCCACAAAATATTCCCAAAAATCGAATGTCACTCCCACGCCACATCCTGTTTGTTGTTTCCGTTAAAAAAGGCAAGAAAACACGACAAAAAAAAATTTATATTCAACCACGAAAACCCTATTCAAAATAAACCCGTCATCATTCGGTGTTTTCAATTCCATTCAACAGACACCCGAAATCAACGCAGACTTTATATTTTGTAGGTATGTAGGTAATATAACTGTACAAAAATCTAGTTAGGTATGTATAAACAAAAAGACAGAAAATTCTAAATTATTTATTGATACATTGTCGCACCGGGATAACAAAAGCAACAATTCTGTATTTGAAAAAAAGACCCAAAAAACGTGTGTTTCCCCAAGTGACATTCCACTTATTTTTTGTTACCAACAGGGTGGCGCGGCGGGCGGCAGTATTGCCGGCGTACCACCTTCCGTTTCTTAAATCTGAATGTGAGACTTTGTTTTAAGTTTACGAAAGCTGTCGACCTTAATCACAAACCTGTCGCCGACGACAAGCTGTGACATTTTCTAGTCACAAAATATTTTGCACTTTCTTTGATACTGTTTTTTGTTGTTGCATGGTAAATAAATGTATATAGTCCATTCCATTCGTCTTAAGAGGCTGAAGGTAAAAGACTTACCCCGAACCTTTTTTCACTTGATTTTTTTGAAAACGAAAAAGTTTATCAACCCTGAAATCTCAATCTTTCATTTTCTTGGGACTCAATTGTCCCTCTCTTTCTTCATTATCGTCGTCGCGGTCGTCTTCCATTCACCATCCTCAAAGTTATTATTATTTTTTTTTTTTTCAATTTTCAAGCCTACCAATTGAGTCTTTTGTTCTGTGAAGATATTCTATTTTTTTTTAAACAGGTTGGCGGCACGAATTTTCAAAAATCATTTCCGAAAAAAAAACAAAAAAAAACAAATTTAGCCTTCGAAACTGATGATGAACACGACATCATCAGAAAAGGGAACCTTTTAAAGTCGAAACTCAAATAGCTTTTGATGTCAAACATACCTTTTTTGGATCGACAATATTATGAAAACGGTACTTTGTTTTGTAGAAGGCCAAGTGCATGGTTTAATGATATTTTGAGAGCCATAAGCAACAGCTAGCGAAAATAAATGAAGTCAACAGGGACGAAATTCCCGATGAGGCATGAACATAAAAACAAACAACCATCAAGGACAATCAGGCCTTTTAAGGGGTAATGACTATAAAGCCATTTCGAGGAGGAATCGCAGGGAGCACAAGTAAACGCTAAAGCTAATCACCTGATTTTAATGTATATAGCAAAGGTTCGGGAGAAAACAAGGACCTGTATAAGAAAGGTTGACAGAGGAAGATAGTAATGTTTACCTAAGTTTCACAACGTTCCTATCCTATCCTACGTCTTTTAACAAAAAAGTCCTTCCACTCTGTAACACCCCCATCTAAATCGAAAGTTTAAAATGCCAATAGAATTATATTCGTTTCAAGTCAGTTGGTAATATCACGATACCGAAACTAAGTGCTGGCTGGAAAGACTGAGGGACTGGGAATCGGACTCTAGTATGAGGTAGATGGATGGAGGTCTTGTTGATTGATGGAAATGATGACCTTTGATTTAACCCTTGTAAATGGGGTTGATTATTGGCCTTACTATATCGGATCGAGGAGCTCTTTTTAACTGTGTTCTGTATACGTTTGGCCTCTTCTCATCCCTTACAATTCTATGACTGAGGGGCTTTTGACTTTTCCAAATTTATTGAACTTATTTTTCTTTCGGTCAGACTGTCTCTCTTTATACAACCTTTCTCCCATTCCCCCAAACTGCCCATCAAATCTCTACAAGAGGATCCACTTGTGTCCACAATAAGAAAGGCCCTGTTTACCATGGATCTTTGAGTATAACTCCAAAGCAAAGCATAAGCATTCAGGCAGCACGGCAGGCACTATATGGGTAGGGCAGGGTTGTTTTTCTGTTGTTGTTGGAAATGACTGAAAGTCGATGGTATATATACTGTCCAAATCTAGAAATCGAAGGATAAGAACAAGATGACAAGGAGGTGTGGGTGGTTTCTCAATGACAGCACTTGCCTTGGTTCACGTCCTTCTGGTTGTTTTTTTTTTTTTTTTTTTTTTTTTGTTAGGTTATCTGCTTAGCATAAAGTTACCTTATTTTCCGAGGATGACGGGTCATATATATTTACAATGGGACTCCTCTATATCAGGCCGACTGAAGAGAAAACGAAACAAAAAAAAAATGCAAATTGTTGATTCACCCAAAGTAAGTCAATAATCGTATTCGGAAAATGTACCGGAAGTAGATGGGGGACCGAACGGGTGGCCAACTAACTGAGGTTATTTTTTTTTTTTTTTTTTGTGGAGTCATGCGGTTTGACAAGTTGTTTGATAAGTGCAAGTAAGCACTCAAAATTTGGCAACAAGTTTGATTTGAGATGGAATGATGGGTTAACCTACCTATTAGGCTTTATAAACAAGGTTATCATAGAAAAGTGTGTAGGGTTTTTGACTTATTTGGAACAAGACATGACATTTTATGTAAATGTAAATGATGTGTGATAAAAAAAATGCTGTATATTAATTATGACATATAGGCAGGTTATTTTTTTTAAGATCGATATTTTTCGTTTTGTAATTTTTGTTTAAATTGATTACAAGCTTTTGGACAAGGCTAGAGAAATGCCAATTTATAAAAGCTGTAGGTTATTGATATGACCATAATTTTCATAGAAAAATCATCTTCAGCGATGAGGGCAATTTTGTGAATGAATGGGTACGTCAAAAAAAACAAAACTGTCGAATTTGGCACGATACCAATTCACCTGATATCCATAAGCTTTCAATGCATCCCCAAAAAGTTACTGTTTGGTGTGAATTTTAGGCTGGCGGCATCATCGGTCCATATTCCTTTGAGAACCACGTTAGCCAGGCCATCACTGTCAATGGCAAGCGATTGTGGATGATTACCATCTTTTTTGGCCAGATTTGGGTGATATGTGGTCGTTTCAACAAAACGGTGGCGCACAGAGGTTTCACCCATAGGCCAAAAGTCAATATTTCAAGGTTAAACAAACAAATTTTTTTGTATGCAAAAAATTTATTTTTCTATATGATAACAATCACTTCTTTAACAATTTCTATCATTTAAAATTAAATTTTGAGTTGGACCGTCCTACAAATACACTATGCGGCGCTGCGCTCCGCTCACGCCACATTGGAAATTCTGCACGAGCGATTCGAAGGCATGGTCATCTTACGTGGAGGTGATGTGAACTGGCCTACGAGATCGTGCGATTATCTGACACCGTTAGACTTTTTCTTGTCTGGTTTTCTGAAGTCGCAGGTCTATTCGAATAAGCCACAAACCACAGCGACCCCCAAAGCCAACATAACCCATGCCTTCTGTGGAATTCAGCTTGATTTATAAGCCAAGTCATGGAAAATTGGACATTTCGGATGCGTGCCACCTTAGAGGAGCCACGGCGAACATTTGAACTATGATGTTATATTTCGTACATAATTCGATGATATGTCACACACTTTGTTCTATTTAAATTTCAAGATAGGAAGCGCTTAATGAAAGACCCTGTACTTGAAATTTTTAATTTAGGTCGGAACTGGATGTGACAACACATTTGTTCAAAGTTTCATGTTTTTAATTATTAATTTATTTAAAGATAATAACCTTAACAATAGATACAATAGGATGAAATCTTTAAGCAGTATCCTAGTTGAACATTGATAAATAAAACAAAACCTAAAATTCATATTATTCATACATAGTTCAGATTACAAAAGTCAAAAAGCTGCTTTACAAATAGTACAATATAAATAAATATATGCTGTTGACTGACAATACCATTTTGAAAAAGTGATATACAGCTTCATCATTTTACTAACGAGAGATCCTGATTTATTAACTGGAATTTATTAATTGTAACTATATACATGAACTCTTCCAGCAGTCAAGAAAAAAAAAAATAATTCCTCAGAGACGTATTAAAAATATACAAAAGTGGATTTGTCAAGTTTGATCTACAATTTTTTAAAAATATTAATATAGAATATGTTCTCAGTATGTATAATGTACATATATAATCAGTGCCAAACCTGGAAATTTTGTTGCGCTAGGTAAATGGTGCAGTGCAATAAGCCCCACGGAAATAAGGCTCACGGGTATTATTTCCCAAAATAAAAGGAAATAACACTTACTTGTGTTTTTTTTTTTAAATAGAAATTAAAGCTGTGGGTTTTAATTTCTTTTTGTGAAGGTTTCAATTAGAAGAATATGGGGAAAAAACTCATTCAGTAAAGAATAAAAAACGATTTTGGAATTTGCCAACAATATCTAGGGTGACCCGCTTTGCGGGTTCCAAGGATTTTAACTCCCTCTTTGGGCCATCTGTCCCCGCTCACGCAACTCCGTTCCTCCACTTAGGGTATGTTCAATCGCCAGGCAGGCGCCATAATGTCAACAGTTTTCTTGGACAATAGTATAAAGTTAAAGAGTTATTGAATCACACTTTAGGTATGGTTCTTAATGCCAATTCAGAAAAGCCGATCTGAACGCAGGTGTTAAGGTTTTATCAAAGGCTTTCGACAAAATACATGTTTACAAAATTTTGAAACTGAAATGCTGGTCTGTACGATTACATTTTTGCAAAACTTTTAACGATTTCTTCGGTGCAAGGCAATAAGCCTCACTGAAATAGATTCCGTAGTTTTTATTTCTCAAAATAAGAGGAAATAACATCCGCCGACTTTTTTTCCTTTTGGAAATGGAAACAAAAGCTGTAGGTTTTAATTCCATTATCTTGTATAGGTTTAATTTTAAAAAATATATACTCATTCACTAAAGAACAAAAAACGATTTGAACTTATTCAAAATTTTTTTTTGGAGAACAGCATACATTGGGTGGGTTCTAAGGATTTAAACTACCTTCGTTGCTTCGCTTAAGGTTTGTTCATTGTTCAGCCGTCCAGGCAGGACCAATTTCAACAGGTCTTTTGGACAACATTATAAAGTAAGAGTAAAAAACGTATATGAATTATTGACACACTTTAAGTATGGATCCTAATGCCAATTCAAAAATGCAATAACTTTAATTTTGGGGAATAAAATCCACGGCCTTTGTTTTAGTGGGTCTTATTTCATTATTTCACTGCACCGATTTCTTCTACATACTTGCAAGAACGGTTAATAGCTCTTGGCTGATTGTTGAGCGAAGATACGTTTCTATAAAGCTAAGTACAGACGATTGTCAGATCTTACAATATTGTCAGAACTGTCAATGGTCTGACAATAGCTGACAATTGAAAAATTCCGTTCACACTGTTGGTAGATTTCACCCCAAATTCTGACAATTTGATTGTCAGCTCTTGTCTGACAATTTTCGGACAATAATATAACTGAAAATATTGTCAGCTTGCAAATTTTCTGTTCAAACGGTTGGCAGATCTATACAAAAAATTGATTGATTGTTTACATCTTTTGGGGGGAGGTTCTGCAGCATTCCCATCGATTTTCTCTGCATTTAATAAAGAATCTTTTTCTTCTGTGATCGATGGTTGCTCCTTTTTTTTCAAAATCGGGTTCTCTAAGAATTAACATTTTCGACCATTGACGCCTCCATTGCTAGATTTTTATCTATTTTTAGTCAGAAATGCGACAAAAATTCAACAACATGCTAAAAAGAATGAAAACATCTGACAATGACCAATGAGTCTGACAATGTCCTAATCGTCTTAAAATGATAAAAATTGTGTGTTCAGACGATTGTAAGACATTTGGGACACTTTTTACACAATATTGTAAGATCTGATAATCGTCTGTACTTAGTCTAAGCTTAAGTTTCGAGAAGCCAGCTTCACCTGATGCAACGATTAAAGGAAACGTTAATAGTATAAATAAATATAAATAAATAAATGAGTAAAATAGTTTCAAATTGACAACACAACAGCAAAAGTTTGGTGAAATAATATAAAACTGAAACAAAAAAGTGCATCGCATAGGTAAAAACCGACGAATAGTGGCTACTTCGATTTGAGATAAGATAATGAATACAAAAAGGATTTAAATGAGTTGATTGAATAGTAATAAATGTAAGAGACATTAAATAGGTGAACCATCTCACACGCTTTTACCCTAAAGGTATTCTTATGAAATATTAAATAGGAAAAGCTTAACAAACATATTACAATTCCCATTTTGTTTTATTAATAATTACAATAGATTTAAGATCCAAAAGCTGTTGAATACGTAAACCTATAATTAAAAAAGATTGTTTATATTTAACTTGATGTAGGTATGAAATCAGCCGTAAATATTAATTAAACCTTTAAACTTTCTCTTGTAAATATTATAATTGTATATATGCCTCACTTCTCAAATTAAAGCCTATTTTCTTGAAAATTCCTCCGAAATCACAAAATGAAAAACTCATGAACCCAATATAATATATGTATGTAGGGTACACTCCTCGCGTTGAACATCATAAGAACTCCCCTTTTCATAAAGTTCCAATCTTCAAGAGTCTATATTTCTATACCTTCTCCCTTCTCGGCATATAGGTAGGTACATTTATTTTGGGCCCCATCTACAGTTACAAAATATCTTGTAACAAAATGAAAAATAAAACAACAAAAACAAAACAACAAAAAAAAGCGTAGACAATTAGTCGCAATCTGAAGGCATTACAAGATTTCCCATCCAAATGGAATTTAAAATTGAAGTGACACAATGAATGACAAGAGCCTAAAACAAAAGTGATTAAGTCTAAAACGACAAAATGTGACGATAAGAACGACCGACTTGACTCGACTTGACGCGACATGACGACACGATGGACGTGGAAAGGGACGCGGACAAATTACTCTTATACTGAATCTATATATGTATCCTTCCTTATCTGTCAGGACGACGACAACGACGACGACGAAAAACGATGACGACGGCGACGAATATGGCGACAACAGGTAGAAATCACTTCAAGCGAGCAATTAAATAAGAATGGGTGGGGGTTGTAAGTACAACCTGCTTCGTGATGGAACTTCACTGACAAACGGACGTGAAGGAAGGCGGCTGAGAATATGACAACTGTTGCCGGCTTCAAATATTAAGCATAATCTTCTCAGCGCACCCTCGCCAACCCCCACACTTGCAACCCGGAAGAATGGGTTTCGATGAAACGTAAATTCCAGCCCTCTCCTTCGACCCCCGTCGTCACCGTTGTCGTCCGTCGTCGTAGTCGTCGGCATCCCACACCACCCCGTCAAAAGTTGTTTCTTTTAGCTTGCTCGGTTCATTTAGTGTCGAAGTGAATTTTTACATCTGCTGCCAGCTTGTTCCATTTTTCTGTCATCATCCTCTCATCATCGTTGTCACATGGGCGCGCGGGCTTCACCCAACGATGAAGACGACAACGATATGACGACGGACGTCGACGACGACGAGCACGGGTGTATTAACGAAGAAGGTACAACAAGTACGCGCTTCCGCCATCACCCTCCGTCCGCTCTTTTAAACTAAGGTACTTCACTTAGGATCTCTCGAAACACACACTCTTTTATTTTGGGGTCTAAATTTTGCTCGTCATCATATCTTCCATCCACACAAGACGACAGACGAATGACAGAAAGGCAACCAGGCTCTCCATGTTTTTATTTTATACCGTCTACCTCCGTTTTCTGGATAAATCCGCAGCTAGAATGGGAACAAGCTCTCTGCACATATTCCAGACCAAGTCGGGCGTTGAAAACCCATGTTCTCGTATATTTATGTGTGTGTATGTATTTTTTGTAGTGTAGAACTTGTGATCCGTCGACAACGACAACGGCAAAGACGAAGACGAAAACGAGACGACAGCGACGACTTTTTGCCACATCAGTTGACATGGTTTAATTAAATTTCACTTTTTCACCGCATGGCGGGCGCTGTTTGCCATCATTCACAAGTTGAGTACACTCTCCGAAAAATATCCTTGTGACCAGCGATATGTTTTTCATAGTGTTTATATGAAGTGGAAATTACTTAATATTAATATTAATCTATGGGGAATAATATTTTACTTTTTCACTTAAAAACTTCTAGCTTTAGAAAACATTTTGTGGAACAAATGTTTGTGAGTAAAGTATTTCGCTATATTCCACAAAGCAAAACCTTTGTTTGCAAATTGCAAACGAAATATTCTTAAACGTTAATTGCTATTAGTCAATAATTTATACGTTGTTTGTTACAAACGATAAAAGTCTTGCTCATAAAAAGCAATGCACCTAAGGTTTAATAATTTACGAGATACTGTGTAAAAGTTGTGCATTGTTTGTCACAAGAAATAATCTATGTAACCTTTATACGCATTACCATTTCTGGTCAGTACAGTAATATTTATGAAGAACTTTAAAGTTTTGAAATATTCTGTCAAAAACTTGTTTGTGAGTATATTATTTCTCTGTATTCCAAAATGAAAAAGATACTACGGACGAATTTTAAAAGAAATATTCAAAAACGTTAATTGCTATTATCTGGTACCTTGTTAGTTGTTTGTCACAAACGATAAAAGTCATTCTCATAAAAAGCAATGCACCTAAGGTTTAATAATTTACGAGATACTGTGTAAAAGTTGTGCATTGTTTGTCACAAGAAATAATCTATGTAACCTTTATACGCATTACCATTTCTGGTCAGTACAGTAATATTTATGAAGAACTTTAAAGTTTTGAAATATTCTGTCAAAAACTTGTTTGTGAGTATATTATTTCTCTGTATTCCAAAATGAAAAAGATACTACGGACGAATTTTAAAAGATATATTCAAAAACGTTAATTGCTATTATCTGGTACCTTGTTAGTTGTTTGTCACAAACGATAAAAGTCATTCTCATAAAAAGCAATGCACCTAAGGTTTAATAATTTACGAGATACTGTGTAAAAGTTGTGCATTGTTTGTCACAAGAAATAATCTATGTAACCTTTATACGCATTACCATTTCTGGTCAGTACAATAATATTTATGAAGAACTTTGTAGATCTGAAATATTGAATATTGAATATAGTGACCAAAAATGATTACCAGACTCAAACTTGCTGGGATTTGCCACGGTAGTAATATTTGCGTATATAATGCATTTTTACATATATAATTTATTTATTTCAGAATTGACCCTGTCTATTAAGAACATATGAACCTAATGCTCACCCAATAGCTACAATTGTTATATGTAAAGAAAATGCTTAGCTAACAGCCGAAATTGACGAAATATGAAAGTATCTACCAGTTTTCTGAGAATCACGCATACGCATATAAATGTAAATAAGTTTTCCGTTTTTTTTTATTCAAAGTAATGCACCGCGACTTTACATTTACACGGACGTTAGACTGAAAGTCGTTTTAACGCACACCGTGGCTACACGATAAAGAGAAATCCTTTTAGTTCAATCTACCCTTCCCTATCCTACTTGAGTAAAATTCATCTTCCTTTCCCACACAATAAAAAATGCTTCATGTTCGTGTATTATTCAAAATAATTCTTATTCAAAGTAGCGCATCGAGAAATTTTCGTTGCAATCTACCCGTTTCTTTTTAACGCATATAAAATCTACCTATCTCACTGGTTGCGCCTTTCACTTTGACGCTCGTGTAGCCAGGCACTAAAATTGGAAAAGTGCTGCCGTGGCGAAGTTGGAAAATTTAGCTAAGTATAAAGAAAGGACAACACCTCCGTTTTATACTGTTCCTAACGTGCGAAAACCATTTTTGTTTTAATTTTGTCGGATAATTGTTTCAGAGACCTGCAATAAAGAATAAACTTGCTTATTCTTGTCATTTCAATATAATTTCAGAGCGCCATTATTTGAATTTCGTATATAGTTTTATTAGTTAGATTTTATTTATCAGATTGTCATTTTTCTTGTGTAAATGCGGCACTAATGGGCTCGAACTCTATGGGGTTGAAGGTAAGGACTAGGACACACTAGATAAAACTGCAATTCAGATAAGAACTTCACAGCACATCACCGACCTTTTTAATTTACAGCACTTCAACAGAATCACACTAAAGACTGCTTTTAAACTCTCCAATTAACCCCTTTTTAAGCACGTAGGCTGGGGATCTACATATGAGTGGCCGGGATAAACAAAGTTACTGAGGTTAAAATAATTGCAAAGATATCGACGTTCTTCTTTGTGGTGGCCTGGTCACTGTCCAACAGTGCAGTAAGAAATTTTTTCTTCATTTGTACTATTTCTTATTGCACTGCAATCGTTTGAGCTTGCAAAACAATTGTTTAAGATACAAGAACGCCGAATATCCGACGTCACGTAGACGTTTATAAAGTTGAAAAAAAAAATCTGTTTGCTAAGGAACAATAACTTGTTAATACGTTTTTGTATTGATGTTATTGAGAAAACTAGTTAGTAAATGTTTGAATGTAAGAAAGATTAGTAATAAGTATTAAAATATAAGCATATTATTATCTCGTACCATGCTAATGCCTTTACATTATAATATCTATAAAAATGATGTTATAAAAATATTTTAGAACTAGTGTTGCTCCAGCCTTAAGGTTAAGAAATAAAATGCCCACTTTCGTTGGTATAATTGGTACCTACCATTAACAACGAACGCAAAAAAAAAGCGGTAAACCCAAATAACACACAACGCTATTTCGCTCTTTATGCGAAACAAGAGATGCACTGAATACCGCGTTGCATGGATGGCTTGAACGTTCATGCACAATATACATAACAACCAGAGTTACCACTGTGTTATAACTTTGTGCGGGGATTCATTTTTCATTTGGATTTGCGAACACAATATAAAAATAAAATTTAAATTAAACCTAGTATGCATACCAAACACAGTGACATTGGTTTTTGGTTAAAAAAAATCATGAAGAAGATAATTTTTTTTCAATTCATAACAATAATAAAAATTTAAACGTAGAACATTTTACGCAAAAATCAGTCCCATGAGAAATACATACAATTTTTTTTTACTGTAAAAGACTACTTACAACTTGCTTTTCAGTAATACCTAATACCTACTCACATTTGCAATATTTTTAGAAACAGAAGGTAGTTAAACTGGCAACCAAAAAACAAAAAAAATATCATCGTTATCTCCAAAAAGTAGCAAAGAGAAAGCACAATGAAGAAGAAATTTCCTCACCATTAAATAACCTTAGAATTTTTGCTGTACATATTTCTGTGAACAAAAAGTAGTGTAACAACTGTTAAAAACACCCAGCATGTTTTACTCTCGCTTTTAATTTGAATTTGTTGTGTATTTGATGTGAAAATAAAGTAGGTACATACATATATGAAAAATAGTTTGTTTATAAATTGTATAATTTAATTTGTTTGTAAATGACTAATTAATTGTCAACGAAATCTGATTTTTAAAATACGTTTTTTGGTTTACGGGGTTTTGAAAGGTTTTACACATTCTATTAAAACAAAATACCAAATAAAACTACTATTTCTCAACATCGTGTCTTTCTTTATGTTTGTTTATATTTTTTGAAGTAATACCTAGTGCCTACTCACATTCTGAAAAAGAAAAAAACATATGGAAACAGAGTAAAAACTAGTATTGGATCATTTAAATGGACCTAACAAGAAATTAAATGGTTGAATTTTATGACAAAAAAAAATATTTTTACTATTTCTCGAACAAGTTTTGAAAATAAATTAATAATAAAAAGTATTTGTACCTACATAGAATGTAAGTATACCATTAAAGATATTAACATTCTTCTATAGACAAAATGTAAGTATTATGGCAACACTGAACACAAGCGACGCCAACAAAAAGTTACATAATGATGCACAGTTATTATTTCCGTCGCGCGTGGAACCTTTTCATTTGTTCTTGTATATTTCATAGTGTTCTTTTCAACGCCACGACACAGACGTCTGTATTTGCCTGCCTTCTATTCGTAAAGTAAGTCAAACAAAATAATTTGCGTTGTTCAATTTTCTTTGTGACTTGAGTTGTGGCTATCTATTTGTTTAATCCGATTTGAATAATAATAGTTCGGGAATTGTTTATTCAAAGAATAATTTCAATATGTCCATATTGTCCACCACAAGTGACTCAACATCTGTCGTGTCGGTATCCGACATTGTATCATTCACCCTTTCAACAAACACAAAAATGTATTTTACGAAAGAGGTCAAAATTATTTCATACCTACATATTAAGCCTAAGTCTTGTTTATACATCAAAAAGCAAAGTGAAATTAAATCCCAGGTAAAATGTAAAATTTTTTGTATAAATAAATGTTTAATTGTTAAGGGTATATAACAATTTATGGGCGGTTTTACGTTGATTTCGAGAAATTAGCAAAAACCTTATTCCAAAAGTAATTTTTTTTTTAGAGAAGTGAGTATAATGTTATAGATAGATAACATTATTGTTTACGATAAATGATTGTTTCAAAAATCAAATGTACATACATAATTTCGTTGAAAATAAGTTCACAAGCTTAGTTTCACTAGATACGAAATTTATTTTCGTATGGTTTTTGACACGCTTTACCTCAAACAAATTAATATTTTTATAAATACTAAATCTAATTGTCTATGACTGGGAAAAATATTAAACATTTTACTTCGCTTAGATGTTCAAATAAGCCTTAAGCAAAAATTGTCTCTGTTAAAAAAAAATATATAAAAACCTCTATTTTACTTGTCTTCTGTGAAATAAAATTTGATTAGGCCCTCCTAAGCGGATGTTTAGAGAGAAACTTGGATACAATCATAATAATACAAAAGTTCAAAAACAAAAATTGTTTAGACGAGGCTGACAGATCAAAAATCGCGAAAATAATCATAAATGACATCCTTCTGGATAATTTCGACCGATTGTAAGTACAAATTATTCTAGAATATCAATAGAACATGAAACTAATACTTTTTATTTAAAGACTACAAAAATCGGAATATATTCTATTATCAAAAATAATCTGTGAAATTTTCCCTACGGAAGCAAAAGAGACGTTTTACTCACCAGCTGCTGGAAAAATAAAAGTTGGTGGAAAGCTCTGGAGCGCCCAAATGAACACCCGTACATCGCTCAAAGCCTGTGGATTAGTAAAACGCCGATCAATTACGAACGCGGAAAAAACCAATGGTAAAATTTTGACATTTTATTTATAAAGTATATACAATATATCTATGTATATAGTTGTTGTCGTTCATTTTAAGAATTCGAAATAATAATTCCAAAACTTGATTTTTATATGTAAAATGTTTATATTACATTTAAGATAATCGAAATTGGAATCAGGTTTATCATCATTCATAAAAATAGGCCAAGTATTTAAAAAGTTGTGGGAGGTTTTATAATGACTTGTTAGAAAATCAGCTGAAACCTGATTCCAAAACTGAATTTTAAAACTTGATTTTTATATGTAAAATGGTTTATATTAAATTAAAGATAATTGAAATTGGAATCAGGTTTGTCATCATTCATAAAAATAGGCCAAGTATTTAAAAAGTTGTGGGAGGTTTTATAATGACTTGTTGGAAAATCAGCTGAAACCTGATTCCAAAACTGAATTTTAAAACTTGATTTTTATATATAAAATGGTTTATAATACATTTAAGATAATCGAAATTGGAATCAGGTTTATCATCATTTATAAAAATAGGCCAAGTATTTAAAAAGTTGTGGGAGGTTTTATAATGACTTATCGGAAAATCAGCTGAAACCTGATTCCAAAACTGAATTTTAAAACTTGATTTTTATATGTAAAATGGTTTATATTAAATTAAAGATAATTGAAATTGGAATCAGGTTTGTCATCATTCATAAAAATAGGCCAAGTATTTAAAAAGTTGTGGGAGGTTTTATAATGACTTATCGGAATATCAGCTGAAACCTGATTCCAAAACTGAATTTTAAAACTTGATTTTTATATATAAAATGGTTTATAATACATTTAAGATAATCGAAATTGGAATCAGGTTTATCATCATTTATAAAAATAGGCCAAGTATTTAAAAAGTTGTGGGAGGTTTTATAATGACTTATCGGAAAATCAGCTGAAACCTGATTCCAAAACTGAATTTTAAAACTTGATTTTTATATTGTCACATAATGAAATATGATGGATAGTATTTATGTTCTCTTAACTACATAACCTTCACCCATTAAGTATAAGAGGTCACATTTTCCAGCACTTCTTATCGTATGCTGCACATACGTTAAGAGTGCTTTAGAAATTAGGAACTTATGTAAATTTCTCTCTCCACCATTATCTTCTTAAGAAGATAATGCTCGAGAGATCAATCGTCATATCGTATCATAAGTATTAATGTTTATCGTAAGTCAAGTTTGTTAATTAGTCTTTAAGTCTAATAAGTCAGTCGACACTATTCATTTGTCTTGTGAACTTGTTTGTTCTATTTGTTTAATTAAATAAAGTCTTTAAACTTAAATTGGTTTTTTCATTTAAACTTTATCAAATAACCAAACTGGCGCAGTCGGCAAAAGTCGGGTTGAATTATAATTATTATTAGAAGTGGTTATAATAAAAAATAATAATAATCATAAAATTTAAACGCGTCATAACAGAAAAAGAAATATGTGCAAAAACTAAAAAAAAAGAAAAAAAAATAATAATAATAAGGAAAACTTGTTTGAATTTAAAATACCTACAAACGTAACAAAAAAGTGTTAATAGAATTTAATAAGATTAACAAACTAAAGTAACAAATTTCCTTAAAACCATCAATTAGTACAGTCATCATTGCATCAAAAACATTAAATACATTCATCAAAAGACGCGGGAGTCTTTAAAAGATCCAAAACAACCCGTTATAAATGCTTCCCACCGCAAAGCTTTTTGTGTAACATTAAATAAGAAAATAGTTCGAAAACAAATTCATCAAACCAAGCCAGAAAAGCTTTCGATGATAAAATAAGTACACCTTGTGATCTTATCGAACCAAGTTTAATCCAACTTTTTCAAAAACTATTGAAATCACTTAACACGAATCCTAAGAAAAAGCTCATCTTAAAAAAAAAAAAAAAACATAATAAGTTAAAAAAAAAAACATAAGCTTTTATAATAGTTACACAAATAAATATTGCTACAAAAGTAAAATAAAAAACAACATTATCAACCTATAAATAAATAAATTTCTTTCTATAGCTACTTTAAATAAAAAACCAAAACAATAGAAGGAAAATTATTAATTGAACACTTAAAGACAAATAAATAAAACAATAAAAATCATTATCCATGAAAAAAGTAAATTAACAATAAAAATTCTTCTTAAAATAAAAAACACAAAACCCAATTCAAGAAAAAAATCTAAGAAGAAACAACTTTAAGCTATCCTGTCCAAGAAGAGAAACAACACCTGTCAACAGTTCAACATGGATGCCCTCAATGCTGCAGATAAGTTTAAGGTAGTAATAGATCTTATAAGTAAAATCCCAGAGTTTAACGGGAATTCCAGTAGCCTTCTTTATTTTTTAGACAGAATAGATTCATTGGTACCTATTTTGTCAACATTTGACGAAAATACTTTGACAATTCTTTCAGGTTTCATTGGGGATAAAATTGTAGGTAAAGCTAGAATTGAGCTACAAAAACATGGGAGAATAGGAGATTGGGTACAAATTAAGCAAATTTTGAAAAATAGTTTTGGAGAAAAAAAATCAACTAACACTTTGATTGACCGAATTCGAACTGCAAGAGTAATGACAAATATTGAAGACTATTACAATCACATCAATAATTTACTGAGTAGGACTAACAACTCTCTTTTACTTAAAAATGAAAATGACCCTACATTAATAGAATCTAATAAAAGAATTGCTCTTGATTCTTTTAAACATAATCTTCCTGAGCCTACAAAGTCTATAGTGCTTAGCCGAAATCCGAAAACACTTAACGATGCTTACAAGGTGATCCTCGAACTTGACCACCAAACTTATGGACCCAATACGTCTCAAAGTTACTCTCAAAGTCTACGACAAGAATCGAATCGAAGTAATCGAAATTTCAATTCTCATACTCCATCTAGTAGACAAAACAATTTTTTTTCAAATAATATAAACAACAATAGGTCATACCAAAATGCTCAAAGCAATCAAAGTAGACAAAATAATAATAATGCACTTCAACAAAACCAAAATAGACAAAATAATAATAATGCACTTCAACAAAACCAAAATAGGCAAAATAATAATACTACAACTCAACAAAACCAAAATAACACTAGAAGTGGTCAAACTGCAAACAACAATAATTTTTTACAAAGTGACCAATCGCGAAGGTCAAATAGAAATAGATTTCAAAATACTTCTTATGAGCCGATGGATATAACACTTAATGAGGGTGGTAATGGAAACGACCAAAACGGTCAAAATTTTTCCACACTTCCTCGAAACAACTACCCTATATAATCATTCAAACCCAAATTCGACCCTTAAGACTAATTATAGATTGCGGCGCAGAGTACAGCATAATGAACAAAAATGTATGCAACCCAAAATGGCAAATTCCATCTAACAATCGCGTCTTAAAAGTACTTGGTCGCAATGTCAATACAAACGTCGAATTAAGAATTCCCCTATTCAACGAATTTAACGAAAAAAATCATTATGTAAACTTTTTAGAATATCAATTTCATGACCATTTTGACGGATTAATTGGTAACAATATTCTTGTCGGCCTTAACCCAATAATAAATTATAAAACAAGATCTCTTATCACAGATAACGCAACCATTCCCATATATTTCAATCATGAGGAAGAATTATATGCGAATATTTTACGCCAAAACGAAGAAGTTTTGAGTGTATTTTGCAGCGAATCTTTCATATCAGAAATTCCCAATAGTCTTTTCGCAAAACATTTAAGTAACAATGATGTTTCAAAACTTAAATCCTTGTTAAATTCTTTTAAATCAATAATTTATAAAGAAGGTGATGCTCTTTCGTTTACAAACGAAATAAGACACCAAATCATTACGAAAAATGACATACCCATCTATAGCAAATTATATCGTTATCCGGAGATCCATTCAGATGAAGTAGACAAGCAAATTTCTGAAATGTTGCAACAGAAAATAATCATCCCCAGCAGTAGTCCTTACAATTCGCCTATTTGGGTAGTCCCTAAAAAGGACGATAGATACGGACAAAAACAATGGCGGGTTGTAATCGACTACAGAAAGCTAAACAGTCAGACTGTGGAGGATAGATTCCCTATGCCAAATATAGATGATCTTTTTGACAAACTAGGAAAGTGCAACTATTTTTCGACTATCGACCTTGTAAAAGGTTTCCATCAAATCGAAGTCAACCCGCGTGATAGGGAGAAAACTGCCTTTTCAACGAAAAGTGGGCATTACGAATTTCTGAGAATGCCGTTTGGACTAAAGAATGCCCCAGCGACATTTCAGAGGCTTATGAACCATGTTCTTAGAGAATTTATTAACAAGATTTGTGTAGTGTACTTAGATGACATCCTCGTATTCTCTACAAGTTTTGAGGAACATCTACAGTCACTCAAAAAAATTTTTCAAAAACTTAAAGAAAGTAACTTGAAGATTCAAGTTAATAAATGTATTTTTGCAGACTTTTCAACCAATTATTTAGGCCATGTAATAGTAAATAATGGCATTAAAACAAATGAGAATAAAGTAAAATCCATCACAGAAATGAAATTGCCATCTACTATAACAGGAATAAAACAATTTCTCGGTGTAACAGGTTATTACCGCAAATTCATCAAGGACTACGCAAAAGTTGCGTATCCTATGATAAAATACCTGAAAAAGTCTCAAAAAATTAACACTTCAGATTCCCAATACATAAATTCATTTAATACGCTTAAAACTTTACTAACTTCCGACCCAATACTGCGTAGCCCCGATTTTAGTAAGAAATTTATTCTTACCACGGACGCATCCGGTTATGCTCTAGGTGCTGTACTTAGCCAAGACCACCACCCTATCTGTTATGCTTCACGTACGTTGAATAAACACGAGCTGAGTTATTCCACCATCGAAAAAGAGCTGCTTGCTATTGTGTGGTCTGTGAAATATTTTAGGACCTATTTGTACGGCAGAAGATTTGTTGTTCAAACAGACCACAAGCCCCTTGTGTGGCTCGATGGAATAAAAGAGCCAAACATGAAACTCCAGCGGTGGAAAATTATGCTCAACGAATATGATTTTGAAATCGAGTACCTAAAAGGGAAAGAAAATTGTGTAGCAGATGGACTTAGTAGATACATTGACAAAATTGAAACGAAAGAAACGTCAAAAGATAAGTACGAAATAAATTTAGTTGACCTTTTCAATAATGAAATGGTTTCGAGTGACGAATGTAATGACGAAGAAGTCATTCCACAAGTTTCTTTGGCCAGGAACCATAATGAAGAATTTATGTCCACTGATGCCACCATCCATAGCGCAATGGAAGATGAAACCCGTCACATTTACATAACAGAAAAACCCGTAAATCTGTTTAAAAACCAAATTTATTTATTTTATGGTTCTAACGAAAAAGTTTCAATGAAAATTGTACATAAGAAAATTCATAATCTGGTTCAAATTAAAAAAGATAGTAGCGATTTGTTGGAAATCATGAAAAGACTCCTCATTACAAAAGGACTCATCTGTATTTATTGCGAAGATTTGCCTTTGTTTTTACTTTTCCAAAATCTGTACGTTAAATACTTTTCAATGAATAAAAACCTAAGAATATTAAAATCTAGTTTCAAGTTAAAAGATATTTCAGACAGAAACGAAATGATTTCAATAATAAAAAACGAACACATGAGTAAGAATCATCGCGGTATAAATGAAATGTTCATGGAATTGAAAGTTTTGTATTTCTTTCCAAAATTGCAAATAGAGATACAAAAGTTCATCAACAATTGTGAAATTTGCAATCTTGCGAAACACGATCGACAACCACCAAAGATACAAATGCAAATTACAGAAGCACCTACACATTTCAACGACATTATCCACATAGACATTTGGTTTCCCGAACGAGGGAAAATGTACCTAACAACTATTGACAAGTTTTCGAAATATGCCACTGTTCACCCCTTGCAAGACAGAAATTGGATTGCTATACTAAGTGCAATGAAGCAAAGAATCCAATTTCTTGGAAAGCCGAACAAAATAGTATCAGACGGAGATACTTGCATCTTGCACTCAGCCGTCGAACAGTTTCTGAAGGAAAACGTAATTGCCTTTCACAGAACTACGGCATCTTTGAAAACTGGTAATGCAGATGTTGAGAGGTTACATGGTACACTGAATGAACATCTCAGAATTATGAATGTAGCCAAAGATAGTTCTGAGTTGGACGAAAAAATCTTTAAAATTATTTCAATTTACAATAATACAATCCATTCGACGACCAAGTTGAGACCGATGGACTTTATTTCTAAAAACCTGACCAAAGAAGACATTGAATGTCTAGCTAAAAAATTTCAAGATGAAAAAACAACAAGAATAAATAAGATTAATCAAAATTTAGAATCTAATCCAAACCAATGTACCAACATTGTTAGAAATCGAACAGTTTTCAAGAACAAACCAAAATATAAAAAACTTTATAACATTGAAGAAGATGGTAACTACGTTGTTGATAGATCAACTAATCGAAATATAAAATACCATAAAAAACAGCTAAAGCGCAAATATAAACATCAAAATTCATAAAACTTTTGCAAATACCTTGTTATTTTGTTTTTGGTTCATCCATTTTTGCTTCAAGTATTTTTATTTTTGCTGATCATTCATTTTATTACCATTTTTTTTTCTTAACAAATTTATTAATTCTGTTTTAAGAAACCACATCTTACATAATTTGTTTAAAATTACAACGGTTAAATATTTTTGTTGAATATTTTTATTTCCTTCCACCATTGTTGTTTATAACTTTTTGATTTTCGATTTGACATTCGATAACAAGACCAAAATGACATTCGGTGCGCGTTCCAGGTTGCAGTATAATGTTCTTCTAGTACAATTCTTTATCCTGTTCGATCAGTTTACACGGTAGTGTGTAAGGAATGTTTTTTTTTCTCAGGGAAAAAGATGCCGATCGTTTTCTTTGAAAATTTGTTGCGTATTTGAGTAGAAATGTATAGTTTAGACAATTTTGTTATTTGCCGGGTTTAAGAGATGAAAATTCAGAAGGGAAACCAGCCCATTGAGTTACAAGAAAAGATTACGAATGCAAGTTCTAAGATAGTTTCAAAGATGATCGGGAAAAATATTAGTATGGTATGGGAATATTCACAGGCAAAAAAAAAAATTAAATAAAAAAAATAAATGTCAAAATTAAATTAATAAAAAAAAATAATATTTTCAAAACAAATGTTGAATCTTAATAGGAATTAAAACTTAAAAAAAAAATATTTCGCCAAATTGAAATATTTTCGATTAAATACAAAGTAAATTGAACAAATATAAAAACAAACAAAGATTTTGGCATAAAAGTTGTATACATTTGTAAATTTAAATAATAAAATTATTAAAATTATTTTGTTAAAATACAGCAATAAAAAAAATTAACCTTTAATTTAATAAGTTATATAATGCAAATGTGAAAACAAAATTAGTTTAAAATAAATTGAAATTGTAATATCAATGTCAAAATTTAAAAAAAAAACCTACAAAACAAAAATAAAAAAAATATTAAAATCTTTTGAATTTATTAGGTTTCTATTTGATTAATAAAAATAATTATTACTTAAAAAAAAAAAACTATTTAAACTATACAAAAAAGTAAAATGAAAATTAATAATTTGTTAAATTTAGATAAATAGAAAAACTAATTTGACAGAAATGTACGTTTTGAGGAGTTATGTTTTGAGTTATGTTTATTAACAAATTGTTGAAATTTTTGGAGACCAAAAATACTTATCGGGGGAGGTGTCACATAATGAAATATGATGGATAGTATTTATGTTCTCTTAACTACATAACCTTCACCCATTAAGTATAAGAGGTCACATTTTCCAGCACTTCTTATCGTATGCTGCACATACGTTAAGAGTGCTTTAGAAATTAGGAACTTATGTAAATTTCTCTCTCCACCATTATCTTCTTAAGAAGATAATGCTCGAGAGATCAATCGTCATATCGTATCATAAGTATTAATGTTTATCGTAAGTCAAGTTTGTTAATTAGTCTTTAAGTCTAATAAGTCAGTCGACACTATTCATTTGTCTTGTGAACTTGTTTGTTCTATTTGTTTAATTAAATAAAGTCTTTAAACTTAAATTGGTTTTTTCATTTAAACTTTATCAAATAACCAAACTATATGTAAAATGGTTTATATTAAATTAAAGATAATTGAAATTGGAATCAGGTTTGTCATCATTCATAAAAATAGGCCAAGTATTTAAAAAGTTGTGGGAGGTTTTATAATGACTTATCAGAATATCAGTTGAAACCCGATTCCAAAACTGAATTTTAAATCCTGATTTTTATATATAAAATGGTTTATATTACATTTAGGATAAACGAAATTGGAAACCCGTTGATATATAAATTTGTAGGCGCTTTTATTTTGTAAAATCATTTCAGAAGTGAATTTTAATTTTAAAAAATAAATGTTTTAACTTATATTTTGTGCTGTGTAATTTTAGATAATAAAAATTACAATCTAGTCTAGATTAACATCAATCATTAAAAAGTTGTTGGTGTTTTCGTTTTGATTTTTCTAAATAAACGACACAACATTTATCCCAAAAGCGATTTTTAAAATAATTTTTTACATCTAAATAATATCTAAATAATAAAGGTCAACCTTATAGGGCAAATGGTTTTTATGATGACGTAAAAAAACAACAGTTACAAAACCTGATAGGTGATATTTAGTCAAAAAAATGGTTGTTAATATTACAAATTATTAACATTTGAAGCTATGCTATTATTATTTGGTTATAATTTTTGGAGTACATAATTAATCAAAACAATTATCTCGAATTTCATCAATTCAAGTGTGATATTGTAGATTATAATTCAATGTGCTTAAATATACAAAATGCTTAATTTTAATCTGTCTCTAGTCTGTGATATCTCAGTCGATGAAGCGAATGAAAAACTAATTTCGAGGATATATGATGAGTGTGAAATAGACAATTTGTGGGAAGCTTCTTTCGCGAGCAGAAAAAGTTTCATTGCAAGTAATGGAGTGGATGCATATTTTCAACTATATAAATGCCTAGCTGGAGACAACGCAATAAAACTTGTAAACAGATTTAAGGTTTTATGAAAATTTCTGTTTTAATTGGTTAATAATTTTACAGATCCTGGCAGATGCTGACCGTTTTTTCCTAGAAAAGTCCAAGTTGTCTTGTGATAGTTTGGATCAATTTGCAGAAGCTTTGCTTAAACTAGCGTCTAAAAGCAAGAACAAGGAAATTGCAAACTTTTTCGCTCTATCGGAGCAACATTGTGGTAAGAATTCTTTTATTAATAAACCAAAAAATTCACAACAATAATTTTGTTTCTTTATAATTTAGATTCACGGACATTAATTGGACTGCGAGCATTGCCATACTTCTTTCCAGCAAAATCCCTTAAGGCGAAACAAAAGCAAAACGATCCAAAAAGATCAACTAAAGCTTTTGCTGCAGCTTTGTTCATCCCCATTTTTGACACCATTGATGAAGCGAAGGATTTTTTTGCAGAAAATATCTTACCGACACCTAGGCTGCATATTATTGGTAGATATGATGATATCCTTAACATGTATTCTGTTGTAACCATAGAGGGTAGATCGTTTATTTTTCACGATTTTAAAAAGGCTTTGGTGTTTTGCTTCTCAACCTTCTTTGCTTTAGATGTCCATTACCCTAACGTGACAAGTTGTTTTTGGGTCTTAATTCAACAAGTTGCTTTTGGTATATATTTAGATTGCGATAGAAAGTCTGAAATGTTACGCAATGTATCATTGCGTAAAGAACTATTAAATGAAATTGCATAAGCAAAGCAGAAAAATGCCAACATTAATACATTGTTTTGAATGTAAAAGCGTTTCTTTTGAGTTGAGCGATTTAAAGCTCTACAGAAAACATATTAACACTCACAAAAATATAAAACATTACAAATGTGTGCTTTGTAGCTTGTTTTTCTTTTGCTGCAAGTCTTTAATACAGCATATGAAAACCCATGTTAAAATATCGAATCAAAGTACAGCCAATTTAATTCAAGATAGCGTGGTCTCCCAAATAAATTTGGAAAAGTCTTCCGAACCGTTTAATGTTGTCATAAAACCAAATACTACAAAATATATTGAAGAAGAATATGAGTTTAACAAGGATCTTGTTTTTCCACTAAAAACAAATGAGAAAGACTTAAACTCTGAGCTTTTTTTAGACTCGTATCGTGAAAATCTTTTGAAGTTCATTATTGCTATTTATTCAGATGAAAATATGTCAAGAAAAAGAGCAAAAGAGCTGCTTTTGCAAATAAACAACCAAAATAATTTGTATTTCAATTTTTCGAAACTGCTTTGCCAAAAAAAAACTTTGCATTTTTTGAAAAGATACAACAGATCAAAAATATTGGCTTGAATGCATTTTCCTGCAGTGAGTATAAATTTTTAAAATATTTGGAGAGCTTCGGTATATACCATGCTCCAATTGAAAAAATAATAGAAAAGAAAAATGAATTTCAGAAAAAGAATGCTGCGCTCCAAACTAAAACTACTAAGTATTCTTTGATGATATTTCCGCTAAGAAAATTGTTTGCACAATTACTAAGTAAAACTTTTTTTTTAGAAATAGTTTTATCTTATTTAAATGATATAAATATGTGCAAGGCTAAAGGTGAAGTTATAAACGTCATGGGAACCAGTTACTGGAATACCAAGATAAATTATTATAATGGAATCAATTCTAATATTTTATTTTTACCAATAGATGCATATTTTGATGATTTTGAACCACAAAACCCTTTAGGGGCTCATGCTGGTGCTTACAAAATAGGAGCACTCTATGTGAAAATAGATTGCCTGCCTCCATTTCTACAGTCGAGGTTAGACTTAATTTTTGTAGGCGCATTAATGTTTTCAAATGATCGTTCCAGATATGGAAACGATATCATGTTTCAATCTATCATTGAAGAATTAAAGTATCTGCAAGATGTTGGGGTGGAGATAGAGCACAAAAAATTTACTCATGTTAGATTTATTTTTGTCAGTTTACTGGGTGATAATTTGGGAATTCATGCAATCACCGGTTTTTCTGAGTGCTTTATCTGTAATTTTCCATGCAGATTTTGCAAAATAGGCAAAGATGCTTTGAAATCTTGTACAGACGAAACCCTATTCCCTCTTAGAGATAAATCCAACTATGAGGATGATTTAAAGTTAAATGATTTATCTAAGACCGGGATAAGAGAATGTTGTGTATGGAACACTCTCCCTAATTTTCATGTCACTGAAAATTATAGTGTCGATATCATGCATGACATTCTAGAAGGGGTAGCACATGAAGACATTTGCAAAGTTTTTCTTATTTTTATTAATAAAAAAATAATTTCTTTAGATATTATTAACTTTAGACTGAAAAATTTCGATTTCGGTACGAAAAATAGACCGGATAATATTACAATTGGCATGCTGGAAAACAAAAAAATTAAATTTACGGCATCAGAAATGTTAAATTTTATTTTAAACTTACCATTAATTATTGGTGATCTAGCTCCAGAAGAATCCGATGAATGGAATCTCTTATTGTTGCTAAAAAAAATGCTAAGTTTGGTTCTAAGCGAACAGTATGCACACTATACTCCAAATTTGTTTAAGACTTTAGTTACTGAACATCACAAGTTGTTCATAAAATTGTTTGGAAAATGTCTTAAGTTTAAAGCTCATATTTTGCTGCATTATCCAAATATCATGCAAAAGGTTGGTCCTCTTAAAAACAAATGGTCTATGAGGTACGAAGCAAAACACCAAAGTCTAAAAAAGATATCTAAAACAACCAACAATCGTAGAAATTTAGTCAAAAGTGTTGCTATTAAAGTTCAATTGAAAACTGCTCATTTTTTAATCCAAGACAATGTTTATACAAATTTAAAATACGAAAAAAATAAAGAAATAAATAAAAAAGAAATATATTTAAAATATAAAATAACATTGGACTCAAAATATCAGAATATTTATAGAATTATATCCATTTATGCTAATGGTAATATTTTTTCTGAAAATTTTGTTGTAGAATTAAGTGATTTAAAAGAAGATTTCATCCAATTTGGCCTAATTAAAATAATACTTTGTACAGAATGTTCTGAAATTTATTTTGTATGTAATCTTCTAGAAAACATTTCTTTTATAGACCATTATCAGTCCTTTCAAGTTAAGATTTCAAATGAGTTTTGTATAGTTCACGTAAAAAATGTTTCACTACTACATTCAGCGAAGCTAATAAAAACGGCTGACGGAAATTTTTTTATTAATTGGACGTTTTTAAAATTTTAGAAATACTATACATAAACTTTAATTTAATCTGTACAATATTTTAAAACTGAAGAATGACTTCAAAATCAATCCTCATGAGCAGTTAAAAATATTTAATCCGCCCTACTATGTAAGTTTTATTAATTAAATAAACATTTCTGTTAAATGTAATGCGAATGTACTTGTTGAGTACCAAACATCTATGTATAAATTTAATAATAATAATAATAAAAACATAATATCAATATTATTGAAATCGTACTGTTTTGATTTGTGTTAAACGTAAAGAAGATTTATAGTTAAAGAACCAAACTTTGAAAGTATGTATTAAACGAAACCTTGGGAAGTAAGAGTAACAATATTTAGTTTAAGACAAAATTCTTTAATTAATGAAAAATATTTTTAAAATAATATGTACCAGGCTATGTTTACTTTATTTACAAACTTTATTTACGGTGAAATGAAAATAGGAATCCTTAACATTACTAGTTTGTTTTCTTATTAATAACAATAAAGCTATCAATTTAAAATAGCTTTTAACGGCCTTTAGTTATAATATTATCATCATACGCCTTTTAACCTTTTACAATAAACTGAACATAATTTTCAAACAAATTATAGTGTTTTTTTTTTTCAATTTCACCAAATGTAATAAAAATAATTCTAGAGATTTACATCGTTTGTAACCACAGATATGTGCTAGTGGTTCAAAATATTATTTTTGTAGGCAAATGATAAAGTGTTTGGAGTTGGAATTAATAATTCTAGAGCTGATTATTATTTCCTTTTCAATAAAGGTAATACAATTATTGTGAGACATTTATATTGTTTGTAACCAACAATATTTGCTAGTGGTTCAAAATATTATTTTTGTAGGCAAATGATAAAGTGTTTGGAGTTGGAATTAATAATTCTAGAGCTGATTATTATTTCCTTTTCAATAAAGGTAATACAATTATTGTGAGACATTTATATTGTTTGTAACCAACAATATTTGCTAGTGGTTCAAAATATTATTTTTGTAGGCAAATGATAAAGTGTTTGGAGTTGGAATTAATAATTCTAGAGCTGATTATTATTTCCTTTTCAATAAAGGTAATACAATTATTGTGAGACATTTATATTGTTTGTAACCAACAATATTTGCTAGTGGTTCAAAATATTATTTTTGTAGGCAAATGATAAAGTGTTTGGAGTTGGAATTAATAATTCTAGAGCTGATTATTATTTCCTTTTCAATAAAGGTAATACAATTATTGTGAGACATTTATATTGTTTGTAACCAACAATATTTGCTAGTGGTTCAAAATATTATTTTTGTAGGCAAATGATAAAGTGTTTGGAGTTGGAATTAATAATTCTAGAGCTGATTATTATTTCCTTTTCAATAAAGGTAATACAATTATTGTGAGACATTTATATTGTTTGTAACCAACAATATTTGCTAGTGGTTCAAAATATTATTTTTGTAGGCAAATGATAAAGTGTTTGGAGTTGGAATTAATAATTCTAGAGCTGATTATTATTTCCTTTTCAATAAAGGTAATACAATTATTGTGAGACATTTATATTGTTTGTAACCAACAATATTTGCTAGTGGTTCAAAATTTAATTTTTGTTGCCAAAAGATAAAATCTTTGGAGTTTAAACAAATAACTTTCGAGCCAACTAATATTATTCCTGAATTTAATGATAACATCTTTTATTGTGAGTTATTAAACTTTTTAAGTCAATCTATTATATTCTTACTACTAATTTCAAAAATGCTTATAGTTTGATATTAAATAAATATTCTTTAATGCTTAATGACTTGGAGATAGAAGTAAAGAAAATGGGTTGTGTAGTGAATATTGTTTGCTGCCAAGAACTTTACGTTCGTAATTCAAAGTTTTTCTTTTTACAAGCAAAATATTAATAGGCTGCGACTTGAAATCAAAACTTATGGCTACAAACAGGAAAAACGCGTGGTGCCTTTTTTCTCTTGTGGTTAACAGTTTTCTTCTTACAGAAATTGATTTTTTTTCTCGGTGTAGAGTAGATCCCCGCATGCAAGGTAGGTATGACTATACACTTTCTACACAATAAAAAAAATTAAGATACAAAAAAAAAAAAATTCAACCCTTGGAGGTTTTTCGAAAAGATACTTATTCGCATTTTATTTAAAGTAGAAAAGGCGGATATGTGCAAATCATCATTCGTCGTTGTCGTTGAACGTTGACTCGTTTTTTCTGTTGACGACAAAACCCTTGTCAAAGTCGCAAGTTGCGCATTAAGGATTATTATTTAAATGTTCATCGTTCACTGGAGCTTGCTAAAGGCGGCTTAGACTGGTCTGAGTGCTAAAATACAGTGTCTCTCCCATACTATCTACTTCTACATACTTATACGTTTGTATATAGTTCTCTAAACTTATAATTGCTGACAGCTAAAAGAAGGAAGTCTATTATAATATGTTAACTCAAATGATTCTGCAAATGACAAATTTTTAGGGAGAAGGTGTTTGTGTGTTTTTTTTTTGTCCAGAGATAGAAACTATATAGGCCGTTGTAAGAATTTTCGTTAAGCCAAGGACAAAAATATCTCAAAAAGTGCCAACTTTATAAATCAGTGTTGTCATAGCTTTGGAATAATTGTGTTTTTCCAATTTTAATCTTTTCCTTTAAAAAACAAAAAAAAACAACTCTTTCCCATGAAATAACCTTCTTTGGCATAACTTCCTTTTCCTTTCCCTTTCCTTTTCTTATTTATTACATACAATTGCCAATTTCTATTGTAAATCAATTTCTTTCCGAAAAAGTGTTAGCTTATGAAGAGCTTCTTTTACAACTTGGTATTTTAATAAGCACCACTGTTACTGTTTAATAGCTGTCTGTACACAAAATTTGGACTTTAAGAGTTCATAAAAAAAACCATTTTACGATTGAATGACCAACAGGCAGTGTTGCCATACAGTATTTTTTGAATTCGGGGGATTTCTTCATCAGAAATCAATATTGATCGGGGAATTAGAAAAAATTGGAATACCTATTTGTTTTTTTTTTTAAGAAAAGAAAGATGAAAATTTTCTTTAATATTCTATTTTCATTTACATTCATTTTTTTAAATTAAAACACAAAAAGACGGAATTGATAAAACCTTAAAATTAAAAAATTAAGGTTAAGTATGCACCTTCACAAAATGATCAAACAACATTTCAGCCGCAAAAACTATAAAACATGAGTTTTAATGTAAATAACCCCACATCATAATACCGTGAAATCGCAACCCTCGAAAGACTGAAATTGGTTTAATTTTTCTGGCTCCGCCGCTATTGTAGCAGGTTTAAGACAAAATCAAATACGTTTGTGAACATGCTTCCTATTTAAATTTTGACGATCAAAAAATTTTAATTGCAAAAAGAAATAAACAACGCTGAACTCGAAAATCACAATGAATTTTTTTTAATTGATACGTTTTCAAGAGATGACTTTTTGATTTTTGTTTTCTATGTTTGAAAGCATCTTTACCATTTAACTCATATATTAACATATGAATAACTAATCTGGCTGTAGATGGATTCTATTGAACATTATTAAATTGCCAATGAAGACCACATCTATTTTTTTCTGAAAAGGTGATAAGTTTGATAGATATGGGCCAAAATATATAAAAAAAATATATTTTTGAACAAAAATGACAACATTAAATGTATTATTCTACGAACAAAAATACAGAAAGGAGGTTTTATAAGGAAAACATTTCTGTATTAGTACCAAAGTTATGGCCTTTAAGTTACAAAAACCGAAATTTGCCTTTTCACCACTATTGGAGTTTTATCTTATATATCTACAGAATTTTTTGTGTAAGATGCATCAAAACACTAGAACGTATAAATGAGGTCAAAACCAGACACAATTTCACTAGAAGGGGGGTCTACGTCCTCCTTTGGGGACGAGGTGAAATTTTCTAAAAAAAAAACTACTTAAAACCCAATGAAAAATTAAATAAAAAACAACGGCAACACTAACAACTACACCATATATTGTTTTTTCAAACTCAAGATTCATTGTTTAATTAAGTTTTTAATGGAAGAAGTTTTAAGTAATAGTTTTCAAGATATTTATTTTCAAACTCAACATTTTAAAGTATAAAAAATAAAAAAATAAGTTTTAATTTTATATTTTTAGCCAACATTTTACATTATTAAGTACTTATCATTTTTTATTATTCGATACTTCTATTAATTTTAAGTTTGAATCTATGAACTTGTGCTAAAGACAAACAAAATATTTCTTTCAGAAAAACGTAATTTTGTTTAGTTTTTAATTTTATATACAAAATAAAAACTTTTGACGAAAAAAAAATTAAATATCCACTAAAGCTGAAAAAACAGATATTTTTTTAACAACCAGGCCATATCTTGTAATAGACTTTATTTAAAAAAATCCAAATTGCGGGCAAATAAAAGATTCACTGGCAATTTACCACCCGACTGATTCTTTTTCTTAACACTAAACATTTTGATCCATAGGTCGCTGGTTCATATCCGGCTCGAAGGACCAAAATGTTTAGTGTTAAGAAAAAGATAATCACACTCAATAATATATGACTAAAATTCAATATCTAAAATCTGCAAAAAAACACTTCTTAAATTTTCGGGTGGTAAATTGCCAGTGAATCTTTTATTTGCCCTTCATATAACTTTGGGTATTTGACAGTAGTAAGAATAAGTGGTATACAATTTGGTAGGTGTTGTGGATGCATCCTATTGGTCGAGTTCAGTGTGGTAATGACGTAGATAGAGAAGCGGCATTCAACACCGGTAAATGCGATCTTTTACAAAAATCACAAACCTTAAAGCTTTTACTTTGTCAAACTTTTACTTCTATGACATTCAAAGCTTTACAAGTTGAAAGATATTTATTGCAACTTTGAAGCCAAACAATTAAAAAAAAACCGTTAATCTCAATTTTGCACTTTGAATATGCTCTCCATACAACTGGCCTTAGTGTGCGGCGGTGGCGACGCTGCCTGCAGGCGAAATATTTTTTTTTTTGTTACAAAAGTCTCTCGCCACAAAATCAATTAGGTATTAAGAAATATTTCGAAAACCCGAAAAAATGGTTAATGTATGCATGTATGTACATGTACAATATATGTATTGATTTACATGTGCGGATGGAATGATGGATGCAGCTTTAGATGACCTATATTTAAATGTAATCTCGATGGGTTTCGGAAAAAAATTTTGGAAAAATAACTTTTTATAGCGAAGTGTGGAATATTTCGAGAACCAGACCAGACCTCGCAGAAGATTTTAGTTTTCAATTTTAGAAAAAATAGATAGATAATATTCAAATTTGAAAACCACAATCTATACTTGCGAGGTTCGCTTGGGGAAATATCACTATCAAAAAACTATTTTAGGGTTGCACCTTTAAAAAAAAAATAAGTAAATAAATCTCTTTTGAATGGGAATTTTTCAAGAATCTGTAATGTATTAGATAGAAAAAAGAATATTGAAAATAGATTCATCGTTATTAAATAAATATTACATTTTCGGGCCCCGCATTGGGCGTCATCTGTTACGAATTACGTAATAAGACACTAATTAATCTATGTTTCATTTATAAATTGGTTTGCTTAAATCAACGGAATATCATTTAAGATCCAGCAAGCAACAACAATCATCATTCCTAAGAGAAGTGAAAAGAGAAGAAATACGAGTTCTCTTCTATACTACTTACTTTTCAAAGTCGCTCTTTTGCCTCCTACATTATTCTTTTTTTATTACACAGTTCTCTAAGCACTAAAATGTTATTAGTGGTGTTTTTTTAATTCCCATAGCCACCATATCTTCCTTAAAAATTAGCAAACTAACTCAAATGAGTTTTGTCACTTAAACTAATTCTTTTAGTTCACACTGACTATAGTGACTATTATAGCTCAAACTTAAGAACATAAACTATTATCCAGGAGAGGAGACAGTAAAATATCTACTTTAGTTCCAGAGTTGGGTTTAACTTAACTTAACCTTCTTAGACAGAGGTTTTACTTCACTCGAAAGCTGATGATGCTGTTGTTCGTCGTCCGATTCATCAGAAAATTGTAGGTCCCTTTTCAATCCTGCCAATAACACACACATATAAATGGTTGAAAGTTGTAAGACACTAGTCCTCTTGGTTTTTAAGGAATTCTTGCCCCACAAAATTAATGTTATTTATTTGCTTTTTTTTTACAACTTTTTCTTCGAAAAGAAGACCTTTAAGATAATGACGTCCTTGTTCTTTAAATGACATCACGAACCTCATAAAAACAAAACAAATTTCTCAAACCTATAACATGACTTAAAAAAATAGTCATATTATTTCTACTCAAGCTCACGTACTCCTAAGCTAAGCGCTATAAGAGTTCGTAATCAAGTATAAGTCATAGAATAAGCCGTAAATATAAATACGTACCGTACAGTAAAGTAACATACCTACCCACTCGCTGACTGCTTGACTTATATCCTCAAATCATAACGCAACGAATTTGCAACGGTAAATTTTAGAGCTTTCTCTTAAATATATAGACAACAAAATTCCCATCATTCATTATTATCCTCGAAAGTCCTGGATTATCGCTCACGGATAGAAAAATAAAAATTAAAAAAAAAAAATTCAACTTAAAAAAAAATATAAAAAATAGATCCGACTTTAGTTTGCCAACCAACAAGCAAACACTAACCCATCAGCGATGGTAATTACAGTGCTTAAAAGTTCGTCCTTTAGCATTCGTTACTGCATCTTTGGATAATATGGCTTCCATATATATATATACCTTGTTTTATGCATATACACCTATATACCTACCTTGGTACATACCTCACCGGGGTTAATGTGCACACTTAAAAATAAACCGTTATAAGTTGTGTGCAATTTATGTCGATGCGGAAAATTCCAGGAAAAAAAAAAAGAAGATAAGCCCAAACTCAAGTACACCGTAATGGCTTCTTAAGTGGCGGTGATGGGCTAAATTAGTCCCGCTTACCTCTCATACATCGAGAAATTCGGTATTCGAAAGCCAGGAAGGATGTGATGTGCACAGACTGAAGGGTCAAAATATATTTATCTACTTTCGTATAAAGCTATATAGGTTTCCATGAAAACATTACCCGAAAACTGCCTCGAAGCCTGATAATCGATTACACCGCAAACCACAATCAACGGTGGCGGTGATTTAGGACGAAATAGTCGTTGGTAAACATCCAGGAGGTTGGTTCCATGGAGGAAAGCATCTAATGGCTCTTCGGTGAATCCTGATAGGTAATCGCCTGATAAGAATTTAAATTTTAACCCGCGAATTATTGCTCGATATTCACGCGCCTTCATCACTTATACAGAAACACCGAGGGTTTGCTGAGGCTTCGACAGATAGGTATGTCTAGGTAGGTGGAGGTACGGTGCAAGTATATTTCCGAAGCTCGAAACTTTGGATAAGAATGAAGCCCGCAACGTTAACGGCGGGCGGTGGCGGTGATCTTAGATGGGCAGGGGGATATATACGAGGACTGCGAATACAACTGAAATGATGATAATAAAAGCAATCTAAGAAGTTTCCCCCGTAAAACTTTTCCAACTCCTCGGGTAACTGCGGAAGACCCATCGCCATCTCTGATGCCGGTGCGTCTTTGCGACTTTGCGTCAGTTACGGCACCACTGGCACTGGCAGTGGCTGGGTGATGGTTCGCTTGTTGGGAAACTCGAAATTTTATTCAGCAATTTCGATTTCGGTCAATGATAATCGTTAAAATATGCATCTAGTTGATGATATTTTAATTAAGTTTTAATTTGAAATTATTTTGTGACTTTTTCTTATTTCACATCGCGACGCGGTGTGGTGGCGCGGCGTGATGGCGTCTTTGAAAGCGGCAATGGCAATGGCGGCACAACACAGTTTTGTGGTGGAACGATGAAGGGTTCCGTTCCGACCAACCAAAATTCTAAACCATCAGTGGATTTATAAACGAGTCGAGCAATCAGTGGTTTCCCTGAAGGTGTCGATGGTTGGAAGATTCAAAAGTAGATTAAAATAACCTTAAGATTATACGAAACAAACACAAAAGTGAAAAGGTGTTGGGTGAACGGGCAAGGGGCAGGGGGGAAATGAGGAAAGGGAAGGCGCTGTATAGTGCGATGTGGAAAGAGTATTTCAGAGGATATTTTGAAAAGTTGTGGTTTTCTTAATTTTTGGTTTCGGCATCGACTTTAATTGCTGAGTTAGCACTTTCACTTTGAAATTTGTTTTTCTGCCTCTCCCAAAAGTCATCATCATCGAACAACAAAAACAGGAAGGTGAGGGTTTAAGAGTTGTTTGTTTGTATTTTTTTTTTCTTTTTGTAGATTGCCAAAAAGCACTTGTAGGAGTTTAATGTTATTTTGGTTGTGGGTTTCGAAACCTGTAGCCATATAATTAAATCATGATTTGTGAGTTTTCCAAAGTTAAGTAGTTAATTTGTTTAGTTGGAAAATCCCTAAATTATTTGGGGTAAAATTGGATTTTTTTTTTCATTAAACTGGAGTACGATCAGATATAATATATACGTAAATGTGCCTTTTCATGGTGTGGGTTGAAAAGAGTAAAAATGTTCATTTAATATAAGTATTTATGTAATATGAAATCAACTTTTGGAATGCTTAAGTTTTTATAATTTATTTATCACAATATTTCTTAAGGGGAACTTCATACCAAACAGTAAGCTTTACATGGCCTTAAGTGTTCTTGAATTTAATATGATTGTATTTTATTTGACCTTTAAAAGCGTAAATTTAACCACATAGGTACAATTAAAATGTACGCTTACAAATCACTTTTGGTATGCAAATATTTCGAAGGTTCAAGATCCTAGAAATCCAAAAAAAAAAACAGTTTACGGACTTTTTCTGTTCCAGGAATTATTTCAATGACACTGATTTAACAAAAGTATACAAGGGAACCAGAAAATCCACGATACCTTTTTATTTCTTTATAATTAAGTAAATAGGGCTCAAAGTTCAAGAAGCAGACCATCAGGGGTACATTCGAAGACTCGACGACCGACTTACTGGTACATCGCTGTCCTTCTTCAGAAAGTTGGTCTCCTCCACTCTAATTCTTCACCTGTATAATAATCTTCCTTCTAAAGCCTTGGACATTATATTCGATATCAATAGGTTCGGTGGTATTCTGGCTGAATTTGAAGGAGCTGGGAGAATTTTTCATCGTCATCCTGCACAAGCGGTCGAGTTAGGGCATGGATCTGTTTAATTAACTGTCCCTATGCTATTATATGTGAATTTATGTAAAAATAGATTAGGAGGTGATGTGTATCGATCTGAAATATCTGTATTTTATCCAAAATATGTAAGAATATGAACGAACTGCTCTCTCATCAGTTCTGGTTCTATAGTCTGGTTGATTATAAGCTTCGTTCCAGTCTTCTTTATCGAGAAGGCGTTTCATCGTAGTGAACCCTAAAAAATCAGTGCTGGCATGCAGGTAGTGTTTCCACTGGTCCTCCTCTTCATGATGCTTAACAAGGGACTGCTAAAAGGTTAAGAAAAAAGACGTGGTCTTGTCAGTTAAAGTCCAGGCGATATCTTGCGATTGTAATTTCGCGACGTTAAATCTTTTCAACGCACCTCCTCGCCGTTATGACATCATGGATATAAACATACCTACTTGAGCTACAGCTACAACCAAAAAGTGGTCCGAATCTATGTTGCTACCTCGGATTCGGAATGCTCGGTCTTCCATAATACTGGCAACATACCTGCCATCTATCGCAACATGATCAATTTGATTGATGGATCGTTGATTTTGAGTTCTTTAGTTCTCCTTATGGACAGCGAGGTGTTGGAATCGAGCGCTTCCGTTAGTGTTACCAATGCAAGCTGTGTCCTCTGACTATCAAATCATATTTTGTAATACCAAAACTGTTTGCCTTTTAGTCTTTCCCTTATCTTAAAATTATTACACCAAAAAGTATTTGTGCAGTTGATTCTAGCTCGCAGCGTAATGGTTAGTGCGAAGGACTGTTTCGCCGAAGGTCTTCGGTTCGGTTCTCAGCCTTTACAACATCACCTAAAAAACAAAAATATTTTCACGGCTTACTGCCTCTTGCGATGAATTGACAAATCCTCCAAGAGATATTATTGTCATGAAAAAGTCCTTCTCACATTACTCGTTCGGATTTGGCACAAAATTTAAGGTCCCCTCTATTTCTGCCAATAATACTCGCACAGGAATGGTTGAGAGTTTTAATGTAAGGCTCTGTCGCGCCACCCAATTCATTTATTTATCTTAGTTGTTGTTTCGAAAGCATAAAATGTTCCCATGATAGGGACTTATATTATAAATTTTGTATAAAACTTGTCAAATGTTGGGGAGACAGGTCCGTCAAGCTGGAAACACAACTGGAATTAAAAATTCTAATTAAATGCTAATTTAGTGCTAATTTAGTAGTGCAATCGTGGCTTGGAACTAAAATCCCTTTCCCCTCAAACCGGACGTCAAGCTGGGAACACCAAAAGTTTGAAGGGTAATGGAGGGAGTATTTAATTTGGAGTTCCGTGAAATAAGAAGCACCAAACTAGCACCTTAATCCCTTATCATTGGTTTTATGAAATTTGGTTTTTGGCTTGATGTAAAGCTGGGAACACCACAGGTTTGAAGGGGAAGGGATTTTAGTTCCAAGCCAGAACTGCAGTACTAAACTAGCTCTAAATTAGCAATTAATTCCTGCATCATTAGAATTTTTAATTTCAGTTGGGTGTTTCGAGCTTGACGGACTTTGGGGAGACGGCTAAACCATTTCCACACACTTACAAAATATTCATCAAAAAAGAATTTGAAATTTACTGAAAAATCCATAAATATCAATATTTTTGGAAACGAAAAAAACCTTTTTGTCAATAAAACTGTCTACAGTTGATCATGACTCCAACTATTCACAGTTTATCAAAAACATAAATGATTGAAAACGATTATATTGATCCATCAGCTTCGTAAGATAAACTTTAAACTTCGTATTAATAATAATTGACAAGGGTATGCCCCTCAAAGTTTGGTATTCAGATATAAAAAAGTGTTAAAAATCATAAATGGCTCAAAATCCGCATGTTTATTCATTCTGAGTGGACAGGGACACGTGTTCCAGCATACTATACACCTTGAAATAATAAAATTAGTTTTAGTCCTTTAAGAAAATTTTACGACCTTACTGAAGTGAGGTGTTATTTATTACTGAAAATAATATATACATTAAAATATCCCCTTTTCATGTTTAAAATCAAGTGCTTTATAAAACTCTTCATTTTTCAAGATAAATCTATTTTAAAATTTATATACATAGGTACTATAGCTTAAGAAATAAATTTTCGACAAACAACAAAAATTATCTTAAAAAGAGCCAATTTCAAAAACCAAAAGATAAATATCTCTTAACCATATCTTTTCTTAGATGACAAAACACCTTGGTTTTAAAACTTCTGACACTACTATATAACCACAATTTCATCTGATGATAAAACTCACTTGCAACCACACCATCATTATCTATATATAGTTATACCTATAACTATACCTATATCTATAACTACTATTGAAAACTTTATAGTTTTCTCTTCAAATAATGATGAGATTCTATCTTTGTCTGTATATGTGCTGTCGTTTATGGTTCATTCATTCAAAATTCAAAAATCACAACAACACACTTTATAATAATTCGATTTAAAGCAATCAAATCCTGAAGCTATTTGAAAATATGTGTCAGATTTTGCCCTATTGTTTTCTAGACCCGCTGCTGGCTGTGGAGTGTCCATTTATTCAACTATCCCAACCATCCATCCAATTCCATTCATGCGTCTCCCTTATTTCCTTTAACACAAATTTGAATCACAAAACAGGGATCTCCGAGTGATTAAGGACCTTAATATCAAAACTATGCACTATTTTGGTGTACAAAGGACAAATTATATTTTACACCGAGCTATTTAAATTTTGCCCCAAAAACAAAATCACTTCGAAGGACGACCGACCGTTGAAACTCGAAAACCACCCTTCACCCTTCACCCCTCCCCTACCCTCCTCATTCTCTCTTATCTATAGCCTGAATTTTGTTTTCGTTCACAAAAACACCAACAACAACAAGAACAACAACAACACCAGCAACAACGACAGCTCCTCGAACCGTAGATTTCCATTCAAATTGAATGGGGCCATTCTCGTATCTGTTATGGTGAATCTCAACGCAACCATAGATTGTTTCCTCCTTCATAGTGAAAGAGTGTTATCCTGAATCAGGAGTAGTGACGACGACGACGACGACGACGATATTGTTGTCGTTTGCTGATAGCGTTTGTTTCGGTGGTGTTGCCGGTTGCCAGTCGGTCGATTGGTTGGATGGTTGGTCGGTCCACTAAACCCACCTCGCTTTCTCATTCCCCAAACCCTTTTCAATATACAATTTCGTTTTATCTATCTTCCACTCTTTCGGGTTGGAAAAAGCTACTATCAATATATCCAACGGGATAATTTGATCCTTTCTGCCATTGAGCCACAGCGATATATCGTCGTCATCGTCGTTGTTGTTTTCAAATGATGATGGCCAAGGGGTGGAGGGACGAGTTTGTGAGGACTGTATGTAACGGACGGACCACAAGGGGCCTCCGGGGCTATCTGCTTCTCTGCCTATTGTTTTCCCTCATCAGAAAGTGATTTTTCTAACATTCGATCAGTTAAGAACGGACTTTGTTGATTGGTCCTTTTTTTGGTTAATAGTGTATTTGTGTTTGGTATATAAATTCAATAAATAGGGGATTCTGCCATGCTATATAAGATTAGCCTGCACCTTGTAAAATTTAATTGCGCATCCCTTTTTTTATCACATGCATTATGTATATTCTTCGTCCTTAAACTAAATTTAAACTCAAGATAAAATAAATATGACAAATAATACGCGGGGATAAGGATTGAAGAATTTATGACTTATGGAATTACAATATGGAAAGAGTATAAAAACTGCAGAATATAACTCATAGCAAAAAGCCATTTTAAAGTTTGGAAATGTCAGATCAGAAATGACAACTTTACCATAAGCACACGGTTTGTTGAAGGGTCATAAAATAAAATTTATATGTTCAATAAACAAATGATAAATAATATGGAACTTCTAGAGGTACTGATGCTCTTGTGTAAGTTTAAATTATAAGCATTTCATTAAACCGAACGGCTATTTTGGCATTGTTTCGATTTTTCGGTGAATTATTTTGAGAGATAATTTTTGGGTCAGAACTATAATTGCTATAAATCTAGCCTGGCATCATCGTTTATGGCAAAATTAAAATTGAAAACTAATCCAGGAGTAATCGATAGAAAGTAGAGAGTAAAATGGAAACAATAAATTGAACTAAAAAGTGATTCGAAATATACATCAAAAGAAAGGTCTTTTAAAACTGTATACGCATCTGTAAACTAAACTCTTTTACGTGGTCTGGTTCTCAAAATATATCAAATAAAATGCACGACTGAGTCGCACAAACTTGCTCTTATGTGCGATCACATTGTGGTTTTAAAGTCTTAATAATTTTAAAAACTTTTCATCTGATAAAAGAAATTCATTAATTATTGGGGCCTTGATTTCTGCCACCTGCCAAAAATATAATCTAAATTAAGGAAGTGTTATGCGAGTACATAAATATGAACAATATAGCACCTGGCTGTCTTGCACTTCGCACAGATGCATGGAGTTTACATTTTAGACTGAAAAAATGTAAAAAAATCAATAAAATTTGAAAATTGATTAAAAAATATCTGAAATTGATTTGACACCAACGCAATGTACACCAAGTGATTTCCTACACAAATCTCAATTTATGAGAACAAAATTTTTAAAATTGTTGCAGCGTTTAAAAAAAAAAAAAAAACAATTTTTTATATATGAAATTTTAAATATATATTTTTAAGAACAAAAATTGGTATGCCAATTTTTGGAACTTATTTATGCGGAGTTTAAAAATTAATTTTTCGAAATATCGAATTTTCAAAAAATTATTTTGAAATTTTTTTAAAAAATCCAGAATTTGAGTTTTTGGAAATTTTGATATGCAATATTATTCAAACTTATTAGTAGCTTTTGGGTATAAAATTTCATTAAAATTGGTTCAACAGATAATGAGATAGTCGAAAGCCCAAAAAATGGTTCTATGAGAGGTACCATTTTTACACAATAGATACAATTTTTGTCTCAATAATATGGTAGATCGTTCTGATATTAGTTGACACAAAAGTTTTAATCAAAATCGAAGGAGCCGTTTTTGAGAAAAATTAGATTTTCAATTCCGGCTTTTAAAAAATTTTTATGGGAGGTACCGTTATTTTTGGATATAAGAAAATATTGTATTTAAAATCTGTTAAGTTTAATAAAAATCGAGCAATTCATTTTTGAATTATTAAGTTCTCAACAAAAAAAATTTTAAGATTTTGGAACACAATATTTTTAAAATTATTGTAAACATTCTCTATAAAAAAAATTGATCAAAATCAGTTGAACCGTTTTTGAGACAATCGAAAATCAAAAGTGGTTCTATGGGGAATACTATTTAAAACCCTTTTCCGGACATTTTTTTTAATAAAATGGTATGTGGGTACGTTTTTGAGAAAAATAAGATTTTCATTTTTTGGCTACAAAAAATTTGTACGGTACGGTTATTTTTAGTCTTAAAAAAAAAAAATAAAAACACATGTGGGGGAAATGCCTAAAAAACGCTAGGTACCAAGTTTAATGAAGATCAAACCACCCGTTTAGGCTCCAGTCGAACAGACAGACAGAATTGCGAGACCCGCTTTTTTCGAATGCGCTCTCATCGTAATGTCAACTTTGATCAAAATCTCGAG
Source organism: Epistrophe eligans (assembly GCA_951394125.1). Taxonomy (NCBI): domain Eukaryota; kingdom Metazoa; phylum Arthropoda; class Insecta; order Diptera; family Syrphidae; genus Epistrophe; species Epistrophe eligans. The sequence continues at coordinate 38,871,680 of OX596029.1, forward strand.
TTTGATTTGTTATTACGAATGCATAACTTGCCCTGCTCTGGTTTTCGAAATATTTTCATCCAAAGTGGTATTACCTTTTTTCGAACCAATTCAATTAAAATTATTCCAAAAATAGTTTGGATGATGGCGATAATTCCACAATCAACACTCGTAATTGGTTGCGGTTTTCAGTGCTGAATTGGAAATTCATAGAACTAAAAACTTAAAAAAGTTTAATAACAATCGATGAAGTCGAATTATTAAGTTCTCAAAAAAAATGTTTTAATCTTTTTTTAAAAATCCAAAACATCGAAAATAAAAAAAAAATGCTTCTATGGGAGGTATACCACTTTTAACCGTTTTCATAATTATTTGTAAACAAAATTAGGTGATAATTTTTTTTAGTTTAGGGCACGGTTTTGGAAAAACATAAGATTTTCATTATTTGATAAAAAGTTTGTATGGCATTTGTATGTTTGGTCCTTAAAAAAAATGAAAAAAGCAATCGATATTGTGTTAATCGAAATGACAAATCATTTTGTAAGAGACGATGCCATTCTCACAGCTATCGATACAGCAGATGAAATCGATTAAGAACAGCTACAGCCTTTGACAGAGTTGGACATCGAATTGCCAACAAAAATTAAGCTAACTAAAAATATTCAAAGAGTATTCACATATGGAGCTAGTCAAAATTCGTACAAAGAATGACAAGTTCAACGATTTGAAAAGGGCGGAAGATAAAAAAGTCAATTTTGTTAATCTGACAAAGCTTTATAAGGTGCGCCAAGGAATGGAAAACATGTACCTACAACCTTTTTACAGCAATCGAAACTTTCCCATCCGGAACGGCAGTATGTGAATCGTCATTTTCGGCCTTGACACAAATAATTCGGCCTCAACGTATTAGCATGTCGACTAATAGATAAAATAATTTATCGCTTCTGCTATTCGATCACTAAATTCAATGGATTAAAATCGCGAAGTGCAATTATTAAAAAAAAATGATTATTTTTTTATGATTATGTGTTTAAAAAAAATACAAACTGTGAACTGTGAACGAATTTTAAACTATACATTAATTTTTGTTTCCATCGATTGCCTTTTAATTTTGTCCTTTCTTTTTCTATTAGCGATTTCATATAGTTATGAAAAAAATGCATTGGGGCAATGCATAGGTTGCTACGGCACTGAACACAAGAGCAACTTTGTACGATCCAGTCGTGCATTTTCTAGAATTTTCGTGAACTGAAATAAATTGAGTCCATCACAATAAACGTCAATCTCACTCCTGGTTTTAAGGAGAACCTCTTGAATTCTAATGATAGTAGATACAATTCGATCGGTATAAAATTCACTAACTTGCTAAAATAAAACAGCACTACTGCCCACACTGTAAGCTTTAAGGTTTTTCATCTCTTTATAATATTCCTTACATAGTTCATGATGGGCGTATTGAGCTAGTAAATGTAGGGCCCATTATAGGAACCAAAATAAGTAGCTTAAATCTTCAGTGTCGCTGTCACTTCCATATTATTCATTCGTATCCTTGACGTGCAATTATAACATCCTTCCACGCTCTTGCTCTCTCTTTTCCCCAAAAGCATACAAATTCATTTTATGTCTTTTAATTTACGGGACTTACTCATTCTTCCGAATTAAATGAAAAAAAAAGCGAAATTAGAATATGTGCATATACATAGAGACTTCTGTTACTTTGTTCCTTATTCCTTGAACGAGAATTTCACGGATGAGAAAAATAGGAACAGCAAGACCCCCCAGCAAAAAATTATTCCATGGAGTGCAATTAAAAATTGACAACCGTTGATAATTTATTGGTATATCCTTTTTTTTTTACTTTTTGGCTCTTTTACATAAACCAATCGGCAGGAGGATCCTTTTTGAAAAGAAACTCCTTCCTGTCTCCAGCAAATGCTGCATTTTAAAATTAATGGGAATTTAACGTTTTGAGTTTCCACCGTTTTATATTATTCGCCTGTACCTACATACCACTGCCTCCCGCGCGTGTTTTTTTTTAAGAGAAAAATTAACTTTCACTATACGAGAATCCTTCGAATGTGCGTGTTAAAATGTGTGAAAAGTAAGTATCGTAGGTAGGTATATAAATAAATCGATTGAAAAGGATTTACAAAAAAAAATCAAAAAAAAAAGAAAAAGATCAGGAAGAGGTATTTAAAATATTTTTTTTTCTGTATTTAAAAACCGTGAAGCTTGAATTAAATTCCACAGCATTATGATGGACTTTATTTATATATACATATCTACGCTTTACATTTTGACAGCTGGCAAAAATATACGAATATGGTTACGACAACAATAACAAAGCAACATGTGGGCAGGTTTAAAAATTTAAAATCCCATATTAATTAAAATTCATCTATTTTCATGCCAAATATTTTTCCAAAATTATATTATATTTACGTATAGGTATAACCATTCATTTTGTGGGCATTAATTTGTTTTCATTTTCAACTGACTCAATTCTCGATGCGAGAAGACAATGTCCTGGAAAATAAAAATCAATTAATTTTAATTAAACTCAGAGAAATAGTAAAAAAATGATTTAAATGAGACGGTTTAATAAAGGTTGATTTTTAGCAATCCCTGTGTAAACGAAAGTAGGTATTTTTCAAACAAACTATATACGTATTTCTATTTATGTATATAACGATTTTTCTTTTCAATTGACTGGATATGAACAAATAAGAAAAATATTAAAAACCAATTGTAGGTAGTTGGCTTTTGAAAAAGGCAGAGTTTTCATTTTTCATAAGTGTGTCCAAATTCTAGAATGTACAAATGATTTACTTAAACATTTAATTTGAAAAGGAAAACTCTTCAAATAATATAAAACAGCTTTTATCAACAAATTGAGCTTGGATATATTATAAATCGATTCTTTTGATTAAAAAAAAAAATAGTAGTGGGACCCTTGGTTTTATGCCACCAATCAAAAATAAATCTTAGGGTAGGAAGTAGGTAGACCGATGTGAGTACATATATACAAACGAAAAAAATTTAAAAATTAAAGTAAAACACTTTAAATAATTTTAAGGAAATAAATTTCTGAACTTATTTTAAGTAGGTATGTATTTTTTAATGTGCAATTAAAAATGATGTTTATAGAAAATTATCAACTTGGTTTTGAAATTGCGAACTTAAGAGCATATACCACACGTATTTCAAAAATGTATATGCATTATTTATATTTTGACTAATTCCATACACTAAATAAATCAATAAATAGTATTAAGCTAAATAAAGTTATATTTGAACATTAAAGAATAGATTTCATGACTTAAAACAAACTAGGACAGAACATTTTCAGAGTTGTCGTTATCTTTTATAATTTTTTTTAAATTTTAAGTCAAATTAATTTACTTAATATAAAATATTTAATTCGAATTTATTCTCTCTAGAGAATTATTATATAAAAATTCACTGTACCAAATTGTATGCAAATTCCATTAAATCCATTGATTAAAGTTGTAGCTCAAAAGGCACATACATATGTATTACAATATCGTACAGAAGCTAATGTCTTTATTTGAATTTCATAATAAAAAAAAATACTCCCAATTTTTATTTAGTTAATTCATAGAGCAAGTTTTGGCTGGCTTCGTGTAAAAAATAAAATCCACAACTAGGTTGCACGAACTTACTCTTATGTGCGATCGTGCACACTGTGGTTTTAAAGTAGGTATACATGGTACCTACACTTTAGACTGACAAATTTAAAAAAAAATCAATATAATTAGAAATAAATTTCTGAAACTGCAATTTCACACAAATCTCAATTTATGAGAAAAATATTTAAAAAATCGTGGGAGCGGATTTAAAAAAATAAAGAATTTTTTATATCTATATAAAATTTTGAAAACATTAAAAAAAAAAAAATTGATACGGCTTTTTTTAGTATTTATTAATGCGGAGTTTAAAAATTAATTTTGAGAGAAAAATCATTTAACCATTTTCGTAATAACGAATTAAAAAAAAAAAAATAGAAATTCGTTTTTAAAAATATAAAATTTGTTTTTTTTTATTTTTTTTTTTATTTTGATATTTATTAGAAGCTATGTTGTAAATTTAATTAAAATCCTTTGAACATATAATGAGAGAGTCGAAAACCAAACAAATGGTTCTATGGGAGATACCATTTTTAGACGATAGATAAAATTTTCTTTTCAATAATATGATAGATCGTACTGGTATTGACTCTCATAAAAAATTTAATCAAAATCGTACAAGTCGTTTTGAGAAAAGTAAGATTTTCCATACCGATTTTTTTAAAAAACCAAAAAAAAAAAATGTAGTACCTACTTTTTAAACTTTTTGAAAAAAAAATTGATCAAATTCATTTGAACCATTTTAGAGAAAATAAAAAAAATGGTTCTGTGGAAGCTACCATTTATAACCATTTTTCGGAAATTTCTCTTAAATGGTAGCCTTTTTGTAAAAATAATTATTGGATTTTTTTAAGTTGTGGGCACGTTTTTGAGAAAAATAACTTTTTCATATTTTGGTAAAAAAAATAGTATGGTAGGACCGTTATTTGTGGTTTTAAAAAAATTAAAACCGTGTGGGGGGAAGTTTAAAGAAAATCAATTCACTTGTTTAGACTACAGCCGAAAGAACAGACAGACAGACAGAGTTGCGAGACCCACTTTTTTCAACTGCACTATCATCGTAATGTCAACTTTGGTCAAAATATATCTAGTTCGATTTTTTTATAAAAAATAAATAAATAACTTGCCATATAGTACCTACTATGTATACATATGTAGGTACATATATCGCAAGTAAAAATTTGAGGTTGTAATCAAAATTAACACTCTCTCCATCGAGTGTCATCGAGCAAGTAAAGTTACGAAAATTTATTAAAGTCGAAAATTAAAAAATATTTTGTAGCTTCAAACAGTTTTTGACATATATACACCTTCCTTATATTTAAACGTAAATTTATTCCTTCATTGAAAACTTACCGCATCTGTTATAACTGGTTGACTAAATTTAATTTAATTTAATTTTCTACAACTTTCCCAAATTAGTTTGATGCATTGAATACTGATTCTACTTTTAAATTGCTCCTTCAGGTCAGGTTTTCGAGACATTCCGTTTTGTGGTAATAGGAAAAATATTTTTCTCAAAAATAAAATTTGTTTGCAAGACTTAAAACTACATAATGTAAAAAATATGTATAGGTACATAATCTACAAATGTTTTTTTCTTTTAGAAATTAACGATTTAATCCAAAAACCTGGATTTTAACCCTCAAGGTCTAGTTTCAGATTTTAACTTTGTTATACGATTTCAAACTGACTATATTTTTTTTTATTTGAGCCAATAGTTATAGCTTCTCAAAATATAGCAATAATTACTGAATAACAACAAGTAGTATAAAAAAAACAATTGTATAAAAAATGTTGGTTCTTTGGCATAAGATGTATATAGCGTAGTGTTGGGCATAATCGAATGATTTGAGTAATCGAGACATAAGTATTCGAGTGATTCCAATAATCGAACGATACAAAATTGGAAAAGTAAACCTTTAAAATTTAAGAAAGTAGATACATATGTACATTCGCTTTGTTTGATAAATAAGAAACGTTAAAAATAAAATAAAAAATTGAAAATTTATTTAACATTATTTTATTTAAAATAAAAAAAAAATAATTTAATTCATTAAAAACTTTTCTATTCGAATTTTTAATCCAAGTTCCAAGGATTTTTAAACATAAATGAATAAATTAAATACTGAATTCTTTAATAGTTAACAAAAGTAAAAATAGAGATAGCATACTTGTCAATTAACACTAGCATTGAGCTTTTTCATAAAAAAAAAACTGAACAAACATTCGATTTTCTAGTTAAAATTCTTAATTTTAGTAGTTTTAAATATAACAGAAAGCAAGACAAAATTTTAGCGTATAGGCTGGGTCAAAAGAAGCAAAAAATCGTACAGGAGAGGGTTGTCTATCACACTCCGTTTAGGCAGGAGAAGCAATATTCTAAAAAATACTTATAATACAAAAAAAAAAACTATACAAATTCAAAATTTTGAAAAAAAATGAAAAATGAAAAATGATGAAAAACAATTTGAAAATGATGAAAGTACAATTTTTGTTTTAAATATTTAATACTCTTATAAGTTTATGATCTCTTAAGGATTGAAATCGTCGATAACTGAAAAATGGGCGAAAAGATCGCGGTTTTGTTGATTTTTTACCATGATGCTTTCGGTTTGGGTTATTCATTAGGCAAACATCATAAACCACTAAGCAAAAAATCAGAACTACCGGATTCAAAGCAAGATCTGATGTTAGTTGAACTAATAGTATAGGCATATACATAAGAAAAAACAAAAAATCTTCCATAATGTAGTGATTTCTACCACTTGACTAAAAATTGATTGGAGAGTTAAAGAATATTAAAAGCCAAGTATTATAAAATATCATTAAAATTGTTTCAGCTATTTTTTTTTTCAGATTTTAGTTTGAAAACAATTAAGTATTTCAAAAATAATTCTTAATGGAGACAACTTGGTTAGGAAATTTTTGTTGGTTGGATTTTTGTCTTAAGAAAAAAGTCATAGAACAGTATTTTAGTGCTCGTGTTATTTTTTTAATTATATCTTTTAAAGTAAATTTTGTAGAAAATTGGCCCGCTACCTGTCTTAATTTTGGGAAATAGACCGCCTTCCTAAACGATTTTTTTCTTGTCTGCACTTAACGTAAATGCTCTATACAATAAACGTTTATATAAAAAATATTCTGCCCACTAATAGTCTTTAGGTATTGTTATTTAAAATATGCAAATATAGGGAGAGCCTTCCATAACGTTTTTGAAGGCCTTTGTATATTGTATATCTATATATTTACATACATGTTTTAAAATTAAGTTATATTGATTTTAATTATAAAAATTACATAATATTTATGAAATTTATTAAATTGAATAAAATTCTGCCCTTCAACACAAAAATTGTTCAAAAGGTAAACCAAACAAATATTAATGTTTGGTTTATCTTTTGAACAATTTTTGTGTTGAAGGGCAGAATTTTATTCAATTTTGAACCGCTCTTAAAGACCTGATTCAGAAAATGTGTTTTAGACAAGTAAAGTTTTTATACCTAAATATACAAGTATTAAGTATTTCTTGACCTGAATTTTTAACTTCCAATTGGGAGTTATTGTCCGATTTTTCGATAATTTTGACATTATCTCCGCATTTCGATGTTCCAAGAATCCGAATCCATCGTTTTTAGAGAGATGTCTGTATGTGTGTATGAACGTATATATACTTTACAAAGCATATGAGTGGATTCAGACGATGAACTGATGAACTTGTACATTACTTTTCAGCTGTTTTTTTATCGCATAATTTTCCCTGTTAAAAAAAGCAATTTCTAATTCACCAACAGAACGTTTTTTCCTAAACACAAAGCAGAAAGTGAGGTTAAATCTATGAACTGAGGAATCTTTACACTACTCTTCACTTACTAAATCATTGCATGTCTATTTTCCTATGAATTGGCAAGTGAATGCATTGATGAATTCAGCTATAAAATTCATTGAGGACGATATTTCCCGCTGGGTACGTTCGTACGTTGGTAATACATCCTTTCGTTTACCGTATATCGAGAAGATATCAACTTCGAGTATATTTTATTTTACAGATAATAACGTCATAGAGACAAAAAAGAAATCAATTAGTGGCTCTCTTACTACGTCAATTTAAAAACGTTGTAAAAACTCTTTCCTCTCTGAATATTTCGAGAACAATTTAAGAAATGCCATCAATTTCGGCTTAGTTTTATTTTACAAATAATGACGTTATTAAGATTTGAAAAGTATTTAAAAGAAAAATTAACACATAGTTTTTTTTTTTAAATCAAAAAACATGCTTAAATTTGTTGATAAACATTTTTCGGCTCGAATATCTGGAAAACAAAAATTCTATCGACTTCGGAATAATTTTATTTGACTCAAAATGCTATAATTAAGAATTGATAGGGTTTGTAAGAAAAAAAATAAGAAAGAAAAAAACAAATAAAGCAAAAAATCTGCCAAAAATATTACTTTAATAGTTAAAAAATATAATTCACTCTAATTTGTTTCTCAATTGACCACCTAATAAAATATTAAAAATTTTCTTTAAACAAAATAACATCGGGTATCAAGTAGAGATGCCGCGAATAGTGACTCGGCCGAATACCGAATATTCGGCCACACTCGTCGACCGAATGCCGAAAATTCGGCAGCCGAACATTCGGCCAACGATGTGTATCTAAGTGAGAGACTATTTTCAGAAGCTGGAATTGTTTACGAAGATAGACGTAATTGTTTGCTACCAACGAATGCCGAAAAAGTAGTTTTTATTCACCACAACTTACCATTTTAGATTTTAAATACTAAAATACAAATTTTTGAATAAAAGAAAACATTTATTGTAACATAATAAGCCTTTTTTATTCTCCATATGTTATTCGGTATTCGGCCGAATGTTGTGAACTATTTGGCCGAATACCGAATATCAAAAATATAGGCCGAATAGGCCGAATTTCGAATAGTGGCAGAATATTCGCGGCATCTCTATAGTATCAAGTTTCCAGGGGTACCAATGGAAAGTTACCAGTGTGGGTCGCATCCAGCCTCTTTTTTATTTTTGTCATAGCAACATACAAGACAAAAAAGCCTGCAATTATTATTGTTCTCAAGTCTCACATCTTTATCCCAATTAAACGCAACAGCATATTCACTGCTTTTACTCGAAAACAAGAACAAAAAAACATAATTTTTTTTTTTAATCCAAAAAATTGAAATGAATTCAATTAAAGGTGGCTTCATCCAAAACGACTTCCTCTAATATATATACCGATTTACCCCCACGTAATATGTCTGAATATGTGGAGAGTTATGACCAACCATTGACCATAGAGTTGTTCTATATGGTATACGCAGGTGTAGTCGGTCCCCATATTCGGAAACAAAGACGTACCTACTCCATATCATATCTGCATAATTCCTTTTCCACCAGATCCAATCGCTTAGTCTCCCAAAAACGCTATGCGCTGAGGTGACCTAGCATAAATCGAATTCCGTTTTTTTTCACAAAACGACGACACAACGATATGGTATAACGCAGAAGCTCAGTATATATCTCGTATCAGAGACTGGGAATGCGACAGCAACCTGGCTGAGCCATGTATCATTCACAATCCAATGGTCAACCACACCGCTTCCGAAAAATTCCATTTTAAGGCCATTCATTTAATAACGTGGGTTAAAAAAAAATGACCAAAGACCATCAGCATCAGCGACTAAGTATACGCGAGTGTGTATATGTGTTTGTGTGAGTGGGTTTAACTCAACCGGGGGCAGGAAAATTCTATGCGATAGCATATCGGATGTGCCCAGGAACATTTCACATCCGCATTACCTCAACGTTGTGCCCATTCCTCCTCTTGAATCTGAAATTATTTGCAGCTAGAGTTTTGTAATTTTTGTTTGTGCTGCACAGCTCCAGGAGACACTCCAAAATGGACCCCCTTCTTATACTCTCACAGGCATATAACAGGCGTAGAAGTCTACCTTTTGTGTATTATTTTGCCATTTTTATGCTCCGCAGATTATAACCAAACCGTCATGTTGGGAGCCTCCTCTTACTTGTATGTAGGACTGATGGGTGGCGATGGCGGGGCGTTGCGTTGGGGTAGAACGACGCGACGCGTTTGCTGTCGAAGCAAATCTCTATACCTCTTCCTGGAGTGTGCTATCAACCGATATGGAATACATAACCAAGCTATTCGGCCATCGCCATCGCCGCCGCCGCGCTGCTGTTGCCACCATACCAAGCAATCGAATTAATTTTTTTATTTATATCCTTTTTTTTCCAGAATCACCATTCCCATATCGGTTGGGGTATGGAATCCAAGGGTGATTGGGAGATTTTTTCTATGTTGCGTTGACCACCGCCAGGGGGACAAGGCGCAATTAGGGTGACCACCAATGCAAATTAGAGGCTGTTAATTCGTGCGCAAAGTGTTTTAATTTTATCAGTTTTTTTTTACTTTAATTTTTTTTTAATACTTTTGTGTGTAGTTTGTGGTGTCCTTTTTTTTTAAAAAAAAAAGACAAAAACTTGAAGCGCCTGTCTGTCTGTCGTGTTTTGTATAACAATGAATGTAATCAGTCAGGCGGTTAACATTTTAATTAAACAAAATTGAAAAGAATGACATTTCGCTGGAACATGCAAAAGGTTTTTTTTTCTATTCCATTTATAGAGAGAAAGAGGACATGGAAAACAAATTGAGTTTTACATTAAACAAAAAACACTCAAGTGGAGATGATGGTACTCAGTGATGATAGTTGAGAGGCGATATAGCTGAATTGATTAAGCGGCTGGCATTGGTTGTATTATTTCAACACTTTTGCTCAATAGGAATATTCTAATCTGAGTATATAGTTTGTGACTTTGATGCTGAAAAAAAAAAAAACTTGAAGAAGCTTGTAACGCCAGACCTTTCAAAAGCTTTTAGTTTACCATGTTCGTGTACAGTGCGAAAAAACATTGCATATCTCGATGGGCTTCGGAAATATTGGTGAAAAATCATTTTTTGGACAAAGAGAGTCGGGCTAGTATTCTATGATTTGTTTTGAAATTTTATCAGGATATGTCAACATTTTTACAGTGACGGACATGTCTGCTAATTTTGTATTCAGAACTTTAAACCGCGAGGTTTTTGGTTTGGTTTCAGAAATATCGCCAAATATTCTCAAGATTATTTGCGAGCGCCAAAGGGAAAGTGACAAATCGAAAGCGACAAAGTGGAAACGACAAAGCGCAAGCGACAAAGTAGAAACAACAAAACGGAAGCCACAAAATGGAAGCGACAAAGCGGAAGCGACAAAGCGGAAACGACAAAGCGGAAGCGACAAAGTGGAAGCAACAAATCGGAAGCGAAAAGTCTAAAGCGACAAAGTAGAAGTAACAAAGTCGAGGCAACAAATCGGAAGCGAAAAGTCTAAAGCGACAAAGTAGAAGCAACAAAGTCGAGGCAACTAGTCGGAAGCAACAAATCAGTAGAAACAGTCAGTTTGACAAATCATAAAGACGATAAAGCAGTAGCGACAAAGCAGCAGTGACAAAGCGGCAGGGAAAAAGCAGTAGCACCATAAAAAAAGAGACCATCAAAATAACCTGTTTGATATGCCTTATAGTTGCGCTAAAAAAACCCTACTACCATATGTATGTATATTCCTTGAGTTAAAGCTATAAGTCAGGGCTTTTATCAGGTTTTCCAATAGGGACTTGACAAATAACTGTTTGGTGCGGTTTGCATGCCGGCGGCGTTATTGGGCCATATTTTTTCTTCGACGATAACGATCGTCACGTTATTGTGAATGGCCAGCGTTATTGCGCCATGATTAACGATTATTTTTGGAAGATATGGACTTAAACGACATATGGTTTCAACAGGATGGTGCCACAAGTCACACAGCATACCTTACAATCGATTTATTGAAGAGTAAGTTTGATGAGCGTGTTATCTCAAAAAATGGGCAGTCGCCTCTAGACTATTTTCTTTGGCGTTACGTTAAGTCATCGGTTTATGCCAACAAGCCAACGACGTTGGAAGAGCTCAGAGCCAATATTGAACCCAAAATAGCGGCCGTTTCGGCCGAAATGTGTGGCCGAGTCATCGAAAATTGGGTCCAACGAATCGACCGCTGCCACCGTGCCCGCTGTGGCCATATGAACGAAGTCGAGTTCCATTCATAAATGTTTTGATTTTACTTCAAGTCGACAGTAAAGTTTTTGAAATATCTCAAATGGTTTGCGTTTTATTGGAAAACTCTTTATTAAAATCCATGTTTATATCTAAAATAAACAATAAGAAATCAAACATTTGAGTTATTCGTTGTGCGTGACAAAGAGTTTCAAAGTTTGATTAATATTTAAATCTCCATCTGCAATCTCAGGCTTGCAAAATTAGAAAATCATAAAACTATTGGAACCCATACATACATTCATGGAAAACGGTAAAGATACATTTCAAAGAAAATCTATATTTTCAATAAAATTTTTTTTACTTTCCCAGAACTCAGGACTAGAGGGTTAAAATGTCATTTCCGAACATCCCCTTCCCTAAGATCCATACAACTTTTCATAAATCAGAGTACCTATACCTATCTTCACAGGAACATGACAATCTTATTCACCTGCTACACAATTTTAATCAAAAACAAAAAGAAAATCTTTTCTGATGTTAGGTATAAGGTATAAAGTATAAAGTAGGAAGTAGGAAGGTGGGTATATTGTATATTTCTTCAAATGTCTATTCCTTAGCAAAAAAATATGAACTCTCAGAATCCCAATGCTGCCGCCCTCTTGTCAAGAGTCACGAAACCCGCTTGTGCTTTATTATTATTATTTCTTCCCCTCCAGAAAAACCCTCAAACGGGTGTATAACTGTGTATCGTGTCTAATCCCGAATATCCCAGAGATCCATAGATCCCCTAGTAAATCAATTTCAAATTCCAACTCTAAACGCTTCACAATTGACAATTCGGTTTGAGAATGTGATTGCTATTTACAGTCGTCGTTGTCGTCGTCCTTGTTGTCGTTTTTGGATTCGAATCCGAATCCCAGAGAGAAAGTGTTGTTTAGTGTATCAAAATCCTTTCTGCCAACTTTTCGTCTTCTGCTACCTGGGGAGTTCTTTCGAATAGTACCTGTTGTATGTGACAACAACAGAACACACAAACTTGGATACCTATAGAAAATTACACACGAATAGGTAGAGGTATACAACGGAATGGTATGAGTATGTATCTTTCTGCAAAATGAGGAAGGACCAGGAGCAAAAAGAAAGGAGGAGAAAACTGCCATTACTGGCTCACTAAGTGTCTGTCAATCAATTTAAAGGACTGGCTGGCAATCGATTGCGCGTTGCCGTTTGCCATTCCACTCTCGTCTTTCCTGTCCTATAATATACGTACGTCCCAGGTCCCCTGTCATTTGTTTTAGGTTTTAGAGGGAAACATATTTCGATTGTTACGATGTCACCAGCACACTTCTCCCAAAGGACTTCATCACGCTACACTCACTGCTACGACAGTGATGATGGCGATGACGACGATGACACGGAGACACTGGTAGCAAAATGGAGAACGAGTAAGAGTGGGACACTTCCGTTGCAAGTGTTGCTTGCACCAAAAATGAAAAATGTTTGGCAAAAAAAAGTATAACACAAAAAAAAAAAAAAACCTGAACTAAGAGGTGACTTCCATTATATTTCTAGTTATATACCACCCTACGGTTGACGATGATGTCCTTGTTGGAAACAGTTCACATATGGTCATGAATTAATTCTTTTTTTTTTCCCAGAACATGACACGGAAGCCAAACGTCAGTTGTTGTGTACTCGATGTTTGGCATTTTGGTTCGCTAGTCTCTATTTATACTTTGACACTTTGCACTTGCTATATGGGACTTCCCCGGCTGCCATAGCTGATTTTTAGACTAACGCGACAGCGAAATAAAAATCCTAGACGAATATTATATTCAAGGCCATAACAAATATGAAAAGATGGTGTGCAAGTAGGAATGTAAGTGGACTCAAAGTGTCCATGATGTAAAATGCTCACTGATGTTAGATCTTCGAGCTGCTCCTGTTTTAATATCAATTCCAGTGCTGTGCGAAGTTTTCATTAGGAAATTTCTTGACCTTAGATGACTCTGACAACGACCTAAAAATTCAAGTCAAATTCGTAATTTTATGAGGTATAATCCAAAAACGTCTTTAATGGTTTGAACAAAGATAATTTGCTTTGCCATGTAAAGGTGATCAAACGGTATTAAATTTGATGTAGGTACCTACCTAAATGTGTGACAAAAAGGAGACAAGTCAAGGTCTGCCAAATCAAAAAGGCAGACCGTAATAGTACCTTTAATTCAATTCAATTCAATTCAATTCAATTCAATTCAATTCAATTCAATTCAATTCAATTCAATTCAATTCAATTCAATTCAATTCAATTCAATTCAATTCAATTCAATTCAATTCAATTCAATTCAATTCAATTCAATTCAATTCAATTCAATTCAATTCAATTCAATTCAATTCAATTCAATTCAATTCAATTCAATTCAATTCAATTCAATTCAATTCAATTCAATTCAATTCAATTCAATTCAATTCAATTCAATTCAATTCAATTCAATTCAATTCAATTCAATTCAATTCAATTCAATTCAATTCAATTCAATTCAATTCAATTCAATTCAATTCAATTCAATTCAATTCAATTCAATTCAATTCAATTCAATTCAATTCAATTCAATTCAATTCAATTCAATTCAATTCAATTCAATTCAATTCAATTCAATTCAATTCAATTCAATTCAATTCAATTCAATTCAATTCAATTCAATTCAATTCAATTCAATTCAATTCAATTCAATTCAATTCAATTCAATTCAATTCAATTCAATTCAATTCAATTCAATTCAATTCAATTAAATTAAATTAAATTCAATTCAATTCAATTCAATTCAATTCAATTCAATTCAATTCAATTCAATTCAATTCAATTCAATTCAATTCAATTCAATTCAATTCAATTCAATTCAATTCAATTCAATTCAATTCAATTCAATTCAATTCAATTCAATTCAATTCAATTCAATTCAATTCAATTCAATTCAATTCAATTCAATTCAATTCAATTCAATTCAATTCAATTCAATTCAATTCAATTCAATTCAATTCAATTCAATTCAATTCAATTCAATTCAATTCAATTCAATTCAATTCAATTCAATTCAATTCAATTCAATTCAATTCAATTCAATTCAATTCAATTCAATTCAATTCAATTCAATTCAATTCAATTCAATTCAATTCAATTCAATTCAATTCAATTCAATTCAATTCAATTCAATTCAATTCAATTCAATTCAATTCAATTCAATTCAATTCAATTCAATTCAATTCAATTCAATTCAATTCAATTCAATTCAATTCAATTCAATTCAATTCAATTCAATTCAATTCAATTCAATTCAATTCAATTCAATTCAATTCAATTCAATTCAATTCAATTCAATTCAATTCAATTCAATTCAATTCAATTCAATTCAATTCAATTCAATTCAATTCAATTCAATTCAATTCAATTCAATTCAATTCAATTCAATTCAATTCAATTCAATTCAATTCAATTCAATTCAATTCAATTCAATTCAATTCAATTCAATTCAATTCAATTCAATTCAATTCAATTCAATTCAATTCAATTCAATTCAATTCAATTCAATTCAATTCAATTCAATTCAATTCAATTCAATTCAATTCAATTCAATTCAATTCAATTCAATTCAATTCAATTCAATTCAATTCAATTCAATTCAATTCAATTCAATTCAATTCAATTCAATTCAATTCAATTCAATTCAATTCAATTCAATTCAATTCAATTCAATTCAATTCAATTCAATTCAATTCAATTCAATTCAATTCAATTCAATTCAATTCAATTCAATTTAAATTAAAAAATATTGACAATACCAACGTAGTTCAAATAAAAACAAAAAAAACATTACAAAAAATAAATAAATTTAAAAATTAATAAAATTCGAATTTCTGTTCTATCTTATTCTATCATTTTTGGACTTCTCGTAATGTTTTTCATTAAAACAGCTTTAGCAAACACTCTTATGATGATTAAATATTTTTAATGAAATTGATCTCGATTATTTGAAGTTTAAATGTTGGTCGTATATCTATCCATTCCACATAATGTAGAGGTCGACAAAACACTTCTCATACACTACACATAGTACTGTATGTGTTATATATTTTGCCGCATTTTAATTTGCTTCTCTTACAATAAACGCATCACTTGAGACTGTTGCGAAAATAAACAAAAATATAGCAAAGGATACTTACATACCTACATTATACAATATACGATTCCACAAGGATAACTACACACAGATATAAAAATACATAACACTTGAAAAAAAACATCCCTCTAATCTGGTTGAGCATTTTTAGAATTGCTCTCCAGAAGCAATCAAATGTGATAACTGCTTTTGGGAGATCTGTTCCAATCCAATAAAAAATTGAGATGATAATCTAACATGAGAGGACCAAACACAAAAAAAAAAGTAAATAAACAACACAAATGAAATAAGCAAGAATAAAAAAAAAAAAAAAAAAAGAAAACAATAAAAAGGATATCGGAATCTCGAAAAGCGATGAATCGGCAGAAAGATATATGTTGCAGGGATTGCAGATTGATTCGGAACCATTTTTAGGAATGCGATAAAGATAAAGGACCGGGTGTAAGTAGTTTTATTCTTGTTGTTGTTGTTTTTTTTTTTTTTTTGCTTAAGATTGTTATCAAGTATCAACCTCACCCATCCCCGGAAATAGCAACGAAAAATGTCCCTTAAAATAATCCTTTTCGCAAGATATCCCAACGATTTGTCAAGACAATGATTGGATAGACCGAAATATCATCATCCAAGACCAACCCCCCCATAGAACAACAACCGCACAACTGCATGAAATTGTAAATAAATTGCAATCAATTTCAAAATCATTGAATCCCTTCTTTCTATATGGAAAGATCCTTCAATAACAGAAAATGATTTTACTATAAGGGAAGAAATAAACGTTAGCATCGTCGTCGGCGTTGTATGGTTATATCCTTGTTCTTGGTCATCCATGTCCATCTAAACGATGAAGAAAAATCACTCATTGATTTAGAATGAAGAGCGTGCTCATTAATTAAAGCCTTATCCTTTGAAATACACATTAAGACAACAAAATAAATTCGCCATTGTCAATTGTGATATAATATATAATATAAAGAGGCGGTGGATGGGAATTGGTCGGTCGGTGGATGGGTGGGTGGATTGAATGGTGAATAGAATCTTTCGTCCTCATTATATATCCTTTTTGCACTTCCGAAGCCGCTTAATGTAAGCCGCCTGTCGACAACACAATCAATTGGAGTATATTTAACCAACAAAAACCAACTCGAAAATATAAACACGCACAGGCGGATTAACTTTTATCTATGCCTAAATTAGGCCCAAATTCTCGTAGTATATTAGATCAAAATAATAATAATTCTGACAGGACACAATTTTGATGAATTTCTATTTAGTGTTGATCAGAAGTACTGGTATTTCATCCAAGTTGGTCTTGATATTTAGGAATTTGACGCCATTTTTCATAAATTCTTTCGATACCAGTTAGTTTCTTACTCCTCAAATAATAATCTTGTTTTAATCAGCTCGGTTCAGAGAGTGTTCGAGTGTTTATTTAAAGTAGGGCTTGCTGTCCTGGTAGCCCTATTAACTAATAGGATATCCTTGGAGCCATGAACCCAGTAAAATTCCTAATCCGCCACTTAGTTTGGTACACATCACGCAGTTCTTCACATACGTACATATATAGACACACACATATATTATCCTTTCGCATGACTAATGATAATACATTGTGTAGAGGACAATAGACAATGTTTTGTGTCCTTGGCAGGATCTGTAAGCTGATAATGATGTGCGTTCGCTCGTTGTTTTTGGCTTCAGCTTCTGTTTCATCGTTTTTGCAGTAATTTTGTTTGTGCTGCTGCTGTTGTTTTTGGATGATAAATAACGTTTTATCTAATTTAATGCCGCGTTATGTGGTTATTTTCAAAAAAAAAAAAAAAAAAAATAAAAAAAATAGAATAGAACAATCGACGACGACGACGACGTAAGGATTTCTGTTTTTCGCTTTAATGTAATCACAGGATTTGACCGCCCATCGTCGTCGTCGACCAAAGAATATATTATAATCAAGAGAAGGATGCTGTGCTGATGTAATTAATAAATTAATCATTGTTGTTTTCGATCCGTTTAGTGAAACTTATGTGGAAAAAGATTTTTGTTTTTTGCTCTGGATATACGTACTTATGTATATAGAGGAAATGTCGTCGTAGGAGATAATGAGTAATGATATTGGATAAGGATAAGGATAAGAATGGGAAACACATTGTCAAATGGAATTATGCAAGAAATGAAATGATTAGGTAGGTAGGTCTGAGAAATATTATTTTCTTATGGCTAGTGATACAATGCTATTAATTTTTTCAAGGACGAGACTAGAGAAATACCAATTTTTAACAGTTATTATTCAGTATTTCGCCATTAATAGTGAGCATGTATTTGCGTATTTGCAACTTGAAAACTCTCTGGGGACCCGAAATATGCCCACTGGCGGAAGGCAAACCTGTCACATAAAAAGTGCTTTTAATTATAAAAAAGATATTTTGCATGTCACTTCCAATTTTCAAATGCTGCTTTTCGATTTCTATATTCTATTTAGATTGATGTTTTTTGTTCTTTAATTGGTGACCTTTCAACAAAATGATGAAATTGTGCAAGTAATATTTTACTTATCATAATAAAAGTAATACTAAAAAGTGTCGTCAAATCCTATGTTTTTATCTCAATGAATTAACCTTTTGTATACCTTTAAAGCACGAGTTTTTCTCCAATAATATAACCCTTAAGAAAAAAATTGTCACAACAAATTTTGTGTAAAATTTTGCAAGCTTAAATGTTTGCTTTAATATCTTCGAAAAAACTGAAAGTTTTCGAACAACACAATGCACCTCCACATTGTGCTTCATAAGACGCCAAAACAAATCCAAAAAACTCAGATTTATCGGAATTCTTTCTTTGTAGTAACCCGTGGCGTAATGGTTAGTTAGGTTAGGTAAGTACCTAACCTACTTTTAAGGAAATAACGGGTGATTTTTAAGCTGGTTTGGTTTTGGAAACACTGATTTTGACAGCTGACGTGTGTTTAGTACCTTGTGTCACTGTCAAACAGCTTCAGTTTGGTTTGCAATTTAACCATGGATCGTCTTACAAATGAACAACGCTTGCAAATTATTGAATTTTACTATCAAAATTCGTGCTCGGTTCGAAATGTTGTTTATCGAAAAATTGTGTTCAGCGATGAGGCTCATTTTTGGTTGAATGGGTACGTAAATAAGCAAAATTGCCGCATTTGGAGTGAAGATCAGCCAGAAGCATTGCAACAGCTACCAATGCATCCCGAAAAAGCCACTGTTTGGTGCGGTTTATGGGCCGGCGGCATTATTGGGCCATATTTCTTCAAAGATGATGCGAATCGCAGCGTTACTGTCAATGGTGAACGCTACCGAGCGATGATAACAAACTTTTTTTTGCCCGAAATGGAAGTTCTTGACTTGCATGATATGTGGTTTCAACAAGACGGTGCCACATGCCACACAGCACGCGAAACAATGGCGCAATTGCGAGGCGAGTTTGGTGAACAGTTAATTTCACGTTTCGGGCCGGTCAATTGGCCGCCTAGATCGTGCGATTTGACACCATTAGATTATTTTTTGTGGGGGTATGTCAAGGCTAATGTCTATAGGGACAAGCCCGCTTCGATTGACGCACTGGAAGCCAACATCCATGCATTCATTCGTGAGATACCGGCCGATATGTGTGAAAGAGTATGCCAAAATTGGACTCAGCGGATGGGCTACCTGAGACGCAGCCGCGGTCAACATTTGCATGAAATTATCTTTAAACATTAAATTGCAAGGTTCAAACTATCGATTCAAATAAATATTTCATTCATTTTTTCGAATTTTTTGTGTTTTTTTTTTTTTAAAGTTCTAAACCTCTTAAAAAATCACCCATTATGTACTAATGGAATACATCAACCAAGTACAACTTTTAGCACTATTTTAATTGAACTTGTGAATTATTGATTCAAAACAGCTTTTTATGGCCTTTAGTCCACACAAATTTTGGCGTTTCATCCTGGCACGGCGATCTCACTTGCACTCATCAGTTGCCTAGTGAGGGCCTTTTTGTTAGGTTCAGTTCATCTTACATACATATAATTCATGACGAATATCTACTGTGAACTATATCCAACAAGACTAGAATTTCTAATCATTAAAATTGGAAGTTTTTTTTTTGACAAGGCCCTCACTACTCACTAGTCAACTGATGAGTCAAAGTGAGATCGCCGCGGCGGCGCCGGGACGAAACGTCAACATTTTTGTGGACTTAAGGCCGTTAAAAGCTGTTTTGGATCAATTACATTTTATGGTTATTCTTTGGATTTATAGTGTAAGGTGATTAAATTGATTTTACAGGGCTTTATTATTCGATCAAGGTTTTTATAAAATGTGATTAAAATTCTGCTATATGAATAATTCATTTTTTTTTACAATCCTTGGTTTGCATATAGAAATGAGTCAGGAAGTATATATTTGTAAAGTTGTTAAGGACAACTGCTAAAAAATTTAAATTTTAAATTTAAGAAAAAAACAATATAAAAGAGGAATATCAATTCGCATGGCACCATTATTTTACCACATATTTTTTAAGTTTCTTGTTTGCCCAAGCTATACTAGACTTGAAGGCTAGTTTTTTTTTCCAAAGAGAAACCTATATCATATCCCCTCTCGACCTATTCTTTTTGCAAAGTTCAAAAATTCAAAAATCCTATATAACTATCAACAAAAAAAAAAAAAAAAAAAAAAAAAAAAAAAATCATTGAGTTTGAAAGTTTTTTTTTTTTTTTGTTTGTTTGCCTTCGATAAACCACAGTTAAATTGAGAGAATCTCTTTCCAGGCCATAGAGCCCATGAAAATGAAAATAAGCCGTCTCATAATTTAGCATACAAATGGGACTTATTGTCGAAACACGCACAAATAAAAACTCAAATAAAATTGAAAATGGCACAAATCGAATGAAAAAAAAGCACAACAACAACAAAAACTTAGAATAACTATCGTCATCAGGCTGGCTTTTATCTTAGAAATCTTTCGAACGACCCACGCTGTTGATTATGTAGGCAAAAAAAAAAAAACGAAAACAACATCAAACATATAGGGTTGAAATTCACCACCCTCTCAGATTTCTTTTTTTTAATGGATGGCAATTGCTTACGCAACATAAATTTTCTATCGTCACCGGAACGGCAAAAATGCCGAATAGTTTGTCAATATAAGTTGATTTTAAGTTGAGTCTCCCTAGGGGTTTAATGCACAGAGAGAGAGAGAGAGAGAGAGAGAGAGGGAGGAGCAGCTCCTTTTATCCTTCACTTCATCCGCAGGCAATCTCGAAAACAATTTCTGAGGAATGGCTCCCCTGTGACCTGTCCTGTGACCAACTCCAGCTTCCAGAACCGAATTAACATGAGGGATGGTATGACCCAAAACGAAGAAAATCCGGTGAAGTCTATATAACTCAACGTCTCCTTGAGATGCTGTTTTAGAGCACTGCGGATTGCTAGCCGCAGTCATCATTATTCTTTTGCCCTTGGCCAAGCCAGGACAGGCACCACCAGTTGTTATGGAAGACGAAGCTGCATCCATGCGATGCGGAGACAGGGCTGATGGGAATGGAGTAAATACTCTCAAGATCTCAAGCACATGTCTGTAATTTGTTAAAACGTCTACGAGGCGGAGGGGGCTATGTGCAAGGCATCAGGTCCCTGCACGTTTAGTCGCAGGTCTCTTAATAGACCGTTTTGAGTTAGGTTGTGTCCATTATACCCTCCAGCTCCAGCATTCATTCCCTGCCTTGACTATAATATATATACGAACTATACATGGATGCTTCTGTGTGTCGATGATGAAAGGTTTTAGGTGATGGTGCACACGTCGTTTGATGGATGATTAAGATATTACTTGGAGAGCAAAGAGATATGAAGAATTAAATTCACTCCCATGATCCCCAAAGAGAAATGCCAACATTCGTGGCATTTGCAGTAGTTGCATTGCATCCGTTTTGCCTTGCACACAGACAAAAGCCTTGGCAATAAAAACAAAGCATCCCTGTCGCGCTGATGTCGGATCGTGATGTGATGTGCAGGTCCTGCAATTCTCGTATATAGACTGCACAGACACACCTTCCAGTTCTACTTTGGCTTTTCTTTTACAGCAGCAGCGTGACATAGAACACAAAGCATATAGCGCTCTATACCTAACCTACCTACGTTTGGATCTTCCTTGACGAGCAAAGTACATACTAGGAGCCCCAACACAGCAGCATCAGGACCAAAACCAATTGTTATTCCTGGAGCGACTGGAATTTCGTATTCAGGAAACAAACTTTGCAAACTCACAGACAAGAGCGACAGCGAAAGTTTACGAAAAGCGGAAGGAACGCACTTGGTCGTTTTATATGGTGCGGAGCAATGGTTTAGCTCTAGGTATAGGTTGGTAGGTATACGTATAAAGGGAGTAGATATCCTACCTTCTGATGGACCTTGTCTGATGGCATAACCAACCATCACGAGTAGGAGGTGCAGTGCAACGTTTATGCGGAATTTGCAACGTTTTTGCTTAAGCATACCAAATTGCGAACAAAATGAGATACTTCTGCTTCACAGAAGCCTGGAGGAGGACTTGGGACATCCAGGGTTGGAGTTGAAGCGTATAGAAGAGAATAAGAGGGGGTTTTTCTTTTGTAAGGTAATGTTTGGCGTTTTATTGGTGCTGCTCTGCATTTTGCTACGGAAATGGACACTCAAAAATGAAATAATATGTTGTTTGCTTATAGTTCCACCTGAACTGGTTGGTATTTTTCTACAAAACGGTCCATGGTGGTAGACGAACAATATTGGAGATTGCTTAGAAATGTGTGATTTGAAGTGAAATTGGTTGTGGTGTTGGTACTCGCTATGCGGTATTGAATAAAATTTCAATTCTAAAGAATTTGGAAGAATTGAATTCAAAGTGGTTATCATTTTAAAATGCACTGGAATTTTTATATGAACAACAACAAAAGTAGAGCATGTAAAAATAAATAAATAATATTTAATAAAGAAAGGATTCAGCGTAAATTCAAAGAACGTTCTGCGTGAAATTATTTTTGTGGCTTTGGTCATAATTTTTTCTTCATTGAAAAATAAAAACGATAAAAAATTTAATGAACAAATTTTAATTCCGTCCGCAGTAATAAGTGATACTAGCTCTTTGAAAAGGAAACTTAATTTCAAACGAATTTCCGTAGTTTTAAATAAATAACAAGTCCAAGTCACTTATCGCCTCGCCACCAAAAATAAGTGTGTATTTCTAATGAATTCTAAAAAAATTGGGTGTCCGTAGAGCTCTAGACCAGCAGGGCTGCACAAACCTTTAGAAAACTGTTATGAATTAATAAATTAGTATTTTAGACTCTTGCTTTATCTAGAGTTTCATCTTTTAATTTTAGTTTACTCTCACTTTTATATTTAGGAGAACTGATTTCTTGGACAAAAATTCAGACCCGGGGTATACAACTTTCGGGAATTCTATCTCCTGTGCGAAACTTTTATGGATGGTTTGAATACCTACCTATATGTACGTGTTTGAAGTGAAATTCTCCTACTACTACTTTTTTACTTTGAGTTTGAGTTTGAAAATTAATTTTTCAGAAAATAAGATAAAATAAAATAAAACAAAATAAAATAAAATAAAATAAAATAAAATAAAATAAAATAAAATAAAATAAAATAAAATAAAAAAAATAAAATAAAATAAAATAAAATAAAATAAAATAAAATAAAAAAAATAAAATAAAATAAAATAAAATAAAATAAAATAAAATAAAATAAAATAAAATAAAATAAAATAAAATAAAATAAAATAAAATAAAATAAAATAAAATAAAATAAAATAAAATAAAATAAAATAAAATAAAATAAAATAAAATAAAATAAAATAAAATAAAATGAAATAAAATATTTATAAAATTCAGCTTAAAATTGAAGGCCCCCTTCATTTCTGCGCACAGAAATAGTTGAGATTTCGAAGTCTACCTAAGCCCTGATTCTCCATTTGTATCTGTCGCTCCACAAATTTTATTTTAATTCTGTATACACTACACTCCTACTCGTTGACTATAAAGCCTTGGAAGTTCCAAAATAAAAATTGGCTAGAATTTAGAATTTGAAATATTTTTTACTCTTATTTTAAATCGATTATATGATTTTTTTTTCTTTATAGTAAAACAAATATCTCCAGAAATTAAAATAAAATATCAAATTCTCCAACTCAACATCATGTTTACTTAAAAAAAAAAATGCCATAATTGAAAGAAAACTTTGCACCCAAAGTGTATTCAATATATTCTATTCATATGTATGAGTTTATAGAGTACACACACTTTATGCTTCACGAGTGTTTAAATGATTTTTATACATATGTATATGTATGTATATAAATTATACGAGTATATATGCGCAACAAAAATTTATTATTCCCTCTGTCTAGTTCTTGCCTGTAGCCTGATGCAGTTGTTCCAATTGCAATGAATACCAAATGAATGTGATCAACTCATTGAAGAGTTTGTTTGCGCCGCCACCGGCCAACGCCGCGCGGCGGTGTTGCTCAATCTGCTACCCTCTTAACCACCCAACTTCTTTTTTTTTTTTTTTTATATATAAAAATTAAAGTTGGTTTAAGAAAATACAAAAAAAAGTCCATGGGCAACTTCATTGCCACCAACAGGAGACTTTAATTGCGGCTAACTGCAGTTAAAATATTGTGGTGATGACGATTTTCTGCTACTCGGCTGCACCATTATTCAAGAATTTCAAGTTTGCGCGTCCTTATTTATCCCTGAGGATATGATGGTCTTTTATTATTCAGTGTAATGTCCACTTGACTCGAAGAATACAACTACATACATACATGTATATACATGCTTATGCATTGGCCCGGATTTTTGCGTTTTGGCTTAATTTTTTCTCTGGTCTGGTCTTATTCTTCTTTGGTATATAAAATGGCTGTCGTATTGCATATACACATAATTTATTATACGAAGATCATTTCGCTTAAATGTTCCATATACAGTAACTTGTACTTTAACAGCATACGGACTTGCTGTTAAAGGACAAGTTAATGCTCCATGTGTGCATATGTCTGAGGGTGGGGGGGAGAAGTATCGAGAAAAGCCGGTCTATGACGACCACGACGACGGCAGCGAAACGATGGACGGATTGGTGTAGGGAAAAGTTTTTGACTATTTTGAACTCGTAAAACGCTTCCAGCCATCATACACTCCTATGAATTAAAGACAAATCTAAAGAAAGAGAAGTCCAAGTGCAAGTCCATGGGTGAAACCATTCGATATTATATAAGAACAACTTTTTGTGGTCATTATTTTTGCACGCTTTTCCGTGCTAATAACTTTTCCCAAGCATAGATAAACATTTTTCGGGACACGCTTGCAAAATGCACTAACTTCACAGTCTTCAAGGAATAGAGTAAGAGTAGGTACCTATATAGGATTTCCAAATGTGTTATGCTGTGCAAGCTGGTTTGTTGCTGCCTGATGGTGGCCGACCAGAAGCGCAACTTCAATGCTAAAACAGCTGGGGGTATAGCTAGTATATTTTTGGCATGGTCGGTAGTTCGGTTATACGATTACGAGCGCTGTTTCTATGAAGTTTATGAGGCGAATGATTTGTTTCAAAATGCTTGATGTAATGTGAAGTTGTTTTCTTCTTTGATATTTGTTCTTGTATTTTTCGTTATCGTTTTTGTTGTTGTTGTTAATATTATTGTTTTTTTTTTTCAAGTGCATGTGTATAGTATACCTATACCTATATAGCTCTATGTACCTACATAAGATATTTTGTAAAGGAATTTTCCTCATTTAAAAGTTTTGAGCTTCTAGTGATTTATTTTTTATTGCCACGATAAAGCCATTACAGTTTCATTAGTTTGCCATTAATGGCTTTTGAGCTTCAAGATGCGAAGAAAAGAGTATAAGAGATATTACATACATTAGGTATATCCTTATAAGTTATAATAACATGGCCTTGTTTCTTATTTTGTCAATTCGGTAATTTGTTTCAATGGCTTAAAGTTTCTAAATGATAAAATAATAACAGCGATATTTATATGAATAGGTCTTAAGTACCTTTTATACGAAGATAAACCGTATGTATATAGAAATGCTTGATCGCATTCTATTATAGGGGATGAGGCATAAGGAATGCATTTACTTAGGTTTTTTAACAATTAGTGTTTTTTTTCTAAGTCCGTCAGAAATTGCACAAGGTCCAAATGTGCAACGACATGAGAAATCCCTAAGCACAAAGAATTTTTGGAGCTTAGCTATTTTTCAGAAGAAAATCTGTGCAAATTATATCAGTTATATGAAAAAGGTTTTTTTTGGATAAGATTGTGAATTTTAAAATTTGAAAAACATAGTGATAAATAAACTGCTAATTATCTAAACATGTATAGGTGTAATTTATCAGAAGAGGAAAAGAAGTTCTTACATATCGTCTTAGGAAACCTAAGCAATAAGCATTTCTTTGCATTTTTAGCAATATCTAAAATGTGATCGATCCACAGGAGGTGGTCAGTAATGCACAATGCACATGCCTACAATCGTAAGCTTTTCCGTCTCCTCGATGCAAGTACCATTTATGGGGATATATTAAGCTTTAAAGACTGTAAGCAACTTTGAGTACTGTCGTCGTTGTTGAGTGAATTATTAGTTTAAGATAAAAGATCATTTATAAAAATAAAAAAACAGAGTCGGAGACTAGACAGAGCCTTGTGGCACACCAGCATTTATTATATGAACTATAAACTTATACCCATCCAAAGCTACACGAATTGAACGATCAGAAAGGTAACTAACAATCCAACGAAAAAACGATTCAAAGATGCCAAAAGCACGCATTTTCAAAAAGAGAACTTGATGTCAAATTCTATCAAATGCTTTAGAATTAATATTCAGCGCAATAATCCTTATATACTTTCTCCAAAACGATATAAAGATTTGATTCCACTTTTCGGCGGTGTGGATAAATTATTGCTTGGAAAGCCGGTCACTAAGAAGCTTTCGTTTTTCAAGAAATACCTTGAGGTGATGATTGAACAGCGTTTCCATGACCTTGGAAAGAATGGAGGTAAGTGCAATTAGTGGGTAATAATGGAGGGTGAAGGAGGATCGTCTTTTTTAATAATCGGTTTTAAATAAATCCGACCATATCCGACTTTTTGTTGAATTTTCGTATTAAACCAGGTTAAGCCGAAAATTGGAAATTTTGACCAGACAAGCCGAAAATCGTGAAAGTCCGAAATTGCATACTTACAGGAGAGAATTGTTAAGATATCTGAAAATTCCATTTTGTATAGGAAGGAGGAAATATCGATTTTAGGAACGACAAGTACTATTGAATTTAAATCGTGTAATTTTGTTACTTAAAAATTGGATCGCCAGACGGCTAAATTGTGTGTAGTGTAGGTATGTAGATATTATTAGGTAGACCGTGTCAAAAAATTCATTGTAAAGGGTTGTTTGAATTTTAATATTTTTTAATGCTGACATTGATTAAGAAGCCCCTGGCGGAAATTCATTTAAACTTTAAAATGACCAAAATGGAATACAATTTGTCCATCTATACTAAACATATGAT
Organism: Epistrophe eligans; assembly: GCA_951394125.1. Taxonomy (NCBI): domain Eukaryota; kingdom Metazoa; phylum Arthropoda; class Insecta; order Diptera; family Syrphidae; genus Epistrophe; species Epistrophe eligans. Next base: position 38,899,162 of record OX596029.1, read on the forward strand.
TAAACATTGAAATGAAGTGCATATCAAATAAATTACAATAAAAAAATATATTCCGCAAGTATAGCTAACCTGGTTTTGTTTTTTAACCTGATGTTTTAGCTTCACCTAATCCTTTTGATAATGATCTGGGTCTTGAACTTTTAAAATAAGATTTTCATCCAGAATAAGCTCTTTACCCTTATTCCCACACAAAGCTCACTCCAATATCAATATATAAGTAGATATTGGTATAGCCTTTAAAAAGAAATTGATGCCAATAATTCTTCAAGCGATGAATTGATACAATCCTCCATCCATCGTTTATGCGGCCAGCTTGAAATTATTCAGTCTCCATCTCCATCATTCTTGAAAGTATGTTGTATATAAACTGCTTAGGTTTTGTTGTTGGCTGGCATTCAACTAGTTCACCTTTTTCATCATCATCATCATCATCTGCTAGTTCCACCACCATTACCTTATACCATTACCATTACCATCACCTTCATCAACGAAACCTTTTTCCATTCGATATAAAGTAGCATCGAAATCGAAACCTGTTACCTCGTCAGCTCATGATGCTCAGCCTCAATTGATTTCGGTTGCTTTGGCCCAAATCGAAGGACCTTCTTTTATAGGAACTCAACTATACTGATGTACTGTTATAGTATTACAGTTGGAGAATTGGGGTAATACACCTTAATGCGGTTGCCAAATTTACCTCGGAATTGTTGTCAGTCCTCCATCAATATTGCCTGCGGGAATGATACTCCTGGGGAGCTAGCTGGTTGAGAAGCATGACTCTGTGGCAATACGGTTGGTTGTATAGCTGGTGGTGACGCGGTATCAGTAATAGTAGTAGAAGAGTTGTATAGCGGTGGTGGCGGTGCGGTGGCGACGGCGACGGTGGCAGTGTGAGGCGTGTAAAATCGCATGTTGCCATGTCCTTGTTGTGTTTTCGTTACAGCAATTTCCCATGTTTTGTTCGATTCAATTTGATTTCCGTATTTATAACCGAATCAGACTCAATGAACCGAGACGATTAAATCATTGAACATTTTGGTCCATTGTCGTTTCTGGTTGATATATAAAATAGTAAGTGTGTGTGTGTGTACTATTGGGAATAATGGACAGTATAACAACTATACAAACGGTCACCGGACAAACCTCTGTAGAACAAGTTCAAAAAGCTGCCGCTGCAGCCTTTTCCTGGTCTCTCTCAATTTCGGAATGATGACAAGGGCGATAGGGCGATAGGCGATATGTGGGGCTGATGGCTGAGATGGTTTGGCATGAGAGCAATATATAGTTGTTCCTCTTTGCCTTGTTCATTTATTTATAGCAATAAGTTGTCTGATCCACCTACCAGACACAAACACAGAGAGTGAATGCATAGATGATGAACGAGCTTATATATCCAGTCCTTGAATAGAATACGAGTATGTATGTATGTATAGTCGACATACATATATGTACATCCCTTTTGCTGACCGATGACTGTGTAGTTTCTGATGGATTTGTATCTAAATCTGTTTTATTTCGAGTACAAAGGAATTTTAATGGGATTTGTCAATGCGATGGGGCAATCATTTGAGTTTCCAAGCTATACACATATGTATATCTACCTATACCTTTTATGAATAACCTAAGGGTGCGGACACAGCACAGCATTGTTCAGCACGAATACTATATATAGAACTCTCAAAGGCAAAAAGGAAAGGGAAACAAATTGAATGCGTTTACTAATTTACTGCAAATGTATTGGATATAAATTTATACAAACTTAATCGCTTTTATTGAATTTATTTGATGGTTGTTTTTGATTCAATTTAATTTTTATCAGGTTTTTAAAATTAAATTTCAATATGTAGCTATGATACATTAAAATATGAAATACTCTAAATAGGTACGGAAAGTTTCAAATTGATTGCATAACAACATTTTAAATAGTTTAAACTTGGAACATGACAATCAGTTAGGTATATAATTGAAAAAAAAATTAATATAAGATATCATATAATTATACCGTCCTATATTCGTGGTTTCATATAATCGGTACCACAAAGGAATAGCTTATAGATATAGCAATATAGAAACGCGTGTCATTTAGTTATATAGTTTGTTTCAAAACAAATTTGGTGGATCATACCTAAGCTCATTTTATTCTGTGGAATGGATAAAATTGAACTGTTAAATAATAAAAAATTAAAAACAAAATTTTGTGCAAGTGATTAAACATAATTAAAGTAAACCTTCCCTAGCTAATCATTGTCTAAAACAGTGATTCCTGAGCGATTATACGTTGTACATCACACGGTGGGGCGAGTTGGAAAGCTGGTTATGAGCAAATCTGTTGCAAATCGACATTTCTAGATCCATTTCCTTTATATTGAAATAGCCTTTTCCCCTTTCACACGCGGTTATAAAACTAATTTTTATCGGAAATTTGCTAGATAATTTAAAAAAAAAAAAAACTGGTCCAAATTTAATTCAAATCCACTGCATAAACTATTTGTTGCTTTTAATGACATGGTAAGGTATGTTTATGGTTTGTGCAATTTCTTGATTCAAGATGTTGCATATTTATGCATAAGATAATTCAAAGAAAAGCAACTCACTTCAAAAAAGAAGTATTTCAGAATTTTGAGACAGCAATTTGAAAAATAAATTTTTGATTTTCTTTATTAAAAAATAAAATAAATAAAATGTATGTATACACCCCTGTTCTGATTTCCGTTCCGAATCAAATCCGTAAACGGAATTGATTTCCGCACGGATTTAAAAAAGGTGTTCTGAATTTCACTTTCACATTAGCGAGTATTCAAACCTTTTTTTGTTTCGAAGTCATTAAAAACAAAATTCGAAACGTCAAATTTGTTGAAAAAATTACATAAATCAAATAAAAAAACTAATAATATACATACGTACAATACCGTGTCTTTCTAGCTGAAATGTAAGTTGATAAGTTTAAAGTGTTGAAAGAACATTACTCATTTATATCTGTGGACATTGTATATGTCCCTATGATTTATAGTTATAGCGATAAAGAAGATGGATTTAACCATGGTGCTTCATTCAATAGAATTAGAAGAAGGGGCTAACAATCGTCATATTCAGCTTCTATCGACGAGAAGATACCCAGGAAATTGAGAGACTTTTCTAACATTATGGAAATTGAGGAACGCATGTAAGCGATCTCATTTGCTTCCACTGAAGCTATAGGTATCTTTTGTTTGTATTAAGGGGTTTTTTACAAATCCTTTTACTTACATTTAAAAATTTAGTCAATTCAATTCGGGCAGGAAAAATGGAATGAATTTCAAATGTCAAGTATTTCTAATCCGATCGAAAATCACAGAACACTCAATCCGCAAGTATTGAAAGCGAAAAGTATTTCAGAACACCTAGAGTTTGAAAACGAAAGGATTTAAAAACGAATCGCAATTCATAACAGGGGTGATAGTATACTATTAATTTTATTCTTCTTTGAAGTTGTTCATATTTTTCTATTATAACGGGTGATTTTTTAGCTGGTTTGGTTTTGGCAACACTGGTTTTGACAGCTGACGTGTGTTTAGTACCTTGTGTCACTGTCAAACAGCTTCAGTTTGGTTTGCAATTTAACCATGGATCGTCTTAAAAATGAACAACGCTTGCAAATTATTGAATTTTACTATCAAAATTCGTGCTCGGTTCGAAATGTTCATCGCGCGCTGCTTCCATTTTATGGTCGGCATTCTCGACCTTCTGAGCAGTCTATTCGGAAGATTGTGACCAAATTTCGCACCAAATTTACTTTGTTGGACATTAAACCACCAACACGTTTACGTACTGTGCGTAGTGAAGAAAATATTGCGGCCGTATCAGCTAGTGTGACAGAAGACCGCGAAATGTCGATTCGGCGCGGTTCCCAGCAGTTAGGCCTTTGTTACAGCACTACGTGGAAAATTTTGCGGAAGGATTTGGGCTTAAAGCCTTTTAAGATACAGCTGGTGCAAGAACTAAAGCCAGCCGACCTACCACAACGCCGAATTTTTGGTGAATGGGCTCTTGGAAAGCTGGCCGAGGATCCGCTTTTTTATCGAAAAATTGTGTTCAGCGATGAGGCTCATTTTTGGTTGAAATCGGGTACGTAAATAAGCAAAATTGCCGCATTTGGAGTGAAGATCAGCCAGAAGCATTGCAACAGCTACCAATGCATCCCGAAAAAGCCACTGTTTGGTGCGGTTTATGGGCCGGCGGCATTATTGGGCCATATTTCTTCAAAGATGATGCGAATCGCAGCGTTACTGTCAATGGTGAACGCTACCGAGCGATGATAACAAACTTTTTTTTGCCCGAAATGGAAGTTCTTGACTTGCATGATTCTACTACTACTTCTACTACTTCTTATTTATGAACTTTTTAGTAATAGTTTTCTATCCGATTTAAATGTATTCGTGATGACGTGAAAATGAAATTCAGAACACCTTTTTTAAATCCGTGCGGAAATCAATTCCGTTTACGGATTTGATTCGGAACGGAAATCAGAACAGGGGTGTATGTCTTAAATTGAAATTGAAATTGAATCCGTCATCTCAAAAATTAATACCTACTAAAAGCAAAACTGTAAACAAATGATTTTTTGTGGAGGTACCATTTGTAATCATTTTTCCGAAATTTGTTTTGCACCAAAAAATAGCCTGATTGTTATGTTTTTAGAGAAAAATTTGATTTTCCAAAAATTCTAAAAAGAATAATTAATATTTTTGGTCTCAAAAATTATTAGGTACAAACAACGGTGGAATATAAAAAAACGATGGGTTTCAAGTTTAAAGAAAACCGATCTTTTCTTTTAGGTTGTTGACAAACAGACAGACGGGCAGAATTGAGATACGCAATGTATACTCACATAGTACTTCCTTAAACTAGACTATATTTTTGGCAGGTGGCATAAAATATTGGCTCCAATAACTAATAAATTTCTTTTATAAGATGAAAAGTTTTTAAAATTATTAAGACTTTAAAACAACAGTATGATCGTATGTAAGAGCAAGTTCGTGCGGCCCAGCATTTTATTAATTATTAATTATTTATTTAATTTCATTAATATTGGTTTAACTGATAATGAGATAGTCGAAAACCAAAAAAAAAAATGGTTCTATGAGAGTTACCATTTTTAAGCGATGGATAATTTTTTTCCAATAATATGGTAGATCGTTCGGATATTAGTTCACACACAAATTTTTATCAAAATCGAATGAGCCGTTTTGCAGAAAAATGAAATTTTCAAAACCGGTTTATAAAAAATTGTATGGGAGGTACCGTTATTTTTGTTTATAAGAAAAATTTGTATTTAAAATCTGCTGGGTAATGCCAAAAAAGTGGTGGGTGCTTAGTTTAATAAATATCGATCAAATCGTTTCCGAATTATAAAGTTCTCAAAACAAAATTTTGAAACTTTTTTTAAAAATCCAATAAAATTTGTTTTGAAAATTTTGGTACAAAATATTTTTAAAATTATTGTAAATATTCTCTGTAAAAAAAATGGTTAAAATCAGCTGAACAATTTTTGAGGAAATCGAAAATCAAGAAAATGGTTCCAATGGTACCATTTATAACAACTTTTCGGGAATTTTGTTTATAAAATTGTAGCCTTTTTTCAAAAAAATTACAAATTTAAAAAAAAAGTTGTGGGCACGTTTTTGAGAAAAATAAGATTTTTATATTTTGCTAAAAAAATTTTACGATAGATACCGTCATTTTTGGTCTTAAAAAAAAATGAAAAAAACGTGTGGGGGGAATACCTAAAAAACGCTAGGTACCAAGTTTAAAGAAAATGGACCCACCCGTTTAAGCTGCAGCCGAAAGGACAGACAGAGAGACAAAAAGAAAGACCCACTTTTTTCGACTTCACTATATCATCGTAATGTCAACTTTGAACAAAATCTCGTGTTCGATTTTTTAACGAATACATAACTTACCATATAGTAACAAATAGCGAGTTTATAGGTTCTTTTTGTTTTAAGAAAAATTTATGAAAAAAATCAGAAATAAACAACTAAATTTCTGAGTTAAAAAAGTACCTAATATAGAATGTGTTGTGATTGCTTTTTTATAATAATTTATCCATTTTTAGAAAAGATTTTAGAATATATTTAGATTGCCATTCCTGTCTAAATGGGGAGGAAAAAGCCTTCCAATTAGATTTATTTTTTAAACATGTTCAGGAATCATTCTCCAAAGTATTGACAAGCCGAAAACATCCTGTACATATATTATTGTGTATATAAACAAATACGAATAAATTAATATGAAATTGGGCGTCTTGGTGGGCGTGTCCACGAAAATATCTAGCAGAGGAAAACGTGGATAATTTCAGGATTCCAACTCAACAAGCTGAATTTAAAAACAACTTTAAGGGCATTCCGGTCCACTGTACGTCTGCAATTAATTCATCTTTTATCTACAGGTACACTGAGCTGGAACTTAACCTGATAAACGAATTTTTCTTCCAATTAGGAACAGTGCATCTTTATGTTATGTTATTATTCCTGTAAGTGTAATACTAAATTAATTATAATCAGTCTGGATTTTTGTTATACTTTGGATTCGAGATTATAAATTTTGAGAACTACTTGCCCGAAAAAGACTTCAAAATCAATAAACAACTACTTCTAACTTCGTGAATCAGAAATTTTTTATAACATTCTGTTGCATTTTTTACCTACTCACTATAATTATGTTTTTTGTGTTGGTTTCATTAACTTCCACTGATATTGAAATCATTATGCACTCTCGTCGAGAAAATTATATGAACTCTTGAGCCATCTCTCTCTCTTTCCTTTACTTACACACTCAAACAATTTACTTGAACCATTAAGATTTCAATTTATGATGAAACCCAGTTCCACCTCTTCATATATCCTTTTATATATCTTCATCCGCAGTAAACTTCTGCATCCTATGCCCTCCGCATTCTCGAACAACTCTAGAAGTAGTAGAATTCCTAATTAATCATCGGGCATAATCGCACGCCAATCTCTTTAATTTGCGACTATCAATCATCTGCTATCATTACTCTTCTCTTATTTATTTTTTTTTTTTGTATTTTTTGAAGAGGAAAGCGTGTGCTTGATGACTTCGCCATAAGTAAGACACTTTAACAGATACTTTTTCTACTTGAAACTTGAAACTTTATTTCAATCTCTGTTGGCTGTGAGATGGCTCCGATGGTGAATGGCTCCTTAAACGAAGGAAAAAAATCAAAAAAAAAAAAATAATTTCAATCTAAAAAAAAGAAATAAAAAATCCATCTTCTTGAAAAAGATTGCAGTGATTTGCTTGCTTTTAATTACAATCTGCGCATTTGCATTCCTGACGCCTGCGGGGAAGGGGAAGGGGAGCGAGTGGAGAAGATTCCTTAAAGTTTGATAAAGGGTGGTCATGATGGTTTGTGTCGAAAGGGAGAAACAATGTTTATGCAAAATCCTGGACAACACAAAATGGGTGGAATAATAATAATTTTTGGTTTAAAAAAAAAAATAAACAAAAACAACGCATATAAACACCATCAACAGACGAAGCGACTAGGACATTCCAACAATAGCCGCTGGCATTCGAAGGACTTTCAGCAACAACACAAAAAAAAAAACTCCCTCCGAAGCATCATCTTCATTTTTGAACAGTTTTTCCAACCCTGTGTAACTGTTTAAACAAGAATATTACTAATTAAGCTTAATAATTAGTCGGACGTTGTATTTTTTTTCTTTTGCTGTTCCCATAGCTCGCTAGCTCCTTCCGGGGCTATAAGAGTAAGACCCGCCTGTCTGTTACAATTGTATCTGCGATAGCTTCTCTCGAGAAAAGGATTGCATTTTATCTGTCGCATTGTCCTCAGTACTCACAATAAACAAACGAATCGCCGCGGGTAGGTTGCCATCGTTTTTTTTTCCTATTTAATGTCCCGTTTGTTAGTTCACTCCTTGAAGGACGCACAACAACACACACACACAAGAATATTGGCTATGCCATCCTCATTTGTTTTTCCTGTTTTTTTTTTTTTTCTATTCCACCATTAAAGTGGGATCGGGTAGTTAGGTTAGGAGTTATATGTATAGGAGGAGAGAAGAAAAAAGAATTACACTAGGTGCCATTATGGAAGTAATCTGGAAAATTGTTTTCGTTTTTCTTACATTAGCATTATCCTAGTGCCAAAGTACCACTGCCCACGGCCATTCTTAAAGAAGAGGTCGCGCGATATAAAAAGAAGAAGGAAAAAAAAATAAGATAACGATGACTAAGGCTCAGAATATAGCCAACCCAACAGTAGCAGTAGGGTGACTTTATAAAACACAACACAACACTATATACAACGAGAAAAAGGACTCTTTGTAAATATCCTGAATCTGAACCCAAATTAATATAAAAGCAAGCGTCTTGACTCTAGGTTGTTCTTAATTCTTTGTAATTAGCCCAATGGAATTCCCGTTGTTTCACATGAAGACGCGAAAAGCGACATCATTTTTATAACAAGGAAACGCTTTGATGTGAAAATGAAAAGAAGCCGAGTGTGTTTTTTTTTTAAAGATGAAATTGACTATTTAGTTAAGTGGGGCTTAAATTTGAAGGTTTATCGGAAAAAGTGTTGCCATTTTTTTTTGCAATTGTATATAATTTTTAATATACTTTGGTTGATAAAATTTGAAAAATTAAAATTTAAAATGAAAGGCTGTTGTTAGTTGCTGGCACAGCCATCTTCGTTTTTACTTACGGTATACATGTGTAGGTTAGGTACCTACTATAATGTCAAGTTATGGAATCGTAAAATAAATCGAACTTGAGATTTTGATCAAACTTCATATTACGATGATAGCGAAGTCGAACAAAATTGGTCTCGCAATTCTGACCGTCTGGCTCTGGCTGTCTATCCGTATGTGTGTTCGGCTGCAGCTTATACATACATATTTTAATTTTAACTTGATTTCTAACATTTTTTGGGCATTCCCCCGACAAATATTTTCTTAGGACTAGAAATAACGGTAGCTGCCGAACAATTTTATTCAATAATTGTTGAACATTTTATTTTTCTCACAAATGTGCGCACAATTGTTTTGAAAAAACAAAAGAGCTATATAATTGTAAGAAAAAAAATGCAGGTTAGAAATGGTATCTCCCATACAACTATTGTTTTTTATTCTCGATTTTCTTCAGAACGGTTCAACTACTGTTGATCAACTTTTTCTATAGAGAATGTTTCAAAAAGTTTAAAAATTATTGTATAACAAATTTTGTTTGAATTTTTAAAAACTTTTTTTGAAAACTCAAAAATGTTAATAGAATCGTCTGATTTTTATTAAATTTGGCAACCAGGGGTTTTCTTTTATCAGATAAATACCACGGCGTGAACGTAAGTATATAAAAGCAAGTTCGTGGGACTCATCAGTCGTTTATTTTATTTTATTTGCACAAAAGTTAGTATTTATTTATTCTACATTTACTCACACTCACTTAGCTGAGCAAAATATGAGTTGAGAGATTTTTAATGACCGCTAATGAGCGTGCATTTCCTTACTCTTACTCTGGGAGAAGGTACTCGCTTAACATCTATCGGTGACTTTTCCTGATGGTCGTTTATATTTTTCGTATTGAAATTCAAAAAAAAAAAAAAAATTCCTCCACATCATTAATAGGAACCAAAATCCTTAATGTACCAACCTACATTTTTTTCTTAAATAAATTGAGTTGTAAAATAAATTTGATCGTTTTTTTTTTTCTACATGGAAATCACTATTTTTTGATTTAGGTATACCTATAATTCTTAATTGTTGACGGAATTAATACTTAACGTTAACTCTGAAGATCCAACTCTTAGAACTCAAATTATAACACTCTTTAGCTAATCAAACGGCCTTTTTTGCAATATTCTTTGAGTTGTTTTAAATTAATATATTTTTTTTTTGTTAAAAATCAATTAAAGTGAACGCACTATGTGTGTTGAATTAATTGCAATATTTTTTTTTTTTAAGAGAAGATTGGGGTTTGCTAACATGGATAAATGGGCTAGAACTCGTACGTAAAAATGCCAGAATTAGGGTCGAGTAACAAAATTCATGGAAAATCGCCTTAATTTAAAAAAAATCATAACTTTTATTAGAAAAGTGTTAAAAACGGGAACTCTTCGGATTATATTGTAAACACATTAATCTATCAGTGAAAATAAACAAATGATTTGGAACGCGCAAAAAAATGCCAACATATCAAGGTCTAACGGAACTATTAAGGTATGTTTCTTACATCTAAAAAAAAAATATTTTTATTTGACATTTCAATAATTGATATGCTACGGGAAGTTAGCATCTCATTTTTTAAAATCCGTTTTTTCGGTGAAATCGAACAGAACTATTTTGGAAAAGTATCCGGAACTATAGAACTATGGTGCATGCGATGAGAACTTAAAAAAAAAATTGATATGCTAACTTTACAGACACCTATCTTGCGATCTATATTAAAACATGTCAAAAACTCGTGAAAAAATCATGGACCTGACTGCCCAAGCTAGACAATTTTACAGGCAATTTTGGAGGATTTCATTTGGTTTTATGGGTCACCCTTGTTTGATAAAAATTCATTTGGCATTTCTTTGTTTCGCCTTAGTCGTTAAATATTTCGTTTAATTCCCAATCCTTAGTTGGCAATTTACGTTTTCTTTTTTATTACTTATGTTTTTCAATAATTACGCAATTAATATTCGACGTTTTTATATATGTCGCTTTTTCAAAAATATTTTGAATCATTTCGCAAAAATCATTTGGCAATTTATTATTTAGTTTTTTTTTGTTACCTTGTTTGATATTTGGCCAAGTGCTTTTTTGCGAAATAAAGTTTTGCCGTTTCATTAGATCGCCAAACCGTTTTATTATTTCGCTGAAAAATTATTTCGTCGTTTAGTTGTTTTGATAATTAAGAATAATTTTTTTTATAAATACATATGTACATATTATGTAGTTACATATATTTTCTTTTTTTTAAATAGTTTTCATGTTATTTTCATTCGTTTCTGGTATTTTCACATTTTACTCCTATAATCAATTTTTAACAATAATAATAGGGTTTTAATTATTTTTTTTTTTATTTATTATTTTTTTTAAATAATCTATGTTGAATTCTGCAGTTTCGTGTTTTTTATTTGGCATTTAATTGCTTTACTATTTTTTGGCTTCCATTAAATTTCATGTCTTAGAAGTTCGCGCGAAATTTTAAGACATGTAATTTAATCATAGACATACAAGATATGGACTGCTAGGATCCATTTTCACGTTGGTTCCAACTTTAATATAAACGACACTAGCGCTTTTGGTCTAAAAGCGGAAAATATGGTGAAACCGTTTTAACAATTAGATTCTTTATTTTTCTTTTTTTAATTTAAATTTAGCATTTGTCAATTTGTGTCGTTCGTCTATACTAGCTCTGAGTCTAAGGTAACCAAAATCGTTATGCAGCGTTTCATTAAGGTTGATGAGAACATATACATACTGACCACAATTTCTAAGCTGCATTCATGGGTAAGTTTTGTTTTTTCTTTTTAAAGTCCATTTAAGGATTCTTTGGTTTTGCAGATGTCAGGCTGATGAGAAGGCTGGCGAATAAGTCCGTCCAACGACCTGAAGGAAATTCTTTTGCTTCGTTTTGTCTAAAGATTTTAAACGATTAAAAAAAATAAAATATTTTATTTAACAAAATAATTACTACGCACGACCAAAACTGAAAAAAAGCACACAAATGACAAACGTCAAAATGTATACATTGGGGTTGAAACGGATGGCTCTGTTTTTTATAAGAAATAATAACAGATGTCGGTAGTTGCTATGGAAACAAATATTTGCTAAAGCCAAGAGATGGCCTTAAGAATACTTATTTTGTTTGCCACTTTTACACCAAAAGCGCTTATGTAGCTAATTAAATAAGGAACTGCTTCCATAGATACTTTTTTATAGAAATTAGTATCGACTAGCAGTCCATATCTAGTATGTCTATGAATTTAATGGTTGCCAAAAAATTTCAAAGCAGTTGAATGCCAAATAAAAAAAAAGCGAAACAACAAAGTGCCAAATAAAAAAAGCGAAATAATAAAATTCCAAATTAAAAAAAAACAACAAAACAACAAAATGCCCGTAAAAATTGTCGAACTTCAAAAAAACTCGAATCATACAAAAAAAAAAAAACTAAATAAAAATTACGAAAAAAAAACGCGAAAGGATAATCACACATTCTATCACATTTATGTATTTCAGGTTATGGTGAAATCGTTTTTTTTTCAATGCTATAGCGTGAAAGCGAAATATTAAAAATTGGTAGCCGCTTGGAATTGTCTCACATTTACAATTTTACAGCTTGTTTATAATGGGTGATTTTTTAAGAGGTTTAGAACTTTAAAAAAAAAAAAACACAAAAAAAATCGAAAAAATGAATGAAATATTTATTTGAATCGATAGTTTGAACCTTGCAATTTAATGTTTAAAGATAATTTCATGCAAATGTTGACCGCGGCTGCGTCTCAGGTAGCCCATCCGCTGAGTCCAATTTTGGCATACTCTTTCACACATATCGGCCGGTATCTCACGAATGAATGCATGGATGTTGGCTTCCAGTGCGTCAATCGAAGCGGGCTTGTCCCTATAGACATTAGCCTTGACATACCCCCACAAAAAATAATCTAATGGTGTCAAATCGCACGATCTAGGCGGCCAATTGACCGGCCCGAAACGTGAAATTAACTGTTCACCAAACTCGCCTCGCAATTGCGCCATTGTTTCGCGTGCTGTGTGGCATGTGGCACCGTCTTGTTGAAACCACATATCATGCAAGTCAAGAACTTCCATTTCGGGCAAAAAAAAGTTTGTTATCATCGCTCGGTAGCGTTCACCATTGACAGTAACGCTGCGATTCGCATCATCTTTGAAGAAATATGGCCCAATAATGCCGCCGGCCCATAAACCGCACCAAACAGTGGCTTTTTCGGGATGCATTGGTAGCTGTTGCAATGCTTCTGGCTGATCTTCACTCCGAATGCGGCAATTTTGCTTATTTACGTACCCATTCAACCAAAAATGAGCCTCATCGCTGAACACAATTTTTGATAACATGAACATTTCGAACCGAGCACGAATTTTGATAGTAAAATTCAATAATTTGCAAGCGTTGTTCATTTGTAAGACGATCCATGGTTAAATTGCAAACCAAACTGAAGCTGTTTGACAGTGACACAAGGTACTAAACACACGTCAGCTGTCAAAACCAGTGTTGCCAAAACCAAACCAGCTTAAAAATCACCCGTTACTTATTGAGATCGTATCAAAAGCCTGAAAGTAGCATCTAATGTAAGTAAAAGCTGAGTAAATCTAATTTTTGGTTGACTTATCTTTAACCGAACTACACAAATGGGGAATGCTTTACCTTAATCTATTTTTCCCTCTCATAATATGTGGAGTTCAGAAATTCAAAACCAGTATGCATAGGTATCTCTTTTTGAACTCTTTCCTATTTACCTAATGATCGCATTGTGTTTTTTACATATTAAGGGTAGTCACATAACCCTTTGAAACTGTTTATAACTTGGAACATAAGGTTAAATATCAAATAATTTCATTTTTATTTACCTTTAAAACCCCTTAACTTTAACTGTTGGCAATATTTTTACGATTAATCGATTTCATGTAAACTCAGGGACGCTCTTTTAATCGCTCATAAATAGCTATTTAAATATACCTTTTCTCAGATGACCCAAATCAAAATAAATAAATAAAATAAGTAAAAAAAAAATACCTCAATCAGTTTTCACCTTATACAAAAAATAGCAAGAATCAAGACCCTCAAATTATCACAAAATCTCCATTCTCTTTTGGTAATGCGATGGAAATCTTAGTTCATGAATACCCGATTAGAGAGCAACAATTTCTCTGATTGTAACCTAACTATACACTATATAGTCTTGTCGTCCCGTTTGTATATAAGTATGTATGTTCACTCGTTTTTGACATTGTACATTGTACATTGTACATATACCTGTTGTACCTACCTTTCTTTTTTTTTAGTTAAATGTTGTCCAAATTTCAAGGCGCGTCCCTTCTGTTATTTTTTTGCTGTTCCTTGTTATAAATTATCTGTCCTTATTATTCCAAGTAAAACTTTCCACATCGTTGGACTTGAACCAAAAAACACTCTAACTCACGATTCCAGCCAAAGAAATAGGCGCCAAAATTAATTTCCTGTCCAATCAGTGAATTTATTTAATTAAATTTTACTAATACCCAAAAGAGAGGAAGTGCACAGTGAAATTAAAAAAGAAAAAAAAATGGCTACAAAATAAAAAAAGAAAAGAAATACCCGCCCTTGACTCTCTCTCTGCTTTCCGTCCTTAATTAAGGGAAATATAAATGATTATTAAGTAGCCCTTAGTTGACTATCGAAGTGGAGCGTAAAGAAGATATTTTCGTGATGGGGGTTAAGGAAGAGCATAGACCTATACTACACACTTAAAGCAGATTGAGTGATGAAGAAATTGTACTTCATCTCCTTAACAGCTATATTAAGGATATGCGCGCGGGCCCTCACTCTGCTATCTTATATATTATATACCACAATTCAACAGTGCTGACTGCTCTGTTCTGCTCTGCCTGCGGAGAAGAAGAAAATCCTTTATGTCTGCCTTGAGTTATATGGAAAATCCGATATAATATACAACAGATTCAGGATGTCTTTAAGAATACAGTCGTTGTGATAATTATTTGGACAGATGATAGTTTAATTTCTATGAATACATCGTAATTTTAAAGAGTCAGAAAAAATTATGCTTGTTCTTGTTAAAAGAAAAAAAAAAATTAATGATTGAATTTTTTTTAGGTCTAAAGGGCCCGACCCATAGAATCAACTGACAGCTTGATAAAATACATTATTTCTTATGGGAACCGGCCCAGAAGTGACGCATGCGTCTGCCGACGGACAAAGTAGCCGAACTTTTAACTTTTCCCCTCCGTCGCCGCAAAGGACGCAACGGATTCTATAGGTCTGGCCCTTTATACAGTAATGTATACTTAAAAATGGCATACAAATTTTTAATGTTAGTAAAAATGATTAAAAACAATAGCTCCAAATAATTTTTCTTTAACTTCTGTCTGTTAAATTCCCAAAAATGACAATTTTAATAAATTTTTGGTCCGAAATTCTGTAAAAATTTATTTTAAAAAATAAAATTGAACTTGATAGTAATTGGCAGTTTTTGAAAGCAAACGAACAGGCCTAGGTAATTGTTTATTAAAGAAAGCATAGCATACTTTGCTGCATTTAAAAAACATTAATGACTTTTATTTTGTGTTATTTTAATAGCTACTAATATTTTCTATTTTTTTTTTTTTAGTCAGAATAATTGTGGGAAAGACTGTATTTGTTGTAATGTAGAATGCCGCTGTTAAGTTGGATGCTGCTTTGCTTTACTGCGGGATCGAGAAAGCTTTATAAATTAAAAATGCTAAATTAGTCCAATTAAATAGAATGATGTTTCGCCATCGGGTGAGATTAGATTGGAGAAAGTGTATACATATACATATATATAGCGGGACTTTTTATTTCACCATTTTTTTTTGCATTTAAATATAGAAGGCCAATATCAAACCATCTAAAATTTGGGTAATTTTTTTTATGATTCCTAAATTATTCTTTTTATAATGATTTTTTGCTCTTAAAATTTAGCAAATATATATACATAATTACATAGTCTATATGTACAATGATATAAAAAAATCATATATACACTTTAAGTTCTTTAACGAAAGGAGGTGACTTTTCACATAAAAAATTAAGACTTTTTCTTTTAAGATGCCGAGCGTCATTACTTAGTGCTTAATTTATTTTTAAATGCAATGCCTATCCGACGGAATTTACATATATGACTGACACATTTTCATTGTTAATACCATAATTTTATATTTATTTTTTGACAGAAAATGGTTGTGGCAGAAAATATGATGATTTTTCAGTCGTGTAAGCCACGCATAAATCTGCTTTATGTCTTATTTTGGGTAAAAGTAGCTATTTCGCATTTTTTTAAGAACAAACATTTGAGAAAAATATATTTGTACATTTATGAAACTTAGAAAAACGTTTCATTTACCAACAAATTTAAAATAAATACCGGAGGGGGAATGAGGAAGGTTTAAAAAAACTAAAAATTATGTAGGTACAATGTTATCTTAAGAAGTGCCTTGCCAAGGCCTTGGTATAATTTAATGCTATAGATCTAATAAGACTTTAAGAGTCATATTTTTCACTCTAGATTTAAATTGGATTTAAGTGAATTCTATATTTAAATCTATTAATATATTTTCTAGTCCAAAACTTTAATTTAATCCATTGGATTTACATTGTCTTAAATCCAGATTTAAGACACTTTAGTCCAAATATCAATTTTGGTGAATTGTTAAATTTATTTATTAAATGAAAAATAAAAAGTCACAAAAAGGGTAATTAAAAAAGGAAAGCTTACAAATAGCTTAACGAGTGAATAATATGACAATGAATTTAATTTTTGGATTTAAATCAATTAACATCATAAGGATTAAAGTTTTAATTTGGAGGTTAAATAAAACGCAATTGGAGCACCTTAAAAAAATATTTTCTTTTTTGGTTTTCCCTACCATAAATTATTATATTTTCAGTACAAATATTATTACCGAAAAACTCAGCAAACATTCTGTTAATCTAAAATTCTGTATTACAAAATTCTGTTTTTCAAAATTCTGTAAATCCATAATTCTGTATTTCAAAAGTCTGTATTCCAAAATTCTGTAATGAAAGAAAGTGCGCACTTTTTTCATTATCAAAACAATTTTTCTTTTATAATTAACAGAATTTTAAAATTCAGGATTTTTGAATACAAATCACAAAAAAAAACTATTTTAACATATTCAGAAAAAGTGTGTTCATCTCAAATTAAATTTTTTTAATAGCTTAATAGGCTTTGATATTGATTGCATATTTGAATTTGTTTTTTTTTTTCTCCGTTCGAAGCTCAATGTAGGCGTGTTTTGTAAAAATTTGTTAACACAAGAGTCGAGATAAGAAGTTTTAAACTTCCATGTAGGAACGTTTATTGGTTATTTCTAGTTCAATTGGAAACTAATTGATATTGAAAACTAAAAGTAATTTTTAGTTCAGGTGATTTAAAGTTTCAAAGTATGCCAAGTATGGAAAAAACTATTAATATAAAAAAAACGACGCATTGACGGTTTTATATTTTAAAATGCAAGAGTAATTAAAAGATAAACATTATTTCCTACAAACCATTACGATGCAGGATTTAGAATTTTGGATTTACTGAATTTTGATATACCAGAATTTTGGAATACAGAATAATAGATTTATACAGGATAATGAAATATGTAGCTACGTTCATGCAGAATTTTCAATGTATTTACAGATTTGTTGGCTAAATAGAATTTTGGAGTACCACACAACCCGTTCCCATATAAAATCTTCTATTAAAAAGGCTGGCCCTAGGAAAAATTTGCAGCTTCCTGAGTATAAGTATGCTGAATATAAATTTTATACCTAAATAAAATATATTCAAAACAAAAAGCTTTTCAAATGAATAGCTTTTCAAACGAAGCCAGCGTTAACCATGCAGGGTAATAGCTTCCTTAATTTTGTTTACAACATTTTATAGCAGCTATGTTTCCTTCCGGAAGGTAGTATATAGCTGTATAGTGCCATATTCAAATTAAGATTCCCAAGCGAAGCTGAACATCCAAGGCTGGGTTTTAAAATACGAGATTTTCCAAATGTGAAACTTCGTAGCCAAACCCAAAATCATATTATTACGAAAATTTTTAAAATAATATATCTACACATGCATGCTAGAATATGTTTGTAATGACTTTTAGATGAATGCCAAACTGCGTTTCAGCAAACCAATTCTGCAAGACCATTCCTATTCAAACTGCACCTATTGCAGATTCATTTAAGTTGCAATTTTGGATTTACAAAAATTAGGAAATATGTATTGTATTTACTTGCATAACTAAGCTTTAAGGAAATTCTCTGCAGGCTACAGCTTATTTAATGCTTAAGAGCCAATAGTCTCCGCAACTAGGCTCTATAAAAATTATATTACCCTGTAATTTAAATTACATGCTAATAAATAATAATAATAATAAATTAATGCTTACAATTGTGGTATTCTCCAGTTTAAATTGTAAGTAAATAGTTTGTTAAGGATTGAACCAAAAAAATCTTGCTGGTTCCTGAAATTGAGCAATGTAGAATTTTTTTTATTTTTTTTACATACGCGGTGACCTGTATTTAAAAATCTCGGAAGTCAAAAACTCCAAATTTCTTACAAGAGAGACAAGAATAACTATTTAAAAAATTATAATATGAAATTCACAAATCAGAGATAGCCATAAAAGTTTTCAACATCGACAAATATATTTTAAATTGGTTGATGTAGGGGCAAAAGAAATCATGATTGAGTAACAAGAAATTGATATTTAAATTCAGTATTTTTTTTTTATCTTAAATACATTATAGTTGAATCAACCTTTTAGGTCACGAAAAAGGAATAATAAAATACATTTTAGTAATGTTTTTTAAAATTTGGTTTTGTAAGTTTTAAGCAAATGCTAACTTTATCCTTATAAAAATGAAATTATAGGAAAAACGTAGCAGCTTTTCAGTTAAAATAATTAAATGATGTTTATTTTTATAAAATGGTAACACTTAAAGATTTAAATTGTTTTTTTTTTTTTTATTTTTTACAAAAAAACACAAAACAACCAAGACCGAAAAAGAGCTTCCGGTTTCACAGTTTTTTTAATACATAATTTTTATGTGACCTTTTTGAAAAAAGAAACAAAAAACTAAACTGACCATAAAAACTAAACAAGTCTTGAACAATGAATACACCTTGTTTTATGTACGTACACACATATACTAACCTGGGTCATCAAGTCAACAGGTTGTTTGATACGTGCTCTTCATGGTCCTTTAATTCACGTGCCACACTCTAGTTAACAACCAAAATAATCAGCGAATAAAAAAAAAAAAAAAAAAAAAAAAAACGAACAAATATTATGTACCGAAAAGAACCCAACAACCCTTGTTAGCCTCAAGTTGAAATAGTAAGAGAGGATTTGTGAGCCCCATTCATTCCATACATAATATCCCAACGGAATGACCCATCCTCACGCCCCATTGCAATTTACCCACTGCAGTTAATCCTTCGGTTGGAAAGTTAACCATTTGCTAAAGTTTCGCTTGCAGGTCCTTTATTTCATTTCATTTCATTTCTTCATCATCATCATCATCATCATCATCAGAAGCAGAACCAGCACCACCTCCACCAAAACTACCACCACCACCACCACCAGCAACAGTAGCATCACGGCTAGCTATAGCTTCAACACGGCTATATGAGCGCTAAACATGGTTATGGGGTTTGTTAAGGTCCTTTTCTTCTTTTGACATCTTCGCCATCGTATATATAGTTGGTTTTGGGATTCGTTTACGTTTTACGAGTCCCCCGTGATGTGTGCTGTAATAATCACAAGTTTTTCGCTTCATTTTTTCCTCTCCGGGGTTGTTTCCTTCGTGCTTCCCGCATCCTTGTATATATTCCCTGAACTCATTCTTTCATTTGAAATTGTTTGTTCCATTTTTTTTTTCTTACCACCCTTCTCTGATCAAAGCCCTTTGGCTATTGTGTTCCTACTATAAGATTGTTCAATGTACAACAGCAGGGATTAAGGATGTATACAAGTGCAAATAGTTCACTAGCTGACTACTACACATGTAGTAGAGAATCCTGAAATACCTTTCTTTGCTCTTCAGGACATGCGTTACCTTTCATTGAGTGGCACTTGCGAGTGTTTGCCAAGCGACACAGGACAATATCACAACATTACAATGATGACGAGAATGATGAAGACAGGAGCATCAACTTTGTCACTTAAGGTAATGCACAGGGTGATGCAGGAATTTAATGACTTTTCCAATATATTAAAAGAGAATGGTAGTATCCTTAAAGAAGATAAAGATTATTTTAATTGAATCCTACCCTTGAAATAGAAAATGGTAATAAAGAAATTTAAAAGATTTAAAAAAGAAAACAAAGTGTGGTGGTGGTGCCTCATTTTCGATTACTTTTTTTTGGACTTTTCTGATCCTTGGTTTTAATGACAATTACAAACTTTTGGTTCAGTTTTATCAACGTGGACATACTTTCCAAGGCTCCGGCTATTGACCTGTGTACTGAAAATATATAGTTAAATCTTACTAAACATATTTTTTTAGAGTGGTCAATGTCATACCGTCTAGGTTTTCGTGGAGTATAGACCTACTACGAAAAACCAACTCAAAGGGTTCCTTTTCCTTCACACTACAAGCTTTGGTGAGAGGATTGTCTACAATTATTCTAAGCGTGTATTAGTATTCCAGTGCTTTTTAAATTACTTACCGAATTTCCGAAATTAATTGAAAATGCAATTTATTGAATATTATGCTTAGAAATACGTTGTTGTAAAGAGTTCCAGACAGAAATAAACATTTTTTCTAGAAATTTAGACTATTTATATTCTAAGATATTTTGATTTCTGGAAAAGAATTTTGTGTATAAAATATAGATTTTTGTGTCATGATTTTTCTTTATTTAGGTAATTTGGTTTTACTTGTCCGGGTTGTTCAGTATTTACTTTTTCAATCAATCGATGGTTAAATTAAGATTAAAAATGGAGCAAACTAAGACTCAATCAATACATAACCTTTGGTAGTCACAGATATTTCCTTAAAAAACCCGTCCTCAAGGTGATCAACTATACCTTTTGGTACCAAATCATCTTACTCGTATTACCACGTTTTCAACCCAACATAAGTGGATTGATAACTGGGATACTATAATTTAATTTGACTCTTAAAGGTTTAAGTACATTAATTGATCCGTGACCAATCTAGGTATACTAAGAAAATAATTAAAATCATTAATATAATTTGCACATGCGACATAATGTACATATTTGTAGGTACAAGTTATGTATTCCTAAAATAATCGAGCTCGAGATTTTGATCAAACTCGACGTCACGATGAAAGCGAGTGCGAAAAAAGGGGGTTTCACAATCCTGTTTGTCTGTCTGTATGTCTATCCGATTAAAGTGGTGGGTAAATTGTCCTTAAACTATGGTATCTAGCGTTTTTTGGGCATTCTACCTAACGTTTTTTTTTTTTTTTATTTTTTCAATTTTTTTTTCAGACCAAAACTAAAAATACTTGCGGTACAGATTTTTTAGGTAATTAATGAAAATCATATTTTTCTCAAAAAAGTGTCTACAACAATTAGTCATTTTTTTTTCTTATTGGCTACATTTTTGTAACAAAAACTTTTCGGGAAAATGGTTATAAATGGCGCCATATATGGGACTATTTTTTTTCGATTATCTTAACTAATTTTGATCAATTTTTTTTTATGGAGAATAGGTATTTAAAAAAAATTTAAGTAGGTACATATTGTTTACCAAAATTTTCTAAATTTTATTATTTTGATTTTTAAAAAGAAGTTTAAATTTTTTTTGAGAATTTAAAAATTCGAAAACGATTTAGTCGATTTTTATTAATGTTAAAAAAACTACAGGCAGATTTTAAGCAAATATTTTTGATATAATAACTAAAAATAACTATACCTACCTACCATTTTTCACCAAAATTATTCCTACGATTTTGAAAATGGGTAGACCCTAATTGTCAAAATTTATTTTTTAGCTCCCTATTAACAAAAACTAAAAATTGTCGTATCATTTTGTTTTTCATAAAAATGTTTTAAAATTTTTAATATAAAAAACAATTTTTTTCAAAAAACCGCTTCAACAATTAAAAATTTTTGTTTTGTTATAAATTAAGATTTATTTGAGAAATTACATCGCGTTGGTGTCGAAATAATTTCAGGGCTATTTTTAATCAATTTATTTCGAATTATATTGATTTTTAGCTTCCATGTTTTTTTTTTCAATGGCTAAACTTCACGCTATTTTAAATATGGAAATGGTATCAACTAGAATTACCAAACTTAATGAACATTATTTTATATCTTGCTTATCTTTAGATAATACTTTAGTTTCAAACCTGACTTTATAGTTATTTATAAATTCATAATAATAACAATAATAATAATAAATATTCATGCCGATTATGGAATCCGCAATACTGGATCCGCCGTGATTCGCAGTATAGTGTTCTCTCTTCTTTTCACGACAAATGGGTAAAGAGAAGAGAGAGACTTGCACTGCGAATCCAGTATTGCGGATTCCGGCATGATTATTTATTAATATATTTATTTAAATATTATTTATATTGTATATTTATTCGATTATTTGTTTTTTGTTATGTATTTATTTATTTATTTATTAATTTGCTAATCTGTTTTTTTATTTATTTGTTAATTTATTTAATTATTAATAAACTTATTTATTTATCTCTCTATTTATTTATGAATTTAATAATATATTTATTTATTTATTTTTTTATTAAATTTTTCATTTATTTACTTATTTATTTATTTAGCTGTTTTTTTTTGTTCATTATTATCATTTATTTGTTTATTTTCAATATGTGAAACATAAAACGTTGTCTAAAAAAGTCCTGAACCGCCCACCCTTCTTTCTACTATCCTTTATATATTATTATTTTATTGTTGTTTATTTTTTCTAATGAAGGTTTTTATGTAGCTTTTCCCTTAATTACTTTTTTAATTATTTCTTTTCTTCATTTAAAATAATAAAAATATCATTAGTAAGGTATATCTATATATTATATATTATATTATACCATAACTGTAAATTGTGCAATATAGTTTAAGAAAATAATGTATAATTATTCTGGTACAATAAATACGAATACAGTATAATCTTGAAAAGATGAACATATATAAAACACGGCCTGTTCAGTTCATCTTTTCGAGCATCTTTGAGGAAGAAGATATAGTTATAAATAAAACCATGAAATATAAAGAATAAAAAATAGAGTTGGGAATAAATCCTTCATCTTTTTGAGTACAAAATTTTAACTTGTTCATCTTTTTGAGCACTGAAGGGTAAAAATATTTCGTTCATCTTTCCGAACTGGTCATCTTATAGAACCGTTCATCTTTACGAGATTCTATTTTGTAAAATTTTTCAGCAATTTTGTAACAATTTTTCAGTCTAAATTGTAGGGTTCATGCATATTATGTGCAACATGTCCCTATATTTTTCATATTTTTGTACTCACATAATACTACGTTGAACGAAATGACGTTTTTGGCAGGTGATATAAAATATAGACCTCCCATAACTAATTAAAAGATTTTAAAGTATAAAAACTTTAAAACCACAGTATAATCGTACATGATGAAATTCGTGGGACACAGTCGTGCATTTTATTTAATTCTTGCACATTTTATTATTGTTTCGGTGCTAAATTATTAACGAAGACTACGCCCAAGTTCTAATTGAATTGTAAAAAAGCCGTTGTGCAAGTCTCTGGAAAAGAAACTTTGGTACAAAAATGGTTGTCAATAGAGTAAAAAATGATGACAAATGGCAAGATCATATCTGCATTTATTTATTTATTAATTATTATTATATTATAAGGTACATTATTAATTAATTTAATTTAATACAGAACAATTTTTTTTTTAATTTTTTTTTTATTTTGAAGTTCACACAATTATACAGTAAATGAAGAGACCTTATTGAAAGCTAATATTATAAAAACGCAAAGAAAATAATGAAGACATTAATAAATATTTCTCTTTTCCTCAAAAGTCTTTCAACAATTTTGTTTACGAAGATGAATTTTCTGTGAAATAATAGTTCACTCGGGCGTATTCGTACTTTTTTTTAAATATATTTTTTTAATTTCTAAAACAAAGTATTTATGTATTATATTATTAAAAGTTTGTTTTATGCGTCTAATGTTGTTACTGGCAATGAGACATATAACAAAAAAGAATTATTTAAATCAAAAAATATTTATTCATAAAAAAATATTTAATATGAATTTTACTCAAAAAAAAGATTTCTGGTTACAATTAAAAAAATAAAAGACAATTTTTTTCTTACCGTCATATTATTCACTCGTTACATCAAGATTAAAACTTAAATCCGAATGTATTTATATTGAATTGTATAATTTAATTTACATCCGAAATTAAGTTTTAACCTGGATAAATCGAGTGAGGTTTTTAATTCTCTTAACATGAGCATTTCAATCAAACGTTGCTTTCAAGAAAATTTTATTTTTAAGATGATATGATCGGTACTAAGGCTGGCAACAAATTGCACAACCTAAGATGATTAAGCACTTATTGTGTCATTTTTGAATTTTCGTGTTTAGGATTACGTAACGATTTCAATATAAAAAGACCTTCAATTAAAAATCCCTTTTCTTCAACTATATACATATTTATTGTACATACATAAAAATTATTCCCAGCTATTTTTACATCTGACTGAGACACCCGCTTACGTTCAGATGAACCAAACACAAAGTAAGAAGATAACGAGTTATTATTTTATTTATGTTTGATGTTCTTTGGTATTTTTGTTGCCATCATCATTACTGTAGTTACTTTACTTGATTTTTATTTTTTATAATTAAAGAATCCTGTAAGAAACAATTGGCTCAGTTCTTTATCGTATAGATTTCTAAAAATACGTATCAGTGGCACCTGACAACCAAACTAACAATTATTGAACTGAGTACTATAGGTTTAAATTGACAAAAAATACAGGTATTAATATTTCCCACTTAATTTCAATAATTTAAACAAGGACATTATAATTTCATTAACTTCGAATTTTTTGTTTTAGCTTATCAAGAATCGGTATCTACCCTAACCCTATAATTACTACTTTTTTCAAATTTTCTCGAATGTGACTTCAAGAAGTTCCCTAAAACTTCGAACATATAAATTCTTAAATAATAAAAAAATGATACTAAACTTCGGGTTATAACCAAAAAATTATCATAACGGAAATCGGGTCTAGTAATTTTTTAAGAAAGTTGCCTTATTTTTTAATTATTCACTTCTAACTTTTTTAAATGGCTACACCAGTTTTGCTGAAATTTTACAAGCCAAAGTTTTTAGAAACTTGTTCTTTAAATTGCTAATAACACTTTAAAAAGGAACTTCGTCTAAATTTATGAAAATTATGAATTTATCCAAACAAATAAATATTTGAAAATGGTTAGAGCCGTTTTTTTTTAAATTCAAATATGAACAAAATTACTTTGTTTTTAACGAAAAAGTATGCCAATTTTAAGTATTTATTACGCAGGGTGTTTTGCATAAGATTCGAGCAAAGGCTTAGGCATGTAGGTTTGGCAAAGACAAGAAAAAAATAATATAAGAAGGGGTCTATTTCCTTTTTTTTTTAGGCGGGAAAGGCAATGAAAACAAAATTGAAAAAAATTGTGTTGAAACTAATTTGGTTCAATTTTTTTTTAACATTATCAATTTTTATTCAAATACTAAAAACATTTGTTAAAATGTTTTAATTTTTGACAAAATTTAAAATAACAAAATTTGCTTTACTTACCTTATGCAAATCAGTGCGAGCACCTTACACAATAGAATTAAGTCAAATTAAAAGAAATTAATGTAACTTATTTTCAATTTTTTCAAAAACTAAAATTACCTAATAACTTAACAACAAAATTAGTTTGAACACAAATTTTTTCATTTTTCTTTTCAAAATTTTAAGTTTGAAAATTAATTTTTCCCAAACTATTCACTTAAATAATTAGATCTTAAAACAGAATAAACAGAAAATGGATTTCTGTAAGTGTTGCAGTTGATTTTAAATGATTATTTATTATTTTTTCTATTTGCATTTTTAATGATTGTTCTATTTTAAATCCATTTTTTAGAAAAAAATCCGCTCACGCTTTATCAGGGAGGAACAGAGACCCTCTAAAATAGGTTTTTGTTTGTCTCGACTCATCCTAGCGTATTGTCGCATCTTATACAAAACACCCTGTATACACTAAGCACCCTTATTTCAAAACAATCATAAACCCATTTTTAAGAAATTGATTTTTCAAAAAAAAAATAGATTTTTTTTATCAAAAAAATATTTGTACGGATATTATTTCGACTTAAAAAGACCTCCTTTATAAAAAATTTTAATCGAAATCGATTCAACAATTTACGCGAAAGGCGAAAAAAATGGTTCTAATGGTAAATGTTAATTTTTTTTTTACTCAATTTTAAAATGCTTGAACATTTTATAAGTACTTTAGGATCCTTGTTTTTCGTAATCATAATGTGCCTATAAGCTTATTTAGAAGCACATAATTTAAAGTGATCATACCTACAGTAATTTATGATGGATGGTGAGACGTTTATACATGTTTCATTGAAGATAATGGGCGGGTTCAATGAATTACATCTGTCATCTGAATTTTCAGAATTCTGAATTTATGTCGTTGAACGCAAAAAACATATGAAATTTCAGTCAAAAATCATAGTGTCAAATTCTTGCATTTACCTATAGGATTTGCATTAAATCAAAATAAAATAGAACTTTCATTATATTCGTAAATTAAGCATTCATTATGAGGATGAAATTATATGAAAAATGTAACTAAATCAGCAAACGAAACGTAGCAGATGAAACGTAACTAAACGTAACTAAAAGTCACTAGAAGTCATCTAACTTTTTATGACAGCTGCCCAATCAGAAGCTCTAAAAATTCAGAATTCTGAAAATTCAGATGACAGACGTAATGGATACTATACCTATACCTATTTAAATATTAATAGCTTCCTGTTAGGCTAAACAAATGTACTTACTTCTCATTTTTATGACACCAACCGCCATATTATTCACTCGATAGAGTTTTGTAAAGGTACTGTCATATTATTCACTCGATACATCCATCCAACTTAAATCGGGATGTATTTACATTAAATTTTTAAAATTTACATCCGGATTTAAGCTTTAATCTCGATGAATCGAGTGAATAATATGGCCGTAAATTTCCATTTTATGTCACCATACCTGAGCTTCATCCATTTCACTATCAACAACAGCAACAATTCTCCTTATCTATAATTCGAGATAAAAAAAAAAAATACTAAAGTTCAAAGTTCAAAACCTTGACTTGTTAATTTGCTCCAATAGGTACTCAACGTTTACAGTCTGATAAACGAATAAGTAAAAAAAAACCTTTCTCTAGCATTTGTTATAAACCTCCTCATCAAAATATTTACCTTCATTTTCGCAAAATTCTCAGATAACTCCCTTAAAAACTCAATTCGAATCATGTGTGTGGTGTATTTCATCTGATTTGCCAGCATCAACATGTCTTGTCTTTCTTCTTCGTATCATCAAAAGCTTTACTCTGGTACTTGTGGTTTTGACTATGCAAAACACGTAGCGTCGACTGTTAATTTAGCCTCATCAGCATTTTGTTACTCTGAAACTTCTTTAGTCTTCGTTCTTTTGTATATACAACAGCAGTGGCAGTACCTTTACAAAATCCTTAAAAAGCTGCATGCCAAATAAACGAAGAGCACTGATAGTTTCTGCATTTTTTTTTTTTTTTTTGTATGTTTGGCTTTTTTTTATTTTATATTTGAACAAAAAACAAGTAAGTAAACAGAAAAGCGACAGAAACCATTACATACATTTTGAACTTGCTCTATAGCTGCAAAGCCATACCTATATATAAAAAGTTACATCGATCCCAAACGGAAAAGGATATTTTATATACCTAGGTAGTTACGTTCATGTTCTTCTCTGCCGATTTACGTTACGTTACACTGAATCTGGTTGCAACATGGCCTCTATCTCTCTTATTAGAAATTTCCTTGGGAGATGTGTGCTGTTCTGTGCTTAGATGTTTCAACAAAACGCTGCATGATGTAGGGTAGGTATTTTCATTTTAATGTGAATTGCGGTGGCGGTTTTCCTTCAACTCTTCTTTGCTTCACAAGAAGCAGAAACCAAAGCCCAAAGCCCACCCAGTGCCAGTGCCACTTACAATCTCTAAAACATGTTCTAATTGTAGTGTTATAGAAATTGCAAGAATATATTTTTCAAATGTACCTGTCAAGATTACCCACTCCTATGATCTGCATCGAACTCGAAAACATGGTTGCCAAGTTTTTTTTTGTAAAAGTTATAAAAAAATTATTATATTTTGAAAGGTTTTATTCAAAAGCTTCCAAAACGTTAATGGTTTAATTCATGTTGAAATTTCAAG
The DNA here is from genome assembly GCA_951394125.1 of Epistrophe eligans. NCBI lineage: Eukaryota > Metazoa > Arthropoda > Insecta > Diptera > Syrphidae > Epistrophe > Epistrophe eligans. The sequence continues at coordinate 38,927,405 of OX596029.1, forward strand.
CTTCATGTAGAATTGTAAAAAGAATTAATTTTTGTTTAAAAACTAGCTCAATTTTTTCTTTAAGGTAAAAATATTTTAAATAAATTGATTATAGTTAGCTCCCTAAAAGATAAATGGCAGAAAAGCTTTCCAAGTTTTAATTTTTCTTTTATAAAAAATCAAAACATCAAAAAAACTATTTTTGAAAATTCTGCTGTCATATAGAGATACTTGGCAATCATTGTCATGTTATGTGGGTGAACTTGCTTATAGAACAAACTCAATGGCAAGTTTTTGGTGGTGCAGAACTATTTCAAGTTCTCTGTACCTTAATAGTCCTGCTGTCATTCCTGTCGGGTAGTTTGCGGTTCCTTAGTTAATGTCGGTGATATTTGCATGCTTGGGAATGAAAATGCCGCTCATTCAAGGAGTATATGCGGTTCATGTTACCTTTCGAAGAAGGATAGTGGCATTTTGGGTGGTAGATGGTGAGGTACATACCTACAATTACATATACACACATAGAAGTTGAAGAACAACATGCGATGGCAAGAGTGGATTAATTTGGAGAAAATCGAATGTAATTGGATTAGTTTTCGGCCATAATGCAGACGGGTTGAGACTTTTCATTGAGGAAGTATAACCACAACCGCCACCAAAAGGTATCCCATCCACAAACTTAGCTGTGTGCGGTAGCAGACAGCACACTGCACAGTATAAGAACAAAATTTTGCACAACGACCGACCAAAGATGATAACGACACTCACAACGAGGTTGTGTCATTGGGAAGATATTCAAAAAAGGATATAACTGAGTACATACATATATAAGTTCATAGGTAAAAGTCGTTTATTTGAATGCATTAAGGATGCGAAGGAGCACTTTGGCCTTCTTCGCTCGGATGTTGAAGACTCGCAATAATTGCCAATTGAAGTCATAAACAGGAAATTAATGACTCGAGTATATGGTTCTAATGAATTGTACGATCGTGTTTTACCGGTATAGGTAACGAGTGTGACAGAAGGAAGTTCTTTGGAAAGTTTCGCAAAAAGGGATATCTGTAAGTTGAAGGAGAGTATTTTAATTAAATCTTAGGAAGGGATTGCGATTATTTGAACAAAACGGATGCAATTTGTTCTGTAAAATATTATTGGTAGAACCCTTATAGGAAAAACTAATAATACAGAAAAATGGAAATGAAAAAAATTGTAGACTAGTATGCTCTTTTAAATCCCATGTTAATTTCGACGGTTTAATAATTTCATACCTAAAATGGTTGCACGAAATTGTGCCCCAGAAAATCAGACTCCAAAAGTCGAAATAAAATAAGTCTCCAAAATTGTGGCCATTTTTCGTTATAAAATTATGTCCCAAGTTATTAGGCCCCAACGAAATGAAAAAATAAATCAGCCAGACCGAAGTTTCTTATGCTGAATTTACATGATTGACGAAATGCAATAATGTGCTACTTTCTTTCTTTTGAGTGTCGTACAAAATTAATATAAGTTTTTAAAAACAGGCGATTTCATTTCCGATATCATCATTATAGCCACAAATTAGTGACACCAATTTCTCGAGAAATTGTTGGGTATGAAGTTCAAAAATAATATTCCCCTAAGAAGCGAGAAAATCAACCAGATTTCACAGATTATATTTTCTTATTTTATATATTTGAACTTTTTAAGCAGTTAATCATTCATCACGACGTAGACCTTTAAATTAATGAATTATGAAATCACATATAGAATTAATTAACATAATTTAAAGCACTAATACTGATTCAACAGATTTTTTTTTTTTCAAGTTAAATGTCCAACCTGAAATATTAGTAAAGAGATTAAAATATCATTAGGTAATTGAAGTCTCCTATTCATTGAAAGTTCAACATAAACAAGTTGATGCCGATTAAGGTGCATACGATTAATAAGCACTAAAAACAACTAATGGCTTCGATTGTAGGAATATGGAAAATATTTTGTTTTCGAAAGTATTTTATTCCAGATAAGTTTTAATGCAATTAGTTCGAATAAAATTTTTTGTATAAATTTGAGATCTCATTCATTTCAAATTCAGACTTCTCAGAAGCGAGTACTAGTTCACATTACTAGCAGCGTTTTTAAGTTTATTCCACACACAAGCAAATAATTTAATTAGATTATAATGAAGGTATTTGTTGCATTGTCCGCGTTGCTAGCAGTTGCTTCTGCCAGTCATTTGTATTTGGCTCCATCAGCTCGTCTTATTGTACCAGCTGCTTCGAGTCAATATCACTCTCAGGATGGAATTGGTCAGTACGTTTACGGCTACAATGATCATTTGTCAACTAAGCAGGAAATAAAATCATTAGATGGAACAACTAGAGGATCATATAGCTACATTGACTCAAACAATGTTCTGCAAACTGTTGACTATACCGCTGATGCTGGTGGTTTCCGTGTTGCCGCAACCAATCTGCCAAAGTCTGTTGAAGCTCCAGTTATTCCCGCCCAGGATTTACCTCAACAAGTTGCTGAGACTTCAGAAGTTGCTGCTGCAAAATCTGCTCATTTGGCTGCTGTCAAAGAAGCTAAACAGCGATTGGGTCCTAAACAAATTGTCTCAGTTCCAGCTGAGCTACCGCAACAAGTACAAGACACACCCGAAGTTGCCGCTGCTAGAGCAGTCCATTTGGCTGCAATAGAAGATGCCAAGAAACAAATTGGTTACCAATATGTTGCAGTTCCAGCTCCAATTGAACTTCCACGACCAGTTGAGGACACACCCGAAGTTGTCAAGGCCAAAGCAGAACATTCGATTGCAATCGAGCAGGCGAAATTGAGGAACTCCTACCAAACCATCGTCCAAAGTGCTCCTGTAATCGCATCGCCACTTCCACTGTATGCTTCTGTTGGTTCGGTACCATTATCTGCTAACGGATTCTCATACTCGTCGAGTGTTGTCAATGCCCCATTAGTTCATCAACTGTCGGCTTCTAGTTCATGGCCACTACCTCCTCATGGATTCTCATATTCTTCTAGTGTTGTAAATGCTCCCGTTTCCCACTATGCTTATGCACCATACGTTAAATATTTGTAACTTTTTCGAGTTGTACAACCAAAACTAGAAAGTTGTTAAAGAGATCAATTTAATACCAATTTAATAACAAATTTTGTTTATTAGTCTCAAACTAAAACTGGCCACATATAGTTAATCATTTTTGAGAAAATAAAGTTTATGCAAGCAATTTATTTTTTACTGTTTATTTTTCATGGGCGGACAGGTTTGTTGTCTTACTATCTTATAAAGTTTTTGTTTTTTTTTTCAGATTACAAAAAACATTCATTTTAGTTACTGTTACAGTCAGATGTCTGAATAATTAATTTTCGCATGAGATTTCTAAAAATGTTGGAATGGTTTGATGGTAAGTCCTAAAGGTATAAGGAAAATACGATATGAAAGGAATTTCACTCAACTGCTTACCGAACACGGGATTTTTGAAATTCTAAAATTCTTTTACTAATGAAAACCTATCAAATGTGCCATATAATAAAATATGCTGGTTTTATATTTTCAGTTTTTTTAAAGATTTTGTATGGTTTTTGATTTTCATCTTTTTAAGAGACGTTTCAAGAGGCCAACAATTTTAAGAGATAAGAGGTAATTGTGGACATGGATTTGGAAACTATTGGTTGTACAGAGAAGGTTTAAAGAAAATTCAGGTGCCTTGAAATCTTAGAGCAAAGTTATGATCGAAAACTGGTCCCTTAATTTTTGCTAATGTTGCCTTCGGCGCTCGAGGTTAAAAACTTAGGTTATTCATTAGGCCAACATCACAAAAAACTCAGCAAAAAAGGATTTCGAAAGGATTCGAATTTTTCTTATAAATCTAAAACGGAAGCTGCCACACAACGATTTCGTTTATTTTCAATAATAATTAATAGGTAATAACCGAATTAATAACCAAAGTGATTGTAATTATGATTCAAGTTTTGGTCAGTAAATTACGGAAATGGGATTTTGAAGGTTTTTGAGAAAATTGACTTATTTTTAATTTATTCACCTATAAATTTTTAATTTTTTAATGGCTTCGCAAATGTTTGTATAGTATGCAATTTAGTCCTTCCGAACAGTTCAAACATTATTCTATTAAAAAATTGCGAAAATACTAATTAAAAAAAAAATTACTTCCTTTTTTTTAATTCTGATATTTTTCGTTAAAATGTAGCTACATTATAGTTATCTACCACATGAACAAGTTCGAACGATTCAGTGGTGCAAAATTTTATTTAAGTTTTACAATTTATTTACTTAATTAATTTCATTTTTTAGAGGGAGTGTGAACCCTTATTTAAGACTTCGCCCCAGTTTAGAAAAAGTTGCCCTAACAAATTCTTGATGCGACTTCCATAGGTCCTATGTATAACTAAGTTTGGAATATGTAGCTGCGAAAAAAACATTCTTAATTGTTATAGAAAAAGAAGGCAGTTATTTGTTGATTAAAAGTTACAATCATAAGGCACCACATTTTCTTAGTATTTTTCGTTAAGCTGAAGAAACAAGTAAGATGTATTTTTCGAAATCCATGTTCACAAATATCTCTTAAAATTTTTGGCCTCTTGAATCATTGTATTTTCCTTATACCTTAAGGACTTACCATCAAGTAACATTTTTTAGGAATCTCATGCGAAAATTAATTATTCAGACTAGATGTCTGTAACAGTAACTTAAATGAATGTTTTTTGTAATCTGAAAGAAAAACAAAAACTTTATAAGATAGTAAGACAACAAACCTGTCCGTCCATGAAAAATAAACAGTACAAAATAAATTGCTTGCATAAACTTTATTTTCTCAAAAATGATTAACTATATGGGGCCAGTTTTAGTTTGAGACTAATAAACAAAATTTGTTATTAAATTGGTATTAAATTGATCTGTTTAACAACTTTCTAGTTTTGGTTGTACAACTCGAAAAAGTTACAAATATTTAGCGTATGGTGCATAAGCATAGTGGGAAACGGGAGCATTTACAACACTAGACGAATATGAGAATCCATGAGGAGGTAGTGGCAATGAACTAGAAGCCGACAGTTGATGAACTAATGGGGCATTGACAACACTCGACGAGTATGAGAATCCGTTAGCAGATAATGGCACCGAACCAACAGAAGCATACAGTGGAAGTGGCGATGCGATTACAGGAGCACTTTGGACGATGGTTTGGTAGGAGTTCCTCAATTTCGCCTGCTCGATTGCAATCGAATGTTCTGCTTTGGCCTTGACAACTTCGGGTGTGTCCTCAACTGGTCGTGGAAGTTCAATTGGAGCTGGAACTGCAACATATTGGTAACCAATTTGTTTCTTGGCATCTTCTACGGCTGAAAAATGAACTGCTTTAGCAGCGGCAACTTCGGGTGTGTCCTCAACTGGTCGTGGAAGTTCAATTGGAGCTGGAACTGCAACATATTGGTAACCAATTTGTTTCTTAGCATCTTCTATGGCAGCCAAATGGACTGCTCTAGCAGCGGCAACTTCGGGTGTGTCTTGTACTTGTTGTGGTAGCTCAGCTGGAACTGAGACTATTTGTTTAGGACCCAATCGCTGTTTAGCTTCTTCGACAGCAGCCAAATGAGCAGATTTTGCAGCAGCAACTTCTGAAGTCTCAGCAACTTGTTGAGGTAAATCCTGGGCGGGAATAACTGGAGCTTCAACAGGTTTTGGCAGATTGGTTGCGGCAACTCGGAAACTACCAGCATCAGCGGTATAGTCAACAGTTTGCAAAACATTGTTTGAGTCAATGTAGCTGTATGATCCTCTGGTTGTTCCATCTAATGATTTTATTTCCTGCTTAGTTGACAAATGATCATTGTAGCCGTAAACGTACTGACCAATTCCATCCTGAGAGTGATATTGACTCGAAGCAGCTGGTACAATAAGACGAGCTGATGGAGCCAAATACAAATGACTGGCAGAAGCAACTGCTAGCAACGCGGACAATGCAACAAATACCTTCATGATAATCTAATTAAATTGTTATTTGCTTGTATGTGGAATAAACTTAAAAAAACGCTGCTAGTGGTGTGAACTAGTACTCGCTTCTGTGAAGTCTGAATTTTAAATGGATGGGAACTCAATTTTATACTAAAACTTCTATTCGGAATCATTGCATTTGATTTAAGCTAAAATAAATTAAACGACTTTCAATTTTTTCAGAATATAAGCCAATAGTTGTTTTATAAGTTCTTATTAATTGTATGAACCTTAAACGGCATTTACTTGTTTTGTGTTTACCTAATACCTATCAATGAAGCTGAGTCTTAAACTGTCTAATGATATTTTAATCTTTTTACTAAAGTTCAGAAAAATTAGATATTTAACATGGAAAAAAAAATACGTAAAGATTTGTTTCTATTAAAACTTTTTAGTTTTGGTGTTGTGAGTATGGTTTTAAAGTTAACTACCAATCCGGGTTCAGAGTGATTAATTAACGAGAGGTCAAATGTCACGACATATGGGCTTTCGAAAGAAAATCAACATATTTAGCCAGTAATTGAAATTATTGATTTAAAAATCACAATTTCTCTATTTTAATATTTGTAATTTAAAGAACTCGGGTGGGTTTAAAATTTTAGAAATTTCAAGATTTTATTTAATTAACTTTCACCTTTGCTCAAAAATCAATTATGTTAAGTTGTCAGAACAACGATTATGTCCACAAAATATAAGTGAACTTGTTGAATAAGTTTTAGAATGATATTGCTCCAAGAAATCTTTTTTGAAATCATGCGCATAAGCACTTGCTTCTTATATAGTTCCAGCGTTACCCTAGATTTTTTTCTTCTTCTTTCTATTTCCTTAATCTGTGTTATTTCAATAGGACCTTTAACCTATTCCTTTTAATATTTAAGTATTTAGACTGAGTAAAAGTTCTCTCTTGTTTTTATTTGTCAAAGAAGTTTGAAAGAAAATCTAACAGAAATTTCTTAGAAATTCTTATTGATTCAACAAATTGCGATGCAATTTTATCCTACGCTCAACTCATTCATTATACCAGAACAAAGTCAACTTGTCAAAATTACCTTCGCACAAAACACCTTGAATTTTTGCAAAGGCCTTGAACTTCCATTAGCGTACCCCTCCTCAACTTACTTTTATCTATATCCTTATGTAAGAAAAAGAAATACAAATAAAAAGTTTCTTCTGTCTGGAGCTCTGCATCAACTTACTAAGCTGACGAAGATGTAACTAGGTACGTATATAAGGCATTTGCAATCGTGGATGGTAACTATATATACGTAATGATAAAAATGTCAACATTGAGCATCCTTAATTCGTGTGTTATGGGTTGTTTGATGCTGGCTGTTGCAATTGAAAGTAAAGATAAAACACAAGGGCAAGGTAGGTATAGGTATAAGTTTAGTGAGTGTAACCGGGAAAAGGCGTAGACTGAACTGCTTTCTAATGGATTTGTATTCCGGATCTTCCTCTCATTTCTTCAACGATGTCTAGAGATACTTGTGTGTTCTGTTCGGTTCTGTTTTTCTTTTTTTCCCGGTTGAAGGTGAACCGTGTTAAACGAACCGGAAACTTTTTTCTTGGTGTCTCTGATTCAACACACCCCCTTCGGCTTCGACTATGATGTGTTACCGACAGCTAGGTATACAGCGGACACTTAACATCATGGAACACGAAAAATGTGTGAGCAATGGTGTTCTCAGCCAGCAGCAACGTTGTATCATACTTGAGCACGCCCCTGACAGCAGCAACACATCCGACGAGACACATACGACATCTTTAGATCTCCTTAAACAACACACAGAAAAAAAATATGTATTCTTCAAGCTGATTCTTTGGAGAACGAAAATGCACTAAAGGCACGTATCCTGTGTACCATCTTCTCTTGTCCCAAGGACTTCACGTTCACATCTTTAATCACACACGGAATTACAACCGGAACGCTAGAATGGGACCTTAACCCCCTTTAAAGTTTTTTTTTTTGTCGTCCCGTCCTGATCCAGATTATGGTGTGTACCTATATTGTGTATCGATGGAATTATATTTTGTCACAATTAGCTAAATATTTGCTTAGTCGTTAAGAGATTTGTATTTGGGATCCTCTCTTAAAAGAATGTTTAATAGTAAGTGAGAAGCTCCTTGAACTGCAGCTGGTATACCAAAACTTTACCAACGAACGTAACATCGTTTTTGAGAAAACTATATACAACTATTCATTTTTTTAGCTTAGTTCCGTGATGGGAATTCTTTTTCATTTTCACAACTTTTTTTTTCATCCTTCACAGTTAATTTGTTGCTTCTCCCTCATGCAAGAATAAAAAGTTGAATTTAAAATTGCATCTGGCGGATTCCCTCATCTATAAGTCACGCTACACAGAGCCGCAACTTGAAGAAGTGCTAGAAATAGCACTTCGTTGGTATTCCGATTTATTTTTTTTTTTTTTTCTAAATAGTTTTTTTTTTTTTTTGCAACACAATCGCGAAACAGTATTGCTCCTAAAGGATAACATTTGCAATAAAAATGACGACAAGGATAAAGAATATGACGACTACTATGGCTATATACATCAAGATCCCATATAGCATGTTCTGCATTTCAAAAACCAGAACGACAACGACGGACACGGACACGGGCACGGACAATCATGATGGTGACGATAAGTACAGAGTGAGATGACAATTTCAAAAATAGACATTATATTTTGTGTCTCGTTTTTTTTTCGTCCTGATGATGAGAATATGGACGATAGAGAACTTAATGCAAGGAATTAAAGCTCAGACCACTATTATTGGTAGTAGAAACGTCACCAGGGGGTACTTTGTGTGGATATACTAGAACGACATCTATCAGGATTATGATTCAACAAGACAGAATATTGCATAGATTCATTTTGGTTGTCCAATTTTCTTTTTTTTATTAATTCATTTTTTTGTTGTTGTCAGAAGATGGGTTCTCATGGAGATGAACATTTATATTCCTTCTTGTTTAATTAAATATAATAATATGTTCACGGGCTTTGAATATACACATGCATATTGTCAATGTGATTGACGCTCTTGGTTGGGGACTTTTGGTTTGAAAATTAATTTTAAAATAGATCAGAGAGAGGAATGGGGTGAAATATAATTTAAATGCTGAATATTTTAATGATAAAAATAATAATTTTTATAAATAAGAAAAGTTTTTAATTTGCAGATTCAATAGATAAAAGCTATAATTTTTGTATTGATTTTTTGTTTTCTTGAACTCGAGATTTACTAATATTTCATTATTCTGTGCAACTGTACGTCCATACTTCTATACGTATGAAGGTCTGAACGTCTGTACGCCTATACGTCTGTTCGTCTTTACATCTGTAGTTTAGTACGTCTTTCCATGTTCAAGCGTCCGTGTGGCCAATGGAATCTAAGCTAGAGTCTACACTGGTGGACTGATTTGCTTCAAATTTGATACAGAGCATTTCTATGTAACTCCCTAGAGGGAAAATTCGAATTTTTGTTTAGCTGATCTAAGAGCCATTTTCTTCACTACAAGTTGAACTCAGCTTAAGGATTTTTATTCTCAACCTGTGATTTTATTTTCCTTCACTCAAAATTGACAAATGACAGTTTCAGCTTTCGATTCTCAACTCTCGAGTTGATCAACTTCTGGTTTTCTCAACTTCCGAAAATAGAAGAAGTTGAGACAGCAAACTTGAGTGTTTTCTGTAAAATTGAAATTTGTAATACATTTTATTGCATCTTCTGTCAAAAATTATTCTCGGTTTCGGTTTAAATAAAAATATTTTTAAAATAAAATGTTGCGAGAAAATTATTATTTTGAAAATCATCCATCGTCTGCTTCCGGAAGCAAAGATGAAGAGGAAGAAGAATTGTTGACGATTGAAAGAAGACAATATAAAATGTGTCCACGGGTCGGCCTCGAAAAATGGGATGACCATGATTTTATCTACCGATTTCGTATTTCAAAGCGAACGACAATTTTGCTCTTGGAATTGATAAATGGCAGTTTGGCTTGCACTGAAAGTACGAAGTGAAATATCTTGAATATTCCTAAGTTCAAATTATGCTAACTTGCTATTGATTGTGCTGAGGTATTAAGCACTCGGGTCAATTCAAATCTAAAGTTGAAACATAAGTATCTGTCAAAAATTTTCCAGGGAAATTTTTCAACTCTCGAGTTGAGATTTAAAATAGTGAAGAAAAACAAAATTTCAACTTGTCACTCAACTCTCAAGTTTGTGTCAACTCTAGAGTTGGCCAACTTGAGAGTTTGCGGCAAGTTGACAAATAGTGAAGAAAATGACTCTTAATCGATTGGCTTCCATACAACGTTTTCGGTATTTTCAAATTTTCTGGAAAACGAATGTAACTATAATAACCAAAATGATTGTACAAAAACTGCGTTTTAAGTTTAGTTTCCAATAGATTCGCATTATAGAAAGAGGTTAATGACCTTATAGGTTTTAGTTATTTATGGTAGCTTTTCTATGGCTTAACCAATTTTGATACAACTTTGCAATCAAGTGCTTGTGAATATACTAATATAGTTTGAACAATATTGCATTTAAAAATGGTTAAAATATATTTTTTATGACTTTCGGTAAAATGTAGCTACATTAAATTTGCTAACTATAAGAAGAAGTTCGGACAGATCGTTTTGATAGTTAGGTATTTGGTCATAATTGCGTAAATGTTTATATGGCAATACTATTTGTAATGTTCATTAAATTCCATCCATACACTTCTCTCAGTTGTGACTGATGTGTGGACAAAAAATTGTTAGAATTTGTTTAAATTTTGCCAAAGAGAAGATCAATTTGGAGTTTAAAGACTGCACTGGAATAAAGCTATAAATACTTAAAAAGTACAACTTATTAATAAAAAATGCTTAATTATTTCTAATTCATAGATTAACTGCAAATAAATGAATAATTCAAGAATTAAAATATTTATTAATAAACATAGAACTGCTAATTCACGTTAATAAGCTAATCTTGAATGATAATCTTTTGCATTCAACAAGAACTCTGCTTTCGCCAAATTGTATAATTTAGTATGTACACATATACTTTCTCACAAAGTGAAAACTTGTATAGGTATACACTTTTTTTTTAAGCTTGTAAATTACATTATGTGTTATTATAGCGTTTGTTTTCTTTTTATCTATAGTCATAGGCAGAAATATATTATTTTGTTTAACCTTTATTACTCGTGAATTAGGTTATTAACTTTTTATTTGTTTTATTGGTAAGATTTCACACTTCATTAAAAATAATTTATGATTGATTTGAGTTTATTAATAGGAAAATTAGAAATCAACAGGTAAAACTTTGGAATAGAATATGTAAGACTGAATGAAGTAAATGACAATAAAGTAATGACTGGTTTTTACCGATACACCCTAGTTTTGAACTGATTCGAATTATACAGTACACATAAAGCACTGCAGCCTAAAGTTTAAAAAAAATATATATTTCTCTTTTTTAACAAAAAATTCTTGCAAAAAAATATTTTAAAAAATGTTTTATTTGATCAAAGTGTTAATATATTTGTCTGCTCACTCAAACATTAAATCGAGTTATGCTCAAAAATTGTATCTAATTAATTGAACAAGTAATTGATTAAATAAAACTACATATATAACCTGAAAACAGTGTTGATTTTGCAGTACATCTGCTTAAATCAAACATTTAGATCATCTTGTAGGTGTTTAAAATGTCTTTACTTACCAAAGCATTTATGAAAATCGATATAGTTATGTATGCTTCAAATCAGATCGCAGTAACATAAAATTAAAACAAAACGACGCACGTATATAGGTTGAATCTTCATACCAAAATATAATGTACAACAAACTTTATAAAAAAAACCCTAGGTCCACAAACACATTCCGTGAAAAATTGGCAACTAAACTTGAACATCAGCTGCCCTGTGTGATTTCAAGTAGAAACCTTTGTTTATTGATAGTATTATTTTTTTATTTCAATTATTGTTTCATTATATATTAACTTGGAGCTTATTGATTTTTACTGAAATGAAATATTTTTACTCTACATAATTCTCCAGCAAGTTTAAACCAGTGCAGTAGCCATGTACACTGCACTGGTTTAAAATTGCAAGTGGTCAAAAAAACGACACATATAAGAAGTTTCAAAATTAAAACTTCCAATGTTAATTCATATTTCCTCTCGTGCAAACTAAACACGGGTACTGGTTTAATTTAACATCGAATCATGTTAAATCAGTGGCAAATGCTGTCAATTTAATGGTATACAAAAATAATTTATCTACTTTTTGAGGGATTTTTCGTTGAAGGTAGTGTAAACTTGTGTTGATTCAATACGGTGTTAAAATCTTTTCGGTTAAAATTAAACAAAATAATATTTAAAAATAAAAGCAATCTTTTCCATTTTTTTTATTTTACACTTATGCATGTGACTCTTAGTGATTTAGACAAAATAAAATTCATTAAAATTTTGTACATTGTTAAATATTAATTTATTGAAATACCTAAATAATTACTTGGTAGTTTGTTATAATTTAACCTGATACTTTCCTTTTTATTTAGGTTCGTGTCTTTTATTTTTATCGAAAATAAGAATTTTAATAGGAATATGTTGATACACCCAGTTTTGTCTCATTTTTACCAATTTGGACTCATTTTCTTAAGTTTATCAATTATTGTAAATTGTTGAAGAAACTTTGGCAGAATTTAAGCAAATAATACTGTGGTATTTTTGATTTAAAAATTTTAAGAAACAAAGCCACCAACAAAAAATTCCTACCATCAATTTCCTCGTAAATAAGTTACTAAAGAAAAACTATACCAGATATAAGTGTTATTTTGTAAATATACTAACAAATTTGTGTTCATTCAAATAATATGTGAGCGATGATTTTGTGAATTCTTTAAATTACCAAAGAATCCACATTGTTGCGACCACTTAATTTTCATAAAACTTTATATTGGAATGAGAAAAACATTTTTAAAATTGTTGTCAATTGAATAGATGGATTAAATGCTCACAATACCAATTTTATGCCATCATTCACATCAACTCCATCTTGAAAAAATGTTGTTTTATTTTATATTTGCAATTGTTAAGCTATATCCTTTCTTATTCCACCATCATCATCAACGTCATCACGTCACCATATCCAAGCTCTCCAATTAAACTGGGGGTGATAATGAAAAGAACGATTGTGCAAACACGGATGAAAAAATTACCCCTGAAGAGCTCCACAATAAATAACAAAAAAAAAAACGCCTAGTTAATTGAAACAGGAAGCACTCTAGCTGCTTTGCAATAACCTGCCTCATAAATCCTTCATTTTAACATTTTCACACATAATGCAAGTAATTAGATGTTTTTTTTTTATTCTACCATGCATTTCACATGTATGAGCGCGTAAAGTTAAGTACCTACTCCTTTTCGATGTGGTGCAGTGCGTAGCAACAAAAAAATGGAGTCTACATCGTTGATAAAAGAAACTCCAGACATCATTGTTATCATAGTGTGCTCTTGCTTCTAGCCAAAGTCAAGCACCGCATTCAGATGTATGCAATGCTGCTATACATACAATCTATACTGTTGCATTTTATGAAAAGGATATCAGAAATGACAGAATAACGATGCTGCTTTTGCTACTGTCAATGACAACGATGAAGAAGATGAAGAATAACATGCCCAAGCCTAATCAAAACTCATGCATCATCTTCACATCATATCCTTATATAGCAAGAACAACCTACTATAACAGCAGAGTAGAGTTGTCATTGAAAAGGATAATCCTCACATCAGTGAAATGCCCCCCACACCAAAAATGTGTACATATTTGGTCCTTCGAGCCGGATCTCCAAGTGACATTGTGAATTAAAAACCTTACGCGCCCAAACACAAAACGACATGGCTGCTCAATGCTTGACGCGAAGCTCGTCGACACAACGGAAGCTCTACACCATCAAGGGACCCGAACCCGAACCCCGAGTTGAGCTATTGTTTTTTTTTTTATGAAATTTTTTCCTCACTTGACTACTGCAGCAAGAACGATGATGACGATGATGATGATTATGACGATGATGATAATGGTGATGATGACGACGTGTTGTACTGCAATGTTGCACCCGTAATTGTCTTAAGCATTTAAGTGTATTACAGAGACCGTCACCAAGGATAACACAGACAGGAATAAAGGACGAAGGAGAAGAGGTTTAAAAATTATAACAATAATAACGAAGGGATGCAGTGAATGAGAAATATAGAAAAGAAGAAAGGGTAGGTACTAGTAGTAGGTATAAAATGTTGAAGAATGAGATCAACCCTTCCGCCCTGCTCTTGAATGGCACCTCAATTTTTGAGGGAATGGGGGTACATTTTATTATGTCTTCCGGCAGGACTGCAATTTACAAAGTGCACAAAAGTTTTGTCTCTATTGTTTTTCATTCATCATCATCATCATCCTCTGGGGTGTGTCGCCTTGGCTCTCTTCTCTCTTCCTTATACATTTTATTTCCATCCATGCACTGTAGCATGAAGTCAGCTTCGTCTTCGAGGGGACTTTTGTTGCAGAATCCCTCCTTGTTGTGTCGCATGTCCTTGTGTTATTTGATAGCGGCAAATTGGAACAATTGTCAGACCGGATGTCTACAAGTGAGTGCTTTATAACACTACTACAAAAACTACGTTAGGCCGGCCGTTCAGGGGCATGAGTTAGCAGGAAAAAGCGGGAGACTTTCTGTGTCCATGTCCACCTTGTTGCAAAGTCTCTTATCATAACGACAACGACGACGACAACAACAATGACGATGGGCATATTGAGGATGTTGGGGGTGATGATGATGTTGATGATGATGATGCATCATCAAAAAAGAGAAAGTGCCTTGTTGCACTTAAATTGTTGTCTTGTTTCGCAATTTTCTTGCCTTTCTTGTGCCTTGGCACGCCTCCTTTCTATGAAATCCAATACTATATAGGCGCATGTATAAATTCTCACATAGTATTCTTGGATATCCTCATCAAACTACAGCAGTTATATACGAACACAAAAAAAAATAAATACAAAAAAATCAAGAAAACAAGAAGGACTTGAAGCTTCTTCTTGTGTTTTATGTGCTGAATCATCATCACGAACACAGAACTTAGCAACTTTATGGTGCTCCTGGATATAAATTTCTATATACCTACATATGTTAGAAATATCCGCATTGAAAACTTTAGGTATAAGCTTATATGTGTGTTGTTTATGTATAGATAGATACCTACTATATGAATGGTGTGTAGGTGGTTGGATTTATTGCAAAAGGAAAAGGACGCATTTCTTTTTGAATGTTTTTTTTTTTTTTATATTTTTGTTTCATCCTCAAGGAACCACTTGATTTAAATTCATATACAAAACAGTTGTTTGGTGAAGGATATTGCATGTGTGGCCTGGCTAAAGTGGTTTAAAAAAAAAAGGTGTGTGTGTGTCTTGTATTATATGAGTATATACAAATCCTTTTGAAATTTTAGCACACTTGTACATCCTACACCTAACCTATGTATCTTAGTTGTTGTCAGAGTGATATTAAGAAGACTGGCTTATTAAAAAAAAAATGCACGACTGGATCGCACGTACTTGCTCTTATGTACCGTCACACTTTGGTTTTAAGGTTTTAATATTTTACAAATTATTCACCTGATAAAAAAATTAAGTTAGTTATGGGAGCCTATATTTTATGCCAGTAGTCAAAAACGTAGTTTAGTTTAGGAAGGGTAGTATTATGTGAGTACTAAAATTTGAATAATATAGCACCGTGATGCACATCTGCATGTAAGGAACTTACAGTTTAGACTAAACACATTTAAAAAATCAATATAATTAGAAATAAATTAACCGAAGAACCTTGTTTTGACACTATCACTAATAAATCTGAAGTTATGAAGAAAAAAAATCATTTGAGAGTTTTTTTAAAGGAAAAAACTTGGCACCTACACCATTATTTTAGTATATTTATTTAGTTAAAATCATTTAAAATTTTTAAAATAATTAACCCTTTTTCGAAATAACAAATTTTCAAAAAAAAAAATTAAATCCAAAATTTGGGTTATTTCAAATTTTCATGAGCAATATTATTCAAACTTATTAGATGTTATTGTGTTAACAATTTCATTGAAATCGCTTTAACTGATAATGATATATTCGAAAACCAAATAAATGGTTCTATGATAGACACCTTTAATAAACGATAAATAAAATATTTTTTTCCTATAGTTAATATGGTAGATAGTAAAGATATTACCTATTACAAAAATTTTAATTAAAATCGTAGAAGCGGTTTTTGAGAAAAATGAAATTTTCCTTAACGCTTTTTAGACAGTTGTATGATGGATACCGTTATTTTTTGTTATTAGAATAATTCTTGTTTATAATCAGGTTGATAATAGTAAAAAACTGCTGGTTACCAAGTTTAATATAAATCGACCCAGTGGTTTTCGAATTATAAGGTTTCCAAAAAAAAAATTGAAAAATGGTTGTGTTTGAGGCACTATTATTGTAACCATATTTATATTTCGGAAAAATATTTCTTATAAAATGGTAGCCTTTTGGGAGAGTATGATAACTGTGGCGCCAATGATTACGGTTTTTTGTAGAACACTTTAATACAAGTATTTTTTTTCTATGGGAAGGGGGTCTATCTAAAAATGGAAAAAAAATTATTAAAAAATAACAGTAATATCTACAATTAAGTACTATACCTTTTCTTAAAGCCAATACGCTGTTCTATTAGCCAGTTTCTAAATCAAGTGAAATCTATGCACAGCTTTTGAAAAACCGAGTTTCAAACTCAAAATTTGGGAAAAAAAAAACAAAAAAAATTTTAAAATAAAATTTTTCAATACTTTCATTTTTTTTATTTATTTTTTTTCTTACAATTCGTTTCTCTTATTAACTCTTAATCAAAAAGTGAAAACTATATGATTTTATATCTTCCAGTTTTCGAGAAAATTGTAAATTACCAATTTTTGTATTTAATAAAATTTTGTTTTGCTTTAGTATTAAAGTTTGCTTGTATTAAAGTGTTCAACAAAAAACCGTTATCATATTTTGGCGCCACAGTTATAATACTCTAGCCTAACCTTTTTGTAAAAAAAAATTACAGCATTTTTTTTTTTAAGTTGTGGGCACATTTTTGAGAAGAATAAGATTTTCATTATTTGCGAGCAAAAATGTTCGGCAAGTTCCGTTATTATGAAAAAAAATGGAAAAATATTGCTATAATGGTTAGTTGTAATTTCACGAAAGTAATAAATAACCAATGTTTCGGGGATATGTTTTGAACAAACTTGGTATCACTTATTCAAAAAGTTATTAATAATTATTGACTAATGGCACTAAAGTTTATAAAATTTAGCTTTTTTCTTACCAAGAATCCAAATTTTCTGAAAAATTTAAGCCTGCTGAATTTGAATCTGCAGCTTAAAAAAACCATTACATTACTACATTTTCAAGATATTCTTACACAGAAATTTGACGTTGCATTACATATCTCAGGGTATAATTTGTACATAAAGCTTTTTTAATAAAATTCGGTTTTATGTGTATAGTTCGAAGCCAAAGAAAGAAAAAAATGTATTAATTATACATATGTGCCGTATTTGAAAATGAAAATGTCAAAAGACATTTTTTCATTACGACTAGTGGAACCTCGAATTTTTTAATTTTTAGATTAGATTTTTTTCAGAAATATTATGTGTTTAAAATTTTTATCTTTATATGTATTTGAATTTAACACATCAATCAAATATCTACTTCGTTAAAAATAAAGTAAGACTTTTGTTTTCCAAACCTGCACAACTGTAAACTTATTAATATGCGAGTACTAAAAATAAATGTGAATAGATGATGTTTTTTTTCTTAAATTAGATGTAAATTTGACACTGATATTTTTTGCAATATGAAAATAATCAAATTTAAGTAAAATCAATATTGACAGATATTGAACACTTAATTTTAAATTGATAGCTGCTTTTTTAAAGAAATATTGGTGATGATTCATTTGCGTGATTCCAATTTTAAGCTTTTGAAAATTTTGTGTTGTTTGATAACCATACATAGGGTATGTTGGTCGAATATGCCAGTGTGGGTAATATGCCACCTTTCAATATTTTACACTTCTAAGTTGATATTGGCAATGCTGACAACGCAATTCGCTCAGTAACGCTAAGTTGTCCCGGCACACGGATGCGCAAGTTATTAGGTCATTTCTTTTTAAAAATATACGGGAAAATATAAATCCAAATGTATTTTTAATAAATTCAGTGTTTTAAAAGGGTGTTTTATCGGTTTTTTCAATAAAATATATGAAAGTTTTTTCAAAAAGTAAGACTCGATTTGTTCCTGTCTAGACATGATATGTTGCGTTAATTTTCTTCAGGGATGTTTTTATATTTTTCGACGTTTTGGGGTAAAATGCTACATTTGTTTGGCATTTTACCCACTTAAGCGGCATATTACCCCCCCCTTTGATTTTTATTTCTTGCAATGCTCAAAATGCCCAGAGATGGATGCACGAGGACTGCTTGCAAAGTGGAACTGCCCGATATATCTCATCGATTAAAATTAAAAAACCTCATACTACCTACCATACCAAATGTTTGGTGGCATTTCACCCCTTCAGAAGTGGCCATTCCCCTCACATGTGGGTAAAATGCCACTTTTTAAGGTTTTTTTAAAACTCAATTTGAAATAAATTATAAGGATTAAAGTTATGTTTTTATTGGATTATCTATTAAATTAAATAACAATCTAATGAAATTAAAAAAATCTTGAACTAAACTTGTCATTTGCTATTTAATTTGATTTTTTTACTGTTAAGTGTGGCATATTCGACCGACCCTACCCTATATAGAATAAAAAAGTAATAATTAGACATTATTTCAACACTATAAAATAAAATTCGTTAATCTTTTCGCTAAAAATGCCAACATACATCCAAAAACGTGTATTTACGACGTACGGAGTGAATTGAAAAGTTTAACTTCATGTAAAAATCGGAGATGAGTTTTTTGAAAGAAATAAAATTTTATAAAAATTTTTAAAAACTCAATAACAAGGATTGAAAAATGTTGACTGATTTTTAATTAAATACCAATTTTAAAAAGAAGTAGCCATTTTTGTTTACACCTTACATTTATTTAGATAAATTTAAAAAAATCAAAAAATCTTATCGGCCAAAGTTTAGAATGTATATCTGCATAATATTTTATTAATTAAATGTGCGCTAAAGTTTTCCCATTTTTATAAAAGGTTAAACATAATATAGTAAAGGGTTTAAAGTAATGACTTAGTTTCTTTCCTAATTTTGAATAACTACGAAAAATGTGTTATTATTTTTGATGTTTAAATAAAATTTACATACCTTAATCTGCAAGAGACTTTATAAATATAGTTTTTAGCCTTCTTTATGCCGCAGAAAAAAATATAAACGAATTCACTCAACTTTTCATTATCACTTTTTAGAAAAACATATAGCACACTATTTTATTCAGCTTTTATCATTTCACTACCACACACTTTTTATATTAAACATATACCGCACACTATTTTATTCAGCTTTTTTCATTTCACTGACACATTTTTTTATTTTAAACATATACCGCACAGTTTGACAAACAACAAAATTTTGTTTTCTTTGTTTGTTTTTTGCCAGGTGATCTTTTTATTCTCGCACTGTATACACCGGCTGTGTCTAAGTCTAACTGCCCGAACACAATGGAGACGGAGCTGCAACTGAACTGAACACTGGAGCAGCGTTGCCGAAGTGGCACGATCGTGCTTTTTTGACACTAAAATTTCATTGTGGAAAGACAAAATTCAATTTTTTTTATGAAGTATAAAATCTTCAAATAAAGCGAATTTTGGAGAATTTTTAAGAAAATTGTTTCAGATAGAGTAAAAACTGGCATAAACTCTTATTTTTTGACAATACACGAATAAAGCAAATTATTTCTTCTAATTTTTTGAATTTTTTGTTGCAGTTTACCCAGTAATTGAATTAAACCCTTTTTTATTATACAAATTCGTGTTTTTTCATGGCATTTTTTAACAGCTGCTGCATCTCTAGCTCCAGTTGCATTTGCGGCATTCCATTGTGTTCAGGCAGTAAGGCGGGTTCCTGGCACGACAGTACTGCAATACTATATCAAGAATGTTGTTAAAGAAGTCGTACGACTTCTATAGCATCAAAGATATTGGCAAGGTGCGTTTTCCATAATTTTTTTGCACAAATTAACGAGTTTCATATTTTATATATCTATGCCGGCGCGGCGGCGGCGGCGGCGGTAAGGTAAACTAAAAACGTGGAAATTTCTGTAGCACATTACGTTGTGCTGTTATAATTTGCGATACGTTGATGTACATAATATTGGATACGTTCCTTCGTACCTCAAACTAAATTAAAAGGTCGAGTTGAGTTTGGGTTGAAATTTGGTTGACAGTTCGAACTCACTGCCTTCTGTGATGTAAAACCAGCACTTGAATATTTAATTTGATGATTACAAATCTTAACTGTTATTCTCGGCACTCACACTTTTTTTTTGTATCGCGATAGCTCGTGGAGAATCGAAGGCTTTAGTGACTTTTAACATACACACCATTCCTGTGCGCGTGTTGTTTGCAGGAATGGAGGGTAACTTCAATTTTCTGTCGTATTCAAATGGCAAAACAGTTGGGTCGGTCGGTACAGCAGTTTCCTGGTCTAAAGCCACACTATAATATTATGTACCTATCAGGGGCGTATAACACAATACAACAAGTACTTGTTTAACAAGCCAGTGCCAGATTCAATTTCAATTGGTGTTAAAAATTTGTGTAACACGTATCAATACGGCATGCATAGTCTTAATACGTATGTATGTTATGTACCCAATACCCATTGTCATTGAATTGAATAAATTGAAAATTAAATAATTTAAACAAGACTTCGCAAATTCTAACAATATTGTTTTAAGGTCTTTCAATAAGTGGGAAATTTGATAAATTTAACGTTTCTTTAACTGGATACAACAAGTGTTTAAATAAATATGCTTCCAATTGTTGAATAGTTAATAAATTCAAACTGATAATTTCAAAATTGTTAAAAGCCAACAAGTTGGGATAAAGTTTATTTTATAAAATGTTCACCTATTTATATTATAATATAATATATTATATGGATGATAATACAAAAATTTTAAATAACAACTTAACTTTGGATGAAAAATTTCGTTTGCAACGACTAAGTACTTGCAAAAATAGTAAACAAAAATCACAACCATCCTTTATAGTAGAATGTTTCTTGCTTGGACCTTTAACCTCAAAATTTTGGTGGATTGGATTGGAATGGTCAAAATAATATGTTCCCATTTTTTGCTGCATACTTCGTTCTCGGAATATATTTCAAGTTACGAATTGTTTTTTTTTTTTTTTTTTTTTTTTTTTTTTTTGTTTGAATAATAACTTACTAAACATGTTTATTTAAACTAGTAGTTGTTGACTATAGGTCCCAGATTGTCAAATGGTTTAAAATATTCATACGACTGAAAAGAATTTGTTGGCGATCCTATAAAAGGATACTAATTCCTCTGTATAAATAGTTGACGCAGTTGATAGTTTCTCTTTTCTTGAGGATTCGGCAAACAATTTACTGGAGGTTCCATTGATTGGACATGCATTCCTCTAACCATACATTTTGTAGATAAGTTGGTTCAATCTCTTAACCATACCTGCCACTTTGAACAGCTGAGCCAGCTAGTTTCATCAGCACCATCCAGCCCATAGAGTACCTATATTATCTAGAGAACCAACTCGTACCCTCCTTGCCTAAAACACCCGCAAATTTTATTTGAGCACAGTAAGAGAAAACTCTCCTAAATTCCCTGTCCGTGAATACGTGTGAATTGTAGATATAGTGCAGCTCTCTTCAAATTTCTCTGCCCATCCTTTTAATTTTTAAAAATACAAAATTACTGAAAAAAAAAAGAAAAAAAAAGATGTGCACGCAGGCGTTGCTTCCATCATCACAGCTCCGTGTAATGTCTGATTCACAATGCGACGAGACAATGAGACGTCGACGTGACGAGATCTCTCCGCAGATGTTATGTCTTAAACACGAATTAAAAACAACGAAATAATATATAACAAAACATTTCTCATCGTCACGTCGCGTCAAAACTTCGAAAAAAAAAGCGGTGGCGTTACGACAAGATTTGCTTCATTATGTATTTATGTATTACTTCATTGTTTTAAGTTCGTCATTAAGAGAAGAAAACAGTGAAGAGATTTTGTCACATCGTCGACGTCTCGCTTTCTCGTCACATTGTGGACCAGGCATCACTGAGACTGATACCTCAAATTACACAACATCCTCACAAGGTAAGGTAGAGCACTGACAGTTTCTGTTTACATTTATTTAGTAAAATGCATCTTTGTTTCTTTTTCTATGGAAAAGCTGTTATTTCATTTCATTTCTTTTACCCTAAGAGATCCCGAGCAGCAGTCTTGGTACTTCGCAACCCTGCTTGTTTTCTTGAAATAAAATGAAGTTAAAGCCTTGTACAGCCTTTTTTTTATATATATCTCATTTAACTTTCAGAATCCGAATATCAATATGAGCCCAATTCAATTTACAAGAAATTCTGGATTTGATTTGATTAAATTAAAAGTTTGTTGCTCAAATCACTTTGCGGTCTTATTTTTATTATTTTTTGTGTTCCAAGCATTCTGTGTTATCTTGATACCTATACTTTTTCAACTCGTATCAATTTCAATAGAAAAAGAATTCCTAAAACAATTTGTTGTTTTTCAAACTAGCAATGGCATTATTTTCCAATATTTATTTATTCCAATATTTAAATGCTAACGTTAAGCTTACAATATTTACTTAAAATCTAAATTTGTTTATAAACAAAGTTTCATCGACTTGGAGTATACAAATTATTTACTTTTAATACTTACAAAGACATTGTGTATTAATAGGAATGCTTTTAGAGCCTTTCCATATAACACCTAATAGGTAGGAAATTTATTAATTATGCAATCAATAAAGATAACCATTTATCGCCTTACACATTTAATCTAAACCACTTGTTTTGATGATTGCATTTAATCCTGAAAACTAATCCTCTTTCAGAGCTATTAACAATAAGAAGCCACTTTCTTGAAGACTTCTTTGTTATATTATTTACCTATACATATATTTATCTTTAATCTTAGCTTAAGGAAGTCATTATCACACATACCTACCTATCAATAAAGGTTTAACAATTCAATTCATCATGATATGTGCAATCAAAAATACCTAACATTACATCCATCCATAAAATTTCACTTTAATTTACCTTTTATACATAAATGTAGATGATAGACGGTATAGATAATGTTGCAACGATATACATAGTAAATAAATCAACCCAATAAATAAGTATTCTTAGCCCAAAACACTATTTCAAAATCAATATAATACCGTTAAAGGAATAATCTTCTTCTTCTTTTGAAGGATCTTACACAACTCAACTCATTGCACTCGAGTTACCTATACACACACATACAAAAGTCTTTATAGGATGTAATGCAAAAAGCTAAATAGCAAAATTTTCAATTCTCATCATGTTAAAGGAAGCCGCACTCATCACTTTTGTTAATAAATAATATACATATGTAGGTATGTTCATTGAAAGCTCACTCAATGTACCTTCATAAGTACAGATGAACTCACATATATTTTAATATCCTTACAAACCAGAAAAAAAAACAAAAAAGAAAATAAGAAAAATGTACCATCATCAAAAAGTACTTAAGCAAGCCAATTATCGACCTAATGAAAAGGGAAGTAAATAATAGAAAAGTCCTAGACCTCAAGCGTAATAACACAAACAAAGGATAATGGGGGCCAGGAAAAGCAACAGCAACAGCAACAGCAGGCCACTGGAGTAAGGGTTGACGGTTGAAGCTTGTCCATGGAAGAAGACGAAAGTCTACCTATATAAGGAAAACGATGACTACACAAACATCATAACAGGAGCCAACAAAAAAAAGGTAGGTATAGGAATGTAGGTAGGTATATTATGCGGAAAGAAAAGTTTACAATTTTCTTGTCTTCTGATGCTCACCATCATCATCGCATCGTCCACCAATACCTAACCCATAGAAGGAACGGAATCGCAGCATTCAACTGTTATGAACTCCGCTGCGCTTCTGCCCTTCTTTATTTTATTTTCTTCCAGAAGTTCGTCCTTTGATGAATATTATTCTATCGTTCGTCCAGTTTTCCATCCCGTTTGCTGTTTTCTTCTACACCAACACTTCAAGTACTCATACACCGAAGCAGGGGAGCAAGAGAAAAAGGGCCCAAGTTGAACTTCAGCTTGACTAAAGCTGACCAAAAGAATGACGAGAAGCAGACTGAACCGGAAAGGACCAGCATTAGGACCTCGAACATGGCAGAATACCGACAAGCAAAACAAACAACCCAGCTGACTGACTGTGTTTCTTATAAGAGACGAGACGAGAGTCAAGGTGGTTAGGATTGTTGGGCTTTGGGCATCTGTGTGCCGCTCTCGAAATAAAAATTATCCACTTAATTCTACTCGTTATTTTAGATCCTTGAAAAAGTTTTTATATTAAAATTTTGTTGTTGTTTTTTTTATATTTTTTTTTATTAGTCCTTTCTTGGGCAAACTGAAAAGTTTTCTTTTCTTTGCTTTTGGTGGAATGCCTGCCGACGCCGACAAGAACATAAACTAGGATAAAGACGAGGTATAGGTCCTATATGTCTTCATCTTATTGTAGGCATAGAGTTCAAAAGAAAATAAGGATGTTTGAATTCGGGAAGAGTATGTGTTCCACATTTCTTACGATAAGAGTGTCCACTTTGGAAGGATTGGAAGAAGTCTTCGTGTGTGTGTTTGTGTGTATTTCTTTTTTCTTAAATTTATTTTGTACTTCAAACTCTTTTTGGGATCAAATTTATAACCACTGACGTTAGAGCCATCGCCGTCGCCGTTTGTGTGCAGTATTCAACTTTAACAAAGTTTCAAACCACAGTCATATTATGGCTATTATCAGGGCTGGTACAAATCCTAAGATGACATAAATGCAATTTGTTCACTCTGTTTTTGAAATTATTGTTACAATTCCAGTAATTTTAGGGCATTGACCGGAAAAGTTTGGATAATTCTTTATTATTTTCGTAAACATAAACCTTTTGTTTTGATAATTCAAATCTAAGATTTATAAAGTTCAACTTGCACAAACGTGGTTCAGCTTCGGTTCAAGATTTTTAACGACCGATTTCGGCAATTTTACTGAGTTTAAATAAAAGTATCAAAATTGTATTACCATCACTGGTGAAAGTGGAATATTAATAAATATATATTTTTCTGTGCATTTATAATTCACATTTTTATAAGAGAACATCAAAGGTACATTTATAACACAAAAGGCCTAAAAGTGACAGTGGCAACGCTGATATCGCAAACTCTAATATATTTATTTTTGCTATTTCAATCTGTACCTAATTTATTGACTTTTGCACTCTATTATTGCAGATTTCACTTCACTGACATCTTTTATTTTTTACTGTAATTTATTGAAGCCTTCTTACTCAGATTGTATGTAGTTAAGTGACACCCGTTATACAAGACTGTTATTTAGTGACGTATGCTTTCCCAGACTGTAATTTAGTGGTTTCTTCAAT
The DNA here is from genome assembly GCA_951394125.1 of Epistrophe eligans. Classification (NCBI taxonomy): domain Eukaryota; kingdom Metazoa; phylum Arthropoda; class Insecta; order Diptera; family Syrphidae; genus Epistrophe; species Epistrophe eligans. Next base: position 38,953,093 of record OX596029.1, read on the forward strand.
TAAGACTGTAATTTAGTGACGTATGCTTTCCCAAACTGTTATTTAGTGACTGTGAAGTAATTTATAAAGTATGTATGATATTTAGTGAGTCTGCTTTTTCAGACTGTAATTTAGTGGCTCTACTATCTCAGACTGTAATCTATTGACCTCTTCTAAATAAAACTGTAATTAGGTGATGTTTGCTATTTTATACTGTAATTTAGTGACGTATGCTTTCTCAGACTGTAATTTATTGACACTTGCTATCTCATATTACAGTATATATTGCCTGGCATATTAGACTGTAATTTACTGTCGTTGTTTATCTTTACTATTACGGTAATTAGATATATTTGACTGTAATTTAAAGGACATGAATGCTTTCATAGTCAACTTAGCTAGAAGATTATACAAATATAATTATATAAATTTTGTGTACTTATTTCCTAAAGAACTAAAATAAAGTATCTCAAATACATGCAAAGTTTGTTACTTCTTTAGTGAATCCTAGAACCGATGAGCATACATATAACTGTGGCTAACATATGCATAACAAGAATTGACTAAAGAAATGCCAATTTATAACAGTTACATAAGTTTCTCGCCACTAAAATAGGGTATGCCATAACGAGATTCGCGTGACTTGCAAAAAAAAAAAAAAACTCAGGGTTCCTGAAGTATGCCCACCGGTGTAGAGCCCTGATCCTGCGGGTCGCAATAAACAGTAGCTTTATAAACAAAATTGTTATAAATTTGCAATTTCTTCATTCACTTCAAAATTTTAAAAAGGCAAGTAACTCATACGAAAATATGTAGATGATGGAATTCTTTATAAAAAAGGGCCTAACTAATTTTTACATACAAACGATAGATTCTCTTCACATATGTACGTTTTAATAAAAAGAAAAATGTCCATTACACCTATTAAAATAACATCTTAAAATAAAATAAAATAAAATAAAATAAAATAAAATAAAATAAAATAAAATAAAATAAAATAAAATAAAATAAAATAAAATAAAATAAAATAAAATAAAATAAAATAAAATAAAATAAAATAAAATAAAATAAAATAAAATAACATCTTAAGTAAAAACAGTGCAAAAAACATTTTTTTTATAAACTTATTTTGAAACAAAATGCAGCCCTGCTTTCTCCTGCACCCATTCACCATCTTGTCAATGTGTGTAGGATATAAACTTTCAAAAACGGGTGTCCTTAATGGGGACATTTTATCCTACGAAACGAATCTCGTCCTAAACTTTTTGCTTGTTGTTGGTGCTATATGCGCCCTGAATTTATATATTGGGCAGCCAACATCTCTTGCGAAAAGAGGTTTTTGTCAGGCTTACACATTCAACTACATAGCTATATTTATATGGTATATAATATAACCACAGCAACATCAACTCAATGACATTTCATTAGCGTCGGTAACCGCGGAGGAGCGGTGCACACGGTGCGTTGTGCCATCTCTCTTTTTAAAAGAAAAAATTCCTTTTAATTTGTCGACCTCATTTAAGGTGGACGACGACGACGACGACGAACAAAATACCCGAACGCATGTCGTATTTTGTATTATATCCTTGTGAAAATTTAATTTTATTTACTTAACAGAGAGCCAAAGTGGAAACCGCAGAGAGGCAACAATTAACAACGAAAGAATGAAGAACATTTTTTTTTTTTTAATTTTATTTTTTGATAGCGCGACCGAAACTCAATATAGAGAGTTCCATAGAAGTGACATTCTGTAACTTCGACCGCATATTATAATGTATTATACAGGTATGTACGTAGGTACTACTGAGTACTAAGTGAAGTGGTTTCAAGGATATGCTGTTGCTTTTTGTTGTTGTCGGGAGGATTGTTTTGTTTTTATTTACGAAAGTTTATCTATGTAGAAAACAAAAGAAAACTTTAATAATTAGTTCACAAAGTTTTGAAAAGTACCTGTTTATGTAGATAGAGGTATTTAAAATAAAAAACTTAACTACCAAATTTAATAACTGTAACATTTCTGGATTTTGTTTTATGAAAAAGGTGACTTTTTAGAGGTTTTCAACTTTAAAATGAAATTAAGACAAACGAGTAATATTAATGGTCAGGACTTGGTATTTTCGTTTTTGAAAATATAATTATTTGGCATAAGTGTTTAAAAACGATTCAAATGTAGTGGCACTATGGAAGTCTAATTTTCGACTACTTAATCGACGAGCTGCGTCAAAATATACTGACAGTTATAATTTACAAGTAGGTAAACTGATTTAAATGGTAGAGTATACAGAGTGCATCTGTCAGCTGTCAAATTTATTGTAATTAGAAACAGTGTTGCCAATTTAAAAAAAACATAACTCTATGCAAAAAACACTCCTATGTATTATTTTTTAAAGGATTATAGGTATTTAATTTAGTATAAGTTATTTAAAAGGTACCTAAGAAGAAAAGAAAAAATAATAATAAAATATTATTAAGAAAAAGGCATTTTATCCAAGCATATGCATCTAATTATTCTATATAATGGCTGTCACTTTTGTAATGGTGTGAGTTCGGTATTTCATAAATCGAATTCGATAAATTAAAGTAAATAAATAGGGACAGGGTGTTGTGTAAATAAAATTATCCCCAAAAATATAGTAATTATAAAATTATATTTTACGAAATACCGAGAAAAAAATTCCGATTAAAATAAAATTACAAATTATTTAAAATGAATAAGAATTGAATGAACTTTAAATTGAAGAAAGAAATCAGGCAAAATATTGTAGGTAAAGAATAAAACCAAGAATTTTTCGACAACACAAGAATTAATAAATTTAATATTTTATGTTTCTGTTTTCCAATTTCCTTAAACAACATGAAGTGCCTTGGGTGATTCAACAACGGTAGGTACTACAAGCAATTTGATTTGCGAAATTTTGGTTTATATTCGCAATATTATGAAAAGCGGGATTATCTACTATTTTGCGAGATTTCGTTTTTTAAAAGTAAAAAAGAATACGTAATTTCGTTATATTCGCGAAACTCAAGTCATTTGCTCATTGCTGAGGACGTGCGCTTTTGTTGAACATAGATATTATTTTCACTAATATCAATATATATGTAGCTCAACTCATAAGCCCTTCTATGTCAATTCAAATGGTGCAAAATTTTAGATGATTAAGTAAGATGTTAGAACATTTTTAGTATAAACATTTTTTTATAAAAACAGGATTATCCAATTTTTTTAACAAACATTTTATTAAAGGTAAAATCACCAAATGCCTATTTTAACTATTTAGTATCATACTAACTCCAAATGTCACTTTGACAATTGAAAATATGAAAATGGTATGTTTGTTTTACTTGTTTGCATAAATGTCACTTTTTTAAACTTCTTTAGCTAAAGTTTATTAAGAAAATATAGGTTAAGTTTGATACAAAATTAATTTTTAAAACTAAGAAAATTGTAGTCAAGAGCTTTAAAGTTAATAATGCTTATACATTACATATATGTACATCAGGCTGTTTAAAAATTGGCCCCAATGTCAATTCTGCAATTGTATCAACAGACGGAGTTTTAAGAGTTCCCTGCATCTTTTAAATTTTTACGTAACCACTTTTGACGTCGTCGTTTCAAATTGTATGAAGAAAAAAATACCCGGCAAAAACATAATTCTAGCTTATGTATATTTTTTTCGCAAACAAAATTATAAATTAAACCTATTTAAAACTCATCCATTTTAATTCCTGATTATTACGTTAGATACGGGACAAGGTGTAGATTAAAGTATTCAAAAATTCAACACGTGGGGTCTATACCTCCAATATTCCAGTTACTTGATAAAAATTTAAAAAACCAAATTTATTCCTGCAATGTTTTCAAAATGAGAAATTGATTTCAATAAATAATTTATGACTCCAAACTGTCGGTAGACAACCCGGATACGCCTTAAACTGTGTGTGGCTTGCATGGTTGGTGTTTTTTTGTTTTTTTTTTTTTGTTTTGTTTCCTCTTTCATAGAGCTGGTACATATCTAGTTATTTTTGTTGCAGCAAAGTTTTTCAGACAAAAAACAGAATTTCCGCAAACCGAAATATTTTCATATCCGTTTTTTAGATAGAATTGGAAATATTAATATACATACTACAGGCTTAGACTGCGAAAGAGGTAGATAGAAATGGGTTGAGTTGCTGAAGCTGAACAACGTTGAAGAAACAGCCGACGATGCGATTAGGACGACGAAGCGACGCATTGTGGAGAATGTGAATCAAAAATATTCTCATACCCTTTAGGAAGCTATGGTCAACTGCCCGTGGAGCATCAAGCCCTTTGGCGATTGTTTTACAGTACTACATATTTCACACTCAATACTATTTTTGGGGTTATAAGTGTGGAAGCTAAGCGCTGTCGTCGTTGGAGCAAATATAGCAAAACTTATAGTCCGAGAATTGTATGTAAAACAACCACAATTATGTAAAATCTTGTGGCAAAACTTTCTGGCTTTTGAGCTATATAAGCATGTGTGTTGTATATAATGCATACAAATATAGAAACGACAATTATGTTATATAGATGAAGAAAATTTATGGCCAATCTTTGGAAAGTTTGCAAAAAGATCGGATGGAGATTCTAAATAAGGGCTTCATTATAAAGAATGCATATGCATAATATGTAATTATTATTCGGTCATAACATTATTTTTTATTCTCTTTGGCATTATTTAATTAAATATTTTCGATGACCATTAGAATTTGATTTTGTAAAGGAAAGTTTATAAGGAATGGATTGAAAATGGATAGGGGGCTGATAAAACTTGAGCTTATTTATTTACAGAGTTCCTTGTTCAAAAGGGTGGTTACATTTTAAGGGCAGCAGTTTATTTTGAATAAAACTAAAATTATTTAGGAAATTTGTCATTTCTTTTTATTTTGATAATATTGGTATGGTTCCATTATGTATGGAACAAAATATCGGCCAAATATAGCAGCCGCGACCTCGGCGGCACACCTCCATCCGATGGTCCAAATTTTCGATGACGCTGAGGCATAATTGAGGTTCTATGCCGTTAATGTGCCGAATTATCTCATCCTTTAGCTCTTAAATTGTTGCTGGCTTATCGACGTACACCTTTTCTTTCAAATAACCCAAAAAAAAAGAAGTCCAACGGTGTCAAATCACATGATCTTGGCGGCCAATTGACATCGCTACCACATGAGATAACACGGCCATTGAATTTGTCGCGCAAAAGAGCCATTGTTTCGTTAGCTGTGTGGCAAGTGGCACCGTCCTGTTGAAACCACATACCGTCCACATCCATTTCTTCCAATTCGGGCCATAAAAAGTTCGTTATCATCTCCCGATAGCGAAGACCAATCGAAAATACGGCCGATGATGTCGCCAGCCCATAAACCGCACCAAACAGTCACTCTTTGTGGGTGCATTGGTTTTTCGACAATCACTCTTGGATTATCATTCGCCCAAATGCGGCAATTCTGCTTACTGACGAATCCACTGAGGTGAAAATGTGCCTAATCACTGAAGATGATTTTCTTCGAAAATTGATCATCCACTGTTGTCATTTCTTGCCACCATTCTGACCATTGACGACGCTTGAAATGGTCAAGAGGCTTTAGTTCTTGAGTCAACTGCACCTTGTAAGCATGTAAATGCAAGTCTTTATGCATAATGTTCATCAACGACGAGCGTGAGAGGTGCGATTGTTGGGCACGACGCGACGACGAGTTGAGGTGGACGGCTCTTCAGCCACACTATCGCGAACAGCAGCAATATTTTCTGCAGTACGAGCTGTTCGAGCATGCACTGGTGTTTTCACATCTCCTACAGACCCGGTTTGCTCAAATTTTTTCACGATTTTTCCGATTGTACGCACATTTGGACAATTAAATTGACCGAAAAAATCACGAAGTGTACGATATGCATTTTGATTTGAATGCCCATTTTCATAATAAGCCTGAATAACTTTAACGCGTTGCTCGATTGTGTATTTTTCCATGGTTCAAATTGAGTTAGTCTGAAATTGAGAAATGTCAAATTAATTGCAGAAAAAAACTTGACGTTTAGGTGTGGTTCACATTCAACATCGGCCCTTAAAATTTAACCACCCGTTAGTTGTTGATGGCATTGACAGCGCCTCTAAGTGCTGACTTGTGTTATTGTACGTAAAATAAAAAATTAAGAGAAAAATGTTGATGAAATTTTAGGCATTTAAACCTTTACATTGTGCATATGATAGGAATTTAAGGAAGCAAAAGTAGAAAGAACTAAATGTAAATTTTGTTTTAATTTTTTTTTGTTATTGTTTTAGAATTAAAAATTAAGTGTAGCCGGATTTAAAGCGATGCGAAAAACCTTTGTGATGCGAGAAGTAATTTTGATGGAGGACACTTTTGTGATGAAAAACGAATTTGCGATGCGAGAATCAATTGTGATGCCAGAAGCATTTGCGATGCGAGAAGCTGCTATGCGAGAAACATTTGCTATCCGAAAAGCATTTGCTATCCGAGAAGCATTTGCTATCCGAGAAGCATTTGCGATGGCAGAATCATTTCGGATGGAAGAAAAGTGTTCACTTGTATTCTTGATGGCAACTCCACGTTATCCCGGAAATCAAAATCTCGAATAACGAAATTTCGCATTAAAAAAAAAAATTATAATCTCACAACCACAAAGCAACCAACAATAAAAATCTCGTAAACCATTATTCCAGAAAATTTGTTAAAACAGTTTCCTGTCTGAGTCTTAAAAGTGTAATAAAATCCATCGACTTTATTTTATCGGACTTAATTTCATGACACCACAGTATATAGCAAATAAGTTGCACGCCCAGCCAAAACTCGGTTGAAAAAGTGATCAAAAGAGTTTGTTTGCGGGAAGAATGCGATAAGCTCGCATTTTTCGAACCAAATATAGCTTCATATTGTGCACAGTTGCCTACGAATACATCTGAATATTGTTCCGAAATATTGTTGCGACAAATGCGAATTTCTCACATCCGTGTTAAATTCTAATTTCTGACAGGCACAAAATACAAACTCGAAGACACACTTATCGACAAAATATAAAGTACCTAGATACTTCAACTTTTAGAAGTTAGAAACCATACATTTAATGCCTTTCCAAATGGCCTTGACCATTTCAATTACTTTTATATCCAAAAGCTATAAAAAACAACATGTTCATCTAGGCGTACATTTTTATTAACCAATCACCTCCTATACATCTATATACATACATACCCACCCAATCCACGATAAAAAATTATACCAATTTTAAATTTCCCAGACCATCACTTAAACCCCAATCAATTGGCTTCACTTTACAACTTGAAATTGATCTAGAACCCGTTTCAAATTAAATTCGCCATAAAACAAATGCCGACTTGAGAGAGCACAATCACGTCAAATACCCATTCTATACTTTGAAAATAAATAAATAAAAACATATAACACCAAACAACTTCTTCCAAACAAGGACATTTCGGTAATCGAGCTGTAGTCGTAAATATTATTCGATGGCTTTAAACATACACACAAAAAAAATAGAAATAAACAAAAAATTCGGGTTACCACTCCCGAAAAAAGACATCAAAATCAAACGAATGACGCAACAAACAAAAAAATAAATTCCTGTAAAAGGACCTAAGAAAAGAAAATAATATAAGGGAGCAACAACAACAACAACAACAACAACAAAGCAAAAAAATATCCAAACTGTTACAATTTGTTACATGTGTAAAGCTGAAAGCACTCCAGGGACTTTTCAAGCCAATATAAATTCTTATCCTCATTGAAAAATAACAACAACAACAACAAGTCACAAAACACACAGTTTCAAGTGTGAAGAAATCAGAGAGAATTACTCGAAAGAGGGGGGTTAAAATAAATAGAAAGGATAATCGAAGAAATGGCAATCACTTCAAATTCCAAAACTCCCGACAACCCTTCTCCTTTATCTGCCTTCACATCACCAACCCCACAGAGATACCATATATTTACAAGTCGATTCGGTATAGTATCATAAGGGGGAAGCAACAAACAACCATCAAGGAAAACGAAAACAGGACGAAAGCAAGAAGGTCGAACAAATCTGTGGCAGTAGTTAAGTCCTTACACTCTTGGCGAATCCCAAACTCCTTCAAATGTCACTGAAACCAAAAATAAAGGACCTCACAATAAAAACAACAACAACATCAACAACGAAAAACTAAAAGGAGGGCACTCCACCAAATCGAAAATCATTTCTCTTTAGAAGTTCCAAATTCCAATTTTTATTATGGATCCTTTTTTTTCTGTGTGCTGGTGCTGGTTTAGTTGGTTTTCTCGAAACTTTGCCATATCTATATACATATACCTATATTGAAAACATCCTGATGTTACTACAATCACGAAACTGCGGTTCACATGTGTGTCCTTTTTCGAGGATGCGTTCTGGACTGGTATTGCGATGTAACCCCACTCCCTAATGTCATATCGTCATGTGTATCGTTTACGTTATGTCTCTTGTATCCCCAAAACAATGGTGCGATGGACAGACAACAATCACAAAACTTCAATTGTATGTTCAATCCTTTAAATCCCCCAGATGGACCCATTGTGCAATTCACAGCAACACATTCCATCACTTGGACTTGAAGAGGGATTTCACTTACGTTGTAATTGCAGATAAAAATGAAAATGAAGGAATCAATTTAGATCATCAAATAATGTAAGAAAATTTGTCGTATTATTTATATCTACTTTTTTCAAACTAAAGCCAAAAATATAATGATAGAACTTTTTACTTGTCCTTGAAAACGATGTTTGATAAGTGTTTTGATACCTACATATTATGATACCAAAAAAAGAGCAACTCTTTTCTTTGTTATTCTCTAGGCTTTGTATTGTCCAACAATTGCTCCAGCACATATTGTTTTCATTTTATTTTTAATACTACGGTTTGGTATTTACAGGGTAATTCGAATAAGATACGACAAAAAGATAGGGCGTCGATGTCTCTTTTATATTTCACCCTTTTAGGCGGGAAAGAAAAGTTTTGAAAACATAATATTGTAAAATCCTAGCGAATGGGGAAGAAATAGTAGGGCATAAAGCCCCTAAGTTGCACTTAGGAGATTTACAAGGTTACGTTGTATGATGACATTTCAGTAACTTGTGCAAAAAAAAATAGTTTTTGGTTTAAACTAAAATTAAATAATAAAAATGAATTTTGAATTGACCGATTTGTTGGAAGATGATGTTGAGGTTCTTGAATTGATTGAAGTTGGTGTCCCACATCCAGGGCCAGCCTCAGCCAAACTTGCGCCCTGTTCAAAATCTGTAGAAAGCGCCACTTTTTTATATTTGCACACATGCATACATACATACATAAACTGATACAAATGCATAAGACTTTTACACATTACTTTTTTTATAGAGGTATTCCCGGTAGGTGATGTTAGTTAGTGCGCAAGAAATAACTTACCACAGTTGTGATGGATATTATTTCGGGATTATTTGAACAAGTTTTGTGGTTAAAATGCAAATGGCAGTACATATTTGTTTGCTCAAGATCAAATTACATTTTCTTGCTCCTGGTAATGCGCCCCCAAAATTTTGCTACCTGTGCATTTGCACATCTTGCACAAATGGTTGGTCCGGCCCTGCCCACGTCAGGTTTACGATAGAAATAAGTATTTTTTTTTAGTTTTGATGAATTGGCCTTCTACAAAAGATTTCCTTTGACTAAAAATATGAATGTCCATGACCGACCTTATAACAGGTTTGATACATGACTTTTATAACAAATCGTTGAACAAAATTATCCGCCTTCTTGAAATAATTCAATTGCACTCATAAACCAGCTATTGGTAGCTCTACGATTCTTTGCTACAGGTAGTCATCAAATATCACGCATACTTTTACACATTGTTGTACTTTTACACAATTCGAAGTGTGTTTGAATTTTACATCGGAACGAAGTTAGATGCGTTTTATTTTATGTGTAACTTATTAAAGTGAAACATAAAAAATTTCTGACAAGCAAAAATAAATTATGTTATACTTATAGAATTAAAGATGTACTTAGTTTTTACACAGATCTAAGAAGATTACCAGCAAACGATTTTTGAAAATTTTATCAAAAGTAAATATTTTTTGGGGTTAGTGATATTTGTCAAAAATCCATAATCCCAAAAAGAAAATCCCCATAGCCAAAGTCCCCAATCTAAAACAAGGTAAAGACAAAAACGAGGTGCCAATGCATCCAAATAAAGTTAATGTTTGGTGTGGATTTTGGGCTGGAGGCGTCATCGGTCCGTACTTCTTCGAAAATGATGCTGGCCAGGCCATCACCGTCAACGGCGATCGCTATAGGTCGATGATTACCAACTTCTTGTGGCCTGAATTGGATGATATGGACACCGAAGACATATGGTTTCAACAGAATGGCGCTACGTTCCACACAGCTCAAGATACAATCGATATTCTGCACGAGCGGTTTCATGGCATGGTTATCTCACGCCGAGGCGACGTGAATCCCTTGATCCCTTCGGACTTTTTCTTGTAGGACTTTCTTATAGTCGCAGGTCTATGCGAATAAGCCGCAAACCATCGCGGCCCTCAAAGACAACATAATCGATGCCATCGGTCAAATTCAGCCTGATTTATGCGCCAAAGTCATCGAAAACTGGACCTTTCAAATCCGCGTCACCCAGCGAAGCCGTAGCGGCCATTTGAACGATGTTATACAACTTGTTTTATTCGATTTTAAAATCTACCCGCCCTTTATTTTAATTAATAAGTTGGGGATTTAAGGTGTGGATTTTGTAAACGCCTTTCCCCACGGGGATTTTGTCTTGTTGGTATGTATCTTTTTCGGGTTTTCATCCGATTGAAATTTTGATATTTTGGGATAACGTATATATTTCCCTATTTAGTGGTGATATCGTACACCTTTCCCCATGGGGATTCTTTCTTGTTTGATATCATTTTTTTGAGGATTTTGTCCGATTGAGATTTTGGTTTTGGGGATTACGTTTGTTTCTCGTTTTTTAAAATGCAAAGGCCGAAGACTAAATCATGAGCTAAAATAAGAGTCCGATCTACCGAGCTTGAACTAATATTAAGAATCGACTGAGTAATGTTTCATAGGTAAAATATGATATCGCTCCCACTCAACACTTCTAACATTATCAAAACTTTTGCTTTAATTTTATTGTTTAAATATCCTTTTTGCACTAAAAATAAAACTTAAATATTGTAAAAATTGTATATAAATCTTGATAAAAAAATGTAAATGTACGTTTGTTTAAAATATTTAATATTTGAAAATTCTTTACCGTTTGATTTGAAATTTTAACACAACGCAACGTTGCATTCGAATATAAAGAAGTGTTTTTATATACTGCGCCATCTGTTGGACGTATAAGCAACACACCTTTTACTGAGATTTCAGCAATTTTAGGACAGTTTTGTTGTCAAACTACTGAGGAAAAGAAATTTTTGAATTGCTCAAAATGGATATAAACATAATTGTAAAACAAAAAGATGCAATGGATTTTAAAAATTTTGAAATTCGAATCTGGCAGTCACAGTTTCTTATTTTTTGACTGTCCAGTTAACAAAAGCAAATAATTGACTTAAAGTTAATTAAATGCTGTATCTACTGACCAACTGGTTTTAGTCTTTAAGTCATTTAAAAGTATTCCTGGTTATGGTTTCAGTCAAGAAGTCACTTATTTTAAGTTTTTGATTAAAATACTTCATAATTCGAATAAAATTCGATACCTATTTATTATATCCTCTAGGTGCCCGCACTTAAGAGAGATTACACTAGTAGATTTGACAATAACATTGTTAAACTCTTAAAGAAGAGGTTATAAATATTTATGGAAGTTTTTTTTCAGTGAGGAAAAAGGAATAACGTAACAACAAGGATTCGTGAAAAACGTCGAAACAATTTAGAACAGGAAGTTCCAAATTTGGCTTTCAGTAAAAAACAACAATTAATTTTTACAAAGCGGCTTGAAAGTGAGACATCGCGACGTCTAGGTTTCACGCCGCATTGTGAATCAGGCAGAGATTCAGAAAAAAATCATCAAAAAAATAAACTTTTTTCTTTCAAATGGTTAAATTAAAACAACTAATTTTGACAATTTTCACAAACTTTGTTTTAATTTGTTCTACCTTAAAAATCAAGTGTAGAAAATACAAATCTTAAGTTTATTCTAAACTGTTCGAGGCAGAACAGTTTGAATTGAAAACTGAACATTTTAGGAAGGCAATAAGTTGTACTTTTCTGTTCTTAACTGTCCGAACAGCCTCGTTTAACAGGCTCGTGAGGCAACAACGGCAATGCAGCGGTTTCAGCTTGTTTGACATTTCAACATTGAAAAATGGAAATGCTAAAATCCAGGAAACCGTAAGTAAATTTCAACACATTTTTATACAAAATTTTATTTTCTAAAATTTTGAATCTGTTATTTTTTACGTGAAATTGGAAATAAAAAGATAAAATTCAAAATAAACCAACATTTCATTAAATATAATTGAATGGTTATAAAAATAATAGACAAAAAATTATAAAATTGTAATGAAATTTTTTTGACACTGTTCGTCTATTTTGAATTATAACTTTTTTTATTTTCAATTTCACGGTAAAAAAACACTAGAATTAAATTTGTCGAATATTCCATTTCCTATATTATGAAACATTCCTAATGCTACTTTTTTTTTAGTGACCCTTTTTTGTGCGACATTTTGCGGTATTTTTTTTTTTTAATTATTTATCAGTAAAGTAGATACGCTGTGATTGCGACTTCCTTTTACCGGTAGTTTTAGAAATTAGAATTATGAGCCATTCTATTTAAAATCTTATTACTTTAACATTACCAATTGTTTTTTTTAATTTACGCTACAGAAAAATTTATTTTTCTCGGTTGAGCCCCTAAATCTATTAATTTGACTTTTTTTATATAAAATTAGTACTTTGAGCAACACTATTATTCATGAGTCTTCGTGAAATTCACCTCCCTTAATACGAATACGGGTATCTACCCGCGACACTATTTCATCCGGTTATACTCATTCAGCATTGCGGGCGGCTCGTGAATTCATCAACTCAATTTTCTCGAGGGCAATATTCGAAAACCAAAGGATCGCCCTTAGTGGACAATGAGAAAGAGATAGCATAGTTACAGAAAAAAGAAAGAAGAAAAAAATAAAGAAAAAAAGAAAAGACTCGAAACACTCTTAAAGCAAGCAACAGCAGGAGAATGAGCTCAAACATACATATGTATATACAACATATATTCGAGTCCTAGTGTCGGATAAATGACATTCAAGCAGAGCTCGTCCTGAAAATTGCTATTAAATATTGTCTAGAAAGAAGCATAGTTTGGGGAAAGAGGGCCACAAGAATGAAGAATATTGTTGTTGGTTGGTTGGTTGGTTGGTTGAATGGACACAAGGAAACAACTCAGTTCTGCGTGACATGTGTGTGCCTGAGCTGATGGAAAGGATCAGAGTCAGAGACGGACAAGGATACACATATATTTCTCGCCCTCGTTTGCTTCTTGGTTTTGTTTTGCTGTTGTTCTTCATCAGAGACAAGAGAACGACGACGCCGACGATGACGATGACTAGGACCATGGTGGTGTGTATTGTAAAAAGGGTAACTGATGGGTGGTGTGGTGGTGTCCTGGATCTAGATCCTTCCTATTCACAATGCGAAGTTGAAGCAACATTTGATCTGTGCCGATATGGCGTATAATGGTCGGCAATTTTCCACCCACCAACAGTTACGGTTTGTTTTGATGCCTTTTTGAAATAAGACCGCTGGGATTTCAGTTCATATATCAGAATCTCGTTGGTTTTTATTTTTCATTTTCCTGATGCTGCTACTACTGCTGCTGCTGCTAGTGTTGTTTCTGCCTTCTCGAGTTCTTGGATGATGGTTTAGTCAAACCCTCCATTGTTTCCATTCGTTTTTATTATTATTTTTATTTATTTTTTTTTTTTTTGACGTTGGTCCATTTTGACTTTGAGTTGGTGTTACGGAGTTGTGCCACCCTTTAACTGTGTGTGTTATTCATTTCGGGCGTATCTTTATAGTTCTAGTGTTTTGTTGTAGTTTTTGCTCCATGCTCTAGAGCCTGATGTGATTACTTTTGCCAGGAGTGGTGTATAGGTATTTAGTTTTGTTCATTTAGTTTATCCTTCTTGTATGCCATGAAAACAAACGAAGACACCACACATAACTCTTCTGAGCTCATAGTTCCATGATATCCATCTATACTCCTCAACTTGACTGAGAATCTGTACAAAATACAGCTCTACACTTTATTCAGAAGCTTTTATTTCGTCCTTGATTCTCATAACTTGAATTTTTTTTTAGAGGGGCGGTGGTGGTGCGGGTCGGTGCGGTAGTGTTGCTGTATATTCTTCCACGATTTAACCATTGAAACTTTTAGTTATGACAAAAGGTCGACGGCAATGACTTTATATTTCTTTAGTCGAACCTTTGTAGATCGTAAAAAATTTTTCACTCCCCCAAAGGATTGTACGTAGGTACACACATACATATTATATATACATATCCTTGATTTTTTGTTTCTACATTTCTTATACTGTCTTGGTTCCTCTGTATATATGGATTCTTTTTCTGCGCCCAGACATTTTTATTCCTTGTTGTGGAATTACAGTTTTTTTTTTTTTTTTTGATATTTATTGAGTTTAATAATGACCCTATATAATATAAGATGAGTGCCAGTTTGATGGGAGTATAGGTTGAATGAAGGACGTCCACCGATGCTTCAGCTTAAATGCCAAAGAGAAAAAATAAAAAGGATTGTTTCTCGTGCGGAGTTGAACAGAGTCGTAAAATTTTAATGACTCAATCTTAGTTTACACCGTAGGTTACATCATGGCATACAAATAATGGGAAAATGTTTTTTTCCTTGGTACCTATATAATAGAACGTTTAACAAGTTGGTTCGAAGCCTACATTTTTGATGTTATTGGATTTGTTATATATGTACTTATTTTTTGATATTTTATATAGAATTCGGTCAATTCTTTGAGAAAAAAAGGAAGGTATTGAATTGTGCACATTTATTCTCTTGATGTTGTTTCTGTTTGTTTCCTTGATCATAGTCCTGTATACCTAAATATTGTTTTATTAATATTGGCGCAAAATTTTAAATGATTTAATAAAATGTTAAAGCGATTTTAGTAAGTTACTAAGTTAAAAAGAAGATTTTGCTAATTTTAAACGATTTTAGCAACTTACTATCTCTAAACATTTTACTAAAGTTAAAATCACAAAATGGCTACTTTAACTTTTAGTAACTTGCTATATCTATGTAAAATCTGTCATTGTCCCCAAAAAAAATGTTGGCAGAGTTAAATTGTGTTTCTTTATGGTTCGTGTGCTAATTGTTTTTCAAAGTAAATACAAAAAAAAAATTTTTTCGGAAGACGAAGATTTCGATATGTTCGAAGACTCAGCTATGTGCAGAAAAGTGCGATGTTTCAAGTCCGAGCAAATCCTTTTGAAGGGCTGGACGATGGAGAATTTTACTCCAGGTCAGGTATAGGTTTAATAAGACTACAGTTCGGCTCTTTGTTGAAAACCTAAACATCCAAGACCGAATAACAAACCATGGGCTTCTGATTACCAAACAAAAATAACAAAATAGTTGTCACAATAAACAAATAACAAAATAAATTATAGGTTGTCACTTTGACTTCTGACATTTCAAATTATTAAGTCCGTTCCCTAGGTGTAGGTTTGTTTTTCTTTCACGAACTGTCATTGTTTGGACGTGTTCAGATGCACCGTTTTTAATAAAAGGGAATTAGTATTTTACTAGTTAGTAAAATGAAAAAAAAGGATTAAAATTTCGGAAGAGCTAGTAAATTACTAAATGTTTAGCATATTGCTAACTAGTAATATGCTAAGCCCTTAACAATAGGTTGTTTAAAAAATTAAGTTTTAAAAATTACGAAATCGACTTCTTTATAAGAAAAATTTGCTTCTGGGTATTTCATAAGTTTTAAACCTTTTTAATTAAACACTTTATGTATATGCCTGATGTGGAGAATTTTTTTTCATTTTTCCTTTTTAAATATTTACCTGGCAACATACTTCAATTTCCAAAATTATACTTTTAAATTGTTACAGGTGTGATAAGTATTTGTTACAGTTGTGACCAATTATACTTTTTAAGCATGAACTTCAGAATATAGTTAACAAAGTTTTATAATAAAATCTCTAAAATTTCAGTTTAAAGTTCTTACGGGTGTACGAAGTTAATTTTACTGGTGTGACCAAGTATTATGTTTAGGTAAGAAAGCAACATTTATGCCAGATGCGGTGTAAAATTTTCATTATTCTTTCTCAAATATTAACTTATTTAAAAGTTAATCTTCAATGTCTAAAATTATGCGTTGAAATTGTAACAAATGTGACAAGTTATTGTTACAGTTGTGAAAAATTACACTTTTTAGGCATGTAAGTAATTAACAATGTTTTATAATATTACAATTTTAAATTGTTACGGTAATGACAAGTAAATTGTTACGGTAGTGACAAGTAAATGTTGTCGGGTGTGACCAAGTATTATGAATTTTTTAAACAAAAAACATTCCAAAATGTTAGTTTTAAATTGTTATTACAAGTGAATGTTACGGGTGTGATTTTATAGGCATGACAAAAATAAAATAATAATAATCTAAATATGATTCTATAAAAAAAAATATAAAAAAACGCGTATGACAAGTAAATGTTACAGGCGTGACTAATAAAAATGTTTAAAAATGTATTGTTTAGCTGGCAGTGAGTGACTTTTGGGCGAAGGGTCATAAGTCCATAATAGATTTTTGAACCAGGTGAGTTAAAGGTCTACAAATCACAGGAAATTCTTGTAGAATTCTGGCCCATTGATTGTGGATTTTTAACTGACTTAAAGCTCTACAAAGCTTTTAAGGATTTTTAACACACTTTAGTTTGCAGTAGTCCACAAGAAATTATTGTGAGCTTCTGGCGCATCGATTGTGGATGTCTGACCCACTTTAGTGATTTCAAAAATATTCAGAATTTTATAATTGAAAAAAAAAGCATTTATTTTGTTTTTTTTTTTCTTTATTTAAAATGGGTTTTAAGAGTTCAATTGGAAATATATTTTGTTTGCGTATTTTCCAGACAACCGGTTTAAGTTGACGTGCCCGACCCGTTTTCTAAAACAACCTAGTACATCATCAGTTGGCCTGCTTCGCCGCCGGTTTGAAGGTTTTTAACTCCCTTTTTTGGGTCCTCTGTATACTGCTCACGCAACTCCGTTGCTCCGATTAGTGTCAGTTGTCAGCCAGGCGTCAGTATCAACAGTAGGTACACCATGTGTAATTTTCAAAAATTTAAGACCCGACTTCCTTTCTGAAATTAGGGAATATTGTCCCACTTTTTTGTGGACTTCTGACCCACTCATATCCAAAATATGTAGGTCAAAAGTTCTATACCTGTGGGTTTATGACCCTGCGCCGAGTTTTGGAGTGACAGTGACTTTTATAACGTAAAATACAAAATTTTGGGGACATTTTTTAATTCTATGGACATTAAACCGGAAATAAAGAAAAAGTCTTGCAGACAAATTTCTGGCTTATTTTTGAAGAACTTTTATAGCAAAATTAAACTTTTATAAAGTAAAAAGTTATTCAGAAGGTTTCTCAGAGACTTGCAATATTCTGTTATCAGTCACCACCTTAAAAAAAATATTATAGAATAAAATAATGTACATCTCATCCTTATTGTGAATAAGAGTTAAATTATGTTTTTTTTTTAATATGTACATATGCTGGAATTTGATAACCACATTGCGTCAACCCTCAATTTATCGCCATAAATCTACAAAGAACGATTCTGTCCCCTGTCATAAGCCACTATCTGCTATTATTTTAGCCCCAACTCCCAAGTTTATTTTACATTTGGGGCAATCCCACTTATGAATTCCAGTAAAACACAACTTCCCATTTGTTATGCCTACAGCTACACGCAAAACAAATATTCATTTTAATCCTGCACACATTACATTATATAGCTATATACATACATATACACAACCGCTTCCATCATGCTAGACAGAAGACACAACGTCTATTAATCTCCTTCAGTTTGGTTATGCATGTACTATGTATGTGTGTGTGTGTATATATATATTTATATTATTTTTTTTTTTTATTTGTAATTTTTTGATTCCATTTTTATATTTCTGAAGGAGTATCCTGCTGCGGTATCTGCTCTTGAAATCTTTTTAATAAATCTATGCTGTTTTTTTTTTCTTCAAGGCGATATATTAATATTTGAAATTATAGTTTTATCCTTGAATCAATAATATTATGCTGAGTGAACTTCCAAGGCAGTTCAAAAGTTGAACTCTTATAAAGAAAAATGTCTTTTTTGGTTTAATCAATATAAAGAAAATCTTTATTTGATGAAGTTTAAGGGGAAATTCTTAGAAGATCTTAGAATTTTATGAGTGTATAAGAATTTTTTGCATATATGTATCTATAATAATAACTGTTTTTTAAGTTTTTTTTTTTTTCAACGAATAATAGTGCCATGAGTTTTTTTTTATTGTTTGTTTCAAATTAGATCCAAATATTGATTAATTTCGAAATACATAGTTTGAAATTTTCTGCTTCAACACCTAACAATTTGAGCATCGCATGTTTTAAAAGCCTTACATTCATTACGATGCACAAAACGATAAACATGATGATTATTACTATAAAACGGATGCGTTTTTGAAAGCAAATATTTCGATTAAATCAATAATTGCATTATACCTAATCTATAAAAAAAAAAAAACTTTTTCCCAATTTTCTCCCTGTATATATATCTACATCTCTGTCTCTCTCCCTCTCTTTTACTATGGACTTGAACCACCCACTTCAATTAACGTTGCAAATTCTGTGTATTTATTATTTTCACCCGAAAAAGGGCAATCAATGAATTTTTCATTGAATTCCACTTGGTCAACATAACAACAACAAAAAAATAAAATAATAAAAGGTCCTATTTTGAATGCATCTGATGATTTCTGATAAATTCAATACGCAACTGTATATGTGTATATGCAAACAGTGCCGTTGGAAGATTTTATGAAAAGGTATTTTCCATAACCTTCTCATAAATTTGATTCAAAGAGATAAATAAACTAATTGTTTAAAGTTATGTCAATTAGATGGACATCTCTGGACCTCCTGATCATTTATTTTGCTCTGTGGATTGGGTTTTAATGGAATAATTAAATGAATAAACACAGAGCACATGCTCAGAGCAGGTACTTTATTAACGAATCAGAGGAGATGCTCAATAAAAAAGTACCTGCTATAACTTCATAAAGCTGAATTTTGGTAATGATCTTTATTTTTGTGTTTTAAGCATTTTTCTAAAAGATGACCAAAGCTAAATGGTTTAGTGGTTGAATTTTGTAAATATCTTCAAATTACAAAAAAAATTACCTTATCAAAATTATTTTTAAATCTTTCTCTTCATTAAAAAAAATAATAAGCATGAAATGCATCATTGAAAAAAAAAAAAAAAATATGCACGCTATTGAATTCAACGTTGAGTAAGGAATTGAGCTTACTCACAAATGAGGAGCAGGTGGTCCTCTTATCCTCTTGATTCAGCAATTGCTTCAGTTTATTCATGCCTAACAATGAAGTAGGTACTTATCTTGAAGAGGTTTTCATTAGATATGAAATAGCTCAACAATCGGTAAGCACCTCCCTAATAGTCTAAGATCCCGCCATAGGACGACCTACCCTCATCGAGTTACCGAATAAGTGGAATGGAGTTTTTTAGATAGTGTTTTTACTAACATTTTGCGCATACGGTTGCCTGGCGAAATATGGTCAAGGCATAGGGTTGCCACATGATCTATCGATAAAAGAAACAAAAACCTCTCCATTTTCGTTTAGAAAATAGAATCTAGACCTTTATCTTCTTTTGCCCTAATTTACCCTATTGAAATTCCGATAACACGTATTTTAAAATTTTTAAATAAAGTTTCCTTTCATATGATATTTTTTTAGCACTAAAACCTACCATAAGGGCTATGTCACATAACTGAAAAAACCCAAAAACCTACTTTTAAAGCGTGGCAACCCTATGCCTTGCCAGGCAACTCTTGCGCAAAATGTTAATTAAAACACTATCTAAAAAACTGCATACCACTTATCCGGAAACTCGATGAGGACAGGTCGTCCTATGGTGGGATCTTCTACTATAAGTTTTATAAAATTCGTCAAATATTAAATAAGAGTTATACAAACAAGACCTGAAGCCCACTAAAGAGTAATTTTTTTTTATTATATAACTCGGGAAAAAAAACAAATTGTCTTAAGTATTATATTCATACACCTAGAGGACATCCTATCAAGAATGAAATAAATAAAAAAAGAGCATGTGCTCGGAGCATGTGCTCGGAGCAGGTACTCTACATAAAAAATTGAGCAAATGCTTAACAAAATTCAATCAGCATATCTGCTCCGAGAAGCAGAATTTTCAGCAGGTGGTCCATTTTGTTTATATACCACCCACAATATGTCTTAGATAAGCTAAAGGTGAATTAAATAAGTCGAAAAATTTGTTGTTTTAGTTCTTTTCCATAGAAATCATGTCATTGTTGCAAATTTGGAATTTATTTTGTTACTTTATCATTGCACCTTATTGTAAATATATAGTTATTCATTTTATGTGTGTACCACTATCCAAACCGAATCGATGCAAACGGAACATTCGAAACAAAATATTATCAAAATCAACAAATTCGCTCATCCTGCAAGTTGTTGCAACACCCTGGTGGCTGGAGCTATACATATAGCCATCAGGATGGTTTGGTCATTGGTGGGCTCGGTTTCCAACGACTGCACTTTGAACTGGCCGCACTGTATTGATTTTGGGTTGTATTTCTTTTTGTGGGAAAGAGCCCTGCTCCAATCAGCAAAACACACATACACACACGTAACAGCGAAAATCCATTTAGTCAGTCACCATTTTAAGAGACTCAAAGGATATACTCGTCGCAATCGCCAGCTATGCTATATGCACGCTAACGCTGCCACCGCCACGCCGCCGTTCCGAACCTATGATGGCAACAATGGCAACTGAATGATGAAGGTAGATTCATTAAACCACGTCTACAAGTCCAGCTCCATATGAGTGTAGGATCCAGGTATGCGTAAAATTTAACAGAAATATCAATAAATTTAATTGGATTTAATCAAATTTGTCAATTTAACATTTTAATTATTTAAAGTCAATCGTTTGCGGTCCACCAAAAATGCAGATTACACGTGTAAATTGCTCGCAGGTGCATTGAATGCAAATCGAAGGTTTGAGAAGATGGCGACTGGTCTGCCTTGGCCTAGCCTGGACCTGGGCCGAGATCCGACATATTATATCGCCTGAATATGGCAGGAAGCATTGTTTGAACACATCGCTTTTGTTGGTGAACGCATATAAAACAATATCCTATATAAGCCGACAGGATGCGCACACACGATGCAGCAATGTCGTCCATGGACAATAAATTTATTGTTTTGAAAAAGTCGATTGAATTATTTGCGATAAATTAATTTTCCTATTTTAATGAGTTGCTCAGGGTAAGAGAAGAGCAATTCACATAGAAGCTAACAGGGTTTTATTTGGGGATGCGGAGCTTTAGAATGGATCGTAATTTGCTTTGTGACACTAGATTGGTTTGCTATATATTATATATGTACTCTATAGCTTGGTTGTAAATACATGGTAAATTCAAATCGTTCTATTTAACAGTGCTACAGGCAATTCTGCTGCTATGTTCTTTGTAATGTAGATAATTTAGGTAAACTGGGTATTTTAATTATTTTTTGAAACAAAATTAAAATAAAAGCAGGCTATTGATCTTTCTTTCTTTTTACATAAAGTCAAATAAGGCTTTAATTTCAAACTAAAATTACATTTTTTGAAAAATACGAATTCTGGAATTTCATTAATGTTAAAAAGTTTTAAGTGAAATTAGTTTTCCAGTTATTTTCATTTCTATCTGTTTTATATTAAAAAAAATGTACTCCCACTCTTGAGATTCTTATCTTAGCCGCAACTCACACCTCACGAATGTGGAACGACTAAAATTTTGAACTACAAAAAGAATACTGCTTAGAATCATTTTAACGATAGGTATACACGGATTACGAAATAACCCAAAAATAAGACAACTTTATGCACATTTTTTGCTTACAAGGAAGGTGGCTTCGCTGCAGTGGTTCAAGACAAAACAGATTCAAATTTTAATCAAAATCCTTTGAGCCATTTAAAAGAAGTTACGTGGTTCTATAATAGTCGACCTAAAACCGAATTTTGAGTTGGAAAATTAATTAAAAAAAAAAAAAAATTCACTTCAGCAACTTGTATAAAAAAATATAAAATAATTAATATTTGTCTTAAAGCTGAAGGGAAACGAAAATTTTCTTAGGTCTGTAAATCAAGAACGAAAACGTAAACGAAAAGACTATACGGACAAATAAAGGGTGTAAAGCGGGACTTTTTCAACTTTAAATTGCGATTATCGAAATACTTGCGGGTTGAGGCAAGCAGGAGGGGTATCATTCAAAGCGCAGGATTTGCGGAATTGTTAGTCGCCATGAGTCATGGGAGCGCACCGCGCATTTGCGGTGGAGCAATATTTGAAGTGCGGTGAATCATTGGTACGTGCGCTTCGCGCTTTTTGTACTCATTTTAATATTCGACGACTAAGTGGAGCACACAACTTATCTGGTCATGGGTACAAAGATTCAGGCAAGAAGGCACAATGGTCAATAGACCTATTCCTGGACCATCAACGTCAGCAACAACGCCAGAACATGTGTCTCAAGTTCGAAATGAAATTATTCGAAATCCAAGTAAATCGATAAGAAAGATTGCGGCCTCCACAGGCCTCCAAAGTTCCACCCGTACAAAATGCAAATTGTTCAGTATCTCAACGAAAGTGACGCAAATGTAAGGGTCCGACTGCAAGAGTGCATTGAAAAAATGGCCATCATTTGGATGATATCGTTTTTAAAAATTAAAATCCGTATTGTTACTCTGCATTTAATTGAAATAAAAATAAATAAAAACGATGTGGTTTTTTTAATATTGAATTTTAAAGTTGAAAATATTCCGCTGGAAACACTTTATTAATGAAGAGTTTTATCAGATGATGCTGGTCTCACTTTTCAGCACACAATTAATGGTACGTGTAAATAATTCAGTGCGAAAAAGGAGTGGAGACTTCTCCAAATAATTATAAATTTCGCTCGTTGTACCGTGTCCTGCAAAACGTAGAGCAGAACGAAATATTTCATTTATGATTTTTTTTATGGCAATTTTCCTTTCACTTCAGCTGCGCACTATGCTTTAAAAAAATTATTTAGCATGGCGTTGTAAGTGTTGCTGTTTTTTCAATATTTTTTATGTGTTAAATCAAATCCTTAAAAATTGTCCTTGCCGGGTGCCTTTAAGATTATTGTTCTTGTTTGTACTCAACTTAAATGCTCTAACTTTTAATCGCATCTTATGCGTAAAATAACCTGCATCAAAAATTATTTGAAAAAAAAGTACAAACAAATATTATTAAAATTTTCGTTTTTAAAAAGTAAGAATTTGTCACTTTTGTGTCAAATTTATTTAGATTTTCCAAAAACGCAATTGATACTTTATACATATCATCGTACATAAGAGAAAATTCATGCGACCCAGTCGTGTTCTGTTTTGACACCAATGCGTTGTACATGTGGATTATTTAACAAATCTTAATTTATGAGAACAAATTTTAAAATTCGTTGAAACGGTTTTTCAAAAGCAGCAACATTTTTTGAATATTTTTAAGAAAAATAATTGGCACGTAATTTTTAAGTTTTAATTAATGCGGAGTAAAATGAAATAAATTTATTTTTTTGAATTTTCAAAATATAATTTTAATTTTTTTTTTAATACAAAATAATTTTGTTTTTTTAAATGTTTTCGAGAAAATTATATTTTTTTTAAACGGAATATTTTTTGTTAAAACTTTTATACATTATTGTGAAAATAACTTGTTGTTAAATTAAATACAAATCGAAAAATTCGTTTTCGAAATATGTATGTAAATTTTTCTTCTTGAAAGTTTTTTTGATATCCAAAAAATATTTTTTCGTAAAATTTTGGTACACAATACTATTAAAACTTTTTTAAACTTTTTCCATTAAAATAATTTATCAAAATCTGTCAACAGGTTTTTCATAAAATCGAAAATCCAAAATAATGGTTCTGAGGAAAGTGCCAATAATACCTAGCCATTTTGTTAAATTATTTAATTATTAGAGAGTTTATTTATTTTTTAGTCAATTTTGAAAAAAGTATGATTATGACCTGTGAGTGGCGTATATAGGGGGGGGCATCGAGTCTTCAACTTAACCAGCAATCTGCAAAAATGAGAACCTCAAGAAGTGACGTTAAATTGAAAATTGCTATGACTTTAACAACAAACAGTTTGCACATAACTGATCTCGCCGAAGATTTACGTGTTTTCTGGAGTTTATGAAGCTCCGAAAAATTGCTGAAACTGTTTACATTGGGACCGTTGGACGAAAGAATCATTCACATTCTAAAGATAAAAGTTCAGAAGATAATTTTTGTGACATGGTGGTGTGTTCAAGCCATTTCTGGACTTTTATATCCTGGATTTTGGAGAGAGATTTACTAATCATGAAAATATACTAGAAGTATTTTAGTTGCTCTTCGTGCATGCTTCATTTGAAATTGGCAAAGCAGCCAATAAATTTATTATTTTTATTATACATTATTTTGTTGCTCTCGTCGAGATAAAATCGTGGAAGACATACTCCATCCGTACGAACTATAGGGGGAGCCATGGGTCTTCAAGTCTAAAAATTCAAATAAAGCGGTGCGCGGTGATAGCCCAAAAAAATTTTTCAGAACCTCAATATGTTGCCGTTTGAATGGTTTGGCTGCGCTGATAATTCATCGTGACATGGGGATCACAGCTGATGAAGTCATAGATGAATTATGCAAAAAATAAACTTTATAACTATTACGAGATTTTTTATACTTGGAAAAAAAGAATGTAAATAATTTTTGTACTTGGTTTTGTCACACAACATAAAAATATAACTTTATAAAAAATGTTTGGAATTCAATACTAAGTCACTCCCATTCCCCCTATCGTGAAAAGCTATCTATATCACCACCGTGACCGGTACCGTAACTTGAAAAGTGAAAAAAATATTGACTTTTTGGAGTAAATTTTATTTGTATTTTTCCGATTTTTTATACACTGCTCGAGAAAACTGACTCAAAAATGGAAGTAAAAAAATATACTTTGCCATTCAGAAAAATTGCGGTGATCATATTGCTCAAAATCATTTTTAAATGTAAATTTTCGAAAACTTCAAATTCTAGCAGGCTTTTTATTTATTTTTATTTTTAAACCAACATCATATCGGTTTTTCCTTAACTACATATGTATATGTATATGTCCATGAACTGAAATTCAGTCCACAGTCTATAATGGTAAAATAAATAAATGTATAATGGTTATAAATAAATTGCAAATAATTCCAGTGTATATATGGGTACATTTATGTATATTTTCAACAAGTGCTAGCAACATGTTGATTCCTATAAATTTATGTAGCAACATAAAGGCAACATTTATTTTCAAATTACCAAACAACAAAAAAAAAATACCGCATAACTTATGATATGGCATAAATACATATTATAAACGCCTCCTTAACAGCAAACGATAAAACCATCTGAAGCATTTTTAATGTTTATAGATCCTTCAAAAAGACACACCATCTCTTATTAATATTTACTTCTTTTTATATTTTATTTTTTGTTCGGCGCGATAAGAGTGTAATATTAAACCGAATGTCAATAAGCGATAAAGAATGCCGCATATTATACAAAAAATATAGCCACAATTAAGTCTAGACACAAACCACAGCCGGATAAAAGCCGTCCGTCGTCGTCGTCAAAATTTAGGCGAAGCCATTTGGTGGCGAAGCAGCAAAAACAAAAATAACAAAAAATAACAACAACAATGCAGTATCAACGATTCAACCCAAAAACGGATCAATCCCAATAAAGTTTAAAAACATCAATTTTAGCTTGGCAACATAAAAACAGACAACAGCCTCATTAAAGCCGAATAAAAAGGCATTTCGCCGAAGAGGAAATAAACTACCATTTCGAGGCATTGTCCTCGGCGCAGTATAAGCATCCGCACAGGACTCGATTTCGGTTCGCCATAAAATATCAAAATTATGTCACAAATCACTCAATAAACCATTTCGATATCTATCTCCGGGCCCCCAAATGACGGGGCATTTATAACGTCTCCACATAAAAAATGCTTCGAAATTAAACCGAACCAGCATCAGCGTTACTGTTGTTGTTGAATGGTATAATGCCTGCCGCTGCCTGCTTCTGTCGTCTCGATCCCTTTCCCTAAATGAATGTAAGGGTTCCAGTTTTGTCCTTTCACAAAAAGTGTCCATTAAATTTGCCGCTCTCTGAAGCTGGAGCATTCTGATGGTGATGCGGTGGATGAGGACACTCATGCTTCATGCGGCCATCTTCTTTTCTTTTTTTTTGTTCTGTTATTGTTGTATGTGTGTGTAGGTATATGCTGGTTTTAATGCATCATTTGGCTTTTTGTTCACTTTTTCAATTTCAAATTGTAATAACGATTGTGTCAACGGTTCTTGAGGTGGTGGTGGGCGGGCGGCGGCGTTCTTTTTGATGATGCAGGAGGAATATATCCTTTTCTCCCTCACAGTACTAACCGCTGCGCAATTTACAACAAACTGCCAAATAATGTAGTAAAGGTTTTTGCATTTAAATCATTGAAAAGCCATATATCCTGTTAAATAAATTTAATGTCCTTTGCGCTATAATAGCTCGCAGGAGCGTTCGACATTTCGGCGATTGATGGGTGTTTGCACGCGCAGAATGCTCCAATGTTCCATCATATACTCTTCAGATTGCTGTATGTGAACTTTAGTTAGCCCGGCATGGCATAGGAATTGCGCTTCCGTTTGACATGAAATCAAGAGGACGGATGCTTATGGGGGAATGCAAGCAAGCAATCACAAGCAGCTTCGCTTCCCCACACTCAAATTTTATATCCTACAAGTTGGTGGATGTGTCGCTCTGTGTGTGTCGTCGTAAAAGTGTTTTTTGTTGTTTGTGATTTTTAATTTTCCTCCATAAAAAAAACTGTCATTTCGAATTTGTTCGTCGATAACGGTTCGAAGGTCTCGTAAAATGGCAGAGGTTGGGTACTCGCGAACTTTCTATCTACACGGTATTCGCGCATAAGCACACCCCCTCTCCTACCCGCATCGTTCTTTCTAATGAAAAGAAATAAAAATTGTAAAGTGGTGATGGTGATAGGATTGGGTTCGGGTGTTGCTGTAGGTACGTAGAATTTGTCGTTTGGATATTTTTTGAAGGGAAAAGTGCACTTAGTCCTTGATTGATGACTGAAGGATGGATTCAGCGCCAAAAACGTTTTGAATTTACACACACTAATCTATAGGTACATTTTTGTTTTTGTGTTGCAGGCGCAATATCTATATACGGTACCTTTTCCTATATAGAATATGGTTTATTTGATTAATTTGCTTTTTCGCTACAGGTGCTAGAAATGAACACATTCAAAGGATCAGGATTATGTTCAGTCGTCAAGTGTTTTGATTTATAGCCGTTACAGTTTTTGTTAACTTGTTTTGTCTTTTTTGTTTCTATACCTTAATGAAAAAATAGAAAGACAAACTACCTGAGGTCTGTTGTTTAAGAGGAAAATGATAGAATAAGCTTTGATTTTATTGACTAAAAGGTTTTTTGGTATTATTTGAACTCAGGAAAGGTGAACAATTTAATGAATATTTGTGTTTAACAAGGCTAAGGGCTCTGTTAAGTTATCTTTATATATTTATATATTATATTTGGACAGTAGGAATGTATTGTAAATATAGTTTAAGATAAAAGTGGACGGCGACGCTGTGCCGCGATGACCTTTTTCATAGAAACAGTTTATGGTGTTATTTTATGACATACATCTGTAAACATTATGTTTTATGAACAAGGGATGCGTCGCATCGTCGTTATCCACTTTATAATCCCTATTGTTAGTTTAATATTATAGAAAACTAGAGATAAGATAGGTTAAGAAATGTAAATGTAGTTGTAAGTTAGGTATAAGATTTGTAAATAATTAAGAAAAATAAAAGAGTTCAATTTTAGTCTTCGTAGAAGAAAGACGTGTGTTTTCTTCCTTCTTCGGCTCTTGTTTTTAAATCGGTTCGCGTTTTAAATGGGTGTTCAGAGAACAGTGTTCAGGCTCTATACCATATACACTTGTTGAGACTTTGAAGAACCTTACAAACATAATTATAAATACATAAAAGGTATTTTTTTTTAAATTGGCAACACTTTTTTCTCTGACAACCGATTTGACTCGTTTCTCGTTTATTTTAAGGTTAGTTTGGTTCAGGAAAGATGACTAACTTTTTCGTGTCTCAATTGGTAGGCATTGGAGGTTGCAGACTTATGGTTTCGACAAGCCGAATGCCACACAGACTGCCAGAACAATGGAGACGTAACTACAACTGGAGCTGCAGCTGGAATAGCTGTCAAAATATTTAATTCACATAAATTCAATGTTATGACCGCAACGCAGCTGCAAATGGAGTTGCAATCGATGCTGCAAGAGTTCACCAACTTTTAACTTTTCACGTGCAGCACTTTTGACGTTTCAATTTGCACGAAGAAAAAAAATGCAGGATTATTTGTTTCGTGAAAATTATTATTATTTAAAAGAAAAATATCAGAAATAAAAAAGTAAAAAATAACCTCGCGCTTGTTTCTTTTTTTCTTTAAAATATACAAAAAGCTGTACAGCTGCATTGTGGGTCCATAAAAACTAGCACGAATACGCATGGCCGTAGCTAGGGGGCGGCATTAGGGGGCAATGCCCTACCTTGAAACCTCCAATGCCCTACCTTAAAAATCAACTATCGTAATGATTTTCCTATTTTCTTTAATTCGTTCTTTGTATACAAAGTTTGTATACAAAGATTCGTTCTACCAAAAAAAATATCCTCGTTTCGCAATTTTTGTCCTTTCCTACATTGCACCAATAAAAAAAAAACACCCTCATTCATAAATAGTGTATTATGTAACAAAATGGCCCATACTGTATTTTTTTTCTCTTTGAACGAAATATATGTCTCAGATACGATGCGCAGCCTACTATTTTTTTTTCTTGTGTGTGTTTTCACTCTTTCAGTATACACATTAATTTCGTTCACAAATGCAAACGGTAACAGTTTGAATGAGTTCAGTGCAATTGGTAGGAAGTAGAAGGAATAGCTAAGGAATATACAGCGCTATTCTGCTAACCGATCCGATTGAATCATTCGATTCACGTGAATTGTTCACATAATTTGTCACAAATTATTCTATAAACTTTCCAATCTTTCGAGTTCAAAGCTCTATCAATAATTAATTTTGAAGTTCTTGAGAGAATCTAATTGTTAAAATTTCATTTTTATCGCAATTTATATGCTATATTGAAAATTCACGTGAACGTTTAGCAGAATAGGTCTGATAGTTAGATATTTTTGGTAACATTAAAATTGGATGCACAAAAATTGTTGTAAGAGATGGTACCTATATGGGATATGGGCTTACGCAATTGACTCAAATAAAATAGAGTAGGTACCTATGAGTACTTTGAGTGCGGTTAAATTGGTGGACAAATTATAATAATATGCATCTCTGAGAGTTGTGCCGTCTGCCCGTATTAAAGTCTTTGATTAGTTTAACGCAAGCAAATTAGAGTTTATTCGTCTTTAGTTAAAGTGCTCCTCTATATATGACAGTAAATAAATACATACTTTTAAATTTGTCATAATAAAATTACTAAGACCCATTTGCTTTTATGTCTCAAAAAAGTTTTTAATGAAGATTGAACTTATAAAACTTTAATTTTCGAATAAGCAAACGGGTCTAAGTCATTTTTGTTGGAAAAATGCAAAGCTTCAAAACTGATTTTTTAGGTCTTTTAAGTCACCTCAAGGATAAAAAGAAAAACACAATTGATGTTTTGTACAAGCAGCGAGAGGCGTTCAAAGATATATATGAACTTTTTGCATCTGTGGCGACCATAGGATGTAGCACTGCTGTGTGCGAATTTACGTTTTTAACATTGACTGCAATCAATAGGCCTCAAGACTGTCAATGAGTCATGAAAAAATGGCAGGTGTGGTATTTCTGGCCTTTGTATTTTTAATAATATGGCGAATCGAAAAATTCAGTTATTTTAATGAAAGAACTTTGTATTGTTATCAATGTAGGTATACTGAATATAATATGTTAAGAGAAATAATAATATAAACCAATACATAAATGAATGTTTATCACTTATCTATCCGACAATTGAGTACCACCTTTACCAGATCAGATAATTTTTCATATCAAGTAAATTTTTTACTTCCGCCCTACCTGTCATCACCGATGCCCTACCTTAAATTCAACTCTAGCTACGGCCCTGCGAATATGACACTAGCTTTTTCACAGCTGTTACAGCTCCAGTTCCAGTAAAAGAATCAAAATCCAGTAAAAAAATCCAGTAAAAGAATAAAAATCAAAAATCTTTAATTCACAGGTTTAATACATGTTTTTCTATTTTTTTGTTTAATTATTTATATATTTATTAATTAATCAATTTATTTATTTATTTATTTATCTACATATTTATTTATTTATATATATAGATATTTAATCACTTATTTATTTATTTATTTGTTTATTTATTTATTTATTACTTATTGTTTAATTTAAGACTGGTCTATGTATAGATATGTATATTGATTAAGCGTTGCTCGATTCTTATTGTATAAAACCACTTCTTCTCTCAGAATACTATGCAAACAGAATTCATTAATAAACTATCTGCAAAATGTTATTATTACTATTATTTTTTTTTGCTTTCGCTTAATGAAGGTTTTTAGTCGTAGCTTTTCCTTCAATTCAAGCCTATTTTACTAACTTTATTATGTATTGATTAAGAAGAAACTCATTACTTGGCAGTAGTAAGGTAGATTATTTACCAATCTCTTGTATTGTGCAATATAAGAAAAACTAGTACGCTATTTTGGCTGCAATAAAAATTTATAAATAATTATAAATAATTATAATTAATTCACAGGTTCTTTTGAATATAGTGTTGTAATAGACAATTTAACACTACCGTATCTATCTTCACTCTGTCATTGCGTATTGCTTCCAAATAAAAGAAAATCTCTGTATTAAATGAATTCTTCTAGACCAATTTCTCTTCTTTAATTTCAACCATTGAAAATATTCATTTATTGAAATTTAAGAACCTACACTTTTTATAACTCTTGGTTTATGGGAGTTTATATTAATTTTGTTACGTAATTTGGTTTTATTATATAAAATTAACAAACAAATCCATTACCAATACCATTAAGAATAATTTCTAAAGAAATATGGGTGTAAAAGACAAAACCAACCCGAAAAACCCAAACGAGTTTTAAAACCACAAACCTTATTCCAAATGGACATTGCATTTCATTTTGACTGTCATCCTTCAAAAACAAAAATTTCTCCCCCGAACTAACTCAAAACCTAAAAATCTACTCAATAATACCGCAGTGATTCCATGAAGCTTTAAGAAAAATTCAATTTCAATTTTGGTTAAGTGAAAGACCGTATCGATTGTGCCCCATTTTATGTGCGAGGGAATTCTTTTCATTTGTTGTAACCTGTGTGCGTCCAAATTTCAGTTAACTTTTTTTTTTAAGTCTTCTATAGGTCTATCCTTTGTTTGTTTCTTTTTTTTTTTTGTTGTCCTTGCAAACCAAAGAAAGGTTGCATAAAAAAAAAGGATGACAGAAAAAATGAAAACCCTGAAATAGCATTGAAACTAGAAAACATGGCATTTCTGCGGCCGAAACAAACGTATGCTGCGATATTAGAACGGTTAAAGTTCAGTCTTTTGACGTTCCACAGTTCGCTTTTATGTGGTGACTTTCATTGGACCAAAAATGTTTGCGGTCGTGGCTTTTAATCTCTGCCCCTGAGGCCCGCTGTTTCGTATGTTAACAAAATACACATACCTACATACATATATATATCGCTACCTATACTACCTACAACGGCAGTTGTGTGGTTTGAAAAAAAAAAAGTGAAATATAAAAATAAAAATAATAAACATGGCAGGACCGCTTTCTCCATGAGTTTCCTTTTCCTATTCATGACCCGAAATGGTATTTTCCGCCGCCGCTGTTTTCTGTTGTATAGGTACCACCAGACTGCTGCTGCAGCTAATACACTTTCTATAGTGAGAGTTCGTTTGAATGTAAATGTATATGAGAAAGAGGACTTCCCGCTCCATGTATCTTCAAAAGGATCCGTTTTGTATCATGATTTCTTTCTTTAAAGTTTTTTTTATTTTTGGTCGAGCAAGAAACAACATTTCACACATGTCTAGTCGGTTGTTGTGAAATAAATTTCACTAAGTTAAATTTATTTGTATTTAACGCGAATGTAGAATTTATATAACGAAAACTGCGCTGCGGTAACTGTTATCTATTTGCAAGGACATATAAAATTTTACCTCCATATACAAAAGGTCATTTAATTTTTTAAAATGATTTATTTTACTATAAAATATCTATGGGTTTTCTGCAAACAAAAAAGGATATGATGTTTCATTCATGTGATTTCGTTATCACTTTTGAGACTCAAAACAATGAAAGAATGCTTTCGACTGATCGACGAATTTGTTCAAAAGGAAAAACTTTTTTTTTCGCAAATGAAATTCACTAATGACCAACATCATCCTTTTTGCAGACTTTTCAAGTAAAATAAATTAGTTTTTAAATGATTAAAGTTTGCAGATAAATTCTAAGAAATTTGGAAAAAAAATTGTTCAGAATTAATGACTGATTTCTTTTCATCTTAGCTTTTTGTTAAAAAAAAAATGAAATGTACCGATATCAAAAATAAAACAAACACAAACATATATATGCCAGTAAGACCTATAGGGTCTTTTTTTCTCAATTTTGTTTATAACTAGCTGGCTCGCCTGCCTTCGCACGGGTTGACAAACCCCAGTATCGATGGAAAATTTCAAAAGAGAAATATATTTAAAAAACAAACAATGTCAATCACCCGAATGACTGAATCAGCCAGCTTATTTCATAATCGGAACTCTAGAGTCTGTGAAAACATTTATTCTCTTTTTATATCCGCACCAAAAGTGTTGCGATTCAAAAACAAAACATTCATTTGGTACGCCATGCCAGGGCCTTAAATTAAATGTGATAAATTCCACGATTCCCCTGTAGTCAAATATTATGGATCTCATAATCAGTCAGTATAAGTTATTCATGAGAATTTTTCCAACTGTAGCTAGATTTTATTATTTTTTTTTTTAACTTTTTTTTTATTTACCTCTTATTTTAAAATATTTGTTTTTTAATATTTTGCTTTTATCCATTTTTATCCTTTAAATTTTTAAATCAAAAAAATATCTGAACCTTTTTTTCACGGCAACAGTGCCAGAAAATAAACTGATCGAAAGAGTCAGTCGTTGATGGAGTATTGTGAAAAATGGTCGCCTTCTGCGAATTGTAATCTATTCTAATTTGTTTTTATTCATATTAATAAAGATTATCTTTTATTGTTAAACTACAAATTCTCGTGTTCATCTTGAAACTTTATTTATATTGTATTTAACTTCTAAATACAAAAAGAAATTTAAAATCGGACGTTATTTTTTATTTTACCCCAGATATAAAGCTATAAAGCCAAACTATATCTAGCCCCTTAGGATTTTATTTTTATGAATATACTTAAATAATTAAATGTTGGAACCCATAAATCCATCCGCTTTAGATAAAACTTTCAAGCACAAACAACATTTTTAAAATCTAATTCTATTTTTTTACCGCATTTCACCCTACCATAGTTTGAGAGAAAACGAATTGGAAATTTGTTGTGAGAATTATGACAGCAAAACTGAGAAATTTTTCTGACCAATCCTCTTTATGTAACTGAGATAGAGTAAATCTCAATTTAGCGAGTATTGCTTTTATGGCGCTTTTTTCATAAAAAAAATATACAAAAACACGCTCTTCGGTGAAGAATTCAGAAATTAGCGATCAGGAACAAACTAACATTTAAATTTTTATTTATCTATAATAAAAACAATTTTTGTATTTAAAAACAAAATTGTCAAAAACTGGTGCATTATTTTGAATGCAAATAGATCTGCAACTATTTTTTAATTTGTTTCAAAAAATAAAGATTTATTACATAATTCACATTTATTTGATGAATTTATTTTTTATTATATTTATTTTTGGCAATTTGTCAGTTAAATCAGTGAGATCCATGCATTTATGTGTTCAATACGGTGCCGTGTTGTTCATTTTTTTAACTTTAATTTGTCGGTAGATGAGATAAAATAAAGAATCTGAACAATGTTCTCTGAACACCCATTAATTAACACGAACCGATTTAAAAACCAAAACGAGCCGAAGAAGACAGAAAAAAACGTCCTTCTTCTACGAAGACTAAAATTGAACTCTTTTATTTTTCTTAATTATTTACAAATCTTATACCTAGCTTACAACTACATTTACATTTCTTATTTCTAGTTTCCTATAATACTAAACTAACATTAGGGTTGTAAATTGGATAACGACGATGCGACGCATCCCTTGTTCATAAAACATAATGTTCACAGATGTATGTCATAAAATAACACCATAAACTGTTTCCATGAAAAATGTCATCGCGGCACAGCGTCGCCGTCCACTTTTATCTTAAACTATATTTACAATACATTCCTACTGTCCAAATATAATATATAAATATATAAAGATAACTTAACAGAATCCAATCACTAATTTATTTATTTTTTAATCACGAATATACCTTTATAATCAGGGCCTAAAACCACCACGTGCAGAATTTTCCCTGAAAAAACCGACAGCCACTTTGCTTATTAGAACTTAAAGGCATATTATATACCCACTATTTAAAGTTAAGCTTACCAAAATTACCGAAAAAAAAAAACAATATAAAAATTTGGCAGTCTTCAAAACTCCAAACGAACAAAAAACTAAATGATAAAAATCATCAGGGCTAAGATATGTAAATACATATTTCTTTTTGATGAACGTAGAAGTAAACGAATACAAATAAGAATACGTTTTTCGAATCAAGAGATTTCCTTTACATTATCATTCAATCGTGAGAAAATTATTTTTGCATTCTATTTTTTTTTTATTTTTTATTTATTTAGTGCTTATGTACCTACAGTTTTAAAGACTTAAAAAACATTTTTTTGACTTTCTTGGGAATTTTTAAACAATATACGAATATTTTTCGTTAATGTTTTTAAAATCGTAAAATAAAACATAAATATTAAAATTTTTACTTTTACTAAAGTTCAAAGGTACCTACCTTAAAAATTTGAATACCAAATTCCATGTTAAGCACTTAACACAGTTTCAACTGTCATGTCGTTCCAATGTCATTCCTATGGTCGTTGTTCTACTTTACATTGATCTTAAACAAAAATGTGAATGAGAGACGATAAACAATATATAAGATATAAACGTACAAATTTATTTCAATATTTTTTTTTGTAGATATGTAGTTATTTTCAAGAAAATTGAAAATGTTTTAAATAAAACGAAGGGGTACTTTAAATTTGGTGGCGTGACAGCTCATCTATATAAGAAGGGCCTAGTATATTATTTATTTATTTATTATTAATTTATTTTCTGCCGAATCGAAGCGACTTAGATTTTTTAGAGATATGCTTGGTTGATTTGTCAATTCCTATAGCAAAAGGAAGTAACCCTTGAAAAATATTTTTTAGGTAGTACCTACCTATAGGCTGGGAATCGAACCCCCAAAACCTTTGGCGTAGTAATTCTACGCACTAACCATTACACCACGGGCTACTACTTGGGTT
The DNA here is from genome assembly GCA_951394125.1 of Epistrophe eligans. NCBI lineage: Eukaryota > Metazoa > Arthropoda > Insecta > Diptera > Syrphidae > Epistrophe > Epistrophe eligans. The sequence goes on from OX596029.1 coordinate 38,989,164, forward strand.
AATTAAAATTAAAAAATATCTCATTCAAATATTGACGTTGAACTGTAACAAGGATAAGAGCCTGGAAAACTATTTAATAAATGCAATTTTCCTTCAAAAAAAGTTACAGTTACTTCTGTTAAAGTTAAACGTTCATTTTTAATGTATCTACAAATTTGTTCACACATCCGCATTGTCTCAACATCATTACTGCATCTCTTTATAAAGTACAGTCGACTCTCCCTAAGTCGAATTTTCATGGGATTCCAAGATTTGTTTGAGTTAGAGAGAGTTTTGAGAAAATTCGAGTTATATAGAGAAATAATTTTTTTTGTTTTGTTTTGAAAGGTTTATTTAATAAAAAAAAGTTTAATATACATACATCTTACAAAAAAACTAACAGAAAAATATATATTCTTGCTTAGTACAGACATTTTAGTCACATCAAAACGATACTTAAATTTTTTTTATGGATCTAGCTACAAACATATGCACACAAAGACTGGATCAGCTCTGTTGAATGCCTAGGATCACGATCAACTGATTTTGAAATTCAAACTGGAATTTTACTAAAATGTTGTTTTCATATACAAGTTCTTTTTTATATACAAATGCAACGAACAACACAAAAAAGGATAGGTAACAATGTTTTTTTTTTATGGAGGTACCAGGGATATGAATAGGAAGAAACACGAAGAGCTGACGATGATGGCACACGCGATGCTACACATAAATATTAAGGGTATTGAAGTGTGTTGATACGAATTCCGAAGAGGTAATTTTTTTGTTTTTGTTTTTTGCTTAACAAAATTGGACTTAGGGGGTGAAAAAAGATACCAATAAAAAATACCAATAATCGACCAATTCGAATTAGGGAATGGTTTTTGTATGAAAAATTGAAGGGAATGATAAAATATGGCGAAAAAGTTCAAGTTAGAGAGAGTACGACTTAGGGAGAGTCGACTGTATTTATATTTTTTTCAATAGTTAGTAAGCCAATTACCTATACCCAAAGGATGATGTTTATAATTAATATTATTTATATTTTTAAACTAAACGTCCTTAATTTTCATCTATTACGAGTATGTTACAAGAGCAAAAGATTAACATATTAAGTTGTTGATTAGATGTAAGCTCACGTAACGTATATCATCGGAAACGTTACCTAAAAAGAAAAAAAAGAACTTAATTTATTGTGATTTTTATGCACACAAACGTATTTCAGTAACAGATTATTAGTTTTCGATTTGTAAGTAGCTTTGAACATTTTGGTGCCATATTGCTTCTCCAGCTGACATTTATAAATAACTATTAGTTAATCAATTATTCTTTTTGAAATCCTGCAGATTATTCCGATATTGGCCTTACTTTTATCTTAACCAAATTACAAATGGGTTTACGAGTAAATATACAGATTTTAAACAAAAAGTAAAACTTACATTAGAAGATTTTTTTTTTCGCGAAATTATTTAAGTATATGTATATTTAATGCACTTTTTAAATATCATTTCATACACTTATTTTAATTTTGTAGGTTTCGCACGGGTACAAAAATACTTATGTAAAAAATTAAGGAAAGAAGATGTATATATGTAAATATAATAGTATTACAGATTAAAAAATAAATAAATAAATTGGTTGGCGCGACAGCTCTTTAGAACCAGTGCCTATACATACATAGTTCCGCCGCACACTGGGGCAAGATGGTCCAAAATCTGGCATTAATTAAAAAAACTAAATTGAGAATATCTATAATTTTTTTTTATTTTTCGATCAAGTAATATCCACATTATTAAAAAATCCAAATAATTTCTTTTTAGACTTATCTGATTTATCACAGCGCAGCTTAGTTGAAGCATGATTTTTTTTCAGTTGATTTAGAAAGAAAAATTGGTGTTTTTTTCTTCTTTGTATAAACCCCGAATTTTTGTTAATCTATAAATAATTTTAAAATCTTGGTATGGAGCCTTCAATTTCAGGTATGTCAAAATATGTAGGGCACAAAAAATAATAATAAAAAAAAAAAACTGCCTAAAATAGAGGTGAGGTCCTGTGACCAGTTTTTAAAAAGTGTGTGTTTTAAAGTTTTTTTAAATCCCGTAGACTTTTAGTTGTGTTCCGGGTTCGTCCGAGTTTTAAATTTGGTGTCATTTTAATGTGTTTGATGTGTATTTTGTATTTTCGTCAAAAAATCCTGCTACTTTTTTGCACTTTTCGTGATATTTGGATTTTTGTATGGTGCCTTCGGTTGATACATTTTTTTCGTTGTTTTAGGACTTTCTTAAAATTCAATTTTTTTGGCAAGAAATGAACTAGTTGGTATTATCAGAAGCTCTGGGAGCATAACTATAGAAGAAAAGTTCAATTTTTTAAAAGAAGATCTTATTAAAATAACAAGAAGCACTGAAAAGACCCAAATAGAAGTTTTACGTAAAACATGCTCGCATTTCAAAACAAGACTCGGTGGCTCAAAGCTTGCAGGATCGAGGAAATTTTTTTTAAAGCCAATAAAAAATGGCTAAACAGTTCAATTTCATTCTGTAGAGCACCATCAGCTTCAGGAAAAAAACGTGGTCGTCCGGAAGTAACTTTTGAAACTTCTTCTGAGCGATCAAAATGGGTAAAAACGCAGGACTTGAGAGATTCGGTACCTGTTAATGTCCTCAATTATGCTACTCAAATGAGCTTAAGAGCTTCCGGGCAGATCCAAGCCTCCAAACTTCTAAAAGAAGCAACTTTAAGCCAGGCAATTTTTTTTTTTAATTATAAGTCTCAATAATAAATACCTATGCAAAATTTAAGATGCGTTTTATTAATTTATTTTTCTTCACGATAAAAGGGGCCTTAAAATGGGTGTACAAGGTAAGTGTAGTAGACAAAAATTAGGTCTTCAAAACATTTTTTTTTAATTTTTAATATTGTAAAATAAGCACATTTCTAAAAAGTGGTCGTTTAAGTGGGCGTGTCGAGTGGGTGGGTTTGAAAATATCTTGGGAATGGTCTCCGAAGCTATCGTGCAAAATTTCAGGTTCTTAGCTGTAACGGCTGATTTGATGCCACATTTTAGGGCATTCTGCCCCAGTGTGCGCCGCCCTAAACTCTCAAACATTCATGTTTGCGATCGTGTTATTGGCAGGAATGGAGGGGACCTACAATTTTCCGCCGAACCCAAACGACAAAGGTAAGAAGCACTTTTTCATGATAAGAGAGGGTTCATTGAGGGTTTGTCAGTTCCTTACAAGAGGCAATAGCCTGTGAAAAACATTTCTGTTTTTAGGTGGCATAGGCTGGGAATCGAACCCAATACCTTAGGAAGGTAATATGTCAGACACTTCAAATTTTATTTTATACTTTATAGCTGCTGTTACCCGTTCGCTTCCATAATACCTACCCCCCAACTTCCCGTGTTATAAAAAGTATGCTCTAACCTAACTGATTAAAAGACAAACTTCCAAACATGTTTCCAATTTAAAGTTTAAAATGAAAGAAACTGAGAGCTTGGGTGTTTTGACAGTTCTTGAAATTCCAAAGAAATATCAGACATTTGTAATAATATTTAAATAGAAGCGATATTTTTTCTTATTTCATTTGAATAAGACCTTTCGAATACAAACAAAAATGAACAATTTATTAAATCCTGACTCAGGATATAGATAAATTACACCAAGAAAAATATGTGCAGCATTCCCAAAACAATCTTAATATTTATGACCTCAAATCCATTCTATCAAGAACTTATCATCCATCCTTATAATATAATAAAATGTTATTCCTACAAAACCAATACGAGTATACTCCTCAAGGAGATATGTACTCTAAGAGAATATTTCCATTGCCATAAATGCATTTGCGGCCATGTTTGGCATGCTTGAATGGGAATTGAAAGACCTCATCTAGATATTGCTAACAAAACATTCTTGTAGTATTCGTATCTATATACGAATCATGAAGAACATGTTGCTCCTGCTGTTGCGTCATATGCACCTATATACACATAGAGATGATTTCTCTAAGGGCTATGAAGCCACTTAACTGTTTAATTGCAAAGCCACAATATCAATATTCGCCATAGTGTAGTCAACAATGAAGAACACCACCAATAATGCGTATCTATACAACACTGAAGAAGCACATGTATGTAGAAGATGATACATATATTCACAAATGTTGGTAATTCCTATTCGATAGGAAGGACTCTAAGAAAATCCTTCTGCTAACCGCACTCTATGTTCTCTCTTCGGTCACCTACCAAAGTAGGTAGTCCGGTAAAGTGTCCTTGGACTGGTCCTTCTGTAAAGCCAGAAAACTTGGTACTTAGTGCAACATTAACAAGGATATAATTCCCCTAGGACCCATCACCACACCGCACCATACCCGGCCACCAACTAACAGCTCTGCTGATTTCTGATCCAAAGGACAACAAGTTAAGGCGATGAACGCAAGGCTGGACTTTGTTTGTTTAGTTTTCACTTCCTTGCCCCTTGTGCCGAGCTGCCTTTGTGTTCTATGGTTCTTGCCTCTTTCTCTTGTTTTTGCTCTTGGTCTTGGTCTTAGCGCCTCCTTTGTGAAATACACATTCTCTATGGGACTTTATAGCTGTGGTATCCTGCTGCTGCAGCAGCAGCCAGTCGTATCGGTTGCTGCCGCTGTCATTTGTATGGTCTACTTCTGGTGGTGGTGTGCTTTGCATCTGCAATTGATCCTGTTATCGTTATCCTTTAAAAGTTTATTTATGCGACCTTATTACAATATTATTATTATTAGTTAACACACATACAAAGGCAAACAATGTGTCATATTGCTAATGGTAGGTATATATTTACATATATGTACATATACATATATAATATATCTTATCGAAGGACTTTGGGGAAAATATGATTTTTTTTCTGTGTGCTTTGTTTTTGTTGAAGTTGAAGTTGCCTTCCATCGATGGGCAACAAAATAGAGAATCAAGTAGACGTCTTGGAATATCCTTTGTAATCGACTCTTCTATATTATGGCTTATAGAAAGTGCCATGTAAACATTATGTTAGTGCTGTTTGCTTGGTCAGAAAGTTATCGACCAAAGGCTTTAGCAACTAATTTCCGGTTATAGAACATTGAGTTTATATGGGCGTCTTTATGGTATTTCCTTCGAACAAACCACCAAATTCTATATAAAGTTTGGTACAGTTGTGTGGTTGTGCTGCTATGCTGTTGCTCTGTTGATGAAAGGACTTTGACGGATTTTTCTTTGGCTTAAAGTGTGATGGAATGGCGGAAATTTTTCATTTTTTGTTTTTTTTTTTCGAATTGGAAGGATCTGCATTTAAATTGGAAATTTCATAGGAAATCTCACGTGCGTCGTCGTCGTCGGAGAAAGTATTTTTTGTGTTCTAAGAGCAAAGCAATTTACGTGTGCGTCGTTTCTATATGCTGATAAAGTCCTCTTCATTTATTTCACGGATCGGACACAGATGTTGCAATTTCATAGGAATATTGTTTTCGAGGTTTTTTCGAGGATTGCAGTGATTGGTTTTTGAATCTTTCGTACGTTTTGGCCACAACATGTATGGTATGCTTAAAAACAATTATTTATGGATTGCAGATTTTAGAGATGAGAAAATGTAAAAGTCACTTCAGACTAAAACTATCAATTTTGCAAACAGTTACAAAGAAAGAAATAGTTTTTCAGATTTTTCTAGCGTTGCGTCGGTAAATTTCTGAAATGAGGAAATTTAAACTGATGATGTTTTGATATCAAGAGTTATGTTTTAATTAATTCTTTGTTGAAAATGCAAGAAGAATATATTACCACTAATTATTGCCGCCCAAAAAAATTACGTGCCACATTTCTAAAAAATCGCGTCATATTAAAAAATAGCAAATTCTTATATAATAAAATATAATTCAAATGTGGCAGGAAATACATAAAAAAAATTAAATTAGAAGAAATAATTGTTTTCTAATCGTGTATTGTCAAAAATATAAGGGTTTCTGCCGGCTTTTACTCCAATTCGCCTTATTTTAAGTAAAAAATTGAAATAAAAAAAAACGTGTCATATTTATTTTATTTGTGCCACCGAGCCACGATGAAATTTTCAAAATGTTTCAAAATGCACTCTATATGAGCTCGTAAAAAAATGTTTGAGCACCACTCGGATTGAAAAATTAGGGCATCATATATTGAAAAATTAGGGCATTATTAAACTGTCTGTCAAATGGTTGCTAATTCTAAAATTTAGTTGAATATCTTAGAAAATACTTGTCATTCTCACAGTTTATATATATATTACTGCACAAAAAAAGACTTATCTTTCTGTTGTCATAATCATTACGAAAGGTAGGCTTTTGTTCGCCAAGAACATCGATCGTCGAAAATTTTAAGGTCTTTAATATTATGGCTGAGTTCCATGACGTCGAACAAAAAGTTTTGATGCGATATTCATGCACAACTGGAACACATCCTGGATGACATTTTGGAACGCATTTTATGCTGCTTAACATGAAAGAATGGTTTGATGTCGTTTTAGTTTAGTTTACAATAAAAAATATCGAAAAATATCAAATGAAAGCATCCAAACAAAATTTGATGTATTTGCTGCTCAGCTAATGTGCTTTGACTGCTTTTAGACGATTGCAAATTTTAACGGCGATTCTCTTTTGGGTTTCTTTCGGATTGCAACATCCATTTAAACGTTACAAATTTTAACAGCTGCAATTTTGATTAAATGAGAAGGAAACATCTCTTCATACTCTTTACACCACTTATATCTCAAACAATAGGAAAAAGCACAAAGAAGAATGAAAGATAACTTTGCAATTATTTCAACTTTGTTTACCCCGGCCACTACATACGTCCTCCGCCTACGTGCTTAAAAATTGCAGGAGGTAATTGCAGCCTTAAAAAGCAGTCTTTACTGACATTTGGGATGCGTTCAGAAACTCATAACTTTTTCCCTGTTGGCTTCCGGAACTTAGGTATGACTTTGCATCAAATACGATTGTGATGCTTTTTGGAACGCAGCTTATATCTATCCACCTATCCCAAAAATTTTCAGATACGTTGGGTTGTTTCTGCATCAGCTGTTTTTTTAAAGGGGTTACAAGAACACAAACCCAGCCATATAGCTTCGGATGGATCCCCAAACGCGGCCAATATCACAAAAATGTCATTTCAACACCTGTCTTTTTGACAATGAATGTAGCAGATTCAGTAATAGAGCAATAATTAGTGAAAAGCGTGTTTGATTTGTGAAATACACTCTTTAAAGTTGATTTTGATTTTTATCTAAATCTATGATTAGCGATTGGTTATTAGTAAGGCCCAAAATACAAAAGAGTTAAAATATAAAAAATACAATATAAAGTCTAAAATTGTTGTTGATAAGTATCAAACTTTAGAAATTTTGGGCCATTCGTCATCTACTCTATAATCATAAAATAGGTTTTTCTTTAAGGCTCAAAGCAAATCAACTTCAAACAGCCTTCACTTCCGCTTATGCCAAAAAAAAAACACGACTGAAAGAATATAACATTGAAACGATCCACTTTCCTCAGAGACGACTATATTGCACGAAATGTACGAGTACAACTAAACCATTTTATATTCAAAACTGATGCGCCATATATGTAGATATATATTGATGGTTTCGCTCTATTTTTAACTTTGCATATAATTTTTAGCATCAACATCAACAACAGTCTGTGCAAAGCATTTCTAAGCGAGGATGTGCGCTCGTGTGTGCATCCGTTTAAAAATTGCATATTTTTTTGCTAGCTAATATTTTTTGTTTTGTTACCGGTATTTTTATTCATAGTGGTGGTGGCGTATCAAGGTATGGAAATTTGTATCCACCTTCTAAAAAGGAAGGAAGTTATGGCAAAACAACGAACAGGACTTCTGCCGTTCAAAAAAATCGTTGAAATTATAATTTCAGTTCGACAGAGGACAATACTTTAGCTACTGTAGCATAACCGGGCGACCTAGAACTTTTTTTTTTAATATTTTTTTTTTTTTCATACTCGAAAGGATAACGTTTTGCGGTGTCCTATATATATGTATGTGAAAAAAGTGAAACCACCATTTTGTTGCCTCCTTGAATCAATTAAGTTAAATTGAAAACGGAAGCGTTTTTCCAACAATCCATATATAGAAGCCACGGTCATATGCTATGCGGGCGCTTATCTTAAATGATTTTCGGTTTCGTTGCTCGGACAGTAAATTGTGTGTCGTAATGGCCCTGATATCCTCTTTGGAAGCAGCACAAGGATTCATATTAAATTCAAAAACACCTTTGCTGGATTCACTTTTTGGCTGCGAACAGCATACACAGCATTAACTTTTGTGAAAAGAAGCCCTACAATTATTTAAGAAGAAAGGAAGAACATGAAATCAAACATATATTTCACTTGTCCTGGCACTCTTCTTGGAACTTGGAAGACTATACCTACCTACTGTGTAAAATAAGAAAGGTTTTTGCGACAAACCGGAATGATTCTGTATAAATACTTTTCAAGAATGGAATGGGATTCGTTCATATTGAATTCTGCCGCAATCAGTATACAACATCGTTGTCGTCCTTGTCCCTGAGTCATTCTCTTTCCCGTTGTCGTTGCCGTCGTCGTCGTAGTATAGTTGTCGGTTGGTTTTTGGTGCTGGAATGCATCCTGCTGGTTTGCTGGCACTGAGCTATGAATGCATGTTAATAGCCAACCAACTGGCTTCTGTCAAAGATTTATGACTTTCATGGGTGGAAAAGGTTCATGCAGTGGCATTGCGCCACTTTACAATTTGACTGTTAAACGCATTGACATGTATAATATCGATGGTACAAAAAGAATTGCTGATTTATAGATAATTTTTTTTTTTAAAGATCAACTCCGAACAAAAAAATTTCCAAATAAGTAACTTGCTTGGAAACGCGTTCTAGTAACATTTACGCAATACATATAATCTTAAAAAGATATTATGCTTGTCAATGAAAATTAAAACTGGGAAATTATTTATTGTACAAATGTACACCTTACTTTGAATTTTGCATCAGAGATATTTGGTCTTATTTATGAACGTTGTCTAACTTTAGACAACTTCCAACTTTGGAAAATGTGTTCAACAACCTAGTTTATTGTTATCTTCTGGCTGCCTAACTTAAACTTACAAGAGTAGATTATCTTAACAGTGAATAATGTGATATTTATTTTTATTAAATAAAGCATATTTCCACCAATTTGAAAATAGTTAGACAATGTCTAAGTAGACAAAAATCTAATAAATACGACTGATTGTCTCTAAAGTCTATTTCAAAATCGTATGCCTAAAACAAGCAAGAAAAGTCAAGTGTAGAAAATTTTATGAAGGGTTTATAAAATTAAAAAATATGTACTGTCAAGTTTAAATCTATAATTATGTTAAAACATTATTGCTTTTGTTTACTTTTTGTTGACGTTTAAAAAGTGGCAAATATTTTAGTTTAAGGCGTTAGTGCATTTTCAGACAGTTTCACTGAGAGAATTTTACCCCTACTCCTCAAAATTTGAAAGATTGCCATTTTGATGCGGAAAGTACCCGAACAAACCTTGTATCTCAACGTTGACCCAGCTGAATTTTTTTACCGTGTCAACACGTAGCCTACGTTGACATTTTTCATTTTGTCGCGTCGTCGTCGTCGTGTCATCGAAAATTGGATGAGTATTGCTCTTTCCAATTCGGCGTCAATCAATACTCAAAGTGTTTGAATGCGTCCAAATCGTTACTTAGTTCAACATGTCAACGGGTTGACAACAAAGAATAAAGAAAGGTATGACACTTCAAAGAATTTTGGTTACAACACTGACCGACTGGTGTAACTCGTGTGATCGTCAACATTTTATGCGTTGACGCAATCTACGTTGACAATATATTTAAATTATATTTTTGGTTACGTGAAGGTGTCGAGGCATCTAATCATAGCTTTACACAAAGATTAAGATCAAAGGCAGCTGTAGTCGAGCAGTAATACAAAATTTCGCTGTTCCACAAACAAAGTGTGTCTTTTGAAGTGAAAATATTAAATGCAATTATAAATGTGAATTAATAAAATGTGATTTAATGTGAAGTGATAAAATATTAAATAATTAATCAATCAAATGTTTAAAATTGATTTTATTAAAAATTAAATCCAATCTAATGCAAATACATTTTTTTAATTTTGCTATTGTCTTGTTTTGAAATTGTATTTTTTTTATTTAGAAAAAATTGTAGTTTTTGGTTCGGGAAATTATAAAAAAAAATAAATATATATAATAAATTATTTCTTTTTCTTTTGAGAAATTGCAATTAAAGACGTGATTAAATAGCATACCCGGGGCAACGAGGGAAATAAAAGTAGAAGGTCATTTGCAGTTTGACCGAAGTTTTTTTAATTTATTTTCCGCAAACGGTAAGAGATTTTCAATTATACTTTACCTTTTCTTTATAAAATAAAAAAAAAATAAGAAAAACATTATTTTCATCATTAAGTTAAATTAATTAAATGTCGTATACCTACTGGGTTACATGTTCCGTCACAATCACAGGCACACGTGTAAATGGTATTAGAGAGTTGTAAGTTACTATTGGGCCTGGTTATTAACAAGCTTTCACACTACAAAATTTATTTATAAATAAATTTATTAATACTTATTGTTTCAAAATCAAAAGTGGGCTTAATGACTTTTTTAACTCTTAATCTTCGTATCTATTTTATTGTACCGAATTTGTTAATCTTTAATGAGAACATGAAAAAAAATAGAATTCTATTTTTTATATAAAATTAGATTCATCTTAACCTGTGTCTATTTAACTTCAATTTGCTTCTACGCCTACGTGAAATTTACTATAAGAACTGAAATAACATTCTCTCTATTAACAAGTCCTTACCCAAATTATAATGAAAAACGGATAATTGATGACCACTCTGTTGCCTCTATATTTGCTGTCTATATATGTATATGCACGTATAATGTACACACCACACATTCGGCAATTCTATATACGTATGTACATGCAATTTTCAAGGACCATTTAGAAGACCACTGTGTCCAGTGGCAAGAATCCATTCGTTGCCGAGACATTAAACCCATTTATTTTGTAATTAAACCTCAGATGTGTTCTTAATTTATGATCATACAAAAAGCAGTAACATTTAAACATACCCATACCGATATATCTACTTATGCATCTACGAATATACATTCTCGTACAGGGAGTATGATAAAGGATAGGTATATATGGATTTCCTTGTGTTTCATTTCAATATCGTACACCACACCGTCATACAAACAATCACCCCCCCCCCATCCCCTTGTCATAAATCAAGATTAAATGTTTTCACTTTTAAATGTAAATACCCACTTTGTCAATCTTGGAAATTAGCATTCCCTTACATAAGGATGTTTCCATACAAAAAAAAATACTCTCGAGCTGGTGCTACTATATATGTACGTCACATACGTCACAGCATTGAATTACTAATCAATTTTCTTTTAATGCGATTCAATGAGGGAGAAGTAATAATAATAATAAAAGAATGCAAAAATACCCCGACAGAATAAAAGATGTATACAGAACAGGCAGACAGACAAAAAACAAAACATTAAAAAGCCCATTTAAAAAGATCCAATTTTTGCCAAAAGCAGCCATTATTTCAGATATTATTTAAGAAAAACAAAGCTTACACTCCTGTGAGAATTTTTGTTTTAATAAATTTAAATTATTTTAATAAATTGTATACAGAGGGAGGGTAGAATTTAACAAGTTTTTTTTTTTTTTTTAATTATTCAGTATGTTTTGATAAAAGTAGAAAAGTATCTTTAAATGTTTGATGTAAAGAATAACAGATAGTTATTTATTTTATTTTCGAAAAAAAAAAAAATTTCAAAAAATCATGTCACACTTTAAGTAAGAAGAAGTATTTAAATCCAAATTTTTAATTAAATTTAAATTTTTATCATTTATCTACTTTTTTAAATTAATTAGTAAGGAGAAGACTTAAATATATAAGGAAAATGGGCGTGTCATTGGGCAGATTTTATTAATTTTAAAACTTCCTTCTACAAATAACTAAAAATTCTGAAAATTTCATACAAATCAGTCGAGTGGTTTCCAAGACTTTTGATTTAACAAAAGAAATGTTCCTTTTACATGTGTACATGGACTGGCAGTGGGTGGTAAAAATTATTCATTTTATTATTTAGTTTCTATAGAACTTAATATCAAAATTTTAAGTTAAGTTAAAAATAAAACTCAAATATAAGAAAAATGGACAGGACAGAAATATATTATAATATTATAATGGCTGATTTTTTAAGATGTTTAGAACTTTAAAAAAAAAAAAAACACAAAAAATTCGAAAAAATGAATGAAATATTTATTTGAATCAATAGTTTGAACTTTGCAATTTAATGTTTAAAGATAATTTCATGCAAATGTTGACCGCGGCTGCGTCTCAGGTAGCCCATCCGCTGAGTCCAATTTTGGCATACTCTTTTACACATATCGGCCGGTATCTCACGAATGAATGCATGGATGTTGGCTTCCAGTGCGTCAATCGAAGCGGGCTTGTCCCTATAGACATTAGCCTTGACATACCCCCACAAAAAATAATCTAATGGTGTCAAATCGCACGATCTAGGCGGCCAATTGACCGGCCCGAAACGTGAAATTAACTGTTCACCAAACTCGCCTCGCAATTGCGCCATTGTTTCGCGTGCTGTGTGGCATGTGGCACCGTCTTGTTGAAACCACATATCATGCAAGTCAAGAACTTCCATTTCGGGCAAAAAAAAGTTTGTTATCATCGCTCGGTAGCGTTCACCATTGACAGTAACGCTGCGATTCGCATCATCTTTGAAGAAATATGGCCCAATAATGCCGCCGGCCCATAAACCGCACCAAACAGTGGCTTTTTCGGGATGCATTGGTAGCTGTTGCAATGCTTCTGGCTGATCTTCACTCTAAATGCGGCAATTTTGCTTATTTACGTACCCATTCAACCAAAAATGAGCCTCATCGCTAAACACAATTTTTCGATAAAAAAGCGGATCCTCGGCCAGCTTTCCAAGAGCCCATTCACCAAAAATTCGGCGTTGTGGTAGGTCGGCTGGCTTTAGTTCTTGCACCAGCTGTATCTTAAAAGGCTTTACGCCCAAATCCTTCCGCAAAATTTTCCACGTAGTGCTGTAACAAAGGCCTAACTGCTGGGAACGACGCCGAATCGACATTTCGCGGTCTTCTGTCACACTAGCTGAAACGGCCGCAATATTTTCTTCACTACGCACAGTACGTAAACGTGTTGGTGGTTTAATGTCCAACAAAGTAAATTTGGTGCGAAATTTGGTCACAATCTTCCGAATAGACTGCTCAGAAGGTCGAGAATGCCGACCATAAAATGGAAGCAGCGCGCGATGAACATTTCGAACCGAGCACGAATTTTGATAGTAAAATTCAATAATTTGCAAGCGTTGTTCATTTGTAAGACCATCCATGGTTAAATTGCAAACCAAACTAAAGCTGTTTGACAGTGACACAAGGTACTAAACACACGTCAGCTGTCAAAACCAGTGTTGCCAAAACCAAACCAGCTAAAAAATCACCCGTTACTTTAGGTTTATGAGAGCTCAATACTACATAGATTTTAGATACGTATGCATAAAAATACATGCACAAAAATTAAGCGTGGGGGTGGGCGGGCTTCCAAATAAATTAAAAATATGATGCTTTATGTTAAGGAGAGTTTAAAAATAAAAAAATTTAGACTTTGCATGGTTTTTAAATAAGGAGAAAACTCAAATAAAATTAAAGTAGGCATGGCAATTGGTGAATTTTACTTAAACCACTTTAAAGACTATGCAAATGGATCAGAAAAAAGAATTAAAGAAAATTCGTCCTTCGAATCGTAAGTTATTATAGCGAATTCATGCAAAATAAAAATCACATTGAAAAACACAATATCAGTTTTAACTGAATTTACCAATTTTTAAATATTCCTTCAGATTTTTCTCTCGGCTAAAACTTTATTTAGGCTATTATACTAAAATTTTAAAAAATATGTAAATTGGTTTAGACATTGATGCGCTTACCAACTTACAGCGTATTTAATTTGTATGTATATTATATAATTGCTACCTTTGCGGATGTTTCTCTGCCCTTTCCGGTAGATGGCGCGATGTCTGATCCGGATTGACTTCCATAGTTTTTTTTGGCGAAAAATTCAATAATTTAAAAAAGTGCGTATACGCCTAAGTGTACACAGTAGAGAAAATAAAACAATGAAATATTTACGGCATAATTTTAAGCTCGTCATAAGTTAAATCTTAAGAAAAAAATGGTTCAAGTTAACATAAACTCAAGCACATAATACACGATTTAACTTATTTGTCAGCACAATCAATATGGGATTGTCATTTGATCAATTTGGTGATTGAGTTGAAGAAAATAAAAAGATTTTCCCTTTGTTCAAACTGATTTACAAATCTTCCAACTTATCGAACTATGTGTTGGCAAATCATTTGATTTCCCGTCAAACAAATCCCGTTTTAACGGCGACAAGAAGGTTGATGTGTACTTCAACCTCACTTCAAACCTGATTAACTTAATTATTGTTTTTATTCTTCATCACTTATAAACTCTGCAATAATCACTTATGATAATACATATTTTGCATTTTTTACCCATATTTTTACTAATCTGTAACTTCTTTGTAAGAATTCTTATTTTAAAATTATTACTTTACTAAAGTAAAAGCAAAAGCGAATATAAAAAAAGCAAGCAAAACTATATTAACATGCAGACTACATTAAAAAAAAAACAACATGCTATTTGTACAAAGGCTTTATTCTGACTGAGACTATTAAACATAATTGCTTGAAGTGAGCGATGCTTAGAAGAAGCAAAAAACGGTATAACAAATAGATAACATAAAGAGAACAACATGGTAAATAAAAATATCATTCGATAATTCTGTTATCATTATATAAATACATATTACAATGTTCTTATAAAATATAAGTATAGGTACAACGAAAAGCTTTTCTCTTTAAATTTATGCAAGTGCATGACACCGTAAATGGGTTGCAATATATTTGAAATGTATTAAGTAAGTCAGATAATCTTGATTTAATAAATAATCGTAAGACATGAAGTCTCTTATATCTTTTAGATTAATAATAATGTTTTTTACAGTAGTAGTGTTACAAGTGTATGGCCAAACATTATTTTAATTGACAGCTGAGTTGACAGTAAAATTGTGTTTGGGCTGCTTTAGAATGCGACCACCATTAGAAAAAAGTAAAATTGGAACAATTTTTCCCCTAGGGTTAATTCGTTCATTTTGTTTACTTTGTTGACACTTAAAGAAATACATTTATTGTTAATATGACTTGAAAATAAAATTTGTAAACAACTCAACAACATAAATCAAAATATATTGAGGATTTAAATTTGAATTTGTATACAAAAGCTAACTTGTTAATAATTTGACTCTAGCGCTATCTATCGGACGACAAATATATATATTTATATAAAAAAAAGGCAATGGAAAAAAAAATTGCTTTATAATTGAAATACATGTTTTCAAAATATTTTAATAATTAAAAAAAATGTATTCTTTCTTTTCTAAATATTTAAAGAAAAAAAAACTTTTTATTTGAATTGAAGTTTTCAAATATAAATAAAAAATAAAATAGTTAATTATTTTTTAACAGCACTTTACATTAAATTAAAAATAAAATAAAGTACTGAAACTGAATGGGAAACATTTGTTGTCATCGATGTTTGTTGGTATTTCTTTGTTATTTCTGTTGACGCAGTCGTTTTGTTAAAGCTATCCTATATTACGTGCACATACATATATGACCATATTCCACCAAACTCTCGCAATCCCCTTATTGTAATCCAGTGCGAAATTCGATTCAACACATTGTCGGATGAGTAGTATATCTTAACAGAAATTGACATAAATGAACGAAGAAGTGCTTCGTTTTTCAACGGTCTTAAGCCGATAAAAGCCAACCTTTCCTTCGAAATGACACCCATTACAAGAATATATTCGGTATATATATATATTGTATCCTTATGTATATTACATTCTATCTTTTACAAATACACTCTGGTCCTTCTCTCAACATATTATCATCAATTGTCGACGAATAAAGTTCAAGGGATATGTTGTTTTTGGGGGTAAAGTCTTGCTTTTTTTGAAAATCGTCGTACGCCATTCACTTTATAGCTTCCTCATTTACACACAAATTATACATACATATTATATAGAAAACTCTGGCATACGTTACTGATACCCATATCATCAACATCCAAAAACAGTCAGCTATTTGAACATAGATACAAAGAATTTTACCAAGCATTGATTACATTTCGATTATAGATGCCACGACGACAAAGTATAGGAGACCGACCACACACTAACGGCACTGAGATCCTCTGTGATATGTCCTCTCTTGGTCGTAACGCAAAGTGTCGTCCATGCGTCCATCCGAAAAGGCTACTTAAATTACCAGACAACTTCTACCTTTTATGGGGAAATGATATCCCGTGCCAATTTCGACTTAGTATGTGGACTCAAAATAAAAAGGACTCTTATTTACTATGTGTTTGTCGTTTGTGGCCAGATATCAAGGGCTTAGCCGATAAATAAATTAAAATGTTCGTATATTCCTCTTGTTTTTTTTCTTTTTCCTGATGGAAGTGTTTACTGTGGCAAACGACGATAGGTAAAATAATGAAAGTGAGCCTGTTATCTGTTTCATTGATTAAGAAGCTTAGTTTATTCAATCAACACCTGAGCCATCAGAGCTCATTTAACTGATCATTTTATATTGAGCGAAGAATTAAATGCTCATTGAATATCAAACAAGGATGAAAGCTAAGATAGCAATTGAATGGTAACAATTTGTAAAGGAATAAATGAAAATTAAATTTTGTAGCGGGGGAAAATGGGAGAAAGCTTACGATTTGTGAGTAATAGAAGAATATTTTTTCTATAACATGCGTGGTTAGCTAGCAACACAGGTATAGAAAACTCGTCGTTTGATAATTTCTTAACTTTGAGGTACGTTATGGACTTTTTAAACTTCATACGAAACTGGATCAAGTCAGGTAGCTTAAGGGCAAGAGCTAGCTGGATGTGGCTTTTTGGATGTGGTCCTTGCTTAACGTCTGGTCCTTGCTTCCCGCCTGCCACCTTAGGTAAATAAAGTTCCTAAGTAAAAGGTATCGATGAAAGTGATGTACAGTTTCAGTTTCAGGGATCCCCTCCCTTCTTCCGTAAAAAAATCTACAGTGATGCACGTGCTTCTTCTCTGTTCTTGGTTCTATAATTTACTCCTGAATCAATAAATAAATTAACAGAAAAAAATAAAGGATCAAGCACCTCATGTGTTAGATTCATATAATGCACTTGAACAGCTTAAATCCATTAACTTTAAACTTGCTAACCTGGTAACCCCAAACAAATTACCATCCACTATAACCTAAAAATCCAACAGTTTATGATCATAATTTCATGACCACAATCTCTGTATATCTATCTCTATGCACATTATGTTCTATAGCCTCTTGCCATAAATGTATTCCGCGAAAAGCCATCAACCTGCAGCTGTCAAAAGAAACACCTAACGCATAGCGTGTGTGTCCTATTCAACTCCATCATCATCATACTCATCATCATCAAAATGCTCTTCTCTTCTCGTGCCCTTCTCTTCTCGTGCCCCATTACAATCACAAATGATGTTCAAAAAGTCCATATATATAAACTAAAAACTGCGGAAGATTGTTATATTGAGTGTTTTAGGTTATAAGTATGAAACACCACCACCTCCTCATGTATAACTAGAGGTGTTCATCTGAAAACAAAGGACCAACTATACCCTCTACTCCACTCCATACATGTATAAGCTTTGGGCGATGCAACTTCAGATGAAGGGAAAATAATAATAAAAAAAAAAACTCATGCGCGCCGGAGCCAATATTATCACAGAAAATGTCATTCAAAGCAAATTTATATGACTGATATAGTGATATCCAATTACGGCCCCGTCAGGGCAAATTGCATTTTATTTCCATTTGAAGCATCATCCTGAGCCTGAGCGATAGTCTGCTGACCCATCCCATATCCTACCTGGCCATCTCGAAAAATGTTTTTTGCTTCCCCATTGGAGCACACGCAACAATCATTGCATTAAAACTGTTATTTTTTGCTGGGTTTAGCTGGGGCGTGGGGTGGTTTGTTCTATATATATAGACAGCCCACTGCTGTCAATGAGCGGACTTAAACAGTCAACACGACTTGCAATTAGCTAAAATGCACTTCCGAGAACCCTAATGAACGACCATTCCCTCGACCTGATGAATGGATAAAGAATTGAAAAAAAAAAAAAAAGTAGGACTCGGAAATAGAGTTAGCTTTTATGCCAACCCTATGGCTGGTACTACACCGCGACCGCACCGCCGCCGCCGCACAGAACCAAATTCGAACGTGTGCAACAATGAATTTAAAACTCCTGGACGTACCTACATATTCCGATTGAAAATTCATCGAACGGAACAACGATAAAAGAGTTGGGGGAAATGCGCCCGCCAGCCTATTTATACAGAATGGATGTTTTCAGGACATCGCATCGTCGTCGCGTCGCGAATGTGATACAAGTAATTGGTTTGCCCATCCTGTGGACACATTTGAGTCCGGAAAATGGGGTTCCACAAAGGGGTTCATCAGGCACATGGTGGATTGCATACATACATACATATACATATATACAATATACATTATACCAATTCAAATACAGTATAGGTCTGGGACTCAAAACGGGTGATTTGGTATATTAATTGGGAAGCAACTTGCCCTGCTGATGGGATGGTAGAACTTTCAAAATATGGCTCTCTGCATCGGTGCTGCTGCTGCCGCTAGGTCAAATTTAATATTGGATTTAATATGTTATCAAAAGCGATAATTGACCGCTACGTAAATTGTATTAATTTTCCCTCTTTTATATGTCAATGTGTTGGTGGACGTGTTTTTGTATATTTTGTCCACTATATGTGGCGCAATAATATGAAAAGAGGTTGTTTTTTTTAATATTTTTGTTGTTGTTTGAATGTGGCAAATATTGAAAACTTCAAGCTGCTTTGCCGCAAAACTTGAACTGCAAGCTTGGGTAGGTATATATTTATATGGTTTGCCCGCATTAACCCAGCCATCAGGGACTTTTTATCGTTTGTGGTTTTGTGTGTATATATGCGCGCTGATTACTAATTATAATGTCGATTGTCTTGTGAATAAAGTTAATGTCAAAATCGAAAGATAGAATCAGTTTGAAATTATAGATTGTTATACTTTTGGTATTGGTAGTTCGATAGAATTATTTCGGTTTCGGTAGGAAGTAAGCCCTCAGGTGGAAATCAGTAGTTTTGCATTTAATCGAGTATTAATTAATATAAGTTTAAATGAAGAAAAAACTCTATTGAGGTAAATCGAATTATTTTGGTTTATAAAAAAGTGAACCAAATTGATTTCACGAAAAAATACCTAATGAAGTTAAGTACTGCTGAATTGAGTTGTATCTGAATTGATCTTTTTATAGCAACATTGAAATCTGAAATGTGATTAAGGCCCTCAAAGAAATTAAAACTTTTATTATTGGCAGGGAATTTTTCAATCGTGCTCTTAATAAATCGATAGAGGTATAATTGAGACCTGTCCTAACTAACACATCTGAAAATGAGCGTTTGACGGGGGAGGAAATTTTATGGAAATTATTTTAAAAAGTTTTAAAATTTTTGTATACCAAAATTTTTACAATTCTTTTTTTTTTGATTTTAAAAAAATATTTAAATTTTTTTTTTGAAAACGGCTCAGTCGAATTTTATTAAATTTGGTACCCAGAGTTTATTAACATTATCATCCAGATTTAAATCAAAAAATATTCTTATTACAAAAAATAACGGAACTAACTGCACAAGTGTTTAAAAACCAGAAAAGATAATCTTATTATTTTTCTCGAAAACGAATCCTATGATTTTGATTAAAATGTGTAGGTTAACCAATTTCAGTATAATTGACCATATTATTGAAAAAATATATTTATGAATTAATAATGGTATCTTTAATAGAACCATTTATTTTTTTTTTCGAATGTCTGATTATCAGTTGAACCGATTTTAATGAAATTTAAACATTATTATATGAATACAATTCTCAAAAAATCAAATTTTTGAGGCTGGATCCAGGATTAATTTTTTGACAAAATATTATGGACTGATAAGTCTTCATGTAAAAAGGATGGATATATCAACGTTCATAACCTTAACAGTTGGCAATCGGAAAACCCATATTTGGTACGTGAAGGCAAATTGTAATAAAAATTTGATAAAACAGCAAAATAAAAAATTTTAAAAAAATTAAACACTCATTATTTAAAAAAAAGGTTTATTTTTATTTGTTTTAGAACCCGGTCTGATTGAGTTCAAATTGTATTAACTTTTGACCTAAGGCTAGCTGTGGTAAGTTTTATACCTTTTAAGAAACTTCAAAGACATGCAAAATTTTTAAAAGCAAAACCCAGTATTGATTGATACAATTTTTGTTCAGGATGTTCTTGTTTGGTCAAAATGCCATATTATCTATTAATTTTTAGCGAAACGGTGCAGTATATCAAAAATATTTTAATGCACAAAATTGGTCTTATTATCTTAAAATATTTTAATAAAAAATTGAAAAAAAAAAACAAAAATCTATTATGGACAAGGTGACCAAAAAACTGGTGCAAAGTAGGGGGTTTTCGAAATTTCAAAAAAAACAGCCGTTACTCGAAAACCGTTGAGATTCGAAATAGACAAGTTACTATATTCTGAGCGGTCTTGTCTATCACCATTTTCAGTTTGGACCATTGATAACGGGACACCCTGTATAAAATTATTATTTTTTTTTTAAACCGCTCCAATGGTGAATTATAAAATATTTTTTTCGTGAATTGGGATTTGCTTCTAAACAATAATTTGATATACTAAAATCAATAACATTAAAATTTTTCTTAAAATTTGCACATGCAGCAAATAAAGTTTCATGAATTCTGTTAAATCTTTGATTTACAAAATCTACAGACCTTAAGGATTTTTTTTTTAACATTTAGGTTGAGCGGTTTGTGGCAAGTGCAAATAAGTACCTACTAATATAATATATATAATTCCTTCACAATAGAACGATAGTATCAAAAGTGCACACAGAAAATGTAATTTGTAGAAAAGACTAATGCTACGTTGTTAGCGTGTTCGCAAATTGGTTGCGTGAAGGCTCAGATAATTTTCAAGTAAGTCGCAAAAGTCCGAAATTGATTTTGTTAGAATTTTTGGATTTTTGTCCAAACAAGCTGTTCAAATTATTTGCGTTCAAAAATAATAAATATGACCTAAAAATAACGTCATAATTATTTGCGATTTGGAAAAACTTGAGCTAAAGTATTCTCATAAATATTAAATTCGGTTTGACTAAATTTTCTCACTATATTCTCCAAATCTTCTGCTTCTTAGGCTCTTAGCGAATCATAATTTTGACCGTAGCCTGGCAATTACATATTTGCAACTTTTGCAAACGATGTGCGATCTTTCCTAATCTTATATTTAAACTTCTCGTTGGAATAGATTATTTATTGATTATTAGATATTATTTAAAATGGAAATACAGCATTTTGTAATGAGTTTACATCCAAGTAGGTCGTAGGTATGTGATTCTATAATTAAAGGAAAAACCACTCGTGGTGAAAATTATCAAAATGCAAAATCATTTGCATGTACACATATTACCTCTTTCAGCTTTAAAGAACAAAATGTTCTTTTGATTATGTTTCCATTCTAAAAAAACTACTCATGTACTCGTTTATATAATATGTATAACGCGTTAAGAACAAAATTGAGCAGTCTGAATCGATTTAAATGAAGCCCTTTCTGCATTTGAAAAATCTAAAAAAAAAACACACACACACATCTAACTGCCTTTTAACAATACAAATCACCTCCTCAAAGGAATGCATGGATGTCGGAGCAAACTAAACTTAGTAGTATAGGGTAGGTACCTACCTGCCTTACATATACGCTCAGTTAAACCAAAGTTTTCACTTTTGTATTTTTATTTTTCTATATGAATTAAAAAAAAAAAATCCTTTTTGTTATGATTACGAAGAAAGAAAAGCTTGGTCCAGGAGGAAAAAAAATAATACCCAAGTACATATTGTGTGTGCAGTGCAAATATAACAAGTAGTATTGCCTTATTCACCAACAACAAAAGCAACAACTAAAATATTTTTCAGTACCAACATTCATTCTGATTCACATTTAATGGGGATGCTGTTCAGTGCGACGTAAAGGAATCAAGGCTGCCGGAAAGTATCCCGCCACCACCGGAAATGGAAAATAAATGAAAAACTATTCATCTCAATGCACTACCAAAAAAAAAAAAATATGGCAATGAAACGGGTATGGCATTATGTATAGATGTAATATATGGGTGGATTTGGTAAAGTCTACCATCATGGATATAAAGTATAGAAATCATCATAACTACTATGATCAACAACTACTCTTTCTCTCTCTATGGTCTGGCTGAAGCGCGTCGAGTGGCCATCAATATAGTCAGTCGCCTGCTAAGTTCTAACAAAAAGACCAAAAACCACATCACCCTCCGTCGGCCATCAAGCCAAACTTTTAGGTTAAAGCCATTAAAATGGCTTCACACAAAAGTTATCCCCAGTCAAATATATATATATGTAGATAAAAATATGCACAATAGTGTATATCTAGTATCTATACAAAGAGACAGGGGATGAGGACGATCTGTGTATAGTTACGGTGGTAGAACACTGGTATCTGCATATGCTCAACAATGCTCAAAATCGAGTTTAATTCTC
Source organism: Epistrophe eligans (assembly GCA_951394125.1). Taxonomy (NCBI): domain Eukaryota; kingdom Metazoa; phylum Arthropoda; class Insecta; order Diptera; family Syrphidae; genus Epistrophe; species Epistrophe eligans. The sequence continues at coordinate 39,012,057 of OX596029.1, forward strand.
ATTGCAACAAGGATAACTTTATAACAACTAAAGTTAGAGTGGCAAGTCCCAAAAATTCCCAAAAGACCGAGCTTCGTTGGGTGAACTATATGGAAGTTGGTCCAAAAAGTGGATATGGTTGATGGCAAAAATAGTGCAAAACGGATGAGCACACATCCTTGATATATGGTTATACAATGACCATTTATTACGATAGTATTATAAATTATATTTCGCCGATGGTGTGTTGTGGCACATATAAAACAGGACGTAAAGTGTGAATTGGGTTCTAGGAGTTTAACTATATACTTATACACATATGTACGTACGTATTTATAGCAGCGTAAGAATCGAGCAACAAACTCTCCTTTTCATGCTACATATACATAGTTGAATGTCGAATCTCAAAAAGGACCATCGCATATGAAGAGAGAAGAGTGCGAGTCGAGTGGGCGTTTTGTGTTTCGCATTCGAAAAATAATCAAATTTTGTCGCATAAAAAGGTTAGTTTCCTGTGTGTCGCAAGAGGAAATTGATGGTCCCAGCAGTACTATACATGAACATGTACATTGTTCATGCCCAGGCGCCACCAGGCCCGTTTGCTATACTCGGTTAATGGATGCTCAAGCATCATACAGAATAATTTGGCATATTTCCTAGTTTTTAAATTTACAATCTTAAATTTTAGAACAGACATTTCAAAGCTCTTTGATGGCCAGTAAGTAAACTATGCAGGAATAAGTACATTTGCAATATTAATTTGGTTCGCTATAATATGATCTCAATTTAAAATGTCATCCACTTCCGATGTCGTTTTTTTCGTCCAATCCTATATATGGACTTGCATATTGTATGCTTACATCTATACTAAATTCTTGTGTTTTAATAGGTGTGTTCGCATTGGGGCCTGTAAGATATGTACTTTTAAGTATACTTTCCGGTAGATGAAGAACCCTTTAATTTTGTCAAAAGAAAAATCTAACTTCAATGCAAATGTTATTTCCGTTATTTGTATTTTATTTTATATAAGAGAACCATAAACAACAATTTTACTATGTAATAGTTTACTTGTGGTGGTATCGCTTTCTTGCATAGATATATACAATTCAGAAATAAATTGTTGAAATTCTTTGATACTGCTTATGCTAAGAACAGACGATTTTCAAAGCTTACAATACTGTTACATTCGTCAGTGCTCTGATAAAAGCTGCCAATGAGCTGGCAATAATTAAATAGCTTCCAGTGAAAAATTGTCTGTTCACACGATTGACATATTTTACTGTCAAATAGTTACCTGACAATTCTCTGACAATGATATTTCTGAAAATATTGTCAGGGTGAAAATTGTCAGTTCACACGGTCGGTTGGTTTATATTTGTTTACGAAAAATTAGTCGATTCGTTGGCAGACATTGGCAGACAAATTAAAAATATTGTTCGTAGTTGTCAGTGGAGAAATTTTTGTGAAAATAATTTTTGATAAAAATGGAAAATATTGCCACTGCAACTATTATAACGGCCTACGTTTTCTAAGACAGCGAGAAAGAGGAATTGCCACAAAAAAGACGAAGTGTTTGGATGAAGGATTGGGTGGCTCGTCGATAGGTGAATAATTCTGCTTCCTTTTCCATTATCATAATTCGGTAGGTATAACAAAAAACACGAATAATACATACATTATGTACATATATAAAACTTAAAACAACTTCGATTTTCCGTCCACACAGATAGATTTATTATATGATAATTAATTGTCAGCAATTGACGGATGTTTTAATCAACGATATCTGACAATTTCAAACGAGTCTGAAATGTAGGACATTTTTTTGACAATGCGGTCAGACTATTGTCACATAACTGACAATTTCATTGTCAGATTGTCGTCTAACAAATGAAATTTCTGGCAATATTGTTACACAAAATTGTAAGTTCACACGATTGTAAGAGATTTGGGGCAGTCGTCAATCGTCTGTACTTAGCTTAAGACTACAGAGTAGAAGAGCACAATACACAAATCTAATGTCGAATTCCTTTCAGTAAAAAAATTGATTTTTTTTAAAACAGAATCGAATTTTTTCGGTTGTTGAATTTTTAAAGAATCGTTGTTTTTTTTTTTGTTCGTGTGTATGGTACTTGACTGCTGATTTTGAAGCAAAACAAAATCGGTTTACATCGTGCCTTTTAGCATTTTAATTCACCACGGCATTTAACATGAGTGACTGAGGTGTTGGAAAAATGCATTGAAGAAAATAATTATATCTATTTATTAGGCAATGTCGAAGTGAACTTATGTACTTTAAATCGGTGTAAATTCTTTTTAGAATCATGCAAAATATGGAAGATTTGTTTTGACAGAAGAAATTCGATTCTGTTCAGAAAAATTTCTAAACACAATTGAATCTTATTATTATGACTAATCTAATCAAAAAAAATGCCGTTTTTGGTCCTAAAAATGAAAAAGTGTCAGAGAAATTTCCAAGCGTCATTAAATAATTTTTTTTTAACTCGTAGGTAAATGGTGAAAACATGCATTCGATTTACGAAAAAGTTCTAGCTTTATGTCCGAAAAAGATTCAGTATTAATGAGGCTAACACCCAAACCAATCCATATAATAATCTCTTCGAAAAACCCTTTACTTATTGAAAGCATTTAACAAGAATTTCTTAAAGACAGTTAGATCCATATACCTATAGTCAATTGGATCGTAAAGAATAGAGCAGCCTTTAAAACAAAGCGTCATTAACCATTAGGCACCTTATAGTTGCTCCCTTTTCAAATACATCGTGCCTCTACAGGAAAGTTGCGCCATCACTGAATTTGGCTAGTTTACCATTTAAAAACTAAAAGTAGCAACCGAAGTTGCGCGACCCTAGAACAACAAGGTTCTAACTGACAATTCTGGCTAATATGGTAGCGCTCATTCAATTCCCGCTGACTATTTTGCTCTATCTACTACCATTTCTGAGAAAGGCAGGGATACAGAGTTCTATCTGACAATTTTTCATTTGAGATTTAGTCAAAAAGGTTCCAACATCCACATAGAACTTTGTATCACAAAATAAAAAAAAATAAAAATAAATAAATAAAAATAAATAAATAAAAATAAAAAAATAAAAATGCGTTGCATTTTAAAATGCAGGTAGAACCTTAGTGCTCAGAATTGATTCATTATTTTTAAATAAAACCAAGTAGGCTTTGAGATTTATTTCATATAAATTTGAATTTGACCGATAAAATGACAAACAATGTATAGTTTAGTTTCAAGTTTGAACGATTAAACAAGTGTTTTTAAGGAAGTAGTATTTTACCTTTTCCTCTACTTTTTTTCATTTAACTAAGTGGCTATAAGTGATTATCTTATAATATGTTAATATGTTAATAATATTTAACTAAATAAAAAATAAAAATTTAATAAATTTACCTTTATTAAATAAAAACAATTATTAAAATGTTATTATGTTATCGCATCTCAATCCTTCAATATTAGAAAATTAAGGTCACAAGGTTCTATGTGATGAAAAAATACATAAACCATAGTCAACAAAGTTCTAAGTGGTAAATAGAACCTCCTTTTTCTAAATTATATTGACGCATCGCTGAGCAACGAGGTTCCTCGCTATTTTTTAAAATCAAGTTTGAAGGTGAAAACTTTAAATTTATTAGGTATTTATTAAAAATCTTATAAATTTAAAGTAAACTCGCCGGTTTTTCCAAAAAATTTTTAATTTATCCTACTCAGAGATCGAGTGAAAGGATTCAAATATTCAGAGACGGTTTTCTCAAAAGGCTTGTTGGTGTACATAGAACCATTTTGTCCTAAGGTCGCGATTGATAAAGCTTCTAAAAAAATGTCTTCTTCTTTCAAACTAATTTAGAAAATATTGATAATTTATTGCACGTTACGAAAGGAAAATGTATAAATTCATAAAAGAGTATCCAAATACGTTGTTTAATAAGCTCGTTCTTAAGCAACAACAGATTATAAAATAATCGTTTTTATAACTTTTAAATAAATCATTCTGTCTGTAGAGATTTAATTGTATTATCTATCCTCAATGGTTATAGCCCGACACGGTGATGGATCAATGCAAATTAAACCAGAGATCAAGTCAAGCGAATTGAAAAATTCGTCGACAAATCGCAACGCAACAACAACAACAATACATACCTAAAAGTATCCTTGGTAGGTAGGTACATTTACCCAAAGAAGCAATTCTACAATCAGAAAAGTTGGCTAATGATCCAAAACGCCAATTGCGTCCTCTATATTGGGGTTGCAATCAAAAAGGACGTAATCCACCAATCATTCAAACACTCGTTGTAATTAATTCAATTTATCAAACGCATCGTGCGCTCGCTCACCCTCACTTCATTCCCTCGGTGGTGTTCTTTTAACAAAACAGACATTTTTTTGTTTCTCCGTCCTCCTGTGGCCATTCGTTTGCCACTTAGCTTGTGATCTGGTCTGCAATTCAGTCGACCATGTCTCCCGAAAATCGAGGGGCTAACGCTAATTAAGTTTATTTGGTCGTTTGGGAGCTATGCCGTCATCATGCCAGTGTTCCAGTCCCAGTTCCAGCCTCGACCATCCATCTCATCCTAACAACCATGGTTGTTGTCGAAATGAACTGTGCTGCTTGTTTTGTTTTTATGTTATACTTGTGTTCAATGTTGGAATTCCTTTTTTGTGACTGAGCCACGGAGAACACACAATATATCTCAGCGCTAGCGTCCAGCTCCACATTTGTATTTAGAGCAATGTTGGTAGTTTTTAGCTATATTTTTATATTGTGTCGGTCAGTTTTGAATTTTCTCATCGTTTTTTTTTAGCGAAACGCAGTGTTTTTCTGCCGAAATTGCGGACCACTCTGGAGCTGGACATCGTGGCGACTACACAAATCCTTTTCCCCCATCAAGTGAACCAGCACATCTATATACATAAATTTGTTTTGCAAAGTACGGTTGTAATGTCCGCGTATTTTTTTTTTCTGTTTTCCTTTTTTTTTTAGTTATATCCTCGGAACCGGTATAGTTCAGGACTTTGCTGTGGAAATGGTCTTCTCTACGGTTCACTTAATTTTTATTGCCAGTTAGTGTTTTTGGATGCTCGTTTTGTGGAGCATGTGATGAAAGTGTACTAGTATGCAAAACGAATGAGGACACACGTGGACACGTCGCGTTCGTCGGTCGCGTTCTGCTGTTTCGGTCGATTCGATTCAATGTGGGTGGAAGTGTTCCAGAATTGTCAACATATTTTTTATTTGCTAACATTTTTTTTTTTTTTCTGTGATGCTTGTTCGATATATTCAAATTGATTTTGGGGGTTTTGGTATTGGTTGATAACACACACTCAGGAGAATGGAATTTCACGTTGAATTAAGTTTTAAGTGCTGGAAATTTAGAAAACTTTGGGAATTCTTGTTAACGATGTTAACTGAAATTTTTCTGATATAACACTTCTTTTGTTAAAAAAATTACCTGGTATAAGTAAAGTTAAAATAACTTCATAATTTTATCATTATAATGGGAACCAATATAACCTACTAAATCATATGCATATACATATGTAGAAAGTCTGAATGACGACGCTCGATTTTTATTTTTGAATAAAACAAATTGTGAGCAAGACCATAACCATCAGCACAAGATGTCTCAGAGCGATCAAAAGATACACATAGGGGCCTGCAAAAAACAAACAAGTTTAAAACAAATATATGTATTACAAATTATATGTATGTACATACAGTGGGTGTCAAAAGTGAGTAAACACCCATATGGTTGCATGATGTTTACTTACTTTTGACATGTAAAATATGGAATATATTTAGTTTTTTATTAGTGAAAAATGTAGTAGTTTTATTTTGATTTTTTATTTATATTTTGATTTACTGCTATATAATAAAGCTTTTGTTTTATGTTATTGGAATTCGATTTTTCTTTAATTTTTTGTTTAAATTGTATGTTATTCAGGAAACCATATAGGTGTTCAGGGTTACCTTTGGGGATACTTTAGTGCCATTATAACACCTTTTCAGCTTTCGGACACCAGGACACCTCTTTTCAAAAATAAGTCGATTTGGACACTTTTTTTTAAATCTAGCAACTCTTTGGACACTATTTTAAGCAAAACAAACAATTCGTTCAAAAAATGGAATGAATCTTTGTTACGTTTCTTGGACCCAGAAGTTATAAAATTGGGAAATGAATTCAATTATTTCGATTTGGTTTCAGAATTTGAAAATTAAATTTCTAATCCTGAAAAATTAATAGAAGAGTATAAAGCTTTAGAGTTAAATCAATGATGCTGATTTTGAGAGTATTTTTAAAATTAAAAATATAGAACAATTTTGGTTCAAAATAGGAAACTTAAAAAACCACTTAAATGAATTTATGTATCCAAACTTATACGAATTTTTAAGAAAAATATTGACTTTGCCGCACAGCAGTGCATGTGCTGAGAGAATATTTTCCAAGCTTACACTTATGAAAAACAAACTTACTAATAAATTAAAAATTGAAACGTGCCATTCAATGCTTTCAGCTTTAAATGTTTTAAGAGGCAAAGATTTGGAGTTAGAGGTAGAAGAATGGGTTCCTAGTAATGTTCTTATACAAAAGTATAGAGAACAAATATCAAAGAAATAATGTGATATCAAATACGATTTTTCTAGTTGTTAATCGCTTATGTTACCTGAATTTATGCAATATTTTTTGTTCTTAATTGTTATAATACAAACTTTAATTTAACCTGCGTTTTAATTGACATTTCTATGGGACACCTTTTTTCCTCTCGGACACCTTTTTTGACACTTTATGAAAATTTTCAGAGGTGTTCCTACATAAAACATGCGTTTTGAAATTAGAATATAAATAAAAAATTACCCACTAAAGCTTACTAATTAACTTTCGCAAAAAAAAAATTTACAATCAAAAAATTCAAAACAGTTTGAATTTAATTTTTTTTTAATTTTTTGCAGTTGCGACGTTACATAAAAGAAGAGTTTGAACTTTTTATTAAAAAGCATTTTCGTTTGGTCAGCCGGAAGCGTCTAGAAGTACATATTTGGAATGCAATTCTGAAATCGTTCGTTTCGCACTAAATGACAGTTCTGAAAAGAAGAGCAAATCGGAGAGTTCCGCACACTTCTTCCGGAATACCAAACGAAAATGCTATAAGACAAAAATATGTATAGATAGATAAATAAATCCCGATTCTCATCAATTATGATCAAATTAAGACTATCAAAATTTTAATTCCTTATGTTGAATTTATGTATGTACATTCGCAAAGTTCTACAAAAAAAAAAAAAAAACTCGATGTAAGATATAAAAATTCACATTTTTTGAATAGAGAAGGCCAAAATGCAGAGATCTTCATTATTTGAAGATTATTATAGGAAGTGTTATAAAGCAGATATACCTAAAAACAAAAATATTCATGGCATGAATCTGTCCCGCTCTACTTTTCTTCAAACCTGCACATGAAAATGAATGTACATATGTATATCCCAAAAATGAATGAAATAAGAACCAAATTTGTTTTGACATTTTAAATATGAATTTATATTATTTTTTTTTTTCAAAATTGAAATACATAATACTCCAATTTATTTCATTTAATACCTACTAATAATATTGGGCCATCACACACTGGATCAATTTTAAACAAGACTTACTCCTGGGTAACTTTTACTTCGATCGCACACGGAGTAAAGAAAGCTGACTGAAAATGAAAAAGTAGATTGTTTTTTTTTGTCTAGAAACAAACAATTTGTCTGTATTGGTAATTATACTCTGTTATTCTACTCAAAACGAGGCGAAATATTTTGTTCGTTTCATTTCGCATTCCTCAGCTCCCTCGCCTACAAACTTCGATTTTCCCAGGTAAAATTGCTCTCGTGTGATGGCCAAGTTTATTTTTGAAAATTAAAAATCATAAAAATACTTGCAGTGTGACTTGTACAATTTGTTTACAAAATAAATTAATTCAATTATTAATTAAAACAACGAAAGAACAAAAAAAAATAAGAACTTTCAAATAAATGAACATAAAAGCAGAATATTATTTTCTCAGAAATATTTGATTGGGAACAATCGCAATGATATTGGGAAAAGAAAACATCCAACACGCTTGGTGTTTGCCCTGAAAGTTGGATTTCCCAATTTCGTAATGTCATCAAATTGAGACACTTATCTGATATCCCCGATCATCGATCCATGATCAAGGGGATCAAATATCCCAGTTTCTTCAATCTTCAAAAAAGAAAAGGGAATATAAAAAAAATAATTTGTAATATTTACATATTTACAACACAAAATGAGCCCAGTCAGAATTGACATAACGCAAAATATACTGTTTGATTTGAAGTAGGGTTCCCAACATTTGTTCCATAGATAAAGGCAGAAAATAATGTTTTTAATTATTTATTTTTATAAAATCTATTTTCCTTAATACTTCTAGCAATTTTTAACGATTTTTTGTTTACAAAGTGTTATATGCCTTTTCACAATCAATTTTTAATTTTTTATCGAACAAAAGCTAATTTCCCCTCCTGCCTAAGCGGGGGAAATAGACCTCTCCCCGCACCACTTTGTTCTTGTGTCGACCCACTCTATTGTGCTTTATTTTGTTTTGTTTTGTTTTTTTATTTTATTTTATTTTATTTTATTTTATTTTATTTTATTTTATTTTATTTTATTTTATTTTATTTTATTTTATTTTATATTATATTTCATTGGAAACAATATAATTTATCAAAGTAACCATTTTTTGATTTATTTTCTAAGTAAACGGTTAAAGGGTGATCATTTCCTTTTATTTTAAATTAAATTAAATAAGTCAACAGATAAGAGTCATTCTTGAAATTAAAAATAAGATGCATAGATACTACTTACGCAACCGTTGCATTGCAAAAAAAAAAAATATATAACAAAGATTAAAAATCCGCTTATGTAAATGAGTATATTATAAATTATAAGCAAACTAAAAATATATTTTTATTATATAAACTTATGTTACATTAATATTCATTCTATAGAAATATAGTTATTTAAGTATTCCCTGAACACTTATAATTATGTATTTTCGTGAAATGATTTCATTGGAAAAAAATAAAGAGAAAAAGAGTTTTTGATAAAAATTATGCAAATTATTAACACGAACAACCTTATTAATAAAAATGTTTAATTATATTCTAATTAACAAATTAACTAAAACGTTGATCAAAATTCCCGAATTAATATAAAATTCTACTCCATTCCACAAAAACTCTGCCTTCGCCAAACAGTGGTTATATTAATTAGGCCATGTGAATTGCATTAAAATTTCAATTAAATTTTATCCGATATTAAATGTAGACTTTTCCAGGTATACCTAGATTAATTTCATTAGTGACAAAAATTAAACTCCAATTCAAAAATTTAATCAAAGGTTGAGTAAATTAGTTAATTAACAAAAATTATTATTTCAACATGTTAATTTAACTTGTTTTATTTTTGAATTATCCAAACTATGTAGGTATGCTCATTAAATAATATTAAAAAATTTTGTTTTTAACTAAATAAACAAATTATGAAGAAAAAAATTAACTTCAATGGTTTTATTATTGATAAGATTTCCAATACTGATTGAAAATAATTCATGTTTTTTAGAGTTTATTAATCGGGATAGTTTTCATGAATTTTGTATTTACCTTTTGCTTATAATTTACTGTTCAAATAATCTTGTATTTTGAAATAGCCAGCTAGCACAGAAGCTGTTTACACTCAAACAAAATTAAAATGAATTTTTAGTTTTTGTATTTACGATAGGGAAGCATTTTATACACTTCTTTATTGTTTGAGAGTAAAAAATTGATAAGCTGACTATTGCTTTGATTAAACACAAACCTCATTCCTCTGGTCAAACAATTCCACCGTAACAATCACATGCTGGGAATGCCTATCGATTTACCCTTGAGCCCATCTTCGGACGAACTGTTTTCACAGTATAGTACCGAGATTCTTTCGTTAGCTGCACTACACGAATATGGAATGCTTTACCCGGACCAATTTTGCATACCCATTGCGATGTTCAGACATTCAATACCAATGTACATCGGAATCTCCGTTTAAATCCTATCCCATTTCCGTAAACGCTCGTACTGTGTTAAAACATTTTAAGGGTATTCATATCCCCTTTAGTGCGCGCAGAATATATTTTAAAAAAAAAGTCTATCTAACTGCTATTCGATCCGATCCAAAAGTGTTCAATTTTTCGTCTAAGAAAAGAAAGACAGAATAATTATGTACCTATATAAAAACGATTTCTCGAGAAGGAGAACTTAACATATCAGGATAATAATGAAGGTACATAATATTGATTAATAAATATTATCCACCTGGAAATTCATGTTGAAAAATCAAATAACTCGCTGGTGAGGGAAACTTGAATCTTATGTTTTACTTAAATTTTACCGTTCCCCTATTTTAAGTCTTGTCATCCAACTATTTTCTAACAATTTTATCTTTAGACACTCCTTTAACCATTCAAATTCTAAACAAACAATCTTATTTCCAAATTATGCTTATATTTATTTGAACTTAAAAACAAAACCAGGAATTTATATCAATCATATTTTTTGCATTTCCAAATATCCACTTCGGTTTTTCGACACTCCCGAAAGTCGTAGTCTGTCATCCCGAGACAATATCGGCTCGTCTTTGGCTTGTAAATGTCCAATCCTCTGCCAATTTTAATGATATATCCGTTGCTTAGTCTGGAATAGAGAAATTCTCATGTTTTTTCTCGTATATAAAAATGCAAACTTTTTTAACGCACAATATTTTCCTGTCGTGCAAATTGCTTTGAAACTCTACAGCCAGTTGAATGTTCCTACGCGCAAGGTCAGCTTTGATGCTGTCAAATGAATCTTTTTGAATGCTACCCGTTCGCTCGTCTTTTTTCGTAACAATACGAATGTATCTGAGACTATGGCAGCTCTTGACAACTAGTTCTAGGAACATAACCAGATTTTGCATCTGAAAGATGAGAAATTTCAGGATTCACCTTTTAACATAAATCTTCATCTATTTTACCTGGTGGTTTTCCATTAAATACGCTTCATCCAATTCGACCTCCTTTACCTCACTGTCCAAGTACTTTCCAAACAGTTGGCGGTAACTATGTCCAGTTGAACCTTCCATGATGGGAATGTTGTCGACAACATCTCCCTTCGTCGTATGAGCATCGATCTTTTCCCGAATCAAATCGAGGCGTGTTTTGTATTCTTCAATCTTTCCAATATAATACTTTCGTTTTTCTGGTAATTTTTCAGCTGTGGAGGTTTTTTTGTTTATTAAATAATGCAAGATGAAGGGAATTGTTTTAAACTCACCTTCAGCTGTTGCTAGGAGCACGAGAATTCCATCTTTATAGAGATGCTGAGCTTGTAATATTCGTCCAGCTCTGTCGCACTCACATGCCTCCAGTAAAATTTCTTTTAGACTCATATTGATGCTTTAATTGGCATCAAAATGAAAAGTATAATTTGAACAAGACAAGTAACAAAAATTAAATACAAAATATAGCATAAAAAGGAAATGCTAAACAAAGTTAACAAAGAAATAAATTTATATGCGAGCACGGAAAACAAATATTTGCAACAATTTACAATACAGTAGAAGAAAGTTGTGTTGTGATTTGTGACAGCGAACAGCTGCTGCAGAGCAAGAGTTAATTTTGACAGTTTAGTTTTGATAGTAATAAGCAGGGGTGGCATTGAGGAATAATGATTTATTACAATATTTTTACTGTGTCTGTTTAAATTTATTTTCATCTAGTAAAAAGTTATTCATGTTGAATACGCAATTATACTGGATCTCAGTACAGTGTTCTCTTTTCTTTCACGACAAAAATGGGTAAAGAGAAAAGAGAGCACTGCACTGCAAATCACTGCAGATCTATATCTACTTTATCCAATCGATTTGTGCAGTACAGGGAAGATAGGACGTTTGCCTCTTACTTTGGTTGCATTGGCTTGCATAAACATGTCCCTTTTTTAAGCTCCCCCAGGGTTTCCGTAGTTTACATTATAAAACGCCGCAAATGAGAAAGAAAAACGCGTAGGGTTAACATCTGTTGCTTTTCCTACGGCTTCCGAATTATTTTTAAGAAGGCTACAAAATGCGTTTGCTGCCTCAACAATTTGTTGCTTTTTTCCACACTTGATCCTTTGAAGATTTTGTAAATAAATATGTAATTAACACAATACTAATTCAATACAATATTAATTAACTTTTCTTCTAAAAGACCAAAAGCCAACAAAAAACTGCATTTTAACGGATTCTCCAGAAAAAAAATAAAAGTGGAAAAGCAATACGACAACACTTAACATACATACTCAACTTCACAAAATCTGTTCTCAAAAGGATTGGAAAAAAAATATACCGAAAATTATCTGGGTTTAGCTAATTGGGCTTTTCCAAAAACTATCAGCCGTATCTATTAAGAAATTTTAATGCCTTCTTAACTTTAAAATACATCTAAATAGCTCTTAAGTGGGAAATCGGTATCTATAATCAATTCTAACATTTAAGCAACGTTACTTAAAGGCCTCTTAACTTAAACGCCATCCACCGCGTTTAAAAATTATTTAAAGCCCTCTTAAATATATTTTGACATTTGGGAAGAATTATTTTTGTTTATTTATTAGAGAAATATGTACATACATATGAACATATGTATGTAGGCAGAATTTTCAATTTTTTGTTTTTATTAAAGTGGGCAATGTAAAAGTATTTGTGATTGTATTAAATAAATTGACTTGTAAAATAATTGTTTGCGTTTTTCTTTAGATATTGATATCAAAAGGTTCACAATTAAACGAAAGAAATTTACGAAAAAAAAAACATCATAAAGCAAAATGGAGTCGGGTTTGGTTTGGTTTGGTTTGGGCTATACATCCAGTTGCTTCTCTTTCCCTCTTATTTGGTAATGAGCTCGTTTTTTGATTACATTTTTCTTGGAAGCTGTCAAAAAAACAGCCTAAAAGTATGCAACAGACAAACATTTTTCCAAAGGCGCGACTAGTGTGCACATTGTGATTTATCGTTGCATATGTAAGTATATTTGTTTGTATTGCATTATTTTCTCCCCAACTAAGAAATTTTGTTGTTGTTTGTTTCGCATTGTCACATTGACGTATGGGGAAACTTCCCAATCCCGCAGGGGATTAGTTGTTGCATTTAACGACAAATGCCGTTTTTTTCATCCAATTTCCTCCGAGATAAGAATAAAAACAAAATTTTTGATATTATAGAGGTTTTTTAATCCATCGATATCGTAACCGTCCTGCAATGGACGGTTTATTGCTTGATAGATGGACAAGAAACTATATTTTGTTATAAATATATGTATTGAATATTTCTATCCAAATGTTACCCAAAAGTCCTAAAAACGCTTTTTTGCGGAGCAAAAAATTTAATCTAAAAATTACGGATTTTTTAGAGGTTTTTCTGAACTGAAAGGCGAATCCATTGAGACAGGTAGATTTTATGCACAGCACACATATTAAAGATAATGGCTCAAAATTTTAAACGATTTAGTACGATGTTAAAGCCATTTTATCATACTAAAAAAGGCTTTAACATCGTACTAAATCGTTTAAAATTTTGCGCTAATATCATTAGCGTTTTCATTTTTGTTTAGTTCTGCGCATCTGTCAAAATCAAGGTATTAAAATGGTGGATGCGCAATATTATTACCTTAGATTTGTGCACTGTGGATTTTATATACCTAGACTGCTTTTAGACGACTGCAATTTTTATCCGCAATTCTCTTTTGAGTTTCTTTCGGATTGCAGCATCCATTTAAATGCTGCAAATTTTAGTACCTACAATTTTTGTTAAATGAGAAGGAAATATCTCTTCACTCTCTTTACTCTACTTATGTGTCAAACAATAGAAAAAGCACAAAGAAGAAAGAGCGATAACTCTGCAATTATTTCAACCTCTGCAACTTTGTCTACCCCGGACACCGCATACGTCCCCCGCCTACATGCTTAAAAATTGCAGGGGGTAATTGCAGCGTTTAAAAGCAGTCTTAGTTGGTGATGACAAGGTGCAGAATTATTTTTATTGTTATTGTTATCCCCGTCGGTTTTGTATTTTTGTCAAGCAGAAAAACACGACTTTCAATAAATTATTTATTTAATCGGACACCTAAATAAAAACCAAAATAAAAATAATGGCGCAAAATTTATTACGATGTTAAAGGATTTTTAGTATGACACAAATTCTTTAACATCGAACTAAATCGTTTAAAATTTTGCGTTAATGTTTTTTTCTTACACCTAAGCTGAGTTCTTGTGGTCGTCCCTAAGTATTTTTGAGAAGATGAATCTGCATCTTCCTTGTTCGAATACATTTGTGTTTGTGTATTATTTTGAAAAAATCTCACTTTGTCCTCGATATTTTTTCTTCTAAGTGCACAACATAAATGCGGCCAAATCCAAATTAAATCATGTGGATAATAAAATGCAGCTAATATAATAATTATATTATCTTTGGTATAATGCTTTATAGCTTAGCATGTAACCAAATACATTTCCTTCCTTTTCAAGAAATCACTACCAGCAAAATGTTGCATACCAATTGCTAAGAGTAACACATGAAAAAAAGCACTTGTTCTTGTATATATGTACAATCCAAACTTTATTACGCAATCCTTTTAACATAAGTTTTTAAAAATTTTTGCTTCTCTGTAGAAAAAAACACCTGAGCATCGCTACTCGGGGAGCGGTAATCGGCAAATGCACAAACATTAACACAGTCCATATTCAAACCTTCGCAAAGTTGTGCTGAGTATATACTCGTGCAATCGCAACTGAAAATTTGAAATCCTAATTCCTTTGCCTTTTCCATTGATTTCTCGAAAAGCCTCAGTCCAATTCTATTTCCTCGAAACTTCTTATCGACAGCCAAAACTTCACCAAATATCACCTTATCAACGTTATACTTCTGAAACACATTCGACTTTTTTTCAACATATGCAAAAAATTGCAAATAGTTTGCATATTTTGTGTTAGGGTGATTAGAAGCCTTTTCGAGCAATTTCTTCTCTTCGTTGGGATATTTTGGTCCTGTTAGAAAGACACCAATAATTTCTTCACCAATGACTGCAACTGCACATGTGCCATGTTTTATGGTCGAAATGTTGAACTCCTCATCGTAGATATCTTGGTCAAGATTAATTTGTAACGCGACAGTTATTGGTTCGTCTGGGTAATAGTGTTCACGTAGGAATTTCTGAATTGAATCAGAGTCTTCCAGAGTAGCTAAACGATATTTAATCTGGGTATCCATTTCGTGCTAACTTTATGAAGAATCGCTAGAAAAAACAACAAAGTACCAAAACACACTGCCTCCGTCAAGTTAAAAAAATTGAATGTCACCAAGCACCCAGGTCTACAAATTAACCACCAATTTCGGTAGACAATAATTGCTTGAGATCTAATACCTATAATGTATAAAGCTTTGTTGTGTTTTAATTTTTAATTTGTTATTAGCAATTTTATTTGTATATATCTATATTAAACACATCAGCAAGTATCTTGATGATCTTCGCATTTTCACAAATACATCTGATTATAGATGTATCATTTTTTTTTTAAATACATTGAACATCATGATCATACCGATTTTATTATTTGCAGAGCATGTTAAAACAGATTTTGAAAGCTAATAAAAAACGGTATTATATTGTTTCTGAAACAAAATAAATATAAACAGTTTTGAATGCAGGTTTTCATCATAGGTGGGGGGGATGGCCTTGGTTCACAAATTCTTTTGTTAATTTGATCAAAAATATAAAAGCCTCAAGGTTTGCACTGAAAAAAATAAATGCAATTTGTGTGGTTTCGTTGACTACCTTTACAAATGTTGAAAATATTTACTGTGCATATTTTTAGAATTAAAACTCATTTTTTGTTGATTTTTGTTAATAAAATGTTTGCAATAGACGTAAAAAAGAAAAACACCTATTATATGAATTTATTATCAATGTATTAACAAAATCTAATTTAAGAAAAAAAAAACCCAAATACAACCGTGTGACAATTTGAGAAAGCCAACTGGGACGGTCTCAACAATTTTTGTAGGAACTTTATAAAATCTTCGACTTTCTTTATCATATTCATACTTATGAATCATAAATCATCTTTTTGACTGAAACTTCTATTCAATTAAACGAAAGAACTCTCAGCTTTTCATATTTTTTTCTAGATGTTCTTCGGATGTGGAATTACGACTGCAGTATATTATGATAAGTGCATTGAAGATTGAATAAACTTAATAGGTTTCAACTATCCTTTGTGTTTTCTCCAACGATGCAAGGAATTTATTTCCTCTTCTAATTCGGCTGTAATTTGTTGTGGGCGCCTGATGCGTTCGATCCTAAAAGAAAAGGAAGAAAATTAAAGATTAAGACACAAAACAAAAAAAAAAAGGGATAATAAAACATATAAAAATAAATCGAAACAAAACGAACAATAACTACCTGTACCTTCCATTCATCCTCGTCGATTGTTGATTTGGAAATGAGTAGGGTGAGAACGTAAATCATCAACCCAACTGATGTTCAACCCCATGTAAGCGCGGAAATCTATTAGGAACTATGAGTCGAGTCGAGCTGTGAGGTTGAAGTCCAACTCTTAAACACAATATGTTGAGATTCTCGACTTAAGCAAAGAAGTAAGTTCCGATCAATAGGGCTGTTCGTGAAACAGCAACATATCCCCCTCTCGCTTGGTCATAACCTATGTAAAAATCCTCACTTTGTTGAGAAGGACAGTCAATTAGGAATTTACATTACGAGTTAGTGGAATTGTTGCACGTTTCCTTTTTTTTTACATCTGCTAGTACGGATAAAGTGATGGGTGTCACTTTTGACGTTTAGAAATAAATAAACACTGCAATTCCACATTGTTATAATTGACATTAAAAAAAAAAAAATAAAATTGGGTGCGTAAGAGGTCATATTGAGTTGAGGATAGTTCCAAAGTTGTGTGTAAATTGGTTGCACGCGTGGCTTTGAACCCGGTTTGGTATATAGCGACCTCTGGTGGTCAAAAGCAGAAACAGAAGAGCAGGTAGTAGACCTGAAGGGGGAATACGTTGGAGGAATGTCAAGGTAAAGGATGGAGGAAAACTAAATTCCACTACTACAGTGAAATTTCACTTGAAATTGGATTTATGGGATCGGACGATACGGATAGAATAGGAGAAGAAATTATGAAAAAAGTGGCCGTTTCACCTCCAAATCCCGTATGACATTGAAAGTCAAAGATCACTTTATCGATGGCCGTTAAACTTGCCAACTAAGATACCAAGTCCGGTTGCCTCAGGTTATTATTTTCCTTCTTTTTTTTTTAAATAATAAAAAAAAAAAAATTAAAAAGAAAACCAAACGGATATTTACTGGTGGTGTGACGTTGTGTTTTTATTCAATTGTTATATGTTATTGGTAATAATTGGTGCGTAAAATTCGTCGGTTTGATTTCATCTTTTTTTTTTGAATCTATCTGTTTTTTTTTTGTTTAATAGGATTACGTAGTACTTACGCTTAAGGGTACTTACGTGTGGCCATCATATTCGAATATATATGTTTAAAGTTAACCAAATTAAATAAATACGTTTACAAACAATTTTGGGTGAGTTTGAAAGTAGTTTTTTTATTTAAAGATCTGTGTTAAGAGAGTGTTTTTTTTTTATATAGGATACAAAACTAAGTTTTTTGGATTGTCTGGCGGTACCAGTTGGCCAACGGAGCGCTGGACCGCCACATCGTTTTTTTTAATTCATTTTTTTGTTACATTGTCGTTTCTGGAACTTGTTGCAAGAAGAATCTAGACCTTTTCTAGACCCGTTCTTGGTTTGAAGACGTTTTTTTCTGGACCTTTTGTTTTTGACATCTTGGGCGCACGGATGCCTTCTAGCCAACCATTGCAGAAGATCCAAAGTAGCGTCAAAACGTGGAATAGTTCTCTGAGAGGACAAACCAAAGTTCATGTGACTGTGTAACCCTTCAAAGGTATTCCAACAGAATAAAAACCGTCAGCGTCAATGTGAGTACCTGTAACAATATAAAAATAAAGAAAACATTACAAATTACATACAACGAAAAGACAGTCGAGAAAGAGCCCTAACTAGAATACTCTGAAACATTAAAAAGGAAAATAGATACTTTCTTCGGGTTTACATAGGTAAACTGATTAGCGAAGTATCTAACTTTTGCTTCAAAGTCCTACTATTTACAATATCACCGGAAATAAGTTCCAGTACCAGGTCATTTCAACCTTTTTTTTTAATATACATACTTACTGTTTGATTTTTTTTTGCTGACTTATGCAATTTTGTTAATGTTGTTAATATTTGATGAGCGTTGAAGTGTTTTGATAATTTTTTTTCTTAATTATAATTATTTATTGATTTAAAAGTTGTAAGTGAACGAGGTATATGTTTTTTTTTCTTGTTGGGTCTGTCAACGCGAGTAATTAAACGTTTTATAGTGAAAATTTCGTCCCCCTCCAAGGAGCTCCATGCAGGCAGGGAACCATTTTTGTCCGCAATTCATCTTTTTTTTGTTAAGCCCGAAAAAGTGGGCTTCCTAAAGTTTTTGTTTGATAGTCCTGTCAGGAAATATCTCGCCTTCACATTGTCCCGTTTTTTTTTGTTATTTTTTTCAGATTGATGTTAAACTTGAAAACCTATATAAAGAAAAGTTAAATATTATTAATTTTCTAATGTTTATTTGTTTTAAATACGTAATTTTTCATATTACCTTTTTTTTTGCTTGTTAAATTCATGATTTCAATAAAACTTCATTTCTCGCCATCATTGTTGAAAAATTATGTTTAATTTGATTTCGATTAAAGAAATCATGATTTTTTGAAGATAACTTTTCAGGGGTGTGGATGGTAGCTCAATTCCTTTGGTGAAGATGGGATGACCGGAACGTGGTATGGTAGAGAATTGGGGAAATCCAAGCATAGCCGACGGATTTCATGGTTGGGAGGGTAGGCAACGCTGTAACGTCATCCACAGTGCCCTGGAAGTGGTGATTGTCAGTCCGCTGTCATTTTCATAGTTTTTGTGTTATTCTCTACTGGCCTGATTTGTGTTTTGTTGCAGGTGAGGTTAAGTTTCGGGGGCAAGATCCCCCCCATCCGGCGAGTTCGAGCCGAGCATCGCAAGCAGGCCGCGTCCTCCGGAACTTAGCATTCCTACCCTATCTCCGACCTCTACCTTTCCCAATTTCCTAACCGTTCCTTTTTCCTAACCTACCACTTTACCGACTTTCCTCTCATCCTCTTGCCTTGCAACAAATTTACCTACCATCTATCACTGAATAGAATAGATATTTATTTTCGTAGAATAAAGCGTTACAATTTACATGATTTTGTGAATACACACAGCTTGCACAGAGATATGAAATTTAATCAAACGAAGTCAAACGAACCTTAAAATGAACACATCCACTTTCCATTTGGTAATATCTTGGCATATGACATTAGGTCAGTTCAATTTATTAGGTCCGTTCATTTTAAAATAAGTTGTGTGTCTTTCATTTTTATGTAATTGCGAGAATTCTCGTACGAATATGCTAGTTAAGCCTTTATTCGTCAAAAAACTCTATTGCTATTCTCATATTTAGCTTTAAAATTAATTGACGATGGAAATACACATAATGGAATTATTTACAACTCTCAAAAATATTGCATTTTATGTCTTTCATTTCATATTTATGTAGTTTAAATTTGTCATATTTTTCCAAAGGAACGTCTAAAACAGTTATAATAAGACAGAATTATATAGTTACGCAAAATTGTATTAACTTTTATATTTTCTAGGTTTTTTTAAGAAACTGCTAGACTCTGAATTTAAAAGCATTTTGTGTTGATAAGACGTCATGTTTTCCTATTGAACAGTATCCCAACAGCAATTTGTTTAATTTTGTGTTTGTCTTATTTGTTGAATTTGTTCAGTTGTTCAGTCATAGGTAAATATGTATACTTCTCAGTGAGTTGTTATAATATTATATGACGTCGTAGGTCGGTAATCATCGAATAACATTTCTTATTAAAATAGGTACAATTTATTGGGAATGCTGACAACAAAAGCTATGAACGCACTTGCGATTTCGGTCGCGCGACTATTCAGTTGGTTTTTATGTAACTCAGTGCTCATGTCATGTAGTTATCTAATATTGAATTATTTTGGTGGGGCAGTTTAAAGTTAAAATGTTCTAAGAACGATAAAGAACGAATCATAGTTCTCTCGTAAAAAATTCGAAAGGGAATTTTCGATCATGAATCTTATTTTTTGGTTCCTTTAAAATAAAATTCTTTTTCGTGAACGAATCAAATCTGTTGTGATCTGTAAAGTATGGTTCGTTCGCGAATTTATCACGTGGGAACTATTGAAGATCCATTCACGAACCGTTCGCATAAGAAAAAAATGTCATTTTAGATTTTATATAAATATCATATATTAAAGTATATAAACTAGTTTTTATTTTTATGTATTTTAATATAGATACATATGTAGAAAAAACATTAATGCTTAAATTAAGTTTTCTTACACATCAAGATTTTCGAATAAATTTGCATTGAGCTTAACTAACAAAACATTATTTAATACACTTGATTTATCTAAATTTAGTCTCTCAACACTCTATTAACACATTTTGAAATTCTCTAGATATTGGATCTTTATTCCCAAAATGCTTTTGTACATACGCGTCGCAACATCTTATTTTAAACACACTTACTTTTTATGCTTTTTTTTTGTTATTATTTGTTTAATTAGGCAACTTGCGTCAGCGATTTTCTCCACTATATTTCTCGAATTTAGATTAGTTTTAAAAAGTTTCACGTATACGGCTTTAAATTTTTTTGAAAAATTCGTATTTTATGATTCGCGAGCGAAATTTTACGAACCCAAATTAACTATTATTGATGGTAATGTAAAATGTTGGTGGCTTGATGTGGTAAATTGTTGTTTCTGGTTTTGTCGTTTTTGATATCAATTTATTATAAAGTTAGTAAAAATTTATTTGTAAATTCCAAAAACCATATTTATAAACATTTTCCATAGATTGTCTAGCTTTGACACACTTCATTAATTGGTTATGCAATCTTTACCTACTTTCAATGGTAAACTACTTTCAAGTAGTTTCTAGTTTTGAATTTAAAAATTATCTTAAAATGACATTTCATTCATTGAACATATGTACCTATCCAAAATTTCACTAAAATTCATTACTTCAACAAAAATAGTCTAATTAATTAAGTCGGGTAGTTCTAAATTTTTGATACTTTATTTAAAAAGTTGGGTACATAAAAAAAAACAAAATTTCCACATGCACGCCCCCTCCTCCCCCTTCACAATCCTGGAAAAACCAACTAAAATCGGCACTTTTTTCATTCTTGCCTACAACTGTTTTCTTCTAAAAATTAAACTTTAAATTGAAAACAAACCATTCAAAATCAACGGCAATTGACCTACAATGTCATATTATACATTTTTTAAAGCTAGAAACCTATATTTTTAGTCTGTTTTTAAATGAATTTGAAGAATATTTAATATTTAAAACAAAAATACTGCTTAATTTTAAACTAAACTACTTTGAACAAAGGTATAACAGGCGTGTTTTTTTCAAGCCCGCGGGAAATTGCACAAAAAAAAAAAACGACCACGGGGATTAGTTACACCCCTTCCGCATAAGAGGGGGAAAGAGACCCACTCCTATCCAATTATTTGTTTGTTTTCTTTGTCGCATCCTATGCAAAACATCTTTTATAAAAAACCAATAATAGTTATAAGATCTGTTTATGTAAGAAAAATTTTGCCCCACGGTGTAATAAGCTGTTTTACAAAACTATGCTTAAGTGTGCTTTATTAAATTACTTGCAATAATAGTAAAGCTTTCACTATTCCATTACAAAAAGTTTTTATTTACGACCAGTGCCGTCCACTAGCGGTGAGGTAAACGGTTGCGCTTAATTGAATAGGAACTTGTAGTTGTGATATAATTATTATTTCTTGTTTTGTATTTATTTCTTGATTGATAAATAAAATCAACAAAAATGGACAAAGAGATCAAATATCGTTTGGCATACCAAGATGATTATAATTCAGTTCTGGAATTCTTACGTCAACACTACTACCCAGAGGAACCATTGACTATAGCTAGTAAGCCTCTTGAGCAAGACTCGCACGATGAGGAGGCTAACATGTCCAACATAGCCCATGGAACTTGTGTAATTGCACTCAGTGGTGAACAAATTGTTGGTGCCTTCCTAGCTGGACCAAAATATCCCGACGAGGAGAAGAAACTACTGGAAGAGGCTTCTCATATACCCAACACAAAATGGTCAAAGGCACTGCTATTTTTAGCAGTTTTGGAAAGAGATTCGAATGTGTATAAGAAGTACAACGTTGATAAGGCGATGCATGGTCATGTTTTGGCTGTAGATAAGAAGCACCGTGGAAAGGGAATCGGAATGAAGCTTTTCGAGAAATCAATGGAAAGGGCAAGGAAATTGGGATTTCCACTTTATAGTAGCGATTGCACAAGTTTATACTCAGCAAAACTTTGCGAACGTTTGGAGATGGACTGTGTGAATATTTGTGCATTCGCTGATTATCGTGCGCCGAACAGCGATGTGCAGGTTTTCTTTCCTCCAGAGGAGCACAAACATGTAAAAACTTATGCTAAGAAACTTATGTAATAAATATGTGAATCGGTTGCTAAGACACGCATATTTTTTTAAATTTATCTTTATGGCTCGATAATATCTTATAGCTAGCTATCGGATTTCGTATTTATTGATATCAAAACATAGGCATATTAAGACATGGTGTCTTTTTTGTTATGCTTAGTATATTAGGTTAAGAAATTAATTAATTAGAAACAATTATAATGTTAAAAAGAAAAAAAAAATAGATTCTATAAATCTATAATATAAGAGAAATATGCACATAAATGAGAATTACCTACATACATATAGGTATATGATAAGTTAATATAAAAAGAAAAGTTTAGAAAAATCTTAGCATCTGTAGTGATTTTTCAAAAAAATCTCAAAAGTCCTGTAGTTGTTAAGTCCTCTCAGGTCGGCTGGTAGGGAGTTCCAAAGACTGGCAGCATGCACACAAAATTGTTGCTTAGAGTTTCTGTATTTAAAAGTAGGTACAATAAGAACTTTACTTCTTTGTGATACAAGAAAAATAAGTTTTTCAAATAAGTATTCAGGGGGGTCATTCCGTAATTTTCTAAACGATAATCGTCAAAACGATAATCGTCGACGAGATCGTCCATGATTTGCTTCACGTAACTCGACCACTATCGTCTCGTTTATCGTTCGCAGTTTGAGAGCGCTTGGTGAATTTTAAAAGTCAAATTGGCTGTCATAATTGCCATTAAAATGTAATTTAGTGTTTGTTTTTTTTATTTTTAAAGTTTTTATCGATGCCGGCATCGCAAGTTTTGCCTAAAAGTGATGAAAAATTGCTGCCGATTGAAACTATAGGGAAATCATTTTGAGATCCAAGTTGTTTTTAATTTTTTTACAAATTAATATATGTAAATGTAAATACGTTTTAATAGGGCAGTCATGCAATCTCAAATTGCGATTTTAACTTCGTTTATGAATGAACATCCTGATTTGGCCAGGGTAGGGGATATGAGCGGAAGGGATTGTCGCCGCATGCGCATAAGTTATATTTTTTTCATTTTCATTTTCTACAATAAGAAAATTGATTCGCCGAAACATTTTAAATTTAATTTGTAAATGCAACAATAATAACACATGATGATAAATTACAGTGGCAACTCCATCATTCAACTACAGTCACCTACAGAGTACAAAATTAATGCAAGGCGATACCAATTTAGCTATCGTCGAAACTCTATCGTTTTGACGATAGCGTTTCGACGATTATCGACTTACGTGAAGCCAATAAAGGCAACACTATCGCTCAAACGATATCGTCTGACGATAATCGAGTTACGGAATGACCCCCCAGGATTTTTACTATGCATGAGTTTAAAAAGAAAAGTCGGTACTAGAAAATTTAGATATTTGTTCAAGGGCATATCAAAGACATTTTTTGCATACATAGAAACATGGTCAAAACGACGCAAGCCACATACAAATCGGACGGTGTTGTTAAATGCAACTTGAAGTTTTCTTCTACTCACATAATCCAAACAGCAGAAAATAAGGCTACCATAGAACAAAGCAGGAAAGACAAGGGTTTTGGCAATCATAATTTTTGTTGCAATTGGAAGACAACCACTAGACAGGTGTAATATCCGAAGGGTGGCATATGTTCTTCCAAGAGCACATGCTAAATGACTATTCCATGTCCGGGTTTGATTAAAAGATACGGCCAAGTTTTTTACTGTCCCTTCGTAGTTCAACATTGAACCATCAAGCTCAACGCAAGGTAAGCATGTAGTGGTGAAGAACAGTTTTACTTATAACAATAGCCTGGTATTTTTTCGCGTTGAGTTTTAAAAGATTTTTATGTGACCATTGCACTATACGCATCAGGTCTTCGTTAATTCGAGAAGTTGCATCCTCAACCATTCCAATAGGGTAACTCAAATAAATTTGTACATCATCAGCGTACATATGAATTTCGCAATTTCTTAGAACCGAGGGTAAGTCATTGTTGAACAGCGTGAAAAGGAGAGGGCCTAATATTGATCTCTGGGGTACACCAGCGTGAGTTAAAAGAAAATCGGATAATCGAATGGATTCAGTATTTTTGTTGGAAGTAATGAAAGGAAATGTAATGTATCATTTAGCATTTTGTGAGCAGAAAGCGTTTAATTTTGAAAATAAACTATGGCTATACTTGAATTTTTGTGGCTTTTAATTTTTATGTTTTAAAAGTATTGCCACCAAAAAAAAATATCTCTGCCACACTTTCTAAAAAAACGTGCTATTTTTGTTCCATATCTATAAGAAAACGCAAATTCTAATATTTAAAAAAAAATATAAGTCAACAAAAAATTAGAAGAAATATTTTGCTTTATTCGTATATTGTCAAAAAATAAGATAAGCAATTTTTTTTAAATTCTCCAAAAATTCGGTTTATTGGAAGTAACAGTTGAAATAAGAAAAGCATGCCACTTTGAATTTTTCGTGCCACCGTGCCACGATGAAATTTTTGTATTAAAAAAAACCACGATCGTGCCATTTCGCAAAGCTAATCCATGCAGAAGCTCTTAATAATTCGTATTTTTGGTGAAAATAATAAGATAAAGTAAAAAACTTTGTGCGGAGAAATATACAATTTAGCGACACTGTTTATTTATCTAAAAAGATACTGCCCCGATTCTTCTTTAGTATACAAAGTTAATCGTTTTTAAATAAAAGTATTTTCAATAAAAAGTCTCAATATGGAACGTCTGAAGTTTTGTTACTTAAAACTAATTCGAGAAAAACAGTGTGGAAAAAGGTAAATAATTAGGTAATTATTTCTTTTCATGTATTTATTTGATGTATGAATGGTTTTTTCATTAACAAAACATTAGACTCTATATAACAACCCATTTTTAGTAATTTGTTTTATTTAGTTACTCAGTTGTAAAAAGAAGTAAACAGACTAAAAATTTAATTGATCAAATATCATCCAAAACTTGGTGCATATTTCAATGGTTATTTGAATGTATTGCATGAATTATTAGGCACCCATGCAAATTTTAAATTTAAGTAAACTGATCTTTTTATTTAGAATAAAATATAACGCAAAATAAAAAAAAGACAAATACATCAAAAATGATAGTAAAAGCATAAATAAAAAATTCGCATTTAATTAATAAATATTAATATTATTTTTACTGTCCCTACTTTTTGCTTGATAAAAACTATTGGATAAAAATATTTAGATAAGACAAGTAAACATTTTTTTTAAGTACTAACATTTTTTTTTAAATAAAACCATAAAACAATATATGCTTACCACATATTTCTAAAAAAAGTAAGTTTGAAATTGGAAAAATATCGAGTAAAAAAAAAAGGTTGAGCTAAAAATTGAATATCTCAGACCTCCGTCAAAGGATTAATTTTAAATTATAAGTTTTGTATTATTACCACTGCCAAAACCGTGTTTTTTAAATCTGATTCAGTAAAATAAGTTTGTACAATGCATTCAAAGTTGGATCATGGCGGATACAATTCTTTTAAAAATAATTAGCTGAATATTGTAAAAATTGTAACTACAAGACGTAGCTTAATGTAGCTAAATAAACTTTGTAGCTCAAGGGAAAGAATGTTAAAATGTTAATTTTAGTGCACTCGGTCCTAACCCAGCTAAAAGACGAAAACAATTTTTTTTTTTAATTGTTTTTATTTTTTTTTTGCGTTTAATTAACATATTATTTATTAAAAAAATAATGTTCTGACAAACAGTTATAAAAATGCTACTTTTCCTGTCAAAAAGTTATTGCAAGAAAATACATGAATTTCAAAACTAAAAGAAAGGGTAACTTTTAGAGCACTGTATCTCGCATATTCCTTGACATAAATGTGAGAAATTTACATTTTTATAGCTATGATAGGATTTGATATGATTTTATGAAAGGTTTATTTTTTTATTAAATTAAAAAAAAAATTCTATTTATAGGCACATATTTATAATGTTTTTTCGTCAAAATCAGCTAAGCCGAATTTTATTAACATTGGAAAAATTGATCATTATAGCTAATGACTAAAATGAGTATGATCACCAGTGCTGCCCTCCATTTGGGTCAAAATGTCGATTACTTGAGAATGACTCGTAATTTGTTAATGAAAACAAAAAAAAAACACAAAACATGGTAACGACAATTTAAACTTTCAATTTTCAAGAGTTTCAACAACAAAAATGAATCATTTTAAAATAATAAAGCTTTTTAACTATTCCTTTTTCGTGACCTGAAGTCCACAAAATTAGGATTCAACTACAATAAAGCTTTTCAGTTAGTTTTATCGAATTTTTTAATATAATTATAATATACTGAAAGTAAAATGGCTGAGTACTTATTGCCAATTTGTGGATATAGCTTCTTATTTTTTGTTTACATATTTTAATTTTTATAATGTGCTGCATTATGGTAATAAAAAAATTGCGCGTATGTAATCAACAAACAGGTGGGTCAAAAACCTATTCAACATCCCTTAATAATTCCTTCGACTGCGTAATTGCATCCATAGTCGAAATAAAAATGCTTTCTTCAAACTAAGCCAGAATTGCACATCATGATAAAATTCTCCTAAAGTCCTTTAGACCCAACGAGCAACCGAAATTCATCGTTTAAAATAACATTGTTTTGTTCGCAATAAAATAGCCAATTTTTAAGTAAGGGTACACAAAAAGTTCTAGTGACGAATTTAAGGCTAAATTTTGCGATATCATTTTTAATACTAGATTTTTAATTTCTGAAGTAGTATAAAATATTGCGATTTTACGTAGGGACTTTTTTTTAATATTTATTTTATTTATTTGTAATATGCCCCCCTACTACAATTGTAGCGTTTTTGCTACATTAATGAAAGAAAGAAAGAGAATATACATAGGTAAGTATAACTAGAAATATAATTTGATCATTTGTATAGCAACCAATGCAATGAGCTTCTCTCATTATATAGTTAGATTCTTATCTGATTAATTCCATTGGGTATACTACGCACCAATATAGCTAATATAGCTATTCTACTAGGTAAGGTACCTACTACACCTACACCCATAAATATATCATAATTTATATGGTCTACTTTTCTTTGTCCAATGTATACCAATACCATTGAATAATTACTCAATGCCAATACCCACAATTGAACCAACAAAATCAATTGTAGTACAATATTCTGATCATTCCCCGAATGAAGCTAAATTTATATAAATGACAGCTTAACGTATCCACATGGGCTTAGGTAAAGCTCTTGTGTTGAAACGTGGTAATGAAAGCTCTTTGAAACTTGAAAGTGTTTATAACAGGCTAAGGGACAAGGTAGCATAAATAGTTCGTGCCAATGAAGTTGAGAAAACATTGTTAATTTCATAAATCATAAAATTATTAATTAATTGCTGGAAAGTGGAAACAATCAAATGATGATGAAATTTTGTAAAATTACAAAATAATTTCAAATTGTTTTGTGATAATTTCTTAACGCATAATACAACAACAATTTGGGATCCTGCTCTCTCGCTTGCTCACTTTTGAACGGTTTTAAGTTTGGGCAACTATACCGTGCGTCGCGACGGTTTAGACAATAAATGATAAATATTTATAAACAAGCGGTCGTATTTATTCGATTTATTTTTAGAACAGTTTTCCAGCTAGCTATTGTCTGAATAGTTCAATTCTAATAGCATTGTGCGACAGTTGTCTTAATAGTTTGTTCTCATTATTCACTGACATCCCTATACAGTCTGTCAAATTTTTGAATTTTTGGATACGTTCAATGAACATTTCATTAATTTCAAGATAACTTTTCTTATTTGTTAGTAGTTAGCCTACCTCCTTTTGAATTTGTTTTAAAAATCATTTGCGATTTTGCAAATGTTCATAATAAAGCTTCCAAAGTTTGTCAGCTGGCAGCTGTGTTAACTTGGAAGTGTTACTTTGGAAATGGAATGGGCTTATATGTAAATACGACTGCATCTGTGTATCTATGACACCAGTTGTTTTTTTTTTAATACGTTTAGAAAATTAAATAATTTATCAAGAAAGTCGGTATAGCTTAGTTATCAGTGGCATTCAACTTTCTCAACTTGAAGTTGTGGTGCGATAAATTCTTTTTTTTTTTGCGTTTTATCTTTCTTAACGTTGTTGATTTTTATAAAAAGCTTACAAAAAATGGACACACGGATCAGATATCGTTTAGCAACTTTGGAAGATTCTGATTCAGTCCGGAAATTCCTACGTCAGTACTATTACCCTGAGGAACCAATGAATATTGCATTACAAATTGAAGATCAGCAAGACATTCATGATGAGGAATTTAACATTTCAAACATAGCACATGGAGCATGTGTAATTGCAGTAATTGGTGAACAAATCGTTGGAACCGTCCTAGCCGCACCAAAATATACCGACACAGTCGAGAGATATCTCGAAGCGGCTTCCCAAGTTCCCAACACAAAATGGGAACAAGTTTTGCTATTTTCCGCAGCTGTGGAAAGGGATTCTAATGTGTATCAAAAGTACAACATCGATAAGGCGATACATGGTCTTGTTGTGGCTGTAGATAAAAAGTACCGAGGTAATGGAATTGGACTTAAGCTTTTCGAGAAATCAATGGAAAAGGCTAGGGAATTGGGATTTCCACTTTATACTATCGATTGCACGAGTGTATATTCAGCAAAGCTTTGCGACCGATTGGAAATGGATTGTGTGAATGTGTGTGCATTCGCTGATTATCGTGCGCCGAACAGCGATGCACAGGTGTTTTTTCCTCCAGGGGAGCACAAATTTGTAAAATCATACGCTAAGAGGCTTATGTAATCAAAGTAAGTCTAAGGATTGGTTTTTACAAATTATTTCTTGCAAATACAAAATAAATAGTTTTTGACCATTATAACGGACAATTTTTGATTTAAATAAATACCCTTAATTAATAATGGGCGTGTTTTTTTGAAAGCCCATAAAGAATTGGACGAACAATTCAAAGAAATAAAATAACAACTTAAATCCAAATGGATTTTAACATTGAAAATTTTTATAAGGTTGTTTTGAGAAAAAAACGGTGCTAACAAAATGAACAAAATGACTTCAAAGATAATTAATAAATAAACTCTAGCGTATAAGGGGAAAACGATCGAATTTTCGATTAGTTAAACCAAAGATATTAGGAATAATTTTCTATATGAGTTTTCTTTTTATTTAAATATGGTATGGCTGATTACTTTTTGTTTTGCATGCTTGCCACAATGCCGAAAGGGTAGTGATAGCATTTTGTAACAGAGATGGGCTTGTTTGCTGTGATGACCTTGGTAAGCCTTGATGTTGTTTTTTTGTCCAACTACATATGAAGTTGCAAAAAAAAACACGGCCATAAGTTTATATTTATATTATTTATATTTATTTTGTTTCAGAAACAATCTAATACCGTTTTGTATAAGCTTTCAAAAATCTGTTTTAACATGCTCTGCAAATAATATAATCTAATGTTTAATGTATATTTAAAAAAAATTGATACATCTGATTGTTAAAGTATTTGTGATAATGAAGATCATCAACACACTTGCTGTGTTTAATAGATATATACAAATAAAATTGCTATATCTGGAAGACTCTGATTCAATTCGGAGAGTTTTACGTCAACACTATTACCCAGATGAACTGTTGCGTTACAAATTAATCTTGACCAAGAAGTCTACGATGAGGAGTTTAACATTTCGATCATAGCACATGGCACATGTGTAGTTGCAGTCAGTGATGAACAAATTCTTGGTGTCTTCCTAGCAGGGGCAAAATATCCCGACGACGATAAGAAGTTGCTCGAAAAGGCTTCTAATTACCCTAACACATGTTGAAAGAAAGTCGAATGTTTTTCAGAAGTACAACGTTGATAAGGTGATATATGTTGAAGTTTTGGCTGTCGATAAGAAGTTTCGAGAAAATGGAATTGGACTGAAGCTTTTCGATAAATCAATGGAAAAGGCTTGGGAATTGGGATTTCCACTTTATACTATCGAATACTTGAGTGTAAATGTATTGTGTGAATGTGTGTGCATTTGCTGATTATCGTGCGCTGAACAGCGATGCGCAGGTGTTTTTTCCTCCAGGAGAGCACAAATTAGTAAAATCATACGCTAAGAGGCTTATGTAATCAAAGTAAGTCTAAAGGATAAGTAATTATATTACTTATGTTAACATAGTTAACTATGGCTGTAATGCAATTGGGTAGGTACGTTTGTAATTATAAGCAATTTTTTTGCTGACTTTATTTTTTATTATATTTAGATACTTGGTGTATTATTTTGGAAAAACGACAACGGGGATTAGCGACGCAATCACAGAAAAAATTGAGTTTCCATACATAGTTTATGTAATACACTTCACTGTATTTAGCTAAGGTGGATTTGTTTTTGTTTAACACCTAAATTGTTTAGCACCGCCGCAGAGTGGGTCCAAACATATGATTTTGGAAAATAACCTCATTTTTCATGAAAAACTGATTTTGGAGCACTTTAAGCATACAAAACACGAATTTAAGATCAAGACTTTACAATGACCCTATAAAGAAAAAATTATTTTTATGCGAAGATAATCGTAATTTCTTTTTATATAATAAATTCTTCACTGAGCCCAAACCTGGCGAAACCTGTTGATGAAATTTACACTAGACTCTAGCTAGGTGGAGCTACGTCTAGCATAACATAAGCACCAAGTGGAAAAATTATACAAAACATTACTTTTAAAGCTCATTATTTTATTGTTCCAGTTTAAGCTCTAATTTCTACTCCAAAAAATTTTTTAAACTCAAAACCTTAAATACAGCTAGATTCCTCATGAATAATACTGTTAGAAAATTATATCACAACAGCAAATTACACCTTGAAAAATAGGGTTTTTTCCACCTCGGCCCCACTGTGTGCCACCGCTTCCCCGTCCCCCCGGGCTTATAAAAAAACAAGTTTAGAGAGTACCTAAAATTTTTGTTCAATGGAATCCAAAAGTGTAAAAACCTTATCTGACTATACCTATCATATTTTTTTTATATTCCTTATTTTTAATCTTTTAAGAGGAAAACAATGAAATAAAAAATAAAGTTTCACACTTCGCACAATGCATTACGTGCTATACGCACCACGCACAAAGTTTTCACTTTAGACTTTGGAGCACTTTTTTTTAAGACATGAAATACTTTTTTGCCAGTTTAGGGGCCAGTTATAGCTTTCATTGAAAATTTTAATTTATTTTTTTGAACCAGTTTAAATGCAAAATCAGTGATTATTTTGAAGCCAATATAAATCTGATGACTCAATTATTATTTCTAGTCAAAAAAATATTTCATTTTAGCCCAACCTTTAACGTAAAGTGACTTCTAAGATTTCAATGATCAATGGTAAGGAAGTTCAATCATTGAAATAATCAAATTCATTTCATGTCGAAGATTGGGCCAAAATTAAATATTTTTTTGGATAGAAATATAATAATTGAGTCATAAGCCATAGTCATATATTCGTATCAAAATAATTATTGATTTTTGTTTTAAAACGCCTCAAAATAACAATCAAAATTTTCAATGAAAGTTTTAACTGGCACCTTACAGTTCGGTTCTCTCAATGAGACCTTCATTTTGATTCAATGCATAAAAAAGGTGTCATTTCAGCAAGGCTCATCTTTTGATATATTATACATTGACCTCAGGGATACTAGAAAAAAATACTTTAAGACATTTTAGTCCTCAACTTTTTGCATGGGTAACATAGCGTACAAGCAACTTCCAGCCCTTCTCCCCATTCAATATACCAAAGCATTCTACAGAAGACAAAAAACTTTTACAAAAATGAAGTCTCCGTATTTTTTGTAAAATAGGACAAATTGCCAAAAAATGAAATGCATCTTCATTTTGGTTGAGGTTACAGAGCGAACAAATAGGGTTAATATCTGTTCTATGTGACCGGTAGTTAAGATCAAGAGTTTCAGTTCGAGTTTTAAAAATTAAACTTATATCTGAGACTGAAAGGTCCTCTCTGAAATAGTTAGAATCACCCAGCCTCAAATTAAGACGTCTGTACGTAGCTCTAGATACCGATACCATTGCCCTTTCCAGATTTGATGTGTACATTTGTTCATCTACAATAGAGAATCTCTATTAGAGATACAGTCGTAGAAGATATTTCGCCAGTCTTCTCTGTTGTTGGGGTTTAAATTTAATACCAAGTTATGTGTCAAAGCAAGTACATGCCAGTTTTTAAAAGGATTATACCCGCAGCGCAATGATATAAGCAAAATTTTTGTATTTAAATTGCTATCAGGGTTATGCATAACTTTAATGAGAAAGTCTGCATTGGCTTTCAAGTTCCTTACAAATATTTGCGGTAGACTGGATTCAATGTATATAGCGTAGTTAGGAGTGTTAGACGGAAGCCGAAAAATCCTAAGTATTTTTAAACTCACTAACCATTTCAATATTGGCACCATCTAATTTCCAGTTCCATACATTATCAGAGCGGTTTTGAGGTCTAAAAATCATTATCTTGTATTATGTAGGCCCAAATACAAATTCTACAAAAATTCAAGTTTTTTAAAAGTTCTATAACTTTGTTACCAATAGGCAATTTATCTTGCAGTTTGGCTGAAAGCTTTTAGAAACCTTCGGTCAGCAGAACTAATTCCCAAAATAATCAACTAAGCTTTAAACGAACGATATCAGAAGAAGAAAATTCAATTCTTAATCCTTCTCATTATCTCTGCCTGTGTCTTCTCTCTTAATATTGTACACAGTATAAACACTTCAATCCCTAACCCACAGGCATTATGTATAGACGTTGTCCTAGATTGTTCAAATACCAATGGGAATCTAAATCCTGCTCGCCATTGCTGTTGGGTCAGGTATATAATATGTTAATGCTTTATTTAAAAAAAAAAAAAAAAACAACTCAGACATTTGCATTTTAGAACCCATCAAGCAACAATATGGCAAAAACATAGTCCCTTGCAATTTCATTTTGATTTAATGAAAATGGAAATTTTATTCTCTTTTATTCTCTCCATAGATAATTTGTTTCGAGTTTCCACCCGGCGAATGAAGGATATACATATATGTATCTTTGTATTTCATATATCTATAGATTGCCCTCGTTCGTCGCCGTCATCGTCATCCTTGGAATTGGTTTGGTGCCACGCCCTCTTTCCCTTTATCCCTCCGTCGAATTTAAGTGGCCTCATTAGGATATTAAAGGATAAACATAATTTTCAATATAAATTGATCAAACTGACAATTGCTTGCGCGTGCATGTTAATGTTAAATGCCTTCATCGTCTCTCTCCCTATATTTCGTTATCAGTTTTTTCTTAAATAAGCAAATCAAACACTTTAAAGGGAAGATGTGTTCCATCTGACATGGCGATGTGTAAATAACGCAAAAGTTTTTTTGTTTTAACTTTGACAATTTATGCATTAAGATTCGTGTCAAAATCATCAAATAATACTCTTTATGACATTGCATCGGAAACGGGAATGAGGAGCAAAATGATAAATCATTGCCAAGTCAATAATTTATGATCCTGGTGTATAGAAAAATCCTTTGGTGTGTTTGGCCTTCGTATATTATGTTTGTATGTTAAAACAAACATAGACCGCCTGTAGAATATCACATGGTCCGGATATTCAGATATTTTAAACTCGTCCTTGTGTTTATTTTATGAGTCCTTTTTTATATTCTCTCCATACAAACAGGCATGTACATTGTACAATGTACATATCCTTTTTCATCACCTATGTTATGTAGTTATTAATACGCTTTAACTTTGACATGTGACTTTTTTGTATGCGTTTGGTTAATACGTTGATATTCATCATGCACGACACCATCACCCTATCTTAACTATACCTACATACTCATGTGCATTTGTAAAAACGTCCTTTTAGAACTGAATCTCTATGCTCGTATACAGCACCCCTCTGATGTTGCCAAAGTGAATCCATTTGGGGCATTGGCAAATTTCCCAGCAGTTACTCGAAATATATATATCTGTACATATATACACCTATATAGTTTCATAACGCAGATAACTCAACTCCTCATAATAGCACAAATGGATTCTGTGTAAGACCAGAATGAGAGAATTGTTAGACACACGGATAATATGGAAAGAGTGAAGTATGGAAATCCCTTCTAAATATGATGGACCATGATCTGCTGTCTGTGTCGTCTTTAACCATTATAACCACCATCACCATCGTTTGTTTGCAGATGTCCTTATTTGCCATAAGTGAACAGAAATTGATGATGTATGTGGCTATTGGAACGTGCATATTTTATTTATGAAGAAAAAAGTGACAAGTTTTTAGCTACTCACTAAACGTTTAGAAATCAGAATTAAGGCATTTTTTAGAAACTTAAATATTATGTATATTAGTTGCAATAATGTTTAAATGTGTTTAATTTTTTTCCATGTACATGGTGGTACATCATGTGTAATTGTAAGTAATTAATTCACTAGCCATGTTCATGTTTCTGAGATTTCACTTTTAGGACAGTCATTAAACTTATTTAACTCCCCATAGATATGTATAAGCTCCGCTAACAATTTTTTGAGGGGTTAAAGGCACTCAATATTGGTTTTTCAGGAATTCATTTCCCTAATGGACTGGACAGTTGTAGAAAAAAATAAAATGCACCAGCTTGCTCTTATATGCGATCACACTGTAGTTTTAAAGTATACGTGGTACTTACATTTTATATTGAAAAATTGTAAAAAAAAATCAATATAATTATGTAATTAGAAATATATCTATTGATTAAACAACTTCTGAAATTTTTTTGAAAAATCGTTGAAGCGGTTTTAAAAAAAAAAAATAATATTTTATGTATTAAATTTTTAAAACTTTTTAAGAAAAAAAAATTGATACGCCATTTTGTTTTCTTTATTGATGTAGAGTTAAAAAAAAAATAATTAAAAAAAAAATATTTACTCATTTTCGAAATATAGAATTTTCAAAAAATAATTTTGAAAATTATGTTAAAAATCTAAAATTAGTTCTTTTGAAAATTTTGATAAGCAATATCATTCATACTTATCAGATGCTCTTGTGTAAAAAATCTCATTAAAATCGGTATAACGCAGATAATTAGATTGTCGAAAACCAATAAAATGGTTCTATGAGAGATACTATTTACAATCAATAGATACATTTTTTTTTTCTAATAATATCGTAGATATGGGTTGGTATGGAAGGTACCGTTATTTTTGGTCATAAGAATAATTTTTTTTTGAATCTCCTAGATAATGTTAAAAAACTGCAAAAATGCCAAGTTTAATAAACATCGACCAAGTCGTTTTCGAATTATTAAGTTCTCAAACAAATTTTTTAAACTTTTTTTAGAAATCAAAATTTTGGTATACAAGTATTGAGCAGTTTTTGAGAAAATCGAAAATTAAAAAAATGGTTTTCGTATAAAAAATTACTGATTTTTTTCTTTTAGCTGTTGGGCACGTTTTTGAAAAAATGATTTGGCAAAAACGTGTGTTCAGCAGGTACCGTTGTTTTTGGTTTAAAAAATAAAATGAAAAAAACGTGTCCGAAGAATGCCCAAAAACCGCAATTTACAAAGTTTAAAGAAAATCGAAACTCCCGTAGTATATAACACAACTCTAACATATCGCAATAAATTTTAGCCTTCATAACAAAATTCTTTCAAAAATGTATTCAAGCTAAAATTTATCCAAGGATTTTAGCAGTACCACTACCACTACTCGGCAGCTCAATAAATAAATAACAATTACTGAAAGTGCATTACTTCTAATTATTCATAAAAATTTAACGCACGAAATAAATGTTCGTCATATAAATTCTAGTGAAAAGTTTTTGACAGGTTCTTTAATCCTTGAATTTTGTGTAAGCTTTGGTTTGTGAAAATCAAAATCAAAATTGAGGAATATACATGGGAACAAACGATTTATCACTGGCCGGGGCCTGTTAATGACATAACTTAACCATTCGTGTGTGAGTGTTGTCGGGATGAATTAAGGGGACCTACAATTTACTACAATTTACGAATCCAAACAGCTTAGGTGTAAGAGGCACATTATTCAATGTGCATTTGGAACAAATTCCGAATGGTTGGCATACACATTTTACATCAGTTAGGCATTTTCTAAGTAATTTCTTTGCCACTCGTGATTACAAGATTTTTTAGTGAAATAAAAAAATAAAAAACAATGATTAAAAATAATCATATCGATTATGGAATTCCCAATAATTGATCCGCATCAAAGATTCGTAGTGCAGCGCGTGCTCTCTTTCTCTTTACCCATTTATGGTAAAAAGAAAAGAGAACGCTTTAATAATATTCACTGCATGAATAACAAACCATAATTTACGAAAAAAAATCAATTAAAATAGACAAATAAACTTATTTCGCTCGAGACTCCATATTTTTGTTTCATTTTCAGTTCAAACGACAGTTGTTGTCAAATGAAAGCCTCCAAACAAAATTGGCTGCGTTCGCCGCGTATCGCCGACGCGACGCGACGACGTTTGGGATGCGTTTAGAAATTCATCACTTGGTTACCATTTTTCTTTTGATTTTCGGATCGCATGATTTTGAAGGCGAAATTAGGCTCCAGTGCTAAAACAATGCCAGGTCACGGGCAAAATACAAAAACAAAAACTTCCAATTTAATGATTAGGAATTCTAGTCTTGATGGATATAGTTCACACTAGATTTTCGTCATGAAATCTATGTGAGATGAACTGAACTTAACAAAAATTGCGTCAACTGATGAGTCCAAGTGAGATCACCGGGACGAAACGCCAAAAAATTTGTTTTGGACTAAAGGCCGTTAAAAGCTTTTTTTGAAAACCACATTTTTTTTTTTAACTAAAGCTTATTTGCGAAAATGAAATAAAAACATCACATACCTATACATAGCCGTCATAAAAATACTTGCATTGTAGGTTTGTAGGTAAGCGACTCCACTTGAATCTTCATGTTGCATTTAGTACAAATTTTTTAATGTGGTACTTCCTCAAAAAAAAAAAAAAAGCTTAGGTTAGCTAATGCGCAAATAAAACGTTAGGTTTTTTGAAACACACTCACACAAGACCCAACACTTGCAATCCAATAGGACCTCTTTATTTTCTTAATTTTCATATCAATTAAGCCCAATGTCTTTTTCAACAACACTTTTCCAATCCCTTTTTTGTAAGAACTAATTTTTTTCTGCTTAAAAAAAATGTCAAGGACACACACATTCTTCAAAATAATTTCTTCCGGTTTATTTCCGTCCGGTCTTGGCGGTCGGTCGGTGTGCGTTTATATATTGTATATAATCGTAGGTAATTATTTGATTCGATAAGACATCGCGCACATTCACATCAAATTATAAAGCTTAATTAACTCATTTAGACAATGATAGCAAAGTGCATGGTTGATGGTGTGACCTTAAAGGTTTATATCGCGTGCAACTTTTGCAAATAGACACAAAGTTTTAAGAAATCTTACATTATATGTACATATGTATGTATATACTATATATAGTACACACCCACAAAACAAAGAAACAAAAAACGAAGAAAAACCTAAACAAAGTCTTAAGATAAAAACTCAGGTAAACAGTGCGACACATTGAAAGAATGACATGCCTTAGGTTAATATATAAGTTCCAAAGCAAAAGACAACAAAGAACAAAAAAAAAAAAAACAAAACAAAAAACAGTAGCAGGCGCGATTTTCCCCGAAGGCATCAAAGGAATGAGTGACTTAGTCAATTTCCGTCCAAAACCACACCGCAATTCTGATGTGCCATTCTTTGGAAGGGTTCTTTCTATTCGAAAATGCTTTCTGCTATGTGGGAAAAGTTTTCTTTTTTGTTTTTTTGCCAAATTTATTTTTGTTGCCTTTGTATATATAGATATACCTATAGAGGCATGGAAACTAATAAGTAGCTTATGCCCAAAGTTCTCTAAACGTCAAATAAAAAATATGCAAAACGAAAAAAAAAATTTAAAAATTGAACCTGTCGGAAAATTCGAATATCCTGAAAAAGTTAAAAAAAGGTATTTACTTATAAACAAAAAAGAACAATAACAAGGCCGCAAGAAGGCCAATACATAAACAAGAATTAAAAAAGCAAAATGGTAATGAAGTCAAAAAAAGTTAAGAAATATGTTGGCGTGGAAAATAATTAGTAGATAACAGATCTGAATTTCGGTGAATAGAATTCGAATTTAAAAAAAAAAAGAATATGAATTTTTGAAATCCTTCATTTTTAGAATGAATCTTAGCACAAGAAAAATAAAAATACAAATATTGTTCGTCAAAGCGATACGAATGTCACTTCAACAAATAAATCGCTTTTAGAGGTGGGGAAGAAATAAAAAATACGAACGTGAAATGGCGAAAGGGTTATTATGGTTTTCATTCATAGCAATTTAAAAATACTCTTACAGCTTTTTTTTTTTAATTTGTGAAACCTTTTGTTATAGTGCTTATACCCCTGGATTTTTTTTTGTGTAAGATACTTTGATAATCAAATGCTTACTTATGTACATATTTTTAAGTAAACCTTTATATGCATTTTATTTTATCATGGTTTTAATTCCTATTATTTTTTTCAATGAGGAAATTTTGGAGTGATGGACAATTACATATAAGTTGTATATATGTAGCTAGAAGTCAAAGCTAGACAATAATAATAAGTCGAAAAAGGATAAATAGCCTTAGAGTATAAGTGACGCTTAGTAAAAAGGCTTGTTTAAAGTATTTATTCAAACGTTCATGACAGATTAAATGGGATTGGCAAGTTCTCCGAGAATATCAAATTCTTATCCTATTACTTTAAACTAGCGATTCTTGTACATATATGTACATGTATGTATGTACATACAAGATATATATATTTATATATACATTATACATATAACTATATAATTGGTTCCTCGAAAACGACTGAATGAAATTTTCACAATTTATGTATTGTTATGAATGAGAAAAAATTTTAAAAATTAGATTCAGTATAATCCGCCCACTGCCACGCCCATTTTT
Organism: Epistrophe eligans; assembly: GCA_951394125.1. NCBI lineage: Eukaryota > Metazoa > Arthropoda > Insecta > Diptera > Syrphidae > Epistrophe > Epistrophe eligans. Next base: position 39,051,793 of record OX596029.1, read on the forward strand.
CTAATAAATTGGGATATCAGAAATGGATCTAACGATTAAGATGAAATTGGGAGAGAGTGTTTTGATAAACGAGACAAAAATTGAGACATTAGTTTTGAGAAAATCAACCCACTGCCACGCCCACTTTTATTGTTTTTTTTTTTTTTTATTTGGGAAATGGCTTTTACGATTTGGCTAAAACTAACAGGGGATGTTCTTATGAAAGAGAATAATATTCAAGGAATAGTTTTAGAAAAATCCGCCCACGCCCACATTTTTGCTTCTTGGTTTTCGCAAATGGCACAAACGATTTGGATGAAATTAGCAGGAAGTGTTCTGATGAACAAGAAAAAACTTAGAAAACGATTTTATTGAATTCTGCCCACTGCTGAGCCCAATTTTCTTATTTCTTGGTTTCTCGCAAATTGCTCCTATAATATGGATAAAATTTTGCGTGTAGTTTATATTCCAAGTCGGGTGGTATTTCCATATATGTATATATGTTATTTTTACTTATATTAAGATACATGTAGATATATGTACCTTGACTAACGTGGAGATAAATGTGGAATTTGTGGAGATGCCTGTGGAAATACCTCCACACTTTTAAAGATACAAGAAAAAATATCTCCACATTATTTCGAGATACATGTGGAGATACTTCCATAAATGTAGAGATAAATGTGGAATTACCTTGGAATTACATGTAAAGATATCTCCACATTATGTAGAAATACATGCGGAGATACTTCTTCCATATACATATGAGGTGATAAGTGTGGAGATACCTTGACATATGTTGTATGTGGAAACACATTTTGGAGATACCTGTAAAAATACCTCCGCATATGTTAAGATACATTTGGAGATACCTAAATATACATATTTATGTGGATATAAATATGGAGATACGGTTAGGGTGAAGGGTCGTAGAACAACAGTAGGTATTTTGGGTGGCTTCTCGGGTTCAAAAGATTTTAACTCCCTTCTTGGGTGATCTATACCACATATTCCGTTGCTCCGCTTAGGGTATGCACCATAAATTGTTCAATTTCCAGACAGGCGCATAATGTCAACAGATTGACGGATGAACTATGGAATGGCACCAGTGAGATCTGCATTTGCCATGACAATAAACAAGACTCAAAAAGTAAATTTTTTTTATTTTGTTATAGGGGATTTAATAAAATAAAAAAGGAACCAAGCGAAGCTCGGTCGCCCAGATATTCTCTTGTTATATCAATAACGTGTCTCTCCTTTCAGACGTTTGGATTCTGAAGAAAATTGTAGGTCCCATCCATTTCCATCCAAACTTATAACAAGTATACCTATAGTACCTAACCTAATGGTTATGAGAGTTGTATGTATGTCTCTTGTGCGGTTTATGAGAAAAGGAATGTCAAGATAATTTTACAATGCAGTTAGATTTGAAGTATGATTTTATTTTATTAACGAATTTAAAGCACACTTTGAGTATTTAAATAAAGTAGGTTCATTTAAATATTACAATTAGGGTGTTTTATACCCAATTACTAAAAACGTTTTAACCAAAATGATATGCCCCTGATTTGGAAACCAATTTAATTTCATCATTTATGTATGTGTCACCACATCAAACATATTTCTCAAAATTGAAATTTTAAAGTTAATACATACACATACCAATCTATAGGTATATATATGTAATCTACCAGTAGCCCTTTATGCCTTCATACGGAACACTTTTCACTTCATATAATATAAGTATATACCTAAGTAAAATCTTTTACGAATTAAATTTTCACTTTGCTTTTGAATAGCTAAGCACATTTTCATGAACGACTACTATCCATCAATCTTGTGCAGCCATCCACATGATTCATTCATATAACAATTTCTCTCGAGGATGAATAGAAATGTTTCCCCAATACTCCCTGTGTATGAATCTATGTATAGGCATGGTTTTCTTATCTTTTAGTAGAAGAGCAGTTGTCGTATCTTGTAGTTCGTCCAAATGCAACAAATGCGCTATACTATCGCAAGGAAAACTTAACAAAACAATATTATTTGCAAATAAAAAAAGGATTAAGATTGAAACTAACACTCACATTTTCATATTTACAAAATAAACCAACTCCTTTGTGGCATTATGAACAAAGATATTCCCTTCCGGAATAATTTAGAGAGGTTTGCTATACATACATACTCGCATACGCCGCCGCCGCCGCCGCCGTCGTCGTCGTCGCTGCTACCAACTAACCTCACTAAACATATAGCAGCAATACTTGCTGTTCTGGTCCTTATACTCCTTCGTATGTATATAAATTCCCTGGTGCTTCCTGTATTATTATTTCGTTCGTTTCCCCGTTTCCATTCCACAATTTCTGCCATCATGAATGTTGTTGCTGAAATGAATTCCATGAAGTACACAAAATGGATATCCGGTGCTGCACTTTATCCTTTTCATCTCCTTTAATCATTCCGTGTACGGTCGAGTGATTATTTTATTTTTTTTTCCACCATTGCTCCAACCAAACCTTCAACCCCATCCCGTCTAGGTTTTGCTAATGGATGAGTTATATATATCGTGCCTAACCCACTCTCCCCCGACACCGACCCCATCAGCCGACCAAAAACGACCGACCATATATCGTATGTTTTTCCAAGCAAAAGAAAATTATGAGGAAGTGTGCGTTGGGCGGTTGCGAGGCTGATGGTCTCTGCTGCCGGAATGGGATTTTGAGGAGGAGGTATAAACAGGATGCTTAGTTGGTGAATTGAATGCGGAGTCTTTCGTTTTTAGATTTGCTACATCAGCATCATTAAATGTAGATCTTTCATAGCATATTTCAAAGGGAGACAAGAAAGAAGAATCTCAAGACATGCACCAATGCAAGACTGCAAGACATACCACACAAACCCACACAACCCATCATCAGAGGCATGTCAATGAGCTGGAACAATTATGTTAAAGCGGAACGCATAGAAGCGGTGCTAGTTTTTTTTTTTTTTTATTTTACGTCTTTTTACACAGTCTCAGGTAAGAATGGAAAGGAACTTTCAAGGATCCCATTCTCCCGCACATCATCCGGTAACAGTTAAAGACATTTTACAAATTACCAACCAATAACAATACGAATGTAGATATATATCCGTTTTTTTTTTCTTAAGCCATAGAATTCATCCGCTTTAATCTATATCCTTGCAAATGATGAACTTAAAATGAGAATTCTAAAATAGAAAAAGGATAGAAGAAATACCAGCGAACACACATATATAGATAAATGAAAATGTATATAGTAAATATAAAAATTAAAAAAAAAAAAAAACAAGTAAAGGATTCTCATGTAACCGAACGTGAAAGGATTTCGTTTCATTTTGTGTGTTAAACACAAAGCGCATCTTTCATTTTCTTCATCGTTTTTCTTAGACTAATTTTTCCTCGTCACTGGCATCATGACGACCGAGTATATATATACATATAGAAAGGATAAAGGTTTCAAAGAAGAGAAATGAAGGGGCTGGAAAAAAAGGGGCCAATCGCTGAAGGCTCATTGTGGAGCAGCAGCTGCATGCAGTTATATGTATAGCAAAACAGAACAGAATGACGAAGACGAAGACGACGACGACGATGTTGATGTTGATGAAAGGATATACACATCATCAGTTATGTTCTTGCTCTTGAAAGGTTTGTGATGCTTGTAACTTTTTTTTTTTTTAGTATATTATTCTTTTGCTTCAATTGATTTTTCATTAGTATTATATGAGATCCGTTTTTGACAAAGTGATTTTAAAGAAACGACTAAAACAAAAAGGATTTCAACTCAAAAAAATATCTATACAACTCTTTAAATTTAAAAGAAAAAAAAAAAATATTGAAGAAAGTGGATGAATGTTGACAAACATCTAATCTCACAAATTTAAGGTTTCTTATCATAGTTAAATAGTTTTGACCCCGAAATGCTGTTAGCCATTTGATTTCTTTAATAAATCTTAAATTTTTATATAAAAATCCTTAGAGCTATAATTTTCAGAAGTTAAGAACTACAATCTGCAACCCCCCCCCCCCCTCCCCTTAATACCATCAGAGTGTTACGAAAACTGTTGCTATATTGGAGGGAGGGTTTCAAGCCAAGGTAATGATTTGAAACCGGCATGTTGTCAGTATCTTAATAGAGTGCCTTCAAGGAATCTACTAAACCGTGCAGACAGAAGCGGACAATCGTTCACAATAAGTTACTGGAGAATATCTCCCGGGCAAGTTAAATATAGGTACAGAAAGCCGAAAAAGTAGCCATTGATGGAAACACAACGTCGAGAAAACCTCTTTCAACCAACCCAATAACAACCATAAAACCGTAACCGAAAAATTCGTCCACTTCCAAAATGCGTGAACCGGGTGCCCTGGATGACCTATGAAGAAAAAAATATGCGGAGTAGGAACAAAGTTGTACTTTTGCTTTCTTTATAAGGGGATGGCCTTAGGATGGCTTTAGGAATAAGATTGAATAAAGAAATGTATTTCGGTACGAAACAAGGGCCCCTCGCAAAGCCAAGAATTATGAAAGAGCAAAAGTTACTACATTACTCCTATCGATATAGGCAACAGCCAAAAAGACTTATGTATGAATGAATGAATGGATATTTTGGGGTATCAATTGCACTGCGACCTTAAGATCTGTTGTGCTCCCTTTTTGTCCCGAATGAGAATACTCATTTACAGCTCATATATGGAAGGGTGCAAAACTACGTCATACATTCTTGGAACTGCTATATTTAATTGGGTGCTTAATATCGACACATCGATCGAGTAAAATGAAACTCATATGCTTCCACTGGCAGATCACAAAACTATACAAATCTTTTCGGAATTTGTGCGTGTTTTGAAACCTTCTAGAAAAAATTGATGCTGTTTTTTTTTAACTGCCTGCCAGTTTTAAAACCTTTGTTAAGTTAAATTAACTGTTTTTTTTTTTAAACCTAATGAACCCATTTAATTGAATAAATTAACCTCAAAATCTCACTCCATATTATACCTACCTATATCTATATCTATCCTCTCCAATAAAAATGTTCATTCTTTTAATGCCAGCCATCAGAGAGAGCACTTTGGTTCATCATTTCAAATCTTGTCAAATATTCAAAGACTCGCGTAATCCTCCAAGTAAATCCTTCTAACTTAGATGGCATTGACAACAAAACGCAATTGCTTATTTAATTAATAAAACGCGACCAGCAAAAGCAAAAACGACTCAGATAAAATGTCGTCTGCGTGAATTTAATTAAAATGAAAACATAAAGAGAAAGCGCGCGTGCACAATATGAAAATTCAATTTCACGCGAATACACAGTCACAAACATACAAACACACACACATAATAGAGAAATGAAGGCAAAACAGGGTACATGCAACTTCGCCCTCTTTTATCAAAGAATAATAATCATCTGCCTAGAAAAGTAGCCCAATAGTATAGAAATGAGGCTGGTAAGTTTGTTGCGTAGGCAAAATAACAAAATAATTTCCAGATTTAGAAGGCTCAGTCTTAAGCCTCTAATAATGCAAAAAATGGAAGAAGGTCCCCACAGGACCTCAGGTCCCAAAGCAATGACATCCCTTGCCGTCGTTGTTGTCGTCGTCGTCGTCGTCATCATTCGATCCAGCATCCAACAGTCTTGCCTTTGAATATATATTTATAGAGGTGGTGGAAGGTATATGTATATGATGGCAGAGCGGCATCAGTATTGTGTGGTTATCTTTTCCTTAAATCGCAAATCCAGGCCAATGGTAATCCGGACACAATTAAAACTTCATCCTGACTGTTATTTTCCAACTGAATAGATTTGGTGTGGAAAAGTTTGGCATTAGAAAATGGATACAAAGTTTAAGGCATCATTTTCCACTTCTTTTTTTTGTTTATTTTTTTAGGTATACCTACTTTTTTCGCCTCCCTTTCTACTGCTGGCGCGCGTTGTCTAAGCTCATCATCAAAATCTATGCACAAATTATATTCTAACCACCAAGTGGTATGGTATCAGGACACGAAGGATGTGTTCTTTATATCTACTCTATGTCCCTCTCTCTATGTGAGGAGCTCTCTGGTGCGAAGGAATGCGAAGATTTATGGTCTACGAGTCGTTAGCAATTGTAATAAATAACGTCCCTGACATTTCGCTTCCGCTTCGACTTTTCCTGCTTTTTGAGCTTCCTCTTGGACTTGATGCGGCCTTCTATATGCAAAGGAACAGACAAGACAGAGGTATAAAGGGAGATGTAGGTATTTCAGGTATTAACTGCTGACACATTCAACCATCTAACTTCATCCTACACTTTTAAAAAAAAAGACACAAAAAAATTAAAGAAATACCTTAGATCATCCCTTATCTGATAGTCATATAATACAGATATATGTACAAGGCACTGTTCTTAGATTCTATATGAAAACTGAAGAAGAATTTCGTGAATAATATTCTCCTCACCCAAATCCTCTCGACTCGAGTTCCTATATTTATGTATAGAGGTACTTTAGGTATACCGTCATATCTACAGCCATATTGCTCTCCTTATATGCCATGCCATAGGGACGACCTCTAATGCAACATAATTGCGCAATCCTTTTATGAAAAAGTATTTATGGCTGAGCACACAATAAATCCTCAAGGGACGATAAGGAAGAAATTCCTTATATTTCTATACATATATATGGAAAATGGGATAATATTCTGTATGAATGTCGAAAAATATGGATAAAACTTAAAAAAAAATAGAACGGGCTAACCAAACGCAGAGTGGGGTTCTTGAAATTCTAGAGATGCAACAGTTGCATTTGCTATTTGAAATCACTCCTTGAACACTATACTATATATTTAGTATAAGAGAATATGTAGGTGCATAGCATATAGGTATTGCTTTGTTGTGCACACAAAATCTCCAATATCAAATTATCCAGTGCTGCGTATGTTGCGCTGCAGTTAGGGCGCTTGTAAATAATTACATATAAAGAAAATCCCAACAATAGCTTTTGTAAAATGTCTATAATATTTTATATAAAAAGTTGAAAAAGAATACTATTTTTGAAAACTGAACAGAACATACATAATTTCGAAAAGAATGTGGTCCTCTCGAATTGCAGTCTAAACCACTGAGGCGATTTTCTTCAAACTTGGAACTATATATTTTAAGGTGATGTATCTCTAGAGAGGAAATTGAAACTAATGGTATATCGACCAAACAAAATTCGTTAAAAAAGAGGATATTTTCTAGGAAACGGTTCTAATGATTTTGATAAAAATTTTCATGTTTACCTACTATTTTACTCAGGTATGGACTATCACTGTACTGTATTATTGAAAAAATAAAAACAGAAATTGATTTCGATAAAAAATGTTATATAATTTTTTTTTATTCAAAATGATATTGTTTTGAAAATCTATATATGTATTATATACAATTTTGGAATTAAAAAAATATTCATATTTTTTCTGAAAAATAAATATCTTTAAAACCGGTTAATGAATTCTTTTTAAAATTATAGATTTTTGGGGGAATATTACTAAATACTTAAAAATAACTTTCCAATGTTTACTTGCGATATATATTTACGTAAGTTTATTTTTTATTCAATTTTTAAATTTAAGAAATTGTTATGATATTGATTATTTGTTTTTAAATGTAATAAAGTTCCCCTGAAGAATGCAACAACCCCTCCCGTAACTCCGGGAAAAGTTAATGTTTACTTAATTGTTTCATTTCCACATCTATTGTGACCAAAAAAGCAGACGACGGAATAACAAAATTTTAATCTGTGTCAAATAGATAGGTACTTATGGCAATTTATGGATTCGTAAAAAGAAATGGACTCGAGATTTTGACCAAATTTGACATTACGATGATAGCGAAGTCGAAAAAAGTCTGTCCAGTTAGAAGGAATAGAAGAATAGTGAAGAATTTTTGTGGATTGAGATATAAGATGTTTAATTATCTCATTAAATCCCACGAGTGGGTTCAGTTGAAACTGACGGAATATATTTTTAGCAATTAATGCAAATTTTATTTTTCTCAAAAATAACCCCCAACTTAAAAAAAAAAAATCATTAATTTTTTTGAAAAAGGGATACAATTTTATCAAAAAAAAAATGTTCAAAAAAATGGTTATGAATTGTACCTCCCATAAAACCAATTTTTTGATTCTCGATTTTCTCAAAACTGGTTTGACTGATTTTGTTCACTTTTTTAAAAATTTTTCTTAAACGTTTGTTGAATATCGGAAATGGGGTTTTGAGTTTTTTGAAATAATATTGCATTTAAAAACAATTTGTATTAATAATAAATATCAACAAATAAATTATAACCTACTTTTCACTTAAAAAAAAAGTCGCTTAAATGTAACTCCATTAGTTGTTCTTTGTAACCACCAAGAACAAGATCTGCGATCTAGTTTTTAAAAAATTACCTATATTAGCAATTTAAGAAACGAGCTTCATACTTCTTTACCATTTTCTCTAATTTATTATATTGCATGTTAGTTTAACCTTTCAGCGCCTTGCTTTAAAGAAACCTGGGCCAGTCCAGAATTACCTCTACCTCCAACCAGCTAATATTCACAATTTAGGAATTTAGTTGGTTGTGTCGTTGTCAGCCAGATGTGAGCATTCATAAGATGGATGCAAAATAAAATGGCATCCTTGAGTAGCTTTCGCCATAGCTACATAAAAATATATTCGTATATATAACACAAGAGACAAAAAGTCTGTCCTGCACAATTCAGAAGTGTTGAAAATTTGCACACAACCAATTCTAAAACATGCTCTATAGAGAAGTACTACAGATCATATCTATACATATGTATATAAATGTATAGCACCCCCAAAACCTCGCCCACAACAAACTATAATAATGTACACAAAAAGTTGGGTGTGAAATAAAATTTAGGATTTGTTTCCCATTTATTGTGTCCTTTTTATATCCAATTTGGTTTATTGCAAAATTCCTGTTGAAGATGGTGTGTAGTGTTTACAGATATATATATATATGTACTGCACGAGTAGTAGGTATTCACTTGTCTCTCGGTCTCTCAAGTGTTCTAAGCAGCAGCAGTACCAGAAAAAAAATTAAAAAACAAAAAATCGCTGAACAGACAATTTTTTTTTGTTTGCCTCCTGCTTCTTCAAGAAAAATTTCTTGAGCAATTTTCTTCGAAAGTTTTTGTTCCTGGTTCTTCTACATGAAATCTAATAACGTTGTATGAATGAGTGTTCAGGACATTTTCATTGTTTCGCATGTGAGAATTTATGAACGTACTTGTGTACCATTATACACCCTCTCGTCTTATATGTATATGTAGGTACGAGTGTACGACTTTAGAGGAGCACATGCAGGATTCTGGATTCCGCATTGTGAAGTTGTGTAGGTACCTGACGGAGATGGTGTTCTACGGCACCCACCTGTTTAAACGGTTTTCTGCGATATATTTTATGTGCGCAAAAGTACGTAACACGGCACTTAATCGTAAGTTTTCTCCTTTTTTTTTATTTTTTTTTTGCATTCTTATGGTGTTGCAAAGTAAATCGGGTTTAATATAACATCCAAGGATTTTATTTTTTTTATATTTTATAACAAGGGTGAGATGAAACATGTTTTTTGAAATGTTATTAAGACTTAATTGAAGGTGAGTATATATGTATATAGCAAAAGGAAGTTTTAGAAAGTGGTTCTGTAAAAATCTGTTCACTGCCCAAATTTCATATATTTAAATTTAAATATATAAATCAACGCCTGACGTGTGCGATTTCTTTGTCTACTGCCATGCCCACTTTACTTTTATTTTTAGAGAGTTGAAAAATGGAAATTTTTAATATCTTATACTTAAAAGAAAGTATAATAAGAGTAATATTTTTACCACGCCCACTTTTCTTATAACAACAAATCTTTAATTGAAGATTTCTAGAAATTTGTAAATAAACGGCCAAATTCCTAAACGCAAATTTGTAAAGCAAATGGCAAAAGGAAGATATTTTTTACAAGACAACAAAAATCTACTACATTTTGGGACAATCTGGGGTGGAATCGGCTAAGGTGATAAGTGATTGTCACATATCAAGCACTGTCACATGTGATTGTCATTGAGTTTTCCGTCTTGGTAAGGTGATTCAACTCAATTCAATTCAGTTGAATACTTTCCCATGACATTTGTCAAAAACTTCATTGCGATAGTTAATTTTTTAAATATTTGTATTAACTATCGACATTATAGAACGGATTTCCGTCTTTGCGATAAAATTCTCATATTTTCTAAATCTTCTGGAATGTATTAAACTTTTTTAGTCACAGGAATGATTATTTTTATTTATATTAATGGTTGGAAAAAAAGAACTCAGAAAAAGTTATAGGTACAATTTTTGTGGGCTGGTGGTAACTCTGTTCGTATTGCGGCAGAAACGTCAAATTTGTTAGAAAATGACAATCACATTTTGGTTGTGATAGCTCCTTAGCTATCAAATGTGATTTCATTTTACGCAGACTGAATTGGTTGATTGTGACTCTCACTTATTGCAAATCACCTTACACGATTCCACCTCTGCGTTGCAGGGATGTTTAAGTTTGCATTTAGAAACTGTCTGCTTAGCATAATTGGAATTCGACCAATTATTTAAAATAAAGCATGAAATATATTTTTTTTAATAGCTGTACCTACATATATGTATATGTTTTATAATTTTTTAATCTATTTTTTCGATTTATCTTTTTAGTTAAAGGCAAAATTTCAAGTAAGGAGATTGGGTGTGGTATGTTTCGCAAGAATTGGTTTGCAAACTATAGTTTCGCGAAGACTCATTTGCGTTTTTCGTTTCGCATTTTTTTTTTATAGCATTGTTTTAAGTCGCATTCTGCGTTTTGCAAATTACATTTTGTACTTTAAATGACATGAAAAATTATAATTTCACATTTTGAATATCTTCATTTAGTTTTTTGTTGCATTGGATTTTTGAAGTTTGGCAATTTTTTATTTGGTTATTGTTTTTATTTTTTTATTTGCCATTTTATTATCTCACTTTTTTTTAAGGTAGGCATTTTGTTGTTTGGCTTTTTTTCTTTGACATTAAATTGTTTTGCAATTTCTTAAAATTTCGCGCAAAATTTTCGTAATTCAATGGATGCCAAAAAATTGCAAACAATAGAATGCCTTAAATAAAAAGGGAAACAAGAAAATTCAATTAAAAAAAATAAAGATTTTTTTATATTTTTTTTTGGAACGAAAATATGCAGAAATGTTGATACATATTTATAAAAAAAATAACTCACAAAAAATATACTTCTTAATTAACAAAACAAAACGGCGAAATGTTATTTCCTGAAAAAAAAAAACACTTGGACAAATATCAAACAATATAACAAAAAAAAAACTAAACAAAAAATAGACAAATAATTTTTGCGAAATTATTGAAAATATTTTAAAAAAAAGCGAAAAAATACGCCGAAGGTTAATTGCGTAGAAAACGTAAATTACCAATTTAGGATTGCGAATTAAACGAAATATTTAACGACTAAGGTGATTTGATTACAATAACAAGTTATAACTAAAATGTAAACAAATGTGATTGCTCTATTTTCTCTCTTTTTCTCTTTTAGTAATTTCACAAAACTTTTAATAAATAAAAACATATATAAAATAGGAGAAAAAATTAAACAAACAGTTTCAAAAAATTAAATCTTTCTGTCAAAAATTTTAAAGTTTTTTTTTCAATGTAATACAAAATACGAATGCTATTTGTAAAAAAAAAAAATGAACCTAACTTAAGTTCAAGAAAGCGGGAACCCTGCAAGGGTTTGGATATCGAAAACTCATATTTAATCTCTACACTAATAATTATAACAAAAAATCTGCTTGGGGTATTTGAATCTTATGTCACATTATTTTGACAGTTGGCAGAGTTTTTTTTAAAGAAAAAAAAAACAACTATTTTTTCACAGCTGCCAAAATCGTTAATCTGACTTATAATTTGAATAAACAGTAGTTGTTTTACAAACTGTAAACATACAGGAACCCGAAAAAATATTTTTTTCAATTATTTTTAGCTGTCAACTTTAAAGTGTGAAAATTGTCAATTTTCTATAAAATTAAATCCGATTTTTCTAAACTTACATATGTAGGTATTTGAATTTTCATTTTTGTTGCCAAAATTCAACAAACGTATACAGCATTTTGCGCCGGTCGGTCTGGACTGGACCGATTATATATAATTATATAGTTCTTCCCATCAGTTACTTCGACTTTTCGACCGGTGTTTCCAAGTTTTGGATTATTTTGAAATCTTTTTGTTTTCTTTTTTTTTCCGACTTTTTGATGTTTTAATTTACAAGTACTATGGAAATATGACCGTGGGCCAAAATATACAAGTGTACTGCGTATACGGAACTATTAATTATGAAACAAACCTTTAAAGAATAAAGAGGTATCTACGTTTCCTAAAATGTCTCTCACTGTCTTACATTTTTCTTTAATTCTATTTATTTGTTTACGTACATACATACATATGTATTAAACAGAATAAATAGAAATAATAGTTTATGAAAATTAAAAATCCAAACAAACTGACTGAATTCTTGGAAGAATTTATTCAAAGCCCATTGCTTGTGCCAATCTATTGCTAAATAGAGAAGAGAATTTTCTGTCACAATGAAGATTATTGGTTCGTTTGGCCTCTAAGGGCAAAATCAACATCTATTAGTTTTTATGGTTGCCAAACTTTTATTAAAGTTAATTAATTGGATTATACCCAAAATCAATACCTACACATCATCCACATTTATATAGAGATATAATATGTATATGTACTGTGTACCCTGTACACCCACCCATAAGCCCATATTTTTATCAACAAACAACTTGTATTCCAAAAGCTAAGCGAAGATTATTTTATATAACAAGTTAATATACAACAAACCCGATAAGAATATATTGAACGGAAGCACTTTCATTCCATAACCAGCCGAAGTGGACTTTTCAATTAATATGCGAATTAGGAGACATGTGTATTTGTCAATTTGGATTTATCCTCAATGACTCTAACAATGGACATTAGAAGTGGATTGGATGTATTATTTGTAGTTTTATTTCTTCCTTAAGGCCTATATCGGGGTTGGAGGGGGGCTGGACTTTGCATTGCTTTTGTTTGCCTATATATATGTATGTATTTTCTTTTGAAAGACATAATGTTATACATGTATGTGGAGGCGTAGGAATATACATTCAGGCAAAAACATGACAACAAAGAAATATTGACAACTTTGACAATAAACGATATAAATATTTGGGGGTAGTTTTGTTATAGGAGAAAATATAGAAAGGGTAACAACTTTACTGTGACAACATTCAGAGCTATATAAGAAAGACAGAAGCAATTAAACTCGTATAGTCGTGGGGTTGGAAAAAGTGAGTTGATTGTACTTTTATTGAATGGAAACGGTTCAGTGACTAAGATTATGTTGTCACTGAAATCAAAAGATATATATAGACAGTAATTTTATTAACTAATAATAATTAAAAGAGGTGAATTGACTTCGAATTTGTAGATTATTTCTACTTATTGTTTGTAAAAATATAACAGACTTTTTAGCTTCGTAGGATTAGGTATATTATATAGAATTTGGACTTAGTTAATTCTTTTAATTAACTTAAATGTTACTTATGTTCTTATAATAATTAATGTTCTGTTTCAAAAATGTATGAGTTTTCTTGTTTAATCAAAATAGAGAAGACTTAAAACTAGTTTTTAAATTGCTCTAACGAGTCATTAGGTATTTATTTATATTATTTATATATTTATTTATTAGCACACAAATTATGTTTCAATTCTGCTCAATTTTTAAATAAATATTTTTAAAACTCAACATTTTGAAAATGAAATTCTAAAATTATAATTTTAAGTTAATAATTACTAATTTGGTTATAATTTATAATTTGTCTACACAAACCTTGTTACTGCAACTAAAAGTAATAATAAGCACGAACAGTCGTATTTATTAGATTTTTGTCTACTTAAACACTGTCTAACTATTTTTAAATTCGTGGAAAAATGCTTTATTTAATAAAAGTGAATATCACATTATTTACGGTTAAGACAATCTACTCTTGTGTCTAAGTTAGGCAGCTATAAGACAACAATAAAAAAGGCTTTTGAACACATTTCCAAAGTTGGAAAGTTGTCTTAAGTTAGACAACATTTATAAATAAGACCACAATTCTTTAACTTTATGTTACCTTAAAGAACAAAAAAAAAATAAAAATGGGATAATAACTGAGCCCTGCCACGCTTCACAACGTCAGTTATTGAACATTTCGCTCACAGCCTGCAATAATGGCACAAGGCCAAAAAATGGAAATTTAAACTGTGTGGATTCCATTATGATTAAAATTAAACCCTTTACATTTCTGTAATATCGGCATATTGATAGGTACTTCTTCTCAATTACGAAAGATGGAGATAGTGTCATTATGGTTTCGAAAATGGCGCTTAAAGACTTTCGATGTACATTGCTTAATGCAATAATGACACTTTCCCAATAAAAGGCGGATGCCGCCCACTTTTGAATCGCGAAAAAAAAAGTTATAAGTAAGTAATGCTTTTCAAATCAAAATGGCAAATCCGTGTCAGGATAGCATTATTTATATAGGAACAGAAATCCAAATTGAATAAAGGCAGATTTTAAATCGCTTGTATCTCGAAACTGAAAGAAAAGCGTTGTGCCATTATGCAGTAGGCGGTGAGCGATTTGTTTAACTACAAATTTTAAACTAAATAAAAAATTTAAATAAAACTTTAAAATTCATGTACCTATAATGAAAATATAAAAACTTGAAAATAAGTAAAGTGACTGTGGCAAAAAAAGGCCTTAAAAAAAACTAAATATGTCATAACTTAGGTTAAACAGATTTTAATTAACAATAAAATGCACGACTGGGTCGCATAAACTTGCTCTTATTTAAGATCCCACTGTTTTAAGGAATTAATATTTTAAAAAGAATTTATCTGATAAAAGAAATAAATTATTTATGGTAGCCTATATTTTATGCCATCTGCCAAAAGTATAATTTATAATTTTATAATTTATAACTTTCTACTCTCACTGTACTATTCATTCTAAAAAGTGAAAATAGTAATCAAGATGCTATTTGTCATGAAGACGGTTGTAGTAAAGCTATCAAGCTATAAGCACACTGTATC
Source organism: Epistrophe eligans (assembly GCA_951394125.1). Lineage (NCBI taxonomy): Eukaryota > Metazoa > Arthropoda > Insecta > Diptera > Syrphidae > Epistrophe > Epistrophe eligans. The sequence continues at coordinate 39,066,973 of OX596029.1, forward strand.
ATTTAAATACATAAATTACTATGTAATACTATGTGTATGTGCATAAATATAAGCACAGTGTTGCACATTTACATGGGACTTACATTTTAGACCGACAAATTGTTAAAAAATCAATTTAATTAGGAATAAATTCATTAAACAACTTCCGAAATTTTGTTGACACTAACGCGATGTAAACAATCTGATTTCTTTAATAAATATCAATTTATGACAAAACAAAATTTTAAAATCGTTAGAGCGTATTTTTTAAAAAATAATTTTTATATACATATGCATATACAATTTTGAAAACACCTTTAAGAAAATTAGAACTCTATTTTTAAGTAAATAATTATTGATGCGGATATTAAATATTAATTTTGTAAAAAATTATCTACCCGTTTTCGAAATCTTGAATTTTCAAAAAATAGTTTTTAATTTTTTTTTTTTTTTTCAAACCAAAATTTGTTCTTTTGAAAATTTTAGTTTGCTATATTATTAAGACTTATTGGAAGTTCATCAAAATCGTTTACAAAAATATTGAGAGGTTCTATGAGAGACAACGTTAATAAATGATAAATACAATTTTTTCCCCATAATATGGTAGACCGTACTAATATTAGCTCATACAAAAACTTTAATCGAAATCGTAGGGGTCGTTTTTGAGAAAAATTATATTTTCCTTACCGGTTTTTAAACATTTGTATTGTATGTACCGTTCATTGTTGGTTATAAGAATAATTTTTGTTTAAAATCTAGGAGATAATTTAAAAAAACTGTTAGGTGCTAAGTTTAATAAAAATTGATGAAGGCATTCTCCAATTACTGATTTCTCAAAAAAATATTTAAAACCTTTTTTAAATATATATACTTTCAAAACTTTTGAAACATTCTCCATAAAAATATTTGATCAAAATCAGATGCATCTATTTTGAGAAAATCGAAAGTCAAAAAAATAGTTTTAAGGTAGGTACCATTTATAACCCATTTTTAAGATTTTTTTTATAAAATTGAAGCCTTTTTGTAAAAATATGTGTTATGAATTTTTGATTTCAAAAGTTGTGGGCACGTTTTTGAGAAAAATAAGATTTTCATATTTGCTAAGAAAAATTTGTGGGGGAATTTCCAAAATCGAGAGGTACCAAGTTTAAAGAAAATCGACCCGCCCGAAAGCACAGGTAGATAGAAACACAGATGGACAGAATTTTGAGACCCACTTTTTTCTATTTCCCTATCATCGTAGTGTCGAGATCTATTTTTTTAACGAATCCATAACTTGCCATTCTATTATTATATTAAAAGTAGACGTGGCAATGCGTGGGATAGATTCAAATACAGTCGACTCTCCCTAAGTCGAATTTTCATGGGATTCCAAGATTTGTTCGAGTTAGAGAGAGTTTTGGGAAAATTCGAGTTAAGAGAGAACAATTTTTTATTTGTTTTAAAAGGTTTAACCAAACATTTGAGCTCACACTTTACTTCGCATCCTTCGCAATAATGTACAGACATTTTAGTGACATCAAAACGATGCTTACATTTTTTTTTGTATGGATATAGCTACAGACATATGCACACAAAGACTGAATCAGCTCTGTTGAATGCCTAGGATCACGATCAACTGATTTTGAAATTCCAACTGGAATTTTACTAAAATGTTGTTTTCATATGCAAGTTCTTTTTTTTTTTTAAATACAAATGCAACGAACAGCACAAAAAAAAAGGATAACAATTTTTTTTTTTTTTTACTTAGCAAGTTTTTAAAAACTGTATTTTTTTGGAGGTAATTTTTTTGTTTTTGCTTAACAAAATTCGACTCAGGGGATAAAAAAAGATTCCAATAATCGAGAGAATGTGTTCGAGTTAGAGAGAGTTTGATTTAGAGGGAGTTTGACTTAGGGAATGGTTTTTGTATGAAAAATTGAAGGGAATGATAAAATATGGCAAAAAAGTTCGAGTTAGAGAGAAATTCGACTTAGAGAGAGTACGACTTAGGGAGACTCAACTGTACATATATCTCTTGCTTTAAGTCTTAATTATAAGTCAGATTTTACTCAAACCACTTTCTAAACAATGTCGTTGTTAATAGAAACAAGCTTAAGATTTCCGCGCAATTGGTTCAATGGTTTTCGAGTTTATAACAAGGTTCGAAGAACGATAAAATATGATTCGTTCTCTGGCGAAAAATTCGTGAGGGAATTTTATTTTTGATTCGATCGCGAATCTTATTTTTTGGTTACTTTAAGATAAAATTCGTGTTTGTGAACGAATCATATCAATTGCGATCTGTAAAATATGGTTCGTTTGCGAATTTATTACGTGGGAACTTTTGAAGATCCATTCGCGAACCGTTCGAATAAGTAAAAAATTTAATTTTAGATTTTATATAAATATCATATATTATAGTCAATAGGAATATTTTTTATCGTAACTTATCCCACACAACATTTAAAAATCACTCTTCTTCATGTCAATTAAGACCGATTTACTTTTTTCTTTTCAAACTGACACACTTCCAGTTCCTGATGGTTGTTCATTAACCCCCGAATCATTAATATTAACACTATGTATTGTTGTATAGTGCCTTTCTATGTTTCCTGTCACTTTTTCTTCAATTTTTTTTTTCACAAATTAAACAAGTTGATTCGTCAACTACTTCTTCATCACAAAAAACATATTTATCTAACTCAAATGTTTTTACTTTCCCCATTTCAACAAAAATCATTTAAAAAATAAATCACTTCACATCCGCACTGAATTGATACTTGATGACGAATGATTATTTTTACGGATCTTTTTGGATCCTTATAGCGAGCGAACCATATTCTACCTGAATTTTATTTTTCCGATCTCTCACGAACGAGAGATACAGAAATAAAATGGATATAGTTCGTTCGTGAGAGAACTATAAATTTTTATAGATCGAACATTTTATCGTTCGCAAACGATAAAGAATGATAAAAATCCGTATTTTATGATGCGCGAGCGATATTTTGAGAACCCTGGTTTATAAGCCCCATACAGGCAAACATTAATTTTAATATAATATTTAGATAGTATCTATCTATTATTATTATGTATTTTAAATTATGATTTTAATATCTTTCTCTGCACAAAACAATTAAGAACATTTCTCTATTTTTATATTCTAAAAGTGTTCATTCTACGTTATATTAGACTATTAGAGCCATCGCCTTATCATTACTTTTCTGCACTGGTAAACACCTTTCAAATAAATACATATACCTCTTCATAAAGCATAAGCTAAAGCCACTATGTATTTGTCAAACTCAAGTGAAAACACCATCAGCTTGTCTCACCTCAAAATGTAAATATCATTGCCATCCTTGTTATATGAATTTCAAGTATCGTGTAAACAGCATCTAACATATTTTTGAGAAACAACAACGACGACGTAGATGACGACTACGATGATGACGACGACGTTTCGTTGAATAATTTTACATCAAATCTTTGTTTCTTAGAACATCCTTTTTCGAAGCAACAAACGCTAATTCACTTACACAACACCCACACATCACCTGGCCGCCGACAAAAGAGCAAAAGCAAACATTATCATTTTCTTTCACATAACTATATACATATCTATAGGAAGGTACAACAAGGACGAAGTGACGCCAAAAAGCGCTGAACCATAAACCCTCATGCAAACGTGTCCTATGGCCCACAAAGAAGCCAGGTGACATGCACTATAAACTACATAGCCCAAGGCAAATGCAAGCTTCTCATCTGCCTTATATTTTAAGGACGAAATATACCATCTTCCATTCTATAATATAGAACATTACTACACGACTGATGTGTGTGCAATATCAAGGATATCAAAGTAGGTATAGTTATTTCAGTGTTACAGAAATAGCATCATCCAAATCAAAACATGGCCACCTCGTTTAGTCATAGAATGTGTCGTCATCGAGTCAGATAACCATATTAGCTCCCTAAATGCAGTATTGTTGTAAAATTCCTAAATCTCGTCCTTGTGTTTGCATTAGTTAGTCGAGAACTCTGATGTCCTGCTGCTGCTTGTGTAATCCACTCTGGATCCCTTTTTAAGTATGATTGTTTAGATTATTGTTTTGACCACATTTTATCAGATGAGTTGGACCCACCAACATCATCTGTAAAAGCAGATCAAAGAACGAGCTTTGGACATTATTTAAAGTGAATTGAACATGAAAACCCCATATAGGAATATATCTCGGCTTGGAACACCTGATCCTTGGTTAGTTGAACATATATACATACAGTCAGGCAAGAACAACATGTGACATACACACATGGAAACATAAATGTATATCATTGATGATGGAAGTGGTAATTTATGAGAATGGATTGAAGTGCACCTATATCGTCCAATCGAGAGTAGTAAATCTCCTCGACTCTCGAGTCTTCCCAATCTCATACATATATAGATATAAATTGTCTACCATATAATAATGCTGATACTGGTTCAGGCCTTTAATATAAATATAAGTCCCCATACATGCGTGTGTATCGATTAAGGACTCAGAATGGCAACAATGCCAGTTTGATTTGTATCCACTTAATCACTGATTGTTAGCATTTAATCAGAATAACTTAAATTGAAATTGATCCACTATACGACATGGGTGGCTTAACCCACAAGGTTACCACTTTAAACATATTTTTTCGGTTAGATGTTTTTTTTTAAATTATTTTTATGACAATACGCATAGTGAATTGACTAATTTTTATAGTCACCGATCTGAGTGGTGATTTTCGTAAAAATGTCCGTGCGTCGATCGGTCTGTGAGTCCGTGCATCCACTGTCAATTGAATTAGATCCTAAACGGTTAGACCGATTGATTTTTATGCTTTACTAAAGTAAAAACATTATTCACTTAAGAAATGTGTTTTTTTTTTTTAAATCGACCGCAAATTATAAGTTAGCCTAAAATATTTGATCAAATAAAATTAGGATCGAATCAAAGAATGAAAGGTTTAGAAATGCGCATTTGACGTCACAAAAAGGACAACCCCGAAATCTTTATAGCTATAGGAGCTAGAGCTGCATTTATTTAACAAAGCATCTTATACGAACATTATTGTTTTTCTTACTTTTTTTATTTTTATTTATTTTTGAAAATGCCATAAAGTATCTATGAATGTCTATATATCAAAGTAAACTATATATATACATACATAGGAACTATATGGCACCTTGTGGATCCGTAAAAAAAACCGGACTCGAGATTTTGATCAAACTCGACATTACGATGAAAGCAAAGTCGAAAAAAATGTCCGTCTAAACTTTATGTATATCTTTCCGTTTGTCTGCAGCCTCAACGAGTGTGTCCATTTACTTTAAACATAGTAGGTATTAATCTTTTTTTGGGCACTCCACCGACATTTTTTTTTTTTATTTTTTTAGGACCAAAAATAACTATAGGTACCCTCCGTACGAATTTTCTTAGCAATTGATGAAAATCTTATTTCTTCCCAACAATGTGCCTTCAACCTTTTTGTTTTTTAATTAATAATTTTTTACAAAAAGGCTATTATTTTGTAAAAAAAAAAAAAAAAAAAGGAAAATTCAGGAAATGGTACCTTCCATGGAACCATTCAATTGAATTTCGATTTTCTCGAATCCGGCTCAACTGATTTTGATTATTTTTCCTAAGGAGATTTTTTTAAAAAGTTTTTAAAGTTTTGTATACTAACATATTGAAAATACATATTTTTTGCATTTTTAAAAATGTTTCAATTTTTTTCTAAACTCAGTATAATCCGAAAACGCCTTTGTTGAATTTTATTAAATTTAGTACCCAGCATTTTTTTTATATTATAGCAGATTATAAACAAAAATTATTCTTTTAACCAAAAATAACGGAGGGAAATTTTATTTTACACAAAAATGACTCCTACGATTTTCATTAAAATTTGTATGTCTACTAATATATGTAAGTTTGAACTTTATTGGACATTTTTTTGTATTAATTTATTAATAACGGTATCTCTCTTAGAACCTTTTGTTTTGGTTTTTAACTATTAACTACATTATCTGTTGAACCGATTTTAATAAAATTTTATACAAAAGAGCTTCTAACTAATTTTAAATTTTGAAAAAAAAATTCAAAATAATTTTTTGAAAATTAGATATTTCGAAAATTTTCCCTGCACTTGCACATAAAATGGCAAAAAAGGGCTAACTGCCACATACAACGATTTTTTTTTTATTTTCTTGAAAACGGCTTTAACTTTAACTGTTTTTTTTTTTTTTTTGATTAAGCTAAGTATGTACATTTAATGAACAAAGTAATTGTCTGCAAACTGCTTCTCAGGTTTTTGCCATAAAATTCAAATAACGAAATTTATTGCTTAATATTTTTTTAGGTATTTACGGATAGCATTTTAATGGCCCGTCCGATTTTATTATGATTTTGTAATCAAATGCTTCAAACCAATTTTTAAAAATGCTTTTTTTTTCAACAAAATCAAACAAAAACCCATTTAATTAGAAGGTTCTTATGACTTTTGTTTTTACTTTTTTTTTCGTTTAAGTTTTAAACCAAAGGAGCATCTAGAAATGCTCTTATTGGCTATAATATTGAAGTGAAACCAATTCAATCATGTCATCATCCAGCCACTGCGTGCAACCTGAAATCTCCTCAGAAACCGTAGTCCACTTGCTTGCGGTCAAAGAAATTTGACGGTACAGTTAGCTAAACGAAGTTCGTCTGAGAGCTATTTCTTTGCGTCAAGAAAAGAGATAATAATTTTGATCTTAAGCTCGAAAAGTTCGTACAGGATATCGAAATATGAGTTACTAAAATGATTGTACATAATAATATACTCTCATTGGTCCAAGCAAGATATTTAATTTACAGAGGAAATGAACGACAGTGAGTATTTTGAGAAATTCCCAGCTCTCCGATTGGCCAGTGTCCAGTACAGGTTACAAAGATTGTGGGTGTATTTTCCCTGGATCTGCATATCAAGTCAGGATTTATTAAAGGTGTGCCAGTTTGCAAAAATGCCCTCTTTTTATTTACATTTGTTTTAATTTTAAAGATTCATTCCTCGACTTAGTTTACACTTTTTAAAATTTATCAAAACTTTTCATGAGGCACACGTAATTGAAAGAGGAATTTAACCAACTATGGCTTGCGAAACTGGAAATCGAAACTGTTGAAAAAGCATTATGATTTTGTTCGTCTGAGTTTGTTATTGTTTTTTTTAAGCCTTTTAACTTTGGAAAAAATTTAAAATTTATTATTTAAACAAAACCAATAATTTGCTTCTATATGGCAACCAATGCGATGGCTTATAATTATTCTCTCGTACTCATTCTTTGTGTGTATAGGTACGCATATGATTGAAAGTCTAGAGGTCTGTGATTACAAATTCCTGAAATACACTATGTGTATATGTTATCCCCTGTAATATAAAGCATTTATGCACACGTAAGCATTTAAATGGGATCGTTTATTTAATTGAAATCTCTCGTCCTACACTCCGTGTGTCTCTTCTCAGCCATCCACGAACCTAAGTGATACCGCAAAAATAATTGACCACCTCTGATGTTGGTGATATATAAAGAGTGGGGTTTGTTGGAAGAAAGGAAAGGTTATTCGGTGGCAGGAAATAATCACACAGGACTCACATCAGTTTATATAACTAAGTATAAATGCAAGTATTAAACATATATAGTGGACACTGTCTGTGCAAGCGAAAATGTTGAGGGCAAAATGCAAGGACACGTATTCAGATGTCCTTAAAGGATTATAATACCTTCAGATTGCTGCATATATTCATGATTTCCATCATATACCTTCATAAGAGGGCCTGTTTATGTCCTGGCTGGTAATTTACTTTAAATCTTGAATAACCTTTAGGAAGGAAGCATCGTCGTCGTCGGTCGTTGTGCTTGACGAACTAAGTATTTATCTTTGAAACCGCACGCATACAGGTGGTGCCTGTATATATTTGCTTAAGTATACGAGCGCTTATATAGGTTATAGGCGGCGGCGGGACCATCAAGGACTTAATGTGTGTGCAATGTAATTTTAATAATAATTTGAATAATTGAATTCACTTAGCTGCAATTTGTTCCAGAGAATCGTAAAATAAGGGCAGCAGATTGCTAGCTTCAAAGTGCCTATGTGTGCCTTATGAAGGAAACTATTAGATAGTCTACAATTGATGACAATTTTCGATTCACGTGGGCTTAAGTTGAGACTTTACCTCCCTAAAAAGTTTATTACTATACTTTAATATGTATATACTTGAAATGTCAAAGGCTTGAGAGCATATATTAATTTAAAAAAAAATTGTAATGTAAAACAAAAAAAAATATATGCCACAAAATTGGCCAAAACTCATACATGTTTTTCTTATATAGGTTACGAAGAAGGTTCGATTCTTAGCCTATATGCCACCTAAAAAAACAAAAAAAAAATACTTTTCACAGGTTACTGCCTCTTGCGAGGATTTGACAAATCCTCTAAGATTATCACTCTTGTCATGAAAAAGTGCTTCTCACCTTAGCAGTTCGGATTCGGCAGAAAATTGTAGCTTACCTTCATTCCTGCCAATAAAACGCACACAGGAATGGTTAAGACATGTAAGTCACTAGGTCCTGGTTCTATACGAGCTGTCCACCCAATTAATTTATTTATAGGTATTAAGTACTTAAATATCAAATATGGCAAGTTATGAATTCGTTAAAATAATCGATCTTAAGATTTTGATCAAACTTGAAAGGGATAGTGAAAACAGTCCATTCGTCTGCAGCCTAAATGTGTGGGTCCATTTTCTTTAAACTTGGTATTTAATGTAGTGGACATTTCTTCGACAAGTTTTTTTATCATAAATAACGGTACCCGCCGTTCAATTTTTTAAAAAATTTATGAAAATCTCATTTTTCTCAAAAACGTGCCCTCAACTTAAAAAAGTAGTATTTTTTACATAAATGCTACCTTTTTGTAAAAAAAAACTTTCAGAAAAATAATTTTTATAATTTTTACATGCGATATAAGTATGTACTATGTATGTATATGGCAAGTTATGCATTCGTAAAAAAAATCAAACTCGAGATGTAGATCAAAGTTGACATTACGATGATATACATAGCAAAGTCGGAAAAAGAGGGTCTCGAAGTTCTGTCCGTCTTTCTGTTCGGCTGGAGCCTAAACGGGTGGGTAGATTTTCTTTAAACTTGGTACCTAGCGTTTTTAGACATTTCCCCCCAATTTTTTTAATTTTTTCTTTTAAGAGCAAAAATATCTAACGGTACTTGCCGCACAATTTTTTTTATCAAAAAATGAAAATCTTATTTTTCTCAAAAACATGCCCACAACTTTTCAGTAATTTTTTTACAAAATTGCTACCATTTTATAAATTCTTTTTTTCGGAAAAATGGTTTTAAATGGTACCTCCAATATAGAACCATTTTTTTGATTTACGATTTTCTCAAAAAAGGTTCAACTGATTTTGATCAATTTTCTTATAGAGAATGTTTACAATAATTTTTAAAATATTGTGTACTTACCAAAATTTTCAAACAATTTTTTTTTTTGGATTTAAAAAAAAAAGTTTCAAATTATTTTTTTTTTTTAAACTTTATAATTCGAAAACGACTTGGTCGATTTTTATTAAACTAAGCACTCAGCAGTTTTTGACATTATCTAGTAGATTTTAAATACAGTTTTTTCTTATAGCCAAAAATAACGGTACCTACCCCCCGAACAAATTTGTAAAAACCTATATTGAAAATCTAATTTTTCTCAAAAACGGCTCCTACGATTTTAATTAAAATTTTTGTGTGAACGATATAACATATCATTGGGAAAAAATGGTTTAAAAATTTTAATTAGTAAATTAAAACAATATATGTAAGTATAAATTAATAAATATTTCGTTTTATTTTTGGTGTTATTTATAATAACTTTCACAACTTTTTTAATAATTTATAATAATAATTTTAAATATATTTTTTTCGGATTATAATTCCATCTTCGGGCGAATTACTCAATTTGACTTTGTTGTTATTTGTCATGTCAAAGCCAATGCTAATAATTGTATGATTGTAAATTATTTGTTTTTGTTTTTAATTTTAAGCTTGTTATTGATTGTGTATTTGTCTTCTTCCGGCATTGATGGTTTTAATCGCTGTGTCATACATAGGGTTACTTTTAAGTGTCAATTTGTCGTTTAATAGTCTGTCCTGTTCTAGTTTGTCGGCTTTATATATTTCAAATTCTTCGGTGGCGTCTAATATTTTCCCTTTCTGACATATGTGTAATGGTTCCAGATTATTGTCAAAGTCAGTATAATTATGGTTGTTGTCAATTAAATGTTGGGCAAATGTTGATTTTGTGTTGGGTTTTGGTTTATGTTCTAAGAATCTTTCATGGAAAGTTCTACCTGTTTGACCAATATAAAATTTTTCACAATCGTCACATTTTAATTTGTAAACTCCTGTACATGTTTTCGTTTCATTTTTGGTTTTGTGTTTTAATATATTTTGTATGTTGTTATTTGTTTTAAAAGAAATATTGATATTCAGTTTTTTGAATTCATATTGTAATATTTGAGGTAGTAAGTTGGTGTATGTTATAGATGTATATATGTTTTCAGATGTCAAAGTGTTGTTGGTTTTGTTGATGTTCATCTTTCTTATCTTTTTTGTAAATAATTTGTCGATAATATTGGTATTATATCCATTTGTATGTGCTACGTATTTTATTGTGTTTACTTCATTGTCATAGTCTTTTATGTCCATTGGTCCCACTCATATAGAACCATTTTTTTGGTTTTTGACTATCTTATTATCTGTTGAACCATTTTTAATAAATTTTTTTTTACAAAAAAGCTACTAATAAGTTTGAATAATATTGCATATTAAAATTTTCAAAAAATCACATTTTGGATTTTTAAAAAAATTTATAAAATAATTTTTTGAAAATTCGATATTTCGAAAATGGGTAAATGATTTTTTTTCAAAATTAATTTTTTAACTTCGCATAAATAAATGCCAAAAATTTGGCGTACCAATTTTTTTTTCTTAAAAATTTATTCAAAATTTTTTAGGTATATAAAAAATAATTTTTTTTTAAAAACCGGTCCAAAGATTTTTAAAATTTTTTCTCATAAATTAAGATTTGTGTAAGAAATCAATCACTTCGTGTACGTTGCGTTGGTGTCAAATCAATTTTAGATTTTTTTTTAATCAATTTATTTCTTATTTTATTGATTTAATAACATTGGCGCAAAATTTTAAACGATTTAGTACGATGTTAAAGCCATTTTATCATACTAAAAAAGGCTTTAACATCGTACTAAATCGTTTAAAATTTTGCGCTATTTTTTTCAGTCTAAACTATAAATTGCATGCATATATGCGAAGTGCAAAACAGAACGGTGCTATATTGCTCATATTTATGTACTCACATAATACTGCCTTGAACTAGGCAGGTGGCATAAAATCAATATCTAACAAATTTCTTTTATCAGATGAAAATTATTAGGAATTTAAAACCACATTGTGATCGCACATAAGATAGCAACTACGTGCGACCAAGTCGTGCATTTTATTTAAAAAGTTTTAAAAGCTTTGTATACCAAAATTTCCATTTGTTTTTAATTTACGTAAATAAAATTCAAATTAATCCCAAACAATTTTCGAAAAAGAAAACTTTTCTACAAAAAAAAAAAAATAATTGTTTTGACGTTAACTGCAGCTTGCAGTATTGTGCAATAATTTTATTTTTATTGTTTGTTCGTATCGCGTTTATATTCTTGTTTTTTTCTGTGGTTTTAAAAGATATACAAATGAGAAGAATTTTTAAAATATCCTTTCCATATTATATCCTTGAAGGCAAGATAAAAAAATGCAAAACAAAATAAAGTAAAACAAAAAAATCATAAAACCCATGAAAAGTCACCGAGTCAACCAACCCTTCTAAATAGAAAGCGTGTACGCTTATCTTCGATTGGTATATACCTATAAATTGTTACATTTTTTGTCTTTTGACACGATAAAGAATACATTTTGGAAAATGTCTCTTTTTTTTGGGAACGAAATTATGTCTACGTTTAGAGAATTCTATTTTATTATTCCCAACGGCAACAACTGAGACCAATATAGCTGTTGCTGATGATGGCACACTGGTTTATATTTATATATGGAGAAGTGCTTTGCCCGCTAAACCTAAAACACAAAAGGGATGATAAGGTGAATTGAACATCGCTCACTGAGCCGCATATACCCCCATCACACAATTCAAGCGATGATTTCGTGGAGCCTTTTGACTCGACGACGACGACACGACGACCGAAGCGGCATTTGATGGCCCCACTATGTTAGAAGATGTTGCTCCAAATTTAGAAGAACCGGGTTTTTAGCCAAACCATAATCCGACGACGACGACGACGACGACACCCATCATGTGGTGATGGCGAATAACAAAGCCTGAGCTGGCACAGTCGTTGGTGGTATATAGGTTTCCACAACCCCTTAAAGGACCTTAACTGTGGATGGTCTAAAATAGAACGCTCGCTCTCGCCATGACAGCATACAACACGTTATCTTATTGTCAAGGTTTTTTGGCTATATGAGAGGAGAGAGGTCGTTTATTTTGGGTTGGATTTGTGTATGCTGTTTCGCTATCTGGCTCTATATCCAATCTACAATCAGATACGATTGCCTTGTTCGAGTTAGTGACGGTTCGATGCCATCGTTATTGTTTCGCCTTCTCTAATCTAATCCTTCGTGTGGTTTAGGACTCTTTGGCTTAAGTGTTCGAGGAGCTGTACAGTCGGGTAAAAATGTTATCATATAGCAGTGCGATGAGGAATTGGTAGAAAATATCAAAATAATTGCGTTAAGGCTCAATTTTTTTAGTGCGAGATTAAAGTTAAACCCGAGTTTATTCATACAATTCGGTGAGTTAACTCTGGATTTAATAAAAAACATGGTATTGATATTTTAACCTCTGATTTTTTTGGGTCAATCAGCATGAATTCTCTATTAAAAAACTACTCTTCTTGGGTTAACTGTAAATAAATAAATAAACTATTAATTAACCCTGGTTTAACTAACCATTGAAGATGAAAAATATTTCTTTTAAATTCCACAAAACCAACCAAAGATAATTCTGAGAAAAAAAAAAAAACAATTTTTATGGAAAAGAAATTTGTGATAAAATTTCTATACTGTCTTTAATTTTTTTTGTTTAAGCTCAAAACCTTTAAACCAACAATTTTGACAAAGGTTTGATTTTTCTGTAAAAGACTTTTTTTTTTTTTTTGGGTGAAAACTTTTAGTGTCGAGTGTGAATTGAAACGAAATAGGGCTTCCCCTATATAAATGAAACGGACAGGCATCATACTGACTCTGTATTATAAGAAGAGGACAAAGAGAGAACTGTTGCCAGCAATGATATCTTGCAAATGAATGGCATTCCCGAAATTTATGAAGCGTCTCTAATTAGCAGAGCCAACAACAACAACAACACAACAAAACAAAGGATATATAACCCTTTGGAAGTGCGCTTTCATTTTGGTCCTGCTGCCGTTGACATTTTATATTCACATACCATACCCATTTTAGCACCCAATCGAATTCAAAATGCGTTCTTAATGACATTTAAGAAAGCTGAGAACCAAAGCTGTTCACATAGAAACATTATAGACAAAGACCCGTATCGCGTCCTTAATCTAATGAAGTTTCATTCATTCATATAGACTAATTTTTATGGGAATAATAATTATTGAAATCTGTTGTGCGTGCAAGTGTGCAAGGGAATTAGTGTCGATTCTAGAACTCTGGGGTTTCTGGACTGAATCTCTGTGGAACCATTGTCAACACCATTCATACCCTTTTGTATTAGCGCATCAGAGTGTAGTGAAAAACAGAATTTTTTTTGTTAGCTATGATGTTGTCTATGAGAGTGAGGTCTTACAGACTACAAAGTTCGTATATATTGGCTATTGTTCCATGGCGGACAGAAAATAAAGAGATTCACTGTTGAATGACAGCCGCATAGTTAGTTGGGTGCGTCTCATAGCCATTCATGTTCCTGTTCCATAAACAATACCACGAAGACCGACGGCGACTTGAGGTGGCGTTGGCGGTGCTGGTAACGAGTGATTTATGGAAGTTTGCAACTTTAGTTTCGGGAAACAGTACCTACTCCTCTTATACACTATATACAAGGACCTTAAGATTTTCCAGCTTTTTCTGCGTTTAATTTGTACAAATAGAGGAAGAAATCAAAGAAAAAAAAAAACCAAGTCGAAACACAAAACAGAAGGACAGAAGGCTGTATTTAAAAGATGATGAAGAAGGGTGATCCGGTGGCGGCGCGGCGGAACAAAAGGTTTTGCCTAACAATTGTTGCTGACTTTTCGCTACTTTCCAACCATCAGGCCTCTTTTGGTGTTTATCCCAAGCTCAACCCACTTTGCTAAGAGACCTGAGGGATGTTTCATCGGTTTGAGAGCAAAGAAATACAGAAATACTATTTAGAGCTGCAAATACTCATTCCTATTCCAGGATGTTGTGGGCTCACATTGTTGATTCCGGGCGCAAAAAAAAAATGAAATAAAATAAGAAAATAAAATCCTAAAGGATGAGGAAGCAGGCCATAAAGTTGAAGGTTTTCGTACTGCCTATACATCTAAATAGGTTTATACCTATATGTACTTCACTACCCACCTCTATATATATATATGTTTATCGTTGTAATAGAAAAGCGTGACGATAATAGGCTCTGAAAGTAATGTAGTCTGTAGACTGGGACACAGGAAGCCATTTGTTGCGACAACTAAATTAATGAATTCTGACCCTCACTCGATTCAGACGCTACTATATTTACGACCATTCCGTGGAAATGTTACAGCAATTCAAGCAATACTGGGTTGAGTATATATTGAATACGACGACTTCCACTGGGCCAAAGAATAACAAAAAATATATATAAAGAACTGCGATGGGAAATAAAAGCAGAGTAATTAATGTCACCTTATTTGGCAGCAGTTCGCCCAAAGCGCACCAAGACACGCACCAATAAAACGGTAGGTTATGGTTTACAGGGTAAGGTTTCTTGATGTGATAAAAGAGAACTTGATTTATAAATTTTCGTTGCAAAAAAAAAAAAAACAAATCTTAAACCCTTTTTCTCTACGTCTTTTCAAGGACTGAATTAATTGACTTAAACGAAAAGCTACAAGTGCTTTGGTAATGGAGAACTAAAAACTTCAATGGTGTTATACCTATACCTACTTGAATTTAAGCACTGGCGTCATTCCATTCCTTGCTAAAATCCACATTCCACATTGATTGGAGTGCTGATTTAAGATATTGTGGTTAAATAGTCAAAAATAAAAATGACTTAATAATCTAAATTGTTGAAGAAAAAGCTTAGGTGTATAGAAAGGTTAACAATTTTTTCTAAATTCATTACGGTAGGTATACCTATTATGTTAGAAAAATCCAGTTTATCAATTCTTAATGTAAGCTTTGAATTTAACCAAACTTAGGCAACCCTGATGAAAATAAATAATTTATTAATTGATAATTTAGAAAATTAGTAAAACCCTCTTAATTTTGTGGTAAAAGTTCAAGTAAACTCGAGATTGAAATTGAATCAACATTTTTTAGGTTTCAACTTCCCGAAAATCGGATGACCTTGCATTGAACTTGGGTTTAAAATGATAAAAATAAATATAAAAAAATAACAAAAATTGCGTTTTGACAAGACTGTCACTAGTCAACTGATGAGTCTAAGTGAGGTCGCCGGGACGAAACGTCAAAAATTTGTGTGGATTAAGGGCAGAAAAAAGCTAATTTGAATATATAAAGGTAGGTTACCTATTTAATATATTATTAAGAAGCTTCTTCGGAACTATCCTACTTCTCTGTATGTATAATCGGATTGCAGGTCACCATGTTAAAGAAATCTACCCATGGTAGCATGTAACTATCACCTTATTTTGAATTTTGACATCAAAAGTTTTGATGATAAATCAACGAGATTTTTGCATACCCAAAGGCGAACAAGAATATAGAACCTAAGAATTCATTGGGAATTTCTGTTTTCCAAAATCAATCGGAGTTTGATAATTTGAATTATGATTGATCATCCTGGCTACCGATGTTAGCCATACTCAAATTGTTGTCTTGTCAAAGGGCCATGGCTTTAATATCAAATTTCAAATAGCTGTCCTAGAATAGAAAATTAAATTTTCTTATTTTAAGAAAATTGTTGGTTCGACGACAGCGCGTGGAGAACAAGGTATATCAGTGACTTACAAGTAAAACTCTTAATTATTTATTAATTTAAAAGATTATTACAAAATCAGTCTGAAAGTTAAAAAGGTATGAATAACTCAAAATTTTATAAAAAAAAAATAAGTTGAAAACCCATTCCCGTTGTGTGAATTTTAAACTTGAAACCCAGTTTTCTTATAAAATCACTTTGGTCATAACAGGTATGAAGTTTAATCAAAATTATTTAAGTCGTTTTTGAGAAAATCTTAAAAAACAACAAAATCGTTGTATGGGATCTACCATCTACCAGTTTTAGATGAGCTTAATTATATAGAGAACCGAAGTAATAATCAATAATTCCTAATCTTTTATTTATTTTATTTTATTTATTTATATTTATCTGCCTGCATTCTGTAACTCCCGCATTAATAAAATTAATCCGAGAAACGATGAAAATTGAAACAAATCACGATTTTTATTTTTTTATTTTTCAACGTTTCTCCACTTAATTCAATATATTTGAATCCTATTTCTGTGGGCTTCAGGTCTTTCTTTCTTTATCTACTTTTTGATAGACGATGTTTCGTACTTGTTTAAGTACTTCTTCAGGTCTCTAAAATTTTTTAAAAATTAATATTTATTTCTACTAAATATATTTATAATACTTACATTCTGTCCTAAAAATTATTTGGAAAAAGAATTGTGTTTATATCCAAATAATTTTTAGGACAGAATGTAAGTATTATAAATATATTTAGTAGAAATAAATATTAATTTTTAAAAAATTTTAGAGACCTGAAGAAGTACTTAAACAAGTACAAAACGTCGTCTATCAAAAAGTAGATAAAGAAAGAAAGACCTGAAGCCCACAGAAATAGGATTCAAATATATTGAATTAAGAAATAAAGGTCACGAAAAAGGAATAATTGTTTCTCCACTTATTTTATCGATGAGAGATTTGCAATATAGAGGAACTAATTAGATTTTACCCTGCTAGTACTAAATACTAATGGTGTAGTGCAATAAGCTACACGGAAATAAAGCCCACAGGCGTTTTTGACGTTTGGGTCTTAATTTCTTTTTTTGAAGGTTTCAATTCGAAAAATCATTCAGTAAAGAACAAAAAATGATTTTGGACTTTACCACCAGTCTTATTAGACATTCAGAACCTTCGCGGTTCGAAGGATTTCAACTCCGTCTTTGGGTTATCTGTCCCGCTCACGCAACTCTCCGTTGCTCCGCTTAGGGTGGGTTTAGTCACCAGGCAGGCGCCAATGTCAACAGTTTACTTGGAGTTAAAGAGTTATTGAATCAAATTTTAAGTATGGTTTTAATACCAATTCAGAGAGACAATAACACCCGCGGGTCTTAATGCTTTTTTATGGTGGGTCTTATTGCTACTCCAAAAAAAAAAAAAAGCCCGCGGGTGTTATATCCTCTTATTTTGGAAATAAGATCCACGGTCTTTATTTCCGCGGGTCTTATTGCACTGCACCAGTAGTCAGTACCTAGATACTAATACTTACTTTATAAATAGTGTTCCTGTAAGATTTTAACTAACTACTATAAAATGTTAGTCTAACTATTATGTTTAATATTTAATCATTTGTTATAATTAAACTGTAAATAAAGAAGATACGTTTTCAAAAAAAAAAAAAAAAAAAAAAACAGGTGAAAACAATCCCAAATTATAAAAATAAATTATAAATGAAAAATTGTTTTGAAATTGAAAAAAATGCCAAAAAATTTTTTATAAAATAAAAATAACTACAAATAAATTGATTAAAACACCTCTCAAATTATTTTAACACCAAGATAAAAAAAATCACAATTTATGAGAAAACAAAGTTTTTAAACAAAACTAATTTGTTTATTTTTAAATTTTTATAAGCAATGTTATTTAAACAATTGTTTAAAAAATTTAATTAAAATCGGTCCAGCAGATAATGAAATATTTGAAAGCCCAAAAACTGGTTCTATAAAGGAGATACCGTTAAAAATGAATTAATAAAATAATTGTTACAACAATATAATGATAGATCGTACTGATAGTAGCTCACATAAGATCGTAGAGGTCAGTTTTTAAGAAAAAGTAGATTTTCTTCGATTGTTAAAACATTTGCATGGTAGGATACCGGTTTAAGTATAATTTTTATTTAAAATCTGCTAAAAAACGTTAAACAACTGCTGGGTACGAAATTTAATTAAAATCGCTTTTGAATCATAAAGTTAAGAAGCAGTTTTAAAAAACAAAGAAAAGAATTAAAAAAATTATACAAAACTATGTATACATTTTTTTAAAATAATCTTTATACAAAAAATGATCAAAATCCGTTCAACCGGTTTTGAGAAAAATCAAAACAAAAAAAACATTTATAAACATTTCTCGGAATTTTTTTTACCAAAAGGTAGTCTATATGTAAAAACTACTACTTATTTTTTTTTCTTGTGGGTACGATCCCCTATTTTCTGTCCTAAAAAATCAAGAAAACGTGTCGGGGGAGTATCCAAAATACGCTAGGTAACAAGTGGAAAGAAAATCGAACCAACCGTTAAAACTGTAGCCGAATGGATGGACAGACAAGCAGGCAGTAAGACGGACAGAATTGCTAAACCCACATTTTCGACTTTCTTATCATTGTAATTTCAAGTGTGACGAAAATCTCGAGTCTGATTTTTTTTACGAATCCATAACTTTCCATATAGTCCCAACCTACATATACATCGCAAATTAAAAGGCTAAAAGAAAATTTGGCTATTTGCAAAACTAATTTTGAAATAAAAACAATACAAAACAATTTTTTTCTTCAAACCATTCAAAAGAAATATTATAATTGAATATTAGTACAGGCAATGGGGAATAATCTGAGAAAAGTTTTGAAGTGGTCCAAGTTTGAATGCAGTTTTAAAGAGGGGTTGATTCTGAGTATAAATCTGAGTTTGCGGGAAATTCGGCTTTGTGGGGGTCCCGTTATCTTGAAAATAAGACTTTTTTTGGTTTTCTGCGATTTTCTCCGTTTGTAATACTTTTTATGAAAAATGTATTAAGAACTTTTTTGTCCCAATTCATATTATCTACAAATCCCATAACAACATTTTTTTTTTCAGCAAGTAACTTAGAAGTAATAAGCGAAAAACGAGTGAAAATTTGGCTATGATCAACTTTATTTGCGATTTTCTCGGAAACCGTTACATTTAAGAAAAAAAGTATTAAGTACTTTTATTTAGACAATATTCTAACGAACAAAATGGTATATTGTTTATTGAATTCCGATAATATTTAACCTAACTACGAAGATTTGAAGTCCGGCAAAAATATTTTTTTATTAAAAAAGGCGAGTAATTTCGGATGCAATATTTGGGGAGAGTATGATAACTGTGGCGCTAAGAAATGATAACGGTAGAACACTTTAATACAAGCATTTTATACTATTGGGGGGGGGGGTCTATCTCCCCCCGTTTTGGCGGGAGGGGCAATTTCGTGAAAAAAAGTACTAAAAATAGAAAAAAATATTAAAAAATAACGGTAATATCTACAATTAAGTATTATACCTTTTTTTAAAGCCAATAATCTGTTCTATTATCCAGTTTTTAAATCAAGTGAAATCTATGTATAGTTTTTGAAATAACGAGTTTCAAACTCAAAATTTGGGGAAAAAAAACATAAAAAAAAATTTTAAAGCAAAATTTTTAATACTTTCAGATTTTATATTATTTTGTTTTCTTACAATTCGTTGCTCTTATTAATTCTTAATCAGAAACTGAAAACTAGATGATTTTATGTTTTCTAGTTTTCGAGAAAATTGTAAATTACCATTTTTTTTATTTAATAAAATTTTGTTTTGCTTGAGTATTTACGTTGAATAGAAATAATAGAATATGTGATTAATTCTTATACAAATTGACTCTATATCATACTCTCCCCGCATCCAGCTTTACGTCGTATAAACAGTAAGGTATGTATGGAGGGGCATGTTGCCCCCTGCAAGCCCCCTGCTTGGGCTCACTATACGATTTGGGGTAGGTCCAAGGTTGGGTGTATGCATAGTTTCTTTTGCAAACTAGTTTTCAGTTTTTGATTAAAAATTAATAAGAGCAACGAATTGTAAGAAAACAAAATAATATAAAATCTGAAAGTATTAAAAATTTTGCTTTAAAATTTTTTTTTTATGTTTTTTTTCCCCAAATTTTGAGTTTGAAACTCGTTATTTCAAAAACTATACATAGATTTCACTTGATTTAAAAACTGGATAATAGAACAGATTATTGGCTTTAAAAAAAGGTATAATACTTAATTGTAGATATTACCGTTATTTTTTAATATTTTTTTCTATTTTTAGTACTTTTTTTCACGAAATTGCCCCTCCCGCCAAAACGGGGGGAGATAGACCCCCCCCCCCAATAGTATAAAATGCTTGTATTAAAGTGTTCTACCGTTATCATTTCTTAGCGCCACAGTTATCATACTCTCCCCAAATATTGCATCCGAAATTACTCGCCTTTTTTAATAAAAAAATATTTTTGCCGGACTTCAAATCTTCGTAGTTAGGTTAAATATTATCGGAATTCAATAAACAATATACCATTTTGTTCGTTAGAATATTGTCTAAATAAAAGTACTTAATACTTTTTTTCTTAAATGTAACGGTTTCCGAGAAAATCGCAAATAAAGTTGATCATAGCCAAATTTTCACTCGTTTTTCGCTTATTACTTCTAAGTTACTTGCTGAAAAAAAAAATGTTGTTATGGGATTTGTAGATAATATGAATTGGGACAAAAAAGTTCTTAATACATTTTTCATAAAAAGTATTACAAACGGAGAAAATCGCAGAAAACCAAAAAAAGTCTTATTTTCAAGATAACGGGACCCCCACAAAGCCGAATTTCCCGCAAACTCAGATTTATACTCAGAATCAACCCCTCTTTAAAACTGCATTCAAACTTGGACCACTTCAAAACTTTTCTCAGATGGTATAGAAATGACTCCCCATTGCCTGTACTATATATTTTCTGAAGTGGACAAGACAACAATAAATTGTTAATCAAATTAATACGAATAAAACGTAATAAATCGATGCAAAAGAATTCACTTGAAATAAATTTCAAAAATCGCATCCGTTTGTCACGTCCGTCCGTCGTAGATGCTCGTTAGTGTGAGTTCGCATCTTCGTCAGTGAAGAGATGATAAATTATTTTAATGCTTTTCGATTTGTATCTTCTGTTTTGTGTTGCTGTTTGTAGTGTGTATCTTTTAACGTGTCAAGATGATTGTAATAATGGACTTGCTATATGAACCATCATTGACACGTACACTTCCAACTAGAAAATCTATATTATAACAAATTTGTGAGTATTTATTTGTCTAAACGAAACACCTTTAAACTCACTTAAATAAATGACTTCATTTTGAATTCAGTGTAATGCCGCCCCGCAGGTACATACAGAATTTCACTTTCGTACCTATTTCTTTTAAAATAAATTCTTAAACATTAAAATAACAATAACAAGTCAAGAACTTCTTAGATTTATTTCATTGAGTTTTAAATTTTAACAAATAACGCATTGTTCACTTTGAAATACTCCAAGAAGTGTGTTTTTTAAGTTTTACAAAACCACAAATCATTAACATCGGCATTTAGATAAAAGATAAAACTATAAAAGCCTCTTAGAATACTGAAGCTAATTAAAACATTTCTTATACAAAGTTGAAAACTGCATTTAAAAAAAAAAATGCATTGGATATCTTGTTGATTTACGGAGCTGAAAATATTTTAATCACTAAATAAACTTACGTCTTCGTCGTCAGCAACGAAACTTAAGCTGGTAATTTAATTTTATGCCAAGTAGGTTACTTTAGCTGCAACAAAATACTCACAGCATTTTAATTTACTCTACCGAATTGAATCTGATTATTTTGTTATATATCCACAGATCTATGTACAAGTACATATAGTACCTACCTACAGCAGGAAGTTATACAAACCTGGAACTCTTTCTCTGTTTTCTGTTTTTACTTTCTCAAGTTAAAGGGTTAACATTTTAACCTTCATTTTAATTAGCCAGATATCGCACATCCTATAGATATTTCTTTCTATCTTTCAGAATGCATCAGCCATTGTTACCATCTTTGGTAGTCTTCTAAGAAGGTCTTGGTTATTTTTAATTGCGATACAAATGTACTATGTGGTAAGTTATGGATTCGTAAAAAAAATCGAGCTCTATAGATTTTGATGAACATTGACATTGAGTTGATAGCGAAATCGAAAAAAGTAGGTCTCGCAATTCTGTCTGTCCTTTCAGGTGCAGCCTGCAGCCATTTTTTTAGACATTCATGTTTTTTTTTTATTTTTTTAAGACCAAAAATATAGGTACATGCGGTACAAATTATGAAAATCTTATTTTGATTCAAAATAGCTTTTAACGGCCTTTAGTCCAAAAAACATTTTTGGCGTTTTGTCCCGGCGATCTCACTTGGACTCATTGACTAGTGAGAACCTTGTCAATACGTAATTTGTGTTAAGTTCAGTTCATCTTACATAGATTTCATGACGAATATCTATTTTTTTCTCAAAAACGTGCCCAGAACTTAAAAAAAAAACATTAATATGTAATTTGTTTTACAGAAATGCTGTAACCTTTAAAAAAAATCGAGAATTGTTATGAATGGTAACTCCCATAAAACCATTTTTGTTATCTTCGATTTTCTCAGAAACGAATCAACTGATTTTGATTAATTTTTGTATAGAAAATATTTTAAAAAGTCTCAAAATTATTATAAATACCAAAATTTAAAATTTTTTTTAAGAACTTAATAATTCGAAAACGAATTGGTCGATTTTTAATAAACTTAGTTCCGAGCAGATTTTAAAACAAATTTTGGATTTTTAAAATTTTTTTAGAAAAAAATTGCACAGGGTTAAATCGGGAAAGCAAGCAGGTGAATATTGATATCGCCTAATTGTTTGTCTGATTTTTCAGTGTGGTTAAAAATAAGTAGATCTCAAAACAGCGGAATGTCGGAGTAGATGTAGGTATTTTCTTTCTTTAAATTTCAGAAAATTTATTCGATGTGATAAGGTTCGAAAGCTAATTCAATTTATGCCAGTTTTTTCACAATTTACAACCACCACCGCCCGCCGCGCTCCACCTTGTATTTAATATTTTCTCGAACATAGAATTTATTTTGAATTCTCAGATATTTTAGAGTTTAGACGAATTATATTTTGCATACTATAACTGTCAGATGCGTGAAATGAAAAATTACCTATAATCCATTGGACAATTATATCAATCTATAGAATCTTAGAAGTGATGAATAAGATTCTGCTTAAAATGAAATAAATAAACGAAAAATTAATGGTCTTACAGTTGACTAAGTTTTGTATTTTTAGCGAATTGAGAAGCGAAAGTTTATTTATTTTTGTTTGCCCCATCAGATTTATTGTTTATGTGAATCTGATATTAAAACAGTCAAGGCCGAAAAGTTGATTTTCGGCTATTTATTGTTATTTTTAAATTATACGACATCTTCAATTAATGCTTTAAAGTCATTATTATGAAAATTTTTAGGGGCTTCGAAGTCTATAAGGGCAGAGAAGCTGAATCAATCTACAATAAAATTGTAGAAACTATAAAAATTTGTAATATTCCAATTCAAAACATGGTTGGATTTGCTTCAGACAATGCTGCTGTTATAACGGGTTCATTAAGCGGTGTTGCCTCACGTCTAAAAAATATTAATCCTAATATTTTAACGATTGGATGTACAATGTACATTGTCATAATTTAAGTTTGTGCTCCGCTTATGCTGCTAAATGTATACCTGGGGAAATAGAAAAATCATATTTTTGCCACAGCTCGAAAAAAACAAAAAGATTTCATTACTTTCTAAAAAGCACTTGGGGTTAATGAGCATCAAATTTTAAAGGTTTGCCAAACTCGTTGGCTTTCATTGGAAATGGTCTTAAATAGAATCTTAGAGCAGTGGAATCCTTTGTTTGATTTTTTTATACTTCACTCATTTGAAGAGCCTATTTCTAAGGCTTCACAAATTTTTGATTTTTTTAAAAATAAAGACATTTTAGTTTTTTTATAAATAAATAAAAAAATCTGCAAATTATAAATGAGTTAAACAGAATATTTCAATCTGAGAACACAAAAATGCACTTTTTGATCGAAAGTATGAATACATTAAAACTAAATATAATGAAAAATTTTGTAAAGTCAGATAATATTAATATAAACATAAATGCAAGAAACCCTGAAAACTATTTATCATTTTCTCAAATGTATTTTGGCCTTCACTTTGAAAGGTGCTCATTAAAAAATGACATTGATGAACAAAAACTAATGGAATTAAGAAAAGTGATGTGCAGCTATTATGTCGAATATGTTTTCACATTGGGGAAAGATTTGACTTTTCAAACGATAAATTAAAATTATTAAAATATTTTAATCCAAAAAACGTCATTGATGGAACAATGCCATCAGTTTTAGGTCTGACGAGACATTTTTCACCAAATAAAATGATAACGAACCTAGAATTGATTAATAATGAGTGGAGAAAACTAATTGGAGAAAATCACTTACTCCAAAACTTAAAAACTGATGACATTGTTTCTCATGGCGTTTAATAAAATATTTTAAAGATGGTATGGAAAATTTATTGTTTGAAAACTTTTCTTCATATATGTTGGAGCTTTGTTGCTTACCGCATAGCAGTGCTGCTGCGGAACGTAAATTTTCTGATTTGAAAAATATAAAAAATGAAAAAAGAAATAAATTGGAAATAACAACTGTTCACAACTTTTTAGCTGCAAGGGAAATTTTATTCAATGATTAAAATTTTAATCCTCCAGAAACATTAGTAAAATATGTTTCAAGATTTAAATTCTCTGACGGTTTAATTATTATTAATTGTAATTTTTTGAAGTCAACTAATT
The DNA here is from genome assembly GCA_951394125.1 of Epistrophe eligans. Classification (NCBI taxonomy): domain Eukaryota; kingdom Metazoa; phylum Arthropoda; class Insecta; order Diptera; family Syrphidae; genus Epistrophe; species Epistrophe eligans. The sequence goes on from OX596029.1 coordinate 39,092,147, forward strand.
TCTCGACAAAAAAACTTAAATGGAGGAGCAGATACCTAATGCATTTTATATACTTATATAAAACCTTGCACACACTTATATGGAGGTTAAAACTTGCCACGAAAATCAGCAAAAATGCCTATTTTAACTTTTTTGTAACATACTCCAAATGTCACTTTGACAATTAAAAATATAAAAATAACATGAACTTTCACTTTTTTAGACGTGTTCAGCTAAAGTTTATTATTATTATCATGGTAACAACTTAACATCTGGCTATTTAAAATTTTATAGTCCATAATCCGTTAACTAAATCTGAATTTCTGTGGATTTTTAGTTCAAAAGCCGCTCTCCATTACTAAAACAATTCTTATTGTTTCACAGGAAGAAGCTTTCTCAAGAGAGTTAAATTTAGTTAGCGTACCGTACTGCCTCGTGCGGCCTCAAGGTAAATGTCAGTATATGAGATTACCTGATTTAAAGCCAAACATCGTGTCGTCATGAACTACGGAATACTTTGAATTTATGATAATATTCGTAAACGTACTTTTGCGGAAATTTCGAAATTTCTGCCAAAATTTCATTCTATTACTTTTAAAAATATTATATTTTGTGAGTTTCTGTCAATGAACGGACCTATTAGGTTTACTAAAATTCTAAAATTAACAAAACATCAATAAAATAAGAAAATAATTTTTCAAAAAAGTGGAAAGATATAAAATCTTGTTTTCCGTCGGCCTTATGGTTACAATGGATATGGCAATGAAACAATTAAGTTACCATTAGCTTTTCCCAACGTTTCGGCAGGGGTTGCTGCCTTCTTCAGGGGAACTTTATTACACATAAAAACAAATAATGAATATAACAACTTTTAAAAAATTAAAACAATTAGTAATCTTACGTTGTTTGAAAAAATAAAAAGTATAAATTAAATTTACATTTGTAAAAATTATAATAAATTATTATAAATAAAAAATATACACTTCAAGATGAAGTTTTATCTATATACTTTATATAAGAAATAAAACAACAAAAAATGACGTTTAGTCAGAAACTAATGAGCAGCGGATATGTTCTGTGTATCAAGTTTTCTGTTCATATTATTGCTGTTATTAATAATGTGCAACGTTTCCAGTGTGTATCGCTTTGACGAGTGTCGTTCAGTCTGAAGAATTTTGACATCTTCGAAGTATGGAGAATGGCCGCTTTCAATGATGTGACTGGCCAAGGCAGTCTTTCCAGGATTGTTGGATTTGATATCTGATTTGTGATTAGACATGCGTTGGCGGAGGAACTGTTTCGTGGTACCAATGTAACATAAATTGCAGGGATCATCCTGCTTGCCTTTGCAGTTGATTTCATATATCACATCGGTGGCATTGTCTTTGTCTGGCTTGACTTTAAGTTTTGAAAAAAGATGGCTAAGTGTATTATTAGACTTGTACGCCAAAAGAACGTTTTCAGATTTGTTGACGGCAATCTTTTTAAAGTTTTCGGTAAGCCCGGGTACATATATAACGCTTTTGTAATAACCAATACGACGATCACTGTTTGAATTCACTGCAGTTTTGTTTTTATATTTCAGAATAAGACCACGAATAGTGGAGTGAGGAAATCCGTTGTCTCTCAGCATTTTGATTACAAGAAAACAAGATTTTATATCTTTCCACTTTTTTGAATTATACTTCAATTTGGTCAATAAAAATATCTATAATAATTTTTCAAGTACGATTTTATTAAAGTTCATAAAACTGCCAAAACAACATGTTGTAAAACCTTCCGACGAAGAGGAATAAATAAAACACTCTAGACTTGTTCATAGAGATTCGTTTTATTTCCTAAGGAAATTTAAGAAGTTACATGAAACATATATTAAACAAAGTAATTATTAACTTACGCTTTTGTGCGTCCTCAAGCCACAACTGGTTATTACAATATAATTATATAAAGGAAAATTCGAGATCGGAAGAAGATGAAAATGACAGAAAGAAGCATGTATTTTACTAGAGGACTCTGAAGTCGGTAAGAGGACGCACATGAATTATAAAGCTTACAACACAATAAATAAATAGATACGCCGCCGCTGCAACACAACATCTTAATAAAATAATGCCAGTGACATGGCATATGGCAACCGTGATTTTACAGTCACAACAATCAAAACGAGTGCAATTGCATCTACAGCAGTACATATATATTAGAGATAGTGAAATACCAACAAACCACTACAACACAACAAAAGACGAGTAGAAGAAAGGAGTTAAATCAAAATAAATGTATCTGCCGTGCACTTGAAGATTGCAGATAAATCCTCCGTCTAAAGTACCTATCTTTGAGAATGTAATTATCTGCACCGTATTTTGTTTTTGTTTTTTTTTTTTATTTTAGATTTAGATACATGTATTTTTCTTGCTGCTGTTGCTGGCTGTTACTGACGCTGCTGAGCCGATTCTATACAAAAAAAAACTGATTTTTCCATCTTCCTTTTTATAGACAAGAAGATACTTTCATCCACCACCTCGTTGTTATGTTTCATTGTTGCTCCCAAGACGCCACAGGATATAATGGGTTGTTGCAAAGTCCTGATGCTGTATATCAGCAAAAATGTATAAGGTAGGTTAGGTATATATATGCTCCACTCTATATACTTAAACATTTTTCATTGCTTTCCATCCGACTTTTGAAGTCCTCCATGGGAAATTAAAAGATCGCCACGCTCTAGTTAAGAAGCAACAAATTAAATGCAGGATCTATAATATGGTTTCTTGAGAGCGCCCTTTTGGATGTCCTCCTGAGAGACACACAAGAAATCCAAAATACTTACATAACAGCGTGTGGCCATATACACTATAATATATAAGAAGTGGATTTCTTTAATTTAATGGAAATCAAATTGGTGGCAACATTTTATTTTGATTAAGTTGTAAAAAAAAAAAAAAAAATAGAAGGTTTACGTATTTTTCTCTTGGCAGGATATAAAGGGATCAAGTGATATATACTGAAGGTTGATGGTATTTATTTTTTTTTTTTTACTTTTTTATTGACAACTGCGGCTGAAAGCAAGTCATAAAAAGAGATTGTAAAACATGATAAAGAGAATGAGATTTACTTATAGGTTTTTTTTTTATACGACATGGTTAAAAGGATTTTCGCGTGAAAAAGCTTTCAAAGTCTCAAGGCTGTTATATAAGATGATCAGTGGTTAAAAATAAATTCAAAACATTGAAAACGAAGAATAATGGATATTCCACTTTACTTGAGTGTGCCTTAAAAGCGTTTTAAAAATTCTCGATTATTTAAAATTAAAGACAAATGTTGTAATCAATATCCCATTTTATTTTGGAAAACTCTTATTTTCTAGATTATTACTTACCAACTCAAATTTATTGACAAAACAAAAACCAAATACCTACCTGAAAAGGTCCTCGAACTTTAAATATAAAATATCGCACTAACTTCAATTTTTTTTTGTCGCTTCAAAAGAAATCAAAAATTCAAGCCAAAAAAAAAAAAAATCCATATACCTAAACGTGTGCATTTGATGCCAAAACATAATCCCATTGTGGGGATGAATCTCCTTCGTCGTGTATAATATCGGTGCGTCTCATCCTGGCCTGCTACAGGCACTCAATGCTCACATTCAATGTTCAAATATCTCTTACCGCACACGTATACTTTGTATTCCATTGCCATATTCGATAGTTTGTAAATGTAAAGCGATTTCCCCCATCAAGCATACACTTTATAGCCATGCCCCCCCCTCCTCCACCACCCTATATTATATGAAGATTCATTCGAGTTTCAAATCGAACCGCACCACAAATCGTTCTGTTGATATAATTCCCACATATATAGAATTATGCAGAAAAATCCCTTTCAATATCATGGGCATGGATGGATTTTTCTTGTGGTGACATTTGTAGACACAACGAATGTCATCGTCATTCTTCATAAATTCTGTGATTCACATCCTTTAACTATATACAAATACATACTCACTATATCCTTGCATTACACACATACTTACATAGATACATTAAATCGAAAGTTTACCCATAATCCTAAGACGGGATATCAAATAAAAATAAGAAGATGAAGACGAAGACGAAAAAAAAGAAAAAAATTGACAAAAAACGAAGAAGCTCACATGTCGAAAGCAGCGACCGGAAAAAAGATTGCCGTCTTGCACTCCATAAGGAAGAAAATGGAATGCGCTGTTGTATCAGTGTTGTACTTGTACTGTATCAAGCATCAAGACCAGCAACAGGATGAGAATTCCTTCCTGTCTCTATTAGATCTGTGTGGATCTGTCGAATGTGTGTTTGATATACATTTTATTTTTGTATTTATTTTGCGTTCTTCTACTCGCTGATTCGCTAAAATAGCAAAACGATGAGTTTTTTTTTTTTGTGACTGAGAAGATTCAGAATAGATATTGTGAATTTTTTAAGCTGAAGTAATAGTTCAGGACGAAAAGACCTCATGTCTAAAATGAAATAAATAAAAACTGTAAAGGAGTGAATTTTGACATGGAAATTGGTTCAGTGATTAATCAAACTTTAACCAATCAATACAAGCAGCGAAGATTCCGAGGACCCAAGATTGTCTAGACCCACTTTTTTGTTTTTAGTCAAGATGGGGCTGGGGATACCCTGGCCAATGGTTTGAAAAGGAAATACACAAGAGACATCATGGTGCTTTTTCGATCGAGCGTCTTATAAACTCATAGGAGTTTCTATAATATTTCCAAAATTATAAATTCTTGCAGATCTGATATGACTGAGACTTAGACGATCAATAGTTTGCCATTTGCTGTCAGGAAACACATGCAATGTAGCTAAATATGAGGCATAAAAAATAGCGCAACATTGAAAAACCAAATGTCAAAAACTCTAAGAAAGCTCTGGACGAGTAAAATATAAGAGAAAGAGAAATATCGGTGGCATCTCAGAAAGCGAAATCGTAAAATTCACAAGCACTTCATCAAGAATAAAGAGAGCGATACTAGTTCAAGAATAAGATTTGGAAGTGAAATCTAAAAAGGCTATAGATTCGAATTTAGTGTTTCAAGTACGATCAAGGTGAGATGCCATTTCAGTCGTGCAGGGTTTTGACCATCATGACAATGAATCCCCGAAGCTGGTGTTTCTAAGAAGGTAAAGACAGGGATCACAGGATCACAGGATCCATGAAGTATAAAAAAAAAAGAACTTCTGGAAACTTCAGACCTGGAGCTTACGTCCTAACTGCCAAGCTATCATAGCTGTCTATACTGTAATGACGCATCTGCAAAATATAGTGGGAGGATAGCATTTCCCATGTATAAAACATTGGCTTAGTATTGTTTAATCTTTTCTTGAAAATTCCGCCTGCATTGAGCCAAGTATAGATATCATTCTATATCATCTAAAAATGCCTCGCCTACAATAACTTGCTCTATGTTTTGTGGAACCTTTATATAACTGAATAACTCAACGCAGGAAACAAATATTCACTCTGTACTAGGTGTTGGGAAAACCCCAGGACCTTAAAATCAATACCTGCCACTACCATTTAAACGGTTTCAAAACCGCCAAAATTTTTTTTTTTAATTTTTCTTAGAAAAAAAGCTCAAAGTTCCAAAAAAGGTTTTTTTTTCATTTTTAAAGAAATGTAGAAAGAGGTGCCTGAAAATTTGTTGAAAAAAATCCAGAAACAAAATGTCTGTCACTTGTTCTGAAAAAGAGCGAGAAAACTGTAAGTCTGGGTTCGATGTTTCATAGAATTTTACACTCACTCCTTGGGTCTTCTGTCATATAAACACAGTAGAGTATCTTATGTCGTCAGGCAGCGCTTATTTCTAGAGTTTTCATTAACAAACTCCCTTGTCTTTTACCCCACTCACGCAACTCTGTTGCTCCTGCTTTTCCTGCCTTCCCGTGTATAAAGGAGTTTTACAAATTTTTGATACCAAGTTCATATTCATAGGAGTTGAAAAAAAAAATCTAACTTCATTGAAAGACGTTGCGTTTGCTTTGGTCCTACAAAGCAATATACATATGTATATGACAAAATCAATTGTTTTTCAAAGTTTTAGGCAGCGTTCCAATTTACCTAAAGTTTCATTAACACAGAAACTTCTCTTTCGCTATTAAAGACAAAAAAAAAAAACACTTAAAATTTGTGTCCTTTCTTATTTTGTTAGATTTAAGAAAATATCAATTACAGCCGAATCTTAGAAAGATGAACGGTTCTATAAGATGAACAGTTCGGAAAGATGAACGAAATATTTTCACCCTCCAGTGCTCAAAAAGATGAACAAGTTGAAATTTTACATTCGAAAAGATGAACGATTTAGGTATTCCCAACTACAACGATACGAGTGATCTAGCAAATACTTCTATAAGTAATATTACACGCTTCATAACGAGCTCAAATTGGTTCAATTGAGTAAGGAAAAGCTTTCCTAGATCCATGTGGTATCACAACGGGCCAACAATTGGCCTAAGTGTATCGGTTCTTCACCGATAGCCACTTCAACCTAGGTATTCCAAAATCAATTTTTTAATTTTTCTTTGCCTTTAGCTCCTTGTATTATATTCATGTAACGTTATTCAGTTTGTTTTAACTTCATATGTAAATTATATTTTATGTTTTTATTTATAACTATATCTTCTTCCTCAACCAAATGTTGAAGCTCGAAAAGATGTACAATTTTAAAAGATAACGGGCCCTTTTTTATATCTGTTCATCTTTTCAAGATTCTACTGTATATAGAAATGGAAGTAAGCCAATACAAGCACTAAAAACCATTTGCTGAAACTTGCTATTTTTTATCAGTCTCCTTCTTCATTATTCAAGCATTAACTTCGCCTATTCTTCTAACTTTTTTCTACCCTAAAATAAATGAACATTAATTAAAAACAATTGTTCGGGAAATTTTTGGCACTAGAAGCACTTATGAAATTCTCCTTTTTTATCGAAGGGAAAGTATGGAAAATATCACAAATATGTTCAACATGCATATCATAAGAATGCATTTGAAATTCCAAACACAATATGAGGAATTGAAGTTATTGAATGCCTTTCGGTGTGCAAAGTTTTCTTTCGACAACTTTGATGGTGATGGGCAAATATCGAGGTTTCCTAGACGATCGACGAAGACGACAACGATGACTACGACATTGACGTTGACGGCAGCGAACACGACATTGCAATTGCAACTGATTCCAAAATCAGTAGGTATATTTATACATGTATCCAAATGATGTGTTCAACAAGGATAAAAAAGGGATCTCCTTCCCCCTCACCCTTCTTTTAACGCCTGTTTAGTCTTGTTTTTCTTGAAAATAACCAAACAAAATTTATAAAATGTCAAACTCGAATATATGTATTATTTGTGAATGAAGAAGAAGAACTACGTTCATACATTTCAAGAAGGGAAATGATGGTTGGTATAGTAGCATGTACGCAGAGATGACAATATGAAATGTTGTTAGTTTTTTTTTTTTTTGTGGAACTGCGATATAGTGAAAGAGGAAACCGGAAAGGCTTCTATACGATACTTTTTCTTAGATACACTTGAATGGTGACAGGCGTATATATTGGTTGTTTATAAAATTGATAAAATCGAATTATAGACGCGAGAAGAAAAAAAGTTATGACTACCTCTTATACCTTTACCCGAAGGTATATTTAAGTTTTTAAAATGTAAATATGTTATTATGGAAGACCGTTTTTGTATCTTTTGTTTGGATTTTAAAATTTGATTTGTTTTTTGTTGAGTATGTAAATTTATGCTTAAAGATTTAAGATCTAACTTTATCTTATTTTGTATGGCTTACTAAATAATAAAAATTATCGTGTAGTACCCTAAAACATCATTTTGTTTGTCCCCATTTACTCCAAATCTGGGTTGAATCAGCATTTACTCCGGTTTTAATCCGTGTTTACTACATAAGTTTTTACAATGCATAAATATAAATTAATGTTTTTAATAAATTAATCATTCCGCCATAGCGGAAAAAATAATTTGTTAAAATTCAATAAATTTTTTTTTTTTGTTGTTTCGTTTTAGTCGTTTCGCGTTTCATTTATTTATATGTTTTACAATTATTTGGTTTATAATTGTTTAGAAAAAACTAGTTAAAAAAAAATATTTAGTCTTTAACTTGGTTTTTCTTTTAAGCTCATTTCATCTTTTATTGTTTAGTTTTTGGATTATTTCGGTTTTTGCTTATTTCTATTTCAATTATTTCGCCGACGATTGTTTTATTTTTTTTTAATGTATTCGCACGAATTTTAATGCCCATGGGCTCTTTACATAAAAAAATAAAACAAACCATGGCGAAGTTATGGGAGAAGCATGCCAAACTTTTTTGAAAATTAATACACACAATAAAGAAAATTATTTTTACCAAGCAAATAAATTCTTTATATTAAAAAAAAATTAGTATACTAATTCATTTCAATTAAATATAAAAAAAAAAACATAATCTTATTCAATTTCTGAAAAGAATTGATTTAACGGTCTTTAAAATTGCCGTTTCGGTGATCTCATCAGTTGACTTATGAGGGCTTTCTCAATACGCTTCTAAGTTTAGTTCATCTTACATATAAATTTCCTGACGATAATCTAGTGTGAACTAGATTTATATTAGAAGCTAATGCTTTAAATAGACCAATATCGAAAGAAAATCCACCATAATCTAGTTTCTCGTTTCCTCTTATTGACTACAAACATCGCAAATAATATTTCCATCCAATTTAATATTTTTTTTAGAAGTTTGGAGTTGGCCATGTACTCTTAAATTTACACTAAAGACAAAATTAACATACGCTAAACCAATATATTCTTATAAAAACAAAATTCGAAATAATTGCGATATATAAGCTTGACCTAAATATAACTTATTGCACTTTTAACGAAAATGTAAAACCTGTAAAAAGAGGAAGAAATAAATGCGAAAAAAAAAATAATAAAATAAAAAAAATAAAAAAAAATAATACAATGCGAAATAATAATGACACAAAACAATAGGTACCCAAATAGTACGTATACGAACAAGTGTACCGTCTTTTTTTTAAAGAGAATTAAACTAATTTTGGGACTAGTCATTAGTTAAATTTAAAAAGAAACTTGGCTCGACTGACCACGGTTTTTGAAAAAAAGTTGAATTGCAGGAAATGTAAAATAAATTGAAGTTATGTAATAAAAATATATTGGCTTCAATGAAATCTATTTGGTGAGGGGACGGATACAAATCGTTTATATATTAAAAGTGTATATATGTATATTTGCAAAATTTTTATGGTGATCGATAAGAGTGCCGAAGTCTAATACAGTCAGATATAATAACACCCATTTTTATATATATGTACATAAAATACATACATAAATATGTACAAAGCATTAAATGTTATTTTTATTAAAAGTCCATATACTTCTTGGAAAGCGCTACATGGCATACAACTGATACCACAATATGGACAATGTGATGGCATATGGTTACCTCATGCATTAGCAAATGAACTGACCACCGAGATTGTGCGCTTTAAACATGTTAGACTTTTCCTTGTAGGGTTTCTTTAATACGGATGCAAGCCACACAGTGATTAGGTCATTTAAACGATGTCATATTTCACACTTAACATCATTAATACGCCTTTAAAATAAAATAAAATATTTGATCTAACACACAATTTTGTTTTATTTAATTTTAACATCAGCCGTCTTGTTTTTGAAAATTTATTTTATTATTTTTTTTTTAATTTTAGTTTTTATTTCTAACCAGAGCCACTTAAATTAATTAATATGAATTTAGAATGATCAAATGTAGTTCAAGACAAGACTGTGACTTTGGATTAATCGTATTCAACTGTTTCTGTGTACCTTTTTCCTAAATATCAATTTTCGGTCAAGTGTTTTCTTAGAAAGATTTTTTTTTTTTTTTTATTTTCAAGAATTTACAACTTAATCTCTTTAATATATATTTTATTAAAACTGACTTCTTTCTATTCAAATCTGATATGCGTTTGAAAATTATCTAAATCTAAAGATAAAACTTGGATTTTTAAGTAAATGCTAGGTTTTTGGTGAGTAAAAACAAGCTTAAGCTATCAAGTTAAAAATGTCTTCTATAGTATCTAATAGCTATTTTAAAATATCCAACGCCTAAATTCTTTCAGTTTTAGATTGTTTTTCCAGCCTAAGCTTCAATTTGTGTGAATAAAAATAGCTTAAGCTAGAAATTTATAGTAAAAGCTCCAAAAATATCAAAATTCTTTTAACCGTGTCTATAAAGCGTTGACTACGTCTTGCTTTTAGTATTCTCTATAGTTATGGTATGAAAATGGTCAAATTTATGCACCTATTAAGAAATAATTCAAAATTTAAGAGAATTAAAAACATCATCATGTTATGTGATTTTTTGCTGACTAACTTAAAACACAGTTATTAAGTGTAGGTACCTGCGAATATTAATTAAAATCATTTGAGCCCTTTTGCGAAACATTTTAAAATAAAATATCAAAACCACTATATTATAGCTACCCAGTCTAGTTGAACTATAGCACAAAAAAACAAACTTCTCCTCTAGGGAATTTTATACAAATTCAAACCAAATACGTCCACTGTCCACTGGACGTAGAGACGCAGAGACTGACAAATGATATAGATCATAAAAAACATTTTTGTACCAGCAACCAATACTTTCCCTATAGTGCAGATAAAGAGTTTTGACAACAAAAAAATACTATACCTGCTTGCTTGCAATTAATTAAACAAAGAACCGATGAAAATGAAATAGATCCATTAATTACTCTAGTGATGTAATATTAAATAATATCACAACCTATAGATTTTAAGTAGTTAATAATGCTAAGAAGTATGTAGGTTTTATTATTATCAATGTAAATAATGTGAGATTTCATACCTTAAAGTACTTTAATGCTTTAAAGTTTATAGGTTTAATATTTATTGTAGCAAAAGTGTTCATTTTTTATACAATGTGGCTGAATTGCACAATTTACATAGATATGGTTATATTCTACCTTACTAATGTTAATTATATATTTATTTTTTAAATTTTTAAATGAATTGAAATTTTATTTGAAGGAAAAACTACTTTTAAAAACCTTCATTCAAAATAAATAAACAAAAAGGTATCTAAAGAAATAAGATGAGAGAAGGGGGGCGATGACTAGATTGATTTCATTCAAAGTTCATTGCAAGTAAATTGAATATCAATGTATATTTTAATCTTTAAATAGAACAAAAAAAAAAATAAGATAAATTAACAAAAACCAAATAAATAATACATTTTTAATAAATTATAACAAAATCATTCTTAAAACTAGCTAAATAATATCACAGTTTGGAAATATCACTATAAATACTATTAAATAAATAAATAAATAAATACATAAATAAATAAATAAATAAATAAATAAAGAAAATAAATAAATAAATAAATAAATAAACAAATAAGTAAATAATAACCAACAAATAAAGGAAATATAAATAAATAAACAAGTAAAACAAAAGGAAAAACAACAAAATTAATGATTAATAAATAAATAACAATAAATAAAGAAATAAATATATAGATTATTAATTAAATGGGTAAACAATAAACATGGTAGCTAATAATTCGCTTATGTTTAATTGAATAATGATAATACAAAACAGATAATAATAATAAATATATGAATACATTAACTTGCTATGAAACCAGATTAGAAATCAATATATTATCTGATGATTCACAGGAAAATTTGTATTTTTCATTCAATTTCAGAATTCTAGAATCAACATATTCGATTTTTGTTAAAGTGTGCAGTTCTTCTGTAGAAAAATGCCACGGCAATCTTAACATCATTTTTAAAATTTTATTTTGGCTTATTTGAAGCCTTTTTATATGAGTTTTCGCACATATACCCCAAACTGGTGACCCGTAAAACATTAATGCTTGAAATATTGATTTGAAAATAAGAAGTTTATTTTCAGTGCTTAACTTAGATCTTCGATTTATAAATGGATACAGAATCTTTATTGTGACACTAACTTTTTTAATTATTTGTTGGATATGCAAACCAAATGTAAGTTTGGCATCAAGAAGTACTCCAAGATATTTAGCACTTGTATTCCAATTTACCCTAGAACCACCGATTTGAAGACTGTTGCTTGGTAAGAGGCAAGCTTTCCTTTTACGAGTGAAAAATACGGCCTGCGTCTTAGAAGCATTCAATTTTATTTTCCAGTATTGTATTTAAATCAAATTGCAGGTTGGTTTCTATTATGGAACCGACCGAATTTGATGTATAGATGCAGGTATCATCTGCAAAAATACCTTTTTCACAATACCTTAAGCTAGGGAAATCTGAAGTAAATAAAATATATAAGATCGGTCCAAGAACAGATCCTTGGGGTACACCTGCTTCAATATTGAATATTTCAGACAAACAATTGTTGACAAATACTTTGAATCGCCTTGAAACAAGAAATGACTTAATAATTTTGATTAAATACGGCGGAAAATTCAAAATGAGAAGTTTGTGAAGAAGGCCATTGTGCCAGACAGTATCGAATGCCTTTTCGATGTCAAGTAGCACCATTCCAGTACTTTTTCCTAGTCTAAAATTGTTTTTTATATCTTTTGTTATTCTGTGTACTTGATGTACAGTACTATGGTAAGCTCTGAATCCAAATTGTTCTGGAGGCAACAAGTTATTTTGATTTATATGAGCTATTACTTTAGTTTTAATAATTCTTTCGAAGCATTTGCTTAGAGAACTAAGCAGACTTATTGGCCTGTAATTTGAAGGTTCACTTGCACTTTTACCTGGTTTTAAGATCGGAATTATTTTTGCTGTCTTCCATTCCAATGGAAAATATCCAAGTTTAAAACAACAGTTAAATAGACGTTTCAAAAACATTATACTAGACATTGGTAGATTTTTCAAATACAAATTTTTAATGTTATCGAATCCTACAGCTTTTCTTGTTTTTAAACTAGACAATATGTATTGTATATCCTCTATAGAAACAAAACATTCATTCGTGCGATATAAAGTTGTATCTATAATTTCAACAGATCGATTGACCGTAGATTCAAGTAAAATGTTGCCAGGTATAGCCGTATTAACAGCAACTGAATGATTTGCATAAAATTTCTCAGCTAAGGCGTTCGCTTTTTCGGAGTTTGATAGCATAAGTGTAGTACCATTTTTTAAAGTTGGAATGTGTGTTTTACTTTTTTTAATAACTTTTACTATATTCCAAAATGGTTTAATGCTTTAAAGTAACCAATTTTTTAAGTTCTAAAATTAAATTTGCTAGCTACTCAATTTGTCCTTTTTTTCCTTTTTGTTTTCCTTTTCAACTTAACTTTTATAATTGTAATTATACATTCGATCTTAGCATTATATGCTCAAATTAAAATTGGTTTTTATTCTAAAATGTGTACATTTTAAAGCTTTCGCTCTTTAATAAGATATTGCATCATGATGTGTATAGCTTATCAATGAATTAAATAAAACTAAACAAATGAATTTATATTAAATGTAGGAAAATAGGAAAAATAATTTCCAAAAATAAATCAGATTCAATAAGTTTGTTTCTCTTTCTGGCAGAAACCTATGGCATTCCTGTCCTGTCCGTCGAGATTTTAATAACATAATTACTTCTCACAATATTTACTAAACTGTTGAAATAATCTAATTACTCATTAATTTATTGTGGTCATTAAATTCAAGTATAGTTGAAAGCTCCCAAAATCGTAAGTCTGACATGAAATTTAATTTAACACTCATTTTACAACTGTGAACTGTCAAAATGTTTAATCTAACGTGAGATTCAAACACGCCATCTGAAAAAAAAATTACAAAATATTTCATGGATATTTCTAAGATTTTTAATCTTAAACTTGAAAGTTGTTTGGCAAGTTTTGATTGTCGATTGCATGTCCTAGATAAATTATTATCAAATAATGGATTGTTGCAGAAAATCCGAAAAAGTTTTCCAAACCTGGAAAACACTACTTGAAAGGCCTTCGTAAGTTGTAAGACTTAAAACCTTCAGTTATTGACAACAAGGTTGAAAAAAGGTTTAAGACCAATAAAAAATACACCATTAAGTGTAAAAGTTCAATTCATAAAGCCGAACGTTATAATTTAGCATAATTTCGCTTTCAAAAAACAAGGCATCCTAAGAAGGAAACCTTAAAGTAAAATGAGTACCTACACAAAAAGGACATTAAACAGCCGCCGCACCGCCGCACCGCCGCACCGCCGCACCGCCGCACCGCCGCACCGCCGCCGTCTCATGAATTTCTTTCGACAAATAATATATCAAAAAAGGGGAAGGGTATTTTAGAAGATACAAAAATCTTCATTGTAGTTAAATAATAATATAATTAACTCTATTTGTGTACACTTTAAATTAAAAGTACTTTCACTGATATTGAATATGCATACTAAAAATTCTTCAAATCTTCCATAAAAAAAAAAAAACAAAAACTCCGTAATCCTTCAATAATTTAAGTTTTCCATTTTATATACCCAAAAAAAAAAATGTAAATTAAAAAAAAAAACTCCCTAATTCATTTTGCAAGTCTCCCATTTCTCGCTAATTAAAGTGTGGGTAACTTGTTGCCACATTCAAGTAAATCTTCCACTATAAACTCTTCGTTCAGCAGTAAGGATAACCTCCTTATTCGTCCTTTCTAGCTAATGAAATCACTGTCACCAGCTCTTCTAGCGTTCTATGGCTCTTGTTCAAATCGATTACTGTGAATGACAAAGGAATCCCTTAAATCTCCAATTACTCAAGTTTTAAGGACATATTTTAAAATCTTAGAGCACGAGAGAAAGAGAGATAGACAGAGAGGGAGACCCGCATCTACTATATTCTAGACACACGCCCCCATCTACCCTCTGTATATTTTTAACACTCCGACAAAAGGATAATGAAAAGTGCGGATAAGTGTGGGCGGCTTAAACACTCTTAAATTGAAGTTTTGTTGGTATTGCTCCGCATACCTAGTATCCCCAGCAACAAGAGTGCATTATCATCAGAACAGTCGATAAGGGTGAGTTTTCAAAGGCATTCGCCCGGGAGGGGTGAGGGAAGGGGTGTTGGAAAAGAAAACAACCTTAGATAAGGCAAGACAAAAAAAAAAACAGAAGAAGCTGAGTAAAACACTAAAATCAGATTTGCGGTGAAAGGATGCTTTCCATATACTATAGGGGTATACATTCTACATATCTATATATACTTATACTTTCACTCACCCCCGCATGACAGTTAAGAAATTTCCCTTTGGAAAAACGATTTCCCACCCGTAAATGTTCCTTTGTTTTTGTACGAAATTCACTCGAAATCTCATTATCCGTTGCGTAGCTGATAAAAAAAAAAAAATAACTGCAAACCCCCTACCGGGTAACTGCAGGATTCTTCTGCAAAGACGTTTATTCAACTTTTTTTTTCTCTTCTTCTTCTTTTTTGTTCTTAAATCTTTAGCAGCGGTGTGAAGGAGATGGGGTGGTTTGTATTTATGTGTGCATATAGCTTTTGTGTCTTTGGTGCTTCTGCAGGAAAATGGGACTTATCTAGGATTGAGTTGGTTTAGAAAGTTGTACACAATGTCGAAGCAGGGAATTTGATGAAGGATTTCTTATGTATAAGACGGGAAGCGGTAAAGAGTCTTTAGTTGTACCTAACAAACAAACGAAAAAAAAACAAAAATGTTAAAATAAAAGACTTTGTTTCCCTTTGAAGATTGATTGATAGCTGCATGAGATTTAAAATTTTAACAGTGCATTCTCATTATGGAGAATTGAGATAGATATGCGGATAAATTTAACTCAGATTAAACAAAAATTAGATGGACTGGCAATACGATATTGGTTTTTCTTATATTTGAAAATATTTAAAACTCTTTTACCATTTTTTGTACCTATTTCATCTTTCCTACCAGCTCTAACTAAAGAAAGTTTTCTTACCCTAAAAAAAGGAGATTAAATGGAAGGATTTCTTTCTTCGCATTCCGGTGTATTTTTGTGCAAAAAAATTGAAAGTAGCTTTTCTGCTATATGAAGGAAACATGAATTACAATTGGGAGACACTTGGCCAATTTTTCAGTGAAAGATCATTCAAGTTTCCGAATTAAACTCGAACTAATCCATCAAATTTGGGGAGTCACAGTCAAATCGAGTTTAACTGTTTTAAATGGTTGTACCAATAGAAACATTAATGTTAATAATCAAACTATTGAAATAGTAAACGAAATAAAATATTTGGGTGTTGTAATTGACGAAAATTTAAACCTTGATGCTCATGTAAATTATATTTGTAGAAAGATATCTAAAAAAATTTACTTTTTGAGTAGAATTAGAAATAAAATGTCAACAAAGACATCAATTAATGTATATAATACGATGATAAAACCCCACTTTGAATATTGTTCAACTGTTTTGTTTATGTGTAATAATCAGATGATGAATAGATTGCAAAAACTTCAGAATAGAGCCATGAGAATTGTCTTAAAATGTAATGTATTAACTCCAATAAGAGAAATGTTACTTAAGTTATCATGGATGAGTGTGAACCAAAGAATAATGTATAACGCTATAATATTTGTGTTTAAAATTAAGTTTAATATATTGCCAAATTATTTAAATGAATATATAATTTATGTAAGAGAAGCACAACCTTTTGCGTTGCGTAACGTTGATGATTTTCTCTTGCCAATGTATAGAAACTCGAAAACAAAAAATATGGTTCTTCATAGAGGATTAGAGATTTATAATAATTTACCTAATGAATTGAAGATTGAAAATAATTTAAGATAATTCAAAAAACTTTTAATTGGTTATGTCAAGAATAGATTTATTTAATATAGATAGAAAATGTATGTAATGAATTTTTTAAATGGCAAAATATTGCCAAATAAACATAATAACAAAATAAATAAATAAATAAATAAATAAATATTGCCATGCTACGGACCTTTTTTTTCACCAGCGCTACAGTATTTCGATGGTTTTAATGAACGATCGTAGTTTCAGCAAGATGCGGCAACATGTCGCACTTCCAACGACTCATTAAGTGCTGTTCGCGAAATTTTTGGACAAAAAATGATATCCAAAAGAGGTGCCATTAACTGGCCACCTCGTAGCCCGGACTTATTCCCAATGGACTTCTTTCTTTGGAGATACCTTAAAAGTAAAGTTTTAAACAGCAACCCAGTGTCCCTAGAGAAATTAAAGAAAAATATTCGAAAGGAAATGCAAAACATTTTACGAAACACTTGTGAGGCCGTCATTGAAAATTTCCACTCCAGGTTGCAGCAGTGTCAAAATAATCAAGTATCACATATTGATGATGTAATTTAAAAAAAATAAAATCCCTATTTGTGAACTTGTAATAATAAATAAAAAATTTTTATCTTACATAACTAGTTTCTTTTAAATCATGATTTAAAATCTTAACGAACTTTTCGTCTACCCTGTACTTCAATAAATATTTTTTGTATAATATATCTCGATTATTCAAAGTAGGTATCTTTGATAAATTTTTATTTTTTGATAAATTATTTCTAACCTTGGATTAAATTCAAATAACTTCACCAAAAAAATTGAGATTTTTGTTTGAATTTCCCTTCGCACTTCTCTAAGCACTATCGTTTAATGATAGTCTTGAGTCTTGACTCTTGATATCTTCTCAACTGTTCTGTATCATATTTGCTAAGAGAGGGCTATATTTGGCTAGAAAGAGTTTAAAGCAAATGAATTTTAGTTGGGCTACAAAATGTAAATCTATGAATATAGGCTGACTCGGGATCTGTAGGTACTATAGCCTATAAAACGGAACTTCGATTTCTATAAGGGTGCAATTTTATTATTTCTCTATCTATTAAGCTACAATTGAATGGTCAATGCAAATAGTCACCACATTTACTCCCCGATTTTACCAAATATTCATGAAAACTTTGTCCTTGTATCTTCAACGTTCACCAAGTCAACGTATAAAACATTTATAATCACACACATTAGTCAATTAATCCAAAAATAAATTGAAGTGTATTACATATGTGACAACGCTTACCTTAATTCGTCACTTTTCGTGATGACAATCACACGACGCTGAGATGTACGTATATATGTGAAGTTGGCAAACTAACGGGACGCAACAAGAATTTGCATTTCTATTCCGGATATTGCAGTTCACCAAATAGTGGTTATAACACCCTGTATTGCTAATTTCACTGTGAAGTTAGCAGTACATACATATAGTGTTTTTTTTTTTAAACTAGCTTGGCTTGAAAGAGAGATCCAAATTTTACCAAAATTTTGAAGTATATTTATTAGTATATTTGTATATTTAAAGTCCACTGTTAAGAAAAAAAAAATCAAAAAACTCATATCGTACCGCCGCCGCCGCCGACTTCAAAGTAAAGTTAGCATGAAGGCTTTCTCAGCAACCACGTAAGCTATAGGAATTTGCAGTTCCAAAAAAAAATTAGAACAAAATTTTAAGTCATCATTTAAAAAAAAAATTACAGTGAAATTAGCAGTACAGTATGATTTTTATTTAATTGATTTCTTCAATTTTTTTTATAATTATTTTCTAGAATTCTGAAAAGAACTGCAAATTTGGATCCCTATTTCAAAGAGCTTGTCTGGTTTTTTGAAAAAACTGTATGCATAGCTAACTTCACAGTGAACTTATCAGTGCAGTATAATTTCTTTTTGATGACTTAAATTTTTTTTTTCAAATATTTAAAAAAAAATTCCCTGGCTTCAAAATAATATAATGTCATTGGCTTAAGTGCCGGGTTCTGTGGGATCGAACAGAAAAAGTCTATTAATTGAAGTGATCAAAATTTAAATTATTTTAAATTAACTCAATTATTTCATAAAATTTAACATAAAACAATAATTTTTCATCAAATAAAAATATTAAAATAACCATATCAGACTTCCTGTAAGACCCTGACTTTGTACATAGTCTTTTTGTTGCAGTTTGAAGCAATCAAAGTAAAAGCATTATTCTTATATCTATATTTAGTCGAAAAATTGTAGTGGTATAGAGAACTTTAAAAAGAAATATACTCTCACCCCAGGACATTCGTTCAAGCATAGGTACATACATACATACCTACCTAATGTGAATTAGAAAAAAAAAAAAAAAAAAAAAAAAACATGGACAAAACTTTTTTCCAAAAACTCGCATAAGTTTCAACACGTTTTTGTCGATTAAATTGGTTAAAACTCCTTCACAAAAGAAAAATACTGCAAAGGACGTTACTTTGTTGTTTGTTGTCCATGTCCATCCTTTCACTGATGTGCATGCAAATTTGAACAGCACCATATGAATATATCGGTACACAATTTCAACAAGCACCAATAAGTGGATTCTTATAATCATTTTAGTTTTTTGCTACCAGTTTTACACTGCCAACCCCCTCCTCCCAAAAATCCCCTTTATGGTCTTGTTCTTGTAGCCCGCATTGGAAAAAGGCAAAGATAGATGCATGGGACACCGCCGCCGCCACCACTATAGGGATAGGTTAGTATAGAGTCAAGTTATAATAAAAATGCATCGAGTTGAAAAACTTAACATTTTCCTACCATCATGTACGTCCGGCTGTCCTTTCTGATCCTGAGTTTGGGGGTAGTAAGTTCATGTTTTTTTTTAAACATTTTTTTTTTATTATTATATGTATGCTGTTTCTGTTGGTGGTTTGACTTTTTGAGTCCACCTCATGGGCAGGGTATAAGGAACATCTTGAAGGAAATGCCCAAACAAACTTTGCGTTATGATGCTTTCTTTCTTTTTTTTTTATTATTTTTATTATTTTTTCTTATGGCTACTCGAGAAAAAGGGAAAAGTTTTTTTTTTTTCTAGAATATTTTCTGACATATTACCTATGGTATAGAATTGAAATTATAAAGTGAGGGGGTTTATAGATGTGAACACACATACACATACCAACACACAAACACACAACTTATTCTATGTGCCTGTTGTCCTGTTGTGATACTTTATTATTATGGGAAAAGTTTTGATTTTAAGTTAACTTTTGCTGAAAAAAAAAATAAAAGTTTCCAACTACATTCGATGGCAGCAGAGGGAGGAATAATAAAGTTGAAAAAGAATGAAAATTATAGAATCAAATCGGTAAATCGTATTTACTAGATTTAAACAGCATTGACAGAAAGGATATACAAAAAAAAAATAAAATGATATAGAAATGGTTTTGGACTTATGGAAGTTTTTTTATTTGGTATATAATGGGATCAAATATCATAACCTCTTGAACTTTAATATGCTGAAGTGTAATTTAATAGAATTACAGAAATCAATGAGCTTTTCTTTTTAAAGAATATAAAATAAAATATTTAACGTATGTACATATGTATTTTGTATATGAACGTACATTTGAAGGGAAGTGGCTATAGACTTTTCAATTTATAACAGTTTTGTTTTTGGAAGTGCTGCTTATGCGGCCCGCTGTAGTAGCAGGTTTCTCCGCAGATCTGGCTAGCATACTATTGACGCCTAAAGATTTGTTTACGTTGCACGAAGCGCGTTAATACACACCCACTTTTACCAGCAATAAACTCTATTATAACTGTTATAAATTAGCACTTCTTTAGTCTTGTTCTTTTGTATCTATATTAATATGTATTAAACTTTTGAAAAAGGACAGGGAGAATTATCAATAAATAGCCGTTATAACAATTTTTCGCCTTTAAAAGTATGAAACATTCAATGCGACTTGAAAATAAACTCAAATTACACCAAGTATTCTCACTGGTAGAAGATCATGGCTCTGAAGGGTTCTAATATTCTAAGAAAAAGAAATGCATCATATTTAAAATTTTGACAAGAATTAATATAAAGATTCTAAAAAAATTAGGACGTCTTTTTAATTAAAAAAAAGAAGAAATTATGAAAAATAATGTAGAAAAAATTAGTTCAGTTTTTTTATAATTCCGTTTTTTTTTTTAAATCACCTGACTTTTTTTAATAAAACAACTATAGTTTTGATTGCAAAACCGGAATGATAAGAAATTTGAAACAAATTTAATAATGAATGATTTTTTTAAATGCATTTGATTTGAACATATTATAACAAGTAATATCTATATTTTGTTATTATTTTATTTACTATATAACAAACTAAAAAAAATATAAAGCTGAAAATCGCTGCATCGAAAGTAAAAAAATTGTTTACGTGAGAATCTGTAGATATACTGAACAGGTTTTTCAAAACTGTAAAAAGCAATAATATGTAGGGCGTGAATTTTGCTAACCATGATGTTTTTTTGTTTTTTTTTTTTTTTCTTAATATTTTTTTTTTTTTCATCAAAAATGGCTTGAATTAAATTTTTTTTAGGAGAGAATCCCCGCCATAATAATTGATACAGGATGTCCGCCGCCGGGAAGGTATACTACTTTGTTTGTTTATAATTTTTGATTAAATGAAACAGAATGGATCTTATATAGATAAATGTTTTATTTAATGTCGGCAATTATGAATGGAATACAATATCAGGTAAATGTCCGCCTCTGTTAGTCTCACAAATGCGAGCCTTTTTGAGCACATTTTTCATTACATTCTCACACATTTCACGCGGTATTTCATTAATTTCATCACGAATATTTTGTTTGAGTTGCTCAAGCGTTTCTGGTTTGTTTGCATAAACCTTGCTTTTCAGATATCCCCACAAAAAGAAGTCCGGAGCAGCCATATCAGGCGACCGTGGAGGCCAATGAACATCACCATTTCTTGAAATAACTTGTTGTGGGAAGATGTCTCTGTATGCGATATGGCACCGTCTTGTTTATACCACATGTTAATCAAGCCCAAGGCATGCAGTTGTGGCAAATCCTTGTGAAAAATTGTGGCCAAAGTTGTTCTTTGAAGACCAAGCTCCTGAGCACGGCGTCGAATTGAGGTTGATGAATTGTTTTGAACACTTCCTTGATCAGCAGTAATGTTTTCAGCCGATCTTGCAGTACGTTATGGTCCATGCTTGGGCCTATCACCTACAGACCCTCTTTCTTCGAAATCATTCACTACACGATAAATAGTGCGTTTTGTTGGCACGTTGTTTCTCCCAAAAATTTCACGTAACTTTCTCATCGTCACAGTAATCGATGATTGATTTTGATAAAATGTTTTAACAATTAAAACACGTTGGTTTATCGAATATTTTTCCATAATAAATTTGCCGCGTGTCTACTTCACGACTGCCAAATATAAACTGTCAAGACTAATGTTTACCAAAATGGCGGCAAAAAAAAGTAGTATACCTTCGCGGCGGACACCCTGTATATGATCAAAATTAAATATGTTTTAAGAAGATTGGCTTAAACTCAAGACGTGAATTTTTTTTTTATTTTTTTATGTATCTGTTGAGATTTTTAACGGTGATAACTGCACAAACTTACAACAAAACTTTTGACCCTTAGAACTCGGAAATAGAAAATGATAAGCTTAAAAGAAAAACACTAATAAATCGGCATTTCGAAACTCTCAACGTGATTATTTTTCCTTTTTTTTTAATTTACAATATAAGATATTTTTTACAAAAAAAAAGAAATTAGAACAAACAAATAAATATGTAGACTAATGAACTTTGGAACTGATAGCCTTTGTATGGAATTTCAGTCTGCTTATAACAATTTCATGGTTTAAAATATCTAGCGAATATTCGGTTCATCGAAATTGTATACTGTGGAGTTCAAAGCAACTATCTAAAATAAAAATTTAAAAAAATATACGTTAGAACCGGCTCCGGAAATTATTTTTTTTTTAAATGCCAGAATTTTTTTCTGGCTTAAAATTGGAAAAAAGTCAGATTTTTTTTCTGAAAATAAGCCAAAAATTTGGAAATTGTGCCAGATAACTATGGAAAAAGAGCCAAAACGTGAAGTAGAAAGAAAGCCAGAAAAAAAACTAAATTCTGGCCTAATTTCTAAACTTCATTTTGGAAAAAAGACCAGAAACATTCAAACAAGAAACCTAAAAAGTGAAACAAAGAAACAACTAACAATTATAACCTGAAGAGAGGAATCGCTTGCCTACCCCATACACTAAATGTTAACTTGAATCGTGTCTACTACAATTTCCCTGCAGCATGGACATTTATAATTTTATTGTGACAACGCAACTGCTTGGGCTTGCAATTTTATAAAATACAGTTTTCTGGCTCTCTTTTCAAAACAAGAAAAGAAAAAAACACCAGAAATTGTGTTTCTGGCTTTTTTCTAATTTTTTTTTAGGACCTATTTCCATGTTAATAAATGGAAAATAAGCCAGAAAAAAATTTGGAATAAAACATCAAAAAGTCTGGAAAGTCTCCCAGAAAATAAATTTGTATTGAAATGCGTCTGGCGTTTTTTCCAAAAAAAAAAAAAAAAATTTTCGGGAGCCTAAAAGTGGACGTGGCAGTGGGCTGATTTTCCCAAAATTATTTTCAAATTTTTTTCTCATTCATCAGAACACTCCTTGCTAATTTCATCCAAATCGATAGAGCCATTTAAGAAAACCAAGAAACAATAAAAGTGGGCGGGGCAATGTGCGGATCATTTCATTCAATTAATTTGAGCCGTTTCCGAGAAATAGAGATGTTTCCGACAGATTCCGAGAAACTAAAAAAATAAATGAAATTGGGGGACAACTTTCGTTTATGATTATGTAATATTATAATCCAAGAAATTGTTTCGCATGTAAATATTTCCGAGGCAGAAGAAATAGAGTGCATCATTGAGGGTTTGACGATCCCAGCAGTAATGTTGTTATATTGATGAGTGTAACATCTCTTATACAATTTTAAGTAGTTGCTAGTGGAGCGATATGAGCAAGTAAACCAAAGAAAAATGCGTGAAAAATATAGTATTGGTAATTGGTATATATCGTGAAATTAAATTCCAACTTCCCAAATTCTAAAACAGACCAAAAGTAAATAATAAAATGGAATGTCCACAAAATTTTTGAAATTTCGTTCGGAATAGTAAATCTCTTCTACATATAGGTCAAACTTTAACAAACAACTGTAATAAAAATAAATAAATAATGTTCATACTTTTTAGCCAAATGAAAAAAATTATGTATCGTTCAAATATACAATGGAAAATATAGCTTCTTAATTTTATTGGAATAAGAGAATACAATGCCCGCCTCATGTTTACACCCAAAAAATGTTGTATGAAAAGAAATTTGAAAACAATATAATAATGCCAATAT
Organism: Epistrophe eligans; assembly: GCA_951394125.1. Classification (NCBI taxonomy): domain Eukaryota; kingdom Metazoa; phylum Arthropoda; class Insecta; order Diptera; family Syrphidae; genus Epistrophe; species Epistrophe eligans. Next base: position 39,116,365 of record OX596029.1, read on the forward strand.
AGAAATAGTAACATAATACCAGACTATTATGTATTTCCTCCACATTCATATCAAATTCCTCTTCTATGGATTATTTTTGTCTAACTTGTTGGTTTATACAAAGTGATTCTGAAGAAAATTCTATTGAATCAATTTGAAGAAGAAAAAAAAATATATATGTGTATGCAGAAGATTGAATAAAGAAGAAATACTCAGATTATCAGCTTTCTTCTCAAACACTTGAAATGTCGAAAATACCCCTCATTTTTTTTAAAGCCATCCCAAAATCCATGTTTTTTTTTTTTTCTTTTGAGAATGAGACGACAACGACTTTCTGTCTATGTATGTATATTGTATATACTGACTCCCAAGTCATACTCCTTTCAACCCTAGCGAATCGAATTACATCTAATCTCCCGACAATCTCTTTCACTATTAGAATCCTGTGGATCTCTTGAAAAAGCCCTTCAAATAGCGAGGCATTCAAAACATGAAAGCCAAGATTCATCGTCTTTTGCCATTTTTTCGTTTCAAATTCTTGTTTTTTTTTTTTTTTTGTATTTATTTTTTTTTTTGTCAGCAGAGCAGAGCAAAAGCAGTAGTGGTGCTCGTTTGAAGAAAAATTATTCAAATAGAATTTTCCCATAAATAAATTTTGCAATTTGGTTGTGCGAGCTTTAGAATCAGGCACAAGTAGCAGAATACTATGCCTCTGAAGTTATCTGATATAAAGAATGGCATTCAAAAGGCTAAGGGTATGGGGCTGGGGCATAACTCAGTATAGAAAAAAAAAAACATATAAAATAAAATCGGGAAGCATATAAAAAAAAACCTACAATCAAATTCGACATTTGGCGTGAAGCTCAAACATTTCGAAAATGCACTGGAACCTTAGGTTTCATAATATGTAAATATATTGGTCAGTGGGGCCGTTAAAGTGGTTTAATTTAGAGGCAAACGTTTTTTTCTTCTTAAAAACGGGTTTATGGAATTTTGATACTGCTGAATAACTGATATTATAATACAATCGCTTTTTCCATCTTCGACTTTATATTATTAGTCCCTAAAATAAGTAAGATAGAGTTTTATTTATAGGGATTTGAAGAAAGTCTCAATTTTATTGAATGCCAAAATTTTATCTTAAACTGATTTCAATCAGTTTTTTTTTTTAGAAAAGGTTGTTTGGAATACTTTTCTAAAAACAAAAAAAATTTCCACCATTTTTTTGCCCCACTGTCTTTTTTTCTGTTGAACTGGAGGAACATCAAGTTATAGCTAACTCCCATTTGCTCGTTGGCCCAGATAGCCTGTTTTTGATGGGATAATAACGCCTGTCGCCTTCACAACCTCTTTATGCTCTTGAACATCCAATTTTTCCCCCAAATCTTCATTCCGGTTATGTTTTTTTTTGCTTCTACTAACTCTTTCACTTTGTGCCCCAATTTTTTTTCTTAAAAAATATATTTTTTTTGTACGTATCCATAGAAGAAAATCAAGTTAACATGTCTTTTTGTGCGATCTGTATATGAAGTACAGTACATGAAGTATACACACAGTTGGTAGGTACGTGTACGCGTATAGGCACTTGAAGTTGTTTCCTACATTATCCGTCCTTGTGATGTCCTGAAGGATTTCTTTTGCGCGAAAATTGCCGAATGGGAATTTAAAAAAATAAAATAAAAATGAAAAGGTCGAGACGAAAACGAGAAAAAAAGGAAATAATTCCAATAAAGATAGCACTTTTGGAAGAAGTCTAATATTTGCTCACGAATCAAAAGTGACAATTTTTGGCAGTTTTTAGCTACTGATGTCCTTTTTGTTGATGTTCAGGGTTTTGGGTATTTTTTTTTTTGTTTGCTTTATTTTTTTTTTGTGTGTGTTTGTGTTCCATCATTTTCGCTGTCGCTTTTCGTATTATTTGCTTATTTATTTTCCTCTTGGCCCATTAAGGAAGTTTACTTTTTGCCAATGGTGTCTTTTTATGTGTCTATGGCTGGTGAGAGAGTTCTTGTTTTCCTTCTTCAGTTTTTTTTTTTTTTTTTTGTATACTTTTATATTTAGTCCTTTGGGAGGTAAGTGAAGGTGAAAATTTTATTTACTTCTTAAGATGTATACTTCTTCTCTTTTTTGGTATTGGCGGAAGGTGTTTACTCAATTGACTTTTGTGCCTCCATTCGCCCCCAACAAGCGCCAAACCAACAACGACGAATCGACGCCACCGTGCTACGCCGCATGTACTTACAAGTGAAATCATCAAATTGAATTCATGTTTGGGGTTGGATGGTTAGTTTAACGATGACGAGGACGATGAGGATGACGATGGTTAAGTTGGGATTATTTGAAGGAATTCTTTGAATTCACCTGTTAACCATAGAAATTAACAGATGAACTGCTTATGACAGGCAATATTGTTTTTATGCTCTTGTTTTCTTATTTTTGTTTATTGTTTGAGTTGTTGATGGTTTATTTGATTTGTTCGTTCAGTGGTTTGAGTGGAATTTATATTAAATATCGACTTTATTATGTAGACGATTTTATTAAAATTAATTAACCTAAATCTTGCAAGTTAATAAATTATTATATCCCACGCCTATTAAATGAAAATATCCGGGTGACCCAGGTTCGCGCGGTTAAATGGCCTTGAGTCTTGTTTACTGTCATGGCAAATGCAGATTTTACTAGTTTCATTCCATGGTACATCCGTCAAACTTTTGACACAGACGCCTGGTTGGCGACTGTAAAATGTAGATACATACCTTAACTTAAGCAGAGCAACGGAATATTTGGTACAGAGGACCCAAGAAGGGAGTTAAAATCCTTTGAACTTGAAAAGCGTGCCACCCAAAATACATACTGTTATTCCGCGACCCTACACTGCAACATGTAGAGAGATATCCCCATGTATTACCAAATATTTGGAGATATCTAAACATAAGTGTTTGTGTCTCCACATGTATTTTTGAAACATTTGAGAAAAACTTTTTTTGGGCAAAAAATAAAAAAAGGGTTTGTCCATTCTAATTTGTCAAGATGTGCTCAAATTTTTACATTTGCGGAAAGGTCTAAGAATTTACTGAAAACCGCAACCACACTTTCGAGTCTCGATTGTGGAAATATCGCCATCCAAACATTTTTTTGAACAATTTGAATTTATTTGAAATAAAGTAATATTACTTTTGATGAGAACCAGAGCCGGTAGAATTGTTTGGTTTGCATTTTTTTGAACAATTTTGATTGAATTATTTTGAAATAGGTTAATATATCACTTTTGATGAAACAAGAGAACAAAACTGCGTTTAAACTTTTTGTTTTAAGATTTAGAAAGATCTTAAAAATATAATAGAACTATCATCATGTTACTATTCTCGGATGCTACTTTTTAAGCATTCTTCTTTTCTCACATGCTTCTTTTCTAGCATGGTACTTTTCTTGCAGGCAACTTTTCTCGCATGCAACTTTTCACGCCTACATCTTTTCTCGTATACAAGTTTACTCGCATGCAACTTTTCGCGCATGTAACTTTTCTTATATGCAACTTTTCGCGCATGTAGTTTTTCTTACATGCAATTTTTATCGCATGCAACTATTTTCGAATGATATTTATCTAGCAAACAATTTTTCTCGCATGTAATTTTTCTCGACGGCTTCTTTTCTAGCATGATTTTTTTCTTTCTTGATACTTTTCTTGCATGCAAATTTTCGAATGCAACCTCTCTCGCATGCTAATTTGCAACTTTTCTCGACAAAAAATAACAGTACTTTGGATGGAAATATTTCGATATTTCTTTGAGCTTACAGTTGCGCGGTTAGAGACATCTCTTAGGGCTAGTTTCACAGTGCATTCTTACCATAATAAGTGCCACTTAAGATATCCATTTTGGCACTTTCAGCCCAGTTTTGAAATCTGACTAAGTGACACTTAAGTTGCCAATACGGGAGACTTAAGTTTCACTTATTGATCTTAGTTTGCACTGTGAAATTGTTCTTAATTCTTTTATATTCGGACACTTAAGTTTCCCACTTATTATTACTACAACTGTGAAACTGGGCCTTAACGTACTTACATATATCTTGACGGGTTTCGAAAACATAGTGGATAATATCACTTTTTAGATTATTGAAAGAATCAATAAAAAAAAACTTTTGTCAACATGTGTCGAAATTTGAAAATTGGCGGAAAGTTCTATTAATTTTCTATTCAGCATCGAAAGACGCAACCTATTACGTGGTTTGGTTGCGGAAATATCTCCATCAAAATATGTATACTTAAAATAAAAAAAAACAAAAACTACCTTAACGGTAAATTTTATAGAAGAAATGGAAGTTGGAGGTTGGTTTTATTTTGGGAACAAAATTTTGAAAAACTTTCACTCACCGAGTACCTCCTATAACTATCTATATCTTTGTAATGCTTAACCAAGTTTAATCACTTTTATCTTATTCGAAAATCTTTTCATGATAAATAGCTAAGTCTAACGTGTACGCTTCCAAATCGAAGTTTCACTACTAATATGTGAAGTTAACTATAAAGTTTCGCACACCCTTTTTTGTAAGGAAAATATCTTAGGTTAGGACCTAGGTATATAGTTGGAAGTGTGTATATTCCATTTTCTCTTAAATATTAAGTTACAACAATACATCGGTAACTTTCTATTTTGTATTAAAGCTTACTTATTATTTCAACGCCATATACTGACAATATTTCTGTACACTCTTTCCTTAAAGATATCTATCCAAAAGTTCTAATGACACTTGCAAGCATCGACGTTCTATGACTATGGTTCTAAATTGAAATTAAATTCGTATTCTAAACTGAAACTCTCGTTCGGGTTTTCTATTCGCATTGTAATATTTCTACATCCGCAAAACATTGGTATGTATATCCTTAAACCCCACCTCACACAAACCCTTCGTGAGAAAGTTAACCACACTAAGAGAGCAGCTTACAAAATTACTTAATTTACATATACATAAATAATATAGGTATACGAAATTATATATACCCAGACCAAACTCTGAAGTAACAAATTTTCACCATTGCTGCATGTTTAGACACGAATTAACATCTTAAGTTTGTAATTAATCTTTACTTGGATTTAGTCTTAAGCTAAGATCTTTTGGGGTAAACAATATCTTCACCATCCAATATAGCAGCACCCAACAGAAGAACAGTACTCGTATATATGTATATGTATATAGTCATCCCTTCCGATTCCGGTTATAAAATTGAAAACAGACAGAAGATAAAAAGTTACCACCCTATATTTATATATTTTATTCAATGATGTAAATCTCTTGTCCGGGGCCAAAAAAGTTCTTATAGGGTGAATGCTGATTTTAGATTATAATTTCAAGAAAATCCAAGACCGTGTAATGTTTGTGTTTTTCAAACGCACGACCGCAGCGCATTCTTCGTTACAGCAGTTTACCTGAATCTGCTTCTGCATCTAATGAAATTAACCGACTAGACGACGATGCGACGCGTTGTTTGAATGTAAACAAGGCTTCGTTGTGCGGTTTGAATAGGTAACCCAGTGTGATTTGTTTTGCTTACAATCAAGGTATCTTTTGTGGTCGGTGGTATTTCAGTTTGGAAGTTCTAGAGGCATAACGTGCAGTGCGCTAAATTGCACTTATACGAGTATGCGAACTGTTTTAAACAAAGCAGAAACGTGATGTTTTACGATGCCAATACAATTGTTAATTAAAATCTAAAACGGTTTTACGACATAAGATAAAAATCAATTGGGGGTAAGATTAATGCCCCCCGTAAGCTAAATCAATGATTGTTTTTGTTAAAACCAAAATGTACGAACGTACAAAATTGGTCTTTTGGTTCAGAACTTGGATAAGCATTGAAGATTATATTATAATCACCCCCATTAATAAACTCAAGTCAAATAATTATATGAATTATCTTAAAAAAAAAATAAAATCGTTGAAGAATTTAGGAACGCATTATTATTTTGACTAATGAAGGTGTTTTTATAAAAAATTTGTGAGTGCCGGAACAAAATTCGTCAGAGTACCGGATATTTGTTATTCAACATTTTCAATATAATATCTACTTTTTTAAGACGTTATGAAACGTTAATCCCATTCGGACTGTCAGAAGATGTTTTAGAAGCCCGTCCAAAAGATTATAAAAAATGTATGACCGAATTATCTAGGAAAATGTCCCACGTTGTTACAAATACTGATTTCCTTCATAATTTGCTTATTTTCTCTGATCTTTTAATCAAGAATTTGCGTCAACTTCTTATTTTGAGACACCACCGACGAGATATTTAAATTTAGCTGGGAAAAAAATCCGATCCGAATTTCGCTTTCAAATTTCGAATGAAATTTTGCACAACTGCGGCTAATGTCATTTAATTTAGCTGCTATTTTGTTTGAAGCCGGTGTTTAACTCGCGTATTTTTGATCCTATAGATACAAAAAATTATGTAAAGAATTTGCAAAATTTAATTTCCTATGCCAACAAAATATGTTGAGTACTTTTTTTCGCTCTTTACTTTTGTTAAAAAGTAACATTGCATAATCTTAAGGCCAAATTCGTTTCCGTGTTATTCGGCTAAAATAATTCTGTCATTCTGTGCCAATTTCTCGAACTTATATGCACTGCGGAGAGAGCACCGTTATTATGGCATTGAAGAATTGTTTGAGCAGTAAATTTTGATACCTAAAAGTTGAAAGCTCTACAACTTTTTTATTAAAGCAATTTTTCGATATAAGAGACAGAAAAAGAGATATGAGTGAAAAATATGGATACTGAATAGAATTTGTAGGAAATTAAATTTTCAAGGTGCAAGGTATTTATTCAACGGGAATCTGTTCAACATACATAGGTAGCTCCCTTCGCGAATCTAAGAGATTTTAACTCCGTTGCTTCGCTAAGTGTATGTTCCGTGGACCGTGATCAGGCAAGCGGCTGGCTATGTCAATAGTTTTCTTAATAAACAATTCCTGGTTACTACCTTACGACTGAGCATACCCTTAGTGGAGCAATGAAAACGTAAAGCTTACTTTTAAAAATTTATCAGAGTGAAGTTTTTTATCGATTAAAATATGTTATCAATTTTATGTGGGAATTTAGGTGGGAATTAATTGCAGTTTGAAAAGTAGAACTGATTATCACAGTGCAATAAAATCTAATGTCAAGCAGATTCCCATGGAACAAATTCCATGTGATAATTTTGTCAGGTCCCACTAGATGTGTCAATATCTTAATTCTCAAAGTGTATTCAATAAGCTTTTTTAGTCTATACTGGTATTCAAAATGTGTGTGATTCGTGGTATTAAATTAAAAATTAAATTTAATATTAAACCCCATACTTAGAACACATTTTTTCCAAATCCTTTTATACCCAAAATGCAGTAAAATAGGTACCCATGTATGATTTTCATTTTTATATGAATTAGAAAAATTCTCACTGCATTTTACATGGTCTCAGAAGTATGAGTTTCTATATCGTGTCTAAAACTATGAACCATCGTTAACTATTTTTATTTTATTTTTTTTGTTTAAGCACACAGTCTTTAAAATATATTTAACCTTAAGTCGTTTTAATCTGTAGCTCATATAAGGAATGCGCCTTTTCTTTTATTGCCTCTTACCATGATCCACCAACTACCGATTTATATATGATATGCCCCCCATGGGGCATAATTAAATAATGTCACACCGCGCATTAAACTAATAAAAGCGACACTATACATGCGATATCAATTAAAATTTGTTCGCCTTTTTGCAAATGTATAATAATATAATGTATGCGGATATACGGAACATGCCTCTAGGACTCCGACCGAATATATAGGTAAGGTATGTATATTATAATGTAAATTTGAGAAAATCACATAATTACCTCAAATTAAGCTCCACAATAAGATATCACCAACGACGAAACTATATATAGTATATACCTACCCACTCGTTTATAGTATGTGCGGTGTGATTCGGGGAATGGTGTAATTAAAAACAGTTTACAAACATAATCCACGCAAGGATTGTAGCTCACGTAGTTAGAATACTGGCTTGAGGTATAGGTATGTGCCGACGACGACAACGACGCACGATAGCAATAGAAATAGGTATATATGTATATGGAATCAAAAGTCACCCACTCTATGCTGTATATAGTACTTGTCTTTAATTAATCGAGCCGAGAGAGTCAAGGCTGATGGGGTGGTTGAGGTCTTACTTCGCCATTTAAATGTAAACAACTCTAAGATACATTGCTGCATATAAATATCTGACGACTAGACCCTCCGCATGCCAGATCCGGTTTCTTAATCCCGATGTGTACTTTATAACCAACTCTTAACGGCTACGTTTTAACCCTTTATTTTTGCATAATTAATCTTTAGCTACATGACCTTCTATGTATAGTATAATAAGAAGAGAAGAGAAACTTCCAGTGATGATACCATCAAGCCAAGCGTTCCGGAGTAATTCTATATTCAACTCTCATACTCGTTTGTCCTCGAAATTTACAATTCCAGGCAAATTAACGTCATTCAACTAATTCCGCTTCCCATTTTGTTAAAGACAGTTGTGATACACTCAAACGCACAACCAACGTTATACATATGAATATAGAAGGATCCCTAACTAAAATCAACCATGAGATACTTAAGTATATTAAATGCCAAGTGCGTGTGCATATGTGTGTGTGTGTGTTTTCTGTCAAAAAGGGTTAAGTTTTGGGTTAACTGGCGCCCGGGAGGTGGTAACCATCGTGCAAAAAAAGAAAAGAAAGAGCCCCTGAATTTCATGAAGCCACACACATAATACCTTGTGCGTGATCCATGGATAACTGTAATGTTGCTTCTTACTAATTCCTTGAGTATTTATGGGATTTATTAACGGAACATTATAATGTCGAAACACACACACACACACACATGTGTACTCACACAAAACAAGTGGAATGAAGGAAATTTGTCTTTCTCTGTGACAGTATAGCCATCCTCTAAGTTGTGGAACGTTCCTGCAGAAAAAGGATTAATTTCTTATAAGTGGAAAGACGAATAGTTGGGGAAATAGAGAAGGGGTGGCTAGAGGTCGTAGTGGTGCTGGTGGTGATAGTACATCGGACTGTTGCGTCCTATTCATGTGGAAGGATCTCATATATGCGTGTGTGCCTTAATTATTTCAAATGACACTTTAACTGTTCGGAAATGTGCTCTTTTTTTTTTTTTCTTTTTGCTCTCCCCTTTTGTAACATACTTACTTACTATGGTATTCGGACAAAACGGATTAGGATTGATATTAATACCATTAAATGGGTAGTTTGGGCAAAGACACGCACAATTGACAAGCACATATTTACCTATACCTATACGTGTGTGTGCTGTGCTGTGTTTCCATTTCTTCCTGTGTATGGTTTTTTTTTTCTTACTTAAAGTGATTAATTTTACATCATTAGCTCTATACATCTAAATATTATACGACATAAGTGTGCTTCTATCATTAAAACAAATCTAGATGAATTAAGGAAATCAATTCTCAAGTATAGCGAAAAGTTAACGAACCTTTCAGATGGTTAATAATTAAAAAACATTTTTGGTTTGTGGGGAAAAGGTTTGTTATATACCTGATCGATTGGCGAAGGTTGTGTTGTGAATCTAGGCAAAAATTGTGTATGCTAGTAGATCAACCTGGCCTGCAAGGAACTAGCGCAATTAATAGTCCACAAATTTCTTATTACTGTATGATAGCAGAAAAGTCAAGCGTACAATAGCGCAAACTACCCCATTCCGCATTCGCCTACTAGCGTTGCCCGTAACAGGCATCCTAACTGCCTGAACACAATAGATGCTGCAACTGGAACTGGAGATGCAACAACTGTGAAAAAGTGTCGTACGTACTATTTTTTACTGCCCACAATGCAGCTGTACAGCTTTTTGTATATCTTATAGAAAAAAAAATCGCAGGCTTATTATTCACTTTTTTTTATTTTCGATAATTTTATTTTAATTAATAATATTTTCCGCGAAACAAATAACCACACAAAGCTTCAATATTTTTTTTTCGGCTCTTTTTTTCTTCATTCAAATTGAAACTTCAAAAGTGCTGCACGTGAAAAGTTAAAAGTTGGTGAACTCTTCCATCACCGACTGCAGTTGCGTTCGGTTGTGTTCGTAACATTGTATTTGTGTGTATTGAATATTTTGACAGCTATTCCAGATGCAGCTCCATACCCACTGTGTTCAGGCAGTAAGGCTTAAGGCTTAAGCACCTTTTGTCCGTGTTGATGAGTTACAAGTTAGATTCAAAGAAATAATACTGAATTTAAATAATTATTGCCGTTATTATATATGTAACTTAAAAATAGCTTTTAACGGCTTTTAGTCCACACGCAATTTTTTTTGTTAAATTCAGTTCATCTTACATAGATTTCATGACGAATATCTAGTGTGAACTTTATCCAACAAGACTATTATATAAAGCCGGATCCACATTTGTCTCGTGTGGTGTGTTGCGGAGTCGTGTGTAGCTATCGCGTCAATGTATTTAATATGCGTAGAACCATATTTCTCTCGTGTGGTATGTTGTGAAGTTATGTGTTGTGTAGCTGAATGTGCACAATAATCAGAATTTTGTCTTGCAAACTTTCATTTTTTATTTCGCTATTATTCTTATTATTCTCTTTTCTTTCTTATCTATCCCACAAAAAAATATGTCTCCGAAACAGCATGATGTAGCGCAAATTGATTCCGACACAACACACCACACACAAGGGAAATATGGCTCTAACGCATAAATTGAAGCGATAGTGACACACGACTCCGCAACACACCACGCGAGATAAGTGTGGATCCGGCTTAACTCTCAGAGACAAAAAGTTAGAAGCAGCGCCTTTTGTGACAGTCAAATATTTGAGTATTATACAAAAGCGTTTTGCGTCTAAATTAGTTCTTTATGCACAAATGAAAGTTGAAAATTAAAATTGAATATTAATGTCGATATACATATATATAATATCTAGCTTCTGTTGGTTTGTAGATTAGGTTTCTGCTTCCACGCCTTTTTTTATTTAAATTGACTGAGTTCAACTGAAAAGCTGTTAAAGAACAGCAGGATAATGCGTGAAAAAGCCTAATTTACAGTTGTTTCAATATTACCATTAACGGATTACAACAAGCCCAACAAACTCGAACGTTAATCAAAAAAAAACAAAATATATATTTATTTGTACCTACGTAAATAACAAAAAAAAAAAAAAATGCGGATCACTTTTTATGGGCAATAAAAATGCCATTTGCGTTAATGTACCAAAGTTTTGAGAACATTTTTCGACAAAAACGCAAATCTGATGACTACGGAAATACTCCTCCGCACCATAATTCTTATCTAATCGCCTTAAAACATCTTGACACCTGTAGTCACCCCTTCCAAACCTCCCATACAACCCAATATAAGGTATATAGGTAGGGTACAGAGGAGTCATTAATCTGCAATTGGCACACAAACATCAACACAAAAAGCCAAATTTATACACATTTTTATTATTTTTTTTTTTGCATCTATCTAAAAGATTGAAAATAACTTAGCAAAGTATCGAAATGGCGTTCCTTTCGACGTCGTCGTCGTCGTCATCGCCGCGCTGCCGTTGAAGGTGGTGGGCGCTATGTATAAGTATCTACATATTGGCACACTTCATGGCATAGGCCAACAACAGCGGCTTTATCCTTCAAAGATTTATAGGTATCCCATTTTTTTTTTTTTTTTTAATTTATTTTCGTTTTTATTTTTTTAAGGATTCCTGATGCTCTCTTCTCTTGGCACAAATAAAAGTGATGAACGTGTTTTGAAGAAATGGCTGTTAACAAAAAAAAAAAATTCAAATGAAAATGGTTCGCGTCTCACGTGCTCTAAACGACTATTAATGTGATTTAGAAACAGGAAACTCTCCTGATGTAGCTTACGCTCTTTTTTTTTTGTATACGAGTATAGATAATGCGCCGACTATATAGCAAGGAATTCTCAGGATTTCTGGTTTCATACTCCATGCAGGAATAAATTCGACAATGAATGATTCATTTTCGATAGCTCAACGCACGCAAGTGGTGAAGTTTTATGTTTTTTTTTTTACTTATATTAACGAGTTTTATATTATTTTGAAGCCTGTGCCTGAGAAAAACTCAAACAATATTTGAATATTTTTGTTTGTGCTCTGAATTGAAACATAATCAAAATGTGAATTTTGTAAGTTCGGACACATCAAGATTTGTGAAGAATAAAAAGTTTGGCGTGTTGTCACAGCTGCCAACTTTAGTTTCAATGTGACCCATGAGTCAATGTTTGACTCTTTTCAAAACCTTGCAACTTTTTTGACCCCACTTTTAAATAATAAATAATTAAAGTAGTCTTCTTTCTCGAATCTACGTAGAAAAAAAGATTAAAAAAATAAAAGATTATAGGAAAGTTTATGGTATATAGAATAGAATAATATGCTTTTAAAACACTTCAAGTTGTTAAATTTGGGACACATTTTGGAAAGATTTTAGATGGATAAAAAATATTTTTTAGGAATACTTTCACTCGTGAATTCTTTTGTTCCAAGTAATTGTTGAGAGAATAATTTCAAAACCTTGAGACAGCTGATATATCCAATCCTTTTCCCAGCTGAGTCTTACCTTACGATACGTTCATGATAGTTATTCGTGGGGATTTTGGCATATTCTTGGAGACTTAAACTAGCGATGAGTATGAGTTCGATGAAGAAGATTGAAGAGACCAGAAAACTACTAAATTCCAAAGAGAAGTTGGGTGGAACTTCTACACCTTAGGAGTTGTTATTGGCCAAATTATCTTGTCCCAGTTAAAGAAAAAGCTAAAACTTCCAATCGAACGATTAGTCTAACATTTCACTAAACGATATTAATGTTACGGGTTGTTTTGCTCACTATTTTAATTTTCACAAAAGTTTTACTTTATTTGATATAATTTTTCTCGGTAACGCTGCCATTACTTACTGCCAGAAGAACGTATTGGTTATCATTATCACCTTCACCAGGACTACTTGAAACTTTTATACCGTCTAGTTTCCTTTCAATCTGCTGCGAATTTCCGTTATACCTTCTGAAGTTCGAAGCGCTATCACGGAGATCCAGAAAGAAAGTTATAAAGACACCCTGCTACAGTCACAAACTGAATACTGCATTTCGCGAAATTCCATGATACTTGCTTTTTTCAAATCCCATCATTGACAAAAACAAAACAACAAAAAAAAAAACGTCAAATTTATCTTACCCACTATGAAATGAATTTACCTCAAGAATAATACAGAGTACCTATGTTAATACATGCACTTTTACTAGACTTTGTTCATACAGATCAGCGAGAAGCTTCCAACCTTAAACCATTGTCGTAGTTAGGAATTTTGTCTAGGAGAGCAACCAGCCAGTTGATATACCACTGCAAGTTTTAAATTTAATTTTTAATAATTGCTAAAAATACTTTCAAAAATATTTACTTTAAACAGAAAATCAATAGGTTTTATAGATAGAGCTTTTGTCAAAACGGTAATTTTGGGTAATTTTCGTTGTAATTGGACACGTGAATTCACCAAGTTTTCGCAGAGAAAGATTGTTTAACTACTATGTTTTATTTGACTTATTATTTTTTGTCTTAATAAAATAGCATCAGTCTAAATTATGGCCAAAAATTAATTTAGCTGCTTTATGCATGCAGCGACAAATAAGTGTTGTAATAAATGAGTTAATTCACTCTCATACGAAGTGACACCATACTATACTCTGATAAAAAAAAAGTGTTGTTTTCCAAAAAAAGTTTACATTTAATAAAAATTTATTTTATTATTTAGTTTACATTTAATAAAAATTTATTGCATTCACAAAATTCAAATTTGCAAAACAACAACATTTTACAAAAATAGACTTTTGCTGAACCGGCTTAGAACTATTTCGGAATTGATTGTGTTTTCAACTTTTTCATTTTCTCTATTAAGTAGTGATACAATAGACAAACGATTTTGGAACATTGTTGTTCTCAACCAGGTTTTTATTCGCCGCATTCCTGAGAAACTCCTTTCACAGTTGGCGGAGCTCACTGGAAGAGATAACGCTGCCAGAAGAAGTTTGTAAAAGTCCAGAAAATATCATAGGAGTATGAATAAAATATTGAAATCTCTTCTTGGCCTCTTCGGACTCCTCTCAGACATAAATAAAGACCTTGTTTTTTTCTGCTAAAAAAGGAATTGGTGCTGTGGCGAGAAAAATGGTTTAAAAAATTAACAGCAAAATGAGTTTCCCATAACTGCTCTGGATGTATTAAATAAATGCAATAAAAATGCATTTATTATACTTATCCTTGAAACGCTTCTGGTGAAAAATTCATTTGCAGAGAGGTCTTTCTCTTCGTTGCGGTGCATTACAACATTTATTTAAGGTCATCATTGACTGAAAATCGCCTTCGTGGTTTTGTTCTGATGCGCATGCAAATCTATGACAAAACGTCATAATATCAGCAACTTTGAGGTAGATAAGGAATTCCTCAACTTTGGACTAAAAGTTAACTCCACATAATGACACTTCGAAATTAACCCTTCTTTGCGCAAATAGAAGAGAATTCTATGAAATGTACAAAATAAAAAAATAAGTAGATGCAATCCAAAAACTTAAAACACGTTAAATTACATTGCTACGCTATACATCGAGCGAATGGACAAATATATGCTTCAGCCAAGAGAGTCTTCGAATCCTAGCCTCTAGTTTGAAGCGGCAAGGCATGGTTCAGGGGCCAAACCGCATCGTGAATCAAAAAGCGCTTGGTCTGAATGACTATAAATATAGAAGTGTCTTACAACTTTGACCTTGAACTACATTTGATTTTATTCTAGAGAATTTAGAATATATGGAGTCAATTTTAACGCATCATGGTCTAAATCATGTTTTTTTTTTTTTTTTAATTGTTATGTTTACTTAATTTTTTCAGTAAAAGAAAAACTCGTAATAAAAACTTTGGTAAAACAGTCTGCCATTCCTAGAAATTTCTAAATGCATTCGATATGACTCCATTCATAAATCTCTAACTTAAAAAATTCTTAACGAGTCATAAAGGTTAAAGTCTTAGAACATCCGATTTTTAAGTAATGAACCGATGAGCTGGGGATTTGAAGTTCTATAACTCTAAACTGTATGACAACACTTTTGTCTCTCAGGTCTCTAACTTATCGAGAAGTTATCTTAAAATAGATTTGTATCAAAATAAATTCGTCTAAAATATGACCCACGTCATAATATCATTTCTGTTAAGATATCCATTGTAGACAATAGACGAAAGTCCAATCAGAAAATAATTACATTTACAATTGATTTAGTTGTCCGTATGCAATAAATAATAATAAGGAGTAAAAGAGTAGCATGCATGCGCCCCACATTTTTCGTTTGAAATGGAGAAGAAATTATTTTACATTAAAAAAAAAAAATGTTGTATTTCAATTTTTATTTTTTATTGAAATAAATTTTATATAATAAAACATTGCTAATACTAATACATTCCTGGTGTTAAAATTATTGAGGTATAGGAGTGCTTTCTTCTCTAGTCCAACGAACGGAAATTTGATGTTAAGTTTAAGTTTCGTTTCTTTAAAGTAAATATACTCCGAAGCGTAAAGTTGATCAAAATTCTGTTAATTTTCTGGGATTAGATTTATAATATGAAAGTTGTGGACGAGGTTTCAAAAATTGCAAAACTTTAAAAAGGGCGTAAAAAGCTGTTTAGATTCAATCAAAAAAATTTAATAACTCACAGTTATTCATTGGAATTTAGTTCAACGAATAAAAAGATATAAAACTTAAAAAAGAATAATTACATTCTTATGGCCACCAATCTGTTTTAAAAATTATGAAATTTTGTTTTACCTTTTAGTTGGAAAAGACCTTATTCCTCCTATGGTGCTTAATTTAAAAAAAAAAAATTGTGTATGCATAAACCTACATAATAATAATTTAACTAACCCCACCCATCACTTCCCTTAAGGTCGATTTAACAAAACCCTCTTACAGTTTATGACCAGAGAGAGAGAGAGAGAGCCTTAAGGCAAAAAAAAAAACAAAAAGTATAAAAAAAAACATAATTCCGTTACTTAACCTCCTTCCTTCATCTACAATCTGTCTCCACGAACGTGTTGCTTTCGAATATTGCCTCATAAGGCCCATTCGCCATCATTCCACAGCTTTAACAAGGACTATACACAAAAACAAAAAAAAAACGAAGTAAAATTAATCAATGAAACCAAGAACCGCACAGCAAAAAAGCAACTGGTGTGATTCCGAGGACCGGAAACAAAGCGAAATTTAATAATATGACGATAGAAGCAACAGGACGAAAAAAGTCGAAATACTCATATAAATATATGTACCAACCAGCTTTGGTACAAAAAAAGCAAGAAATTGTGCAAAAAATTAAGAAAAAAAAAAAAAACACACACACACATACACTTCTTAAGCCATTTCCATTCGGAAAATCCTACCGGATCCTCTTACCAATCCTCTCAACGGAAATTACACCTCAATTATTATACTTGCTGGCCGTTTTCACCGCGAGCTGGAGTTAAAATAAAACGCTCTTCTGCTAGAGAATTCCGAAATACTGAACCAGTACGAGAACCAACCAACAACAGTGCTGCATCCGTGAATATAAGAAATCCCTGTCAGAAAAAAAAATAATTATCATTACTATTAAAAGGATAATCCCTTAAGTTTTTTTTATTTATTTTGTTTTTTGCTTTTTATGTTTGCTTTACGTTTTCCTTCCGTTCGGTTTCCTGCCGCTAACACACTTACTCTTTCGTCCGATTTTTTTCGCTATTTTGTATATATCCTTGTTGGGAGCTGGGAGCCGTTTCTGTTGATCCTTCGTCCTTTGAATACTCGAACATTGCTGTCGTCAGCGGCGGCGTGGTTTGGTATTCCATTCCATTCAAACTGATAATATCCTGTGGCACACTCGCTCAGCCAGGTGCAGATGAAAGCATATTATGACGCTTAAGGTGGGGCATCCATATCCTAGAAGAAAAAAATAAAAAAAAGAAACTCCTCGATTCCTCGTGATGATGTGGGGTTTCCTATGAGAAAAAGTAAGAAACAAGAAGAACAGATTAAAAGACGAAGAAAAATACACAAATGCAAATGTGAAAGCGAGCTCATCATCATCCTTAAGTTATTACTGTAATTAAACGCCGCTAATAAACCATCCACCCACCATCTTGATCTGGAGAACTGAGAGTGCGGGTCTTGAACACTGAAGGTGCTGCTGAGGCTGCTGACGATAAATGCTCGAGGCCGCATTAACCCAGCAAGTGGAAGAAAATGGTGTCGTAAATGAATTTGTCCTTAAGAAAAAGACCGAGGATGTTAATTCTTAAATGACTACGTCGAGTGAAAAGTGTGATGATGTGAAATTTGTTAAGCGTTCTTCGTGTTTCTTTTTGAAATTTACGACAGGATTAATATTATACCTACCTATATTTTCTTTTCCGAAATTGAATTTCTGTCCTTGGATGCTATTTTTTAAGATAATATTTTAAGATTTTAAAATAAAGAGCTTTAAGATGTGTTTTATTTTATATAATTTATAACATCCAATAGCATAGATTTTCCCATTCGGCACATATATAAAAATGTAAAGATTTTAAATGGAATTCACATTTAATTTTTCAAAAACATTAATTCATACTCTAGATTAAAAATAGATTGGTAACATTTGTATGGAGATACCTAGTAAAAATGTAATAAAAATATAATCCATTTTATTGAATTAGTCCATTGTAAAAAAAAAATTATTGTGTGAATACATCTTGACAGTATCACTTCATTTCGGTTGCGGAGTAATGTACTTGTACGTCCTCACATGTAAGTAAAGAATTTCGTTTGAGATTCAGTATTTATTATTTATTCTGTTAATTATTGAGGCTCGTAAAAGACTAAAAAATACTTATAACTAACTTAATAGCTAGAACCCTGCAATGCATTGGATAGCTTGCAGCTTGTGCCAGATATCGCATTTCAACTTTCTCGTCGTCGGTTGTTGACACTAGTCTGATTCGTTTATAGAGGCAGCTGTGTCAGCATGGATGTGTGGCTTGACGGATGTTAGGCGATCGTGTTAACTTGCACACTCATTTGCAAAATTAATTTAATTTATATACATATTATCGTCGTCCGATACTGCAAACAGTCTTATGTCCTTAACTTTCCGTTAAATAAATAAAATTTTTTAAATATTAATATTAATTTAAATTTATCCCGATTTATAGTTTGGAGCCCAAACTTCGGGTTTTTGGACATATACATAAGTCAAATGTCAAACCGGTCCGAATTGATGTTCGCTTATATAGACGCATTTTTTGTTTTTTTTTTTGAATTTTTTTAATTTTTTTTTAATAATAAATCCATATTAAAATTTTTACTTAGAAAACATTTAATTGAATTAATATTATTAGCACTAATAAACAAAAACGAAACAAGATGAATTAAATCTGAGTAATGAATTATATAACTTATGAAGTTAATTAGAGAACAAGTCATTTACACTAATTAAAATTAACTAAAAAGGTATAAAAAAACATAATTAACACAGAAGTGATATTATAACTGAACTAAACAAACCAGTGCTGTCCACTTTTTTTATTTTTCCAATGTCATTCCCGAGCTCTTTTCTCTACTCCACAGGATTAAAACAAAAAGCAAATCGAAATGAGAAACGATAAAATTTTGTTCGCCCTAAACGTAAGAATTTATTTCAATACATATTTTTTTTGTTTCACTTCAAAAAAGTTATTTATTTTCAATATAAGGATGTGACTTTCAAGAAAATTAAAAATATTAAAAAAAAAAATACTTTAAAATGAAGAATTGTTTAAGCATTATATTGACGTTGGACTACAACCAAAACAAGGGTCTGGAAAACCTTTTGGATAGATAGATCTTAATTTTCGTATTCACAATTACATTGGGTAAGCTACCGCACAGTTTACATACAGAGATTTGATATATTACATATCGTCACCTGAGTGCTAGAACCAGCTAACTCGATTTTTTCATTTTTGAGATATCTGGGTTTTCTACTTCGTTAAATCGATTTGCTTTAACTGCAATAAGCAGATAACTAGTTTTTTGGACCTGCTGCCATTTATTTTTTTTAGATTTATCAGTCATTTCAGGAAAAAAAAGGAGACTGACCAACAGGTGAATACGTTTTTTGCAATTTTCTTAAAACTACGAAAATCAAGTTAGCTGGTTCTTGCATTCAGGTATGATATCTGAATTATTTTAATTTATATTGAATTTAAATAACAATTTACAAACAAAACCTACAGTGCAAATCGAAAAGCGTAGGTACATTTGACTCGAATAAAATTAAAACTTCAAATAACAATGATAAATAAATCAAATTAAATAAATTAACAAATAAATAAATTAATTAATTAATGAATAAATAAATAAAGGGTGGTTAAATTTTAAGGGCCGATGTTGATTTTGAATAAAACACAAATTATTTAGGAAATTATTGTCATTTCTTTTTACTATGATAATATTGGTATGGTTCAATTATGTATGGTATCGGACAAATGGCCGCCGCAACCTCGGTGGCACACCTCCATCCGATGGTCCAAATTTTCGATGACGCTGAGGCATAATTGAGGTTCTATGCCGTTAATGTGCCGAATTATCTCATCCTTTAGCTCTTAAATTGTTGCTGGCTTATCGACGTACACCTTTTCTTTCAAATAACCCCCAAGAAAGAAGTCCAACGGTGTCAAATTTCGTTAGCTGTGTGGCAAGTGGCACCGTCCTGTTGAAACCACATATCGTCAACATCCATATCTTCCAATTCGAGCCATAAAAAGTTCGTTATCATATCACGATAGCGAACACCATTCACAGTAACTGCCTGACCGGCCTCATTTTGGAAAAAATACGGCCCGATGATGCCGCCAGCCCATAAACCGCACCAAACAGTCACTCTTTGTGGGTGCATTGGTTTTTCGACAATCACTCTTGGATTATCATTGGCCCAAATGCGGCAATTCTGCTGATTGACGAATCCACTGAGGTGAAAATGTGCCTCATCATTGAAGATGATTTTCTTCGAAAGTTGATCATCCACGTTTGCCATTTCTTGCCACCATTCTAACCATTGACGACGCTTAAAATGGCTTTAACTAGTTCAAATTGAGTTAGTTTGAAATTGAGAAATGTTAAATGAAATGCAGAAAAAAACTTGACGTTTAAGTGTGGTTCACATTCAACATCGGCCCTTAAAATTTAACCACCCGTTATATAAATAAACCAGTAAATACAATGAATATGTATAAATAAATATTTATATGAACAAACAAATAAAATAATAATTATTAAACAATATTTAACTACAAATAACATAGAAAATGGTTCAGGAATTAATTGATTAATAAGTGGATTGTCAGAAGCTTCGCAATTTTGTAAGAAAGTCCTAGTAAGTTTATTGATTCTAAAAGAAGAAATCATTTCAATATTTGCCTTGTCATGTAGATCTAAGGTTGAATGGTATCGTATGGGAATGGGAGGTTTAACATAATTTTGAGTAGCTTGTTTTATGATACTTGTAGTTTTTTAAGGTGACTTTTTGCACATTTTCCACAAACCTGGAATCCATACAGAAGGATCGCTTGGAATACTAATTTTTGGATTTTATTATCTTTGCTAAGGCTTGACTTCCTACTTATAAAAGGATATGATATATTTTATAGCAATACTTACTTTTTGCAGTCTTAGCAATATGCTCCCTAAAAGTGAGTTTTTGATCTAAGTAAATACCGAGGTATTCCACACTTGAGTACCATTGACATCCACACCATTTAAGTTAAGCTAATTGCTTAGAAGATAACAAGACCATCGTTTTCTACTAAAAAAAATAGCTTGTAGTTTGTCAGCATTTTGTTTTTTTTCCATTTTGTATAATACTTGGTCATCAATTCGTTTCTTAAATTTGTTTTAATGTTAAGACTAAATTCATGCGATGAAAAGATGCCTGTATCATCCGCGAATATAGCTATTTCACAATTTGGTAATCTGGGAATATCAGATGTATAAATATTGTACAAAAAAGGACCTAGTACTGATCCTTGTGGGACACCTTGGTTGACGTGATAATAGTTGGACGGACAATTATTGACAAAAACACTAAAGTAGCGGTTAGACAAAAATATTTGAACTATTTTTACGAGATACATGGGAAATCTTGTGCACAATCCCCTCATGCCACACTGAGGCGAATGCCTTTTCTATATCGAGTAGAATAAGACCAGTCGATTTGCCAAGAGATAGATTTTTTCTTACGTGTTCACAAACTCTTAAAAATTGATGGGAAGAGCTGTGAAGCGTTCAAAATTGTTCCTTTGGAAATATCTTAAACTCATCAACGATGTGTATTATTTTACTTTTGAGAACTTTTTCTAGTACTTTACTTATACAACTTAGCAAACTTATTGGTCGGTAGCTAAAGTAGGGAGTTTAGTCGGCTTTCCAGGCTTAGGAATTGATATAACCTTAGCAAAGACCTCTTCGAGGCATTTGGAAAGTTAGTAGCTAATTCAAATCAGATTTTGAGTATAGTTTTTATTTCATTTTTAATTAATTTTTCTTTGTTGCAATTTTTTTTTAATATCTTTTTCAGAGCATATTTTCCTTTTTAATGAATTTTGTCTCATTTTATTTGCATATTTTATGCGCCCTGGTTGAGATATAATTTCATTCAAATCCAAAATATGATTTTGCAAGATATTGCACCATTTAGTTAAATAAGTTTTCATTATTGCGAAATGTTGAAATGCTGTTCAACCGTAAAACGATTCGTTTCCCAACGTGTCTGTTACTGTGAAGATAACATATACATACGTATATGCATAGTTTAAGTTTAGATTAAATTATTGCACCAAAGTATCAAACAAAAAATTTCTAAGTGACTCAAAACTTCAAGGAAAAAATGTATGAAAATAGAAAAAAAAATTACCTAAGATGAATAATATTTATGCTGGCTGACTGATGCTGTCAACAATTTTTTTATTTTACATTAGTCTGGC
The DNA here is from genome assembly GCA_951394125.1 of Epistrophe eligans. Lineage (NCBI taxonomy): Eukaryota > Metazoa > Arthropoda > Insecta > Diptera > Syrphidae > Epistrophe > Epistrophe eligans. The sequence goes on from OX596029.1 coordinate 39,138,441, forward strand.
TTCTATTTAACTATAAAGCTTGTATTATTCGCAAATAAATATCCAGCTTGAATTTGCTCATCAAAAAGAATTTTTCATTTCCCAACAACTAAAGAAATTATTTTGAAAACATTCCAACTTAACAGAGGAAAAAAAAATACATATGTACATATACAAAAAATCCTCAAGAGTAATCTCTTCGGCAAAATAACTTAGAAACACGCAAATCGCCAAGTCGATCTGGATGGGTGGAGTAGGGCTTGAGGGCTAAAAAGAGGGGAGTGAAATTCAAGATTTGCCTGATGCTTGTTGCAAAATGGAGGACTCTTAACATCAACATTCGAATAAGAAGTAAGCAGCAAAAGTGCACAAGAAGAAAAGAATAACGTTACAAAATGAATTGAATGCTTTACTTATATATACTACCCCAGTCCATCTCTGGGGGCCCCAAGACCGAGACCAAGACCAAGCCAAAATGAGGAAGAGGCCAACTCGCGGATGTACCGAGTGAATAAGTAGAAGATAAACGTAATGTAACAGGACGTACATCTTATTCAATGCCATCAGGAGGAGGGTGAGCTTTCTCAGACACACTCAGCTCTCAGGGATGCAACTGTGTGAAACTACTGTTAGTATACCATCATCAGGGAAGGCAAGGCACACTCACACCGACAAGCTGCAGAGATTTATACTTCTCGTGTGTTTTCTTTAATCTCTTAAGCCGTTCTGCTTCCATTTTTATCTGCATCTATTGGTTTGGGGGGCACATGTCTCCGTCGCGTTTTTGTTGCTACTCTAACTGATGGTGCAGTACTCAGGAGAGGCTATCTTGTCTTTTAACTCCCTATACCCGTATACCGCACTACTGCCCTTCCACCGTCATCGTCGTCGAACCATTCATCTGATTACTGCTCTTCAAGTCTCTCCATCTCTAAGGGTAAAGATGCACCGAGCGAGATGCTGCTTTGCTTTTCTCATCCGACTTCCTCCCTTCAGTCGAGTTTAAATCTAAATGCGATCACGAAAGCAATATATTTCCGGGCGAATCGCAAGCGAAAGGAAAAAACGAACCAGCATCTTTCATGATATTGTGATGGCCACCTCCAAATTGGAGTGGGCATAGGATTTGTTTCGGAAACAGGAACGTAACAGGGGAAATTTGCAGCATTTCGTTTGGCTTGCCACTTCAACGGCAGGAAATGGAAGGCAAAAATAAAAGGATATTATTTTTGGAGCGTGAGGATTTTCATTTTAACTATATCTAAAAATATAGTCCTTTTTCTTCTAACTTCTTCTTAAAAATGATAGCCCCCTCCCTGCCTTTGTGGCTCTTCACTGCATTGCATGAGAATTCCTTTTAGAGTGCAGTTCCTGTGCCTAAATATACATGAACTAAATATGTAGGTAGTATATAGGGTTGAATGCGTATATAACGGCAGCGCGGTAACAGTTCCCGATGAAATATTTATGGTTGTTGCAATAAAATTACTTTTTGGCACAGTTTTATCGCAAAGTTTTTTTTTTTTTTGCTGTGTAGATTTTAATGGAATTTCGGATCGACCTTTAGTAAGTTGTAAGCACTGAAAGTTCATTTTAATGAAAATTGTGTTAGTCCAAGAGTCCTTAGATCTAGGAAAAACGAGATTTTCACATGCAATTGGTTGTTTTTGGTTTTTGTATAGAAGCTCATAAAATACTCAAAACAGTGAGTCAGTCATTCGTAAAAAAAGTATTGTAATTTTTTTCTAATGCTTCATAAGCTCTAAATGTTAATAAATGCTTTTTTTTTCTGTTAAAATTTCCTTTGTAGAGTTATAATCACATCAAAGCATTTTGAAAACATTTAACATTTAAAGTTTTAACAAAAATTGAACTAATAAGTCAACTTACTTGATTAAAATAATCCAACGAGATTCGTAGCTTTAAAATATTAAAGTTTTTCAGTTTAGATAACCTTCCAATAATGTTGCTTTTAAATCCTTAAAACTCATCAATATATTCTGATTTATCATAAGCGATGAGCCATACTTCTATAAAATTTTCAATTTGAGAATGATGATATAATAACGAATTCAACGCCTGTTTATTTCATTAGTATGCGCATTTATTATTAAAATCAACACCATAAATATACGGTTACCATATTTTTTTTTTTACAAAAAATCTTTTAATAATATATATTTGTATTTGATGGTTATAAAGCTTTCTGTTACCAAAATTTCATTTAATAAGGAAAAACCTAATCCTCGGAATCGGAGTGTAAGACTGGTTTTCCTGGCTCTCGGTCTCTGATCTTTTGAAACATTTTTAAAATAGACTTCTTGTTTTGAATAAATTTTCGTTGTTTAAAATGTGAGAAATGTGGTTCTTATGGTTCAGTATGAACTCGATTTACGCAACCCTCGATTCGTGCAACTCCTCAATTTTCGCAACACTAAATTTGTAGCACGTCTTGACTCTATAAGTGCAACTTTCCGAAAATGCTACCTCGATTTGTGTCACTTCTTGTGTTTATTTATCTGTTTTCTATTTGCATGCTCTCCTTCTAATTCTGTATTCCTGTCATTAATTTACAGCCAGTTTGTCTGAACAAAATTCTTTTGTAAAAATAATACACAAACACATAAAATGCATCTGTGTTTATTTGAATGGGTTGCAATTTCATTAGTGTCTACGGAAAATCTGTACAGGATGGGTTGTACAAGAAATATTAAACATATGTATGTTTACAATGGGCCGAAGAGAACAACATTCCAATAGAAGAGATTTTATTGCTACAAAAAATAAAAGAGAGGACAGTTTTAAAAAACATTAATTCGCAAAAAACTCAATCTAAAACATCTAACTTCTTTAAGAAAAAAACTTAATATTCTGTATGTATTACATATTAATTTTTGTATAAATTTCGAACATTTCGTTTTCGTATTTAATAAAAATATGTTAAAAAATAATTGTTTGTGTATAAGAAAATAAGCTATTTCAACTATAATTTGTATCAAAAAAAATACAACCCAGTAAGTGCAACAAACTCGGTTATTGAAACTGTCCCAATTTATATTAGTTGCGTAAATCAAGTTTGTACTGTATATTGTTTTATCTGCTTTATAATTGTTTCATTATTACAAGTTCAAATTAGAGAACAATAAATTGCCACTCATCCATCCAATATAAATTGTACATTTAAATTCAAATTGTCTGGTCACCCTTACCACGTACCACACTGACCTTCTCCGCAAATGAGTTCTTTGCGTTTACGAAATCCTTATTAATTTCCAATTTATTCCATCACCAGGTGATGGAAAAGTTAAAGAGAATCATCCTCCCTCATCTGCACCCCCACCCTTCCAACCAATATACCAACCCACAATTCATAAACCCACGATATGATATAAATATACGTCAATGGTGTTGCCCAGTTGCCACAGCTGCAAGTGAAAATCATGAAAATTATTAAAATTGTGAAAATGATGAAATCAAATTTGGAAATATTTATTTCGTTTATGTCTCTTTATCAACCATTCCCACCTTTTCTTCTTTCTCTTTCTCTTCCTCTTCTTTTTTTTTTTTTGTTTTTGTTGGAAAAATGCACCTCTCCACTTCAACGTTGATTATCATCATTCATGATTAATGTTTAATCGATTTAATTTGCACACTTTTTGTTCGATTTAATTGAGCGATTTATAATTGAATGCTTGCTATATGTACGTTCCGGGTGCGGCAAACGGAAGTATGTATAGATGATGACTATATGGGTTGTGGGTGGAGGGGGGTAAATTGTGTTCATTTTAAACTGTCAAACAAGTGGAATTATACATATGGAATATGTGCAACAGATTTTACCCCTGCCAAAGTCAGTCACCATATTATCATCAGTTTATAGTCAGTCGTCGTCAGCCCACCACTCATTGCTTCCAACCCTTATGTTTTGTGTCAGAATCAAATCTACCGTATGATGTGATTAGTTGCACAAACAGTTTATAAAGGGGGTGGTAGGATCGATAGAATATATGTATAGTTTCTAATGTTCATGATATGGTTGGGGGGTGCGTGCGTCCATATTCATTTCTATTCATGATGCAATTTAACTATACCTAATTATGTTTCTGAAAAAGACAGTTCCTGGAATTTAGTTATGAGTTTATTATTATTTTTTTTTTTAACTTTTAATTACTGGACAAATAAAACCATAAGTATCTATCAAACAGGTTTAAATCGAATTTACATTTAAAAACTAATTAGGCTCTTTAAGCTTTGTATATTATGTATAAGGTAAGGTTGAATTTCTTCTAAGACCGAGAAACTTTCACCATTATAAAGCTCAATGATATCACATACCGTTGAATGGTATTTACTCCGATTAAGAAAACATTGTCCCTACTCGTTTAACCATTAAGACCTTTGAGGGTATGGTACATAATTTTTGACATTTTTAATCGTGTTTATAAAGGGTGTTTTTTTAGAGGTATAGAAATTTGAAATGGAATAAAACAAAGATGATTTTTTTTAAATTGACATGAAATTTACTTTATTCGAAAGATAATCTTCCGGCATTATAATTTGAATATAATTTCTGGCATATGACCGCCACGGCTGGCTCGGACGTAGTCTAATCTGGAGGTCCAATTTTCGATGACTTTTTCCAACATTTGTGGCCGTATATCGCCAATAACGCGGCGAATGTTGTCATCCTGGTGAATCGTTTCGGGCTTATCGGCGTAGACTAGCGACTTCACATATCCCCACAGAAAATAGTCAAGTGGCGTTAAATTGCACGATCTTGGAGGCCAATTCACGGGTCCGTAACGTGTAACTATGCGGTTACTAAAGGTTTCCTTCAATAAATCAATTGTGGCACGAGCTGTGTGACATCTTGCGCCGCCGTCTTGTTGAAACCACAGCTTCTGCACATCACGGTTGTTCAATTGATGAACGAAAAAGTCAGTAATCATGGCTCTATAGCGGTCACCATTGACTGTAACGGTCTGGCCAGCATCGTTTTTAAAGAAGTACGGACCAATTATTCCACCAACACATAAAGCACACCAAACAGTCAGTTTTTGTGGATGTGACGGTGTCTTAACATAGACTTGAGGATTATCATCACTCCAAATACGGCAGTTTTGTTTATTGACGTATCCATTCAGCCAAAAGTGAGCTTCATCGCTTATGAAAATTAGGAACCATGAACCATGATTTTCAAAATAAATTTGCACAATTTGGAAGCGTTGTTCAGGCGACAGTCTATTCTTGTTAAAATACCAAACCAAACTTAAAATAAATCACTTGACAGCTGACAAAATGGCCGCCAGTTAAAATAGTGTTGCCAACTTAAAGTTCTATACCTCTAAAAAAAACACCCGTTATTTATTTTAAGATTTCAAAGGATCCTTACGGTTAAAATCTATTAGAGTGTACTCTTTTATAATAGAGAAAATAAGACATCACCGATTCTTTCCCTACTGCACGTTTGGAAATCGCTAAAAAAAAATGTTTGGAAGGCGATATTTCAGCAATCGAGACTCGTAGATGGTTGAAAATTTCAAAAACGCATTTTAGTTTTTGAAGATCTTTCTAAAACTGAAAACCAAAAAACTTTATGACATTTGGTGGTCGAAATATCTTCATCCAAAATGATAATTCTTAAGTGGGATATAAAAGTGTCTTATATGGGAGTTTTTTCAGATTTCGAGAGCTTAACTCTAGAGACTTTGTAAGTTGGTAGACGTTTAATTTAATTTGTAAATGATTTATTAAATATTTATTTATTTTATTTAAATATTAGAAAAAAAAAATAATTTTTAAGAAAATAACTATAAATGATTTTTAATTTTCTTTTTATAAATACCTATGCATAATTTTTATATTTTCTTATTAACAATAGTATTAAATTATTTAACTTATAAGACACATCTCCAATGTGGATAGGTAGCCATATTATTGGTTTTAACTAAAAGAGCAAGTTCCAGTACGATTCATTCGTATACATGTTATCTCTCACGCTGTTTGATTTAAAGAGGGCCTTTTTTTAAAAAGAAAATACTTATCTCTAAATTCATTTTCCTGCAAAAGACCAAATATATAACTATAACACGTGTATACGTGTTATATAGTTAATTATTGAATTACAGACTGTCTCATTACTAAATTCTAACCGATTTCACAAAATATCTATGCCGCTCCTACTAGGTAAATTTTCAAATTGAAATTTATCGCGAATCGCATCTGATTTGTCCCATCCATCTCTACTCGCCACTCAGATATATAATTGGATACATTTGGCCTGGCTATTAAACCCAGCTTGGCTTTAGTCCTTATATGTTGTCACAGTCAACAGGTCCTATTAATTATTATTGGTGCTTTGACCAACTGAGCATCGAATGTTTTGGCTCATGCACGTATGTTCACGTTAACGCACGCACACATATTATTACTCGAATGTAGCTTACTATATCTACAATTTACATACCTGTCGATAACACTCCCTAAATGATAATGCGGGCGCAAGTCCTGTCAAAATCATCACACAAAGCTTATTATTGTTTGAATAGCAAAATTGAGGTTATGGTGCACCCTCTTTTGATTGTTTTGTTAATTGCACTGTGTGTACCTCGATGTTGTGGGCTAAAAGGTGTGCAAAGAGAAAACATATATAATAATGTAGATATGCTTATGCACATGTCCTTTCTCCCGAACTCACTCAAACCCAGTTTTAGTAAGGTATCCCTAGGTTTATAAATATTGTACCATACAACTCATGCCTGAACTTGATGGCATGTACATTGTTCATGTTCGCATATATATACAGAGGATTTATCGTAATCGTACACAATTGAATTGATGAGGGAAACAATTTTTTAATTTCACTTCTCGCTTTGTAGCGGTTCCGCAAATATACGGTTTCGAAACTAATTTCATTGTAATTTCAACAATTAGTTGGTATTTGTTGATAATCCTTTGATTGGGGACACGGTTGAACGGCAACATGTCGATTTGAGGTGCGGGGCAACTGGAGGCTATATTATCCAATCGTGGAGAATCGATGATGGTGTCAATATATGATGGTATAATGAAATTGCCGATTAATTGTCATGGCTGGATTGGATATAGAAGGGCATAGGTATACCTACCTACACTTTGAATGAAATTAATCGCATTTGAAGCAGGTTATTGAAAATAAAAACAAAAACAAAAAAACAACAATTTTAAATAATAACCATACTTTTATTGAATCAAAGTAGGGATATGAAAATGTAATTACTGAATCGAGATAATCAAATAAAGTGAACTGAATTTGAATGATAAAGCGTATTTTTTAAGTGACATTTATATATATAAGTGCTGATCGATTATTTATACGAACAAAGGACATACGCTTTCTATAAAGGTCCTTTTCGAACAGTTTATCATTTTATGCGATTTAATGGAATTAAATTGTTTAAATTAATGAAAAAAAATGTTTATAAACTAAATATGAAAAAATAACTTATACCTACGCATTTATTTAACGTTAATTAGCAAACATTTTGTCTTATGAGATTTGTCTTTTAATCCACGTTTTAAATACACCTCGTCGCTAACTCACATTTATTAATAAGAAAGCAACCCTTTTGCCCCATCAGAAAAATACAACAAACAACAACTGTAAGCAGTAGTAAACACTTGTGAATTTACAGAACACAAAATTTTGTTCACGCTTTAAAAATAAAATGTTGTGATCAACTGGGTCTTAATTACGATCACACTCTGGTTTTAAAGCCTTAATATTTTTAAAATTATTCATCTGATTTTTAACGAAAAAAAAAAAATAAAAAATATGGTCTCTCTTTTTAGTTTGTTGAAAATTTTGATAAACTTTATTATTTAAATTCATTAGAAGCTCTTGAGTTAAAAAAATTGTACTAAAATCAGTCTAAAAGATAATCAGATACATAACTAGTAAAAAAAAATTAGTTCTATGAGAGATACCGTTAATAATCGATAAATAAATTTTTTTCCAAGAATATGGTAGATTGTTCCAAAATTAACTGACATAAAATTTTAATCAATATGGTAGGAGTAGTTTTTGGGAAAAGTGAGGTTTTTCCTGAAGCGCATGATTCCATTATTTTTTGTTTTAAAAATCTGCTAAATAGTATTAAAAAACTGCTGTATGCCAAATTTAATAAAAATTATTATTATAATTTGAATCAATAAGTTTTCAAAAAAAAAAAAAATTAACTTTTTTAAAAATTCGATCGAATGCAATTTTTTCAACAAATTTGATATTTCGTCGAATTTTGCTTTTACTGATTTCGGAAGAAAAAATTCACCTACGGATTTTCGGTAATATATGGCTTTAAATTTAGTGGTCATTCAAAATGTGTTTGGTTTATTTTACACAATGTAGCACAATGTAGCTTGAAAGCAATTTCAAATAGGGAATCAAAAACCGCTTGGAATTTAATGCTTTCAAAACTCAATGCTGCTTACTGTCGTTAAAGGGAACCCACCCTTAATGCCGCTTTCGATGAGAGGGCACTTGTATCGAAGAAACTGGACAGCTTTCAGTTCTCGGTATGTGCATCACACCACTTTTTGTGGAATGATCACATGTTCGACGTTGCCAAAAACGCTGTTTAGGTTTTCTTCGGCGATACAAGAAATTTGTATCCCTTTCTGATCTGGCTATAGTTTATAAAGCCTTCATCCGTCCATCTTGAGTAAAACTCGCATAGTTGATAAGGTGCTCCAATCACGCATTTAAGTCCTTTTGATAGAATCCAAATTAGAGCGTTGAAATTTGAAAATGATAGGTGATTGAAGTATAGCGAAAACATTTTCTTCTCTCGAACACCGTCGAAATGTTTCCTGTCTATCAGTATTCTATCGCTATTTCAATAAACAATGTTCTAGTGTAATAACCAGCTGTATTCCCCCCTAAAAGAATTCCGCCGTAATACTCGCACAGCTGGGAATGCCCATCAGTTTACCCTTGAGCCCTGGACTTCTTTAGCCGCACTTCACGAATGTATTATAATGCTTTACCCGGACCAATTTTTCCTACCCATTGTGATGTTCAGACATTTAAAACCAATGTACATCGGTATTTCCTTTTAAATCATATCCTATTTTCCTCGCTCGTACTGTGTTAAAACATTTTAAGGGTATTCATATCCCCTTTAGTGCGCGCATAATATAAAAAAAAAAGGCTATAAAACAAGAAACTGAATGCTCACGAAATTATAATCTCAACAAAAATACTGCAACGATTATGTTAAAAAACAAAAATTGCTCTCAGCAGTTTAGGTTGTAGGCCGAATTACAATCAAAATCAAAACGTAAGTTTTCTTAAATGTGCTGGATTATTGTTTATAGCTCAATTTATAGTAAGCTGTCTGTTTACAGAATAGTACATCCTTTTTAACTTTCTTAATCCTTTAATTTTGAAAAGTCTTCACAATATACATGTGGTAATAGTTACCTGATAAGATTTATTTCCTAATTTAAATAGTTTCATTTAAAACATTTAACACTGAAATCGCTCCAAGGGCTTTATATATTTAATTCTTAAAAGTGACATTTTACTCTATAAGCCCTTATAATCTCTGTATATAGCTTACAAAAGTTTTAATGAAAATCTTGTTTTAATTTACCTGCTTGGATAAACTCTTGGATCCCTTTAACATCATTTGATATAATCTTCTTGCAAAAATCCTTGCCGCATATTTGATTGCTTTAATATCAGAATATAGAAGCTTACCTCTTAAATATAGTGCAATTCGTCCCAGTTTCAAAATACCCCACCCCCTCTCTTTTCTAACCGACTATATATACAGGTAGGTAATAGAGCTACCCTTTCAACTTTACTTAATTCAACTCATCATCAAGGATTAAGCAAAGAACTTTTGCAGGCTCGATGTGTATGGAGCAACGCCACAGGAACTCTGGCTATGTTGTTGCGACTGCCACTGCCACAATATATACTTCCAGGCAACAAAATTGTCTTATAAATATAGTTCACCGCGCATTAGCGGTCGCAACATCACCACACTTAAGCGTAAGGTTTCAAATTGGTTTATTAAGAACTTAATTACACCGAAAACACTTAAAAATTCTTTTTGTTCGCCATCGTCCCCCTTTCATAAGGACACAATCACAAAACAGTACAGTATACAATCTATACCTCACTTTTCCTCCGTTCCGTGATATTTAAGTTTCTTAATGTGCATTGCCCACAAAACTTAAGCAGCCTCGGAAACCTGCCGGCCCCGACGACGACGTCGGTCGTCGTAGTCTGGCCCTCATCAGCCCTGAAGGCGAACAAAAACAAAACACATTTTCATGAGGCCTCCTCCGCCTTCGAGAGGTGTCGCTAATAGTCTTCGAGGTCTATTTACTTTTTCCTTGGGATGTTGAAAAATCCTTAATACCGTTAAATGCTTTTACTTTGGGGGCCATTAATGTTTTATGCAAATTTAATTCGAGCACCAAAAGACTTTCATGATGGCAGCGAAGTTAAGTGCCTGTCCCACCGCCCACTATCGCGCTATACCTACTTTACGCTTAACCCCATCATTATTTTCACTATTTTAAGGGATTTCAACTTGATCCTTTAATAATTTCAAAGGATGTTCTTATACCTAGCTTTTTTTTTGCTTTCGTTTATTTTCTTTTTTTCAAGCAGAATTGGCTATTCTTTTAGCTCTGGACTCGTTCAGAGTCGTTCATCATTCTGAAGATCGTGTGTAGTGCTTTCACAGGACCAATGCAATGGACCGAAGAAGAACCATTAATCACATCATCTTCGAATGCAAACAATCGCAGAACAAGGATAAAGAATATCCTCCAGGAACTACATATCCGTATGTGTGTGTGTGTGTGTGTGTGTGTGTAAAAATAAAAACGAATTTTTCTCATGATAACCGCGAAAATTCATTTGTCAAATGCCATGATGCTGCCTTCGTCTTGTGCTTATACATTTATTTAACTAAAAGAACTCTCAGAGACCAACAAAAAAAATCCTTCTCAAGGACTGCCTTCGATTTTCAATTGTGTGAATCCTGCAATATGCATCGGTTGGTGGTATATTCAAGAATTTTATTTCAAAGGATTTATGCGCACTTAATGGTGGCGAGAAAAGGAAACCCCACTGTATAGATCTAAACAAAATTAAGGACAAGGGCTCCAAGGATTTGCCGTCGGTTGTATTAAAAACCCCTTTTAGCTGCATCTATATCTATATATATAATGGTTCACAATTTTAAAATCCCCAAACCGCATTGACAACAGCAACAGTAAAAGGACAACGTCAGGAAACGACAAACAAAAAAAAATAGAATAGTAGAATTCATGAAATGTGTTTTTGCAACTGGCAATTTTCTCGGGCGTTTTTACTACGCGGCATCGCTATACCCCCTGAGCATATACAAAAGAAGTAGTATTCTCTGAGGAATATACGTTTCCTTTGGGCTTACCCATTCCACGAGATAGCAACGTAACCAGGCGTTGACTTAGTTTGGTCGATATACATTTAGGTATGTCTGCATTCCTGTTCAAATACTTAATTTTTTTTTCTATCTATTTTCTTTGAAGATCGCATATTGGAATCGGTAAAGATTTGTTTCTTTATACTCTTGAAACATGTAATTTAATGCAGTTCGATAAAATTATCTTTAGGCACGAATAATACTTCCTCAGAATATTTCGCGAAAATTGAAAATTTTTTAACTGTTAATTAATTTAGATTAAAAACACATTTGGCGAAGATTAGTATTTTAAGGAAAAAGATTGAGCTTAGGCTTTCCTACTTGAGACCATACCTTAAAAGTTAAAACATAAGACTGCGTGGATAACATTGTACGTAGATACAATACAATAATTTATTGGGACACTAATTTTTTGTATCAACTTTCTTCCAACGAACTGGTTTATTGAGCCAATAAAAAGCGGTTCATCATGGATCCCATAAACGTTTATTGATCCTTTTTATTAATTTATTTATTTGTTTGGTTTGTTGAGGCAGTGAATTTGTTCGTTGTTTGAAGGAACTAATTTGTTAGGACAATGAAATAGGTTATTTAATTGAAAAATTTCTTTTGTTGTACCAATAAATTATTTCATTGATTCAAGAAAACTTATTTGTTGAGCCAATGAAATAATTTATTAAATTGGAAAAAATTGATTTCGATTTGCATTCCAGCTTCCCTTTAGTATGCTACTTTTTTCTTTATGCTCTAGTAATTCTTCTGAAATAATATGAAAGTAAATAAAAACAATTCATTATCAAAGTTCAACTTCAAAATGCGTTTCGACAAGTATGACAGTTGGGCTTATCAGTTAGATGTTATAGTGCCTTTCTAAGATGCAAATTATCGATGCTTACCGACTCTTATAAAAAAATCACAGCATGAAAACAGTTACACGATAATAAAAAAATCAACTAAAATGTTTATTGACATTTAATAACTTGTTTATTGACACAGTACACGAATTTATCAAATTAAAAAAAAGTAGTTTTATAACAAAAATTTGTCGGAAAAATATTAAATATTTTGTCACTCAAAAGGTGAGCAAGCAAATCCAAGTTTTTTTTTCCTCAGAGATTTAACAGAAAAACTGAGAAATTTTGCTAAGGAATCCTGTTCATGTAACTGATATTGCTGAGATCTCCGAGATCTCATTTTCCTGAACACGTCTAATGTTTGTTTGCTTATTCCTTCGCAAGAACTGTCATTGTTCACTAAAAGAATTGTGTTTGGATGCAGTTATTTAATAAAATATTTTCAGCATGATATTATAGTTCTTATAAAAGCATTACACCCTGTTATCGCAAAATAGTATAATTTAATTATGTTGAAAATAGTTCGTTAAGATTTGCTACTTAACGTAAATTAGTAGTTACCTACTTGTTTATTTATCTATATATATAAATTAAAGTTTGGTTTTGTGTACGTTCGCTAACCAATCGATTTGCTTAACTTTTTTTTTTAATTAAAGAGGAATAAGGGTAGAAGGTTTAGGACAAAAAAAATTATAAAAAAATAAAGAAAATCTGTAAAAAAAAAGAAATGAAATTTCAATTGGTCACATGGGACCTAGTTAGTTAGTAGATAAAATAAGCATTTTTTAATAATAGACGCATACAGTTCATGTATTAAAGCTATTTTAAAATGGATTATTAATTTATATGGGGAGTATAATTATCATAGAAATCAACCAAGTCAGCAGCGTTGCTAAAGTACCAAGATCGTGCTTTTTTGACACGAACATTTTATTTTGGCACGGTGGCACGAAAAATAAAATGCACGACTGGGTCGCACGAACTTGCTTTTACGTGCGATCACAGTATGATTTTAAAGTATAAATGGTACTTACAATTTAGATTGAAAAATTGTTTAAAAATCAATATAAGTTTTGACACCAACCCAATGTATACCATCTGATTTCTTGCACAAATATTTTTTTTAAATCCAAAATTTGTTTTGAAAATTTTGATATGCAATATTATACAAATTTATTAGAAGCTCTTGAGTAAAAAATTTCCATAAAGTTAGTTTAACAGATAATAAGATAGTCGAAAACCAAAATAAATGGTTCTATGAGATACCATTTTTAAACGATAGAATTTTTTTTTTTAATATAGTAGATCGTACCAATATATATTAGTTTACATAAAAATTTTAATCCAAAACCGTAGGAGCCGTTTTTGAGAAAAATGATATTTTCCATTCCAGTTTTTAAACACAATTGTATGGGAGGTTTTGATATTTAAGGTCACAGGAATAATTTTACTTAAAATCTGCTAGATATTGTTAAAAAAATGCTAGGTGCCAAGTTTAACAAAAATCCATTTCGAATCATCATTTTCGAATTATTAAGTTTTCAAAAAAAAAAATTTTAACTTTTTTAAAAATCCCAAAACAAAAACTTTGGTATATCAAACTTTTAAAAGTTCTTAAGAGATTGGTCAAAATCAGTTAAGCCGTTTTTGAGAAAATCTAAAATCAAAAAAATTGGTTCTATGGAATAGTACTTATAACCATTTTTCCGATTTTTTTTTTTATAAAATGGTAGCTATTTTATTTATTTTTTTTTAGTTGTGAGCACGTTTTTGAGAAAAATAAGATTTTAATAATTTGGCAAAAAATGTGTACAGCAGGTTCTATTATTTTGGTTTTAAAAAAATTAAAAAAACGTGTGGGGGAATGCCCAAAAACCGCTTGGTAGGTACCGAGTTTAAAGAAAATCGACCCGCCCGTTTAGGCTGCAGCCGAAAGGACAGGACTTACAGACACACAGAAGAATTTCCAGATCCACTTTTTGACTTCGCTATCATCGTAATATCAAGTTTCATCAAAATCTCGATTTCGATTTTTTTTTAATCCATGACTTGCCATATAGTACCTATGTACAGTGAAAGCTCTACTAGCGGACAGCTCCAATAAGCGGACAATTCCTTTAAACGGACACATTTTTGGGAACAAACTTCTTTTTCGAATTTCCCATACAAATTACTTTCCTATAAACGGACACTCTTATAAACGGACGCGGACACTTCTACTTGCTTATTTTAAATAGAAAATCTCCCATAAGCGGACACATAATTTTATTCAGGGATTATTTTTTATCAACAAATGAAACAGAATAAACGGAAGGTCCGTTTTCAGTATAGTTTCTGTTTAATACATTAGCAAATCCATAGGAAATCTCCGGACGCGAAGATCTAATAACTGGACGGAGCGATGTGATGTTGAAAGCTTTTTTAGGACATTACCGGAGTAACTAAATTAAGAAACACTAAACATTAGATTTCCTCTCAGATTGGGGGACCATCAGTGTCCGCTTTTTAGAGCTTTCACTGTATATGTAAATCGCAACTAAAAATCAATATGGTATGCGTTTCTTACTTCAGTTTTTAATTTCAGATAAAGCAAATTTTGATGAAATTTGATGAAAATTGCTCGAAATGAAGCAAAAATAGGAATAAACTCCTTAATGTATTATATAAATATTATTTTTATTGTAGCTGTATGATTGACATTTTTTTTCTTTCTTTTTTTTGTTTAATAATACAAATTCTATATACTACTGAAATACATCAGCCAAGTAGAAGACTTAGCACTATTTAATTGGACTTGTTGAATTATTGATTCAAAATAGCTTTTAACGGCCTTTAGTCCACAAAAATTTAAGCGTTTCGTCCCGGCGATCTCACTTGGACTCATCAGTTGACTAGTGAGGACCTTATCAATACGCAATTTTTGTTAAGTTCAGTTCATCTTGTTAAAAGCAATTTTGAATCAATTTTTTTCTTTCTTTAAAACTATATTACACAATTTTACAGAGATTTAGTATAACTCTACCTTATAACTGAAAAATAAATAAAAATTTTATTACATTTATCACAGTTTTATTTAAATTAAATTAAAAGAAAAACCTTCGTTAAATTTATGAAATGTTTTATCCAAGATTTGAGACAATGA
Source organism: Epistrophe eligans (assembly GCA_951394125.1). NCBI lineage: Eukaryota > Metazoa > Arthropoda > Insecta > Diptera > Syrphidae > Epistrophe > Epistrophe eligans. Next base: position 39,153,881 of record OX596029.1, read on the forward strand.
GAGGCTAGAATGACGGACCGAAAAGTACTTAAGTATCTCAATTCTGGTGCTTTTATTATTAATAACATTTTACTAAATAAATAAATAAATATATAAAAAATAAATAAATAAATAAATAAGTTAATAGATAAATAAACAAAAACAAAAACAAAAAACAGAAAAACAGAAAAACAAAATAAATAAATTAATAACAAAATAAATTATTTTGATATTACACGAATAAAGCAAATGAGTTCTTTTAATTTTTTGTTGTGCATATTTCACTTCAAAATTGAACTACTAATGGGAAAATTTAAGGTTTTCTTCATAGGACACGAAAATGGCACGGGTTTTTAGAAAACGTGCCACGTTAATTTTTTTTTGGGTGGTGGTCAGAACTGTACCAACTTTATATACTATTCCTGAGCAGTCTAACTCTGACATATATTAATGTCAGAACTCAGAATGACAGTTCTTTGTCTGAATTGGTTATGAGAATTTCAAAAATAAAATAATTAATTGCCAATTTTTATCAATACCTAAAATCAAGATAATTGCATAAAAATGTATAAGCAATTTGAAACGACGCATGCATTATTTATTATTTATTGTGACAAATTTAATACAATTCTGGGTTTTTTCTACATCCTTATACTTTCTACCGCGTATCCCTCTTGTTATTGTCGCATGAGTGAATGAGTTGATTTCTTTTTTTTCCTTTTTTTTTTTATAAATCCTGTGATGATGCATTTACTGTAAATATCAACAAAAAAAAAAAAAGAACTTCTTCTCTGTTTGCATGCCAGCAAGAGGACATGCTTTTTCATCGTTTTTCCTCTTTTTTTAACACAAAAATACTCTCTTGCTTACAGTTGCAGTCGACTTGTATAGAAGATGTATGCAAAATATCCATAAATCACAAGTTTTCCGTTACACCACTAAATATAATAAAATAAATTATTATAGCCAAAGCCAAAAAGAAACCTCAATATTGTATAACTACCTACATACATACATTCCTACATACATATGTGATATATACAACCCATATATACCTATATAACTATAGATATATGTATGTGTGTGTGTATAAACTACTAACCATATATACGACCTCGATATTATTTGCAAAAAGCAAAACGTTTTAGGTTGGCATCTTGATCAAAACAGGATTCAAACTGGTGTCCTTATTGGAATTTCATGTTTGAATAATTTCCACAATTCTCTTATTCGGTTTCCGAATGCGTTTTGTGGCGAAAAGCAATTTTTTTTGTTGTCATACTAGATATAATGCATTCTATATACCTATCCTATAAAGAGTAAAAAAAAAGAATTGAATTGGAAGTTTCAATATAGAAGTAATTTATGAAGGAATCTTTGCACACAAACTGTGTGGCAGCACCGTAGGGACACTTTTGTAAGCTATGTTTGCCAACTTTATACCACAAAATGTCATTTAAACGGAATGTAATGTTTTCTTTTCTTGAATAATTTCATGTTTTTTTTTTCTAATGAAAATTTATCTCATCGACTATAAGTTGTTAGAAAGAATGCAAATCCTGATGGCATTTGATCATTGTCAATCACCAGATTGTGTTAAATAAAAAGAAAATATGTTCTATGACTTTGTGGCCCCAATATTTTTCGAACAAACAAAAATATTTGCAGGAAAATGTGTAAGGAAGTATTAAATACGAAATAGAACGAAGTTTTTAAATATCAGTTAAATTTAACAGTTAACTTCTGTGAAGTTAATTAATATTTATATAACGGGTGTTTTTTTAGAGGTATAGAACTTTAAGTTGGCAACACTATTTTAACTGGTGGCCATTTTATCAGCTGTCAAGTGGTTTATTTTTAGATTGATTTGGTATTTCAACATGAATAGACTGACGCCTGGGCCTGAACAACGCTTCCAAATTGTGCAAATTTATTTTGAAAATCATGGTTCATGGTTCCCAATTTTCATAAGCGATGAAGCTCACTTTTGGCTGAATGGATACGTCAGTAAACAAATCTGCCGTATTTGGAGTGATGATAATCCTCAAGTCTATGTTGACACACCGTCACATCCACAAAAACTGACTGTTTGGTGTGCTTTATGGGTTAGTGGAATAATTGGTCCGTACTTCTTTAAAAACGATGCTGGCCAGACCGTTACAGTCAATGGTGACCGCTATAGAGCCATGATTACTGACTTTTTCGTTCATCAATTGAACAAACATGATGTACAGGAACTGTGGTTTCAACAAAACGGTGCAACATGTCACACAGCTCATGCCACAATTGATTTATTGAAGGAAACGTTTAGTAACCGCATAGTTTCACGTTATAGGGACCCGTGAATTTGCCTCCAAGATCGTGCGATTTAACGACGCTTGACTATTTTCTGTGAGGATATGTGAAGTCACTAATCTACGCCGATAAGCCCTAAACGATTGACCAGGAGGACAACATTCGCCGCGTTATTGCCGATATACGGCCACAAATGTTGGAAAAAGTCATCGAAAATTGGACTTCCAGATTAGACTACGTCCGAGCCAGCCGTGGCGCTCATGCCGGAAGATTATCTTTCGATTAAAGTAAATTTCATGTCAATTTAAAAAAATCATCTTTGTTTTATTCCATTTCAAAGTTCTATACCTCTAAAAAAAACACCCTTTATGTGCATAATAACATATACCCAGAGCATTTCTTATCAAAAATGTGCAAATCTACTAGTACAAGCGTTTTATTCTAATGCATTTTCTTCAATACTTTCATCACTAGCTCAACTAGTTGAACAACTATCATTCTTGCATCGAGAAGAATATTTAGCATTAAACGTGTCTGATTTGTAATCAATCAATGTCAAATCTGAATGAAGTTGCTATCAATTTCCCAATCCCAGAGCTTGTATAATGTATCCTTTTCCAATATTAAAGGACCCCAAATAGCTATATGTACATATAATGTGTTATGTATGCACAAAGTAATTTCCTTAAAATGGCCATTCTTCAATGTGTTTTGGGTCTCTTCATTAACCCAACTACATCACCATAACACAGCGACTGACAATATATGCCCAAAGGACCAAGCTAAAGGAACAAAACAAAATACTTAAAAAACTAGCATTAATAAAAAAAAAATACAAGAATAAGGGAAGCTCTATTAAAAGGACAAGGTAGCTAGCTACATACATACATATATTGAATAGATTTTCATCATTAAAATATTTTAGGACGATCGATGCATGAATATACTGGGATTATTCCTTCAAGGGATTTTATATAATGCTCCCCTTCCAGCAGATACAACAACAAAAAAAACCCTTTTCAGCTTTCAATCGACTATAATGCTACTTATGATGGTCTATTCCATTATTCTACTACACTCCTTCGCCTTGAAGAAAACTCGCAATGATATATGATCGAAGCAAAATTATTAATGGGAAGTAGTTGTCAATTGTCCAAAGGGAGCAGCAAACCATGATGGTGAGGCGTCGTCGTCGGTGGCGATGGCGATGGTGGCGGTGCAAATACATAACTAAAGAAAAAATAGATTTCTTTTCTTTCTTTTTTTTTTATTGTCATCAAAGTTTCTATGCTGCGTGGTTTCACAAAAGACTTGGATTTTTAACACTCTCTCAGGATGCACATCCCGTAAGTGATGTCCTTTTAATAATTTATTCTTTGTAATTTTCTTTTTCAACATTTTCAATATCGATGACAATGGTAATGGATGTGTGTTTTGGGACAGTGTCGCCTTAACAGTCATCTACTATGCTATCGATGACCATAATCATCAGATTTGAGATTGTGTGTGTGTGTGTTTGAACTAAAAAGTTTTCAAGTAGGTATGTATATCAATTTTTTTTCTTTTTAATTTAACAATTTATAAAGTTTTGACAAAAATTATGTTCACATGCAGATGCCATTATTTTAAAGGTATTATGGATGAAATAAAGGGGAAACAATTTAAGCAGGGAAGCTTATTGACTTTTATCTGCGCCCTTTTTTCATTATCAAAACAATTTTTCTTTTATCATTTACAAAATTGTAAATTATAGTTCCTCATTCTAATTGAGCATTACCGAAGAATTGGTTTCTTTAATTAATAGTTATTGTATTGAAATTATAAACCTTGATAACACTGTTCTGAGTTAGTTCTAGTTTAGCGTAATAGGAAGTGAAAACAAATTAAGACGAGTATTAAGCTGTTCAAATTCAATAGAGGGGAAAATAAATTGCGTGTTGATTATTTTACATGTATGTATAAAACAACTTGCTTAAAACTTTACAGAATTTTTTATGTCAAGAGCAAAATTATGGATTTACAGAATAATTTAAAAAAACAGAATTATAAATTTACGGAATTTTGAAATATAGAATTATGAATTTATAAAATTTTGGAATACAGAATAATAAAATTACAGAATAATGGAAAACAGAATTTTGTTTATAAAGAATTTTCAATTCATTAACAGACTTTTAGTCATGCAGAATTTTGGAACACAGAAAAACGACCCGTTTCCGGTTTTTATCAAAGGCTAAGGTATTCTCGTCGGGTCCAGGGTTTTACCAAAGAAGGAACAAACTTTAGTTTTATCGAGGTTATTTTTATTTGCCAATCACTGGTTTTATTATTTCATGTGCCATGTTTATATTTACTTATAATTATATAATTTTATATAAGCCAAAATTCATATGTTCTTATAACTATGTTTATATAATGCAAAAATCTGTCTGAGATAGCAAACGTCTTAGTCTTAGATAGCAGACGCCATTAAATTACAGCCTGAGATAGCAGGCGCCACTAACTAAATACCTTAACCTGGGGTTCCATACTGTCACTTCTGGAGCCTGAGCTTATCAAAAGTGAGAGTCTCGTGACTTCTGGCTTAACACATATTTCATTGAACATTTTCTGATCATGTGGCAGCAATTACTGTACTTAGCAAAAACACCAATAATGTTTTTTTTTAATGCAAGATTTGAATTTGCGGGTTTTTGTAATTGCGAGATATCGTATAATTATGAGATCTTGAATGCGAGATTTTGTAGCAAAGCCAACTTAACGTATTATTTTTTTTTTTTTTTTAAATTGCGAAACTTTGATATTGTGAACAAAATGTGGTCTATTGTACCGAACTTGCTCCGAAGCATTCATTAGGTCGAGAATATCTGGATGTGGCTGATGCACAGATGTTCTATTAAAGGCTATCAGATATGATCTATTTGGATGAGCCATGTTAATGGAAAAGATTAAACGGAGAAAATTTTGGTAAAACCCTTAAATATTTACTAAGACAAAGTACAAGGTATACGTCAGTTATTTCCTGCAGAATACCAATCTTATGCAAAATACAACCGATCCCTCGTAAACAGGAGGTGGCCCCGGCGCAGTGGAAGTAGTGCTTGACTTCTAACTTGGATGTGTGGGTTCGATCCCCAGTCTAGGCAGCATTCTTTTCTATATTCCCTCAACTGAGCGCCACCCCTGGGATTTATTGAGAAAAATCAAAACCTAATTTCTCAATCCACTGTGCCAACAAAAATCTATCCTATTCTTCTATTCCTTCTAACATTGCCTAATTTATAAGACCCTAGGTCTTACTGGCATATATATGTTTGTGTTTGTTTATGATTACAATGGAGTTTCTTAAAAGTTAAAAACTTGGAGATTTATTTTTTTAAGTTGCATTTATCATAAAGTCTTTTAAAGCAAATGGTTTCAAACAAAAAATAAAATAAATAAAATAAAATACAACTTTAACTTTTATTGTTTTTGGAACAATGTTAAAAAACTTTTTGAGACCCAAACAAATTTCAAAAACAAGAATTTCGCAAGAAGTGAGGTTAGAACTTTTTCCAATAACTTTTGGAATTTTGAATATAGAAGTCCAAAAACTTGAAACAAAGTTCAGAACAACTAGATTAGTTTGAAAAAACATTCAAAAATTTATGAAGCTGAAAATCGCTGCATCGAAAGTACAAAAATATTTTAGGAGAGAATCTGTGGATATACAGATTTTTCAAGACTGTTAAAAGTATTATTTTGGGCATGAATTTTGCTAGACGTGATGTTTTCTTGTTTTTTTTTAGTATTTTTTTTTCACCAAAAATAGCTTAAATTAAATTTAAGAAAATGTATGGATAGTTTCTTTTGAACTCCACTGTACACTTTCTACGAACCGAATACTCGATAGAACCATGAAATAGTTATAAGCAGACTGAAATTCCACACAAAAGCCATCAGTTCCGAAGTTAATTAATGAACATATTTATTTGTATATGTTATAATTTCTTCTTTTTTTTGTTAAAAAAATTCTTACATCGTAAATTAAAAAAAAAAGAAAAATAAACACGTTGAGAGTTTTAAAATCCCAATATATTAGTATTTTTCTTTTAAGCCGATCATTTTCCAGATCCAAGTTGTAAGGATCTAAAGTACAAAATTTTAACAGGTACATAAAACAAAAATAAAAAACATCACGTCTAAGAGAGTTTAAGCCAATTTTCTTAAAACATATTTTATTTTGATTCAAAATAGCTTTTTACGGCCTTTAGTCCACAAAAATTCAGGCGTTTCGTCCCGGCAAAAAACAAAAACAAAAACTTCCAATTTAATGACTAGGAATTCTAGTCTTGTTGGATATAGTTCACACTAGATATTCGTCATGAAATCTATGTTAGATGGACTGAACTTAACAAAAATTGCGTATTGACAAGGTCCTCACTAGTCAACTGATGAGTCCAAGTAGATCGCCGGGACGAAACGCCTAAATTTTTGTGGACTAAAGGCCGTAAAAAGCTATTTTGAATCAATAATTCAACAAGTCCAATTAAATAGTGCTAAGTCTTCTACTTGGCTGATGTATTTCAGTAGTATATAGAGTTTGTATTATTAAAAAAAACCTTCATATTTTATTTTGTTCATACATCAATTTTTGTGGCAGGGATTCTCTCCTAAAAAAAAAACATTTTAATTTAAGCCATTTTTTAATTTAAAAAAATACTAAAACAAAAACAAAAAAAGCATCACGTCTAGCTAAATTCACGCCCTACATAATGCTTTTTACTCTGCTGCACAATTTTTTTACTTTCGATGCAGACATTTTCAGGTTCATAAAAATTTGGTTTTCAAAAAAAGGAGGGCTAGGTCAAAAACGTTTTTGGACTAAAACCCCCATTTTTGAACATTTTTCAAAACAAAAATTGGAACAATTCGGGACAAATTTTGAAGTTAACAAATTTCATTACATATGTATATACCCATTATATGGACTTCGGTTTTATTACTGGTACTTTCTTATGCTATTTTAAAAAAGTAAAGCTGTATAATAAATATATTGTCATACAAAAAAAAACCCTTTTCCTTGTTAAATTTTTGTTCAACATCTTACTTTTATATTTATATAGAATGCCACAGGTTTGTGTAAAATTTTAATTAAATCTTTCCTTAAGATATAAGAATATTTATGCACCTTTATAAGTTTTACTGTCAGGTGGTAATCCTAGATGTCGCCATTATTCATGAATTTCTCAATGGGCGTTAAATTACACACAATTTCATCAGATAATGGTGTCCTGTTCAGAGGCAAAGCACTATATATCTTCTTGAAAGTAGTGTATGTCGGACTTAAATTGTCCTTCTTCTTAGATTATGTACCTTATACCGTTACCACACAGCACCAGCCTATATGCATGTATATATGTATGTACATAGTCGGCTTGTCCTTTATTTTAGGATTTCTATTTGTTTTATTTGCAGGTAAAGATATATGTAGGTATGTAATGTATGGTTGTCCCTTAAATACAAGGAGTGACTATAATATGCGGCTAGAAGTGGGGTAATCTATTCTTCTCAATTTGGAGGCAAAATCATTTTCATTCTCTGATGGTGGGGCACTTATCGCAGAGAGCTCATTTTGTACCCAGGAAAGGTGTACCAACCAGTTCCTTTCCTACTATCTGACGACTGATGATGTTTTATTTGTAATGCTAAAGCACAAAAAGGATGCTCAGCTCAGGCTCACACACCAAAGACATTACACCAGAAAGAAAAAGCTTGCTCTGAATGTTGTGTTCTTCCAGTCCCACTCCTCAGTTTCTGACAGAAATGTGTGTAGGTATGTAGAATTATTCGATCCTTCGAATTAGCTAACATATGTCACCACAGTGATTTCACTCCCACATCCTACCGAACAGACATGTTTGTTGGATTCGTCCTCTCAGCAGGACTTTTCTCTCTAAACCATAATATACATATGTATATGCAGGAACATAGCAATGAAATGATTGTTTGTGTGTGTATTGGCTTTATTCACAAGGAAGGACAAGCGTTGTTCTAAGGATTCTAGAAAATGAAATTCCGAGAAGGGGTCGGCTGCCTTAATTTAATTCTAGTATAACTATTGCATTGGAATACAATTCGGATTGTGTGTGCCTGGCACGAAAACTATTATACGACCAACAACTAGATGGACGATGGACGATGGCACACCCAAGGAAGTGGCAAGAGTCAGTCGAGTCGGACGGAATATAACTCTGTTGCTGCTGAGAGATGTGTAGTATAATCTCGATTTGGTAGTTTTTAGATTACTCCATGTATACTCGTAGTTGAGCACAGCACATTGTCCAACAATTTATATTGTTTCCTTGGAAATTAACTCAATTGGCTCTCTGTCAAAGTTGTTCTCGAATGGCATAAGAAAATTGTCCACATTGAAGATACTTTCAACATCGATGACACCCGGAATAATGTCGATGAAATGGGTCATTATTGGCAACCATCAATTAAGCGATTATGGGATAAGAACTTGTCGTGTAAGTTTTTCGAATATATAGACGAGACGAGAGTAGTAGTGAATTGTGTGTTGATGAGTAGGAGTTTTTTGCAATGATAGTTTTTTTTTTTTTATTTTTGTTTGTGCTTATACATCTGCAAACTTGAAACTTGTGGATAAACTTTTTTAAGTCTTATCGTTTTAAGACATCTCGAACGACATTAAAACTTAAAATAAAAGCAGTTGGAAATATTGCTATTGACGATGTTTGTTATGTTATAATCATTTTTCAAATAAAATCAATATTTATTTACCAATATGATTGTCCTCAGTCTTAAAATTCATAAAAATTTAAATAATCATCCCTCTATTTTTAAATCCAAAGTGGAGTTTTCTGCCTGCCATTAAATCTGGGAGGAACTTTGATCTATCACAAACTTGCTCCTTTTTTCGATAATTTTACGAAAACTTTCATTGTTTGTATTTGGGGTTCGAAAAAATGTGACCTTGTACTTACGGTGCGGAAATCACCTTTCGCCACTATCATTAAGTATGTCTATACTAAAAATGATTACAAAAATAATCGAAAAATAAAGTCCGTATAGAAATTATACGGACTCAGGGTTGCGAATTTTTGAATTAAAAAATCATTAAGTCATAAGACTGTAGATGACTTGTAAATTAAAAAAAATTAATTCATAAGTTAGTTAGTTAGTTCAATTCACAAAGTACTAAGCGACTTATGAATAAAAAAAATGAAGTCATGAGCATGTTAGTGACTTATGAATTAAAAAAAATTTAATTCATAAACTTTTTGGTAGATTGGAAGTTCTTAAGCTTGTTTTGACTACATAATTATTTAATTATTAACGAAAGTAGTTTATAAATCATAAAATGATCATGCTAGCTTATAAATTTTCCAATTCATAATTTTTCTAATCAGAATTCACCCATTAGCTTATGAATTAAATCTTTTTTAATTCATAAGTCACCAACTAGCTTGTGAATTAAAGTCAAGCTTAAGCTAGAAAGTGACTTAAGCTTTTGCAACTCTGTATGGACTACATTTTTTGTAATAGCTATTGCGATTGTTGATTTCGTCATAAAATCAAAAAAAAATAAGTTGTACGTACTTTTAGACGTATTTTATATTAATGAGGTTGGTGGTTTGTTGTTAATTTAATTAACAATTTATTTTTGTTTTAATTATTCCACAGCAAAAATCAAATTTATTTTATTTTCACGCACCTCCCAAAACATTATTTCTCATAGTGGGCGATAATGTCATATTGAGGGACCTCGAGTCTCTCATTATGACCAAAGAAGGCTCTGAAATATCGACAAAAGTTGGTCTTAATTTTTAACTTATCTTAAATAGAACTATAAGAATTCCACTTTAAATAGCAACGCCATGGAAACAATAGAATTTCTCGTATTTTACAAAAATTACTGCCACTTTACAATACCTGAATAACTTTTACGGTGATTTTCAGGAATGATTCCATCACATTCTAAAGGTGAAGTTCACAAAAAATCAAAAATCTGCTTTTATTTCATTTGTAATGATGATATAATGCCCTTAAATGTGGATTATTACTTTTCGTCCAATTTTTGTTCACTTTTGCTATTGTTAGTAAAAAAAAAAGCTTCCATTTTTAGCTTTTTGAGGAAGCTCTTGAAATAAATTGAAGGAACTGCTGTGAAAATCAATAAAATTGTACTTTTTTCGAAAGGTTTGCAACTTTGCTGAAGTACGCAAAATATTGGTATGAATTGGGTCACGGATAGATTTGATGATCTCAAATATGACTAAATTGAACCACTTATAGATGTTAAAAAATAATTTTATAAATTATTTATTATGTTGTTATGTAATATATTATGTTTTAAAAAACTTAAATTATTCACTAAAAATTAAAAAAAAAAATAGAACTTTATTTAAATTTCACTGGACGTACCAATTTATTTTTTGTAAATTATTGTAAATTATTATATTATTGGATGTTTGCCAAAAAGCCATAATCCGCAAAAGAAAAATCCAAAAAGCTAAAATCGCCAATATACATATAAAACCAGGTAAAGAAAAAATCCCCAAAATAAAATCTCTTGAAGACAAAAATTTAAAGATAAAATACCAAAAAGATGATGAAGAAGATGTTGCAAATAGTGGATCAAGCAATAAAATCGCGCGATTTGCTTGATTGAAGACTTACACATCTTCAATCGGACGGAATCTTCAAAAAAGTCGAATCCAAAGGGACAAAATCCCCATAGGGAAAGGCGCCCTATGTACAAAATCCCCAATAAATATTTAAAATAAATAAATAAATAAATTGGTCGGCGCGACAGCTCGTGTAGAACCAGGGCCTAGTGACTTACAACTTTCAACCATTCCTGTGTGCGTGTTATTGACAGGAATAGAGAGGACCTACTGTTTTCTGCTGAATCCGAACGGCTAGGGTGAGAAACAGTTTTTCGTGACAAGAAATGCTCTTGGAGGATTTGTCAATTCCCGGCAAGAGGCAGTGACTCGTGAAAAACATTTCTGTTTTTAGCCTGGGAATCGAACCCAAGACCTTCGGCGTAACAGTTCAACGCATTAACCATTACGCCACGGGCTACTACCAACATACATATAATAAATATTTACTTTTCCTAAAATCTCTAAATCTCCAGGAGTCCCCAATAATTTCCAACATATTAAGTGACACTGATCCAGTATTCCAGTCCAGGTCCGTATATTAATAAAACGAGGCTATCGCTGTAAAACTTTTCAATCTAAATGTTTTTTTTAATGATCACTTTTTTTGTTAGTAATAAAATAATTAGCATAATGTTTGATTTTTAACTTCCCATTGGAAGTTATTGTTTAATTGGTCCGATTTGTCGAATTGAAAATTTTGACATTTCTAGACGTTTAGAGGTCCCAGGAATCCGAATCAATCATTTTTAGAAAAATGTCTGTATGTGTGTGTGTATGTACGTTCGTACATTTGTGAGCCTTTCTATCGTTCACAGTATCTCGAGTACGAATAAAAATATCGACCTCAAGTAGATTGTATTTTACAGATAATAACATCACGAAGTGCAAAAAAGGTTCCCAAAAAAATTCAATTTTTGGTTTTTTACTAAAGAAATTAAAAAAAAAAAAAGTTGTAAAAAATGTTTCGTCTCGAATATTTCGAGAACAAAAAATGCCATCGACTTCAGGTTAATTTTATTCTACACATAATGATGTAATAAAGCCTTAAGAAGAATTTAAAAAAAAATCAGCGGTCTGTTTTTTTTTTTAGATCAAAAAACATGTTAAAATTTTGTGAAAACGTGTTTAGGTTGTAATATTTTGAGAAAAAAACAACGATATTAACTTCGGGATTAATTTATTCTATACATGATGCCATATTTGGTTACTGATATAAATTTAAAAAAAAAATCAATCAACGGTTTTTTTTTAAAGCAAAAAAACTACAAGAAAATACTAAAAATCGTTGAAAAACGTTATTCGGCTCGAATATTTTGAAAACAGACACTAGCTTAGAAGCCGGGCCAATTTTATTCTATACATAGTGACTTAGTCAATAACTGATAAGGTTTGTAGAATTATTCAATTGACAGTTTTTTTTTTTTCAAATCAACAAATTTTCAAACTCAAACCACTAAAAAAAATGTTTTTCGACTCGAATAACTCGAGTCAACAAATTTTCAAACTCAAACCACTAAAAAAAAAATAAAAAATGTTTTTCGACTCGAATAACTCGAAAACAAACAAAGCTATCGACTCCGGAATAATTTAATTTTACACACAATGCTGTAACTATGAATTGGTTAGGTTTCTAAAAAAATAAATTGATAGTTTTTTTTTTAAAGTAAAAACATCTGCCAAAAATACAACTTAAATAGTAAACATCAAAATTTAAAAATATCCCCGTAGTCTAACATCTTAATGTAACCTTAAAAAAAAAACAAAAAACAATTAAAATTTGCAGTAGTTTTTGTTTGACTCTATTTTTACACTATAAATTGCTGGATTTTGAAAAATATTTTTTTTTCTCATCATTTTAACAACAAAGCTGAATAATCCTGTCCTCAGATAGCTTAGACCTCAGTTTACCGTCTGTTGCTTTTACGTCGAACGGTTAGTCGATGGCGCAATTCAAATGTGAGGTCACGTTAACGGGCACCAATTTTTTGTAAACGTAACTGGTTAAGTTTCCCTAAGATCATATACTTTTAAATCTGAATTTCAAAATGTCCCGCTAACTTTATATCTACATCTCTGTTTTATTCGAGATCTTAGGATTATTTGTGACACTGAGCTTTACTTTCATTCCGATATATTTTTTGATTAAATAATTAATAAGAATTATTATTAATTTAAAAAATTCCGAAGACCCATTTGTGTAACTTATTCCCTTAGCATTTCATTTGTAGAATTAAACGTGCAACAACGTGGGTTTTTTTGGTTAACCAGTTTGCCCTTGTCGACCATCAGTGATAGTCTAATAATCTCAACATGCTCTCTTATGAACATCAATTAAAATTGATTAATATGGAAACAGTAAAGAAGTCGTATACTCTTCTTGTGTACAAACTCTTAAAAGAGCCTAACGATGAATCTATTGGATATGATTTCCCTCTGAATTCTTACAATTGCAAGACACTTTTTTCTACACAAAGTTAAAAAAAGCCTTTTAAACTAAAATGGATTAATCTCCTCAGGACAAATAGCAAAAGTGCATCTAATCCTTATGAAATTAAATTTAATTAAATTAAGACAAATTAAACAAGACCAATAATTTTAAAGGAGTGTCTCATTTAATTAAGCACAGGCCCTTAGGGTATTTAGTACCTATACAGTTTAAATTAATTTTAAAATCCAAGGAATAAGTAAGTTAATTTCCCGTTCCAGTGTTATAAAGTTGTCTACAAGTAAACAATTTACTAACTTTCGTTCAATTTTACATCCTGAACACAATGTTTCATATAAATTATGTATTTCCATTTAAATTGTGAAAGTTATTACGAGTTTATATTTAACGAGCCATTTTTAGAAAATAATAATAAAAAAAAAACAACCCAACTAACAAAGATAATTCATTAATCTTTCTCATTTCGAATATACGAATATACGAATGTTCGTATATAAGTATTTTGAGCACATCTTACATGCAAATTTCAATTAAATTTAATTAGCACTTGGCGGCGGAGCACAAACATCCTTTATTCACATTTATATTTACCTCCATCCTTTTTTGTATGACATGTTTGACTGTATAACATGCCATAGCCATTTGCTTCATCACTGCCATGCTGGTAATTTTTATACTGTAATTTAATTCTTGTTCTTGTTATGTTATTTGTCCCTTTTTGCCGACACACTTATTTTTCCTAAAGTCAAAAAAAAAAAAAAAAAAAAAACAACCGGCCCATTGTGTCCTCTTAAGAGAGCAAAAGATCTACATCCTTATCAGCGGATGTATACATATATATGCACATGTATACGAAATATCCTTGTTTTTGTGGCGCCATTTAAATGTCTTTTTGCTACAATTTCATTCGAAACTACAAGTAGGAACTTTTCATTTCAATGGAAAAAGGGACCACAACGACGACGACGACGACGTAAATATATGTATGAATACTGTTCTATCTCGCTAGGATATACATATAGCTACACCTCCTCACATTCAACATTCCTTGAAATGGACTATTTTGGCGGAAACTTTCTAGGCGACAATTCTATATAGGTACAGCAACAACACTAATATACAACAAAAATAATAACAACTAGCAAAACAGCACAAAGAACGACAACATCAAGTTTTACGCTATAAATTGTTGATACGATAACTTACGACTTGTGTACTCCATTGCGCTATAAATTCATAAAAAAATAGATATTTTTCCCATAAGACACTTTTACTTTTACTTTTAGGTCGTCCTAGTCCTATATCGTATCCATCCATCCGCTGTCGTTGTTGGCTTACAATTATTTGAGAGGGGATGATGCGGTTGGAGTTGAAGGATACGACACAATACAAAAAAAAAATATAAAACATCTAAAAATATGTAATTTAATGCCGAAGGACTACAAACGACGAATGGCCATTTTCGTTGATTATGATGTCAGGAGGGAATTAATCTGTTGCCGGATTGTCCTCGCCGGGACGTCCCCATTAATAAATCTTTAGGGATGGCAATAATCGGTATAATTAATGGACTCATTGATTGGATTAATTTCCTCTCTGAAGAGTGCTCTGAACATTCATGGGGTACGGTATATAGGGTGGAAGGTAAGGTATACATAATGTATGTATATGTGCGTATAGGCAGTTCCCAATATTCCGACATAAGTGGTGCGAGTGATTGTCTAAGGAAATGTGGACATACCAATTTGAAATTAATTTGTTGCACTCAGGTAATTAATTAGTGCGCCTTGGCAATGCAGGCTATTAAATCGCTGAATGTAACTAATAGTGGTACAATTTTGTGCTATAAAGTGCTTCATTCATTGAAATGGAACATTTATATGTGATTCCGTTTATAAACATGGTTAGATTTATACAATTGAATAGACCGAGGAAAATAGCTCCTATCAACTAGAACTTATCCATCTTGGTACATTCACAATATTTAGCACCACAATCGAAACTTTCATTCTATAAACAAATATGGAGCCACAGAATTCGTTTTTCAACCAAAAGATTAACTTAAGTGTGGCGCAATGTTTGAAAGGTTTATTGAATTGTTGTTCACTTTTGAAGTGAAGCAGCTTAAATCAAAGCTTGCCATGAGCTTAAATCACTTCTTGTTTAACTTTTTCGACTTATCCAAGTAAAGATGAGGTTCCGTAGACAGACGAGGGCATGTTGTTAGGCAAACTAGCTTCATTTGCAGAGCTATAACACCTAAACATTTTTATTTAGCCAATAAATGTACCAAAACGGATGGTCGGGAATGAGAGTCTATTGAACTTACAATTTAAGCCGATAAAAATTGGTATCCACAGTTAGCTTATTGGGTCATTGATCTACATATAGGCTGTTCGGGTTTCTATTTTCCACCTACCTTCTAATACCTATGACATCACGATGATAGAGAACACAAAAAAACAAGGTTGGTATTTTTTTATGCATTTAAACGGGGTATTTGATAAGTAAATCGGATACATAATAATGTGTACATAGCTTGTATAGGCACATAAGTAAGAAATGATAAATACTAGTTTTCAGACAAAATGAAAGAACATTATATCGATGGCACTATTTTATTCCTAAAAATATCTAAAATATCCTATAAATATCTAAAATAAAATCAAATACAACACAAAAATGGAGACACATGTTTTCGAGATATAGAATTTAGATTTATCTACATGAAAAAAAATTGACATATTCGTCTCTCACACATTTTTCAATTTTTTTTTTTTAACTCCAACTTATTTAAAAAAAAAAAAACAACTTGGTGGTAGCTCACCCTAGTGTTTGTTGTTCCATTCAAACCTTCAATTTTTTAAATCAGTTCATTTAAATTCCTGTTGTTCGGAGAGGACTGTTCTTAGGACGTTGTCAAACATGAGCAAGTGCAGGAGGGAGCCATCTAAACAATTTTTGTAAATAAAGTAAACATAAAAAATTAAAAATAAAATTATAAAATAGAAAAATTTATTTTTCTTTATTTAAGAACCCTGTCTGATTGACTCCAAATTCTTATGTAACTTGAACTAAGCTTTCGAGCTAGCTTTGATAAGTTGTATACACCAGTATTGAGTCATACTATTTTTTTTTTTTTTTAGGATACTCTTTTAAGATTGAAGTACAAAATAGATTTAATCAAACTGTCATATTGTCTATTAATTTTAAGCAAAATAGGGTAGGAACTCAAAAATAATTTAATTTAAAAAATTGTTTTTACTGTATATTATCCAATTTTCAAGTGTAAAAAATAACAACAACAAAAAAACAAATATTAACAAATATTTTGTGGTTATTAGTTTCGCAAAAATTATTATTAATTAAAAGAAAAATATCAGAAATAAAAAAAGTGAAAAATAAGCTCGTGGTTGTTTTTTTTTTTTTTTTTCTTTAAAATATACAAAAGTGTGCACATAAAAACTAACACGTACTATACTTTTTCACAGCTGTAGCAGCTCGAGCTCTAGTTCCAGTTGAAGCATTCTTATTGTGTTCAGGCAGTTAGGCATCAGCATTAATGAAAGTGATTGCTGTATCGACTTGATTTTTTTAAGAAAACACTCCTACACTCGCTGAATATTTTCTTTATTACGAGTGGTTTGTTGTCTTCCAAGTCTTCTTAAAATAAATCAAAAATACATATATAAACAAAAAAAAACTTATAGATATACAAATACCTTCTTTTTTTGCACCATGCGGTGCTGCACGAGCTTCCGCCACACCAAATTAATCAGTGAGTTTTACCAGAACAACATTCCACCTGAAAAATTTGGAATTTCACTTTTCGCCTATTCTGAGTTTTACCCGAAATTGTATGTTCGAAAAATTACTCTCATTGTGAACAATCATTTTATTTGACAGCCTAAATTAGTAGGTGAACGATATTTCGTACAAAACTCACAATACAGTGCCGTAGCCAGGATTTTGGTTCGGGGGGAGGGTGGCTTGCTTCCAAATTTTACGAGGAATTCTTTTTTTATTGATTTTTATTAGTTTTTAAATTGTATGTACTCAAACGAACATATACTTAAATTATTTTTTTTATACACACATTTTTTCAAAGCAAAAGACGTCTTGATTTTCTTTTTAATAGAGATCAATCACCTTACCTGGATCCACATTAATATCTGAATGAACAGATATCATAGCAAGTGAGCTTAATCTTGCATTCCCCATAACACTTCGGGACACTGTTTTAATTCTTTTCATAGTTGAAAAGGTTCTTTTAACACTAGCTGTGGTCACTGGAAGCGTGGCCAAAACCATAAGCAAGAAGTTTATACCTCTAAAGTAAGTCTTGTCACATATATCAAGCAATTTTAAAACTTCGATAGAAGGATCAATCGACAATATTTTTTCGCGCCAGAGAATGTACTCAACTTTCACAGCTGAAAACAAAATTGCATTATCAAAGTAACATGTTAGCTTTTCCATTTCTTTAACTCGCCCAACTGCAGAAAAACCTGGGAGAAGAGCTTGAAACGATGGTAGAACGTCTTCGTTGACCATGAATCTGTCCGTAAGATTTTGTATTAACGAATCTATGCAAGGAATCAATACAGACACTCTAAAATAGGATTCATTAGAAGAGGTTTCTGGATTGGAACGCGTTGTTTATTTCAATGAAGTTCTTGGAGCTCTTAATTCAACTTCAAATAAGTCCTCGGCAAGTTTAGATGCGGATTGAAAAGCCTCTCTGAAAAAAATCTTCGGCTTTTTCTCTGATGTTCTTAAGAGAATTCAGAACTTCTTTAATGCGGTCGATTGCAGAAACGAAATGTATTAGGTACCTACTACAATACTTTGAAAAATATTTTCCGCAATCTGAAAGTTATTTTAAATCATATGTATTTGTTACGCGCGTATAACTATTTCTTTTTAGGTATTTGTTGTTTGTATTATTCTGAGATCATATATTATGTATACATATATACACTTATTCATTATTGTTACTTTTATTTTGCAATTTTTTGGCAATAACTGAAGTCGTTAACTGATCCAAAATCAAATAAACTGTAGGTACCTAGAATATTCTCATTTTAATAGCTTTAAAAATTAAATTAAATACTTAAAAAGTCTCCTAAATTCAATACAAAATTGTATGCATACCTAAATATAGTATCCTGTTTCTTAACGAAGTGTTTTCAAGTAGTTGAGAACTTCAAATAAACTATACGTACCTGGATATTTTTATAGATTTGAATTAAGTTTATTAGAAAGTTTTAGTTGTTATTTTCGACTTTCGGGGGGGGGGGGCTTCAGCCCCTCAAGCCCCCCTCTGTCTACGTGCCTGTCACAATAGTTTTTAAAATTCCCGGCAACCAAAATTTTAAGGTTACAAATTTTT
Organism: Epistrophe eligans; assembly: GCA_951394125.1. Classification (NCBI taxonomy): domain Eukaryota; kingdom Metazoa; phylum Arthropoda; class Insecta; order Diptera; family Syrphidae; genus Epistrophe; species Epistrophe eligans. Next base: position 39,172,668 of record OX596029.1, read on the forward strand.
CGGTTAAAACTCACAATAAGGCTACACACGAAAATTATTTAAAATTTGAGTATCCAGAAAAAACTGGTATAGGTAAATTAGACCCATATTGTAAGTAGGTGCCTATTAAATCGTCTCCAAAATCAATAAATTTTCTACATTAACTATTCAAATACGAAAATGTATCTTTTAGATTAAACGACAGTGTTATATGATTAAACTTTAAATTCAAACACTCAAATATATTATTAATTTCTCAAGATACACGTTGTAGGCAGGTATATTAAATAAATTAAGAATCCTATCCACATTAAAGCAGGAGCCTTCTATAAAGTCTTCATATAAATAGGTATACCTATGTACATCTAAAGAATCTGCGATGGTTTCATTTACAATTCACATTTTATCCCTGAAAACATTATCCCAACCTACTTTAGAAAATGACATCTTCAACGTGGAGGTTGTAGGTATAGGTATAATATAGGTAGGTATGCCATTCTCAAACTAACAGTCTTCTTGTGATAAGACAACGACCATTCTTTTTGTTCTGGAATTTTCTCATCCTCAAAATTTTTTCAAAGACAAATTTATTTCGCACAAAGCCTAGCGGCGAAAATACAAATCACACGTTCGCGTGAATTTGTGGCGACAGGCGACAACTACGACAAATGTGAGCCTTGTGCTTTCTTCAGAATGCATGCCACGTCGCATATCAATGAGGCAATGATATGAACCCCATCCTATAAGTATTCTAAACGTTCGTGTGATATCCTTATCGCCTAAAATGTGTTTCATGATGAAGAAAAAAAAATAAAAGAAATTCGTTTGATATTCTACCGAATTGGAATAGGCGACATTATAAGGACGGTAGGTATATTATAAGAGCCAGGGAGTGAAGCTTCAGTATAAGGAATTAACACTTCATATATAGGTTTATCTATAGTGCGTGGCATATGCAAAGCAAGAACAAAAAGGGGACTTTTGTGAAAAAAATACAATCAAAATCAAAACCCCAGTACCTGTCTTCTACCACAAACGATTAATTTTTGAAGTACAATATCTTTGATAAATTTACCAAAAAGGATGTTTCGAAGGGAGACTAACCAAACATAAAAGATGCAAACATAAAGGAAACAAACACGAATCTCCACCACGTGGGCACAGTAACTTGGGGGGAGCAATCGTCCTAGACGACACAAAAATGAAAACAAGGACTCACTCACTATCAACTTCAAAAAAAAAAAAAAAATACACACACACCCACCACACCTTCCTCAAGAAGAGAACAAAAAAAATATACAAAAAACGTACGAAACGAAAAACAAATGTCCCAAGATGAATTGCAACTCACAGTTAAAGTGGCACACGCTTTATTAGAGAATACCAGGATGGATGTTTAATCCGAATAGAACCCGACAGCAGCACCACCATCAGCCAGCAGCAGCAGAAGTAGGTAGGTAGCATCAGTACCAGCAGCAACAGGATCAGCGTCAGTATCCTTCAGCCAGTGTTTGGTCCTGTTTTCATCCTCGAAGAAGACAGAGTGTTGCGCGACACTATTAGATGCGAAAACAGAAATCCCCCCTCCCTACAATCATATCCCACTCCACATAGTTCCAAAGGATCCAAACCAAACGAATGGAAAGATAAAAAAAATTATATCCTTCAGGGGTGTGATATCATAAAAGCATTTTTCATTTTCCGAAATGAAGCGACATATCGTTTATCCTGTTTGATTTATCTGAACTAAAGAGCTTTGGAATGAGCAGCAATGGAGAGTTTAGCTGGTATAGATGGTGTGGTAGTAAGGACGAGGACGCGATGCAGAGTTTGATAAATGTCATTCTCTCGGTTCGGTGTCAGGATATCAGCGCAGTTTGTTTTAAATGGATGTTCAGTTTGTTTTTTTAGATATACATTTGTACATATATACATATATTTTTTTTAAATGTTTTCATTCGTCCTTTTTTTCCAAATAAAACTTGTCCAGTAAGGACAAAATCAAATAATTGAATTTCCCATTCGCACGACGATGACGATGACGACGACGACGACGCCACTATGGCATAATTTATTGCACAAAATTAATCCTTAATCCTGTTGTGTTCAGTTAGTATGATGTGTGAATGTTGCATCGTCGCGTCATCGTCCTTGTACATACATATTCGCACAAAAACCAAGTCTGTTTGATTTTAATAAAAACCAAAATCGTAAAGAGGAGTTTTTTTGTTCGTCATTAATTAATAGAAAGGTATATGTATGATGCACAAAACCCCCAAGTCCTGTTGCTAAATTCCTTTAACAAAGGTTTTATCTATACAACTGTCCTGAAGCAGTTTTGCTTGGAAATGTAATTATTTTCACATAGAAATGGTAGTTTAATTAAAATTTTATTGCAGCTGATGTTTAAGACTTTTTTTTTGGTTTGCTCATTTTAGCATTTCGATTTCATTAAAATTACATACTCAAATCGGTTGGATCATGATACTTAAAGGTTTCGCCTAAATTCTGAATCTATTGGGCTGACAAAGGAATTTAATAAGTGTGCTGCCATTGCAGCAATGCAAACTCCAATAATTCGCTATAAATATGGATCAGTATCTCAAAATATTAATATTCTGCGTTCACGTGCTTTAAGCTTATGAAACTTTTTTTTAAATATTTTGTCGAGAAACGCTTCTTCCTAAATTTTTGTACTTGTAAAAAAAATACATTTATTACGAAATTTTGACTTAGATAGCAAAAACGTCATTAACGTGGCATGTCCCAAGCTGTACCTTCCCTCATCAAATGCATATTTTAAAGTTTTAATTTCGTTTTGAAAAATCTATTACTGTTGCTTTAAAAAAAAGAACAATGGTAACTAATGCCCAGTCAGTTTATTTTTAGAGGTATAAAAAGGTTAAGGTATAAATGAATTTAAGTGACCGTCCCAAGCAAAGTTGTCATTTCCGTGATAAAATAGAAATTGTTAAAAAAAATTAATTAACGATGGCAGATTTAATTGCCGAGGTCAGTAGGTAGTGCATTTTCTATCATGTGGTAAAGTCGTTTCAAGTTTTCGTTCCCCATATTTGTCATTACCGTGGTAAGTATAAAAAAATGTTTCACGATTTGATTTCAGAGTCGAAAACGTTGGTGTATATGAACTTTATATTGTTGTTGTTGCTATATGTTATTTTTGATAGTTTTAACAGGTTGTGTTCAATTTGTTCCACATTATTTCTATTTTGTTTTAATATTCAAATATGCGACTTTTAGACCTAAAAACCGTTTTTGACCTGATCCCTATTTTTTCCGAAAATCGAAATTTTGAAAGTTATTCTATGTTCTTCTTGTTGCCCTGAACTATTATAATCAAAATTCAAAAAAAAATTTACCTCGCCTTTTTACAAATTTCTTGCTTTTTAAGCGTTTTTACTATTTTTCAAAAAAAAAATGTTTCAAAGCTTGTATTTAAAGGAGGAACATTTTTGAACGATTAAGTATGATGTTAAAATATTTTTAGTATGACGCTAGGTTAAAAACAATTTTTATAACGAGATATCATCGTGCTATCTTTTTTAAGGTTTTATTAAAATTTATTATGCTTATTTTAACTTCAAATGTCACTTTGACAATTAAAAATGAGAAAATGGTATGTTTGCTTACTTGTTTAAAACTAAGAACATTTTAGTAAAGAGCTTAAATATAAATAAATTGGTCGGCGCAACAGCTCGTGTAGAACCAGGGCCTAGTGACTTTTTTTTTGAAAACCTTTGTTTAATAACACTTGATGATAAATAAATAAATGTTGACCTTTTATTCATAATATCAGTCTAAGAAGGAACTTTAAGTTTTTAAACTTTGTAAAAACTTCATTCATTTTTCATTTTTCAAAAATCTTAAAGTTGTTCAATGTTCAGAATCACTCAATCAAATTTTTTTAATTAAATGGAACAAAAACACTTGTTGTCATTTTAGCAATACTATCAGATCATCTGCCTACGAAGCTTTAGCTTTAGCTTATATACGAGACCAATATCCAGACGATATCGTTTTTTTTTTTTTTTTATTTTAACAAGACCGAGACGATATTGACAAAATAATTCTTGGTTATGCTTCGAAAATAGTTTATGTCGACTTGACGAATAGGGAACGACTATATTATATGATTAACGTAAGAGTACATTTGTTTTCAAATTAAACTATCAAAAGCTAAAATTGCACTTTTCCGGGTGATATTATTTTAATCCAAAATATTTATCTTTTTTTTTAGATTTTATTCATCCATTTTTGCCACCCTTCGACTATTTCTGACCTAACAGATAAAATATGAACTATTTTTTGACAAATATAGAGTAAATATCACTGCAAATAACGTTTTTTATTATTCAAATCTCTTTTTTTTTCACTTTTATTGCTTAATTACTGCATGAACACAATGGATACGGAGCTGCAGCTGGAATAGCTGTCAAAATATTCAATACACACAAATTCAATGTTACGAACACAACACAACGCAACTGCAGTCGGTGTTCCAGACGGTGCTGCAAGAGTTGACCAACTTTTCACGTACAGTACTTTTGACGTTTCAATTTGTATGAAGGACAACAGAGCAGGAAAAAAAAACATGAAGCTCTTTGTGGTTATTTATTTCGCGAAAAATATTATTAATTAAAAGAAAAATGTTAGAAATAATAAAGTGAAAATTAAGGTCTTGATTGTTTTTTTTTTTTTAATATACTCAATAGAGTTATTGTTAGCCACTTGGTGGAAATTAATTGTTCTGAACATTTTAAAAGAATAAAATAAATTAAATACACTTGTTAATTCCACAAATTTATATATAAATACTTTATTTCTTTAAAATATACAAAAAGCTGTACATCTGCATTAAAGATACCTACATGAAAACTAGCACGATCGACACTTCTTCACAGCTGTTGCAGCTGCCGCGATAGTTCCAGTTACATCATTCTATTGTATTCAGGTAGTTATTTATTCTAAATCAGTGTTGTTATGTTTTTCGCGGTTAATTTTTAGTGGGATGGCGATAAAATGCGACAAATAAATATATGTATAAGATCAGAATAAAATGTCAGTATAAAATTTTGAACAAAACATTACTGGAGTTTTTAAGACAAAATTCAAAATGCAAATACAAAATTAATCAGCCATGCCACATTAAAATAAAAAGAAAACTCATATAGAAAATCCTCTTCATAAAATTAAATTAAATAAAAACATAGAACTTAATTTCAAGTAATTTAAAGGCAAGCAAACTAAATTCTATGACAATCACCGCCATTTTGTTCTCATAAAAAGAAATTGTTCCATTCGATGACTCAAATAATTTGACTTTTCTATAAAAAATATCGATGGCAAAATTATAATAAGTGCGGGTAATACAGTTTTTTCGGGGCTTCGGGAGCTATGTAAGTCCATATGGACTAAAATTATTGTTATATTTATGAGTAATTCGCTTTCCCCCGTCGATGTCGTTTTTTTGGTCCAATTCTTTATGGACCTGCAAAATAAACACGACTACCTATCTTTTTAAATAAACTGACCTTTGAAAATACAAACAGTTTTTGACAAAAACAAAAGTGTGAGTGCCGGGACTAACGATGAAGATGTGTAAATATTCAAGTTAAATATTCAAGTGCTAGTTTTGCATCACAAAACGCGGCTAATTCGAACTGTCAACCAAATTTTAACCCAAACTCAACTCGACCTTTCGATTTAGTTTGAGCTACCATGAAACGTATCCAATATTGAACGCATTCAGTATTCATCAACGTATCGTAACGTGTAACATCACAACGTAATGTGCTACAGAAATGTCCACGTTTTTAGTTTAACCAACCACTGCGCTGGTAGGTATAGATGTTTACACATTAGTAAGATTTTGTGTTCCTGAGTCTGAGTGCCTCGATGACCGAACACGGAACAAGTAAAATCTAAATGATAAAATCCAATACGAACAACGAACAAATTCAATTTGAAGTTCGGTGTACAATGTAACTCAAACACCAAACAACGTACATAAATACAGAATTGAGAATAAAGAACGGAAATTTAAATTTAGCTTAATGCCCCAAAAAAATAACTTTGTCGAGCTAAAACATAAAAGTCCTGTATACCAGGACTAAAATACGAAAAAAAAAAATATTTGTCCTTGTAACGATTGAATCTTATTTTTCCCCCTCTCAGCAGTCAGCAATAGAATCACTGCAAACTACGAACGTCACATTTATCCTGTCACAGAAGGCAAATAACTTAGAACTCAATCTTATAATAAATTTGATCTCATATATTGCCATAGCCTTAGCACCGCACTCTAGGCTGCTTCCTTATAATCAATCCCAAAACGATATAGCATATACATACATAGACGTAGAGTTGGGGTGGTCGGTGTTGATTTTTATTCAAGAAACCCTTGAAACCAGTCACGGTGTCGCATCCCAAAAATTCTGGCATCCTTCCATATACTCGAAATCACGTCCCAAATGAAATATCCTTTTCAATCGACATATTGGACTCAACACTTGTTCAGCAGTGGGTATTGGAGTTATAAGAGGTATAGGTATAGGTATATTTAGGGATAGCGCTTTACCTCCCCCAAAAATATAGATGATGGACAATGTGTCTGGCTTATGCCACAAGTTGCTATACGATAGTTTGTTATGATGATATCCTTGAACTGCCACGCTGCATTTAACTTTGAATTTATATACGTGTGGAGCCGCGTTTGGATATAGAAAAAGCTAACCCCGCGCATTTCGAATCATCCTGATTTTGTATTTATCCCTCTATACTACTGCTATAGAGCTTATACCTCCCGTTCCGGCGAAAAGTCTTAGGACTTTTCGAAGAAAAACTGTTATTTGCCATCCATTTGGAAAATCAAATTCCATTAAACAAATTGGAAAAACATGCAAACCTCGTGAAATTGCCACCACTTAATGTTCGTTTTTTTTTTTTTTTTGTGCAGGACTTATAGTCCTTTTTTCTTTACTTCGACAAAATGTTTTGTGTTCGGCTGTTGGTGTGTTTGTTTGTTCGAATGTCTATTACTTCTTTTGCCATTCCTTTGTTTTTATTATTGAAAACGCCAATAAAAAGTAAGTGCAATAAAAATCAAAAACAGGAGAACAAATTGAGTAAAGACAAGAAGAACCAAGGAGGCAAAAAAAAAAAAAAAACCGAAAGACATCGAGGACACAGGCTTAAACTGTGCAATGTTTCTAGTAGCAAGGATGGTGAGTGGGTGCCTGTCGATAAGGGTGAGTTAAACTTTTTTCGCTCCCCCTTAATCCGGCACTCATCATCGTTCTAACAGCAACAGAAGGGATTACCAATTCTTAATGGTGGTACATTGATCGGGGAAGAAGCGGCATCCGACAGAAGACGAAGGAGTGATTGCAGGCTTGTGGCGTATGACGACTAAATTTGTTAAAGAACCTTTAACGAGAGAGGGAACACTGATCCTAAGCGGGGTGTCGCGAGGTTATCTCCTCTTTCTATCGTCGATTGGCAGATGAAAAATTTCAACTTAAGCAGAAAATGGCAATCGCAAGAAAATATATAGGTACGAGGTCGGGGAATACAGAATGAGAAAAAAGGGGGCTCATCTCATTGTGGTAATTCTATTGCTGGCTGGTGCTCTGTGTTGGGTTTGGGTCTAAGTGTGAGTGGGTGGTAGTTGTGGCAACAAACGAGATAAGGGTTCGATTAAGCAATATGTCTGCCATTAGGGATCTAATTTGATTCTCATTTGCCTGCAAGAATGAATATTTGAGTTTCACTTGATTGGATCAATTTCTCTTTTTGATGCTTTTGTTTTGGTTTGGATTCCATACAGTGAGTTTGTATTGGCTATGATAACGATATAACGAACAGAAGAACAACAAAAAAATTCTTAACACATCCTTAATGAGAAGATATTATGCAGCAGATGGGATAAATAAGTATAATTGGTATTTAGTTTGTGGAGAAAACCAATACCTACCGTACCTAACATGTAATTCAGAATTTTATGTTTGGTTTTAATGGACTTAAGAGAAGTGGTTAGTTTCAAATATTACCACTGTTTTATTTAAAAATATAAGGCGGTTGCTCGGATGAAAGTAGCATTAATTATGGAAACCAAGCGATAATAAGGAAAGTATTAACACTAAAGCAACGAGATGAATTGAAATAAAGAGTTTAACCATCCATATCGGTATAATTATGAGGAAAAAGGAACGCTAGATACCAAGTTTAAAGATATAATCGACAGGCTATAGACAAAGTGGCACACAGACGGATAAAATCAAGACCTCGCTATCATATCGTAATTTTAAGTTTGATCAAAATATCGAGTTCGGTTTTTTTCTTCGAATCCATAACTTGTCATATGTACGGGCGTTATGATTTAATTATTGAATAATTTTTTTTATTATCTGAATTAGCTTGGAAAAACTTGGGAAATTCAAGAGACTCGCCACAGAACCAAAGTTTAATTTTATTTTGAATATCATCATAACAATATGGTGTTCATTGTTTGCTTCGACCTGGCGTGAGAGATATTATTTTTAAAACATAATGTGAACATATTCCCAAACCATAATCTAAATTTTAATAAATGCCAAGGTTAAATAAAATCAGAAAAAAGGCTGGGTGCGACCCACACTGGTAACTTCCCATTGGTGCCCGTGGAAACTAGATACCCGATGTTATTTTGTTATAAGGAAATTCCTAATTCAAAATCTTAAAAGTTGAAATGTTCAATATGCGATAAAGTCAAAACCACAGTTGGGGCTTAAGACCTTTTTTCAACTATTTTGGAATTATTTTTGCTTGAGTAAAATAAAATTAACATGGAGTTAATACCGTTGTATATTTTTGAGATATTCGAGCTGAAAAACATTTTTGAACAATTTTTAGCATTTTATTGTAGTTTTTTCTTGCTTTGGAAAAAAACTCAATTTTTTTTTTTAATCATGCCAGTAATCAAATATGGTATTGAGTGTAGAATAAAATAAGTGCGAAGTCATTGGACCAGAGAAACATTTTTCAACTATGTTTTTTGATTTAAAAAAAAACTGTTAATTGAATTTTTTTTAATTCATTCTCATTCTTTATTACGTCATAATGTGTAGAATAAAATTAAGCTGAAATCGATGGCATTTCTTGTTCTCGAAATATTCGAGACGAATGACATTTTACAACTTTTTTTTTTAAATTGCTGTAATCTGTAATAAGAAAACCTCTGATTGATTTTTTTTAAACCCTTTCTACGCTTTATGATGTTATTACCTGTAAAATAAAATTTATTCGTTTTCAAGACACGGTGAACCAAAAAATGTATCACGAACGTACGTACATCTCCCAAAAACCGATGTATAAGGATTCTAGGGACCTCGAAATGTTGAGATATGTCAAAATTTTCGGTTCGAAAAATCGGACCAATTATACAGTATCTTCCAATGGTAAGTTAAAAAAAATGTTATCATATAAATCATACTTATGGGCTACCCTGTATGTAGTACCTATGTATATATGTAAATATCGGAAGTATAGACTTTCCGTGCGGCAAATTCAGATTCGAAGAAAAGAAATGGGAACAAAATTATTGAAGCACTAATTACCTACAATATAATAAGTCAAGACGCAAAGCAAGCTACCATGGCTATGTTTCATAAAAATTTTAAAGTTTGACAGTTGTCAAATTTCTTATCCATAAAATAATTTGAAATTTTTTTACAATTTTCTAAAAATATTACACAGTTCTTGTCAAGATTTCGTATATGTATTTAAAAATTTGTCATGACAATGAATTGCTATGAATTCTCTGGAAAATCTTTAGATAGCGATAGATTTTATGAGACGAAAAAATTTATAACATTTACACACATATGTATATGTACCTATGTGTACATATATATTTTTCAATATTTAGTTGACAATTTGACAAAAAATGTATTTTAGTTAAATTAATAAGTAGCACGTTTACGTGTTAAAAAACATGCAAAGCATATTCGATCTTTGAAAAGGGAATAAATAATTGATTTAATGCAAGTTACTTTCAGTTCAAACACACATTTTGGTTCCGAAAAAATGCGCGAAATATACCGATGTATGTATGTATGTATGCACACTGATGGCTTGGTAGTAGAGTTAAGTATCACATGTAGTTGGTGTTGCCCGAGGGAAAATTCAGCTATACTTTTTCCGTTCGGTCCGTCACTGCGATCAGCGTTGCCGAAATGGAACAATCGTGCTCTTGGCACGAAAATTTTATCGCGTCACAGTGGCACGAGAATATTTAATATGACACACTCTTCTTATTTTCATTCATTACTTAAAATAAAGCGAATTTTAAAGAAATTTTAAGAATATTGCTTCAAATGGGTTCCCGGAAATTACGCCAGAATTTTTTTTTAAAAACCCCTGAATTTTTTTCTGGCTTAAAATTGGAAAAAATCCAGACTTTTTTTGGAAAATAAGCCAGAAATTAGGAAATTGTTCCAGATACCTATGGAAAAAGAGTTAGAAAGTGAAATGGAAATAAAGCCAGAAAAAAGAAATGGAAAAAAAGCCAGAAAAAAAAATAAAAAAAAAAATCATAAATTCTGGAAAGTCTTCCAGAAAAGTTTGGTTTTTTTTTCCTAGGAAAAAAGCCAGAAATTTGTATTGAAATGCGTCTGGCGTTTTTTCCAAAAAAAATTCTGGCGTAATTTCTTCTGGTGTAGTTTCCGGGAGCCCTCCAAATGTAGTAAAAACTGACAAACACTCTTATTTTTAGGACAACACAAAAAATTATTTCTTCTAATTTTTTGTTTATTTCACCCCACAATTTAATAATATTTTGTTTTTAATGTAAGAATTTGCGTTTTTTTATATGCACGATTTTTTAGAAAATGTGATACTGAAATTTTTTGTTTGGTCCGCAACGCTGGCTACGATGCCTATGGATCGCTTCTCTTATAAGAATGTGTGTATTAAAACGAGCAACGGATTGAATGGCTCAGCCTCTATAGAATGTTGGCTACTGGCGAAATCAGTTTGATTTAGAAAGCTTGTGCTAAAACTTTGACACATACAAATTGGCCCACAATAGGCCTCTCGTGAAGTGCACCTTTAATTATTTCTCTCAAAATACATTTTGATGATAAAAAGAAATTTTTTTATAAATCTTCTATATCTTCGAAAATCTTTTATTTCCGAATCTCTTATACTTGAAAAGAAACTTGAAATAACCTACTTTTGCAAAATCAATGCCAATACAAACAACTTCACTTTATGTCAACCACGACACGAAATATAAGAACTGAAACTTTATCCAATCCCGCCGCCGCCGCTGCTGCCACCGTGTGTATATATTCCCGGCAATTAACTTAATGAAATAAAAATCAATTTCTCAATAAATTATTACAAAAATCGAATACCTAGGACACAGAGAAAGTTGGTTCTTTCTTTTCTTTTTTTTTTTGTTCGTTTTGTATCTTGCATCCTTATATACCCGACAAAGTTTTACCTTTGCCTTGACTAGTCGTTCGAATCAATAGGTAGATACATAGATGAACCTTATAGTTACAATGACAGAGACATGGAGTTTAGAAAACTTTTTCTCACAAAAAAAAAAAAAAAAAAACAAACATAAAGTATATCGAAATAATTTTTAAAAACATCAAAACCTTTCTTCCCTCCGTTTGTTTGTTTTGAGGACGATGTAGGTATAGTATATAGATTGTACCGAAACAATCTGGACCGGAAAATAATCAACGAACGATTTTCTTTTCAACAAAGTAATAAACAAAACCCATTTCACTCCAAACTTCAGACAATAACGAACGAAATTTGTATGATTAGACAGTGTACGAGGTAAGTTTGGGGGAAAGAGATGCGGTGCAACAGGACTAATACCACACAATGACACATAATACACAAATTTGCCAAGCCAACAGTGACTTTGGCAAAGGATTTTGTTCTGAACGAGTGCCAAAACGGCCAAAAACACTTACAGAAAACACGAATTCAACATTTGGCGATATATATACGATACGTATACCTAGTACCTCTATAGATCTCCACACAGAAACCTAAAAACTCACAGAAAATTCCATAGCAAATGCACAACAAAAACTTTTGCCAAATCCTTTGTAATTCCGCCTTATAAGACAGTGAAGAAGAGCAGTCTTCAACTTTTTGCCTTGAGACCATTGAAGGGGTGTCTGGAGAATATATGTAACATCACCATATCGAAAATCAAATTCGGGTGGCACCAGCCACAAGCTACGTTCAACACTTCCTCTGCATCTCTATACATAGAAAATCCGACTATGGGTACATAGAACAGATCCTGTTTTAGGGATGTTTCTATAGTTTTGTGTACACCACATAATGGCACTCTCACTCACTGCGGAGCGGAGTCAAGAGAAAAGTTGTTTCAAAGTTCGAACGGAAAATCCCTGTGTTCTTTCAGTTAGTGGAAATCCTTTTATTATACTTTTACACGACTTGATGTACAGGTAGCTTCAATTTGAATTGCAAAAAAAGCCAAGAGTGTGGGTGTGAGTTAAGTTTTTTAACTAATATGGAAATTCTTTAGCAATTTCTTCACAGAACTGGCCCAATGGAATGAAAACTATACAATGGCAATAAACAGGGTTGTTATATGTGCGAAATTAAGCTTTGATTTTCTTGTGAATGTTTTTTTTTTTGGTTTAGACTTTCACGAAAAGGAATCTGAAATAGGACCCTAAACGTATGCTGCAAAACAATAACAATGAAAATTCTCAAATATTGGAGCCTTATTTCATTTGGCCAAAACATCATTGTATTTTTTAAAAAGTATAACGAAAATCCGCTAATCATCGAATTGGAATTTGCAAAATACCGCTTATTTAGAACCCCCAAATCTTGTTTCATTGTATGGATCATGTTGAAAACCATCAGCGAGTGTAACAGAATTTTTTCAGCTATTCTGTTAACTGTAAGCATTAAAAAAATTATGCTGATGCTGTATGCCATATGAAAATTCAAATGGAATCGATTGCTGAGGGGCGGGAGAACTACAACAAGTAATTAAATTGTAAAAATTAAAATGCAAGTATTTTTATGGCGGCGATGTCGGCTACTACTTCATTTTTAAAAAAATAAAGTTAAGTATGAAAACAACAAATTTCATTAAAAAAAAAAAATATAAATGTTGTGAAACCAAATTTCATTTATTTTTGGGACTTTTTTCATTTCATTGGGGGTTTATTGCATGAAGCATAATTTCATTATTTTAATAATTTTCGTTAAACTTTCTACAACTGTTTTAAAATAACGAAAAATTACATTAAACAATAATATTATCACACAGCGCGTTTATAAAGTTTCTCAACTGAATAACATCACTGATAGAAAATTGAAAGCAGAGCAAATTTCAATTGTTTCAATGTTCGGTGCGAGTCTTAGGGAATCAGGTTTTCACAAAAATGGCACAAGGCAAGAAACTCAGGAGTTCTATTGCATTCTTGGTTTTCTCGTCGTTTTTTTTCTGCATTTTATAACGAAAATTGTATCCATGGACCTGACCCATTACACCCTCAAAAAAAAAAAAAATACACTTCATTCAAACGATCATAGTCTGGGGTGTAATTTCCTTTAGATTGTTTTAACATGTGTATACATAGTATAGAGAGATGAAAAGCTGCCTGCATCATTGAAAGATTCCCGCCCGCTGCCGAAAGGGAATATCGTTGTATATGTATGTGAAACTCCGTTCTAGAACTTAAAATTCATTGTAATATGGAACCTGTTGCCTAGTGCCCTTCTTCTCTGTTCCTGTTTATGTGAACCGGCTTAACTGGAAACAGAAAAGGATATTTTTTGAAGCTTGATTTTTTTTATTCTTTTTTTGAATCCATTTTGTGAATTGTTGTACTGAATTTGCTTTCGTTAGGTGATTCCCCGACGACCCCGCTGCCACACCACCACCACCGGTGAGTAGGTTAGGTATAGTAGGTGTACTTTGTCTATTTTTGGTTGATAAAGGTTGGACGGGGAATTGTGGTGAGCTTTAGAGGAACGATATGCAAGGAATGTAAATTGGTTTTTGGTCTTCGTTAAACGTGCAACAGTGTTGAATTTAGATACATTTTGTTTAAAAAATATTCTTTGGTTGAAACCCTAACAGAACGATACGATACGATACGACGAACGTCTTTGAACTGAATTTGATGTTATTTCTTGGTCTTTTTGAGGCCAACTGTAAGGAAATGTAGCTGATTGTGAGGGCGCTGGAAGACAAATTGAAAATTTAAATATGAAAGCAAATATTTTAATAAACATGCTTTAAGCAAAGTAATATTTAAGATGAATTTTTATAGAACGAGTCATTTTTAAAGAATTTTAAGATCAATATTTAGAAGATTTGCTCAATTTAAGAGATGATTAAGGAACATAAAACACAAAAATACTAAAATAAAATTTGCAAAATAAATTAATAATTGGGAAATAAAATTGACAAAAAGTAAGTATACGCCATAGTGAATCAATGTAGAATTATAACAGATTATAAATTAACAAAACAAAGAATTGAACAGGTTTCGGTATTAATTTTTATGAAAAGGAGAGGAATACATAAAAAAAAATAACCCCACAAAAATGTCTGTTTTAAAATATTTTTTAAATCTAAAACTAAATTGTGAAAAGTTATCTGAAATAAGGAAAAACATTTAACGATTCCAGAAGTATACCTACTTGTAAGGTAATGATTTACTGCAAGAATTACATATCTAAGAAAGGAATGTGAAGAGAAAAGACCGAGAATTTATTTTCTAAACCTAAAATAGAGAGTTAATTTTTTGTATATGCAACTCATAGATCTTATAAATACAATACATTCATAGAAATAAAAGAAACTAAAGTTAAAGTTAGTTAAAGACTTTTATTTCAGTTTAAGTATTACAATGTTTTATAAAAAGCCTAATTGGTTTGGCCTTTGGCCGTCTACCTGGTTGACAATTATTTCAATAACATCATTGATATTTGCTTAACATGAAATTTTTTTTTTTTTTTGTTTCTTAAAAATCTCCCACTATAATACGGTTCCTGTATCGAAGTGCAGCTGTTGTGAATTTGTATAGAACTTCCCAACCTTGTTCACCGTTTAAAATGCTAAAGGCTTCAGATGCATCCAAAGTGGGTTTTCCAAAAAACTTGCATCGGAATTCCTTAAGAATCGGACAAATAGCAAGAAAATGCAGGCTATCCTCTCTCGTGTTCATATTACAAATGGAACATAGAATTGGTAGGTCGGGGCGGTGGGGAACAAAGTTTAGATTTAGAATCTCTCCTCTTATTTTAAAAATTGTGCTGATTTTATGAACAGAATAAGAGTTAAGAAAGTAGGTTGTGTCCAATAAACGGTGATTCAATTGGCTGTAGTAACACCTAAACAGTGAGGATTAAGCTTCTTCCGAGTATCTATCATATAGCGTTCGATCTAAGCTCTCCAGCATTAAGTTAAATTTACTTCTGAATGAGGTAGGTTGCTCGTTCGCCGCGATATCGAAGTCTACTCCACAATCTGATGCTATCTTCTGCCACTCTTGTACCATACTTCCTCTTGTTCTTATTATGTTTTTCAATATTATTTTCGGTAGTCTTATATCTTCCATTTCCATTACTTTTATTATATAGTTGAAATGCATTTCCAACGTATATAAAAATAAGGGTGGTGTGCCAGTTTCCATATGCAGCATGTAATTTGGAGTATTCTTTGGTAGCTGAAATATTCTCTTCAAGAAGTAACGGAGGAATTTTTCAACCGATTCGAATAAGCAATAACCCCAGACTTGCGCCCCATAGAGCATGACTGAGGCAGCAGTTGTATGAAACAGCTTATGTTTCGAGCTATGGGACACATATTTGTTATTGAAGCAATTTTTCCAGACCGAAGAGATACCTCGTTTTGAGTCTGATAATTTTTCATCTAAATGTGCGCTCATACTTAAGTTAGCGGATATTAGAATACCAAGGTATTTGTATTTTAGAACGATCTCGACATCGTCTCCACTGAAATTCCATTTTTCAAAGTGTGAGTATCGTCCACCTCCATTCCTGAACACCATGATTTTAGATTTTTCAAGGTTAACAGATAGATTCCAGCAACTGCAATACTCGCTGAGCCTGTTCATCATCATCTGCATAAAGAAACTATAAAATTTATTTCTAGAAAACATAATCTTGATTTTAGGTGAGTTTTTACTCAAACATCTATGGTCTTATTTATAAACGTTGTCTAGCTTTAGACAGCTATTTAACTTTGGAAAATCTGTTCAAAAACCTTGTTTATTGTTGTCTAATAGCTGCCTAAAATAGACACAAGAGTGGATTGTCTTAACCTTAATAATGTGATATTTATTTTTATTAAATAAAGCACATTTCCACCAATTTGAAAATAGTTAGACAGTTCTAAATAGACAAAAATCTAATAAATACGATGCGATTTTCCATTTTTTACTTGCGATTGTAGGTACTATACTATATGGCAAGTTATGCATTCGTAAAAAAAAACAAATTCGAGATTTTGATAAAAGTTGACATTACGATGATAGCGAGGTCAAAAAAAGTGGTCTCGCAATTCTGTCTGTCTGTGTCTGGTGTCTGTCTGTCCATCTGTCTGTCTGTCTGTCTGTCTGTCTGTCTGTCTGTCTGTCTGTCTGTCTGTCTGTCTGTCTGTCTGTCTGTCTGTCTATCTGTCTGTCTGTCTGTCTGTCTGTCTGTCCTTTCGGCTGCAACCTAAACGGGTCGATCGATTTTCTTTAAACTTGGTACCTAGCGTTTTTTGGGCATTCCCACCACACGTTTTTTTCATTTTGTTTTTTAAGACCAAAAAAAAACGGTACCTGCCATACAAATTTTTTTACCAAGTTATACAAATCTTATTTTTCTCAAAAACGTCCCCACAACTTCGTTTAAAAACAAATTCAGAGATTTTTTTACAAAAATGATACTATTTTATAAAAAAAAAATTCGGAAAAATGGTTTTAAATGGTACCTCCAATAGAACCATTTTTTATTTCTGATTTACTCGAAAACGATTGAACTGATTTTGATCAATTTTTTTTATAGAGAATGCTTACAATAATTTTAAAAATATTGTGTACCACAATTTTCAAAAAAAAATTGGAATTTTAATAAAGTTTATTTTTTTTTTTTTGAGCACTTAATAATTCGAAAACAACTTGGTGGATTTTTATTAATCCTAGCACCCAGCAATTTTTTTGACATTATCTACCAGATTTTAAATAAATTTTTTCTTATAACCAAAAATAACGATACCTCCCATACAAAAGTTTAAAGACCGGTATTGAAAATCTCATTTATCTCAAAAACGGATCCTACGATTTTGATTAAAATTTAAAATTTTTTACACAAAAGTTACTAATAAGTTTGAATTATTTTGCATATCAAAGTTTTCAAAAAAACAAATTTTGGATTTTTAAAAAAAATTTCAAAATAATTTTTTTGGAAATTAGATATTTATAAAATGAGTGAATGCTTTTTTTTCAAAATTAATTTTTAAACTCCCCAATAATAAATTCTAAATATTGGGGTACTAATTTTTTTTTTTAAATATATTCAAAATTTTATATATAAAAAATTATTTAAAAAAAAAAACCGCTTTGACGATTTTTAAATTTTTTCTCATAAATTGCTATTTGTGTAAGAAATCAATTGGTGTACACTGCGTTGGTGTTAAATCAATTTCAGATATTTTTTTAATTAATTTATTTCTTTTATTGATTTTTTACATTTTTTCTGTCTAAACTGTAAATTCCATGCATATGTGCGAAGTGGAAGACAGCACGGTGCTATATTGTTCATATTTATGTACTCATATTCGTCGTGAAATCTATATAAGACGAACAGAACTTAACGACAATTGACAAGACCCTCACTAGTCAACTGATGAGTCCAAGTGAGATCGCCGAGACGAAACGCAAAAATGTTTGAGGACTAAAGGTCGTTTAAAGCCTTTTTAAATCAATATATTTGTTTAGAAAAGGTTTATTTTCTTAAATTTCAAAATGCCTGCAATCTTATATGAAAATATCAAAAGAAAAAAAAAGAGCCGCACCATTATTCTATGTCGCATCAGCAAAGTCTGTTGTCCCATAATTCTGTATACAGATATAAGTATGCTCGTTCACTTAATTGTCATCCACCGCACTCTCAAAAGTGCACACAAAATCTATTACGTTAAGCATTACCACCAGCTAAAAGCTCAGACACAGACTAGAAACAGAGAGAGGTTATAAAACGTACAAGGACTATAATATATAAAATACTTATATATGGTATGGTTGCAGTTCAAAAGAAATGAGAAATAGCTAAAAGGATTTTTCCAACTCATTTGTCAAGTTTGGTTTTTATATACAAAATATATATAATAAATAAATAAATATATTCATATGTATGTATATCATACTTTTTTGTCTCCCTCTTATCAAACCAACAAAAAAAAAAACTGTCTACAAAGATGAGAATTTATATTGGTAAAATTTTTAGCCAAAGTGTTGCACCATTGCCAAAGCATTTCTAGAATTAGTATGGCGGGCACATATAAAGTACCTACTACAATCTTCAGAGTCAGACTATTATGTACAAGTATATGGACCAGCAACAGGAAGAAAATTAATTTTCCCCATGAATGAAACAGCATTGGACAAAATAACAACATTCAGCAACAAAATAGCGCTTAAGGAGTTGTCGATGGACGGAGCCAAAAATTAAAGGTACTGTGTTCTAAACAGGGGAGCATTAGTATATTGTATTTTTGTCAGGCCTTGAGACTCGAGATTTTGATTACAAAACGATCTTGGTTTTTAAGGAAAATAAAAATAATGTTACTTTAGCTTTAAAGATTATAGCTTTTAACAACTTATGGAAAGTATTAATTATGATTCGCAGATTTTCGCAAATCTTACGAAATTATTGGTAAATTTTGAAATAATACTGTTTGTTATTTGAAATTTAAAAAATATATATATTTTCGCAAATCTCAGTTAAAAATTATCGCAATAAACTTTGTTTATTTCGCAAATTGGTTTCTTTTAATAGCTTGCAAAATGATTACTTCAAAATGGTTCAAAATTTGCCAAATCGAAAATGCGAAATAATTTTTTTTCAATGCGATAAAATATCAGAATGAAAAATTGTTGAATAAAAAAAAAAACGGGCAAATAAAGTGAGAACATTTTAACTGCAGACTAATAAGTTTGCGAAATTTCATTTTGAAGGAATAAATTGCAAAACCATTCTGCGATCGAACAATTTTTTATTTTTTTTTTATTTTACAGAAGAAAAGCCCAATTTGCTAAAAGAAAGAAAGTCGTCACCCTATCGAATTATAGGTACTATAATTTTTGCAAATGGTAGCACTCGTCAATTCTATTTTGACATTTATGAAGTACCTAAACAAACACAAAATATACGTCAACAAGACATGCATCACAATACTCCTAAAGAATACGGAGTTGTATTACTTCGATTGATTTTTTTCCACCATTTTCAAAAATTATAGCATCTTCCGATAGGGTGACCACCTTGTTACAATCAAATCACGTCATTAGAACTTTCTGCGTGTTTCCCCTACTGTTGCTAATCCTTCTCTCAATAAATACGGCCATGTTCATTTTATTTGAAGAAATCTCTTCTACTGCATCGAGCAACTCGTGTTACAAATGGGTATAGAGTTTGAGGAACAAGCAACTGCACCATTGGCCTGTGCAAAATCAATTTTGGCAACTGACCAAAGAACAAGCTGAACCCTGCTGGTTGCTTTGCAATGGTATAGCATCAATTTGGAGAACTTTGTTAGCGAAACGAAGAGGGAAGGGGGTGGAGGGGGGTAAAGTTCTGGCATTGTTGAATGTGCAACACATCAACAAACTAAACTAAAAGACTCGAAGGTGTTTCACCATTTCCACACCCAAACAGAGCCATTGGGCATATTGGGGCAGCACCTTTGTATGGCAAGGCAACCAACAACACAGTCCTGAATATCCTATTAGGTCAGTGACAATAGCGCTTGTTGGCGTTAATCTAGATTTCTCTAGGCTATTATAAGGATAGGTATATGTGTGTAGATGGTGCATGAAGGGTTGTAGTTTGGTTCTGTCGTATTCTTTTTTTTCTCCAATTTATACGTGTAGGTATATTTTTTTGCTATACCCTACAATGAAGCTTGAAAAAGGATAACACTCCTGCTTGATTCTCCCTAAAGTTTCATTATTGATTTAACAAAGAGCGCCCATTCATATAACTATAGTGAAAGAGGCAAATGCATATAAACTTGTGTACTCTGAAGTAGTATTTGACTATTTGAGTGCCTAACAATTGACCAGAACCCTATAACCTTGGCGAGCCACGTTGATGATGATGATTTTTCGGTCGGGAACTTTATTGGTAAAACGAAAAACTATCAACAACAACAAACAAAAAGTTACCATTGGAAATAGGGAGCAATAAAAAGTTGGACCAGAATTATAGAGTTCCACTTAGTGGAACGAATAGTAGTAGATGTACATGAAAGGTCGAAAAACAAGCTAGGCTCTATTGTTACTGCTGTCCGTCTATTAAACTTTTTGTGTTCTCTTTTTTTTTTTGAAAAAGAAAAAACAACGATATTCCTGTTTTGGGTTAAGTTTTTTTTTCCAGTTTTTTTTTGTTTTCGAAAAAAAACTTCTCTTAACATTGAATGCCAAAAATCGCTTTGTTGGTGGCCAATCTTGTTAGCTCGGCTGGTTGATGATGGGCTGTTTGTGGTGCACACACAAATGAAAGGATTTTAAAATTGCGAAAAAAAAGATATACAGTCAGGCCAACGGTCGTTTTGGGCCGGCAAACTTTAAAGTTTGGTTGCTGTTGTTGTTTTTGTTGTTTAATATTTTATTTTTTCGCTTTGCCTTATACAATATATGTACCTTCTGTAGCAACTGCGGGATTTATATGTACACAAAAGAGTGATTCGTTATCTATAAAGTTATACTGTTATCTTAAACCACAAGTTGATAAAAACAAAAATCATTTGATAAGGTTTTTGATTTAGATCATTTATGAACTTGTTGCAGGTATAAGAAACTTAAAGTACATAATGGTAAATAAAATAACGAAACTTTCATGTTGAGTACATACTGTATACACCTACTTCTTGAGCTGAAGTTTTTATAACTTCGCTGTACTAAATGTAATAAATACTCTTAAATTTTAAAACTAAATGAAAATTCAAATCGACAACTATGTATTTTAGATCTTGCAATCTGAAAATCATGAAGATTTAAACAACCAAAACGAGTCTCGAAATTCAAAATTTTGTTGAAAAATATAAATACATCGAATTTTATAAAAACAAAAGTTCAATGGCTAATCTTATAGCACTGAAATTAGTGACACTTTATTTCACATACATGGCACACTTTACGCCCAGTTTTACAGTCTGGGGAATTTACACTTAACTGGCCAGCATCGAAGACTTAAATGCCTTTTATTATAGGTAGCACTGTGATATTAAACCTTAGTCTCCTATATTATCCACAAAAGCGACAATTGCTATAACTGTGAATCTGGACCTAAAAAATCTTACAAGAGTAAAGTGAGAAATAAATGTTTAAATTTATTGTTTTTTGCAAAAAGGCTACCAAAATAGGTTAAACTGATTTTGATCAATTTCTTATGGAGATTATTTTGAAAAAAGGTTTTAAAAGTTTTGCATACCAAAAATTTCCAATTTTTTTTTTTTGAAATTTAAAACATGCTTAATTTTTTTTAACTTAATAATTCGAAAAAGAATTAAAGTTTTTTAACATTATCCTACAGAACTTATTCTTATAAGTTATAACCAAAAATAACGGTACCTAACATACAAGTGTTAACAAGTGTAAAAAAAAAATTAATTTTTCTCAAAAACGGCTCCAATGATTTTTATTAAAATTTTTGAGTGAGCTAATATCAGTACGATCTGCCATGTTATTGGAGATAAAAATTATCTATCGCTTATTATATCTCTAATAGAACCATATTTTTTGGTGTTCCAATTGTTCAATACCAGTTGAACCCATTTTAACGAAAAAAACTTTTCAAAATTATTTTTTGAAAATTCAATATTTCGAAAACTTGTAAATGATATTTTTTCAAAATATTTTTTTTATAAATATGTACTAAAAAATGGCGTAAAAATTTTTGTTCTTAAAAATATTTTCAAAATTTCATACATATATAAAAAATTTATTTCAAAAAGTAAAAAATCTATGGTCTCGAATATTTCGAGAACAAGAAATGTCATCGATTTCAGATGAATTTTATTCTACACATAATGAAATAGTGAAGAATTGAAAAGAAGTAAAAATTAAATGTGGTTCAAAAGTCTTAATAATTTTAAAAACATTTCATCTGACAAAATAAATTTATTAATTATTGGAGCTTATATTTTATGCCACCTGCCAAAAAATATAACCAAGTTTAAGGAAGTATTATGTGAGTAGGTACATACATATGAACAATATAGCACCGTACTGTCTTGCACTTCGCTAATATGCATGGAATTTACAGTTTAGACTAGACAAAATTTTAAAAAATCAATAAAAGAAATAAATTAATTAAAAAAATATCTGAAATTGATTTAACACCAACGCAGTGTACACCAATTGATTTCTTACACAAATAGCAATTTATGCGAATTTTTTGTTTACAAATCGTTAAGGCGGTGTTTTAAAAAAAAATAATTTTTTATATATAAAATTTTGAATATATTTTTAAGAAAAAAAATGGTACGTCACTTTTTAGTACTTATTTATTGGGAGTTTAAAAATTAATTTTGAAAAAAAAAATCATCCACGCATTTTCGAAATATCGAATTTTCAAAAAATAATTTTAATTTTTTTTTTTAATCCAAAATTTGATTTTTTGAAAATTTTGATATGCAATATTATTCAAACTTATTAGGTGTTACAAATTTCAGTAAAATTGGTTCAACAGATAATGAGATAATCGAAAACTTAAAAAATTGTTCTATGAGTGGTACCATTTATCTATCTATCGTTTAGATAATGTTTTTTCCCAATAATATGGTAGATCTTTCTGATATTAGCAAAAATTTTAATCAAAATCGTAGTACCCGTTTTTGAGAAAATGAGATTTTCAATACCGGTTTTTAAACATTTGTAGGTATTTAAACTTTATTTAAACTTTTTTTTAAATCAATTTTCCGAAAAACAGAGACAGAATTACGAGACCCACTTTTTTTCGACTTTGCTATCATCGTAATGACAACTTTGATCAAAATCTCGAGTTCGAATACATAACTTGCCATATAGTACCTACATATGTATATTGTATATATCGGAAGTAAAAATCAACAGACAGTTTTTTTTTATGAAAAAACATGCTAAAATTTGTTGAAAAACGTTTTTCAGTTCTAATATTTTGCGAACAAACAATGATATTGATTTCGGGCTAATTTTATTCTAAAAACAATTCCATATTTGATTACATATATTATTTTCAAAAACATTCAGTTGACAGTTTTTTTAAAGCAAACAAACTACAAGAAAATACTATAAAAATTGTTGAAAAACGTTTTTTCACTTAAATATCTTGAGAAAAAACTCTGATTTTGAAGTGGGGCCAATTTTATTCTACACACAACAGAATGACGAAGTCAATAATTGATATAAAGTTTATAGAAACATTCAATGGATAGTTTTTTTTTAAAGCAACTAAATCGCAAACCTCGAATGCTTTGGACTCCGGAATAACTTTATTTTACTTACAATCTTAAGGCAGCATCTTTGGCTTCTTATTTCTTATTTTTCGTCAAACAAAAAAATTCAAAATGTTTTTTTCCTCTTTATATTTTTTATATAAATATTTCAGCAGATGAGCTCTTTATATCGAACCGTCAGCCTTCATTTTATTCCTACTAGATCTCTTAGTGGTTTGACCTTCTCATACGTCTCTGTGACAAGTTCATCCAAAGCCATCACCGTAAAAGTGCATTTTTTCAAACAAATGTTGTCACATAACACACGTCCAAATTTACACACTCTATTTCAACTCACTATCAAAATTGTGGTTTCATCATACCAATTCGGGGTTTTAAACAAACCCTATATTTAAATCACTACCTATAATAGAGTTAACCTTGAACCACAAGAGAAAATTCGTGAGATCCATTCGTGTAAAATATGTAGGTATTTCATTTTCAACAGTTTGTTTTATTGCAATTCAGAAGTACCTAACATAAATATTTTACGATCAGGGAATGTCACTTCGTGTCAATCTTATTCAGTTACTCCTGCATAAAATAACAGATAATATATGTATCTATGTACTTTTATATTTTTCTTCAATGCAACCAAACAATCACACACATAATAATTAAAACCATAAAACACTCCCACGTCTAAACGTAAAACAAAAGAAAAAAAAACACAAAACACATTATTTGTTACTTTGTTGTGAATATATTTTTATTAAACACGGAAAGCGGGGAATTCAACAGAATCGACAACTCAAATCAAATCGAATTCCATCATCATCGGAAGAACAAAACAACTTTTATGTAAGAAATCTCAAAGAGATCAAATTAATGGCAGCAAATAAAACACACAAAAAAGAAAGATACCGCTACCGTCGTCGTCGACATACCTACATTTATATACATTTATATAAACAAAAGCACAAGACAATCTAACAAAAGCACCAGACGTTTACAGGGACGAGGAATCGAGGGACCAAGACAAGGACCAGAAGACCACCGACCGTCAGCAATTAAACAAATCAAAACACACATTTCGGTTTGATTGATTTTTTCTGTTATACCTACAGTTGGGTGTGTGAAGGTATATTTTGGTCGGGTTGGACCGGAATGGAACCGTATTGCACCGCACTGAATGAATATCAAACACCCCCTTCATCACCATGTGCCACCAACCCCGCTTTATTGATCCCCACCTATAAAATGATTTCTGTTTGCGTTCGTCTTGTCAGAATCAATAAAAATCCAGGAGCAGTCGACTCATCGGCTGCTGCTGCTGCTTGAACTTTTTCTGCTCTGGCATGGGGTGTTGAGGTTCCAAGTCTTAGAGTATAGAGTGTTTGTTTTCATGTGCCAACCCCAGGGGGGCTGGCAGTATGGCGGCTGAGTGTGAGTGTTTGCTTGCCTCTGAAACACACTCTTTCGGATGAATTGGCAAATGCCACATACAACCCAGAGGCAGAGGCTTGAAATGGTCCAGAAAAAAGGTCCACCGAGATGGATATCCCGGAGTGTTATGATCTCGGCAGGTGCCATTTTGTTCCACCTGACTCTACTCCGATTTCTACGATTTCTAGCAAACTGTCTGTGCAAGGTATAAGCATCCGGAATGTTCAAAAGCAACAGAGCAAAGTGCTCCTCATCTCATATGTGGATGTTGTGTTGTGTTGTGGCGGAGCAGCAGCAGAGCGCTATAAACCTAATTTCCTCTATGTTTGTTTTCATTTACGAATTAGTTAAACAGAGTTTCTTTGCGGCACTAGCAACGACGCACGATGGCGGCGGCAACAACAAAAAGAAGATCCAACACTTTTGGGTAGAAAAGTCTCTCATTTTTGTTCACAAAGTGATGCTTCGTCGGACGGTGTTGGTGGAAGTCGGAGAAGGAGAACTCCAAATTCGTGTATACATTTACATACATATATACAAACATGACGTATGGCAAGTGTTACAATTTGTTGCTCGGGTGGCAGCGGTGGCGGCGCGGAAAAGGCGGGATGTTGTGGCTTGGTGTTTGCTTCAGTTAACTATGAAGTGGTAGACACACTGGCTCCAGGCTAAACGAAGAACCAGACTGATTGGAGTAAATTTTCCATCATCTGAAATTGTGCGTGGACCTTTTTCTGGATAAATCACATTATTTACATAATAGGCTATACTTTGTTGGATACTTTTTTTTTGTGGAAGGGACAAGAGAGATGCCCAAAGGGTATGCAACATGATGTCTGTCTCATTTTGAGCAAAAATCTAAAAAAAACTTAAATTTTAAAGCTGTGAAGCACAAAGCTAAATTACTGAGAAATTTGAACCAGAAGAAGAATTAAAACAACGTTGACTAAAGTTTATTTTCATTCAATCATCTGAAAGTCAAGCTCGTCAAAGATTGACTTTGAAGAAAAAGCTTTTGTATAAGTTTTCTTAAAAAATTTTGGGTGACATATCATCTGATTTTCCGCTTAGTTTATTTGCTTTCTGTCAGTTCAACATTTTTGAAGGATAGCAGTTTCACAAAGAAATTGGATTTTTTTTACAATAATTCAAAATTCTTCCCCGTTTTCGAGCTATCACCTGGATAACTGCACCCCGCTTATAACAATTACCTGTTATTACAGATAAAGATATTTAGGAGTAATTGGGTAATTGGCGACAGCAGGAGTTCTATTTGAATTTAATAAAATTCAGATTATTTTATTCCAAACATTTCACATAATGCAAATAAAGTTTTTTAAACTTAAAAAAAAATGTTAGCTTATTTGGTTAAGTTAAGAAAAAAAATATAGTTTGAGAAACGGTCTATTTTCTGCAGTTTAGGAGGGAGTGAAAATTTTCTATAAAAAAAAAAAAGAACAAAACAAAAACCAATATTATAGCTTTTTAAAACAGGAAGTTAATCTTTAATTTTTTTTTATATGAAACTAGCTGACCCGTCCTGACTTCGCACGAAATTTCATCAATTTTATAATTTCAAAATAAGTCAAAATAAAAATTATATGGCCTTAAAAATTTCCTTTAGAATGAAATTTTTTGCAAGGGTAAATAGAAGAAATATAAGTAATTGAATTCATACCGCCATGAGCTACCAACGTACACCTTGTCAAATAAAAGCTGCAAACGTATTTTGCTTCGTCACTGTTGCTTCATTTTCAAACTTTAATGCCTTGCAATGTTGAGTTGACACACAACTTTCAAGAAAGTTCCAATAGCAACGATTTCCTGTGTAATCAATTACCATGAAATAATTAAATGCGGATTAAACCCAACATTTCTACGTTATTGATTTCGATTTCGTCGATTCCGTCCAACTTTATTTCGCTGCTTGTCAGTTTGACTTGCTCGCATATATCTTTAACTTACAGCTTTGTGAGTTCTGCGACCTTACTTGGTAGTTGATAGCATTTTAAAAATCTATATTAAATTAAACTTTAAATATAGGTCGTGATTGCAGTGAACTGCGATAAACAATCACTTCTCAAAAAAATGACTTAACAAACTGAAAACTGGATAAACGTTCTGACCGAATCGGTTGTGCAGAGTGTGAACTAAAAAATGAGTAAATTAATTTTTTTATTGTTAGATTCCGCGTTCGTGGAAATAATTTTATAGAATTCCTAATATTTTTATCGAATTTCAGAAATTTTTATTTTATGAAAAATAAAAGTAAAACAAATAGCGGTTAAGTGGTAGTCATTACGTTTTTTGAAATAAACCAAATTTGCGCAATTTTCTTGATTTTTCTTTTCGTAAGAACCTTCTACAAAGTTTGAGAAGACTGAATGAAATCGGTAAAGTCGTTCTCAAGTTATGGCGGGACCAAGGGAAACAGGGATTCATTTTTATATGTAGGTATAGATTTCTTTAATTGTTTTTTTTTTTAATCGAAGTTTTTTCCAACTCAAAACATTGATAAATTTTAAGCCCACCAAGACGGGCTATAATTTCAGAATTGATTTGTGGATTTACAGACCCAATTGGATCAAAATTCCATTGTGGACTTTTTGCTTGAATTGATTTATGACCCGATTTTTCAAGGAAAGGTGATGTTTCCAAAAGAGCCATAATCCAAAATACAAATCCACAAACTAAACTAGTAAAAGACAAAATCCCTAAAAGAAAATTTCTTGAAAACAAAATCCTCAAGAGAAAAATACTTAGAAGAAGATATGCAAAAGTGAATCAAGCATATATCCCAAAAAAATCCTCAAAGCCAAGATCCCCAAACTAAAATATAGTAAAGACACAATCCCCAAGATAAAATCTCTTGAAGACAAAATCCTCAGAATTAAATTTCAAAAAGAAAATGTTCAAATAGTGAGTCAAGATTCGAGAAACATGCTTAATCCCCAAAACGCAAAATCTCAATCGGATGAAATCCCTAAAAATGCATTCCAAAAAGAGGATTTTGGATTTGGAGATTTTATTTTATTTTTGGTAAACACCACTAACCATAAAATCCCACGATTTTATTTCTTGCTTCACTACTTGCACAACTTCTTTTTGGGATTTCATCTTGGGGATTTTGGGTATATTGTCTTTAACTGATTTTAGATTTAGGATTTTGGCTTTGGGATTTTCTTTTTGGGATTATGGCTTTTTGGAAAACATCACTAACCAATATTTTATTTAATAGATTGGAGATTATTTTGAATTTTTGGAGATTTTAGCTAAAGACAATATTTATTAAGGAATATGTACAAGGGCCCCTATGTACATAATCCCTTTCGCCTTTCCTCATGGAGTTTTTGTGTTAATGGAATGTATTTTTTTTGGGAGAATTCATCCAGTTGAGATTTTTGGTTTTTGGGGATTATGTACATATGTAAAGGGTGTCCAGCGGAATATTTTCAACTTTAAAATTCAGTATAAAAAAAACTACATCGTTTTATTTTATTTTAAACGATATCATCCAAATGATGGCTGTTTTTTACAATGCACTCTTGCAGTCGGACCCTTACATTTGTGATTACGCGACGGCAAAGCGCTGAAGTAATGCTTTGAATTTTATGGCGAATATTTTCCTGCAGGGCCTGAATTGTCAGGGGATTGTTATTGTTATTGCTCCACCGCAAACGCGCGGTGCGCTCCCGACCAGTGACTCATGGCGACTAACAATTCCGCAAATCCTGCGCTTTGAATGATATACCCCTTCTGCTTACCTCAACCCACTAGTATTTCGATAATCGCAGTTTAAAGTTGAAAAATTCCCACTGGACACCCTTTACATATGTTTTCACGTATAGATCATCTCTTGAGCTTGAAGTCTTTTTAAATTAAACAGTTGGTTCATAATACTTTGTGAAAGTTCAAATACAGTTCCTATATAAAAAAAGCACTTACCATAAGCTCTTTATTAAAATTACCTATTCAATTAATATAATATCTATACTTCTAAACAAGTTTTATAATAATTTAAATCGAGTTTAACTATTTTTTTACAAAAGTCCTTGGCTTTTAACAAAATCTTTATGATATTGCAAAATGACTCGTTAACCATTACCATTAAAACTTTGATAATTTTTCTTGGCAATGTTTTATTTATTTATTTTTTAAGCACTTTCAATTTCCGGTAGCCTTTTTCACTAACTATCAAAAAAGTAATTTAAAATCAGGGAGTTTCTTTTATTATAATTTGGCATTTCCTTGTACAAAAGAAAAATCACAATAAAAAGGGCTATACATACACATATGTATATTATACATATATATATAGAGAGAAAGTACATTGAACAATGCAATTGTTCGAATTTTGAACAACCCCATCACTGCCTTCTTTATTCACATATGGCCGATGTTGTACATATATCTACAGCGGGTTCGTATTGATTTCGTCCAACGACGATGACGACGACGACCATTCGGTTGAACAAACAACAAAATATACGCCATTGCACTCGCCTCTTCTCAACAGAGTTTTATTTTCGGGTGGAAGAAGTCAATGCAGAAGTTTACACAACGCCAAACTTTACAAGTGTCGTCCCATTCTTCTTATCTGAAAAGTTTAAAATCATATCCTTGGGCTACACGTTTGGCCATATCCTGCGTCCATTCTTCTTTCTCCCAATGACTGACAAAAAAAAATATATATGTGTATAAAAATAATCTAGAATGCTATAGAACCTACACGAAAAGAATAATCGAGTGCACAAGCGATTTCCCGCCCATTCAACAGACAGAAATATAGTACCTTCACGAGTACCAACAAAATTCGACCACTCTCTTCTAGTGTTGCTGCAGCTCCGTATCCAACAGCTCCAGTGTTGTTATTCCTTCTGGCCAAGAATTGTTTGTGAGAGCATACTTCGGTCTGGAAAATGACCACCAGCAATTCGAATTATTTGTGGATATATATACACTGCGAAGTTCAGCTCGCCTCCTTTTCTCGTTCTTAAGTCCTTTCGAAACGAGGATGCTGGAAATGAAACGAAACTTTGGTCATTTATTAAGATGAACGGTTCAGGGCATCTTATCCCCTATCACAACCATACCCCCAGCAGTGCATTCGAAAGCCAAACACAAGTAGAAAACAAGGATTCCACGCACACATTCGTATATACGAACACATTATACCTACATACATAATATCCTTGCACAAGAAAACTCGGAAAATTTACTTGGATTAATTCCAAAGAAAAACTTTGTCGCATTCTCACATCGTTCGTCGTATTAGTTGCAGGACACAAAATATATACGAAAACGAGGGAAAAAATAAGAAGCCAAAAACGACAAAAAGACTAAAGGATCAACCCAAAGGATGTGTACCCAAAAGGGTGGTGTTATATAGCTGATGCTAGAAGAAACTTAACTTATCCATATATATGTATATCCTTTTGTGTTGCAGAAATTTCCATTACTTCCTCTGAAAAACTTTTTACCAACCATGTGTGTGTATATATATATGTGTGTGTTAGTGTGTGTGTTTGTTAACTGCGGTTGAATTGTTGTTCGTACATATAAATTATACATACATATGTATGATGCAGCCTGACTTTGTTTAACTACATATATCCCAACATGAGCCAAAAAAACAAACTTGAATCCCTACTAAGATCCTTGAGGCCAGATATAACAACTTTTTCACCAAAATGCAATAGAATCCCATGTGGAATTTTTAATGAGTCGGTAAGTTGCCTTGCTGTTGCCATTGCTAAAAGGTGTCAATAAAGAGATCTTATACAGAACATTATAAATTGTACATACATATGTATAAGTACCAACATAGGTACAGTTAAAGTTACAGTTTCGAATTGAAGTTCGAGAAATCGCTCCGAGTATTAATGTCGAACTCTTAACAACTAGTTGCGTAGTATGGTGTGAAATCAAATTTCAATTTTTTTAGTGAAATAAAAGTTTCAATTTCTTGAGGCGATATTTTCGAAAGATAAAATAAATCAATATGCCAAGGAAATCAATAAATAAAGGGTGTTTTTCTTAAGTCAGTAGTAGCTTTGATTTTGAACAAAACATAATAATCCAGAGTATAATATTTTTATCAAATAGCCATTTAGTTTTGAAACAAAGCTTCGGGTATATGCCCTTGCCCATCAGAGCTGGATGTTATGAATGTCATCAGAGATACAAAGTTGTCGACCAGTTTTTCAATTTGTGGCGGTATGTCCTCAACAGCGTAGTAGACTAAAGGGACTTTACGTATCACCATAGATAGGCGAGCGTAATACACTGATGAGCTTCATTTTTGAAAAAAAGAAAAACATCAGACAGCACCAAACTGTGCAGAATGTAACGACGGCATGGCCGGTATGGCAGGTAGCGTCGGCGGCGCGGCATTTCGTTAATCTCATGTAGATTATTTTGGCTTCAAATACAATTTTATCTTATTGACATGTGTACCTACTTATTGAGCCAAAATAAGCCTCATTTGCTTAATAAAACTTTTCGATAATAAGCACCATCGCGCGCCGTTGCTTTTTTTCTTTCTTTTTTGACACGACAATTTCCGGTAAAGTGCAATAAGACCAACTAAGGCCCGTGGGTCTTGTTTCCCAAAATAGAAGAAAATAAAACCATCGGGATTTTTTCCTTTAAAAAAAAAAAAAACAAAATCAGTGGGTTTTAAATCCATTTTCTTGTTTTCTTGTCACTCCAAAAAGGAAAAATAGTCCGCAGGTGTTATTTCCTTTTATTTTGGGAAATATGTCTCATGGGTTTTATTTCCGCGGGTATTATTGCACTGCACCACAATTTCCTCGAAGCACGGTTCAGTTGTGGCTCTAAAAAATTAAACAGTGCACACTTTTCTTATTCTTATTCTTTTGGTCTGCCAGAAATGTGATTTTCGATTTTTAAAATGCAAAATAGACTAGCGACTTCACATATCCCCACAGAAAATAGTCAAGCGGCGTTAAAACGCACGATCTTGGAGGCCAATTAACGGGTCCGTAACGTGAAACTATGCGGTTACCAAACGTTTCCTTCAATAAATCAATTGGCACAAGCTGTGTGACAAGTTGCACCGTCTTGTTGAAACCACAGCTCCTGCACATCATGGTTTTTCAATTGATGAACGAAAAAGTCAGTAATCATGGCTCTATAGCGGTCACCATTGACTGTAACGTTCTGGCTAGCATCATTTTTAAAGAAGTACGGACCAATTATTCCACCAACCGATAAAGCATACCAAACAGTCAGTTTTTGTGGATGGAACGGTGTATCAACATAGACTTGAGGATTATCATCACTCCAAATGCGGCAGTTTTATTTATTGACGTATCCATTCATCCAAAAGTGAGCTTCATCGCTAAACAAAATTCACTTATGAAAATTGGGATCAACAGCAATCTTGTTTTGGGCCCTTTCACCGAATCTAAGCCTTGCTAGGTTATCCTGTGGCTTCAATTCTTGCAAGAGTTGGATTTTGTAAGCACGCAAACCTAGATCTTTCCGCAAAATCTTCCAGAATGAATTTTAGGGTAGGGATGACTGCCCTCAACTCCACAAAATGATAATGATTAATAAGACGCTCAAAAACTTTGACAACTATACTATAAGCAAGTAAAAGAAAATATTTTGAGGGTTACTCTTCAAAATTTTCTGATGCACTTCTGGTACCAGTACTTGTAGGAAGAGCTTGTGGCTTTTTTTCGATGATGGATTGTCTAATGAAAGAAAGGGGATAACCTTTTGCACCTTAGAAAAGGAGTATAAAACCTCTCAAAGGCAACAATACTATCAATATTTCTTATATCCAGAATTTCTTTAGCTCAAATACCTGTTCGTTCTGAAGGCAAACTTGTAGATTGGACGAACAATCGTGACCTTAAATAAATTAATAACTAAAGTAAATAAATACCTAACTAAAAACCAATTAAAAAAAAAAACGTTTTCAATAATAATAGTTGAATAGGAATAATAGGTCACATTAATGTAATATTAACATACTCCAAAATTTATTGGTGCACCCTGTAATATTTGGTTTGCCGATAGCGAACTCTAAAATGTATCCGATATGCTATACTTTTTTCATAAAAAGAACCAAATGACAGGTTCGAACGCTTACAATAAAAAAAAAAATAAAAAAAATTCTTATAATAAGGTACAAAATTAATTCTTTATATTTTCTTGTAAATTATTTATTTATTAAAATGTAACGTTAGCATTTACCGTATTCAAATAAATAATAAATAATAGTAACAATAAGCCTTTAACCAAAAAAGCAATAACGTCCAATTCTGTCGTGTATTTAATTTCAGAAAACAATTATGTTAACAAGACGAGGAATATCATTAAAATGAACAGTGCTTAAACAATGAACATTAACCAAAATTAAATGTAATTAAAAACTTAAATCTCAGGCGAAACGACAACCAATTTGTCATACCCCTCTGCTACTCATTTATCGTTTGTCTCAAGACTTCTCTTTAATTGATTTGTGGCCTTGTTTAGACAACATACATACATATATGTAAAAGAAAAGTGAATACATGTATATATTTATATGAGTGTATTTAGTATATAAACAAAAATTCAACTGCTTGTAATTAACAACTCCACATATATAAGATTTTAATTGCTCTGATATTGCGTAAGCACCAAGCGATTAACATTAAACAACCAAAAACACAAAATTAATATCGATAAAATAAAGCCGACAGAGAAGCGCCTTAGCGCCCTACCTCTTCGTTTCATTGGCGCGCACACAAGCAACACAGGCACACAGGCAACAAAACACAAGCACTTTGATCTTATCACTTTAAGAGAAAAATGTTTATTACACTCCTGAGTTATTCAGAGCCCTCTGCATGTAAGTCGTTTAGGTATAATGAATTCAAGCGACTTCCTTACTCCTTTCTCCCCTTATCTTTCGCATGAAATTCAACTTCTTTTGGTGGAGCATTAAATCGCGGCAGTATAATGTTTTAAGAGAAAAAGGGTTTGATTCAAATCCGGGGGCGTTTAATTAAGTGCCGTCGAGTCAAATTATTTCATATTTGCGGAAGAACCGAAATAATTCCTCTTTCCTTTTGGTTGGAATTCGGTGAATTTCGCAGCTCTGCTAATTATTGACACAATACAGCCTACTACACCCGCCCGCCCCATCGCCATCCATTTACCGAGGGTTTTGCGCCTTAAGTGAGATTGCACCTTAATGGAGTCCTAGGCCTTTATATAGACTTCTTTAACTTTCTCTATCTATATGAAGATGCAGAAGTGAGAATTAAAATTTAAATTCAGTTGGCACTTTGAGGACCAAATTGGCTCCATTGTCTGATTTCGCTCTGATGGTTTGGGTATATCTATACTTCTCTATAAGTGCCTTCGGTATTTTTTGGTTTATTTTTCATTTTCTATAATTTTTTTTTTCTTCTAGACTTTATTAAGTTATTCAGTTTTAAGGATATAATTTCATACACTGTTAGGACAAAGTTTTTCCAGCACAGCGTGCAACAGAGCTGCCACCATCATCATAGGCAAAATCAGTGCGAGAGGCGATTCGAGTCGAGTCAAGTTGAAAACTACGAAAATGAAGCATGGCTCTCATAATGACACAACTTCAAGTGTGCCGATTCTCATACATATAGACAGAGGTATTTCCACTTGCATCGCATGATGGGCAGAACCGGGAAATCTCAAAAAAGATTTCACTCCTATGTCAAGGAAGATGGAGAAAGTTTATTTTTATTTTTTTGCATTCCCGCGTTCATTTATTCCTCTCAGTTTCTCATTTCGTAAATGTATGTATGTAGGTATATAAAGAGCATCAAGGCTTTGCCTTGTTGACACTAATGTCTTTTTGAAAATTTTTCAATTTGAATAATTGTGAAAGTTTACGAAAATGTTCCCACATCTTTTTTCCAAGTATATACGAGTAGAAGAAGGCGTGCAGTCTGGGCGTGGTATGAGGGTGCTTTCGGTCTCGTTTACAATGAGCGTCAAGAACAGCAATGCCTTTTCGACCTATACTAGAAACTGAGTGGCGTATTCATCTTTGGAGATTTGGATATCTTCTGCATAGTATATTATATATGTAGATACGTACTGGCTCATCATCTTCATCATTCGAAAGTAGACTAAAGAAGTTTTTGCTTGATTTTTTTCTTATTTTTGCAGACATCCAGACAGATAAAGTTTTGTGCAAAGAGTGAAGAAAATTGTACAAAAAAAAAGGGCAAAATGTCAGAAGCAATTTTTGAAAATTGTGTTTCACATAAAGAAGATCAAAAACTAATTGCTCCCATCATCGATGGTGGGGAATTTTTTTTTTAATCAGAAA
Source organism: Epistrophe eligans (assembly GCA_951394125.1). Taxonomy (NCBI): domain Eukaryota; kingdom Metazoa; phylum Arthropoda; class Insecta; order Diptera; family Syrphidae; genus Epistrophe; species Epistrophe eligans. Next base: position 39,208,154 of record OX596029.1, read on the forward strand.
TAAGTTGGCAAAAAGGGATTATGTTTTAAATTGTATAAGCAGTGACGTTCATTGCAGTTTTGTGGAAGAAATTTAGTCTTATGGGTCTCACAAGTCTCTCGTGGATTAACCTCAATCTATGAAACATCAATTTTGCTTATTGACAAACTCATTTAACCAAAAGGTTTAGTGAAAAATAAAGGTCAGTTTTTTCAAACTGCTCTATAGCGTCCAATCCGCGAATCGACATCGCAAGTCATATTCTTGTGGCCTTAGTTTCCGCACCACCTGATTTTTATAAAATAGATTTTTTTTTTCGGAAAATCTTCGGTAGGCCAAAGTTAGGATTAGCACTTATAAACTACACCGAAGGAAAGTACAAGAAGCTAAGAAAAAATGTGCAAAGGGAAAAACTCGTGGTGCGGCTAGTGCAGCGGAATTTTTTCACGCCTATTTTCGGGACGTTTTTTATAAAAATAAATTCTTTTACTTTTCAACTGATTTTGTGAGGCAAACATGTTCGAATTGCTTTTATACTTTCCCAGCACATCATATCATTAATTACTTTTCAACTAATTTTATCGTTAACTTAAATAAAATGCACGACTGGGTTGCATCAACTCGGTCTTAAGTTAGATCACACTGTAGTTAAAGCCTTATTACTTTAAAAACTATTCATCTGATAAAAGAAATAAATTAATTGTGGGAGACTATATTTTATGCCCTCTGCCCAAAACGTAGTTTAGTTTATGGTAGTATTATGTGAGTACATAAATATGAACAATATAGCACACAGCGTTGCCGCTGGGCTTCACGAAAGTGTAACACATTTTTTTTAAAAAACGTAACAAAAGAAAAACTAAATTTGGAAAAAAAAGTGTAACAAAAAGAAAAAAAAAGTAACATAGTAACAAATACAAAAAAATTAAGAAAAGTGTAACACTTTTGCTACACTTGTAACATTGTGGCAACGCTGAGCATAGTGTTATGCATAAGCTGTGCATGGAAGTTACAAATTAGACTGAAAAATTACAAATTAATTAATTAAATAACCTCTGACAAAGAAATGAGGCACACCATTTGATTTCTTTAATATTAATCTCAATTTATGAGAACAAAATTTAAAAAATCGTTTGAGCGGTTTTTGAAAAAATAAAATAATTTTTAAATTTAAAATTTTTAAAATATTTTTAAGAAAAAAATTGGTCACCAAAGTTTAGTGTATATTAATGCGTAATTGAAATCATTTAGGTTACCATTTTCGAAATAAAATTTAAATAAATAATTTAAAATAATTTTAAAAACATTTTTAAAATCCTAAATTTTTTTTTTTTTTAATTTTCATATAAAGGGTGTTTTTTTTAGAGATATAGAACTTTAAGCTGGCAACACTTTTTTAAATGGCGGCCATTTTGTCAGCTGTCAAGTGATTTAGTTTTAGAAATGAAATTGCAGTTGATCCCGATTTTCACAGGAAAATTTTGTTCAGCGATGAAGCTCACGTTTGGTTGAATGGATACGTCAACAAACAAAACTGCCATATTTGGAGTGATGATAATCCTCAAATGTAAGTTGAGACACCGTTACATCCACAAAAACTGACTGTTTGGTGTGCTTCATTGGTTGGTGGAATAATTGGTCCGTACTTCTTTAAAAATGATGCTGGCCAGAACGTTACAGTCAATGGTGACCGCTATAGAGCCATGATTACTGACTTTTTCGTTCATCAATTGAAAAACCATGATGTGCAGGAGCTGTGGTTTCAACAAGACGGTGCAACTTGTCACACAGCTTGTGCCAATTGATTTATTGAAGGAAACGTTTGGTAACCGCATAGTTTCACGTTACGGACCCGTTAATTGGCCTCCAAGATCGTGCGTTTTAACGCCGCTTGACTATTTTCTGTTGGGATATGTGGAGTCACTAGTCTACGCCGATAAGCCCTAAACAATTGACCACTTGAAGGACAACATTCGCCGCGTTATTGCCGATTTACGGCCACAAATTTTGGAAAAAGTCATCGAAAACTGAACCGAGCCAGCCGTGGCGGTCATATGCCAGAAATCATATTTAAATTACAATGCCAGAAGATTATCTTTCGAATAAAGTAAATTTTATGTCAATTTAAAAAAATCATCTTTGTTTTATCCATTTCAAAGTTTTATACCTCTAAAAAAAAACACCCTGTACAATATTATTCGAACTTCTTATTAGAATAACTAGTGTACAAAATTTCATTAAAATTGGTTCAACAGAAAAAACCGTTAGTAACAGATTTAAAAAAAATTGTTCCAATGATATGTTAGATCGTTCTGATATTACATAAAAATTTGAATGGAAATCGTAGAAGTTGTTTTTGAGAAAAATGAGATTTTCCTTAAAGGTTTTTATAGACACACTATTTTTTCTTTAAATCTATTAGAATATGTTAAAAAGCTGCTTGTTAATTAAGAAAAATCAAAAAGGTCGTTTTTAAATTAATAAGTTAAAAAAAAAATAAAAATTTAAAAAATCATAAAAAAAATTGACAAGTTTCGAGAATATCGAATAATCAAAAAATGATTCATGGTAGGTAGGTACTATTTATAACCATTTTTCTGAATTTTTTTTAATTGTTGGCAAGGTTTTGAAAAAAATAAAATTTTATGAAAATTTTGTGCTTAAAAAGTTTTTTCTACGGCGGGCTATTTTTGGTCTTAAAAGTGAGGAATATAGGTAAAAAATACTCTACCAAATTTAAAGAAAACCGACCCACCCGTTTAGGTTGCGGCCGAAAGGAAAGACAGACGAACGGCAGACCGACAGACCAGGCAGACAAAATTACGGAAGGCATTTTTTGTTTGCTATTGTCGTAATGTCAGCTTTAATCAAAATTTCTAGTTCCTAATTTTTACGAATCCATAACTTGCCATATATGTAGTAACCAAAGAGTAGCTCACGAGCGTTAAAGTAAAACTTAACAGTCGTATTTATTAAACGTTTGACTAGTTAGACAGTGTCCTATAAGTGTTCGAAACAGTTGGAAATATGCTTTATTTAATTAAATAAAATGTCACAAAAACAAAACAATTAGACATATGTATGTCTTAGACATTGCCTAAGTTAAATAACTCTTAAAGAACAATTAAAAAAGTGTTTTAACTTGCACGGCTGTCTAAAAAGTTAGTCAATGTTTTTAATAAGTCTGTAAATATTTACGATTTATAACAGGAAATGGATCTTAGTTATATTAAAACAAACACACTTTTGATAAAAAAAAACATTTCAGTTAAACATAAATTAAAATGCCTATATGTGACAGTTTACGTGGAAGAAAAAGTTGGTATACATATAAAGCTTTTAAGTTGAATTTTGTGCCAACAATTTAATAACAAGAAACAGTACAAACAATAATCATATTGAAAGTATCGTCCGGCAATCTATGCTATTACTTACCGAAAGCGTGTCTGAAGTTACAGATGATATAACTTTTGATGATGTCGAAATAATATTAAAATTCCTTAAAACTACCAAATCTCCTGGATTTGATGGAATAAAAAACCTCTTTTTGAAGAATCTTCCTAAAATAGCTGTAAGATACCTGAGAACATTATTTAATAATTGTTTTAAAACAGGATACTTTCCGAAAGAATGGAAAGCAGCTAAAGTCATTCCTATCCATAAACCAGGAAAAAATGCTAGCGACCCCTGTAGTTATAGACCAATAAGCTTGTTGAGTTCATTAAGCAAATGCCTAGAAAAACTAATAAGAAACAAACTAGTTTTGCATTTGGATCATCTTACCACCAGAACAATTTGGCTTTAGAAGGTTTCATAGTACCACAAATCAAATCGATAGAATAACAAAGCATATACGAAATAATTTGTCTGCAGGGAAGAGCACAGGAATGGTTCTCCTTGATGTAGAGAAAGCTTTTGACACTGTTTGGCATGAAGGCTTAGTTCATAAGCTAGTTTCCTTAAATTTTCCCTTATACATCGTCAAAATCATATTATCTTTTCTGTCAAATCGAATTTTCAAAGTCTGTGTAAATAATTGGTATACTGATGAAAATAATATTATTGCAGGTGTGCCCCAAGGATCGGTGCTAGGGCCATTCTTATATAATATATATACTTATGATTTCCCAAAACTTCTAAATTGTGAAACTGCAATTTTTGCTGATGACACTTTTATTTATTCATCATATTCAACTGGTTTTTGTATTGCAACTAAATTGCAATCTGCTCTGAATACTATTCAAATATATTTCAGCAATTGGAAAATTAAGATAAACGCTTCGATGACACAGGCACTTTTTTTTACAAGAAAAAGGAAACCCTGTTTACTGCCTAACAATAGCCTCCGTTTGAATGGCGGACAAATACAGTGGAAATCAAGTGCAAAGTATCTTGGGGTACACCTGGACAAAACCTTGACTTTTAACTTGCATATTCAGCAAACGCTTAGCAAACTAAATATTGTAATCAAAACGCTCTATCCGTTTATCAATCGAAAGTCTAAAATGAGTATAGAAAATAAATTAATGATCTTTAAATCTATCTTTCAAAGCATTATTTTTTATGGTTCTCCTGTTTGGGGTAAATGCGCTAAAACCCATATACAAAAATTACAGATAATGCAAAATAAAATTTTAAAAATAATGCTTTATCTACCTTGGCACTTTTCTACAGAAGAGCTCCATAAAATAGCAAACATTGATAAGGTTACAGTAAGAATTTCAAAACTACATGAACGTTACATTTTATCGTGCAATAATTCAAATAATATTTTAATTTCAAACTTAGTTGCTTAAGGTGTTGTAAAAATTAAGTCTTTAGTCTTTATTTATTATCTATAAATGTCCATATATGCTATGTACATTGTATTTTTGTATTTGTTTCTTTATTAATTAATTAATCTATTTATTATTCATTTATCATTTATTATTTATTTTTTATTATTTATTTATTTATTATTTATTATTTATTATTTATTATTTATTATTTATTATTTATTATTTATTATTTATTATTTATTTATTTATTTTTTTTATTTACTTATTTATTTATTATTTATTTATTTATTATTTATTTATTTATTATTTATTTATTTATTATTTATTTATTTATTTATTTATTATTAATTTATTAATGTTTTGTTTTTTTTTTTTCTATTTATTTATTTGTTTGTTATTTATTTAATTGTTAATTTATTAAAATACATATTTATTTATTCATTTTTTTTCTACTTGTTTAATTATTTGTTTGTTATTTATTTATTTTCTTATTAATTAATTTATTTATTTTTTTACTTATTTATTTATTTGTTTATTAATTTATTTACTCAATTGTTTATTTAATTATTTATTCTTCTTCTGTGATATTTAAATACTTAGTTATATTAAACTATATAAATAATGCATGTAAACAACATCTTATGACAATTTTCTGCACTCCACTTCTCTCTTCCTATGGAAAAATTCAAATGTGTTGTTAATGAAGGTTTTTGCTAGTAACTTTTCCTTCAAAAATGTATATAAATCTGTGATATTAATTGAATACAAATTGTAATTTTTTTTCAGTAGTAAGGTAGGATATATATACCATATCTCTGTAAATTGTGCAATCTAGGTTTAAATGAAAATATTATAAGAATTTCGTTACAATAAAAATCTATCTATCTAAAAAAAAAAAAAAAAAACATTCAAGTTTCGTATCAGCAAACGGATCTATAAATGTACTCAAATATATAGTCAGACTATACACTACTTAAAATAATGCGTAATAAAAATATTGTAAACAAGCTATATTTTAATCCTCTGAAAGTGTTTTTGTTTCTATGAAAACCATCAGGAACTTCTCGCCCTGATGCGCACAAAAATATAAAAAAAATGTATTTCGTTCATCATAAATATAACAAACAAATAATGATTTTATCTGCTTTTATCTAAACTAAACCCATTAACATACAAAAAAAAAATGAAATCATTCAGACACCATCAATCTATCAGTCAGCCAAAGAGAAAGAGTCAGTCAAATAAAATATCTACCGTGTGAACCACGCCCTTGACCCATCGTGGAACACCTCACATGTATTTATTTATGTGGGTATGTAGTATGTACATAATTCCCCATCATAAACATAAAATATGATATTAAAATGTAATAATTGATGTTCTATTAAATTTGTTGACCTGTCAACTCATTACGTTTAATAAATAACATGTGTTACACACTTCAGTTGCGTGTATAGATTTTTATCGACGATGAAGCATGGCTGCGATGGGCACCTTTTTTTATTTGATTAAAATCCGCAATCCAGCTATCATCAGCGTAAAGGCCACCACCCACCATCATCGCATCAGTCATATCGTCTGTATGATGGTGTACTGCTATCCTGCCTTACTATTGCTTAATCCTTCAAGTTCGAACTGTTGATTGAAGCGAAAAAATAAAAACAACCCCCTGTCAGTTTTGAAAAAAACAGGAAAGGAGCGAAAAACAAAAACAAAAACAAACTGAAACAAAAACCCCATATCACGCACGTTTTTCACGCGATTGCTGGGAAAATGATTTCACCTCTCTGATGGGATAAACAAAAGACTCCTTCCTCAATTCCCAAACCCAATCAACTTGACTTCACTGTTTCCCTATCCCTTGTCTTCGATAGCTCGTGGTTTGATAGTGTGAAATCAAAAACCATATCCCTGAACAAGTCCGGTACAGGTGTACGCATATAAATCTCGTGTGCGTTTTGTACACATATGAAGCAGTAGTATAGCTTCCCCCAACTTTGTTTTCAGTAGATATTATATGGCATACTGAAATCGACCCTGAGGGCCCATTTCGGGTTTAATTAGCAAAGAGATGGGGCAGACACCTGTTAGGTAGGTACATAGGTACCTATGCTTTCTATGAGTATATGTATGTGCTAGCCTATTAAGAGTGTTCATCAACAACACCAGGCATGGCACAGGCACAGGTGTGTGGCTGCGTGCTTCCCTGAACTTCAGGGTTCAGGATATATGTACATTAATATGTACATATACATTTTTGCTCTTTATTGACTATGTTGCTACCAACAACGACCATAACAACGTCGTTATAGAGTTCTCAGAATATGCTTATTATTATCCCCAGATATGATCACACCACACGTTACAATTTTATGCCACAGTCTTTTGCCAATGTGCATGAGCTGCCCTAGAGGCAGCAGATAATAATACAGACCATGTCATTCACAGGTTATATTTTGCAAATCAATGCGAAGTTGACAGCGACACCTTATCACCTTTGGTGCGTTTGTAATACACACACATACAACATACACCCTCTATATTCTCTATTCTGATTGCCTTTTGTCTCCTGGTGGAATTAACGAGAAACTCGCAATAAATCTGGCAGCCATAGCCTTCAATTACTTAATTAGGACCGATAGTCCTTTAGGTAATTTATAGAGACAACAGCTTTAACACCAAACTGTCTGCCATCAACTGACATATATAAACGGAACGGGCATTGCTATTTAGGTTTTATGACTTCAGAAATTGTGTTGTTGGGGTGCACCTCACAGGGCTATTCTTCTATACAGCATCGAGCTATACTACGTGTACCTAAATTCTCTTAATATACACCTAAGTATATGATGTCTACAAATTTTTTCTTCATGAAACGACCAAAATGATGGCGAGTGGGGAATAATAATCGACCTTTTTGTCAGAACGCCACCACCGCCGCCGCCGCCGCAACGCCATATAATGTAAGAAGGACTAAACGTTCCTAATAAGTAGAAAAGCAATTTGTCGTAGAGGCTTCGCGTATAACCACCGAAAGGTATCGTATTTATATATACCTACCTACGGTATATTGACACGGTTTGCTGTTTCCTTTTTCGAACAAAGTGTCAGTTTATCTTCTTAATTTATTGCTAATTGTCGGTTGTATTGGTCTGTTTTTAGTTTTTGTCGGGCAGGATTGTATTTTGTCATTTGGAAAACCCAATCGATCTACTTTTGCGAGTATTTAATTATACTTGATGTCGAATTTTATGGTTTTCTAGGAAATGGAGTCACGGTTATTAAACCTACTTTTAAGAGATTTTTGGTCTTCAATTACAAAGGAGAATTTCGAATTAATTTTACTTTTAATTGCTTTAGATAATTACGCGATAAGGTATTTTAAAAGAGAATATGTGTAGGTAACAAATATCTTCAAGTGTAGTTATTGCTGTCGTAAAGTTAAGGTTTATGGAAAGTAGCGAAACAGTTCAAGTTTTAATGATGATTCTGACTTTTTTGTAAAATAAAACTAAATAAAAAAAACAATGTGAAACACCAAGTTAAATTAGTAAGCCGTACCTTGACTTATTCAAAAAGGGTTCTTTTTAAGACGTTTGTATTAATTGTTTTACAAATTTTCTATGCCCCACCAGAACCTTTCCAAAATCCTTTCCAATGTCCTTATATGTTCAGGAAAATGAGATCTCGGAGATCTAAGCAATTTCAGTTAAATGAACAAGACTCCTCAGCAAAATTTCTCAGTTTTGCTGTCAAAACTCTGATGAAAAAAATCTCTGAGATCCCATTTTTCTGAACGTGCCTATTATACTTAAACAATTTTTTAAACACATAAAATCTGATATGTTCAGTAAAAAATTGAGTGGGTGACATTAGAGGAGTGGGTGATATTAGGGGGATTCACATTTAACGACGTGTCGCCCGACCCAAGTCGTTTTGGTAGCGTGTCGTACCGACTTCATTTAAAAATAAATTTTCAAAGAGCGTACATGGGGTGCAGTTCATTATTTGCATCAATACTATAGAGCATTAAATTTATTTGTTTCCTTTCTCGTTTTATTATTTTGCTTACATTTCAAATCATTCTCTTTTAATCTTACGAAAAAAAATTATATAAGACGTAAAATTGAAATTTTCGGTCGTCGGACTGCTGTTCATATTTACTACAGCGGTCGTTCGACAGAGCAGATTATTAAACAAATTGAATAACAAAGCTAGTTCAACTGGTGTTCACATTACAAAAATCTAACGACACGACGGCGACACCTGTTGATGAACTTGTTATATTGAACTTGGACTATTAGGAAGGAATCCATAAAAAATAAGTAAACACAGTAAGTTTGTTTTCAAAACATTGGATAACCGAACTTCAAAAAAAAAAAAATTCAATAATAGTACCCAATATGTATGTAATATTTAAGTTTAGTGAAATCCTTGTCCTAGATGGCTCCTGCAAATACAAAGATCTTATGTCAGATTAAAATTTAGAAAACTTTTGTTTCATTTCCTTTTTTTTAATCCAGACGATTTCTTTTTTATCAGTAACCGTCATATTATGAATTTGTGTAATTTAAATCTGGATTTAAGTTTAAATCTAAATGAATCGAGTGAATAATATGGCCATAAATCATTTATGGCATTAAATCCGCATTTGATGAATGTCAGATCCTGGATGCGTTCAAAAATATATCTGCAAAGCTGGAAACACAAGAAGTATAGATTTTTCGAAATGAAGTGTAATGCAGCATAATTTTTAATTCACCCCCCCCCCCCCCCCCCTATACAATCAAATTGCCCCCTGTGGGGCGTGGGCCGCACATTGGGAAACACTGAGGTAGAGAGTCTAAAATTTTGAGATTTTTAACATAGTTCAGGAGTGGATGACGACAAGTTTGTTTTAAGTCTCCAGCTCATCAGTTTCTGTCCGTCTGTTGGTCTGTTCGATACACTTTTTTACAGATTTTAAACTAACCCAAGGAAGAGGAGAATTAAAACATTATGTAGATCCAAACTAAAAGACCACATGTTTGCTGAACATAATGATATTTTGTTAGGGCATTCCTTCAATTCTTGTTTTGTTTTTTTAATAATGTTTGAGTGAGTTATGTTCAAGAGGTAAAGTAGGAATGTTTGAGGGTATCGACAAATATAACATGACTGGGCAGTAAACTGTCACTCAAGGTTTAACAGATGGGGCTATAGCAATTCGCAAAGATTGATGCAAAAAAGGCTAGAGCGTATAGGTTGAGTCAAAGCAAGAAAAAAATCGTACCGGAGGAGGGGTCTATTTTCCCTGCTTAGCCGGGAGGGGCAAATTTATAAAAAATCGACTTGAACTAGAAAAAAAGAATCAATATTACAAATCAACGGCAAAACTTACAATTCCATATCATACCTTTTGTAAAGCCAGAATCTATGAATTCTGTTTTTTTAATTTAATTATTTTAGTAAATAGTTTTGGAAAAAAATAATTTGCAAACTCAAAATTTTGAAAAAAAAATTAGCTGACTTCTTTAAATTAAATCTCTCTAGCACAGCCATATAAAACTTTATGCAGCTGAATTTTTGAAATTATGTTAATAAACAAAATTAAAAATTTTGTTTTTGAAACCACAAAAACTTTTCTACTTTGACTGGCTCTACAGCAAAATTATTCATGCAAGCAAATTTTTTTTTTGATTTCTAATGCCACTACTTTTGCATAAACGGACCACTGTGCGGCATTTTTTACTTCGAAGTGTAGTAGACCGTGAAAGGGTATTTTCTGTATTTAAGTTGTTTCCCCAATTTTAGAAATAGGTATAGGGCGGCGGCGGCGGCGGCGGCGGCAGCGGTGCAAGATCCCACCCAACCGACGTGTTGTTTATGGCAATTGCAAGCATGCCTGCCGGACTCTGCTGGTTGGACACCCTACTTTACACCTCTTCGCCCTTTCAGAAAATCATATGTGGTTCTCAGTAAGTAGTAAGAAGCGCTCTATAGTGTGAAGCAGGCCCAATTTCCGTTACGTCTTTAGAGAAACAATGTTATAAAAATCAAAAGTATTTATTTTTTAGGCCTACATACAAAAAATATTTTCGCAATTTTAAAATAAAATTTCTGGAAGCACCAAAAAAGAATAACGGGACTTTATATTCTGCAATTTTTTTTTAATTTCAAGTTTTCTCTGAAACGACTCTAACGATTTTGGTTAAACTTACTTGATTGCAGTGTTTCAGGTTGTCCTACATTATATGTCCATGAGAGACACTTTATCATGATAAGATACATATATTCTTGTAGGGTTTGTTACTCCCAACCAAGAAGCAGGACCCCTGAAAAAAAGTAAAAGGTGGAATAGACTGGATTTGAACGAATTCGCATGATAATCCAAGGCAGCAAATATTACACCATCAAGAGGTATGCTTGCATTCAAATGTTAATTAAATGTTATTTAAATATTTGCTTACGAAAATATTAATATTTTACAACTCTGCCATGACTGACCATATACCTAAGTTTTAAAAATGCCAAAAAACATATAGTTCGTTCATCAAATTGCGCTACAATTATTTAGAAACATTTATTTGATGTGCTAAAAGAAACATGAAACTTAAATGAAATTATAAAATCAATTTATGATTTATTAAAAAAAAAAAAAAACGTTCTGAAAAACGGTACATAAAACCTTGGAATTTAAATCAATCCTGACATTAGGATGACAGATAAAATGAAAAATGTGGGTTCCGTAATTCCGTCTGTCTTTTCACCCAAACCCATAACTTTTAAATGGGAACGGGTCGTTATTCTGTATTCCAAAATTCTGTATCTGAATAAAAAATTCTGTATGAACATAATTCTGTATTTCATTATTCTGCTTTTATATTATTCTGTATTTCAAAATTCTGTAAATCCAAAATTCTGTAAATTCAAAATTCTATAAATCCAAAATTCCGCAAATCCATTATTCTGCTTTTCGAAATTCTGTAATTCCAAACTTCTACAATAAAACTCACAGTTATGAATAGGTTCTTTTAATTGCCTGTTGAACATTTTTTATTCAATTAACAAAGTAACAGTATAGTACAAAAATCTTTTAAAAAAGAAACAAAAAAAAAAAAAAAACAAATAACAAAAAACATAAAAAAAAGTTCTGCAAACGAAAATATCAAAATTCTGTACTCCAAAATTCTGTAAATGATAAAAGAAAAATTGTTTTGATAATGAAAAAAAGTGCGCACTTTTTTCATTATCAAAACGATTTTTATTTTATCATTTACAGAATTTTGGAGTACAGAATTTTGGAATACAGAATTTTTAAACCCAGAGTTTTGTATTAACAAAATTTTAGAATACAGAATTTTGAATTTACAGAATTTTAAAATACAGAATTTTGGAATACAGAATTTTGGAATCCGAATTTTGGCACATACAGAATTTCGACCCCAAACCCTTTTAAATTTAAAACAAATTCAAAACCAATATACAGCTCAAAAACTCAACAAAAAAGTGCCCACATATTGCAAAATGAATGCCATAACATACAAAAGAACTATGACATAGACCAAACGCCCAATTTTCATAATAATCCAATAAATTGAGGAATTATCCAAAAAAAACACGACTTTTAAGGAATTTGTTATTTAAATTTAAATTATTTATTTTATTCCCGAAAACCGCAGCCATGACAAAAAAATACTGTAAGAAAATTAATTAATTAAGTAAGAAAAAATTAATTAAATTAAACTTGTATAGAACCAGAGTCTAGTGACTTACAACTCTCAATCACTCCAGTGTGGGTTTTATTGGGAGGAATGGAGGGACCTACAATTTTCTGCCGTATCCTAACGGAATTATCATTTCCTCGCAAGCAAGGCAGTAACCCGTCAAAAAAATTTCTGTTTTTAGGTTGCTGGTAATCGAACTCAAAACCTTCGGCGAAATAGTCCTACGCACTATAAGCTTTACACTACAGGCTACTGCCAAAAGACCAAATTAAGAATTTTAAAATATGTTTTTTATCCTCTTTTTATGTGCCTGCCCTCATGAAGGGAGTCAGAAAGCCTTTTCGCTTATCGAAAATCCCATGTAATCAACCCCATTTTAGCTCTGAATCTTTATCAAATTATTATCGTAGGTATACCTACAGCAATATTTTTTAATATCATTTTAAAGTAATGCAAAACATCAACCCGCATCGTTCATTGTGTTCGCGCATTCTTATGCCTTGAAATTTGGGTTAATTTTTGCTATACCTATTAAATAAGGAATTATATCTTCCTTGTGACCCAAAAACTGTTCAACTTATTCGCACCCCGTCTTTTCCGGCCAAAGAATGGTCAGTCCTCTATAAATTCTAACTTCATTCACCCACGCTATCCACCAATAATAGCAACAGCCTTTATATCTTATTTCATTCCACAAAAAGTTTTTTCCAATAAACAAACTTCAATTTTCTTATCTTAAATCACTATAAATCAACTTTGAATTTTGTCTTCTTTTTTTTTATTAACACTGCGTTTTATTTCCGCTAAAGTCAGTTTTATTGAAAGAAAATTATGTATAGCTATATGAGGATATATGTACGCTGATAGTAACACTCTGATAACCTATTCAATAAATAACATCAATCCAATTGAATACTACGTGTCGTGTATATTGGATTGGGTCCCTTCCTGCCAGTATAGTATATTATTAACGTCCACCTGGTGAATAAATTAATACATTCAAAGGGGAAAATGAAAAAAAAAATTAAAGAAAAAGGTCGAAAAATAACTGAACTTATGATATAGACTTCATACACGCAAGCCTTTTCATGCGATTCTCAAAGGATTTATATACAATAACTTACCTACGGAGGTCCTAATCACCAGAGCTTCCATCAAAATCTGCCAAATTAGGGTGTAAAAACGCCCACAATCCAACGGATAGGACGCCAATCCTTCACCCCATCAGTTACTATAACTAACAACCGCAACAAAGTGCTAATTGGGAAACGGACTCACAATCGATAGGACCGGCTATTTTAATATTGGAAATGATGTAATTCCATTAAGGGCTAGATGGCCCTTCGTATAGGTATGCTCTATAAGCACGACATGCGATATGATATGGCAGAGAGTAGTGGTGCTGACTGGTGACTCCTGGGTGACATTCTCGCCTGTTGAGGAGCAATCAGATTGAAAACCACCACCACTACCAACACATCACACCGTCATTAAACTTTTTAAGGACTTAATTCATTATGCTATATGGCGTCTCTAAAGCCACCACCGCGCCGCACCGCCGAAGGACGCCAATGTCCGACGGCTTATGACATTAATCAGGTTATCCTGCGGATGCACTCTTCTGCTAGAATAGATAAGAACGGTTGCTGCTGCCATCACATATCAAACTTAAATCAGCCACCTCTTGGCTAACGACAAGGGCGAAGGACGAACCTGTGGTTTGGTGCGTCCGTTCTGCAAAACCACGCAAAACTATGTCATAATAAAAACCACGAACAATGGTTGGACCCTAATTAGATATGCACACAACGAACACTGAATCAGATTATATATAGTTACATATAGCAGGATTTTAGGACACATTGTAGCTAATGCTAAGTATAACACTAACACTATAACCATCACCACAGCCATCACCGACTTCTATATCTAATATGCAGCCCGGTCCCGGTCCAAATAGGTGTTCCGAGTGCGGTTTATTTTCTCGCCATTGCTCATTAAGCACTCTGGACATGGACGACATGGTAAGTAAATAAAGTTCGCGAAGCTGACCATTGTCGCACCAGTATTACCACTGTGCAGTTACCCAGCGTCATGTCGATGTCGATGTCCATTATTATGCCAAAAACGTGTAAATTCACCTGAGCCCTGGGCGCATAAGTCGTATATACAGATATTCATGGCTTGGTCGTCGTCGTCCGTCGGGTCGGTGGGCCGGTTGGATGAAATTACCCGTTTGGAAAAATATAAGTTTGTGTATAATTTTATGTGGGCTTTATTTACATAAATTGTTATACGAAGGACACACATTTTATGTTTCTGCAATGCAAATTAAAATAAAGGTTTATATAAATGTTAAAACAGTGGTGGCTGAAAGTTCATTACCGGACCTACGTATATTTAAATATGTATGAAGAAACCGCGTTGCTGTAACTTAATTATACTAAAATCCTGAATTGATCTTGGGCCTTAATCAACATGCGTCTACAGCTCCAGTCATCTTAGTTTCTTGGGTTACCAATTAATTTTATTGATTTCAATGAAAATAACTTTGGAACAGTTTTTCAGTGATTGATTTAACTTTGAGTTAAACCAGAGTTTGTTTATCCCACAAATAAATGTAACCTGAGTTAACTCTGAAGCAGATTTTTAGTCTATAGGATTATAAGTTTTATTAAACTTTAAAAACTTTTTAAATATTCGAAAAAATATTACATCTGATAGGTCAGTATTTGATCAGAAAAGATTACTTTCTGGAATAATGGGTGGGAATAAAGTGGGATATTGGACAAAAAAAAGTATGGCATCTGAAAGATGAATTGATCTGAAAGATAACTTGGTTTTATTCATTCGTCAACCATATGGGATTTTTATGAATTTATAAAATGTGGGATATTCGAAAAAAATATGACACCGGAAATATCAGTAATTAGTCATGGAAGGTCAGTTGGTTTTAGTAATTAATCATCCAAAATGTATTTTTATGAATTTAAAAAAATATTAAATGCGGGATATTCGAAAAAAAAAGTATAGCACATGAAAGATCAATAAATAGTCATAAAGGGTCCGTTTGGTTTTAGTAATTGGCCATCCAAATAGAATTTGAATGAATTTAAAAAAAAAAAAACATTTTAAATGTGTGATATTCGAGAAAATATGATATTTTAAAGGTCAGTAATTGGTCAGAAAGATCACTTTGTTTCAGTAATTTGATAGAGCCATAAAGGTTTTGTATGAATTTTAAATGTGGGATATTCGAAAAAAGATCAATAAATGGTCAGTTATTTCAGTAATTGGTCAGGTCACACAAATACGATTTTTATGAATTAAAAAAAAAACACATCTTAAATGTGGTATATTCGAAAAAAATATGGCTTTTGAAATATCGGTACTTGGTCAGAAAAGATCACGTGATCTCAGTTATTGGTTATCATTTTAAAATTTTCTTAATGTGGGATATTCGAAAAAAAAAGTTTATCATCTAAGGTTAGTAAGGTGAGTGATTTTTTAGAATGTTCACTTGATTTCAGTAAGTAGGCAGCCATATGGGATTTTAATGAATTTTCAAAATGTTTAAAATGTGGGATATTCGAAAAAATTATAATATCTGAAAAGTCAGTATTTGGGATATAAAACGTCAAATGGTCAGCGGTAGGTGTACCACCTAAGCTGAGTTTTTTTTTATGATTTAAGGTAATTTTTAAATGTTTAAGTTTAAATGATAAAAGATTGTTAGCATCCTCAGCTTAACGCTCAATCTCTTAAACATTCTTTAAAGATTTTGAAAATTACTTTCGAAAATCCTCTATGACTGACTTATTTCTGAAACTAACTGATATTTTATGATAAATTATTGACTTTACAGATGCATACACTTTTTTCGA
Organism: Epistrophe eligans; assembly: GCA_951394125.1. NCBI lineage: Eukaryota > Metazoa > Arthropoda > Insecta > Diptera > Syrphidae > Epistrophe > Epistrophe eligans. Next base: position 39,224,501 of record OX596029.1, read on the forward strand.
ATGTCCCACCAATTAGGTGCTAATAATCTCAAAGACCTTGAAAAAAACATTAAAAAGCTATTTAAAAAAATAAAGCTGACCGCTGACCAATAAATGAAACTAACTGACTTTTTTTTGAACAATCGCTGCCTATTTAGATGGAATACTTGCTTATCGAATATCCCACATATGGGATTTCATACAGAGCCGATATAAGCACAACCAGTTTCTAGTCGCATGTTTAAAATGCCAACTTAATTTGATTTTAAGCTGGTTTTACTGTATACATATGTAATTATAATAACTCTGGACAATAGTCTGCCTTTTTTGTTCCAATAAAAAATTGTCCTTAATTTTAAAATCGCTTTCAAATCTTAGTTTATCAAACATTTCTTCAATTGGATCAATTTTAATTAAAGTGTTATATTTATTGTGACAATAAAAGCCTTTTTTTTAATTTTTTTAATCCTCACTGTCATTGCTTTAAATCTCCAGTATGTGAAAAAAATAATGAAACAAATAATGTAAGTACATATATATATTTAGCTTTCGTTTTCTGTCCTCGCAAAACCATAAAGCGCGACAACGCTGATGTTGTAAGCTTAATTTTTTACTCCGTTTTCCTTTTCATAATGATTTCCTGATTTCATTTGTGTTTTCTTTTTGTTGCCTGATGTAAACGCTTACCCATATCGCAAAACTTTGCTTGAACAAAAAAAAATGTAATCGTCCTTCGAATGGGAAAAAAGGACATTATTAAACATACCTACTATTCATAATGTTCATATATCTGTGTATTCATACATATAAGTTTATATTATGCTTTTTGAGAAAGTATATATAGAATTTTTATCCCACATAGAAGAAAGACAATTAATTTTCTTTTTGACAATTAAAATGGCTTTATATGTCCGGCACGCAAAGTCACTTACCGATCTGTTTTAATTATGGAAATTATGATGGCCAGACGACATGTTTTAGTTAAATGAGTTTTCCCGCACCTTTTATCGCATAGGTAATAATAACAAATATACATATATACGTTTGAGATTTTTTCTGTTCTTACACTTGGTTGTGCAAATCTAGGTAGGATTTTATTTTAACTTGATAAATGATGGTTTTCTATATCGAATAAATTATGAGAATTAATAAATGACAAAACGAAGATTAATATAAAATATATAAAGTAGTTTGTTCATATAAATGTACATATCTATGTTGAATGTAGATGTTTTGTTTACAGAGAGAGGCATAGATTGTGTTCACTTAAGTCAGTTAAATTTTAGTTATTATGTTTAAATTTACTTATAAATTAAACTTAAGGTGGTGCTAGACTTATATATACCTACTTATAAAACAATTTTCTTAGACCCAACTTGGTCCTTACTTAGTTTTCACCAGTTTTGCGGAACTAGGTTCTTACTCAGTTAAATTTCAAGCTTAATAGTTTTATTCTTTGTAAAATTTATTTAATTTTTAACCAGTTAAGCAAAAACTATTCAAATCAGCAAGTTTTCAGTTTCTTTAACTTGAAATAGCTGTGCAGATAAATTCTCATACTTCTTATCCTACATAAAATTTTAATTGTAAAGTGTATGTTTGTTTTGTTTTTTGTCCTTCTGCCATGTTCGAAAGTCTGGCCTGATAAGGTTATAAGATAGTATTTTATAAGGTGCAGACAGAGGTTGCGGGCTCTAGAAGCTCAGCAATAATAAAATTTTGACTCATAAATAATTCGTGCCGATTATGAAATCCGCAATATTTGATTACCGGGGAATCAAGGACTTTTCACATTTATTTCAAGCCATTTTCGTAACAGATTAATGTTTTGTTTTTGAACCGCAAAACTTTTGGTGCAGGTGGGTGTAGAAGGAAAATAGTAATATTGTAAATAGTAAATTATACTAAATAAACAAATACATACACACAAAATAAACATATGTTTCACAGATCATTGGGGTGATTGACATTGCCTGGTTATTAAATAGTTTTTGGTAGACTAATTTTTTGGATTTCAAATGATTTTTTAGTTTTATCAAGTTTTTTTTGTTTACACTTTCCTTTACCTTATTTCATAATTTTCCCTACGTTTCGTTGGATTTTCCCAACTTCTTCAGGGGTAGTTTATTAAATCTGGACAAAAACCATTTATATAAAAATGAACAAATTTTGACATTATTTACTTTAAAAAACTTACATGAAATATTTTGTTAAATTTTAAAATTTTAATATTAAGATTTTTAAATTTAAATATAGAAATAAATAAGTTTTATTATTATTATTATTTATTAATTAATTAACAGCACTAGCTCTATGGCTTTAGGCTGGGATCTTACAATTTTTCTTAAAAATATATGATTATAATAATACAGGCTGAAAATCTTAAGGTAGGGGGAGCGAAAATAAGTTTTTTTTTAAAGTAAATTATGTCAAAATGTATTAATTTTTAACATCAATATAAATGGTATTTTTCCAGATTTAATAAACTACCCCTGCAAAAGTTGGGAAAATCTAAGGAAACGCAGGGAAAGTTATGAAATTAAGTTCTTTATTTGCATTAAAGGAAAATTACTATTGAAATCATTTTAAATTTCAAGGCACAGCAGACATGGTTTCTTAAAATTTAACACGATTTTTCCATTAAGTAACTGGCAAAATTTGTCAAATTAAATCCAGACTACTCATTATCATCAACTCACATTTGTTTAAGTCCCTAATGTTTCTTTCCAGCAAACTCTATATTTCGACTTTGAAATAATTAAAATAATTTAAAAAATAAAGTTGAGTTCCCTAGATTTTTGAAAATCACTCTTAAAAAATTCTTTTAATAATAAATAAAAAGTGTATAAAAATACAACGAATTTTTTTTCTAAGAAATTTAAATTTTATAAAAGAGGCTGGGTGCAACCTATACTGGGAACTTCCCATTGGTGTCCTTGGAAACCTAAACACATTTCTGAACAATTTTTAGTAGTTTTGTTAAAAAAAAAAAACCAAACGACCGAATAACAGCTGTCAGATTAATTAAAAAAAAAAAAACACAAATAAAAGAAAGTTTGCCATAAATGAAAAGCAAAACAAAAAAATAACTTGAACCAAAAATTAATTTCGATTTCATAAAATGGAGAACTCCATTCGATACTCGAATAAACGTCACAAACCCTTCCGCAGTAGGATTCTTCTTCTGCTTTTATTAGCAGTAATTCTATGTAGATGTTATATTTGTAAGTCGTGTAAATCTACTGCAGAGCCAGACCAACCATATGTGCAAGATATGCAAATGCACAGGGCGCAAAATTCTGGAGGCGCATTACCAGCAACAAGGAAATGTAATCTGACCTTGCGCAAACAAATATGTACTGCTATTTGCATTTTAACCACAAAACTTGTTCAAATAATCAAAAAATAACATTTACCACAACTAACTAACATCACCTACCGGGGATACTTCAATGAAAAAAACGCATTGGAAGCCTACCTCCTAGGCAATGTGGAAAAGGGGGCGCTTTCTAGAAATTTAGTACAGGGCGCAAGTTTGGCTGAGGCCGGCCCTTTTACTGTACTGTGAATAGATTTCGCAAAAAACGACGACTAAAGTAATTGCTTCCAAAGGCTTTTAGTCTACAAAAATTGTATTTCGTCTCAGCAATCTCACTTGGACTCAACTTTGTCAATACAATTTTTATTAAGTTGAAGTTAAATGTTTTTTTTTTTAGAAAAAAATCCAATGTAAACTATACAATATGTACATATCCAAAAAAATAAGGTAAATATCTTATTCATTAAGCCTAGTACACTGCTGATGCGAAACGAAATTTTTCGTTGGTCTCTAACACGATAGCGAAATACTTACGAAAACTACAACTCAAACTGTCAGCAAGACACCAATTGCAAAAACAAAATACAAAAACACAACGTATACAAATCACAGAGAGGCACGCTGATATGAAAGAAACAACATATACAAACACGAGTACAACTTAAATGTCACTTTTCCGCATACAATAATTGGTGTGGACAATTAATTCTGTACGAAAAAAGAGAGGAGACTTCTCCAAATAATCTGCTACAATAAGCAATTTCGCTCATCGAACTGCGTACTGCAAAACGAAATTTTTCGTTTATGATTTCGTTGTGTCCTTTTTGTATGGGATTTTTCGTTTCGCATCAGCAGCGTAGGTACTAGGCTTTAAGCTTGAATTTTTTTTCTAAACTGAAGGCTCTTGAAAGCTGTTTGGTTTGGTGGTTTAAGTAGTATCGAGAATTTGTGCTATAAAACCCAAAAGTTTATATTTTAAAATTAAATCTTATATTCTATAAATCTCCAGTAAAGTTTCTGTAATTTTACACATCTTTGGTTAAATTGACGGAAGAGCTTTAAACGAGATATCTACTACGGTAGATAATCCCATACATAAAATGACAAATTATCAATTTCAAAATAATGAATTTTCTTATAAAATCCATACAATAAACAAAATAAAATAATTTTTTTATTCAAATTATTTACACATACCTACAATTTAATCAAAACTTTTCATTTATCATAAGGAATTTTCCAAACTATCAAATTCAAAACGAAACAAAATAAAAACAAAATCGAATAAAACATATATCGTCCTCACAAGTATTAAAAATCAACAAAATGTGTGTGTGACATATAATGTCTATGTATTGTATAATGTATAAGTATCTATATAGGCATTGTGTATGTTTTTAAAAATCCATCTTCACAGTTGATTCAAAATATTTATTCAGCCATTGTTAGTGTTGCCTGATAAAACACTATCTGTGTGCATTAAAATCCAACAATTCCGATGACACTCTATAAACAATGCACAAAGTACCTATTGTACGGAAAATCACCGAATGAACGCCCTCAATTGAGTGACAGCATCTAAATACAAATATACCTCACGGTAAGTATTCCATAAGGCAGCAGTAACCAGCCAGCGCGGCATGCCGAGATGCATGCCGCTCCATCACCCCCGCTATATATTCTATTTAATATAATATAATCTTAAGAGATAATCTGAGTGCGAAGCGGAGTTGAGCATCGATGTCATCATTCTCATGTGTGTCTGTCAGTTCCTTCATTTGTCATAAAAATACAGAATCCAACCTAAGAAGTCAACGCACGTCAGATAAACAAACCGTAGATCATCATCTGCGGCCAACAGATTACATCTATCCACACATGCACTAGGACTCTTCCATCAAAGTATCTAATCTCTGTATCTGTATCTCACCCTCAGTAATAACATTGGAGGTTTATTTTTATACTTTCGTCGATATTAAAATTTATTTCAAAATAACGCGCACATCGATTCGCCGCCGCCGCTGCTTGGCATTGCCGCACAACACAAAAGTGGATAATTAGATGGGTCGCGCTCCACTAATGTTAAATTGCCTAATTAAGATTATTTACAAGGTATCAAACGTGCCCTTCGGCCCATCGTTAACAGAGATCACAATGAATTTAAAGCATCACAATCATCACAGAGATCACAATGAATTTAAAGCATGTTAGAGTAGCATTCAAAACATTCAGTTCCGGATCACGGTAATTTTTACCTTTAAAAAAGCATAGGTACACATACATACATATTGCTTTTTCCATATAGTGGATTGAGGCACGCATGTGCCTGTATGTTGCCTGTATGTTAATCCTCGTTTACACTACCGCTAACTGGTGACATTTTATGGTTCTAAGAAATTTTATGATCCTCAGCAATGTCTTCTGTTTCCAACTTAATTACTTTTTGATGGAAATTCCAAGACTTTCTTATGGAATTCCGTGCTCGTTTTTTTTTTTTTTTTTTTTTGTTCTGTATTTTGCTTGTGAATAAGATTGAGTTGAAAAAATAGATCACAATACGTTGTATAACGATAATCTCTCCGTGCGAGACTAATTTGATTGAGGAATTCTAAGTTTTCGATTAATTAGTATGTATTTATTTAAAAATAGCCAAGTATTGGTTTATTTTCGGCTTAATGCTGACAAATTGCTAACAAATCGTATAAAATGTTAATATGGTTTTAATCCAATTAATAAAACAAAGAAAAAGAGTCATTGACATCGAATCCTCACATAAATAAGAAATAAGGAAAAATATTTTTGTATAAAAGAAAATAAATTAAAAGATGAAGCGAGGAATACTAAAGAATTTTTAAATTATTATATAAATAAATATAATATAAATGTAGGTACTGTTTACTTAATAGATATGTAGGTGTTTTATTTTGTATTTGTATTTTTTTTGTCTGGATGCGAGGAATTTGAAATAATATTATGACTTTAATACTGCTTCGACAATAAATTATGAGTTTCTTAAATTCCAAAATATTCTGAAGAGGCTCGCAAATATTTATACCTACTTTTAAAATTACAATAAAAATGTTTGTGTGCAAAAATATTTTTTTTTAAATAAAAAAAATTTTAGCATGAGATTCGGCAAAAAATTTAAATTTAAGAACAATGGCAAGTCTAACCATAGGTATTATAAAGAATTTTTAAATAAGAACGTTCGATTTTTATATGTATACTTACCTAAATAAAATAAGTTGTGTATATGAGATATTCACTCATTTTAACTTTCAAAATATGTATGTGGGTATTTGGAAATCTGTCTGTCTGTTTGTTCGGTTACAGCCTAAACTGATGGGTCGAAATTTTTAACACTTGGTACTTGGTACAAATCTTATTTCTGTGGCAAGGCTGACAAACAATGGACATGAAGTCAAATTTGAAAAAGATGGTGATAATGTGAAATTTATTGATGGTACTGATTGCAGACAGAAGAGATGACCTTTACATTGTTCGACAACATGCTGAATGTGCAGAAATGGTTGTCCAACCTGATTGCTCCGAACTGTTGAAGGGGCATGAAAGGTTGGGTCATTTGAACAGCAAAGACATTGTTAAGCTGATTCAAATCGGTGTAATTCCCGCGATTGATACTAAAAACCATGACCAATTGTCGAAATGTGAAATGTAAGTTTTCTTCTTTTGGTTCAACAATATTTCACAATCTGCCATATACATATGTACATTTTTGTAGCACTTTAGGATAATCTTATTTTTCTTTTTCTGTAGAACCTACATATTTTGAATTATGTTTTTTCTTGACTTTGATCAATGTTTTAAAAAAGTCTAAAAGCGTTGTGTAGATAATGGATATTAATACTTTTAAAATAATATTTTTTATGTTTTATTACATATAAATAATATTACATATCAAAATTTGAAAAATAAGTTTGAGATTTAAAAATCATGTTTTAAAATATTTTTCTAAATTGCGCTAGGTGTTTAAAAACAGATTTTTGTTAAAAATTCAATAAATATTAGAAGCAGTCCTACCAATTTTGTTTTATGTGTAAACTCGGGCGAACTTTTATATTTACCTACACATCTCAACCGTGATTCCCCGTAGGTAGACATACATTTTTTTTTAAATGTTTACAAATTTTTGTAGAAATACGTCCCTTAAATCATTCCGCCAGACCAAAATTCGTACCAAACAGTGATTTGTGTATCCCGTATGGGCAAACCCTTCTAGTCAAGTCGGTACTTAAGCTTACTGCCGCCAGCAACGCACACCAATTTGGTTGAGGTTGGTCTTGCGCACACTCCCTTTTCGGTTTCGCGGACCATCAGGGATAAATTCGAAGACATGTCTGGGCTAGTTCTTGGCTGTTCATATACATCAAGTGTATCAGCCATCTAAGTCGCATTTTTAAAACTTTTTGACTTTATCGATGTCGACTTATAGTCCGTGTTGAATCTTCTGATTTAAAATCAATCTCACAAAGGAGAAAAAGTACTTGACTATTTCGAATAAGTCTCTGTACCTTCAATTCTTTTCTATTCACAATATCATATGGGACTTTAAAGAGATTCCAGTGACCGGAAAATCGTTTTATTGGTCTTCTGGTGTTCTCATAACTGATTTATTATTTGAACCAATACCCACTACTTATACCTACTCTTGGAATTAAATTAAAAAATTGAAGCTAAACGTTTCTTTCTTGGCAAAAATACGCTCTTTCGTCAATTGACAATTAACTTGAGCACACACCTCGCGTTTTTACACCAACATTCGAGAAACTTGAATTCTGAATAAGCTATTGTCAGCAGATTTGAAATTTTGTTAATTTTTTTTTTTTTATGAAACAAAAGGTTTGATAGATCAAGTCCAGGAAAGCGCAGTATTCCGATGCGCTATACGAAAATCAAACCGTATAACTATTTTCTTTAATATAATATAGACCGTATACATACATATATAGCTCAAGTGGGTAATAAAATAGATCGTTAAATCCACATCACATTGTCTTCAAAATTTGTTCCTTGATTTTATACATCCAGTCTTTTTTACGATCGTTTCCTTGCAGCTCTTTAAACTCGCTGACTTTGTTTCAATTATATTTAACAATCATTTTATTTATAAGTGTTCAATTGCATTTCAGCCCTTAAAAATCAATGTCTGATTGGATATGTGTGTGTGCCTGGGTATTGGATATGCTGTTATTATAACAAAGTCTTTGACTTTAAAAGGATATCCCATGGTTTTATGACCCGCGGAAGAGTTCGGATTTGAATTCAATATGCTCTGATTTTCTCTGACTTTTTTTTTTGTTATATCCATCAAGTGTGCATATTTAAAATTACATTGATGCACAACCAAAAAAGTGCACCTACCGCAGATAACCACACAATAATATTATTATACTCGTTTCCCCCACAAAAGGAAAAGAAAAAAACAATATTCAATACATTTGGTGAATTGCTTGTTCTTTTTCAAACAGAGAAAAGTCGTAAAATTTTCAAGAGTCCTATTTTACGACATTTTGTCGAATGTGATTGTTTTTTTTTTTTCTCAGAAAAACAATGAAAAAGTAAATATTATATTGAAAGGAACGTTGTGCGCTTCACAAAGTGTTTTTAATTTTCATATATACAAATTGTATATTTTCAGTTTTGTTGGCGATTATTTTTTTTTTGAAATTAAATGCCTAGACTTTTGCTCTATATAATTATCCTATCTTGTAGAGAATAAGTCATAAAAAAATGCATTTGTATTTTATGATCTTAAAAATGACATTTTTGTTTAGATGAAAACCAATAACATAATGTGGAAATTTAAACAAGTTAAAAATTATTATTCGTATGTTTGAAATTAGGAGTTTAACTCCTTTAAAAAAATATAATCATGCATTAGTTATAGCTTTTATGTCAATATGTAATAAGAGTCAGACACTCTTCTGGTTTTTAAAAAAAAACATAAAATAACTACATATTTTGTATGTTTATACAAAGCCTTAATTAAATAAGAACAGATAAGTTTAATTTTATATTTATTAGTACCTTGCCCCCCGGTTGAAAAATCTTAATTTCGTAAAAAATTAAGCAAAGAATAAAAAAAAGTGTTGTCTTAGGCAGACAATGTCAAATTCGAAATTTCAGTAGGTACAAAAATAAAAAAAAAAAATACAGTATAAAATTTTAAAATTGGATTATATTATTTTTTCTTTTATTCCATTTCACCCTATAAGTCGTCCTTTCATTTATTTCAAAAAATATAAATAGCAATGACACAACAGGATTTAAATCTTTTATAGTAGGTATCTAATGACTTAAATTACTGAGTACAATCATGAACTAAAATTGAATTTATTTATTTATTAAAATATAAAAAAAAAGAAAAAAGCTAAGCCAAAAATTAAATGCTAGAAAATAATCTCGTAAATTCAATATTATTTAAGTAAGAGCAGATTATAACACAAAAATAATAATTTATAAGATAAAAACGAAATAATACTTAATTTTGAATAGCAAAGTTTAAAATCATTAGCGCAAAATTTTAAACGATTTAGTACGATGTTAAAGCATTTTTACTATGACAAAATGGCTTTAACATCGTACTAAATCGTTTAAAATTTCGCGCTAGTTTCTCTTAAAATTAGCAGATGTGGTGGTTCGTTGCAATTTATGCTGAAGTCTATTCAACAAACGAATAGCAGAGACATAGAATGAGCGTTTAACAATATTATGTGAAAAACACGGCAGAATTAATTTCAGGCCTCTAGTCGATTGAGCAAATAAGAGTGTTTCACTCAGGTAGCTAGGACACATGTTGTGGATTACATTATGGATTTTCTGAATTAGCCTGAACTTGTAATCATACAGGCATATTCCAAACAGTGAGTTACGCAGATGAGATACACTGATGTGCCTTGGAATAGAATAAATAAATCGAAGTCTGTCGTTAAAAGCAACATTCAGATGCGCTTACATTCATAGTTCAAAACGGGATAGACAGAACTATTAAAACTGAAAAAGGGCAAAATCAAAATCCTTTATTAGTCCAGTCCAAATAGACTTTCTACTTGAAAAACATTGAGACAGACCTTTGATTCATCATTAAAAATGAATTGTTAAAAATTCCAATAAATTCGTCATTTTGCTAAAAAGGTTATTTAAGGTCAATATGTCTAAAATATATTTTGTTTTGCATTAAGCTCTGAAACGGTGAATGCTATTATAAAGTAGTTTATATAAAGTTTCTAGGTTATGTGATTGCCTGTGCCAATTATTTCGCGTTGCTACTTAAAATACATACATATGTAGATATATCAAAAATATATAACGGTTTTCGAATATATGTAACTCTTAACCGTTCAATATTATCAGACAATGGTTCACAAATAATATATAGAATATGAGCTTCTCTACAAAATAATATTCACTTTTTTTTTAAAGCTGTCATAAAAAAAAAATTAAAAAAATATTTGATCAAATCTTATAAATTGTTATTTTCTGTAAGTACCTACTTGACTCTCAAAAAATGAGGTTTTATTAAAATAAATGTTTTTTTTACGAGCCATATTATACCCCATTCTAATCCATAAATAGTTAAATTTTGAGAAATGATTGCCTGGGAATCCAATCTAATGTAATTGAAATTGCCGATACATCAGTAGCGAGTGTTGCTTTTCCTCCAACAGATGGCACTGTTTAAATAAGTATATAAATTGGAGTGTAGTTGGACTTATTTAGTGGATTGGTAAATATTATTGAAGCAAAATTTTAAACAATTTAATAAAAATTTAGAAAACTTTTAAACTCTTTATAGTTAAATATTCTCACTTTTAAAAATTTGTTAACTTAGAATCATACTAAATATGATTTCTTAATAAACTCTAGTCATATAGCGAACAAAGATCGCACCAAACTGTTCCATTTCGATGATCTCATGTGGATTATCTTCGGTCCAAATGTGACAGTTTTCTTATTAACATAATATATTTCAGGTAAACTAGGTTTTGACATCACAATAATTTATAAAACGCTGAACATTTTATTTTTTCTCAAAGTCGAAAGCATTACCTAAACAAAATGGAGTATACCTCCTCACAGCACTTCGCTTAATTTTTCCGCTTTTATTTACTAAATCGATTAAATTAAAATATTTCTGTTGATGTGAGAAAAAAAATTGTTTACTTATACAAAAAAATATTCAGCTTTCAATTTTGAATATTTGTTGTCTTAATGTCCGACTCTCTGTATTTAGTGCCTTAAAAGGTAGAGATGGGCAAAATGTACAAATATCAGCCTGTATTTTGATCCGAGGGATTTTTATAACTTTGTCTCTCTGTATACCTTGTTATAGGCAAGGCAATTACTGCAGAGAGTCAGACATGAGATAACAATTTTTTTTTTAATTGTAAGCAAAATATTTTTTGGTCACACTTTTTTTAGGGGCAATGAAAATTGAAATTAATTGATTTAAAAATTATAACGGGGGAGATCTAATTCCTCTCGTTATGAAATGGAGCCAATTTTCAAAAAGAAATCACTTACTTAAAATAGAAAAAATAAAAAAAAAAATTAAAAAGAATTACTTAAAATGTCATGCTCTAAAGCTATATATCTTAGCAAGAAATCCATTTTTCATTTTTTTTTTCAAAATTTAATTTAAATTAAATAACAGAGTTTTATGGAGAGTTATAATATTGCCGTTGTTATTTAATTTTTTTTTAAGTTTAATTCAATTTCAGAAATTTCAGAAAATTTCATCTTCTGGGAAATAGACCTCCTTCCTTTTGATTCAACCTTCACGCTCTAGCCCCATGTTTTTATTTCTTTATTTGTCTATATGGAGTTTTTTGAACGATATCTGTCAAATCGCATTTTCACTTGAGATTGCTTTGTACGGGTGGACGCTGAACCAAAAGTTTCTTAATAATTAATAACTTTTTTATTTATATGTATGTATGTAGATATTTTTGAGTTATTTTTTTTTCAGACACAAGGCTTGGGAAATTTTGCATGGAGCACTGGAGCAATCGTGTCTCAGCGAACAAAAATTGTTAAATTATTTTTTTTGAAAATAGCAACTCAATAATTTGTACTCAACGTCCAATTTTATGGCGTTAGAAATGTTCCAACAGCACCCACTATTCGTGCTGTGGTGCCCAAATTTGAGCAAAATGGAAACGTTGGAGATGAGATCAGGCGTTCGGGCAGGCTTGGTTTTGGACGATCGATCGAAAACAACTAGTTCGTTAGGGAAAGTGTTGCAACCGATCCTGAAACATCGAAACGAGACGACGACGTTCAACACAGTTAGGTATACCGCTTAACACGATTCATCGGATTTTGAGGAAAGATCTGCACCTATACCCTTACAAGATTGCAGTTGGTCCAACAGCTGGGGACTCAGAAAAACGTCTGGAGTTATTGCAGATATTATGTAGGAAAACGACTTTTGGGGCACCCATATTTTAAACTTAATTTCTGAGGGTTGTTATCTCCAAATAAATTCGAATAAGCCCCAAACCTTTCAGCAATTAAACATTCAAGAAAAATTCATCTTTAAAACAAATATCGTCAAAACTTGTACAAAATAACAGATTTTATATTTGGAGAAAAGATTCGTATTAAAAATTTGCATACAAATAATATTTTTAAAATTCATTTTTATATTCCTTTTTATATTCCATATGTCAATATTTATTTTAAATACTACTATCCAAAACTCGGTGAAATTTTTTCATATTGGAAAAAAATGAGTAAACAATAATTTTAAAAATATTTTATTTATTATTTGTTATTTTTTAAAAATATTTTATTTCAAAAAGAAATCGTATCATAATTTATCTTATCGGAAGAAAATGTATTGAAAGATTTACCCAATTTCAGTGTGGAGTGCCACTCCCATAGTGCATTTATAATAATCCAAGGAGATATTTTTCAAATAATTTAGCCAATCCCAACGGAGAATGTTTTTCAAAATTGTTTTTCATAATGGAGGCCGCCATAAATAGCTCCCCAGTACAATATGAATATCCCCAAAGTTGATCCACCAATAAGCAGTCTCCTCCTCTTATTCAAGCAATGTATATATAGAAAGATATATCATGTGGGAGGTTTATTTTTTTTTCCTTTGCAAATCACGTAATGCCACACTTTTCATCTGGTTACGCTGCCATGCGTCGCTGCCGCCGCTGCCAAGATCTATAATTTATGCGTCAGACAGTATTTCTGAAAATATTTTCTAAATTTTTTGTTTTTTTTTTTATTTTTCTATTTTGCTTTATTCTATTTTGCTATACAGATATAAATATTTTTCAGAAGAATGAATGAGTTTTCTGCGGATCGTTATGTTTATTTCTTGGCCAATTTATTTACAATACAGTTTATTTATTTAAGAATATATTGGAAACATTTCGCATAGGATTTTGATCTTTTGATCTTTTTCAAAAAAAATTATACAAAATGAATAACGATTTTTCGTGTTCTTATTCTATTTTTTCTGTTGTTGCTCGTATTTTATTTGAGTCAAGTTAAGTCAAGTCGAATGAACAACCTCTTTATATATTTTGAATTGTATTCCATTCGCCACAGGGGTGGTCGGTGATATAATTTAACGAAATATTTTATAAATAAACTTTAAAAAGTTGTTTATTGCGAATAAAATGGTAGATGTTTTTTGTTAAGAATTTTTATTGGAAAAATATTTTTTTTTTATTTCACTCATCAAGTTTTTTTATAGGAAGGAAATGAGGTTGTATAAATGTATATGTAGGTAGGTCAATGGGATTCCGTGAAATTTGAATTGTAAGTTTTTTTATTTATTTATTTTTTTGAACAGTTTTGTTTTTTGTTCAAATTACTTATGTAAGTACAAATTTGTAAAAATTTAGAGATTTTCAATTTTTTACTGCAAATTTGTTATTGTTTTATTGTAAAAAAAAATGTTATCAATTTAAAGGCGTGATTTAACTATTTGTACGCGTGGTCTAAAAGTCAACAGCAAATTTTGGAAGTGGATGTATAACCAAATTATGAGTGTATGTACATATGTTTGTATATGTATGAAGGTTTATAAGTGCATGCAACTTGACATCGAATCTCTTTTAGAATTTTATTAAATACATTTAAAACACAAGTCAAAATTAGATTTCGTTTTATTTTAACTCCTATACAATAGTGGTTTTGGTTTTTGTTTCAAAACTATCTCCAAAACGACTTTTACGATTTTGATTACACTTTTATTTTCTATAATATACTTATAGCACTATTTATGAAAACTATGTTATATTTAAAAACTGTATAAGTGTATAGTGTTCACTATTTTTACAAAAAAAAAGAGATAGTTTTCTTAATTGACCTATTTCAGCCTAACGGCGTCACCGATTTTACTCAAATAGGTTTTATTTTACAAAATATAGGAGTTAATATATTTTTCTTAAAACAAAAATTAACTATGTAGAAAAAATAAAAAACTTAAAAACTATATTATGTGAAAAAAAACAACTTTATTTTACATTTTTAAAATTATAAGGTTTCTGAATTTTTTTGATTTTGTCTTGACATTTTCAACTTTTTCCCAGACGTGGTAAAATAACATTCATTTAACTTCACTTGGATTGACCTGATGTATAAATATAAATTTCACGCATTGCAGAATAAAACTTTACTTGTCAATTTTTTTAATTTTTCTTTTAACTTTTGTGAGATTTTTACTATTCTGACATTTTTTTTGGTGCATATTGATGGTAAGAAATGGCCTTAAAGCACTTAAAACTGATAAAAAGAAACTTATAATATCTTCATAGGACCAGAAATAACGGTATCAGGGAGACAGTTTTTGTTTTTGCCGAAAATTTTATTGTTCTCAAAAACGGTTTGACAGATTATTATAAAATAAAAAAATTATGAACTATTAAAGATATAGGTAGGCTACATTTTACCAAGAAAAATAAATCCAAAAAATGATTATTTTAATACGGTATCTCAGTCCTCCTACATATAAACTTTTTTTCTTAATTATGTATTAGATCAATTTTTGCGTGCAGCTTCTAGAAAGTATAAATAGTTTGAATTACCTATTCAATTTTTTATTTTGAAAGTGACTTTCTTCAATAATGAAAAAAATAATGATAACTGAGTGGTATTTATAAGTTAGGAATAGTTAGAAAGTTACATATATTTTAGGTAGGTAGGTTGTACCTTGTTGTATTTTGTTAAAATTTAAACTTAACTTAATTAACTTAATTTTTAAATTAAATATGAGAAAGAATTAAACAAATGTTATTTAAAAAAAATAAAAATTCCTACCAAAAATTTGTTAAGAAAAACAAAAAACATACTAAAATTAAAATGAAAACAATTTACCTCCCAAAGAACGTTTTTTTTTTTTATTTTTGAGTATTCAAAAGCTTCAAAATAGATGTATTGTATAACGTTTATTTAACTCCCATAAACTCTAATTAAATTTTTGCATTAAAAATAAACTTAAAAAGTAAGTTTTATTTTTGATTTGGAAATGTATGCAAATATGCATCACATAAAATATTTAATTTGAATTTGTAGTATACATGTATAAAATAATAATAAGCTATTTGTTAATGCTTTAAAAATTTACCCGATTTGCCATTCCAGCATAGTTGAGGAACATTAGAAATGAAAAAAGCATTTATGTATTATGTATGTACATTGAATGTCAAATTTAAATGTTGAGCAACTTTTCTGAACATAGGTGCCAACATCATAACTTTCTTAAAAAGGGTCAAATACGTGTGGTTTAAAAAATTATTGTTTTGTATTAAATTTTTGTTTCTATTAAATACGCAATTTAATAAGGTTTTTCATATATAGTTTTATGTGACTGTGCAAGAATATAATACAAAAAATGTAGTCCGATATTCCAGCTAAATTTTAAGACCTTAATGAACTGATGATTAGAACCGAAGTTATAAGCAAGCCAAATTAAACACAATGTATCTTTACAATTATTATACCGACTACAAATTTAGGTACATATGAACATTTAGCATTTTTTTTTCCGACGCGAAGCAAATTTGCCACGATTGTGGTCTTTTATTGCACAAACTCCGCCGCCACCGCCGCGCCGGCTTTAGAATACTATCTCTCACGCCAATTGGTGGTTGAAACTATTTTAATGCTTTTTTTGTTTTTATAAACTTCCTCATTGAATTAAATTATTTGTCCGATATTTATTTTTATTATATACCTTATATTGAAATTAATTATATACCTTAATATTGAAAATCGGATAATTGGGTCGAAAGATATAAGCATTTAAGTAAACGAAAATCGGGTATTTTTCAGATTTCGCAAAAATCATCATCAAAAACATACCCATTTTTTTTCTACGAACATTTCTCCTTTTTTTCTGTTCGTTTTATCATCTTCTTCGTATTTTGTTTCCTCAGACTAGTAAGAACAAAGCATGAACGAAATAATTTTGTTTATTTTGTTTATTTTGATTATTTTGTTTATTTTGTTTATTCCCCTCACGTTTCACCCCCCTTTGCCTACTAGGCGTTTCATATTTTTGAAATTCTGTTGATTTTTTTACATTGTATGCCTCCGTTTAAACATTTCTAATGTTAAAAATCAAAAACTAACAATTAAATTGAGCTAAAACTTTAACAATATATTTGTTGTTAAGTGAGAATGACAAGTAAATAAATTTTTTTTTGGTTTTTCGATGTATGACGCTCAAAGCAGAAAATGAAAAAAGTGAGAAGGGCACGTAAAAAAAAAGTATTTAATTATTTCAATAGATGGCGGCGCTGAAGACCAAAATATCAAAATTATAGTTTAAATTATTCAAAAACTTACAATTTGATTGAGCTGAAACTTATCCACATTATAAATATTTATTACGAAATAAGATTTTAAGTTTTCCGAGAGATGGCGCTGAAGTATAAAACTTAGCTTAACATAAAAAAAATAACCATAATTTTCGCCAATGGAAAGTTGGGAAAAGAATAGAATTATTCGCTTATACGCATCAACACGCGGCCGCTTAAAGAACTCCGCGCCGCCGATGCATTATTGCAAACATTAGAAAAAATGTTTATTTATTTTTACTCCTTTTATAATGTTGATATATACATAGAACTATTCATTGACGTCTATAGGAAACAATTCTTCAGCACTTACGCTTGATAAGTTATTCATAATAGGCGTATTTTTTGTTTAATACTGTCATGATATTATTCCTTGTCATATTTTTTCGGAGAGGGAGCAAAATATATACATACGTTGATCATATTAATTGAAAGACTTTCCGAGATTTTGAAAGCAAAAAATTTTAACTTTTGAGGTCCTTTTAACTCTATATGTATGGTATATTTATTCGATATTTCATTTTAACTTTCGCGATTCTGTCATCCTATTTTTGCTTTTTCGTAATTATACGCTTTATAGTTTTAATAAAAACTATAAATACAATATTAAAATTATTAATTCCTAAATTATGTTATTAAATAAGAAAATGTTGATATAAATCTTAAATAAAAAAAAAACCTGTAAAAAACTAAGAAACAAATTCAACTGATCGTCTTGTGGGTTGAAAATAAGTGATTTTTTAATCAAAAAAAAAAAAAAGATTCCAATAGTGAATTTTTATTTAGTTGAAGTTTGTTTTTTAAATTTATTTTTCTAATTTTCCAATCGCATATTTATCATTTTAACAAATAATTATTTGGTTTGATAACAAAGTTCAGAGAAGTAGGTACACATAAATACCCCCTATTGTCAGAAAATAATATAAATAAACCCGATTTTGTTTGTTTTCTGCTTTTGACACTATGTTATTTGCTTAAGAATTTGTCAATCTTTACTGTAGTATACCCTGTAGGGCTGTAGGTATCACGCGAAATCTTAGGCTCCTGCTTAGTAACATTTTTTTAAACAATTTTTTTTAAATGTAGTTCTGGATTTGAGAATCTTATGAAGAAGGGAATAACCTTGTTTAAATTTCACGTGAAATTCAAAAATTATAACATTATGTTTTATTTTTAGTCTTAAGATTATTAAATGTTAAATTTTTCAAAAGAAATTTTTAATATTTTTTTGCATTTTGGATTTTGTTTTGTTTTGGGCGATCAGATTAAGCAATTCTTACAAACCACATAATTTTCTGGGAGATTAATTTATTAACTTTCGAACAATTCGTCAACATTTTTGGCGATGTTTTAATTTTAAGATCTGGTCTTTTTAACACAAATAAGCTATAGATTTTATTTTGTAAATAAATCTTTGATTTGATTTTTGTTTTTTTTTTTTTTATTCACTTTCGTCATAGAATTTATAATTAACAACACAGAATCAGGTAAAAATTATCTTCCTTTTTATTCCAGTGGTCTACTTTATTTTCAGGCAGACTTAATTGAGTTTTTTTTGTAATTCTAAAAGAACTCAATTAACATTTTTATCAACAAACTTTGTGAACTAAATCCACTTGTTTTTATCAAAATTATACAGCTTGTTTTGTTTTTGAAAACATTATAGAATTTTTCCTTAAAATCCAAAGAAAATGTTGACTTTGGCTTTGTTGCTCTTCTAGCTTACCGCTTTATTGCTTTCTTTTAAAGATCAATAAGCCCAAATGTCAAAGTTAGAGGTGTTATTGCACGATAGGGGTCAGTTATAGCTTTCAATGAAAACCATCATTGGAATTTTTAGTTTTTAAGTTTTGAGGCACTTATAAAAGCAAAATTAGTGATTATTTTGATGCAAATATAAAGCTGATGACTCAAATATTAACTCTTTCCATTTTTTTTTTTTTTTTTAATTTAAGCTCAACCCTTTACATGACATGAACTTCATTATTTTAATGATTGAACTACCTTTCGAAGGTTGGCCCAAAATGAAATATTATATTATATGGCTAGAAATTATAAATAAGTCATCAAAATAATCAGTGATTTTGCCTTAAAAGTGTCTCAAAATAATAAATTAAAATTTTCAATAATGAGTTTCAATGAAAGCTATAACTGGCCCCTTAGTCTTGATGTATACCAGGTTAAAGAACTAATTAGCCAAAGAGAGTTTTTGGTCTCAAAAAAAATGTTTAAAATGTTTGAATTTACAACTTTTGTGTTTTCATTGCCTCCGACAAATAGGAAACGAAATATTTACGTACATGGAGCAATATAAATTCGCATAAACCCACTTGAAATGATACTAATTTAAACACTATTATATATAATAAACAAAATTGAGACTATCTACAGATCCCTTTAATTATTGACAGATGAACTGCATTATCAATATTAATGAAATATAAATAATTTAAATAAAATCTCGCTATTGTAAAATATAATTTTTTTTTTAATTTCTCTTCTACCTCAAACGATTTCTATAATTATACATATTTGAAATGATTCTATTTATCTGTTTCACAAATAAAAATGTTCTTTTGAAATTCTCTAATATTCTTCTTCTTTGATAATATTTTAAGTGTAAAATAAAAGTGTGTACCGGCTCTTAGTAAAAACCGACCTTATTGCCATATTCTATGGCATCAGTTTATTTAGAATCTTATAGTAATTAACAAAACGCTTGCTTTGAAGATTTCCACCTCAAAAAAAAAATACACCCGTTTGCAAACCGCACTATGGTGTACAACCATTATTACACCGTTATTTGTTTAGATACAAACTTTTTTATTTTCAAAATATTTAGCGAGGAGCATCAAATCAAAAGAAAATCCAAATCTATAAACCATCCTCTGCATATTAAGCAGCACACACAGTGGGACCGCGCACCACTCCGCCACACTACTAGCTGACCGCATGCTGCCATAACTATGAAAGATGCAAAGCCGCATTTTAAAACAAATACCCATGAAGAAACGGCATTTTTATAGCTATTTGAAAATTTAGGAAAACTCGGAAAATCTCGCTCTTCGAGACAAAAAAAAAAACTCAACTTTTTAAAAACAAAAATCAAAATAAAGAAAATCCATCATCTCGTTTAAATGTTCAGTACGGCGGGATTTTTATGGCACACAGTGCGGTTTGGTATTTGCCTTTCATGTGTCTTTTACGATCACAGATCATCTCCTCGCATATATTGGTGGTGGATATAGTGGATGTAGTGGATAGCGCTATCGGGCAGGCATGCTGGCTGGCAGATAAAAAGATAGGACTATATGGAGATCTATCAGATCTGGGATCGGGAGGGTGGTTGTTTCTGTTTGTAAAATAAATACTAAAAGACGAAAATACAACGCATTATTGTTTTTCCAAGAGAAACATCTCATTCACTTGTCCTTAAAGGCAACGCACGGGGGAGGAGGAGACTGCAACATGGGATGGGAGATACTTGTCTTACTGTGCTGTGCATATACTCGTACCATTTTTCATATAGCTGCTCGGAATTTCCCATCCCTCAGATAATCAGTCTTCGTCTTACTTCCAAACGGAACCGATCGTGGAATAATCTAGTTTATGTTTTATTTGATTTTTTTTTTTTTCTGATCTCATTGTGAATATAAGATTTTAAAGAATGCTTCCGTCGCCACAATATTTCGCAGCTTGTCCGGCGGGTATTGGTTCTTTGGACGATTTGAATAGTCCTGCCTTACGGGGTGACTTTTTGTGTTCGACTTCTATTCCTGAGGCAGCTTATTATTATAGTGGAATACATCCCCTGTTTCGTATGCACGGTAATAGTTTATGGCCGTTGCCATTTACTACACTCCTTAAGACTTCTCATCGACCAGAGAAACCGCCGTTTTCGTATATAGCTTTGATTGCAATGGCTATAAGTAGTGCACCTAACCAAAGACTGACTTTAAGCGGGATATACAAGTTTATCATGGATAAGTAAGTTAAGAAAAAACTTAAATGATAAAAAATACAAATAAAGCTAAATATAAAAAAAAAATTAAAAATTAAAAATGTATTTCTGAAAGTAAATGTTCTTAATTCAAAAAATTAGATCGAGATCTATCTTCCAAAAATTTAAATGTTAAATAGAGCTTTAGTCGGTTTCAGAATTTCGTCAGTTTTTAGTATTTTCAAAAGTAAACCCTTTAAATAACCTTTATAATGAATTTTGCGCCATCTGTTAGCGTGGCCATTTTCGTGAGGGGCCGATTTTCAATTTTGTTTTGCTTGTCATCTAAATGGGATTTTTAGCAATCGGTACCATCAACCCCCGAAAGTGTACAATTTTAGGTTTTCACGATTTTATAAATTTTCCTATGGAATTTTTAAATTTTACGCTCCGTAGTGTGTTTGTCTGGTTCAATACGAATCAAAATTATTATACCTATTTACAGATGAAAATTGGTATGCCGATAACCAACCCTTCGCAGTCACGAAACACGTGTATATTTCTTTTAAATTAAATTAAATCTTGTAAAATTTTGCAAGCGAATCCAATATTTTTTCCTCAGAGCTTTGACAGCAAAGTTGAGAAATTTTGCTGAGGAATCCTTTTCATCAAACTGAGGTTTCTGAGATCTCCAAGATCCTTAAATCTCGATTGTTCATAATAATATACTAAAATCGCGATTAAAAAAAGTGGGGCGATGGTAGGAGGGTACAAAATTTTTGTTATAGATATTTTTAATGCCAAATCTTAAAAATGCGAAAAAAAATTGTATGGGGATACCCTATTTTTTTTTGTATAGTGGCACCCTAATCACCTAGCGGTATGAAATATACTTTACGACCTATTCTCATACCTACCAAATACATATACAAAAAACATTTCATAAAAATCGGTCGAGCCGTTTCGGAGGAGTTCGACCACAAACACCGTGCACAAGATTTTTATATATAAGATATGGAATTTTAGACATGACTTTACAATATTTTAAAAAAGGTGCATATACTTTATTGACAACAGGGTTAACTTGAGACATTTATTTTTTTAAACAACCCAAACGCCCAACAGAAGAAAAACTGTGGTCTACGTATTTTTAAAGTTTTTTTAACTTGAGATTTCAACTGGTTTTATTTTTAGTTGCCGTAGGCCATAATTTTGAATTGTCTGTTTCTTTTACAAAGCACGAACCATCCAATGCGCTTTGTGCGATAAAGTATAATATATATGTAAATTCAATAGGTGTATTTTTCCCGGAAACCAGGAAACCAGTTCTCACGATTTTAACAAAAACCAAATACATTATTGCACGAACTTTTTTGGCATGTAAGTCTTTAGCGCAAAATTTTTAATGATTTAGTACGATGTTAAAGCATTTTTACTATGACAAAATGGCTTTAACATCATACTAAACCGTTTAAAATTTTGCGCTTTTATGCTGTAAGCTTGAAAAGAAAATAAATTTCACCAGCTAGGAGACGTTTAATTTTAGATTTAATGATGAAATCGTCAATATTGATTTAAAAATTAACAAGTATATATGATTAAAAATTAAACCAAACAAATTCTGTACAGATACAATATATTAAATAATTTGTTAGCATTTTTTGATATGGCTACCAGATAGTGCCAAAATGTATTTTTGATCCCACAAGCTTCTCTCCAAATCTTCTTACATGAACAATAAAGAAATGGTATATGCTAGGTTTATCATTTCTTGTCATTGGTCGATTTTCTTCAGCCCCAAAACAAGAAATAAAATTTCGCGTTAGAACCACGTGGAAATGTTTTAATAAATATTATTCAGTACGGTAAAATCGTCAAAAAAGGTCTAGATTTTTGATAGATCGGATTCAATTACCTTAAAATACTAGGTAGAAATATTCCCTCTTTCATTTAACAAAAGGTGGCCACCATGATGCCAGCTTAAAAAATCATGTCCCGGGTTTTTATTTAAGAAATACGCGACGTGAAAAACTTTCTTATTTCGTTTTTTGGTCCCGTATTTGCATTTTATTTTTTTAAGTTAATATTTTTAGTTCGTAAAAGCGGAGCTACACAAAAATTTATGACTGAATTTAGATAAAATAAGAGAACGATCGAGAATATCGAAACAAGGGTAATTTCTACAAATTTCTAATAAAAATAAAAAATCAGAATCTTTATTAAATGTATAACTGTAAATATCCAATATAAATTGCATTTAATTTAAAAATAATTTTAAATAAGAAAACGAAAAAATTTGCTAAACATACATTGTTTTTACTTAAGCCTGGTACGCACCTGAAGCAAAAGGAAGATTTTCTGTGATCGCCAAAGAAAAAACGAAAACGTAAACGAAAATACTTCGGAAAAATATCAATGGAGAGTTTATCAGATGATGTGTAATGAAAATTGTTTGCTTTGCTACCAACACGGTAGCAAAATGCTAAAGGAAACCCAAGCGAAAAAATTCCCATAATAAATTATTAATTTCGCTCGTTAAACAGTGTTCTGCTAAACAAAAAGCAGAAAGAAATTTTTCGTTTATGATTTCAATGTATAATTTGTGTACATATGTGATTTTTCGTTTCGCATTAGGAGCATACTATGCTATACTGAAAGCTTATTTTATTATAAAGGGTGTACAAATTATATTTTAAATAAGAGACATATACATTGGTTCCAGGGAATAATGAAAAAGAATGTCGTTCAAGTGACCTATTCTGATCTAGCTCGGCAGGCTGTCAAACTTTTTCCAAGGTAAAATATTGAACAAAGCTTTTTGCTTGAGGTTTAATTATTGCTGTGAACGACGGAGAACTGATATCCTCGGAGCTTTAGCAACACTTCTGCTAACTGAATCAGTTTCTTCAATATTATCAATGATAAGTTTAGTAGCGCGGTCGTCGGAGTATTTTTTATCCGTTACCGTCGTTCTTTCAACTTTTGAATAACTTTCAACATATTTAAAATAAGTTATTATAATGAAAATACTTTATTCACTCTTGTAGCGATTGATTTTAAGTTTTAACTAACCAGAAGGTATTTATACTTCATACCTCAAAAAAATATGGGTACCTACAAAAATGGCGCCAAATGTAAACAAGCCGATTTTTTTGTTTGCAATCCCAGGGAAATTGAACTGTTAATTAATTGTGCGCTTCAATTAAGCCCGAAGAATTCTCTGGGTTTAGTTAAGTCTATAGGGGATTAGTTGTTTTGCTTTTAACATAGTGATTATTTAGCACCAACGTGATTTTTTTTCGTCCAATTCCCCCCGGACTTGCAAAAAAAAACTCCTAAAGAACCTCAAGTTTAAACTTAATAATTAGACCAGCTCAGAAAAATTAGATCTCATAAATTTTAGCAATCTCAGAAATATCAACAGGGCACCTTAACAATATTTCTCAATTTTTTTGTGTGTAAAATACTGGTAAAAAAAATATTGAGAATTCAATTTTAACGGGTCGAATTTTCAAATTCTAAAAAAATGATATGAATACTTGCATGTTTGAACTTTCTATATTAAATCTCTCAAATTCTTAACCACTCTAATAAAACAATAATATGCATGTGGCCGACTTAGGTACCTCATTTCATTAATTTATGTTAATGGCGATTTTTTATCGAGAATAGAAAAAATAGGTATAATAATAATAAACAATTATTTTGGCAAAATCAATTTAAAAAACTTCGGTAAAACTGCAAATGACCTAGTACCTTTATTTCCCTCGTTGCGCTGATTATGCTAATTAACCACGTATTTAATTGTAATTCCTTAAAAAAAAAGAAATAAATTATTATAGATCAACACCAAAACAAATAAATTTTTTATAAGAACGATTTTTTTTCATAAACCGTTAAGTAATAATTTCCCGATCCAAAAACCACAAGTTATTCTATATAAGGCGTGTCCGGAGGCAAATGGACGAAAAAAACCACGTTGGTGCTTATCATCACGTTAAATGAAACAACAACTAGTCCCCTGCGGGCTTAAATAAACCCAGAGAATTCTTCGGGCTTAATTGAAGCGCACAGAAAAACTGCGTTACCGTCGTGAATTATATACCTACTTGTTATCGGTAGTTTGTATGAAAATTCCATTTTGTTTCTGTGATGGTTCCCCGTGATCAAATTATTCCATTATAAAGCTTATAACAAACCTTATTTATAATTCTTGCAAACAAAAAATCATTTTGACCCACAATGCACAAAAATGACTTTTATTATATTAATAATGATTGAACTAGCTTACCATTGCTCTTTGATTTTTGTTTATCAAAATCCAAGCAATTATTGAATTTAAAAAAAAAAAGTATTTTTTAAAATATAAAAAGGAGGAATTTGTTTTAAAATTGTTCTTATAATTTTTTGTTTGCTTCTCATTGCTTTTCCAAACTTCTGTGTGAGTGTGTTTTTCCATGAAGCAACTTGTTGAAGAAACATCATCTTGTTACTTCAGTAATCATTATATGAAAGTCAGAGCTGACCTCAATTTTGATTTAGCGATAAGTTAGCCCATTTTAAGCCCTAAAATAATCTTAGCACTTTAGAAATAAATATCAATTAAAACTTTTTTTTAGATTCCCATATTATCGAGAGAATAAACAAGGCTGGCAAAATTCAATTCGCCACAATCTTTCACTGAACGATTGTTTTGTAAAAGTCCCACGTGACAAAAACACCATTGATGAAAGTGATGGAGTTGGTAAGGGAAGTTACTGGATGCTAGACTCATCTGCCAATGATATGTTCGAGCAGGGCAACTACCGGCGTAGACGCACTCGACGACAGAGACAAAGCTCGAAATCACTACTTGGCGGTGAACATGTAAGTAATCAAAATCTTAAAACAAGAATTTCCTTCAACTATAGATATCTACATAATGTATAATTTATTTATTTTCTTAAAGGACCTTATGTGCTCGCCCAATTCACATCAGTCAGATCTCCAGCTGTCCTTCAACCCGGCGACTGATTTAGAAGCTCATCAATTTAGTGCACTCAATTACACCGACCGCATTACTGAACTTCACCGACAGTATTTAGCTTCAATAGCTCCTTTTAACATTCTTTTCCGCAACAACACATCCACATCAGCCTCATGTTCCTCCTCTGTCAATTTCAATGCCGGACACCATCATAGTCGAGACTTTGACCTAGACACCCAATCAACTCAATCGGATAACTCGTGCAGCAGCCCTAAAGCCTCCCAACAACCATCAAGCTACACATCCATCAAAGGATCAACGTCATCGTCCTTCAGTATTGAGAACTTAATAAAGAAAGACTAACACCTTCTCATAGAAATAATATGACAACCCAGTGTAGGTACTATAGTAGTCGACGATTGTGAATGAATGATGCTGGGTCGGGCGGTAGGGCGAAGGCGAATTATTTAAACCCTCTTAATGAGCTTTTAATAGCCAAGGGGTCTGTCCGTTGTGGCGGCTTTTCACATCGCCAAAGCCCCTCCCGTCCAGTTTGACACCATTATTGCAAGAATTGAGGATAAAATTAAAGGGAATTGTGGCAGTTCTTTTTATCTACCCCTTTCTCGGTTGCGTCGTGGCAGCGGTGGAGAGGCGCGGCGCGGCGATGAGATGCGATGGACTATCAATTTATCTGGATGTATCTCTTCATTCGACAGAGAGATGATTAATCAATGTCATCAACAAAGCTGATGGGCTGATTGAAAATGAAAATAGAGCTGCCGCGCAATTTAATTATGAGACATTTATAAGCCCTGCGATTTGAAAATTTCTATACACAAATGATATCTATATACAGGGATGGGATGACAGACAACACAATTGCAACCTTTTCTCCATCCATAACTCATCTTCTTTTCTTTGATAAATAAGTGAATACATAAACATCGAACTCGTTTCCCTTAATTTAATTTTTTTTTTACTTTTTATTTTGATGTGATAATGTTGACGATGATTATATACCCTTTTAATAATGTTGCCTACTTAATCACTTGTAATTTTGCAGATCTATTGATAGATAGTTTGGTAATCTCTTAAATTTATGCTAAATTAGTTTATTTTTTTAATTAAAATACAAATTTGCATATTTATTATATTTGTGAATATATAACAACTTTCTAAAGCTTATTGGTTATTTTAAGTGAAAAATAAATACAAACAAATTTAAAAAAAAAAAATATATTTCCCTTAAAAATTCTGTTGTTCATTATCAAAAACAGAATCTGATGTTTGGATTATAAATTCTCCATTAATTTATATTATATGGTTTTGGAACACAGTTCGCGCGTTCAATACATGCAAATTTGCATCTCAGAAATTGGGCGGGTTGAATGCATTACGTCTGTCATCTGAATTTTCAGAATTCTGAGTTTATTTCGTTGAACGCAAAACACATCTGAAATTTCAGTCAAAATCAAGTTCTTGCATTTACTGAAAGGATTTAGTAAAATAGAACTTTCATTATATTCGTAAATTAAGCATTCATCTTTAGTAATTATGGGGATGAAATTATATAAAAAAATATAACTAAATCAGCAAACGATTTTATAAATTTTATGAAAAGTGTTTGCATAGAATGCCATAAATTATTTTGTTTTATTTTTCAAATATTTTTATTGAGATGTATGACCAACTGATTGGGCAGCTGTCATAAAAAGTTAGATAACTTTTAAAGGCATCTGTCAGCTGGCAGCTTTAAAAAATCAGAAATCTGAAATTTCAGATGCAAATTGTCATGTATATAAATAAAAAAGAGACAAAAGGATATCCGATTAGTAAAAAATTAACAAAAAATTATTCATATACAATTTTTAACTACATATTTCATTTTTCAGAACTTAGAAGGTGTTTAATAGTTGAAGTTCCAAAGATATGAATCTTTCGTAAGGGAGACCGGGGGCAAAAGTATAACATTTTTTACTTTTGAGGTTCATATACTCTTTCGTTTGTAGGAATAACAGAAAACGAAATATGCCATCTTAAAGATGGCTTATTTATCTAAAAACTGATGAAGTAAAGTTTAAATAAAATGATGAATTCACATTGCTTTTTCGAAGATTCTTCTGCTTGGGGACTGTACAATGTATATGTATTTACATTACAACAAAATAAGTGATACAACGGACCCAAGAAGGCATTTAAAATCCCTTGATCCCAAGAAGCACGCCACCCACCTCCACCGTAACCGTAGGGGTGGCAAAGGGGCACAGGCCCCGGGCGGCACTTGGCTTGAGGGTGGCAATTTTTAGAAATATCCGGGTGGCAGTTTGCCAGTTTGCAATTTTTTAAATACATTAATGTAAAAGCTTTTGTTTGCTATGTTTTAATATTTTCTTTTCATTTCGATACATTTTTCTGTGGATACATTTTATCAATCCAAATAATTTTGTATAAAGTTTTCGAGCGGTAACACTGCTTCATAGACAATAACGTTATTTTGTGTTTAACACTTCCCAACAATAAAACATAAAACTACAAAAGCTCCCTCATTCACATCAACCAACATTTTAAAACATTTCAGTGGACTATTTCCGAGTCACCAACAGCTTTTTTTCTTTTCACCATGTATGACTTTAATTTAATTAAATTAACACAATTATGTAAATATCTTTTTTATTTACTTAAAAAATGTTTGAATTGAATCTTTATTTATTTATTTATGTTACAGTGTTGGACAAAACTATAGCAACTTACGAATTCACTTTCTTTTTCAAGGAATATGATGTTATGAGAAGAAAAAAAGCCGTTACTTTGACTCTTAATACGGAGATTAAATGTGTCAAAATGTAGAAAAAGAAAGTTGACTCATTCACTCTTTTCAGTTTGCGTGAAAGTAACCTATGAAAAGATTTTGTTTTTTTTTTCTTAAATGGCACAAAAATAGTATTCTACTGATAGTAGAAGATCCCGCCATAGGACGACCTACCCTCATCGAGTTACCGAATAAGTAGTATGTAGTTTTTTAGATAGTGTTTTAATTTAACTAACATTTTGCGCAACGCTTGCCTGGCGAAATATGGTCAAGGCATAGGGTTGCCACGCTTTAAAGGTCGATTTTTGGGTTTTTTCAATTATGTGACCCAGCCCATATGGTAGGTTTTAGTGCTAAAAAAAAATATTATATGAAAAGAAATTTTATTTAAAAATTTTAAGATCTGTGTTTCTTTTTAATCGGAATTTCAATAGGGTAAATTAGGGCAAAAGAAGAGAAAGGTTTAGATTATATTTTCTAAACGAAAAGTGATAGGGAGCTTTTTGTTTCTTTTATCGATAGATCTTGTAAATAGAAAAAAGTCACCCATATACAAAAAATTCTAAAAAATCTAAAACTCGAGATAAAAACATTTTAAAGTCAAAAAATGAAAAATGGAGGTTGGAGAAAAAAATCACTTAAAATCAGGGAAATGTTTTCTAGAAACAAATTTTATATTTCTGAGAAGCCGATACAAAATAAAAAGATCCGTGTTTGCAAAATTTTTGATTTGAGCTTTTTTCTTGGCTAGGTGAATTTTTGAAAAATTAATATTTTAAAAATTAATTTTTCTTGGTTTTTGATTTTTTTTCCTTTTTACTTAAATTCTTATTTTAAAAATTGCCATTTTCCAATTATTGCGCCAAGAGCATTACCACCTAAATTCATATTTTAAAAAGAAGAATTGGTGCTCTGTCATTTTTCCTAAGCTTAAAGACCTCAATTTTGATGATCCGATCTAGAGAACCCGAGATATAAGCTTTTTAAACTAACCATTTGGTTTCTTTGAAAATTTTTCGCTAGGCAAACAAAATCGTATTTGTAATGTCTTTTGGAGATTTTTTTTCAATTGTTTGTTTTGTGAAAAGCTTATATCTCGGGTTTTATAGATCGGATCATCAAGATTGAGATCTTTAAGCTTAGGCAAAATGACAGAGCACCAATTCTTGTTTTTAAAATATGAATTTAAGTGGTAATGCTCCTGGTGCAATAATTTCAAAATGACAATTTTTAACCTCCCAGATCTACCACAAGCTGAGAAAAAAAACTGCCAGACTTTTGAATTTTATATCATGGCACTTGTACCTATTGACCCAATTACTCACATTTTGGTAATATGTATTTTCTGTCCCAAAATTTGTTGACACCTCTCTGAGACTATTAAAATTGTTTTCTTTAACGTTATGAGAAATTTAAAAACGTCGATTATTAAAATTTCAGCAACTCTAAAAGTAGACAACAGTTTTAAAAACAACATAGTACCATCGTAATGATAATAAAATTCTCTTTATGTTGCTGTTGTTTTAAATGAAAATGCCATTTAGGGTAAAAAGGAAAAAAAATTAAAACCAAGAAAAATTGATTTAAAAATATGAATTTTTCAAAAATTCACCTAGCCAAGAAAAAAGCTTAAATCAAAAAGTTTGCAAACACGGATCTTTTTATTTTTTATCGGCTTCTCAGAAATATAAAATTTATTTCTAGAAAACATTTCCCTGATTTTATGTGATTTTTTTCTCCAACGCCCATTTTTCATTTTTTGACTTTAAAATATTTTTATCTCGAGTTTTAGATTTTTTAGAATTTTTTGTATATGGGTGACTTTTTTCTATTTACAAGATCTATTGATAAAAGAAACAAAAAGCTCTCTATCACTTTTCGTTTAGAAAATATAATCTAAACCTTTCTCTTCTTTTGCCCTAATTTACCCTATTGAAATTCCGATTAAAAAGAAACACAGATCTTAAAATTTTTAAATAAAATTTCTTTTCATATAATATTTTTTTTTAGCACTAAAACCTACCATATGGGCTGGGTCACATAATTGAAAAAACCCAAAAATCGACCTTTAAAGCGTGGCAACCCTATGCCTTGACCATATTTAGCCAGGCAACCCTTGTGCAAAATGTTAGTTAAATTAAAACACTATCTAAAAAACTACACACTACTTATTCGGTAACTCGATGAGGGTAGGTCGTCCTATGGCGTGATCTTAGACTATGAGTTTAAATTAAAATTAATAAACATTATATAAAAGTGGGACTTCACAAGCAGAGTTATCAAAAAAAATATTGTATTAATAAATCAGTGATATCCCGTTTGATTAAATTTTATAACTCTAACGATTCCGCAAAAACGATTCACCGAGGTAGTATAGGCCAAGAGTCACAACATGCTCCACATGCTGAGGATGATGTAACCCTGAAATGGACATTCCAGCAAGACAACGACCCGAAGCATACTTCAAAAATAGTGAAACAATGGTTTTGAACAAACAAATTTGACGTATTGGGAGGGCCAGCGGAGTCTCAGATTGTAGATCGGAAAATTGCTCGCGAAAGTTGCAGAAAAGGAACGACCTCTTTGTCCAAATCAAAAAGACTTGCTTGGAATAGTATTCTAAGTTCCATTAGGTATTTCGAATCTTATGCCTAGGGATTGCAGAGTGGTGATAAAAAACAAAGGCTTCGCCATAAAATATTAAGAATTTAATACCTGCTATATTAAATAGAAAAAAAACTTTTTTAAAAAGTTGCTTTTGTTTTGTTCAAGTAAAATTGTTTTTGCTTTTATTAATTTTACTTTGAAAAACCAAAGAACATTTATTAATATTAAATATAATAAAATATATTCAAATTTCAACATTTGCACCCGAGTTCTATTTTATTCATTAAGTTGCTTTTAGAACACTGTATATGTATGTATGTATATGACTTTAATTTAATTAAATATTAACAGAATTATGTATGTAAACTTTACAACAACGGAGCAAGGAAATATGATGGTTCGAGCTTTAAAAAAAACGAAAGATAATAAATTCAGGATAACAAAAAATTATAAAGAATGTACAATGTAATGTATTTTTTTTTTTAATTGAAGAAAAAAATATTTATATATTAAATAGAAAATGAATAACAAAAAAAAATGTTGTCCCGTTTTTTAATAATTTATATTCATATGCCGAATCATTAAATTTATTAATTCTTAAGAAACTGACAATTGCCATTCATCCGTCATGGAGATAGGCAATCGGTAACAGAATTTTATTCAAAATTCTTAAATTTGCAGGTTAATTTATTCTTCGCTTCAAAAGATTTAATTTTGACAATTACTATTTGTGTAGAGGGGTTTATCCCACGGGCTGACCCTGAAAGGAACAACACCTTATGTTAAGAATTTTTTTAAAGCGGCACATTTTACGAAGTTCTTATATGTAACTTGTTACTGGTTAAAAACTTAGACAAACGAGAAAGTAAAAATAATTATGAGACAGGTACCTACATATGTAAAATCTAATCAAATGATCTATTTAACATGAACTCTCTCTATAATATTTAAACAAAAAATAAATAAATTCATTATCAGAATTTCTTTTAAAATAATAAAAATATAGGTATTGATTTAATTTTTGGGAATTATTGCACATTATGTATAATTTAACATTAACAAGGTCGACAAAACACAATTAACATTGTTTAGCATCTAACTTTAATAATGCTTAAATATACCATAATCATGAAATAATTTATCAAATAAAAAGTGTTTGCTAAATCCTATAATTTTACTTTCCTTTTAACATCCCTGTTCAAAATAAAAAAGGTAACGTAAAGTATCGTACTGTAGCTTTAAAAACCAAAATAAACTTTACATATTTGACAAAAACTACACTACGTTACCTTACGCTCTGCTCTCATCCACACTAGACATAATTAATGGTAAACTGGCAATACATAATATAAATGATTGAACGTGTGAACAGTCCAAAAATTGGAAACGTTTTTTTTTTTATTTTTAAACCTCTTGTAAAAAAAAGAGCAAAAAGCACTGATTGTTCTGTATAATGACTTTATCTACCCGAAATGATAGCATCGATATATTTATCCTTATTCGTTAAGGGGTTTCATGAGAACGCCATTAAAACGACAGGGCTCCAGAGAAGCGTTAATTAGCGTTTAGGCAAAAACGCCTTACGGAATAATGGTGATTATAAACAGCCCTTTGCCTCAAAAAAATTTACTTTTAGTGATCTGCCCTCGAATTTACATCTTTCTTGAATCAAACTTGGCAGTTGCTATTTTATGCACTCAAATCTGCCTGTCTGGAGTCAACCGTACCATTTGAGTATGTCACCACACCATACGTTGAATCTATCTTACTTCTAGTTGAGATTTCACATCAAAAATCTTAGAAATCGCTTTCCTCTTGAAGTCAGCCAAAAAGCCATGATTATTGATTAGACTTTAGAGGCTAGACTTAATGGAAGATCTACAGTCGTATTTATTAGATTTTTGTCTACTTAGACACTGTCTAACTATTTTCAAATTGGTGGAAATATGCTTTATTTAATAAAAATAAATATCACATTATTCACGGTTAAGACAATCTACTCTTGTGTTAGGCAGCTAATAGACAACAATAAACAAGGTTTATGAACACATTCTCCATAGTTGGACAGTTGTCTAAAGTTAGACAACGTTTATAAATAAGACCACTAATTTCCACTCTGTAAACTATTTCCCTACCCAATTCTTAAAGTACCCCTTGCTTTATTATGGTGACCAGAAGCCAGACAGACCTCATCTCCAGACATTGCGATCTGATTTTCAATTGTTACCTAATAGCAAACCAAACACCAAACTGAAGGAAAATTAAAAAAAACTAATTCAAATAATTTTATAAATTTTATTTCTCTTTATTTATAAAAACTGCCCCCGAACTTATTCGGCCTTCTTTGTCTTCTTAACTGGAGCTGGCTTTTGTGACCTCAAGATAGCTGAAGCTTTGCGGAGAGCAGCCTGCAAAATAGATAAAATGAACCATTAGTACATAGAATATAACAACTTCAATCCTTTAAACTAAAAATACATCAGACAGTAAGGATTCTTCAAGGCCTTCAGAGATCTTGGTTGGTAGTTATTAAATCATCATGAACAAACTAAGTAACCAAATAGGTACAGACAAAA
Organism: Epistrophe eligans; assembly: GCA_951394125.1. Lineage (NCBI taxonomy): Eukaryota > Metazoa > Arthropoda > Insecta > Diptera > Syrphidae > Epistrophe > Epistrophe eligans. The sequence goes on from OX596029.1 coordinate 39,258,547, forward strand.
AAAAAAAATGATTGTTTACCTGCTTCAGATCGGAGCGGTACTTGCTGCCGGTGAGGAGGTTCCTCAACTTCTTCAGAGAGCGCCTAGGTCCGGCTTTCATGGTCACACGAACGGTGTTCTTTGATGGGCGGTTTTGGTGTTTACCTTTCTTCATGACAACGGTGAAGCCCTTCTTAGCTGGGACGACTCCCAAGGTCTTCTTGTGTACCAAGCCACTGTACCTGTACGAACTGATGTTTGTAAGGTTGTTTGGCTCCTGAAAAATCAAAGTTCGAGGTTAGTCAATTCATATAAAGGTTGAGTAGAAATTATAGACCAAAATGAGCATGGCTTAGTGTCAGAAGTAGCAAATTTTCTATCACGTCGTGATCAAATATCATTGTGAATAAAACATCATGGAAACGCCAACTTTTTAGTCTCACAATTTCATAAAAAAATTAATTTTCAACTTACAGTGCTGAAGGGTTTTTTGACATCAGTCTTCTTCAATAAGAATGAATTGTTGTTGCGAATAATCAGCCAATTGAGGTGCGACGATGAGGTGGCCATCTTGAACTGTCTGGAAATAAGTTAAAACAAGAAAAACACGAGGAAATCAGTGAGAATTAGTACTGCAATTAACATTAATTGGAAGATTTTTATTTCAGGATTGGGTGGTGAATTATAGTCTTCAAGAACTCTTCCGCTTAAACCATTCATCAGAACAAATTAATTTACCAGAATCAAATGTCAAAATAAATAGAAGAAAAAAATGATTCTGGTATACTAAAAACACACGTGGAAAATTTAATGTTCAATAGTTACCAAGTAATTTACGGGATTCCTCGAGTGGAAGCATTTTAATTATTTTAGATTTGGATATTTGGAATCAAAAACTATGGAGACAAAAAATTTTACACGTGTTTACTGAACAAAATCACAAGAGAAAATAAAAATCTCACCTTTCGTGCTTGACTGCGATGACGGAAAAGAAACAGGAAACATCATGGCGACACGAAATAGCCAAAGACGGTGTGATTTTAGACAAATTGGGTGTGTTCAAAAAATAGAGTTGGGAGTCTACGTTCGTAGAACCATATAAGCAAAGATGGATGCTTGTTCGTTCGGAATTACATGAGTATTCCACTATGATTTTAGCTATTTCTACGTTTTTGAGGCAAATTAAATAATCGATTCGAAATCATTTAATTTATTATACATATCCATAAAAATTCACACTTTCAAACGAGCGCACTTAAATATGGAGTCCATTCGAAATGCTTAAAAACACAGCCTTTTCAAAATAAACCCAAAAGGTGGTTTTCGTGAAATTATCGATTTTGGCGGAAACCCTACATCGAAAACTCAAGTTTTCCCATACATTTTTGGTAAACCACAAGCTTTAGATAAAACCTTTTGAAACATTCAGCGCTCAACCAAATGTAAAAAAAAAACAGCTGACGGCTGCTGTCAATAGAAATTTCAATTTGAAGTTATATTTGGTCGTGTTAAAAGAAAAGAAAATATTCAAAAAAAATAAAACTGTGAGGAAGCCAGGACGAGTAGTCTCTCCTACGAGCTATGGGCCGACAAGAAGCCGGAATTGCGTGGCAGCCGAAAAAATAGCCAAATTGTTAAAGAATTGTCGGCGGAACTTGAGGGGCAGCTGGTCCAATATACTGTGGAGGATCAAGAATTAAAAAATTAATAAATTAAAAAAAAAGCGTTGTGTAGATGAAAACTTTTTGCTGAAAATGAAAACCAAGTTTTGGGTTTGGTGTGAAAAGGCTATAACACAGTTCATAAATAAAAGAAACAAAAGGAGAAAATAAGCAATAATGAAATTTTTATAATATGTCAATTGACAAAAGTGTCAAACGCGCCTGACATCAATTTTGTTTCACCTGGCAATTACAAAATTGCAACAAAAACAGAAAATTACTGAAAAACAACAGATTTTTGGCAAGGTAAGACCGTTCATAGTGGTTCAGCCCAATGCGGAAGATAACATACTTGAGTGTAACAGCCCTATCTTGGCAATCACAGAGGTTTGAGGTTGTTGTGACTTGTCCTCATAAGTCAAAAAAAGTCAAAAGGTGAGGTAAATTCAATTTTGTTATACTCTGTTCAACAAAAATTGTCAGTACAGGAAGATAGGACGTTTGAATCTCACTCTAGTTTCATTGGCTAAGAGAAACAAGTCTCTTTTAAAAGCTCTTACAGGGTTTCCGTAGTTTACATTTTAAATAGCCGCAATTGAGAGAGAAAAACGCGTAGGGTTACCGTCTACGGCTTTCGATTTATTTTTAAGAAGGCCATAAAACGTGCTTTTAATGCCTCAACAATTTGTTTTTTCCGCACTTAAATCCTTTGAAGACTTTGTATCAATTTGTTCTTTTGATTAAACATAAAACACAATAAATATCCATTAAACTAATTCTATTAAGTATTTAAACACAATGTCACCTTACTGTTATTTAAATACAATATCACTTAAAAACACCTTTTTTAATCAATAATATCACGAAATGAGAATATTTGAAAACCTCGCACAAATAACTTTTTTCTTCTAAAAGACCAAAAAAAAGAAAAAACTGCATTTTAACGGATTCTCCAGAAAAAAAATTAAAAGTGGAGAAGCAATACGACAACCACTCAACAAACTCAACTTCATAAAATTTGTTCTCGAAAACTTTAAATCCCAAAAGCTCCTTAATAAAATCCACTGAATAATTGAATTGCTTGTAAATGAGAATGATTATGGTAACTCTGTTTTGATGTAGATAACAAAGCACACGATCGTATTGACTTGACTTGACACTCTTGACAGTATCCCAATCCCATGACCCATCAGCAGTGGGATACAACGGTCGTGTACAACTTCTTGCGAAGAATTACAACAACAATTCTTTAAGGAAAGTCAGTCGCTTGCTCTTTTTTAAGTGGTATTTTTCCCAGTGCAGTGTAGTGAAGGTGCATCAGGTGCCAGTGCTTTGGAAAACGCCCTCCCATAACGCCTGTACTGACAATTTTTGTTGAACAGAGCATAGGTTTTCGTATTCTGTGCAGCACCCTCACAACTTGTGAGCCTCACAAAAACTATCGCGAAGTTGTGATCTCCTTTTGAGGAGCTCATGCGTTGTTTACTGAAGGAAATATTTTATGCAATGTCAATTTTATGTGGAATCTTTCAACCAATTCTTTCACAGGAATGTTTATTTTTGTTTATTATGAATGGTTAAAAAAAGAACTCAGAAAAAGTTTTTTTAGGCTGGTGGTAACTCCTATATAGTCATATACTGCCGCAGAAACGCCCAATGTGTTGGAAAATGACAGTCTCATTTTTGATGTGATTTAGCTATTAATAATGTGATATCACCTTACAGTTTACACAGACGAATTTGGTTGACTGTGACAAATCACTTCCCTTCAAGCAAACGACTCCGCTTTGGATCCGCGCACGTAGTAAACAACGTATGGATGACTCCGTTTACAGATCCAAACATGGATCCGCAAAACTGCGTTCGTCGGCTCAAATTAGTATGGAAATTAGAATCACCACGGACCCATTTTATGCATGTGTTGCGAGGAAGAGAGCTTACCATTTCACTATACGAGAACCGAAACCAAATCGGATCTAGAACGGATACAAAAATATGAACGAATCGAAACGTGTTGAAATGCGAAAATCGAGTACAAAAACAATTTGTGACATTTTACAACCAAAATAAAAAAATTTAGTTTTATTTTCACTTGTTTTTTTTTTTATTTTTCAAGTTTATTAACAAATTAACAAATGTAATCCTAAAATAAATTTAAAAGAGGTCTTTTATCCAGCCTCAATAAAGAAAACAAAATATTGTATGCACAAAATAAAAAAAAATATATATGTACATATACAATACACATAATGTGGTGATCATTTATGGTGTTGCAGTTGCATTTGGTGCGTTGTTTTTTTGTTTGGTGGATCCTGTCTTTTGTATAATGGAACAATTTTGTGATCACTTAAATTAAATAATTCAATTTTGATTTTAAATTGTTTTTTTTTTCTGAAGGGAATTTTTACTGAACTGTTGTTCTTGGCACTAACGTTTACACATTGAAAAGAGATTGTTGTTTTTGTAGTTTTCTTTCTCTGTTTTCAGTCCATAAAAAATACTCACCATTAGTTCATCCTCTACGCTCTCTTTCTCAGTAAAAAAAAAACTCTCGATTCTCGTTTTGTTTTTTTTTGTGCATGCATATACAGAAAATGTGTAAATGTGTGTAATGGCACTACGTTTTGAAAGGATCCAAGAAAGACCGAAGAAGTTGGGTCAGTGAATTTGCTTGAAGGGTTAATCGCAAATCACCTTAGACTGCTTTTAAACGCTGCAAATATGCTGCAATTACCCTTGCAATTTTTAAGCATGTAGGCGGGGGACGTATGCGGTGTCCGGGGTAGGCAAAGTTGCTGAGGTTGAAATAATTGCAGAGTTATCGCTCTTTCTTCTTTGTGCTTTTTCTTATTGTTTGAGACATAAGCGGAGTAAAGAGTGAGGAGATATTATTTCCTTCTCATTTAACAAAAATTGCAGGTATTAAAATTTGCAGCGTTTAAATGGATGCTGCAATCGGAAAGAAAGACTGCTTTTAAACGCTGCAAATATGCTGCAATTACCCTTGCAATTTTTAAGCATGTAGGCGGGGGACGTATGCGGTGTCCGGGGTAGACAAAGTTGCTGAGGTTGAAATAATTGCAGAGTTATCGTTCTTTCTTCTTTGTGCTTTTTCTTATTGTTTGAGACATAAGCGGAGTAAAGAGTGAGGAGATATATTATCCTTCTCATTTAACAAAAATTGCAGGTATTAAAATTTGCAGCGTTTAAATGGATGCTGCAATCGGAAAGAAACTTAAAAGAGAATTGCGGATAGAAATTGCAGTCGTCTAAAAGCAGTCAAACTCAAAGGGGAATTGCGGATAGAAATTGCAGTCGTCTAAAAGCAGTCTTACATGATTGCACCCCTGCTCTCATCAATGCGATATATAAGGCGTGTTTACTTGTAAGCCCGGAGGGAATTGGTCAAAAAAAACGACGTCGGTGCTAAAAAATCGCCATGTTAAAGTTAACAACAACTAATCGCCTACGGGCTAAGCTAAACCGTGCTTAACTTAAGCACTCAGAAAAACTGTGTTACCGGCGTGAATTGAATTATATACCTGTTATCGATAGTTTGTATGAAAACTCCATTTTGTTTCTGTGGATGCTGTCGCTAATCCCTGTGGTTTGTTTTTTTTCGTGCAATTACCTCTGGGCTTGCAAAAAAACATGCTTATTGTGTGGCGGGTAGTTCAGAAAAATGAGATCCAGAAAAACCTCTAAAAAATCCGTAATTTTCAGATTAAATTTTTTGCTCTGGAAAAAGGCGTTTTAAGGGCTTTTGGATAACATTTGGATTGAAATATTAAAAATACGACAAAATATAGTTTGTTTCCCATCTATCAAGCAATAAACCGTTCAATTCCATTGCAGGATGGCTACGATATCGATGGATTAAAAAACCTCTACATAATTAAAATTTTGAAATTAATATGGAAGTGAACGCAGGCAAAGTAAAAAATTTTATTTCTTAATTTTTTTAGTATTCTTGGTATTATTTATCAAATATTTTCTCAAAAACTGAATGCTCACTTCGTGCGATATGGTGAGCAAATGGTGCCTGCTGCGTTCATAATATGTGATGTGTGTCATTGTGATTTTTTTTTTCATTTTCAGATTAAGGTTGTCCAATAAGATGCATCGAAATAAAATCCACTCCCATTTTTCTTTTTTAACAATCGAAAGTTGCAAATCTAAAAAAATGCAATTTTTTTTTCAAAATACATATGTTATACGATGTGTAGGTATACAGAATGTCAAAGCGCAAGTAGTTTGTTAGTTGTGATTGTGACCTCCTCTTAAAGAGATAACAATTTCGATTGTTTTTGTGACTATCAGAAGTTTTGAGTTGTGACTCTGGGGGAGAATACTAAAAAGTAACAAAATAAATTTCACATCTTTTGTGACTTGTGAAGCATCAGTGATGTTGGGGAGAATCGGGCTGTAAATTTGTGCAAAATTTTATTGGAAATTACGTAAAAACTTTATGAAAACACACCCAAGTGTAAACCCATGAAAATGGCGAAATTTGATGTTTAAAAGACAGAAATAGAAAGCGACGACAACAAAAACAAGCGATTAGCGAAATGAGCTGTCAAACGAAATAAGTGCATTTGCAATGAAAACACTTTTTCTGTAATTTACGAAATTACCTCATTTCGGCTCTAATAAAAACGTAGTATAAAAACGAAAACAACAAAAACAAGTGATAAATGAGCCGTTAATCAAAGATACTTAACAAATTTATGCTACGTATGTAATTTCGTTGAAGATTTCCAAATTCGGTTCTAAATAATCTCATTTTAAATGAAGTAATTTCAACCAAGTTCGCACGAAATTCGTTAGAAATTTACGTCGAAACCTCATTAACACACAAAAAAGAAACCATTAAAAGTGGAATCAAATCGATGTATAAAAAAAAGAAACAGAAAGAGATACCCACAAAAACAAGTCACTAACGAAATGTGCTGTCAAAAAATTACCAAATTTTTCCCTTTTTTTTCTATATTACCTCATTTCATCTCCAATAAAAACCGAGTATTAAGATTAAAACATAATTTTTCTGTAATTTGCGAAATGAATCCATTTCGGCGCGCGCCCTTTGACGCGTGTATTGTGTTTAAGCAGTAAATTAACACATGTCCACCCAAAAGGTTTTCTATTTCCGAACACATCCCTTGATGCGCCTACTTGCCTCCACGTAGTGCGTGAAAAAAGACCAGCTATATTCGTCTTTTTTATCACCTGCACTTCGATAAGTTGCAATTCTGTTTGTCAAACAAGGCCAACACTACATCCATCCGTAATTAATTTGCGTGGCGTGAACGCATCACAAGAAGTGAGAGCAACACCATAAACCAAAACCAAAAGACCAACCATATACCCATTCACTTTCGTTGAAGATTTTAAAATTTTCATTTATTTTTTTAATTTTACGGAGTGAGAATCGTTCGTTGCCAAGAGAATCGACTGTCGCGTGTGAATTTACAAAAAAAAAATAAAAAATTTCCATCAGTAACTCATCAACGACGTCTGGAACTGATTTAACTGAGATTCTATTAAATTAATTAATAATCAAATCGAAAGGAAAACAGCAACAAAGAAAAATGAGTGCTCCAACAACTGCAGCCGCTGCTCCCGCAAATCCACCACCACAATTCCGTAGAGGAATTGTTAAGCAGGTAATTAACTTTTAAATTAAAAGAAACTATAGAACTATTATTGATTAAAATAAAAAGGATATCAATTGAATTCTTAAGCCAATGGTGGCAAAATTGAATAAATAAATTATCTAAAACTAAAATTATGTATAAAAGTCCAAGAAGATGGGCGCTGGTACCCAAAAGAAGAAAAACTTCCACGAAGCTGCCAACTTGGCACATTCATACATAACCTATAATTTTTTTTTCTTCGGCTGCTAAAAGTTTTTTTTTCTTCAACAACACCACTCCTTGTTGCCTTATTAATTTTTTTTTCTTTCACCGAATTCATGAATAAAAGTTGGAGTGCTTTGAAAATTCGATAGATTTTCCATTTAAGACATATTTCAGTCAACCGTATGGAAGGAGAACAAGTCAACCCGGCCGCTGCAGGCCGATAGATGAATATGCTCTTTTAAAAATGTCCCCATACTCCAATTATTTATAGAAACAAAAAAAACATCTAGAAAAATGAAGACCCAGAAACAAAAAAGGAACGTGTGGCGACTTAATTTTGATATTTATAATCGAAATTGGAAAGAATTACTGCAGCCGCTGGTTTAGGTTTGGTTGTTGTCGATTCGCTCTTTCATAAATAGTTGCATGAAACGTGTCATCACCATTTAGGTGGTGTCACTATCTTGTCTCGGAATCAATCGCAGTCGGCAAAAGGCTTTTCACATATGTTTTTACTTTTTTTATTATAATTTATGAGAATTCACCGATATATCGATTAATAAACATTTTCTTATTATTATCCAAACGCTGGTTCTGCAGAAGGGGGATGGACTTTGTTATTGTAGCGATTCGTCTGTTGTAACAACGTATTTTTGGTAGAAATTAGTTTGAATAACATTTGAGCAAAGTTGTTTTTTTTTATCATGTTCCTCCTCAATTTTCAATAGGTACTCATCCACAACCTGTTGGACAGCTTTTATTTGTTGTAAGAGAAAATATTCATTTCTGGCCCTGGGGTACCTATCTACTCTGATGATTCGTGGTAATATTCCTCCAAATATATGAACGATAGTCTTGCCACATCGTCAGTTTAGCTCTGCCAAATGTTTGGAGAAAGGAAGCACTGCATGAATATTTTGTGTGTGTGCATTTTAGTATTTCTTTGTTTGAGTCATATATTTTGTTGCAATTATGTTACAGTAATGAATATCTTCTCTGCGAACCAATCGTTATGTTATCTTGGGATTTGAAATTTACTGTATTTTTTCTTTACTTTTTTTTTTTTTACTTTTAATGAGATTAAGTACCTACCAAGGTAATTTAGATAATATGAACGTGTGTGTGTTTTTTTTTTTGTTATTTTGAAGTGCCACTTGGCCTATTGATTAATAATGAACACGCAAGCAGTTTGCTGTGTACTATGTAGCTAAACTATGTACATAAGTATACTGTATATATTTCAAATGATTGGTTTATTCAGAAAAACTAATTCAAAAGAGACTCGGATGGTTGAATTCGTGAACAAAAATTATGAAACCAATGTTTATTGCATTTTAACGGTGATTTTCTACTTACAAAACCAAACATTGTTTTTTGCTACTCTTGCTTTTCAACAACAAAATTAAAGACAATAATAGTGTGTACTCAGTGGTGTTTCTGGTTTTCTGTCAAGTTAGGTTGGAATTGGAATGGTTGGTCATTATTTCAAGCCTATCATTTCACTCGAAACTCAATATATCTAATCGAGTCGGTTTGCGTGTAGCTTTAAGGCATATTGGTTGGTAGCTATTGTTTAACATAAAATGCGAAATACTTTAATCGGAGTCCATTTAATTTATTGATTTGTGAGGATTGAAATCCGTCTACTTTAACCTGACTTGTTAAGTTTATTATGACTTTTGTGAGATTCCGAATCCTCTCATGTTCTACCTACCCTATATTCATGTCACAAGGGGTCAACTATACTAAGAAGCTATTAGTCGGCATACATATTTTAATAAATTAGTTTTTATTCTAAACCATGAGTTTGCTTTGAATTCTTCTATCTCGTTTTCTTATTTTATAATTATTATGACGAAACAAAAAAATAATCATTAGTTTTATGTTACATGTAGGCAGTACATATATGTATATAGATATCATTCTAACAAACATAAAGTTTGCTGTTGTTATTGACAGCAAAAATATCTAAGCTCTTATATTTTATTGCATGCATACTGAAATGACGAATGCATTTTGTTGAGTTTGCAGTGTTCAATGTTTACTTACATTTCCGCTTTGCTGACAGTAAAAGTTATTTGAAGTTAACTCTTACCGATTTAAAAAAAAATAATCAATAATTCAACAAGTCCAATTAAAATAGTGCTAAGTCTTCTACTTGGCTGTATTTCAGTAATATATTTATTATTATTTAAAAAAATCTCATAAATGTTAACACTTACCAACATCTCATACCTTCTTAATTTTGCATAATATCAGCAGTTTTTTTTTTTACTATAAAAAGCAACATGAATCGTCACCAAAGTGAAAAAAATATTATTTTATTTCTTTTCTATTTTGTTGTCGTTAATTTTTGTTTCCAACGGTCTAAACAAAAATCACTTTTCATATTCCTCTCCCACCTTAAATTAGTAGTTTATGAGGTTTTTACTTGTTTAACTTTCACAAAAGTGAAGCAGCTAAATTTTCCAATCCAATTTCAAAATTTTTGTTTACCTGTTCTTAAGAGGATTCTGTAAAACTTGGAATATTAGTGAATCATTACACGAATTGAATTTATGGGTCAGGTGCTTTCAAATTTCAATATTAGCTTGCTTTCACGTTAGCTTGCACCCGGCTACAACATCAACAACAACAACAACTGTAATCTTGTCGTAACATGTTCACTTTATATTCACTCAAATTTGATGACGTCTTTCTTATGCTGATATTATTTGGAGAAGCAGTCCAAACAAGTTTGTACGTTTGTTCTTCTTGGCCGGTTTTGTGTATTTATAGAATTAATAACGTTCCCATAGGCTGCTATGCTAGTATTCCCCACTTTTTCATTACTGTTGCTATATTGACAAGGTATCGATGTATCTTTTTGTATATACATATGTACATATGTATGTACATACATAGCTACATAATTGAAAAAGCATTTGCCACGTTCTAGCTTTCACACACATATAAAAGTTTTATCGCATCATTATTGATTTTAGTTAAATTTCAATTTGTTTCCCTCCACTTCAAGACAGTTGTTTTGTTTTTATTTTTTTTAAATATTTTTGTTGATTAGATAAACAAGGCAGCATTGGAAACAATTGTTGTTGTTGTTTGTAAAAATCAAAAACCGGCCGGTTTTTAAAACCCACAATAATATCAGGCATAGAGAAAAAGGTGTGTTGCAGTTAGTCAGTGTCAGTTACCTTTGACTTTCGATGGCTGTGTACAACGACATCTTCTTAAGTCGCAACCAGTCATGCTAATTTATGAAAAGTATAAAAAATAATGCAAAGTAAATCGAATTTTTTGGATGTTATGAGTGGAGTTTTTCCAGATACATACCCTATACATATTATTATGTCTTTGTACTCCGGAACCCGAGGAATCCAAAATAAATTTTTTGAGTTTTGAACTTTTTATATTGTAAAAAAATTTAAATGTTTCCTAGGCAATATTATGTTAATAGTGCTTCCTCGAAGCTTCCATAACAACAAATGTTCAAAATTGCAAGCTGAATATCTTTTACCTTCACACTTTCTTCGACGAATGTCAAATGAAATTAATTTGTTTTAAACCAATTAAAGTGAGAGAAAAGGAACTAATAAAATATTTTTTGTTTGCTTTAAGGACGAATAAAATAAATCAGATCCAACCGTAATAAATTATTCTTACCTATCCTCATCGTTCAATACAAAATTAAAATTAAGTTTTGCCCTAAAATTGAATAGGTAGCTATTTCCAGTATTTTTTTTTTTGTTATTTACCTATCATCTTTTTCGACGAACTAAGATAATAAAAATGAGACAGCATTACAAGATGCTTTACGAATTGGAAATTGAAATCGATAACACTGGGACGGTTGTGACTTCATCTATCGTTTTCGTCTCTCAAATCATACAAAATATTTGGTTCCCCATCCCCAACTGATAAAGAATTCATTGCGAGACGTGCAGTGCCGTCTGCGATTTAGTTAGAACGTATTGTGTTTTTGATAAATAATGTATTCCGATGGTTTGTTTTCTTTATGAAATCGCATGAATTACGCCCAATTTAGCAGTTAGTATTTCTGTCAATTAAAAATAGAAAATAAAACAGAATAAATATAAAAATTGAGATTCATACCATAACCTATAGTTTAGCAATAGGTCACACTTTTTTTTTAATTAATATGGGTTGATAATTATTTACAATACCTATGTTCAACAACAAAAACTATTAATTTCTACCAATTTTAGTCGAAAGTTCATATAAAATAGTTAGTGGTTGGAAATTAAGTAAATGAAAGCATTTATCGATTTTATGTCCAAATACGGATTTGAGATAAGCTCAGTAGTATAGTTCTTAACATACTTGCTCTGGCCGCGCTTAACGTTTTACTTCTGCTGCTAAGTATCTTATCTGGTGTAAATATTTATGTTCTAAATAAATGTTTTTGTGCTAATTTTTCCATCACATAAGCGCTTATGTTAAACTTAAATTTTTAATGAGTTTAGTTTCATTAAACTAATCTTAAGTGTTCTTGACAGTTCAGTGTCAATATCAAAATTAACCTATTTTCTTCTTATTAAACTTCAGCTGAACACGCCTAAAAAGTGACAGTTTGTGTAAACAAGGAAACTTTGAAAAATGCTGTTTTTAAAATAACATCAGTTATTTAACATCGTAGTTAATCGATGCTAAAACTATTTTGGTGTGATGTTAGGGCACTTTTTAAAATTATAATCGAGATAACCTGTCTTGAAAATTTATTAAAGTTAAAGTCGTTTTTTTTTTTTAAATTGTCAGAAAAAATGAGTTTGGTTAGTTTTCTTTACTACTGAAAATTGGTTTAAGCGATACTAATTAAACAGTGTTGAAAACTAAACAAAGAAAGTTACTGCAAAGCTACATAACCGCTCTTTAATTTTGATTGTATTTTGTATTTTGATCGCAGTCTAGGTTTAGTCATTTTATTTGATTCAATTATTTCTCTGAAACGCAGACACGGATAGCAAAATAATTTTCTTTGCTATTGCCAAATATCATTTCTGTTGCTTTTGCCAAAAAAAAAAAATCTCAAGCTATCCTAAAAATTTTGATTGTATTTTGTATTTTGATCGCAGTCTAGGTTTAGTCATTTTATTTGATTCAATTATTTCTCTGAAACGCAGACACGGATAGCAAAATAAGTTTCTTTGCTATTGCCAAATATCATTTCTGTTGCTTTTGCCAAAAAAAAAAATCTCAAGCTATCCTAAAAATTCTGATATACTCATCTATCCTATGAGAAATGTCAAGAATTGCTATCCTTGTGTACCAGAACGCGGCCAATCTTTAAATTTTTAAAGAAAGAAGTGAAAACTGCGTACACCATACACTGGTGTTCACAATTTGACATTACAAAATTAGTTTATTTCATACCCACGTCGGATCTCGGATGGAATGTTGTTGAGTGTGAACTCTGCTTATAAAAACATTAAAACGAGACAAGTAGATACTTAAAATAATAGTTTCTACTCGTTCTTTATGACATCACTGACCGTTCCAAGAGAAAAACCATGTGGTTATGCTTAACCTCTCATTTTTTGATTTTTCATTTTAATTGAAATAACCATGTGGTGCGGTTGAAGTTTTTCTTATACTTATACTGGTAAATGACTTTCTTTTCATTTTTGTTTAAATATTTTTTTCTTGAATAATTTATTTAATAAAATTCTTGTATTTATTTTAGGTCCTTTCCGGCGATACTGTGATTATTCGTGCAGCTAAAGGAGCTCCACCACCAGAGAAGCAAGTTACCTTTTCCCATGTGTTGGCACCAAAACTCGCCAGGAGACCTGGAGCTGGAGGGTAAGTTATTTAAAAACCTATTCTTAATGGATGTTTGTGTTAATGTAAGAAATGTACTTTGGCATAGTGAGGAAACTAGAGACGACCCATGGGCGTGGGAGTCACGTGAATTCCTCAGGCAAAAATTGATTGGTGAAGAAGTTGGATTTACCTTCGAAAAAGCACCAAACACTTCCCGCGAATATGGTAATGTCTGGCTGGGCAAAGATCAAGAGACCGGCGAAAATATTGTCGAGACAATGGTGCACGAAGGTTTGGTTAGTGTACGTCGTGAGGGTCGCCAAACCCCAGATTTGCAGCGTCTTATCGAATTGGAAGATAACGCCAAGGCTGCAGGACGTGGTAAATGGAGTCACAGCCCGCCATCTGAACACGTGAGGCACATAAAATGGACTCAAGAGAACCCCTCCCATATTGTCGATATCTATGGTGGCAAACCTGTTAAGGCAATTATCGAACACGTTCGTGATGGCTCGACAATCCGAGCATTTTTGTTGCCCGATTTTCACTACATCACCTTGATGATCTCTGGCATCCGTTGTCCAGGTGTGAAACTTGACAATGAAGGCAAACCCGATTTAAGTGTGAAGATTCCATTTGCTGATGAAGCTCGTTATTTTGTTGAGTCCCGCCTTTTGCAGCGCGAGGTTGAAATTCGATTGGAGTCGGTCAACAACTCGAACTTTATTGGAACTATTCTCTACCCTAAGGGTAACATTGCTGAAGCTTTGTTGAGAGAAGGTCTTGCCAAGTGTGTAGACTGGAGCATGGCTGTAATGAAAGGCGGTAAGTAGACACATTTTTGTTTTGTATTTGTTTATATTACGGCAGTATGATCTAGTTGTTGAACTAAATCTCCATGTTTTGTGACTTTGAATAAACTGCCAAGACGAACGACGAAATCCAAATTGAACATGCCTTTGGATTGTTTGTTCATAATAAAATCTTGTCCACAATAATAATTTTATAAAAAAAAACTAAGTGATATAGTTTGCGATTTAGGATGACTTTTTGCGCTTAGAACATAATTTGGTGGTCGAAAATAATAATCAAACTAGGTAAAAAGTGTAATATTTTATTTTTTAGTATTTATTTCTTACGTCGGCTTTTTGATCTCAAAAACAATATGTGTAACTTTTATTATTATTACTTGGTTAGTTTATTTGTATCATAATAAAAACGCGGAAAAAGACAGTCCTATGTTAAAACATTTGCAATTTAATTCAAAATCTATGATTTCAATTACACTGTCTAGATTTTCTACGAAGGTTGCTAAATAAACGACGGATTCCAAGTGTACATGCTGTTTCATTGCATGCGCATAATTTCACCCCGTCTACAATTTATTTTAATCTGGTTGTCCAATTTTCGATGACTTTTTCCAACATTTGTGGCCGTATATCGGCAATAACGCGGCAAATGTTGTCCTCCAAGTGATTAATCGTTTCGGGCTTATTGGCGTTAAATCGCACGATCTTGGAAGCCAATTCATGGGTCCGTAACGTGAAACTATGCGGTTACCAAACGTTTCCTTCAATAAATCAATTGTGGCACTAGCTGTGTGACATATTGCGCCGTCTTGTTGAAACCACAGCACCTGCAAATCATGGTTGTTCAATTGATGAACGAAAAAGTCGGTAATCAGGGCTCTATAGCGGTCACCATTGACTGTAACGTTTTGGCCAGCATCGTGTTTAAAGAAGTACGGACCAATGTTTCCACCAACCCATAAAGCACACACACACAGTCAGTTTTTGTGGATGTAACGGTGTCTTAACATACACTTGACGATTATCATCACTCCAAATACGGCAGTTTTGTTTATTGACGTATCCATTCAACCAAAAGTGAGCTTCATCGCTAAACAAAATTCGCTTCTGAAAATTGGGAACCATGATTTTCAAAATAAATTTGCACAATTTGGAAGTGTTGTTCAGGCGTCAGTCTGTTGAAATACCAAACCAAACTAAAAATAAATCACTTGCCAGCTGACAAAATGGGCGCCAGTTAAATATTGTTGCCAACTTAAAGTTTTATACCTCTAAAAAAAAGCACCAAAATTCCTTGTAGGTAAATTAATTTTAGAGGAGTAAGGAAGATTTTCAAAAATTATAGTTTTCAAGAACCTAGTAGAAATTAAATTCGTGTATGAACTTAATTAGGTACCAAAAATTCTAGCAGTCTATTACCCCAATTACACGCCGCGGAACACTGTATCGATGCATAGTGTCGATAAGGTTATATGGTCGTGTAAAATGGAGATATACCGACACAGTGTTTCGCGTAGTATTGCACCGGTATAGTATGCCGAGTGGTGTGTAAAAAGGGACGGAAAGCTTTACAGATGCGATTTGATTTTTTTTTTTAAGTTTACCTGTTTCTTTGGTTTTGAAGTGATTTTTTTATTTATCTAAGTGAAATTAAAGGATAATTCACTATGGCAGAAACCGACAAATAATGTATCTGGCTTCATTCATTCCTAAGTGAATGTTTTATTAGAAATAATAAAAAATAAGAAAATTGTTGTCCAAATGGAAATTGTTGACAATTGACTTTTGACAGCCCCACACCGACATATGGGTGTGTAAATGCCCATACAGAATCGGATTGCTTTATCGGTAAAGTGTTTCGATGCTGGCGTGTAATAGGGGTATATGAAATTTCAAACCACTTTCTTTTGACATGTGGATGAGTGGTGTGGAGTGGGGAAAAATTTCATGCGACTGTCAAATAATATTGTCAGATAGATTTTCAAACTGTTTAAGATAGACTTGCAGATCTTGTGAAGCGCATTAAAATTTTGATTCAATTCCACACTTTTTTTTACTCATTTTTTGACAGGTGTTAATACACTGAGAAAAAAAAACAATGTTTTTCAAGTTGCGAAACTAATGAAAAATAATAATTATAACATTTTATCAATGGGTGCGACGATTTTTGAAATTTATTTTAATTCATAGACACAATAATAATTTAAAAAAAAAAAATAGCTTTCTGCAAATATTGTGGCGACCCTCATTATTGCTTCATATTGCCGTTTTTAATTGGTAGCTATAAAAATCAATCACGGACCACTAATTTTACACCTTTGGAGTGCCAAGGAAAAATATATAAAACTGAAATAAAAACTATTGTAAACAAAGTCATAATATTTGCAATCTAGTTCAAAATCAGAGATCTCAATAAATTGTCTCGGATTTTCTACGAAGATTGCTAAATAAACGACGGATTCCAAGTGTACATGCTATTTCATTGCATGGGCATAATTTCACCCCGTCTACAATTTATTTACTTATTTACCTATTTATTATTTTTATTCTGGAACAATAAAACATTTATACTAGCATTTTCTATAACTGAAAAATTCCCATTAAAAAAAAAGACCAAAAGGGCCTTATTAAATACATTCATATATTCTTTACAAATTCGCTAGATAATTGGTCAAATACATACAACGGAAAATCTCTTTTTAATTAATTTTCCTCGTGAGCCACAAAATTCCTTCTAAATTAATTTTAGAGGAGTAGGGAAGATTTTCAAAAATTGTACATTTTAAGAACTTAGTAGAAATTAAATGTGCGTATTAACTTAATTACCAAAAATTCTATCAGTCATGAAATTTCAACCCACTTTCATTTTGACATGTGGATGAGTGGAGTTGGGCGAAAATTTCATGCGACTGTCAAATAATAGTGTCAGATAGACTTTCGAACTGTTTGAGATTGACTTGCAGATCTTGTGAAGCGCATTAAAATTTTTGAAATCAAAACTATAATAAACAAAGTCATAATATTTGCAATCTAGTTCAAAATCAGAGATCTCAATAAATTGTCTCGGATTTTCTACGAAGATTGCTAAATAAACGACGGATTCCAAGTGTACATGCTGTTTCATTGCATGCGCATAATTTCACCCCGTCTACATTAATTTAAAAACTCAACCTTAAAAACACATACCGAGCACTGAAATTTGATATTCAACGAAAAAATCAACGTTCATATCTGAACCACGGTGCCAGAACAAACTGTCGGATTTCAAGGTGTTAGCCACTTCTTTAATGCGAGTACCAAACACCATTTGACCCCGTTGACATAACTACTAACATAACTACTTTTCTACTTGAGAAAAAAAAAAGAAAAATATAAGTATAATCCCAAATCATAATTTTGAATTCTTTTTACTACTTTAAGGTGCTGACAAATTGAGAGCTGCCGAGCGTCAAGCTAAAGAGAACCGCCTTCGCCTGTGGAAGGATTACCAATCCAAGGCACCTGCATTTAACTCGAAGGAGAAAGATTTCACCGGCACTGTTGTTGAAGTGTTCAATGGAGATGCTATCAATGTCAAATTGGCCAATGGTCAAGTTAAGAAAGTCTTCCTTTCAAGCATCCGCCCGCCACGTGACACTACTCGTAGTGGTGTTGACGGTGATGGAGAGATCAAACCCCAACCACGTAGCAAAAACTACCGTCCATTGTATGAAATTCCATTTATGTTCGAGGCACGTGAATTCCTGCGCAAGAAAGTGATCAATCATAAGGTGCAGTGCACTCTTGATTACATTTCGCCTGCTCGTGAAAACTTCCCGGAGAAGTACTGCTACACGGTTACGATTGGAGGGCAGAACATCGCCGAAGCTATGGTCAGCAAGGGTCTAGCCACTGTTGTTCGTTACCGTCAGGATGATGACCAACGCTCTGCCCACTACGATGAGCTGTTCAGCGCTGAAGCACAAGCAATAAAGGGTCAAAAGGGTATGCATGGCAAGAAGGATAGTGCAATGTTGCGTATCAACGACCTCACCACTGAACATTCCCGCATTAAGCAGCAATACCTGCCATCATGGCAACGTGCCCTTCGTACCGAGGGTATTGTTGAATTCGTTGCAAGTGGCTCTCGCCTGCGCATTTATATTCCCAAGGACAGCTGCCTGGTGACATTCCTGTTGGCTGGTATCTCTTGTCCACGTTCGTCAAGACCGGCACTCAACGGAGTTCCCGCCCAAGAAGGAGAACCCTTCGGTGACGAGGCTTTGACATACACCCGCGATCGCATTCTGCAACGCGACGTGAGTGTGCACATCGAGACCACCGACAAGGCCGGCAGTAGTGTCATCGGTTGGCTTTGGACCGAAAGCAACGTCAACTTATCAGTTGCCCTTGTCGAAGAAGGTCTTGCTGAAGTGCATTTCAGTGCTGAAAAGTCCGAGTACTATAGAACGTTGAAATCGGCTGAGGATCGTGCCAAGGCTGCCAAGAAGAACATCTGGGCCAACTATGTCGAAGAAGTGGTAGAAGAAAAGAAACCAGAAGAAGAAAAGGAAGACAAAGTTGTTGAAAGGAAAGTGAACTATGAAACAGTGATTGTCACTGAGATTACTCCTGACTTGACATTCTTTGCCCAAAACGTTGATTCTGCCTCCAAATTGGACAATTTGATGGCTGAGCTACGCACTGAGTTTAAATCAAATCCACCCATTGCCGGAAGTTTCACTCCTAAACGCAACGATTTGTGCGCTGCTCAATTTAGCCTTGACAACGAGTGGTACAGGGCGAAGGTTGAACGTGTCCAGAATGGCACCGCCACCGTCTGTTACATTGACTACGGAAATAAAGAGGTAATTCATATTTTTTTAAGAAATATTTTTAAGTATGCAAGCTCCTTAGATCCTTTTCCGTCTCAAAGGAAATGCATGAGTCATAAGTTTGCTAAAGTAAATTTCTCAAAGAATTATGTGTATAAGAAGTTAGGATCTTGATTGGCTATCTCTTGTCATGAGGGTAAACCTCGACTGTCGTGCTTTAGGGCGACCAAATTCCTACAAAGCCTGCCACCACGTTAAGCAAGTGAAGAGAGCAAGTTTCAATATT
Source organism: Epistrophe eligans (assembly GCA_951394125.1). Taxonomy (NCBI): domain Eukaryota; kingdom Metazoa; phylum Arthropoda; class Insecta; order Diptera; family Syrphidae; genus Epistrophe; species Epistrophe eligans. Next base: position 39,277,732 of record OX596029.1, read on the forward strand.
TTTTTGATACTACGTTCTTGAAGCAAGCTTTAAACACCGGTGGATCTCTAAAGCTAATTGGAATTGGTTGATAGTTGGGGGGTCGAACAAGGGATTATGACGACATAATTAAGAGAAACATTTTCAAACCACTAATGCACGTATTTAAATGACTAACTTTTACAATTATTTTCATATTTAGAATGTGCCTTTCAACCGCCTGGCAAGCTTGCCCAGTGGATTCAGCGAAAAACCCTACGCTACTGAATACGCATTGGCTTTGGTTCTCCTGCCATCGGACGCGGACGACAAAGAGGAGGCTCTCCGCTGTTTCGCCCAAGACGTTCTCAACCGTAAGGTTCAACTCAATATAGAGTTGCGGCCATCGACCGGCGTCCCATTGGCAACCTTGCACGACCCAACTACCAACGCTGACATTGGTAAAGGTCTTGTTGCTGATGGACTACTGCTGGCAGACAAGAGGCGTGAACGCAAGCTCAAGGATTTGGTAGAACAATACCAGCAAGCGCAAGCAACCGCCTTGGCAGCTCACTTGGCCATCTGGAAATACGGTGACATCACTCAAGACGATGCGCCCGAATTTAGCCGCTAGAAGGAGAACGCGATTCTTCTTGTTTGTCTGCCACAACACACCCGCCCTTCAATCTAACAACAACAAGAACTATGATTATATATAAAAATGAATCAAAATACAAGAAAGAACGATTATATAATTAATATTAAAAAGAAAAATGAAAAATATTTCAAAAAATTTATTAAAATAAACAAAAACGAAAATTATGTGAAGATATTTTCGTCAAAGCTTCCAATAAATAAAGAAATACAAAAATTATCGATTTTTTTTGTTTATACAATTTTATTTTGATTTTACAATTTAAAAAACACGTAGTGCCGACACCCGAAATGGAGAAGATGTAACTCATTCTAAAAGCAATAGTGGAACTGATTCTAATATAATATTCCATTTTTTGTCATATGTTTGTTTAATGTTTTTTCTCGAAGTTGTAATTTAAAATCGTTTCCATCATAAAAAAGTTGAAAAACAAAACAAACAAAAAATACACCAAAACCATTTAAAAATTTGTTATAGATAATCAAACAAAAATAAACAACATTTACATATATTATACATTCAATTATTATTAACAAATTGTAAATCAATCTAAACAACAAAAAATTATACAAACTATTATGTAAATGAAATAAAATAAAAAGAAAACCGGAAATGCTACAACATATTAAAATATTACTGAATTTTGAATAATTATTTCTTTAATAATAATTTTTGGAGTTATAAAAACAGGATACACTTGAATAAACGTGAACAAATACGTAATTGGGTTTTAGGAGAAGATATGCATATGTGCGTAGTTTTGAAAGCTTAATTATTGACAGGTAGGTATATGAAAAACCTTTTCATGGAACATAAATTTAATGAGATGAACAGAAAACCTGAAGTTCGATCTATGTATGAATTTTTTGTTTTTTTTCTTTTTAAGAAACGGGGAATTTTTATATCTAGCCTTATTGGTAATTTCATCGGCAACAACACAAAAAACCTATGCAAATCGCAATGTGACTAACAGCCCTATTCTGCTAAACGTTCACGTGAATTTTCCTATTCTGCTTATCCGTCGGAGGGAAACGAATGTTCCAAAAAGCATATAAATTGCGATAAAAATTAAATTTTTACGATTAGATTCTCTCGAGGACTTCAAAAATAACAATTGGTAGAGCTTTGAATTCTAAAAATTGAAGATTTAAAAGAATAATTTGTCATAAATGTAAAAAATTCACGTGAATCGAAAAATTCGATCGGATCGAATAGCAGAATAGGACTGTTAGCCTTATTGTGAGTTTCACCCGAAAAGTATTTCACCTTAAAATTTTTTGTTCGCCCGGAATTTTAAAAACTATTGTGAGTTGCGCCCAAACGAAATTTCGTTCGCTTACTAAAAATAAGTGAACAATTATGTTTTAATGGCATTACATTCCGCCCGAAATGAATGTTTACAATAAGATACATTTTTCGAACATGAAATTTCGGGTGAAAATAAGAATAGGCAAACAGTGAAATGTTAAATAGTCCGGGCGAAATTCGTTCGGGGGAAACTGAAAAAGACTGAGTGTCATCTTGCTTTTATGATGCAAAGATAATGCAGTCTTTTATTTTAGCAAATCTTGCGACTGATGCATTTTTACATTTATGAACTCGACGACTAATGCATTTTTACATTTATAAACTCGATCGACGGATGGAATTGGATTGAATTTTGGAGTGTTCCACTGCTACTCCAAATTTTCAATACTCGATCGGAATGTGACACTCGCATTGGTGGATACCAATTTGTATTATCGATCAAAATTAGTTGTAATAACTTTTTATGAAAGCATCCGTTTATAAAGATCGCTAGTACTCACTGAATATTCAGCCTTATTACGAATTCCATCGTAATCGGAAACTTGTTACGAATCCCGAAAAAAAACTATCACAGATTCCAACGTAGTGGAAAATCTCATACAATTTGTCATAACGAACGGATTCGGTGATAGATATTTTCAGGATTCGGGAAAGTTTCCGATTACGATAGAATTCATGATAGGGCTGATTACTTCTATTTTAGGCGTGCCATAATAACACATTCTCAGTTAGGCTGACAAGCTTTCGCACCATCATATTAATATTGAAGGTTGTTTGCAAGTTCCTAGGATTTTCAAGGTTTCTTTTATCCGTGTTGCCCTGTATACAACATCTATTTACATTTTGAAGGACCATATTTTCTTTAAAAGCTACAGTCGACACCGCTTAACTGGAACACCAAAATTACAGAAAAATTTGTTTCAGTTAATTAAATAGACAAGTTAAAGGTATGGTATAATAATGTCCTACATGTTCAGCCACGCTGCTCATGCCTGCATTTTATTTTGAGATTATGCATACAAATGTTTAAAAATACTCAAAAAGAAATTAAAGCAGTTATGATATAATAAATGTATTCGCCTTTCTGTGCAGTTTAATTAAGCAGTCTTTTGAGTGAATAATGTTTAAACTAAATAAAATCTTAATCCAATAAATATGAAATTATGAATGTGTATTTGGTCCTCCTCGCCGTTGCTGGAATTCATGTGTTTTTCGAACTCTTTTTCCGACTCTCAAGTAATTCTATTTTCCTGATTAATTCATCGATGTTTACATCATCAGGTATCATAAAGGACTTCTAAAGCGAGAACACAAATCAATAGTTAAACATTTCCTTTTACACACTATCCAAAGAGGCTCTTACCTGTCTCGCGAGCATATCCTGAATTTTTTTATCTAATGAGATTTTATTATTTTCCATTTCAGCTTCGGACATGAGACGTTTATTTACTGATGTTGTGAACCTGAAACCATAATTGAAATTATAAAAAAAAAATAAAACAAAAAAAGGTTAAACAAAACACGACATACATTTGTAATTGATCTAATTCGAGAGTTTCTGATTCGATTTGTTTCTCAAGATCATTTATGTCATTCTGAATTTTGGCCATTGCAAGGCGTTGGTCTATTTGTTCTTTTTTCCTTATAAAGTAGAATTCTTTTAGGTAATTGTTGCCGAGATCGTGCAGTTTTGTGGCCATTTTTAGGTGTATGCATTCGTTTAGTTTGGTCACGCAATCGTCTGGTAAATCGCATAATTCCACGCCGAACATTTTCAGCTGCCGTTCGTATTCTTCGCCTGCAAATTATTAATTTTAATTAAATTTCATTTTAACAATAAAAATCATCATGGCTGAGGTCAGATGCTTGTTTGGTTTTGCTGGAATATTCTTCTCTTTTCCGAAAAACTTACGTAATTTTTTTAACGCACTGACTTCTTCAAATGTGTGTAAAGTTTCTGCAACAAAAAACATTAAATTTAGTTACAATTTCATTAATTTAATTTAAAAAAATTGTAAAATATTACCCATATCTGTTGAAAGTTGTTTGAATTTCAGTTTAAAATGTCAATTGTCAAATAGCTGTCATTTAAATTTGACGCTGTCAAATTTATATATCGTAATTGGTTTGGATCTGAGATAACGAACATAATGACATCTGTTGCTAAGAATGAGGGTTAATAAAAATGATAGCGTTCAATGTGTTTTGATTTTTCTAATAAATATGCAGTCGTATTTATTAGATTTTTGTCTACTTAGACACTGTCTAACTATTTTTAAATTCGTGGAAATATGTTTTATTTAATAAAAATAAATATCACATTATTCACGGTTAACGTAATCTACTCTTGTGTCTAAGTTAGACAGCTTTAAGACAACAATAAACAAGGTTTTGGAACACATTTTCCAAAGTTGGACAGTTGTCTAAAGTTGGACAACGTTTATAAATAAGACCAATGGAGTCTTATTTATTAGATTTTTGTCTACTTAGACACTGTCTAACTATTTTCAAATTGGTGGAAATATGCTTTATTTAATAAAAATAAATACTACATTACTCACGGTTAAGACAATCTACTCTTGTGTCTAAGTTAGGCAGCTATAAGACAACAATAAACAAGGTTTTTGAACAAATTTTCAAAAGTTGGACAGTTGTCTAAAGTTAGACAACGTTTATAAATAAGGCCAATGGTTTGTAGGCGAGGGAGCTAAGCAATGCAAGATCAAACGAACAAAAAGTTCCGCCTTGTTTTGAGTAGAATAACAAAAGTTTAATTATTAATACAAACACAAGTTGTTTTTTTCCAGGCCAAAAAAATCTGTCGTCATGATTTTTTGTTTTTCGAAAAGTCAAATTAAAAAAAAAACACTACAACAATAGAACACAACATGATGTATACACAATTTTCTGCTAACTTTGTTTATCAAGTGTGTGACTGAAGCAAAACGTATTCTGGGGTAAGTTCAGCTCAAAATTGAGCCAGTGTGTGATGGCCCAATATATAGTATACTATTGACTCAAATAAAAGTTTGGAATGAATTTTTTGTTATAATTATAATTGAGAAACACAAAAATAAGAGAATGTTACTGGAAAGTGCAGCAAATAGGAGAGTGAAATAAATACACGATCTGATTGTGACAGTAGCCGCGTTTTATTTTCTACGGATCTGGATTAGGATCATGTTTTAACAACAACTTGGGATCCTGCTTTTTATCTGGATCTATTTTAAATATCCGAATATATGTTCTTACTCTGGTGGATAGATGGCATTTCAGTTTTAAAAATCGATAAGGTAATGTAAACTGTAGTGTTAAGAAAAAAGACTGGGTATTCATGCAATGGCGTAAAGTTGTTGTAAACGTTATTAACTGCGTAAACCTGTCAATAATTTGTATGAACATTTGACAGGTTAACGCAGTAAAACGAAAGTAAGTTCTTACTCTGGCTGGTAGATGGCTTTTGTTTTTTGAAAATGGTAAGGTACTGTAAGGTGTATCGTTTTATTTCCATGATATTATCCAAATGGATCATGATCGACTTAGAGAATGTTTTTTTGTATGGAAAATTGAAGGGAATGATAAAATATTGCGACAAAATTCAAGTTAGAGAGAAATTCGGCTTAGAGGAGAGTCGACTGTAATATACATAAATATGTAAATACTTACTTTGGCATATATATGTGGTAAGTAAAAAGAGATTGGTATATAACACATTTTGTTACTGTGATCCTGTTTATTGGTGTATATGGTGGATAATAAATACTTTATAAATACTTTTATAGTAATTTATCAATATTTTAATAAAATTATTATATTTTAATTAAGAAAGAAATATTAGTGTTTATTTATATGCCAAAATAAAGCTTATGACTTAATTTTTATTTCAAAAAAAAAAAATATTAAAAATTTTAATTTTGTCCTAATCTTTCACATAAAATGACTTTTATTATTTCATTGATTGAACTATCATCATTGAAATATTGAAAAGTGTTTTTAATGTGGAAAGTTTTTTTTTGCTAGACATAATAAATATAATCTTTATGTTGGCACATAAATTAACTCTGGTATTGCTTTCTTTTTAAACGACTCAAAATTAAAAATTAAAATTTCCAATGACGGTTAAGGTGGCGTTATAGTCCGTAGTGGACCTTTAGGGTCTCAACCAACAAGTTTCTTTCAGGCAAGAAAGGATCTGATCCAATCGAACAAAAAATTTTTAATTTTTTAAAGAAATAGTTTCGGTCGTAGATTTACAATACCTAATGATAATGATTTACAATGTCCAGTCACAATTTTATAATAATAATATTGTTAATCTTTTTTAATCTAGATTTTAACATTTCGTATTTTATTTTACTTTTTAGTGTTGCAATAATTATTAATTTTATCATTTGAATAAATTATGCGAACTTTAAACTATATGTATAGGTATCTGAATTTTAATAAATAGATTTTATAATATGTAATAAAATAATCATATACCCAACTTTTTATATTTAATGGTATCAACATTTTAAAGGATTAATGAGATTTTTTATTATTAGGAATTAGAATTAATTATGTATGTACATGGTACTAAAATATCAGAACGTAACCTTTCGATAAGGAGGTTTTTTATTAACTTTCTTTTGCATACAAGTAACGCTTTAGAATTATAGATATTCTGCTATTTCAAACAAGCGCATTATCATAACCGGAACTCTGCTGATTTGATCGCACAACTCATTAAATGAAATTTTATGTTAAAAAAGCTATTCGCGAAAATATTTACTAAAAAAATCCCCAGTTTTTTCTGAACCAATTTTTTGTTTAAGTTAAAAGCAATGAACAAAGTTAAAAAAAACTTCGCTGGAGTCACATAAATTACTATCTATAAACTGTCTGAAATGTTTGAATACATTTTTAAATGTGAATACCAAACGTATTTTGTAATTTCTTTGATATAAATATAAATTATATAATATCATCACATTAAAATAAAACAATAGGGATCAGAGGGACAACCCGTCTATACCCGATTCTTTTTATGTGTTTGTTTATTTTTTGTTGTCTTTTTCTTTAAACTACTAAAGACTAAATAGCCATCTACCCACGAGAGAAATTACTAATATTTTTGGATGATGAAACGTGATCCCGACAGAGAGCACAATCTCGTGTTTTATTCTCATTGTGTGTAGTTGCCCGTGGCGTAATGGTTTGGTTCTGCCGTAAGATAGTCACGTTGAAAACCATGGTGGTTGGTGCCTTGGCTTACTTTTAATTTTGTTTGGAATTTTGTAGTAAAATTCTTGTCAAATATAGAATTTACAACTCGGACGTTAGGTATAACAAGATCATATCTTTATTCAAGACGATTCGCTTAAGAGATATTAAATCTTGTATTGTGTGACAGGGATTTTAGTTTAAGGGTTTTCCCCAAGAATAAGAGTTTTTTTTCTTTTAAAGAAAACCTGGAGTGGGAGGAGGTGTCTGTAACGAAACGTGAGAGTAGGTGTTTTTTGTAATGTCAGAATATTCCAATTTTTTAACTGTTTAATTTTCTTCCATTTCACACTTTCAAAATAAATCTGATATAAAGTTGTACCTGTAATGTTTTAAGTATTTGGCAACACTTATGATTATACCAAATAACCAAATACCAAACATTGTAAATAGTATAAACGAACATTCATGTTCAAACGTTACAGTTTAAAATAAATAGTTAAAGAGAACGGACGTGTTTCATTTTGATTGTGAGTCAACAAACAAAGTTAAATAACAACGAACAACAACACTACATTTGGCGACGAGGATATAAAAAAAAAAAAAAACAAACCAAAACAAAACAAAAGGTACGAGTTTACAACAAATAAATTCAATTTTCAATATCCTTTGAACAAAAAAATCATGGAGGGTGGAAGAATTCCATTTTTTAACATCAACGAAGATCCTACCAACGCTGGCGATCGCTGGAAAAAGTGGATTGCTCGTTTTGAGAATTTTTTAATTGCGAGTGATATAAACAATGTCGAAAGACAAAGGGCATTATTGTTGCATTATGCGGGTGAAGACGTTTTTGAAATTTATCAAAATTTGCCAGAGCCGACCCCAACAACAAAAGAAATTGTCGATGAAAAGGGTGAGAGAAAAACAGTCAATATGGACTCGTTTGAAATTGCGAAACAAAAGCTGTTCAATTATTTTTCGCCCAAGACAAACGTGGAGTTCGAGATATTTTCTTTTCGGCAGGCAAAACAAAATCCCAACGAAACAGTTGGTCAATTTTATGCCCGGCTTCTAAAATTGAGTTCCAATTGCGATTTCTCAGAAAGAGACAAAGAAATAAAATCTCAAATAATATGCACAACAACGTCGCATCGATTGAGAGATTTCGCATTTCAAACGAAACCAACACTTCAACGGTTGTTAGAAGAGGCAAAATCAATTGAAATGTCTGAAGAACACGCGGTGAAAATTGAAGCGCAACAGCAACAAACAGAACAATGCAATCACGTCGCGAGAGCGAGACAACAACATCAATATCAAAACAAAAAGCGCACAAACACGAACACTAACACATACTCAAACAATAAAGCAGTTCTTACAAAAAAAACTACAAACAAAAATATCAATTGTAAAAATTGTGGAAACGACTGGCATACCAACGGGCTACAACATTGTCCAGCTAGAAATATTCTTTGCAATTTTTGCAAAAAGAAAGGACATTTTGCCAAAGTTTGCATGCAACCAAAATCCTCGAACAATTTCAAAACATGCAATTTAATACAATCGGAAGATAAAATGGAAAAACAAGATTCAGTATTCAACATAAATGACGCTACCAACACATTGCCAACAATAACGGTTTCCATCAACAACACACCAATACATTTTACAATAGATACAGGGTCAACCGCAACAATCATAAGCAACAATATATTCAACAAACTAACAAATAAACCTGATCTAACAAAACACTCCGGAAAAATAATTCCATACAATTCAAAAACATCATTGCCTATAATAGGAAAATTCACTGGAAACATCACTTTTAAACAACAATCCATCTCCGAGACAGTATATGTAATAGACAGCCAAGCTATATCCATTCTAAGTTACAATGCATCAAAAAAACTAAACATTATCCACATAGTCCAACAATTAACAAACAACATAAATCTCAACATCAAACATAAATATCCCGAAGTTTTCCGAGGAATCGGGAAACATAACAAACATAAAGTGCATCTATTCATAGACAAAGATGTACCACCAGTCGCACAACGTTTCCGTCGTATTCCATTTCATTTACGACCAGCTGTTGAAGATGAAATCAACCGCCTACTCAAAGCAGACATCATCGAGAAAGCAACGGGTCCAACACCGTGGGTATCACCAGTAGTAATTGTACCAAAACCCCACAACCCAACTGCTATTCGGATGTGCATTGATATGCGAGCACCCAACAAAGCCATTCAACGTGTCAGGAAAATAACACCAACTCTGCAAGACATCATAACATCATTAAATGGCACAACAGTCTACAGCAAAATCGATCTCAACGAAGGGTACCATCAAATCGAATTGGATGAAGAATCTCGTTTCATAACAACTTTCAGCACACACTGTGGAGTCTACAGGTATAAACGACTCAATTTCGGTGTCAACACTGCAGCAGAAGAATTCCAAGACATTATCAGACAAACACTCAACAACATCGAAAACGTCCTGAATGTGAGTGATGACATATTCATCTTTGGGAAAACACAAGCCGAACATGATATCGCACTCGAAAAAGTTTTTCAACGACTTAAAGCAAACAACCTAACAGTCAACGAGAAAAAATGTGTTTTCAGCCAACCCCAGCTGAAGTTTTTCGGTTTTGTTTTCTCAAGGGACGGCATTCAACCTGACCCCGAGAAAGTAGCAGTGTTCGAAAAACTCGAAACACCCAACAACGTTTCTGAGGTCCGCAGCATCCTTGGTATGTTAAATTTTGCTTTGCCTTTTCTTCCAGAATTAGCAACACATACACAACCGTTACGAGAACTCATCCAGAAAAACACCGAGTTCGAATGGAAGGAAAAGCATGAGAAAGCATTAATTTTCTTGAAGAAGCTAATGGGAGATGCATCAAAACTCGCCTACTATGACATGAACAAGCCAACACATCTACATGTCGATGCAGGTCCCGAAGGTCTATCAGGTATTTTGTCGCAATACAACAACAAAAGATACGAGATCGTTGCATATGCAAGCCATGCACTTACTGCTGTCAAAGATACAGCCAAATAGAAAAAGAAATGCTAGCAGCAACATGGGCAATGGAGCATTTCAAAATCTATTTGTATGGGACAAAGTTCACGCTTCATACAGACCACATGCCGTTGGTTAGCATTTTTAAAAATCCTTTTTCGAAGCCAACAAGCAGAATCGAACGTTTATTACTCAAAACACTAGAGTTCAGTTTCAACATTCAACATCAAAAAGGAAATTCAAATCCTGCAGACTATTTTTCACGGCATCCGAACAACAACAACAGCAACAGTTACAACACAAACAACATAATAGAGCAATACATAAACTTCATCATCAGCAATTCGTTACCTAAAGCAATTTCTCTACAAACAATACAACAAGAAACAGTACAGGATCCAACTCTGCAACTTCTAATAAAAGCAATTTCATCCAATAACAACACCCAATGGAACAGCAAACAACTACAACGTTACAAAGGAGTTCGTCAAGAACTTTCCGTAGCAGAAGGATGTATACTCAGAGGTTCGCAGATTCTTTTACCCCAGAAACTGGTTCAATGTGCAATCGCTCTAGCACATAAATCACACATGGGGATAGTCAAAACAAAACAACTACTCCGAACAAAAATTTGGTTTCCTGATCTGGACAAAAAAGTGGAAGAAACTGTTTCACAGTGTCACATTTGTCAGGTGGTTAACAATCAAAACCATCGAGAACCACTTGCGATTGTCGAACCAGCGTCCACACCATTTGAGAAAGTGTCGATGGACTTCGCTGGACCACTTCCGAATGGAAAGTACTTACTCATTTTGGTCGATGAGTATTCAAAATATCCATTCGTCGAACAAATTAATTCAACAAAATGCATCGATGTTAAGAAAGTCTTAACAAAAATATTCGCTGCATTCGGCACTCCATTGAATTTGAAATCGGACAATGGACCTCCTTTCAGTGGTCATGATTTTAAGGAATTCATGGAACATCATAACATAACACACCACAAAACAACTCCGTACTGGCCAGAGGCAAATGGAGCAGCGGAACGCATGGTCAAAACAATAAAAAAATCACTGATATCGTCCGAGTTGGAAAATCAAAATTGTTTATCACAACTGGATATGTTTTTGATGGACTACCGCTCAACTCCACAAGCAACAACTGAAGTCCCTCCATTCGAGTTGATGTTCAACAGAAAAATGAATAATTTTATGCCAACATTAAACAAGAAAACAACAAAAATTATTAACAATGAACAAAACAATAAACTCAAAAATAAAATATACGCAGATAAACGAAGACACACCAAACCTGCTGAATTCAACGTCGGCGACCAGGTGCTTTGCAAGCAAAAATAAACAAACAAACTTACTCCACCGTATAATTCCGAGCCTTTGAAAATCATCAAAATCATTGGTTCGCAAATTTGGGCCAGAAGAGAAGGAGAAAACAAAATCACAATACGAAACTCTTCATTTTTCAAGAAATTTATACAATCAAATTTGGACCAAATAAGAAGCACACCAAGAAGACCTGAAAGTAAAAATTATTCAAATTATGAAAGTCAACAAGAATTTCGAATGTCAACACCAGCTGATTTTCATGTTGACGTAAACACATACAACAGGGATGAAACTGAGGAAGTTGAAGTTTTCACCACACCACCAGTTTCACCACAGCAATTAAGCATCGAACACAAGCGCAGTACTAGATGCAAGAAGCCGCAACGTTTTAATGATTATATTATGGATTAATTTGTTTAAACAATTTTATGTAAATAATTATTTGAACTTATTTTTAATATTAAGTAAGGGAGAAAATGTAATGTTTTAAGTATTTGGCAACACTTATGATTATACCAAATAACCAAATACCAAACATTGTAAATAGTATAAACGAACATTCATGTTCAAACGTTACAGTTTAAAATAAATAGTTAAAGAGAACGGACGTGTTTCATTTTGATTGTGAGTCAACAAACAAAGTTAAATAACAACGAACAACAACACTACAGTACCCACACTTTCAAAAACAAAAACCTATAGGTACCTATAGCAATAATTGTACAAACTTTTTATGTCAATTTTAAGTTCAAACACTCTATATCTCAATAAAACAATAACTTAACAAACAATTGAAAACCTGTTTTTGTTTGAAAGTTTTTATCTGTTCACTTAATTAAATATTGTCACAATATGTTTGGTAACTTGGGTTTTTTCCTTTTGCGGTAGAAAAACAATTTAGCTATTTAGCAATATTTGAAGTTTATTTTATTTGATTAATTTGATGATGTCAATAAAAAAATTAGGCGCCAGGAAATAAGACTCCAAAAGTTGAAATAAACAAGGCTTCAAAATTAGGGACCTTTAATTCCCGTGCAATAATTCCCCAACGAATTGAAAAAGGCACCAAAAATGGTAGAATAACACAATATTGTCCTTTTTTCATACAAAAGTTTATTTTAGAGAAATATTAATTGAAAAATGTATACAAATACTTGCACTGTATCTAGTACAATTTATCTAAAGCACAAGTATCCTTGCTTTAGATAAATTGTACTAGTTCCTCTTCAGCAATCGATTCCGTTAAAATTTTCAAAAAAGTCGCTGTAAACTTTGTAAACTACGTAAACCTGTCAAATTTGTGCGAAAAATTTATTAGATCACTTAAAAGTGACCTAAGGTCAGCTTGAATACCTGAACAGTTCTTGTCATAGACCAAGTTCTCTCTCTATATGTAAGTACCCAAGAACAGAGAAGGTGAAAAAGTTCATAAAAATCAGCAGGTAATTTTTGGCTTAGAAAATGAACAAATGAAACAAAAAAAAAGAAGTTACCAAACAGACATATTACTGAGGAAATATTTAATTAACAGACAAAAACTTTTAAACAATAACATGTTTTCGGTTGTTTGTTGGTTATTTTTTTTTGCTGAGATTGTGTGTGTGACCTTATAAATGGAAAGTTTTATAATACAAACACAGGACACAGCAACAGTCGATGTGCCCATAGCACGCACAAATACACAGTTTGTACAGGTGCCGCGCCGCGCCGCCGTGACATGGGAATACGTCATAAGGTTGTATTTCAAAATTGGTCTTAAGGCAGCCTGTAGACGATACAATCGTCATCGTATAACTGACAACAAAGGGCTAGTTTTTCACAGTGGGTTAAATCTGTACCATGATTTTGGAAGGTTCTAACTAAATGACGCTAATAAATCAAAATCGGCTGATTAGTGATTTCCATGATTAAGAACTTATATTATTAATTCCTTTATACAAATTTAGGATACCATGCTATCCATGTACATTCGATGATTTAGCAGTTACAATAACCCTCTATTAAACATAATCAGCTGTGAAAAAAACTGGCCCTAAGTCATATCATTACAACGGTTGTGTCTAGCCTCACACTATACAATCCATCCACTGAAAAGTAGCTGCCGATTCGAACTAAGTTTTTTTGTTTCCTATATTAGAAACTAGAATACAACTTTTATAAGATGTCAATAGCCAAAAATAAAAATAAATAAAAATAATTAAGAGATCCTTCGTTGTATGTTGCATACGCAAACACAAACCTCGTCAAAATCAATTGCAGGTTGGTTGTGAAATTCGTTCGACAAAGCGATATTGGCATAATCGTCACGTTCGTGATTTCGCATACACAACACACCATACAACAGTTGTATAGTGTATACTGTTATAATATTTGAACGACCGACGCATGATTGTATCTTCTATAAACAATCTTATGTTACTTTCGCAATGTGACATAAAAATATATTCGAACAGATATGGTCTTTTGTCGTTTTGATAAAACGTCATAATACAACATTCTTTAGCGATATGTCACTTAACTAAAGTTTCATGAGGCCATATTAAAGTAGTCGCTAAAAAATAAAGAAAATTAATTAATAAAAACAATTTAATTTAAATTACCTAAAATTTAAAGCTTTTAATTTATTGAAAACAAAAACTTCTGTTCGTGATTGGAAAATAACAAAAAACAATTTTCAATTATTAGAGTTCAAATTTAGAATAATGTTTTAAAATTCATGCAAAAGGAAGGAAGATAACAAATTTGGGTTCCGAAAATTTAAAAAAAAATGGCTCAAATCTTTCATTTTAAATTTTATTAATATTTAAAATTCTATTTTCTATCTCCAGCTAGCTTAATCTAATCTTATTATTTTAAATGGCTTTTGTAAAAAAATTCATATTTAAAAATATGTCCTTATGACACATATTATGGGTAATATATGTAAAGGGTGTTTTTTTTAGAGGTAAAGAACTTTGAAATGGAATAAAACAAAGATGATTTTTTTAAATTGACATGAAATTTATTTTATTCGAAAGATAATCTTCTGGCATTAAAATTTAAATATGATTTCTGGCATATGACCGCCACGAGTGGCTCGGACGTAGTCTAATCTGGAGGTCAAATTTTCGATGACTTTTTCCAACATTTGTGGCCGTATGTCGGCAATAAAGGGGCGAATGTTTTCCTCCAAATAGTCAACCGTTTCGGGCTTATCGGCGTAGACTAGCGACTTCACATATCCCCCACAGAAAATAGCCTAGCGGCGGCGTTAAATCACACGATCTTGGAGGCCAATTCACGCAGGTCCGTAACGTGAAACTATGCGGTTACCAAGCGTTTCCTTCAATAAGTCAATTGTGGCACGAGCTGTGTGACTTGTTGCGCTGTCTTGTTGTAACCACAGCTGAACGAAAAAGTCAGTAATCATGGCTCTATAGCGGTCACTATTGACTGTAACGTTCTGGCCAGCATCGTTTTTAAAGAAGTAGGGACCAATTATTCCACCAACCCATAAAGGACACCAAATAGTCAGTTTGTGTGGATGTAACGGTGTCTCAACATATGTACACTTGAAGATTATCATCACTTCAAATGCGGCAGTTTTGTTTATTAAAGTATCCATTCAACCAAAAGTGAGCTAAACAAAATTCGCTTATGAAAATTGGGATTAACGGCAATCTTGTTTTGGGCCCATTCACTGAAGCTATGCCTTGCTAGGTGATCCTGTGGCTTCAATTCTTGAAATGCCAAACCAAACTAAAAATAAATCACTTGACAGCTGACAAAATGGCCGTCAGTTAAAATAGTGTTGCGAACTTAAAGTTCTATATCTCTAAAAAAAACACCCGTTATAAAAGTTTTTTTTCTAAACTATGTTATTTGGCATGGAAGGGTTCAAAACATGGGCTTTATTTATATTTATATTTTGAATTTTTACTTACGCAACGCCATATTTGATTGGTGAGATCGGTGAGGAACTTTTTTCCCTCACTGATGTCATTATTCAAAAACGTTTTAATGAAGTTTTGATCCAAACAGGGACTTTTAATATTGACGATAACTACGCTTAATGTGATGCATACCATTCTATAGGTACCAGTTCGTGCGAGCTAGTCTTGAATTTTCAGAATTTTAATAAAAAATCTCAAATTAAAATAAAATTAAGACCATAACCACAAGATAAATAAATAAATTAATTATTTGGGGCAATAACTTCTGAAGAACATATGGGCCTAATGACTTAGAAATCCCAACAATTCCTGTGATTCGATTCTTTTTCATTACAAAAGATCCTCTTGAAGGATTTGTTAATTCCTCATAATAGACAGTTCCTAAGAAAAATCCTATGTCCAAACCTACACCATTATGGTGACAACATTTGTGCCACCTTGTATTCGGAGCATAGCAAAAGTAAAATACTGTTTTCATTAATTATATTCCCTTAAAAAACAACTCAAATTTTAGTTTTATCTAAAAAAAAAATGGGTTAAAAAAACTGGGTATTTTGTTAATCATAATATTTCATCAAATTAATTCGCACTTGATCAAATCAGCAGAGTTCCGATTAGGATTATTTACTTCTTTGAAATATCAGAATGTCTTTCATTATGTAAGCATTACCTACTTATACGCAAAGAAAGTTCATAAAAATAACCCTGAATCGAAAGTTTTGGTTATGATAATATTTTAGTCATTGCTTATATATTTAAAGATAATAATAATTTATTGTGATAATTTTTTGTAATCTTCAACAGTCCAAGGCTTAGATCTCTTCATATTCCTCTAAAATGTATGTACAATAAGATATATTTGAGTAGGTTAAGTATATGCTTAATTTAGTTTATTAGTACAAAATATATGAACCTATTTTAATAGATAAGATTAATTACATTAACAGATGATTTATTTTTCTTTATGATTGATAAAGTAAATAATGATATGCTTTGATATTTCATTGAGCATGTCCTAAGCCGTCTGCCACCTATTAGTTTAAAGTTCGCTTAATTTGATCTGATGGTATTTACCTACATAATAAAAAAATAATTTCACCACTAAAAACTAACTACGAAGTAAAATCTAGCAATAAAAATTAATAACAATCCAAAAACAACAATATTATAATATGTGAATATCATACTCATTATAAATTATATCGTTAGCATAAATCTACGAACCGAAACTATTTCTTTTGCAAATTTATTTTTCTGATCGGCATTGGACTATAATTGTGGACTTTTACTTCCTTAGCGTTCTGGTTTCGTAAGCAATCGTAAGGAATTTGTTTGCTTCTTTATTTATAACTTCAGAAACCGGTTTCTGTGAGGAAAGAAAATTTAATGTTCTTAAAAAAAGATCCTGACTTCTTATCTAATTTATGTACCTACTCCTCATCCTACAAAGTTATTAAAGGTTTTCTGCAATGCATGGATTAAATATTTACTTATAACTTAAAAAAAAAAATTTGGTTTAAATAAATATTAACTTCTGTAAAACATATTGGAATACATTCATTGTTTAAGAAAATTAATAATTTAACGAAAAGAAAAATATATTTTTATTTTCGTAGAATAAAGCATTAGAATTTACATGATTTTGTGAATACACATAACACACAGCTTGCACTGAGATATGATAATTGAAAAATAGATATAAAAATAAATATTTAATCAAAATAAAAATTTGCACATTCTTATCGTTATTTTCAATTCAACGGAAACAGCAACTTTTTTCATGAAAATTGTTTTGACGAATAGTTGATCACTAAGGTGTTGTCTGGTTAACTCCCCATTGGAAGTTATTTGTAATTGGTGCAGTCGAATTAGAAATGTTGAATCCATCGTTTTTAGAGAGATGTCTGTATGTTAGTTGAGTGTGTACGTATACGTTTTTTATGTTCGTACTTTAGAAGTTATAATATAAAGAAGCAAAAAAAAAAAATCTTTACGGTTCGTACGGAAAATAGAAAGACGCGATGAGCTGAAATTTTAACAAGGCTTATTATTTCACTCAACTCAACTAAAAAGCTAGTGGTATTGAAAATCGAAGACATTTTAATTTATTTTGAATCTGTCTACTATTCGATACATACATATTTCATATAAAACTTTTATAATCATACTCAGTCTCAATCACCATCAATAGAATTGTGTATTTATCCGAATTGTTGTATACATTGTTTTATAGACACCAAGATCAGTTAGAAGTTGATTCTCGTACCAAACAGATTATAACAAACTAACTGATATTTTACCTCAAAATGCTTTAATCACGTGTTGCGTTTTTAATTTCAATAATAGCAGCAGTTTTGTTGTGCTATGCGCCAACAACCGTTAACTCGGCCGTTGCCAAATCGGATCCCGAGACCGCCACCCCAATCATTGGCGTACTTGCACAGGAAGTAACCCGCCTCACTCGCAAGAAGTTTCCGGATAGGAATTTATCCAGCTACTATATTGCTGCGTCCTATATTAAATTTGTTGAAGGTGCGGGGGCTCGTGCTGTTCCAATATGGTATGTTTTTATTTTTAAGAATTTTTGTTAATTGTAATTTGTAAATTTAAATGGGAATGATAATAAGGGAGGTCAATAGAGGGCGGCCGACATGACAATAGGCATTCATGTCTGTATTGAAGGAGTTAGGTAGGAATAGGTATACAACTTAGTCTTCGGGAAGTAAGAATAGAATGAGAGTTCTTATACATGGAACTTTGGTATTTAGTCGAAGGATCAAAAGAAAAGCGTCTAGAAGAAGTTTGAGGTATTTGGAAGGATTTAAAGTTTGATGATGTGGGATTCTTTGAAATATTTCGAAAAACTTGGAAAAATACTAATTTTACAGTTGGGATTGAAGTGGAGGACAGGGCAGTTCGAAAGGACATTAGGGGTGAAGTATGAAGATGAAGATGTTCTTGGAGGTGAAGAAGATTCAGATTTGGGAGCAGAAAAATCTTGCTAGCAGATAGGTTCCATATTGAATTGATGGTCAGGATTTCATATAGGATGGATTTGTTATTGGACGTTACAATATTACTGTAGAGTTTTGAGTAGAGTTAACGTATTTTATCTGCAATAATATTTATCGATTCTTTGCACTCAGAATTGTCTATCAATGCAATGGCGATTAAAAATAAGGTTACAAGTTTGCAGATTCCATTACTTGGAATGAGGTCTGCTGCAACACAGAAATATTGCAATTAGAGTTTCCGCGTTTTTCTGACATGTATGTTGATCATAATAGGTTTGGTCAGAAATAGGAAAAAAAATTGATGAAAAATCAAAATTTCACTTTAATAATTATGACTGGGTCAATAAATATACAATTGCCTGGTATGTATCGAATTTGGGGTAGCAAGATAAAAAAACTATAATTAATTTAACTAACAAAGGTTAATGTGTAGGTATATGCGGATTAATTTTTTTTCCGAAAACCGCTTTTTAAGTGACATTATCAGATAATCTAAGTAAGGAACGAAAATTGATGTCCTAAATAATAGTTTTCGACTGCAGACGAAGAAACATTGTATTGGTGAGTTTGTTTCTTTATAATTCTGGGGCAGCTCAATTCAATACCTGATTCACTCAAACCCAAAGCTTTGACTACCTGCTGTTTACTTGGGACCGACCGTTGAGACCAAGAAACAACTGCAACAAAAAAACCATGAGTGAGTCCTTTTTTTCTGCTCAAATAATGATCCAATTGTTAATAAAAAAAAAATATTTTCGCGATACAAAAATATTCTGACCTATGAATTGGTATTTAAAAAGCACTAAAAAGTGGGAGATTGAATCATCTTTCTTTTTTACAAAGAATATTTTCCCGTTTGACTTATTCGCTTGGAATTAAATAGTTACGTGAACAATTTTTCAACATGAAATGAAAAATTAAATCCATTTTTATTATTAATAAAGGTTTTCTTTGTCTCTGATTGAACTTTAGAGATTTATTCGACCAAGGTCCAGAGTCATAGTTGGGCAACCTATGGAATTTGACGAAACAAATGAAAAAAATGACCGATTAGTCAAAATTACCTATTAAGAACAGATGAAATGTTGGTAGACAAAAGTCTTATCTCAGAGCCAGGGGAGGGAAGGTGCCATAATTTTGCCCTCCCCTGCTGGTGCCTATTTGTGCATATATGGATCATCGCAATAATAAAATACGCTGTTATTATTAGAATTCCCTTAAATATCTATTCAAGCATTTCAGACAAGTAGCATTTAAAGTGGCTTCAGAAAATATGTAATATAGTTTTTCTTTACTTTATTCCATGCTTTTATCTTAAAATGGCTTAAACATAAACTGGGGATTTTCTCAGTAGGTATACTTTCGCGAATAGCTTTGTATTAAACATAAAATTTCATTTAATAAATTTGCCTTTAATCAAATCAACAGAGTTCCAGTTGGGATTATGCACTTCTTTGAAATAGCAGAATTTCTATCATTCTGAAGCGTTACCTACTTGTATGCAAAGAAAGTTCATAAAAATCCCCCTAATCGAAAGTTTACCTTCTGATATGTTAGTACCTACATATGTATATCTACATATGTACTTACATCATACTTAATTGTAATTCCAAACAGTTACAGAATTAAGTTCTCATTATTTCCTTTAAATAGTGATACCGTTATTATAATTATATAATTGGGTATAATGCTTATTTTATGAATACAAAATATATTTTTTAGTTTAAAGTTCAACTAATTTAGTCTGATGGTACATACATATGTAAATAAATATAATTTCACCAATGATTATTAACTATACTAAGAGTTAAAATCTAAATAATAAAAAAAATAATAACAATTCGAAATCAAAAACATTATAACGTGTGACATATCATTACTCATTATAAATCGTATCATTATCATAAATCTACGATCCGAAACTATTTCTTTTAAAAATTTATTCATCTGATCGGTATCGGTCGCTAATCTTCTGGACTTTTCGTTGCCGGAGCACTTTTGTCTTGCATACATGCATATTTTATATGAAACTTATATCGCGACTCGCGAGTCGCGACTCGTAATCAGTAGAATTTTTTTATTTACCCGAAGTGTTGTGGACTGTGGTTTACAGACACCAAATTAGTTAGACGTTGATTCTCGTACCAAACAGTTCGTTTATTAACTCAATGATATTTTACCTCAAAATGCTTCAATCAAGACGTGTTGCGTTTTTAATTTCAATAATAGCAGCAGCTTTATTGTGCTGTGCGCCAATAACTGTAAACTCGTTCATAATAAATTCGGAAGCCGATGAGACCACCACCCCAATCGTCGGCGTACTTACACAGGAAGTATCTCGCCTCACTCGCGAGAAATATCCGGATAGGAATTTATCCAGCTATATTGCTGCGTCCTATATTAAATTTGTTGAAGGTGCGGGGGCTCGTGCTGTTCCAATATGGTATGTTTTTGTTTTTAAGAATTTTTGTTAATTGTAATTTGTAAATTTAAATGGGAATGACAATAACGGAGGTCAATAGAGGGCGGCCGGCATGACAATAGGCATTCATGTCGGTATCGACTGCGT
Source organism: Epistrophe eligans (assembly GCA_951394125.1). Taxonomy (NCBI): domain Eukaryota; kingdom Metazoa; phylum Arthropoda; class Insecta; order Diptera; family Syrphidae; genus Epistrophe; species Epistrophe eligans. Next base: position 39,298,746 of record OX596029.1, read on the forward strand.
TAAGTAGGTATATATGTACGTATATATATTATCAATTGAATAATGATGCGTCAGGAGTATAGGTTAAATGATATGGTGTTTAACTTGTAACCTTTTGTTCAAGCTGATAAATGCATTCGTTAATAATGATAACTGAAATCCTCTATTATTTAAAATTAAGATTTGTTTATGTTGATCGATAAGAATTTTCTAAGGGTCAAAGAAAAAGTTTACCTACACTTCTAGTTTATTGTGCGTAAGCAGCTACCTCTTTATTTTGTGTGGTATTGAAAAATTTATTGGGGATGACGTTGTTTTTATGTAAATATGTACATATGTATCTGGTTTTGAAGTTTAGGTTACGGCACAGAGAAATAGTTGTTCTAGTTGTCCACTGAGTGCTTATTATTTATTTAATTCAAGTCGAAAAGCGCATGATACGTAGATAGATTTTTTGTATGATAGTGTTGTAGTAGTTAGTAAATAATTATATTTAGAAAAGCACTTATATAGATAAATTGAATTTGATTTGCAATTCAATTTAATCTATTTTTCTTCTTCAATATTGCTTCTCACAAATTTCTCCACGTTTGAACTGGGCTATGAAATTAGTTTATTAATTAAGTAAGTTCGTGTACTGTCCAAATTAAAACTAATGTGAACTTTTTGTGTAGGTGCACAAACGACAATGAACAATATGCGAATAGACATAATAATTGTGTTAGTTTTTGAGGGTTTTGAGAATTTAGGCAATTTTAGAAATATGAAAAATGATTCGTTAGCAAAGTTTCTCAGTTTTGCTGACGACATATACATATGTACATACTAAAGAAACACAACTTGGATTCGTTTTCTCGCTTTTTGAAGAAACGCAATTTGTGAGATCTCATTTTTCTGAAGTATCCAAATTATTTTTTGATGAAATTACATGATGAAACATTTGTTTAAATATTTGGAAATATACCTTATCTATATTAAAAAATTGACTGCTGACTAGAAAGCAGGATTAGGTGTTGTTTTTGTCGTATTAAAATTTTGAATATAATAAAACGCAGCTATTATCTTGAATAGCAAAAGTGTACCACGTGTAGATATTTTGAGTAAACAAAATTTCTAAAACAAGGGGAATTTAGGTTCTGCAGAATTTTTAAATTCAGAATTCCGATTCGCTATAGTTATGAACATATCAGAGTTGCTTCGCGAGCGACGCACAAATATTCATAACTTCGGTAAAAAAAAGTTATAACCCTTATTAAAAGTTTTAAAATTTCAATTGTTTGATAAAAGATAATATAATTTAACATTTGATTTTTTTTTTTGCTATAATGGTTGTCAATTATTAATTTTCACTATTACTGTTAATATATTGAATAAACTTTAACGATTGTGAATGGATACTTTATTTGACATTTTTAGGTATACCTATTATATTTGGGTACTTTGTTATTTATTATGCTTTTGAAAAAAGTAGTTTGTTTCCGTTATAATTCCATTAATCATGTCGTGTCACACGTCAGGTCAGGTCACACGCTTCGCACGCGTCTCAATATAATATGTGCATAGACTAATTGTCATTTTGAGTTATAATAATCATAAAAGTCACAATAAAATTTGTACAATCACTTTTTTCGAACCGAATAAAAATGTATTAATTGGTCTGCATCTTACCGAATGATTAAAAAAATTACTTTATAATGTATAAACTTCATAAAATATTATTGCAAAAAAAAAAGGAATAAATCTACCAATGAATATCTATGTATATAATTTACTCAGAATAAAGCTTTTGTTTCTTTTTTTGATTGTACTTAAATGTTTTTTGCTTAGTTTATGATACCAATTTTTAATCAATCTAATAGATAATAAACCAAAATTAAATACATACATTTATTTAATAAGAGTGTGTGCACTTGATTAAAGTACAGAAGCTATACCAAAAAAAATTGTAATATCACATATAATTTAAATTCATATCAAAATATTTTTTTGGTATTTAATCTATGAATCAAACATATTGGATGAAAGATTTACTCATTAAAAGATATACATCATAAATGATGAGCGTTAATTATCCGAATTTTTCATTTAAACAAATTTATTGATTAATTTTAATTTCTCTTTTCACTTGGCAGATTTTTGTTTGACCTCCAATTATTTTTTTTAAATTTTCTAAAGAGCAAAACTAAAAACTCAATTTCCATTAATTCCGCTCACGGCCTGGTTTTATAAAAAAAAAATTATCTGGTCCAGACTCTATGCTTCAAAGATATTCTATTTTTGTTTTTCAACACTAACAGATTCTTTGTTGTGGTAAGCTTATAAAGCAAACTGCAATCTATATAAAATTCCAGCATTCGAAATCGTTCTTATTGAAAATGCATGAAATTAACTAAAAATTGATTATTTTGTGTCTTTATTATCAAAATATTGAAAAAACGCCCATGCCCTGTATTTCAAACGAAATCGAAATAAAATCGGTTCCCAATTTTAATCGAATTTTACACTTGAGTTCTGAAATTCGTTCTTTTCCGAAAATTTCGCAATTACTTCGAACTGTCAAAATTGGAAGTGCATCCATTTTTAATTGTTTTGAAAAATGAAGCTACACTGCAGATGAAAAATATGATCCAATGTTGTTGGCATTTTTAAATAAGTAAGCGAAACTCTATAACAAAAAAAAAATTAGAACAGATGTGTTCAGGAAAGGGAATGAACCGAAATGCAGAACATTGAATTAATTTCAGAAACTCTCACTCACAATAAGCATTTTGAACGAATTTGTTAAATACCCAAATTCACTTTCATCATATGAATTCACAATTAGTGGAATGCAGAACATGGGCGAGAATCTTCTTTTATTATAAAAATGTTTTCAATTCATCTTGTAAATTTCCGACAAGATCCACTGTTCGATTTTGTTTGTTAGCGATTATTCTAAAGCTCTTATGATGTTTTAAATAAAAGGCGATTAAAATGAATCTTTAAGTTGTCTTGCCGTGACAGCCAAAACGAGCGAGTAATTTAATATGAAATTATGTATATACAAAAAATATATATGATAAGAACAAGATTGAAGGCAATATATAACTATACTATTAGGTGTTGCCAGAAGGGCTTACTTATTTCTATTTTATGGTCAGAACAGAATTATGAATATTGAAATTTATTTATGATTAAGGTACAATTACTTTAGTCAACAAAACATAAATTAACCTTTATAAGCTTTGCTAGTTGTTTTGATAGAAAAAGTTGATAAATAATGTAAATGGCTCTTATATTGTTACGCTAATAATAAAAATTCTGTGGATCTGAGAATTTTTAATTAGACTGATTTAACACAAAGAAAAGATATAATCCGGAAACAAAACCAATCGTTAAAGTTGTTTGTTTGTTTTAAATTCATAAAAGAGAGAAAGAGTGAGACAAAGAAAGATAGAAAGAGTGATTGTTTTGTTAGAAATGAGCACTCGGCTCATGTTATGATTTCTAATTAAAATTAACAGCATTTTTTTAATTTGACTTGATAAAGTCCAAAAATCATCGAAAGTTAGTGAATCATAGCGGTAATTCACAAGACACGTAAAGCTTGTCCTAGGTACTTCCTTGTACATGTAGTGCAATGATTTTAAATCCTTAACGTTAAGGGCCATCCCCGCTGACACATGCGATATATATTATTAAGTTACTGATAAAACCCAAGCTCTTGGGTAAAATTAACTCCTCTCAAGGGGAACTTTTTTTTTTTTAGATACAGCATCCTGTTAATTAATAAGAGTGCAAGTGCAAGTACTATATAAAATCTTATTTGTAAGAGCAATAATATTTCTTAAAAATATGCATTTAAAGATCAAAAATGACATTTGTTTTTTTTTCTGATGGAATGTGAATGATAACAAGCAAGTAAAAGATTAAAAAGTTTATATTCCTTAATTATTATAAGAAAAAAAAAAATCATTAAAAGATCGAAAAACATTTTTATCAGCATGACTATGAGATAAAATGTGGTAAAATGTTGTGTAGGTACAATTAATAATGATATTTTTCTAAAAAAAAATTAAAAACTAAACGAATATAATATCACTTTACAAATTAATGACGAAGCAATATATTTAGAAAAAGTTTATTTTATCACAAAAGAGTATAACTGATAAATAAATACCCACAAATAAAAGTTGAATATTTAACAAATCTATACAGGGGGGATTCCCAATATAGTCGATCTTTTCTGGTTTAAGATACTATCAGAATTGATCTTAAAACTATTTGTCGTGAGATAAATACTGGCGTTTGTTTTATGATTATGATAATGTATCTTTAACAAGGATGCAAACTGTTTAATCATGTTTAATTTTATGAACTCATTAAAATCTTTGTATACTTAGCTGATGAACATATCAACGATTAAAGTTCAGGACCTCGCGTAGGTTGAATTTAACAAAAAATATTATTAATGCAATATAATCAGAAAAATCAGAGCCACCCTTAAGCATTTTCAGCGTAACAATGTTCTGAACATTTTAACGAAAAAAGCAGAATCCAAAACCTGTTACTATAGATCGCCATACAAAATTTGGCAGTTTTTTTTTTTTCTAAAAAAAAATGCACTTAAAAACATAACGTATTTTGCAAAATAAACAATGCAAAATAACACAATGCTTAATAAAAAAAATCGAAACGAAAAACGTTCAAATTAACCCCCGTGAAACGTTATTTAACCAGATAATTTTGCCCAAATATACCATAACCAGTTGATTCATTGAAAATTCAATAAAATTATAATTTTTTCTTTTAATAGGATTGGTGAATCACCTGAGTATTATAAGGATATTGTTACCAAAGTGAATGGGTAAGTTCTCCTTTCAGTCATACATTTTTATCTGATTTTCAGATTTATTTTATATTAATTTAATTATTTCTTATTTATTAAATTTTAAGAATCCTTTTTCCCGGTGGGGCTACTTTATTAAATAAAACTCGTGGATATACAGACGCAGCTCAGAATATTTTCAAAGCGGCTATTGAACTAAACGAGGAAGGAACATATTTTCCAATTTGGGCAGTATGTCTTGGATTTGAGCTACTCACCTACTTAGAAGCTAATCGAACAGAGCATAGAAGTGCATGTTCTTCAAATAAACAACCATTGCCATTAGAATTCTTAGATGGTAATGTTTTCAATAATATAGAAGAAACCTTATACGGATTCTGATGAATTCAATTTTTAACTTCTATTTTTTATTTGTAGGATATGAAAACAGTAAGTTGTTTGGTGATGCGCCTTCAGATGTGATTAAATTTCTTGAAAAATATCCTGTAACTGCAAATTTCCATCGGTATTGCATAACACAAAAGGTATAAGTCAACTGTTATTAAATTTTATGAGTTCTCAAAAAGATATTTTCGTATACATATGTAGATATAATTTCAAGATATCCATCTAGGATATGTAAGAGTTAAGATTATAAACTTAAAAAAAATAGCACAAAAGAAATAACTAAAGAAATTTAACTTTTTCCCTGAAAAATAATATTCTAGTATTAAAAATATTCATCAAAACTTTATACTCCAGTTAAATTGTTATAAATAATTGCACAAATTAGGGTATATTCAATTATGGAACATGTTTTCTGGGTTAGTTTTGTATTAAAAAAATATTTTATTTTATGAAAAGTTCCGTATCTGGGTATGACCAAGATAAAATATAATTTACCTGGTGTAGTATATTTGTATAATTGTTAGACCTACACTTTAAGGAAAATTAGTGGATAAAATTTTAAAGGAAATTATTATTATTTCTTTTGAACAGACTTTTGCAGAATATGGTTTTGACAAAAATTGGGACATATTAAGTATCAATCATGATTGGAACAACTTTGAATTCATTTCTTCTATCGAACATAAAAAGTAAGTGACTTTACATTATTTGTTTCTATATTTTAATCCTAATATGTATTAAACCTTATTTACAGGTATCCCTTCTATGGTGTCCAATATCATCCAGAGAAAAATTTGTATGAATTCATTCCAAATCGTGGCATCCCACATTCGATTCAAGCCATTCGTGTAGCACAATATTTTGCTGATTTTTTCGTTAAAGAAACAAGAAAGAATAAGAATAAGTTTCTTGATTCCGAAGAGGAAGAAAATAGTTTAATATACAATTATTCACCTGAGTTTTCAGGTCGAGTAGGATCTTCTTTTGTGCAACAATATCTGTTTGATAAAAAAAATACGGCAAGTTCAACACCGTCTTGTGATCTTTCAAAATAATCTTCACCAGCTTGATTTTAATATTAATTCTTTTGTTAAATAAGTGTCTACTAATCTTATAGCTATAATACATATGTAAATAATATACTACTAACACTAACCAACTCATAGATAAATAATTAGAACTTCCATTTTCAATTATTGAAGTATTAAGTATTGTTTATATTGTTGTTTTACAGAAACGGTCCCCAAAATCAAAAACAACGTGTAGTTGTAAAAAATGATATTGTTTTTTTTTTTTAACAAAAAATATAAATTAAAATAATTGATATACATAAATGAAAGTTTTTTTTGAAAGAAAAATATAAATTGAAATAAAAATTTTAGTTATGAATTTTTAAGTTTTGGTTTTATTTATTTATTTTATTTTATGTTTGCACCATACCTATAAACAATACATACATCTACATCGAATTTTTTGTTCATAAAAATCAGATTTTAAGTACTTTACAGTTTTATCATGGTTATCGAATATCAACACGAATATTTGATAAAGTTTCAACAAAATTATTAAATAGGTAAATAAAATAAAAGAACTATGAATTGTAAGTATATACATACATATATAGATTTTAGATATAAATAGTGTAAATTTTCATTCTTCGTTGACAAATATATCAAATATTAATACTATAATTTTCTAAAAACTTGCGGTTTTTTTTCAAAAATAAAATCTAAAAACGAAATATCTTCAATGGAATTATTTTTTGATGGCAATTATGACGAAGAAAAAAATATAATCAATCAAGCCAACATAGGGTATCCTATTATGTAGGGACAGGCTTCCTTCTGGATTTTCCTTCATCAATTCCAGTCTTTCTTTATGCTTTTTATTATTCGCAACCCCGCTCCTATGAAAAATAATTTGTTTAATAAAATCAACTTAATTGTTCAACCAGTTTTAGATTCATAAACCGCAATACAAAAACTAACGGCAATTAATAAACGTCAAATAATCAAAATCCATTCACAATTGCGTTTTGATCATTAATCACAATTTCGTTTAGATTATCAATTGATAATCATAATACCAAATCATCGTTTGATTGGTAGAATATATCAGGTATCGAATAATTGATATATATTAGTCATAATAGGGCTTAGCGTTATAAGCGTTAGAAAAGGTTAAATTGCGCATTAGTAGCAGTGTTGCCGCTGAAAAAATTTAAAAAGTGTCCCAAAAAGGGTCCCGCGACGAAAAAAGGGTCGCATATAGAAAAATGCCACAGTGTATTAAATAAAATAGAATAAAGACATTTCATAAACATTTATTCAAAATATCAATTAAAAATTATTTTCTTCTGATTATACATAAAACATCAAAAACTATTCCAATAACAGAAAACAAAATACGGTGTAGTGTATTCTGTCAGTTTGCTTCTGCTGAATGTAAAGTTGGGCGCATGTCGAGGTAAAATGACAGCGTTCAATACAAAATTTTGTGGAATTTATTTTTTTTTGATGTGAAATGCAATTTTCAGAAGTTTTCGAATGTAAATCTTATTGAATTAATAAAAAGGGGCCAATTGGGTCATTTTCAAAAAAGTGGTGGCCACGGGTCCCGAACGCAAAATAGTGGCCATTTGGCCACTATAGTGGCCAAACGGCAACGCTGATTAGTAGTATTCTGTTTAAGCTCTGCTCTTTATTTTAACTAAAAGAAATATACTCGAGAAAAAAAACAACATTTAATTTAAGGTCCTTCACACGAGAATCAGCTTTTATGATTCATCAACCACAAAAATACATACCTAGGAAGAAAAAAATAAAAACTAATCGACTTTGAAATTTACTTGATGATAACCAATTTTAATGGCAATTATTAAGGGGATTCATTCAGAAGTACCCAAGCCTTCGACTTTAGTTCGTAACTGGCATTAACCTACACATCGGATACATGCACAGTTGCATCACATTATCTTTTTTTGAATTTCATTTGAATGAGAAACCTTCTTAAAGTTTTTTAAAATACTTCGAGTATATTAAAAAAGATTGAAGTTCACATGGCAAAATAACGTGTTAAATATAATATGTACAATTTACATACATATGTAATTATGAAGGGTTAAGATAAAACAGCTTATTTGAATCTTATGTTAGCTACACTGTAGCTTTTATGTTCTCCAAGAACTTTTATAAAAAAAAATTGAAGGTGAATTCAAATAAGGTTAAACGATTTATGGTGTCACTAATGTATGTTTTGCAATAATTTTGTTTTTATATATTATGTTTGTGTTCAGTTGAAAATATCTAAGAAAAGGAGTTAAAATCATTGCAGTAATATACGTAATATTATTATCAAGAAAGATCAGGGTATTTCATCACAAATTCTCCGTTAAACCATTCCTTCATTGTGTAATTGTTCAACAGATTTAATTAACTCTGTTGAAGACTGATTTTAGGGTTTTACTTTGTTTGTCTTATTTTAGATTATTATTTTCAAAACAATTAAAAATGGATGCCACCTTCAATTTTGATGGTTCTAATTAATTGCGAAATTTTCGAAAACGAAAAAATTGTAGAACATAAAATTTCATTTAGAATTCAGAACAAGGACGTATACCTGACTTTGACGATGTCATCAATTAAATCAGAGAGTTGTGTGTAATTTATAAATCGTTTAAGGGCCTTTTTTTTTGCAGCTGATTATATTTTATTAAGGATTATTGTATCTGGTAAATCATCGAATCTGCATATAAACCAAATTTTAATCAATAAGAATTTAAAATTTGAGTTTTTAATCAATCGCTAACCAGCCGCTTTTGATTGATTAATCTTGGTGCAGCTTTAACCAGTGTTAAAAAACTGACCCAAGACCTAGAAGGTGCTATCGTTCTGGCAAAAGAAAAGTTGTTATTTTCAAATAGGTAATAATTGTTCAATTATTAAGTTTAGTTTAGTTTAATACAGTGTTGTTGAACCTTTTTTTGGCTATGTCCCACCGGGACCTTTCCAAAACTCTCATTTCCCTAAAACATTACGCATATTCAGGAAAATGAGATCTCTGAGATCTAAGCAATCTCAGTTAAATGAACAAGACTCCTTAGCTAAATTTTTCAGTTTTGCTGTCAAAACTCTGATGAAAAAAAATCTCCGGGATCCTATTTTTCTGAACGCGCCTATTATACCTAAACAATATTTTAAACACACAAATTCTGATATGTTCAATAAAAAAATTGAGTGGCTGATATTAGGGGGGTTCATATTCAAATTTTGAAAGAGCAAACAGCTCATTATTTGCACCAATGCTAGCGCATTAATTTCATTTGTTTCCTTTCTCGTTTTATTATTTTGCTTACATTACAACTCATTCTCTTTAAATCTTCGAAACAATTGAAATAAGTCGTAAAATTGAAATTTTCGGTTCATATGCTGTTGATATTTACTACAGCCAGCGGTCGTTCGACAGAGCAAATTATTAAACAAATTAAACTACAGAGCTAGTTTGACTGGTGTTCAAATAAAAAAAATCTAACGACACGAGGCATGTTGATGAACTTGTAGTTAAATGTGAACGGCCCTATTAGGAAGGAATGCATACAAAATAAGTAAACACCGTAAGTTTGTTTTCAAAATAAAGAACCGAATTTCAAGTTGAAAAAAAATTTATTATAGTATTATGTGTATACAATATTTAAGTTTAGTTACATTCTTGCGCTAGATGCCTCCAGGAAATAGATTTTATGTTATTTTTATTATATATTAAAATTTATAAAACCTCTGTTTCTTTTCTTTTTTTAAATCCAGACGATTTCTTGTATTATCTATCAGCAAGTCATTTATGGCATTAAATCCGCATTTGAAGAATGACAGATACTGGATGCGTACAGAAATATATCTCCAAGAGTGGAAACAAAAGAAGCATACATTTTTTGGAAAGAAGTGTAATGCAAGCATAATTTCGTCTGTTTCGATTTTTTTTTCTTGATTTTTGAAATTCGCCCAATTTTAATGCTCTTTAAATCAAAAAAATCGAAACAAACGATGGCGAAATGATTGAAATCGAAATAAACAGAAATCGAAATAATCGAAAACAATAATTATAAACCAAATAATTGAAAAACAAATTAATAAAAATGCTGAAAAAACGAAATGCGAAACGACTCAAACGAAGCAACAACAAAACGAGATAAAAAAGGTGAAACAAATCATACACCTTTAATTCGTATTTTTGTTTACTACAGATACATAATTGCAAATAGAAAAAAAAATACTTTGGGTCAAAAACAAAAGAAAACATATCTAATAACTTTAAAGAAGGTACACATAAAATAATATAGATAAAGATTTCACGCACTGATATATGAGACACTAACAAATGGAGGCACACGCGAAAGCTATAAAAAGGTTTTATTGAAATCTTTATTTATTTGTTTTTGCATGAAAACACAAAAAGTTAATAAACATAAACATTTCACTAAGCACTTGAATAATTATTTATTAGCTTTTTCATATAACCACAGCTTATTTTTGCCATAACGAATCAGCTATGTCTACAACGATCTTTAAGTGACGCAAGCTAGTGATGAGATGACAGATAGGATATTGATAATATCCATACATATAAATATTTTCACACTTTTGGTATATTGATATATTTTCGATACGTTCTCGTTTTATTAATATATTCTTTGAAATGAATCGAAACTGGAGCGACAGCGTCAGAATATCGATATTTTTTGCGTTTAAGAAAATCAATCTTGCAATTGTATTTTTGACGTAATTCACATTTTTGAAGAGGGCCATATATTCGTTAGGAACTCTGCATCAAAAATCATCAAGTGACATTGTTTTTTTTTTTTTTTAAATTCATTCCATGCTTAAATTTTACCGTTGAATGTTATGAAATTTCTTTGTCTCTCGCAATAATTTATATACACAGATAAGTGTGCCCTCATGATATTATTCTTTATTTTAAAACCATAAAGTAAAAATCTCCGTAAGCCAACCACATCTATAATTTAGATATGCATATCGCATAAGTCATCTTAGGAGGTTAATCATATAATAATGAGGTTCTCCTACTAATGGTTGATTTTTGTAGCAATAGACCAAGCATGCATTCTTTGTTAATTAAAAATTAAGATTGTAAATCTTTTATAGCACCTACGGTGGTGACGAAGAGATATCAAATTAATTGATGTTTTATGAATTTTACTGATCATTAAATTGTTGATGAATGAAAAACCAAATTGACTTATGGATGCAGATGCACTCGAAATTTAAGAGCTGATTATTATAAGGATTTGAATTTATTTAAATAAATCCAAAGCAATAATTTCAGTTTTTTTTTTATGAAAACTTTCTAGATGTACTCCTTTAAAAAAATAAAATAAAATATCCCGAAAATTAAAAATTATAGTTTAAAAACTAATGAAAATATTCGATTTCACCAATACAATGATATTTGACATTAAGACCCAAAAATCCGACTTCGAAAGCTTTTTTTATGAAAGACTCATTGATATATTAAACAAGTTGGGAAATTTGTATATTTAGCAACTGATGAAATTCTAATATTATGATCCCATTTTTGGATGTACATAATGTACATAAATCTTAAAAATATTTATGAAAATCATTTCGTATATAAATATGTACCTGTTTCCAAATCCAACACCATCGACTTATTAAGTTTCGTACAATCGCGTCGAATAAGGTTTTTTTCGGAGGATAAATGATAAAGCAACAATTCATATCCCAAACATATTCCCCAAATGTCTAAATGCCCACTTTTATTTATTTCATATGCAAGGCGATAAATTATCTCAGAGCTTCGCACACATTCGTTAGTTTATTAGTGCTTTTCATATTGCACTGGGTCGAAGAAAACTTTCCCACCGGGTAGTAAAATCCTGATGTAGTTACATAAATTATATTTTATTTAAAAATCTGCTACGCAGGTATACCCATTAATTTTGTTCATGATGTTCCAGTAGTACAGTTTATCCTTTAAAATCCTTAAAATATAAACAGTAAAATGTGTATTTGCATTTGGTGCGGTCCTCTACTTTGAAAGTCTGTGATTTTTCACCCAAAATGACACAAAAGTTTGCCAAAGTTTAAATATAGAAAAAAATGTGTAGTTTTAAATAGAAAAGAACAGAATTTTTAAGTAAAGGAATACACTTAATTGTGTATTCATAGCTCTTTTGATATTGTTGCTAATTCAGTTAAGTGAGGTTTATAACAATTGATTTTTTTAAATTAATTTTATTTTTAATTGATTTGTCATGTTCATGTTTGAAGAAGTTTCGTTATGCATTTAAAAATTTGTCATTATCAAGTGATTATATGAAAACGTCCAAATAATAATTCCAAAGTAAAGCTTTTCCTTAATTGTAAACAACCCCCCTTTGAGCTTTTTAAGGCAAGATAAAAATGCTTTTTTATCGGTCTCAGAACATTGAAACTTTCAAAAGAGAAAAAAGCTTTTTGAAGGTATGCTCTCATGTAAAAATCATTCAAGAGAAAATACTGACAAAAATAAATGTATATAAACAAAAAAAACTTCTTAAAATTAATCGTTTTAACAAAAGAAGCAAAGACGATGATGCATGGGTGTGTATTTAATTTGTTTAATTACATTTCTTTAGTTTCTATTTTTTGGACAAAGCATCGGATAAAAAAATTAAATTAATGTATTTTACATTAGTTTAGATTAGTTTAAGTTTAATATGAAAAATCTTACTTGAGTGCTTATGGTTCGCCCTATGGTCGTCTACCAGACTATGACATTATATCTATATATGAATACCTTACAGTAAAAAATTTGAAAAAAAATTCGATTATTCGAGAACCATGTCATTTTCAGTACAAAAAGTACTCATACGCCCCGTAACACCATTGGGGGTTTTATTTCATTCCTTTTGCAGAGTTCCATAAATCATAAATCCCTTTATTGAATTTAGTGGCTGTTAAGAAAATGGCAAAGGAAAGAAATGTGAGATGTGAAAAAAAGGAATGTTACGGTGGTTTTATAGCGATCCGTTTAATTTGTAACATCAAGGCCACATACGGCGAATAGTTTAAAGAATAAAGTTAGTGTTTTAGACTAAAAAAAATGGTAAGAGCATTAAATATTAAAAATAAAAATAGCACCTAATAACGTTCAATTTTGAAAAATTGCCTTGTTTCAATTTTTGAGTTTGAAAATAAAAAATCGGAAAATAACTAGATTTAAAAAGAAAATGTTAGTATGTATTTATGGCTTTAAAAAGAGGTGTATCATTTTATTTTAGGTGTTGCTGTTTTATTTGATAACATTGTGTGTTTCGGAATATTTGGCTGAAATTGTTTTTTTTTATAGAAAAGAAAAAAAAAATTAACACAATTTTTTGCTTTAAAACTAAGGTCCAGAATCAGAGGGGGGATTTGATGAACAAAAGTGACCAATCTGTCAAAATTCCCTATTAAGAATATAAGAATAGAAGATATTATTTTTAAAGTTTTTATAACACTTTAATTTTCTTCCGTTTCAACTTTCAAAATAAAGCTGGTATAAAATTGTACATACTTTCAAAAACAAAAAACCTATAGCAATAATTTTACAAACTTGTATGTCATTTTTAAGTTTACAAACACTATCTCAATAAAACATTAACCAAACAAACAACTGAAAACGTGTTTTTGTTTGGATGTTTTTATCTGTTCACTTAGTTAAACATTGTCACAATATGTAACGGGTGTTTTTTCTTAGAGGTATAGAACTTTAAGTTGGCAACACTATTGGTAGTTGTTGTCAAGTGATTTATTTTATGTTTGGTTTGGCATTTCAAGAATTGAAGCCACAGGATCACTTAGCAAGGCGTAGATTCGGTGAATGGGCCCAAAACAAGATTGCCGTTAATCCCAATTTTCATAAGCGAATTTTGTTTAGCGATGAAGCTCACTTTTGATTAAATGGATACGTCAATAAACAAAACTGCCGTATATGGAGTGGTGATAATCCTCAAGTATATGTTGAGACACCGTTACATTCACAAAAACTGACTGTTTGGTGTGCTTTATGGGTTGGTGGAATATTTGGTCCGTACTTCTTTAAAAACGATGCTGGCCAGAACGTTGCAGTCAATAGTGACCGCTATGGAGTCATGATTACCGACTTTTTCGTTCATCAATTGAACAACCATGATGTGCAGGAGCTGTGGTTTCAACAAGACGTCGCAACATTTCACACAGCTCGTGCTACAATTGATTTATTGAAGGAAACGTTTGGTAACCGCATAGTTTCACGTTACGGACCCATGAATTGGCTTCAAAGATCGTGCGATTTAACGCCGATTGATGATTTTCTGTGGGGATATGTAAAGTCGCTAGTCTACGCTGATAAGCCCGAAACGATTGACCACTTGGAGGACAACATTGGCCGCGTTATTATAAAGTAAATTTCATGTCAATTTAAAAAAGCATCTTTGTTTTATTCTATTTTAAAGTTCTATACCTCTAAAAAAAACACCTTTTATTTTTGGTAATTTGGGTTTTTTTCTTTTTGTGGTAGAAAAACAATTTATTTTGTTCTGGAACTTAAATATTTGAAGTTTATTTTATTTGATTAATTTAATGAAGTCAATAAAAAAATACGCCTCGGTGAAAATAGGCGCCAGGAGATGCCCTATGCAATAACTCCCCATCAACGAAATGAAAAATTGGTTTTGTTTCATTTTTTTTTTTTTTTTTTCATATAAAAGTTTATTTTCGAGAATGAAATAATAACTTAAACCATCATAAAAATATTTGCACTGTATCTGGTACAATTTATCTACAGCAAGAGAACACTTCAGCAATCGATACCGCTCATATTGCATTCAGCACAAATTTAATGCTTAGAAGGCACCAGAATAGCTGAAAAAAAAGATATAAGGCAAACAAAATGAAATAAGGACCAAAAAATTAAATAACACTCCAAAATTTGAGAATTTTTGTTGTTATTATTTGGTATGCATATTTTTGGGGCAGGTTTAATTTTTTTTGAGGCCTTATTTCCTGGGACTTAATTTTGCGGAGCAAAAAACACGTACCTACTGATTTTTATGAATTTTGTTACCCAAATGTATTATTGAGCTTTTAATGCAGAAGGCTTGGTCAATGAAAAGAAATTTTTAGGCTTTCAAACTAAATTTTGTTTGATACTTTTATCCTCTTAAAAAAATTTAAAAAATTATTTCTTACACTTTAACGAACTAAAAAACTTAATCGCAGTGTGAAAAATTACCTATTTATTAAATATGATTGTTTACATGAAAATAAGATATATGTATTTTAAATATGTAAATATGTAAATAGGTAAGGTACCACCTACTCCTAAATATAAAAAATGTTACTCTCATCCAACTTGTGAGATAGTTTGGTTGGCCCTAAAAATAAAGAGTCAAAAGAGCCCATCTAAAAAAAATAATTTTTATTTTATTTATATTATATTTTACTTAATATACCGATTATGGGATATGGGAATATTTGTGATTTTTGGATATTTTAGCTAAAGAAAATATTTATTAGGGATTTTGTACATTAAGCGCCTTTCTCCATTAGGGTTTTGTCTTCCTGGAATGGATTGGGGATTTCATCCGATTAGGTTTTTGGTTTTTGGGGACTACCTATGTTTCCCGTCTTCAATAAAAAAGAAACTACCTCTTTTTACCGCTGCCAGTGAAAACATATATTTATATGAAATCTTATTATTTTTGGTTGAAATATTTTTCTCAAATTTCATGAATGTTATATTTTTTTAAAAATAAATCCTACATTCTCTTGCATCCAACAACCGTTTCGTTCACCATCGCTTTTTAATAGACTCATTTGGATTTCATTATTTTTAAAGGAATTTGCTAATATTTATACCTATTCTTTTGAAAATACAATCATAGCATTACATAAAAGAAATGATGGTATTTCTTGCGTTTTTTCTTATTAGATCACTGAAAATTGACCTAAGGTCAGCTTGAAACCTGAAAATTTTATGTTATTGATCAAGCTCTTTGTAAGTACACAACAGAGAAGGTCAAAAAGTGGAATTTCTTGTTTGCCTCATCAAATTAATAGAAAAAATTAAAAAAATATTTTTATGCCACAAGTGGAAAAAACCAAATTATAAATCAGACATATTATTGTGACAATATTTAACTAACAGACAAAAAGTTCTAAAAATTAACATGTTTTCTGTTATTTGTTGGTTAATTTTTTGTTGAGATTGTGTGTGTGTGACCTTAAAAATGCTAAGAGTTTTGCAATACAAACACAGGACATATAGCAACCGATGTCGATGTGTCCATAGCAGGTAAACAAATAAACACTTTGTGCAGGTGCCGTGACATAAAGCAATACGTCATAAGGTTGTATTTCAAAATATGTATTTGGTCTTAAGGCAGCCTGCAGACGGTGTGTGTAGCCTACAAACAATGTCTTATACAATCAATCCCCTGAAAACTTGCCTGCCGATTCAAATTTACGTTTTCTTGTTTCTTATAAGAAAGTGGAATACAAATTTAATAAGATGTCAATAGCCAGAAATAAATAAAATTGGAGGTTCTTCGTTGTAATGTTGCATAACCGCACACACTATTATACAAACACAAATTAATTTTCACGGTACAAAAACAAAATTTTTGTATGGTAGGGTATTGAGTGCAAAACTTTTTTTTGCGGAAGTCTTAACGCAAAATAAAAATGAAGACTTCTGTTCCTAATTGGAAAATAGAAAGAAACAATTTCCAAGATTAAGGATCAAATTAAGAATAATGGCGCAATATTTTAAAGTTTAAGATTTAGTTAGTATTAATGTTAAAAGTATTTTTAGTATTAGAAAAATGCTTTAACAACGTACTAAATCTTTTAAAATTGTGCGCCAATGTTTTTAAATTCTTAAACTTAGCGGAACTACATTTTGCTTGAGGAAAGATTAAAAATTTGGGTTGCGATAATTAAAAATGGCTTAAATCATCCTTTGGGTAAACATTTATTTTAAATTTTAGTAATTTTACTAATTTTACAAAAGTTGTCACCCTATCGGAAGATGGTATTATTTTTGCAAATTATTCCACAAAAAATCGAAATAATAATTTCGCGTTCTTTGGGAGTAAAGTGTTTCATGTCTTGTTGATGTGTATTTTGTATCTGTTTACTTCTCAAAAATGGCAAGTGCCGCCATTTGCGAATCGATGACAACTTTTGCACCACCCTGTTGTTATATACAGAGCATAGCGATAGTAAAACCTACTCTCCTTAAACAGCCACTCAAAGTTTAAATTTTATTCCAATATTTCAGACAGTCCAGATCCAAAATATATAATGTAGTTTTAAACAACTTTGTTCCATGCTTTTATTTAAAAAAATTGGTTCAGAAAAACTTGGATTTTAATAAATTTCATTAAATTCGAACTGATTCAAAACAGCAGAGTTCCGATTGGAATTATGCACTTCTTTGAAATGGCAGAATGTCTATCATTCTAAAACGTTAGCTACTTGTATGCAAAGAAAGTTCATAAAAATCCCCCTGATCGAAAGTTTAGCTTCTGATATGTTAGTACCTACATATTAACATAATTATAATATAACATAATTGTAATAGTTTATTGTAATGCCTAAGAGTCTGTTACGAATACCCATCACTCCCCAGAAAAAAACAAAAAGAATAGGAAAAGGTTTCATTAGTTGCACCCTGTTTTTTTTAAGCGGAATTCGAAATTCGAAGACTTTCTTAGTCGCTGAATCTACTCAAAAAAAAAGAGAGAGTGCCAGCTTTAATAAATTCGGTAGCTTACCGCCAAAAACTTTATCGTAGTTCTTTTTCTCTGTGACCACCAAGCAAGCAAGAGCTTCCACTGAAAGGTACGTTTACATTACATAAAGACCAATAAAGAAATCAAAACCATTTAGAAAAATCCTTCAATTCGATATCTTTTTAATAGAATTTTATTTCCTTATAGCGTTCTTAGTTCAAAATATCAAAATTTAAAAAGAGAAAATAAGTTTAAATTTTGGTCGACCAGAGAAAGTATAGATATCGCAAACCACGTTGCGAGGATACTATATATAAAAAAAAAAAGCAGGAAACAAGGCTGCACTATAAGCCTCTCACCAGGTAAACTGAAACATTTTTCATTATTTAAAAAGTCCTACATCAGATCACAAAAAAAAAAATAAAAAAAAATATCAGATAGTTTTTTTTCTTTAAATGAAAAAAAAAAAATTGTGTCGATTATTATCTAGGCGCTTCTGTTCAAAGCCCACCTTCAGCTCATAAGAGTTCCGGCACTTGCACCACATAAGACACATTGTCTCTTGATTCTGCAGCTAGAAAAGAAAAAATTAAAGTGAAGCAAAAAAAAAAAAACAAAAAAGCAAGAGAATCCAGGAAAAGTCCAAGGCCAGGGTCTCTTATTTGGAATCTCGCTCCGTTCCAGTGCGAGAGGGCAAAAACAAAGTAAAAAGATTTAAACTCAAGGCCAGCTTAGTACCGCGAAGAACAGTAAGCGATACGGCTGGCTCGGGTGGCGCTTAAAATCGGCAAAGTGCGGGAGAGGTGCGAAGGGCAAGGTGAGACGTCGTGTCGTAGAGCGCTAGGTGTCAAAAGAAGGAGAGGGTAAAAGTGCGTGGTAATTGAGAAATTGAATTTACAAAAAGAAAAAAAATAAGAATAAAATCAGCTTGCATGCCTGTAAAAAGAAAAAGAATTTAAAAAAAAAAATAAGCTTTTATTAAATATCTACTTATATATATACATATAATTATCTATACAAAAAAAAAGGTGTTTGTGATAGTGTTGGTTTGAGCTGTAAATTTTTATATAGCCGTATCACTCAAGAGTCAACTCAATTGGAACCCCGTGGAAATTGTGCACAAAATCCTCGTAAGCGGTAAGTCCAAAAAAAAAAACATATACATAAAAAAAAAAAAACCATAAACTGTTTCTTCTATCCATTCTTCATAACGGGCCAAACTACCACTATATTTTTGTTATTTGTTTATTATATTATATTATTATTTTTTTTATTGAAATTTTTGAATTCACTGAATACTTACCTAAACAAAAATTAGCTACTTATAATCTAAACAAAAATTAGCTACTTATAATCTAAACAAAAATTAGCTACTTATAATCTAAATAATATTGAAAATACTTAAGCTTATGAAATTGGAATAAGGCACCCAAAAAACTCAATTACTATATCTAAATTAAAACATCATAAATTTACACACATTTTCAAAAAAAAAAACTAAGGATAAGAATATAAATACAAATTTTCAGGCAGCATGAATGTAAATAGCTAAATATGTCATCAAACCTAAGTTATTTGTCATATGAATAAAAATGCATAAATTCAAATTAATGTTTTGAACTTGAAGAACCATGAGGGCAAGTGGGGTGGGTTATAGTGCCGAACCACAAAGTACCAGGCAGGTACTCTTAGGTGACCTTACACCTGTCGCCTTTTGAAAGCCTGTGATGGTAGAAGAAGATGTCCGTCCGTTGTCGCGAAGTGAAATCGAAATCTTGGCATGAACAGATTTTTTCTTTTGTTGCGTTTGGTTGTCGAAGGGCAAGAACCATCGCCCCAATCCGACGTCACCTAGCCGTGCGTATGCAAGCATGCCAAGTGAGCCCAAGTCAACCATCCAAAACAAACCCGCAACAAGTCCCATGATTATTTCTCATTGTTCGTATAAAAATTAGATACCATTAGTTAAAGTTGGGCGCATGATCTAAGTCGATGTTTGCACACACAAATACATTTAGAAGCAATGAAAGGCTGCGAAATATAAACTTTATACGCACACTCGACTTTTAATAATTAATAGAATTTCGTAGTTACCCGAAATGTTGTGAAAGATGGTTTATAGACACCAAGATCAGTTAGGCGTTGATTTTCGTATCTAACGTACCTCAGTGATATTTTACCTCCAAATGCTACAACCACCAGTTGCGTATTTAATTTCAATAGTAGCAGCAGTTTTATTGTGCTGTGCGCCAATAACCATAGACTCGGCTGCTGTCAAATCGGATCCCGATGAGACCGCCACCCCAATCATTGGCGTACTTACACAGCTATATCCAGCTATATTGCTGCGTCCTATATTAAATTTGTTGAAGGTGCGGGGGCTCGTGCTGTTCCAATATGGTATGTTTTTGTTTTTAAGAATTTTTGTTAATTTTAATGCGTAAATTTAAATGGCAGTGAAAATAGAGGGCGGTCAAAGTAGATTTTATAATTTCGAAAAAAAGAAGTAAATCTACTCCAATTTAAATACGGGGTTTGCTTTGTTTCACCCTCACCTTTTTTCAAACAGTTTTAGACCGCTAAATTTAATAATTTTTTATCCGAAGCCGAACACTTTTTGACTTATGTAACGGCTTCTGTTTGAGTCTGGAGGTTTGAAACTCTTTGAAACCAAAGCTATTGCCAATTGGAGACACTAAACAACAAAGAATTTCTGTATCTGGTGTTGGTCTCTACTTTTGTTATAAGAATTTTCGTAATGAAAGTACTCAAGTCATTCTTACTACTTCATGGGCTAATCGGGAGATTTGAGTTATGAATGCGATATAAAAGAAAAGAATGCGTAGCTGTTATGCAAACAGATTAACGATTTAGTAATTCTCAATTAATAATTCTTTGGCATGGAATTTTTTTTTTGAATTGCTAAACGGAAGTTTAGTGATTTTTGGGCATTTCCTGACATGATTTATTTTTTATTTTTTTAAGACCAAAAATAACGGCAACATACACATTTCTCACCAAATTATCGTATTTTATCTTATTTTTCTCAAAAATGTACCTATAACTTTTTAACTAAAATTCAGTAATTTTTTTTTTAAAAAGGGTATCATTTTTAATGCTTCAATAAATATTAAAATTGGGTATCAATTGTTTTTCTTAAAAATGTTTTCAAAATTTTATATATAAAAAATTGTTGTTTTAAAAAAACCGCTCCAACGATTTTTAATTTTTTTTTCTCATAAATTTAGATTTGTGTAAGAAATCAGATGGTGTAAATTGCATTTATTTCTAATTATATTGATTTTTTCTTCCTTAAACTAAACTACATTTTAAGAAGGCGGCATAAAATTTAGTCTCCCATAGCTAGTTTATTTCTTTTAAAATTAGATGATCTAAACTATTTAGACTTCAAAACCACAGTTTGAACGCACATATGTAAGAGCAAGTTCGTGTCACCGTGCATTTTATTTTTATTGTACCTGAATTTTGAATTTTTTTTAAATAAATCTGATAGATAATGAACCAAATTTAAATACATTTAATGAAATAAGAGTGGGTAAACTTAATTGAAATAAACATTATTAGTTTATAGATTTTTGTTGTTATAGCTTATAACAAAAAAATCTATAATATCAAATATTATTAATTTATTATAAATTCATACCAAAAAAAATTGTCAGTATTAAACTTTTGAATAAGATTAGAATGGTAAATGAAAGATTTACTCATTGAAAGATATAACTGATGGGCGTTGATTATCTGAATTTAATTTATTTAAATTTTTTTAATTAAAAACCTTATTTCAAGTTTTTTTGATAAATTTAACAATAAATAGTGTATGTACAGTTTATTTTTATCAATAAGAACTTCCGCAATAAAAAAATTGTATTATTTATCATATTTTCTTCAAGCTTGGTGAATCGAATTTTTTGCAGATTTTCTTTTTTTTTAACCTCCTAATGATTTTTTTAAGGCAAATAAAAACTCTATTTTCATTAATTTCACTCACCAGATTCGTAAGCAAATAAAAATGTTGTCAAAAACTATGCTGTTCTATTTTGATGTTAAAAAACACAGATTCTGTAGATAGTACTTGATAGTAATTAAAATCGGTTTCAACTTCAATCGAATTCTACACTCGAGTTCTGAAATTCATTCATTTTCGAAAATTTCGCAATTACTTCGAACTGTCAAAATTGAAGGTGCATCCATAAATCTTAACTCTCAGAGCAGAGCACGCTCATTTCAGAGATCGCTCATAGTATGTTCAGAGTGTTCAGACTATGTTTAGAGATTTACTCTGAACTAAAAAAGAAAAACGCTCATTATTGCCATATTTAAGGGAAAAAAGTAAGCGAAACTCTAGAAAAAAATAATCTGAACAGATAATTTTAGAAAATGGATAATGAACCGAAATGGAAATTCGCATTCACAATTAGCATTTCGAACGAATTGCTAAACACCCTTTGGTCATGTGAGAATCTTCATGGGCGAGAATCTTCTTTTATTTTAAATGTTTTCAATTCGTCGTGTAAATTTGTGACAAGATGCACTTTTCCTACCAAACATAAATTAACCTTTAAAAACTTTGCTAGTTGTTTTGTTATACATATATATTTGATAAATCATGTTAATGGCTCTTATATTGTTACGCTACTGATTCAACACAAAGAAAAGATATAATCCGGAAACGAAACGAATACTCGTTTGTTTTTTGCAAACATCTTTCTAAAAAGAGATATACAGTGAGAGAAAGTAAGAGCGATTGTTGCAAATGAGCAGAGTTGTCATATGATTTTTTAATAAAAAAAAAAACATCGACAGTTACATATATACAAGACTCGTTAGACAGATCCTATAATGCCTATACTTTTCGGCACTACATGAATGTTTTTAAATCCTTAAAGTTTAGGGCCATCCCCGTTGACACATGAGATATATATTATTAAGTTACTGATAAAACCCAAGTTCTTGAGTAAAATTTATTCCTCTAAAGGGGAACTTTTTTTTAAGATACAGCATCCTGGTAATTAATCAGAGTGCAAGTGCTATCATTTAAAATCTTATTGGTGAGAGTAATATTTTTTATTAAATAATAATGCTGACAAAGCTAGTAGGTATAGCTAGCTGGTTCTAGGAATGCATTTAAAAATCAAAAACAATAGTATCGGTTAAGAACAAAAATGATTTTTGAATTTTCGATTCGATTCACATTTTCGATTCGATTCACTCACATTCCATCAGAAGAAGATCAGAAATATGTTAATTAATTATAAGAAAACAAATAATCAAACGATCAAAAAACATGATTAACAGCATGCATAACTGTCACATAATATATAGGTACAACTTAATATTGATGTTTTTCTAATTAATCATTATAACTGAACAAATATTATAGATAATTATTTCACTTATTTAAATAAATATAAACAAACCAATGAGATTGAAAAAACTACATATGTAAATAAATTTAAAGCAAGTTAAGGTAAACACAAAAGAGTATAACTGGATAAATAAATACCAACAAATAAAAGTTGAATATTTAACAAAGCTACAGGGGGATTCCCAATTTAATCGATATACTTTCTGGTTTAAGATTGATCTTGAAACTATTTGTCGTGCGAAAAAACAAACTGGGGTTTGTTTTATGATTATAATAATATTTCTTCAAACAGATAATTAATTTTGAATTATTGGAATTAAAGTGATATAATTAAATAATAATAATTAAGTAGGTACCTATTCTGTAGTAATTTTTTGTTGTTTGATTTTAATCTATTTGCTCAGGTGTTAAGTGTCAAAAAAATTATAAATCATAAGGTTTTATTTTTTTACAGTCACAGATAATCTGACTTAAAAAGTAGAACTTGTAGTTTTTAACTTAAAATTAATAAATTCATAGCTAAGATTGAGAGAATGTTTGAGAAGACTAAAACTGACTTTTAGACAGGTATGTTAAAGTCGAAATACAAAGTTAAAATATTTGAATTAGCCCTCCCCAGTTACATATGTAAATGTTCGCTGAGTTGAGGACATAAGGGCTGTGTTTCTCTATTTTTTCCGGATACAAAAAAGGATAGAAAAGGGAAAATATCTATCTAGAATATCCACAATGGAATAAATAAAGAAACAGATCTTAATGGAAAGAATATCCAACTATCAGCTGTTTGCTTTCATGTCAATATTTGGTGCGGAAAATTTGGTCCTAAACTCTTATGAATGATCGGATGTTGGTAGGGCTAACCAATTTTATACACCTTATTTCGTATTTAGTAGAATGGGGTTTGTCTACTTAGGCACTAGGCAGTGAGTGTGTATCTTAAAAGTCCTTAAATATTTAAACTATGCTTAATTCAATAAGACAAAATGCAACTTTAATCAAGATTAACAAAGTACATAAATGTAAAGTTTTGAATTTTTATAACTTTTTGAAATTGGACAAGTTATATCGAAACAAAACCATTGTTTGACAGTAAATATTATGAAATAATCAAATACATATGTGTTGAAATAAGTAGTGTATTGTTTGCATAATTTTGACAGCTCTTATCGAATTGATATAAATTTGATACAGACTAGCGAATAAACAAACAAAAAATAACTATGTGGTGTATGTATGTACAATAAGGATTCAAATTGTTTAATTATGATAAACAAATTTAATAAAAATTTTTCAACAAATTTAACTTTATGAACTCATTAAAATCTTTGTATATTCAGCTGATGTGTATTTATATAGCAGTGTTTTCATGAAAGTGTTTAGCAACTGAGCAAATTTTTTTTTACACGTAAACAATTTTACTCCTTTTTAATTATTCACAACATTACTTTTGTTGGTTTAATTATTTTTTTATATTCTCTATTTTGGAATTCTTTTGTTTCGCAATTTTTATATTTGTCATTTAACTGTTCTACAAAACAACGAAATACCAAATAAAAAATCGCCGAACTTTAAAAAACTAATCAATAAAAAAAAATAAAAATTGCAAAATGATTTGTCATATCATTTAAAAAACATAAAATATGTAATTGCAAAACAAAGATTGCGAAATAAAAAAATGTTAAATAATAAAAAAATGCGAAACGAAACGAAACAGCAAAATAAAATCCCTTGAAACTATAGTTTGCCACATAATAATTCTGGCCATCGAAAATTCAATAAAATTAATGTAATTTTTTCTTTTAATAGGATTGGTGAATCACCTGAGTACTATAAAGATATCGTTACCAAAGTGAATGGGTAAGTTCTGTTATCAGCCTACACTATACACATACATTAATAAATTTATATGTAATTTTGAATTTTATTTCATATTATTTCAATTATTTCGTAATTATTTACTAAGTATCCTCTTTCCTGGCGGGGCAGCTTTATTGAATTCAACTCGTGGATATGCAGACGCTGCTCATCATATTTTCAAAGGAGCTATTGAATTAAACAAGAAAGGAATATATTTTCCAATTTTCGCAATATGCCTTGGATTCGAGCTACTTACCTACTTGGACTCTAATCGCACAGAGCATAGAAGTTCATGTTCTTCCAATAAACATTAGAATTCTTAGATGGTAATGTGATTAATAACACAGAAGAAATATCTATTATACGGATTCTGATGAATTTAATTTAATATATTTTAACTTCTATTTTTTATTGATTAATTAATTGAACACGTGAAAACCGTAACAGTTTTAACATAAGCGACGAGCACACACACCTTATTGTTTTCACAAAATTGTTTTTTTAATTATTCTTAATATTTTTTATTTGTAGGATTTCAAGACAGTAAGTTGTTTGGTGATGCACCTTCAGATGTAATTAAATTTCTTAAAAAATATCCTGTAACTGCAAACTTCCATCATTTTTGCATAACACGAGAGGTATGTATATACGTTAACTGAAGTTAAATTCTATAAGTATTAAAAAACATAAGTAAAACATAACATAAAACAGCTAAAGAAATTTATTTTTTTCCGTGAAAAAGTATATTCCAAGTATGCTTCTTATCAGTATTAAAAATATCCTGCTGAAGTCTATAGTCCAGTCAAATTATTTTAAATACGACTATACAAAATGGGGTAGTTTCAATTTTTGAGTATGAATTGCCTGAGTTTGTTCAATTTTTTTTTTGTTGTTGAAAAATTTCGTATCTTAATCATTAAAAAAATACATATAATTTAAATTGTTGTAGAATATTTGTATATTTGTCAGATCTTTTACGGCTGTTAATGGCACCACTTGTAGAACAGTTTTTTTTTTTCAAAAACGGTTCAATTGATTTTTATCTGGTTTTAGTGGAGAGTGTTTTGAGGGACTTACACAATTTTCAATAATTTTTTTCTAAAAACTCAATATTTACCTATTTTAAAAAAGAATAAACTAATTTTTATTAAATTTGACACCAAGTGGTTTTTCAACATTATCCGGGACATTTTTAACAAAAAAATTTTCTTTTAGCAAAATTATTGGAATCATAAAACTGTTTAAAAATTTTAAATCGTAAGAAAATATTATTTTATCGATACAGAGATTTTGATAACAAATTTTTAGTGAAAATCACATATTAAAAGTATCTCTCATAGTACAGTTTTTTATTTTTTGATAATTAGGCTAATTTTTTAATATCTGAAAAACCGTCTTAATAATATTATTATTTCTTTTAACAGGCTTTTAAAGAACATGGCTTTGAGAAAAATTGGAAAATATTAAGTATCAATCATGACTGGAACAACTTTGAATTCATTTCTTCTATCGAACATAAAAAGTGTGTGATGTAACATTATTTGATTCTATATTTTAATCCTAATATGTATTTAACCTTATTTACAGTTATCCCTTCTTTGGTATCCAATATCATCCAGAGAAAAATCTTTATGAATTCATTCCAAATCGTGGCATCCCACATTCGGTTCAAGCCATTCGTATAGCACAATATTTTGCTGATTTTTTCGTTAAAGAAACACGAAAGAATAAGAATAAGTTTCTTGATTCTGATGAAGAAGAAAATAGTTTAATATACAATTATGCACCGGAATTTTCAGGACGAGTAGGATCTTTGTTTGCGCAGCAATATCTATTTGATAAAAAAATTACGGCAAGTTCATCACCGTCTTGTGATATTTAAAAATAATGTGCACCAGCTTGATTTTAATATTAATTCTTTTGTTAAATAAGTGTCTACTAATCTTATAGCTATAATACATAATATAATTACTAACCAACTCATAGATAAATAATTAGAACTTCCATTTTCATTTTGAAGTATTAAGTACTGTTTATATTAATTTTATATTGTTATTTTACAGAAGCGGTCCACAAAATCACAAACTACTGTCACTCAACCAGTGTGTAAATGTAACAATTGATATTGTTTTTGTTTTTTACGAAAAATGTTAATTGCAATACAAATTTTAAATAATCAATTTTTAATTTTTTGTTTTATTTTTTATGGACTGAAAACAGAGAAAGAAAACTGTTTTTGGTATACCGTCCTTCAGTAGGTTTGTGCATATATTCTGTTTATACAGAGCTAGAGCCTAAGAGGTATTTTCAGTTAAGTGCAATCTATAGTCGTACATATTTTACTTGCTCTATTTATAGCGCTAACACTATGATAATGCTCCGTACGTCTGTAATTTGACTTAGAGCCTAAACGGGAGGACCTATTGACTTCAAAAATACAACCAAAGCAAATTTGATAGAAATTGTAGTAGCTTCAAGCAAAGTGTTGGAATTTTGAATCAGTTAGAAAACGTTAATATTTGTATTTGTAAAATTCTGTTTAAGCTGTGTACTTTATTTTAACTTTAAGAAAGATAGTCAAACCAATCAATCTAACTTAACTTCGTATTAAATTAAAATTCTGTTTCCGCATTACAAGTTTTAGAATAATTACAAAAAAAAAAACTTTCAAAGAAAGAAATAAATAAAATTACAAATAAATACCCTCTGAAATGAAATCAACTATAATTAGAAACAATTCTGCTCAGGAAACAAAGGCATTCTCTTTTAAGGTTCTTGACACGAGAATCAGGTTTTATGATTCATCTACCACCATAAGTAAACCTAGAAAGAAAAAAAAAAAAAATAATCGACTTTGAAATTTATTTAAAATTTAAATGGCAATTATTATTTTTAATTCCAAGAAGTACATACCCAAGCCTTCGAATTTAGTTCGTAACTGGTATTAACCTACACGCCGGATACATGCACAGTTGCATCAGAGTATCTTTTTTTAAATTTTATTTGAATGAGAAGTCTTCTAAGTAAATTAGAAATGTTTGAATTTCACATGGCAAAATAACGTGGTGAATACAGTACATAGATAAGAAGGGTTAAAAAAATTTGCTTAGTTAAAATCTTATGCAAGACATACTGTAGATTCTATGCTCTCCAAAAACTTTTATGAACAAAGTGAATTTACATAAGGTTAAACGAATTATAGTATCAATAATATTAACATGTTTTGCAATAATTTTCTTTTTATATGTAAATATGTTTCAGTTGAAAATATGTAAGAAAAGGGCTGACTGAAAAGATCGAGGCAGTCGTACGTTAATATCAAGGTATTTTAAGAAGGGAATTTATTCATTTCTTTACAAATTATTCATTCTTTAACTATTTAATTGGGTTTATATTGTAACAGTTCGACAGATTAAATAAACATTGTTAAGGACTTTCTGCCTTATACTGGATTTAAATAATTTTAAATACTTACCTATTATGCAAAAGAATTGTTTAATGTTGCAGGATATCAGAAGATGTTTGACCTATTTTATATCAAAGGGAGGATTAATACTTAGTCTTCGTCAATAAATTGTTCAAAATTGTAACTTTTGTCATATCTTCAGCCACCCGCTTTGGTCCCATGAGTTTTTCATTTCAAATTTTCGTTTCAAAAATCGTACATTTTGAATGAATATGAAAAAATACCGTTCTAATTTATTTTTATCCAAAGAAATTTTAAATTTGTAAGCCTTTTTAAATGAGCAAACTTGAAATTGTATGTTCTTTGAATAGAATAATTATTTTTTATGTTAATAATTATTTATTTTATTTAAAGAACATACAATTTCAAGTAGTAGATATACAAAGAAGATTTACGTTAGTTGTAATATTGTAGCTCAAGCCCAGGTTACCCTATAATTAAATGTAAACAAAATATTAAAATATTACATAAATTTATTATTAACATTTGAAAAAAAATATCGTCTTGACAAATTTATGCTTTAGCAATTTTATATTGTTTATTTTATAAAATAGCGTATTGATACTATGTATCACAATAATATCACATAATACTTTTACTAAATATCAATCAGTTTTATAATAAAACAAAAAAAACAATACATAAATATAATTTGTAAAATTAAACATAAATAAAAATGAAATAAAAAACTTTAAGGCTTAAGCCTTAAATTGAGTATAATCACTTTTATCACTAAATAAATAGGATTGCATTAATTTTGAAAATTTATTTGCAGTAAATTCAATGGAAAAATTATAAATTAAATGACGATCTTCTTCTTCTTTATTCGCAAAACAATTTAAATTTTTTCGACATTCAGATATAAAGAAATTCGAAAAATATTGGGCACATTTTACAGAATTTTCTGTATGATTAATATTATCACTTAGAGTCCATTCAAATATAACTTTTTCAGGATGAAATTGAACTCCATAAAATGGATAACTATAATTATAAATACAAGAATAAAATAAAATTAATAACGTAATAAAATGAAAGTTAAAAAATATTTACACTCACGTTACATGTTCAATGGTGGAAATGAATTGCATGTCATTATCGTCTCTGTTTACAGAAGTTACTTTCCATTGATCATTAATTTTAAATAAATCTAGATCCTTTATAATGAAAACACAATTAATTTAAAAACAATGCACTGCATATATGTTTCCTAATATAGGAATAGTGTACATACATCTTTTGTAATACAGAATTGGTGAAAATGAAATGCAAACGACTCCGTATGTAGAATTTTTTCCATTTCCAGAGATAAGTTTTTGAAAAGGTTGGAATTTCGAAAATCTGTGGGTAAAAAAAAAAAATTTAATAAAAAAAAAATCAAGAACTATATGTACCAAAATGAATTTAAAAATATTTGCTATTAAAAGTTAATTAGTTTATATTTCTGTCCACCTAAAAATTACAAACCTATTCATTCTTTAAAATTTCTTTAAACATTTAAAGCTCGGGTATGCATCATGATTCTTTTAATGAATAAAATTTTATAAAATAAAAATGTTAAAGCACTTTAAAGACAGTGTATAAATATTTCGTTACAAAAAAAAATATCTTCTATTTATAAATAATAATGTTAATATTTTTTTGTTCTTTAAGTCAATCTCCGAAAGATTACTTTGAAATTTTGACACATAATTCTCCAAATTATAATACACATGAGTTTTTATATATTTTTTTTAAACAGTGCCATTTGTTGGGCATAAAAGCAACAACAATTACACTATACTGTGATCTCGGCAATTTCAGGAAGGGATTCCTCAGAATCAGAAATACTGAGAAAAAAAATTCCAAAAAAATTCTTTACTTCCTATTTTTGTTCAATATAAAGACAAAACGTATTAAATAGGAAGGTACAAATATGTACATATCGCTCACCGCCTGCAATAATGGCACAAGGCCAAAAAATTGAAATTTGAACTGTGGACACCATTATGATTAAAATTAAACCCTTTACATTTCTGTAATACCGGAACATTTATACTTCTTCTCAATTACGAGAGATGGGGATAGGGTCATTATGGTTTCGAAAATTAAAGACTTTCGATGTACATTGCATAATACAATATTGACACTTTCCCGAAAAAAAGGCGGATGCCGCCCACTTTTGAATTGTTGTTTAATAAACTACATTATTTGTTTATTACTCAATTGTTGATGAATGAAAAACCCAATTGACTCATTCATGTACTCAAGTTTTATGAAGTGATAATTGTACTCTAATATTGTAATAATCTCCACTAAACGGTATTCTAGGAATTTAATTTTTTTTATATATCTACATAATATATCCAAAGCAATAATTTCTGCTTTTTTAAAATGAAAGCTTTCTAGACGTACTCTTTAAAAAATAAAAATGAAATACCCTAAAAATTCAAAGCTTCTATAGTTTAAAAAATTGTATCTTCTTTTTCACCAAACATTTTGATGTTAGGCATTTATGTTTTATAAGAATTCTTTAACATATTCAAGAGAAAAGTCATGCTTTCCTTAATTGCTATAAACGGCATTCAAAATCTTTTAAAAATATACATATCTAAAGATAGCCGAAAATTCAAATTCTTAAGCTTTTTGCTCTATGAAAACCTCACTGATTTAAGCAGGTTAGGAAATTATTAATTTGGCAACTGATGAAATATCAATTATGTATCTCATTCATAGGAAGCTGTTGTTTTTTTTAATTAGATACAATAATTTCTGTTAAATCTTAAAAATAATTATTAAAAACATTTCGTTCTAAATATGTACCTGTTTCCAATTCCAACACCATCGATTTATTAAGTTTCGTACAATCTCGTCGAATCAGCTTTTTTTCTGAGGATGAATGATAAAGCAACAATTCATATCCCAAACATATTCCCCAAAGTGGGAAATAAATGCCATTTTTATTTATTTCAATTGCAATCCGATAAATTATCTCAGAGCTTCGCACACATTCGTTAGTTTGATAAGGCTTTTCATTTTGTACTGGGTCAAAGAAAACTGCCCCACCGGGTAATAAAATCCTGTTGTAGTTACATAAATTATATTTTATTTAAAAATCTGCTACGCCAGGCATACCCATTAATTTTGTTCATGATGTTCCGGTAATACTGTTCATCCTTTCCGATCCTTAAAATAAAAAGCAAAATTTATATTTACATACATAATATGTACATTATGTATTCATAACTTTTCTGAAAGTAAGTAAATAGTTTAGAGAGATTAATAATTGAATTTTTTGAAATTAACTTAAGTTCTTGTGGTAAATTGTCATGTTCATGTTTAAAGGAATATTGTTTTGTAATAATCAACAGTATGAAATTTAGTTATGAATGGAAGTTGTATTAAAACACGTGTTAATCAAGTGATTATATGAAAACGTCCAAATAATATTTCAAAAGTAAACAACTTCCTTAACTGTAAACAACCTTCCTCTGAGCTTTATTAAGGCCAGAAGAAAATGCTTTCTTAACGGAATCTGCGCATTTAAAAGAGAAAAAAGCTTTTGTGAAAGTATCTTCTCTTGTAAAAATTATTTAAGAGAAAATATATGCCACCAAACAAAAAAAAACTTCTTAAAATATATTTTTTAACAAAAGAAGCAAAGACGTCGTCGCCCAGGTGTGTGCTTAATTTGTTTATTTTTTTTCAACAAAGCATCGCATAAACAATTTAAATGAATTTATATTACATTAATTTTTTTTTCAACAAAGCATCGCATAAACAATTTAAATGAATTTATATTACATTAATTTTTTTTCCTCTTACCAAATAGGCACTGCTCGGGCGCCAGAACATTCTAGAAATTTCACATAAGAAGCTCCAATATAACTCTTTATTGTTGGGCCATATTCTTCGTAAATTTTTGTTGCCACATCTATACAAAGGATTCCGACAATTGGTCTTTGATTTTCCATTTTGTTTATAAAAAAGGGAAATAAATTAATTACATAATATGATTATAGATAATAAAAATTTAATATAAAAAGATAGTGTGTCTAATTCGAACTCGTAGCAAGGTCTGCTGACCGTCAACGCCGAAGTAGACGATATTTTATCAAAGAGAAAGCTTTTTTTTTTGTTTAAGTTAACTTTGAACTTAATCCGAAAATATGCATTTGCTTTGTTAATGGGATAGAACAAGAACAATGCATATTGTATTTTAATCTTTTGTGTAAACAAAACAAACAATTTCGATTGTAACAATAAAAATTATCGACAATGCATTTTGTTCAGGGTGATTAAATATATATGTACAATGTAGCTCAATGGGTTAGTCAATATTTTATGTTTACAATTTTAAAATTAAATAAAATGTTTAATTTTATAAGCTAATTATATTGGTTTTATGTGAATTATTTGTTTTTTGAAGTTTAAATCAAAACTTATATATGTATAAGGATGACGTGGAAGCAAAAAAGTATGCACAAGTATCTTCGGAACTTGCTTTTGTGGTTAACAATTGAAGCGTCTAGAATGAAAAGATGTTAAGTGACATTGACTAATATTTGTCTAAAACATACTTTTAATTTGAATGTAAAACAATCACAAATTATGCATTTTTCTCTACTTTAATGGCCTTTTTCTAAATTTCTCTAGCCTTAAGAAAAATTTCTAAGCAGTTCTAAGGAACAAAGGTCTAAACGCTTCAATTATACATAACATGTCTAAGTATTTAAGATAAATGTTAATGGATAAAAAATTTAAAGATAATAATAACCAAATTAAATAAAGTCAAAAGTACAAGGAAAAAGGATTTTTTTTAAATATTTAAAACTATTATGAAACATCAGATTGAAAAATTGTATCAAAATCGGTTAGGTTAAAAGTAATACTAGAAAAACTAAAAATTAATTAATTTTTTTTCAAAATAAGTCAAAAGTCAGAAATGCTTCTTTTTTTTTTGTAGCAAAAACCTCAAGTTCAGTTTTCTTACTGTTAGATATTAGGATGAATGGAATGAAATACTAATTGCTTTATATTAATATGAAAGAATATTTTAATAAGGTTGGGTATTAATACTTCAGAAATACAAGTAACTACATATATTTAGTAGACACGAGAGGTGCGTGCTTATAAAATGAAGTAAGTATGTCAAATGGGACTTTATATAAGTATAATCATGTTAAAGTTTACAGATAACGTTTACAGATGGTGTTTTCAGTTGATGGTACATTTACATCACTTACAATTGCTTTGGTCATTATAGGCACAAAATTTAATAAAAAATCTTTGCAGCCGTTTTTGTGAAATTAAAAAAAAAAAAAAAACACATTTTTGTGTGGCATTTAACTGTTTTAAAAGATCCAAAACAAAAATTGGAATTGCCCTTTAGAGATTCATATAAAATTACTCTGTACAAAATTTGAAAAACATCGGTCCAGCCGTTTGGGTTCTAGTTCGCCAGTGGAAGTACAGCCTAACAGATTGACAGACGAACAGACGAAAATATCAACAGACGGTATGAGGAAACCCACTTTTTTGGGCTTTTGCATCATCATTTTAATTATTCGAAAGCCATGTAATTTTCAATACAAAACGTACTCATACGTCCCGTAACACCATGGCTTGTTTGAAATAAAGTATCGAATTGCTTTTGTAGAGTTCCATTTTTTTATCACTTAGTTTTCAGAAATCCCTACATTGAATTTAGTGGCTGTGAAGTAGATGGCAAAGGAAAGAAAAGTGAGATATGGGAAGAAGCAATGTTGCAATGGTTTTATAGCGATCCATTTAATTGGTAACATCAAGGCCATATAAGGTGAATGGGTATAAATCTACATTAAAATTAAACCCTGCTTTGCCATTCTAAAAATCCAAAATAAAGTTGATCATACTTCTTAATAGGAAGGAAATGAGTCATAAGTACATTTTTGATTTTAAGAATTTCATATAACGGGTGTTTTTTTTAGTGGTATATAACTTTAAGTTGGCAACAATATTTTAACTGGCGGCCATTTTGTCAGCTGTCAAGTTATTTATTTTTAGTTTGGTTTAGCATTTCAAAATGAATAGACTGATGCCTGAACAACGCATGCAAAATGTTGTGAATGTGCTTGGAACGAGATTGCTGTTGACATCCTTTATATAGTTATTAAAAAAAAAGTCCATTGGAATGAATCAATGTTCATTGTTCTCACATTTTAGAGAGGACACATTTTTTATTTGTATGTGTAGTGTGGTCTGTATTATTATACTTTATCATGTTGAAAAACCCCCATTTGGCTGATATTTTTGTAAAGAGAATCAATTTAGGTTAATACGAACATTTTCAAGAACAATGTAATTTAATTTTTAATTTTTAATTTAAACTTATTATTTTTCATTTCATCGTAAAAATAACCTTTACTAAAATTAAAGGGAATTGAATTCGGTACAAAAATGTGCAAAAACTTTTAATATTCACTGCTTATATAAATTTTTAGTCAAATATTAAAAAAAATCAGTTGGTAAAATGTCTTTAAATTATTGTGAAAATTGAAATAGCTAAATCTTCTTTAAATTTTCTTGAAAACTACAATACATATAAAGAATATTGTTTTAAGTGTTTGATCAAAAAAATGGTAAAAGCATTAAACAGTAAAAATAAAAAAAAAAATTACTTAATGACGTACAATTTTGAACAATTTAATTTTCTTCAAAATTTTGAAAATTAAAAATCAGAAAACAACTTTATTTAAATAGAAAATGCAAATACAGATTTCTGGCTTTGAAAAAAGCTTTAGCTTTTTGTAAGTTTTGTCGTTCTTTAATAATTTTTTTAAATTTTAAAACAATTTTTTAATTTACCCTCTTTTTACTGTCTAGTTGCGAATCAATCTGTTCATATCAAAAATAAATGTTAAACAAAGAGAATGAAAAGGAAAAAGTTATTGAAAAATTAAGAAGGTTCATAAATAGTTGTATGTAACTACAATGTATATAATAATACCTATTGTACAATGTACATATTCAACAAACTATAATTAAATTCATAATTCAGGAGCTGAGTGAGTAAAATCGGCTTTTATTCCTTCTAACATTGCCTAATTTATAAGACCCTAGGTCTTACTGGAAAATATATGTTCGTGTTTGTATTAAAAAAAAAAAATACATTTATGGACTCAGCTACAACAGTATATTTGAAATCATCTTGTTTTAATTAAAGTTTATAATAATTGTAAAAATAGCAATTATTGAAATAATCTAAATAATATAATGTATACTTATTTATTTTCCCAAAGTAATGTTTTGTTTGTTAATACTTTTTAAAAATATCAAATTTCTATAGATTTCTATTCCTAAATATTGGTTCGAGTGAAAAAATACAAAATTATCAAATCTATGAAACTTTAAATCTTAAATTTTTTAGAACTTTTTGTTTCCAGACCTACTCGGCTACTCATAAACCACGCTCGAGACAATGGGTCATATGCAAAAAGAGTTCAAACCTTTTACTCACTCTTCTGCGATCTTTCTTAACTTGGTTTATGGAGCTAATAAATATACTAAAAAAAAAACCGACACTTGTGGTCCCAAATAATTCTTTTTTATTGCAAAGCAAGATATCGCTTCGATGACACACAAAATTTCATTTGTTGCAAAAATTAAAACTTTTTAACAAGTAAAAATATCTCTATAAATGTTTTTTTTTTTTTTAAATGATATTAAAATAAAATGCTTTATAGTGTGTTTCGGAATATTTTGATGAAATTATTTTTGTTTTGCCTTAGTCGCAAGTAGTATCGCAGATTTCGTAAGAACTTAAATAAAGTAAATACTTAAAATAATAACAGCACAACAGTAGAAGCAGAAAGCAAACCAAACTGAGGGGGAAAAGTAAATGGACAAAAAACAAATATACATATATGTATTGCATAATTTTTAGAAATTCAATGTTTATTTAGATTACATCATAACGAAAAAAACTATGTAACAAGTCAGGCGTGAAAAGTAGTGAGATTTAAAAGTTGATGTTGTCTACGAAATTCCGTGTAAAGGAAAAACGAGTGATGAATATCAAAAGATATGCATTGGTAGCACAAAACGCGCATTAGGAGTAATATTAGCATAGGATGAAGCTGATATAAGGAAAAATAAAACAGCTACTACACTACACTCTCACAACATAAGCTAGACCACGACCACAATGCAGATTTTGACAATGTCACAATATTAGACAGAGAACATCGATCCTATACACACTATGCTCTTGAAAGACTACACATTCAGCAGAAAATAAAAAAGACGATGAACCACAAAGAAGACATAGCGCAATATACAGCATTGCCGTTTCCTAACGTTCTGTGATATCAGTTATAATTTTTTTAATTTTTGTGATATAAGAACTTTTATCTTATCACAAAAATATACATTTCCGATATACCCGACACTCTAGAAAAGATTCTTCTTTGAAAATGAATAGGTACTATTTACATTGATTAACAAAAATAGAAATAAATGACTTGAAATGTTTTTGAAATGTTTAAATGATAAGGTAGACCTTATCCTTAATTAATGGAATATCCCAACTTTCAATGGAGGTTCAAGTATGTCAACCAATAAAGAATTTTAAAATTTTAAAGAATTATGATTGAAAAACTATCAGTGGTTATATCTTGACATTTTGTCTATAAAAATCCATTAAAAAAAAATCTTAGGTATCACGCAATCTGGGGGGATTTTTCAATTTCATTTGAAATTAATGTCAACATCTGAAAATGTGTGTGTAGGAGTCAAACCTCTTAAAAGTAACATTTCAAATTAATGTTCACTTATCTGAGACAATAAGCACTTCATGAATTGTCGTATAAATAAAATCATTTGCATAATAAAGGCAATCTTTTTATGAATTGCTGTGTCCCTCTTCCATTGTACACATGTCATTTTATTATATCAATAGGTAAAGCGTGTTGAAGGTTCTCATTTCATTAAAAGTTAAATAATATAGGTAATTTCCAAACCTAAAAATATATATTTCAAATGTTTCCCCATCAAACATAAAACATATCTATATAGGTAGATAGATATATTCCAAATATTTATTTTTAGCTACTCTCCAACTCTTCATCATCATCATCTTCATCACCATTGTTCTTAAAAGCCATCGCAGTACTTAAATTTCATACACACTTTCACCTTGAAGCTGTTCCTTGTGCTAGACGAACATTAAATTGTCATTTAATAATATTAATTATTGATAAAACAAAACTTTTTGAAAATATCGTGTGCTATTTTATGATACCTACTGCCTTTAAATAGGCAATGAAAATAAAAATACATTACAATCATTATTAGCTTTTAGATCTATGAGAAGTTAAAAAGTAAAATAAGATTTTACCTCCGCCCAATCACGATGGCAACAACACGGTAACGAAATGTTAGATGATAGCGGCGAAAAGTGTCGAATTTCCATTTAAAATAGGTATAATACTGGAAGTAAAAACAGTGAGATAATTTTCTTGTGTAACCATCCCTAACGGGTGCTGCTTTTATTTTTTTTTTGTTAGTTTGTTCGAATTTTATTTTTCTGAACGAAGTTGTATGAATTTTATGTATTACTATCTTCAAACACGGTTTAGATGACGATATTGTTCCTCCATAATATCGTGTCTATCAAACTTTGTTCCCCAAGTCGGAACAAACTTGTCATTACGATACTAGAAATTTCGTACCTATTCATGACGAATACGTGACCAGTAGATAAGAGTTTTACCTTTGAATTTGAATTTTTGATTTTTTTAAAGGTTATATTTATGTATAACTTTGAAGAACAAGTCCCCTTTGAAATAAGGGAATAAATTATACGATCCAACTTATTTGCACCGACCATTTAGTATAATTTTTCTGACCAATTTATTATTACAAGGATAAGTTAAAATGTTTGATATACATAGTTCTAAGATTCTAAATACAATAAAGTCGGAAAAATTAACAGGTATAAAACAGGGCACGTTCATCTTTCCAAATTGTGCATCTGTTCGAGCTTCAACATTTGGTTGAGAAAGAAGATAATATTATACTCATAAATAAAAGCATTTAAAATAATTTAAATAACAATTTTAAACAAGCTTGAAAAGTACCGTTCACAAAAAAAAAAAATAAAAAGTTGAGTTGGGAATAAAGCGTTCGTCTTTTCGAGTACAAAATTTCAACTCGCTTATCTTTTTAAGCACTGAAAAGCAGGGCCGGACCAACCATATGTGAAAGATGTGCAAATGCAAAGGGCGCAAAATTCTTGGGCGAACGAGAAAATGTAATCTGATCTCGTGCAAACAAATATGTACTGTCATTTGAATTTTAACCACAAAACTTGTTCAAATAATCCCAAAATCACAACTGTGCTTAGTTATTTCTTCCACACTAACTAACTAACAACTGGGTAATGTGGAAAAGTCTTATACATGTGTATCAGTGTGTGTATGTATGTGTGCAAATATAAAAAAAGAGACGCTTTCTACAAATCTTGCACAGGGCGCAAGTTTGGCTCGGGCAGGCCCTGTTTAAGAGTGAAAATATTTTGTTTATCTTACAAAACCGTCCATCTTTTCGAGATTCTACTGTATGTAAAAAAAATTCAATCCGATTGTTTATTATAGAAAGTAGTTTATCAATATTCAAAGCATAATTTTCAAAATCTGAAAACTAGTTAAGTCTTTAATTCAAAAATTTTGATCCTAGGGCTCTTAAAAAATTGTTAATGATTTATAATTTATAACGTATAATTGTTAATAATTTAATTTAAAGTAGGGGTTGATGGGATTTAAATTTAAACTCGCTACATAGAGATTGAATTTGAACGTTCAGTATATTTTGTTGAAATTTTCTTGAAATTTGTCTAATTTTTAAAAAATTTTAGAATTAATTACTGATTAAAAAAAAATAAAAAACCCGTGACGTGTCATATAATGACGCAAGCAAAACAAATTTTCCATGACACTGTAACTTCTTTTAATTAAAGAAATGCCAATAATTATTACTATTTTTTTTAAATTAAAAAGTTCTTAGAGATGTATACAAAATAAATACAAATAAATAAAAAAAGCTAAAGAATTTGAATGATGATCCAATATTGACAAAAATATTAAAAAAAAAATTCATATCAATTTTACAAAAAAAAATAACCTAAAGTTTAAACAAAGTTTCATAAGAAACAGTAAAATGCAAAAGTATTTGACAAATTTTCAACGAAATAATTTCGTTAGACTTTTATTAAATTATAAAAAAATCAATAAATTTTAACAAAGTCGCGTTCATATTGCATAAGAAAATATAAAAAAAAAAACATATTTGGCTTTTAAAAGTAGTTTAACACTTTTTTTGAAAATTCAATAAGTTGAATACCAATCGTTTTTTTTTTTAAATTTAGTTTGCAAATACTTCTAAATGGCATACCAAATTTGTTAGTTGTTAAAATTTTAAAAAAAAAATGCGTCTAAAAATGTGTCCAAAATGTAATATAAAGAAAGAGACAAAAATGTTTAGATAAACATTTAAGTAAAAACATAAAAAATAAATAAACATTTAAGTAAAAACATAAAAAATAAGATTATAGTTCAACAAGTTTTATGAATATTCATTTGCTTTCCGCGGATTCCGAGGTTTTAGAATTTGTGCCTTTTTAATGACTATACACTATTATGAATGTACTATATTTTTTTTTAAAGATATGTATTTTTTTAAAGTAGTAGTAGTATTGTTAAAAAAATAATTGTTTCTGGAGTAATTACTATAGTTTTTTAAGAAATTATTTAAAAGAAATAAGTACTAATTTTTTGGCGATCACTGCGACGGCATTAAAAATGTTTGTTTCAAATGATTTGCACTTATTCACCAGTTTTTAATTAAATATACTGGATAATAAAATGCAAGCTTGTGAAGCTTTGATATAAGCTATTTACCAAAAAAAAAATAGCAAGCTTTTGGCAAGATAAGGCCCTTGTAGTTAAAAGACGTTTGTAAAATTTAGCTATCCCATCAGAAATACCCTGTTTATAAGAAAAATAAAAAACTTTATAACCATTATACATTAAAATGGTATTTGAAAAATTATAGTATAAAGTTTTTTTATTTTCAACTTTGTACTTCTGTATTGCAAATAATTCCATGTGGTAAGCGGAATGTCCAAATGATCGAGGTTCAAAAAACATTTTTTTATCTCTCGAGGCAGAAAGTTACATATGTACATAACTTGCAAAATTTTGATCCTAGTAAAAAAAAAGTGTTCTGATTTTCAGGTTAGTCGGTATTCTAATTTAGTAAATTAGAAATTAGTAAAAATTAAATTCGAAACTTCAAATTTGTAAAAAAAATACATAATTTAAAAAGAAACACAAAGACCTTAAAATTTTGAAAAATCTAAACATCAAGAATTTTCAATCCGATCGAAAATCACATTCAAAATTACAGGACTTTCCGTCATTTCGATGAAATTTATGTCTTAGATAATAAACTGAACGTTTCAGCTCAAAATTAAAACTTCAAGAGAGATCTTACAGATTACTTGACATTTGGGAATAGTTCTGGTACATTTATTACATTTAACTACGTCTAACTACATAAGTCTACAAAAACTACGTAGCTGACGTAACAATAATGTAGTTTTTTTTTTTTTCTAAAAAGTAGCAGCTCTTCAACATACCTTGAATTTAAGCTTCCCATAAAGTATGGTTACGATGGCAAAAACAAAAAAAATTAAATGTTAAAATCCCATAGAAATATGGGGTTGGACTATTATCACA
The DNA here is from genome assembly GCA_951394125.1 of Epistrophe eligans. NCBI lineage: Eukaryota > Metazoa > Arthropoda > Insecta > Diptera > Syrphidae > Epistrophe > Epistrophe eligans. Next base: position 39,340,176 of record OX596029.1, read on the forward strand.
TCGCAATATGACTGTTCAAACACAATATGAATAAAAGTACCTCATAGCAATTATTCTTAAGTTCATTCATAAACCATCTTCGCATCGACACCCAGTCTACTTTTACTCCAATCACTATTTACTGATTGTTTGCCTAATTCTATTGCGTTGTCCAACATTTTATTAAATCAACCGTAAAATATAATGAATGAATAACTAGTAAAAAAAAATTTTTCTGATACTGATTTTCAAGTACATTCCTATGGGATCAACAAACAACATTTAAAGATAAGAGAATTACAATGCATGCATAGCAGCTATTTCTCTGCCTACTGAAAAATACAATTTAGAGGTTACTGACTTCTATAAGTATCGTCATCGTTTTCTCTTACTTTAAATATTTTGTTTTCAGTTTTCTTTCCTTTTTGTGTTGTTGCAAAAATAAAACCACAAAATAATGGATCCTTATCTTAAAATGGCGTATCTGTAATACTCAAATGAATACTGCTCTACAGAATTAAATATTCAAGATGATGAAATGCCAGATTAATCTCCAACGTGCGAATGACTTTTTGGAGTTTTTCGTTTGATCATAATTATTATGTTGCTATTAGTTTAGTATTTTTCCCAAAGGATGAAGGAATCTCCAGAAAATTGGTTGATGTGAAAGTTCAGGTTAATGCCCTGAATCCTTCGACTATATCAAAGAGTGTAATTTTGTTGAATTACAAAATTTCCACTGAAATTATGGATTATTGCGTTTTAGGAGATTGCGATAGAATATATCTCATCAAGTATGAAAAAGTTAATTTGAAACCAGTGGTGCTTGTATTTTTGTTCCATCACAATCAACGTCATATTATTACATTACACTCTGGTTCATTCCAAAGATTTGTTTTGGAATTAGAAAGGTTTTATTTTTGTTGGTTCGCCTGAAAGTGATAATGTATAGGTTTGTGCAACAAATTTACATATAGAAATTTTATTAAAATTTGCTTTTAACCAGGTAAAATTTTGAATAGCTTAATAGGATTTTTCTTATAAAATGGGATAACATATTAAGCAATTAATTAATAAAACGTTTTTAAAGAAATGCGATGAAATTATGTGGGATGTTATCTTTGTAGAAATTAATAAATACTTATAATATGGATAGTATAATGGATGTACATAAGTCTGTTAATTAAATATAAGTAATAAATTATATTTAAAGAGGATAGGGGAGAATGTGCAATAAAGTAAACAAATCAAGCAATGTTCACCTTGTCATTCTTGACAAGATGCAAAATTAGATGCAAAATTAAAAAATTGCTTAGAAAAGTACTTCTTTCACGTTATTAATTTTTTTTATTGTTAACCGAAGTAGATTTGAAGAAAAAAAGGAAGTAGATTGAGAAAAATCGAAGTAGATTTTAAAATGAATTTTCTTTATGTATGTTAATCTATATTTTTCAAAATTTCTTTAGTTAAATTTAATCTATTGACTCAAAATAGCTTTTTACGGCCTTAAGCTCTTCGTTTCGGCGATATCACTTGGAGATTTATGAGGTTTGATAACGCTTTTTAAATTATTTAAAAAAAAAAAAACATACATTATTTTTTACTTCATTTTTACATGAATATTTTGTATACATGGTTTTATAACAAATACAAAAAAAAAACTTAGAGAACAAAAAATTATCTCAGGCATAATATTTAGCTACTTTAGTTATTATTTTTTTATAAAAAGAAAATTGAAATTAATAAAATTAAATTACTTTAATTATACAAAAAAAAAAAGTAATAACAAAAAAGTAAATTTGTATATAGGTATATAATTATTTTTAAATTAATTCAACTAAAAAAACCAAAACCAAAAATATTAGTTATTTCTACAAGTTTATTTTTGTATAATATTAAAACTTAACTTTGTTTAACAAAATTAAATATCTCAGACTTCATGTTTAGGTACTTTAGTAATTATTTTTTTTTTTAAATTGGCTTACTATAAGTTCTTACAAAACTGGATAACAAAGATTTCACTTTTTTAAAAGTTTTTAGGAACAAAATAAAACTTTAAATTCCTTGTGGAAATTCTGGGGTTATATACTAGATTGAGAAAAAAAGGAATAGATTTCCCCTTTTTTTTGGTGAAATTGAAGTAATAAGTTGAAATAAAGATTTTTAAATTGAAGTAGATTTCAATTTTTTGGTGATGGTGCGAAGTAGGAAGTAGATTTTATTTTTTTTTTTGAAAAAAGAAGTAGATCTACTTCAATTGAAGTAAAGTGGTACTGATAAGCACTGCCAGACCAGACGTTGCAGTTGTTTATACTCACAGACTCACATGCACATCACACATGACAAAATAATGGAAATATTATTTCTCACACAAAAGATTCAGTTCAGCTGAATCAGTCTGAGGTGATTAACTGAATTATTACACAAGGATTAATAGCGAGAACGCAACTGTAGTCGATCAGTCAGAAGTAAGCCCGATTTACAATGCCCTCGTCACATTCTGAATCCGGGCATTTGAACTTTGAAGAGATATCGTCACCTCTACGTCTCACTTTCACGAATAAGGTTTCACAATGCGACGAAGAAACGAGACGAGAGAATTGCGTGAATTCGTCGTAGTTATTACACCAAATTCAAGCAATGAAAGTAGGTATATCAGACTATACACAATAAAGTGTGAATCACGTCACGCCAAGAGTTCGAAAAATTGGAAGAAAGACGTGAAGAGACGACGATTTGCTTCATTTGACAAATTATAGTGACAAAAAAGAAAATAAAAACATAGAAGACCACTGATTTCCGCAAACAGGGCCGGGCCCAGCCAAACTTGCACCTGTGCAAGAATTGATAAAAGCGCCCTTTTTTTATACATACATTCACTGATATACATGCATACGTTTTTCTAAATTACCCATGGAGGTAGACTTTCAATGCGTTTTTTTGTTGATGTGATGTTAGTTAGTATGCAAGAAATAACTTAGCACAGCTGTGATGGATGTTATTTTGGGATTATTTGAACAAGTTTTGTGGTTAAAATGCAAATGGCAGTACATATTTGCTTGCGCAAGATCACATTACATTTCCTTGCTCCTGGTAATGCACCCCAGAATTTTGCGCCCTGTGCATTTGCATATCTAGTGTAGGTATCTTTAATTTTCAACTAGTTAAATTAAATATAAAAAACAAAACCGAAAGAACATTAAGAGTGTTTTATTTTGTCTCCTAATTATTCTCAAAAATTTGTTGTTTTTTTTTACTAAAAAACTCTTTTTCGCACGCCGCACTTAAAGCAAACAAAACGAAATAAATTAACGGTGTCAAAAAAAAAATTCGTCTAGAAACTCGTCTAGGAACGATTTTATAATGAGAAAAAGAGCTCTTCACCTCAAGATCTCGTCTTGTTTCTTCGACGCACTGTGAATCAGGCATAATTGTTTTAATTTGTTCTTTAAAGTAGAGATGCCGCGAATAGTGACTCTGCCGAATACCGAATACCGAATATTCGGCCACACTCGTCGGCCGAATACCGAATATTCGGCAGCCAAACATCCGGCTAACGATGTGTATATCTCCTACGTGAATTTTGATAATAATAATCGTTTGCTACCAACGAATGCCGAAAAAGTAGTTTTTATTCACCACAACTTACCATTAGTAGATTTTAAATACTAAAATACAAATCTATATATATAAATTAAAGTTTGGTTTTGTGTACGTTCGCTAACCAGCCAAACCGGTTGACCGATTTTCTTAATTTTTGTTTTTAATTAAAGAGGAATAAGGGTAGTTTTATACTGTATACTTTAATATAAAACAAAAGAAATTACAAAGGATTATTTAAGAATTCAATTGTGTATTTTATTTAGTTAAAATGTAAGTGCGGCTGACTTGGTTGAGCGATGTGTGTGGAGTGGGTGAAGTCTGTATCTCAATATATATATAATATATATATATAATATATACCTACATACAAGACTGAGAGAGCTGTCAAGTATCGATATAATCGATTCGATATAATTTCAATATGCAACAGGTAGAAGGTTTAGGATAAAAAAAAATTATAAAAAATTTCAACACATTCGCTGCAAAACAAATAAAAAAAAAAACTATTTTTTAACGCCCTGCGAAGCGGGCGGGGGTTTTGCTAGTTTTTGAATAAAAGAAAACATTTTTTGTAAGATAATAGGCCTTTTTTATTCTCCATTTGTTATTCGGTATTCGGCCGAATGTTGTGAACTATTCGGCCGAATACCGAATATCAAAAATATAGGCGGCCGAATAGGCCGAATGCCGAATAGTGGCCGAATATTCGCGGCATCTCTACTTTAAAGCCTAGTACGCTGCTGATGCGAAAAGAAAAATCCCATACAAAAACGATACAACGAAATCATAAACGAAAAATTTCGTTCTGGTTTTTGTTTTGCAGTACGCAGTATGATGAGCGAAATTGATTATATATATATATATTTATTGTAGCCAAAATATCACATTAGTTTTTCTTATATTGCACAATTTACAGAGATTGGTATATAAGCTACCTTACTACTGCCAAGTAATGAGTTTCTTTTTAATCAATACATAATAAAGTTAGTAAAATAGGCTTGAATTGAAGGAAAAGCTACGACAAAAAACCTTCATTAAACAAAAACAAAAAAAAAAAATAAAAAAAAAATATTAGTAATAATAACATTTTGTAGATAGAGTTATTAATAAATTCTGTTTGCATAGTATTCTGAGAGAAGGGGTGGTTTTATACAAGAAGAATCGAGCAATGCTTAATCAAAACAGCTTTGACAATGTTAAAAAATAAATATATATACTATATACATAGATCAGTCTTAAATTAAACAATAAATAAATAAACAAATAAATAAATAAATGAATAACATTAATAAATAAATTAATAAATAAATGAATAAATATATAAATAAATATATAAATAAATAAACAACAACAAAAAAGAAATAGAACAAACGTTTAAAATAAATAAATAAATAACATTAATAAATAACATTAAAAAATAAATTAATAATTACAATTAATAAATAAAATTAGTAAATAAATAACATTAGCAGATAACATTTTTAAATAAATAACATGGATAAATAAATTTATATTAACGATACAACGAAATCATAAACGAAAAATTTTGTTTTGGTTTTCGTTTTGCAGTAGATATACGCAGTTCGATGAGCGAAATTGATTATTGTAGCAGATTATTTGGAGAAGTCTCCGCTGTTTTTTCGCACAGAATTAATTGTTCCAACCATTTATTGTGTGCGGAAAAGTGACATTTATGTTGTACTCGTGTTTGTATATGTTGTTTCTTTCATATAAGCGTGCCTCTATGTAATTTTTATATCTTGTGTTTTTGTATTTTGTTTTTGCAATTAGGTGTCTTGGTGACACTTCGAGTGGGTAATTTTTCGCTGTCCTTTTCGCAAGCATTTCGCTGTCGTGTTAGAGACCAATGAAAAATTTCGTTTCGCATCAGCAGCGTACTAGGCTTGCTTAAAAGAGGAAAACTACAATCTCATCACTTCAATACCTTGTTTTTGTTTTCTTGGCGCATTGTCGGGCTTTAGTTTCTGTGTTTAAAAAAAGTGCATTTTTTTTTTGTAGTTTTCTTTGCAAAAATGTAATCATCAAATTTGAATTGATAAACATTTATTAATGATTTGAAGTGTTAAAATATTTAACAATTTGTTATCATTTCATCAAGTATTCAACATTAATTTTATTAAAAATTATATCCAAGGTAATTGATGCAAAAGTGTATATATTTTTTTAATCTCAATTTTAACTGAAATTTCGTTACTCGTGTCGGCAAAGTAGTGTGCGGTGGTTTTTAATAGGAACTTTTAATTTTGAACAATTAAGCGTAAGTGATTCTTATTTATACTTTTGTTTCTTTTTAATAAAATAAAAAATATAGCAAGAAAAAAAATATGCTAAATCGTTATTTAATAAACATCACCATTTACATACATTAAGGAAATGGTTTACCTATTCAGTCACACGCACTATTATTAAAGTGGTTAAAAATTTGTATGATTTAATATAACGTACAAACATGCAAACATTTATAACATTTATTAAAATAAGTGTACAATGTAAAATGCATGCAAATTTATCTTTAAAACAATAAAACAAAATCTTTAATTTAAAAAAAAGTACATATATAATCTGATTTCTTTAATTTAAAAAAAAATCCAAAATGAAAGTTTGTGCAAACAAGTAATTAAACATACCATTTTAACATTTTTAATTGTCAAAGGTAAACTTGGAGTTACTATTTATAACACTAAAAAGTTAAAATAGGCATTTAATGATTGAAATACATCTGCTAAGTAGAAGACTTAGCTTAACCGTCTAAAATTTTGCGCCATAAATGTTAAAAAAAGAACCAAATTCTTCTATACAAAAACCTAACAATTAATGTCAGCTGTGATAAGAAGTGAGATCTAAAAGTAGGTACGCCAAGTTCTTAATTTATAAAGATTTTATATAAATAAAATCTTTAAAGTAGAGTATAATATTGAAACAATCCCAAGTTATAAGAGAAATTTATTTTTAAATGATTACTAAATATTGATGAAATTACCTTCGATTTAACAATTTCACCAATTTGGTTTTTGTTATGCAACCAATTTTTTTCAACATATCCTTGAACATTTTGTGCCAAAGCCAATCAAAAATGTTTTTATTCTCTCCGAAATATTTCATAAATGCGCTGAATCCAATAGCCTGAAGCCTAAACTTTCTACAAGTCTAACGTTCTAGTATATGGAACACATTTTATGAGGTTATTCAAAAATAAATTCGACTTGACTCGTGGCGTTAAAAAATGCCTTAATATTTTTGGAAATGTCGTATCCTAACTGGGCTTTATTTTAAAAACTCAACGCCACCGTTACCATGAAGATCTGATGGTGCGGTAAGTTGTTGAACTTTTGTAAATAATGCGTAAAAAAATAATAAACAAAGCTTAACAAAATTCCTCTACTTCACTTGATTATTTGATCTGTCTGAAGCCCCTCAATATACAAATTTATCTGATAAGCGGCTGCGATGACACCCATTTGTTTTAAAATCAACTTCGCAGTGACCCAATAATGCCAAAGGTCACCCGGGCTGTTATTATGAACTTATTCCAGTTTCATGTTGTACCATTGTACCAAAATTATTAATAAGACTAAAGTGTTGCTTTTGCCGGCAGGTAATTGAACCTCGATATTTTTAGAGAAAGTAAAAATTAATCTAAAAAAAAAATAAAATATGTTTATATATCTAAATACATAATTATTTTGTTTATTTGATAATTAATTGTCTTGTCTCAATGTAATTTATATTTTTGCTGCCGTACTATTCATAAGCTTCTTAAAGTATTCTGTTTATTAATTTGATCGCACGTCAAAATGCTTTCGTATTAAAATCAGAACCTTTCGCTGTTCAATGGAAAATCTTCTGGGATTATTTTTAGCTAATGTAGCGATTATACTATGAAGATAACGATTTAGTTTGACGTATTGAAAGTATCCAATATACATCGACATATCATAATGTGTTACAGAACAACGTAATGTGCTACAGAAATGTTCACATTTTAGTTTCCCCTACCGCCGCACTGTGGGCCAAATGGGCTTACGCGTCTCAAAAATCTGTAACTTTTTTGTTTCTTGGAATAATTAAGTCAAATTTGGAATATATTATCTTTGATATCTACGCTATCATTTGAATAGCTTTTTTTTTTAATGAGTTTTGTTTTTAGTACTAAAATTTGTTCCAAAGTTAGGAAATACACGTTTTTGGCATGATTTTCACATTTAAAACTTCTAAGTGAAATTTGGAATATATCATCTCTGATATTCATTTAAACCTCTTTTTTTAAAATAATAAGTTTTTAGTACTAAAGTTTTACCTTAGTTAAGAAATTCGAGATTTTTGCATTAATTAAATGTTCAAAAATTCTGTAAATATCTTGTACTAATTTTTTTTTAATTTATCAACTTATATCTTTAATTTCAAGTTTGGATCCTGTTAAAAAACATATTTTTTTGTTATTTTTCATAATTTCTTTGTCTCTATCATTTCTTTCACTGCAAATCTTATTTCCCAAGTTACCTATGCAATTAGATATCATACCTGTTAACTGGAAGTTGTTTTCTAAATAGCTGATAAGTTCTGACCTATCGGTCCCATTGCTTATAAAAAAATCACTCAACATTAATTTTGAAATTTTAAATTCGTTCATATTTTAATTTTGTTTGCACTTTTCACACCATTAAGAACTTGACTTAACAAAACACTTTTTTTTTTGTTATTAAACAAAGGTAAACAAAAATAAAATTTCAAATTAAAAAAAAAAAAAATAGGAAATAGAATAATACAATGCAAGCCAGATCTACAGAAAAATTAAATAAATGTATGTAGTGTGAAATTTACAATAAAAACCCCAAAAAACACATCATTACATACGATGTGGTAGAAAGGGAAGCAAGGCCCCCCTTTCCATCACCTACGCCACTGGTTTCTTCTTAACAAATATTTATTTGAGAAACATGCGGATTATAACGGCAATATCAATTGCGGCTGTAAAAACAAAGCTTATCAGAAAAAAAAAAACAAAAAACAATGTAAAGCTATTTGAATTCTTTTTACCATGCACCTACGCTATGAAAATTGACATTTCTCAAAAAGGGGCAAGATTTTTTTCTGCTGCCAAGTACCAATATGTAAAGGAATAAAATGCAATATGAAAGAAAACAGCGCAAGACAGCGCAACTATTTAAAACCTTAATAGAATATAGGAAACAGGTAAACAAAATATGTTGACAAAAATTATTAAATTTAGTAAATAAAACATCTTTTTTAATATTTAATTTTAATTTTTTTAGAAGCCTTACAACATTACCTTTCCAACGATATATAATACTTAGAGGTCTAATTCAAGAAGAAGTTAAAAAAAAAACAATTATAATCATAGAAATCCAGGCTGGAAAACTACTTTCGGAAAAACCATTTATGAGACGCAAAAGGCATTTTGGGCGCACTGTGCGCCGGCACACATAAATAAAATTGAGAACCTTTAAAAAACACATTAGCATTTATATTATATTCTAGAATTTTCTTATTTTAGTCCAAGTTGCCGTATTCGAAAACTTGAAATGTAGTTTAAAACAGCGAGTAAAGCTTGCGGGATACAACAAAATTTCGCCGATGAATGAATTTCTATCCCAGAAGTTAAATTAGGTGTCCGCGTCCGGTTATTGCTTGGAGGAGAGTTATTATTATGAAAAATCATGAATTTAATTACGTTCTTTGGAATCTTTCCGGTTATGAGAGGTGTCCGCTTATGAGAAATGTCCGTTTGGAGAGAGTACACTGTATAAATCTTTTCGGTTACTTCTAAAAAATTTAAAAATTATAAAAGAAAATCTCCTTGGCGGCAAAAAGGGTCCCTCAAATTTCAAGTGTGAGCTCAAAAGAAGGAACACTGCGCCGCCGCCGCACCCTTCCACCTATGTTTTAAAAAAATATCAATAAATGCAAAAAGTAAATTTAGAACTATTTGAGCATTTTTTCTACAATAATATCAATGATTTTCAACTATGTGAGTAATTACGATTGACCAGCCATGCATTTTTTTTGTTTTTGTACAAAAAAATATCAAAAACACAAATCAAGGTTTTAGTATGATTCTTTAGAATTTTTTTAAGACACTTTTTAATCGTTAAAAAAATTATGAGAGCAAGTTAGTACGACTTAATCTTATACTTTATAATTTTTTAAGCAGTTACTTGTTTTTTTTTTTTTTTGTGTGGGAGTAGCCAAAATGGGATGAAAATAGACTTTAATTCTTTTTAAATATTAAAAACACAGTTCACAATGAATTAAGTTTATTTTTTTTTTAATTTCAAAGTTCAAATAAAAACAACAATAAATTTCATTGTAAATCCCCGAATATTTTTTAATGCGATGCAGATAGAACCGAGTCAATAGGTTTTGTTTCTAAGCAACTATAAAAGTTAGATTTCAATTAGTTTTGTATCTGGAAAGAAATAATAATCATAAATAGAATGTTTAATTTAACGAAAACAAACTCTACTTGGCTGATGTATTTCAGTAGTATATAGAGTTTGTATTATTAAAAAAAAACCTTCATATAAACAATGCCAGGCCCTGGGCAAAAAACAAAAACAAAAACTTCCAATTTAATGACTAGGAATTCTAGTCTTGTTGGATATAGTTCACACTAGATATTCGTCATGAAATCTATGTTAGATGGACTGAACTTAACAAAAATTGCGTATTGACAAGGTCCTCACTAGTCAACTGATGAGTCCAAGTGAGATCGCCGGGACGAAACGCCTAAAATTTTTGTGGACTAAAGGCCTTAAAAAGCTATTTTGAATCAATAATTCAACAAGTCCAATTAAATAGTGCTAAGTCTTCTACTTGGCTGATGTATTTCAGTAGTAACGGGTGATTTTTAAGCTGGTTTGGTTTTGGCAACACTGGTTTGGACAGCTGACGTGTGTTTAGTACCTTGTGTCACTATCAAACAGCTTCAGTTTGGTTTGCAATTTAACCATGGATCGTCTTACAAATGAACAACGCTTGCAAATTATTGAATTTTACTATCAAAATTCGTGCTCGGTTCGAAATGTTGTTTATCGAAAAATTGTGTTCAGCGATGAGGCTCATTTTTGGTTGAATGGGTACGTAAATAAGCAAAATTGCCGCATTTGGAGTGAAGATCAGCCAGAAGCATTGCAACAGCTACCAATGCATCTTGAAAAAGCCACTGTTTGGTGCGGTTTATGGGCCGGCGGCATTATTGGGCCATATTTCTTCAAAGATGATGCGAATCGCAGCGTTACTGTCAATGGTGAACGCTACCGAGCGATGATAACAAACTTTTTTTTGCCCGAAATGGAAGTTCTTGACTTGCATGATATGTGGTTTCAACAAGACGGTGCCACATGCCACACAGCACGCGAAACAATGGCGCAATTGCGAGGCGAGTTTGGTGAACAGTTAATTTCACGTTTCGGGCCGGTCAATTGGCCGCCTAGATCGTGTTTTTTGACACCATTAGATTATTTTTTGTGGGGGTATGTCAAGGCTAATGTCTATAGGTCCAAGCCCGCTTCGAGTGACGCACTGGAAGCCAACATCCATGCATTCATTCGTGAGATACCGGCCGATATGTGTGAAAGAGTATGCCAAAATTGGACTCAGCGGATGGGCTACCTGAGACGCAGCCGCGGTCAACATTTGCATGAAATTATCTTTAAACATTAAATTGCAAGGTTCAAACTATCGATTCAAATAAATATTTCATTCATTTTTTCGAATTTTTTGTGTTTTTTTTTTTTTAAAAGTTCTAAACCTCTTAAAAAATCACCCATTATATAGAGTTTGTATTATTAAAAAAAACCTTCATGAAAACAAACTTGTTTGATATACATATATGTATGGTATAGTCAACGGTATATCTATATGATTCTGGGAATGTACGTATACATTTAATAAAAGTGTCGTGTTACAGGTGATACGACCAGATGTATAAAATCACAAAAAAAATTAAGATATGTATGTCACAATTATAATCAATTGAATAATGAAGATTTGGTCAAATTGATTAATTTCACTGAATCATTAATTGATGAACATATACAAATTAACTTTATGCGTTTTTTAGTTTTTTAATTAAAATAATTTTATTTACACTTAAAATACTAATACAAAAGAAAATATATGTTTTTAGATGTGCGACTGAGCAGCTTCACGTTCTGATTCAGACTACCCTCCGTCGTTGTTCTTCTTCGCTGTTCTGCATCGTCCTTTTGTTAGGGGTTGGTTAATTTAAGAAATGATGATAGTTAGTCCTTCCTGGAATTAGTCGAACCTTATGTGCCGGATGTTGTTTTTCAGTGTTAACTCCCCCCATTTTTCAGTAGGTTACCTCCGGTACCTCTTCTCCACGTACTCGAGCATCGACCATTTCTTCTTGAGTCCTTTGTGGGCGCATTGTAATTTGTATTCTATTTTCTCTTTTTCGGAAATATAAAATTATTAATTATTATTAAGATTATTAATGATACAAGTCCTGTTGGGAGTATACTGCCATCCTTGATGATTTCTAGTTTTAAATTTCTTTCTTTAATTTTATTACATTTTGTTTTTTGATTATTAAGTAATTCCGACAAACAAGTTTGTTTAATATTAGTTTTACAAAATATGTTTCTTATTTCTTTCTTACATTTTTCAATATTAATGAATTTGTTGTTACATTTTAATATTTCTTTATTGATTATCAATTTACCATCGGGTTGGCTTATGGCCCTTGTTTCATAAAGTTTACATTGTTCCTTTGGATATTTTATATGAATTACAATAACATTGTTTCTTTTTGTTCTATTTTAAATGTGGATGAATCTATTAGATCATTTATGGAAAAGTTTTTTATTCTTATGTTTACAGTTATTTCTTTAACATCTTTCAAATTTAATATAGTAGGATTCAATATATTAGCTTTCACAAGCGTTACTGTGTTTACTAAGTTGTATTTAAAATACTAATAATTTTTGAATTTGTTACAAATTGTTTTTATTATTTTTAACTAAATCGTTTAATTTATTTTCTATGACTATTGTGTCATCTTGATCGAGAATTCCTGCTATCCATTTAAGAGCGGTTCTATTATACTATTTATAGCTCGTTTAGAGCGAGAAACCATGAGTTGGTCTAAAAGCGTTTGTGTAATTCTGGAATTAAAATTTAAGATTATCTTTGTGGACAATCTTACCATTTTTTAGTTTAACTTTGTTCCCTAAATCTTCGGATACCTTCCGAGGTTTATATTTGGGTTGTAATTTGCCCCAGTGGGCACCTGTAGTCTTTTGATACACTGTATCATTAGGTTTGACTTCTTTAGATTTTCGTTTCTTATTATGGACTTCAAGCATTTTATCTTGGGCCATCGCTAGGTTTAACGGAACATCGGAATGATTAATTTTATTAAACAGAACTTCTGCGGGTTTCTTCTCGGTAGAGGAATGAATAATTTTGTTATATTCTTTAGCTGCTCTGATGAATATTTCGGTTGGATCTAACAATTTATATTCTTCTTTAACGCATCTTGCTATCTCTTGAAGGGTACTATGAGCTCGTTCCACTTGACCATTGGTCGTACTGTGGTTAGCTGGAGTATAATATACAGAGATATTTGACCTTTGCATTAGACTTACGAAAGGAGCAGAGGTAAATGTGGGATCTTGGTCGCACACTAAGTTTTTGCAATCGGGAAATGCTTGCAGTAGTTCGAAAACTTTGTTTTGCATTTCTTGACGATTATCTATAATTTTTACAATTAAGAATTTAGAATATGCATCGATGCATGTGAGAATTTTTAGTTTTTCAGCAAACATTACATCAATGTGTACGCTCTCCCCCTCTTTTACAGGAATTGGTGCCTCACCAATTTGTTGTTTATAAGGGTGCCTGTCGTATTTATTTACGTTGCATATCTCGCAGTTTCTCGCAAATTGTTGGAATTCGTCTGACATTCCAGGCCAATAATATTTATCAATAACTTGTTTAAGGTTTTCTCTGAAGTTTCTGTGTGCACGGGTATGCGTTTGTGCCACTATTGTGACCTGGTCATCTCTATTAGAAATATCGTTGGCAAAATATTTTGCCTGTATGAATTTATTTGTGAAATGTACTTTTAAAATGTTTTTAATATCATAGATTGTTTCGGGTGTAGCAAACAAAGCTACTAAATTTTCTTTTATAAATTCCTTGAATAAAGGTATCAGGTCGGAAGGTTCATTATATGTAATAATATGTCTATCTTTCCCGGGGAAAGGTTTAGTATGTTCGTGAATAGTTTCTATTCCTTTCTCTATTATTATCTGTAGGTTGAATTGGTTGAGAGGTCTATCAATCAATTCAATTTGATGCTCATCACTACTTTCGGCTGAGTGTTGAGTGGATTCAGAAGAACTGTCCGAAATCTGGTTTAAATTTTGTCTGGATAGGGCGTCAGCCACTACGTTTGTAGATCCAGGTTTATAGACCATTTTCGGTGCATGTTCTTCAATGAGAGCGTGCCAGCGTTTCATCTTAGCATTAGGGTTTCTAGGTGAAACTGCAAATGTCAAAGGCTGGTGATCCGTATGGATCTCTAAATTAGTAACTCCATACAAATAATTACGTAAGTTTTTTAAAGCGAAAACTATGGCGTAGAGTTCTTTCTCGTTTGCCGCATAGCTTCTCTCAGATTTGCCTAGTGTTTTGGATACAAAAGTTATAGGTTTTCCATCTTGCGATAAGACTGCTCCGATTGCGTCGTCTGAAGCATCGGTAGTGAGGAAAAATTTTTTTGAAAAGTCGGGCTGTGTAAGTTCGGTCTCAGCTATTAAATGGTCTTTAAGTGTATTAAATGCTTGCACAGCATCTGCATCTAGCTTTATGTTCGTCTTCTTTGCCATGTGGGTAGACACTTGCCCACTATCGCTTTGAAGGTACTTGGTCAATGGTTTAGCTATGCTTGCATAGTTCTTTATAAACTTACGGTAGTAACCAATCATACCCAGAAAACTTCTGAGTTGACGTAGAGTCGTTGGCTCAGGGTATTCTTTGATTGTTGCTACCTTGTTCGGGTTGGTTTTTATAACATTATGCCCGACGACATAACCCAAGAAGTCTACCTTTTCTTGGTATAGCATTGACTTTTCAATCGAAATTTTCATGTTAGCATTTTTAAGAACATGGATTATGGTATTCAAATGTTCTGTATGCTCTCTGATACTGTGTGAATACACAATGATATCGTCTATATAGACATGACATATTTTGCCAATAAATGGTCTTAAAATATTATCCATTGCTCTTTGAAAGATTGATGGAGCATTTTTCAAACCAAAAGGCAATCGCACGTATTCGTACTTTCCATTGTTGACAGAAAAACTAGTTTTTTCTATGTCGGATTCCTTCATCTTTATCTGATGGAACCCGGATTCCAAATCCAAAGTGGAAAAATATTTAGCTTTTCCGAGATTGGATAAAATAACATTGGTATCAGGTATTGGATACTTGTCTGAAATTGTATTTTCATTCAATTTCTTGTAATCGATGACTAACCTGTTTTTAGGCGAGCCATCTTCATTTGTACCTTTTTTTGGTACAACCCATACAGGACTATTGTATGGAGATTTGGAAGGTCTAATTATGCCTTCCTTAAGTAGTTTTCGTACTTCACTGTTAACAAAACTATTTGCGGAAAAAGGGTACGGATATTGTTTACTCCAGATTGGTTTATCGTTATTGGTGCGAATTTCCGCCAAAACGTCTGTTCTGAATGGTAAAGTAGTGTCAATGTTACTATGAATATTTTGTATATTCTTCATCATTGATTCAGCAAGATAATCCGTATTGATTTCCTGAATATTATTAATTTTGTCAGAAACGTCAAAATAAATTCTCTCCTTCTTTTCGCCGTAGCTAAGGATACCTGTTTCAAAGTTTATTTCTGCGTTCACTTTTTTCAATAAGTTAGCTCCGATCAGAGCTTCATATTCTAAATTTTTTAAAATATAGAATCTTGTTTTGGTCCCCAAAATTAGAGCTTCATGACAAGAATCAATGTAAATCTCACCATTGACTGTACATGCTCTTTTTCGTATGGGTAGAATGATCTCATCGCTGAGAATACCAGGTTTACAGTAGTTGCTGCTGGCTCCGGTATCGATAAGTATTCTTATATTTTTATTGTTTATTCGTCGGCGTAAGTGAGGCAGCCCTACTTTTCGCCTAAAAAAATCACCATCTTCGTTTAAGTTGTTGATTCTCTCGTATTTTTGTGGAGGGGGTTGAATAGAATGTTGGGCACTCGGTTCTCGATCTCGTTTAAAGATTGGACGCGTATTATTGTTGTATGTGTTATACTGGGGTTTTTGCCAGCGTGGCGTATTTTTGTAATTATAGTTATTTCCCTGTCTAAATGGGTTTTGTGCGTTCGTTTGCACAAGTATTTGATTATAGCTATTTGTATCTTCTCTATTAATAGGTCTGTTAGTTGAACTGCCGAGAACCATTGGTTCGAAGAGTTGTGGCAGTTGTCTATAATTGTTATGCCTAGGGGATGCAAAATTAGTATTATTTGGTTGTCTGGGTAGCCTCAGTGTATTTTGGTTATGATTTTTACTCTCACTTTTGTGTTGTGCAAATTGTAGTGCAAAGTTTGTCCTAATGTTATTACTTTCGAGTTCTTGTGCCTTAGCGAGTGCGTTAGGCAAGTCCGGAGGATTCAGAGAGAACAAAATCTGTGGTAGTTGACCGTTGAGGCCTGTTATAAAAATTCTTAAAGCATTCCGTCTATTAATATTGTTTAATTCTCTTGTAACTGGTGAGTCTGAACCATGAGTCATTATTGTTTTATTGGTCAATAAAGTTAACTTGCGGTTGATAGCGTTATAAAAATCTAATAAGGTAGTAGACCCTTGCCTAAGAACGCTAAGTTCCTGTTCAATAACATGTATCGGTCTTTTGTCTGCGTATGCGAAATCTAATCTAGAAATAATTGCTTCAAAGTGCAATACTGTACCGTGATTTGTAAGTACATCGTTTGCATGTTTGGTGATTTTGTTTCTAAGTATGGTAAGTGCAGCGAAATATTTTGAACTGCCTATTGTATAAAGTATCATTGAATTTTGAGCAGCTTCTCGCCAGCTTACGTATGATGTTTGTTCACCGTTGAATTCGGGTAAACTTTTTATTACATCAAGTGTTTCATTACAAATAATGGAAGGATCTATAGTCTGGGCTTTGTACTCATTTACTTCGAAACCTACCGTTAAATTGGATATCAGGGATTCCAAACTTTGAATCTTTTCATTATATTGTCTTTCTCTTTCTTGAAGACTATTTTCAATGCGTCTACTTTGTTCTGTAAGAGCTTTAGAAATTGCTTCTTCCATTGAACTAGTAGTTGCGAAAGCCATATTTATTTTAATTTGTTCTAAATTGTCAAGTTCTGATGATAAATCTAAATTTCCTACGCTATTTAATTTCTTTAAATTATTCCTACGTTTTTTCCACATATATAATTATTTTAAATAATTTGTTACATTCACTTCTTAATATTAATTCTTACTAAAAATAATTTTCTCCTCGTTGCGTCAGGATACTCAGGATACAGGATTAGGGTTCAAAGCTTTTTGTTAAGAATACTTTCGATCTTAGACAACTTTCTGCTTTTACTTCAGGTTGTTGCTGCTTTTTCTTGTCTGTGCAAGATACTTTGGCTGATAAGTTCGGCGTAGGATTTCACACACTGATTTTACTTTTTTATTTTGAAATCTTATGTAGCGCGTGAAGGATCCCGGTTGAGCCCCCAATTAACTTTATGCGTTTTTTAGTTTTTTAATTAAAATAATTTTATTTACACTTAAAATACTAATACAAAAGAAAATATATGTTTTTAGATGTGCGACTGAGCAGCTTCACGTTCTGATTCAGACTACCCTCCGTCGTTGTTCTTCTTCGCTGTTCTGCATCGTCCTTTTGTTAGGGGTTGGTTAATTTAAGAAATGATGATAGTTAGTCCTTCCTGGAATTAGTCGAACCTTATGTGCCGGATGTTGTTTTTCAGTTTTATTATTGTAAAACTGTTTTTCGGTTTTACGATCGGTTTTATGATCGATCTCAAAATAGAATTTCCTGGAATTGAAATCTTTACACATGTGCGGCTTGGGTGAATGGTGATAGTAACTCAGTGAGGGTACTATAGTGTTAACTTACATATGTAGCTAAAGGGTGTCTCAAAATTAACGCAAAATTTGAATAAAATATTGAGCATATTTTTTTTTAAGATTTTCATTTTTTATTAAATCATAAAGTACACAGGATAGGCTCATGTATGGGAAATGACATATCCACGGCTTTGCTATTTTGTCGCAATTTTCCACGACCATTTTGCAAAAATGTTGCTGAATTTCGTTGATATTTATGTGAATTTCTTCCTTCAATGCACGGGTGGTAGAGGACTTGTTAGTATAAACCTTTCACTTCATCCAGCCTTCCTGAATTTTTCAATTATTCTTTTCACACTTAAGGAAGTTAAATCAATATTCTGAAAATACTTTGACCGAAATTTCTCGAAATGTGGTCGCCAAACTGTCATTAATTTTAAAAATATTGTTCAACAGTAAAAACACTTGTTCTTTTTTATAATGCTCTATTTTTACTAACATTCAACTTTCAATTTTTTTCGTTTATTTAGGCTTGCCAATACATTACTTAACAAATAGGAGAAAATTCAAATCTTGCGTTAATTTTTGCATACCCTTTATATTTCCTGTTCTGTCTGTTATTGCTATAGTAAACAAAACAACAATTACAGGGTGTTTTTGCACTATAAAGCTAGAGCGAGTGGGTAACAGGTAGGCATGCAGGTCAATTTTATTAAATTGAACACATGCCTCAATAAAAAGGTGAAATCTAATTAATCCAGTTTATTATTTTTATTATTTGCTAAAAACCGGATGGTATGACAATGAAAAAATAAAAAAGGGATAATCCGCTAATTAAATAATAATTGACCTGAGCAGATCAAACTTGGGAAAACCAAAAAAAGTGTTTTTCTTGAAAAAATTTACAGATTTCACTAATAGAGTAACTATGGGGACATTGAAAATGACTTGTATTACGTCGATAAAACAAACACATGTCTAATCTTTGTGATTTTTATTTTGTATACTATTGTTACAATACATTATAACTTTACAAACTGTCTTAGAAACCATTCTACAGTCTGAAGTACCAATTTGTTTATTTAATGTCACTTCCCAGTTGGCCGTTAAACTCATTGTACTAAGTATATTTTATAAAGCCAAGACGTTTGATTTACTGTCAAAGTAGGTAAACCTTTTTTAACTCGAGACCAAATTTACAAAGATTTTGATGTAAAGCTCAACCTCACTGCAAACCTGATTTGACTAATTGTTTTTTAAAATATTTTTAACTCATCTTTTAATCAATTCAACAATCTCGAGTCGTGTGATTTTTTTTTAGACAAAAATAATGTTTTTGACACTTGGAGCTGTATTCTTTTAACTGAAATGTTATTTCTTTTATGAAATGTGTGGCCGAGCGGCGAGCATCAATTTAGTTGACAACCAAATTGAATAGTTTATGGATGGGCTACTTTAAGATGAAGCCTAAAATTTTATTTTCATTTGAGGACCTTAACCTTGAAGATCTGACCATTAGGGCTTAAGTTATAAATTTATTAAAGAGGTTCAAGTAGGTAGCTATGCATATTCTAGGTTAAACAATCAAACTGATTCAGAAGTAAGTCAAGTTTTGTCAAAAGCATTTTCGAGTCTGACATTTTACCTTCATTTTCAGACCGTAACCTCAAACATCCGATGATTAGAACAGAATATATCAGCCTACAAAATCGACCCTTTTCGATTATAATATTTTATTTGTTTAGTTAAGTTAATTCTACCTCTTGCCTAATTTACCTAAACATACCTTAACCTTGAGCATCTGCCTTAGAACTTAAGTTATACGTTTATTAGAGGTTTGAGTAGGTAGGTACCTACCTATTATGCATATTCTAGGTTCAACAATCGAATTGCTTAAGATGTAAGTTAAGTTTTGTCACATAAATGGTATAGCCTAACATTTTACCTTAATTTTAAGACTTTAAATTCAAACATCCGATTATTAAAACAGAAGTTATAAACCAAAGAAACCAACCAAATCCAACCTTTACGATTTTATTATTTGTAAAATACCTACTACAAATGTTCATGCACATACCTACATGCATACATACCTACATAAACATAATGTATATCATTTTTGTGTCCGATGCAAAGCCAATTTTGCTTGCACACGTGCCACGTGGTGTTTTACGTACCTACATACATACATACATATGTACATATTTTGTTTGTTTTTATTTTCTTTTCCCTTGATGAAATTAGTTCTAAAAAGACAATTTTTCAAGTTTCTAGTATTAAATTTTTTACGCCTCTGCAAAAATTTTTATGCAGATTTGTAGACTGTCATTTAAACTTTAATTATCTAGCTTAATATTGAACATCCAATAATTATCACCAAAATTATTGGCTTCTGAGTGGGCTCAAATCGAGCATTTTTCGAATTTTATACATTCCTCCACTGAATCTCGTCGGTTGGCGATGATCAACATGTAGGTACGCTGGCTGAAATTCATCACTTGTGTTTTTTTCTTCATTTTATTCATTTTGGTAGTTTCTTTGGTAACACCAACCAAAAATTCAATCTTTCTCCCCCTATACGCTAGAGATCATTCTCTATCTTTGTTCATTTTGGTAACACCATACGTTTATCAAAACGACCCTATAAACATTTTCAATGTTAAAAAGTACTTTTTTTAATTTCTCAAAATCTCAAATACATTTTAGCATAAAGTTTTCTGTTTTTTATTTAAAATTAATAAGAGCATTGAATATTGAAAACAAAAGTTATGCTTAGGTACAATTTTGAAATAAAAATAGTTTTATTTTTTTTTTTATTTTTTTTTCAAAATTTCGAGATTGAAAATTAATTTTTCAAAAACTATTCACTAAAACAACTTAATTAAAAATGAATTTTCTAAGAAGAGATTTCTGGCTTTCTAAATTACCCCTCCCTCCTAAACGGGGGGAAATAGACCCCTCCTCCCGTACGATTTTTTTCTTGTTTTAACCCAATCCACTCGCTCTAGCTTTTTAGTGCACCTTATACCAAACACCCTGTACATATTTTTTTTTATAAAAACTAAAACACAATTGCTCTGTATGAATAAAATATCTAAATATAAACTTAAATCATATTTTAAATTAAAATCGAAGAAATCAAAAGAAAGAAAAAAATCTACTACATTTATAAAAAACTGAATGGATGAACTATTCAATTGATATTAACATTTATTTTTCAGCAGTATGTAGGTTGTAACTTGTTAGTTGTTGGTTACAAAGCATTATCATATGGTTGTGCAATGACGTCAAAACTTAAGAAACATAAGCCGATTTTCCAAGGAACACACATTGTTCAGTTAAAGAACGAATTGAGTGGAAAATAACTTCCGTCAATTGCCTTGTGATTTCTTTGTCAATGAAATGTGACTTTTATAAGCGACAGGCACTAGGCAGACGAAAGGTATGTAATAAAGAAATCACAGATCACGTTTTTCTATTTATAACTACCTCATGGCAATAAAATATATGGCAATAATATAAATGTGTTTAAACTTTGAAGGAGAAAATTTCGTTTGCAAGGACAATCTGTGGTTACCCATGTATGAACATGTTAATTTTTTAATGTATTATTTTTTTTTTTAGTTACATATAATAAATTAATCAGATTAAAAATTCACTCGAGGCAATACTGTTGGCTTCAGGTATATAATTATAACTTAATTACGTTTGGTTTGGTGTGGTGGGGGAAATATTAAAAAAAGAAAATTTGGGAAATAATTTTAGGAAATGAAAAAATGATACTGACAAAAATCGTGTGTCAGGGGGTTTATTTCCCCCCGATTATTCGAATGGGTTCATTTTCTAAATAATTAATTTGAAATAAACAAATGTTTTTAGTTACATTTTATTTTAATATTATTTTATTACTTATTCCTTTTTCGTGACCTTTAATTCTTAATTCAATATATTTGAATCCTATTTCTGTGGGCTTCAGGTCTTTCTTTCTTTATCTACTTTTTGATAGACGACGTTTCGTACTTGTTTAAGTACTTCTTCAGGTCTCTAAAATTTTTAAAAATTAATATTTATTTCTACCAAATATATATATACTCGTAATACTTACATTCTGTCCTAAAAATTGTTTGAAAAAAGAATTGTTTTTGTATGTATTTTGTAGATTTATGAAATTATATTTATCTTTTTTAAATTTGAATATCTTGAAAAAGACGTTTCAAATTATTAAAATTAAAATAATAATATTTAATTCTGAATACAATTTCAAATTATTCATTTTCAAAATACTCATAAATAAAAAACAAAGTTGAACATAAAATATTAACTATCTATCAACAAATTGGCCATAGATATTACTAAGACCTTCTAAGTCCGATCGTCTATTAACTGTATTTTCAGTCTTCAAAATATGCAGCATTTCTATAAGCATTTTTTTATTAAAATTTTTTTCTGTTTGTAAAATTTCTACATTACTAATGTCTGGTCTACGTCCTTCATCTATACAATGTAATGCTAAGGCTGTTTTTTGTGAGTTTCCATTATTTATGTCAGATTTATGACCTGATATACGGTTTTTTAGTTTCTGCATTGATGTTCCTACATAAACAGAAGGACAACCTAATATTCCATCACCTAAACATTTTATTTTGTATACAATGTTAGATTTTTCTTTTTTTATTATATTAGGTTGTCCTTCTGTTTATGTAGGAACATCAATGCAGAAACTAAAAAATCGTATATCAGGTCATAAATCTGACATAAGTACTTAAACAAGTACGAAACGTCGTCTATCAAAAAGTAGATAAAGAAAGAAATACCTGAAGCCCACAGAAATAGGATTCAAATATATTGAATTATTTTATTACTTTATTTTGAATCATTTCAATGAAAAATTGTCGTACAAATTACTTTCAATCATAAAATTTGAAGGTAATAAATTTTGAAAAACTTTAGTAGAATTATTGGACTGTGAAAATTAAAATGAAATTAAATATGCTGAAATGCTGGAAAAATTAAGATGAGAATACATCTTAATTTCTATGGAAATAATTCCTTTTCCGTGCCTTTTTTGATTATTAAATTCAGATTTTTTTGTAATAATTATTATTAAGGAAATAACAAAAAAAAAATACCTGAAACTCACTTGGAATTCAAATTTCCTCCATAAAATATTAAATTCTCATAGCAAATATAACTTTATATACCTACGGGAATAAAATACAAATAAATAACTTAAATCTTTAATTCTAAAATATTATAACGGGTGATTTTTTAGCTGGTTTGGTTTTGGCAACACTGGTTTTGACAGCTGACGTGTGTTTAGTACCTTGTGTCACTGTCAAACAGCTTCAGTTTGGTTTGCAATTTAACCATGGATCGTCTTACAAATGAACAACGCTTGCAAATTATTGAATTTTACTATCAAAATTCGTGCTCGGTTCGAAATGTTCATCGCGCGCTGCTTCCATTTTATGGTCGGCATTCTCGACCTTCTGAGCAGTCTATTCGGAAGATTGTGACCAATTGGTCAATTGGACGCCTAGATCGTGCGATTTGACACAATTAGATTATTTTTTGTGGGGGTATGTCAAGGCTAATGTCTATAGGGACAAGCCCGCTTCGATTGACGCACTGGAAGCCAACATCCATGCATTCATTCGTGAGATACCGGCCGATATGTGTGAAAGAGTATGCCAAAATTGGACTCAGCGGATGGGCTACCTGAGACGCAGCCGCGGTCAACATTTGCATGAAATTATCTTTAAACATTAAATTGCAAGGTTCAAACTATCGATTCAAATAAATATTTCATTCATTTTTTCGAATTTTTTGTGTTTTTTTTTTTTTTTAAAAGTTCTAAACCTCTTAAAAAATCACCCATTATAATCTTGAACAATAAGATACGTGCAACTTAATCGTTCTATTTATTTTATTTCGGCGGGTTGGAACTGGAAATAGCCAATGTCGTTTAAAAGTCCTTTCTTAATTATGATTATGACATTGATATAGAGACGTTTAGAATATTACCGGTTTATAATTGATTGGCATGTAATTAGCTAGTTGTATGCGAGTCAAATTTAAAATAATAATTATATTTAAAGAATAAAGTAAAAAATGAAAAGGATTGCCTTCGGGTCAATTTGTTGGTCATTGAACTTCCGAAAGGATTATTTCTCTTAGTTCGTTAGCTTGTTTTTAGTAAAAAGCTAATACGCAATAAGTATTTCTTTCAACGAGTCTATCAGTTTCTAATAATTTAAAATTGGCAGATTTAGATATAAACTCTTATAGAAAGCATTTACAAAAAAGGATTTCTTTTAAATTGTTTGTAAAATTCATTTAAATACTAAATTATCTGAAAAACCACAAAAAGATATCTGAGTAATAATATAAAAACAAATTTATAATTAAGAATATGTTAAGTGCATTAAAGATCAATGGTTTATTTATTTAAAGGGCAACTCTAAATTTGACTAATGAACGTTTATGTATAACCTATATTTAGTGCACAACTTACACGCCTAAAAAAATCCTGTAACAGTTAGCATGACAACTTTCAGAAAAGTATTTTTTGCTAAATAACTGCCGTAAATATGCCATTAAAAAAAATTGCCGAGATTTTGGTTCCCCCAAAAAAAAATTATAATAAGTGTTTTAATGAAGCATATTGAATGAATGGGGTGGCGTATGTGGAACATTTTTTAAATGCTAAATTAGGTAGCTGATAGTGATTACATTTTTTTAAACATCATATTGCGAAACTTAGATTATTAATTATGTTTTAATAAATCACTTTCCTTTATTTCAATAAGAGTCGATTAAAAGTAAATTTTAGCGTATATGATATCTTTATGGGCATAGAAATAAGTTTAAAAAAATATTCCAGTAATGTCTTCAATGAGCTTCATAAGTTTTATTTTATTTATTTTTGGTAAAATCAAAAGCGCGACAGAGATATTTTGTTTTTATGGCATATACGGCAATTTTAGGGCTAATCATAAGATAATGTGTCTTTTTTATCTGCAATATTATATGAACTTATTAGCAAGCTCTTTGTGTAAGAAACTTCATTAAAATCGGTTCAAGAGATAATGAGATAACTGAAAACAAAAAAATGGTTCTATATTTTATTCCAAAGTGGGTATGTTCAATGAACAAAGAATTGTCGAATTACCTTGAAAAGAATGAAATATTCATTCAATTGTTCACAAAATTGTCAAATTACAGGGATGTCAAGATGTTTATGAGAACATATTTAGACAACTGCTGGAATGCGTTTAGACAGTGTCTAGCAAGACAACGGTCCAAGAGTGGTGTGGTTTTAAAGTCTTAATAATTTTAAAAACTTTTCATCATATAAAAGAAATTTATTAATTATTGGAGCTTATATTTTATGCCACCTGGCAAAAATATAGACTAGTTTAAGGAAGTATTATGTGAGTACATAAATATGAACAATATAGCACCGCCCTTTTGCTTCGCACATACATATGCATGGAATTTACAGTTAAGACTGAAAAAATGTTAAAGTAAAAATGTACATTTTAAAATGTAAAAATGTTAAAGTTAAAATGTGAATAAATATTAATTGAAAAAATATCTGAAATTGATTTGACACCAACGCAATGTACACAAATTTCAATTTATGAGAACAAAATTATAAAAATCGTTGGAGCGGTTTTTAAAAAATTAATATATATGTATTTGAATATATTTTTAAGAAAAAAAATTGGTACACCAATTTTTAGTACTTATTTATGCGGAGTTTAAAAATTAATTTTGAAAAAAATCATATACCCATTTTCGAAATATCGGATTTTCAAAAAAAAAAAAATTGTAAAATTTTTGGTAGGTACATAATATTTTCAAAATTATTGTAAACATTCTCTTTAAAATTGATCAAAATCAGTTAAACTGCTTTTGGGAAAATCGAAAATCAAAAAAATGGTTCTATGGGAGGTACCATTAAAAACCATTTTCCGAATTTTTTTTTATAAAATGGTAGAATTTTTGTAAGAAAAATTCCTGAATTAAAAAAAAAAGTTGTAGGCACGTTTTTGAGAAAAATAAGATTTTCATTTTTTGCTAAAAAATATTTTTATGGCAGGTACCGTTATTTTTGGTCTTAAAAAAGTGAAAAAAACGTATGGAGGGAATGCCCAAAAAATGCTAGGTACTAAGTTTAAAGAAAATCTACTCACCTGTTTAGGCTACAGCCGAACAGACAGACAGACCCACTTTTTTCGACTTCGCTATCATCGTAATGTCAACTTTGATCAAAATCTCGAGTTCGATGTATATCGCAATTAAAAAAAAAAACGTTAGATAGATAATTTTAAAGAAAATCGACCTACCCGCTTAGTTGGACGAACGGACATACAGTGAGATACACGAGAAAAAAACTATATCCAAATTTTTTTTTTCTACCCGTTTTTTTTTTTTTTTTAAATTTTGCTTCCTCTATGGACCGAGCTGGCTGAAAATGCTTTTTGAACTGCAAGCGCCATCTAAAGTTAATCAAGAAGATGTAACTTCCTGCTAAAATCTTTATATATAAAGTGATAAGAAGGTTTATCAAATTTCGACGTCACGATTCTAATGGTTTTGAAAATTTGACCAACACTCGAATTATGTCTGCTAAAAATAACTATTCTTCGATAATATGTTTTGTATTGAATATGTGGGATTTTTTGTTTTAGACACGCTTCACTTCAGACATTATCTATACCTACAATCTACCTACCTAGTGAACTATTTTTGTATACAAACATTTCTCTTAGTCATGTCTTTGCAATTCATGTGTGGTTTGAATTGTGACGTAGTTTAAGGCCCATTTGCTGATACTCTTCTTAAATCTGTGTCATAACTAAGTACATCTTAAATTCTAAGTATAACATAATTTATTTTTGGTTGTCAGAAAATTTTTATGTTTCACTTTACTAAGTTACACATAAAATAAAACGAATCTAAGTTCGTTCCGATGTAAAATGTCAAACACACTACAAACTGTGTAAAAGTATGCGTGATATTTCAAAAACGGTAAATTTGTGAAAAGATTGTGAAACGTTTGTTCAAAATTAATTAATAGATAATGGCTGACAAAAAAAGGGCAAGAAATCCCAATTTTTCTATAAAAGAAAAGCGAACCCTTTTAGAATGTGCTTTTCAAGAAAAAACAATAATAGAAAATAAAAAAACAGATGGAGTTACGTGGAAGGAAAAAGAAACAGCTTGGGAAAGAATAACATCGAACTTTAATTCCCATTCGGATTCATCATGTTACAGGACCGTTGAAGCACTCAAAAAATTTTACCAAGGGTATAAAAAAGAAATTAGGAAAGTGGCCGCAGACGAAAAAATGTCCAGAATTCAGACTGGAGGTGGCAAGGCCATAAATGTAAGCGATGAAAACTTTGATCTTGCCATATCCATTATGAATCCAAAAACAATAACTGGCTATGAAAACATTTTTGATGGTGATGGTGCGGATGAGTTGTTCGAAAATGAACCCGGTACCAGTACAAACATTGTAAGATGAATATATTTTTGGTTTTTATTTACTTTATTATGTAGGTATCCTTTGAATTTACAGATTGAAGAAAGACGGGATGATGAAGCAACTAAGGATTGGGGAAAATACAAACCCAGTCAACTGAGAAACCCGGTCCATCCAAAATTAAAGAGAAGCCATGAGAATGGATCTGAAGAGCAGGAAGTTATATCCTATGAAAATATTGATGAAAATAGCCCAAAAACTAACATTCCTATGTCCAAAGGATTTAAAAAGCAGTTCAACAATTCCACCACAAAAACAGAAAAAGAAAGTAAATGGTGTGGAAGGCGCAGACCAGTTGCTTCAACGTTACCTAGCAGCAAAATAACTGAGCAATATTCGCAGCTATCAGCAATAAAAATTGAGCTTGCTAAGCTTCAATATGATACTCAAAAAGAGGAAGCGACTCAAAAAAAATATACAACCTCTATTGAACATGAGTTGAGAAAACGTTCTTTGGAATTGGATATAGAAATAAAGGCGGAATTTCTTAAAAAAATCAAAAGTGATTCGTTCAGAATGTGTGAGACGTGTAGTATCCTTAAGGATTTGGGAAACTTTAATCCTAAATAATAAAAATGTGAATACTAAATTCACAAAATAGTTCCTTATATAGATATGTATGTAATTCCAAGGATACATAATTCATATTTTTTTTAAATTTTTATTTTGTTTTATAAATGAAATTTATGTTTTTGTTTTGTGCAAGAATTGCATGTATTTTATTTTGTTTGTTATGTTTAAGTTATGTGTTAATAAAAATGAAGTTTGAATTAAATTATGTTCTTTCAAGTTATCTCTAGGATTTTACAACCTTCTGAAATAGTTGTTTATCAAGTCTTTGCGTTTTTGCATCCCTCCGTTCGATGAAGTTCGGTTATCGTTTCCATTCTGCGAAATATTAGTGCATGAGATCTCTCCTGAATTTATTGCGTTTTGAATGTCTTCTGGGTCAAAATCCACGCTTTCAGGAGGTTCTAATGACACACCATTATATCGAAGTATGTTGTGCAAAACACATGTTGCCACAATAATTATCAATGTCGTCTTTAATTGTAGACGACAGCCGTATGCCAGTACAGGAAACCGTCTTTTCAATATTCCGAAAGATTTTTCTATAGGACCTCTTGTTCGTATTTGAGACTCATTATAAAGTTGTTCTGCCGTGTCACGGGGACTGAGCAATGGCGTCATCAAATATGGTTTTTGTGGGTAAGCGGAATCACCTGCGGTAAAGTTATACTGCATATACTATGAAATCATTATAAATCAAATTCTTTACCCAGAATAACGCAATCTGTAAAATCTGGACTTTCCATCTTGGCTCTTATTTTACTGCTATTAAAAATTGTTGCATCATGAGCAGAACCAGGCCACCTTGCAACCACATCAGTAAACACCATTTTTGCAGTACATACTCCCTGTACATTTATTGAAAAATAGCTTTTTCTATTCCTGAATATTTCCGCGTCGGATCCCCCTGAGACAAACTTGGATTTCGTGTGAAATGAAACCATATTTTATCTTACCTGGAGACTGAATTTTAACATGTGTTCCGTCAACAGCACCAATAACAGAAGGAAAAGATGCTATATCAAAAAAATCCCTTTTAACCTGTGAAACTTCTGATGGTGTAGATGGAATTTTAATATATTTCCTATACAGCTTTGCAATTTCTGTGGCAACTCTTGAAACTATTCTTGAAACAGTCGAAACATGCATCCCTCCAAAATCAGCAATACTTAAAAGATGATTGCCTGTAGCAAAGAATCGTAGAGCTACCAATAGCTGGTTTATGGGTGCAATTGAATTATTTCTAGAAGACGGAAAATTTTGTTCAACGAATTGTTATAAAAGTCATGTATCAAACCTGTTATAAGGCCGTTCTAGATCCTTCTCGATTTGTTCTAATACATGGATAGTCATATTTTTAGTCAAACGAAATCTTTTGTAGAAGGCCAATTCATCAAAACTATAAAAGAACTCATTTCTATCGTAAACCTGACGGGGGACACCAACTTCAATCAATTCAAGAACCTCCACATCATCTTCCAACAAATCGGCCAATTCAAAATTCATTTTTATTATATTATTTTAGTTTGAACCAAGAACTAGTTTTTTTTGCACAACAATTACTGAAATGTCATCACACAACATAATTTCCTAAGTGCAACTTAAGGCTTTATGCCCTACTATTTCTTCCCCATAAAATAAGTTTCACTTAGGTTCATTTATGTCAAACTTTGAGTTCTGTGCAAACCATTAAGCAGGACTTAGTAACTTATGTGGAACTTAAATAGTTATGAGTCGTATCAGCAAACGGGCCTAAGTGTTTTTTTTTTTTATGCTGCATAATATGACGTTAGAATTTTCATATAAATATGTATTGAAATTATTATAAAATTATAACCATACAATACAATGAATTGATTAATATATCTAACACAAAGAACATAATAAAACAAATAAGATGTGTTTATTTGTAGAACAGTGTATTGAAGATACATAGATTGTGTAGGCTTACCTATGGAAAAGTTCAAAAATAATTACTTCCTGAAATTCAAATCAATTTCTGTACAAAATACTGATTATTGTTGAAGCTCTGATACATATTTGCTCCTGTCCTCCCAACATTAACTTGCATAGTTATGGTATAAAGACTAAACTCGTTCATCCTTCAATCAATGGTGATGATGATGATGATAATGATGATGATAGAACGTTTGTGTCCTTGTGCGGATGCTGGAAGCTATATATTACAACTACAAACATGCATATCGGTCGGTATATAAAAATATTTCGTCCGAAAACACCGGCCCGACAGTACATGAAAATTGTACATATACATACATAAGTACTTGCAACTGCGTGTATATGATGTGCCAATGTATGTGCATTCGATTCATATTTGATGCAATGCACCACCATCGCACCAGCCAGCAACGTTAAAGTTCAATGACACATCCTTTTTGCCGCATAGTACCTATTGCATCCTTGAAATTAGTTCATTGCAGCAGTGTCGTGTCGGTGTGGCTGAATATATGATGGTTAATATATACCTACCAATGCAAATGTGGGCCATTTTATACAGAGGGGAAGAATGAGATATAAAAATCGTATGAAATATATAGCTAAAAAGTTCGGCGAACTTTATTTAGGTTAAAAATAGATTTTTCGTCCTTACAATGACGTCATTATGCTTCGCCATCGAGAAAAGTGCAAAATCATTTCACCGCGCCCATTCCACTTTATAAACAGAAAAAGATAGATACCTAACAGGGTGAGAACAAACGGCAAATATTCTTTTTTTCCAGTGATTTCTATACAAAAAAAAAAAAACCGGAGCAAGGACATTTTTGTGCTTCCACTTTATTCTACATACGTTGTTATATTTTTTTTTACTATATGTATATTTTATTTAATTTTCTTTATTTTTAGAAATTGTTATAAAGACAAAAAAAAAAATGAACGAATAAGAGTTAGGCTTGTTCCTTTGCCTGGGGTGAAAAGGAAAGAATTGGTTTTGAAAATTTATCGTTGAGAAAATTGCTGTATTTCTATAAAGGATGAGGATGAGGAACTGAGGGCTTTATATAGGTACATATAGATACCTATACTGCCGTCAAATGCAATTCTATTCATATAACAGCTATATGGCATTGAGAAGGATTATTTCAGTAGAATAGATAAAATGGATGGATATCTTATCTATATAAGTTGCAGAAGGTTTAATGTATTAGGCCATAGTGGTTTTGAGGTTAAGAGATTTTTAAAATAAAAGTGTTAACTGTATGCTTGCCTATACAATTTTAACGTAAATTTGTTGTGTATCACTGTGGGATACAAAATTACCAAGAAATGACACAAATTTATTATTATTTTTGTTATACCTTTTTTTTTATTATTTCACTACTAAAATTAGATAGGTATTCTTTTGTAAAAAAGTCAAAAATGACTGCTCTGTGTGTTTCCCACCTGGGGGGAAATTATCAAATTTTCTGTAAAACAGTTCAGTTTTTTTTTTTTTAAATTGGGGGAAACTGAATACTGGTATACCTATACCGCCTTTTTGATATTCTTAAGAAACTATAAAAAGGCTTCATGAACACCACTCACAATTTTTCGATGAAGAGATACTCATAAAATGATGTCCCAGAATTCACGAAAAAAGTAATTTTGATAGAAAACATGGTTTTTAAGTAAATTTTTTTAAATTTTTGTATTGATTCATTGAGTATACAATAAAGGGAAATGGAATAGAATACCGAATAAGTGGCCTCGTTTGTGGACATTTTCCATGAACATTTTTAATAAATATGATTGAGAATCGTTGATACAGTGCTCACAGTGACACGTTGTGGATGTAGGTATTAACTTATGTTTCTTAATAAGTACTCGTGTATTCTTGAACCCCAAAATGGGACAATTTTGAAGATTTACGATTTCATATAGATTTAAATGAGCCTCATTATGAAACATGATTTTATTGCAAAATTTTCATTATTTTTTGCAGCTTATAAAAAAAGGCATTCTTTCGTGTAGGTAGTGCTCAATTTTTAATAAAGGTAACACTTTACCGAACAAATCGTGTGAAATTCAAATTTTGCGTGAATTTTTGGACACCCTTACTATTCATATATTCTCGTATTGTATTGAAAATATACGTTTCAAGAAATGTCTAGTGCTGATTACGAGACTAGACCATAATACCGCCGAGACTCTTATCACCATATTATTCACTCGATTAATTCAGATGTAAACTTAAATCCGGATGCAAAGTACATATGTAATTTGAATTCAATTAATTTCAATACGGATTTAAGTTTTGATCGCTAGATTAATAGAGGCAAAGCGGTAAGTCTCCTCAAGGTTTCATTTAATTAATTTAAATAATTTCGGTATATCAGTCTCGGTCGCTATAATTCTCGTCTCGTCTCGTTTTATTTTTTTTTTTTGTGGAAGAAATATTTAAAAAAATATGTAATTGCCGGAAGTAACGCCAGCAATTATTTTTTGGAAAAACGCTGTAAATTGAAAAAAAAAAATATATATTTTGGAAAATTAGAAAGAAATTCGGAAAATTAGAAAAAATTTCAGACAAAAATTAGAAAAGCATACAGTGTCAGACATATGTATGTAATATAGAAAAAAAACAGAAAGTGAAATGAAAATTACGCCAGGATACATTCCCGCAAAATTATGGTGGCAGGAATTTTTTAGCGTTCATTAGGGAATATTTAGTATTTGTTTTAGCTTAAATCTCAAAGAAAGCTTATATCATCCCTCATCTCACAAACTGCCGTAATTGCTTTTTTAATGTCTTGGGAAAACAAATATTTTAGCTGTACTAAGTTCTTTTTATCGATCTTTGAATTAAAAAAAAAAAAGAAATACTTTAGTTTACAAAAAAATAGGACAATAATATAGTTTTAACAACGGCCAACACATTTAGGAAGCATTTTTGTAAAATGTAAAAAAAAACAGCTACGTCAGTCCGTGAGAGATAGGGGCAATATGTAGATATGCCTATCGTGTTTTCTTAGATAATAGTACCTTGGATGGACCACCCCCCAGAATTATATTTGAAATCTTTTTTGTCAAGGGAATCTTTTTCGTTTCTCTATTTGTTTTATAATAATAACTAGCTTGCCCGGCGAACTTTGTTCCACCTTAAATTTATTTTAATGTCCCTTTCGATAGTCGAGCCACTATATTGAATGAATTAAACTTTTTTGGAATTAAATTCAATAGATACATTTTATTTACACCGAAAATGATGGTGAGGAAAGATTGCATATCACTGCAACGCTCAAAACAATGAGATGGCTTTCCGACTCTCGAATACGCCACGTACAATAATTTTCCGTGCCAAATTAATTATAATTATAATATAATTAATAGGGTGGTCCATTTTTTAATTTTTTATAAATTTTGGTGGGCTACTCTAAAATTTTGTTACATAGGTATATTGCATTAACCATGTGAAATTTAAGCTTATTTGCTCAAGGGCAACCTGGTGCTGAACGACTGTAAACGTTTTGCTTTGACTAACGTAAAGTTAGTATTGATCTTTTATACTGTGTCATAATATGTCTGTTTCTTTTTACGAAGAAGAAGAAGAAAAACACAAACAATAAGAGAATTATCATTTTTGTTTCTTTTTACTAAACCGTTACTTTTGTGTTACCGAACAAACTACCTCAAAAGATTCACTGGCGATCACCGGGACATATCCATCATGCTCGTTGGTCGCTAAACTTTTGAATGCTGCAAAAATATTTCCCTTTAGAAGTCAAAGTGATATATTCCAAGAGGTCCTTGAAAACATTCGACATTTTAGATATAAGAGCATCGTCATTTTTGCAATTTCGATTTTCTCGAAGTAAGAAATCGCATTAGGAATCTACGTGTAGTAAACGATACTGCGGAAAGGGGTTTTAAATTTTTTGAAGAGTTTAATTAAGTTTTGACCAAGGATGAAGAAAAAAAGCAGTTTATCCTTCAGGTGGTTGAACAAAACAGAAAAATGGTGTCCACTGATACGTCCAAATAAGCTTTAAGAAGTAGTTTTATGTAAAAAAAACCCTAATTTTCCTTGTAGTGAATTATTTTTTTTTGTATTGATATTATAAATAAAAGTATGAATATATATGATATGTTAAGACTTATTTTTGTTTTGTAATAATTCAACTTTTTATATAAATTAACGCATTTCTTTAAGTATTAAAATTTGATATTTCAAAGTTGATGAGCACCGTCTTTCCATTAATTTAAAAGGCCGAAACTTCACACACATCTTGTTATAGGAAGGTATAACAAAATTTTAAGGTGGCTTGCCATCTAGTATATAGTTTTTTTTTTACTTCATAAACGTGAACCACCCTAATAATTAATATTAATTATAATTATATTTAAATCATTGACGTTCTTATTCTTTGCAACTAAAATCGCGCTTTCACTCAACAAATCTTTGTTTAAATAATTTTGGCCGATGTTTGTGAATACTTTGCTTATTAGTTATTCTTTCGATGGTGTGATTTCACAAAAATTCGACGGAAACGGAGTTGTTCTGAAAAATTATCGGCTGTTTTTTGGGATTGAAATCTGCAATGCAACTCGCATGTTCGTCGTCAATTGTAACTTCTTTATGTATTTCCATAATTATGATAATTTTAGGCAAGCCTTAAGTTCGTCTGCAGGCGCGGGTGACCTGTGAACTTTGACGGAAAGCACCGCCGGTCATCAATATCATTGTTTCTCCAAGTAGAAGCCAGATGATATATGTTCACCATGATCACTAAATCAACGTATTGGTGATCCACCTGCGACTAATTTGTAATCTATACTCTTTATATCCTCACCATTAACCCCTAAAAATATGCAATTTAATTATTTTCCGAAATTTCTAGTCTTAATTTCCAATTTTCGACTCCTTTGTGTTCTTATCTTATTTAACACTAATCCAACAAAAAAAAAAAAACCTATTCAATCTGTTGATGTTAAGCCGAGTTATGTTGACACTAATAAAAAAATCAATTCATTTTTGTATATATAGATTTTTTTATTTTACAAAAATGAATTACTAAATTTATTTTTAATGTTTATTTTTAGAAAAACTATAATGTTTTTTTAGAACATGCAAACATGTCTAAGAACAGAAAAAAACGACAGAAAACTTCTATGAAAAAATTAGGAAAGATTACCAAAAAAGTGTATGAATTTTTTTCAGATATTTTTTTCCAAACAAAATTCTGGCGTAATTTCTGGGAACAAAAATAGATAAATTTCAAGAAGTAGCTAAAAACTGCTAAAGGAGATGAAACCAAGACTTTTCTCGCTCATGTGGTAGCTCACCCAAAGTGTTTGCAAAACACCAATTTTAAGGATTTTTAGGATGATGCAAAGGCTTGGCATCCTAAAAATCCTTAAAATTTGTGGAACGGTTTATCACAAAAATAAGTAACTTAGCAGTATGTGCGGACCATGACATTCTTGGAGGATTTGTTGATTAATCGCATCCATCAGTGAATATTGTTTAACCTCCTTGCCTGATTCACAATGCGACGAGAAAGAGATACATCGACGTGCCAAGATCTCTTCACTGTTTTCTCTTGATGATGAACTTAAAACAATAAATAATACATATTGAAAGCGATTTTCTGAGTAACAGCTTGGCAATATGATTAAGTTAAGTGTATGAATCTTATATAGAATCTCTGTCGTATTAAAGTTAATTTCTGAATAGCTTGAAGGGTTCATTTGTGTGTACATTATAAATATTTGAAGACGAAAATACCTTCTCATACAGAAAGTATATTCTCAACAAGTAATAATCCTTGGCCCAAAATTTACATCATTAAAATAAGAAAACTAAAAGTCCTATTCAAAACCACTTTATGTGTTCTAATTTTTATTTTTTTCAGTTTCTTTAGTGGCTTTTTTTTTTGAACATCCAGTCAAGGCTTCAAAATATAATATACATTTATAAATATTCTCAGTGCATCACTCAAAAAACACTGAGCCCACTCAACTGCAAAAGAACTTTTTTTTTTGTTTTGAAAACATATTAAAAAGGATATAAGATACTTTTTCCACCAAGACAATCATTGTACATTCGTTGTTTTATCCGTCAGTGTCCTTAATTCTTTTCATCATGTATTTGAAAGGACATTTTTTTCCTTTTTAGGATACAGATGGGCATTGCCCCAAAGAAACACTTAAAAACTAGAGCGAGGATGTTCGCTATTCATTAAAGTATGACTTCCCTTCAAGCAAAGCAAGTCAGCAAAATAATTTATTCTCTTTTTTTACCACAAAACTGTATATAACTGAGAATGGGGTTACATCCTTTGGGGGTGGGAGTGGGGAAAGCATTAATATGATAGCAACGTGAAATGATGGTGGGTTGGCTTGCGATTGACAAGTGACACCACAAGAGTGCTGAAATAATTATACTTTATCATGAGAAATGTTTTGGTTGAAGTGATAGATTTTCCTGTTCACTCCACATTTCTGTCGGGATCGTAATTTTTCTATTTTAAACATTTTTTGTCCTTTTACAATTTGTAAACCCACACAAATTTCCTTCACGGTGAAATACTTCTTTGTGATGTTTGAAGCTTTCTATGATGAATAAAATTTATCATTAATATTTTGAAGAAAAATAAAATGGACGACTGGGTTGCCCGAAATTACTCTTATGTACGATCACACTGCGGTTTTAAAGTCTTAATATTTTAAAAACTATTAATCTATTAATTAATTTGCCAAAAACGTAGTTTTGTTTGAGGTAATATTATCAATAATATGAACAATATAATATCGTGTCGTACATATATGCCTTTTTTCAATAATTTTATGTCGCAGCAGTTTTGTTCAAGAAGATGAAAATTCAGACTACGAAGATGACAACGAGGGTCCCTATTAATTCTTACCAAAATCGGCGCGAAAACAGGACAAGTCCAAAAACAAATTTATTTTTTTTTTTTACTTTCATACACAATTTTTTGATACGTCTTGGAATTTAATAAATTAGTTTTGACGATTTCTTTTCAAAATTAACTTATTGCAATTATTTTGATTTCTTATTTTTGAGATAGTTTTTTTTATTTTCTCAACATTTCAAAAAGTGGAGTTATCTGGTTGTTGCACTGGGCGCTTCAATTGGTAAAAAAGAATATACAGAAGGTACCGTTATTACCTATTGGCTTAAATAATGCCGGGGGAATGCCCAAAAAACTTTATAGATACCAAGTTTAAAGGAAATCAACCCAACTACACAGACAGACGACCTGAATTACGAGACCTACTTTTTTCGACTGCGCTATAGTCGTATCTAATATCAAGTTTATTAAAATCTTGAGTTTAATTTTTTTATAAATCCATAACTTGCCATATATATTTTACATGAAGTACTATTATACATACATTTATATCGTATGAAAAAATTGCTGATGCGTTCCCAAATCAAACCGGAATTTTTATTTGAAGCCTCAAAACTTAAAAGAAAAATGTATGAACAATTTTCCAACCGAATGAACAAAAATAATTTAAACTTTAGATATACTTATTTTCATTCAAACTTAATGGAAACACCTACAATGCATTTAATATTTTTATTTTATTTTTAATTGCCTACGCGTAATTTAAAAGAAATAAGAAGACTATCATAATCTTTTGGGTATAAAAAGGTCAACACGTTGAACTATACAGTTGTTTCATAAGTTTTATGTTCCACAATATGCGCTTGAGTACCTGTTTAAAAAAAGAAGGAAAATATTACAAATTAGCTCAACCAGCTTGAATTCCGGTGGGCCTTTTACGTAGGAATATTCTAAACATATATACATATCTACTCATAGCGAAAAGTTTCACACTTTCAATAATAGGTAATAAAAATAAAAATTAACGCTTTTAGTTTTAAGAAAAAAATAAAAATTATTTGTCTGAAGTAAACAAATGATCTGCAGCTATAAATTTAAATTAAAAACAAGTTTAATATTGAATTATGACTTAGGGGGCTTTTTATTTAGACAAAATCATTATGTATTTGGTAACGATATTGATTTCATAAAGAAGCTGAGGTGGTATTTTCTATTTAAGATGTAGAGAAATGGGACAAACTCCCTTGAAATCATATATTCTTAAGGGCGTCGAGTTCCCAAATGGTACAAAGGCCAAAATGTATGAAATTATATTTTTTAATACCAGGTTTATCAATGAATGTCAATTAAATGAACCAGCATTAATTTGGCGATCGAAAAGTGGCTAGTTGGATAATTTGCCGTTAATTAGTCTTTGATTAGATGTGAAAATTTTGATATTGTTGTTATTTGTCGTTAAAATTATTTTTTTTTTTTGCTTTGCAGATTTTATACCAAGTAAGCTTCTTATAAAATATATTGAATAATAATTTTCTATTAAATATAAGTTAATTTATTGTGACAGTTTAAATATTGTTATTCAAAGATTTCTATGCTTTTTTTAAATTTTGATATCAAGTTAGCGAAGCACCCCCTGGAATGGGTTTTTATTATAAAGTAATTTTCCGTAAAATATAGTTTCTATACTCTGTTCAACAAAAATTGCCAGTACAAGGCTTATGGGCGAGCATTTTTCAAAGCAGTGGCGCCTGATGCACCCTCACGACACTGAGTTGGAAAAAAGGCCACTGAAAAAAAGAGCAAGCTATTGATTTACGTAGAAGAATTGTTGTTGAAATTCCTCTCAAAAAGTCGTATACCCCAACATGACCGTTGTTTGTATCCCTGATCCCACTGCTAATGAGTAATGGGATACTGTTATTCGATCGTGCGCTCGTTATCTACATCTCAACAGAATTACCATTATCATTCTCAATTGCAAGCAAAGAGTTATTCAGTAGATTTTATTGAAGAACTTTTGGGAATTGAAGCTTTTAAGAATACATTTTATGAAGTTGAGTATGTGGAGTGTTGTCGTTTTGCTTTTTCCCTCTTAATTTTTTTTCTTCTGGAGAATCCGTTAAAATGCAGTTTATGTTTTCCTTTTGGTCTTTTAGAAGAAAAAATTATTTGTGCGAGGTTTTAAAACATTCATATCTCGAGATATTATTCATTAAAAAAGGTGTTTTTAAGTGATGTTGTTTTTAAATAATAGTGAAGTTATATTTTTTTTAATTACGTATTAGTGTAGTGATATTTATTGTGTTTTATGTTTAATCAAAAGTGATTTAATATTGTTTGTAATTATTAGTATTGTGTTAATTACATATTTATGTACAAATGGGTACAAAATCTTTAAAGGATCTAAATGCGGAGAAAAACAGCAAATTGTTGAGGCAACAAACACATTTTATGGCCTTCTTAAAAATAAATCGGTAGCCGTAGGAAAAGCAGCAGATGTTTTTTTCTGGTAACGAACGAACTGTTTAAATCAGCAGACGGTAACCCTTAGCGTTTTTCTCTCTCATTTGTGGCGATTTACAATGTAAGCTACGGAAACTCTATGAGAGCTTTAAAAAGGGACATGGTTATGCAAGCCAATGCAACCAGAGTTAGAGGCAAACATCCTATCTTCCCTGTACTGCGAATTTTTAATGAACAGAGTATACAACTGCGACAGCGATATGTACTCACACCACACTTATTGACAAAGCTAAAAGTAGAAAATAAATATTAATTTAATTTCTCACACTACGACTATAGTTTTATTACATTAAAATAATTATACACAAAGAGTAAGAGCGAGTGCGCAGCTGTAGTCGATCAGTTACCACCATATTATGCACTCGATACATGCTGATTAAAACTTAAATCTGGATATTTACGTTGAATTTGTATAATTTACATCCGGATTTAAGTTTTAATCTGGATGAATCGAGTGAATAATATGGCTGTTAGAATCACAGTACTGTGAGTTAGAATTAGTTCTGTGTTCAACCAAAAGTGCTCCGTGAAATTTAAATAAAAATATTAAATGCATAGTTATTATAAAATGTGAATTCATAAAACGTGATTAATCGTAGAAAAAAATGTGTTATGAAGCGTTAAAAATTGATTTTATTGACAATTAAATCCATGGTAATTGATACAAAAAAAATATATTTTTTTTATTTCAATTTTAATTGCAATGTCTTGGCTATTCTCAGCAAAGCAGTTTGCTTTAAAAAAATAGATTTCTTAATACAGAATAAGTTTTGGTTTTAGAATCGTGAAATTATACTTAACGGTTCATTTATAAATATATATATTTTACCGATTTTCATTCTATTGAAAATTGAAAATATGTTATCCTTCAAAAAGAAAATGATTTGTTTTGGTGGTAACCTAATAATTTATTTGTTTTTGTTTAAAGGAATTAAAATCAAACACGTTGTCAATAAACATACCCAGCGCAACGAGGGAAATTAAGGTACTAGGTCATTTTTGCCGTTTGACCTATTTTTTTTTTTTTGAATCAATTTTGACCGAATGACAAGTGATTTTTATTTCTCCTTTTTTTGTTTTAAAAAAAATAAAAAGTACTTCCTTTAGTAAAAACTTTAATATTTACAAATATCGCCATTTAAATTTAAGTTAATGAAATGCTGTACTTGGTCAAACGTATTTTTATCAAAGATGTTAAAGAATTTAATAAATATTTACAATAACGTACAAACATGAGCAAGCATTTAAAACATTTATCGAATAAGTGATAAATGTAAAACACATGAAATTTTATCTTTAAAATAATAAAATAAAATCGATATTTAGAAAAATTAGGTCATCGGATTTCTTCAATTTTAACAAAATTTCAAGAATCTTAGCAGCCATTTTTCAATATATATATATTTAATATATATTTAATGTTAATTTGAGTTGACCAAAATCATTAATTAACAAATAAAAAGTCAGCTGTAAGAAGGAGCTGTAAGTTTTATATAAAATATATGTCCAGACCATTGCATCGTTTTCCCACTGTAAAACTTTCGATTTATTAAAATAATCAGAAAACACATAATTTCCAATACCTATTTTCTAGAACATTTGTTAGAGACGACAAAACTATAATTAACATAAATATAAAATAGATTTTATAAATACCGAGTCGTTAAGTTCGGAAAACCTATTAATCTATATTATAACCTTAAACATTCTTACGCATACTTTTTAATATTTGTATGTGTTGAATAGATGTACATATGCAATGCATAACACCACTAAATTCTATTTTTAACTTGAATGGCTAATAAAATTATCAAGGATCTCTTACTGATGTTTTTGCTGTTTTTTACTATCATGGAGTCAAATGTTGTCCTTTGTATAAACCTTCACGCTTCACCTTTCAAAACACATAACCTATACAATATATACACTTCACACACAGATACAAAACACGCATCCTTCCCTGCCGACACACACATATTACACGATTTCATATTAATTTATCCTTAAAAACGCGTTGCATCGTCATGTTACATTACAACCATGCAGAGGTACTCGATTAGTTGTCCTTCGTCCCTGCCTGAGAATACGAAATTTGATTCACAAATGCGCGTACAATGTAAACCAAGGGCACAAAGTTTAACTCCCTCTACTCTCAAACCATTCCAAAGTGTATGTAGGTATATGTAAATGTAGATATAGTTCGCCCTAGTAAGCGGCTCTTCTCTCCTTTGCTGTCTATATCTATATCATGACCCAGTAACCCAATGCTATTCAAACGAACATCGGCAGGGCCTCCACCCTAATGACGAAGTCTTTGGCCTCCGTTTGGTGTGCCATATACATTTCTACCGCGTTAAATGGTATGTTTTGGGTTTGATGAGGGTGCTCACGCTGCTGGCTGGGGGGGGGGGGGGATAAACAAGTGGTCTATATAGAACCGAGCATTCCGGCAAAAGCGATGTAAACCAAAGAAGTGTTCGGTGTTTACGTGAAAGGCCAACCAGCAACATCAACTCAACCAAACAGGAAATGTGTCCTTCCACTTCCACAAAGGCCATCGAAAACATTTATAAATCATAAATTTGTCAGTCAAATATAAATCGATGCATGAAAACAGCATCAAACCCGCCGAATATCCTGCCAGGCAGAATGGAGAAGGAGGACATGGTGAAGATAAAAACTGAGTGTTCTCAATCAATTGGAACTCGATGTTTCAATGACATTTACTACGTACGAAGCCGGGTATAAGCATAGTTTACTCAATTATTTTTTCTTTTTTGGAACAACACTTTGGGATTGTAAAGCACGGAAATAGAGGGATTCGACAGGCTGTGTGACGTCAGCCAACATTTACGTCATCCATCTGTCGGTTTCGTTAGTAGGTCATGGAACTTGAGTAACCTTACTTTTGGTGGCTGATGTTGTTTGCACTATGAGTTATCTTGAATATCCTTCATACAAATGAGTACCTACTATATAGGTACACCCTACACAAATATGGGTTTCGTGTTCAAGTTTATATCTGGGTTTTACATTATTTAGAAAACACTGCAACATCACATACAGTTGAAGGGCTTTGAGCTTTTCTTATATAGGATTCATATGGTTATTTCGTCGAGATTGGCCATGAGAAATAATTGCCCAGTTTTAAACGAAGTTTTAAAGTTCAACTGATGTCACAGAGAATAGATAAGATAGTTGATATATAAATCTGTATACGGTTGGATGGTGAAAAACAATTTAAGAAACTTATTCTTTCACATCCTTGAATGGGAAGTCTTGAAAGGAATCTTTACATATATGTTATAGGGGTAACGTCGTAGTAGGTATACTTTTCGGAGAGATATGGTGAACTTGTTTTAACAAAAAATTAGCCTGTATATAAATAAAATTTAACATTCTCTATAGAAAATGGTTTTCTTAAGAAGAAACAAAATTTGAGATAGGAGGAACAGCCTTGATTTTGAAGATGTTTCATTGTTTTGTTAAAATGTGAAAATCAGCAATAAAAAGGGTGTTTAAAATCTTCTTGAAAATAAATAAATTTCTTGATTCTCATTAAGGCCGTCTTAATTTTTATTTTGTTCTATTTTTGGATCAAAACATAAACAAAAATGAATTTTGCTAGGTCTCTACAATTTAAGGCACAAACTTTAGAGTTTAACTACTTTTCAAAATTTCGAATTACAAATTTCTTGTTTGTCGGAGAAAAAAAAAGTGTAGGCAAACAATATTCAGAGTCGTTACAAAGATAACAAATATTTAAAATTACAAGCAAAATATTTTTGTATACACCCAAACCCTCAGCCTAATAAAAGAATTTAAATATGTACATCGACTTACAAAATGTGAAGGTGAAAATGACATATATTCTATCTGCTGCCTGATACTTTAGTTCTGCTAGCATCGTACGTCGCTGTCACGTCGCCGTCACGTTGCCGTCCAGGCTTGTCTTGTTGATCACAACACAAGCATTTTTTTCTCAAATTGTTTTTCTTTTTTCTAAAAGTATTTCTTTTTTATATTGTTTTTCTTTAAATCACTTTTTCGCAGCGCTGAAAGCAAACAACCGAATTATTTAACGTTGTCAAAAAAAAAAAAAAAAAACTCGTCAGGAAACTCGTCGCATTGTAAATTAGGGAACGATTTTATAACGAGAAAAAGATGACAGCGT
The DNA here is from genome assembly GCA_951394125.1 of Epistrophe eligans. Taxonomy (NCBI): domain Eukaryota; kingdom Metazoa; phylum Arthropoda; class Insecta; order Diptera; family Syrphidae; genus Epistrophe; species Epistrophe eligans. The sequence continues at coordinate 39,383,547 of OX596029.1, forward strand.
TGCACGTCACGCTCTCGTCTCGCTTCCTCGTCGCATTGTGAATCAAGCTTCATATTCTGATCGACGCGAAAGGAAGCTGATGTCTAGAAGTTTTTTCTTTTGAACAAGATGTACATTTTTTCCAATTACATAGTTAATTATTTTATAGAAAATAATATTCAAATATTTATTTTATGCAGGTCAAGTGATAACCAATAAAAAAAACAAGTGGACATTGTACCTTTCAACGGTACCTCCTCTCAAAAAGGATTCAACTGATTTTGCTATTTTTTTAAAGAGGATGTTTTTAAGTATACCAAATTAAAAAAAAAAAAATTTGAGAACTCAATAATTCGAAAACAACTTGGTCGATTTTAATTAAACTTGGCAACTAGCAGTTTTTTTTAACATTATCTTTCAAATTGTAAACAAAAATTATTCTTTTAACCAAAAATAACCTACAATACAGAGTTGCAAAAGCTTAAGTCACTTTGTAGCTTAAGCTTGGCTTTAATTCACAAGCTGGTGGGTGATTTATGAATACAAAAAAATTATCCCAACGCTTTTAGGCAGCTCCAGGCTGACTTCCGGGCTCAATGGACATACTTATCGTTTTGTGAAAAATTATAAATGTTGGTGTATCTATAAGGTTTGGCCTTATTGTAAGCCACAAACTTACTACCTGAATACAAAAGAATGCTGCAAATGGAACTGGAGCTAGAGATGTAACAGCTGTGAAAAAGGTCGTACGTGCTATTTTGTATGTGCCCACAATGCAGCTGTATATACAGCTTTTTGTATATTTTAAAGAAAAAAAAAAGTTTACGGTCTTATAATTAACTTTTATTTAAGCCGTTTAAACAGTTCGAACTGTGAGCCAAACCTGTTAAAAAAATTTACAATCACCACGGATACTTTTCGCGCAAAACTCGATTTACGCAACCCTCGATTCGTGCAACTCCTCGATTTTCGTAACACTAAATTTGTAGCACGTCTTGACTCTATAAGTGCTACTTTTAAAAAATGCTGCAACTTCTAGTGTTTATTCATCTATTTTCTACCTACATGCTCTCCTTTTGATTCTGTATTCCTGCCGTTAATTTACAGCTAGTTTGTCTGAACAAAATTCCTTGTAAAAATAATACACAAACACATAAAATGCATCTGTGTTTATTTGAATTGGTTGCAATTTCATTAGTGTCTACGGAAAATTTGTACAGGATGGGTGTTACAAGAAATATTACAAAATTGTTTTAAAATAAGAAGTGATATTTTATCAGACTTATAAAAGGGTTTTTCAGTACAGATATTTTGTGAAAAATATAATGTTCACAAATCAACAATAAGCCGCATAAAAGAAAAGGAAAGGGAACCGCTCTTAGGCAATTTGTGGCTAGAGCTGAATCTGGACCAGGGAAACGGGAAGGCTTCTGAATATCCACAGATGGAAAAGTCTTTATATGGATGGTTTCAAAAGCAAAGAGCTAAACACATTCCACTTTCTAATGACATTATAAAGTCAAAGGTAATTCAATAGCACAATAAAATAAAGGAAAGACCATCATTTAACGCCAGCAATGGATGCATTGCGAAATAAAAAAAAAAATGACATTATCGAATAAACATGAACTTGCCAAACTGTTCGTAAAAAAATTTCAATAAAAAATGCATAACCCAGTAAGTGCAACAACCTCGGTTATTGCAACTGCCCCAATTTCTATTAGTTTCGTAAATCGAGTTTGTACTGTAATTGGTTGTGATTGTTCGGCTTGTCGGTAGTGTTTTTTTTTAATAATTGTTTTGATATTCGTCTGGTTTTTTTCCGACTTTATTGTTTCACCGCACACATTTTTCTTGCGGAATTTTTTTTTTCACCACCATTTTTTTTCCTTGAAATGAACTGTATACTAGGATTTAATTAATAATATTTTTCGCGAAACAAATAACCACAAAAATCTTCAATATTTTTTGCCGGCTCTTTTTTTCTCCATACAAATTGAAGTTTTGACAGCTATTCCAACTGCAGCTCCGTATCCATTGTGTTCAGACAGTTATGAATTTCAAGTTTCTCTCCAATTTATTTAGGATCTCAAGATCTCCCAATTCTGAGAATAAATTTTGTTTTTAGGTTATCGATACCTATACATATGTAGTAGGTAGGTAAACAAAACCCTCTTGATATTAGATATTTATATTGTATATTTACTGTTTATTACTTTATGAAAAATTCAAGCGAAGAATACATAATCTCAATAAAGTATATTTTAAGGTCATATCTACATATAGCTAAACAAAATCTGAAATTGTTTAAAATTTATTGAAAATTTATTTCCTATCTTGAGGTAAACCAAAATTTATTTTAATTTCTTTGATTAAATTCCTAGAATCAAATATATATATATGTAGATGTTGTTTTAAGGTTATGCTGTTATACCTATACATGCAATAGACAAAAATTAAAATTAATATCAAGGTAATACCTAACCCACCTACCTAACCTACAAAATGTATGGAAAATAATACGTGACAAATGACAGGAACGCTGTTTGCTAAGCTTAACGAGGAATCGAAAATCAATCCGCAGACATTCGCTTCCAAACAAAGCCATACTCATCCAAGGACACCATAAAATCGGGTAAAAAACGAGAAAGAGAGAGAGAGAGAGAAAGAGAAAGATACAATAGCACTCCCTATATTTATACCTTCCTACTTATATATTTATGTATATGAAATTTATCAAGAACATCACAGTTGTCATAAAGCGGAACGGATGTGGAATATTTTTACTCTGCTGTTTTTCTTAAAATAGATTTTCTCAATGAGACTACAATTCTAAAAATAAACCAAGGCCCTAAGGGAGGGATACATGTATATTGTAAATATATATGGTTTGCTAAATTCCCGTCTGCCCTCATTTGCTTCTCTCTTCATTTCTCTCGCTTTGTCGGAAGTTTTATTCAGAAACTAGGGCAAAACAATATTGTGTGCACCCATCCCGATTGTGGAATTATAATATAGGTACATATATCTATATCCAAAGGTTTTGGTATTCCCTGTATCCACACTTCTCGATTCCTATGGAGAACAAGTCTTGATTTAAGAATGACCTTCTTTCTAAACCTTTATAAGAACATCCTTGCTATTTTGTGAAACAATGACGTCACTGTTGACTGACGTCACCGGACTGTTAAATGTCCTTTGACTTGCCGGGTTTTATACACTCGACGAGATATTTTCCTTTATACGCAACCTCCGGTCCAAAAAATATATTCTCTTACTCTTCTATACCCATCCTTTTCTAGTTTTGTATATGATGATGATATGATGATGGGCTGTGAGATGCAGCAGCAGCAGGCAGGAATACAACAAAAAACTGGGACACAGAGCTAAGGGTGTCTGTGCTGAGTGCAAATGAAGGATAGTAAAATATGTTTTGGAAACTGGGTCACAGACACTTTATCGATTTTCATCCTCTTATCCTTAGATGTCGAAATGTACCTATGTATAAAGAAATAGAACGAAGAAAATGACTGTGTGAGCACTGTGATGATAGTGCGGCAGCATATAAAGACCGGGATAAGGATAGCGTAGGGAGAAAAAAAGGAAGATACAACGGAGTTTTCCTTGAATTGTCTAGATGAGCCTACTGGAGGTGTATAATTATTTTCCAGGGTATAAAATTGATTTTCCACCTCTGAGATTTCATTTTTATTTGGCCAAGTTACACACAAATATCCGATTTAAGTCCACACCCTAAAACTTGGTGTAGTAAAAAGGGAAGAATTCAGAAAGGATATTGTGATGTTCAGATTTAATGTTTTTTTTCTTGTAACATTTAGCTTTATTTTTATATGTGCTATAATTAAATAAACAAAAAAAGGATGTCTAAATTTGAAAAAAATTTTACGAAACTTTTCTAAAATTATTTTTTCTTTCTTTTTTTTCGTTTAAGCTTATTAAAAATTTTAAGAGAGATATATGATACCTTTCGAATTAAAGCAATTATGTAAATGGAAGTGAAAACAGAGAACTCAAAGTCTATTTCACTAAATTTCACTAAGATCAATCTTGAAAGTAAAAATAACATAAAATGCACGAACTTGTTTTTATGTACGGTTACAATGTGGCTTAAAAGTCTGAATAGTTTATACCTATTCTCATTTAAAAAAAAAATGTAGTTACGAAAACCTGTATTTTATGCCACCTGCCAAAAAAAGTAGTTTACTTTAAGGTAGTACATTTAAATAAGAAGAATATTGCACCATGTTGCACATATGCGTGGAAGTAATAGTTTATAGACTCAAAAATTGTTAACAAATCAAGAAATAAATTGATTACCTAACAACCTCTGAGATTGTTTTGACACCACCGCGATGTACACCACCTAATTTCTTAAACAAATCCATATTTATGACAAAAAAATAAATTGTTTAAAAAAATTATTTTTTATTTATAAAATTTTGAAAAGATTTAAAAAAAAAGTGTGTCGTTTTCGAATTGATGAACATCAGTTGAACCATTTCGTTTCGAAAATAAAAGAAGTGGTTCTATGGATTTTGATCAAACTTGAAAGAACCATTTTTCGAAAATTTTATTTAAAAAAAAAAATTAGTAATTACTATTTTTTTTTAGGTTGTGTCCACGTTTTTGAGAAAAATAAGATTTTCACTAATTGCTAAATAAATTTGTACGGCAGGTACCGTTATTTTTGGTCTAAAAAAAAAAAAAAAAATTGAAAAAAAAACATGTCGGGGGAATGCCCAAAAATATAGCTGGTACCAATTTTATAGAAAATCGACCTACTCGAATAGAAAGACAGGCGGACAGAATTGGGCTATCCACTTTTTTCTGCTATTGTCGTAATGTCAACTTTGATCAAAATCTCGAATTCCATTTTTTTACGAGTCCATAAGGTTGCCACCTAGTACCAATGTATCGCAAGTAAAAGTCTTGACACCTCTATTCTTGTATGCATTTTGAAGTCTTGACACCTCCATTCTTGTGTGCATTTTGAATGGAATGGAGGGGACATACAATTTTCTACCAAATCCGAATGTTTAAAATGAAAGCGATTTAGCCATGAGAAACGATCCTCTTGGAGGTTTTATCTTCTCACCGCAAAAGGCAGTGCCGCTAAAAAAAATTTTGAAAAAAGCTGGATTCAAACCCTCCACCCTCCAGAATGATATTCCTTAGGTACTGGGAGTGGGTTCGTCAAGGTAAACATTTATACAATTTCCGGGTTGAACTAAAAAATATTGTTGTGATAAAAAAAGTAAAGTATGTAAATAATAACACTTATTACAGAATCCTAAGAATAAGCTGCGGAAAGAATTAGACTCAATACTCAATTTTACGAAATATATATAAATGAAATGTTAAATTTGAGTCTGATTCCCTCCAAACTCACAATATCTGGAAAACATTGGCATGCACCCGAATTGAATAAACAATTAATATTATTTTTTGTAAACAATAAAATTTTGTTAAGAAAATTAAAATGAAAAAAAAAAAACAATAAAACTACTTTAAAATCAGGTCATAAGTCCTAAAATTTCAAGGACATTTTAAGAACCGAATTTAATTATGGTATTTGTAAATCTTATAGGCATCCTAAAAATTTGTATTTTGTGGTGTACTTAATCTTTGTATCTTTAATATATTCAAAGTGTTACATCCTCAATACTTAACCTTTTTACAGTCTTGAACCATTTAATCAGCTAGGTATTCTCAACCCATTCTACCGATTTTATTTTTCATTTGAATCATGTTGGTATTTTGACTTTAAAAATTTACTTTCATTGTGTCTTATAAAGGGCTCTTGAAAATTTTCATATATTGGTACCTATAGCGACGTATACAAAGACACGAGTATCAATTAGGATTTAACCTATACATTATTTTTTTAAAAAATGTTGAACAAGCCCAACTTTTGTTTTTTCATAAACCACAAATTCTTCTCACAACCAGAAATCTTCAATTACCAGGTACCTATGTACATATATAAAAAATGTTGGGTCTACTTTTCAATGTTTTTTAAAATAATTATGTACATACCTATATGTACCTACCTTAAAAATATATCACCGACACGTGGTGTTTACTTTGAAAACATTTTTTTAAAATGTTTATGTAATAAGAACACAATTTGAAGATACTTAATACACGTGTGCCATATATGAACAAAATAAATAAAATATAAAAAAATACCTTCAACATATATATATATCTTGATGTACAAATACGAACAAACGTTTAATCCAGAATATTATGAAACATCCTTTGATGATACTTCAGTTAACAGACATAAAATAATATACCAACCAAACACAAGCAGAGAGATGGCATTTAAATGCCTTACTTCTTAAAACAATGATGTTTTCTCTTTCTCGCTCTCTAATGATACATTTTACCTTATTTAATTTTAAATCGTAAAAATATATGTAGTCAATGGTCATCCAATAGAAAAATATTTCAAAAGAATTTTCAATGAAAACACAGGATTGACGGGGCTTAAATAATGGATTTTTTTGTTGCCTACGCAAATTCCAAGAAAGTGTATTAAAAAAAAAATCAACTGAAAGAATTCTTTCTCGTGAGCAAATAAAATTATTGTAACATCAAACTGTCAAATTTAATCCTTTTTTGCTCGAATACAAAATATGGAGAGTCCGAACTAAATTTAAAAACTTTTTCTTAAATCTATTTTCGTACCACCATCGTATTTTATAGTTTGTCAGATGTCAAAATGGATTTAAAAATAAACTATGAACTTCTGGAAATATCCTTCAAATCATTCCCGATGATATTTCCCTTAAATGGGGTCATTTAAAATAGTTTCAACGTAAATGTTTCTAAATACATAGATATACATATATGTATATGTATATTTGCTGTCAAGCATGTTTGTGCCAATCTGTTAAGTAGAACTCAATCTGATTATCGTTTATTTTAATGTGTTTCTTTTCCAATGTTCATATAAATATATGTACATTATGTATATGTATATTATATTTGCCTATAAAGGAAATAAAAATCTAGGTCAAAAGGATTTTGTGTGAATTCATTTATTAGGCTAGTCATAATAGACAAACAACAGAACAAAGTGAAAACATGTAGGTATATAGTGTCAAAGTGATACAAGACGAATCTTATGTCAATATATACCTATACGAGTATGTTCGTGTATTGATTCCACATCAAATAAGCTGAATCTAGCTAAGGTGTTGTCCTAATTCACTATATTGGAATTGGAAATATCCTTCCGTGATCTTGAATCGTGGTTCCTTTGTAGTAAGGATGAGCGTATTTGAAATTTCACTACATACATAATATAGGTTATTGGATACATTTTAAATTAATTTATACAAACGTACATTTACAAATAGGTAAATACTGAAGTCTTTGAATTCTGATACACGAGTGTTTGTTTTAATTATTAAAAAGATAAAAAAGTAAATTAATTCCGTAGTTATTTTTATCTGTAGATATTTATAACTTTACCCTTTATTTGAAGAAATTCCTTTTATTTGGGGCAACTTGATGTTTGTTTCGATAATGGTAGTAGGATAAAAAGCTGTAACTGAGACTTTACATACACATTATTACTTTCATTCTTCTATAATTTGTTTTTATATATGTTTTATAATATGTTTTTTTTTTTTTTTTTATATATATGCATTATGTGTATATTTTTTATTTTATCAGAAAAGACTTGTACGATTTTGATGAAATTTTCTATCTTGATAATATTTTACACACAAAGATTATTTAGAAATGTGTTATCCAGGACTGAAGCTAGGGGTTGCCGAGGATGTGTTGAATGTCTGAACAACTTTAATTATGTGGTTGAAATTTTGTAATTAGATAATATTTTACTTTAGAAAATGATCTAGATAGATGATATACCATGTGACACTATTTTGCCTAAAAAATTAACGAAAATATCAACGTTAAGAGTGAATTTAAAATAATTTTGACAGTATTTAAAATATTTTGGATTTTATTTTACCATCAAGTTTATTAGAAAGAAAACATAATGAGTTACAGAAAAAAGTACGCATACGTCACAGTGTACAACTGATTTATAATTTATGTTATCAAACTCTACATCACATTCTCGTTGGTAAGCGATGCAAAGTGAAAAACAATGATGGTGCAATATAATGAATGATGTCTATTTCTTATATCGAATACTTTTTCTTATACATACAAAGATTTAGTTAAATTGAAAAAAAATATCTATATAAAAAAAATCCGTTTGTTTCTAATCGCAAATCTCTTAAAGTTCTTTACCAATTATTTATTTAGGTACATACAGTACAAACTTGATTTACGCAACAAATAGAAATTGGGGCAGTTGCAATAACCGAGGTTGTTGCACTTACTGGGTTGTATTTTTTTGATACAAATTAAAGTTGAAATAGCTTACTTTCTTATAGATAACGACAATGTTATGAAAAAAACTTTAGTGAAACCAAAACAAATAATTATTTTTATTAAATACGAAAACGAAATGTTCAATGTTCGAAATTTATACAAAAATTAATCAAAAGGAGAGCATGCAAATAGAAAACAGATGAATAAACACAAGAAGTTGCACAAATCACAAATGTGCGTAGTTTGTATTTTTTTTCAAACAGTGCCATCTGTTTGGCAAAAACGCAATACCTAATATACTGAGATCAATTGTGAATTTATAACCAATCCCGATGGGCCAGAAGTCAACAGTAAAATGAGTTTATATTCTCTCATTTAAGAAAGGAATTGGGTAATAAATCCATAATTTGCGAGGTGCTCACAAGAATTTCCTTTTGATTTTGTGGATTAATTCTAGATTTTTTTTATATATTAAAAACAAACTATTCTGCCATGTCTTTTAACTACATAAAAATCTTTATATGTATGTAAATACAAATAAAAATAAAAGAAATTAATGTAAACTCAGTTGATACACACTCCAAAATAATACAAAATATTTCATTAGAAACTATATATCAGAAACATAAAAGGTTATCATTAAAAAAAAAAAAAAGAAATCAATAGCCTCGTTTTATTAGGTACCTAACGGATTTGGACTGAATTGGTGTTATTTGTTAAAACCGAATTTTTATTATATTTTACTGAAAGTGTTGGGGGCTATTGGGGATTCTTGGATATTTGGAGATTTTAGCACAAGAAAATATTTATAAGGAGTTTTGTTCATAGGGCGCTTTTTCCCACATGGGGATTTTGTTTTGTTGGATTACATTTTTTTTTTTGGTATTTTGTCGAATTGATCATTTTGGCAAAAAGTATGTTTGATGGTTAATTCTGGAACAGCACTGACAAAAAATAACAAAATTTTTAAATAAAAAATAAAAAATAAGTAAAGAAATGTAAAAAAAAAAAATGCACGACTGAGCCGCACGAGCTTGCTCTCATTTGATTTTATATATGATCAACTTGTGGTTTTAAAGACTTTATATTTTAAAAATTATTCATCTGATAGAGGAAATAAATAAGTTGTGTTAGCCTTTATTGTATGTCACCTGCCAAAAACGTAGTTTAGTTTAAGGTATTATTATGTGAGCAACATGAATAATATAACACCGTGATGCACATATGAAAAATACTTACAGTTTAGATTCCAACATTGTTAAAAAATCAATATACATAATTAGAAATAAATTGATTAAACAACCTCTGAATGTACACCATCAGATTTCTTACGCAAATCTCAATTTATAAAAAAAAAATGTATAAATCGTTGGATCGGTTTTTAAAAATCTATATTTTGTATATATACAATTTTGAATAATTTATAAAACAATTGTGCGGCATTTTTTGGTATTCATTAATTTGAAGTTAAAAGAGTAATTTAAAAAAAATCATCATTTAATTTTGATTTTTTTTTTTAAACCCAAAATTTGCTTTTTGAGGATTTTGATATGTTATATGATTTAAACTTATGAGAAGCTCTTGTGTAAATTTCATTTAATCGGTGTAATCAATTTGTTTTATTCATAAAAATAATTCATGAAAAAATCGTTAGAGCATTTTTCTAGAAACCAAAAACTAAAAAAAGCGGTTGTGGCAGTAGGCGGATTTTCCTAAATACAATAATAATACAAGAATAATCTCCAAAAATTTCATTCAAATCGTTTGAGTCGTTTCCAAGAAACATCTTTCCGACCCTTTCCGAGAAACTAAGGAGTAAAAAAAGTGGTCGTGGGAGTGGGCGGATTTTACTAAATCCAACTTTTTAATTTTTGTCTCGCTCATAAACATAATTTCTGGAAATTTCATCCAAATCGTTGGAGACGTTTTATATTTATATAAATAAATAATTATACAAAAATAACTCCTTTAAAGTTATAAGATATATAAGCTCACATACAAATTTTAATTTAAACCATAGCTAGACGTTTTCGGCAAAAATTTTCTGATTTTTATTTGAGCATAACATGTAGATATGTCGAGTAATTTTATGGATTCGTTTAAATCCGATCTCGATATTTGTTATGTTTTATCGCCTTCGGACTTGACATTTTTCAGAAAATTCCTCTTAAATCATCCCAAAAGACAAAATGCATAAAGACTTAAATCAGTATCAGTACATATACCTAGATTAAAATTGTCTGTTAATTGAAAAATTCACTATTAATCTCTTCATTGCATTAAAACAAATTACATAATCATTGCTTTTTATTTGTAAGCCAATCTTAACAAAAACAACCTTCAGTTGTAAATGACATGCTGAGTTATCTCAACAGGGTATTTTATCAGTCCTTCTGGATTTCACTTGAAATAATTATTTTTTTTTTATATTAATGAATTAATAATTTTATTTATTTTTTACGTAACAAGTTATTTAGAAATAATTTGTTTTGTAATTTTGTTTTAAAAATAAGCTTTTGATGATTTAAAAAAACTCCTCCCTATGAAGGAAATTATTTGTTTTTGAACAGAATGCCACTTTATATATTATAAATATATACAAAAAAATTCTTTTGGGCTTCAACTTGAATGATTATTGTGATTCCATCAATTTACACAAATGTTTTTTGAGAAAATTGAACAGAATTAAAATAAATTTCTTATAACTTGCCTATAATCCGACTTTAAGTTGTTCCAAAGATTCTATTTCCACTAAGAAAGTAGTAAAGTAGATTTTGTTGTTTTTAATTTTCTTAAAAGACTAGCAGACATTTAAGTATCTAGTTTTTAGATTTTAATTAAAAATTGATGATTAAATATTAAAAACAAAAATACTACTCAGTGCCATAGGTGTTTGAAAAAAAGCTTGAACTAAATGTGTTTAATTTTTTTTTTTTCAAAATTTTGAGTTTAATTAATTTCCACTAGAATAATTTGATCTAAAAAGGGGAATTCAAAAATGGGTTTTTGACTTAAAAATAACAAGATATTGTAAGGGTTTCCATTGATTTTTAATTATATCTATTTTTTATATTTCAAATCTAGTTTTTGAAAAATTGCCCTTCCCAATTAAACATGGGGAAATAGACGCCCCATACAGTTTTTTCAAGTCTTGACCTAATATACAGGCCCTATAGTCTTTTGTCGCATCTTATGCAATATACTTTAGTATATTCAAAATTCTTTTGATACAAAAAAGGACCTAAAAAATTTGGAAATTTTGTTCATTTAATTCAATTTTCTGTCCTCACTAATCTATGTTTGACAGGTTGCATAAAATATAGAATATATAACAAAATTTATTTTTCCTTTCAAATCAAATATAGGAAACCTATATTTAAATTTTTTTTTAATTAGCAAAAATTAAGAATATCAAAAATCTAATTGGCTTTTGTCTTTACCTACTCTTTTCTTCCCTCCACTCTCTTTTTTAGTAGAAATTATGTCTATAGTCTATTATTTCTTCTCAATTTTTAAAACCCCAACCAGGTGTAGAATGTTCTTCTCATATGATAGACTTTTACTGAAGCACGTTCACTTGGAAAACAACCAGACCATCAAGCACATGTTTGAATTGAATTTTGTTTATTTTTTGTATTTGTTGATTAAATTTCAATAAAGTTTATGAAGCACGTGTAATAACTGCATACATCAAAATAATGGCTATTTTGTCGACTCAAATTAAACGCAGATGTTTGGGCATATATTCGTTTCACAATTTAAAATTATTAGATTCTGCCGGAAATAATAGAAATATGTATGAAAATTTTGCAGCATTTAATTTGTTTATGTCTTATTTTAGATTTATAAATTAATAAAAAAAACACAAAATCTAACGCGATGCCAGAATTAAAATTCTTTAAATATATAGTGTAAGAGATTCATTCTATTTAATTCTAAAATTATAATATATTAAACACCCTGTAATTAAAATATTCATATATTATATTATATTATATTATATTATATTATATTATATAGTAAATAAAATATTCCAATATATATCCTAACTTCATTATTAAGTTCAATCGTACGATGTTACAGCTTGTTATAACATGAATATATTATATAAATACATTTTCGTATGTACATATAAAGCTAATTGTAAATTATAACTTATTCATTTTTAGTCAGTTGCAATAAAACCATTATAATAGAAACATCGTTTTTGTCATTTTTATTTTTACTTGGTCGCCTTTTCCACTCCGTGCCCCTTACAAAAGGTAATCCAATTTCAATTAAAAGCTTTTACCTTTATTAGAGGCCACCTTTTATTTGTCAAATTTCAACTTTCCGATCAACTTCAATAGACAAATAAAAATACCAAAAAAAGTAAACCTACTTCATCTTTACCCTTGTTTGCCATATTCAACGAAATTTAATAATAATTTTTGACTTAGTGCACAATTTAATACCAATTGTGAAAACAAATGTTTTTGAGTCAATTGGCATTGAAATTTCACTAAATGACGATTCCAAATTTAAAATTATATCTATCTACTTCCCCGGCGGAGCATCGAATGCACAAAAGATTGGTTTCTTTAAAAGTGACTTAAGAAAACTAATAAGAAATGATTCAAAATTCCTAATTGGAGGTGACTTTAACTGTAGGCATCGTTCTTGGGGTTGCCAAAGAGCAAACAAATGGGGGAATTTACTATTCGATTTCATCAACAGGAACCCTATTAGCCTACTTTATCCTAATGGTCCAACATATTTTCCAGCTAATAAAAAGTCTTCACCTTCAACACTAGATTTAATACTCACAAATTGCATAGAACTAGTAACACAACCCACTACTATACATGCTCTTAGTTCTGACCATATACCTTTAAACTGTGATATTTTGTTAAGTGGTAAAAGATCAAATGTGGAATATTTAGATTTGAAAAATGCCAATTGGAATTCGTTTAGATCAAAAGTAAAAAGATGTCTTCGAGATACTTCGTGTGAACTAGAAAATATCAGCAATTATCAACAAGTAGACGAAAAAGTTGAAATTATAACGAAAAGTATTTTGAATAGTATTAATGATTCATGTCCCAAAAAATCTATATCAAACAGAACAACAGTATTACCTGCTTATATAATCAATTTTATAAAACAAAGAAACAATGTTAGAAAAAAATGGGCTAGGTTCAAACAGGTCAACGACTTTAAATTAATGAATATTCTTACAAAGAAAATATCTCTTGAGATCTCAAAGTTCAGAAACACCTCTTGGAACAATAAGCTAAGATCTCTAGAGCCAAATTCTAAACCGTTCTGGAATATAGCTAAGGTCATAAAAAACAAAAATAAATTCATACCGCACCTTGAAAGTAATGATTGTCTTATTGTTACTCATGAAGAAAAAGCGAATGTTTTTGCAAATACATTCGCACAAAATTTCAATAATCCTCTGCTATCACAGGATAGTACGGTCACTAATACAGTTAATGATTACGTTAATAGCTTAAGTAATGCCAGAGTGCCTTTGCCAACTGATTTATATGTCTCAAACGAAGATGTCAAGTATATTATTAATGATTTGCGAATAAAAAAATCTGCAGGTTTCGATAGCATAAAAATATTTATTTGAAAGAGCTTCCAAAAAGTGCCATCCGTTTTATTTGTTTCATAATAAATGCTTGCCTCAAATTACAGTATTTTCCAAAAACATGGAAAATGGCAAAAATTATTCCTATACTTAAGCCAGGAAAACCACCAAATAAAGCCAGTAGCTATCGCCCAATAAGTCTTTTAAGCAACTTAAGTAAAATCTTAGAGAAAGTTATTAAAATTAAGCTATTAACCTTTCTTGAAAACCATGATATCATTCCAAATAATCAATTTGGATTACGTATCTGTAATCTTGTTAAAGAAAAGTTTTCTCAAAAACAATCTACTGGTCTTGTGCTCCTAGATGTAGAAAAAGCATTTGATAGTATATGGCATGAAGGCATTCTCTATAAACTCAAACTCTTTGGCTGCCCAGATTACATCATTAAGTTTATTCAAAGCTTTTTGCATGGTAGAGAATTCAAAATAAACTTGAATAATATAAACTCTAGTTCCAAAAACGTTTATTCGGGAGTTCCACAAGGATCAGTTTTGGGGCCTCTCTTATACATTGTTTATGTTGCTGATTTCCCATATCTCCTTAACTGCAAAACAGCTATGTTCGCTGATGACACAGCTATATTTAGCTCAGATGAATTAGGACATAATATCGAAAATTCACTTCAAAACGCACTTCATACTGTACTTAATTATTTCGAATTATGGAAAATTAAAATCAACGCAGATAAAACGCAAGCTATCTTTTTCACTAGAAAAAGAAAAGCTTGTGCTTTACCTTTAAGTCAACTTAAAATTAGTAATTCCAATATTCCGTGGGTTGATTCGGTCAAATATCTTGGAGTATATTTAGACAAGACATTAACCTACCGAATTCATGTGAATAATACTCTAAGCAAAATAAGTGTAGCAACTAAAATGTTATATCCGTTGATTTGTCGACGTTCATGTTTAAGTTAACATAATAAAATTACTATCTACAAAGTCATTTTTCAAGCAATTATTTTTTATGCATGTCCTGTCTGGGGAAGGTGCGCAAAAACACATATCAATAAATTTCAAATTTCGCAAAATAAAACCTTAAAAATGATGTTAGACTTGCCCTGGCATTTCTCAACTTCACGATTACATGAGAGCAGTGGTATATTAAAAATTTCTGAAAAAATTGAAAAACTTAATGAAAAATTCTTCAAAAAATGTAAAGATTCTGAAAATTTGCTTATCAAAAACTTACAAATGTAAACGATTAAATATTATAAACATAAACCTTGTAATATCAAAGTTAATTTATTATTTATGTTTGTTGTTTGAATTATTATTATTATTTTTTGTTATATTTTCGTTATTAAAATATGTACTTATATTTGTTTATTTATTCATTCATTGTGTTTACTTACTTCTGTTAATTCAGTTATATATTTATTTATTCTGTCCATTTATTTATTAATTAATTTATTTATTTATTTATTTATTTACTTGTCTATTTATTTATTCATTTATTTATTTATTTATTTATTTATTTATTTATTTGTTTATTTATTTATTTATTTATTTATTTATTTATATATTTATTTGTTTATTTGTTTATCAATTAATGTGTATGTTATTTAACTATGCATATTTAATATTATAAAATAAGATGTTTATACTTTAAATAATTAGCAATTCAATTAGCTTTAAGTCCATTTTATCTAGTCAACACATTTCTAATAAAGAAATCCTTAGTTTAAAAAATTGTCAAATGAAGGTTTTTCTTCCGTAGTTTTCCTTCAATTGTTTTCCATTAATTATCTATATTTCCCTACAAAAATTGTATTTATTTTTCAGTTGTAAGATATAAAATTAAATATCATATCTCTGTGCAAGCTGTGTGTATTCACAAAATCATGTAAATTGTAACGCTTTATTCTACGAAAATAAATATCTATCTAAACATTTTGAAATCTCAAAAAAAAAATTAACCAGTATATTAAATCGATATTACTTTATAAACATTATTCAATTTAAAATCATACACCGATTTCCGAATCCGTAGGTGGGAGTTAAACTTACTTATTCCATATTCACCATCACAACTTACAAAATCTGTACATACGTAAAATTTTTTTCGTATATGCGCCAAAAAAAGTTTTGTAAAAAAAATCATTAATTCGGTATTCGAGTGCGTTGCATGAACAATTTTATTTCTTGTTTCAAGGTCTATTTTTGAAGAAAATCAAATCAAAATCTCGAATAATTGAACTCGATTTTTTTCTAAATGTCGAGAATCAAAATCTCCCAAATTAGTATTCCCGCTTTTCAAAATTTTGCAATCACAAAATCTCGTTTTTAAAGAAACTCGCAATTATCAACTGAGATCTCGAAAATTGCAGCTACCCAAAGTCCCTGTGTTGTCCAAGAAAACTGCATGACTTTAGAGCAATAAAATCCAAAATTTTGTTTTGGCCTTAATTAACATAATTGTTATTTTTCCTCAAATACAGAATTTTAAGTTAGGAGGTTTTAGTTTGCGATATTTTGTAATTATGGGGATTCTAAAAAGCCGTTTTTTTTTTTTAAATGCGAAATTATGAAAAGCAGAAGTTTTTAATTGCCAAACTATGTAAAGTAGGATTTTACAATTTTGAGATTTCGTAGCAAACTCACTTCAGAAGTCAATTAAAAAATTAATTTATGCTAACCAGCATTTTGTTATAATATTGTATTTTTCATTAAAGGGAAATAAAATAAGATAAAATTAAAGATAATGTAAATAAATTTAAATGAATTATTCGACAAGCAATTTTAATGACTCCAAAGTCGAAATTTTATTTAATTACCTAATTATATCTGTCATCCACCCGCTTGCATGCTAAAAACTAAATAATTGAAGGACAAACATCCATATGATATACTCATAACTGCGGATTGTTTCTTTTGTCCAATTTCCGTTCACTTCTCCTTTCGTGTAAAAAGTATCAGTAAAAAGTAAAAAGAGCTACTGATTTTGGTTTGTTTAGGGAAGAGAGCTGTGTTAAGTAAGCCCCAAAAAGTCTCAAGTTTTATTTATTTTTTGTAAACGATCGGTAATAAACTGACTATTTTTAAAAACTCATTAATTTTTCTTGTTAAACTACAGCAACAAAAAAATGATCATTGAAAAATATAGGAAGCCAAAAGAACGAATCGCCACCAAAACAATTTTTTTTTAAATTCTTGTGATTGACCTTTTTTGAACATTATTGACCACTCTTTAACTAATAATAATAATAATTTTAT
Organism: Epistrophe eligans; assembly: GCA_951394125.1. Classification (NCBI taxonomy): domain Eukaryota; kingdom Metazoa; phylum Arthropoda; class Insecta; order Diptera; family Syrphidae; genus Epistrophe; species Epistrophe eligans. The sequence continues at coordinate 39,400,761 of OX596029.1, forward strand.
ATAATTTTGAAATTTTAAAAGAAGAGAAACAAAAGTAATCTGAACTTTTTTTTTAATAAAAAAAAAATATTTTTAGGGGTAGTCAAAAAAATCAAATAAGTGGTAAAAAAAATCGAATGGGTGGTCAATAAACTAAATCATTTTTTGGGCTAGGTCAAAAATTCGTAGAACTGCAGTTTTGGATTTTTCAAAATTATTAAAATTTAGTTTGGGATTTTTCATACAATGACTCCGATATTATGTATAAATTTATTTATATGAAATTTTTTACCATTTATGATTAAACTGAAGTCTAAGCTAACTTTTAAGAAGTATTAAGCTAATAAGCCTTTTTCTATGTTTCTTTTTTTCAAACACTGAAAAATATTTAGCATTCTTAAAGAAAAATGTCTATAAATTTATCCTTTCATTTTAACCCCTATAAAAATTAATATTAAAAAAATCCATTCCATTCTTTTAAAAAAGAAAGATTTTTTAAAGGCCCGTGTAATTTTTTGTGCTTACCCCAATTTACCCTATAGGTAAGTAACATATTTAAAAAAATATCTAGCCATACAATGATGCTTAAAGTATGTCCCCTAAGAATAACCTTTCAAATTCAAAAAGGAATTTTAAATTTGGATATACATTTTTGGTTGTACCCTATTTCACCCTTTAAATAGCAAAATTTGAAATCAAAGCTTTTTCCTTTGTATTTTACAACAGACTGAGAAATTCCCTCTAGGGAATATCAGTTAAGCGTGTTTTTTGTTTTACCTCCAAAATATAACGCTGTTTTTCAAAAAGTTTATAAAACAGACTCGTTCGTATTCGAATGCAATGCGTTTAAATTTTAAAGCAATCTGTGAAGATTTTAAACAAATGAATCCTTACTTTTTTATTCGTTAAAAATTGATTTTTTTTCAATAAAACAATGACATTTAAATTATGCTACCACTAAGTTGAGGCTAAAGTTACAGCTATTCAACGCTAAGTCTAAGTTCTACGCGTTTTAATAAAAAAAACAATATTAGTTTGGTTATTTCCTTTTTTAGAAAGCAAATGCTGGGATTCGATCTCCAGATCCTCCTCCTACATATTAAACATTACGCCACGGACTACTACTAATTATTTCATTATAAATTATACATATTTTTATATAGGGAGTGGTACAGACGCAGCTACATAGATACTTAATATTAAACATTCTTAGCAACGACCAATTATTTTTTTATTGGCCGAAAACAGCTTCTTGCAAATTTTAAGTATTTTGATAAAAATCTTTTTCAACTTCCAAAATTGTCTGAAAAGGTATTTGATTCAAGGACAAATGCACAAATATGACACTTAATTTATTTTTCAATGTTTTACCAAAGAATAAACGAGCCAATATGCTTGATTGATTTTAACCTGATTTGTATATATAAATTGAAGGGTGAAAACGTGTAGGCCTTTAGGCCTTGTATAATTTGACACACAAAAACATTTTTTGAAAAATGAAGGACAGTACGAATGTTATACCTACTCCTACACGTATTCTTCAATATTTTATTCATTTTTAAATCGATCGTCCCTAACTCGATGTGACATATTTTTACAAACGACAGATTGCTCAAGAGTCAAGTTTTAAAATAAATGACTGCCTATACTCCAAAAGCGATTAATGAACATAAAAATCACGTTTCCATGGAAAGGTATACATCGGCATGAAATAAAAAAATTTAGGTCAGCACAATTCATTCATAACAATGCCAATAGCGATATAGGCATTCAAACATTTCTCAGTCGTAAATAAAATAAAAATAATAATGAGTTTTCTATGACCCAGTTCCATGCTAATAGGAAAGGAATATCTACAATCCCTTTCTAGATTTTTGCTTTTGTTTTATTCATAAGATAAGAAGATATAAATTCGATCCAACCGAATAAAGTTATTGTAAAAATCTCTTCAAGGTTTATTACCGTTTTATTTTTGTTCAAATCGAAACCAATGATTTTGAAATATACACGACTAATCAAATCATAAAGTAAGTAAAGTCTCTTTTAAAAGTAATTTATTATGTGAGAAGCAAGCCATCCTAGAAAAAAAGTATAGGAAATAGAATAACACACACTTAAACAAATAATTTGAGGGTATATTCTCTTTTATTAATCTTTTTTTTTGTTTTATTTATTACTTCAAATACTAATTATAAATGATTTTGTATATATAATATTTGTTTCAATTGTTTTATTGTAGCAATAATATTATTATTTATTTACAAAGTTGGTATTTCAATTTATTTAAAATTAGTTTTTAATTTAAAAATTTATCTTCGCTACGACAGTGCAGTTCATAAGGTTTTTTTTTATTAATTTATTTAGGTATAGAATGCATATTATCAAAATAAAAGGAAAACCAATCATTTTGAATATTTTAAATATTAAATTTATTTTTAATTTTTAATCATTTTTTTTTTAATTTTAATTACAATTAAAACAGTTTGCACTTATAAAGATGGAGTTTTGTGTAGTTTTATTCTATATTTAGATACAAGTATACAATTGTAGTGCTTTTGGCATATATTATGGTTAGCAAGGTTTAAATCCTTTTTTCTTTGGTTTTAAGTAATAATTTTCTCTGTTAGGGGAGGGGGGTTCAAAAAGTAATATATAATACAAATTTTAATTTTTCAAAATGAAAAAAAAAAAAAATATATTACAGAAAAGAAAACAAAAATAAATTTGGAAATAAATTAAACTTTATTTTTAAAGTTTTGTTAAAAAAATTAACAAGCAGTTGTTACAGCATATTAAAAAGTGTTGTGCATAGTACCTAATATCAGCATTAAAATTTAACGATTTAAGCTTTTAAGGAGTTTTTGTAGTTAATGCAAAAGTCTATTCAAAATAGAATCAAAGTTGAATAGACTTAAGTACAGGCTTATTTATAAACGTTGGCTAAATTTAGACAGTCTCCCAAGCTATAAATAAACATGTTTAACAGTTGCCTTAGAGATAAACATAAGACAGGAGATATTAACTTAAGACAACGGAATTGATTACTTAAACCTTGTCTAGTGTGACATTTTATTTCATTAAACATTCAAAAAACGCAAATTTACCCTTTTTTCGATTGATTATTTTTCTGATTTTTGATCGACTATATATATCAAATATATGAATATACTTTTTTCGAATAGATTTTGTCAATAAAGCGCAATATTTCTCTTTTAAAAGCTTGTGTCTTGTAATAGCTTCATGTCTTTTGATTTTGAGCTATTAAATGTAAAAAAAAAAACATTCCAAAAGAACTTGAAAAACATTTTGTATGGATTTTTTTTTTTCAAACTGATATTTTGAAAGGCTGATGTATTAATAAAAAGCTAAAATAGTTTATAATTATACTTATTATATCCAGCTAGATTTAGAGGCGCCACCTATTGAATATTTGTCAAACCAAAAAATTGCATTTTTCCAAAATAAGAAAAGTGGGTGTGGCAGTAGACGGACTTAAAAAAAAAAACTATCCAATCCATCTCATGTTTTAGAAACAAAATTTTAAATTTCCAGAATATGAAGTAATAAGGAATTCCAGACATCAGGAAAGTGGGCGTGGTGAACTTAAACAGAAATTATACATGTCATGCTTTAGGTTTGATTTTTATAATAATGATGAACTACAAATATGGTGGTAGCGGGCGGAATTAAAAAAAAATGACAAATACAAAAATTCAAATTTCTAGGAATGTAAAATAAGGAGGAATCTCAGATATAAGAAAAGTGGGCGTGGTAGTCGGCAGATTTCCAAACTAAACGTGTGGTAATTTTTACTAAGGAGAGCTTTTTTAGCCTGTTATATAAGGATAACATTTTAATTAAATAAAAATTGGGCGTGGTTGAAGGCGAAAAAATATAATATGTCATGAAACAAGCCTAATTATACAAAATACTAACGTTTTAAGTACGTTTAATAGGGAAATAGATTAAATATTTTAAAATTGGGCGTGGCAGTAAGCGGCATTTACCTTAACCAATTTCTCAACCATCATGTATTTAGAGTTTAGAGTGAACTTGGTTTAATAGTTTTCAAGTCGATAAACCTCATAAAGACAATCATTGTTGTTTATAAAAATACATAGATAGATAGATAAATACAGCAAATATATGTGAGTGAGTCTAAAGGTAAAACTCGCAAAGTATGTACAAAATGTTGAATAAAATGTCATTGAAAAATATTTGTCTAATTTAAAATATTGAATTTTACTGAATTTTATTGATGCAGATATTGAAATGTGGGTCCGGTTAATTAGTCTTAATAACTTTTTTAGTTGTGTGTGAATTGGATTAAAATTTGGAATAAATTATATCCGAGATTAAATTCTGACGTTTCCACTGAAAGATTCACCAGTCATTAATGTCAAAAATCAAGTTTAAAAAGTAAACTGATTTTTTTTTTAAATTAATTTTCTAATTCTGCATCAATAAATACTAAAAAATAGCGTACCAATTTTATTCTTAAAATATTTTAAAAATTTTATAGGTAGGTACATATTTAAATTTGTCTCAAACAAAATTCCAGGAACAAAATTAGAAATTCTTTTTTCTTGTGCTATTTCGTGATGATTCCGCAATAACAGTATCTAAATTTAAGCTTTAGAATGTTTTTTGCTTCATCATGATACGAGAAATCTTGATACAAAAAATTGAAAAAAATTGTGTTCCCATGTTTTTTGAATATATTGATATATTTGTTAATAAATAGGGGAATAGAAACCATATAAGTTGATTTTTACGATATTAGAATATAATTTTAAAATTTTTTAATGGACTCACTTTTATGATTTGTATGATATTTTAATGAAGATTGATAAGGAAAACGGTATATATGAAATGACATCTTAAGCTGTTCATCAGCTTTATGTATGATCAAAAGACTGCAGGATTCGGACTGGATGTTTAATTTATATAAATCTTCAGGTTACATATAATATTGTATTGAAAAAACAATAAAAACGCAAATCTGCTCGAAGCATATCTTCCTGTAAATTTAATTGAATAATAGCAGACCTGTGCTTGCTACTGAAGTTTTTTTTTATTGTTTTCAAATATTCTTCAATATTCCATACATGAGAACAGCACAATCTGAGATTTAGAGCGAAAGACAAAAAATATAAAAGTATAGAATTATGACAATTTAACATTTTTAATAAAATCCTTTAATTTATAACGAATGATTGTTAGATGATGATTTTAATAATAAATTCGTTAAATAAAATAATTAAATAAAATTTCACGCAAGAACTTTTAAAAATATATCGTTTTTCGTTACTTTTGAAATTATGTAATATCGGCAGGAATTGTTTGTTTTTTTAATTTGCAACGATTTTCAAAGTGGGTACATACTAATCTGAGATCGGAAATAGTTAAAAATTTAGTTCACAAAATATTTCAAAAACAAAAATATGCTTAAATGGGATTTTCTCAAAAAACTTGAGATAATTAGCCAGTTCAGGTTTCTCAGGCTCACTAAGATCTCAGAGATCTCAGCAATTTCAGAAATATGAACGTAATTCCTCAGTTAGATTCCTCACTTTTGCTGTCAAAAATCTGAGACTGATGTTTTTTGAATTCATTTGGTCAATTATTTTTTGTGGCAGTTGATCAAATTATAGAAAAAGATGGAGAGTGCTTTTGACTTCTAGCTGAAAAATCTTGTTCAGGTTTCCCCTTCTCCTCAGTGGAGGTGACAGAAGTGTTCTCAGTCAGATCTCAGAAACGTGAACTGGCTAAATAAAAAAGTAAGCACATCAAAAACCTTTGAAATATACTTTCTAGTTTTACGTTTAAAATTTTTTTCAACTACATTGAATTATTTAAGTATTTTCAGGCACCCCATTGTTTTGGACAAAAGTTCCATTTCCATATATATAAATATATTGGTAATTAAATATACCTGAGCAATGCTATTCGATAAACTTATCACTGCAAAATTATATATGTACATATATGCGGCACAAATAATACAAAATCCACCAATTAAAGTTATACTGACACACAAAAAAAAAAAAAAAGGCTGACAAATTTTGGAGAGAAATTAAAGAAATGGGGAGGGGGGCACAATTTTAAACATTGAATTTTCTCTCGATCGACATAAAATTAAGTGTTGGAATTGGAACAGAAAATGAATACAAAGATGTACATATGGTTTTTCAATGAAAAATAATCGCACTTCCCGTAAATCACAACCGTCTTGAATCGCGTAATTCCATTCACATCAACGTGATAAATTCCGCACCGATCTTATACTATTCGGATATTCAAAACCATTAAGTAAAACCTTAACGACATTATTATATATAGCCAGTAAACAAAATTATGTCAATCAATAAATTCACCTCTTCATCCAATTCATGTTGTATTTTTTGTAAAACTCCTCTCTTAATAATGAAACAATAACGACTGATTCATGTATCTATATTGTTCTTAAACTGGGTGCGGTAAAAAAATTTAGATCTACATGTTGAGAGAGATCGTGTTGTGAGTCATTGCTAAAAAGCTAAATCTTCACACAAACTTCACACATTTAAAAGGTATTTTTCAGTTATTTTTTATTTTTATTTTTTTTAACCTTCCATTGATGGAAATAGAAAGAACGAAAATTCTCGTTGTCATTTTTAATATTGTGTATACAAACAGCATAAGCGCGTATTTGGTTATTCTTTCACACAACGCTGTTGTTGGTTTTGTGTTTAAATTTTTTTTGTTTACATTAGTATGCTGCTGATGCAAAACGAAATTTGTCTCCAAGACAGCAGCGAAAAGCTAACGAAAAATAAGCATTAAAAGTGTTACCAAATAAATAAATCACCAATGAACAAACAATGCAAAAAAAAAATATTTTTACACACGTAGATATATACATTAATTTATTAAATGGAATGAGCAGTTTATTCTGTGTGAAAAAAATGTGGAGACTTCTCCAAATAAACTGCTATATTTATTATTAATTTTGCTCAATGAACAGCATATACTGCAAAACTAGAAGAAATTTTTCGTTTACGATTTCTTTGTGTCATTTTTTGGACATACAATAGATACTAATGTTGCAGTGGAATTAATATCCCAAGTCATTCATTCAAGGTGAAATTCTTTTGTTAAGAAAACTCTTAAATATGTCATTCATAATCAACGCCGTTATGATTCTAATATTTAGCTTGAAGCTCGCATGAAACATAATCTTTGAAAATGTTTTTTTTTTTTTTTTAAATACCCTTTCACATGAAGCCTACTTCTAGTTTTTGAGAAAATTAAAAAAAAAAAAAAAAAAAAAAAACAAACAAAAAATCAGGTCTGTCCAGCTGGAAACACCACAACTGGAATTCAAAATTCTAATGATGCTGGAATTAAGTGCTAATTTAGTACCGCAAACCTGGCTTCCCCCTCAAACCTGTGGTGTTCACAGCTTGAAGTCAAGCTGTCTCCGCGATTCGATTTTATTATAAATTTAAAAGAAATTTAATTTGCAGTTTGTATCCAAGTGTTAATAATTTCATAATAAATTTAATGAAATTGCAAACCTTTTTGTTTGAGAGATTAATCAAACTTTTAACTTTTATTGTAACAAAAAAAAGTAACCCAAAGTGAGTTTTTTTTAACTATGACATTCCAACTTTAATTTGTGACACATAAACCATAGTAATTAACTAAAGTTGAGAAAAAGAATGCCCTACCATGTATAGATATTTCAACACGCACATACAATTTTAGGAAATACTTTACACTTAAAAATCGTTCTACATAGGTATCTACAAAATTTCAACTGCACACATGTACATATGTACATTGTACATATGTATATCTGATAGAAAAGATATTCACATCGATTACCGCATAAAGCGGTGTGAGTCGGACTCACTTTATGGCATATTTAAGACTACAGAATTTGTGATACAAATATTTTACTATAAAATTTTTGCAAAAAAAATATATACCTACTAATTTGGTTTTCAATTGATTGAAGTGATTGAAAACAAATGTCAAAGGTCATTATTACATTACCATTGTGATTGTGAATTATAATATTCAAGAGAGAATGCAGTGATGGCAGCTAAATCTAATGCTTGATTTACTTATAGTATTTTAAACTTGACTTTTTGAAAAAATTTTAAAAGGGCCGAAAGTACTAAGAAAATTAATTTTTTCTTTGATATTTTTCGGTTTAGGTGTATACAAATTATTTATAAAATATTTATATTTAATATTGTTCCAACTATTTAGAAGCACGGTGTTCCAAAATTAAATTAAAGTGAACCTGCCATTAAGAAGCTATACGTGCATAAATAAAAAAAAGTATTTTTTCTCAAAAAAGAAAAAAATCCTATGCCCGTTTTAAAGGTTTTTTTTGACAAAAATCTGAAATGTAGTATTATTTAAATTCCTTTAGTTACGAAGAGTGCTATATATTACATTTTTAATAGTAAGTAAGTTAAATTTTTGAAATATCTGAAATATGTTTTATTTAATTAAATAATATAAATTACACTAGTCAAGTTTTAAACAACCGATTCCTTTGTTTATATTTAGATAACTCTTGCATAGACAAAATTTAATAATATTTATTTATTTTTAAATTTATCCATCGTTTATAAATACGGCTTAAGGTGTACGAATGTTGATCGTTTTCGATTTAATTTAAAAAAAATTGAAATTGTTGTTGCCCTTTTTAGATAAGCCATAAAACATAAATTCGAATTTTCTCTTAAGGGAATCACATAAAATATGCGTGGTGCGACAGCCCGTAGAGAACAAGAGCCAAGTGACTTACAACCATTCCTTTGTGCGTGTTAATGGCAGGAATTGAGGGAATCTACAATTTTCTACCAAATCCAAAAGGATAAGCACTTTTCTATGACAAGAGATACTCTGGAAATCAACCCAAGAGCTTCGGCGGCGTAACAGTTCTACGTTCTAACCTACTATTCCTCCATGAAAATATTGATAATTTGGATTGAAACCCCGATTTTTTTAAAAACGAAATCAATACTTGCCAAATAAAGCTAGAAAAATTGATAATTTCGTCATCTTTCTATAGAAACTCCTTCTATAGGGTTATTAATTTAGGAAGATTGTACAAAAAACAATTTAAAATTATTTATATATGATAATGGATAGGACTTAGGAAGCATTCACAGAACTTAAATTTTTGATATTTTATAAAATGTAGTGAATTCATGAGAAATATTTCGGCTTCGAGAAAAAAGTAGTATTTTCAATAAACGATGACAACAATTTATTTGCTGGTTCATTCCTCAGATAATTACTTTAAATATTATTAAGTACTAAAACCCCTATTAATAAACTCAAAGTAAACATGAATTATTTTTAATCAATGAAATATTTGCAAAATCTTACCAATTAAACCAAATTGATATTAATTCATGTTTATTCGCCGAAGTAGATGGATTAACGAGTAATTTATTTAAAAACAAAAAACGTACGACATTTTTGCCAACGACTAGAGATAAAAAGAAAACAAACGCTAGTGGCACTTAATTTTATTTACAAGGTAAATTAAGAAAGTGTGTTAGCAGAAGTTAGCTTTTCATGAGAAAGTAAATATATTTGCGCACAAGTAGACTAAAAATTAGTCTTTAGCAACAACAGAATTCTTGTTGAATATAGCTAGTAATTTAAATTAAAAGTTGAAATCTAGGTTAGATTTAAAAGATTGAAAATCAATAAAAATAAATTGAAAGCTGCTTAAAAAAATACTTTAAAATGCATTCAAAAAACTCCAAGAATGTAAAAGACTTTCAAAAGACTAAAGCTGTCTAAAAATAGTACATTATTTTGACCTTAATTATTTTTGCGTTCTTTGGATGGTCGGTTTATTTATAAATAGTATTGTTTTGGTAAAAGTGTATTAACGCGTATATATTTACAACCACTTTTTTTTGTTATTGCTTCCAAATAAACATTTTGCTTAGCAGGCTTAACACTCTTACTAAAATACGGCTTGACCGTAGTACTTTTTTTCCCACCTATGCTTTATCCTCATAACAACATAAAAATGCCGTTAACTTCTGCTTATTTTTTTTTTACAAAATAAAATAATAATAAAGACATTCAACTTTATATACGCATTTTTAATTCTTAAGAAAGGCACAATTAATACGTATTCAAATAAAAAATAAAATCAGAATCATCCTCCAAATTAAAATTAAAATAAAAAATAAAAAAAAAAAACTTTCACAAGAATTTCACTTTATACTTATTTTATAAACACTATATCAATGTGTTGTTTTATTAAGTTTTTTGTTTTATATTAATTTTCCAGTCTTAAAATTTCCTTACATATTTTTTTTTTTAAATATTCTTCAATAAATTTGATGCATTTTTAATGTTTTTGTTTTTTTTTTGATAAAAAAAAGAGAAAAAAAAATATAATAATAATTGGAAATCTTAAAAGATTAAACTAACCATTAACCATTAATTATAAATTATATTTGGTATTGCAATTTTGTCTTATATTTTAATAAATCCTTTTTTCTTATTTTTGTTATCATTTTAAGAATGAAAATTTATAGAAATTTTTTTAAAATTTATTAATTTAGTTATTATTTTTTTTTGTTTTGTTGGGAGTGAAAAAATTACTTATTTTATTAAAATTTATTTTTTTTATCTACTTTTAAGTAAATTCGGGGTGCACTTTTGTTTGAAAATTAATAAATTATTTATAATAAAAGCAATAATTTTTTTTTTTTTTTCGTGGAAACTACCTTTTCTTTGAAGCATTTATAATGAGGGCTCTTACCGGTGGGCGTAGTGGCAGCATACGGCACTTCTTGGAACACGTTGAGTGGGCAGTCCTGACATCCCCTTAAGATATGTATAAGTGACAGGCTGTCGGAGTATCCGTTGAGGTGGTTTCGTGATGGGTTTCTTCGTTGGTTTTTTAGAATCCTTAGACGATGAAGTTCCACTGCAGGATAGGGATCGCGATGAGATTGAGATATTTTCGAATGCCCGCCGAATTGAGGATGTGGAACGTCGATGGAGACGTGAGGTAGAACGAACGGTCTTCTCACTATCGTCGACGGTACTGCTGCAATCACTGGACGCACAAGATAGCTCTAGACTTGAGCCATGAACATCTTTGGTTGGCACTGGACTTGGCAGGGCACCGGTTGTCGAAGAACACGAATCGGTGGAGGAGCTGCGTGAGTCATCTTCGCCATGATAGATAAGGTCGTCATGTGACCGTAAGCCAAAACGACGGCTAAGGGTGTGGAAGAAGCCCAGATTGCGTTCGAAGCGTGGTGACGGGGTCATCGGAGACAGCGAGCGATTGCTGCCTGGTCCCGATGGGATGTCGATGTAGCATATGCGACTGGTTTCCATCTTCATCACTTCACTACTGCATCAATCATTCACTGAACTGATTAATGTTTTTTCTTTTTGTTTTAAGTTTATTTTAATTCGGTTGAAGTGTCCTTTCAAACGCTATAAGAAACATACGTTATGCACTTTTCTCACTCTCGCGCTACGCAAACACTTCAAGGATGCATTGCAACTATGTGTCGATTTTTTAGCAAAGAGAAACTCGTAAAATCCTTTACGAATACAGCTTTTGGTCTTTTTCTAGTTAGAACAACACACAGAATGGCAATTGAACGAATGGAAAAGTTTCAGATTATGAACATCTATTTATACTTTCTGTGACGGAATGGATGTGCTCGTTCCAAGGGTATGCGCATTCTGGATGTTTTGTTCGATTGTTCCCCTGAATATGATGGGGGAGCTTTTTAGGGACATTGCAGTCGAGGATGTAAACAATAAGAAGGTGCGTTGTCCTTTGTGCAATTGTTTAAGTCCGTGTATCTGTAAATATAAGGTATATATAAACACTCTAACTATAAGGATTGCGCTACTTTCTTTTTTAAGGGAAGATGTACGATGTGCTGCTGAGAGATAAAAAGAGGAATTAGGATGTATGTGATGTTAGTTGCACGGTGTCATCGTCCATATGATTCTTCTTCTTTACTGCGGTTTTATTAAAATCCGCAACGAATTTACCAGGGGATTTATATTTTATGTTGCAAGGATGTAAGGATAAATCGTTATGGCTGTGCACATAAAGCTTATACGATATTACACGAATAATGTACTTGAAACAAGGGGACAATGGTGAATGGTGAATGGTTTGTGCATTAGGGAAGTGTCAAATGATTAGTTTACATTGTGTAAGGATAATAGGATACATTTTCGAATGTCACGTTTATAGCTAAACCGAGACAACTTGATGGATAGTTCAATAAGAGTTACGACCCAGCAGAAAAATAAGCAATTAAAAAACTAAGCATGGTTATCTACGTTTACGTATCAATGTATATGAAATTCTTCAATATTTTGTATTTGTATTATTGCTTTACAAGATTGAATCGAAATTAAATATTTATTTTTCTTAAAATGAAACTAATCAAATTTTAAAAGAAACTTAATTATTTTTTAAATCAAAACTAAAAATTTCAATGACGTTTCTAAAAAGTTTCTTATAAAGTATTCTTTGATATTATTACTATAATTTTTTGGTAATTTTTATATCTAAAAAGATGTATATTAGTCAAGAAACGGCAGAGCTCAGATACTGATTGTTTCCGACTTAAATTTTAATTCTTTGCAATTTGTTTTTATCATATTCCACATTAATTTATTAAATCATTTTTGACACCCCAAAGGTTTATGCAAAATAGTTAATTTTAAATTTTGAGCATTTCATGCTTGGTGTCCAACTCCAAAAAATTAGGATTTGACAAAGCTTACACAAATCAATTCCTCCATTTTTTAAGCTGAAAAATTTAACTAAAGCAGTTAATTTTATTTTAAAGATCTGTGTCTCAAACAAAATATATTTGTTTTGTTTGTACCATTATAGGTAACTCCCCCTATCTCTCCCGCACACACGACTTTTAGCTATCCCTAAGTACGCTCCCCTTGCTGTGGACTGTCGTTCTTTGATATAATTTGAAGCCCGGTAAAAAATGTTTTTTTTTTTTTTTGGCTAGGCAACTGGCCATAAAGGGGACCATTTTGTAATTCTCTTTAAAAATTAAATAAATGTGTGAAGTGGATTGCCCATCAACTTCAACTTGCGTAATATTATAGTGATGAGGGAATCGTTTTCGATTTAAAATAAACGCAAAGGATGGCTGTTTTTAAAAATGGCATTTGCGGGAAAATTCAAAAGTAAAAAATTTGTTTTTTTGGAGAGTTTTGAGTGTTTTTGAAAAAAATCATTAAAATCTATGCAAAATTTTTTTTCCAATAATATGGTAGATCGTCCTGATATTAGCTCACATACAAATTTTAATTAAAATCATAAAAGCCGTTTCTGAGAATAATGAGGCTTTCCTTACCGGTTTTCAAACACTTGCATGATAGGTACCGTTATTTTTGGTCAGTAAAATAATTTTTGTTAAACATCTTGTAAATAATGTTATAAAACAGCTGGGTGCCAACAAAATTAAGAAAACAATTAAAAAATCCATAAACATTTTGTTTGCGAATTTTGGTACGCAATTTTTTTTTAAACTAAGAAAATTGAGTAAAATCAGTTAAACCGGTGAAAATGGAAATAGAAAAAAAATGGTTCTATGGGAGGTACCTATCATTTAAAACCATTTTCCTGATTTTTTTTTAAATTGTAGCTTTTTATGTTTTGGTAGTGAGACTATCCCCATTCCATCCATTTTTTTTACAATATATTTCCGTATCTATAGTTTCCATACAAAATATCTATCGCGATGTACTCTTGTGCTCATCGGCGGAGCCACGAGCGAAGGTTATTTTATATACGCTCGACACAATTAGCACAAAAGCGAATGTCCAGAATTTATAATTTAAAGCTCAAAATCAACTGGGTCTTCAACTCTTCACAAGCCCCTAATCCCACATACCTCTGAAAAAAGAGTATACCTCGATTCAAAACATACTACATGCCATTGTCACACTCTGTCATACTGTTGGCATTTCTTGGGACTTAATTTAAATTCTAAATCGTTATGTGAAAAAAACACTCCAGATAAATTATTTTAAAATTCATCTTAATCAATCTGACATAAAGATTTAATGAAAAACTTAAAAAAAAAAAATTAATATTAATTTATCAAGAAAAACTATTCAATGTGCTAGTAACTCATATAATCTGGGAACCTTTCCAACAACAAGTCGTACCCATCGTTTAGTTCTAGAGAAGAAGATATCGGTGAGTCTTATTCAAAATTTAGGTACATAATGTTTATTTATGGCTATCATATGAACGATGAAGTAATGATCACTGATCGTGTAAAAATTGCGAAACATAGAAAAATAGTTAAGGAATTTCTTCTTAGTTGATGATCTCGTTTACATATCATAAATTAATTCAACGTATTTTAATTTTTTTTCTTAAATTTAAATCGATTTTTTATAAAAAAAATAATTAAAGCATCTTTTGATAAATATAACAAAATAATTATCATTTATTGAAATTCTGAATAACACAATAATTTTTTGAAGGTTTTTTTAATAATACAAATTCTATATACATACATAGTACTGAAATACATCAGACAAGTAGAAGACTTAGCACTGTTTTGATTGTACTTGTTGATTTATTGATTCAAAATAGCTTTTAACGACCTTTAGTCCACAAAAATTTTTGCGTTTTGTCCCGGCGATCTCACTTGGACTCATCAGTTGACTAGTGAGGACCTTGTCCATATGCAATTTTTGTTAAGTTCAGTTCATCTCACATAGATTTCATGATTTTTTATCAAAAGTACCTATTACTTATATGCATGACTTTGAGATAAAAAAACCCTATATTAAGTTTTTTTTTTATTTCACAAAGGATTTTTAACTTTACACACACACATGTATTATTCGTCAAAAAATTAATTTCAACTCAATGTTCCTGGTACAAACATTCATCTCTACTTAGAGCTTCTTTAATTAAGCGAACATTCAACACCAAAGTTGATGGAAACAATTAATTTCTACTATCAATACTTTCCGTAGCCACAGGGTCGTCAGAATATACCAAATCAACATACAAATGCACATTGTTTAAGCTTAAATCACATCAATGTCAACATGTTCTTATATTTTTGTTTGTCGATCCTTCTTCAAATATCCTATTAAATCAACACAAAGACTTGTTTAATAGAAAGGAAGCACGGAAAAAAACTATTAAATCCCAAAACAGTCTGATTGTTCCGGCTCTTATTTTGTGTGTCGTTGATGATGTACATAAAAAAAAAATCCTTATAAAGGATATAAGTATATGAACTTGTTGATGAAGATGTCCACACGCACACTTATAAGGTACATGACTTTGGTCTTTGGCAATTAATCAGAATTTAACAAAAGAATTGTTTGTATTACAGCATTTGCAGTTTCTATATAACTTTGATTATGTTCTCGTGTAAAGAAAGAAATTTAATTAATTTGAGACATTAATTTGAGGGTGAATGCAATTAAAAATGCATTTTGTTCGAAGCAAACATTGTCTGATATCCATTATAATGGTGAAGCACATTAAATGAATATAATATATAGTCGTATGTTGAATCCGAAAAAAGTAATCAGCACAATTTTTGTAAAAATGAAATTTATTTACAATTTGTTAGTAAACCTTTAAAAATTCTGTAAAAAATTGTGAACGTGCCCTTAGTAATGTCAAGCATGTGTCAAAAAGTTCAGCAGTCTAGCTGCAAATCCCGCCAAAGTAGGATGTAAGATTTACTTGGAGTACGTTTGATATAATTTTCAGGGTAAGTTCTTAAGATTTTTGTTTTCGCGTTCTTAATGTTTTCTTGCAAAGCAGTTGTTTTTTTTAAATACAATACTTAGTATTTATTTATATTTGAATAGTTAATTAGAAACATATTGCTTTGGTAAAAAATGAAAAAAAGAAAAGCAAAAAAACATCAAGTGGGGCACCTCCGACAGCTTAAGCCGGGGCACCTCCGACAGCAAGGGCAAGGGCAACAAAGTTTGTAGAAGGCACACAAATGCAGAGAAAAAAGAAAGAGAGAGAAAAGCTGAAACCGGCGATTAAGAAAGCAAAAAATTAAGAATTTTCGTCGACAGATGAGTCATCATATACAGTAGCCGATAGCGATCGGTCTACTGGAGAAATATTCCAGGATTATGATAGTACAATAAGCGACGACTTTAATAACGATGAGAATTGCTCTTCTAGTAACTTCCTTTTGTGTGAAGGAGACTTCATTTTGGTCAAGTTCTTTGACAAAAAAAATATATTTTTTGTTGCTGAAATAGTAGAAGCCCAAGATCATAATACATTTATTGTGTCCCTTCTACGAAAAATGACAAACTCCTGGACTTTCATCAATCCAAATGTCCCAGACATAAGCATAATTTTAAGGAGCGATATTTATGCTAAAATGCTGAAGCCGACGCATCCTCCGGGCACATCAAGGTCCCAAACGAAGAGTATCTTCAATATAGATTTAAAAAACTTAAATGTGCGTCAGAGACTGACTTAATTAATGTGATCTTATGTTTTTTTTTTATGAATTTATTTTTTGTTATTTTTTTAGGTAGGTACCTACTTACTTATTTTTCATTAAAATTATTTTTGTTTTGTTATAAAATATTTAAAAAAAAATCGATTGGATTCTTATAACAAAATATATCAGTTACCAATCATGTGAGTTGATGTCGAAGGTGTCCCACCCATTCGACTTAAAAAAAAAAAAAAATCTAAAACTCCGCCAATATGTCGATAAAATCATATATTTAGAAAAGAATTTTTAATTTTTTTAAAAAATAAGAAAAAACCGTATGCTTTTGCATATTTTCTGTTAAGGTGTCGGAGGGTGCCGACTCTACCCTACATATGTACATATGTGGCAAGTTTAGTATTTGTAAAACAAATCGAACTCGAGATTTTGATTAAAGTTGACATTACGATGATAGCGAAGTCCAAAAAAGTGGGTCTCGCAATTCTGTCTGACTGTCCTTTCAGCTACAGCTTAAACGGGTTGGTCAAATTTCTTTAAACTTGGTGTTTAGCATTTTTTGTACATTTCCTCACACATATTTTTAATTTTTTTTAAGGACCAAAAATAACGACACCTGCACCGTACAATTTTGCTTAGCAAATAATGAAAATCTCATTTTTCTCAAAAACGTGCCCACAAGTAATAATCAGTAATTTTTTTTTTACAAAAAGTCTACCTTTATATAAAAAAAATGGTAACTCCAATAGAATAATTTTTTTTACTTTCGATTTTCTCAAAAAAAGCTTAATTCGTTTTGACCAATTTTTTTTATAGAAAATCTTTAAAAAAATTTAAAAGTCCTAAATTTTCCAATTTTTTTTTTTGATTTCTAAGAAAAGTTTCCAAACATTTTTTTGAGAACTTTATAATTCGAAAATGACTTGGTTGATTTTTATTAAACTTGGTATTTGGCATAACATTATCTAACAGATTTTAATTAAAAATTATTCTTATACCCAAAAATAACGGTTCCTCCCATACAAATGTTTAAAAACCGGTAAGGAAAATCTCATTTTTCTCAAAATCCACTCCTACAATTTTGATTAAAATTATTTTCTTAGCTAATTTTAATACAATCTACCATAGGTATTATTGAAAAAAAAATTATATATCGATTAAAAATGGTATTTCTCATAGAACCATTTCTTTGGTTTTCGGCTATCTTATTAGGTGTTGAACCGATTTTAATGAAATTTTTTACACAAGAGCGTCTAATAAGTTTAAATAATATTGCATATCAAAAATGTCAAAAAAATAAACAAATTTTGTATTTTTTTTTTTTAAATTAAAAAAATATTTTTTGAAAATTTTGTTAAACTAAATTTTAAACTCCGCATTAATAAATACTAAAAAAATGGCGTATCTACCAATTTTGTTTTTTAAAAATGTTTTAAAAATTTTATATATAAAATATTATTTAAAAAAAAAAACCGCTCCAACGATTTTTAAAACTTTTGTCTCATAATAAACATAAACATAATTTCAGAGCTTGTTTAATCAATTTCTAATAATATTGATTTTTTTTATAATTTGTTGATGGTCATGGTATATAAAATTAAAAATTGAAATTAATAATCTGAAATCCATAAGCCTAGGCCTACACTAAATAATTCCAAACCCACAACAAATGAAGAAAACTGAAAATTTTGTTGTGCTTGCTCCATTTGGTGTGGGTTATAAATATTCATGCTTTATTTGTTTGCTCCAAGTATGGAGCTGCTGCACTTCACAGAAAATAAATGGAAAAAATAAGAATGCCATAAGTCATCTCTCACATGCTCCAGACATTTTTTTTTCTTGTTTCGGGCTATTCATTGGTTTGGGCTATATGATGCCTTAAACAGTTTTGTTCGTTTACTTTATTTTTTGCTTAAACAGACTTATTTGCTCATTTCAGTCTAAATGTGAGCTGTTCCATTAACTAATGTATGTAATTTTTGATATTTTCTAACATTAGGTTAGATTGTATTGCCCGCTTTATTTTCCTTATTCAGATGGGCAAACACATTTAAAAAACATTCTTGTTTGTTTCAATCAGATTTGTGATCAGATAGTGTGAGTCCACCTTCAGTTAACTAAATATTCAATGAAATTCAATTGCGACATTAAGTTCAAATGCCTACATTATATTTTTGTAAATATTTACATAAAATGTGTAGTTATTTATATATAACTTTTAAATAATAATATTTTAAATGATGCAAAAAAAAACCTCCCAAAAGTTCAATTACATAAAGATAAACATCCCTCATCCATGCAATCTTCCCTGCATCTTCTTTCTATTCTATATATAATATATTAATAATGAATTGCATCTCTGAGAAATGGATTAAATTTGCATTCCCAACAGCGCATGTCCCATGCAAAAAAAGTTGGCCTAGTAAATGAGACTAAGTGCATTGTCCTGAAGTAAATAGCAACGGTGAAATAAACTTCCCATTTCGAATAATAATATGTGATGATAAGTATGCCAAATGGAGAAATTCGATATTGCATCTAACTAAAGGAGAAAAAAAGCTTCATCGAATTCTTTGAGGAGAAACATACTATTGGAAAAAGTAGTGAATATTTTTTTTAACCATAAAAGTAGCGAAAAATTCCTAAAGTTAAAAATATTTTTTCGTAAAATAAGAACAACATATAATTTTTGTTTAGATTTTTCTTTTAAAAAATTTTATTTTATATTTTTAAATAAATCTTTTGTTTTAATTTATTTTAGGTACAAAAATACTTATTGACTAAGTTTTTTTTTTTACATTTTGGATTTTTTTTTTTTACATTTTGGAGTTTTTTTTTTTAAACAATTTTTTTTTTTTAATTTTTTCTTTTTTTTTGCGAAAAATAATTTTTTTTCTATCATTTTTTGTTTTTTTTTTTTGTTTTGACTCAAGTCTCTTTTCACTTATTCAACAGTCTCAGGCACTATATCACTCTTTTCAGCATCACTCGCCTTTTTTTGGTTTTGCTTTTTTTGTTTTATTTCTTTAACTTTTTTGAGTTAACATCTTATCTGTAGGCATAGGTGCAACACAATGATGAACGGGGTACTCTGCGTGTTGGCAAGCCGGACATACCTTTAAGATAGACATAATTAACAGGCTGACGAAGTATCCTTTGTGGCTGTGGTTGCTGGGTTTGTTGAGTCTGCTTAGCGGGCTTGTTAACAGGTTTTTTATTTTGTGACTTCAGGGGCGTACTATTGCACGACAATGAACGAGACGATGACGAAAGACTTTGAAGAACCTTTCCAACTGACGAAATTGATATGCGGTTAAGGTGGATGCGTTTAAGAGGTGTTCTTGCAGGAGTTTCACTTCTATTCGATTCCTCCTCTGTCTCAAGTTCAAATTTATCCAAACGGCAATTGGAATCAACCGAGGACATGCTCTGGAAATCAATGCTGGAACTGCGAAGACTCTTTTCGGTCTGGTCAAGACTTAAAGAAAACGAATCCGTTGACGAACTGCGAAGATCCTCTTGACTGTTGTAGATCAAGTCATTTTGGACACGACGGCCCAAACGTTTGCTGAGACTTTGCAAAAACTGCATAGCTCGCTGACGACGTGGAGAAATCGCCTTAGATTTCTGGTTATCACCAAAATCGAATGTATTTTCATTGCGGTTATCCATGTTAATTTTTTTTTTGCTTGCTAGTTTGATACTGCTAAGTTAATCCGTTTATAATATTGGTATAAGGTTATCCTTTTTTAAGAGATATCTTAACGATTGAAGTAGTGGGAAACTTCTGAATTTTACCATCGACTGGCATCGGCTTTTATAGCATTCTGTTTGGCCTTCTTCTTCGACTCTGAGGAGAAAGCTTTGGCAATGCTTGCTTGCATTTGCGTAGACGAAACAACTTGTCATATCGGTTGAGATTTAACAACCTCCGTTTGTAAAGCATCATCCATTTGAATAAAACGTGAGAGAATGCATCATAGCTAACAGACTGCGAAACCAAAAAAAAGTCGAACTCATAGCTTTTCTCGAAAAGTTTATGTAACTCCCGAACGTTCCAATACCCCCCGTAGTGTCCTTCCTACATTTCTTCTAAGCAAGCAGAGAACATTTTCAAGGTATAGGATGTTCAAGTGGAGATAAGAGAGGGTGTCTTTGAGCTTTGATGCTTGTTCGCATGTTCGCACCTGTTGTTTAAGATGGAATTAAAATAGCACGTTATTGCCATTTTGATAAGAATAGTGTTAAAACTGGAAAGGGTTACATTTATATTCGTTGTAGGTGTCACATTCTGAGCATTTACAACGTGAAAACGTGGTCTTCGAGAAGGTTTTTTTATTTTTGTTGCCTTGTCACACATTTGGGGCTGTAAAACATACAAAAACGTGGTTTCATACGTCCATTCAAGTTATCCCATTCAAATCACAGTTATAATTTAAGGAAATGCGTGCATCTATGACAGGTTTGTCGATGATGTTTTTTTTCTAGTCTAGTTTAGGGAATATACGAGGGCGTATAGTTATTGTAGTTTTCGTTTTGAGAAAAAAACCAATGTTGTGTATGGGGATGTTTTTGCAGGTGGAATTTCAGATGTCTTATAGACTTTTGTACTTTTTATTTATAAAAGATTTGAGAAATGTTTACCCTATGACGCGTAAAGGCGGCATGCATCGGCATGCTAGAAAGTGTGATTGTTTTTTTTTGTTTTTTAAGAACAGTGCTTAACGCGTGAATTTCTAACACGTTTAATAATAAAACTAGATGCTGATGTTGATATGGTTTATCGAGTGAATATAGTTGCACCGCAGAAAGAAGCACGTTTAATGTGTGTAAAAGTTTATGTTTGTTTTTTTTTTTGTTTTTAACATCTTGAGTTCAAATAAAGGTTTTGCTTAAGAAAGGAGATGTTGGAATTAAAATGAGTTGATAGTAAAACTTGGAATAAAGATTTGGTTCTGTCGCGTGCTTGGAATTTTGTACCTAATGGGATTTTCTTGAATCCATGGACAATATTTTCTGTTTTTTTTTTTTTTTATGAATATATGTGTTCGATAAAATAAAGGGATGAATAAAACTGCTATAGATTTGATTGAGGACTTTTGAATGTTTGAGTGGCATTAATCTTTTAGGTGGTATGACATTAATAAAATATGAATTTATAGAAAAGAGTCAGAAATGGAATTATAATATATTACAAAAAAAAATGTTCACAGAGAAAAGAAATTATGATTGACAAACAGTTTTACATAATAGAAACTTTCCGCACGTTAATATTTTATTTTTGATTCTACTAGTAGATACAGGCCAATTATATTTGTTTTGGGCACAAACTTATAAAATTAAGATTAAAAGGAAAGTCAAAAAATGTGTTACATCGAACAAGATCCTAAACGGATGAATGGATTTACTTCAGATAGGGGAGAAAGAATTCAATGTACCTACAATAAAACTTACGATTCTGTACGCGTGTATTTGAAAAACACGGATACACCGATTTTTAATACACGGATTGGTTATTGAATTTTATCTTTTTAAGGGATGGGCTTAGAGCTCAATATTTTGAGATTTTGAGGGATGATGGCTATTATAGATTTTAATTTTTGGTGAAAAATGTATGCGCATGAAAATGCAGTTTTATAAATAGTTATAGATAAATAACAAATCTTGAGTGGATGAAATGATTTGATTTTTCTTTAATGTAAATAATAAGTAACGGATATTTTGATATATAACACGTTATTTTACGTATCTGCAAACAAATATCACAATCTTAAGTTTAATTCAATCGATAAAAAAATCATATATAGAATTTGCCTGCTTGCTCGATTGCCAACGATGATCCATCAGTGATAGAATTCCGTTATTTTCTGTAAATCCTTCAAAATCGACTGATATGGCTGTCTTATAGGAAGCTTATAACTTTGTTTGTATATTCTCCGATCTTCAAGATTAAGATTAAAGATAGAATGTCAAGTTAAAACGTTGTATACAAATTATTAGGAAGGCCTAAAATTGTAAAATTGATACTTGATGGTTGATTGAGCCTGCCGTCAATTTAATTTTTACTTTAATATTTATGTATATTGGTTAAAAATTTAAGAATTTTGAATAATAATATTATACAAAACGTATTGCTCTATTGCCTTCTCTCAGAAATTCGATTCGAATATTCACCAACAAAATCCATTTTTAGAGCAAAAATATTAATCTTGAAAAACGCCAATTTAGTTAACTTTAGAGGGTGGTTCGCATACGGTGTGACAAAAAGCTAGAGCGAGTAGCTAACGTCGAGGCAAGACAAAAATCGTATGGTAGAGGGGGTATTATTCTGGGAACAGCGAAGAGCTTTTTGAAAAATTAATTTTCAATCTTAAAATTTAAAAAAAAAATTCAAACTAATTTTCTTTCAAAATTTAACGTAACTAAGTAGTATTTTTGTTTTCAAAAATTTAATGATCTTATTAATTTTTACTCAAAAACAAAAAATCTATGCTAAAATGTTTTATAGTTTTAAAAAAAAAAAAATGTGTGTACATTTTTAAATTTAAAATTTGAACAGATTTTAAAAACAATTTTATGTCTTGCATTCTAAATACAAACATTAATGAACATATCAGAATTTTTAATAATATATCAAAACTTCTATCTAAGCTTTAAACCATTATTGCCTCGACCTCAATCGTTCAAGTAATTCAAAACATATAAACAGACGCGGCCACGATAGCGATATTGAAGTCAAAAGAAGAATAGCGAAATTCAATAATTCTTATCTTCAATCCACTGATTTAGAATATTAAGTTTTTGTTGTATTTTTCTGAAAAAAATCCCATAAAATTGACCCTGTCTAGCACTAGACTGGATTATTTAAAATACAAGGATCTACGGGTATACGGATACACGGATGCACGGATACACGAATACATTGATGCACGAAATACACGGATTCAAATTCGGATCTTATAAGAACACGTATATATTCGTGTAAATATCCGTGTATTAGGGAGCTCTAGTACCTATGAATATGTATATTTCTCGGAATGAAATTATAATTTTTATTTTATTTTATTTAGTATATTAGTACTCCTTGGTGTTGTAGTTGGTATAGGTAGGACTATTACGCCGGATATCTGGGTTCGAATATTGTATATTCTACCTTTGGATTTGCCAGAAAACATAAAAACATATTAGTTTTAATCATTTGACTAAAAATTGACAAAAGAAAATATTTTTATTTTCTTAGTACTTAGAAAAAAAAAAAACAAAATTTGTTTTCAAAATGTTGGGATTTAAATTATATATGACAAAAATATTTTTATTTATTTATTAAATATTATTTAAATTACTTAGCTCTTGTGTGAGAAATTTAACTAAAATTGGTTTAACAGATAATGGAATAGTCGAAAACCAAAAAAAAAAAAATAAGCTAGAGCATGTAGGTTGGGTCGAAGCAAGAAAAAAAATAGCATGGGTTGGGGGATCTATTCCCTTTCGCCGAAAGAGTCTAAAAGACATTTTAGTATCCAGTTTTCAGTTTTTGCTCCAAATTGATAAAAGCATTTTTTATTATATTTAATTTTTTAAAATTTTGAAAAAAAGATTAATTTTAAATTTTTATTTTTCATTTCTATTTTAAAAATTTTGAGCTTGAAAATTAATTTTTCAAAAACTATTCACTAAAACAACTTTATTTTAAAATAAAATAAAATAAAATAAAATAAAATAAAATAAAATAAAACAAAATAAAATAAAATAAAATAAAATAAAATAAAATAAAATAAAATAAAATAAAATAAAATAAAATAAAATAAAATAAAATAAAACAAAATAAAATAAAATAAAATAAAATAAAATAAAATAAAATAAAATAAAATAAAATAAAATAAAATAAAATAAAATAAAATAAAATAAAATAAAATAAAACAAAATAAAATAAAATAAAATAAAATAAAATAAAATAAAATAAAATAAAATAAAATAATATAAAATAAAATAAAATAAAATAAAATAAAATAAAATAAAATAAAATAAAATAAAATAAAATAAAATAAAATAAAATAAAATAAAATAAAATAAAATAAAATAAAATAAAATAAAATAAAATAAAATAAAATAAAATAAAATAAAATAAAATAAAATAAAATAAAATAAAATAAAATAAAATAAAATAAAATAAAATAAAATAAAATAAAATAAAATAAAATAAAATAAAATAAAATAAAATAAAATAAAATAAAATAAAATAAAATAAAATAAAATAAAACAAAATAAAATAAAATAAAATATTCCCCGGAAGGGGAATAGACCCCCTTCCATACCAATTTTTTTTTATCTTGTCCCAACCCTAACGCTCTAGCTTTTTGTAACACCGTATGCGAATCACCCTATATACTGCAAGTAAAATTAAGGAAGCCATAACTATATATATGTAGGTGCCTTAAGATAGCACCACTATAACAAACATTTTAAAATCAAATTATACATATGAGCTAGGAGTTGCAAACCCATTAAAATAATAGTGCATTTCAGTTTTTTTAGTTATTCAATTTCTATTTGCTATATCAATCGCTTCTTTTAAATATCTCCAAACAGTTTTGCATTTAAAAGAATTACAAATAACTAATAATAATCGATTTTTTAAGACAGTACGTTTGACTTAATTCAATAAGTACATAGGTACGCTACATTTCAAAACCGCAAGTGCAAGATGGTGCGAATCTTAATACAGCTTCATATAGAAATAAAAAATGTGATATTTTGTCTGCATTTTTCTCACACATTTCCAACACGAGAAAGTATTTCTTTTTCCTCGAAATCGCTCTTACTGTTCCTATCAATATCAATAATTATAGGTAGGTAGTACAATTGTCTTCACCATTTTTATAACCAGCAAAAAGCACGTTTACTTAACTATGCTATGTTATGTTATTTCTACCACATATGCATATTCATTTTGGATTCCAAAAAATCATATAACACTCCATGTTTCATTTTTCAGTGTAAATGTAAAAGTTGATATATCAATTTATCTGCCACACCGAAGATAAACGTGACTTCTTATATAGGAACCCAAACCATAATTTTAAACTAAACATTTTTCCATCAACCCCTAGCCAATATATTCATACAACTATTTTCCAATAATATATGTATATTGTATATGTATGGAATGGATGTATTGTGTTTTAGAATGGAAGGAATTTGCTTTTTTTAGAACAAACCATTGGCATCGGGATAAAGTAGAATCTCATCTGACATTTGCTGACTAAAAATAGTTAGCTTATTGTATAAGAATTGAGAAGAGTCCTGACATTCACACAAACAACAGATTGCACAATAAATTATCCTACAAGTTCTATTTATTACCATTTAGTTGTGAAATACTCTTCAAACAGGAATAAAAGCTGGATGATGAAAAAAAAGGGTATGGTATAGGTACTTATAGAGAAATAGAATAAGTCCTGGTTCTTGAAAAAAAAACACACACCCATTGCCATTCCGATCCTATTTCGAAACATTTATGATATATTATCGAATTTATGAATAATGGGGCTTTTAAATAAATATGACTTATGTACTTGATAAGCGAAATTTGTAGGTTATGTATTGGACTTACATATATGTGTCTGTACTTAAGTAGTTCTTGGAAATAGTTTTTATACTGGACACTAGGTATCCCGGCAGAACAAATGAGTCTAGAAAAACATTCTTAGAAAATAAATACAACCAGAAATACATCATCTTCAACAAGACATACAAACGAATTCACGGTAACTAACCTACTATCAGGCAGGGTATTATAGTCGAATAAGTTTTTAACATTAAATCCCATTGATAAGTTATCTTATAAAGTTCCATAATGGAATAAATTTTTTTTTTTTTTTTTTTTAATATTGTTTTCATTTAATTTTCTAAAGAAAAAATTCAAGGAAGTTTTGCGGTGAAGACAAGTAGCGAGAGAAGATTAGAAGAACAGAGGGAAGGTGGGGGGATCTAATGCAAACCAGTTTATAAAATTACCATTATTTTTGTGATGTGTTTTGCAATAAGGACTTGACAACTCTTCAATAAATCGATTGTAAGGTGTGCTGTGTGGTTGTGGCACCATCCTGTTGAAACCACATATGTCGTCCAAGTCCATATCTTCTAATTTTTGCCAAAAATATCGGTAATCATGGCGCGATAACGCTGTTTTTTTTTAATTTTTTTTTATATAGCTTGGCGAAATTTGTATTGAAATGCGTCTGGCTTTTTTTCCAAAAAAGAATTATGGCGTAATTTCCGGGAGCCTATGATGATAACGAAGACGAAAAAAGTGAGTCTCCCAATTCTTGGTACCTAACTTAATTTGAACATCGGTCTTTTTTTTGTTTTAAGGACCACTAATAAGGGTACCTACTACCTGTGAAAAAAAAAAATTTATTAAACTTGAGCTTGGTGTCCCTTTTTAATTCTTAGTTTATAGCAGATTTAAACGCAAATTATTCTTTAAGTCATAATGAACGGTACCTTATATTTTATATATAAAACTGTTAAAAACATTTTAAAGGAAATTCGATTTTTCTTAAAAAGGACTCCTACCATTTTGATTTAAAATTTTCCTTAAACATAATATTAAGCACGATTTATTATATGACAATTTTAATTAAATACTGTTTACACAAACAAGCTTCCATACAGTAAGTTTTAAAAATATTGAATATCAAAATTTTTTCAAAATTGATTTTTTCTTTCCAAATTAATAAAAACATTTTTTTTTTAAATTTTTTTTACAAAATTTTATAAAGATACATAAAACCTATTTTAATAACATTTTTTTTTAACTTTTATTCATTACAATTATTATTTACAGACTTAAAAAAATGTTTAGTGTCTACCGAAATATCGCCATATTGAAGATTTTGAAGATTTTGGGTTGCAGGTACGGATACAGTTTTTAAAGACTCAAAATAGCTTTTAACGGCCTTTAGTCCACAAAAATGTTGACTTTTTGTCCCGGCGATCTCACTTGGATTCATCAGTTGACTAGTGAGGACCTAGTGTGAACTATATCCAACAAGACTAGAATTCCTAATCATTAAATTGGAAGTTTCTTGCCCGTGGCCTGGCATTGTTTATATGAAGGTTTTTTTAATAATGCAAATTCTATATACTACATCAGCCTAGTAGAAGACTTAGCACTATTTGAATTGGAGTTGTTGAATTATTGATTCAAAATAGCTGAGTCCAAGTGGGATCGTCTGAAACTTCTGATTTTTATTAAAAATTAATTGGTCGGTGCGACAGCTCGTGTAGAACCAGGGCCTGTAGTGACTTACAACTCTTAACATCTCCTGTGTGTGTGTTATTGGCTGGAATAGAGCGACCTACAATTTTCTGCCAAATCCGAACGGTTAGGGTGAGAAGCACTTTTTCATGACAAGAGATACTCTTGGGGGATTTGTCAATTCCTCGCAAGAGGCAGTAACCCGTGAAAAAACATTTCTGTTTTTATGTAGGTGGAATAGGCTGCCAATCGAACCCAAAACCTTCGGCGTAACAGTCCAACGCACTAACCATTACGCCCCAGGCTCCTATACTTTGATTTTGATTAGAGAGTCTTATTCAACTTCAGGTTATGCCCCGAAGTACCTCAAAAATAATGTATTTATTTTATTTTCGCTGGTACAACGGTTTAGACCAAATCATGTTTTCTATTGTGGTTGATAACACCAGGACCACAGCAAAATGAAAACCTTTGACTTAAGCTTTTTTAAAATACTCTTTGAAATAAATATTTACTATTTCCTTTCATGATACGATTTTTTTAAACCTAACTTTCTGTACATAAAGCAAACAGATCTTTGCCTTAAACTCATACCTTTGATAGTAAAGTTTCATAAAATAAGCTCCGAGTGTTTTAATTTTATTTTAAATCATTTTATTTAGTCGCAATAATATTGTCATAGAACGATTTCAAATTCCGTCCTTACAGAGAATATGGAATTGGTCTGTAACCTCCGATGTAGTTGTACGGATAAGGTGCAGCATAGACATGAGATCCATAGTAGGACTGTGGGGATAGATATTCAGTTGGCAAAAGGGAGCCTGCACTGTAGGTCAGTACTGGGCTAATTGGCAGAATAGGTGTAGCAGCAGCAAAGGCCATGATGAGTGCAAAAATCAACTGTTAAAATAAATAAATAAAAATTAATTTAAATTAACCTTCTTAATAAAAAAAAAAATATAGATACATATGTGGGTATAATTTACTCACATATTTGAACATATTTAAGTGATTTTAAATTGAGTTGAAACGTCTTCGAGAAGCACAAGCAAACGATTGACATAGAAGTAGACCGAGTGGGTAGCCTTTTATAGGCCCATCAATGGCTTCTTTGACGCATAGGGCTCTATGTATGTACATAATATTGTATAGTCTCTACCTTTATTCCTAGTTCAAGGTTTATGTGCTAGCCATAATATAATAGGTATACACACAAATAACCAGTTCCTTGGACTTTGCCCTTGAAGTAAATTCTTTTTTCTTTGTTTAAACCTTTCATCAAGGGCTAAGGGCAAGTACCTTGAGGTAAGTTGGCTTAGGTATTGGTTGATTTGCTTGTGATGTGTTGCAGTTGCAGTGTTGATGATGCGCACCTTCATCCGTTAAGGTACTCACTATACCTATGTGCAGTCCAGATTGCGTGAAAAAAAGAAAACAGGATTTCTGCAAAAAGACGAAGAGAAAATTGCATGCCATTATATACCTACATACCTGTGTTGCAGGCCGTCATCTTCGTCGTCGTCGTCGTCGTTGGGACTCGAGAGTGCAATTTTGTGTAATTGTTAGCTGTGTGTCATTTTTGTTTACGTTCCTTCATGTTGAAAAATAAGAAAGGTCATGATTTAATAAAGAGCAAAAAAATAGGCAGTGAAACTATCAAGACATTTGATTAGGAACACGAACAGAAGATAAAATTATAATATTTTATCAAACAGGTTTGGCTTTGAGGGACTTCTAAGAGAAAATTTCAAGCATAGTAATCAGTAGGTATAGAATATATCACATTTGAAAAAGGAGTAGGTACCTCATTTTGCCTGGAGGATTTGAGTTAGTTTCTTACATATACTTATACCTACTTATCTTATTTAATTATAAACATTAATGTATAATGTTTTGGACAGAATTGTAGGTAGATATTTAAATATTGAACATTTTCTGTTGTAAACTTGTTTTAATTGCATCCTTTAATGCATTATGTATTTAATGCTGAAATTGACATTTTGTTATCATTATCTGTCAACATATATGATTATGACAGCAAGTGGATTAAATATAAATAAAATTTAGAGCAAAAAAAGAACAACACAAATTTAAAATATTTTTATATCTTACTTAGAGCGTAGTGGTAACAAAATTTTCCCAAGGGAAGATTAGTTTGAGCTGTAAAAAAAAAAAAAAAAATTGTTGACATTTTTCATTAGGTCGTTTTTGTATTTGTATTTTTTAAAACTGAAACCTTTAATCTGTGTTCTGTCTGACAGCACTGGTCTATTATTTTCTAGGTTTTGTCATTTTCACTATAGTCGCTTTGAAGTTAGTGATGTTATTTAGAACACAGCATTAACAACCAGCTGTCTAGTCCAGCCATTCTGAATATAAGTGACTGAGTTATGCTCAAAAACATATAGTATTTTTAAAGACGTATGGGTTTAGTATGAGCCCGGGGTGTATTTATTAAGGCGTAGGACTGTTTGGCCAAAGATTTTGGGTTCGATTCCTATCTATGTCACCTAAAAAATAACAGAAATGTTTTTCACGGGTTACTTGGGTTCTTGCGAGGAATTCAAAAATTCTCCAACAGTATTTCTTGGCATGAAAAAGTGCTCCTCACTTTTGCCGTTAGAATTCGGCAGAAAATTGTAGGTCCCTTACACTTAGAATTAATTTTTTTTATATATTTTAAACTTTGAAGCTAATTAATTATTCCGAAAAATATTAAAATCAAAGTGTTTTTCCTTAAATTGTTAAAACGTTGTTTTTACCATCTGTGTACAATATACATAAGTATTATGTATATCCACTATGTAGGATAGCTTAGGTTAGGATCCGTTAAAAAACCGAAACAGGTATTTTTATTGGTTTCAAAAATAACGGTTAGTGCCATGTAACGATGTTGACACAAATTTGCATGTATACTATTCAATCAATCGATTTCGATTTAAACTCTTTTCTGTATTAAAAAAAAAAAAATAAATACATATTTTGAAAACAAGCTTTTAAATTATTTTTTATAAGGTTTTTAGGTGTAAATTATACAAACAAAATTGTGTGGACCAAAAGCTTGTGTGGAACCTAGCTTATAGTGACTACAACTCTCAATCATTCCCTTTACTTGAAATTCGAAAAAGTGGGCATCGCAATTCTGTCCCTTTGGCTGTCTGTCTATTCAACTGCAGCTTAAAGGGTGGGTTGATTTTAATTACACTTGGTATACAGCGTTTTTTGCATTCCCCGACACGTTTTATTAGGATCAAAGCTAACAGTGGCTACCGTACGAATTTTTCGATTATCTCAAAACCAGTTAAAATACTTTTAATCATTTTTTGTATCCGTTGTATGTTTTTGCATGGGATCCGTTGATACACAAAATAAAATAAAACAAAAACAAAAATCAAATCAATGCTCCAGCTGATACAGTAAGCTTTGCATGTTCACAAACTTATATAAATTCACAAAAACAACAATCATCGAAACAAGAAATATTGCATTTAGAACAACAACAATGACCATCTCAAATGCAGTTGCCACAACAGCCAACACACCGGTACAATTTTCGGAAGAGAATAAAAACAAAAGAAGAAACAACAACCACCCACAAGCCATCAGTTGACCCGTAATGAAAACATTCAATTAATTTGAATCAATTAATTAAACATTTTATTTTTATTGGACTTTTATTGGGACCTAACGCTTTAAGTGAATTTTAAACATTAGTTATTCTTATAGTCATAATTAACGGTATAACTTTTAAGGAAAATCATTTTTTTTTTTTTTTTTAAAACCACTCCTATGATTCTGATTAAAGTTTTTGTTGTGTGTTATGATAAGTACGGTCTTCCATTTAACAGAAAAAATGATTTAGGTACATTTAACAATTAATTATTAAAAAAGTACCTCTCACATAGAACTGTTTTTTTTTTTTTTTTTTTGAGTTCCCCAATTTCTGCTAAGCGAATTTAAATGAAATATTTTATTCAGAAGCATAAAAAATGTCTAAATGGCTTTGAATACCATCATTGAAGCTAATGCTTTTTAGGTTTAAACATTTTTTTTTGAAAATTCCATAGATACTTCAAATATTTCTAGAAGTTGAAGTTTTAAATCGCATTATTAGAAAGACCTTTCGTTACAAAAATGTTTTCTTAAATTTGTTTAAAACTTTTTATTTATAAGAAATTATTTAAAAAAAAATACCTTCAATGAATTTAAAATTTTTGTTCTTATAAAATAGGATTTGTTAAAAAATATCACATGGGGTATCTACATCTCCTGGTGTCAAAAATTTTTCTGAAATTAAAAAAAAAGTTATATCTTATAAATTTTTTTAATTTAATCTATAAGTTTCATGAATATATGTGCAATACGTTGGTATATTGTTTATTTAAAACAACTTTAAACTTAACATTATATTGTTGGCAGGTGGCATAAAGTTAAGGCTTTCACAACTAATTTATTTCATTAAAATAAGATGAATAGATCTGTATACCCAGGCTTTAAAACCACCCCTTTCACACGAGGAAACTGA
Organism: Epistrophe eligans; assembly: GCA_951394125.1. Lineage (NCBI taxonomy): Eukaryota > Metazoa > Arthropoda > Insecta > Diptera > Syrphidae > Epistrophe > Epistrophe eligans. Next base: position 39,433,036 of record OX596029.1, read on the forward strand.
GTTGCCCGCAACTTTTAGTTTTTAGGTGAGAATGTCACAAAGTAAAAGGTCAACGATTTGAGAAGATTTTTTTGACATTCCTCTTCTCTTGGTTATCAACCAAGCTGCTTTAAAAGATAGCTACACGATTTTGTTTCTTCGTGTGAAAGGTACAAGAAATTAAAAAAAAAAATTTAAAAAAAAAAATTTAAATCAGCACCAACTTGTTTTTTCGTTTTTGAAAGGGGACTAAATACTGAAGATCTTGTATAAGAGCAAGTATAAGAGCGATCCAGTCATGCGTTTTGTTTTATTTTATTGTACTTATTTTAATTTAATAATATTTTATTTGATATTCAATCTGAAAGTGCGACAGCAAAAGAGATAGCAAAATTCAACCAAAATTAAAAAAATACTTTTTTGTGGAAAAATAGACCTTTAATTTCTAGTCCATTTTCTGAGACCATATCCATAATTTTCATACAATTAATCTAAACATCCAATCAACAACATTTTTTGCCTAATTAGGATTTAAAGTTAACTCGCTCTTATGGCCTTTTCGATTGATAATCCGGAAGAATTTATTATTTCACCAATGGAAATGACTCTAGCAAAGCTTGATTCCAAAGTTTTGTATATTAATTTGTTTGTATTAAATAAATTTAAAAAATACCTCAACGGCTAAGGAGAATTGTCAAGCAATTGATCTAATTTCCTATTTACAGAATCCTTTAAAAAATCTATCATTAATTTGCTTGTTTGTTTCCGATTTATCTTATTCATCAATTTTTATTCAATGAATTTAAAAACTTAATTAAAACAAACTCAAACAAATCAAATCAACCTCATATAAGTAGGTGAGTGTGTTGCTTCTGGTTTCAATTCTAAATTAAAATGCGAAAGAATTTTTTCCGAATTTTCAGAAGAAGTACAACTGTCCGTTTGTGAGGTTCAAAAATTCTGGATAGTCAATCGAAAAATTGCACTGCAATATAGAGTTGAATTTTTAAAACATGAAGGTACATATACATATGATTCCCATCAAGTGACCCCTAGCTTCATCTTCATTACACAAGGCCTTTTTTCTATAGCTTCTAGTCAAAACTAGTTTTCCAATAGTTATAATAAGGTTAAGGTCTTTCAAAATCACATAGTCATTTCCAACAAAAGATATTCAATTTCAACTATACTCATATTATAACATTTTCCATCTTCCTTCGCAATTTCCATAGATGGTCCCAAATGACATTTTTTCGTAACATTTATTTTCAAGAAGATTCTATAGTTGACCTGAAGGGAGCAACGTAGCTTGTGGGTTGTAATGATTGTTGCCCCGAAAATTCTTCATCAAAATCTCATTCAATTGAATGACCTTCTACCTATGTATCAAAAATTGAACTTTGCAAAGCTAAATGAACTATGCGAAAACGCCAAAATAATTTTTGTTTCACATATGATACATTTGATGTTTGATATTATCTTACCATCTGATACAGACGAGAACCTTGGTTTCGGCCACTGCCAGGTCATCGTATAGAAAACGGAGGTACATGTACGTCAGGCGGTCGTCGTCGTTGTTAGAGTCTATATATCCAGTTCAGAGTATAAGAACAAACAAAAGGATCTATTTGTTTGTCCAGGTGGACAATTGATTTGTCTGCTATTGACCGTTGATAAAATGGATTTCCATCAAGGCCTGAAAGGCAAATGATCCCAAATGCTTTTAAACTCACCGCTCTATAGGTAAAAAGCTAAAGAGTCACATTTTCCATACCTGGCTATACTCGTCGTCGTCTATATAAAAGAAAGAACCAACGCAACGCCCACTCTACAATTTTCTTCCGGTGTAATGTGTTCAATTTTCAAGAATTCACACCAGCCAACACACACTATTCATATACTCTCATACATATACATACCTATAACCCAGGACCGACAGAGAATATATTTTAAGAACTTATTCTAGGATAATGTACGTCATAGAGTGCAATGCGTTGTCGTGGAAAAATATTTAAAGGGATTCTTAGCAATGTGCTTTGATGGCGCTAGAATGCAGTTCACGCTTCCCGAGGTGTGTGTGCCAATTCATGACATAGGCGAACAGCATCACAATCAAGGGTTAAGCAAAACGTGACTCGTGGAGTCACATGTTCAGTTTATTTCCATCATCCGAGCATCGACATTGCTCTATGATCTTTGATGTTGCACCTCTATCGTGGAGGTGCAAAGGAGAATGACATCTCAATTCCAACAAAGCGTTAGATTCTTTTTTTTTTAAATATTTTTTCTTTTGCAGAAAAGATGAGTGAAACTTAACACGATTATATCTCCGTGTTTGATTTTGCTCCTGTAGTTGAGAGGACGTTAAGGTTTTGTCAAAATAAATTATTATTGTTGCCAAGGCTGAACATACTCTCGCCCACATCCAGATATTTAAGGCAGTAAGAATCACGAAAGTTGAAGAAATTTTCCGTCATGAATGGATGGGTATGAGGCATGGGACGACGACGACGACGTATAACATGTACCTTAGCTACCTACGAATGTGAGTAAGAAGATTTGTGAAAGATGGCAGCCAGTTGGTAACAGATTCAGTACAACCGACACTCTTCATATTATGTACTTGAGGTTATAGGCAGGTTCATGAGAAAAGGACAGGTGAAAAACAAAAAAAAATTATTGAACCCTTGAACGATGTTTGCGTATTTCAAGTTCAGGATTTTGTTGTTAATTTGGCTGTACTTTTTGTATTTGTCCATATGACTGAGAACAGGTTGGATTTTTGTTGGTCAAAGAGGTCGTCAGCCTTATTTGGGTCAGTGAAATGAAAGTGGTGTACCAATGGCGGCCAATGGCTGTTTAAAGGTATGGGTTTATTGCAGACGAAGGTTAGGGACCCAACAATACCTTGGGGCACTAAGATATCCCGTTTCTGATTTATTAATACGGTTGTTGAAAAATTAAGTTAAGAGCTAAATATTAAATGTATTTTATGTATTTGTATAGGTCTTTTCAAAATACTATACATATGTACTTTAAAATGTTAAATGCATTTCAATTAAGGGTGGGTCAAGTTGGTCCTAAGGGGTAAATTTACTAAATGCGAATATAATTTGAAGGTGAAATCGATAGTACATTTAAAGCATGTTTGTTCTTGTTTTTGCGTCACTAGCTGAATAATTTAGATAAACTAGTAGATGTTCTGGTTCGTAGCATATATATGTAAGTATATACTTTGTGAAATTTGGATATATACATAGATAATTTACGTGCATCGTGCTTTTCAATTACGGTGTCGTGGTCGATTTCGTGATCGAAATTGCTTAATATCGTGTGGGTACAATAAGTTCGAAGGGGCACACTAGCAAAGAGCTCAATTATTCTTAATATTTCTCGGGAAAATAACTACCCGGGAAAATTGTTCTCGTATTCCGGAAAACGTTTTTTTCAAAATGGCTGTTTCGCAGTAGAAATTTGATATATCAATAAAATTCTAGAGACACAAATAATTTATATTAAATTAATATTTATTATTTATATTAAAATTATATATAAGTAAATTAATTTCAATATATTTGAATCCTATTTCTGTGGGCTTCAGGTCTTTCTTTCTTTATCTACTTTTTGATAGACGACGTTTCGTACTTGTTTAAGTACTTCTTCAGGTCTCTAAAATTTTTTAAAAATTAATATTTACTTCTACTAAATATATTTATAATACTTACATTCTGTCCTAAAAATTATTTGGAAAAAGAATTGTGTTTATATCTATTTTGTAATCTATTATAAAATTATATTTATCTTTTTTAATTTGAATATCTTGAAAAAGACGTTTCAAATTATTAAAATTTAAATAATAATATTTAATTCTGAATACAATTTCAAATTATTCAAAATACTCATAAATAAAAACAAAGATAAACATAAAATATTAACTATCTATCAATAAATTGGCCATAGATATTACTAAGACCTTCTAAGTCCGATAGTCTATTAACTGTATTTTCAGTCTTTAAAATATGCAGCATTTCTATAAGCATTTTTTATTATAATGTTTTTCTGTTTGTAAAATTTCTACATTACTAAAGTCTGGTCTATGTCCTTCATCTATACAATGTAATGCTAAGGCTGTTTTTTGTGAGTTTCCATTATTTAGGTGTATCAGATTTATGACCTGATATACGGTTTTTTAGTTTCTGCATTGATGTTCCTACATAAACAGAAGGACAACCTAATATTCCATCACCTAAACATTTAAAAAAAAATCCGGTATAGATAGCCATGAGCTTTTAGAAAATCAGGGATACCTCGAATCCTCTGGACCCACCTAAAGGGTTATTCTTATTTACACATTCATAAATCTATATATTCGTATATAATTTTTAAGTTTCAAAAATATTTTAGAGTTAATTTGGTTGCATTCAAATTCTAGCCAAGGTCCTATCAGCCAGCTGAAAGCGTTTTGCAATTCCACCAATTATTAAATTGAGTGCATGTTTGTGATGTATTAGAATACGAAAGGGTAGTTGGAACAGACTACAGTGTTATTCATTTACTTAGAATCTAGGATTAGTTAAGTCTCGGCAAAGTCCTAAAATACTTGGATGAGCAGCTATATTTTAGACATAGCTGCTCATCCAAGAATATAAATATAAAAAAGTTGCGTTGACATTTTACACGAATTTTAATTTGATTTTTGCCGTTTGCAAAAACAATTCAAATTGTTCCCTATAGTCCTCTTATTGAAACAATCACACGAATTATCGCCAAATCTTTTCAACGTTCCCTTGTCTTTCGCAAAACCTTTAGAAAAAAAAAATCACAAAAAAATGTCCTGGACATTTCATTCATAGGTGAAATTTTGTTGTATACCTACTTTGTTTCAAACTACGTTCTAATCTTTCAAGTTCAGGAACGCAATCGGAATAAATTAAGGTTAAATTTTTTAAATTTTATTTTTTTGTTTTCCCATCTCATCGGACAAATTTCTGGGTTCCGTCATTGCCCGGTTATGAGAGAGTTTAATTGTAGCTTAGCTTAGCTACTTCACAGCCGTCAACCCTAATTACCATAGACCGGAGCTTAAACTGAATCCTAATAATAACAAATTTAACCTTCCCGTTATCTTGATCGTGGCAGAGACAAAACAAATACAAAAAATCAAGCACGGTTAAGTATTGCCGTATCCTTTTTTACCACAAACTATTTCAGTACACTAATTCTACGTGAATCGATGCGTTTTTATTTTTTTAGTTTTAGGTTTACCACATTTAGCAAAATAATTTTTTTGTCATTTGCAACATATAATATGTATGTAAGTAAGGAATTCCTTAAAAAATAAATCAGTTTATGATTTTAATGTTTATTAAATTGTTAATTTAATGGTATTTTACTATTGGTAAAATAACATTCTTTTCAATTCGGATTTGATAAAATACCGATTTTGATTTTAAATGCTCGTCTGACAGTGTGGGCAGAACTTGAAGTTGCCCGCTGTATTCTGTGATGCGAAAAAAAAAATGGACATAATTTTACGGAAATGTTTCTATTTAACAAGAATGACCCGATACATTATTGTTAATACCAATCACCTCATAAAGTCATAATATCTGAGTTTCCTAACATACACCTTTCATTGTATGCTCGTCGCCTTCCTTGTAAAAATCTACAGATTGAATTTGCCCGTCGCATTTTTACTGCCTGAACACAATAGAATGCTGCAACTGGAAATAGAGATGCAACAGATGTAAAAAAGTGTCGTACGTGCTAATTTGTATGCAGCTGTATATTTTGTAAAAAAAAAAAACAATCGCGGTCTTATTATTCACTTTTTTTATTTCCGATAATTTTCTTTTAATTAATAATATTTTTCGCGAAACAAATAACCACAAACAAACAAAAAAGCTTCAATATTTTTTTTTCTCTTTTTTTCTTCATATACAAATTGAAACGTCAAAAGTGCTGCACTTGAAAAGTTCTCGCCGTCTACAGCACCAACTACAGTTGGGTTGTGTTGTGTTCGTAACATTGAATTTGTTTGTATTGAATATTTTGACAGCTATTGGAGCTGCAGTTCCATTTGCAGCTCTGTATCCAATTATGTTCATGCAGTTATTCTGTCCAGCTCTAATTGTCCACCTTCAGTTTGAACGGCAGGGGAGGGAATTTTTTGTTGCCCATACCCGCACCCCAGCCCAAGCTCTGTTTGATCATAGAAAATTGAACAGTCTTTCAAATACTGCATTTTTATGTAAGTAAATATAAAAAAAATAAAAAACAAAATATCTGAAGATTGAAACCAAACCACGAATATAGCAATGGAAATCAACAAATAACATAAAAGTGAATTTAATTGTACTTAATACATATTTACGTACTATAAAAAAGAACAACCGACAACACTTGCATTAAAATATTAAAATGCCATTTCATTTGTTTAGTGTATACAGCTTAAATATGGATTTCCGTGTATTAAATGTGAACGTCTTGCTAGTGGCTGACCTGGAGACTAAATTCGGAATTAGTATGAAGTCTGGAGATTTTCGTTTAACTAAATTTGGTTATTAGTAAGGCCCTTTGTGTGCTTTTAAAAGAAATTCGAGTTTTGATAGAAATTCGAATTTTCATGTAATTTTTTTTCTTTTCGTAGAAATACCTTCCTATTTTGTAAAATGATATTTGTTGAGTTTTGTTGTTCTTCTACTGAACTTGGGATATGTAGGTACCTACATGAGGATTACAAAATAAGTTAGGTTCTTTACCTTTACATACTCGTACAAAATTTTATCCGTTTCCAACAATTCAAGGAATTTCTTTTCCACGCGCGATGTCATTCTTCGAAGTAAAATGTACATAGGTACCTAATTCAAATATTCATTGAATCATCATCGAATTCTCTGAAGTAACATTACAAAAAAAAAAAAATATTTACTATGAATATTTTACAAATCTACTACACGAGCGGCCCCGGCGGCGGCGGAGTGCTATCACGTACACACGTAGGTATACTCATCTTTACTCCACAAAACCAACAGGTGTATATAAAATTATTGCCCATTCTTTTACATAAATGGGAATAAAATCAATATCTCCTAATTTAGTCTCCTATTTGCTCTATTTGAACAGAAAATCCTCTTGAAAGTATTCTTATAAGCTTCAGGGTTGTAGTGCTATAGAAAATAGCGTGTAAACGTAAAGGTTACTTTTTCTCAAACGGAAGTTTTATACTCTCTCATAAAAATAAACAAAAACCATATCCAGTGTAGATAGATAGCTACCACTCCATATCCCATACCTACCTATCAGTTCTTAAGCTAAATTATGCCAATTTTGAAAAGTGCTTCCTTGTGTTTGTCGTTTATTTTGTTCCAACAGACATACCTACATGTACTAGGTACCTTTAATCACGTCCACGTGCATTGAATAAGGATTCTCCTGTAAAATTTTTCTTTTTTTTTAAATATAAAGTACCTACCTAGCTCTCAAGACGAACATCGTATAGGTAACGGCAACACGCTTAAAAAAACCTCTTGTACTTGTGGGTACAATTAAGTATATGTGATAGGTAAATGTAGTGTGAAAGGCTCCTTTGAGATTGCATCAGCTGTTTTAAATGAAGATTAAAGTCCTTTATTTTAGTTATATTAGTTAAGTGGAGTAAAATAAAAGAAGGTGTGCAAAATTGTGTAGCCATGGCCATTATAGGCAAGGCATGCTTGTTGAAAATTGCAAGAGTTTAAAAATTTGAGGTCCTTATTTAGTATAATTCGTCTAATCATTACTTTGTATACAAACAAAATTCAATTTTAAAAAAATATACAATTAACAAACAAAATATTTACGCGACGCCTACGGATCTCAACACGTTCCACGTTCCACTTCCCAATATATATATATATAATATACGACGTACGTATATTGTATCCTGTCTGGCCTAAGGATATTTTTTTGCTTGACTCGTTTACATGAAAAGTGTTTTGTTTATCATTTAGAATCAAGGAGAAATGAATAAGTCCTTGATGTGCTTGCTGTGTATGCAATCTAATCAGACAATTTTTCACTAGTCTGTATTTTAGGTATTTGTATATAATTTTACATAGGGAACAATTTAATTTAATCGATTATATTAAATGATTAAAAATTTTCAACGCAAAATGAACGAATGACAGAAATATTGGGTGACAAGTTTAAAAAATAAAATTCAGGATTTCTCTTAGAATCATCATCCTTTTTTTCCTTCGTAAGCTTGTTTAGTCTCTGTTTGATACAATAATCGTATTTTGGTAAAAGTGTATAGCAACTTAGTAAAATGTTTTACAGCTAACAATAACAATAATATTTTTTTTACACAAAACAAAATAATGCTTTATTATTGTTTAAGTGAACAAATTTTTTTGAGTTGCTATACTCTTTAACCAAAACAGGCCTAATATTGTAATATTAAGTTGTAAAAGTGAGCCAGGAAGGCACCCTAATCGAATCTTGTTGGCCGCCACAGGACGAAAACACTCAAATTTTGGACAATTTATATTTTAAAATATATATAAGTATCTACTTATCGTTTGTTTACTTGTCTTTTGGAATTGATTTTAATGTATAAAATTGAGTGTAGGTATCTAAGACCACCATCGGAATACAGAGAAGTTCCGTCTACAACATGATGATATACTTATGTAAATAAATAAAATACCTACTTAAATAAAACAAAAAAAAAATAATAAAAAAAAGAAGCATTGTTGATGTTCCTAGACATCAAGGAAACTCAGATTAAATTCAATCAACACAGTTGGATGCCCAAATCCCATCGGGGGTTGTTGTTTTTATAATAAAATATATACAAAGAGGAAAATTTTCTTTTCTATTATATGGAAATACAAAGCAGATAATGAGTACTAAATTAATAAATAATGTTATATGATATCTTTTGAATGTGGAATGATATTAGAAGAGCATATTATCTTGTACATAGATACAGATGTTTTTTTTTTTTTTGTTGAGACATAAAAATAATTGGTAAACCTCTAATTATTTTGTATGGAAATATTTGAAAACTCCTTACATCTACGTATATCTATAAAAAATAAAATGCCCGACTGGGTCGCACGAACTTGCTCTTATGTGCGATCACACTGTGGTTTGAAAGTCCGAATAATTTAGACTTTAGATCTATTCACCTGTTATTAAAAGAAATAAATAAGCTATGGGAGCCTCTTCACAGACAGATAGACAGAGAGACAAACAGAATTAAGAGACCCAATTTATTTTACTTCGCTATCAGCGCAATGCCAATTTTGATAAACATCTCAGGATCGATTTTTTTTTTTACGAATCCATAACTTGCCATTCCTATGGATTATAGTTTAAGATTAGATTAAGATTTTATTTAAACATTTAGGTATACAAAATTTTGTTTATTGAAATCAATTTAAGCATGGCTATGTCGTCTGACGATTGAGAATACATATTAAATTTGCTTAAGTTTTAACATATATTTTTTTTAAAGTTTTCTTTTATTATTCTTTCACCATAAGATGGTGTTATTTTAGAGTAGTGATTTAGTTTTGTTACATTAGCTTCAGTTAACATTTTTTTTTATATGTTCTTCTCCCACAAAGTCGCTAGCCAGATAATACCTCCTGGTTTCTCTTATGAGTTGGTCATTTTCCTTAAAAATTAATAACATCTTCTCTCTCTTCAAGGTTGGAGATGCTGCATATAACTGGTAGAATATCACTTTGGATGAAGATATTTCGACAACCAGAGTTCGTAAAATTTTTTGGTTTCCGGTTTTAGAAAGATCTTTAAAAACTTATACACAATTTTGAAATTTTCAACTATCTACGAGTCTCGATTGGAGAAATATCGTCATCCAAACAATTTTAATTAAATTGCCTTTAAATAAGGTAATAGGTCATCACGGTGCGGAATATAGTTAAGTTGAAGCAGTTCAACACGAAGTTTTAGCATCATTGAAATTTGTTGGATTCTGTTTTTATACCGAAAATAATTCCGGTTGTACAAAGCTTTCGTTGCAATATTATTTTGCGAGTATTTTACTGCACTTCCCGGAGCATTTGGTATATAAATAATATTTTGCGATAGGTACCTACTTACATATATCCAATGTCTACAATTTTAAGTTCTTTAAAAATTCTCCATAAAAACCTTTATCAAGATCATTTTAGAGAAAAATAAGACTTTTCCTAAATTTCTAAAAAAAAATGTATAGCGTTATTTTTGATAAAAAAATAAAACCAACGTTTCAGGAGAAATCCCAAAAACTCCTCAGTAAAAATTTGAAATGAAAAGAAATCTGGTTAGGCTCGAACAGAACGACAGATAGACAGAATTTCGAGACTTCCTTCTTGGTCTTCTCAACCATTTCATAAAAAATAGTATCTGACATAGAACTATTTTTTTGATTTTCAATTTTCCCAAAACTGGTTCAATTGATTTTGATCATTTTTCTATGGAAATTAAATATTTTAAAAGTTTTATTTAACAAAATTAAATTTTTTATTTTGAATTTTAAAAAAATGTTTAATTTTTTTTTTTTTTGTGAAAACTTTAAATTCGAAGACGACTTAGTCGAATTTTCTTAAATTGGTATCCAGATGTTTTTTTTACCATGGTTATCTACCAGAATTTAAACAAAAACTATTCTTATAATCATAGATAACGGATACCTATCATACAAGTGTTTAAAAGCCGGAAAATCTTATTTTTCTCAAAAACGGCTCCTACGATTTCGATTAAAATTGTAATGTGCGCTAATATTACCACGATCTACCATATTATTGGAAAAAAATGTATCTCGATTATTAATGGTATCTCTCATAGAACCATTTTATTTGTTTTTGAATACTTCACTATCGGTTGAAGCGATTTCAATGAAATTTTTTACACAATAGCTCCTAATACATAAAAATAATATTGGTTATCAAAATTTTCAAAAAATCAAATTTTTGATTTAAAAAAAAATTTTCAAAATTATTTTTTGAAAATTCGATATTTTGAAAACAGGGAATTCTGCATTAATGAATTCTAAAAAAAATTTAACCAATTTAACCAATTTTTTTTCCTTAAAAATGTTTTCAATTTTTGTTTATATAAAAATATATAAAAACCACTTCAACGATTTTTATTTTGTTTTTTTTTTTTAGAACATCCTTTTGACTTTTTTGACACTTTATCCTTAACTATTGCGGCATTACATTATGTTCAGTAATGCTTACCCACTTTAATACCAAAGTGAAAGTTGATATTTGCATTTTATATTAAGTCTTTAAAGGTAGATAGCTATGCTAGGATTTAATAAAATTGCAGCTGAATAAGAGGGAAAACAGTCTCATCGATATCAAAATTAACACAAAATGTCTGCAATTGTTTTTCTTCTCATTTTCTACTTTTTGAATGAATGGCAAAGCATATGATTTAGATTGGATTTTCTGTTGTCTTTTCTTTATGATGAGTATTAATTTGTTGAACTCATTGTTTTAGCCTTGAATCTCAAGAAACCTGCACGTGCTAAGGAAGAAGAAGAACAAGAACCAAAACAACAACAACCCTCTCCCCAAATCAGCATAACGAAACAGAGAAAAAAATACGCTTAAGATTCTTTTTTTATTTATTAAAACCTATGAAGTCTTTTATTGCTGTCAATCGGGCGATGTTTTGCTTTAATTATGTTGTTTTTTTTTTTATTTTAGCCAGCATCTGTGGTATTTCATTCGCTGCTTCATTGCATTTTTGCATTTTTAATGCCTGATTTTAAGATTTGCCTCCTTACAACAATAATCCCGAATTGATGGTCAGTGGAGCAGCAGCTATGCGTGTGCTCAAGATTGGTGTACGAATAATTGGACTTGACAGGGTCAAAGTTGGAGTGGCCAAAGAGATGGCTGGTGCTATGATGCCAGCTGGAGCAGCCAAAGCAATGGCAATGATGCAGAAGAATACCAACTATATAAAAAAATGAAGGAAGAAAGTCAAAGTCCCTTTGATATTAATTTATTTTTTTTATTTCTGATAAAACTTACGTATTTGAACATCTTGTTGCACAGTTCTTTATTTTATTCGTGGTGTTTAATGTTAGAAGCTTTGAAATGATTTGATATCTTGAAACATTTGAGTGTGACATTTATATATGATTTTGATTTGCTATAGAAGTTGAAAACTGATACGATGACATTGCTGGGGCTGTGCGTATGGCCTTGATGTTAAGTGTTGAATAACATAATGGATGCTAAGCTCCAGTTGTTAGGTACCTACATACAGATAGATAAGTTTCATGAATAAATTAAACATATAGCAATAGGTTAGGAGATTATAGGTATATTATAATTGTTGGATTGGAGAGATGAGTTTTCAGGTCCAAGTGGGTACGATATTCGTGAAATAAAGTTAGTAAAATTGAAGTATGTACATTGTACAATGTACATATAAGAACATAAACTCTCGCAGAATTTTATTCAAAGGAAGAGTTCAGTGGGGGTGGGGAGGATTGACAGCCAACAAAATTACATATATACAATTTTTAAATCGACTTCATTTTTTCCATTGGCTAAGGCGTCAGTTATAGCGATCAGGAAAACGAAACAGGAAAAACTTTCAAATAGATTATTTACTAGGTTTTCATTCGATTTGAAACGCAAATATTGTACTAATCGATGACAAATAACTCAATGAATTTTTTATGCAAATAAAATTTTCAACTCAACAATAATTTTATTGTTAAAAATGCATTAATGTGTTTTCCTGATGTAAATTCATTTTTCGTGCCAGGAAAACACATTAATGCATTTTTAACAATAAAATTATTGTTGAGTTGAAAATTTTATTTGCATACAAAATTCATTGAGTTATTTGTCATCGATTAGTACAACATTTGCGTTTCAAATTGAATGAAAACCTAGTAAATAATCTATTTGAAAGTTTTTCCTGTTTCGTTTTCCTGATCGCTATAACTGACGCCTTAAGGTTAGTTATAAGTATGTTCTTTTTTTAGAATTCATTGGTTTCATAAAGTTTAGAGCGTATTGAAGTTTGTCTTTAGACCATTATTTACCTGAATAACTCTCTGTCATTGTAATGTTATATTATGCAACGTGATTCGCATACGGTGTGAGAAAAAGCTACAACGTGTAGATTGGGTCGAGACAAGAAAAAAATCGTGCGCGGGGGAGGTGTCTATTCCCCTCCGTTTTGCCGGTAAAACACATACGTAATACTAACAATGCAACGCAGTGCTTTTTTGTTAAGTCAACAATCTCTTTTTTTTAATTTATTTTTAAACAACGTTGCTTTCATGAACAGTTTTTAAAAAATCATATTTCCAACTCAAAATTTTGAAGAAAAAAATACATCAATGGTGGAGAGTTGTAAAGTCACTATAGACCCTGGTTCTACACGAGCTGTCGCGCCGACAAATTTATTTACTTAGTTAAACTACATTCCGACAAAATTACTAAATAATTTTTAATATTGAAAAAAAATATAGTAAACGTCTTATTCAAAATAATACAAAATGTTTGCAAACCCTAGTTTTTGTTTTTGTTAATATTAACATTAGTTTTACATTATGTATTATTTAATAGAAATTTTTATATCCGTTTTCAATATTCAATAGGAATTTTGAAATAATTTTACCAAAAACAACAACCTTAGATATAGCCCAGAACTTTTTTTTGTCAAAAGTCCTTATACTATGTCATAAACTTGGTCCTTATTTTAAAATAATTATGTATTTCATTTCAACTTTTGAGGTCTTATTTATATATTTAAAAGATTTAAAAAAAAAAAGAACTTTTTGCCAAAAATAATAAAACTTACCATACAACTGTTCAAAATCTGTTTAGGAACAACAACATAGCCAGATGAAAATGCATATAAAACCTAACTGACGTTTTACATTGAAAAACCATAAACAAAATTTAGGTACTATTGTACCCATTCATTTTTACTAAAGTCTCTGATGCCGTATATCTTATCTTGTTCAAGGTACACATAATGTAGTTCCATCTTACTTTGAATGATGCTTGTTAAATTGTTTTTGCACATTTTTTTTGCAAATTTTGTATATGTCTTCATCAAAAGAGTTTTGAGAAAATTTCAAGAAAAATAAAAATAATAATTTTTATTTATATTTTTTAGGTGAAAATACATACTGGTGCGAACCATCGAACACTCCCTCTATCATAAAGTGTTGCATTCCTAGACATAGAGGTCGCTTTTAACAACGTCAATACATCTGCAATTGCATCTGCGCTCTCAGCTCTGAAAGAAGATGGTTCGCTTGGTGAATTGATTAATCAAATGTTGACTAGCAGGATTATAAATTCAAAACTGGACGGCTTTTCTGCTAGAACATTTGTCAGTAGAGGTACGCCGCAAGGCGGTGTTTTATCTCCCCTTCCTTGGAACTTAGTTGTCAACGAACTTCTAACATACCTGGAAGCGGAGAGCTTCAGAGTGATTGCCTATGCGGATGACGGTGCTATTGCCGTATCAGGAAAACATCCTATAACATTGAAAGAACTCTATAAATAAGCTAATAAATTGGGCAGATCGCTGCGGATTGGGTGTTAGCCCTCATAAGACCGATCTTGTACTCTTTTCCAGGAAATACAAAATTCCCTTTATAGGCCCTCCTTCTACAAAAGGTGTACCACTAACATTCGCAGATGAAGCAAAATATTTGGGTCTTATTTTAGATAAGAAGCTAAGCTGGAAACTTTTCTCGTGTAAAAAAGCGGTCTCCAACCCCGCATCACTCATTGGCTATACACATCGGTAGTCAGACCGATTCTCACATACGGTGTGTCAGTATGGTGGACCGCCTTAGAAAAAACAACAAACTGTGGAAAACTAAGAAGGGTCCAATACTCAGCCTGCTGATGCATGGGTGGAGTACCTATTTCGTTCGACTCCCTCCGCTGCATTGGATATTCTGTTCCATCTGACACCCCTCGACAAATTCTGTAAAAACAAACAGCTGCAAGCACAGCAATCCGTCTTAAAACTTTCTAACAATGAACCAACAATGAATTTGGCCACTCTATCATTCTGAACTCATTCGGATCACTTCCAAGTATTACAGACTACACCACCCCACAGCTACAATTCTATAAAACCTATCAATTATAACCTTCCGGATCTCTCTGGGAAGACTTGACTTTCCTGGAATTTGAATCGGTCCACTTGTACACCGACGGATCAAAAACGGATGATGGGGTTGGTGGAGTTGTGTACTCTGACAGACTGAAATTAAGTCTCTCCTTTCTTCTTCCTAATCACTGTAGCGTGTTCCAGGCGGAACTTTTGGGGATAAAAGAAGTCCTGCCTTGGCTCAAAGAAAACGTGATATAAAGCACAGATATCCGCATCTTCTTAGATAGTCTAGCCGCTATTAAATATCTTGGCTCTATATATACAAATTCAAAAACAGCCCTTAACTCTTGATCATCTCTCATGCAGATGGCAAATTCCTCTACAACCTTAAATTTCATAACAATGATTCTTAAGGCAAAATTAATAATATCATCCAGTTCTGACGCCGATCGTCACTAGCTACTACCAACTTAACATAAAATGGTTCTGCGAGGTCCTTTGTGCAAAAGATAAATTTATTCGTTCATGAGCAAGTTCCAACATTATTTAAAAAAAAAAAAATTCCTACTTAAACTGTTACAAATCTCCATTATAAATATGTAGACCCAAATTCTCCTCAAATTATTTCCGTATGGATGTCTTTAAAGAAAAAAAGTCCCCAAAAAGTGCGCCATAGCCTACAGGTAATAAATATATTAAATTAATTTTATACTGTTTGCTTAAATATTTCATCATCAGGATTCAGGATTCCTTTGAATTATGTATATTTTTGAGATCCCATAGTCTCCCACATACAATAACATTGCGTTCATCACTTCTTCGCTTGCTTTTTGTGCTTATGTAATAATGCAAACGAGGATGGGGCATCTGATATTATTTTGTTCGTTTGATTTGGTTTAAGCTTTTAGGTGTTTTCGGTTGTTTACTATTTCCAATTTTTTCACCCACACAGAGTGTTTTATGCGTCTTATTTTCAAATAAATTAATACAACAAGTATAGGACTGAAAACGATAGATATGGGGCATGGGTATTGTTGAGGCGCGGCTGGCCGGCAGCGGGAGTTTCTTCAAAAAGGTATATGGCATTTCCTATGTCCTTTTGTTTTAATGAAGCCAGAGCCATACGCCCTAGGCAATTTTATTTTTATCAAAAGGAAGACTCTTGAATGTTTTATAGTCCTCCTATAATGTGAGTAATGACAAAGTAAAACAATAGCAAGGACGCTGTTATAGAGTTATTAATATTATTGTATAGCTTAAGCATAGATACATCAGGGAATGAGTGACTTTTGTGCGGGCGGGCTTGGATTCACTCGTATTTCCGCCAAGCGCCTATAGGGTAAGTTGTTGGTTTTTGTTTTTTTTTTTTTAAATTATTTTTTTTGGTAATGAAATATTAAGGTGGGCAATGAAGATCAATTTAACACAAATCCACGGGTGGGAATTAATTTGTTTGTAAACAAAAAGTAGGCTGTTGGTGCTGAAAAACTGCGTAGAAAAAGATTTTGCTCTTTTCTCATCGAAGGGATGGCAAAAAATTTCCATAAATTGTGTAGGTAGGTAGATTGCCTTGAGTGAAAAAAGATACACTTTATTTAATTTAATAGGCATCGCTACATAATATAAATAATATGAACTAAATTTTAAAGTTGATAAGAAGGTATTGGTATTGGTTATTTTATTTTTGGATTTTTGTTTGCAATATAAACCGCACTCTTTAATAATGTAACATGGTGGTCGCGGATAAAAAAGTAGGTTCTTACAACGAACGTGCTTTTATTTTAAATTATATAATACTCAGCTTGTTCACAGCGGTGACAGAGAAGGCTTGTAGGAATATTTACATACTTAAAACGTTAGGTGTATTTCCCTTTCTATTTTGAGTACTAAGTACTCAGGGGGTTTATAAGTGATTAAACAAAGTGCGAGTGCGTTTTGGAAAGTTATGAAGGAGATACGGAAGCACATTGGTTATTAATATTTGAATATCACAGGCGGCGCGGTGGTGGGAAAATTTAAGTCAGGTAAAGAACACGTCCGGAAATAAACTCTTTATGTAACAGAAACGTTCGAAGTTAGGCTAACGGGTAGTGATGGATATTCAATGCGATTTGATAGTATTACATCCGAATTGGTTTTTAATGAGCAACACAATTACCCGTTTCACAGTTTATAAATTTATTGATAAAATAGGTTTAATGAAAAAATAATGTAATAATTCAGCTACAATAAATAAAAATCTAAAAAAAAAAAAAAAAGATATAAACATCTCTCTTTCTCTCAATTGTTTTTGTTATAACTCTATATATATACTCTTTTAACATCACCCACACAAAATGTAATCTGCCGCATAGTTTGAACGCCTGGAACTATTTATTAACAGCATTTTAGGTCTAAGGTCTATATCAGGGGGATTTAACTAAAGTGACTAAATATTAAAACTTCTTTCAGATCTTGGGAAAAAATACCGGAGCATCAAATAATTACCTACGACATATCATTCAATCAATTTGAAGACCGAATATTAAAGCTTGTTTATGCATATATAAGATTAATTTGTTTTGTTTTAATTAATTAATTTTAAAAATCAAAAAAAAAAATGAAAATGTTGATACAAAATACTTTTAATTTTTTTAAACCATACTCCATACAAAAATTGATCAAAATCAAATGAACCGTTTTTGAGAAAATCGAAAATCAAAAAAAAATTGTTCTATCGGAGGTGCCTACCATTTATAACCATTTTTTCGGATTTCTTTTGGTTTCATTTTTGTAAAAAATAAGATTCCCATTATTTTTGGATCTGAAAAAATAAAAAAAAGAAGCTTTTCGGGGGAATACCCAAAAAACGCTAGAAGCTTAGTTTAAAAAAAAAAGTCGAGCCTACCGTTTAGGCTATATCTGAACGGACAGGCTGACAGACGGACAGAAATGCGATACCTACTTTTCTCGACTTCGCTTTTATTGTTACTCAAGTTTGAATAAAATCTCGAATTCCAAAAATTGACGAATCTACAACTTGCCATATACAAAGTACCTGCGTACATTGTACATAGTATATTGTATACATATGCACTTACATATTTAAAAAAAGCTTTAGGCTTTTTTGCTAGAGTAGATAATTTAAATTTGGATTTTTTTTTAAATTACAATCTTTAAATTTTGACATGATATGGTATAGTTATTTTGCACCGCTTTTAAAAAATTGTACACCGTGTCATTTTGTCGCTTATTTAATAAACATCAATTTTCTTTGAGAACTATTGGATCAACTATTTAGTTTTTGAAACATCTTAAATCTGGTTATTTCATTTCGAATTCAATGATATAAATATTACTTTAGCTATAACTTCTCCAAAATTATTTTTTTCAATTTATTTTACATATTTATTTCATGATTTCAAGTTTTTTTTTTTTTATTTTCACTTTTTTGTATAAAACGATTTTCATAATTATTTATTTAATTAATATAAAATTCCATTATATTTCCCATATAATTACTTAATTATCTGTTTTTATTTACTAATATATTTAATATATTTAATAACCAGCTCAGCATACCTTTTAAAAAACAATTACAATATATTTTTAATCACTTTTTATTGTTATTCAATTTTATGGTTTTTAAAAAAAACATATATTTTTGTACAATATTTGCAGAAGGGTCACTCCATTTTATTACGAATTTTTATTTTTTGGAAAAAAGCATTTAAAAAATATTTTATTTAAAAATATAAAATTTTACATCCATTCCTGTTCTGATTTCCGTTCGGAATCAAATCCGTAAGCGAAATTAATTTTCTCACGGATTCAAAAAAAAAGTGTTCTGATTTTAACTTTCACGTTAGGCAGTATTCAAAGCTTTTTTTCTTTCGAAACTTCGAATTCGTTTGAATATAAAAAGAATAAAGAATATAATTGCACCGTACCTTTTCAGCTGATACAATATTTTTAATTTTTTTTTCAATTACAATTCGGTAATAAAAATTCCAATCGTCAAGAATTTGCAATCCGATCGAAAATCAAATCACACTCACTCCGCAAGTATTGAAAGCGAAAAGTATTTCAAAACACCTGCCGCAATATTATTCACTGGACACATCCAGATTAAAATTTAAACCCGGATGCATCTAAATTGAATTGGTATAATGAATCTAGTAAATAATATGGCCGCTAGAGTTAGTAAAAGAAAAAGATTTTATAACCGAATTGAATTCAGAACAGGGGTTATTATGTTCCTCAATGCAAACCAAATTACGTAGGTTATTTATATACGATTATACTAATAAATTTAAAATAAGAAAAAAATATACTACATACAAAAAATACTAATACAGCAAGTGGACCTGTAAAGGATGTCATTAGTCTATAGAAATCAATAGTATTGAAATAGAGAGGACGGCACTTTGGTGTTATATGTACATATATGCAAAAGGTGATTTACGTAGGGTATTCAGTTAACCCAAATTTAACTCACCAAATTCAATGACTTAGTTGGACTTAACTCCGAAACTGGGATGGTCTTGCACTGTAAAACTGAGCCTTATAGTCAATAAATATCGTATTGGTGAGTAAATAGCTTGTTGAATCCCCAAGCATAGTAAAATCCCAAGATCTTTAAGCCTGCCACATGATTTAAAAATCCCGAAAAATTTCACTTTGAGGATATTTCTGAAGGTTTTTAATTCTACTATGACCCTAACCCTCTCCTAATTAATCCTCCTGATATTCTTTGTTGATGGGGAGCTGAAGTGGCACGTCTAATTTGTTAATATTTTGTTTTTTTCTCGTCTTTTTCAAAGCCTTTATGGTCATGCATCAGATTGTAAAAATAAATTCAACCGTTCGTAGTGCACGTAGTGCAGACTGATATCAATTTAAAAGACAGAAATCTTCTTCATCGTGCGTCGTTTTTACACAAACACGCATGCTAAAGATTCTTTATCAAAACCAGAAAATTCTTTTCCAATCCAAATATCAGCAAGCTTGAAATCCTTTGTTTCAATTTTTATATACATAGATAGTTCCACCCATGTTCTTCTTCATAAACAAGTTTAATTCCCCTTTTTGAGATGATGGCCTTCAAGATGCATTCCCGAAGAACAAAACCACAAGGGAAAAAATAGTTCTCTTTTGCAAACTCCATGGCTATATAAAGAAGCAAAGTTCCTTCTAGGATCATAGTTCAGTTTAATCATCAGGACAAGTATAACATCACAAACCACTTTCAATATGTTCAAAGCAGTGAGTTAAATCCTTTTTGGGTTTGCGTTAAGGTGACTTCTTCTATAGAATAATAATCTTTATTTCTTATTTTTTTTTTAAGTACTTACTCGCATGCCTTTTGGTCGTCGCTACTGCCAATCCAGTGCTTTACTCACAAACCTATTATGCGGCTGTATCACCAAACCTGCCAATTGCCCTTCCTCTGGCCTATACCAAGCTGAGTGCACCAGGTGCTGCCTCAGAAACCTACAACAGTGTGGCAACAGCCAACTCATTCCAACAACAATACCGATCAGATTACAAACCATTGACCTATTCCGCTGGCTTGATTTACTAAGTTTGCCACTCTTCAACGTATACGACATTCTACAGAAGGTATCCCGCAATCCAAACATACATACATATATGCTATGAATAGTGCATTTTGGTAATGTGACACCTATACCGACGCACTATTGTGGAATAAAACTGAAACTGATTTGATGAGTTACATAAAGTGGTTTTATTTTTATTTTTTTTTTATTTGCTGATAATTTATTATTTATTATAATAAATTAAAGGAATCAGGTTTCACTTGCACAGCTGATCAAGATTTAAGAACCCACCAGGAGCGCATTCATTGTATGTAGTTTAAGGGTTAAGGCGCAAATATGAGACACGTGCATTTGCCAGACTTTAAAGAAATTATACAGAAACAAAAACGTTAAATAGACATTCATTGTCATTGCGGGCTGTTAACTTTTTTCCTATTTCCTGGGTGAAAAAAAATTGACGCTTTAATAAAAACTAATACCACTAATAATGATGGACAAGCCCAAAAAAAAGGGATTTTCGGCACGCATATGTACGGATTTGTTTTAAATTTTTAGAAAGCACTTTTTTAATTTATTTTTAAAGTAAAAAATGATAAAATATTAACCGCAAAGTCCATAAATTATTAAATTAAATAAAAAAACAAAAGTTTTTTTCTTATTTGCACCTTAAGTGACTTTGCCAAAATTTGCAAAATTGGCAAAGTCACTTAAGGTGCAAATAAGAAAAAACTTTAGTTTTTGTGTTATAAAATGTTTGGAAATGTAAAAACTAAATAAAAAAGGCAAACGTGTTCAAACGATTATCCATCGAATTCCATTTCCATTAATTATATTAATACGTTCAAATTTTTGTGGGGATAACTACATGCTATTTTTTTTTAATTGCTTATAAAAAAAACGGTACGTGTACAAATTATTCTCAAAACTTGTACAAACGATTGCAATTACCAATTTTGCCCAATTCGAAAGTCGGGGGCCAACTACATGCCTTCTTATTAACGGTATCATAGAAATACAACAATTTTTTTTTGTTTTCGACCATCTGTTCAACCGATTTTGATTAAACTTTTTGTACAAGAGCTTCTCTAATAAGTTTAATTAATATTGCGTATCAAAATTTTGAAATAGAACCTAACTATGGATTTAAAAAAAAAAATTAAAAAAAATTTTTATGAAAATTTGAATTTCAAAAATTAGTTGATGGTAAATAATTTTTTTTTTTTTCAAAATAAATTTTTTAACCACACATTATTAAATACTAAATAAATTGCACGACTAGGTCGCAGGAAATTGCTCTTAAGTGCGATCACCCTGTTTTTAAAGTATGCATGGTACCTTCTTACACTTAAGACTGAAAAATTGTTAAAAAATTAATATAATTAGAAATAAGTCGATTAAATAACTCCTGAAACTGTTTTGACACCAACGCAATGGAAACGATTGCCATCAGATTTCTTAAACAAATCTCAATTAATGAGAAAAAATTTTAAAAATCGTTGGAGCGGTTTTTTTAAAAAAATTATTTTTTATATATAAAATTTTGAAAACATTTTTAAGAAAAAAAATTGGTAAACCATTTTCAGTAATTTATTTGGAAAGAAATGAAAAGAATGGAATAAAAAAGTTAATTTAAAAAACAGTCATCTACTCATTTTCGAAATATCAAATTTTGCAAAAAATAATTTTGTCTTTAAAAAAAGAATAAAAAAAAATTGTTGGCTCGTAGAGAACCATCATCAGGACCTACTGTTGACTAATATATAAATCTTAACCATTCCTGTTTGCATGGTGTTACTCTGTATGCATATGAAGGGGACCTACAATTTTCCACCACATTTAAACGGCTAAAATGACATGCGACTTTTTCATGACAAATGTTACTGGTCTAAGATTTATCACTTCCTCGCAAGCCAAGAACAAAAAACAGTTATACTGTTATCTTCTATTTAAAAAAAAAAAAAAATTTTATTCATAATGTTTATTTAATTTCTAAACAGCTTTTTTTCTAACGAATTAGCTTACTGGGTATTAATCCACCTGAGACTAAACCTTCAGACAATAACTGCTTCCCAGTATTAATTATTCCATCACCAGAAACTAATCTCTCAGAGATAAGTTCACTTGGCACAAGTCCGTTTGATGCAATTCCACTGGCTACAAGTCCACCAGATAAAATCCCACCTGATACAAGTCCATCGGACACGAGTCCATCAGATAAAAGTCCATTAGACACAAGTCCATTAGACAAAAGTCCACCCGACAAAAGGCCACCAGTGACTAATCCATTTGATACTAAGCCATTCGATATTAAACCATTGTTAATAGCCAATGTCCTCGCAACGCTACTATCCAAAACAATTGGAGATGTCCTTACAACGCTAACAGCAGCTGGTGCTGATACAATAGTTGGAGTTGCAGCAATTCCCACTGAAGATGAAAGTATTCCGTACGGTCGTCCAACTGCTGTTCACATTTACTACAGTGGTGTCGTTCGACAGAGAAAATTATTAAAAATTAAATTAACCCACAGAGCTAGTTCGACTTCGAATAACACGACGCATGTTGATGAACATGTCGTTGAGTGTGAACGGCCCTATTAGGAAGGAATTCATAAGTTTGTTTTCAAAACATTGTAGAACCGAACTTCAAGTAAAAAAATATTTCAATAATAATAACATGTATGCAATATTTAAGTTTAGTGAAATCCTTGGGCTAGATGCCTCCTGCAAATAGATTTTAAGTCAGGTTAAAATTTAGAAAACTTCTGTTTCTTTCCTTTTTTTAAATCCAAACGATTTATTTTTTTATCAGCAAATCATTTATGGCATTAAATCCGCATTTTATGAATAACAGATCCTGGATGCGTTCAGAAATATATCTCTTAGGGTGGAAACACAAGAAGTATAGATTTTTCGGAATGAAATGTAATGCAGCATAATTTTAATTTGCCCACCTATAAAATAAAATTGCTCCCCTGTGGGGCCCAAGCACTGGTCTAGTAGATTTTAAACAAAAATAATTTTTATAATCAAAAATAACGGTATACCTATAGTAAAACAGTTTAAAAACCATGTAGGAAAAATTTTGTTAAAAAATTAGCACTTATAGCCATTATTAACAGTACCTCTCATAACACATTTTTTTTTTATTTTCAACTACTTCACTAATGTTTATTCGATTTAATTTTAAAATTGTATTGAAAATTTTCTTATAGGTTACAATAATATTGCTATCAAAATTAAAAAAAGCATATTTTGAATTAAAAAAAAAACTTTAAATTATTTTTCGAAAACTCGATTTACCAAAAGATACTAAGATATATAAATTATTTTCTTAAAAACGTTTTCATTTCGTTTAATTTGGAACGTTCTTTTTTTTGTTTCTTTAAAATTTTCGAAACTCGATGTCTGACTAAAAAGTACTCCCATGTAAATTTTGAACATGTCTTGATTCTGGGCTGTAATATGTTTGATGGAACCTACTAAAAAATTAACTAATACAAATTTATTTTTTTTTCAAAATTCACTCAGTAAAAAAATGTGTATAAAACATTTTTAAACAATTTGTCTGATTATATTTTTCAAACGTCTATTTATCCATTTTTGACATTTTCATTAAAAGAAAATTTTCTTTACGTATTAGATTACTCAATACGTCGGTATTCTCAGGTGGAATTTTTATACAGTTTACTAGGGATGCCACTCTTTAAGGGTAAATTTTAGGGTTTATTACATATTTATGTATGTGACCCAACTCATATGGTACATAGGTTTTAATTTTAAAAAAATATAAAACAAATGAAGCGTATTTCTTAGAACACTGCTTAGAAATTTTTTCTTAAGGCTAGAGAAATTCAGAAAAAGGCCATACAAATAGAGAAAAAAGCATAATTTGTGATGTTTTTATTGAAATTCAAATTAAAAGTATGTTTTAGACAAATATCTGTCAATGTCACTTAGCATCTTCTCATTTTAGACAGTTACAACGACGACGATTACAAAAAAAAATCAAATCAATTTTTTTTTAAAGAAGCTTTTTATATTTTTATTCCACTACAACAACAATTCAACATTATTCTTAAATCAACAATTTTCCAGATGACACCAAACCATTGCTCAAAATGCCACCAGAAACTAATCCATTTGAAATTAATCCACCAGAAACTAATCCCTTTGAAATTAATCCACCGGAAACAAGTCCATTAGCAATAAGTCCATTACCAATAATTCCATTTGAAATTAATCCATTCGAGATCAATCCGTTTGAGATCAATCCATTTGAGATCAAGCCATTTGATAATACTCCATTTGTTGTAAGCAGTCCATTGGAAATAAGTCCATTCGGAATAATTCCAGTGCTCAATCCTAATGGAGATCCAATTGTTGTTGCACCCAATGCAATTGGAGCAGTCCTGACAATGCTTGTAGTAGCAGCAGGTGCTGTTACGATTGTAGAAGGAGCAAGAAGTCCTGGTCTAGCGACAACAGCGGCAATAACACAAGAGAAGACAAACTGAAAGAATAAAAATTAAAGCGTTTAAATAAGATGTTATCAACAAAATAAAAAGTCCTTACGAATTTGAACATGATGATTTGTTGTGGTTTTGATTTTCTTTGAGAGCTTAAAGAAGTCTTTGTTGAATGCTGACAATTGGTGTCTGATGTTGAATGCAATGTTTCTGTGACATTTTATAGTCAATCTGCCACAGCATTGTTGCAAGTTAATACAAAATACAATACACAAAGAATGAGCATGTTAAGAAGTGTGGTAAGTTGAGTTGTTGCCACAGTTTGGCTTTTGCTGTTGCAAAAGAAATTATGACGAAATAATATTATGTACGACACCCTTTGGTTTTTATTTTATACGGCCTATTTATTGTTGCGTTGTGCTGGTGCGAAATTATTGAGGCATAGGGTGCGTTAGCGTAAGGCAGACATGATTTGGTAATGAAAATGCAGCACTGCTCAGATTTCATTTCTTTGTACTCATTTCATTTCTAAGGTTACTTTTTCTTTCTTTGTCTTCTATGTTTTAACTGTTATCTCTCTCTGTTAACACGTTTTCCTTTATTTGATTTATCGATAAACATATAGGTGCTGTTAGGTTATAGTGCTATACATTGCAATATAATTTAGTTAATAAGATTGTCTCGAAAATTTCAATATTAATATTGGTAAAGTCGAAAGACAGAAGATTAAAAAAAAGTTATTTGAGGGAAATTAAAAAAAAATTCACATAAAAAATCTCCAAAATTAATTTTATATTAAGTCTCCTTTACCTCTAAAAATTATAGTCTACTTAAACTTATTTTGTAGCTACTAAAAATTATTTTGTACTTAAAACTATGTTGTACTAAAAATTATTTGAAGCTTAAAATAATTGTGTACCAAAAATTATTTTGAACATACAACTATACCTAATTTGAACTAAAAATTATTTTGATCTTAAATTAATGTTTATTTCAAATTATTTTGAACACACTGCGAACTATTTTGCACTTTATTTGTACAAAAAAATTATTTTGTGCTTAAAATTATTTTGACGAATGCGGTTGACACAACAGCTTACACTTCCTTCTTTGGTCCACTGTGAAGCCATTAAAGAAAAAATACACTCCACGTTCACATGTTGCCCCGGTATACAGAAAAGAATGTGTCAAATTTTCAATATTTTTACATAATAATAATAATAAATTTGTAATGTTATTCAGATCCATTTAAGGAACAAAATAATGAACATATTTTAACAGAAATTTTTTCTGAGATTCTTAATTTTTTATTTCCAAATTATATACTGCAACATTTTTCGAAGTCAAATATTCGCTACATCTTGCTTCATCTTTCCAAAAATATTTTTTTTAGTTCATCCAGTGAAATATAAAAACTCTTTAAATTGATCTATGAACTCAAAACAGTTTTCGTAACCGTTACAGCATTCTTTTTTCAAGCATTCTACTTCATTTTCGAACAAGTTTTTTTTTTTTTGATTTTTTTGCTGAGTGGAAGAAAAAGCTATTTGGAGAGAATTTTAATTTTATGTAAAGTTGTGTAAAATTCATATTATTAAATTTTGTTGATTAGCTTTTGTAGTTATTTAAATGCATTTTAATTTAATTTTCCAAGTTTTTGTTTGTTCAGCATTTTTGGTCGTGTATGTATTTATTAAAAACTAACACCACCAGTGGCGTACGCAGGGCGTGCTAAGGGGGCTTGAGCCCCTCCCAAGCGAAATCCAATAACATCGAAAAATATTTTGTATTATTTTTTTTCGTTCAAATTTCATTTTTGTTACATTTTAGCTTTAATAATATTTTCCAATTTTAATTAAAAAAATAAACTATATGTATATCGTAATCTAGATTTCGTTTGACATTTCAAACGAATCTCAGTAATTTAATTTTTAATTTTTTTTTAGTGGGGGCTTAACCCCCATTTATTCCGCTTAATTCAAGCTACAAGTATAACTTAAAAAACTAACTTAAATCTAAACTTATAACTAGGGCTAGGATTTCCATGCACTTAAAAACGCAAAATATGCGCTTAAAATATGCTCTTAAAAATGGGAAATATGCACTTAAAATATGCATTTAAAATTATATATTTTACCTTCTACCTCAATTTCTATTCAATGAACACAAAAAAAAATTGGCATCCAGTTTTTACAAGAAAAATCAGTCTTTTATTATCTTATAAAGGAACTAAAAAACAAGTAGGTACGTTAAAAAATTAAAAATACATAAAACATAAACAATAAATAATAAAAATAACATCCGTTCGAATAACATTTTTTTTTTCAAAATAACACAAAAAAATAGAAATCTCCACATCTAATCCTCACAATTTTCATATGTTTTATTGACATAAATCATGAAATTCTTCTTAAAGTTTTTAAAAATAAAGCTTTGGCGATTGGGCCTTTGAAACGTCTTATACATCGAAAAGGAACGTTCTACGTCAACTGACGTAAGTGGTGCATTCTTAAAAGAAGAAATTTCATCGGTTGTAAAGTTTCTCAAATGATTTTCATCACTGCAACTCAATGTGAATGCCTTGCATATATTTTTCATTGTTGAAAATCCTTCATTTTTTGCTAGAACATTCTCAACCTTCTTTCGTATGGCTGGACCAAGAGATCCTTTAACGGCAGTTATTTTTACAACAGCATCTTCGACTAAATCAATTTGATTGTTTAATGAGTCCCTTCCTTCAAGCTTTGTTATGGTATCACAAAGAAAACTGTAATTAGAGCTAACGAATATTATTTGGCTTTTAAGTAAAGGCTGGTTCAATATCTCTTTTGCATTTTTAATTGCAACAGCATCAGATTCATCGAAATTATTAGACACTTCTTCAAACTGCTCATAGTGCTTTGCGTAATAGACAACTGCTTCTAGCCAAGTTCCCCACCTGGTAACAATAGGCTGTGGTGGAAGAGGTGTTAAAGGATACTTTTCTCTAAAAAGTTCCACGCGAGATGGTGCCTTTAAAAATATTTTTTTTCCGTTTGAAACCAGTAAATCAACATTTTTAAAATTACTTCGTATTTCTTCTGCAACTCGATGCAGTGCATGAGCTAAGCACGTTACATGTATCAACTTCGGATAAAAGAGTTTTAACCCTCTAGCTGCCTTTACCATGTATGGCGCCGCATCGGTTAAAAAGAGAAAAATTTTGTTTTTTTCAATTCCAAAATAATTAATAGAATCGTCAAACGCCTTCGCTATTGTTGAATGGTTAGTTTTTTCTAGTTCGACTACGTTTATTAAAAACTTTTTTTTACTCTCATCCTCGTTTTGATGCAACACTCCCACAATTATATTTGCAACAAAACGTCCTTGGATATCTGTGGTCTCGTCAACTGATACCCACAAATAGTGGTCTTTTAATTCAGTTTTTATTTTTTCGATTAGTGAACTATAAATTTTATCAACGTAGTTTTTGCGGAGAGTCGAATAATCAGGCACAATTTCATTAACATATTTTTTAAAAAAATTTCTAAGGTTTTGGTTACTAAGCTTACTTAATGGAATATCTGCTGCAACAAAAGCTTCACATAGATCCATATTAAAAGTCTGTTGGGTATTGTAAGACGCCAAAAGTGTTTGAGATTCTTTTGCTTTAGATCTGCATTCGAGTTCGTTGTGTTTTTGGCTCTTCAAGTGTTGATCCACTTGGAACTTCTTTTCGAAGCAAACACCCTTGCTACAAATTTTGCAAAAAAGCACACTTCCATTTGTTTTAAAAATATTAGGATTGTCTGCAACATATTTTTTAAGATTTGAAGCAACAGATGTCTTCACTTTCGGCATTGCTTCTGAAAAGGGTAGGTACATATTGTATACAAACTAAAAGATAATTCTAAGAAGAAAAAAGAATTTCTTACATTTTTACTCTAAGAAACGATTCTTAAATAATTCAAATGTAAATAAAACTTAAGTTGAAAACCCCAGAAACTTTAAAATAGAAAGAAGATAATGCAAAGACTTTATAAAATTAGAAGGAAAGTTTTTTTTTCGCTGCATAGAAACTGAACTGGAACTGCTATATGAGTTGCCAGAAAGTACATATGTATGTGTGAATAGAATATATGATTTGCTGTGCAAAGGCTCCACAATCATACACCCAATTCAGATTTATGCATATGTATGTGTAGAGTGAGAAACTGGAATGACACTGCTCGTGGAAAAGGTTTTCCAAATGTCGTAAAGTGGATGAAAAGAGTAATTGTTACTGGTCGCGTTCAGATATCTATCTAAAGTGATCTGGATAGTTTTGTACTGTTGAAACCCCATGTATGCTGATGTAACAAACGCTCTCGGATATATTTTGGAACGCAAGTAATTTGTTTTTATTTTCACCCAGTTCATTGATTCTTATTTTAATGGTGCGTTTGCATTTCTTTGAAACCGATGTTTTTGAATCCTATATTAATTTTTTTTAAGTATGAACGAAAAATATGCATTTATTATAAAAATATGCAAACATATGCAAAAATATGCATTTATAGTAAAATATGCAAAAATATGCACTAACGATTGAATGCCATTTTAAAGGAAAATTGATGATTCGTAAAGATAATTAGTTCTCTTGCTTCTAAAGTTTGTCAAAAAAAATATGCATTTGCATGGAAATCCTAGCCCTACTTATAACTATGAGTGGGGATGGG
The DNA here is from genome assembly GCA_951394125.1 of Epistrophe eligans. NCBI lineage: Eukaryota > Metazoa > Arthropoda > Insecta > Diptera > Syrphidae > Epistrophe > Epistrophe eligans. Next base: position 39,462,828 of record OX596029.1, read on the forward strand.
TCAAAAGGATTTTGAGGTTGTAGGTGCTGATGTTGAAATCAAATGAATTTGGATTCAAAGTGACCAACCGAAGCATACGGGTCAGAGGTTCATTAAGGCCATAGGAGGTGTGGTGTTTTGGTAAATAGAAGAGGCGAGGGTTTCTTAGATTACGGGTGTTAGTGTTGAAAGAAATCGAGTTATAGAGAGAGGAGCAGTCAACTGAACCAGAGACAAGCCGATGTATGAAAAGTATGTCAGCAATTTCTCTACGTTCCTGTAATGAGTTGAGGTTTAACAGTTGGAGGCGGTCACGATAAGGGGGTAAGATCAAAGGATTTTCCCAGGGAAGGTATTGAAGTGCAAAACGAAGAAATCTTCGTTGGATGTTTTCAATTCTTGATATATGTATATCTTGATATGGAGACCAAACTTGAGACGTATATTCAAGTAGAGGTCGGACAAACGTCATGTAAAGCGATCGGGTCACGTAAGGGTTAGAAAATTCTTTAGACCATCTTTTAACGAAACCCAAAGCTGAGTTGGCCTTATGAATTATTTCATCAATATGAAGTAGAAATTTAAGTTCACGGTCACATAACAGACCAAGATCCCTTATGTTTTCTACTATCTGTATGGGGTGATTATGAAGATAGTAAAGACGGGGAGTTGTTTTAATGCGTTTACGTGAAAAGGTCATTGTCTGGCACTTGCTAATGTTGAGCTCTAAGCAATTTTTGGTACACCAGGTTGAGAAATTGTCGAGATCTGTTTGGAGGAGGGATATGTCTTCATGTGCTGCAATGATTTTGAAAAATTTCGTATCGTCAGCGTAAAGAGATATTTGACAGTGTTTAATGACCATGTCAATGTCGTTAATTGTAAGGATAAAGAGGAGAGGGCCTAAATGACTACCTTGGGGGACACCAGAAGTGGCTAAAAAAGGATTTGAACATGCGGATCTAAACCGGACATAATATTCACGATTCTCAAGGTAAGAAGTAATCCATTTCAGGAAAAGGGGTTCAAAACCTAAAGAGGAGAGTTTAAAGACTATAAGATTATGAGAAATTTTGTCAAACGCTTTGCTGAAGTCAGTGGAGATCATATCAACTTCATTTCCATTTTCTAAGGCTCTTAGAGTGAATGAAACGAATTCTACAAGGTTTGTGGTGGTAGATCTGTTTTTTAAGAAACCGTGCTGTGCTGGGGTAATAAGGGACCTGCAACGAAAACTGAGGAATTCATATAAAATGCTTTCAAAAATTTTTGGGATATGAGAAAGTTTAGCAATTGGACGATAGTTTTTCACCTCACATTTCGGCCCTTTCTTGTGAATTGGTGTTATGAAAGATGTTTTCCATATCTTAGGAAATGTTCCTTGAGATAAGGATAAATGAAAAATCTTTGATAGAGGAGTTGAAAGAGAAGAAGAACATTTTTTTAGGAAAATGGCAGGAAGACCATCAGGGCCAGGAGTGAACTCATCATTAAGTTGAGAAAATTTGTTTTCAATGGCCGATGGAGCAATGCAATCGGGTAAGAATGGACCCAGCGAAAAATTCGGTAAATACTCAAAATAGGTCCAATCTGGTTTAAAAGAATCCTTGGAGAATGAATCTTTAAAAAATGATGCAAAGTAATTAGCTATAGTTAGATTATCATTGGAAGTTTCATTATTGAAGGACAAAGAGGATGGATACCCATCTGACTTTCTTTTGTGATTAACGAACTGAAAGAAGGATTTGGGATCGTTAATAAGGTTAGATTGAGTTTTATGTAAATATTCTTGGTAGAGAAAACTGTACAGTTCGTTGAAATGAAGATAAGCACCAAGGTACTTAGAGTAGTCAGTTGCGCATTGAGAGCATAGGAAAATTTCCCACAGTTTGTTCCTTTGGTTACGCAGCGATCGAAGTCTTCGATTATACCAAGGCGGTGATGAAGGAGAAACTCTACGTCGGTAGGAAGGGACATGCAACGAAATTGAGTAGTGTAGTTCATTGTAAAAAAGGTTAGTGGCTTCTTCAACAGACATATTTTCAAAATCAAATGAAACTCGGTTTATATAATCGTTAATTTGGGAGAATTGGGCTTTATGAAAATCATACAAAATAGGATGTGAAGTGGGTGTAACTTCTGGGTACGAGTTGAGGTAGAACGTTAGTAACAAGGGAGGGTGAAAATTATCCATAGCTGTAAGAATTTGGGGGCAGAGAGTGACTAATGAGTTATCTGGGTCGGTTGAGAAAATAAGGTCAAGTTTTCGGCTCATATTATTTAGAACGCCACTCACTTGACTGAGGCTTGAATCAGTTAAATGATCGACAAAAAGACATTCTTTTGCCGAGGAGGGCAAATAAACTAAAAATAAAGTTCTTTTACAAACAGGCAAATGTCCCAAAACGACTTCATATCTTGAAAAGGTCATAAAAGACTGTGATTTGTTTTTTTTTTCCGCCTTGAGGAAATTATAAAGATAATCGTTTAAATTTTTTTTTTTATTTCAGAATTTTAAACAAAATTGATTATTATCAATCAAATTTATTATTGTCACGATTTTCCACAACACCTTAGATTTTTAACTAGTTGTCAAATGTTGGAAAATGAAAATGGTTGCATGAAATTGATTGAAGAACGGGTTCATATTTCGATTTCATATTTTGGTACTTACTTCATGTTGTGAATTTCATACTAGTGAACTAGTTTTAATAAATAAAATGAAATGAAACTATCTGATGTATGTAGAAATATTTAAAAATTACGATATGGAAATATACGTGGAAGGATATAACCAAAATAACTATACCGCTTTGCAATTCGGATTTGTATCCTAATTTAAGAAACTTTAGTTTAAGTTTTGAAGACTTATAACGTTCGTTTTGTCCCTGAAGAAGTGAATATATGGTGAATTAATTTGCAAAAAAAAAGAAGAATGAAATTTATCTTTTCATCAAATTCTGTTGCCTAAATTTATTATTTCTAAAAAACTAAAAGTATCAAAAAATGTTAAATTTATGTTTATCTTTTATCTTTAATTTTGTATATTTTTCCTTTTTTCGTTTTCTTATTGAAATTTTACTTCTTATTCACATAAGGTGGGAAAAAATAAAAAAAGGCAGTGAAATCTTAAAAGAAATTACATAAAAAGTGGAAATGTGTCCCCCTAAAAAAAAAATCCTGCGTACGCTACTGAACAACTCCAATGGAATCTCTTAGTATCTAAAGGTGAAAAAACCTAAAGAGAAAAGATAGAATATAACAAAAGTCTGTAGTAATCAGTAATTCTTCATTATTATTTTAACGCAAGAATAAACTTAAAAAAACAAATATAATTACATATGTATGTTGATCAGTGGAGTTATGGAATCGAAATATTACATTCCAAGAAATAATTATTAGAATTCAAAATATAAAATTTCTACAAAAAATTACTAAATGCGTTTTAATCATTTTTGATAAAATATTTTTATTTTTTTCGTAAATATTATTCCCTTTAATTGGTTTGCATGAGCTGTTTTAATAAGAAAAATGTTGTTTATTTCATACTTGAATTTACTTATTTTTCTTATAATCCCTTACAGGCACGTTATGTCCAAAAATATTTTCATATTTATATTATAAAAAAGAAAATCTATATAAATACTTGTATATTGTGCAATGTCAGTAACCTACGAATCGAAATTATATTTTATTTTATCTAGCTGCTACGATACCCGCTCTCTTTTTTGGTCCCTGCAACCATCTTCCTTATAAAAAGTATGCTATAACACAACTAATTGCAAGGAGTTTTTCAATTCCACAGATTTATTTTCTATCACTGTCAATTATTTATACATTATACAGGGTGTTTTTCATAAGGTGCGACAAAAGGCTTAGTGCTTGTGATAAGTTTAGTCAAGACAAGAAAAAAATCAATTTTTTTCAAGGCAGAAATCTTTATTTTATTTTTAATTCTGTTATAAATAAATTTGTTTCAGTGAGTAATTTTGGAAAAAATAATTTTTATACTAAAAACAAAAACTGTTTAACATTTAACTTTTTTAAGTAGTATTTTTGATTTTAATATTCAGTGCTCTTATAAATTTTAAGTCGAACACAAAAAACCAGATGCTTAAATGTTTTCCAGTTTTTGAGAAAAAAAAATAACAGAAATAAGTTTTCTTTAATTTTACTTCAATCCATTGTTTAAGTTTCTCTAAAGATACGATCTTCCGCTTCGTAAGTAGTATGGTCGATTTAGTTTAATTTGATTGATAAGAACACATTAAATATTAAAAACAAAAATTTAAATTAATAATGAACAAGACCTAACCGCCACAAAGGAAAATAGAAAAAGGAGAACCGCACTGTTTGGTGGTACAAAAACTTCTAACTTTATTTTCAATGAACTACAATAAGATTCTAATTATAATTTCTTATACCTAACTTACAACTACATTTACATTTCATAACCTATCTTATCTCTAGTTTTCTAAAAGGGTTGTAAAGTGGATAACGACGATGCGACGCATCCCTTTTTTATAAAACATAATGTTCACAAATGTAAGTCATAAAATAACACAGCGTCGCTGTCCACTTTTATTAAATATATGTAAATAAATAAATATCGCTACATAACGTAAAATAAAAATAAAATAAAAAAGAACATTTTTTTTTTAAATTTTGAGTTTAAAAATTAATTTTTCGAAAATTATTCACTAAAACAAAATAATTTAATTTAATCAATACATCGATTCCTGGCTTTAGAAAAAGGTATAATTTAACATTACAAAGTGTTTCCGTTGATTTTAAATAATCAAAACATTTCGATTTATTAAATAAATTGCAAAACCGACCCTACCCACTGCATCCTCATTTCCGATTTTTTTCTTGTCTTAAATCAACCTACACGACCTGCAATTTGTTCGCATCTTATGCAAAACACCCTGTATAGTCTATATGAATATTATTTTTAACCATGGATTGCCATTATAGAATTTAATTATTTATTTTTTGTATATACCTACATAATGTATTTATCTTTTTTGCATCTGTTGAGCCTGAAGCTCGTAGATTAAATAAATAAATAAATAAAATATCAAGCACTATGAACAATTTGCCAATCTTAAAATGATGTAGGTATTTAAAAATAAATAATGTCATATATATTTGGCTAAATTAAAAAAACAAAACATCTAGCGGTTTAATGATCTCTGAAGTCTATTTTCTAATTATTACCTATAAAAAATTAAGATTTCTTAAAATCAAATAGATACTATTTTATTTTGCGTACCCAAATTCACTTTACATTTATATGAAATAAATTTTTTATAATTATTTTTATTTGTTATTATTTTTTATATGTAAAGTGAACCTCAAATTACATCCTCAAATAATTACTTTTCAAAAACCGAAATAGTGTTATTACAGCCGAATACCATTTTTTGTGATTGCCCCATTTCACTCTATAAACATGTAGTTAAATTTCAAATCCAATTTTTTTCCTCATGACGACAACAAAGAAATTTTGCTGAGAAATACTCTTCATGTAACTCATATTGTTGAAAAAAAAGAATCTAAATTCGAATGGTTTTCCCTATTTCACCCTATAAATATTTTTTTTTTTTTTTAATATTCTCGAAGTCAATAATTCTCTATCTACAACCATTGAATTAAATACAAATAGAAGCTGACACTCCACAACTCAAATCGCTAGAACGATTCAAGTGGCGAAACTCAGAAACAAAATAGATGATGAAGGATTTTGTGTACACAAACCAATTTCCAAAGGGATATTTATATAAATTTAATTATTGTTCCTTTTTGAATTGGTTTCCATGACGATGATGTTTCAATTTTTTGTTTTGTTTTGAAATTTGTTTACAATTTTTACTGTAGAGAAAAAAAATTTTTATAATTATTTGTATTTTACTTAAGGGGTATGGGTTGTTTTTTATATTTTTGTTTACTTGACGATGTTTGCTTCAAATTAAGCTGAAGATTTTTGGTTTTATTTATAAACGTTGTCTAACTTTAGACAACTGTCCAACTTTGAAAAATGTGTTCAAAAACCTTGTTTATTGTTGTCTTATAGCTGCCTAACTTAGACACAATAGTAGATTGTCCTAACCATGAATAATGTGATATTTATTTTTATTAAATAAAGCATATTTCCATCAATTTGAAAATAGTAAGAAAGTGTTTAAGTAGACAAAAATCTAATAAATACGACTGTTGGTTTTTATATTGAAAAATAGTAAAATTATTTGCAGAATGGTAGACGAATATTATGTTGTCAGTTTAGAGAGTTAAAATAATTAGTTGATTTTAATAATTTTTGTCAAGTGACGGTTCAATTTTGTTTTGTTTTTTTCTAACATTTCGATTTATGAGAAAGATGTTTTTTGCTTTTAGATTTGAAATCTAAATTTAATTTTATTGATTTAGGTATATGCTAGTCGATTAAAGATATAAATATTTCTATCGGTATTATAGTAGTTTACAGGGCATCTACGTTTGGGTTAATATTAGTTTAAAGTTAACTAATATTCCCTGCTTTTTTGTATCCCTACATATATGAAGATGGAAAGTTTCGAAACAAGTTGCAGGAGGCCACCGAATTTTACTTTGTCAAACACAAGAAACCGAGTAAAATGTTTCACAATATGACAGAACATATCACCTACAAATTTATTAAATGATTTCATAATTATTAAATGATGATGTTTGGTTGAAGTAATTTGATATTATTCCATACAATTGTTAAATATACTATGTTTGTATTTTTAATTTTAGTTTATAACTTAAACCTTTACATAGTTAAAAACCATAAGAGCAAATTTATGCGATCGAATCGTACGTTTTATTTTATTCGATGTCTATTTTTTTATATATGTTGAAAAGCAAGTAAAAAATTTAAAACTCTAAAACAAAATTTTAAAACATTATCTTTCTTATGTTTTACTATATATCGCTAGGTATATCTTTTTAGGTACTAACTGTAAGATCGGAACTGAATCTAAAAATCTTCAACATTTCTAGCTCAATATTTTTTTTTTCTGAATTGTTGTTATCTCCGACAAATAGGAAATGAGATAAATTGATTCAAAGGAGGAATACGTATTACAAATTGTTGGGTTGCAGCCCCCATATTTTTTTAAGTTTGAATGTACTACAAAGATTAACATACAAATGAAGCATAGAGGCAGATTGAAGAAATTTTAAACTAGATTTGCTTTAAAAAAAATGTATATCGTCGGACGCATGCAGTTTTATCTTCATATTCCAAAGCAATTTAAACCTTGTTTTGTTTAGAGTATAGTAGGCTTAGCAAAGTTTTAAAAAATAAGTAATTATAAATACTTTATTGTTTGTATATAAAACAAAGTTATTTGTAATTGTTTGGGTGTATCGATTTTGATCAGCTTATAGCTACACACTTTCAGCAGGATTTTTATGTTTATATGCATATTTTAATATGAAACAAAATTACATCGCATTACAAAACTACGGGTTCGAAGATCTGTATACAGCCTAAAGCGCGAATATCCAAATATCCAAATTTGCTGCCCATCACAATTAAGTGGAACTAAATACAAATCAAATTGATTTGAATTAAAAAAGTTATATTTCGAAATAATATTGTTAAGAAAAAAGTACTTTGTTTAACTTGTTGATGAAAACAAAATTATCTATTTATTTGTTTAAATTCTTTTTGCATGATTTAAAAATAAGATGAAATTATAACTGCATTCTAAAAATTATCTCTGCTTTTGCGGCCTTGCTCGTTATCTATTAGAAGCTTTTAAAATTTGTTCGAACACCTGAAACCCGAGTTTTTTTTGGCACAGTTTATATTTTATATCCACCCTATTTGAAGGTCGTATACTCTTTCCTCCAAAATCGTGACAAAGCAATTTTTACAGATTATTTAAAAAATATCTATGGACTATCTCTTTTGCTCCAAAATGTTATTCTCTTAAAGCAATGTTTCCGAAACCCATTGAGATTGAGACATATCGGTTTTTCTAATAGGGACGTGACAACTTTGAATTTTTGATTCAAAATAGCTTTTAACGGCCTTTAGTCCACAAAAATGTAGGCGTTTCGTCACGGCGATCTCACTTGGACTCACCAGTTGACTAGTGAACTTTGAATTTAATTTGTGAACGCGCCCTTTTACTAATCATCGAACTGTCATTGACAATTTATTCAGTAAACTCAACATTTTCATCGTGGATCATTCGAAGCGACGACGTACGTTCCCCGATTGGGCTCTGGAGAAGATGCGCCAAGATGATGAATTTCATCGCAAAATCATCTTCAGTGACGAAGCTCATTTTTGGCTCAATGGGTTCGTCATTATTGTTAGGGTGAAAATCCACATTTGCTTCATAACTCACCACTTCATCCACAAAAAATAAATGTTTGGTGTGGTTTGCATGCCGGCGGCGTCATTGGACCATATTTTTCGTGGACGATAACGATCGTCACGTTACTGTGAATGGCCAGCGTTATCGCGCCATGATTACCGATATTTTTGGCCCAAATTGGAAGATATGGACTTGGACGACATCTGGTTATCTAAATATTTCAATCCCAAGTAAATTTTAATAAAAATAGTTTTTAGATTGCAATATTTTCACAATGGAATTTGAAAATGGTTGCAGTTTTCAAACCTGATTATAACCTATTCAAGAGAAAAACCAAAAGCTTCTGTGAGATTACATATTTATCATCCAATTTGATATTTCTTTATTTTGATCCAACTTTAAAAAATGTTTTAATGACGTTATTTCGGCAACTGAAAACATAAAAATAAAAATTAAAAATAGATAAAAAGCTGATTTTTTTTTTTAATAAGATAAGAATAGATATGTATGTATGTACATTCTACTAACATAGATTTGTCTATCCGAAGAGTAAGAAAAAAAAATACTTTTTAAATGTAACTCTGATAGGTTTCTATTAGATACGGAAAACGAAGACAATTATGGATATCAAAACACCATTTCTTGGAAACTTTTAATAAAATCCAATTCAATGCTATAGAAACATTTGAAAATCAGTATCCGACATTTTAATGATAGCGAAAATAATACAAATGGTATATTTGCCTGTTTTAAGCAGAACATAAATTATATTTAAATTATAGGTGTATAATTTACAAAAATATAAATAAATCATTATTTTGTAAATTCTTATTTATTTCAATTTATTTTTCTAGAAACTGACAAAGTGGTTCAAAATTGTTAAAACACCTTAACTGTCCCATGTATCATATTTGATACACAAATTTAGTTTTTTCTCGTGCCGCCTACGTCCATGTATCATTTTTGATACGAATTAGTTTTTACTCGTGCCGCCTACGTCCAGTCCATGTATCATATTTGATACATTTTGGAATTCGGCTTAAAAACGTTATAATCTATGTATATATATAAATTAAAGTTTAATTTTGTGTACGTTCGCTAACCAGCCAAACCGGTTGACCGGTTTTCTTAATAAGGGTAGAAGGTTTAAGACAAAAAAAAAATTATAAAAAATTTTAACACATTCGCTGCAAAACAAATAAAAAAAACTATTTTTTTAAAGCCCTGCGAAGCGGGCGGTGGTTTTGCTAGTTTCATATAAACGTGTATAGGTAACGTCTGATACTTTACGAAACTTCGAAAAAAATTGGAAAAATGTTTAAGTAAAAAAACTTTTTTCACAAGTGAATCCTTACTTTTTTATAAACATATTTTATTTTATTTTGAAAAGTAGGAAAAGTGGTGCTGGCAATGTAATATCTTATTATATGACATTTGTATCCAATGCATTAGGGGATGATTAAATAAAGGGTCGAGCTTCCAGTAGTGTTCAATTGCGGGTCACAAAACAAAACTGGTTCTGTTCTAGTTAGTTGTGTCGGCATATCGCCTGTGTCTATTTTTTTTTGTTTTTACATGTTAATTTGTGAATTCTGACTGTTTTTATTGTTTAATTCACTGCATAAGTGAGTCTATCGGTTTAGTTTAATATTTTTCTCTTAATTTTTTGGAATTTAGTTATTAAATTTAAACTTTTAGTTTTGCTTGGTGAGAATATTTTATTCTATTAATTTGTGTTCGTATGATTGAGTGAATATAAATGTTTTTTTTTTTGTCTCTCTCATATTCATAATTTTATATATGTGCCTACTTGTGTTGTTGTAATATCTCACATTCCATTTTCTGATTATATAACAATAGCTTTCTGCTTCAGGTACTATTTCGTCCTACCCTTCCCTAAAGCTTGACAATTTAATTGCTTTCCTCAAAAGCTTTTTTTATCCGAATTGTTATTATTGTTTTTTTCTTTTTTTTTCTTTCCTCTCTTCATAAACCAACAACTAGGCTTATTTTGTGTATCCTAGTGCCCTTATTTCTTATTTAAATCTGACTCAATTAAAGAGTTCGCTGGCCGTGATTGTTCACACGTGCGTTCTGTCAGACTTTAGTTGAGAAGTTCCGGGTTCGCTTCCCGGATCCCGGATTTTTTTTTTTTTGTTTAAATCAAATATTTTGTAATTTTAAATCTTTTTAACAGATACAAAAGGCAAAAAAAAAAAAAAGAAAAAAAGAAACTTCTTCCATCATGGCCTGTTCTGAAGTTAAATGTTCCGATCATTCAATTACATCTTCTCTATTTAAATGCCATGGCCCTTGTGGTAACCTTTATCACGCCAAATGTGTTGGGGCAACTAATGCTCTAATTGACAAAATAAACTCTTCACAAATTGGTTCTTGGTACTGTTCCAATTGCAGAAAGCTTTCATTATCGAGTCTTACTTTTAAAATGAACGCTTTACAGTCCGAAATTATAAAGATCTCCAAGGGATTTGAAGAATTAACCCATAACTTTTCTAGTATTGTTTCAATTGTTGACAATTTTTCCTTCCAAAATATTTTAGCCGATAAATCATCCTCTACAAGAGACTTTCAAACAAAACCCGAGTCTCTTTTAGAAACAGATCCTGCGCCTAGCACTTCGACTAATGCACTAGAAATTGATCCCAAGAAAGGCAAAAAAAGGGGACGAGATGGCGCTACTACTTCCAAAAATATAGGTCCTGCTCCCAAAAGATCAAACCTAAGAAGCAACAAGGTTAAATCTGACTCAACTCCTGACCTTAACCAACGTGAAAGCTTAGCCGTGTTCACTAATGTTAATGTCGGAGAGGATCAATCAGAAATAGCTAATAACTTGTCGGCAAAACAGCCCTTGGAATCAGTTTGTGAAATTGAAGTTATAAATCCGAACCCTCCGACTGATCTAGTACCTCTTAAAACATTAGAATCAGTACCTAAGCCCAAATCAATATTCGTCTCTCGTCTCTTACCAGAATTTGTATCCGAAGACATAGTGCAACACCTCGTTGCCTTAAAATCTATTCCTAATGTTTCATCTATTAAATGTACTAAAATAAGCAAACCTAACAGTTTTGTTTCATCTTTCAAAATAACTGCTCCACATTCACTGTTCGAACCGATTTTTAATAGTACCTGGCTCCCTAATACATTAGTAAAAGAATTTACAGTCCCTTCAAAAAAGAGAACGGGTGTCAAAATCAATAGTAATGCAATTACAAAAAACTTAGCAGGTTCTCCCTCTATTACCAAAATGTAAGAGGGCTTCGTAGTAAAACAACTAACATTTTTAAAAATTCACAAGCTTTTCCATATGACTTAATCGCTTTCACTGAAACTTGGCTTAATGCCACGATCTTAGACACAGAGCTTTTTGATCAAGAGTTCCTAGTTTTCAGGAAAGACCGTCATGTGGATAACTTAAATTTAGTAGGTGGTGGTGTTTTAATTGCAGTTAGAAATCATTTTAGTACAACTCTAATAACATTCCCTCTTAATATTACAATTGAAATTATTTGCATCAAAATATCCCTTCAATCTAAAGACTTGTTTGTTTTAAATGCTTACATTCCACCAAAAAGCACGGTTTCGGTCTTTGTTGAGCTTTCGCTTGCTCTGGACCATGTTATCGACATTGCTGGTTTCAATAGTACTATTCTTCTGTTGGGTGACTTTAATCTCCCACAGATTGACTGGATTACATCAGAGGACGAGTCCTACTTTGAAGCACCATTGACTTCATCTCAACTGGAGCTTCAATTGTTAGACCATATCATCTCTACTGACTTACAGCAACTTAACTGTATTAAAAATTTTAAAAATCGAATACTCGACTTAGTTTTCTCATCTGACGCTGTCAATACGGTAGTGGTAGATTCTACTTCTGCTTTATCGAACATAGATAGTTACCATCCTCCACTTGACATATTTCTTGACTTAGGCGGCCATTTAACTAATAGTAGTAATTTACATGACTATAAGTCACATACCTTGGATTTTCGAAAAGCCAATTTTCAGCTACTTTTGGAGCACTTAAGTGCTTCTGGTGTTGATAATATACCAGTTTCAGGTGACATTGACGTTGCAGTTTCATACTTTTATCAAGTATTGATATCCTGTATTAATGACACAGTATCTCTGAAAATTTCTAAATACTCAAGCTTTTGCCATCCATGGTATTCTAAAGAGCTGAAAAATATTCGAAATAAAAGGAACAGGGCATGGAAGAACTACCTAAAAAGCATGTCTTTTGAAGATAGGAATGTGTACATGGCCCTATTTGAAGAGTTTAAAAACCTCTCCAATGAGTTATACACTGAATATCTCAATAATATGGAAAGCTGCCTTAAAATTGACCCCAAATGTTTCTGGAAATTTGTTAGTATGAAAAAAAAATCTGATGGTTATCCAGAGAATTTTACTTATAACAATAATATCTTAAATAGTACCCCTGAAATTTGTGATGCTTTTGCAAATAACTTTCGTCAGTCTTTCACTGATACTTCAATTGATGTTGACGAGGACTTCTTTCGTTACTTAGAAGAGTGCCCACAAGCAACATTCAATAATCTTCCTATTACAACAGACAAAGTTTTACATTATCTTTCCTTACTTCATGATGATTACTTATCTGGACCAGATGGTATACCTCCTATAATTTAAAAAAAATTCAAATCAATATTAGCTTCCCCTCTTACAAAATTATTTAGCCTATCTCTTACCTCAGGTAAATTTCCAGGTATTTGGAAAAAGGCATTTATTACACCAGTTTTTAAAAAGGGAAACAAATCTGACATATGTAATTACAGGCCGATTTCCAAGCTGTCCTGTATTCCTAAGCTCTTTGAGCAGGTGGTGTGCGATAGTTTGGCATTCCATTGTAGAAACATCATTTGCAAACAACAACATGGTTTCATGCAGAAGAGATCAACAGCAACAAATCTACTTACTTTTATGCACAAGTGTACAAATGCGTTAGAAAGAGGATTAGAACTGGACTGTATCTATACAGATTACTCTAAAGCTTTTGATCAACTCTCTCATGAAATTATCTTATTTAAATTAAAAGTGTTTGGGTTTCCTCCTGGAATCATCACTTGGATTTCGTCCTATCTCCTTAATAGATATTACCAGGTTAAATTCCGTAATTCCTTCTCTAACCCTTTCATTGCCAAATCGGGAGTTCCTCAGGGAAGCCATCTAGGTCCCCTTCTTTTTATCTTAGCTATTAATGACGTAACCCTCTGTATACGTAATAGTGAAATTCTAATTTTTGCGGATGATATGAAAATTTTTAAAAGCATTAAATCTACCAATGATCGTTTACTTTTGCAAAATGATTTAAACAGTTTTCTGATTTGGTGTAATAAGAATGGTTTGAATCTTAATCCTATTAAATGTCAGGCCATGACTTTTTCCAAAAAACAAACTCCTTCTTCGTTTGAGTACAAAATATCGCAGTACTCTTTACGCCGAGTTCATAGTTTTAAAGACCTCGGAGTTCACTTTACTTCTAACCTTAATTTTACTGAGCATATCAATTTGATCGTGAATAAGGCGAACTCTATGTTAGGGTTTATTAAAAGATGGTCTAAAGAATTTCAGGATCCATATGTTACCCTCGCTCTTTACAACTGTTTAGTCCGTCCCCATCTTGAATACGCATCCCAGGTATGGACTCCTTTTCACGCAACGCATAAAAATAGATTAGAAGCCGTACAGCGTAATTTCATACGTTTCGCTTTGAAAGGGCTACCGTGGTCCGATCCTTATAACCTTCCTCCTTATGAACATAGGCTTAAACTTTTTCAGGTCCAGCCTTTGTCACAAAGGAGGATTAATATGGATATTATATTTATTCATCAACTTATAACTGGCGTTATTGATGCACCTGATTTACTAAGTTGTATTGGTTTTAATTACCGTGGGGGAAACTACAATATTCGTAATGTGGAATTAATGCATTTATCCCAACACCGAACTATTTATGGCATGCATGAGCCTCTTACCCGCATGTGCAGGCTTTTGAATTTAAACTCAAACGTCTTTGATTTTAATATTAGTAAGATTAGTTTAAAACATACGTTAAGGACCAGTGCAGCACGATCTTAAATGTTTATAATTACAATTTAGTTTCTTATTGTAATTGTATTTTTTTTTTATGTATTTATATTTATTCGTATATAATAGTTTTGTATTAATTGTTTTTAAGTGTATGTTTTGTAGTAGTTGATTTTTGCTTACTAACTACTAACACTGCACTAAGTGATGAGCCGGATAACACATATTTTGTGTTGGCAAATCTTTGGCCGCAAGATGTCGCTTGTACTAAGCTCTCTTCGGCAAAGATCTGATAGTGTGTAAAAAAAAAAAAAAAAAAAAAAAAAAATCATAATAACGGGTGATTTTTTAGCTGGTTTGGTTTTGGCAACACTGGTTTTGACAGCTGACGTGTGTTTAGTACCTTGTGTCACTGTCAAACAGCTTCAGTTTGGTTTGCAATTTAACCATGGATCGTCTTACAAATGAACAACGCTTGCAAATTATTGAATTTTACTATCAAAATTCGTGCTCGGTTCGAAATGTTCATCTATCGAAAAATTGTGTTCAGCGATGAGGCTCATTTTTGGTTGAATGGGTACGTAAATAAGCAAAATTGCCGCATTTGGAGTGAAGATCAGCCAGAAGCATTGCAACAGCTACCAATGCATCCCGAAAAAGCCACTGTTTGGTGCGGTTTATGGGCCGGCGGCATTATTGGGCCATATTTCTTCAAAGATGATGCGAATCGCAGCGTTACTGTCAATGGTGAACGCTACCGAGCGATGATAACAAACTTTTTTTTGCCCGAAATGGAAGTTCTTGACTTGCATGATATGTGGTTTCAACAAGACGGTGCCACATGCCACACAGCACGCGAAACAATGGCGCAATTGCGAGGCGAGTTTGGTGAACAGTTAATTTCACGTTTCGGGCCGGTCAATTGGCCGCCTAGATCGTGCGATTTGACACCATTAGATTATTTTTTGTGGGGGTATAATGTCTATAGGGACAAGCCCGCTTCGATTGACGCACTGGAAGCCAACATCCATGCATTCATTCGTGAGATACCGGCCGATATGTGTGAAAGAGTATGCCAAAATTGGACTCAGCGGATGGGCTACCTGAGACGCAGCCGCGGTCAACATTTGCATGAAATTATCTTTAAACATTAAATTGCAAGGTTCAAACTATCGATTCAAATAAATATTTCATTCATTTTTTCGAATTTTTTGTGTTTTTTTTTTTTTTTTAAGTTCTAAACCTCTTAAAAAATCACCCATTATAACCAGGACCCATGTTCTGTAACTATCGCGTCGATAAAAATTGTCGAGAAACGATGGAAAATGAAACGAAACACACTTTATCGCATTATCGGGTTTCTATAACTTTGACAGTCGATAACTTTACCGACTGGAACACTCGGTATAGAAATCCTGGAAAAATTCGATAAAATGCGTTTCTGTATCTTTGAAAATCGTTAACTTTTTCATTTTAAATGTCAAATATTATCACGGACCCAGAAGCAAGCGATAATAGTTTCATTCAAATTTTGAACGTGTTAAAGGGAAGTACAAAAAAGAAAACAACAAAAAAAACGAATTTATCTATGGCTCAAAACAAAAAGGTAAACAAAACTGATTATATAGTGAATTTTTTTTAATTAAAGAGGAACAAGGGTAGAAGGTTTAGGACAAAAAAAATATAAAAAAATAAAGAAAATCTGTTAAAAAAAGAAATGAAATTTCAATTGGTCACATGGGTCACTGCTTTGAACAATATTTAGTAATTTGCGCAAATTAAATAAATAGAGTTCGTGGTGCAGTGGAAAGATGTAAGTTATTGATAAGTAGGCTAGTTTTTATGAATTTTTGTCTAGCTTTAAGTTAGTTATGAGTAAAATGAAAAACAAAAATGAATTTAAAATGAAAAAAAAAAAAAAGATCTCCGCGTGAGGGGTCTCAGGTTCGATTCCTGTCACCGGCAACATTTTTTTTTTTTTTATTTTTAATAATTTACTCTTTTTTTAAACACATTCGCTGGAAAACAAATAAAAAAAAACTATTTTTTTAACGCCCTGCGAAGCGGGGGGGTTTTGCTAGTTTATTATATTTTATATGAAGGTTTTTTTTAATAATACAAACTCTATATACTACTGAATTACATCAGCCAAGTACAAAACTTAGCACTATTTAATTGAACTTGTTGAATTATTGATTCAAAATAGCTTTTTACGGCCTTTAGTCCACAAAAATTTAGGCGTTTCGTCCCGGCGATCTCACTTGGACTCATCAGTTGACTAGTGAGCACCTTGTCAATTATATATTATATTATATTTTTCACCTTTCAAACAAATAATTCAAATAAATAAATCGCGAATACAAATAAATTTGATTTCAAATTTAACTTTTTTTGTTTTAAAACGTCAAACTGATAAATAGACTTATCGCCTTCCCATGGAAATTCCAGTCAAAATAGTGTGGAAGTTGAAGTTATCGCATCGACTTACAGAAACACCTTTTTTCTCCAGAGGCGATAAATGCGGAATGGATCGTTTCATTTTTTAACGATGCGAAAAGTTATCGCCTAAGTTACAGAACATGGGTCCAGATAATAACTTTTGAAACATTTTTAAAGCATCTACCTTTCCATCTTCATTGGAAATTTCACCTGATCTCTATATACACTGGAAAGCGTATTCATACAAAATTTTTTAGGCAATTTGAAGAACTGTTATAGTCGTGGCCGGTACACTCATGCAACAGTATAACTGCTATTTTTATAATTTTTCGTAGATAATTTCCTGTTATTTTTTTTTCTCCCGAAATTTTTGCTTTCCGTCTTTTATCTTTTTTAATATTCACCGCCACAATGCTTGCTGACATCAAATAAATGCTCAATTACGGCAATAATCTTCTATCTCTTTTTTCTTTTGTATAGAGTGAGATACGAGGTCGTGACCGGTATTGCCTAAAAAAAACTGTTATACGCTATAAGCCATCCACTATCGAGTGTATATAGAGATCAGTGGGTAATTTTTCCAATTCGTACACCAGCCAGAGCTCCCAATAAACTGTTCTCTGCCAACTGGAAGAATTCCATTACGTCAAACTAAATCATGTTTTTGCAGCTGCTCTGTGATATTTTCCGTGGGACCAATCGTTGGGCTTCATTTGAAAGGAGCAATCCTACTTCCACATCTTCACTCTCTGTAAGCTCATAAGAAGATTCTGAGTCAATTTCAGATGGTTTATATTCACTATTACTTGAGTGTTTATACATAATAAATATTCTGTGCATTGGAATTCGTTAACTTTCACTGTCCCCATACACAAAATTAGTTAGCATACGTCCATGTTTCAAAAATTACCACAAAACTAAAACCGATTTTTAACAGCACTGACCAATTTTTAATGAAACCAACCCCTTCTATGTTGAATTTTCCTAAATAATAATGTTTTTTTTTTTTTTTTTTTTTTTTTGAAAAAAAAGTACCGGGCGTATTGGCGTTTTTAAATAATTTTGTATGGGAAAGAGTGAAACCGAGTTCTGTTCATGTATCAAAAATGACGTATGTTTGGTTTTAAATCAATTTGTATTGGGACAGTTAAGGTGTTAAATTAGAATCAAGTTACTAAAAAAAGCATCAACAAAGGTTGAGTATACGCCGTAGTTGGCGAAATTAAAATAATAGATAATAAGGCTCTGGGAAGAGTAGAGCAAAAGAGCTAGTAGGGAGGAATAAATATATTTATTCAGAAAGGAACCTTACTTGGAGAATAAATTCTGGACAACGATATTAATTCTGCAGCTTGTTAAATTACCATAGTCTAACCAACAAAGTCACATTTGGAATCAAAGCCAATTACATCAATAAAATAATATGTCGTGATGATGTGTAAAGGAAAGTTTTGAAAAACCAAACAAAATCATTCTTTTTTAATTTTGAATTTTCGACTGCAAATACAAATAATATGAAATGTTTTTAATGACATGAAATATGTATGTTTATTTATTTGATTTGATTTACAAACAATGTCTTTATTGCTTTTATTCTATTTTCTTATATTAATCCTTTCGATAATAGTTTAGCATTTGATAAAAGTCCACCATTAATAATATCTCCAGACACTAATCCACCGGAAACTAATCCACCGGAAACTAATCCACCAGAAATCAATCTACCTGACACAAGTCCATTTGAGATCAAACCACTAGGCACTAATCCATTTGACAACAGTCCATTGGAAACTAGACCACTGCTAAGGGTTAATGGTGCACCAATGGTGGCACCTAAAGTAATTGGAGCTGTCCTCACAATTTCCACAGAAGAAGGTGCCGATAGGATAGCTGTTGGTGCGGCAGAAATACTCAATGAGGACCCTAGAATACCAGGTTTAGCATAAGCTGCAACAATAATACAAAACAGAGTAATCTAAAAGGAAAAAGAAAACAAAATTATATTAAACAAGCTATATAGAGAGGTTTTTAAGGGTTTTACGAAACTCTTACAAATCTGAACATAATGGATGAAATTTTTGCTGCCTTTGAGAACTAATGGAGTTTTTGTTGAATGCTGACTTGAGTCTGATGTTCAGTTAAGATTCTCTTTTACGTTTTATAGTCACCTAGAAAGAAATATCAACCCTTGTTGTATGAGTTGGGTAGGTCTGGCATAAAAAAGGGGAGTAAATAGGTTTGTGTGCACATAAAGCAATGATGGTTTTGCATCCATCATTCGAAATAAAGCAACGACAAAAAAAAGAACTGGATTTAAGTTTCCCAAGAAATTGTGTGGTAAAAGAAGAAGTGCAACCACCCTTTACTATTATGGGGTTTCTCTTTCATTTTAAGTCGCACTGAGATGCTGAACTAAAAAAAAAAAACATATTTTTTATTTCATATATTGTTGTGGCGTACTTAGATATTATTTAGTAACAATAAATCACGTTTCGTTTATTGTAGGTTATCTCTCTCATTTATTCGAGTTAAAAAAAACACTTGTTATTCTACTGCGATTTCTTTAGTTCGTCGACTTCATCTATGCCTTTTATCTCTTTATTCATCGGTATATGATGCAAGCGACACGAAAAGGGCTACGTGACTATAAAATGCTATAGAATCTCTTTATTGAGCATCAGACACTTGTCATCATCGTTTCCATTAGTTACATCGAAGCCAAACTAAAATTTCTACCATAATGTTCAGATTTGTAAGAACTTTGAGAAATCCTTAAGTGCTGCATTCATATATAGATTGTTTTCATTTAATTTATTTCTTTCAGATTATTCTACTGAGTGTTTTTGTTGCAGCTTATGCTAAGCCAGGTATTTTGGGGTCAACACTGGGTATTGTTGGAGCTCCGTCTATTATATCGGCACCATCCCTGAATGTTGTGAGGACAGCTCCAATTAGTTTGGGTTCCACAATTGGCATTCCATTGGCTGTCAATAGTGGATTGATATCTAATGGACTGGTATCAAATGGATTGATCACAAACGGACTTATCTCAGGAGGATTGATTTCCGGTGGATTGGTTTCCGGTGGACTAGTGTCCCGTGGAGTTATTAATAGTGGCCTAGTATCATCAGATAAACTTTTAGCTAAGGGATTGATATAAAGTATTTAATGGTGGTCACTTAATTTCTTGAAAATGGATTTAAATAAAAAATAGTTGTGTGTAAATAGCGTAAATAAGACTTGATTGAATTTTTAATTTTACTTAAAATAATTAGCTGATAAAAATGTCACTCAAAAACTACTTCAAGGCACTTGAATACAAGCCACCGTGCCAGTGTGTACTTTATAATATCGGAGCTGTTTGGAAGAATACATTAAATCCGAAATCCTCTTATTCTTATTAAAATTTCGGTTCCAAAGGCTATCTCTCCGAATCGCAGCATATCTCAAGAACTATACGAAATAAAGTAGTTAAGGTCAAATTAAACACATCAAAAACTTTAAAGTGACTTCTGAGAAAACGTATGGACTACATCAAAAGAAAGGTCTTCAAAAGCTGTATCCACGCTTGTAAGCCAAAATCTTCTACGTTGTCCTTGTCTGGTTTTCAAAACATATAATATGTGCATCCAAAAATATATTTCGATTGAATTTCAAAAACAAACCCAAAAAAACTTGTTTGGTTTCTGTCATCGACACTCTTAAGCGGTTAGAAGTTTTAGAAAAGTGTGTTAGGTTTTAAGATCTTTCGAAAACTCTCGAAATATTTTCATTCAAACTGTTCGACCCAATTCAATTAAAATTGTTAAAAAAAATTGTTTGGATGGCGATGTTCCTGCAATCGAGCCTCGTAAGTAATTTTGTTTTTCAGTGCATAATTGAAAATTAATAAGAGCATTGAATTTTGAAAAAAAAAATTATACTTAATAACATACAATTTTGAAAAAAAAATAGTTTGACATTTTAAAATTTTTTTTTTTTTCAAAATTTTTAGTTTAAAAATTAATTTTTCAAAAACTGTTCACTAACACAACTTAATTTAAGATGAAAATTAAAGAAGAGATTTCTGGCTTTCTAAAAAGGTATAACATGGCATTGTAAGTTTAACAGTTGTTTTTAAATAATTTTTGTTTCCGTTTTAAGTAATTTTTTTTAGAAAATTGCCCCTCCCGCCTAAACGGGGGAAATATACCCTCCGCTCCCATACGATTTTTTTATTGTCTTAACCGAACCTACTCACTCTGACTTTTTGGTGCACCTTATACCAATCACCCTGTATATTGGCTTATTTCATATTTTAAAAATATTAAAAGTTCATCCTTTGAAAGTTATATCAAATGTTTTATTTTCTAAAAATTCGGTATTGACTATTTCGACCAAATTTTGTTTTAGAAACTTTTTCATAGTTAACTTTATTAATATTGCACAAACTAAATAATATGTTTAATAATTTTTTTATTTTAAATGTCAAACCTTTTCGGTTAAAAGTGTCTCTAGGATTTTAAAGGGTACATCTTAAGTATGTTATTTCATTTAATTTCAGTCCAATTTGTTCTCGGCAGAAAGTAAGAACCTAAAAGGGGAGCTTAATAAAGATCAAGCTACGTCAATGAACTTATAAAGCCTTAGTATAAACGTTAATATGCTTATGCACATTTTCATCGATTAGTAGGTATAACGACCATTTAGAGAACATTAATTATTCAATCCTTTCAATTATATCGCAAAAAAATTCAGTCCAACTTCCCAACACCCTGCATAATTTTAAATATCTGGGCAACAGAGCTTCGCTCGGCTACTTTCTTTATTTTATTAAATTCACTATAACATACTAAAAAAAAATGGGAAATTATAAAAATAATTATAATAAAATTAAAAACAATTTATTTTTTACTTATTTATTTTAATTTGGCAAACATTTATTTTCACAACTTTTATATTTTAACTGAAATTTGCAACGCGAAGTTGTGAAAAAGGTGTGAAAATAAGTGTTTGCCAAATTAAAATAAATAAATAAAAAATAATTTTTTTTATAACTATTTTATTATAATTATTTTTATAATTTCTAATATACCTAACACAACTTGGAGACAGAAAGCCCAAAAAATGCTTAAAAAAATGGCTTGATTACTCTTCTTTACTGTCATAGTAAATCCAGATCTCACTGCTATTATTCCATGGCCTATCCGTCCAACTTTTGATATAGGCGCCTGCCTGGCGACTCCATATACATTTATAGAAGTATCTTCACATATGTGGAGATATACATCTACATATGTATAAGTAAACATATCTCAATATATGTTGAGGTAGGTACCAGGCTTAACTACGCTCAAAATGTTATCCATACTGTAGGAGTAATTTAGGAAAAAACAAGAAATAAGAAAAGTGGGGCCAGCGGTGGGCAGGTTTCCCTTAAATCATTTTCTAATTTTTGTCCCGTTCATCAGCACAAACCCTGAACATTTCATCCAAATCGTTAGAGCTGTTCCCAAAAACCAAGAAACAATAAAAGTGGACGTGGCAGAAGGCAGATTTTGCCAAAGCTATTTTCTGAAATTGTTTCACTTTCATGGTAACATTGTTACTTTCATTCAAATTGTAAGATCCATTTCGGAAAACCAAGAAACAATAAAAGTGGGCGTGGCAGTGGGTTCATTTTTATAATTTTTCTGATTTTTTTTTTCGTTCATCTAAACATTCCCTGCTGATATTATCTAAATCCTAAGAGCCATTTCAGAAAACGAAGAAACTATAAAAGTGGGCGTGGCAGATATTCCTGAAAATATTTTTAGTTTTTTTTCTTGTTATCAAAACACTCCCTGCCAATTTTATCCAAATCGTAAGAACCATTATCGAGAACCCAATTTCTAAGAAAAGTGGGCGTGGTAGTGGGTGAATTTAATTTCAAAAATGTTTCCTCATTGATTTCCGAAAAATTAAGAATCAATAAAGGTGGGCGTGGCAGTAGGCGGATTTTACTAAATAATTTTTTCAAATGTTTGCCTCATTCATCAGAACCAACTCAGAAAATTTCATTCAAATAATTTGAGCCGTTTATGAAAAAAATTTAGATGTTTCCGACCGATATACCATATACCGAGAAACTAAGAAATAAAAAAAAAAAATGGCTTGGCAGTGAGCGGATTTTACTTAATCTAATTTTAAAAAATTTTTCTCATTTAGAGAAACTGTGGAAATTTCATCCAAATCGTTAGAGCCGTTTTCGAGATTGCTCATTTAAAGTAATAAGATTTAATTATGCGGTTTTGATCTCGAAATAGAAATAAATTTATTTACAACATCACAAATGAAAAGGTATATGAAAATGATACCTGAGAAGGGTTGCATTTCATTACCAAATTAGACTTATCAAATACTTACAGTCTGAGACTTACTTTTTGAATCATGATGCTCTATTTTCTTACCTCATGAACGTAGTGAACGGGGAAAGGGTGTTTTGTCTGAGTTTTGTGCCTCAACTAGACTTCTTTTGCAATAATGAAATACCTCTACCTAAGACATCGTGTGTGCTTGTATATTTTGTCTTTTGCTATAAAATGAGATAGGAAATATGAAATAACCATCAGACAATCGTCAGCATTCATCAAAGCTTCAACAAGCGATTCAATACAATA
This sequence comes from Epistrophe eligans, assembly GCA_951394125.1. Lineage (NCBI taxonomy): Eukaryota > Metazoa > Arthropoda > Insecta > Diptera > Syrphidae > Epistrophe > Epistrophe eligans. The sequence goes on from OX596029.1 coordinate 39,486,316, forward strand.
AAATAAAAAACCAATCAACCAACATGTTTAAATTCGTAAGACAAATACTTAATCAATACAAAAATTAAGAACTTATACAAATTCTAACCATTTTATTGTTTTAAGGTTGCCTTCTTCTGTGTTATTGCTATTGCTAAGGCTGGAATTCTTGCACCATCTTTAAGCATCGCTGCTGCTCCAACTATTGTTTCCGCGCCATCAGTGAATATTGTAAGGACTCTGCCAATTGGTTTGGGTGCGACAATTGGATCTCCCTTAGGCCTAACAACCAGTGGACTGATTTCAAATGGATTGGTTTCCGGGGGATTGATCTCGAATGGACTTGTATCTGGTGGAATAGTTTCGAAGGGATTGATTTCTGGTGGATTAGTATCTGGTGGATTAATATCTTCGGGAAAGTTGTTGATTTAAACTATAATATTAATAAATCAAAGTATTAAGTTCCTAGATTTTTGATATTGCAGAAAAATAAAAAAATTAATGAAATAAAAAAAAATCGTTTGGTGTTTTTGCTTCAGATCTTAAAAATTATTCCAAATGAAATTCCAATATAATTTCTGACAAGAAGCTTATATGAAGGGCAGTAAAGTATAAACTCTGTCAACAATGGGATTGCAAAAAAATATATTTTATTCAAGGTTCGCATTGTTCGCTGATATTTGTATCAATGTTTATGCTTTATTTTCTTTACAACCAAAATGTTTTGGTTTGGAAAATTAAGCTATAGTTAGACACTAGACAGTCAACGTAAATAATCAATGCGTTGGCTCGTTGACGTTACAAAAAATCATCAGTACACACAAGGTTGTTGTAATCTGTGTTTACGTGTGTGTAAGCGGATTCGGTTCTTAAATTAAAAGTAGATGCATATTTGCACTTTCTGGTGACAGTTCGTATTCAAAATTTACTGAAGATGCAAGATGCAGTTCATTCCCCATATCTGTCAAGTAAGCGTGGTAATTACTATCGCAGGATGACTACGATGTAAATGGTAAACCCAACAAAATGTATTGTTTTTTCGCCTCGGGAATTGAGCGCATTGCCATTGCATTTGGATCAAAATACTTTATACACGTTGAAAGTTCGTCCCCTATTAGTCAATCGTTACGATGTTCTTGTTCTTTTGATTATCGAAATATAAAAGTGAAATGTAAAGCAAAAACGAAGCTTTTCCCAGAACTGACCAAAATGTCCTTTCTAACGAAAACACAAATGGCAGATTTAGACGACTAAACTTGTCAGTCGTCTAAATCTGCCATTATAATTTCTTCCATTTTCTTAAGATTTATATAACTTCATCGTGTTAAAGGTTTAAAATCTACCATTTTGTTCGTCATAAAAACTGACAAGTGCAACTGGGATACCATTCAAAAGAATGTATTAATTTTAATCTAGACATAACGCTAGACTCGCGTCGCATAAAAATTGTGATAATAATTTTTTTCATTCTTTTTTGACTTCGTGTAAACAAAATGTCGTTCAATATTTTGGGACAATTGTAGACAGTCGTGTAAATCCAGAAAACAGAAAAACCATTTGTTAACGTTTTGACTGAGTTTACAGTTTTTGAGTCGTAAGTGATTTTGTGATTTTTTAAGAGGTTTAGAACTTAAAAAAAAAAAAAAACACAAAAAATTCGAAAAAATGAATGAAATATTTATTTGAATCGATAGTTTGAACCTTGCAATTTAATGTTTAAAGATAATTTCATGCAAATGTTGACCGCGGCTGCGTCTCAGGTAGCCCATCCGCTGAGTCCAATTTTGGCATACTCTTTCACACATATCGGCCGGTATCTCACGAATGAATGCATGGATGTTGGCTTCCAGTGCGTCAATCGAAGCGGGCTTGTCCCTATAGACATTAGCCTTGACATACCCCCACAAAAAATAATCTAATGGTGTCAAATCGCACGATCTAGGCGGCCAATTGACCGGCCCGAAACGTGAAATTAACTGTTCACCAAACTCGCCTCGCAATTGCCCCATTGTTTCGCGTGCTGTGTGGCATGTGGCACCGTCTTGTTGAAACCACATATCATGCAAGTCAAGAACTTCCATTTCGGGCAAAAAAAAGTTTGTTATCATCGCTCGGTAGCGTTCACCAATGACAGTAACGCTGCGATTCGCATCATCTTTGAAGAAATATGGCCCAATAATGCCGCCGGCCCATAAACCGCACCAAACAGTGGCTTTTTCGGGATGCATTGGTAGCTGTTGCAATGCTTCTGGCTGATCTTCACTCCAAATGCGGCAATTTTGCTTATTTACGTACCCATTCAACCAAAAATGAGCCTCATCGCTGAACACAATTTTTCGATAAAAAAGCGGATCCTCGGCCAGCTTTCCAAGAGCCCATTCACCAAAAATTCGGCGTTGTGGTAGGTCGGCTGGCTTTAGTTCTTGCACCAGCTGTATCTTAAAAGGCTTTACGCCCAAATCCTTCCGCAAAATTTTCCACGTAGTGCTGTAACAAAGGCCTAACTGCTGGGAACGGCGCCGAATCGACATTTCGCGGTCTTCTGTCACACTAGCTGATACGGCCGCAATATTTTCTTCACTACGCACAGTACGTAAACGTGTTGGTGGTTTTTGTCCAACAAAGTAAATTTGGTGCGAAATTTGGTCAAAATCTTCCGAATAGACTGCTCAGAAGGTCGAGAATGCCGACCATAAAATGGAAGCAGCGCGCGATGAACATTTCGAACCGAGCACGAATTTTGATAGTAAAATTCAATAATTTGCAAGCGTTGTTCATTTGTAAGACGATCCATGGTTAAATTGCAAACCAAACTGAAGCTGTTTGACAGTGACACAAGGTACTAAACACACGTCAGCTGTCAAAACCAGTGTTGCCAAAACCAAACCAGCTAAAAAATCACCCGTTATTTATAACTCAAACAACCTTAAGTTTAGAAAAATATTATTTTTCACTTTTACACGCAGAGGTAGATCTTATTATATTGAAAAAAATGTAAGAAAAACATTTTCAATCTTTTAACAGATACTCAATTAACTAAATCAACTCAACCTGCATATATAACCATTCCCTCTAATTTAACTTCACATAAAAAGGCAATATTTTACCAACACATCCCTTAACTTTTTAAAAAGTGAATTTTTTATGTAAGTAGATATTTCGCATTATGTTTTGGAAAAAATTCAACCAGTAATTATGTTAATATACAGGCGCGAGAATGCTAGTCCAAATGAATGGTGATTTTAACCCTTTTTAATTTCTATTCTTGTTTTTTTTTTCAAATAATTTTGCATTTTGACTTTTCGGACTTACATTGCTGTGCTCGCAAAAGGCTCCCAATAAAAAACGCATTGTTTACAAAATTTAGCAGCACACGAGTCCAGAAAAAAATATTTCTCTTAAAAATTAGAATTTTATTTAGAATAAATTTCAGTTCAATTTTTCCCAAGCTTATAAATCTACCACTATTCTGTTTTTGAAAAGAACTAGAAGTTTTAGAAAACTACTTTGAATAATAAAAATTTCATATTTTATTTTTTTTTATTTACTAAGATACTTATTTCTTAACAAAGCTTTTTATAAATCAAATTTTAATATAATATGTATGATTACTACTGAAATAAATCAGTCAAATAGTCTAGGTGAACAGTTTATCGACCTATACAACTTAAACATATAGACGGATTTGTGCCGTAAAATAAGACCAAGTGAAATAAAATTTAATATTTTTCACTTTTATAAAGCAAAATAATTCGTACTATACCAGAATTTGACATTATTTCGCAGCACCAGTCGGATTTGCTTGAAATTTAGTACAAAACAATTTAACGTGATTCCCTAGGGCCTAGAGGATGAATAAGATTTTTTGTATTAGCACATTTAGAATGGATAGCAGCCAAACATTGATTTCTTATTTTTTTTCAAATTCTCTCAAACACAGCGTTAATATTTAATTTTGACAGCAGTAAAAATAAGAATTACTACGCCTGAAAATTTCATAAAAATCGGTTAAGTTTTGTACAATTGTTTATGAAATTTTTCCGCCCTCCAAGTTTACCACTATGAAGCACTGAGTTTTAAAAATGTAAAACGAAAAGTGTTGATTCGGTAGCATTTCACATTTTATGCGCATCTGGAACGCATCCCGGAGGCTTTACATACATTGATTTACTTAAAACTTGGTACCTATATATTTGGACACACCTCCAACACTTTTTTTTAAATTTATACCGTATATACCGTATATCTGCCGTACAGTTTTTAAGTTCCCAAGTAATTAATAAAAATTTTATTTTTCTCAAAAACGTGCTTACATCATTAACAAAAATGAGTATTTTTTTTATAAAAAGACAAACATTTTATTTAGAACCATTTTTTTATTTTCGTTTTCCAAGAAACGGTTCAACTGATTTTGATAATTTTTTACATTTTTCTCAAAAACGATTCCTAAGATTTTGATTAAACTTTTTTTTTGAGCAAATATCAGTACGATCTACTATATTATTGCAATAATTTTTGATCCATTAATAACGGTTCTTTTACAAAAGAACTTCTAATAAGTTTCAATTTTCAGAAATAAATATAAACAAAAACATGGGTGAGCTACCACCAAGTTTTTTTAGGCTTGAGTTTTAGCTATTTCACGACTGCCACGCCGATTATCTGACTCTTTTTTTTATTGGCACCCGGTCATTTGATCAATTTAATTTTAAAAAAACTTTTTGTGCTATTGTTTGACAACTGCATTTGAATCAAGAAGCATTTTTTGCAAAAAGGATTTTTAAAATTATACATTTTTGGAAGGTGGCATATAAAAAATAGGCTCACATAACTTATATATTTCTTTTATCAGTTGTAAAGCTTAAAACAAAATATTAAGATTTAAAACCACACTGTGATCGTGCATAAGAGCAAGTTCGTGATTTCAGATGAGATCGTAAAACAAACAAAAAATAAAAATGTTTCTTCTTAAAAACGCATTTTTTATTAGTATCCAATATCAGAGGATTTAGGAACTATAAATGTATTAGAATCTTTTTAACATTTTTTAGATTAACAATTTTCCACCGCTCACTAATCCTCCAGAAATCAATCCACCAGAAACTAATCCCTTGGTTACTAATCCACCAGATACAAGTCCGTTTGAGATCAATCCACCAGAAACGATGCCATTTGAAATCAACCCATTAGAAATGAGACCATTAGATATTAATCCACTGCTGATTCCTAATGGAGCTCCAATTGTAGTGCCCAATGTAATTGGTGCTGCTCTTAAGACATTTATTGAAGGTGCTGAGACAATAGTAGGAGTAGCAGCAATACCCACAGATGGAGAAAGAATTCCTGCTTTAGCAGCGGAAATAATGCAGAACAAAGCAACCTAAACGATATTTTAAAGTATTAGAAGTATATTGAATTAATATCAAAAAAATCTTATAAAGTATAATTTTCTTACGAATTTAAGCATGATGATTTGTGTTTTGTTTAAGCTTGCTTAGGCTAGTTGTTATGAATCTTTGATGAATGCTGACGAATGTCTGATGCTAATATCATATTTTCTTTGGCATTTTATAGTTCCTCAATTCAACATGAAGCATACCTGTATACGTCGAAGGCACAATGGAATTCAATATGCGGCGAGTACCTACTTACCTACAAAAATATTGCAAAAGAAATTGGCTGGATATGGCGTAAAGAAACTGCAAAACCCTTGGTAAAAAGAAGCTTAACAGATGGCTCCAACGAAAACAAGTATAAATTTGGTAATGAAAAGCACAATTGTTCTCAAGTTACTCATATCAACCTGTCGTAGCCACAAAAAACGAAATCATTGCACTGAGTGAGTTTTGTATTAATACCATAATAGGTACAAACGAATAATAAGGGCTGATGTTTTTACTACTCTCGGTCTTGTCAGTATAGCCATTTCTTCATATAAATTCATCAAACGAAGCCGTAAATTAAATTTATTTTTTTCTAACTTGTGACCTATAATTAATTAAAGGGCATTCGTAAAATTATTTTAATCGAACACAATACTACATACAGGTTAAAACATTTTTATTTAGACGGAGATAGTGGTGTCATCTAAGTCAAACAGGAAGCAAGTTTTACATCGGTTTTGTTAATTTTTAGAGCAGAGCGAGCCTTGATGTGTTTATTCAAAAACAAGAATATCGCATGATGTCCACGTTCTATTTTTTAACACAGATCGTGAGTGGTATGCGCAACTATGATATTCGTCCGCCTCCGAAGCGCCAGTTCAGTTTGGTCTTACGCAAACCTAACAAGGTGACTGTAATATAAATTACACAGCAAAGTGCAATATCAGCTTAATGGTAGACACCTTACAAATTATGTTGTAGGCTTGGAAGCAAGTTCCATTGATTAAACGGTGGCGATGGAATGAAAATCCTGTAACTTGTCAAAAATTTAACAGGATTACAAAAATAACAACAAGATAATTGATTAATTATATCAGTTATTTTGGATTCTCGAAAAAAATAAATAGATAGATAACACGAAAAAGTGAGTTCTGCAACACTGTTGGTCAATACATCTTTATGTTATAAATATACAATACAATACGTGGGTTTTACAATTCTGTCTGCTTATTTATGCAGATATGGAGGGCTCACAGCAGTACCGAATCAATTACAATCTTTAAATTTAAAAAAAAGTAGTATGATTCAACTCTGGTTTTTATTTCTAAAAATTTGACTATTTTAGTTATAAGAATGTGTTGCCAAAAACCTTAGAAGCATTTTGATGATGTACATCACTTTGGTCATTTGATGTACGAAAATAGTTGCAGTAATTTTTATTCTAAATGAGTTAAAATAAAAATTTTATATTTATGATCTGTAACTTGGTTCTAATCTGGCAAGTGTCCAGTTTTTAAATATTTACTTGAGTACATAATTGGATTCAGCGTTAGATTATGACAAAATTTACAATGCTGTATTTTCACGGAAAACAATTTATTTATATTAAGGAAGATTAATAAATAAAAGTCTCAAGCATTTTTAGAAATTAAAGAACGAAATATTAGATTTCCCAAAAATGAAGAAATTGGACATTGGCCCTTTTACAACCAAGGTACATATTTATAGCGAGAAAACACGCGATAAAGCACTGGTGGTGAGTGTTGGCGTAACAAAAACATCAAATTCGCATTTTTTTTTTTAGTTCCAGAAAAAAAAATTGGTTTCATCAATAAAAAAAAAAATTTACAGATTTCACTCACAGAGTAACTATATGGGACATTGAAAATGACTTATATTACGTCGATAAAACAAAAACATGTCTAATCTTTGTAATTTTTATTTTGTATACTATTGTTACATTATAATTTCACAAACTGTCTTAGAAACCATTCTACAGTCTGAAGTTCCAATTTGTAAATTTAGTGTCACTTCCCAGTTGGCGGTTAAATTAATGTTGTTAATTTTTTTAATAAGGTGAATCTTACAATTAAAAATTGTAGCTTAACTCCCAATTATACAAACATACTCATTTTCATCCGCACAGGTACAGCACTTATACACGAAATTAAAGTTACATACCATCTATCTTAACGTATATCTAGGTATTTGACATTTTTGCATAGCTAAGCATTGCAGAAAGGTAACTGAATTATTACTGATCGATTAAAGCATACATCATATACGGTTCAACTAAGTTCTCGACTCAGTTGGTTGTTGTTGAATCAACCCGTGAGTTGGCTTGTTATTTGATTAATTTGACAGTTGATGAAAAAATCAAAAGATTTTGAATTTTTTTCAAATTGATTTACAAGTATTTCAAAACCAAGACATTTGATTTACTGTCCAGGTAAACCTTTTTTAAATCGAGACAAAATTTGCAAAGAATTTGATGCGAAGCCCAACCTCACTGCTAATTGTTTTTATTCTATAATATTTTATTTTAAAATATTTTGAACCCTTCTTTTAATCAATTTAACAATATCGAGTCGCGTAATTTTTTTTAGACAAAAATAATGTTTTTGACACTTGGAGCTGTATTCTTTTAACTGAGTTTATGAAATGTGTGGCCGAGCAGCGAGCATCAATTTAGTTGACAACCAAATTGAATAGTTTATGGTCTACTTTAAGATGAAGCCTAAAATTTTATTTGCATTTGAGGACCTTAAACTTGAAGATCTGACCATTAGGGCTTAAGTTATAAGTTTATTAAAGAGGTTCAAGTAGGTAGCTATGCAATATGCATGTTCTAGGTTAAAAAATAAAATTGATTTAGAAGTTAGTAAAGTTTTTCCCCAAACGTTGTCTAGCATATTCTAGGTTCTTTAGGTTGACTTAGAAAAAAATCAACTTTTGTCATATTTTACCTTAATTTTGAGACTTAACCCTCAAAGATCCGATGATTAGAACCGAATATATAAGCTTACAAAATTGACCCTTTTCGATTATAATATTTGAGTTGTTTAGCTAAGTTAATTCTACCTCTTGCCTGATTTACCTAAACATATTTTAACCTTGAGCATCTGGCCCTTAGAACTAAAGTTATAAGTTTATTAAGAGGTTCAAGTAGGTACCTATTATTCATATTATAGGTTCAACAATCGATTGATTTAAAAGAAAGTCAACTTTTGTCACATAATTTTTTTAGACTGACATTTTACCTTAATTTTAAGACTTTAACCTCAAACATCCGATTATTAGAACAGAAGTTATAATCCAAACAAACCAACCAAATCCAAACTTTAAGATTTTATTATTTGTAAAATACCTACTAAAAATAATGTTCATGCACATACCTACATATGTATGTACATACATGCATATCTACATACCTACATAATGTATATCATTTTTGTGCCCGATGCAAAGCCAATTTTGTTTGCCACGTGGTGTTTTTTGTTTTTGATTGCACACACTCCACCGTCTTCTTCCTTCTATCAATAACTTTTTTGTAGGTACGTACCTAACTACTCACATACATATTTTGTTTGTTTTTTTTTTTCTTTTGCCGTGATGAAATTTGTTCTAAAAAAACAATTTTTCAAGTTTCTAGTATGAATTTTTTTACGCCTTTGCAAAATTTTTTATGCAGATTTGTAGCTTGCCATTTAAGCTTTAATTATCTAGCTTAATATCAAACATCCAATAATTTTAACTAAAGTTATAGGCTTCTAAGTGGGCTCAAATCGAGCATTTTTCGAATTTTACATTCCTCCACTGAATCTCGTCCGTTGGCGATGATCAAAATTTATGTACGCTGGCTGAAATTCATCACTTGTGTTTTTTTCTTCATTTTATTCATTTTGGTAGTTTCTTTGGTAACACCAACCAAAAATTCAATCGTTCTCCCCCTATACGCTAGAGTTCATTCTATATCTTTGTTCATTTTGGTAACACCATACTTTTATCAAAACGACCCTATAAACATTTTCAATGTTAAAATCATACTTTTATTTTCTCTAAGTTCACTCATCACTGCGAAGTAAGTTCATTGTGTTTTTTTTTTTGGCAACCATAGCTATCATTTTGAGAGATTATCATTTATTGAATCTGTTTTTAAATTAAATTGTTTTATTCAATAATTATGGAAAAATAATTTTTCAAACTCAAAATTAAAAAAAAAAACAATTGACTGACTTTTTTTAAGTTAAGACTAAGGCTAGAATTTTTGAATTTTTTTTTTTGTAACTCAATTTAAAGTTGAGTTGGTTTACCACCAAAACATTGAAATTAAAAGCTTTAAAACAAAAATGCAAAATGAAAACTGCAAATTCCTGTTGTGGTGGTACTGGTGTTTAACTATATATTTCCATTGTTAATTTGAAACTAGCGTAGCAATATTCTGGTCCGTAATACTTCTCTATCCATCGTAAGGTTTGATTTAAATTTCTACACTCAAGCAATATTATAGAACGAGTTGAGAATACCGTTTTACCTACCTACGATCATAAAAATCGTGGATCATTTTTTTTTTAATAATATGCATGTTCCTATGACCTAAGGTCTTTTTAAAAGCAACTTGAATTTCAAGGCACAAGTTAGAGAGAATAGAAAGATAGAAAAGAATATTTATTTCCTTAAAATGTTATACCCTTTCATGCCACTTACTTTTGTTACATTCACCAACACCACAATCTTGAATACCATTTCTTAAATTCTGATGAATTCGCTGACCTAGAGAGAGTATACAATTAATGATCATTACGTTTAAGAACAGTCACCTTCGATTATCGTGATGTGCAGAAAATTACAAAACGATCTATTAATGTTGTAAATATGTTTTCTATAACAACGCAAACTTAATACATGATAATATAATAACTACTTTGCTATGTTTTACTTTGGCAATATAAATCAAGTTGTTTATATCAAATTGATCAAATAATTAATATCTACTTTTTAATCAATCTATCTATCTGTGTTTTCCATATAATAAAGACGCGTTTTTCTTATAAAATATCAATTCGTATTTTACTATATTTAAGATTCAGGGACTAGTGCAATAATAACAGACTTATCGTAAACGTTGACAAGTGTAAGGTTATGAGCTTTACATGCAAAAAAAGGCCTTTGACATATAACTACACATTTAATTCGTACCCTTTGAACAAAGTTTCAGTGCTCTCAGATCTTGGAATTATTTTAGATTCAAAATTGACCTTTAATGATCACTTAGATCACATTATTAAAAAAGCCAATAAAACACTAGGATTTATTAAACGATTCTCACGACGTGACATCAAAGATCCCTATGTTCTTAAGCTTCTGTTTATTTCGTTTGTAAGACCCCCATTCTTGAGTACGGATGTGTGGTCTGGGCACCTCACTACTCTATTCACAATTCAAGGATTGAATCAGTTCAACGATGGTTTTTGCGAATCTGTCTTAATTTTCTTCCTTAGTCCTAGGTTGGTTTTGATAAATCTTCCATCACTTGAAAATTATCGAAAATATATTCAATTCTGTTTCATTACTGGTTTATTAAAAGGAAAGACTGCATCTTCGTCAGTTCTTTGCAGAATGAATTTTTGCTTTAGCCAAACAAGCTTAAGATTACGACATCCTCTGTGACAAATTTTTAGCAGGTCAAACTATGGTGCTAATAGTCCCTTTAAATCAATTGATTGCAATATATATTAAGTTTTACTTTCTTTTCTGTAAATGGCAATTTGAAAAGTATAAAGCTCAAGACATTTTTTTTTAAGAGCCATAGATATAACTAGATTTAAGAGATAATATGTAACGTTAGCATTTAACGGTCTCCAATAAATAAATAAATAAAATGTATGTAGGTTTCAGTTGAAATCAGATCCTTCCATTAATTACCATCAGCACCTACTTTAAACGTGTTTGTTTAACCTTTCTGCTCGTGACCAAAAATGTCAATAAAAATTCTCAAACAAATCTTGTCAATTTTCATTTATTATTCTGGATTCAAGAAAAAAAAAAACTCCCATGTTTACTTTATTCCAAATCCTATTACATAAACTACATATATTCAAAGTCTGTTGTGTAAATATCACTTCATCATCTTCTTTCCATTGTTCCAAGGAATACATTCTAACACGTTCTATAAAACGTTATTATTTGCATTTGATTTTTCGGAATACCTATACATACACCTGCCTACCCTTCATGCAAAGTATAAGTATTCCCCACAATCTAAAGAAATATAACCTTAAAAAAAAAAAAACAACTAGAAGCTTATATTTTCTTCTTTTACATATTTTTAAGACTTCTTCGTTTCCATCATAGAAAATATCTAGGATGGAAAATTTAAAAAGTTCAGCTGCACGTGGATTAAAAAGAAGAAGCTCGATTAGTTCACTTGAAGATGTCGCATCAGCATATCATTTTTTTTATATTATCAGACGCATTGGGAGATGTAAAATAGGATGCCTTTATTGAAAAAAAAATAAACTAAAAGAATAGACAGTTATGATAAAAAAAAAAACAAATCCTCGAGAGGAATGTAGCCTACTCATTTTGTTAAGTAATAGCACTGTAGCAGTAAGTTAATATAATGTTACCATTCGTTTGTTTTTGAATACTAATACCATTTATTTAGGTAAGTGTGTGTAGTGTGAAACTTGGCCGAACTATACAAGGAATTTTATAATATGTTACTTGAATAAAATAAATAATAAAAGATCCCGTAATTAATAATTATAATTAGGAGACAAATTATTTTTATTAAAATTAAAATATTAGTTCTGTTCTGGTTATCTATGTATCTTTGGAATTTTAATAGTTAAACCTTAAACAAGTGTCTACGCAGAGTTTGTTTTACTTATTGGAGTGAAAAATAGAATATAACCTTTAAGCCCGTGGGTCTTATTTCCTAAAATAAAAGTAAATAAAAAGAAATAACAACCTTTTTTTCCTTGCTGAAATGGAAACAAAAGCTGTGGGGTTTAACCCTTTTTTTCTTAAAGGTTTCAATATGTAGAATATATTCATTCACTAAAGAATAAAAAACGGTTTTGGACTTTGTCATCAGTTTTCATCAGTAACATTAGCTTTGGTGGCTCGCTTCGCCGCCGGGTTCCTTTCACGCAACTCCGTTGCTCCGTTAAGGGGACGATCCGATCAGTCATCCAGGCAAGGCAGGCACCAATATCAACAGTTTTCCTGGCCAACAGTATTAAGTTAAAGTAAAGCCCATTTATATAATTTATCGAATCATACTCTAAGTCTAGGTCTGAATGCCAATTCAGAAAGCCAATAACTCCCGCGTGTCTTAATTAATTTTTGTGGTGAGTCTTATATCCATTACAATAAGAAAAGCCTTTTATTATGGAAATAGAACCCACGTCCTTTATTTCCGCGGATGTTATTGCACTGCACCTTATTAAAGATAAAACAAAATCACTGAATTTACCTTGCGACTGTAGGTATTGTCTGTATCAACCAGTTTTAAAACTTTCATGGTTTAGGAATTTTATTTTATTATTATTTTTTTTTTCAATCGCTTTTTTGTGAGTTTCCTGAACAATTTTTAATTTTTGACTTGCGAGTTTCTGAATGAAAAATAACGAAACTAACTATTTGACTGGGATAATTTTCTAGTAGTAAGTATCCCGTGGCGTCATGGTTAGTGCGTTGGACTGTTATGCCGAAGGTCTTGGGTTCGATTCCCAGCCTATGCCACCTGAAAACAGAAATGTTTTTCACGGGTTACTGCCTCTTGCGAGGAATTGACAAAACCTCCAGGAGTATCTCTTGTCATGAAAAAGTGCTTGTTACGCTAGCTTTTCGTATTCGGCAGAAAATTGTAGGTCCCCTCTTTTCCTGCTAATAACACGCATACCGGAATGGTTGAGAGTTCGTTCTACACGAGCTGTTTATTTTTTTTTTAATTTTTTTTTTACCTTTTATGACAAAATCATTTTCCATAAATTATACAAATCAACCTTCGAGGAAGTTTTTTGGAAGTTCACATAAAATCTTATAAACAAAACAATTCCAAAGTATTATGCTGGTCACACTGTCAATAATGATAAGGCTTCAATTTTTTTTCGATAATTTATCTCAGTATTGCGCATAATTTTTTATGAAATTGCCATTAATTATAATTAATTTAAATATTATATCGTCTCGTCGACATTTTAAACAATAGCGCACATGTGACAATTTCCATCAAAAGGTATCAGGGCTAAACGCGGATGGTCTTCCTATATTGACACAAAAGAACTCTGAGAATACAGTTTTCATGTTCAATAGTCAAAAAGTTAAATTTTTTGTACAACGCAATGTTGTTATTCAAATAGTTTATTAATAGGTATACGCACAATCTTAATTTTCTTTTCAATTAGCCTGATTACCGTAAGAGACTTGTATGTCATCCCTTATATTTTTATATTCATCCCCTGCAAACAGGATGATAATTATATTTAGCGAAGGATTGTTTTTCCTTCATAGATTGTGGTATAAAAAATAAATCGTTGTATAGATTAACGATTTGTATTCCAACTCTTTGTATAATTGAGCAATCACCCCTGAAGGTGGTCGAACTGAGGTATAACTGAGTAGAGGTGCAACAAAGGTGAGGCACCTTTGCCGCTTGAGGTTGCATACACTTTGCGAAATTAAAAAAAAAATAGTAATTGTAAATTAATACGTGCCACAGTGGATGGATTTCAGAGTGTCGGTTTAGTTTATTTTTTTTTTTTTTCAAATTAGATTAAACCTGTCTTTTTATGGTGACAAAAGACCCACCAACTCATTTAGCGACTTATGGCAAAATTAAATTTTCGCAATCATAACAAGTGCATAGCGAAAATGAAGAGAACAGAGTCATATAACATACAAAGAGATTTCAAGGCTGATATTAAGTCATTCTATAGTTTTGAATTTTCATATAAATTATGCAGAGAACCCATTCCTAATCATCAGACAGCATTTAGCGTTCATCAAGTTCCTATCAATTTATCCAGTTTAATTATCACCATGTTCAAATACGTAAGATGAGAATTATAGAATTTTAAGAACAATTAATTTATTCAGGGATCTTGTGGTGTTAAAGTTTCTGGAAGAAAGATGGATTATATTTTTATTATTTTTAGGTCGTTTTCTTCTGCGTTTTTGCTGCAGTCTTTGCTGAGCCTGGAATTCTCAGACCAGCCATTACAATTGCAGCTAGGCCAGCAATTATTTCAGCAGCACCCGTTGGGATTATTCGTTCGCCAATTATTGCTCCAATCGGTGTTCGAGTTGGTCTTCCAATTGGAATTAAAAGTGGTTTGATATCCGGTGGATTGATTCATTGATTCGTTAGACATTTTTGAATGTTTAAGAAAATTGCATTTTAATAAATTTTTGCAATAAATAATTACAATAATAAAAGTTTTTTTTCTTTTATTTGAAAATAAATAATTGGAAGTGAATTGTGTAGATAAAAAATAATAGTTAACATAATTATGTAATAATGATGGAAATAATAGATTTCTCTTTTATAAGGGGTGTTTGTGTGATAACACACTTGAGTTAGGCCACCCAGCTTTCGTACCATCATATTAATATTGAAGGTTTGAATGAAACAACTTTGGGTGAGCTACCACCAAGATTTTTATGGGATGGAGTTATAGCTATTTCACTACTGCCAGGCCGATCATCAGACTTTTATTTAGTGGTGCTTGGCCATTGTTCAATTTTAATTTGAAAAACTTTTGCCCCAGCTGGGAATCGAACCTGGACCAAGGTCCTTCAGAGCCAATGCACTACGCATTCCTCTTTTGTTTCTTAATTTTTAAGACGATATTAATATGATTTTTTTTTTCTTTTAAATAGGTATAGGTAATTGAAAATATGAAAATGAAATGATAGATGAAATTGGGTAGGTACTGGAAATCTGTCTGTTGTCGCTTATATGCATAACATTAGCCAGTTTGAATAAACATTTGACCGGGAAAAAATGAATTGTACACTTTTCTTTCACTATTCGTTAGAGGGCATTATTAGGAGCATATTATACGTGTAGTTTTTTTTGAAAAAATCCGGTTGGGATTCAATCCGCCATCTTGAATTTAACGGAGAATAAATTTTCAGTGAATGACTCGATCGGGCTAAACTTTTGAAAAAAAAAATAAAAACATGACTGGAAGAAAATTTGATTCTATATTCGACTTTAGCTAATTTTTGCGCAAGTTTATCGAAAGAGGTTCACTTTTCGCCCCCTTGTTGACTCGTAAGTAATACATTTTAATACTAAAGGAGAACATATATAAAATGTATTGTATAAGATAAAATAAAGTAATTTTAAAAAAATATACCTATGTATTTCATTTTAATTGTTATTAAGAAACAAATATGCATCCCACATTGGTAAAAAAATATAAACGTTGAACATTTACATTGAATGCATAAGTTTTAAATATTTGCAAAAAAAACAGAAATAAATACAAAAAATCCAGTATAACACAAATGCCATTTAATTAATTATTTCAAAAAAAAAAAAAACAAAAAAGAGTGGAGACACGAACACGACCAAATATTTTCATGCTACAATTTATTATTAATTTCGCTTACCTATCAAATAGCATTAGTACTGCAGAACGAGCGGCAATTTTCCTTCATGGTTTATTTGTGTTATTTGCTTATGAGATTTTTTGTACTATATGGTTCGAAAAATTCCTCTCTGCTACCAGTTCCAGTTGAGTGAAAAACATAAAATTTTATTTTTCATCTGAGAACATTTGAAAAACAAATTAGAAACTTCTAGTTTCCTGAAAAATTTACGTTGCGATTTCATATCATAGATTTAATGAACCAAAGAATTATTAATTATTCAATAGATTTTTCTTATAAGTCAATGCAAAATTTTAATTATTTTCATAACTTCGTTCAGGAATAGAATAGGTGACGACATTTTTTAGTCATTTTTTTTTTGTTGGTATTTTTTGTTAAATAAATTTAATGACATAACGCTAGCAAAATTTTTCTTAAATACTCAAATCACTTCTTAGAGAAGGGAAATTTTTAATAAAATATTTTCTTTAAAAGATAAAACTTTTGTACATAATTAAGAAATTACGATTTTTTTTCACTGAGTCAATCGAAAAATCATTTTTTAAAAATTCCATTCTCTCTCTTGAAGTATAAATCCTCAACGAAATAAATAAATAAATAAATAAAGGCTGTTATTACGGAATTTTGTTTGTCAGTTTTTTTATTTCCCAATTTCTTGTCTTGCATCTCATCTTAGCCGTTCAAATTTGATAGCATATTGTAGGCCCTTCTATTCCTGCTAACATCACACACAGCGACACAGGTTGAGTGTTGTAAGCCCTCGTTCTGTCGGGCCACAAAATTACCAAATTCAGAAGTAGGATTTGCGAAACGAGTTTTTCTTTGTTTGGATAAAATTTAATTATACGTTCTTTAATAACGGGTGGTTAAATTTTGAAAGTGAACCACACCTAAACGATTTATGGGCTGGCGGCATCATCGGGCCGTATTTTTTCCAAAATGAGGCCGGTCAGGCAGTTACTGTGAATGGTGATCGCTATCGTGAGATGATAACGAACTTTTTATGGCCCAGGACGGTGACTCTTGCGACACAGGTAACGAAACAATAACTCTTTTGCGCGACAAATTCGATGGCCGTGTTATCTCACGTGGTGGCGATGTCAATTGGCCGCCAAGATCATGACAAGATTTGACACCGTTGGACTTCTTTCTTTGGGGTTATTTGAAAGAAAAGGTGTACGTCGATAAGCCATAACAATCCAAGAACTAAAGGATGAGATAATTCGGCACATTAACGGCATAGAACCTCAATTATGTATGCCTCAGCGTCATCGAAAATTTAGACCATCGAGGTCGCGGTGGCCATTTGGCCGATATTTTGTTCCTTACATAATTGAACCATACCAATATTATCACAATAAAAAGAAATGACAATAATTTCCTAAATAATTTGTGTTTTATTCAAAATTAACCTCGGCCCTTAAAATTTAACCACCCTTTAATAAAAAAATAAATCATTGAGAGTTGAATTCAAATAAATAACTGAAATATATACATTGCATACTTTTGAAAGTCAAAGATATTTTGATTTAAAAGATTTGATTTCTGTGCATATTTTTAAGAGTTTACTTGCATATTTTTTTGGAAAAATTAAATCGTTGGATTTTTTTTAATTTAAAAAATTTACTCGCTGTATAATAATAATTAGGGTTGGTTGATGGTTCTTAGTGAACATAACACTATTTCATATCAATTCTGAATTTTACAAAAGTTATGACTTCACTTATACGTAGCGTCATAATACCGCAGTTGTTTTGAAATATTTTAAAGATTATAAGCTTTACAATTTCGTTTTAAAAAAAATGTTTTATATTCCTGTCACAAGCCCAACATATTTTTTTTTTCTAAGAATTTATAAAATATTCTAGTCGAATAACTGGATATTATTAAAAAGCCATAGTAACACAACAATAGAAGAATCACAATGCGGTTAAGCATTATTCGGTTCAAAATAATATTAGGAATAGAATTATTCGACAAAAATTTCGATACTGTGCTTGGACTAAAATTCTGTCAAAGCTCTTTGTGTCCGACAATCATGGGGTTAAGTTTGTGTTTTTGTATTTTTATTGATTGACAATTATTTTTTTTCGCAACAAACATTCGTAAATGTGCAATTAGTATGCAAGACGGACTTTGGGGCTTTATGTATGTATGTAGGTACTAGATATAGCTGATATGATAATTATTTATTGCATAACCAAAGAAAACCCAAGTGCGTGGTTTGTCATTTAGGCGGTGTTGTTTGGATTGTGGGAATTGTTTTGGCAAATCACTGCTTATTTGTATGTATACACTGCCCCTTTTTTGAGTCTTTTCGCTTTCGATTTCGTTGATGGAAAGCAATTTTTGAAGGTTCAACTGTATTTATACTGCCTCAAGGATTCTTCATTTCATTCCGTTTTCTTTTATTTTTTTGTTACTATAAAGCTTAGACCGCTGCTGGTGATTTAGGCATAATTCAGTTCGTCTTCTGTTTGAAAGCAACTTACATTTTTCAATTCACTCAACATGTTCAAGTTTGTCGCTGTTGTCCTTATGGCTTTGGTAGCTATTGCTTCTGCCAAACCAAATATTGTGGCTCCATTGGCTTATAGTTCACCGTTGATTGCTGCTGCACCAGCATCTGCTGTCTACTCTCGGGAATATCATGGAAACTTTGCTTCACCTTATGTTGCTGCCCCATATGCTGCTGCTGCTGCAGCTCCTTTGGTAGCTTCACCATACGTTTCTGCCGCCTATAGTGCTGGATATGCTGCCACTCCTTACGCTGCTCCATTTGCTGCACCATACGCTGCCTCATATGCTGCCCCATATGCTGCTGCATATGCTTCTCCATACGCTGCCGCTTATACTTCTCCTTACTTGTTAAAGTAAATTGAAAGTTTTCTATCATCAGCTGTTCCTATAAATGTGACAAATCTTTTAAGTGATGTGAATAAAAATATTTTACAGAATGTTGAACTGAGAAAAAAAAATTCAGTGTTTAAATAATTATTTGTGAAGGTTAAAGATATGGTTCATCTCTACGCAGCTTTCAGTAAAATTTAATAGGTTTTGCTAAACAAAAACGACTAGAATAACAAAGTAAAATCTTACTGAGCATGATACCAATGTGGACTTTTATAGATGACATAATTATCAAATTAAAGTTAAGAAGAATGTTGTTTTTTTTTTTTACAAAATCAGTGGTCGGAATTTAGTTGGTTCCTTTTTGATGTGTAAACATCTATGCCGGCGGTAGGGTAAACTATAAATTAATAAAAAATAAACTTTCTTTTTTTTTTTCAAAAAACGTCCCCATCACAAATTAAAAAAAAAACAGTAACTTTTAATTAGTTTTTAACTAGTTTTTTTTAGTTTTTAACTATCGTACACATCGATGTTTTCAAAATCATCGCAATTGCCAAAAGCAAAAATGAGAGCCGAAAAAAGGAACTCTAGTATATGTAGGTACTTACCTACCAAGTTGTGGATTCTAAAAAAAAAGTGTGAGTGCCGGAACTCATGGTTAAGATGTATTAAAAATTTAAATGCTGATTTTGCATCACAAAACGCGGCAAGTTGGAACTGTCAACCAAACTCAACTCGACCTTTCGATTTACTTTGAGCTACAAAGGAATGTATCCAATATTGAACGTATCCAATATATGTACATCAACGTATCGTAACGTGTGACAGCACAATGTAATGTGCTGCAGAATTTTCCACGTTTTTAGTTTACACTACCGCCGACATACATACATACATAGATGTTTACACATCAAAAATCAGATAAGAGATTTTGATCAAACTTGAAATTACGACGATAGCGGAGTCGAAAAAAGTGAGTCTCAAAATTCTGTCCGCCTGTGTAGCTGCAGTCTAATCGGATGGTTCGCTTTTTTTTTTAAATTGGGACTCCTCCGACACGTTTTTTTTTTATTTTGTTCAGGACCAAAAACAACAGTATCTACCTGCCGTAAATTTTTTTAGCAATTAATGAAAATCTTATTTTTCTCAACAATTTCCCCACAATTTTTTTTAAAATTCAGTAATTTTTTTTTACAAAAAGGCTACCATTTTCTCAAGAACGGTTAAAGTGATTTTGATTATTTTTTTTTATAGAGAATGTTTTAAAAAAAAAAATAAGGTAGTGTTTACAAAAATAATCGATTTTCAAAAACAATTTCAAAATATTTTTGAAGACTTAATATGTAGCTAATTTGAAGACGATTTTGACGATGATTTTTCTAAACAATATCTATACAAAAATAATATTCTTGAAACCAAAAAAAGGTAAACCTAAATACAAGTGTTTAAAAACCATTAGGGAAGATATTTTTTCTCTAAAACAACTCATACGATTTTGATTAAAATTTGTATGTGAGTAAATATCAATACGATTCTATTAGAACAATGTTTTTTTCATTGTTGGCGGTATCTCTCAAAGAACCATTTTGTTTTTGGTTTTCGACTACATCATTATCTGTTCAACTAATTTTAGTGAAATTTATAAGAGCTTTTCAGAAGCTCTTTAAATAATACATCATATCAAAATTTTCAAAAAAAAAAAAACAAATTTTGGATTTTTTTTTAAATCCAAATTAATTTTTTGAAAATTCGATATTTCTAAAATGGCTAGATGATATTTTTTCCAAAATTAATTAAATTTTACTCTGCCTTAATTTCAAAATTTTATATATAAACAATTTTTTTTTTTTAAAAGCCGCTCCAACAATTTATATTTTTTTTCTTATAAATGAAATAAAATGATATACAATTTTACATCGCGTTGATGTCAAAAAAATATCGAAGTTGTTTTCAATTTATTTTAAAATATGTACTTATATATTTTATTTTTAACAATTTTTCAGTTTAAATTGCTCTTTTACCTCTGTTCCGCTCATGCAATTCCGTAACCCCGTTTAGGGAATGTTTTGTGACAAGTAGTCATCAATGTCAACAGCTTTCTTAATAAAGAGTAGGCACATTTTGAAAATTAAACAAGAACACACTTACTAAACCATAGTGGACTCAGTTCTCAAAATTATTTTTGTGCACCTTAATAAAGGGACCATATATCTTAATCAGTCCTATAGGAATTTTTTAACGCACTTGCACCCCACCTTACTATTTTATAAGTTTTGACAAATGCATAGTTGTGTAACTATTATGCATATAGCTAGGAACTGGCTGGCTTTATAGGATTTTTGGCCATCTACCCTTTACTTTAAGTGCTATCTTCCTAACTTAAGTATGTAAATTGGACCTATTAAAAAAAAATGTCTTCGATAATTTAAAAAAAAATGTATTTTAACACTCCCTGGGCTTGAGTTATTTATAACGTTTACAGTGTTTTTCTTTAAACATTTTTTAAATAAGTTTAAGCAAGAAATGAACTTTGGGGCAGGTTTATTGTCACTGAAATGCTTTTTCGGTTTAACTAGAAATAATTTTCAACATCAAGTCCCAGATCCCTTGCGTTTTTTTCCTATTGACGTTTACTTTTTGGTATAAACAAAAAAAAACTTTAAAAAACAACATGATGAAATTACGAACATTCTCTGAAAATTTCATGCTTTTTTCACTACAACTCAAAAAGTTATGCATCATTTAGAGAATAATTTCGATTTTCAGTAAAATTATTCGAAAAAAACGATGTTTACGACCTCTAAATGATGCAAGATTTTGATCTTGATAATTTAGTTTCAATTTACCTATAAGCTTCATAATATTCCAAACTGTAATAGTTTGTGATGATAAAGTAGTTCTCCTCTTTGACGTTCGGATTTGGCAGAGAATTGTAGCTCCCTTTCATTCTCTGCGAGCATAATAACACGATGGTGCCGAACTACCTAGTCATAGCATCCTGCAATTTATATTTATATACCTGTACCATACCTTTTTGATTGCTATAGTACTTGATGTAGTTAAATTTAAGTTCATCAAAATTAAAAAAATGCTTCCACTTCTCCGGCGCCATACATCAATCAATTTTAAACTTTGAAATCGTCTTATCATTTATTTTTTTCATAGAGTTCATCGTTTCTTAGTAAGCAATTAATATTCACTCAGCATTTCTATATTTAACTCTGTTTCCCCTTGTTTGTTTTACAGAAGAGAGAATATTATACATACATTTTTATTCAATTGCGAGATATCTTCATCTATAATTATATACTTCCGCAGAAAAATACCAAGGCCATAAAAGACGCGACCAATGATATCGGAAACATTAAGATAGGCCTATCGCATGTATGAAAAGTTGACAACAATAACAAGAAACAAGACTCAAAAATCTTTAGTAGAGAAGTCATAAAGTTGCATGCAATATGCAACCAGATTCAATTTCAATTGATAAGAATAAATTTGAACTTGAAAATAACTTTATCTCAATTCTTTATTGCAAGCACTCTCGTTATCGTAACAAAGAACTTTGACCATCCGCAATGGACAACCTCGCTTGGTACGCAAAATCCTCAATAAATTTATTACAATAGGTTTAAAATCAGCAAATAATAAAAAAAAGAAAAGAAATAATAGTTTTTTTTTCTGCACTTACATACATACTCGTATATGCAATGATAAGGCTTGGTGATAAAAAATAATTATACATTTTTCTTCCATAAATTATGTATATCCTTCTTAGTTCTTAGTTTTAAATTGTCATCACGTCGGTATAGTTCGGTGGTTATTTTGTTCGTCAAAATGCAATTTGAAAGAACAGTAATTTTGTCCATAGCCCTATTTTCGACACTGGTTCTGAGCAATGAGGTCCTTTTAAAATGCGACGAATCCGAAAGTAATTACGAGAGTCAAGAAGCTTTTTGTACGGTCAGTGGATTTTACGTGACTCACAGTCAAAATGTCAAAATGATGAATTACACTCGAGCGAATATGACAAAATTCATGAAATTCTACGATTCGAGACTTTTATATCTGCCCTTCAAGCTATTCGAACACTTTCCGAATCTCCGAACTTTGGATGTTTCGTTTACGGAAATATTGGATATTCCACGAAATACCTTTGCTTCGGCACATTTTCTATCCTATTTGAATATGAGCAACAATAATATCACAACCATTGAGACTTCTGTGTTTAATGGAGCAACTTCATTAATTCGACTTGATCTTAGTCGAAATTTCATCAAAGATCTGAGTGAGTTCAGTTTTCGAGGGATGCAGAAGGTTGACAAGATCGTATTATCTTATAATAAAATTTCAAAACTGAGCAAGGATATCTTCGCTGAAAATCCAAATCTAGAAATGATTTCGTTGGATAATAATCTTTTGGAGACTCTGGATCCGGAGGTATTTTCAAGACTTCGTCGAATTCGGGAAATTAATTTGTCCAATAATCGACTTCTGTCCCTGCATCCAGATACTTTCCAGTTGGCATATGGCATTGAGACTCTTCTTCTAAGTGACAACAAGCTGACAGATTTTAGTCTGACGGACAAAAATATCATTTTGCGACTTCACTTGGACAACAACCAACTTACGTCTTTGGTCATAAACGCTACCAAAGTGGTTCGGGCGGAAAACAACAGTATTTCATCTATTACAGCTTTTAATGCTAATTTCTTAGAAAAGCTAGTGCTTGGACGGAACAACTTCACTGACATCTCAAACATCACCAACATTACAAGTCTTTTTGTCCTCGATCTGTCTTACAACCAAGTTGGACCTTTAAACATAACATCTTTTGAAAAACTTCGTCGCCTCAAAGAGCTTTATTTACGAAGTGCTAACATCTCGCAAATAAATTTCGGCATGTTTTCCAAACAGAGTGGCTTAGAAACACTAGATCTCTCATACAATAACCTAACGGACCTCAATCTCAACATCTTCTATCCTTATTTGTCTAAGATTAAGTATTTCTACGTTGACGGAAATAACTTGACGGAAATTCATGGAATTCATTTTGCTTATGCCTTTCCGAATTTAGTGCAAGTCGGTCTATCGAAGAATCGTTTCAACTGTTCCTACCTGCATACCATCTTATCACCGCCATTTCTGTCAAGCTTTGTCGAATTGCATATCGAACCGGAATCCTCGACAGAGGAATCTACACACATTCGCGACATAACATGCGTCAGTACAAAGCACAACGATAATCCTTCCCCAAATGGCCAGGGAGAGTCTGAAATCGATGTTTTGAGAAACACAGTTAACCAACTCAAAGTCCATGAAAAGCGTTTGGAGATATACTTGTTGGGCCTCAAAATTCTAATGATTATCATGATTTGTATGTGTATTATGGCCATTGTGCTAATTGTTTATAAATACACAAAGTTCGAACGGAGGCGTTACTCGGGGCAATTCGGTCGAAATGGTAGCATTGTGTTTCGTTCTAATGCCACCATGAATACTTCCATGATGGATCACTGACATTTCAAAGTGTGAATTTTGTATCTATTCGCATATTAATTAGTTTGTAACAGTTTTTGTATTAAGTTGAAAGACAAAAAAACACGATTGACGGCTGAAGCTCGAATTGATTATACTCGTATGTAGCTGCTAATTGATGGTCGGGGAATAATTTTTGAAAAGTACTTAGTATTCTAAGTGTTTGCATTATTTTGTTTTTATTATTATTATTTTGTGGACGAATGCGTATGGATTGACAGTACCTTTACTAATAACATTGGACGCAGTCAAGGTGAGAAATAATATTAATTTTTTTTAATTTATTGAATCAAGATTTCAGACATGTTTTTAAAGGCTAGAGGACAAGTAAGTTCAAGCTGCGACAAAGAATTTTAAAAATTCAAATCACGTTTTTTTTTCATTTTTTCAAAGTACAATGTTTAGGTTAGGTCAAGAATGGTCATTAGTATTACTTTTAACAGTTTTTTGATGTTGATTTCCTCTTTGAAAGGTTTCATGGAATGAAGGAAGTATTTGAGTCCCAATATCAAAGAACAAGCTGTCAGAATTTTAGATGCGAGAGTTTACGCAATACATAAAACTCTGCAATAACGGTTTATTGGTGAAATCTTTTAGGTATCATTTTCCTAGCAGCGTTAGAACCTTAATCCAATCGAATTTACTTCAGTTTTAAGGAAAAAATAAATCTTTTCCGTCACTCCGCTTTTTTTATATCAACTCCTTTTTTTCAACACTAAAAGATTCAAAAATTCTTTGGTCAAACCACATGAAGGGAAATGACAGCACTGCATTATTTAAAATTTCTATAACCAACTCTTACTCTGAATGTTTGAATGAATCTAAAATTCTATTCTGTTCTGAAATAAAATGCACGACTGGGTCGCACCAATTTGCGATCACACTGTGGTTTTAAAGTCTTAATAATTTGAAAAACTTTTCATCTGATAAAAGAAATTTATTAGTTATTGGATCCTATATTTTATGCCTCCTGCCAAAAATGTAGCCTAGTTTAAGGAAGTATTATGTAAGTACATATGTAAATATGAACAGTAATAGCACCGTGATGTCTTGCACAATTCGCACATATGCATGGCATTTTACAGTTCAGACTAAAAAATATTAAAAAATCATTATAATTAGAAAAAAATGATTAAAAAATATCTGAAATTGATTTGACACCAACGCAATGTACACCAAGTGATTTCTTACACAAACCTCAATTTATGAGAAAAAATTTTTAAAAATCGTTGGAGCGGTTTTTAAAAAAATTAATTTTGTATATATATATATAAAAATTTGAATATATGTATGTATGTATGGTACGCTAATTTTAAGCACTTTTTTATGCGAAGTTTAAAAAATCACCCACCCATTTTCGGAATATCAAATTTTCAAAAAATAATTTTGAAAATTTTTTTAAAAAGCCAAAATTTGTTTTTTTTTATTCAAACTTATTAGTGCTTTTGTGAACAAAGTTTCATTAAAATTAGTTCAACAGATAATGAGATATTCGAAAACCCAAAAAATGGTTCTATGAGACGTACCATAGATAGATACATTTTTTTCCAAATAATATGGTAAATCGTTCTGATATTAGTTCACAGAAAAAATTTAATCAAAATCGTAGGAGCTGTTTTTGAGAAAAATGAGATTTTCAATACCGGTTTTTAAACATTTGTATGGGAGGTACTGTTATATTTGTTTATAAGAAAAATTTGTATTTAAAATCTGCTAGATAATGTCAAAAAACTGCTGGGTGCTAAGTTTAATAAAAATCAACCAAGTCGTTTTCGAATTATTAAGTTGAGTGTGTGAAGTTAGCCCCCCTTTTTTGGAATTTGATATTTTTGAAACTTGTTCCAGGTTGTTCCCGGTTTGTTCCGCATTGTTCCAAAGTTTTTTTGAAAAATATTCAAAAATGGGGGTTTTAGACCCAAAAAACCGTTTTTGACCTAGCCCCCCTTTTTTTGAAAATCAAATTTTTGGAAGTTGTTCCAGGTTGTTCTAGTTGTTCTGAACATTGTTCCAAGTTTTTGGACCCCTATGTTCAAAATTTCGAAAGTTATGAGCAAAATTCGAAAAAATTCTAGCCCCCCTTTTTTCGAAATTCTTAGTTTTGAAATTTTTTTCGGGTTTAAAAAAGTGTTCTAACCATTGTTCCAAAAAATTAAAGTTGTAGTGCTTGTATTTTTAAAGATAAAGCCTTCAAAACTTTTTTTCAAAAATCCCAAAAACGGGCCTCCAAAATTTTATTTTTTTTTTAAATCATTTGTTTTAGAAAACTTGATGGTAAATGCATCTGTTGAAAAAATATTCTGAGTCTAGCTTTATATTATCAGTTTAAAAACTAACTTTAAAAAAAATCTGCAAATTTTCTAATTTTTAAAAAACTCCATTAGCCCCCCTTTTTGAAAAATCAAAAATCCAAAAGTTGTTCCGGGTCAAACACTAATTTGTCTTAAGTGTACCAAAGTTTCATATAAAAATATAAATATTTAAAGGTTTAACATAACAAAAACGAATAAAGCACATTTTTTGCTCCCCAGTGCTCCCCTTTCAAAATTTTAAAAATTAAATACTTGTTTCAGATTTCTTTAGCAATTATCTAATCCACATTAAAATCCTGTTTCTTTAAAATAAATTTTTAATGCACATATTTTCAAAAAACACTTCCCCAACCCCCCCCATTTCAAAAATTCCGGAAGAAATGTATTTCAAATAGGTATCTTACCAAACCTCATTGTTCCAAGATTTCATCAAAAAATATCCGCAATAAAAGATTTTAAAAACGAAAAACGCTATTTACGATATTAAACGAAAATCTTTATTTCGCACCCCCTTTTCAAACTCAGACAGCAAAGAAATTTCCTAACATTGTATTAGGTCTTCTCTACATTGCCCCAAGGTAAAATCTTTAACAAAAAATAATTATTAAAAAAAAACCTAAATAAAAACTTTTCCCCCCTCTTATTATTACCAAATTTGGAATCAAACATAAACATGCTGTTTCTGCAAAGTAAACCATATATCTTAATTTAAAAAAAAACATTGACAAACAAAAATAAAAGATTTTCAAACAAAACATATTTACTTACGATATTAAATGAAAATGTGTGTTCTGAGCCCCCCACCCAGAAAAAGAATTATTTTTATTCTTCCTCGTTATCGAAGTGTTCTTCTAAAACAGTCCAATCTAAAATTTTGAAATAAAAATTTAGAATACAAAAATATTTTTAATGCTACCCCAATTCTCTTCGTTTTTCCGAAATCGAAAAAAAAGATTATCCACTTAATGAAAATTAAAAACAAACTCATTGAGTTATAAAAATAATCAAAGAAAGTCCTAAAAAAGACACAGATTTTTACGATATTACATAAAACTTCAATTTTGGCCCAACCTTTTAGAAATCCAAAATTCAAAAACTTGTTCCAGGTTTTTCTAGGGCTCTTCTAAATTGTTCCAAGCTTTCGTTTCATAAAATTGATTTTTAGTATGAAAAATTTCATTAAAATGCTCCCCCGCCCCCCTTTTTCCAAAATTCCAAAATCTAAAACTTGTTCCAAGTGCAGAATCACTCAAATCCATTTGTTCCAAAGAATCATGCAAAAATATTGAAAATTGCACATTTTAAGCCCAAAAAACACTTTAAATGAAAATATCTTATTATCCTTCCTCTGGCCCCCCTTTTTAGAAATCCAAAATTAAAAAACTTGTTCCAGGTTGTTCTAGGGCTCTTCTAAATTGTTCCAAGCTTTCGTTTCATAAAATTGATTTTTAGTATGAAAAATTTCATTAAAATGCTCCCCCGCCCCCCTTTTTCCAAAATTCCAAAATCTAAAACTTGTTCCAAGTGCAGAATCACTCAAATCCAATTGTTCCAAAGAATCATGCAAAAATATTCAAAATTGCACATTTTAAGCCCAAAAAATACTTTATATGAAAATATCTTTTTATACTTGCGCAAGTATAAAAAGATATTTTCATATAAAGTATTTTTTGGGCTTAAAATGTGCAATTTTGAATATTTTTGCATGATTCTTTGGAACAATTGGATTTGAGTGATTCTGCACTTGGAACAAGTTTTAGATGTTGGAATTTTGGAAAAAGGGGGGCGGGGGAGCATTTTAATGAAATTTTTCATACTAAAAATCAATTTTATGAAACGAAAGCTTGGAACAATTTAGAAGAGCCCTAGAACAACCTGGAACAAGTTTTTGAATTTTGGATTTCTAAAAAGGGGGGCCAGAGCAAGGATAATAAGATATTTTCATTTAAAGTGTTTTTTGGGCTTAAAATGTGCAATTTTGAATATTTTTGCATGATTCTTTGGAACAATTGGATTTGAGTGATTCTGCACTTGGAACAAGTTTTAGATTTTGGAATTTTGGAAAAAGGGGGGCGGGGGAGCATTTTAATGAAATTTTTCATACTAAAAATCAATTTTATGAAACGAAAGCTTGGAACAATTTAGAAGAGCCCTAGAACAACCTGGAACAAGTTTTTGAATTTTGGATTTCTAAAAAGGGGGGCCAGAGCAAGGATAATAAGATATTTTCATTTAAAGTGTTTTTTGGGCTTAAAATGTGCAATTTTCAATATTTTTGCATGATTCTTTGGAACAAATGGATTTGAGTGATTCTGCACTTGGAACAAGTTTTAGATTTTGGAATTTTGGAAAAAGGGGGGCGGGGGAGCATTTTAATGAAATTTTTCATACTAAAAATCAATTTTATGAAACGAAAGCTTGGAACAATTTAGAAGAGCCCTAGAACAACCTGGAACAAGTTTTTGAATTTTGGATTTCTAAAAAGGGGGGCCAGAGCAAGGATAATAAGATATTTTCATTTAAAGTGTTTTTTGGGCTTAAAATGTGCAATTTTCAATATTTTTGCATGATTCTTTGGAACAAATGGATTTGAGTGATTCTGCACTTGGAACAAGTTTTAGATTTTGGAATTTTGGAAAAAGGGGGGCGGGGGAGCATTTTAATGAAATTTTTCATACTAAAAATCAATTTTATGAAACGAAAGCTTGGAACAATTTAGAAGAGCCCTAGAAAAACCTGGAACAAGTTTTTGAATTTTGGATTTCTAAAAGGTTGGGCCAAAATTGAAGTTTTATGTAATATCGTAAAAATCTGTGTCTTTTTTAGGACTTTCTTTGATTATTTTTATAACTCAATGAGTTTGTTTTTAATTTTCATTAAGTGGATAATCTTTTTTTTCGATTTCGGAAAAACGAAGAGAATTGGGGTAGCATTAAAAATATTTTTGTATTCTAAATTTTTATTTCAAAATTTTAGATTGGACTGTTTTAGAAGAACACTTCGATAACGAGGAAGAATAAAAATAATTCTTTTTCTGGGTGGGGGGCTCAGAACACACATTTTCATTTAATATCGTAAGTAAATATGTTTTGTTTGAAAATCTTTTATTTTTGTTTGTCAATGTTTTTTTTTAAATTAAGATATATGGTTTACTTTGCAGAAACAGCATGTTTATGTTTGATTCCAAATTTGGTAATAATAAGAGGGGGGAAAAGTTTTTATTTAGGTTTTTTTTTAATAATTATTTTTTGTTAAAGATTTTACCTTGGGGCAATGTAGAGAAGACCTAATACAATGTTAGGAAATTTCTTTGCTGTCTG
Organism: Epistrophe eligans; assembly: GCA_951394125.1. Taxonomy (NCBI): domain Eukaryota; kingdom Metazoa; phylum Arthropoda; class Insecta; order Diptera; family Syrphidae; genus Epistrophe; species Epistrophe eligans. The sequence goes on from OX596029.1 coordinate 39,516,325, forward strand.
AGTTTGAAAAGGGGGTGCGAAATAAAGATTTTCGTTTAATATCGTAAATAGCGTTTTTCGTTTTTAAAATCTTTTATTGCGGATATTTTTTGATGAAATCTTGGAACAATGAGGTTTGGTAAGATACCTATTTGAAATACATTTCTTCCGGAATTTTTGAAATGGGGGGGGTTGGGGAAGTGTTTTTTGAAAATATGTGCATTAAAAATTTATTTTAAAGAAACAGGATTTTAATGTGGATTAGATAATTGCTAAAGAAATCTGAAACAAGTATTTAATTTTTAAAATTTTGAAAGGGGAGCACTGGGGAGCAAAAAATGTGCTTTATTCGTTTTTGTTATGTTAAACCTTTAAATATTTATATTTTTATATGAAACTTTGGTACACTTAAGACAAATTAGTGTTTGACCCGGAACAACTTTTGGATTTTTGATTTTTCAAAAAGGGGGGCTAATGGAGTTTTTTAAAAATTAGAAAATTTGCAGATTTTTTTTAAAGTTAGTTTTTAAACTGATAATATAAAGCTAGACTCAGAATATTTTTTCAACAGATGCATTTACCATCAAGTTTTCTAAAACAAATGATTTAAAAAAAAAATAAAATTTTGGAGGCCCGTTTTTGGGATTTTTGAAAAAAAGTTTTGAAGGCTTTATCTTTAAAAATACAAGCACTACAACTTTAATTTTTTGGAACAATGGTTAGAACACTTTTTTAAACCCGAAAAAAATTTCAAAACTAAGAATTTCGAAAAAAGGGGGGCTAGAATTTTTTCGAATTTTGCTCATAACTTTCGAAATTTTGAACATAGGGGTCCAAAAACTTGGAACAATGTTCAGAACAACTAGAACAACCTGGAACAACTTCCAAAAATTTGATTTTCAAAAAAAGGGGGGCTAGGTCAAAAACGGTTTTTTGGGTCTAAAACCCCCATTTTTGAATATTTTTCAAAAAAACTTTGGAACAATGCGGAACAAACCGGGAACAACCTGGAACAAGTTTCAAAAATATCAAATTCCAAAAAAGGGGGGCTAACTTCACACACTCTATTAAGTTATCAAAAAAATTTAAATTTTGATAAACGATATTTTTAAAATTATTGTAAACTTTCTCTTTAAAAAAAATTGATCGAAATCAGTTGAACCGTTTTTGAGAAAATCGAAAATCAAAAAAATGGTTCTATGGAATGGTATACCATTAAAAACCATTTTTCCGAAAATTTTATTTTATAAAATGGTTGAATTTTTGTAAAAAAGTTGTGACCACGTTTTTAAGAAAAATAAGATTTTGATTTTTTGCTAAAAAAATTTGTACGATAGGTACCTAAAGTTATTTTTGATCTTAAAAAAAATAAAAAAAACGTGTGGGGAATTCCCAAAAAACGATAGGTACCAAGTTTAAAGAAAATCGACCTACCCGTTTAGGCTCAACCAAACAGACAGACATAATTGCGAGACCCACGTTTTTCGACTTCGCTATCATCGTAATGTCGAGTTTGATTTTTTACGAATCCATATCTTGCTATATTATAGTCCTATGTATGTATGTCGCAAGTAAAAATTATGAAGAATAGATTTACAAATTTTATTAGTGGGTGTAGTAGTTATATAGTACCTACATACATATATAATTTTTTTGAAAAAGTTTTCAAATTAATAAATACATAAAAAATTGCATGACAATTTTTTTTTTAATATCTACAAGATGTTGTGTTGTTGTGTTGGTATAAATTTGTCTTTTAAGATTTATTGAAGAAATTGGATGGCGTATATTTTGTTGGGGTAAAAGTAATTTTAGAAGCTTTTATTTCAAGAATTATGTTGATTTTTAAAAAATTGTCAGCTCAAACTGTAGAAACAACTAAGCTATGTGTTGAGCAATTTTTTTTACTCTACTCATAATATAATACTGCCTTAAATTAAACTACGGTTTTGGCAAGGTGCATATTAAAATTGTACCTAAGATCATGTTAGTGCGATTCAGTAGTGCATTTTATTTTTAAAATTATATAGGAACCGCCTATGATAAAAAATTGTAAATTAAGTTTGTATGCCTAAATTAATTTTTTCCCTGAATTTAAACTTTTAATAATATTCTTTATAAAATTGATTGAGTGATCGAAATCACCTAAATGATTTTAAAGAAAAGGTAAGGAAAAATGGTTCTATTGCAGGTGCCATTACAAAAAACGCATTTTCAGACTTCTTCAGCAAACGGGAGCCTTTACCTTTTTAAATTAACTTTTTAAATACATCTGTGAAATCTTTTTGAACTTTTTTCTAAAAGGTTTAAAACATTATGTGGTACCATTATTTTTTGAGTGAGGGGAGTTTCAAAAACACGCTGAGTACCAAATTTAAATATCAAGATAATATACCTAATATAATATACATAGGTGTAATATAGGTCTTCGCTTCGATAGTTATGCCACCTAAAGTCAGAAATGTCTTTCACGGGTTTCTGGATTTAGCGATGGATTGAGAAATCCGACAAGAGAGTCTCTTGTCATGAAAAAAGTGCTTCTTCCCTTAATCGTTCGAATTCGGCAGTAAATTGTTTGCCAATAACACGCATACAGGAATGGTTGAGAGTTTTAAGTCACTAAGGCTCTGATGGTACTATACGAGCTGTCAGGTCAAGCAATTTATTTTTATTATTATGTGTAGAGACAACTTTTTGTTATGAAAATTTTTTATGAAAACAAAAATTAAAATCAGTCCAACGATTAATTGGTTTATTAACCTAAGTCAAACATATTGTTCCCTCATTATTCGCAATCAAAGGCATTTTACAACTCTTTTTTTTTCGGCTGAAATTTTGAGGCAATTAAATATTTACGACACACTTTTTAAAGCCTTCTATTATTTTCCCACATACTTACTGCAACTTTATGTTCAACTGATGATTTGATTGCAATTGCCTGAGCAAAATACTTATCGTGAACTTTATGGCAATAAATATTTTTTTTGGATCGCCACATTTACCTTGATCCCCACGCTGCTGGCACTTATAATATCTGACGCTGCTGCTGGCTGATATCGCCCTCATTTACTCAAAATGCCACACTTTATATTTTGCCAAATTAAGTCAGACATCATGCTGCAACTGCTATGTGGATGCCATTGCATTAATGCATTATAATTATATGCAAAATACCACGCTACCTGAATTTTAGAAGATTTAATTTTATTTACTGATAAAATTGACAAACAAAAATTTTAAATTAATCTACATTGTCGTAAATAAAAATTTATAAAAAACAGAATTCAGTGCCAAAAGTTACTGCACATCACGTTTTTATAAAAAAAAAAATAATATCAAAGTTATCATCATAGTCAGAAAAGCTTCCAGTAAGTACGAATAAATGTGTCAAATCAATGAGGACGTGATATGAATATTTTTACTTTGAAATTTGATAGACGGATTTAGTGACTTTGCCACTTTAATTAAGAGTCTCTCTCTCTCTCTCCCTATAATATAGATATCAACGCTTGATATGGGATAATCTTTAATGTGAATCGCTTACTGCTGACGCTATAGATATTTTTATATTATTTTTCACCTACGAGTATTAATTCTACTGGCTCATTGCTGGTCGATCCGAAAACAATCGTTGCGTTGTTGGGCAGAATAACCCAAACCAAAGAGGGTATATGTACCTACTATACATGTTATAGCCTTAAGTTAGCATAATTTTTTGGAGGACAATTTATTTTTATCGTTTGGGGGTAGTGGAGTATAAAAGTGCGAGTTCTTGATTTTTAAAACGTAGTCCATCTTCAACTAGCACTAACTAAAAACCACCTTCACCAAAAATGTTCAAATTGGTAAATTATAGTTTTTTTTCCAAAAAACGTTGTTAAACTTACAATTTTAAATGATTTTATTTTGTTTGTGTTTTTTTTGTTTTGTTTTAATTTCAGATCACCTTTGTTGTCCTAGCTCTGGCTTGCACTGTATCAGCTAAACCCCAGTTTATATATTCCGCCCCTGTTGCTGCTGCTCCAGTTGTGACCGCCAGCAGCTCTCAATACTTTGCTAGGAATTACAATGGTATTGCTGCTGCTCCAATTGTTGCTGCCGCATATACTGCTCCAGTAGCTGCTGCTGCCTACACAGCTCCTGTTGCTGCCGCATACACCGCCCCAGCTGCTTATGCTGCTTCTTACTATCCTTACACTTCTGCCGCCTACACCTCATTCTTCTAATATGTCTCCAGAGAGTAATAATTATTTTTGAAAAGATGACAGACTGATGATTGAATACCTGACCAAGATTATAATGAAATTAAAAATTTTACTGCGCAAGCGTAAAAAAAATGATAAACAAAAATATCAATTGTTATATTAAAATTTTTAATTATTGGATTATTTTAACTTTTTTTCGGTTTTATTGTTTAAAATAAAATTATAATTAAAATTGAAAAGAATATCGATTTATTACTTTTAGCTTTTGAGAAACTTTAGGTAAAAACAAAATAAGTTCTAAAGGCTTTTTTATATGTACAAACAAATTTTCAAAATTTATTTATTTTTTAATGAAGACTCTTTCAGTGAGAGTAATGTATAAGTTAAAATTAGAATAACCTTTCAAAGCTCTCTTTGGTAAAGGTTTACCAGAAGGTATACACCCGGATCTTTCCCATATTTTCCTCTAGTAAATTAAAATATTTATTAAACCGAAATCTTCCTCGTACAAAATTCACAAACTTGCAGAATTTAATTACATATAAATTGATATGGGCGTGGCAGATAATTTATATAAGATATTTTTAAAAACATATTGATACAAATAACCCCCGAAAGGTGGGTGCAAATAATCCCTGAGGATTAGATGACTTTTTTTTTTTTAATAGAGGGCGTGATTGTTTATTTTGATGATTTCTTTTACTACTCCTTATCATGTCTGAAAAATTCATCTAACATGGGTGAAACGCATATATGTAAGTAGGTGTTACCGTTGTTTCTTAATAATTTTTGATCATTTTTTTTAAATCATTTTTTTCCAAAATTATAAACAAAAAACTGATGCACTTAAAATGCAATGCTATCCTTTTTTGTAAAGCTAGAAATCTCCTGTTTTATGTTATAATTTTAAATTTTATTTAATTTCAAATTGTTTTAGTAAACAGTTGTTTAAAAAATAACTTTTAATTTAAAACTTTGAAACAAAAATGAAAAGAAAAAAACAGATTTTTTAAAAATTTGACGTAATTAAGTACCTACTGTTTTTTTTCTCTTTTATTAATTTTTAATAAAAACAAGAAAACTGGATGCTTAAAAGTCTTTTGTGATTTTTGAGAAAATTAACGAAAACCACTTTTTTAAAAAAAATACTTTTTAAGTTCTTTCGAGACTGGACTTTTAGGTCAATTAATTAACCTTTTTTTATTATATTTTAAATATTGGACATACAATAAAGTGAAAAAGTGATTAATCCTTGATTTGAAATTTTTTATATTACGGCTGTCGCCGCCGCCACACTGTAATCCAAAATGACTTTTTTTGTTGTAAAAATCGTAACTATTGAACGCATAAAACTATTGCTACAATTTTTTTTCTTAAAGGAAATTTCCAAGGCTATACAAATATAGATTTTTAAGAGAATTGCTTTCCAGGGTGTTTCTTAATCTTTAGCTGAAATAAGATTTTTTTAAAATAAAGCTGAAAAAAGATTTTCTTAAAAAAGGAAGTAACAGGGAAAGAAATTAAATTAAATAAAAAAAAAACTTTTAAAACACTTAAAATTTTGCGAGTTTTGTAAAAAAAAGTCTGTGACTACTTATATGTTCGCAATAGTAAATGTATAAATTTAAAGAACCAATTTTGGATGTTTTTAGCATAAATTTAAAGTGTTTTTTTCAGTGAATAATTTTATGTGAGAAAAGTAAACGGACCAAAATGTCAAAGAATATTTTTTTTCTTATAAAATAATTCTCAACATTACATAGACTTTCTAGTTTTAGGCATTGGGCAGTAAATCTTTTTAAGCCCTTTTTGAGATTTTACGTGCCTTAATATGTAAGTGGATCCGATGATATAGCCAGCATATTATATAAATCTTTATTTAGACGTTTTCATGGAAACTTGCAGGTATTTTGGTATCGAAAGCGCTTGTAGTCTTTATTCTTTGCTCCTTGTGCTTCTTCTGAAAGTTCTCCTATTGGCATATATGCTTTGATGATTAGTCCAGCATTTAGTAGATCGGAAGTGTTTTAAATACATATTCTCCTTGAATTTGTCCACCTTTATAAATTTCCTAGATGACAGATAAAAACTTAATATTTCCTGTTTTATCATAAAATAATAATCCATAGCTAAATATTTTTTTAAATTTTACTATGAAGCAGGCAAACAAAATTTACCTCTTACTTTCTCCTTTTTGATATCAATAATAAGCCAATAAAGAAGTTAATCTCATGCCTGATTTCAAATGCGACTAAAAAGCGAGACGTTGACGTGACGAGATCTCTTCACAGTTTTCCTCTCTTAATGACGAACTTAAAACAATGAAATAATAAATTTTTTTTATTTAAAAAGGGGAGTGGAAGTGGGTGGATTTTTTACGAAAAAAATAACAAGGAAACTATACGTTCTCAGCTCCTTTGAGAAGGAAATAGCTCAAACATTTCAAAAGTTAAATGTTAGTCCCACGAAGATTATCTCAAAACATCGCAAAGAGTTGGAGCTGCAATTTTGGGTATGGTTTAACAAATAGTTAGCTAAAATATACAGATAATTTTTCAGCGGGACCTAGCGAGATTTTGTTTTTGTAGATCCTCTATTCAAACCTCAAAAACTAGTAAAAAAGTGTTTTTTGTTTTATTTATTAAAAATATTAAATTATTTATTTTAAATTTTAAATTTTAATGTACTTACAAATAACACAACGTAACATTGAAGAAAAGTAAGATTTTCGTAGAATATGCCATAATTGAAAAGAGGAATGTTCTTCCTGTTCTAGATGAGCTTTAACCAAAATTAAAATTTCTTGTCTTCTGATTATTTAGATAAAAATGATCTTACCAGATCTGAATAAAACCCCTATTGCCCTCTAGTTCAATTATTTTACCACAATTTACTAGTAAAACATAGGGTTTTTCAGCAACATTCGAAATTTTTACGAAATGTTTAGTTTTCAGAACTCATTCCGGACTTTTTTTGAACAGTTTCCTTGAGTGGCCTGTTTACCCAATGGGTCGTAATAAAAGTCTGGAATGAATTATGAAAAACAAAACATTTCGGACTTTAACTAATGTTTCTGAACAATTTTAAGTTTTACTGGTTTATTCTAGATTTGCAGTATGATCGCACATCGACAAACATTTCGAACGAAAATCATTTTTGTTTTGGAGATATACCTCATTGTAATCTAAGATTTGATGTAATCTTCTAATTCAGATAATACTTCGACTGTTTTTTCTTCCTAAGCGATTCCACAAGCTATTAGTTCCTCAAGCCAGCAACAGATTGTATAATGGGTGCGCTTTAAAAATATCAACACTCATACTTGAAACAGGAGAACAAAAAATAGAACTTTGAAAAACTACCAAACTTACGGCCATAGGTACAAAATTCAAAAAAAAAAGAAAGAAAACAAATTATTGATTTCCATAAAAACTATCACATGATTTATTAAAGTTATAGGTATATGTAGTAAAAACAAAACAATTACAAAATATAGGTACATCAGGTCATTATTTAACGCGAAGCTTTAAGTTAGGTCACAAACTTAACAATTTAGAACAAAATTTCAGCTGCTTCATTTTCCACAGTTGGTGGCCGAACAGCAGCAACTGGTGCAACAGGAGCAGCTGGAGCAAATGCTGCAGGTGCAGGAGCTGCATACACTGCAGGATAGGTGGCCGAGTGAGCAATCGAATGGGCATTGTAGGTGCTTGCGTATGGTGCAATCACTGGAGCTGTTGCGTATGCTGCACTGAAGGGCACTGCTGCTACCAATGGTGCTGAATAGGCTAATGGGGTGTACACAGCTGGCTTGGCAGCAACACAAGCTGCAAGTACTACCACACAAAGGACGATCTGAAAATGTAATTTAAAAAATCGATTATGAAAACTTTTTTGCCTTCGACTGACGGACAACTGTCACTTTTGCGCCTCGAATATGTCTGACTTACGAATTTGAACATTTTGAACTGTTTGTTTTTATTTTTGTTTTGATCTTTTTGCCCGATCGATCGGTAGGTACAAATTAAATGAGCGTCTGTGATTGAGAATTCACAGCGGCATTCATTTATATACTTCATCTAGCTCGCTGAATACTTGGCATGATGACAATAAGCTAACAAATGAGTTTTGCTCATTACGCATGCAGATGGCGTTTGTTATCGAATGTATGTAGATAGGTAGGTACCCATAAGTCTAAAGCTTTGAAGCTATATTCTGCTGTTGGAGCCAGCCACACAGTGAGGTGGGCCAAACAATTCGGGACAAATTTGTTAATTTTTCCTTGAAGCAACCCTGTGTGCTTTGTGAGTCTTTTTTGTTCTATTGTGGATTGATGGGTATAGGCAAAGTAATATAATAGCCTTCAGACTGTCTTGGCAGAATCAAAAATTCATACCTTCTTATTGTGTGAATAGGGGATAGTACGTGCGAGTGGTGGCCAATAGCAAAAACAATTATAGATTTGGGTATAAAAGCAACTGATTTCGAAGTGGAAAGACATCAGTTCTTAGAAACAGCTCTCCTTTGTAACAACAAACTAAAACCTCACCAAACAATATCAACATGTCGAAATTCGTAAGTAGTGTATATAGTTTTTTTTTTTTTTTTAAGAATCATTCAGAATCTTAAACTCAAGAAAGGATTAAAGGCGATACTTATTTTGTTTTTTTTTTTTTTTATATTTCTAGTTCGCTATCTGCTTGTTCGCTCTCATTGCCGTTGTAGCCGCTAAACCAGCTGTTATTGCTCCATTGGCCTATTCAGCGTATTCAGCACCATTGGTGGCTTCACCCTACACTGCCGCTTACACTGCACCATATGCTGCTGCCTATTCAGCTCCTTATGCCGCCTATTCAGCTTATCCATACGCTGCTTCAGCTTATTCAGCATACCCATATGCTGCTACTTACTTCCGTTAAGTGACCTACGAACAATTATTGGACTAAATAACACTGCGACCTGACCTATAACTAACTTTTTGCTGTCTTCTTCGACCACCTGAGGATTAATTTATTTCGTTGAAATGTGTTGTCCTTATTGTTTTATTTTTCGTTTTTAACTTTTGTTTTTCTTTTAATTTTACACTCAATAAAATGATAATGTTTTCGAACTGGACAAAAAAAATCGTGTGTTATTTAAAGGTGTAGGGACTTTGGGAGTCAAAAACCAACCCAAATCTCTTCAAAAAAAAAAACAAAAAAAAAACCTCTGCAATAAAAATTCCACACAACAAAAGCAAAATGAAATTAAAGTTGAACGCGAGCAAATTTACAAGCGAGAATAATAGAATGCAATAAAAATTGCACACCAGAAAAGTGGCATGCCAAAAAAAGTTGCAAGTATTCGAGAAAAGTAGCATCCAATAAAAAATGCATGCAATAAAAGTTGCATGCAGTTCCATGAAGTTGTATGCAATAAAAGTTGCATACAATAAAAGTTGAATGCATTTGCATGCAACAAAAGTTGCATGAAGTTGCATTGAGTTGCATGCAATAAAAGTTGCATGCAGTAAAAGTTTCATGCAGTTCCATGCAATAAAAGTTGTATGCAATAAAAGTTACATGCGGTAAATGTTGCATGCAGTTGCATACAATAAAAGTTACATGCAACTTTTATTAAATATAAGTATTATTGCATTCAACTTCCTGCAACTTTTGTTGCATGCAACTTCATGCAACAGCATGCAACAGCATGCAACTTTTATTACATGCAAGTGTATGCAACTGTATGCAACTTTTATTGCATGCAACTGCATTCAACTTCATGCAGCAGCATGCAACTTTCATTGCATGTAAGTTCATGCAACAGCATGCAACTTTTATTGCTTGCAACTTTTATTGCATGCAACTTCATGCATCTTTTATTGCATGCAAGTGCATGCAACTGCATGCAACTTTTATTGCATGTAACTTTTATTGCATGCAAGTGCATGCAACTTTTATTGCATGCAAAAGCATGCAACTTTTATTGCATGCAACTTCATGCAACAGCATGCAACTTTTATTGCATGCAAGTGCATGCAACTGCATGCTACTTTTATTGCATGCATTTTTTTTGCATGCAACTTTTATTCATGCAACAGCATGCAACTGCATGCAACAACATGCAACTTCATGCAACTTTTATTGCATGCAAGTGCATGCAACTGTATGCAACTTTTATTGCATGTAACTTTTATTGCATGCAACTTTAACTGCATGCAACTTCTTGCAACAGCATGCAACTTTTATTGCATGCAAGAGCATGTAACTGTATGCAACTTTTAGTGCATGCAACTTCATGCAACTTTCATTGCATGCAACTTCATGCAACTTTTATTGCATGTAAGTGCATGCAACTGTATGCAACTTTCATTGCATGCAAGTGCATGCAACTTTTATTGCATGCAAAAGCATGCAACTTTTATTGCATGCAACTTCATGCAACAGCATGCAACTTTTATTGCATGCAAGTGCATGCAACTGCATGCAACTTTTATTGCATGCATTTTTTATTGCATGCAACTTTTATTCATGCAACAGCATGCAACTGCATGCAACTGCATGCAACAACATGCAACTTTTATTGCATGCAAGAGCATGTAACTGTATGCTACTTTTATTGCATGCAACTTCATGCAACAGCATGCAACTTTTATTGCATGCATTTTTTATTGCATGCAACTTTTATTCATGCAACAGCATGCAACTGCGTGCAACAACATGCAACTTCATGCAATTTTTATTGCATGCAAGTGCATGCAACTGTATGCAACTTTTATTGCATGCAACTTAATGCAACTTTCATTGCATGCAACTGCATGCAACTTTTATTGCATGAAAGTGCATGCAACTGTATGCAACTTTTATTGCATGCAACTTTTAACCATTTCTGAGTGTGTAGTTTTGGGAGGAATAGAGGGACCTACAATTTTCTGATGAATCCGAACGGCTAGGATGAGAAGCACTTTTTCAAGAGATAATTTTGGAGAATTTGTCGATTCCTCGCAAGAAGAAGTAACCCGTGAAAAAAATTTCTGTTTTTAGGCTGAGAATCGAACCCAAGACCTTCAGCGGCGTAAAAATACTCCGTGTGTACTATCCATTAAGCCGCGGGCCACTACCATGGAACTGACTATAGTGATTTATACAACTATTGTCTTACCTACCAGCAAGCACAATAGCTTTCTATATTATTGAAGGTTGTTTAGTAAAACTTACTCCAATTATTTTATTGGCAACATTTTTTTAAGGAAGGGTTTTTCTGCTGACACCACGAACTTTATATGACCTACCTCGAAGTAGAATGACACTCATGTAAAACATCTCATTTAAGTGAAGAGGAAACGGCTTAGAAATATCAACTAGATCGACAACGCTAACGCTGCAGTATTAAAGTGGGTGTACTCGAGGGGGTACTCGAAAGTCTTGGAATGGGCAATTGGATGTCATAGGATCGTTACCGGGATAAGTGATCAAGATGTTGAAGAACGCCAGTAGGTACTGACCCAGCTTAAGCTGAGGTGCGCTTATGCTTATCATATGATCATAATGATTTGATTACTATAGTTTTTAAGAATAAATACTGAACGAATACTGAGAAATTTATACTTGTTTAGACATGGTAGTCAATGTTTTTGTTTTTGTATTTTTGAATGTCACTTCTCTGAATCCTTAATACCCACTGAGGCAAACTGCGCGTATCTCAAACAGACCTATATTAAATATAATACCAAATAATTTCGACGTATTTGGAATTATTAAAAATGCAAAAAGCTTTTAGTTCAAGAAATTTAAATATTATTTAAACATCAAAAATTCCAGTCAGGGGTTAAAAAAATAACCCAGATAAGAATGTCTGATTGCCAAAATCTGCTAAATAAGTGTTTGAAAATAATTATCACCATAAATCAAGATAGAATTTGATACAAATAAGTTATAACGGGTGATTTTTTAGCTGGTTTGGTTTTGGCAACACTGGTTTTGACAGCTGACGTGTGTTTAGTACCTTGTGTCACTGTCAAACAGCTTCAGTTTGGTTTGCAATTTAACCATGGATCGTCTTACAAATGAACAACGCTTGCAAATTATTGAATTTTACTATCAAAATTCGTGCTCGGTTCGTTCATCGCGCGCTGCTTCCATTTTATGGTCGGCATTCTCGACCTTCTGAGCAGTCTATTCGGAAGATTGTGACCAAATTTCGCACCAAATTTACTTTGTTGGACATTAAACCACCAACACGTTTACGTACTGTGCGTAGTGAAGAAAATATTGCGGCCGTATCAGCTAGTGTGACAGAAGACCGCGAAATGTCGATTCGGCGCCGTTCCCAGCAGTTAGGCCTTTGTTACAGCACTACGTGGAAAATTTTGCGGAAGGATTTGGGCGTAAAGCCTTTTAAGATACAGCTGGTGCAAGAACTAAAGCCAGCCGACCTACCACAACGCCGAATTTTTGGTGAATGGGCTCTTGGAAAGCTGGCCGAGGATCCGCTTTTTTATCGAAAAATTGTGTTCAGCGATGAGGCTCATTTTTGGTTGAATGGGTACGTAAATAAGCAAAATTGCCAGAAACATTGCAACAGCTACCAATGCATCCCGAAAAAGCCACTGTTTGGTGCGGTTTATGGGCCGGCGGCATTATTGGGCCATATTTCTTCAAAGATGATGCGAATCGCAGCGTTACTGTCAATGGTGAACGCTACCGAGCGATGATAACAACCTTTTTTTTGCCCGAAATGGAAGTTCTTGACTTGCATGATATGTGGTTTCAACAAGACGGTGCCACATGCCACACAGCACGCGAAACAATGGCGCAATTGCGAGGCGAGTTTGGTGAACAGTTAATTTCACGTTTCGGGCCGGTCAATTGGCCGCCTAGATCGTGCGATTTGACACCATTAGATTATTTTTTGTGGGGGTATGTCAAGGCTAATGTCTATAGGGACAAGCCCGCTTCGATTGACGCACTGGAGATACCGGCCGATATGTGTGAAAGAGTATGCCAAAATTGGACTCAGCGGATGGGCTACCTGAGACGCAGCTGCGGTCAACATTTGCATGAAATTATCTTTAAACATTAAATTGCAAGGTTCAAACTATCGATTCAAATAAATATTTCATTCATTTTTTCGAATTTTTTGTGTTTTTTTTGTTTAAAAAAGTTCTAAACCTCTTAAAAAATCACCCATGTACTAGGTATAGTAGAAAAAAAAGAAGAAAATTAGGACTTTTTTATTTTTTATTTAATTATTTTTTTTGTGCGACACAATTAATTTTTTTGGAACAAAATACATTCTGATTGTAAATTTTAAGTAATTTTTTATTTTTTTATTCATCCGATTGCAGTATTCAGTGAGGAATTTCGCAAATTCTCGTAATTTTTTTCTTAACGATTTAATTACAAAATTTAAAACTTTTAGGATAAATCGTTCCAGCTAAGTTAAAAAAATTCAAACTTTGTGTTTTATGATTTGATCAAAATAATATCAAAAATACTTTGATTCGATATAAATAGGCTTTATAATCCTCTTAAAATTGTTTCAGGCAAGTATCGCTTCTTACGGACAAAAAAATATTTTTGAGCATTTTTTAAATTGAAATGCCTACTCCTAGGTGCTTTGGAGAAAAAAATCGGAGAATTATTTGTAACTTTTTTGTTTTGACATTTAAGCATATGGATATTAGCGATGTTTTTCTCTTTGATAATATGATGTGAAATAAATTTTCAGTTAATATTACATAAGAGTTACCAATGCAAACAAAAAAAAACAACGGATCAACCTATAGTTAATCAGATATTCAACGACGACGACGCGACGTAGCAGATCCGAATTACATTTAATTAAAATAAATAAAATGTGATTTTTTTTTTAATGTAAATTTCAGTTTTTAATTTAACAAAAGTAATGGAATTTCATCTTATGTGTTATTTATTTTTACTTTACTTATAAGAACATTTCCGAGTTCAAAGTGCCTTAAGTATAACAAATACATACTTAAGGCTACTTAGAACCCGGAAATGTTATTATAAGATTTTCGAAAAACATAACGATCAAAACTTTTGAAGAATTAGGCAAACTATCTTAAGTCTTCTTTTTCTTTTGTAAAATAGTTTCAATCGGCCTAGAAGAAAGAGCACACCCTTATTTTATTCCAGCCTGCATTAAGAACCTTACCGTCTGTCGGTCTGTTTTTATGTGCGTCTGTGCTTCCGTGGGCCCGAGCTGTCTCTAAGATAAATAAATCACCCTTTATGAATTGTGATGTAACAAATGAATGAAAAATTGACTTTTTAAATTTTTTTGGAACCGCGAGCTATTTGTCTATCAATTTGTAAAGCTATCAGTATGTTTGAAAAAGAAATTCAGCTTAGAAATTAAATTTTAAATATCAAATTTGTGTTAAAAAAAAATATAATAAAAATAAATCACATCTCTAACGATCATTTAGAATTCACTTTCATTTAAAATGGCATTTTTATTATATTTTTTTGTAATTTCCCCCATGAATTCTAAATTTGTATATAAAAAGGGGTGATATTATACCACCGCGAAGAGACAGTTTAATGTCCGAAGAACAAAAAAAAAACTCCATTATTCAAATCATCGAACTTGTGAGGAATTTTTTAACTTGACCGTGAAATAATTGTACGTGACCGGGCGTAAATTAAAAAAGTTTTTATATTTGTTGCGAAGCTCGCAACACATATTGAAATGCCAATTCACTGTAAATCAAGGATTCTTTGCCTATAAGTTTGTCATAAATTACTTGATATAGTATAAAAGAAGATAGGTCGTGAATAGACCTTATCATTCTATCTGAAGACTTTGCTCAAGACGCTCCTTCAATTAAACGAGAAATAAAACAACTTCAATATGTTCAAATTGGTGAGTTTGGATTTGTATAAATAAATCCTCAATAAAAAACATTGCCTCCTGTTTTTACTTTTCTTATTTTAGTTTGCTATCTGCATGTTGGCCGTGTTCGCTTGTGCCGCAGCTAAGCCTAGTATTTTGGCAGCCGCACCTGTAGCCTACTCTGCTCCTCTGGCCTATAATGCAGGTTTTGCTCCAGTTGTTGCTCCCTATGCCTCCAGCTACACTGCCAACAATGTCGTTCATTCGGCGGCTTACCCAGCAGCCTATGCTGCAGCGCCATTGGCTTATAATGCTCCACTCGCTTATTCCGCTCCAGCCGTAGCTGCTCCACTCGCTTACAGTACACCTGCCGTAGCTGCTCCACTCGCTTACAGTGCACCTGCCGTAGCCGCTCCACTCGCTTACAGTGCTCCAATTGCTGCTCCTTTCGCCTACACCGCTCCAGCAGTGACTCGTGCTTTCCCAGTGGCTCGCGCTGCCGTACCAGTGGCCCCAATTGCTCCAGTTGTGTTGAAGAAGTAAGAATATGATATATTTGTTGAGTGTGATTTGGATTAAAGAAATTATTGAAGTTAAAAATTTTATTTTTAAATTTTTGATGGTCTCTGTTTTCTGTTCTGACCTTAGCTTTATAATAAGTGGGTTTTTTTTTTTTTTAAATTGCGTTATGAACCACCTTGAGATTTAACCCTTTACTTTCTCATCTATAAAGTCATTTTTAGTCTAGTAACCTTGTCGTCTTATAGAAGGGCTTATGTCAGATCCGGTTTTTGGCAAGTCGTTGGTCGGGGTCGGTTCGTATCCTGGGCGTCTGTTACTGTTTGTAACAATTCGAAAACGTCTTCGTCAATTTTTATCAAATTTAGCACGCAGCAGTTTTAAACATTATCTAGCAAATTTTAAATAAAAATGATTATTATAACAAATAATAACGGTATCTACCATGCCAGAAATGTTTTAAAAAACAGTTGAGAAAAATCTTATTTTTCTCAAAAACAAATTCTACGATTTCCATTTAGTACCTACGATCCTGTTAACTGTTTCGCTTGTACAACCATTGTTTTTTTTCTTTTGTTTTTGACTACATATCTCATTATCTGCAGAACCCATTTTAATGAATTTTTTACACAAGATATTCTAATTATATAAAACAATATTGCATATATATATGTATTAAAATTTTCAAAAAGCTAATTTTTGGATTTGAGTTGGTAGATGATTTATTTTGAAAAATTAATTTTTTAACTCTCATTTATAAATAACAAAAAAATGGCGTACCATTTCAAATGTTTTTTTTAGAAACCGCTCTAACGATTTTTTATAAATTTGTTCGTATAAATTGAGATTTATTTAAGAAACCATATGGTGTACATCGCCTTGGAAGCAAAACAATTTCAGGGGTTGTTTTATCTATTTATTTCTAATTAAATTGATTTTTTAACAATTTTTCAGTCTCTAAACTGTTATAATTTTCATACATATGTGCTATATTGTTTATATTATTTATATGCTCACATATCTACCTTAAACTTAACTACATTATTGGTAGGTAACATAAAATAAAGGCTCTCATAACTTATTTATTTCTTTTATCAGATGAAAAGTTTTTAAAATATGTATTAAGATCTTAAAACCACAGTGTGATCGTACATAAAAGCAAATTCGTGCATTTTATTTTATTTCGCGTTCTTCATTTTGCAACTTACCTTTTATCTTGTTAAATAATTATGAGATTTAATGCCTTGCCATTTTTCTGTTCGTAATTTTTTTTTTTTTGGTTCTCAATTATTTCGTAATTTTGTGGCTTCCATTGACTTTCTCGTTCAAGCAAGCCAAATAATTGCAAAGAATATTGAATATCAAATAGAAAAATCGAAATAACAAAATTCAAAATCGAGAATATAAAAAAAATAATTAAATGTCCATCAGTTGTTGTTAAAAATTAACTTTCTTAGTTAAATGTGAAAATCTTTTATACCCACCTAAATACTACTCCATAAATTCATATGAAAGAAAGAAAGTAAAATGAAAAATATTTAAAAAAAAAAAGATTTTCCATATTTTTATTTTTTCGTGAACTTTTTATTCAAAATATTTGAATCCTATTTTGTTTGGCTTCATGTCTTTATTTCTTTAATTATATTTACATAGACTACGTTTCGTACGTGTTTATCTTTTAAATTTGAAAGTCTTGAAAAAGAAAAAAAATATGATTCAAATAATTTAATTTTTATTTCGAACGAAAATAAACTTGGTAATATTTTTTGGGAAATAATGAATCGGCGAACTTTATTTTGCGAAAAATATTTGTGCTAAGTATCAAACAATTTAAAAAAATAGAAACAACAAATGAATTTTGTGAAATTATTGAAAACATAGGTAATAAATAAAAGAAAAGTTAAATATATACCCGCTGCCGACTTTTAATTGCAAAATGGATTGAAAAACATAATAAATAAAAATGAAAACGTAAATTGCCAATTAAACGAAATATTTAACAACTTAAGCGAAACAAATAAATGTCAAAAAATGTGAAATTTTCTAAATGGCCCATAAATGTCAAAAAACAATGGAAACCAAAACATCAAAAATCTTTTTAAAGGCGCCAAACAGACGATGGACTTATGGTCGTCCGCTTAGTTATAGCAACAATGGAGCGAACCTTCCAAAAATAAACTGCACCTTTGATGGCTTTTACTTCAAGTCTTGTTGTAATAATGGTGATCATTCAATAGCTAACGAAACATTACTGTAATATGTTTCTAAGATCTAGCAACATATTTTATGGTCAAATGCAAGCAGTGCATGATGCACGATATACCTACGTTACGTATATAAAAATGTACTTACATAATGTGGCGCAATACAGCCCGACGGTGGTGAAGGGACATAGACCTAGACTGCAGCCAACAAGCTTCACTAGACAAATAACTGTCTCTAGTTTCACACGGAAGGTTCGTTTATTCCGCATTTTGAAGCAAATCTGTCAATCCATTTAGGATCAACCTTAGACCACGTAGATACCTACTTTGACTTCCTCATAGTCCTTATGTTAGTTTTTTTTTTTTAAATCTCGAATATTTTTTACACGAATTACAATGTTTAAAGTTTCTCACAATAGAGCCTCATATTGATGAAAACTCAATTTGTTTTTAGATTTCCAGCAAACAAAGCTTTTCGATTATCGCTACCAACCAAATAAACATAGACGACCGTGCGTGTCGTGTCGGTCGGAGAAGTTCCTAAATCATGTTCACCGCTTTCAGTTATTCCCGTGCAATATATTAAAAGAAAACCAATATCTCAGTCTTAATGCAATGTGAATTTTGTGAATTAAATATAATAATTCATTGAACTTTCAAGAAAAAGAAGATTTTGCTGTTGTTCAAAACCAAGCGGTATCTTTTAATATCCAATTCAGACACAAACACTTCACGACACTTCTATACAAGCTTTGACATATTAAATTGTCTACCAGATTGGGCCATGCGCACCTAAGCCCAATCCCAATCCCAATCCATGAGCACCCAATCCTAATGGTGCAATTGGAGCGCCAATAAGTCCTCCATGTCCCAAGCCGTATGGTGCATAAGCTGGTGCAGCGATCTTAGTGATTGGAGCAGCATATGAGATGGGTGCAGCAATTTTGGCAATTGGGGCAGCATATGAAATTGATGGTGCCGAAAGTCCATATGGCGAGCCATATGGTGAGCCATATGGTGAAGCATATCCACCTAAAATTGGTCCATGTCCCAAACTTGCAAGTCCTGGTGCAGCTGCAGCACAGGCAATCAAAGCGACAACGGCAATTGTAATCTGCGATCGAAAAGATTTATGAATGAGAATTCACTATAAAGTGTCTTTGGTCTTGGCTAAGCCAATATAACGTAAAACGGTCGTTGTACTTACGAATTTCAACATGTTGATATTAAAATGTGAATTAAACACTGGAGAACTGGATGCAAGTGCTGATGTTGATCACTGGAGAACTGTCCTAACCGGAGTATGACAGCAGATTCGGAGGCAAATGCTTTTATATGAAAATCGAATTGGGCGACTTTTACTTTTTTGTTGCGCGGAGATACACTTAATAAATAGATAGATACCTATCTACCTATATTGTGTTGTGGGGCAAGACATATAGCATAGGGGTCTAATGTCTAAGAGAGCATTTAACCGCACCTCGGCTTCGATTGAAACCTTCAAGTTAGTGAGCTGCAATTGAAGTTGTTCCTAGGGCTGTTGGGGTGGAGTGCAGGCCAACATGGTCACAGGCTTGTATATGTTGCAGCTTAAAATACCAGTATAGGTACTATGTGATGCCATTGGCAAAGGAATAAATTAAGCCTGATGTCTGCAACAATTGGGCGGTCCTGCGGTGGCTAAGCTTGCCCCGATGTTAGGCACTGATCAACAACACTATTGCATGCGACTCCGAACAGATGCATACAATATTAGATAATAATTATTGGATATTTTGGTGATCTTGGTCACCTGAACGTTTAAGCGAACGATATAGTGCTGATGTGACTTTGGGTGGCTTAGCAAAGTATAGCACTATAGGTTGATTAAATTGAACACTTACGCATGCGTGCATAATTGTCGCGAGGCAGTAATTATCATGTGTGTGCACTCACAGAGTAATATTTAATCGGTGTTTTGATTCTTGCCTTTAGTTACAGTTTAAACGGAAATGATTAATGTTGAGCTTTTTTAAAAGCCATTATAACTTAACTAAAATAATTAAAATTAAATGGAAGGAGACTGTGATTTACATTTGACTAACAAAAAAATAGTTATTCAAGATTGAACAAAATTTTAACAAAATATTGCGAATGAATGTCAACTTTAATTTATTCCACATAAATCATAATAAAACACACTCTGTCAAATAAGTTTGATTTTTGTAAAGAAAACATTCATTATTGGCGCCACAGTATACGTTTTTGTGGGCCTATGTCGAGTTAAAGCCTCAATTTGATTTAAGGTATTTCTCGAAATGGTTATTCGAATTTTTGTGTTAGCTCATTTTTAATACGAGGACCCAGAAAAAGGATTCAACTATGTATACTATAGGTACTACACCCAAATCATAAACCTAAAAATCTTTAATATAATCTAATATATTATATTTACATATGTACATATTCGTAAAAAAAATCGAACTCGAGATTTTGATCAAAGTTGACATTACGATTATAGCGAAGTCGAAAAAAGTGGGCAATTCTGTCTGTCTGTCCTGTCCTGTCCTTTCGGCTGCAGCCTAACGGGTGTGTCGATTTTCTTTAAACTTGGTACCTATTTTTGGGAATTCCTCCCGCACGTTTTTTTCATTTTTTTAGACTAAAAATAACGGTACTTGCCGTACAAATTTTTTTACCAAATTATAAAAGTCTTCTTTTTCTCAAAAACGTGCCCACAAATTAAAAAAAAATTCAGTAATTTTGTTTTTACAAAAAGGCTACCTAAAAATAAAATTGCGAAAAATGAATAGAACCACTTTTTTTTTGATTTTCGATTTTTTCAAAAATGGCTAAACCGATTTTGATCAATTTTTTTATAGAAAATCTTTCTAGAAGCTTCAAATGTTTTGTAAACCAAAAATTTTCAATTGAGAACTTAATAATTCGAAAATGACTTGGTCGATTTTTATTAAACTTGGCACCCAGCTGTTTTTTAAAATTATTTAGTAGATTTTAAATAAAAATTATTGTTATGACCAAAAATAACGGTACCTCCCATGCAAGTGTGTAAAACCCAGAATGAAGGAGCCAAAAACCGCTCCTATAATTTTGATTCAAATTTGTATGTGTAGGTACTAATATTAGTAAGATCTACTAAACTATCGGAAAAAAAATTATCAATCGTTTAAAAATTGTATTTCTCATAGAACCATTTTTTTGATTTTCGAGTATCTCATTATCTGTTGAACCAATAATAATGAAATTTTTTACACAAGAGTTTGTAATAAATTTAAATAATATTGCATATCAAAATTTAAAAAAAAAAAAAAATTTTGGATTTTTTTTTTTTAAATTCGTTATTTTGAAAATGAGTAGATGATTTTTTTTAAAAAATAATTTTTAAACTCCGCATTAGTAAATACTAAAAAATGGCATACCAATTTTTTTTCTTAAAAATGTTTTCAAAATTTAATTTAAAAATAAATTTTTCCTAATGATTTTTTAAAAAATTTTTCTCATAAATTGAGATTTATTTAAGATAGAGATAATCGGATAGTGTGCATTAAGTTGGTGTCAAAACAGTTCCAGAAGTTGCTTAATCAATTTATTTCTAATTATATTGACTTTTTAACAATTTTCCGGTCTAAAGTGTAATTACCATGCACCACAGTGTGATCGCACATAAGAGCAATCAAACCAATTACAATAACTTCCAATGGGAAGTTAAAAATTAGATTAAATTTTTTTGTTCAAAATTTTGAGTTTAAAAATAAATTTTTCAAATACTTTTGATTAAAACAAATTTAAGTAAAAGATTTAAGAATAGATTTATGGCTTTAAGAAGAGCTATGCAGAAGTTATTTTTTTAATTTAAACTTCAAAGAGAAAGTAAAGAAACGTCCCCCCAACTGTTTTTTTTTTTTTTTCTTTCTTTCTTAGGGCCCAACCTACACGCTGAAATAATTTGTTGCATCTTTTGACAAACACTTTTTTCATACTTTTTATTGTATCTTATTTTTTTTAGATTAAGATTTGGTTAGATTAAAATTTCTTAAAAAAAAAATAAATAAGTTGTTAAACTTTAATTAATATGGTTTTTAATCTTTATTTTAACAATTTATTACAATACCTTATCTACACATCAATGCCATCGATGACATAGACAAAATCCCCGCTATTTTTCGATTAACATTTGAAATGTATTCATACTGCATAAACATATTATGCATAAACTAAAGAAAAAATTCATTACAGGATTAACAGGATTTTGTTTCCATAACCAATATTTTCTTCAGGAATAAATTTGGATTTTTTGAGTTTGGCACATATGGGATAAAATGTATGTATACCGTTACTTTAAAGGTCCTGTTATTAAATTTATATAATTCAAGATTTTGTTTCTCTAGCAGAGATTCCGGTTCTAAAAAGAATGCAATGATCTTTAAATCGGACAGGGTCATAAGAGTATATACATATACTACTTATAAATACTTTTTATCTTTTAATCGAAACAATCAAACGCATTCGAATTGAAGTTTTCATGTGATCGTTGCAATTATGCAAAAGATACTTACCATTTTTGAAAAAATGATGCAAATTTATTAATTCATAGTCTGCTTCATGTCAAAATCAGGTTTTTTATAGCATGTCAAAGTATTTAATCAAAAACCAATGATCCGGGTGTATACAGTGGGGTAGGTAATATTTTATAATTGAAAAAAAAAAAAAATAATAATTAAAAAACTAAAGGAACTAAAAGTAAGGTAGAATCGCTTAAGAATTATAGTTCAGTTCTAGAAAACCACCGATTTTAGGGGATGTACTATGAGGATTGAACCAAGGGTTTGAGAATTTGATGAGCTATTAATTATTTTTGTTTTAACTTTGAGCCCTGGTTGAACATAAGTTAATCCCCCAAAATCAGTAGATTGATCTTGATCCTAGAATGAACAAAATTTGTGGAATTGGCTCTTAAACTTTTTGAACAAATTGACAAAAAATTATTAGATGCATTTAATTAACTACCCTTGTGCCAAACTCAAAAAGTCCAAAGAGTTAACGTACTCAAAAAAATTTGTATCTTTTGAAAGATTCATTTATTGTTATTTTTTCTCCCACTGTATTACAGCCTCGTGTTTATAATACATTGTCTATACAATATAACTTGTTCAAGACTTAATTCAACTCTATATTCTCATAGAATAAAATTTAAATAAATTACTTTTTTTTGTGAGTGGTGCGGTGCGGCAAAGTGCTAGACTCACTGTCGTCTCGAATGCTCTCATTCATGTTTAACTAATCAGTGATCTCTGGCTGATCGTAGTTGTTGATCTCGATAGATTTTCTCATAAATTAAAATTATAATTTAGGTATAAGCATTGAACAATTTTACCAACAATTTACCTATATATAGCGATGAATATGGCGGCCTGAAGCTACAAACAATTTGTATATATGCGAAAGAATTAAGACCCACGCGATCTTTTGTAAAGATAATTTTTTGAAGATGAACGAAACCCCAGGCTTATAGTCGTATTATGAGCATCTGATTAGTGGATGTTAAGGCAAAGATATATCATTATCACACCTACCCAATTGCATAGCGTCATCCGTATTTTAATCTAAACGGAATGGCTTCGTTATGAATAGAGATAGAATGGCGCCCAAGCTTTGGAGCATGCTGGTGATAGAAACTCGGAGAATACTAATGGTGGTATTATGTTAATAAGAATTCCTACGCAGATCGATTACAATATTAGTGTCATTTTAAGTATCCAATGGATAAAAATGAAAACCCATCATAAAATTATGAGAAAGAAAGTATGTACATATTACCAGAATAACTTCTGACGTAATTTTTTAAATAACTTAAGGAAAGGGATTTGATAAACTTGTTTTCTAGAATGAACTTACATAAGTGGAAACGAACATGAATACTATTAATAAGAGTATTTTTGTTTTTCATAGAGACTGTAAGTCAGTGATTTGGTCGGAGGTTTTCCCGCAGTGATTACCAAAAATTCCTTTTTTCCCATGCCTTTGTGACAAATATCCCACAATTTTCCCGTGACAAAATATATTTTTAAAAATACATTGAAATCATTTTAATTATAAGCAATTGGGAAAAAAAATATAAACGTTGAACATTTACATTGAAAACATTAGCTTAACAATTTTCCTTTTGCTTCCGTAGCAAATGCAAAAATGGAAAAAAACACATTCAGATATTCAGAAATAGTTTTTTCTTTGAATTTTTTTGTTGATAGTTCAATACAATTTTATTTCTTAAGAAAATGAGAACGGAAAATCCTTTTTTTTACTATGACATTCGAAAAATACCTTTTCCCCTTTTAGTTTATTCAAAAAAAAAATATTTTTTTTTTTTCAATATATGTATTTTGTATATTTTTTGGTATAAAAAAAAAACATTTAAAATCTTAAGATAATAAAAAAATGCACATAAAAGTATATGTTGACTATATAATTATCAAGTCTAAAACAGTAAATATAATGAAAGAATTTATATACATTTACATTCTTTCTATCTGATGGCGCTCCACGAATTATCTCCTATTTATAAGAAACAGAAACTTCTTACCAGCCATGGCCATAGCCGCCATAGCCATGTCCATAGCCACCTCCATAGCCACCACCATAGCCATAACCATGGCCATATCCTCCAAATCCATGCCCAATGCCTGCTGCAACCTTAATAACAGGAGCAGCCACTGCAACTGGTGCTGCTACAGCTACTGGAGCGGCTACTGCTGCATATCCAATGCCGTGTCCAATACCACCTCCATATCCATGGCCATAGCCGTATCCTCCGTAGCCTCCATAACCTCCATATCCATGGCCGCCGATAGGCGCTACAATTTTAGTGACAGATGGTGCAACATAGCTAGCTGCAATGCCGTATCCATGACCCAAGCCATATCCACCGTATCCATGACCTATTCCTCCGTATCCACCATATCCTCCATAACCACCCAAGAATCCTCCCAGACTGGACTGCACGCAGACCAGCAAAGCGAAGGCAACGGCAACCTGCATAGAACATGTAGAAGATTCACAGAAAATTATTGTTGTTCTACAAAGCACTTGAAGGACCTTTCTATAGGTATAGGAGAAATATACTCACATATCTGAACATCTTGCTGGATTTAGTGTGGATGATGGAGCTTGTCGAATGATAGACAACTGTTGGTTGAATGATGTCGTTGGAGGAACACCTCAGGTGTTTTATACTAAAAACTAAATCAAACCGCCTTCCAAAAAGGAGCGCGTGTACTAGGAATCGCATTTGATTTCCAAAAACTGCGTGCACTTATTTGCTGCGTAAATCACTGCACTGTTTCGAATATCCACAAGATGACCAAAAAACACGTTATTAGTTGCGCGACAAAAACAACGCAACAGAGTCTGGCTAATCAGCAATATCTTTTCTTTTTTTGTTGCACATTTGGATCATTTCTGTACCTGTACTCATAGAAACTTGCTACTGCCACATTAATCCAATTACTTAACCGAATGCCACCTGTCCAGCCGCAGCTCACGCTGCTGCTGCCAAATGCAGTTTTCCACGCGTTCCCATTTCGAGGTGTGCACCCGATTTCTTGCTCCTTGATTTATGTCTGGGACCGCTTAGTGGTGAATTTGTGGGCATTTTGATGCTTTCAATATTATGTTTGGCTTCATCAGAAGACGTAATGTTTGGCTGGCGCGGCGCGGCGCGGCGCGGTGGGGTGAGGAACGAATAGGCTTTTCGTGTTTGATTTGTTACGGCATCAGGAAAATTAGATAATATGGACTATGGGAGGCGGTGGTGGTTACTTATGGTCGTGGAACAGTTTGTTGATTATTTTTTCTTTTTCAGCAGAGTGCATTTGGCGAAAATATATTTTATCTATTGCCACCTATTAGGATCGTTAACTGTAAAGTAAATAAATTAACTTATATAAGATAGCCATGAAGCAGACAGCTGCAGGCTTCCTCAGTGTAAACGCGTCCGTCAGTAAAATTGACCAAGGCCGCACAGCTCAATTTAAGATGTCAAAGCTAAGGAACAATAATATAAACATGTAAAAATAGAACTTGCATCGCTAAACACATAAATAAAATAAAATAAAATAAAATAAAATAAAATAAAATAAAAGAAAAGAAAAGAAAAGAAAAGAAAAGAAAAGAAAAGAAAAGAAAAGAAAAGAAAAGAAAAGAAAAGAAAAGAAAAGAAAAGAAAAGAAAAGAAAAGAAAAGAAAAGAAAAGAAAAGAAAAGAAAAGAAAAGAAAAGAAAAGAAAATAAAATAAAATAAAATAAAATAAAATAAAACAAAATAAAATAAAATAAAATAAAATAAAATAAAATAAAATAAAATAAAATAAAATAAAATAAAAGAAAAGAAAAGAAAAGAAAAGAAAAGAAAAGAAAAGAAAAGAAAAGAAAAGAAAAGAAAAGAAAAGAAAACAAAAGAAAAGAAAAGAAAAGAAAAGAAAAGAAAAGAAAAGAAAAGAAAAGAAAAGAAAAGAAAAGAAAAGAAAAGAAAAGAAAAGAAAATAAAATAAAATAAAACAAAACAAAATAAAATAAAATAAAATAAAATAAAATAAAATAAAAGAAAAGAAAAGAAAAGAAAAGAAAAGAAAAGAAAAGAAAAGAAAAGAAAAGAAAAGAAAAGAAAAGAAAAGAAAAGAAAAGAAAAGAAAAGAAAAGAAAAGAAAAGAAAAGAAAAGAAAAGAAAAGAAAAGAAAAGAAAAGAAAAGAAAAGAAAAGAAAAGAAAAGAAAAGAAAAGAAAATAAAAGAAAAGAAAAGAAAAGAAAAGAAAAGAAAAGAAAAGAAAATAAAATAAAATAAAATAAAATAAAATAAAATAAAATAAAATAAAATAAAATAAAACAAAATAAAATAAAATAAAATAAAATAAAATAAAATAAAATAAAATAAAATAAAATAAAATAAAATAAAATAAAATAAAATAAAATAAAATAAAATAAAATAAAATAAAATAAAATAAAAGAAAAGAAAAGAAAAGAAAAGAAAAGAAAAGAAAAGAAAAGAAAAGAAAAGAAAAGAAAAGAAAAGAAAAGAAAAGAAAAGAAAAGAAAAGAAAAGAAAAGAAAAGAAAAGAAAAGAAAAGAAAAGAAAAGAAAAGAAAAGAAAAGAAAAGAAAAGAAAAGAAAATAAAATAAAATAAAATAAAATAAAACAAAATAAAATAAAATAAAATAAAATAAAATAAAATAAAATAAAATAAAATAAAATAAAAGAAAAGAAAAGAAAAGAAAAGAAAAGAAAAGAAAAGAAAAGAAAAGAAAAGAAAAGAAAAGAAAAGAAAAGAAAAGTAAAGAAAAGAAAAGAAAAGAAAAGAAAAGAAAAGAAAAGAAAAGAAAAGAAAAGAAAAGAAAAGAAAAGAAAAGAAAAGAAAAGAAAAGAAAAGAAAAGAAAAGAAAAGAAAAGAAAAGAAAAGAAAAGAAAAGAAAATGAAATGAAATGAAATAAAATGAAATAAAATAAAATAAAATAAAATAAAATAAAATAAAATAAAATAAAATAAAATAAAATAAAATAAAATAAAATAAAATAAAATAAAATAAAATAAAATAAAATAAAATAAAATAAAATAAAATAAAATAAAATAAAATAAAATAAAATAAAATAAAATAAAATAAAATAAAATAAAATAAAATAAAATAAAATAAAATAAAATAAAATAAAATAAAATAAAATAAAATAAAATAAAATAAAATAAAATAAAATAAAATAAAATAAAATAAAATAAAATAAAATAAAATAAAATAAAATAAAATAAAATAAAATAAAATAAAATAAAATAAAATAAAATAAAATAAAATAAAATAAAATAAAATAAAATAAAATAAAATAAAATAAAAACAAAAATTGTGTATGCAAAATTTTGTGCAACCAGACAGGGTTTTGAAATTTAAAATTTTGTAGTCTGAATTTCGACTCGTACAGAATTTTAACCCGAACCCATTTAAGAAACAAACGAAAAGAAAAAACTGAGTTTAATATATGGCCAATCTCTAAACAAATACTTTTAATAAAAAATTATTTTCGTAAATTTAATTTTTTCAAAACTTTAAAACATTACATAATCATTTAATTTTCTGTATTCAATAATAAATTCCTTTGAATCTTTAAACTTCTACTCGATTCTAATCTATAACTCGACCTATCCTATTTCTACTCTAATCCAATGTCATATAAAATGTGTGCATCTGCATACCTACATCCTCAAACTGATGATTTTGCGACGAAAACCAGCATCGATATTTTTATTTAAATTGGGTGAATTTAAAACTTTATTTCATTGCTGCGCTAGCTACGAATTATACCCTTAAAACGCATCTACCTAAATAAAATAAAAATCAGTATAAATACTTTTGTTTTATTGCCGTCCGAAAAGTTGCTGAGCTAGTTATACAATTGCTCTGAATCAAATTAAAGCATAATAAAGCAAATTATTCATTTATATCTTTTATATGTAGGTTCTAGCTTTAATATACCTAGAAATGGACCCAGACTGCACAGGTTTAACCAGTATGAAACCCACTTTTTTGGACTTATTCATCATCATCCTTATTTTTGGTATGAGATTGAGATTTTTCACACCAAATTTTTCTTTCTTACTTAGCTTGCCCAAGTACAAAAGAATAACGTGTGTGAATTAGAAGTTTAATTTAATTCATTAATTTCTTTCAATTTTATATTAACCACAGTCTTAAGTCTTTTAATCATCCTGCTAAACTTAAATCGCATTTTGTATTTATTGCATAACGCATAGAAGCACCATTTATCAGTCTCTCGATTAATACACAGACAAATCAAAAAAAAAAAAAAGGTATTAAAGAAAAATCCATTTAATTGAAGAATCCTTATTTTTTATTTTTAATCTACTACTCGTATACAAACCTATACATATGTACACTCAATATTTATTTTATTACGAAACTGAAAGTAAATTGGGCATATGAATAAAATGAAATAATTTAACCTATATACAGTGACGAATTGACGATTGATTTATGACGCACGAAGTTCACGTTTGAAACACCAATTTCCATTGATACATGATACTGTTACTGTAGTGAATAGGCTTTCTTACAACGTGACATGTGAAGGAAAGATATTTTGTTTGGGCTTATTGTTGTTTGGTCACGTCTTTAGGTGATGGAAGGAATAGGATGAGTTTTCTGATATTAAATTAATATTAAATTCAAAACAATTGTTTATTGGAAATAAATTATAGAAATAGATTTTAACAACTAATTGTTTACAAACTATTGGACAACAGTGTTATCGACAATAATTGTAAATTTAAGAGAACATTTTGTTCAAGGGGTTGATGTTTGTTTGCATTTGTGATGAACGTATGTATTGTATAACAAAAAGAGCAACGTCATTCGGCACGGTTTACTATTTAGATGTCACAAAAAAGCCATGATGGAAGCAATAAAAATCGTGGCAATATGCTCCATTGACCTTGAGCGTGAGTTCTAAAATAACAGTGCAAGCAGATAGAGGTGTTAAAGAAATAAAAACACAAGTGGAAATGAACTGGAAATTGTCAGTCTGGGCGAATTACAGGTCCGTCAAGCTGGAAACACCACAACTGATTTTCAAAATTCTAATGATGCAGGAATTAAGTGCTAATTTGGTGCTAATTTAGTGCTGCAATCCTAGCTTGGCACTAAAATTCCTTATCCCTCAAACCTGTGGTATTCCCAGCTTGACGTCAAGCTAGGAACACCACATCTCCAAAAACGAAATTTCAAAAAACTAATGATGAGGGATTTAGGTGCTATTTTGGTGCTCCTTATCTGGCGGAACTCCAAATTAAATACTCCTTCCCTTACCCCTCAAACCTGTGGTGTTCCCAGCTTGACGTCAAGCTGGAATTTTAGTGCCAAGCTGGGATTGCGGTACCAAATTAGCACCAAATTAGCACTTAATTCCTGCATCATTAGAATTTCGAAAATCAGTTGTGGTATTTCCAGCTTGACGGACCTGCGAATTATTAGTTTTTTATTTTATTAAATTCATTATAAGTCTTTAAGTCTTGTTTACTGTCATGGGGAATCCAGATCTCACTGGTGTCAATCCATGGTCCATCCATTCAAGTTTTGATATAAGTAGGCGCCTGCCTGGCAACTTTACATACTAATATGGAAGTATCTCCACATGTATCCCCACATAATGTGGAGGTATGTATCTTCACTTGTAACTTCATAACTGTGGAGGTATTTCCACATACATCTCCACAAATTTCTTCACATAAATCTTCACGCATGTAGAATTATATTTCTACACATAAGTAAACAAATCTCAACATGTGTGGAGGTACCAACTATAAACTACGCTCAAAATGTAGGAGTAATTTGGGAGAAACCAAGAAATAAGAAAAGTGGGAGCAGCGGTGGGCAGGTTTCAATAAAATCATTTTCTAAATTTTGTTCTCGTTCATCAGAACAAACCCCGAAAATTTCATACAAATCGTTAGAACCGTTCCCGAAAACCAAGAAACCATAAACGTGGGCGTGGCAGTAGGCGGATTTAGTTTCAAAAAATTTTCTTCGTTGATTTGAACAGACTCTATAAAATTGATCCAATTCTTTAGAGCCGTTTCCGAAAAACTAAGAAACAATAAAGGTGGGACAGAGGGCGGATCACTTTTTTTAAATTATTGCTCCATTCATCACAACAAACTCTCAAAACTTCATTTAAATAATTTGAACCGTCTCCTAGAAATAGACATGTTTCCGGCCGATTCCGAGAAACTAAGAGATAAGAAAATAGGGCGTGACAGTAGGCGAATTTTCCTTAATCTAATTTTTAAAATTTTTTCTCATTTATAGAAATGAACTGTGAAAATAACAGCCCTAATATTCAATGGGTCGCGTCCAACAGAAATTCCAGCTAACTTGATTTTCGTAGTTTTGAGAAAATTGCAAAAAACGTATTCACCTATTGGTCAGACTTTTTTTTCCTGAAAATACGGATAAAACTAAAAAAATAGATGACAGCAGGTCCAGAAAACTAGTTATCTGCTTATTACAGTTAAAGCAAATCGATTCAATGAAGTAGAAAACCCAGATATCTCAAAAATGAAAATATCGAGTTAGCTGGTTCTTGCACTTCTTCTTAGGAAGCTTATAACTTGAGTTCTAATCTATCAGATACTAAATTAAAAGTTTTTTTTTAAATAAAAGTCAAATGACACGCTTCATTTTCAAAATAAGTTGTTCAAACAATTAATTTTCAATTACCTATATATATTGATTTTTTCACAAGTTTTCAGTAAGCATAAGTTCTTTATACCCTCCCATGAACATGTTTTTTATTTTTTAAATATTCAGACTTTAAAATAAATCGTAAATTAGAGCAAGTTCGTGCAACCCAGTCGTGCATTGTATTTCCTACCATTTTGATTTCGCAATTTTAACACCAATCTTCATTGTTATTTTCTTTGTTAAGTCCTTCTATATTTTTATATCGTTCGCACGTGCTTGATTATTTAAGGGTAGTCAAAATCCAGAAGATAGTCCAGAAAACATCGATCAAGTCTAGAAAAAATCGATTAAAAAAAAAAAAGTTCTTAGAATTCATTGGATTTGACAGTTGTTAAAGAACTGCTATCTCGTGACTATTATAAACATTTTATTTGGCTCTCTGGAGAGAGTCGGACTTTAAATAACATATTTTCAGAATTGGAGCCTGAATATTTTTTTGTCTACATACTTTTTATTCTAGATAAATATAGGAATTGAAATAAATCAATTTTAGAAATAAAAGTAGCAAATTGGGGAAGGTGTAATACGCCAGAATTTTCTTGAATGCTTTAAACTCTGAAAAACAATAAAATGACAATTTTTCAATTTTTTCTATTACACAAAATTTTATGTGAAAACCTAAATTTACTGTACTATATCAAATGTTTAAACAACCATTCACTTTCGTGAAAGTATTTTATCTGCACTAATTAAAACATTTATGAATTTTTAAACTTGAAAATTTATAAATTACTTATAATACTGCTGCCTTAGCTAATATATACCTTACCTACCTTGTTTTACTTTATTTACAAAAAATTACCTAAAAAATTAAGTATTTCTCAACGTCAACGCTCACTAATCATTTAAACGATTAAAATCTGTCACAAAAGATTACATCTTTTAATAGTGCTAATAAACTGTGTAAAATATGAGGTTCTTAAATCCCTGTCTAATTGACACGTAGAATCTGTGCCATGTCAACTTTTTTTTTTTTTACTCAATTTAACACCGACAAGATAAATAAATCGCTCAATTATAATAATATCATTTTAGATAAAAAAAATGGCAAATCTGATAATTTCGCAAATATGTGCAGTTACTTCAAAAGAATTGCAACTTTACAAAAAAAAAAAAAAAAACTAAAATCAAGGTCAAAGCTCCTGATACTTCAATATAATATGCTTTAACTCAATCCAAAACCGTTTATAATTAAACTAACACTTTTAGCTTCT
Organism: Epistrophe eligans; assembly: GCA_951394125.1. Lineage (NCBI taxonomy): Eukaryota > Metazoa > Arthropoda > Insecta > Diptera > Syrphidae > Epistrophe > Epistrophe eligans. The sequence continues at coordinate 39,548,577 of OX596029.1, forward strand.
AAAATTCACCTGGATGCAATTAAAACCAACTCGGCATAGGTAACTCTTGTAAGTGTAAACTAAATCGAATGTGGTCATCGAAAGTTCAATTCAATTTCAGTGCAAGCCCCAGCCCAATCCCAGCTCAAAAAGATTAAGAAGTATGTAATTATATAATTGCTTGCGTCGTCGTCGTCGTCGCACCACCACTGTGCTGTGCAGCCCCTCTTTTATAACTCTGCATCAAACTAAGGTTCAACAACTTTTACTCGATTTCGATTCGGGCTGATGTTTTTCACATTTAAATGATTTTTATATTATATACCTTCGATCGGGCCAAGTTCTGTATAACTATAGATGGCAGGAAATGGATAGAAATGTGCCACTAGTGCAGTGAGTCATTGAAAGTGTTGTTGTTGTTGTTGTTGTTGTGAGGCTCCTAGAGAGTCTAACTAAGGCAGGCACAAGCACCAACAAGACATCTTTAGACAGGTTTTTCGTGGTGAACCTCGAATTTATGTGCCAAAAAACGTGACAATTATTATTACCTACCTACACGAAGAAGTTTGGTGGCGTCTGCGAGGCGGAAGGTCTGTGTTGCCATAACTTAAACTACTTCGTGCGCAAAATAAATCTTTTAGTTCGAGAAGGAGGAGGAGGTACCTTTTTTTTAAATGCTGTCGATAATATTGTTTTATTTTGGTGGACATATCGCACAATTGTTATAAAGGCTCATCGTGCGTTATTTTGGGTGCGAAAGTTGACAGCTGGTATAAAAGCCAAAATTTGAATTGCAGATGGCACATTCTTCCGGAAACTTCCTTCCAGATATATCCAAATTTCAATAATGGCTATTAACGTAAGTTTATTGTTTTTTCAATTTCATTTCGACATCATTTTCAACTTTTTCTTTTACATAGTTCATCATTTTACTTGGCATTTTATCATTCATCCATTCAACCTTTGGAGGACTTCTTAATGGGCTGGCTTATTCTGCTGTTTCATCTCCAGTTAATTATAACTATGGCAGATTAGCTTCGTACTCATCTCCAATTATTGCCAATCCTGTAGCTGCAACATATTCCACCCGATATACTGCTTATACTGCTGTGCCATTGACAGCTTCCGTTGCAACTCCTGCTTTTGTTCCCAGACAACCATCAGTTGGTGGATTTGTACGAGCATCATTTACTGCTCATCCATCACTTTCAAGGCATTCTGGTTTATCTAATCAGCTTATTAGACATGGCATTTCTGCTTATGCTGCAGTTCCAATTGCTGGTTATAGAGCTTCCTTTGGAGGTACTCCTTCAATTAAAAGCTTTGGTGCGTTGTCGTTACGAAGTTTTCCTGCTCCGTTAAGTATCCAAGGAATATATCCATCAGCTACAGGATTTGATGATTACAGTGATCAACTACTAAATGACCATCAAAGAGGCTTTGGAAGTTTTGAAAATGAAATTCCGCTTTCGGCTTGGTAGATTAATAATTGAACAAAATAAAAAATTAAAATAATAAACAGAGATTATTTTCTTAAAGTTTTAAAAATTCTTTTATTTTGTTTCATACCAAAATAAATCGAAAAGTTGTTTTGGTCAAAAAAATTCATTCTAGCTCTTACCTTCTACATATGTAAAATGAGTCTAAACCTTTCAAGGATCATTGATCATTGAAATTTAAAAGTAATTTTTTTGAAGGTTTTGGACAGAATTATTTTTTTTTTTTTTTGATAGAATAATAGTTATTCAAGTCAAAAACTTCATTTCCGACACCAAAACAACTATCAAATATCTCCAAATTAAAATTCTCAATGATGGTGAGTGTTGAAGCTACCTACGATATATGTATAACTGGGATCCTAAGATATTTACATAGATATCAGTTCACTATCACTGGTCATTCAAGGTGATTCAACGACCTAAACCCATTATAATGTCGTTACAACCAAAACAAATTTAATCATTTTCAAGTTCGTTTATAAATTAGTTCACAAGATTTATCCTAAAAAAATAAAATGAAATTATTTTCAAGATGTTTAATAAAAAAAAATTAAAAAACTAGTTCAGAGGTTTTATTCAATTTGTGTCATTAATTTGAATGTAAAAAAAAAACAAGCTCAACTAAAATGAGGTCAACTTTTGATAATTATAATCATCCATAATATCTAACACCAGAATTACCGGTTGATTTAAATTTGTTAAAAATTAAAAGAAATAAAATTGTATTACAACAGTTGAACGTTCTGTTTGTTTTTATACCATTTTGTATCCAGGTTGGCTTTTGTACAATTTTTTTTTTAATTTTATTTGTTTCAATATTAAAAAGTCAAATTTCTTTAAGTATGTGAAGGTATTAATTCTATTTTGATTTCAGCTCACTTATTAGAATTATACCTATTTTATCTCAATTTTACATTTCAGCTAAATTCGTAGCATTATATGTAATTATGGAAGTATATGTATGTATAAGTATAACGTTACGTAGTTAATTATTTAAGGTTGCGTTACAGCCCGCTGCAGAGTCTTGACCAACAAGCTTCTTCCATTTAGTTAGTTTTTTAGTTATAGGTAGTTGTCTCTAGTTTCGCATGCAAAGTTAGTTGAGGTCCATTATACCAATTGCGTGCGCTACCTGAATCGTGGCCTTCCTCTGCCTACTTCGTGTACCTTGGATTTGGATTCAAAGACTCTTCCGGGCGGGTCTTTGGTATCCATTTGTTCTAATTGACCGAGCAACCTTAATCGTTGGCTTTTTACTTTTTTTCGTCGTTGTATCTAAACAATGTTTTCTTATATATGGGAGTGACAAAAAAAAGTTTTGGTGAAAGTATACTTCTAAGCGAAGTTTCTACACACGTAAACAATAACAACAACAAAATTAAATGCATGACTGGGTCGCCCGAACTTACTCTTATGTGCGATCAAACTGTGGTTTTAAAGTATGCATGGTACTCATGTACATTTTAGACTGAACAATTGTTAAAAAATTAATATATTAAAAAACTTCTGAAACTGTTTTGCCACCAACCCAATGTATGTATACCATCCGATTTCTTACACACATTCAATTTATGAGAAAGTTTTTCTATAAAAAATTGGTCAATACAGTTGAGTTGTTTTTGAGAAAATAGAAAATCAAAAAAAAAGGTTCTATGGGAGGTACCATTTAAAACCAATTTTCCGATTTTTTTTTTATAAAATGGTAGCATTTTTGTAAAAAGAATTACTGTTTTTTTTTTGTGGGCACGTTTTTGAGAAAAATAAAATTTTCATAATTTGGTACAAACATTTTTACGGCAGGTATCTACCATTATTTTTGGTCTTAAAAAAAGAATGCCCAAAAACTGCAAGGTACCAAGTTTAAAATCGACCCACCCATTTAGGGTGCAGCTGAAAGGACAGCACGGACAGACAGACAGAATTGCGACACCTACTTTTTCGACTTCGCTAAAATCTCGAGTTTGATTTTTTTACGAATGCATATCTTACCATATAGAACCTACATATATATCGCAAGTAAAAATCATCTGATAAAAGAAATAAATTAGTTATGGAAGCCGGCCAAAAACCTAATTATTTTAAAATATTTATGTGAATATATAAATATGAAAAATTATTAAAAACTCAATAATTAGAAATAAATTGAACTTCTGAAGTTTGCCACCAACACGATGAATACCATCTGATTTCATAAAAAGAATTAAAAATCGTTGAATCGGTTTTAAAAATAATTAAATATAAAAATTAAATTAATTTTGAAAAAAAAAATCATCTAAGTACTCCTACTCATACTTTCCAAAAAGTAATTTTGAAATTTTTTTAAAAATTCAAAATTAAATTTTTCGAAATTTTGATTTGAAATAGCAATTATTTAAACTTATTAGAAGCTCTTGTGTAAAAAATTTCATTACAATCGGTTCAACAGATATTGAGTAAGTAAAAAAATTGGTCTATGAGAGATAACGTTGATAATGGAATAACACAAAATTTGCTCCAATAAGATCGTACTGAAATTAGCTCCCCAAAAATTTTTAATTAAAATTGTAAAAGTCGTTTTCGAAAAAAATAAGATTTTCCTCAAGTCTTAAAGACCTGTATGCGTATGGTAGGTAATGTTATTTTTGATTATAAGAATAATTTTTGTTTAAAATTTAATAGATAATGTTAAAAACCTCCTTGGGCACCAATTTTAATAAAAATCGACCAAGTCGTCGCCGTGAACTAAGGAAAGGAAGGACTTAGTTTATTGAGTGAGAACGCAAAGTGCAATTTTTCATCATTTTCTTAAGCCCCGCACAGTGGGCAGATATCGTCAACTTTGCGGTCAAAATCAATTTTTTAATTGTGTTGAAATCACACATTATTTGATTTAAAGTCATTAGAAAAATATTTATACAAAAAATATATACGAGTTTCATTTCGTCTAAATATGTTGAAGTTAAGATAAAAACATTCAAAGTTAGAAATAATTATAAATTTGTAGCATATACATACTCCATAATTATAACATCCACAAATTCAAATTTCCCGCTTCTAACCACATTCCACAAAATCCCGTTTTTTAAAAGTAAAATAATTCAACTTACCAAAAGAGACAGATAGACAAATAAAAGTTAAAATTTCAGAGCAGTCAAAAAAGCGAAGGTTGAAGGTGTTGGTCACGCGGTGGATATAATTATTTTAGTTTAGAAATCATAACATGTGTTAAGTAGTTTTAAGAATAAAGTGAATTAAAAATGTATTTATTAAAATGAAAAACTGTGTTTCACTGTAGAAAAATACTACAAATTCATGTATGATATGTTTTTGGGAACCAAATTAAATCCTTAGTTAAAAAAAAAAAACCTTTTTGGAAAGTAGAAACTAGTTAACTAGTTATTCCCTATACTTTTCATAGTTTTCCAATGGTTAAAGTCATATTTGAAGGATAGAGTTCAAAAGGTTAATGTCAACGGGAAATCAAGTGAAGCTTGCCTTCTGAAAACAGGAGTACCACAAGGGTCTGTTCTTGGTCCAATGTTCTTTCTTATTTATATCAACTCACTATTTTCGCTTCCGCTGAATGGTCTCTCAACAGCTTTTGCAGATGATATCTCCTTTACCTACCAATCCAACTCACAACTTGATTGTATCACAAGAATTGAAGAGGATCTTGAACTCCTGAGGACTTGGTTTTTTGTTCATAAACTGAATATAAGTGAAAAAACAAAATTAATGACTTTAAAAACTTCTGGACTTAATCCATGTCCTTATAATTTCAGTTTCCATAGCCCAAATTGTAAAAAATTCAGTTTTCCTTTACATTCTTGCGGAAAACACAATTTTGTTCATAGCAGTTCCTGTTCCAATTCTTGTTTAAAGATTGATATAGTAAGTAACTTTAAGTATCTAGGGGTAACAATCGATTCTAATCTTAATTGGAAAGATCATACTAACAGCTTAAAAAGTTATCTTATGGTCGTTACTCGTAAATGTATCTTTTGAAACCATTCTGCTCGAAAAAATTATTGACATCAATATATTACGGTCTTGCACACTCCAATACAATACAATTACAATACGGTCTGTCTAGCTGGGGAGGTTCTTATATAAATACTTTGAGACCCTTGTTGACCGCGCAAAAACATTTTATTCGAATAATTTGTAACAAAAACCGCTTTACCGAAAGTTGGCCCTTATACAAGGAACTGCGAATTCTCCCAATGAGACACCTTTACATCTTTAAAGTTCCAAGAGAATTTTACAAACAAAGTGGAAATATCCCATCGCAACTATACAATCTACGAGTAAACAATCTACATTTTGTGACTGTACCGAAAGTAATAAAAACCCAATTCTCCAACTTTTATACTGTAACAGCACCTCGATCTTTTAATAAACTGCCTATAACAATCAGAACATCTACTAATTTTAACTCGTTTCTTAATAAAGTAAAAAACTGGCTTTTCACGATTGATTTAAATAATATTGAAAATTGTATTTAAATGCTTTTTATATTACTTTGCAAAATTTGTTCATATAAATGTTAAAATATATTCTCTATATAAATTATTATTATTAAAATCTATTCTCTTTGTAAATTATTCTTCTAATGTGTAATCTTAAAAAAAAAAAATATTAAATAAAACAATATACCAAATAAAATACCAATATAAAATTAAAAACTTAATGTAACTAGATAAATATATAAATTTAATAATTGTAAAATAATGTAAACATTCTAGAATCTGTTGTCACCCCACATCAGTTTCCTTTATTTATTGAAATACTTTATTTATGTAGGTATGTATCATTCAACACTAACTGTAAGTTAATGAATGATTACTATTATTTATCCTATTATTTATGGGTTCATACCAAAATTGTAATTGTAATTTGTTTTAATGAATGAATAAAATGTTTTTCTATCTTCTTTTCTACTTTTTGTTGAAATCCGCCAAAAAACCAACGTTTTTTAAGACGATAAGTACCTACCGTTGGATTTTGTAAAATCCATCTCAGTATAAAACCCGATTTTTCAAGTTCATTAAAGCGATACAAAAATTCACAACATTAATTTATTTATGAATTGAAAGTAAAATATTTGCTCTGTCGAAATTCTAAAAATAATGTTCGCATGCATCCGCATATAGGATTTAAAGCCAAAAACAGTTTTTAAATCGATTGCTTTAAACTTGTTGTTTACATTTAGTCCGATAAATAAGTAAGTATGTTTGCACTTCTCTTTTTCTCTATCTCCTCCCCTAAAACTTACCCTTTTTTTGCCTTTTTCTCATAAAAATGCGATTTATTTTGATTTCTATAGTAAATTAGTTTTCATAAAGTTAAATTTTTTAAAAACCATTAATATAAAACCAGGTGTATAACGTTCGACTAAAAATGAATAAGAACAGTGAATACAAAATAAAACTTGTACTTAAAACAACAACAAAAAAATGGAAAAATCGACGATAATTTTTTTTTTAATATTTCTGTTAAAAGAAGAATTATTTTAAAAATGATTTTTGATGAAAAAATTTGATTCAATTTAAAAAAAAAATAGGGTTCAGGCTTAAAAAAAACCGTAATTTTATATTTTACCTGTTCCCGTTCTTTTTAAATAATTCTATATCTATTTTAATTTTAAGTCAATCTTTAAAAAAAGGGGAGAGAAAAAAAACCCTAACTCTGAACACAAACAGGAATCATTTCTCAAAGTATTGGTTATTTACTTAGTAACAACATGAAGGCATATTCTCTATTTTAAAAAACAAAATGTGCAATCATCTTTTCTAATTTATTTAAAAATTAAAACAACACATATTCAAAAATAAAATATTACTTTTAATATAGCTACTTAAATGATGTTATATAAATGGATTTAAAAACATACAGTAAAATCTAAAGTGGTTTAAACGTTATGGATTTTTGACCACTAAAATGACAATTTTTCCCCACTGTGCGCCATAAAATATGGATTTTTAAAACGTCATCAATTTGTTGAAAGTCCAATCAATTAAATATTGTTTTGGTCCTTAATCCTTGAAGTAATTTTCGTGGCCATCAATATTTGTATATCTTAACAGCAACAACTCTTGAAACTTGTTTTCAAAATTATATATTCAAATAGAACTCCGTTTTATCAATAAGCTTAGAAAGACCGAAGGTTTATTTGAATATTTAATTTTTTGTAAAATATTTGTACATATCCTCGAGATGTTGGCACTATGGTAAACTATGATTTCTAATTTTATTGAAACCTCTTTTTCCGCTTTTAAAATTAATATTAACGTCTTCAAAATAAGCACGTTCTCCATAAAAAATTTCCGGCGCTTTAGAGGTAAATTTGAAAAGTCGGATTTCATGGCATTTAACGTTAAAATTTTTTTTTTCATGGATTTTTCTGATTCAATTTGTCATGGGGAGATGAGATTTTTTTTATTATTATTTCTTTTTTCTTACACTGTTCATTGATGCTATCCTGTTTTTAAAACATTTATTGAAATAACACTTGTACCGGGACGTAGAATACAAGTCACCAATAACTTAACTGCAGCACTTGATTTGATAGTTTTGTACCAGCTTACAATAAGTTCTCTTTTCGTGTTTTCAAATTTAACTTGTATGAGAATAAAAACAACTTAGTCCTTCGGTGGTCTTAGTTCCTATAAGGACTTAGTTCTAGGCACCCTTATAAAATTTATATGGAAGATTTTGAGAGTATCATTTGGTTGTTTAAATTTACCTAGTATTTTCCACTGCCATACAAATTATGAGGTGTGATTGGGCACCAGTTTTGGCACAAATTAATACTCACAGAATTTCATATGCTACATTCCCTACACCATTCCAAAAAATTTAGCATCGGCATCAGTCTAAATATATTTCTTCTTAAAAAAAGAATGGTTTTCGAGTAATTTCCAAAAAAAAACTGAATTTTACCACTTTCATGCAGAAGGTCAAAAAAGCTTTCGTTCAAAATTACGGCACTTTTTAAGAATCTCCGAATACATTAAAATAAAATCTTCAACAAAAATATCAGCTTTTTTTTTTTAAGTGAAAGGCTAATTTTCCTGATCTTAAAACAACTTATCATATTAACATAACGAACTAGGTAAGGTATACACTATGGCATGTTAATGAAGGGCTTATAATCTTGCCTAATCACTTCATTTTATCAATGATAAACTACTCTTGTATTTCTTTCTCTTGTTTGTATCACATCATCAGCATCGTCATGTTTTGCATTGTGTCAAAAAGTTTGTGTTATGAAATTAATTTCTCAAACCGAAATTTATTAAAAAAAAAAAACAAAATCAGAATTGGTTTTACATGTTTTTTTATTACAACAAATAAATAATAACAAGCTTATGCCAGTCAGTCGATTTGAATAAAAAAATGATGAAAGTTATAGATTATAGTTATTATTTTATTTTTGATTTTAATGGATGTTTATTATTGTATTGTATTTTTTTTATTGTTTTTCTGTTTGCAACTGACTGATTTATTTTTTAGAGTCCTTCTTTAAAACAAGATCTGACTTAAAAAAAAGAAGATCACTTCACAACAAACGGCATTATTTATATCCTTGAGACACTAATATTCTTTTTAATTCTTCGTTGAACTTTCGTTAAGTTCAATTTTGCTATTTTCGATTCAAATCAACTAACTACAAATGAGGTAGATCTTTTCTTCGACTTAGAATCTAATCACAGTCAAAAAACCATTTTCACTTAGGTAAACATTCACACACATTTTCTAGATAAACTATCGACACATTTTCACTTTTTATAAAACACTTTCGCTTCATATGACGAAATGGGTAAAAGTCTCTCTTGTAGAAGATGTGTTTTCAAGGGCAAGGGATCAAATTTTATGGGGACAACTCCGAATGGAAAAGGTAACGGAGCATTGAATGAGTTCGAAACTGAAGCCATAAATCTATGATTCGATTCGGCATGGTGAGTACTCGAAGGACTTGGATTGTTGGAAGAAGGTGGAGGTTGCAATTCTTGACTAGGGATTGGAGAGTTTTGATATTGGAACGGATTTTGTTCTTGGTGGAATTCTATCGTATTTTGAGGAACATGATTTTCTAGGTTTCTAGGTTGGACTTGAAATTGACTATGCTGCTGTTGATGAGGTTCTCCTCCGAAAGAATGTTGGTGTTGATGGTTAGGAAAGTGATGATTGTATCCAAGATTTTGTTCTTGATGATGCGGATTAACAAGCCTTAGACCGGTGTTTTCTTGAATAAATGGTAAATTTTGTAGATTATCCTGAATAAATGGCAAATTATGAACTGGTGCAGGTGGAACGTACTGATTTAATAGTTTGTTAAATTGATGTTGATTGTAATTTAAAGATAATCCATGTTGTTCAGCAATGCTTTGAGGTACTACTTTGTGCGGATGATGATGATCATTGAAATGTGAGTGTCCATTTTCATGTTGATGGTTGAACTGTTGATGATGATGATTGAAGTGTTCTTCAGTTTTGGAAATATAAGAAGTAGCATCATGTCCAGCAGGAATATTTAAATAGAATGCCAATTCTGCAGGAATAGCTTCTGGTCGGTCATAAGAATATCCATCATCAGCATTCTCAGCTTGAATCACAATAATTGCTGATATCACCAAAAGTATCTTTTTTTTAGGAAAAAATAATAATGTAATTAGTTTTTGTTTATCTCATTTTAAGAGAAAATTCCAAATTCTACCTTAATAATAATCCACATTTTTTGGAGACGAGTTCCGGTTTAAACAACAAAAACTTTGCCAATGAAATGATCTGTATAAAATTAAAGCCTGAAGTCTTATATCTCGATCCCCTCCAAATATTAAAAAAAAAAAAAAAAAAAAAAAAAAAGAATGTATATTTGGATTTGGATTCATCTGCTGCTGCTGTTGCTGCTGCTGACGACTCTCACTTTCTCATGGTTATCAAAAACTAAAATGAAGCACGCCAGCACTAAGATACATTCATCGAGATAAGATTTGGTCAAATTAATTTTTGTTTTTGTTTTTCTCTATGATCAAAGTAATTTTGGACCTTTGATGAAGTTCGTTCATCTTCCCAAAAATATAATTGACAAGCCATCGAAGTTCAAGCTATTATAAATAAAATAGATAGTTAATAGATATTGTGTAAGTTGATTTGACTTTTTTTTTCTATTTTCAATCGGGGTAGATATTGAAATTGGAGGGGCATATTGACACCGTTTTATAGGGCCTTATTTATGTTATGCAATTTAATTAATAGTTAAAAATTGATAAATTTGAATTAAGTGGGAAAAAGGTATTCAAGTTTTTTAGACCGAACTTCTATAGCAACATATAGTAATGCGATATTTATGCGGATGATATGAACAGGTTTTTATAGAGGGTTTTTCGTCTTTGGGTCAAAATTTTAATCAATGAATCAATTAAATCGAAGACTATTGACGAAATGTGAAGATGGTTAGATTAATTTATTTTTAATTTTTGAAGTGCACCTGATTTTAAATGAGCATCTTGTTGTCGGACGCCAACAGGAGTGTGAATCATCAGATCATTTGATGGTGGTGTGGCAGAGATTGTTGGTTTGATGAATTTGTTAAAAAAAAAGTAACTATCTATCAATGTATCTTACTGTGGGAATTTTAAGATACTTTTGTTTGATCTCGCGCGGAATTAAGTGTGTTTCTATTTTTTGTTTTTGTTGTTTATGTTTTGATTGTTTGACTTAATATGAGGTTTAATAATCTTGTTTGCTAATAATAGTCAGTCTCGTGATGGTTTTTTATAGTGAAAGTGATTTACAAAACAATGATGCTAACTGTCAGAGGAAATTATAGTTTTGTTTTGTTTTGTTTTTTTTTTTTGTTTTTGGAATGTGAAACAAAATTAATCAAATTAATTACAAATCTAATTTATGTATTAATTTTACCAAATTTAGTATACTTATATCTTGCATATTATGATTGTGTTAAAGGCTTTAAAAAATTGTGATTTAAAGTAATTTGGAGCACAGTTGCGAGTGTTTCTTTTTTTATTTTAGATTCCATCACGTGAATGTACTTTTGAAGAGAAAAAAAAATATATTATTGCAATTTTTAAATTTAAAGCAAACACCTTAGCTACTCGTCATAATAATATGATATGTTATGTATATGTACTGATGGCCGTCAATCACCAATGATCAATGATTGCAGAAGTGATTGTAAATGAATATTAGACACATAAATCTTGTTAAATTTTATTCGAAGACAATAAGATTGGGATTTAATGACTTAAGATAAAGAGGCTGAACTTTTTATATTTGAAGTGAGTTTTTTATATAAATTGCGCGTTATATGCGCTTGGGGCCATGGAACTTGGAATATTGTGAAGGTCGCCGGAGGCTAAATATTTGTATTTTTTAATGAAAGAAAGGGCATGTTAGCTAATTTGTCAAACACTTATTTACACGAAGTATACTATATAAGATTGAATTTTTTGTTTTAATTAATTGTTATTTTAAAGAGATATTATTAATTAATATTATACAAATATGTATAATATTTGTTCTCGCTCTTGACGATCAGTTATAATATACTTTTGTTTTGTTTTAAAGATATTATATCTTTATAGAAGTTCTTTTGTTTCACCATTCAGTTAGTCAGTCAGTAAAAAAATATATAAATCTATACTTAAAGTCTTGAAGGTGCTTCTATTATAATTTACATCAAAAAAACATTTCCATATAAATAAATCTTTTTTTGTGCATTTTTAATTTTTACAAAAAAAAAACATAAAATTTCCATGCTCTAATTTTTATTTTATTACTTTTATTCAAAATAATATTGACCTTTTGCTGAAGACAATAAAATGATATTAGAATAATTACCAATTAAAAACATTAAATTATCGTTGTTTATGCATAATATTGATATCATACGATGGCTTTTGTATTTTTTGAATTAATTAATTGAATTATTGATGAATTTTATTTAATATATATCATTGTTTCATTCATTCGCAGAATTAATATTCCAAACATTTTCAACACAATCAAATTTATTAATTTATGATATTTAATAAGTATAAATATCTTAAATTAATAAATTCGATTGTGTTAAAAATGTTTGGAATATTAATTCTCCGAATGAGTTTGAAAATACAAGAGCTAAATAGCAATTTCACCTAATAATGAAACATTTAACAGTAGTTTAAATTTTTTAATTTAATTTTGACTTGTATAATGTTCTGAATATACCTATAGATAGATTTAATTTATAAATTTTTTTGAGAGTAACAGTGAAGTAGAGAAAGATTGCGACTCAGGTGATACAATTAATTGGAAAAAAAAATAATCTGAATCAACTATTAGACTTGCTGGAGACTGAGCTATCTGGAAAAGTTTGTTGATTCAGATCCACCTTGAATAAGTTAGTATTTATAAAATGTATATATGTACTTCGCAATCTTTGTACAACAAAACAAATCTAAGAAAATAACTGAAATGGCAAAGATCAATTTTTTTAAATTTTGCAATACGAGAACTTAAAAATCCTTTAAGTGAATTTTTATTTGATACCACCATTAAAAAAAAAATGTTTGCAGATGAATAGTTAAACTCTCTATATCTACCAACATCGAGTGTGGCAGAAGTATGGGTGGATGAATCGAATCAGAATATTTATTTTTTATTTTTTTCGTAAATGATGTGACGGTCCCTGGAGACCCCTTTTTCGAAGTTAACATGCACTCCTTCAAACACTGTGTGTAATTCAATTTGACCGCATTTAGGCCTTCCATAGGACTGAGTCAAAAGTTATCAAAATTTAAAATACCGTACTTTCTCGGACATATAAGGATCAAAAAAAGAGTATATAGCTAGGACACACACAAGTTATTTTTACGCCTACTCTTTTCTTCTTTCGAACCAACATATCTACATTCCAAACTAATATTATGCATTTTATGAGGGGCTGTTATGTTATTTTACTGAAATTATATTATATTTTGAAAAGCAGAATTTTTAAAACTATTACGGCTATACAGTACAGAGACGGTTAAGCTTCTGAACTGTATAGGTTATTCTGAAATTCTAGAAGGTTTCTAATTCAATTCGAAAACATAGTAATTCAGGGTTATAAAATTCCAATCACCCAAAAAGCCCGAAATTTTTCAATTTTTAAAAATGTTAAGTCCAAAAACCAAGGCCAAAAAAGCTAAAAAATATCGAATCTGACGCAAATATGTGATATTTATACATGCTGGACTATATTAAGGTACTTCATCAGTTAGTTTTAAATAATAATAAAATAATTAAAAAATAGTAACGTGAGTTCGTCATACTTCCTAGGAACATATTATGTATTTTTCCTTTAATTTTTGCAAAAATTGAATTTAAAAAAAAAAACAATCTTAGTTAGGAACTCTATATTTTATGTATGTGTAAGATGTTTTATAAATAGCATATTATTTAAATTTTCATTAGGTCTTTAATTTTTTGAGCATTTTATTGTAACTTAAAATGTTTAGAAAAGGCAAAGAGTTAAGAATATTTAACAATTACTTTAAGTCATGAATAGAGGACCGTTGGATAAGTAAGAAAAACTATCTCAATATTCAGGAGAAATTTCATCCCACAGTTCTTGAACACGTTCCCAAACGACTTTGACTGACGATGGTGGTGATTCGTATTGTTTAACAAAGCTTTTTTTAAGTATGACGATAAATTTTCGATTGGATAAGGGTCTGTGTTCGGTGCATGTCAGTGTATAGTACTTGAAAATATTGCAATATGTTTGGGGTCGTTTTCGTGTTGAAATACTATTTTATTTTCAGGCACGGGCATATTTTCAATAGTTTCTGTTAAATTATTCTGTAAAATATCAAGATGCAGTTCATTCTTCATGATGCCATCAATTTTCCGAAAGGAAACTATTCCATAAACAGTCATACAGCCCCAAACTTTGACATTTCCCCATCCATGATTTACAGTTTGAATGATATCTTTTACATTCATTTTTTCTCCTTCTCTCTTCAAATTCCATTGCTTTCCATCTGTACAATATATCTGTTAATTTTTGTTTCATCTAACCATACGACTGGATCATCATCTGTCTACGACTCACACTTCTTCACTTCTTTGAAAGCAAAGGTTTCTTATTTTTATCTCCAAGGCCCTAAAGCCAGCCGAATGTAGGGCTCGTTGAACTGTCCACTTGCTTACTGTTTTGCCAGTATCTCTGCAAACTAGCGCTGATGCATTTGAAGCCGAAGTTGCTTCGTCCTCCTGTTAGCAAGATGTCTGATAACTCATCGAGTATGTGCAGCTAAGCTCAGTATCATACCTAGAGGTTCTCCAACATTCTTTTTTAGTTCATCTTCAAACTTTTGTCTTATTCTCTGCACAGACCTTTTGCTTACCTTCAATATTTGTGCAATTTTCCTAACGAAATCTCCTTCTTTGAATCTATTTAGTATTGTATTATTTAAAGATTTAATTTTCACAATTATTTAAATTTTATTGAATAAATCAACTGATAATGGAATTTTAGTTTACACTGATGTAATAAAAACTAAATTTGATGGTAAGCAACCAGCTTTAGCGAAGTATTAAACTGAAATATTCTTCTTATCTCGGTCGTTGCATATAACTGTACCAATGAAATGCTTTGGCCGGCAATACACGACACAAAATAACTGCGCAAACTGGGCTTTTCAAGTCTTCAAATTAAAAATCTGTGCAACCGCTCAGTTGAAAAATTTTAGCAACGCAGTGCACATTGTTTTTTGTTTATAATGGGTGATAAACAAAAGTTCTGGAGCGACTTCCTCGAACTTTATAAAGAACAGCCTGCTCTATGGAAAAAAGCCCAGAATATAATATAACAGAGTTATGAAAAACAAAGCCTACGAGCTCTTGGTTCAAAAACTGAAATAAAAAATCCCAGAAGCCGACCGGGAGACTGTTGTTAAAAAAATTAATATCTAGTGTCCGGACAAATTACCGAAAAGAACTTAAAATAGTTAAATGCAGCGAAAAGTCCGGTGCCGGAGCCGATGTTCACTGAATGAAAAAAACTTTTTAAAACTGAGAACTGTGCAGTTCACTTGTATCGTGTTTTGCACAAACAGACTTGAGTAAAATGTCAGTTTGCGCAGTTATTTTGTGTCGTAATTTGCCGGTCCTTCTCTTTTCCTCAAATTTTGCGGATAACGGTTAGCTTTATGATATTTGTTCTGGTGCCATTGGTGACGTATAAAATTATAACAGTCTTAATTCATAATAGACCAAAACAACAATAATACCACGTGTCAAAACAAAATACTCACCTATTGCTTGGGACAGTTTTGCACCTAACTGTATGTATACATTACATATAAATAAACGATTACATAATTATATTTCATTGGCTATACAAATTTGCTCTCAATAATTCCCATTTTCCAAAATGGCGGAATTCACCAGGGTTTCTGTAATTCATTGCACCAAAATCTAAATTTTCTTTTTATTTTATTTAATATTTATAATAGCTACATACTCTTATGTTCAACCCGAGTAAGATCTAAATCGATGATTCTTTATTTCTTCAGAGCTAATATTTGATTTTTACATAATTCTGTGTGGCTTTTTTCTATTTATTATTGTGAACTGTTTATGGCCAAAGTTTCCCAATAAATTGAACATAAGACTTAGCCAAAACGTTGAAAACAAACATAAACTAATTAAATTATGAAAATCCATGATTTACAATCTTCCTTTATCTGAGCTTATAGTTTTTTTTACAATAATTTGTGAGGTAAGAAAATATTAACTATCTCATCTTTTTTTAAGGTGAAATATTTCAAAGTAATAAACCCATCAACTTTCTTCTATGTAAAGAAATTTATAGACTTGTAATAAAATTCATTTTAATATTATTTCTTTGGCAACAGTTTAAAGCCACAAAATGCTAAAGCTTTAAATTAATTATAAAGAAATGCTGTCAAAAACGATATCTTTTTTTTTTTTTGAGATTGAATTAAAAAAAGATGCGAAAAAAAACAAAATATTAATTTTGTCTTTATCTACTTCTATGTTAATACCGTTTCAGTAAATTTTTGTTATCAATAAATAATTTAATAAATTAACGTAAATTTAACATCATGAAGCCCTAAACGATCTGCTTCCTATAGTAAAATTTGAGCAGATCCGGGTGTGCCAATCGTATATGATGGAGAAGCATAAGCTGTTGCGTACGGTGATGCGAAACTAGCGGCGAAATTGGGAGTGAATGGTGTGATTGGTTGAGCATAAGGAGACGCAAATGGTGCTGCATACGGGGATGCAAAGCCTGCTCCCACAATAGGAGATTCGTATCTAGCTGGTGCCACAGCTGGAGATGCATATGCAAATGGTCCTGCTAGTACGGATGGACTATATCTTGCAAATGCTCCTGCTGAATAGGCGAAGGGGGAGGCTGCAGCAACAATTCTTGATCCAAGAGGTGAAGCATATCCTATCGAAGTTGAGTATCCTGATCCACTGTTGTAATTATTTCGAACATCAAGCTGTGAAGATCCAGCTGTTGTATATGGCTTGGCAGTTGTTAAGGTCAAAAGGCCAAAAATGACGATTGTTAACTGTTAACCGCAAATATTTTAAATATTAATACGAAAAGTTGAATGAAAACAATTGTTTGTAACTTACGTAATTGAACATGGCTAAGTAATAGAATTGTTTAAGGCTTATTAGGAAATATATAAAATAGTTAATTCTGATTGAGTGATTGAGACTTGAATGGGCCTTGATCAGATACCACACTACCTTATATAGTTATTTGTTTTTCAACTTCAATCGCAAAGTGTGTTTCTCTATTACTTTTTTTTCTCCTTAACTTAGGTACCTACATCCGCTTTGCTATTTTTGACAACCTATTTGCATATACGCACGTGATTGGAAAACATATATGTACCTACTTTTGAGAAAAGAAAAAGTATTGTTATATTTTCAAATGCCGGGTCACATCAGCTGATGATGTTGAACCGGGGCTTGTCTAATGTCTATATGTCCAATTTGATATTCAATACAAAATAATCTACAAATTCAACCAAATTTTTAAATCGAAAAAAAGTTGTTTTTTTTTTGTAAATTATTCAGAAGATGACGTGACAAAATTTTTAAAATGATTAACTACCATCAAGATGAATGATCGAAAATGATGGTTATTTATGTAATTTGGATTAATTTGTTATTCAAAGAAAATACTTGGTTTGGGAGTCAAAACATACATAATAGAATAATAATACCAAAAATACAAAAATCTATATAAAAGAAAGAAAGCTTACAATCGTCAGTGTTATTTCAAGCTGGGCATCATCTAATGATCAATCAGAAGAAAGGTTGTATTGGAAATGTAAATTTCGTCTTCGAGTAAATTTTTGTTAGGATAGAAAAAATAAATAAATTCGGTGGCGTGACAGCTCACAAAAAAACGAGTGACTTACTAAAAATAAAATAAATTGGTCGGCGTGACAACTCTTGTAGAACCAGGGCTTAGTGACTTACAACTCTCAACCATACCTTGGTGCGTATTATTGCCAGGAATAGAGGGGACCTACAATTTTCTGCCGAATCCAAACGGCTAGGGTGAGAAGCACTTTTTCATGACAAGAGGTACTCTTGAAGGATTTGTCAATTCCTCGCAAGAGACAGTAATCCGTGAAAAACATTTCTGTTTTTAGGTGGCATAGGCTGGGAATCGAACCCAAGACCCAAGACGTAACAGTCCAACGCACTAACTACTACGCCACGGGCTACTACTCATTAATTATTCCTAATTTAGGAATTAAAGGACCTACAATTTTCTACCAAATCTGAACTTCTGAAATGAGAGAAACTTTATTAGGACAACAAACGGTCTTTGGAGAATTCGCAAGAATAAGTAATCGTAAAGAAACGTTTTGGTTTTTAGGTAGAAGAGGTTGGGATTCAATGCCCAAACCTATTTCGTGACAATCTTAACCATTGGTGATTGTCCTGAAAATTTTCGAAAATGAACTTTGATCACAAAATTTTGGTAAAAAAAATATGTTTTTATAAATGTTTCTAAAAATTTTGAACTTGGAAAAAGTTTGGCTAAGAAAAAGAGTTAGTATAATTTTGGAAAATGTATGTTTGATATTCAATTAGCTATTGAAATGTTGACCGTTATTGTGCAAGTTTAATGCAGTATTCTGCTTAACAGCAGAATTTTCGCTTTGCTGTTTAGAAAGTGTTCTTTTCAGATCCTCAGCACCGACTGTTTATCTACTATCTTCTAACTATAGTATGTATCAATCGATTTTTAATCAACTTCGTGAATTAATAAAAACAGTTAATTATTGGTACAATATGCAGGTATGTATATACCTGAAAAGCTATTTGAATATTAATAAATCAACATAACTGATAATAATTATTATCTTAATAAGCTTTGATAAGCGATTTCGTTCATTAATTTAACTATCTGGATATCTGGTTATTATTTTAATTTAAATACCAATCAATTGACTTATTGCACTTTAGCCATTTTATATACCTAAAGGTATAATCTTTTAATTCTATGTCAGTTTCATTAGCTATATGATTATCGATTGACAGGAAATGAAGTTCCGTTTTTTTTTTTTTATCTTTTATCTTAGGTATAATGTCTGAGACCAGTTAAATGCTTTTACGCTATCAACGAACAACGAGCCACTTTTATTATACAGTTTGATTAATTGAATTAGGTAATTTGGTGAAGCTTTAATTCATTGAAAAAAAAAAACATGTAATGCCATTTTTTGAAAATGGTAAATTCAACAATATATTGTGAAACATGTGCAGAGAGTTTATTTTTAACCTTCGTTAATATTTAGACCTGATTTGAATTTCCTATAAGGAATAAAAATAAACATTGTAACATAAGTGGGCTTTTGTGATATAATACAATTTTGCTACTATGTATAAATGATATTATCTATATAAGACTTATGGCAGTTATTGCTTGTAATTGTAAGAAATATCTTGGCACACAGCACTTGACAATTGAAAATTAATACTTTAAAATTTTCACTTGACACTTTATCATTAGACACTTGCTGTTTTGCACTTGGCTCTTGACATTTGACACTTGACGCTTGTTACTACTTGACACTTAGACACTTGGGACTTGAAACTTAGGACTTGATACTTGGCACAATAGGGTGAAGCGTCCTGCAGCACAGTTAACCTGACCTTATTTAGACCTAGCCGCGAGACGAGAAAAGTGTCGGTTAAAATCTGCTTTTTTAAGTCCAAAAACTCTGTTTTATATTCCCTAAATCAATTTCTTAAATACAATAATTGTCTTAACTGTTATACTTATTTTCTATCTTACTTCTACACATAACTTATAAGTTATAACTATTGAGTGACAATCAATGTAATCGAGTAGAATGAAACTGTTATGCTATGACTAACATGCTCGATTGCACTTTACATGTTTTGTTACTCATTAGTCATTTGTTAACTGGGCAGTGGCGGCGCATATGTGAATACACTACAATTTAATCAACTCAGATTTCTATACTTTCTTTGTGGAAAACCTTCAAAACCGTCGAGTCAAGTCGAATCAAGTCAATGATCAAAATAAATTGAAGTTTTTCATAAGATTTTATATTTTCCTAAGGAAGTTTTTTTTTTTTAAAGAGTCGGACTGAGTTCCAAACCGTCAAACAAAACGTTTTATGAGCATCTGGAACGCATCCCGGATGCTTTTCATATATATTTTACTTTTCTTTAGTTTGAGATTTCAAAACGCATTTTGTGCATAGATTAAAATGAAAGGGCGGTTAGATGTCGTAATAATAATAATAATGGTGAAAAAAAAACTATAATTTACGAAAAAAAAATAATAACAATAGAAAAATAAACTTACTTACTTGGCCCCAGACTCAATATTTTTGTTTCACTTTAAGTTGAAACGCCAAATTGTCAAATGACAGCATCCAAACAAGACTGGCGATGCATTTGTTGTTCAGTTAATGCGTTTCACTGACATGACGTTTAGAAACTCATGAATTCGACACCATTTTCTCTTTTGACTTTCAGAACTCATGACTTTGCAGCCTTGGTACATATTATAAATATACAAATGAAATGCACGACTGGATTGCACGAACCATGAACATACTGTTATGTGCGATCACACTGTGGTTTTAAAAACTGAATAAATATATTCATCTGATTTTAAAAGAAATATTTTTTTATTTAAATTTTAGTATAAAACACTTTTTGAAACATTCTCCATAAAACAAAATTTATCAAAATCAGTTGAATCATTTTTGAGAAAATCCAAAATCAAAAAAAATTGTGATATACAAGGTACCATTTACAACCACATTTCGGAAAAAAATGGTAGCCGTTTTGAAAAAAAAAATTGCTTGATTTTTGTTTTAAGTTTTGGGCACTTGTTACCTGAGGAAATAAGATTTTTATTGTTTGCTAAAAAAAATGTACAGGAAGGTATCGTTAGTTTTGTTCGTAAAAAGAATAAAAAAAGTGTGGGTGAAATGTCAAAAAAACGCTCGGCACCAAGTTTAAAGAAAATCGACCCACCCGTTTAAGCTGCAGCTGAAAGGACAGTCGGACCAGACAGACAGAATTGCGAGTTGTCACATTTTATTTTTCAGTCAAAATTCTCATTCAAACTGAATATGTACTAATTTTGTTCTTTTCTGAGCTTCTTATTTCAAGGGTAATATGATTGTTCCTTCTTATTCATTTTCAAACCATTTCGCACTCAAAGAAGTACCTACATAGCTCTAATCAAATAATTATTATTATGTAGATATGCGGCACATATCAACATTGTAACACAGATTTTATTTTTTCATGTTTTTACGTACTTGCAGGACAGGCAGGACAAATATTGGTTGTGTGAAAATATAAAAATCACTAGCAAATTATTTTTAAATAAAAACTAAACAAAAAACATAGGTATGGAATTTTGGATTTTTCTTTCACACAGATATTACTTTGGTAATCTTGAATTATTGTACATTTTGTTAAATAAATCGCTCCATTTAAGACTTTAATTAAAATTATTTTTAAAAAATTTATAGAAAATTAATTTCTTTACAACTTATTCATTTTAGATTTTTTACTCTTTAACATTAATCTTGAAATTAAAAGCTTATAGATATAGACAAAGGAAGGATTGAGAGAAATTTAAAAAATTCAGGAAACTTGTATGGGTAGTCAAAGCGTCCGAAATTTGTTTTATTTGTATTAAATCAACGATCTAGGCAACTTTATCAGAAAAAAAATAAGTGGGGATGAGCACTATAAAATAAAAAAAAACTCATTTTTAGTTCCTAATTATTTTAAATATAAAATCTTATAAATTAAATTTTATTTTTATAAATAAATAAAAACTTAAGCTCTAAAGGTTAAAATTAATTTAAAAAAATCCTAAAAACATAATATGGGTTTATTTAATTAATACCTAAACGAATAAGCGTGACCCATGCAAACACTTTATTCTTATTTCTTTTATTTATATCTGCTTCTTTTTATTTTTTTTTTTTTTTTTGAAAAGTCAAAAGCCGTTTTCTCCAAATTTATATGTATGTAGCTCACAAATTTAAACGCGAATATTTTAATGTGTATAATATATGGAGGTGCTCTGATTTCAAGCACGTTCATGTTTTTATGCTGCAAATCCATTGATTGTGATTAAGAACCATCACTACATATTTACAAACATATGTAAATAAACATTTGGAGTAATGAATGCAATGTATTTATTTTTCCTGGCGGTCTTCTATTGAATTTAAAATGTAATCATAAAAAGTGTTATACGGTTTACTAAAACTAAAATACAATTTTAATTTATTTAATATTTATGTAAATATGCGTAATTATTTTAAGTTGTTTATGTTTTGGGGGAAGTTGAACTTGTTTAGCTTGTTCGATCAGGTTTAGTTTATATGTAAGTTATTAATATGGAAATTCAATCTTTGACAACAACTAATAGTTTGATTTAAGGTATGAAGATTGAAGGTACCATGTTATGAAGATGGTATCTTTAATTGCAATTGACAAGATAACATAAACAAAATATAGTGCGCAAAAAGTTACAGCATTTGATTATGACGTTGAACTTCTGATCTCTAAGGTGAAATACTTGATACACTCTGTGTAATTTGCGCGTGATACGACTGTTTTAATTTAAATATATGCAAGTCATCATAGGCAATGAGGTGAAAATTGTTTTTTTCACAGAATCAGAAAAAAATAAAAATGAAATTATTTTCCGCTTATATCCTTTATTAAATAAAACAAAATATTTATTTCAATAATTTTAGATACAAATTTACAGTTTTAAAAATATACAGTATAATAATGATACCTATACAAATTATTTTTCTAAATACATTATAAAATAACAGTATATTTTTTTAGTTTTAATTAAAATACCTACATATATTCAAATGGTTTTCAGCGCACGACTAGGTAAATAGACTAAATCAGAAAAATGATTTAAAAAAAAATAACTGTGTCTACTCAAAATTTTGACTTTGAAAAATATTCTTCCAAAAACTGTTCAAGAAATCAACTTGTGAAAATAAAATTTAAAATAGTATTCTGTATTGCTGCCCTTAAAATGATATTCTGGGTGGTTTCCATTGTTTCTGAGTATTTTTTATATAATTGCTCCTTCTGCCTTAACGTGAAAAAAATGGTCTCCCATCTATGTATAGCCTAAACGTGTGAGTAGATTTTCTTTAAACTTGTTATATAGGGTTTTTTGGACACCGACACTTTATTTCATTTTTAAGGCCCAAATTACGGTACTCGGCATAAAAATGTTTAAGCAATTAATGACAAATTTTCTCAAAAACGTGCTTACAACTTTTATTAAAAAAAAAAATCAGTTATTTCAGAAATTAAATTAAAATTTCAGGAAACCGGTTAGAAATGGTACCTTAAATGTTTTTCAATTTTTCCAAAATCGGTTCAGCTGATTTTTTATATATTTTTATGAAGATTGTTTGAAAAAGTTTTAAAAGCTTTATATACCTACCAAAATAAAAAAAAAAAAATGAAAACTTAATAATTCGAAAACTACAACGATTTCTATGAAACTTGGCATCCATCATTTTTTTAACATTATCTAGGAAATTTTAAACACAAATTATTCTTATAACCAAAAATAACGGTACCATCCATACAATTGTTTAGAAATCGTTAAGAAAAATCTCAATTTTTCTCAAAAACGACTCCTAGGATTTTGATTAAAATTTTAATGTTATTATTATATTATTGAAACACATTTTTTATTTATCGATTATTAACTCCCCCACTCATAGAACCATTTTTTTTTTTTGTTTTCGACTATCTTATTACCGATTTAAATCGCATTTTTAAACATTTTAAACAAGAGTTTCTAATAATTTTAAATAATATTGCATACTTAAATAATCAAAAATTAAATTTTGGTTAAAAAAAAAATATTCTTTTTTATGTATATAAAAGATTAGACGTGTTGAAACCGTTGTTCTAGTGCCAAAGAGACAACGGGCTATTATATTTGGATCGGAGAAAAAAACGTTCTTGCCTGATTTATATGGTAAACACGAAAAAAAGGTAAGCACCTATGTCAACACCCTTTTTATTAAACATTACCATATCTTAAAAATTAAAAAAAAAAAAAAACATAAGGGCATTGCTCCACATATATTGGTCATAGTAACAAATTATTTGAACTTCAAATAAACAATGCTGTCATTAAGTTGCTTACTGTATGTCTATAGATTGATATAAAACTTATATAAAAATTATGATATAATATCTTATGCTTTTGTCAGCATACCTATAAACCACTTTGCCACACTTCCGTTTTTGATTCAACTTAATTATGAATATGATGTAACTAATAATAATAACAATAATTGTACGTATTGTTTGTAACCGCTTGTTTCTTTTTTTAAATGAGTGACAAAAGACAATGCTAAGTCACGAAGCCACCCATAGCTACAATTCAAAATTCAAAAAAATGCTCCCTAAAATGGCTTACAACGAAACGAAAGTGAAACTGCTGCTAGAGACAGACAATCGATATTAAACATGGAGCTGGGTATTGATTTGTAAATTACAACTGAATGCAATTTTAATATAAATTGTCGATACAATTAATAATCAATCAACATTCGACATTTGTTTAAAGTGTTGATAACAAGTTTTAAATAACAGTTTAAATACTCAGTTAGCAAGGAAAACAAAGAAAACAGGCTTGCGTTTTTTTTCACTTTAAACGAGTTACTATTTTTCAATTTAATATGTCTCTGTTAAAATTGGTAAGATAACATTATAAACAATTCATGAAAAATATAGAAACAATGAAAACAAAAATATGTTTCTTGAAGGTTTTTGTCATCCTGGCTGTTGCATCGACAAGCAATGCAAGTATTGGACCACATTTTGATTTAGCACCGCTGCCCGGTGCGTATGGACAACCAACATTTCTCCCCCCTCCTGTATTGCCATCACCTGTATACCCAGGCCCGGCACTCCATGCTGCACCAACGGCACCCTTTTGGCCAGGGCCAGTTCTACCTGCCCCAGCTCCATTATGGCCCACACCAGTTCTTCCTGCTCCAATTCCAGCTGCAGCTCCAATTTGGCCTGGACCTTCTGCATTTCCATACTTTCCTGCACCAGCTCCCTTAACTACAGCTCCACTTCCACCAGTTTTCGATCCCATCCCATTCGCACCTACCTACCGTGCTATTCCAGGACCCATTACTAAGACTCACCACGTCTCACTTGGATTTGCACACCCAGTTCAGGTTCAAACTGCAAAGGTTATTGCAGCGCCCCACATCCATCCAGTTAAATTAATCGATGGACACTCACACTCGCACGCACATATTCACACACATTCGGCGCCACTAATTAGTACTTTACCACATCATCACCATCAATGGTGATTTTTTGAGTTATAGTACCTAATCTATACGAAAAAGTATTTAAAAATTAATTAATTTTTTTAAGTGAATTTTATATTTAAAGATATAACCATATAATTATCAATGAGTGTAGAAAATATTTAATTTAATAATGCGTGCTAAGAGAGAAGAGAATGGAGTCGAATTTTAACAAATTGAACTTTATTCTAAATAAAACAACTTCAAACTTATTTTTTTCTGTTTTATATAAAAATAAAAAAATCAGTTGTTTAAGCTCTTTTAGGAATTTTAATGGAGACCGTCTTCGTTTAAATAATCGAGCATTTAATTAAAAAGCACTTTTTGCTAAAATTAACGTTTTAAGAGATATTTTAAGCCTTAATGGGGGTTTCACGAAACACAAAGTTGACTGCAGGGCCGGGCCCAGCCAAACTTGCGCCCTGTGCAAGATCTGTAGCATGCGCACCTTTTTTATATTTGCACAAATGCTTAAATACATACACTGATACACATGCATAAATATTTTCCACATTACCCAGGAGGTAGATTTTCAATGCGTTTTTTTTTAATGAGGTATCCCCGATAGGTGATGTTAGTTAGTGTGGAAAAAATAACTTAGCACAGTTGTGATGAATGTTATCTTGGGATTATTTGGACCAGTTTTTTGGTTAAAATTCAAATGGCAGTACATATTTGTTTGCCCAAGATAAGATTACATTTTCTTGTTTCTGGTTATGCGCCCCCAGAATTTTGCGCCCTGTGCATTTGCACATCTTGCACATATGGTTGTTCCGGCCCTGGTTGACTGTCAACGCTTATTGAGAATTAATAAAAAAAACGCTTCAATAAACCTCATTTAGATTTTAAGTGATAAGTTAAAATAACAAAAAAAAAAACATCCCTGTGATGTTTCTTAAAAGGTATTTAAATTTAAATGTGCCAATAAAATAGAGTCATTTGACTAATGAGAAGTGAATGAATAGAAAACTTAATGGAATGTTCTTAATGACATAAATTACCATAAATAAAAAATGTACTGTATTCATCATTTTAGTTATTTTTTAAATTAGTTTTATCGATATAAGTTAGGTAATTTTGATTCAGTTAGTCATTCGACTGCAGTTTCTTAACTAATAACCAATTTACTTATTTCCAGTGGCGGACTCAGCCTATTAGAGGCCCGGGGCGGCAATGCTAAATGGGGCCCCTTATGTGATCAGATATTTTTCTAGTTTCTATAACGTCTTTTACGACAAAACAAAAAACATCAATCGTATTAATTATAATACACGTTCAGAAAGAATGCACATCAGCATTAGGCAAAGCAACCAACAGGTAGAGTGCAGAAAAATAATTAATAGAAAACAAAATAATGGCTTTTATTTAATAGAAGCGACCCACTCCCGGCGTTGTATGGGAAGCACTCTACTTTAACCAAAAAAAAACGAAATTCTGTTGATACGATCACTTCATTACAGGATTTTAAGTTGGGTTAATCTGAAGATTGCCTGAAAATTTCATCAAAATCGGTCACGTCGTCGTTTTGGAGTCTATAAGGAACATATTTATACAAATATCGATTTTAGATAGGTGCTGTATAAAAACCAAACTTACTTATAGATGCAGCTAGTAATTTTTTCCAATTATTTTTTTAAATGTTTTCATCCTTTCATTCTGCTGAACTCCTCAATGACATCGTTGAAATTAATATTTCTCTTCAAACTTTTCTCTCAATTGATAAAACGGAGAGATTGACTAGACGTTCTTGGGTCTAGCTCCTTTCGCATGTTGCCACGGAGACGCAAATGGTCAAAAAATATTGGATAATGAGTGATGTGTAATGCAATGATTCGCTTAAATCCCAATAAATTATGAACTGTAGACTTTCTTGGGCTGTCCATTTCGCAGCAACGTCCACACTTAGGTCTTAGGTCTTAGGTCGGTCTTAGAACTTTATTTAAAATTGAATTGAACATTGAATATTGAAAACAAAACTAATAGGTAGGTATTTAATAACGTAAATTTTTTAGAAAAGGTAATTTGAATAAAATAATTCAATTTTCCTCGAACTCAAAATTTTTAAAAAACTATTTGCTATACAAATTTGATTTAAACAGAAAATTAACGAAATTCCCAACTGAATATTTTTCTTTTTATCTTAATTCTCTAAAGACGCTGCTGCTGTTTTTGAAATATATACTTATGTACCTACCTATATTTTCGTTGAATACATTTTTAGAAAATATCGTTTTTGGGGACCCCATATACAATTTTGTTTCTTGCGTAATGTAGAAACATTATGACTGTAGTAGCCGGTCCATCCAGACACGTCCGTCTCGCTCGACGGTTGTTTTACGACTGACTTGAATATTGGAATTCTTTAAGGTCTATAACTATATGCCAAATCTTTATGAATAGGTCACTGTACCAATGTGAACATGTCGGTACAGGTCACTACAATGACAAAAATTATTATGAGTACCTACCCATTTTTTTGCAAAATTAATGCTTTTGTCTGGTATTTTTACGTTTATGAAGCAAAATACATTAAAGTCAAAATTCTTGATTCTGAAATATGTATGCTTTAAAAAAATGTGACCTTTTCTGCTTAATTCCCAAATTAAATAGTATTTAAGATCGATTAATGATGAAAAATATGATACAAAAAATGGGTTACAACACTTTTGCACTCACAGCCTCATATATTTCTTATAATATACATACATCCAATCTAAACATATTGTGTATCAATTGGATTTTGGGGCCCCCAGACACCGGGTGCCCGGGGCGGACCACCCCCACGCCCCATACCTTAGTTCGCCAGTGCTTATTTCTAATCTTTAAACGACTTTTAAGTCTTTTGAATAAAACTACATTATGTAGATATATACACGAAGCTTAAGCACACGCAGTAAAAAAAAAACCATTAATTTAATTTATTTATTTATTTTGACTTACCGTTAAAATGCAGCATTCAAATGACTAAATGACTGTTAAAATTGGAATATATAAAAATTAAACCGATTTAAAAAGTGACTTAAAGGTTAAATACATTCAAAAGTACCGAAGTCAATTGACGGCCTTTTTTAAATGCAAAGCTAGAATAAATTTAATATTGGCTGCTATAACTCTAGCTTAGGTTGAAGTACCTATATACAAAGTCAAAGTTTTAGCTACTATTAAAAGGTTTCAGTGAATTGACTATGGCTTTACTGACTGTATATTCTTCAAATGAACGCAGTCTTATTAGTATTTAAAATTTAAATTATTTTTTAAATTATACAGGTTGTTTTGCATAAGATGTGACAAAAGGCTAGAGCGAATAAGTTGGCTCAGTACAAGAAAAATGTGTAGAGAGGGGAGTCTATATCTCCCTGTTTTGGCGCGAGGTCAATTTTCGACTTGAAATAGAAAAAAAATCATTTGAAATGGCAATATATAGAATGTCATGTTGTCTTTTTTTAAACAGTAAATTCATTTTTTTATTTTGCGTTTAAATAAAATTATTTTAGTGAATAGTTTTGGATAAATTAATTTTTTAAAATCTAAATTTTCAAGAGAAAAAAAATAAAAAAATTGAAGTCAAATTAAAGAAAACTAATTTTTTTTTATTTTTTTGCGTTAAGAAAAGGTATAACATTTCATTGTTAGTGTTACCCTTGATTTTTAATGATTTTTTTCTATTTCAAGACGATTTTTTTTTAAATTGTCACTGCCACCTAAACAGGAAGAAATAGACCCCTCTTCCTTTACAATTTTTTTTCTAGTCTAATCCAATTTAAATCCCCTTGCCTTTTGTCGCATCTTTTGCCAAATATCGTGTATATTTAATCTAGCTCCTATATATGACAAATTATGAACTGGTAAATAAATCACTTCTTTGTTAATGCTTATTGTTATAACTTATAACTTTTAAGTAGGCAAGTAAACAAATTTAAAATTATTAAAAAAATCATCATGAAACAATCTAAAATTACCTAATTAATTAAACTAAACGTCGTATTAACCAGAACAAAAGATAAGCCAACGAACTTTGAAATAAAATGTTTGAAAGTTCAATGACCAACACTTCACCTTGAAGGAAAATTCTCTTCCTGTTCATTCATTACATTATTTTGAACACAATTATTATACACACATTTGACTTGGATGCAATTAGCTAATTACATGCCCTTCCTAATCACAAATACATTCTAAATGCCTCTAAGTTAATCTCACAACAACGAAAGGACTTATATTAAAGGACATTGACCATTGTCTTACCACAAATTAAATAAAGTGGTTAAAGATTATGAAATGTCATATACCTACATTAGCTTCAAGCTGCAATGTTATTTTTATTAATTAGAATGAAGACAATGTTAGTTGGGTATACCTACATATGTACATATTTATTTTTTGTTAATCTTGTATTTTTTCGTGAAAACATTTTTTTTTAGATCATTCGTTAGTATACCAAATAGGAAGCTTTAATCCAAATTTCCACCCATTGAATATTAAATATTATATTAAATAAAAAGTGCGTTTTGCTTGAATAATATCCTTTTCACTTGCTCTTGAAGGTAAGTATTGCTTTCGTGTAAAAAGAAATAACAATTCTAGGTAATATTTAAAATTAACACTATATGAATATGGAGAAGTCCAAAAAGTAGTTTTTGTCATACCATATCGGTCAATGCATTCGTGTGTCCACTGTAATTTAAGGGAGCTCCTAAACGGGGAGAAGCGTTATGCTTCAATTATAAGGCATAGTTTTTGGAATCCCGGGGGAAAACGAAAAAAAAACGACCACAGAGGTTAGCTACAGCATCACAGAAACAAAATTAAGTTTTCATATAAACAATCGATAACAAATAAATATATAATTCACGCCGGTAATACAGTTTCTCTGTGTGCTTAAGTTATTACCGGAGAATTTTAATTCTCTGGGTTTAGCTCAGCCCGTAGGGGATAAGTTGTTGTTGTATTTAACATGGTGATTGCTTAGCACTGAAGGGGTTTTTTTCGTCCAATTCCCTCCGAGCTTTCAAAAAAACACACCTATTATGTGAATCTCCTGAAGGGAAATTCGAATTTTTTATGGGCGATGTGCGTTACCTTTTTAGAATTGTACCTTCTTATATTTTTTTAAATGATTTTTTAAAGTTATATATGTTACACTACAAGAAATGTTTTATATATAAAATAAAGATTGCCCTATGCGATGTTCCTTATTTTTTGTTTTTTTTTTTTTTTTTTTATCATTATTTAAGCTTTATTAACCATGAAACTAAAAAAGAAATCAACGAATAGTAGGTAAAAAAAAAAGTATTCTTAAATTTGACTTTCCAAGCTCTACATGGGATGTTTTTTATTTTTCTTTCATTTCATATTCTTAAGTCATTTATTCTTGCCTAACATACATTATAAATTATAAGAAAGGTAATAAATATAATAAAACAGTAGGTAGATACACAATAATAAGTTGGAGTACATACATACACCAAGCGTGATTTTTTTTTATATTGTGCGGCGTTATGCATTGAATACTCATGTGAGCTGCAGCAGCGCTGGCTGATTTAAATTATTACCTTTGTTAAACTTTGTTGCTAGCCAGAATGACTGAAGAAAATAAAATTTTCCAGTCACTTTTCGAGTTCTACAACCCTATACAAGAAAAACAAACTTTGCAAATAGTGATCTTCAGCTTCATAAGATTTTGGTTTTTTTTTCAAAAGCAGCTCCAACGATTTCGATTAAATTTCGGACTGGTAATGAAAAACTGCGTTTCAAGTTCGTGTGGGGATCAAGTCGTGTATAGTTTAAATAAAACTATATATGGAAATTATTTATTTTATATTTATTTAAAAATTTTGTTTAAAATTTGTTTGGATAGTGCTAAAAACAGCAACATTTTTTACCAACAAAATATTAACCTTTTTTTATTTAAAAATTTAGAATTCAAAATAAAAAAAAAATGTCTTGGGCAAAATTAAGATCGCAGTTTCTATTCGCAAAAAAAACTCCGTAATTTAGAAAAAGTTTAAAGTAGTTATACAAGGAGTTGGATTTGAGATCTATATCTATCATCTATTTTGGATTAGATGCGACAAAATCCTAGGGCGTAGATATACATATATGTTAGAGTTGAAAGTACTTTGTACTTAGAATCACTGTAAATATTAGAGATCATTGAATATAATTTGAAGAAAATGTCAGAAAATAAATATAAAAAGAGGAATCTGTTCGCCTGGAGTTCAATATAATTTGGACTGCGAAAGGAGTAAGCCAAGGGAAATATTGGCACAGAATCCGGCCTTTATTATATATGTAGACTTTGTCAAGATAAGAAATAAAAACAACGAAAAACCTACCCTAGATTTAAGTTTTCTCTATTAAGTTTAGTATTAAGAATAATATGTTTAGATATAAGTTTCGCTTGTATTAAGCTAATAAATAAATAAATTAATAAACCAATCACACTGATGTTACAATTTTCTAAAAAAAAAAAAATTGACTTTAAATTAAAAAAAATGATTAAAAATTTACAGATTTCACTCATAGAGTAACTATGGGGACATTGAAAATGACTTGTATTACGTCAATAAAAAAAAAATATGTCTAATCTTTGTGATTTGTATTTTGTATACTATTGTTGCATTATAACTTCACAAACTGTCTTAGAAACCATTCTACAGTCTGAAGTACCAATTTGTATATTTAGTGTCACTTCCCAGTTGGCGGTTAAATTAATGTTGTATAATTTTTTAAATAAGATCTTAGTCTTAATTGTAGCTTAATTTGCAATTACACAATCATACTCATTTTCATCCGCACTGGTACAGCACTTATACACGAAATTAAAGTTACATACCATCTATCTTAACGTATATCTAGGTGTTTGACATTTTTGCTTAGCTTAGCTTTGCAGAAAGGTAACTGAATTACAGATCGATTTAAAGTATACATCATATACGGTTCAACTTAGTTCTCGACTCAGTTGGTTGTTGTTGAATCAACCCGCGAGTTGGCTTGTTATTTTATCAATTTGACGGTTGATGAGAAAATCAAAAGATTTTTAATTTTTTTCAAATTGATTTACAAGTATTTCAAATCATTGAACTATGTATATTGTATAAAGCCATCAAGACATTTGATTTACTGTCCAAGTAAACCTTTTTTAAATCGAGACAAAATTTACAAAGAATTTGATGCGAAGCCCCACCTCACTGGTAATTTTTTTTATTCTATAATATTTTATTTTAAAATATTTTGAACTCATCTTTTAATCAATTTAACAATATCGATTCGCGTAATTTACCCAAACGTTGTCTAGTATATTCTACGTTCTTTAGGTTGATTTAGAAAAAAATCAACTTTTTTAACATTTTACCTTATTTTAAGACTTTAATCCCAAACATCCGATTATTAGAGTAGAAGTTAGAAGCTAACCAAGACCTTAACCTTGATCATCTGGTCCTTAGAACTTAAGTTATAATTTTATATAAGAGGCTCAAGCAGGTACCTATGCTTATTTTAGGTTAAACAATCAAATTGATTTAGAAGTTAGTAAAGTTTTTACCCAAACGTTGTCTAGCATATTCTAGGTTCTTTAGGTTGATTTAGAAAAAAATCAACTTTTGTCATATTTTACCTTAATTTTGAGACTTTAACCTCGAACATCCGATTATTAGAATAAAAGTTAGAAGCTAACCAAGACCTTAATCTTCATGATCTGGTCCTTAGAACTTAAGTTATAATTTTATATAAGAGGTTCAAGTAGGTACCTATGCATATTCTAGGTTAAACAACCAAATTGATTTAGAACTTAGTTAAGTTTTTACCCAAACTATGCATATTCTAGGTTCAACAATTGATTGATTTAAAAGACTGACATTTTACCTTAATTTTAAGACCTTAACCTCAAACATCCGATTATTAGAACAGAAGTTATAATCCAAACAAACCAACCAAATCCAACCTTTACGATTTTATTATTTGTAAAATACCTACTACAATTAATGTTCATGCACATACCTACATGCATATATATGTACATACCTACATGCATATATATGTACATACCTACATGCATACATACATACCTACATAAACATAATATATGTACATATATCATTTTTGTGCCCGATGCAAAGCCAATTTTGTTTGACACGTGTTTTTTTTTTTTTTTTTGCACACACTCCACCGTCTTCTCCCTTCTATCAATATGTTCTTTGTAGGTACGAACCTACATACATACATATTTTGTTTGTTTTTTTTTTTTTTTTTGCCGTGATGAAATATAGTTCTAAAAAGACAGTTTTTCAAGTTTCTAGTATGAAATTTTTTACGATTTTGCAAAAATTTTTATGCAGATTTGTAGCCTTTCATTTAAACTTTAATTATCTAGCCTAATATTAAACATCCAATAATTATTACCAAAGTTATAGGCTTCTAAGTGGGCTCAAATCGAGCATTTTTCGAATTTAATAATTCCTCCACTGAATCTCGTCCGTTGGCGATGATCAAAATTTATGTACGCTGGCTGAAATTCATCACTTGTGTTTTTTTCTTCATTTTATTCATTTTGGTAGTTTCTTTGGTAACACCAACCAAAAATTCAATCGTTCTCCCCCTATACGCTAGAGTTCATTCTCTATCTTTGTTCATTTTGGTAACACCATACTTTTATCAAAACGACCCTATAAACATTTTCAATGTTAAAATGAACGTCAACACTTGCAATGTCATTTTATACCATTTTTAACTCTGTTTTTAAATAAAAATTATTTAGGTAATAGTATTGGAAAAGTCAATTTTTAAACTCAAAATTATGAAAAAACAAACGAAAAAAAATTGTTCAAACTATTTTTTTTTTAATATATATCAGAGTCTTATAAGCATACAATAAAATGAAAAAGTATATGGAATCAACCATATTCCACACTTTTTGTTAAAACACATGCAGGGGTGCATTGAATTAATTTTAACCTGGCATTTTTTTTTAATCACGCAACATTGAAAACTATTTTTTTTTTAAAACGCTATTGAATGAAAAGAAGAAAATAATGTTACCATAATCTTAAAACGAATAAAAATATGAAATATGTACAAAAAGATAATACCAACTTTAAAATAATAACAATTATTCCTGTTTATTTATTTAAATTGTTTTGCTTTGTCTCATTACTGAATATCTGTTTATTGTAAATAAAAATATTCCTTTAGAATTTTTTTCTGCCCATAATTTTAAAACTAAAAATGGCCACATGCATGATGTTTTCCACATAACGAAATTATTATCTTTGCATAATACTACAAAAATATATAAGATAATTTTTTTCATGTTTTGACTTGAACAAAGCCGTCTATTTTTTACCTATCATACTTAGAGAGTTTTAACTCAGACAAGAAATGAAATGAATTATGTTGAATAAAAAAAATTTTATTTTTTTTGTTTTCGACTTTGAAGAACAATAAAATCCAAAGTAAACCGGTTATCATTTTTTCTACACATTGAATGTTCTATCAGTAATATAATAATAGGTATAGATATATATATGTATATGATTGTATCAAGAATTAAATTTATTTTAATCGTATATGATTTAAATAATTTTGTTTATGAATGAAAGGTTATCAAGAGAAATTAAATGAAAGTAAAACGAAGAAGTATTGTTACTAATTTATTCGAATTGCATTTTTTTATTAAATTTTTGGGTGCTCTGCTTGTTATCGGAGAAGATTATCTTACATGTAATAATATAAACCGTTATGTCTTATTTTTGAACAAAAAAAATAAAAGACAATTCCGTGTCGTTCATGATTGCTCTCGTTTTGTAAAATCTTAACATCATTATTTAAAAATATGTAAAAATGTGTAGAAATTATGTTTTTTTTTCCTAATTTATTTAACAACTTCTTAAATTCATTTAGATCTCAAAATCTCAGAATTCAGGATGGTTCAGGGTGGCCCTTCATATCCACCTTCCACTAAGTCCTTTCCCTATAGGGGTATACATACCCTTCCTTCTTCCTAACATTTTTCTTTTTGAGTAGCATAATGGGTCAATTGAGATGAGATCCGAGTGAGGCAATGGCACTTGCAGTTTTATTTTTGCCTTCGAAAATCTGAAACAAAAATTTTTAATTCACTTGCTCTAAGTTTTAACTATTTCTAGGATGTAATGCGGTAAAACAAAACAAAATTAGAACTAGATTCAAACCATTTTTGAAAGGTTTCGCTTAAGAAAGGGCTCATTATTTTCAACATTTAGATATTTATTTATATTTATAAAACAACAAAAATGGCTTTAACTTAAAAAAAATTCTCTTTCATTTTGAAAGGTTATAATTTTGTGGACTTTGATGATCATTATTTAATGCCTAAATATTTTCATAATTGTTGGTTTTTTTTTAAATATTTATAATTACATCAGTTTTAAAAAAAAAAATCTTTGTTAAGGTTATATTCAGAAGTTGGACTTTGAGGATTACTTGAAAGCTGGATATTTGTTTTTATTTTTTTTTTATATCAATGGGGTGAAATGGGGTACAAAAATATAATGTGCAATTTTTAAATATCGTTTGTAATTGAAAGTTAACACATTACTTGAATTACTTGAACCTTGATTTTTTAAAATTTATATTTACTAGATATACACATATTTTGAAATATGAGGTTAGGTTCCGTCATTAAAGACATTTGACTTCTAAAAAATCACCGGAAAACTGGATTTTGGTTACTTGGTGGTTTTTTAAGAAACTACAATATTCTCGAAAACTAGAAAACATTTTAGCTTGCGGTTTTTTGTCTTTGACTTTTTAAAATAAAAATAGTACCTAACCTACCTACTTATATACTTTAAATTTTGAAATTTTAATTTCATTTTCTTTCCCAAATTTTGAGTTTGAAAATTAATTTTTCAAAAACTGACAACTAAAACAACTTTACTTTAGAAAATAAAAGGAGTGATTTTTGGCTCCACAAAAAGTTATATGGCATTTAAGGTAAAACCGTTGTTTTTAATATTTTTTTTTTCTATTTTAAGACATTTTTTTAAAAAATTTTCCCGGTTAAACGGGCACAATAGAACCCTCTACCCTCTCCCATACGATTTTTCTCGTCTCAACAAAACCTACATGGTTTAGCTTTTTGTCACACCTCATGAAAATCAGCTTGTATATGTATTTATTTTTACTTGCGATGTATGTATAATGTAGATTGTAGGTACTATGTATATGGCAAGTTATGGATTCATACAAAAATCGAACTCGAGATTTTAATCAAACTTGACATTACGATTACGATAATAGCGAGGTCGAAAAAAGTGGGTCTCGCAATTCTGTCTATCTGTCCTGTCCTTTCGGCTGAGCCTAAATGGGTGGGTCAAGTTTCTTTAAACTTGGTAGCTAGCGGTTTTTGGTCATTTTTAATTTTTTTGATTTTTTTTTCATTTTTTTAAGATCAAAAATAACGGGTTTTTTGCCAAATTACGAAAATATACTTTTATACAAAAAAGCTATCATTTAAAAAAAAAAATCAAAAATGGTAATAAATAGTACCTTTCATGGAACCATATTTTTTTTTATTTTCAATTTTTTTCAAAAACGGTTCAATTGATATTGACGAATTTTTTTATATTTTTCATTTTTTTTTAAAGTCTAGTAGCAAAATTTAAAAAAAAACCTTATGAACAAAAATAACGGTACCTCCCAAACAAGTGTTTAAAAGCCGGTAAGGAAAATTTCATTTTTCTGAAAAATGGCTCCTACGATTTTAATTAAAATTTCTATGTAAACTAATATTAGTACGGTCTACTATGTTATTGGAAAAAAAGTTATCTATGGATTAAAAATGATATCTCTCATGAAACTATCTCATTGTCTGTTAAACTTATTTAATGAAATTTTTTTTTACACAAGAGCTTCTAATAAGTTTGAATAAAATTGCATATTAAAATTTTCAAAAAAAAAAAAACAAATTTCGGATTTAAAAAAAAAAAAAAATCAAAATTATTTTTTGAAAATTTGATATTTAGAAAATGAGTAGACGATCTTATTTAAAATTAATTTTTTAACATCGCATTAATAAAGGCTAAACAATGGCGTAAAAATATAAATACCTAAAAAAAAAATAGGTAATTAAAAAAAAAAAAAAAACGGTTCCAACGATTTTTACAATTTTTTTCTTAGAAATTTAGATTTGTGTAAGAAATCAGAAACATAAGCACACAGAAGTACCATTAAAACTTTCTTCTGTACTTGGAAATGGCTGAAAAACTCTAGGAAACACATTATCTAAAACCCTGAAGATATCTAGGAACTACTAGATAACACTTGCATTTTTTTTCGGTGAACTAATTATATTTGTTATGAAGCATATTTTTCAGTATCAAAGCTAAGCATCACACCCCCAAATAGACACATTCCCAAATAGACACATTGATTCAGCTGTTTAGGTTTTAAAAATCATCCGTTAAAGAATTGCCATGATTTTTTTTATATTTATTTTCCGGATTACCTACCAACTGACTTTATATTTATGGTTGGTTTACACGACGGAGAATGCATTATTTCTGGAATACTCTAAACATAATATCGCTAGAATTGTGTATTATTATGACAAAAATTATTTGTATATAATCCATCAGCACTATTCTTTTAAGGAATTCAAATTATAAAAAATATATTAATTATCGGGTACGAAAATCTTCAGATTATTTTTAAAAAACCCTTTGTAGTTAATCCACTGGTAGAGCTGCTTAACCTTAAAGTCTAAGATTTTTTTGAAATCAAAGAACATACACATTTGTTATATTTTTTTATTTTAGGAATTTTTATTGAAAAAATATTTTTTTTTTTATTTTAATTTTTGTGGGTTGTAGTCCAGTATGTCGTAGGTTTAACTTCTTCGAGCTTGCCCAAATCCAAAATCCAAATTGAATTATTCTTGCCAGTTTCCATGGCCTTTATAAAATTGACAGCACATTCATCAGCAGTTTGTTGTTCAGAAGAAAAGAATTCCTTACTCAATTCAGTCGAGTATGGGAATGTGTCATTTCCATCAAAATCATGCCACAAACCAGTCGAAGTGATGCCAGGACAAATTGCCATAACAGCAATACCGGTTTTCTTATAATAGAATTCATCCTTTTATAATAGAAATGCAAATAAAGTTATTAAATAAAAATTGTTCTTTTGTTTTGATTAAGTCGTATAATAACTTACGACAATTGATCGAGTGAATCCCATAACTCCATGCTTTGAAGCAGTGTAAATTGCCAAAGGCGCACATGGTTCCAATCCCAAAACGGAGGCGATGTTAACAATCATACCACCACGACCTCCATTAGACTTGTCCATGTAAGGAATAGCTGCCATAGTAGTATAAATCAATCCCATCTGGATAAGAAACAAATACAATATAATCTGTACATGTACGAAAAAAAAAAAAAAAAAAAAAAAAAAAAAAAGAATTTTAAAATTTCAAACTTACCAAGTTAATTGCCATGGTCTGTTCTGGCTTATGGTCATTGATCATTCCACTTCCATTTACCAAAATATCAATAAAACCAATCTTGGCAATAACTTTCTTCAGAACTTCAGGAATTTGTTCCTTTTTACAGAGATCCAACTGTTCGTAGTAAACTTGAGTTCCAGTTACAGAACTCAAAGCCTTCAATTCACTCATGAGAGATTCATTTGGGACGACATCAATGACAACCAAGTTCTTAGGTCAAAAAATTTAATAATTTAAATCAAATCTTCTTTTTACACACAAAATACAAAAATTCAAACTTACTGCAACTTTCTTTTGAACTAGAAGCTTGCATGTGGCAAAACCAATTCCACCAAATCCACCAACGTAGACAACATTTTTACCTTGCATTTCCATGGCCTTGATTTTTTTTTTTATTCAAACCTAATTCAATGGGATGTCACTAAGTACTGATTTTGATGTCACAGCACTTGTTGGCTTGAAGACTTCTATTTTGGTTTAGGATTCCATTGATAAACTCATATAATAATAATATTTGTCCACAAACAAAAATGATAAGAGTCAGCACCACCAATCACCATCGTTATCACCGCATAAATAAGAATAAAATTGATGATAATTTTGGAAATAAAGGAGGAGTGCATAGACACACACGAAGTGTAAGCGTAAGGTCGGTTCGTAATTAATGAGAATCAATAAATTACAGCGCTATAGTCAATGCAGTAGTTGATAAAAATGTGTACAGTGGTGGCGGAATTTTCAAAGTGATTAATTGCATTTTTTATTGCATACTTCTAGGCTTGTGGAATAAACAAATCTGATGCTAAGGTTCAGGGTTGCCGATGAGTGATTTAATCAACAAAACATGAATAAAAAAAATATAAAAATAAAATCAAGAATTCAATCGCAATGTCAAGTTCACAGGGTTAAAATTCACCCATTTGGGAATACTCTGGTGGGCTAAAAATCCCCAATTAAAATTAGATTATAAATTCCCTAAGGAATTGGGATGACAAATTCACAATTGCTTTCAAGAATTTAATAATATTAATAGAATGTAAAATTAAAATTCCATTTCGAAGACCTAATTGTTTAATTTAAGGCAAAGGCCACTTGAACTCGTTAAAATAACATTATTAAATTAAAATAATAATATTTTTTAAATTTATTAATTTATTAAGTTTATAAAATTAATTTTGGAAAATTCAATTTTTGTTTTAAGTTAATTTAAAATATCATGTGATTAAAATTTTTAAATTTCTGACCAACAAAATCCCACAATGGATCGGCGAGTATTTTCGCATATTTTTTTTTTTAAAGTGTGTTGTATTGTAGTCTAAAAGCATTTGATAAAAAGTTTCTAGATAATGCGACCCTTAATTTATTTTTTGTTTATAGTCAAAATGGTGAAGTATTCAAAAACTAATGCACATAAACTTTATCGACATTTTCGAGGCTTAACCTTAAATAACTTTTTATGCTCATGCTCACGTCAGATTGAAGAGAATTAAATTTAATTGATGCAGAAAATGCTCTTTCCGAAGTTTTCACATTTTCTGTTTAAGTATTTACTTTGGCTATAGGATAGGCTTCAAGAAAAAGGTTAATGCGTGTAGAATGTATGAGGGGGACTATTCCCACTGTTAAGTTAGGCAGGGTAGGAGTAATTCTCTAAAACTCGACTTGAAATAGAAAAAAAATCATTACAAATCAACAGAAATACTTACAATGTCCTGTGATATCTTTTTTAAAGCCCATAATCTATTTATTAATTTTGTTTTTAAACCAAATTGTTTTATGGAATAATTTTAAGAAGCCCCAACAAATATTTTTATCATGTCCGGCAAGTTAACATTACCACTAAAAAAATTTGGGGTTCTAGTAAAATTGGATAAATTTTCCTAAATATGTCGTATATTTATGACAATGCGTCCACGAACATTAATCAACAGTCAAAATTTTGTTTGAATATATAAACGCCTTGGTCAAAATCAATTGTTTATAATACAAATTCTACATACTACTGAAATACATCAGCCAAGTGAGCCAAGTGACAGAAATAGAAACAATAAGCTCCTTGCCATTGATAGCTATACATATTTGTATTTATGTATGTACATACTAAGGAGCTTTGCTTATCATTTTGGCAGACAATTTACTTTCACTTATTAAATTGTAGCAAAAGCATTCGCAAGAAATTAAACAGAATTAATTAAACAAAATCTATTTTTAGATAATTTTATTTTTCCTCCGATGATGGCGCATATTTTATTATTATTTGTTGATTGTCTATCTGGTGTCAGCACGTGTTGTAAAGTAAAGATGTTTTGATTTTGTTTTCTTTATTTATTTTTTTTTCTTGAGACGGAATTTAAATTGTTAATGATACAATGATATAATTCTGGGCAAGAAGTAATTTTTTGTATTGAAATAGAAATTAAATTTTATTAGAGCCTTTGCTGGAAATATATTAAAATAAATAAACTGACTTTTTTTAACGAGATTGATAAAATGATAAATATACATAAGAATTCTAATAATAATAATAAATAAAAGCTTATCATATTTATTTATATTATCAAGCTATAGGTACCATATGAATAATTCTGGTAAATTCTTAAATTGATAAGCTGTTGTACTACGAGTAGCTATGACATCTATTAATATATTTATTAAGGAGAGATTAAGATGCATCATGTATTCCATGTGTCTGATATAGTTATTAAGTACCTCCTACCATTTTTTTTTATCATCGTCATATTTTTGAATTTTTTGTTTTATATCAAATATTCTTTTTATTATAATTTAACTTACTAATAAATCTGTAGATTTTGTGCTTTTAAAGTCTGGAGTCAGCAGCTAAAAATCCAACTTAAAAAGAGCTGACTGAAAGCTGTATATCGATAGCCAATGTAAAAATAACCAACATAATACAAATTATATAATACTTTATTAATATTAATTAAAAAGAACTAAACAGTTTTGAATTAGAAAATTGAATGAAAAATAATTATTGAAATTTTCTTATAGAAAATTAATAGATGATTTGATTGTTTTGATTTTAAAATGAAAAGTAGAAAATTGCAAAGTACAGAGTGTTATGAATATTTTAAAGTTTAAAGTAAATAGTATTATAGGTATTGAGAAATGATGAGAGTCTCCACAAATCCATTTAAATTTTCAGAATTCTTGGTAATTCAAATAATTGTTCAATTTCAAACGATTTATTTATTCGACTTAAAAATAAAGAAAAAAAAAACATATATTTACAACTCGTATCAAATATTATGTGATCTGATAACCTTTCATTTGAACCTTAAAATATTCAATAAAATAGGTAAATAAAATAGATTTCTTTTATGCATCAGTTCCTTGTTGGTATATTTGTGATGCTGATGACCTTTATAGGAACATAAGTTCAAAGTGTGATGCATTTATAGATAGAAAAGCAAATTGATACTAAATAAATATTAAGCTGGAAATTAGCAGAAAATGGGAATAGTTTTAAAAATATCGATAAGCCTATATAACTACATATAAGAACATAATATTATACTCTTGATCCGAGGATACAAATCTCATACATAAATGACACAGCAAAATCGTAAAACAAGAATTGCCTTCTGTAGTAATCGAAATTGATAAAAACAGTAGATAAGAAGTGTATACATTCTTTTTTCGCACCGATAATTATGTATGGAAAAATGCTCTTGAATCTTAGGTAATATTTTACAACTGAATCTCATTAAAATTATCATCTGATAATTTTACAAATTGTTCGTCATTATTATCAAAAAATTAGTCAGTTGTTTGTTTTCAAGAAATAATTATTTCTCATTAAAAATTATGAAAATCATATGGGTTGGGTTCGATATCCCGTTTTGTATGGCCCAGTGTTTTAAAATCACGCCGGTACTTATAATTCCGCTTTTTAAAATTAATAAAAGTGAAAAAACTACAAATGTATTAGAAACAGAAAAAGTATAAATAAAAATCACTTACCACTTGCGAAAAATTGATTAAAAAAAAAAACTTCGGTCAAACTGCAAATGGCCTTCTACCTCCATTTCTCTTATTTATTAAAACACCATTAAAACAAATAATTGTTGGTATTCAAACAAAAACACTTTTCGATATTAAGAACGAAGAATAAGGATCGGTAAAATACATACATGTTTTTTTTTTTTTTTTTAAACCGTTAAATATAATATGCCGAGCCAAAAACCAGAACTTATTTTACATATATTTAAACATTTTATTTCAAAACCATCGCACAAAAGCAAATACATTTTTCAATTAAAATTAAAATAAAAAAAAAATATTTACTTCTGTATTATAATTACCTTGGATTTAATTTTTAATAAAATCAATGTTGAACACTTCACATTTAATCACTTTTTAAAAATTCACATTTTAAAAATTTAAATAGAATTT
The DNA here is from genome assembly GCA_951394125.1 of Epistrophe eligans. Classification (NCBI taxonomy): domain Eukaryota; kingdom Metazoa; phylum Arthropoda; class Insecta; order Diptera; family Syrphidae; genus Epistrophe; species Epistrophe eligans. The sequence continues at coordinate 39,591,875 of OX596029.1, forward strand.
TTTCACTAAAGTTTCCAGGAGCAACCTATTAATAAAAACGCACTTTTTGATGCACACAGAGACTAATTCAGAGTAATTGCCTGAACACAATAGGATGCTGCAACTGGAACTGTAGTGCTGTGCCTTCAATAGCTGTGAAAAAGTGTCGTACGTACTATTTTTTTATGTGCCCACAATTCAGCTGTACAGCCCTTTGTATATTTTAAAGAAAAAAAAAATTGACGGGCTTATTATTCATTTTTTATTTCCGATATTTTTTCTTTTATATAATTATAATTTTTTCCCGAAACAGATATGAACAAAAGGCTTTGATATTTTTTTCCAGATCTTTTTTTCTTCATACAAATTGAAACGCCAAAAGTGATGCACGTGAAAAGTTGGTGAATTCTTGCAGCACCGATTGCAGCTCCATTTGAAGCTGCGTTGTGTTGTGTTCATAACATTTAATTTGTGTGTATTGAATATTTTGACAGCTATTTCAGCTGCAGCTCCAGTTGCAGTTCCGTCTCCATTGTATATATGCAATAATCGACCACAGTTGCTCTCGCGGTCTAACTCTTTTTGTAGTGTAGAGTATAGTATAGTAGTAAAAGTAATAAAGCTGTATGTCGTGGCCTCGTGGTATGAGAAATAATAATATAAAAAATAATTACAATAAAATTAAAAATTAAAATGATTTATTTTTTATTTTTTATTTATTATTTTAATTTAACAAACTTATTTCCACAACTTTTTATATTTTTATTTTTAAAACTAATAATTTGCGACGCGTTTCGGAGTGTGTCTACTCCATCATCGGGCGATATAAATATTATAATTATTTTTAATATTACGATATAACACAACTTGGAGACAAACCCCCAAAAATGCATGAGAAATAATATTTCTGCTTGTTTTGTCAGGTGTGTTGTGGAAGAGCTGTCGAAGTTGGAATTCATGTGGTTTATGGCATGTTCTCTCTCAGTATTAAGCCTGATTCACAATTCGACGAGGGAACCAGACGAGAGCGTGACGTAAAATCGTCGCAGTTGTCAAACCAATTTCAATCAATTAAAGTATAGCAGAGTATAAACAACAAAGCGTGTCTCGTCGCCACGCCACGCAAAGCGTTCGAATAATTTAAAAAAAAATACCACGAGACGATGACTTTCTTCGTTTGACAAATTAGTGACAGAGAAAGAAAACAAAAACACAGAAGACTACTGATCAGATCACCTCAACTAGAGTACCTTAGGTATCTTTTAATGTTCAATTAATTCAATTAAATATATAAAAAAAAAACAAAAATGAAGGAACATTAAAACTGTTTTCTTTTGTGAATTGTTATTTTCTTTTTTTATTATTCTCTTCAAAATAATCTTTACTTAAGAACTTCGCACTAAAAACATTTTTTTTCCGAAAATTATTTTTAAATTTTAAAATTGGCATAAAATTTTTCTTCTTTTTTTTTTTTTAATTAAAATTAAAAAAAACAATTTATGTATATAGCTTAGCTATTTATATACCCTCAACCTTTATATATTTAAATTAAGGGAAATCGATCTTAATAAGCTAAGAAAAAATTGAAAAATACAAGAAGTGCCATCTCAAGAAAAAACATTGTACTAGATTACTTCGATATTATATTTATATAGGTCCAATAATATTAAAAATAGTAAATGATTCTTTTATCCATGGTGAATTCCCGAAAAATTTAAAATATTCTACGGTTGTACCCAGTGGCGTAGCTCGCATGGATAGCACCTGGGGCGGCAATTCTGGTGTCACCCCCCAGAATGAATGCGTGTGAGACTAACAAAATAAAACAATAAACTAGTAAGTCAATCGTAAAGAGCGACACGTCGATGGACTTAATTTACAAAAGAAAAAAACAAGGGCTACCCGATAAAATTTTTGTATGCAAATACATACTGGTAGGTAGATACATAGGTTAGGTACAATGTCGCAATTTTATTTAATACTCTGCGATCTATAAGGCCAACCAATAGTATATATACTCCTTGGTAGCCTTTGGGTGTCACCCCCAAATGGGTGACAGCCGGGGCGGTCCGCCCCCCATAAAAACTGCCCAGATATATGTTTTCTATCTATTTGTGATTATTTTGTAACTATAGCTATACGTTCCAAGAGACTACCTTGGAAACCAATAATTATCAAAAATATAAAACAAAAAACAACTCTACGTTTTACTCCCTAATTTGTATCCAACAACATTATTTATATATAAATTGCTTCCCTTTAAAGTATAAATTTCCATTTTCATGATTATATAGATACTTATAATACTTGTATGTATACATACCTAATATTATATTAACAAAGCTTCTTTTTTCTGCAATATAATCTCTTGAATCTTGATTCTGTTTACACAATAATAAAATAATGCTTTTTGTTGTTGTTAAATCTCCTCAGGCTTAGTTTGTTCTACAACAACAACAAAAAGGAACATTTCCCAGGGTTTTCCTCACGTTGAACTTTTGTAAATCAAAAATCCAAAATACCAAAACAAAAACAATATATACTTATCTTCTGTAGGTACGGGTGTCATAATAAACATTTAATAAATAATTCCACTCACCAATTGCACACGTTCCTGACAACGAGTCTTATGGTACTCCCTCACTTCGAATTGTCACTGTTTGGATAATATACCCTAAATGATGGTGCGAAAAAATTATATAATCTCTCAAATATTGTAATTGAACACTACCGCCAATGGGGCATACCATCTCTATAGGTACATGTTAACCTATGCCTACATACTTAACTTGCAACAAGAAGCTCAAATACCGTGTTTTTTTTCCTAAGGCATGATTGCTCGTTTTCCAATCATGATAATTCCTAATTATGAGCTACACGTGACAAATGCGTAACTTTGACTAAAATCATAGACTGAGCGCATAAGCAAATTAACAAGATAATTACCACAGTAAATGTATCTTCGTAGATACCTATACCATAGCCATAGGTTATAATATCTTTCCACCTTTATTCGTATATACAGATAGATACTTCCCAAATAATGCGTGTGATTGGGAATTCAATTTGCGTGTCCAATTATGTATCCCAGTACTCAATTCGATATCAAGTTTCAAAACACCCGCCTCACATTCAGACTTATGATATATGTATGTATAAATCTACAGCTACTTGTTGTTTGTATAATTTGCTTGCTTAATTCTTCATGCCATATCGATATTTTGTTGTAGGTACGTATAGGTACTTATAAATTCATGAATGAGTTAATGACTGAGTGGAGTAAGAAATAAAGGCACTTGGTATTCTATATTAGCAACGGATGTTGCATCCGATTTTGATTTTTCATATAAAAAGGTTGTGTCTTCATTAAAATGATATCAAAGCCTTATCAACCTTTTCACAAACAACACATTTTCCTCCAACGAAAAAAATAATCGACAATTCTCTAAAATGGTATCCCAGAGTATGGTAAGGAAAAGAATATATTTTTTGAAACCGCGACGTACATAATGTATATCTTTTTCTAGATCCTTGTTATCCTAGCAGCTATTGCTTCTTCCAGTCAAGCTGGTTTAGTTGGTCATCAAGCTTTTGTGGCACCATATGCATCCTCATATAATGCCCATCATATTAATCATGCTGTAGCTCATCCACTTATTGCTCCTGCACCAGTTCCTCTGCCAGTTCATGCTCCAGCAGTTCTTGCGGCACCAGCGCCAGCTGTCTTAGCAGCTCCAGCTCCAATTGGACTTTCAGCACCTGGATTCTTGGCTGGTCCAGTTCCAGCACCGCATTTGATTCCTGCCCCAGCGCCACATTTCCTTCCAGCACCAGCACCATTTGCTTATCAAGCTGGATTACCTGCTAATTACAATTTGTGGTAGTTATAGTGATTAACTATGCTTATAGGCATGAAATCAGTATACAATATAGGAATAATTTAATGAACAAAAATAGGATAAAGACATTTGTAAAAATAATAAAATTAAAACATTAATTCTTTATTTAAAAGATATATTCTCAGGAATTATTATGATTTACATATTTTAGGTGCAGTTTTTCGATTCTTTTGTTGTTCACCAAAGGGTGAATCGTATAGCACTCCTCTCACGGTGGAAAGTTAATGTAAATTTTAGAAAACGTTCTTTATGTATACGTTGCATCGAAACATGTTCATTGTACTAATTGCCTTATTCCGAAACAGTCCTATACAACTTGTCGAAGTTGTTTATGATAAAAGAATGATCACATCGAGGACGACCACAAAGTGAACATTCTGTTGTGTGTTGGCAGCTTTCCGTCTGCACTTGACTAAGTCCACCATTTTGTCAGACATACCTCGCCTTATTTTTCGTTATATTCCTTTAAACTGTCGCATTTATGTTTTAATTGTCGCTTCTCTTTACGCCTACAATAAACAATACTATTGTTATATTTTTGTCTGTTGCACTTAGAAAAATCTCCCAATTATCACAAATTGTCAATTTTTTTTCTCAAATAATTAATATTTGCCGTAGTAGCATAATAATTATTGCGTAGGACTGTTGGGTTAAAGGGTCGGGGTTTCGATACCCCAGCTAAATTATATAAATAAATATGTCACCCTAAAACATAAATTTTTCCAGGGGTTACTGCCTGAATTGAATTTGACAAATACTCCAAGAGTAGCTTTTGTCATGAAAAAGTGGTCCTCACCTCAGCCGGCAGAAAATTGTAGGCAATTTGACAGAAACGTCCTTTCTATTTCTGCCAATAAAACGCGAAGGCGAATGGTTGAAAATTGTAAGTAATTAGGCCCTGGTTGTGGTTCTATTTTATTTTTATAAAAATATTTGTCGTCGAACATTTCGAAAATTTTTCTCTCTTTTTTCTTTCTCTCATTTTTTTTTTCTCTCTCTCCCTCTCTCTCTATTAGCAACAGCCTTATATTGTGTTGCTCCATTAGCAAAATTCAATAAAAAAATCAAAACTACGTGCTTCGGTTCGGTTGTTAATTTTAGGTCAGTACAGTATTCGTTCACTTTTGCTTTCGTGGGTTAAATAAAGCTTCCGATTTCAGTTTGGCGATTGAAGAGAGGTTGCAAATAAACTGATCCACTGCTGCGATTTTACTTAACTTTACAAAATGTTTGAATAAAAACAAAACTGAGGAATCTTGTCGTGAGACTGCTGTCTGCTGAGATCTCAGTATAGCGTGTGTTACTTGGAACAGTTGGCGCCGTTTTAAAAAGCGCTCTGGGAAGGACTTTTATAGAGTAATTATTTTCAAGAAAGAATATTTAAATTTGTATTTATAATGAACATCGAAATTTAATTAGCAGTTGGTAATTAGATACCAAGAGACACCAAGCTGTTATTTTGTGTCTCCTGTAAAATCAACTTTTCTATGAAACAAAGTATTAGAAGATAACAATTCGATGCTGATTTTTAAAGAAAAGAATGAGAAAATATTAGCTATTCATGACTTTGAAATGTCAAATCTCTTGCAATAAAAATTAAGACATCTTTGAAAACACTTTGAAAAAACTTTTTTATTAAAGTCCTTTCATGCAATTTTTGAAAAATCTTGTATAGCTATGTACAATACAAATTTTACAATTTTCAAGCAAAACAAAAAAACACTTTATCGGATAAGTATTTTTTTTTAATTCCTTTTGATATCAAAATATTCAATATTCTAATTTCTAAATCACCATCGCAAAACATTCACACACTTTATTAATGATTTTCATTTTAGAATTGCAATCCCCAGTACTTGTGTGGTTTGACTTCTTCCAATTTTCCCAAATCGAGTATCCAAATTGATCCATTTTTCTTTGTTTCCATGGCCTTGACAAAATTAACAGCACACTCTTCGGCATTTTGATTTTTCGCAGCACTAAATTCATCAGTTAATTTTTTCGAATAGGTAAAAGTATCATTTCCGTGGAAGGTATCCCACAAACCAGTGACAGTGATGCCTGGGCAAATGGTAATAATAGCGATGCCTGTTCTTTTGAAATAATGTTCATCCTGAAATCATATAAATAGAATTATTTAAGGATCCAGCGGGGAGGGTTAAGAAAACTGACCGAAATGGAACGACTAAATCCCATAACACCATGCTTCGAGGCGGTATAGATGGCAAGCATCGGACCAGGTTCCAATCCCAAAACAGAGGCAATATTGACAATCATTCCCCCACGTCCTCCATTCCCCATATCCATATAAGGAATCATTTGCATAGTTGTATGAATCAAGCCAAGCTGAAATCATATTATTTCTTAGAAGAAGAAAAAAAACTTTCGCTTATAAAATAAATTGATTCTTACCAAGTTAACACCCATGGTCATTTCTGGTTTCTTGTCATTGATCATGCCACTTCCATTGACCAGAACATCAACATACTTCATCTTCTCGATCACATTCTTGACAACCTTTTCAATTTGATCCTTGTTGCATAGGTCCAATTGCATAAACATTAATTTCGTGCGGGGATTCAATGCCACGAGTTCTTTCATAAAAGCAGCATTCTCCTTGACATCAAGGATTGTCAAGATCTGAAATGATTTTTCCAATTTATTTGGTTTCAATTACTGTTTCTGGCAAATTTACCGCAACATTTTTTTTAACAAGTAACTTGCAGGTTGCAAAACCAATTCCACCAAAACCACCAACGTAAACGACGTTCTTATCTTGGAAATCCATTCTATTCAGATATAATATGTAGTGTCGATTTTATAAGTTTCTTGTTTCAGCTTTGAACTTGACTCACTGCTTTGTGATGAACAACTAAAGACATCGGCATATAAAACTGCAGCTCGAAAGCTCGCATTAGAATACTTTCTGCCTATGTACATTGATTCTTTAGATTAATTTATTAATAGCACTTGATAAAGTGTAGTATACGAGCGAGTAGTAAATACCTCCATTATAGTATAGTTCCTCGTTGAGATGCAATCAACGATATCAAAACAACTTTTGCATTTGCATTCAACAAAGGTAAGGCGTTGCATACTCTTGATAAAAATAGACCTTGCTATAATTTAATTTTTCGAAAACATATTTTATTGTAAACAAAGTAAACTTTATAAGGGAAATATAAAGTTCGCAATAATCTTTGAGATAGCTCTTCCTAATTGAAGCAAAATGTAGCAATTCAAAAAGTGGGTGTGTATCTTGTGCATTAAATCTTTAAGACTGCATCTTTTGAAACATTTTAACTGAGACGGACATGTGTTGTAGAAGAAGACCTTAGTATTGCAAAGCTGTTAAGAGTATATAAATGAGGATAGAGCGTTTAAAAAAATTGTATGCGTAATTGTTTCCTCAACTCATTCTGATAATTTATCTCAGGTTTTCTGAACTCATTCTGATAATTTATTTCTAGTCGTCGTTCACCAAAGAATGGTCGTTTTTCAAAAAACCTATCCTACCTACATACTAAATGAACTTTTTTTATATAAATCTTTAATGTTTTTGATTTAATTTAACTTAATAAAAAAAAAACAAAAACTTAACTAGTACCTATAAATTTCAAAGTTGCACAAGTGTTAATTTTTTTTATTTTAGTTTTGGTAGATAAGCATATTTTTCGTTATTTTATTAATCTTCTAACTAATTCAATAATTAAAAAAAAAATTGTGTCAAATAGAAAAACTATTTCCTAGGAAGAAAATTTATATTTGACAATTGGGCTAAATAAACAGCGATATATTTTTTATGAAAATTTTATTTCATTATAAAGTTTGGACTTTTCCATTAGGTGTGAAAAACAATATCATTCGAATGGCCGCCTCGGGAAGATTCGTAGTATGCGATTCTTTTGAGTTAATTTTTAACCACTTTTTCGCACATTTCGGGCGATATCTCGGACATAACTTGAGTAATGTTGGTTTTTAATGCGTTTAGAGATCGGAGATTATTCGCGTAGAGACGGTCTTTTGCGTAGCCCCACACAAAAAAATCTAACGGTATCAAATTGTATGATCTTGGTGGCCAATTGACGTCGCCTAAACGTGAAATTATGCGACCAGGAAACTTCACACGCAATAAATTCATAATTGGTCGTGTTGTGTGGCTGTTGCCTTACAACATCAGTAACGCTTCCACTCTCTTCAAATTTCTTCACAATCTTACCGATTGCTTGCGTAGTCGGTCGATTATGAAGACCATAACCATCGCGTAATGCGCGAAAAGTGGCTACGTTTGAATCACCATTTCTGTAGTAAGTTTTAATAATTTTAACGCGTTGTTCGATTGTTAAACGATCCATTATCGTAAATGGCAAATATTCAACTAATATTATGACGCTGAGTTTGACAAGTGTCAAACCTATATAATATATATTGCTTTTTGAAGAAAAACACGCTTAAGCTGCATAATTAAAGATTTGTTTGTTTTTATATTAATAACATTGATATAAGCAGGTACCTACGTTTATTTTTTGCTAACATTTTATTTTATTGGCTTGTGATTCTTGAAAATTGAAAAAAAAAATTATTATTGATCTACGGCAACTCTATAATCAAGTATATATTTTTGACGTTTAAAAAGTTATCCGAAATAGCTAGTACGAAATCTGTTCCAGACATTTTGACGGTTTTATTTCTCTTTGAGAGCATTTCTTCCCCACTCCTTGTGGGGGGGTTTAAATTTGACATTTAAACTAAATTTAGTGCGGGAAATGTTGGGAGAACAGCCACTGTTGCATTCCTTCTAAATTTCATCAAAAAGATTTAACAAAAAAAAAAAAAAAAACAAGTTATTTTCTAGATAGCGATAGATTTTTCAACTAGTGACAAATTAGGTTTTTACTCTTCTGCCTATGAGTCACATTAATTTAGCCATCGCGGAATTTTCTGACATCTTCATTTATAACGCATGCTGGACCAACCTGTATCTACATGCGTTCTATCGTTTTATCGAATTTCATTCAACTTAATTTAACAAAAACATTAAATAAGTCTCAGAACTTACATAAATTATTATTTTCAGAAGAAACCAACATATTCTTAAATTATTCAACTGAACACAACAATGATTTTGAATTTATGATTTCAATCACAAATTTTCAATCATTTTGTGTTTATTGTTTACATTATTTGGCGCTGATGTTGATGCTATGTTTTCATGGCGCGTGTTTGAAAGTACATAGATATATTTTATACAAATTCCAAGGATGTTGAAAAACTTTTACAGAGCATCCAACGAAACAGAAACTAGGCCACGACAGTGAAAGAGGAATCAGGAATATTGTTGATGCGCATCAGAATAGTTTAAAAACAAAAACGTCCTTCGGGATAGAACAACAAAAACAAAAACAAAAAAACCATTAAAAGGACACTGACTATCAATTATCAATTCCATGGCGTAGTTTATATATTTTTCTAATACCCACGCTTGTTACAGTTTGTGTTTAGTTTGAGTTCAAAGGAAATAATGGAAAGCAAAACAAGGAATCTACTCTGCGACTATACCTTGTATATTGTACTTTGTGCGAGTAATCGAGCAAACGAGCCGACAGCTAGGAAAGCCCGATGGTAAATTGTGGTTAACAAAGCGAAGCATCGAATTTATAAGCAATTTTAGTTTTTTTTTTTTTTTTTTTTTACTGACCACAACCAACAACGAATGTGGCACGAACGCATGCTGGCTGATGGTTGGGGCTGCAACAACTGCGACACAAGTTTTTGTTTCAACATTCAGCTCTTGATGTGAAAGAAAATAGATGGGATTATTGCTTTGAGAGTGAATGTGATCTGAATGTTGATTAACTGCTAAATGGATATTGGACAGCCATCTGGGAGATATAAGTAGGTACGCACAAACTATATGGTCAAGTGGCCTAGAGGTATACAAATAAATAATATTAACTGCTGTTTTTACGCAATTTGCTTCTACTAAATCACCAAATAAAGGGTGAACGCACATAATATAGTTCGATGTACATATATGTTGGAAAAAAATGTGCTTCATAAATCATCTACGATACAATATTTTTTTGAGATGGAATATTGTTTAAAAAATAATAAATTTAGTGGTGCAACAGCTCGTGGAGAGCCAGAACTAGTGAATCAAAACTCTCAACCATTCATGTGTGCGTATTATCGGCAGGAACAGAGGTAACCTACAATTTTTCTGCGGAACACGAAGGGCTTAGGCAGGGCCGGCCCCAGCCAAACTTGCGCCCTGTGCAAGATTTGTAGAAAGCGCCCCTTTTTTATATTTTCACACATACATACATACGTTTTCAGTTTTGGAAAGATCTTAAAAAACTAAAAGACGTTTTATACACTGTTACACATGCATAAGACTTTTCCACATTACCCAGGAGGTAGACTATCAATGCTTTTTTTTATTGAGGTATCCCCGGTAGGCCTAATCCTCAGTAACAAACATTTATGTTTGCATATATGCATACCATAATATACCATAAACTAGAACGCAGCGAAGAAATGGGCAGAGGGGAAACGTTTTTTTTTGGAAACTTACTTTTCTGGCCTTAGCTTTTGCAAAATTTGGGCTCTGTTTTTTGTTTTCGATTATACATAAATTCATCCCTCGTAGTTTTCATTTTTTCACTCTATTAAAATTTCCATCTCCTGTGTAAACAGACACTTAACCCCCTTACACAGGTACAGTGTGCAATAAGAAAACCTGCACGCCCTGACCCATATGATTCTGTATAAATAAGTTTTTTTTTTTTTTAAATATTAATTTTCCAATATTAGTTTCGATACTCAGTGTGTTACACATACATTTGTAGTAGTAGGTAGCACAGCTACCTACCTTGTCTCTTTTTCTGAGACATTTGTTTGATGTTTTTTTTTTCGTAGATGAGAAGTCACATACAGAGGTACGGTTAATTGTAGATATTACCGTCATTTTTTAATATTTATTTTTCCATTTTTAGTACTTTTTTCACAAAATTGCCCCTCCCGCCAAAACGGGGGGAGATAGACCCCCCCTCCCATAGTAAAAAATGCTTGTATTAAAGTGTTCTACAAAAAACCGTTATCATTTCTTGGCGCCACAGTTATCATACTCTCCCCAAATATTGCATCTGAAATTACTCGCCTTTTTTAATAAAAAATATTTTTGCTGGACTTCAAATCTTCGTAGTTAGGTTAAATATTATCGGAATTCCATAAACAATATACCATTTCGTTCGTTAGAATATTGTCTAAATAAAAGTACTTAATACTTTTTTTCTTAAATGTAACGGTTTCCGAGAAAATCGCAAATAAAGTTGATCATGGCCAAATTTTCACTCGTTTTTCGCTTATAACTTCTAAGTTACTTGCTGAAAAAATAAATGTTGTATAGGGATTTGTAGATAATATGAATTGGAACAAAAAAGTTCTCGATACATTTTTCATAAAAAGTATTACAAACGGAGAAAAACGCAGAAAACCAAAAAAAGTCTTATTTTCAAAATAACGGGACCCCCACAAAGCCGAATTTCCCGCAAACTTAGATTTATACTCAGAATCAACCCCCCCATAAAACTGCATTCAAACTTGGACCACTTCAAAACTTTTCTCAGATTATTCCCCATTGCCTGTACTAGGTGCATAATACAAAACCTGCACGTTCTAGCCGACATGATTCAGTATGAATAAGTATTTTTCTTTGTCTTTGTATTTTTCTTTCTCCATGTTAATTTTGGGACTCAGTGTGCATGAAATAAAACTTGCACATATGGGGTAGCATAAAACTTTTTTCTGTTGAGATTTTTTAATTTTTTTTTTTGTCTTGTACGAACAGGGTGAAATATTTTGAAATAAGGCACGTAGGATTGATTTGTCATGGGTCTAGTGGGATCTTTAATTTGACGATATCTTGAGTTAAATTCTCCTTGAATACAACAATGAAAGTGATGTTAGTTAGTGTGCAAGAAATAACTTAGCACAGTTGTGATGGATGTTATTTTGGGATTGTTTGAAGAATGTTTGTGGTTAAAATGCAAATGGCAGTACATATTTGTTTGTGCAGTATCAGATTATATTTTCTTGCTCCTGGTAATGCGCCCCCAGAATTTTGCGCCCTGTGCATTTGCACATCTTGCACATATGGTTGGTCCGGCCCTGGGCTTAGGTGAGAGGCACTTTTTTCTTGCTTTTTAGGGCAAGTATTGATTTCGTTTTAAAAAAAAAAAAAACAGATCTCGAAGTTGTAATCAAAACTACCACTACGATGATAGCGAAGTCTGAAAAAGTTGGTTTTCGTCATCCCGTCCGTCGGTTTGTTTTTTCGTGCGTCTGTGCGTTCATGCATCTGTGCGTTTGTGCTAGAAGCTAGAGCCTAAACGAATGGACCGATTTTCTTCTAATTTTGTATAGAGAATTTTTATGCGATTCCCCAGAGAAGAAAATCAAGTTTTTGTTTCAACTCAACCAACGGTCATACAAAGAATTATTTTTTTTTATTTTCTCGAAAACACCTCAAACGATTTTGATTAAAATTCGAGGATATAATGAAAAAGCGAATTAAAAAAAAATGCATTTTGTTTTTTTTTTTCATCTTTTTTAGAAAATTGACTTATTTTTGAGTTATTCAGGTATAACTTTTCCATTAATTGACCGATTTTGTAACTATACCGCAATCGACTGCTTCTAAATAGTTCAAACAATACCGCATTTTAAAAATTTTAAAATATTGTTCCTAAACACAAATTAAATTAAAACAAAAAAATTTGTTTTTTAGTACTTTTGACTTGTTTAACATTTTTTTGTTAAACATTAACAGTCGTATTTATTAGATTTTTGTCTACTTAGATACTGTCTAACTATTTTCGAAGTGGTGGAAATATGCTTAATTTAATAAAAATAAATATCACATTATTTACGGTAAAGACAATCTACTCTTGTGTCTAAGTTAGGCAGCTATAACACAACAATAAAAAAGGTTTTTAAACATATTTTCCAAAGTTGGACAGTTGTCTAAAGTTAGACAACGTTTATAAATTAGACCATAAATATGTAGCCACAATTTAGTTATTAACCACATGAGGAAATCCTTGCAATATGCCTATGAGTCTATTTTACTTGGTTTCCTTTTTAATAATATAGCGACTTCATTCTCATCCGATATTTCCCTGATTTAGTGTGAGTTATTTATCCAACAAGTTTTTTCAGTAACTAACATTTTCTTACAGCGGCGCAGCGTTCCAGAGTCAGTTGGTGATGAGCGTTTAAATACAAAATTTAATTTGCGTAAAAATTATAAGAATACCTATGTACATTTTCAAGTACCTAGGTTAGTAAAATGGTGGAACCGAAATTTTGTACAAAATATTCATTTCAGATCATTTGGTCACCCTTCTCCCATAATAACTGTGAAAATGGAAGAAAAAAAAGTTGTGATTGAAGTGGAAGAATGAAATAATGAAATCTCTATAAAAACGAAAACTTTGCCTGGAAAAACTTCATGTATCTATATATTCATTTAAAATGTGCTCTTATTTACACCCAAATCCCATTCCTATTTAAATACTTGTTCTCGTTGAAATAACTCGTCATTGTCCGTATGATGCTAACTACTATTTCAAAAAGTATCCATTTGACAGGCATGACAAGATAAATCCTTCATATAAATGGATGAAGAATTTCATTCAACTCTATTAACAGGCTGCCAAAAACAGTCAACAACTGAATATTTAGGTCCTGCCATTACTTTCCTGTTATTCTCGCATTGCAAAACAAAAAACACACACAAAAATAGGTTTAAAACTGTCTTAACAATATTTCCTCATAACATACCAAAATGTCTACTTATAGACCACAAGGTAATTAAATGGAGTTTTTTTTTTTTTTAATTCTTCAAAACTCTATTTATGTGCTCCAACTCATGACTTTCAATCAAATATTATCTAGGTACATAAGCCTTTCGTCTATACTCTTTGAAGTTTGGCCACAAAATCTGGATTAAATGAATCCGATTCTTATATTTAAACACCATACTCAGCTTGTTTTGTGGTCAACTCACAGATCTGACCGTTTGCACTTAAAAAACAAAACAAAAAACTAAAAGCTGTTCAGTTCAGTATTTATATCAAAATGATTATTGCTTTGATGCTTCCTCGAATGACAACCCGCACGGGAATCAGATATCAGATGGTTTTTTGCTTGTGGTATAGGCCAGTCCGATATACATTTTCAAATGGAATTGTGGTTTAGATTTGTGTCACAAAAGTAAACAAATATATATTTATATTATTGGTTGCTTTTTGTATGCCCTACCTCTAACTTTTACACCCCCTACTGTGCAAAAATTAAACGAAAAATTTCGTAATCTGTTAAGATCTTGGATGATTTAAATTTAAGCCTACGTGGGAATTGTCATTGACGCATTCAACATTATTAATAATTATTTGAGTGACAAAATTATTTGCAATACAAATTTCAAGACACAACAACTCCTATATAGTTAGTTAGTTCTGATGGTGAGCTGTGAGTATAGGGAAATAGGTCCGGGTGGTGGTGAGGGTATACAGTGTGATTTGATTGAACATACCTATATTAAATTTTGTACAAATTAAACAAAAAAGTGTGAGTGCCGGGACTCACTGTTAAGATGTGTAAACACCAAATTAAATATTCAAGTTCTGGTTTAACATCACAGAACGCGACGAGTTCGAACTGTCAACCAAATTTCAACCCAAGTTCAACTCGATTTTTCTATTTAGTTTGAGGTACGAAGGAACGTAACCAATATTGAACGTATCCAATATACATACATCAACGTATCGTAACGTGTAACAGCACAACGTGCTACAGAAATTTCCACGTTTTTAGTTTACCCTACCTCAGCGCCGCCGCTGGCACAGATGTGTACACATCAAAAATTATTACCTAATTTCTTAATAATTATTAATGAGAAATTAAAAAAAATTATTTACAAAAAAATTTTATCTACGAATTTTTGAAATATTGAATTTTCAAAAACTTATTTTTATTTTTTTTTAACCCAAAATTTGCATTTTTTGAATTTTTTTTTTTATTTATTTATTATTTTTTTGATATGCAAAATAAAAAAAGTTATGCTCTTGCATAAGAGTTTAATTAAAATAGGTTGAACATCATAATAAGATAGTCAAAAATCAAGAAAATGATTCCATATGATTTAGTTTTAAATGACACCGCTTAGTTTAATTAATAGTAGTAGAGTAGTAGCTTAGTATATAAATAAAAAATTAACAAAATATTGGGTTAAAAAAAAGATAATAATAATATTAATATTAGGAATTTTTTAACTTTATCCATACAAAAATGATCAAAATCAATTAAACTGTTTTCGAGAAAATAGAATATCGAAAAGCTGGTTTTACACTTAAATATTATTCAGAAAAATATATGAATCATTTTTAAGAAAAACAAGACTATCCAAGAATATACTAAAAAATATATGTCCGGACCAAAATTATTGGTCCTTAAAAAAAAAAAAATTAAAAAAAGTGTCGGTGGAATGCTAGGTTTCAAGAAAATCGAAGTATCCACGTTTAGGCTGTAGTTGAATATACAGACAGAATTGCGAGACCCACTATTTTCGTCTTCACGTTTTATGAAAATCTCGAGTTTGATTTTTTTTTTAAGAACCAAAATTTGGTGTCCCATCTCGGTGGATCTGATTTGAATTTAAAACATCAACATTTTCATGGCTTATATATAGTCAGTCGTATTTATTAGATTTTTCTCCACTTAGACACTGCCTTACCATTTTAAAATTGGTGGAAATATGCTTTATTTAATAAAATAAATATCACATTATACAACGTTAAGACAATCTCCTCTCATATCTAAGTAAGACAGCTATATAAGACAACAATAAACAAGGTTTTTGAACACATTTTCCAAATTTGGACAGTTGTCTAAAGTTAGACAATTTTTATAAATAAGACCAAATATATTAAATTTTTTTGCTTTCATTCAGATCATCTTACATTTATCAACAACAGTTAAAGTATAGGACCTCGTAAGTCAAAAAATTACAAACAATATTATTAATGCAACAAAAATCAGCAATATCAGAGCCAACTTTTGGGAATGTTATCGTGAACATTTTACAAAAAAATTCAAACCTTCTAACTATAATTGTAGACCACATACAATATTCGAATTATGAGATTCTGTAGAATTTTGACAAAAATTCTAATGTGTAAACAACATACATATCTCCAAAAGAGCCTGTTTTTTTTTTTTGTCGGTCTTCAATCTTTTATTTACCAATAAAATAAATCAACCAAATTGAAATAGTTTACAAAAAAATTTAATCATAACATAAGATTGAAAAGTTGAAAAAAAAAAAATTTTTAAAGTTTAAATCAAATGCACCGCACTGTTGGTATGTAAAAATACCTAAGTAAACGTATAGAATTTCAATTAAGTTTGCATCAAACAAAAGGTGGAATTGATTTAAATTTTATATACATATGTACATTACATATTATACTCTTTATTGATTGGATACCGTTAACATACACTTGATATATCATGGGAATCTGATTATTATAATATAGTTAATGTAAATATTCACAGGTTATGCACTTTAATAAATTGATTTTAGGTGCAGTTCTATTGGATTGCGAATGTAATTCTTTTTTTTTTTATAGAGCGACGGAAAACTTTTAAAATATCATGCTTAAAAAAATAGTCATTGACGAGTTGGGTTGGGCAATATTATTTCCCAATATCAAGTGTAAAGGTAATATTTCGTTTGATCTTATCGCCCAAGACCAAAGGGACAAAGATTTGTAAACATTTTGGCACAAAATTTAAAACAGCCTGATATTAAAGAATTAGCATCAACTATACTCAACAATTAACTTACTTTAAACCTCTTTACTAAAATGTTTTTAATTTTAAACATTTTTTAACTAGTAAACCTATTTTCTTAATAAAATTCATCTGAACACGCCTAGAAAATTGACAGTTCCTGGGAAGAAGTAAGGGAACACATCATTTTCACATTTTTAATTTTCAAAGTGACATTTGTTTTTGTGACTATAACTAATTAAAAAAAGTTAAGATTGACATTAGGTGATTTTAACTTTAATAAAATATTAAAAAAAAGCTCAATGCTAACTCTTTCAAAATTTGGAATATCCTGTTTTTAAGCTAGCATCATACTAGAAATGTTTTAAAATCGTTCTTAATCATTTCGAATTTTGAGCCTTTGTTATTATAAAGTCTGTTTTTTTTAAATATGGGTGATATGGAATTGGAATTGGGTTATAATTTTGTTTTCAAAATGGCGACATCCAAGATCATATTGCCCCAATAAAGTCCATAAAACAAATCTGAAGACGAAAGTATTAAATTACATTTAAACCATCTTCTTTTTAAGGCTTCGCCGCCGGATTTTATTCCGTTGCTTGAGTAAGAAACAAGCTATTTGTAGAATTATTTAGGAATTTTGTCTTTATTTCTGCTTATTCATGTATATAAGAGTTCAAAGACTATTCAATGAAATTTAAAACTCGCAATGAAATATACCCGATCCATGTACGCACAAAAAACGCCATATCTTAATCTACGACAGCCAGATTGTTGCATAATAAAACCCCAAACAAAACGAACAGCAAATAATATTAAGCTTTTATTTTTTGATTAATAAATCAGAAATTACAACCCACAAGTACGATTATTTCTGCATTGTTATAAAGGCACAGAAATGTATACGAGTGTGGATGAGATACTATATACGCATTGATTGTGATTATGGAGACTTTAATGACGCCTCAAGCCAGGTAGACGAAAAGTTAATTAATTATTCATAATAGGATTAGGTAGATATATAGGAATTTTTGCCGAAGCGTGATGTTATGAGTGAAATATTGGGTCTTTATATTTTGTTTAAGAATATATTTAACTAGCACGTTGCATGCAAACATAAGACTTTCGGTGCAACTGTAAGAGTTTGGGATATTTTTAGATCAATCAAAGGAAAAAAATTAAAAACATGAATATGAAGTTGATACTTAATATTTTCGTTTGCATGTGATCTTTCTGTAAAAGTATAGATTTCTAAGGTATCATTTGTTATAATATCTTTGTGCTCTTGATGTTTGCGATTAAAATTGCTGAAACAAGAAGGTATATGTATCTAATCAATAATTTAAATAAAATAATTATACACTTATATTAATAAACGCGAGTTAGATATATGTTATGTTTAAATCATGCATGTCGGCTGATTTACGTTTACTAAATGCGTGTATAAGCATATCTTAAAAAAATGTCTATACTTATTGTAAAAGATTTTCTTTTGCAATTTTTAATAAACGTCACTTTGCTATTCCAACAACGCCACGGTTTGTTTTTTATTAATAGGAAATTTAAACTCGTGGGTTAGTTCCCTTATTCCATGGTTTAGTAAACTCATAAATTAGAGGTTAAGCTTTATTTTTATCATGGTTGCTAAGATTTAAAAATGTAAACGCCATTTTCTAATAAAATCATCAAACTAGAGTTTATAATATTTAGGTATAATAATAAATAAAGATCTTTACTCTTCGTTCTTTATTTACCGAAAATCGTTTTCCTCTAAAAATAAAATGCACGACTGGGTCGCACGAACTTGCTCTTATGTGCACACACATGGTCACACTGTGGTTTTAAAGACGTATGTATGTTACTTACAATTTAGACTAAAAAATTGTTAAAAATCAATATATGTAATTAGAAATAAATTGTTAAACAACTTCTGCAACTGTTTTGACACCAAAGCAATGTACACCATCTAATTTTTTACACAAATCTAAATTTTTTAATATTATCTGCGTTGGAGCAGATTTTTAAACAAATATTTTTTATATATAAAATTTTGAATAAATTTTTAAGAACCAAAAATTGGTAATCCATTTTTAGTACTTATTGATGCAGGGTTTAAAAATTAATTTTGAAAAAAATCATCCCCCATTTTCGAAATATCAAATTAAAAAAAAAAAAACTTATTTTGAAATTAAAAAAAAAATTAAATTTTGTTTTTTTTTTTTTTTTTTAAATTTGATATGCAAAACTATTCAAATTTATTAAAAGTCTTGTTTAAATTTTGTTTACTAAAATCGGTTCAACATATAGTAAGATAGTTAAAAACCAAAAAAAGGCTCTAAAGGTTCTATCTAAGGAGATACCATTTTTAATCGATAAATAATTTTTTTCCAATAATATAGCGGAACGTACTAATATTAGTTCACATACATATTTTAATCAAAATCGTATGAGCCGTTTTTGAGGGAAACTAAATTATTCTTACCGTTTTTTAAACACTTTGTATGGGAGGTACCGTTATTTTTGGTCATAAAAATAACTTTAAAATCTGTTAGTTAATGTTAAAAAACTGCGGGGTGCCAAGTTCAATAAAAATCGATAAAGTCATTTTCGAATTTTAAGTTCTCAAAACATTAATGGTATACAATATCTACTGCCTACTTTACTTTTAAACTTTTTGAAGGATTTTTATTTAAAAAAAAAATTGATTAACATCAGTTAAGCGGTTTTTAAGAAAATGTAAAATAAAAAAATGGTTCTATGGGAGGTACCATTTTTCTGAATTTTTTTATAAAATGGTAGCATTTAGTAAAAAAATTACTTAATTTTGTTTTTAAGTTGTGGACACGTTTTTGAGAAAAATGAGATTTACATAATTTGGTAAAAAAATTTTACGTTAGGTATTATTTTTTGTCTAAAAAATAAAATGAAAAAAAACGTATGGGGGGAATGCCCAAAAAAACGCTAAATACCTACCAAGTGTAAAGAAAATCGACCCACCCGTTTAGGCTGCAGCCAAAAGGTGAGCACAGACAGACAGATAGAATTACGAGACCCACTTTTTTCAACTTCTTTATCATCGTTATGTCAATTTTGATCAAAATCCTGGGTTCCATTTTTTTTACGAATCCATAACCTGTCATATAATATTAAATTGATCAAACCAAAAATATAAATGTAAAAAAAGCAGTGTAATATTGAAACATCTCAAAGTTATGAAAGACATTTATCATTAAAATATTATACTGACAAAAATTCGCTTTAGCTTGAAGTCAGACAAATTGACCCACGGTATGCCTTCAACTTCTTTTTCCCTTAGGTATTGAAAATTATATGTATTGCTCTATGTGAATGCCGTTTATTAGTGTGCATATTTCCCAATTTGACCACTCCTTAAAATTTAAGGAGGATAGATTGTGCTTGTTTTTTCCGCTTTTTCAAGTTTGAACAACATTTCTTATTTTCTTTCAAAATTATAGCAAGTACCACTACCAAGTTTAAAAAAAAAACATTGCGTAAACTATATTTTTCTCACCTACTAACTCTTTTTATACACTTAACGCCATATTAATACCATTTTTATATGATATCTCCACCAATTGATTAAACGAATATGTCCAAATAATAATTTATTATTACATTAATGTCCATCGTAGTTATATGCATCAATTTCTATTATGATCAAATATCAGATATGCATGTATACATATATAAGTAGGTAAACTTCTTTAACTACAAATTGTCCATAATTCAGTCGTTTTCTTTGATTGATTAAATAATAATTCGATAAAATACAAAATCAGCCATAACATAAATATAATGCATTCAGCATCCCTTTCCTCCGCGACCTTCCATAACTTAGCTATTCATTATATACATATAAACCTAGTTCCCGCATCGTAACCATAAAACTCGATGTAACTTTGTTCCGTTATCACCATTGACTTTCTTCAAAGTCCACAATTTATTGAAGAACTTCTTTTGTTTTCCTTCCGTATTTTATATCTCTTATACCACTCTGCGTCATGGTCTAGACTTTACAAAAGTTGACAACAACAATTTTCCCCCATCATCTCGGTGTGGCTTCGGGAAACTTTGTATAGGTATATAATGTAGGTAAAATAATCCATCCCGACCCCGCCCCGCACCCGTTACCTCGACTGCCTTAACAAATTGTTGGAACTCATTCATTTCAATTAATTTCATTGATTAAATGAAAATCAGTTCGAATAGAATACCTTTGTCCAATGCGCTGCTGTTTTTATGTTTTCATAACTCATTCGCGGTATCGGTTTCGGATCTAGATCTGTTCTTTGTACAATTGCTTATAAGGGTATAATTTCAATTTGGTTTTCAATGGGAAAAGGAGAATATATCTATTATTGTAAATTGGAAGGATTATTTGCATTGTGATTATATGAATATTCTTTGGTACTCATAAAGTAACAATTATTTATAATATTTTCTTTACTTAAGTAAAACAATAATGGATTACAGCATGATTCAGGTATCATTGTCGTTCAGTGGAGGAATATTCTTCATAACAGGTGCCTTCCGAGAAATATGATATTTATTTCGCTGTCAATGTAGACAGAGTATTATGTGATCGATTGGGAACGGTTATTTACAATTAATTAATTCAAGAGATTTTCGTAATTAAAAAATCTTGATTAGTTTAAATAATATTAAAGGAAATAAAGCTACGAAAAATTAGAAAACTGTTTTGTAATGTTTTCCTTTATAAACAAACAAAATCACTAACGCCTAATTTCTTCACAGAAGTACTAAGCCAACCTTGTACCTAGTCTAGGTAGACCCGGTATTAGCTCTGATACTCGGTCCCAACGAACAGTTAGTATCTAAGCATTTCTTCACATCACTAGTACCGGACCTATGTTCACAAAGCGGTTCTAGGAACTTAATACATCTAAAACTGATCTATTTCAGATTTTGACTCTATTTTTACATTTTTAAATATTATTTTGATATTAATTGAAAATATATACCTAGTGATATTTTTAAATAAAATGTCGTTTTTAGAATACCCTTCAGCATAATTTGCTCTCTGTAATCTATTTACATAGCTCTTTCACTATTGTGTTTCTTTGGAACTCATTCCCAATGAAGTATCAACGCCATATGAAATTACCATCGGAAAGTATAGTGGAGAATTGTCGATTCAAACACTTTTCCATGCCCAAGCAACACTATGATGAGGAGCGCAAGTTGATGGCAGAATTCGGAGACCTACGTATGCAGTTCTATTAAGACGTGTGTACTGGTCGTTTGGACGAAATAGAACAACAAAAAGCATTCAGTCTTGCTTTGCATCAAAAGCAATTAAAGTTTTGGGATATTCCTATCCAATGAATGCAGTTTAGAGCTCGCGTCGGTAATTCTTCAACACAATCATTGTCAGTCGGCATTGTTAAGCTACGATTAGACAATCAACGTAAATGTTTAGCATGACGTCAAATTTTGTCCCAAAGTTGTCATATTGATGATCTTTAACGCAGAACATACTGTCAATGGATTGACACTCGCGTTGACATGAATTTAAGGGTCAACGCGTTGATTAATCATTAATCAACGCAGTAAGGACCCATTGACATAATGATCTTCAGCGGGTTAACTGTTGCTCAATGTTGACACAGCACAATTTCTGAGCGTGTTAATGTAAACTGCGTTTTCCTTCATCTCAATTTCAAAAATTTCTGATTTTGTAGAAGTTTTTTCTTGTCTATTTAAATATCAATATTTTATACTTTTTATTGAAAAGAGTATAATTAAAAAAAATTATTAATTTAAGTAATTTACACCAAAACTAACCCTGACACTAAAAAAACAGCACTTGACAACAATATTCTGACATAATATACGATCTCACTTAAAAAAGTTTGCCAATTAAAGTTCCAACTTTGTATAGGTATAGACTCGTAACGCAAGTTGAAAGAATTCGACTTTATATTATTATGTACATTAGATTGCCAGACAACGATGATATGCCCAATTGAAGTCCGAAATTATTGCATCGAGATCATAATTCGCTCCCAATACCCATAATGTCTCGCAGATTCATTCCACATTTGGTCAAAACAACCGGTCGATTAAGTCACGAATGAATGACATTATAGTGAGTGAGTGTCTGCCGCCGCCGTCTGATCACTATGGGTTTTTCTATGTCTGACTCTGAGGATTTGCCAATGTGCCTCTTAAGAAATTACTAAAACAAAATGTTACTTCAGAGCCCCAAATAAAATGCAACTGCAACCCAAAACTATAAACATTTAGATATTTATAGGCTTTCCAGAGGCGGCAGAAATGGTATACTTAAAAGGTGAAATGCAAATCACTTATAGATTATTTCAATCTCTGGATGATGAGGTCACAAATTCCTAAAATGAAGTGCGTGACGTGTGAAATTCGAATTTCCTATTGCCAATAAAAGGCAACCACCTGTGCGCAAAGGGATGTAGTAAGTTGCCTTTGATCCACTAGCCGAGCGTAATAATTATTATTCATTGGATTGGCATCGCACGGCTGCTGTGTAAACTTTCATATTTCAGCAGACATATCAGCCAGCATTATTGACGTCCCAGGTTGCAATTTATTGATTTTTATTTCTTCATATCATTACTGATACTCATATCAAATGAACAAGGAACTTGGAAAAATGATGAATACCGTCCGTTGGATCTTGTCCTGTCCTGTCCAACATGAATGTTAATGGCGTTGAATTGCTTTGATATGAAATTGTCTGCAAAAGTCGTCGCGTCGCCGTCGGTCGTTTGTCAGTGTTGTTGGTAGTTACAATGATTGCATAAGAGAAAATTCACTGACTGACTGACACTATATAGAAAGACGACAAAAATATGAAACAATGATTAATAAATTGATGCAATTGTTCAACAAAAACAACAAAAAAAACATAAGTGGGTTTGTGATATGGAACATGCATCACTGTCAGCATTGTTTGAAGACATACCTATACAGACGTAGATTTAATCGGCTTTTGAGAGATTAGATATCCCAACTAAACTATAATAATTGTGAGCTCTGATTTAAAGGAAAGATAATCCTACTATAGTACGTGTATTCACTGGAAATATATTGCATAGTTGGTCGTAAAACACAATAGTAATTAAAATGACACTAATTGGCATTTTCATTGAAAAAAAAAAATCTTTTGTATTAAGGAAAAAACATAACAATTTTAATTGGCTTACAGTAAATATTCGGCTTTCATAAACTTTTATCATTTGTTTTTGTATGTACATATGTATGTATTGAAATATGTATTTTATAAATGTAAATTTCCAAGGAAAAACCTCAAATTAAAGTTTAAAACTCATCTCTAAATAATGATAATTCTAGGAAACATTGAAACGTCTCGTTTTTTTATTTAAAAAATGTTTAATCTTGTTTTTAATTAAAAAAATTTAAAATAATTTCAAGAGTCGAGGGTTGAGGTAATTACACGTCCACATAAAAATAATAATTTAATTCATTTAAATTGAACACTGGTCTACTCCATTTGATATGGGTTGGGGCTTATTGAAAAATTATGAAAAATCCGGTCACTTAAGGTTCTAGCACTAGACAACATTACACCCCCTATTGCACTAAGAGTTGTCAGAGACTGT
The DNA here is from genome assembly GCA_951394125.1 of Epistrophe eligans. NCBI lineage: Eukaryota > Metazoa > Arthropoda > Insecta > Diptera > Syrphidae > Epistrophe > Epistrophe eligans. The sequence continues at coordinate 39,616,248 of OX596029.1, forward strand.
AGGAACATCGGATCGAGTAGCTCTCCACTGTTCATTAACCTATACCACAGACCACAACAACTATAGTATAGCGACATCATAAAAAAGGTAGCTGACATCACCATAGGCTAACATTTGCCTCCAGAAAACCAGCCGTACAAATTTTTTTACCAAATTATGAAAGTCTAACTTTGCTCAAAAACATGCCCACAAAAAAATTCAGTAATTTATTTTACAAAAAGGCTACCATTACACATTTTTTTTTTTTTTTTTTAAATGGTTAGGTATATGGTCAAAAACGGTTCAACTCATTTTACCTATTTTTCTTATTGCGAGAATGTTTCAAAAATTATCAAAATGTTTTTTTTTTATGGAATAAAGGTCGTTAAAAGCTATTTTGAATCAATAGCTCAACAAGTCCAATTAAAATAGTGCTAAACTGGTATGTCTTCTACTTGGCTAATGTATTTCAGTAGTACATATAAAGAATTTGTATTATTAAAAAAACCTTCATACAAAAAATGTTTTTTTTTATTTTTTTTTTTTTGTTGAGAAATTTAATAATTAGAAAACTTCTCAGTGGATTTTTATTAAATTTAGCTCCAAGTAGTTTAAGTATCTAGCAGATCATTAATAAAAATTATTCTTATAACGAAAAATAACGGTTCTTCTCATACAATTGTTTTAAAACCGGTAAGGAAAATATGTATCATTTTTCTCAAAAACGGCTTCTACGATTTTGATTAAAATTTTTATGTGAGCCAATATCAGTACAATCTACTATACTATTGAAAAAAATGTTATCTATCGATTGAAAATGTTTTCTCCCATAGAACCATTTTTTTGTCTTATCCGATTTTAATGAAATTTTTTACACAAGCACTTATAATAAGTTGAAATAATATTGTATCTACATATATCAAAATTTTCCAAAAAAAAAAAAAAAACAAATTTTGGAATTAAAAAAAAAAAATCAAAATTATTCTTTTGAAAATTCGATATTTCGAAAATGAGCAAATGATTTTTGATTAAAAATAATTTTTTACGTACCAATTTTTTACCCCAAAAATATTTTAAAAATTATAGATATGTAAAATAATTTTTTTTAAAAAACCGCTCGAACGACTTTTTTCATTTTTTCTCTAATAAATTGAGATTTGTGTACAAAATCAGATGGTGTACATCGCATTGCTGTCAAAACAGTTTCAGAAGTTGTTTAATCAATTTTTTTGTAATTATATTGATTTTTTAACAATTTTTCAGTCTAAATTGCAAGTTCCATGTACATATGTGCAACACGGTGCTATATTATTTATATTTATGTACTCACATAATACTACCTTAAACACGTTTTTGACAGGCGGCATGAAATATAGGCTCCCATAACTATTTTTTTTTTTTTAAATAAGATGAATATAGATCTAAAGTATTCAAAATTTAAAACCAAGTTCGTGCTTGACTGGGTCATGCACTGTTTTTGTATTTCCTTTCGCGAAAAACATTTCTGTTTATTTCGCCTATGCCCTCTTAAAAAACAGACATTTTTTTCAGGTTACTGCCTTTGAAAAACTTTCCAAAAATATCACTTTAGTTATAAAAAATTGGTTCGGATTCTGCATTCTATTCGGCGATTTATTCGAAGTCGATATTTCGAACGGTGAACGAAAAAGTAAACATAATTTAATCTTAATTATCCTTCAGTTCAGATTTTTCCTTATTTCTGTTTTTATTATTATTAAATAATAAATAATTAATATTTACATCAGTGCGCTACGCAGCATAGTCGCATACGTCAATAGCTATATGGACTGATAATGGACTTTTTCATAGAAAAATTCTTAAAAAAGAAATAAGGAGAACTCAAACCCTATAACTTTTACTAACATCTTCGGCTTAAGTTTACTTTTGGCAGAAATTCAGATTTTGCTGCCATTTTATTAAGAATCACATTCTGCAATAAGTTCTTTAATAACTTTTCTACAAGAGTGTCGATGTTGTTGCAGAATTGTAAAGAAAAAATTAGTTTCTTTTATAATATATGAAGCCTTATGCATTTTTTTGCTCTCCTGTGAAATTTGGCATAGCGGACTTAGTGGTTTTAAGTATTTAGCAGATGACATATAGACTTAGTCGCCAAAAGCCAAAACTATTTGACTACATTGGCTCTGGCACATCAAACCAATGATGGATAACAATGCTCCATCAGGCAAGAAATTCGTCATATCCCAGCCCCAAGGTTTAACACGAAGAAGAAGACTGACCTCCCGGTTAAAAGATCAAGCCATCATATAAAATTTATAATAATTATCCCAAACTTTACACAAAAGGGTCTTATTGCCATCTTAGTATAGACAAGAAACATAGGTCAGAAGATCGAAAACATTTGTTATTTTAAACATCATCTGCTTTATCGCGATATTTTTCTGCAAAAAAAAAGAAGTAAAAACAAGAGCGACAGATTTGATCTTCAAAGCCAAATGTTAAAAATACCAGTTTCAATCAAATGGCTCGGACAAGATTGATAGCCATGTAATAAAGATGCAATCAGCTTGAACATCGCTTCTGTAAATCGTATATCGCTATATACATAAGAAGACGTACATCGCGTCTCTTCGTTGCTCGCGGCATCATCGGTTTTGGTAGTCGCGTGAATAAAATCAAATTTCATGCTCTGACCTTAAGGCCATATTGCATGCCCAAAGGCACACTTCTCTGTGCAAGTAAATTAATGCCCATGTCATTCAAAGGCATTGCTACTGTTGGCTGGTTCAGCTTTAACATTTGGGTTAATCTGAACACGAACATTGCTGGTGATGGTGATGGTGAGTTATATTTTTTTTTGCTGTTCCAACAGAAAATATAAAAAAATAATAAAATAATTTCCTCACCAGCTCACCTACACATTTGCGCATACGATGGCTTCGCATCAACAATTCCACATTTCGTTGTCCAATGTTTGTTCGTCCATTTTTACAAAAATTACAACAACAACAAAAAAAAAACTAAAGAGATTCTGTGACATGGCTGACAATGCGTGAATAAATCACACAAATTTTTCACATGAAGATGGTACGTCCGTCGTCGTATATCGACTTATAATACTAGCTGTATATTGGGAGCTGAATGATGGTGAGGCTCTACATACTGATTTGTGGACTCTTATCGTGGCTTCATTGTGACCTTTTCACCATTCTATTTTTATATGAAGAAACCATTGATGGATTTTTATTCATGTACGATGTTCGCCATGTAATTTCAGAGTCGGTAGCTAGATGATTGCTATGAATAAAATGGAAATTCATATCAGCACACCATCAAAAGCAATACATATTTCCCAGAGTTCACATGAGATCTGGAGCACACCTGCGTGTCAAGTCTTTGAAAATATATTTTTGAAGTACCTATCTATACAATCTAGATAGGTATGAGGTTGAGAATATTGAGATTTGGTTTGCCATTCATTGAATATTTTTAGAGATAAGATGCAATTACTGGTATAACATCAAGGCCGTTTGTGATGATGATGGAATGTTTTGGGTGGCGAATAAATTAATTTTCTAGTTTGATAAATGAAATTGAAGGGCTTTTATCTTATCATTGAAAGTTTAATTATATTATATGCAAACTAATTTGATTTTGACTATAAATAGGGAAGCTTTTTTATAAGGTAATTAAATTTGAAAATAAAAAATGGAATAGTAATTAATTTGTATAGGTAGGTACAGTCAAGTACGTTTATTTGAGGAAAAGTGAAAAATTCAGTTATGAAACGAAACCATTTTTCCATAAATTAAATATAAAATACTTCGCTTAATTAAAGGTTCCAGATCTGTGAACAAATATGAAAGAAAAAAATCCTTAATTTATACTGAAACAGCTCCACATACCTACAACGAATTGAATGTATACCTACAACAAAACTTTTACTTAATTTTGTTTGTTCTGTCACTTTTGCAAAAAAATATTAAATTAATTACATAAATATTTATTTGTTACTGAAAATTAAGCTTATGGAATCATTTTTGAAAAGTGTTGAAAAAAAATTTATACTTTGGTGGAATTATTTTTCAGTTAACCAAACTCCTGCGAATATATGACGAAAAAGTGGGTCTCGCAATTCTGTGTGTCTTTCTGTCTGTCTTTTCGACTGCAGCCTAAACGGGTGGGTCGATTTTCTTCAAACTTGGTATCTAGCGCTTTTTTTCTTTTTTTTTTATTGGGACTAAAAGTAACGGAATCTGTGGAACAATTTTTTTTTTAATAACTAATGAAAATCTTATTAAAGTAAATTTCAGAAATCTGCAAGATTTTTAACAAAAAAAACTTTTTTTTTTCAAAAATGAATCGATGCTAATGAAATTTTTTACACAAGATTTTCTAATAACTTTAAATAATATTGCATTCTTGCATTTAACAAAAAAAAAAAAAAAACAAAACAATTTTTGGATTTTTTAAATATTTTCTTTTTTTAAAAATTCGATATTTTTAAAATGGGTGAAGGATTTTTTTTTTAATTTAATTTTTTGACACCTCATTGATAAATACTACCAATAGCAATTTTAGACTTACATATTATAAGCAATTATTAAAACAAAAAAAACCTCTGCAACGATTTAAAATTTTTTCTTATAAATTGAGATTTGGGTAAAAATCAGATGGTATCAAAACAAATTCAGAGGTTTTTTAATAAATTTATTTTTAATTATAACGAGAAGGCAACTATAAAATCAAAAACGGGACTAGTTTTGTCTTAATTTGGAGTGCGGTGAACCTTTAATGGGTATGGGGGATATCACATGGAATATTCCATCTAAAATGTTGGACCTCGGAGTCCGCAAGTGGTGCACGCTAAGAATTTAATTGGGAAGTGGATTGTTGCGGTATTTTTTAGTGATAAAATAATAAGAGTCACTTGGGCTTAAGAGAATAAACTATTGTTTACAAGATCAATGTTCGCTACTTTGTTCGTGATTGTTCTCTATTTTTGAGCTTTTATTTTCATTTACAAGATATTTCGAACAAATAATCCTATAACGTCAAATACCAAGGCTGATTCTTTAAAGAAAATATTTATAATATTTATTTTTTTGAACCTGTTTTAATTAAGCATTGTTTGATTGTAATTGTATAAAACCAACCCTTCTCTCAGAAGACTATGCAGACAGAAATCATTAACAATCTGTCTATAAAATGTTTCTTATTGTTTTTGCTTTTGTTTAATGAAGGTTTTTAGTCGGAGATTTTCCTTCAATTCAAGCCTATTTTACCAACTCTCTGTGAATATAGTTTAAAAAGAAACTCGATACCAATCTCCGTAAATTGTGCAATATAAGAAAACAAATGCTTTTAACATAACAACGCTCTGAACGGCTGTTAGCGCTTCGCGTCCGATTATTGGATATTTTCTATGGATTTGCTTACGTATTTTAATAACGGACCTTCTGCTTTTATTTTTCTTCTTCATTTGTTAATAAAAAATAATGTGTCCGCGTACGGGAGGTTTTCTATCTAAAATGACCAAGAAAAAGTGTCCGCGTTTGTCCGTTCATGGGAAAGTAATTTGTATGAAAAATTCAAAAAAAAAGTTTGTTCCCGAAAATGTGTCCGTTCAAGGGAATTGTCCGCTTTCTGGAACTGTCCGCAACTAGAGCTTTCACTGTTTTATATATTTTTGTTAAGCTTGTTTTTGTAACTGGTTAAAGAAATAATTATTTGTATAAATTTTTGTGATCAAACTGTAAAGCTTCCAAGTTACAGTTAATTTTTTTGTAATTAGTTTAATTTTTTTCAGAATTTAATCCCAATTGCATATTTTATATATTTTGTTATTGAATATTTGGTTTTGTAATTACTCCTCAAAAATCAAAGCACACCAAGGATGTCACATTTTGCGGAATTTTATTTGGAACAGTACGATAATATATACACGGCTCGTAGAAAACAAACGGATTATTGTAGAGTGACAAATTTTAAGTAATTTTAAATCAAAACTAAAAAAATGGTTATTTTTTTACCGAATTTAACTGATTGCTTTTTATCTTTTATTCCTTTATACTTTATAGCTTTTTGAAACAAAAAAAAATACTTAAAAACAATGACTAAAGTTACAACTTAGAGTAATAGGTATTATGTATTTTGATTTGATTTTTGAAAGCCATTAATCTGTTCTTTTGTTTTATTTTTAAATTAATTTATAGCTGTCAACAGTTTTTGAAAAAAAAAAAAATACTTTGAAACTTGTAATCAAAAAAAAATTATTACTTAAGTTTAAAAACTATTATTTTTCTTTTGTGTATATATCTAAAATTTTATGTTTTCAGAAATACTTAAAAATAAATAATGAAAAATGTTTAATTTTATATTTTTAGCTATGCAAATTTATTGCTGGTAACGAATATAGATTACAATTTCAAAAAACTTTGAACTCAATTGTTGGCCCTGAAAAAACAACCATTTTAGCTGGAAATAGTTTGACATTGTTTCAAACCCAGATCTCTTTCGTTATAGTTTAACGCACTAACTTCTACGCCAAGGGCTACAACTACTACCACAATTCATGATAGTAGAGGTTAATCGGCACTAAACTAAAATTGAGGAATCAAATGTCCGTCAAAACAGCAAACAAAAACAAAATTTCATTAAAAAATGATATAGGTATGATAACAATAGCTTGAAAAACAATATTAAATAAATATGTCACAAGCTGTGTTTATAACTTACTCATCCATTTTTTCATATTATGCATCACGCGGCCATAATGTTTGAACAACCTCTGATTAAGTATCAGTTTTTCTGAGTCAGTTAACACTGCATTCGATTTTGTAACGATTTGTTTGAGGTCAAACGATGAATGTACTTGACCATCTAGGACCACTAGAGACCCACCAAAGTCCAGGGACATGTATAAAAGAATATACTTCAGCTGTTTCTATATACATATAACCGTATTCTCGAAAATACAAATTAGCTGTAGGAGCTGGAGTTCTACCTCTACAGACATATTGCTGAAAAAGCTTTTGTTTCCTCTTCAATGATTTTTTGTAGCAATTCAAACAATAATAAAAAAGAGCCAAAAGTACCTCAAAGAAATACAAGTTCTTTCATAGTTAAAGCATGTTTAAGTCTTGTAGATATATGCGGAACTAATTAAAAATTAATTTGATTTCCTCCAAATGAATTAATTTTACTTTTGTTCATTTAACAGAAAACTGCAATTGAAAGTAGGTACATGCCTTTTTATATGTACACAATTAATTAAAACATTATATCAATTTGAGTCATTTTCAAACTATTTTATTTTGCTTTTCTCATCACTTCACACTCTCATTCCAACATCAAACAGAAAATAATAATTATGGTTATTATTACAATAGAATGTATGTATTCGCAAAAAAAAAAGTAAATTAATTGCAAAACAAAACAAGCAAGTTAAATAATTAAAAAAAAAACATTAAATATTATTTACAAAACAACATAATTTAAGAAAAACAAAAGTTACAGTGGATCACACAACCCTCATTGCACTGTTCACTGAATTTTGGGATTTCGCTGTTTTCGATTTTTTTTTGTCGTCATTTTTTCTCCTTTTTTTCTGATAACTGAGTATTTTTTGGGTCTAGCAGGAGTAATAATGCACTTAATGGTGTCCGTATGAGTGTCCCAAGGAGATGGCGGAGAGTCCTCCCAAACCGTGTCCGTAACCACCGCCATATCCGTATCCACCACCGTATCCTACACTGATGGCTGGAGCTGCGGCATAAGATACAGCTGGAGCGGCATAGGAAACAGCTGGGGCAGCATATGAGACAGCTGGGGCAGCGGCATAAGAAACAGCTGGAGCAGCGGCATAAGAAACAGCTGGAGCAGCGTAGGAGACAGCTGGGGCGGCATAGGATACAGCTGGAGCGGCGTAGGAAATGGCTGGAGCAGCAGCGATGGCCTTAACTGCGACTGGAGCAGCTGATAGAGAGACCTTGTAGGTGTTGGCGTAAGATGTGGCAACAGCAGGGGCAGCAATAGCCTTGACAACTGGGGCAGCAACTGCTACTGGAGCAGCATGGTAGGCCACAGCGGGGGCGGCATAAGAAACAGCTGGAGCGGCAGCAGCATAGCTGATACCGATTCCACCTCCTAGTCCATGTCCATAGCCACCTCCATAACCACCTCCATAACCACCTCCAAGACCGTATCCACCTCCGATGAATCCAGCTGAGGCAGCGGCAATAAGAGCGGACAAAACAACGAACTGAAACGAACAGAATAATCCTTTGTGAGCACCTGTATCCTTTTGGAATGCTCCAGAATCGTTTAACTTACCAATTTGAACATATTGCTAAGAATTCTTGGTTAACTGTTACTAGTTAGAGATCTAGAGTTGAAGTTGGAATGATTCCGATTCGGTAACCGATGCACGTATTTATACAGCTTGCGAATTCTTCGTCATGAGTGGCGGTGACTGCGATGCTAACGCACGAAGGAGGAGGAGGTGGGTTGGCTGCAGCAGTCATTGAAGTTTGTCTTGACAAAAAAAAAAAATCCAAAGCAAAAAGGAAAGAAACGTCGGAAAATCGACATCGGCAACCCAAAGCTAGTCACAAATAGTTCAAGCCAAATTGGCGGGAAAACCGTTCCTCGCATTGCTCCCCCCCTTGGGAAGTTGACTCACATTCAACGCATGCACCGAATTATTGTGAGTTTGTATAAGCTTTGTTTGATATATAGATAGCAAACTTGCTGGTGCTGCTGCTGGCTGGTGGAATAAAGACCGGAAGGGAAAAAGCTTCCAAGAAGTTATTCATGTTGGTTGCGATTGCGAGCGATTGTCGGTGGTGATGGTGTGGTGATTCTGTTGATCAATTGACTTCACATGACGGTTGACTTGGTAACTCGAATAGCTAACAATTTTAATAGTTGTTTGGCATTTGCTAAGTGATCTCTATATTTTATTTATTTTCGTTGCTAAGTTAGTTGTATAGACTTTTAGAGATCACTTGATTTTCATGATACCGACGACGATGACGCCCTTGTGTAATTTGTGAACGAATATTTTGGTTTTATAAATTTATTGCAATTCGAGCAGAATATGGAAGAAGAATTTTCAAAAAATCATTTATGGTTAAATATGTTATGTTCATAAATTAAAGAAATTTAGAAAAAATAATAAAATTAATAAAAAAAATATTTTACTGACAAATTGGGAGGGAAGTTCCTTTTATGTGGATGTTGAATATATGATTAAAAGAATTTCGCCATTGTGTTAAATTAATTTACAAACATTTTTAATTAACTTGCCTTGAGTAAAGTGGAACATTTGAAACAAAAATGGACTTTTTCAAGTTATCTGATGGGTGTGATCTATGACTGATCTGTTATTTTTCTTTAATTAATTTAAAAAAACAAATAAATTTAAAAGGAACAATAATATTGCCTGGCTTTACTTTTTCTTCTTTAAGTGGAGTGACCAATATGTTGCATCCAAGCTCATGTTGTTTTGGATAAAGAAGTTTGTAAAAATATGTATTAGGATCTTGAGCTACTTAAAAGTTAATTTGCTTAATTTTGATGTGAAGTTCTTGTTTAAAGCAAGTTTTATTAAAATTGCTTTGGAAAGAATGTATAGTTTAAAAATTTTAACAAAATCGTGATATTTTTATTTCGAAAAAAAAAAAAATTGAAAAGTGAAAAACGTTAAAAACGTTAAAACTCTAAAAGTCTAATTACTTAAAAAAAAGAACATATCAGAACTTTATTCAGACATTGTGAAATGGGCCTTAAGGTTACTTATAAGTACCCTAAACTATACTGTGGAAGTTTGAAAACACTTTTTCTTTCAAATAGCTATGCTCATTTGCTTATAAATTACTTCATTTCACTCAGACTGTTTTATGAAACGTTCTTTTTGTATAGTAAATTTTTTTTTTATTTTTGGGTCTTTTTTGTTTTTAAACAGTATTTTCGCATTTAAATTTTTTTAAGTGGAAAAAATTAATGAAGGTCAATATTTTTGTATTTTCATTTTTAAAGTGGTTGCGCGGATTTAAAAGTATATGTCAAGAAATTCCAATAAATCAAAATATTTAAAGAGAAAATAAGTTTTGATTACGAAAATCTGACAAAATAAGACAACCTTTTTGTTTATATATTTTTATTGATTTTCAAAGAAACAAATTGGACCTAAAAAAAAATCATAATAATATTTTTATTTTTTTTTAATTCCATTTGAAAAAAAAACTTTGATATTTGTTTTTGAATTTTAATTTTAATCTGCATTTATATACACTTATTATTTAAATTGGCGCACCAATTTTTATTTGCGATATACTATAAATAATGTATAGGAGGGTAAAAAAAAACTAACTGCAGTCGAAAAAAGTGAATCTCGCAATTCTCTCCGTCTGTTTGTTATTTAAAAATATCTTGTTTTTTCACAAAAACGCACTCACAACTTTTCTTTAAAATAATTTAGTAATTTTTGATACATATTATGTGGGATTGTAAACTACTTTTTTATAGAAAAAAATCTAAAAAATGGTTATTAATGGCACCTGCAAAAAAAACCATTTTTTTATTTTCAATTTTCTAGAAATCGGAACAATTTATTGAAATTGATTTTTTTATGGAGAATGCTTTAATTTTTTTTTAATGTTCAAATTTGGAACTGTTTACTTACCAATTTTTTTAATTTATTTATTTTTTTTTTTTGAAAATTTAATTATTCCAAAACGATCAGTCGATTTGTTTTAAACTAGACACCAAGTGGTAGTCTTTTTCATTATCTGGAGTATTTAAAAAAAATATTCTTATAACCAAGAAAATACATACAAAAACCATACAAGTGTTTAAAAATTCTTAATGAAAGTCTTATTTTTCTCGAAAACAATTCCAATGATTTGATTAAATTATTTTGTAAGCCAATATTGGTTAATTACTAGAACAAATTTTACATTAGGGCATTATTAACGGCACGTCTCATTTAACCTTTTTTTCATTTTCGAAATCTAACTAACTGTTCAAATGATTTTAATAAAAAATTGTATGCAATGTTATAAAACTTTGTTAAGAGATTCTATATAACAAATAAGGCGTGTTTTATTGGAAGAACTATCCGTTGTATAAAACGATTTTACATGCATTACAACTACAACATCGCCAGAAGGATTACGGCCGATAAAAAAATCTTACTGTGGATAGATTTTTTTTTAATTTCAAATTATTTTGACAGGTGTTGAATAGTACCAAATGTGAAATATAAAAACCACGGTACTGCCGATGCTTTTTTTTTGGATTTTGTTACTGTACTTTATATACATAGATTCCCAAAAAAACACAACTATTGTATATTAAAATTGTAAAAAAAAACTAATTTAGTATTTAAAAAAATATAAATTCAAAACCATTTTTTTGAAAATTCGTTATTTCAAAAACCGGTGAATAATTTTTTTAACACAATTTTAAACTTCATAAATATGTACTTTTAATTGGCGTACAAATTTTTTTCCTTAGAAATGTTAACAAAATTTTATATACAAAAAATTAATTTAAAAAAACCGCTGCAACGATTTAAAAAAATTTGTTTTACATTAAGATTTATTAAAGAAATTATATGGTGTTTATAGCGTTGGTCTCAAAACAATTTCAGAAGTTGTTTAATTATTTTATTTCTATATATATTTATTGTTTGACATTTTTAGTAAGTAAATACTGACTGTTCATTTATATGTGCTTACATAATACTAACTTAAACTAAACTACGTATTTTGCAGGTGGTGTAAAATAAAGCACCACCTAATTTCTTTCTTTTTAAATCATAATGAATAGATTTAAAATATTCAGCACAGCGTGATCGTACATAAGATCAAGCTCGTGCGATCCAGTTGTGCAATTTATTTTTAAATCTTCTCAACAAAATCTATGAAAATTTGTTATATTTCGATATATTAAACCCTGAATAACTTTTCCAATTTATTTCAAATGATGAATCAAAGCTCTGTACCAATTTTCAAATCTATGTGATTTTTGTATTAATTTTCACATATTTGATTGTCTATTTGAAATAATCTTATAGCTAAATTCCTATAACTATAAGTCAACGGTGAAAATGCAGAACTTCGTAAGTCATTTTTGCATGTTTTTCAGAAATAAAAAAAAAAATGCAAAATTTTGTATGCATGTGGTCTATACTAGGTACGAGGTTTTGAATTCCGAATTTTTCTGAAACTTGTTCAAAACAACATCTTTTCGCTGCAGTTGCCATTTTTGTAAAATTTTTCTACGAGATCTTACACTTTAACCCTCGATATGCAATTTTATCACGGTCAAAATTTTCAATTAATACTACTTTCAATAAATGTTTAAATACAAATCTTAAAAATTAAACAATTTAATACTCACCTGCCACAAGGAATACAGCGAAACCACCATAAATCCTCGTTTTATCGGAAATCAAAGAAAGTGGACATTCAGTAGGTCTAAATACCCAATATATTATGCGAAACTATTTAAATAATAATAAAAAAAAAACAGAAACAAAACCTCAGTACCAAGTTTGAATACAATCGTTGATCTGTTAAGTTAAAGCTATAATTGAAGTTAAATTTTTTTTTTTTTATATTTTAATATAATAATTGACTAAAATCGTCACCTCTTGGCTCTCCCTATTTATTTGTTCCCATAAAGATCTTTTTTTTAAGATGTCTGCCGTTCAAATACAATTTGACAGTTCTCCTTAATCCCTGATCAATTTTGTAACATTTTTAATCCAGGACTTCAGTGCTCTTTTTAAAAGGGTTGATAAAGATTTGTTTTTTATTTTTGTAATTTACATTTAAAATACATATTTTTGTACTTAAATTAAAATAATAAAAATTGCATTGATCTAATCATTAATTTCTTTAACTTGTGCTTCACTTTCAAAAGAACATAATAATAATGGTTCTTGTCATTGCCTGCAAAATGACTTTCAAAAAATCAAAAAAAAAAAAAAAAAACAGCAAACAAGTGGATTCCAGCTATCATATCGTAATAAGTAGATGAAGAGCAATCAACTCTTAATAGCTTCTATCAAAACTACCATCTGGTCGTCCACGTTGGTGCAACACATTAAATTAAAGTACAGACAACAAAAAATAAAAAAAAAAAAAAAAAAAAATGCATTACATCAGCGATCAGTCACAGTAAAAAGCCTATAGCAACTTATGTACTACCAACAAACAATTATCGAAAGTGGATACGTTTAGATTAATTTTCGCACGCTATACGACTGAACTGAACAAGTCATACAGAATACAAATACAGAGATGCCGAGAGAAGATATTAAATTTATTTTAGGTTAGTACACAATTGTATGACTTGCCATTATTTGCCAACTGGTAGATACCTAACCTACTATAGTTATTGTGTTAAAATTATTTCTGAAGTCCATATTGCATTTGGAAATAAAAGGCGGTCACTAGACCTTCGATAGAACATTAATGTTATTCAGGCAAATTGGAAGCTTCGACTTCGGGTCCGGGTCTATGGTTTGGCTGTTGGATGTGAAAGGTATGTAGGTAGACATCTGGATGTGCGTCATAAAACACTATACCTACTTACTGACAAATATCTTGCGGGCAATTAAATTGAGAATAATATTTTTTTTTTTATTTTAAATCGTAATGATCCAGACTGACAGATTGTGTTTTGATGGAGTTTGTCCATACAGATTTATTCAAATGGATTTGATTTTTGTTTTTGTCTGTCTGACTGGGCATGTAAATTGTTTATTGAAAATCATATATTTCTTTATGTTTTAGCCAACATTAGACATTATACGAAAGAAAAATTAGTACACATATTTAGTACGAGTATCTAACTGTTATTTTAGATTAAAAATATTAGAAAAGACTTTTGTTGTGAATTTGATGTACTTAGGCAAAACCCGTATGTAAATGTTTTTAAGGTAATGATATATCAATATTTAAGAGATAATTTGTCATATATGATGGAAGATATGCATAAAACATAACAAATGCTTTTAATAATGAAATTTCAAATATATATTTTTTATGGTTAGGATTAAAATTAACTAAATGTTGAAAAGGAAGTTTTTACTTAATAGCATTGCACTTAACACGTATTTAGGACAAAAAATAACGGTTCCTGCCATTTGTATATTTTTTTTAATTTTCGAATAATCTTATTTTTTCAAAAATGGCTACACATATTTTTCTCCAAAACAAAAAAATTTACCCGATTTGCCATTCCAGCATAGTTGAGGAACATTAGAAATGAAAAAAGCATTTATGTATGTACATTGAATGTCAAATTTAAATGTTGAGCAACTTTTCTGAACATAGGTACCAACCAGCGATGCCGCGAAGAAAAATAAATTGAGGGCCATTTCCAAAAAGTGCGGGCCACTACACTTCAGAGAAAATTAAAAAAAAAAAATAAGAAAGGTATAGGGCAACATAAATATTTATTCAATTTATTCATATATGTACATATGTACATAATACATATTAAAATTGGTAATAAAATAGGTAATTATATTTCAGATCTTTGTATGTCTTTTCAATAACAAAAACAATGGTCTAAAATCTGTTTAAATAAATGACGAATTCAGTGTCATTTTGAATGTTTTTGGAGGAACCACAATGCAACTTTTTGAGATAAAATAAGATGGGTGTGTTTCATAGAACATTTTGTTTAAGGAATACAAAAAAATAAGATATGCGGGCCATTTCTTATTGGCCCCGGGCAAAGGGCCTAAATTAAAAACAGAGGGCCAAATGGCCCGTTTGGGCACATAATGGCATCGCTGGTACCAACATCATAACTTTCCTAAAAAGGGTCAAATAAAAAATTATTGTTTTGTATTAAATTTTTATTTCTATTTAATAAGGTTTTTCATATATAGTTTTATGTGACTGTGCAATGATATAATACAAAAAATGTAGTTCGATATTCTAGCTAAATTTTAAGATTTTAATGAACGGATTATTAGAACCGAAGTTATAAGCAAGCCAAACCAAACACAATGTATCTTTACAATTATTATACCGACTACAAATGTAGGTACATATGAACATTTAACATTTTTTTTTTCCGACGCGAAGCAAATTTGCCACGATTGTGGTTTTTTATTGCACAAACTCCGCCGCCGCCGGCTTTAGAATACTATCTCCCTCTCGCCAATTGGTGGTTGAAAGTATTTTAGTGCTTTTTTTGTTTTTATCAACTTCCTCATTGAATTAAATTATTTGTCCGATATTTATTTTCATGTTTTAGTATAAAATTTTGAATGATTTTGAAAATTTTTGTTTGTTCTAACACGCTTGTCATTTTTCCTTTAATTATATAACTTAAAAATTGAAAATCGGATAATTGGATCGAAAGATATAAGCATTTAAGTAAACGCAAATCGGGTATTTTTCAGATTTCGCAAAAATCATCATCAAAAACATACCCATTTTTTTTCTACGAACATTTCTCCTTTTTTTCTGTCCGTTTTTTCATCTTCTTTGTATTTTGTTTCCTCAGACTAGTAAGAACAAAGCATGAACGAAATAATTTTGTTTATTTTGTTTATTTTGATTATTTTGTTTATTTTGTTTATTCCCCTCACGTTTCACCCTCTTTGCCTACTAGGCGTTTCATATTTTTGAAATTCTGTTGATTTTTTTACATTGTATGCCTCCGTTTAAACATTTCTAATGTTAAAAAAAAAACAAGTTAATTTCAATAAGTAAAGGATTTCGATTTGATGGAAAAAGTTTCGAAAAGTTTTTGTGATTTTTGAAAAAAGTTTAAGAATTTTTTTTTAAAACTTAATGTTCTAAAAAAAATTTAGTCGATTTTTATTAAACTTGGCACGAAGCTGCTTTTTAATATACATATGTAATCTATAATATTTTTAACAAAATTTATTCTTATAAGCAGTCAGAATTGACGGTACCTTGTTTAAGAAATTAAAAATCTAATTTTTCGTGAAAACGATTCCTACAATTTTGAATAATGTACTAATATTAGTACGATCTACTTTTGTACAGAAATGAATTTTACGTTAAGCTATTATTAACAGTATCTTTCAGAGAACATTTTTTTTAGTTTTCGACTATCTCAATATCTGTTTAACTGATTTTAATTATATTTTGTATGTAAAAGCTTCTAATAAATTTAAATAAAATTACATATTCAAATTTTCAAAAATAAAAGCAAATTTTGGATATAAAAAGATTATTTTGTCCTTAAAAATTCGATATTCGCAAAACTCCTCATTAATAACTACAAAGAAATGCCGTCCAATTTTTTTTTTTTTTCTTAAAAATGTTTACAAAATTGTTTATATAAAAAATAATTTTTTTTAAAAAAACGCTCCAATTTTTAAATATTATGGAAACATAAATTTAGATTGAGATCTATAAGATTCATTCGGAAAAATGAGCATAAACATCATTTTAATATATTTATTTAGGTGGTTATAATTTCTGAGAAAAAAATTGGAAGAATCAAAAACCAGCTAAAATTTATGGATAAAATATAATACCGTTCAAAAATTAACCTAAATCAAATGCAAACACGGGTCTTTACATTTCTCATCTGCTTCTAAAAAACACAAAATTTATATTTAGTTGTGGTGTAGTCTCCATGTTGTGTGTTTTGAGTAACAAAATGTGAAATAAAATTTACAAAACTTTTTTTTTATTAGTTTATTTAATAATATCACAACACTAATTTTTTATTATATATTTTAGCGACGCGTTTCGATCTTTTAGATCATCATCGGCTTTCAATTTAATTGAATTTCGGCATAACAACACGAGTCAAAAAATTGATTTTAATTTTAATTTCTTATATTACTAAAATTGCAAAAAAAAAATCAATTTTCTACAATTTTTGGTTAAAAAAATAAATGCTCTTGGTCTTAATCTTTGTTTATCCTAATTTACCCTATTAATACTCTGAATTAAATAAAATCCCTCATTTAATAAGTTTTTGAATAAAATTTACTTTGATATGATATTTTTTTTATATCAGTAAAACCTACCCTTTTTTCAAAAATTTACAACCTAAAAAACTGTATACCTCTCATTTGGTAATTCGATAATGTAGGTTGTACTATGGCGAGCTCTTCTCTTCTTCAGTGGAGTTACAAATAACCTTGCAACTGCTTGAATCTTCAAAACTACTACTGAAATTATTGAATTATTGATCTAGTATTGTTTTTTTTTAAATCATCTATTTAATTATAAAAAATTTAAAAAACTTTAATTTTCTTTTCTTTATGAGGGCGTAAATAAATTAACAGCATGAATTGAATAGCTCTCAAGTATAGTGTTTCGTTTAAACCTTTAATACTAACAACTGAACGATATAAAAAAAAAACTTTGAACACTACTTCATTAGAAGTAAAATCATTAAAAATTCTTTTCAATTCTTATGAACATTTCGTTCAAAGTGTACGAAATATTAATTAAGAGTTCGTTTCTCAGCTCTTTCGTTTCACTGTTTGGTATTTTAACATTTAAATATGCATCGATTGAATCACTAAATGGAATTTCTTGTAAGCATTAAGCATTTCTATCGTAATTAAGATTTAAAAAAAATTTTCAAACCTGAAGAATTTATAATACATTCAATTTAAAACCCAAACAAAAATAAAAAAATTCGGTTTAACTTCACTCTGCTGTAATTAAAACCGTTTCAAAATAAAACTATACTATATTTCAAAGGTGATTATAATGTAATATATATAGGTATGTAGGTCTCTACATGGTTTGCAGTAAATTAAGCACTTGTAAAAATTGTATCTTAATCAACATCAACATAACTAAAAGTTTTATTTCTTTCTTACCCATTCATTTCTCATACTAAATAATAGTTTTTTTTTTTTAATGAAAAAAAGTTATTTTTGTAAATTTGGTAACTCCACAGGATTGCAAGTAATTGATTACTTTAAACAAAAACAAACTAGATTGCGTCTACTTAATTCTAATTTGGTTAAACAAGTATATCTTGGAAATTGATGTTCACAACTTCCAAGAGTTTCACCAAAAATGGGAGTTAACTATAAGATTTGAATGCAAAAATGGACGATAGTTGCATATAAATTAGGTTAAATAAATGCATACTTGTGTACATTGGTTTTTTCTTATGATGCAACAATGTATAATTAAACTGATGCTGATTGCTGAATTTATATTTTTTTTTTTTTTTCAAAAACTGAATGGAGAGCGTTAATTAAATAATGACCATAGTTCATGCCTATGGACATGATTCTTTGAATAATTTACGATAGCCAAATTGACAAAATTAAATTAATGGCGTGACAGTTCGTGATTTACACTCACAAGCTTTCCTTTGTGCATGTTGTTATAGGCGGCAGGAATGGAGGGACATACAATATTTTTTCGCCAAATCTTAACGATCTAAATGAGAGGCACTTTATTATAAAAAGAGAAATTCTTGAAGGATTTTTCAACTCTTTGTTAAAGGAAGTACTTTTAAAATACCATTTTAGATGGAATTGGCCAGAATTGGACTCAAAACTAGACTTCCCTCCTACGATGCACTAACCATTACACCAAGAGTTTCTACTTTTATTAAATTATACAAATATTTTCATATTAGAAGAAGATTTATTTTGATAAAAATATATTAAGAAAATAAATGACAATATTTAATAGAAGCCATAAATATATTAATGAGCCAAGCAAATCCATCTAAAAAATATCAACTTTTATTCTTTTACAATTTCCAGGTTTAATAATTATATTCAATATATTTCTTCTCCATTATAGAAACCCCACCTTATCATATTTTCTCACATCAAATATATCTCAATCTTTGCCCCCACAATTTTCCAGACATTCAAAAAAGTATGTCTCACATATTATAATATCTATGCACAACATCCTGCCTTACCCCCTTCAATGCATCGCATAATCAGTTTTGCATTTTTATTTTATCTCAACGAAACAATAAAGTTCCTTCAACTTCTCATACATTACGTAAGATCTCCGCTGTACAATTACTTCTGCAAATTTTAACCTTATACACTATACCAAAACAACATCAGCAGAGAGGCATGATTTTTGTTCGACCTTCAAAAGGTTGATTTCCATTTCGATATCGTTTCGACGCCTCTGCACGAATTCATGCGAATCTAAAGTCAGTAAACCATGGAAACATGCAAAACGACATCGATGTATCTTTCTTTCATGCATTTTATTATTCCACAAGAAATAATATAAAGACATGTATACGCTTGCCAACTAAGGTGAATTTATAACTCAAAATAACATAAACGGAAAAGCTTATGTTCATGCTTCCAGATCTATTGAATTAAAAGAAAATTATTTCTTAAAAAAAAAAAATAAAAAAAATGAACAAAAAAAAAAAAAAAAAAACAAATAACTTTATAAATTGAATTTTCATAACTAATTTTATTTTGTTTTTGAAATTTAAATCACATTCCGAAAATTTTTGCAAACATTATGAAGTTGTCTTTTCTTTAAATTAATACGATTATGTCTTAAAATGTTTTCATAATATTTTAGATTTTAAGCATAGTTGGCAACCATTAATTTTTTTTTGCTAGATCTTGTAGGTAGCAGTTGCAGCTACTGCTTAACTGTTTACATATGATTACCATGTGTGTGACGTTTTATTCATGAATTTGTTAATAATAATTCTCTTGCAGTATATTTTTATTTAAACTTCTACTTTATGGTTTCTTGTTTATACAAATAAACACACACAAAATAATGTCGATTAGTTGGTATTTAAGTTATACATTTTGTCATTATTTTTTAAGGAGGTGGTAAAGTTTTTCCGTGACTAATTAACCTGTTTGTTTTGTTATTGTGGCTTTTTTTTTTACAAAAGTCTTATCTAATTAATGTATCACAGTTATAACATTAAAACAACAATTAGTATACCTTGACCTACAGTCTTTCATTGCAAGCTTGAATAAGTTCTTGGATTTTTGAATTTATACATAAAGTAATAAAGAATATATGAGTTAAATTATAATGAGGAAAAAAAAATAAAAATATCCATTCTAATGGTAATGAATAAATAATAAAATATAAAAAAATATATTCAACAAATGGTCAAATAAAATATTAACCTTGAGGTTTGGTTTAAATGCCAATAACAATTGTTTAGTTATAAAAGTGGTTATTTAATAAAATGTGTACTATATTTTAAGCTAGTTTTACCCATAACACTGTAACACTGGAGTGTGGTAGTTTGCATAGGGTTTGTTTAAGTTTGTAGTAATACTCGGTTAAAAATTTACCTTAAACTTTTTACTGGAACATGACTTAGATATGAGAGTATTTTTTTTTTCTAGTCAGTCATGTTTCGTATGCATATATTTAACAAATATAAATTTAAAGTTCTAATATCAGCTCTTTCGTTTCTTTTCTTTTGGCGTTTTACACTTTTAAATGTGCATATTATTAAATGACATTTCTTGTAGCTTGTATATGTATTAGTGAATGTCGACATACCAACATTTTTGAGTTAATAACACAATTTTTACAGAAGAAAAACTAGGACAGTCACGATGAAGCCCTTAAGATCGAATCCCAGTATCTCTGAAATAAATTAATTTTTTTTTCACATGTACTGCCATTCGCCTATAAAACACGCACACAGGGTTGATTGAGAGTTTTAAGTCACAAAGCGCTCTGATTCTTCACGAGTTGTTGCACACTACCAAATTAACTTATTTATTTTTATTTTTTATAACTCCACAAGGACTATTCTTAAGGCACCCATGCGAATTCTGAAAAAGCCATTTCAACATTAAAAGGTTATTAAGAGGGTCAATGCCTAAGCAATTTCATCTTTTATTTTTATGGAAAACAACTGAGAAAAAATAAAAGCTTCAGCATTATTATTGCTGTGACGTAAATAAATCAGAGAGCCAATAAATAAAATCGGAGATATAATCTTTGATTTTTTTGTACAATTATTTTAGAAATTTTGAATGTTTTGCAGGGAGTACTAAACAAAACGAGGTTAATACAGCAGTACCAATGAATTCAATGGGAGTATACGAACTCCCTTAGTAATCAATTTGTGGTAAGCCCTGATCTAGATCACTCGTATCGTTGTAGTAGAAGTCTCCCAGATGGAGTCTACGTCTCTGTGACAGAGCAGGACAGGTATAAAGAAGGTGAGGAATTGTTTCCTCCACTTCCTCATCCATGCAGCTTTTGCAGAAATCATTATATGTCAAATGTTTTAAGGGCCAGTTTGTTCACAGTGGATGAAATCTGCACCACTACTTTAACAAGCTCTAATTAAATAGCGCTAATCAATAAAAATCGACTGGTTAGCTATTTCCATGGCTAAGAACTTAAATTTTGGATTCCTTAATAACAAATTTGGTAAACATGCACATTCGAAGATTTACCAGTTGCAGTAATCCTTGATTAAAGATGATCAACTGTGCACAAACTGGCCTAAGAGTTAAATCTAAACGCGCATGTCGCTACGACAAGCGGAAAAACTGTAACTCAATTTGCGGCTGAACTAAGAGATTTGGAAATCTAAAAATAGCATATTCCTGATCTGTGAGTTGCAACCTTTCCGTCGAGGTATCGCACCATAAATTTGTTTGTTCACTTAATCGATCGTACATTAAAGATGTTTTTTTGGATAGCGATATTTCCATAATCGACCACCTCAAGTAGTTGAGGTTTGAAAAGTCCCTTATAATCCTTTCAAAATCATTCTTTAACTGAAAACCAAAAGCTTCTACAGCTGGTTTGGTTCTCAAAAATATTTCCATCCAAAATTTAATTACTTTTTGTTTCGATGTAACCCTACAAAATGGCGATATTTGTGCATTAGAGACTCGTAAGTGGTTTGCAATTTAAATTTTTTTTTTAATAAATTTCTTAAAATCTTTTTAAAACTGAAAACCAAAATACTTTACGAGCTCTGGCTCTCGAAATATTTGCATCCAAAGTGATATTACCTTATTTCGACCCAATGCAATTAAAATCGTTTGGACGGCGTTACTTCTGCAATAGAGACTCGTAAGTGGTTCCGGTTTTCAGTGCTGAATTGGAAATTTATAGACCTTTCTGCAAATGTAAACATTTTAGCATATCTTAAAAAAAATCATTATTGACTTTTTGAAAAAAGAACGGGCTAACCGCTTCACTAAAAGTGATTTTTTCTAAAATGTTTCCAAACCCCATCGAAATATACATCAAAGAAAGGACTTTAAAAACTTTATCGGCACCTGTAAGCAAAAATCTTCTCTAAACATTTACATCAATATAATATATTTCGATCCAATTCTGAAAAACCAACCCAACAAACTTGTTTGGATGGCGATATTTCTAGAATAAAGTCACGTAAGTGGATTTAGGGTTAAATTTCCAGTAAAATTCAATAAAATTCAGCCGCAATAGAATTTTAAAACTCTTGTCATCCTACAATTTGGAATTTTTATCTTAAGTAATTAAAAGCATCATCACATCATAACACATTTAAATAATCATTTCTACTAAAAATGTTTAAAAGCCATAAATTTCAATTAAAATCAGAAGCCTGAAGCCCTTTGTAAATCTGTTACAACAAATTGGAATCTCCCACTGGCTTAGTCGATTTTTTACTTCATAAGCAAATCATTACAACAAATTCTGTTCATTGGTTCCAATAAATTTCATAATTTATATTTTATTATTCGGAATTGATAAATATATTTTTGATTTATTGTTATTTAAAATATTCATAAATTTAAAATTTACTAAACAAAATAAAAGTCCAACTTTTCATATGTAGCTATTTTTTTTTATTTAAATGACATGCCCTTGGGCTTCCGTTAAAAAAAAATATTTAAAAATACCATCATACCAAAAGTAGCAATTTAGGTAGCTGATTGATAAGTCGCACACATCAATAATCATGTGTGTGCAACTACATTGCTTATCATTTGAGTAATTTCAGATCACCTTGATCAGAATGTTTATTCATTTGTGTCAATTTAGTTAATTATCAATGACAGATGTTTAATAAATGCCAGTCTAAATTCATTTCGTTCACTTTTCAACACGTGGCCCATAAATTAAAAAAACAAAAATACAAAAACAAAAACAAGAAACTATTTTTCAAATCCCATATAGGCAAATGAATCATTAGCTCTTTGGTATACACCTCCGGATTTGCATAAATCAGCTGCCTTTCGTAGCTTATCTCGTGAGCATAATCTCAATCGATATCGCGTATGTCGTACACATACCTGACTCCAACTGAGCTCAGGTGACGCCACAGGCATTTTTTGTTTTTAATTTTTGGCTAACTTTTAAAAATGCATTCCATCAAAATCGTGCAAATATCACATATGACGGTAGGTAGGGAGGGTGAAGTTAATTTTTCTCAGTGAGCTTGTAAAAGATGTCAAAAATTCAACCGACATGAAGTTACCTTTTTTAGTTGGAGACGGCATTCTTTTGCTAAGGTTGATGTGATGTGTGAGATATAGGTTCTCTCATTAAATAGACAATCCTTTTTTTTTTAATTTCCCAAAGATAGGAATAAACACTTGTAGTTGATATATTTTTGTACAATGATAAATTAAATATCTTAACACTTTGCCATAAAGGAATTAAATTGTTTTTTTTTTTTTTGTTGGTGTTGCGAAAGAGCTTTTGACTAGAGATTTCAATCAAAAGTCACAGCTTGACATGATCGCAAGTGGAACTTAAAGTTAGCCGATCTGTTTATCTCCAAATCTCGTGATAATTATGGTTGTCCATTGTGATATCATTGGATCAGTTAGACTTGCATTTACGGAGTTGGTATATAATCACTTGGGAAATAATTATTTTTCTGTGTTATGTTTTTTTTAGAGGTAAATCAGTTTTGCAGTAAGTCGTGATCTACGCTACCTACTAACTTCATCTGGTATACTATATGAGCTATATGATTCAGAAAAACTAAAAGTACCACCATTGGGTTGCATGAACCTGTTCTTGTGGGACAAACGCAGTGTGTTGGGCGGTTTATTTAATAAATAACAAAATTAAAAAAAATTAAAAAAATTAGAAAGTAGCCGAAGAGACCGAGATATTTGAATTTTTATTTAAAGAACAAAGGTGCACGAGATCTCACACCACCAATATTTTTGTTTAAAGATAGACTTCTTTTACCTAAAACTTTTTCTGCTCTTAGTATGTTGCTTGACTAATAATTTAATTAATTAATTTAACAAAATCAATCAATTATTTTTACCGTTTCATTATAATCCTTTGATAATGGTTAGGTTAGAATAGGTTGAAGTGGCTGTCGGCGGAGAACCGACCTGATAATAATATGATGGAAATTTTTCACGAATAACAACTGGACTTTATTAAACCTTTACCTATTGAAAGTAAGGCAAAAAAATATGATTCAGGTGTGTTTTTGCACGATAGATAACAGTGAAGGACACACCTTCTTTCTACTTATACCGCCATACTATAAGTCACGTCGTCGTAAGATCTGCCCGGAAAATGCTGGCAGATTGAAGGTACTATGCGAAATATCTCTTTATTATTTTGTATTTTCATTATGAGACCAGACGGACATAAATCGAGTTTGTTAAATTATAGCTGGCGGTGTTATAATGTTTACGTGTTGCTTCAAATTAGGTATGTATAACAGTCGGGAGAATTGATTAAATTAGAGTGGGTGGAGATAATTTGTGGGTTAGTAAATATATTAAAGTGTTTATCTGAGGGATTGGTTTTGTATATATGCATGTATGTTTGTAATTAAATATTACAGCTATATAAATAAATTGTCTTAGTGTGCTGTTTAATAAAGAAAAAAATAAAATGATAAACCTACATGGAGATGGTAGATTGTAGGTGAAAATTCAAGTTTCAATGACAGCGAATTCGAAAAAAGTGGGTCGCGGAATTCTGTCTGTTTGTCTGCCCTTTCGACTGTAGCCTAAGCGGGTGGATCGATTTTCTTTAAACTTGGTACCTAGCGTTTTTTTGGGCATTTTCCCACACATGATTTTTTTAAATTATCTTAAATCCAAAATTATCGGTACCTGCCGTACAATTTTTTTAGCATTCTTTACCGTTTTTTTCTCAAAAACGTGCCCACAATTTAAATTTAAAAAAAAAAATCCAGTAATTTTTTTTTACAAAAAGCCTACCATTTAAACAAAATCCAAAAAATTGTGCCTCCCATAAAACCATTTTTATAGAGAATTTTTCAAAAAGTTTAAAAAGTATTGCATATTAAAATTTTTAATTTTTTTTTTTTTCGATTTTTAAAAAGTTTAATTTTTTTTTTGGGAATTTAATAATTCGAAAACGGCTGTTCGATTTTTATTGAACTTGGCATCCAGCAATTTTTTTTTTTGACATTATCTAGCAGATTTTAAATATAAATTATTCTAATAGCCAAAAAAAAAACGGTACCTCACATACAAATGTTATAAAACCGATATCGAAAATCTCATTTTTTGGTACAATCTATAAAATTTTTGAAAAGCAAATTTTATCTAATGTCTGAAAATGCTATCTCCCATAGAACCATTTTTTTTCATTACCGGTTCCAGCATCAATATTATATTGCATATCAAAATTTTCAAAAATCTAAAATTTTGGATTTAAAAAAAAATTCAAATTTGATTTTTTAAAATTCGATATTTCGAAAATGAGTGGTTAATTTTTTTTTTATAAATTTTGTAACTCCGCATTAATAAGTTCTAAAAAATGGCATACATATTTTTTTTTTATTTTTTCAAAATTGTATATATGTATAAAAAATTATTTCTTAAAAAAATGCTCCAACGATTTTTAATTTTTTTTTCTCATAGATTGAGATTTGTGTTTCTTACAAAAATCTCAATTTATGAGAAGAAAATTTCAGATTGTTTACATTGCGTTGGTGTCAAAACAGTTTCAGAAGTTGTTTAATCAATTTATTTCTAATTGTATTGATTGATTAAATTTTCCAGTCTAGAGTGTAAGTACTATGCACACTTTCAAACCACAGTGTTGTCGCACAAGAGCAACTTCTTGCGAACCAGTAGTGCATTTTATTTATTCAAGTTGTGGGCACCTTATTTTAGAAAATAAGATTTTTATTAAATGCATAGCAAAAATGAAAAAAGTGTTTCTATGTTTCTATCCATTTCCAGATTCTATTTTAACATTTTAAGTTTATTTAAGACCATCCACTTTTTGATTTTCAGAAGAAGCTACAAACAGCTACCGTTGTTTTTGGCTTTGAAATACAATTGTTGGGAATCATCCAAGACATCTAGTTTTAAGAAAAACAACCCATCGGTTAAGGTTGTACTAGCTGAACGTCTGCTCAGACAGATGATCAGATTTTTTATTTAGCCGGGCAGAGAAATTAAAAAAAAATGACTTAAAGGACAAAGAAATTATTAAAAACAGCGGTAAAACAAACAATACCATGCTATACCTTTTAGTAAAGTCAGTAATATCTTATTTTTATTTTATTTTTAGACGGTTAAATTAAAACAGTGTTTGAAAAATTTATTTAAAAAAAAAAAAGTCAAACTGTTTTTTTTATAAAATTTTACATGATAAGGTACTATTATTGCTTTCAAAAATAAGTTTCCCTTAATTTGACTTCAAACCGTTGATTTATTCGCTTTAAAGATTTTATTTCACTAAAAAAATTGTTAAGTGGATTCGGTCGTATTCATTTTAGCACCCGGTTTTTTTTATTTTTAACTTAAAATTAATTAATTCACCAAAACGATTTTGATTAAAAATAAAATTACATAAAAAATTTCTGGCTCTACAAAAAGTTATAGTATGGAATTGTCAGTATGACTGTTGTTTTTTTTTATATTTTTCTTCACTGTTTCAGAAAATTGACCCTCCCGACTAAACAGTGGTGAATAGTTTTCCCCCCTTTCCATAGGTATTTTTTTCTTTTCTCGACTCTCTTATTGTATGTATAGTAAAATTGGATAGTGAAATAGAATTTTTTGTTTGAAAAATTCAAAATTGTTTTAATTTATAATGAAATTAAATGTATAATCATAATGTATAATGCACACGTTAAAATATACATTAATAATTAAAAATACATTGTTTATATTTACATATAAAAATAAAAATTTGTAGTAAAATTATATTAATACCTAAAATTATGAAGTTATTTTAATTATTTATGAAAGGAAGGTATTTGTGTAAGTTCAAATAAAGGCCATTTAAAAAAATATTTATGAATTGCACCGCAAGCTTTCTTTAAGTTACATGGTAAAATTCATCCAAAATACAAAAGTTCCAAATTATTCATCAAAACTCCTCAAACATATAATATTCCTTATGGGACACGCCACACGCATCTAAAGCTCAATTCCATCATAATAACTTACTTATCAAAGGATTATTCATACAAAATATAAACTTCCAAGTTATAACCTTATACCCCTGCTGACAATTATAATAACACAGTTTATTATATGTTGGTGTTAACACCATGTCAAAGAACACCCCATAATTACTTTGATCTGCCTCTGCATCCATCCATGGCAATATAATAACAACGATTATTTTCAATCTTAAGAAAATAAGAGGTATCTCTTTTAAGAGAGCAAAACACCATCAAGGCAATTTATAAAACTGCAGGCATACAAATGCCTTAGCTGCATTGCAGTAGGCCATATAAATTGCTTGACAGGTGGTATTTGGTTTAGCTTGAAAGAATGAATCAGTTCAATCATTATAAAGTGCGATTTAATTGAACTCTCATTATCTTCTGCTGGTTGATCTAATTTCTTTGGCAGTTCCGACATTTTTTTTCACTTCGTAGCCAATTAACATGGTTACTTAAATTATATTAGGTACTTAAAACAAAACACAAAAAACTGCCCTTGGATGTCTGTTTAATCATATCGAGATTATTTATAAATTGATTGTTGTTTTTTTTTCTTTTTTTTTTTAATATAAAAATCGCTTCATCTAAAGAATAAGGAAATTTAAATCAACTTTAAAAAGCTTTTTTATGCAATAATTTATACGACTTCATTTCATTCCCACCTACTTCTAGGCATGACTTAATTATTTCATAATTCGTATACCATAGAACATCTTAATGATTGTCTGCATCCGTTACATAAAAATCTTATGATAGACGGCGTGATTCGAAGTAAAAGACTATAATAATGTCATTGGATTTTTTTTTCGCAGTTGACCAATTTCCTGTAATCAATTGAAACACTCTTCTATTTTATTTATTTTATTAAAAGAAGTGAAGAGACTTTTTGAATAACTGTACTATAAATGCACCTGCTGTCACAGGTACACAATCAAGTATAATAGAGGTGGTCGATCTGATAGATGGTTTCGTAGCATATTTAAGGTAAACAGCTCTTATGGTGATAATTTAATTTATTATGAAAACTGACACATTATCGATGCTATTAATCTGTCAACGGCAATTGGACATAAATCAAATAACAATTTTTGTTGATTGAGTTGCAATTCTTATGATTTGAGGTTTTGTTCATTTATTTAGGTACAAACCGATGAATAAGACTTAAATGAAGTTTTTTTATTATAAATTTTAAGATATATTATACATACATAAAACATTTATTTCAAAATAAAATGAGTGTCTGGTCATACGTACTTACTCTCGTGGTTTGTTGCTATGAGTCGATTAGCAAAATTTGATTGAATTAATAAACTTCAATTTTGTGAATAAATACAGATTTAAGAGATTTACATTGAAACAGATATTAAGAGCTAAAGAAAAGCAGGGTTAGCTAACTAATTCTTTCAAAAAAGCAAAGAATTATGCCCTTTCTTATCCACCCACTGCCACACCTTTTTTTCTTATGTCTTAATTAGTTTGTCAAAATCGGCTCCAATAGTTTTGATGAATATTTTAAAATGTTTTCTTATTATTACAAAATATATTTAGGAAAGTAAAAAGTAAAAATCCACCTATTAAGATGACACTTCTGTTATATCTTGCACTACCTAGAAAAAATTAGTGCCATGGTTCCAATAAAAAGATTATCTATATTGAATTTATAGGTCCTGAGGTTGAGCACACAATTGAGCATGAATATTGAGCTCCCTGCTCTGAGGAACTCGCATCACATTTAGCTGCATATTGAGACCCTAAACAGGATTATTCTGAAGCTGAAAACTCTGGGTACTATTGAAACTATCAATATGAAGGTTAATTTCGTTATGACAGCTTGCCTTTAGCTTGCTAATATTATTAATTTAAACGATTTTTTTTTTTAATTTCATGATTTTTTTGAAAATCATAGG
This sequence comes from Epistrophe eligans, assembly GCA_951394125.1. NCBI lineage: Eukaryota > Metazoa > Arthropoda > Insecta > Diptera > Syrphidae > Epistrophe > Epistrophe eligans. The sequence goes on from OX596029.1 coordinate 39,645,500, forward strand.
TATTGTCCAACGCCGCGCCCGCCGCCTTAGCCATGGGGTGCCAAGTAGGGGTGCTGAGTATTCGCAATGGTGGCTCTTCAATTTAGATGAAATTTTGTATTTAAATAATATTTTACTTTTTAAGTTAATCTAGAAAAGTGTCATCCAATGTCGTTGGCAGGGGGCAGCAAGTAGGGGAATATAAACAAATTTATAAATGTATGTTATGGTGATAGTGATAGTGATAGTGGCCATCATGGTGGCGTGCTATAGTTTAAACAGCTACATTACAACACTGTTGATAGGAGAAAACACCTCATGAATTAGCTAAACATCAGTTTATTTAAAATTTAAAAAAAAATTATTAATTTTTAATTATTGTAATTCGACTTTCCGATTCTCAATCCCTCAAAATCGTATAACGATGTCAATTGAATAAAATTATATTTGGCATAAGAAACATTCAAAAAAAAATTTGCACGGCTGGATCGCACAAGCGATAAAAATAAGGCAATTTCCACCAAAAACATCAAAAATCGTAATGTAATGCGTGTTTTTTGGTACAAACTTGAAACGTAGTTTTCCTACAATCACTTATTTATGTGTCATAACCATTTTTTACAACCTTGAATTTTATTTCACTCGAAACTAATACCTATAGAGCAAGTAAAAAACAATACAGAAAATTTATAACATATAAAAAAGTACGCATACGTCACAGTGTACCAATGTGCCCAATGTGCAACAGCTTTTTGATAGTTTATCAGGAATATTTTAATTTTGTATCATAATTATATATTTGCTTTAGCTATTTTTACATTGTTTTCATTTTGGATTATTTGAAAGAAATAATCTTATTTTATAATTAAACAACATTTCTGCTTTATTAACAAATAATGTATTTAAATTGTTTACCCAAATTCTACTGAAAAAAAAATCGTTTGATTTGGTGCCCTTCAAAGCTACATATTCATATTTACGTATGTCCCAAAATTTTAAATAATTAATTAAAAATAAAAAAAATATAAATTAAAAAAAACGAACACCATGAAAATCGTTACAGGAAATGTACAAACGATGGTATATTTAAAAAAAAAAATTATACAGTTTCAAAAGAAAAAAAAATTTTTTTAAAATAAAATTGGGACGTGTACAAACGAAAATATTTATTGTAGGAAATGTGTTAACGATTTATCTTTCAGATGGCATTCACATTCTGGAAGCAGCTTGTGAATGGCGCCATAAGGTACTTACCGTAATTTATTTTTATAGTGCTTATAAAACATAAATGGTGAGTGTACAAATTTTTCTAAAATTTGTGCAAAGAAATTGCAAACGATTATATTTAACAGCTTTTCCCAACTCGAAAGTCGGTGGCCAACTTCTGTTTTTTTTTTTGATAATAATTAATTAAAAAAAGAAAGAAACAAAAATTTTAAAAAATTAACGCCACGAAAAATTAGTATAAAAATGTACAAACAATTACATATTTTTCAAAATTGTTTGACAAATTAAAAAAAAAAAAAATTTGTATAGAAATAAATTGGGACACGTACAAACAAAAATATTTTTTGTCAAAATTGTACAAACGATCATTATTCATCGAATTGCATTTATATTTTTGGGGCTAAACAACATGCTATTTTTTTTAAATATGCTTATAAAAAAACAGCATGTGTACAAATTATTCTAAAAGTGGTACAAACGTGTGCAAATAATGTACAAACGATTACAATTACCAGCTTTGCCCGACTCGAAAGTCGGGGGGCCAACTACATGCAAGCAGTTATGGAAGCTTATATTTTATTTATTTTATTTTAGTCATTTCTGTCAAAAATATAGTTGAGTTTAAAATTGTATTATGTGAACACACGTAGCATCGTGTTGCACAAATGTATGTATGTATGTACCTACAATAATTCATTGTTCATTTCATTCTGAGTTCGTGACTTTCAGAAAATATTATTATGTATCTCTATTAACATAGTTTAAAATTAACTTATAAGAAATCTTAAATCATTTTATAATTTTTCCGTATAGCAATTAAGTTAAATATTTTGAATTCTATATAAAAATAACAGCATTTATTTACTATTACTATAATGAAGCTACATGATACACTAACTGCAGTATACACACGCACTTTCGCTTTTCTTTAGCTAAGGAAAAGCAACATTCACTTTTTCAACTCAAACAGCAGTTTACCAATTTTTTGCTTATCGTAGATAGGTATAGTGTTGCTGCTTACAAATAAAAAAAAACATAAATAAAAATATTTGTAGAATATATTTTAAAAAATAATTATAATCGTAGCAGAAAAATATATAACGTGTTTTCAAAAACTAGTTCTGATTGCATTAAATCTGTTTAATATACGAAATTACCCTTTGGCGATAATCCCCCAATTTGCTCCTGAGCGCACCAATCGGTTTTAATTTCCGAAAGTAAATTGTATCCTAATATTATATATAGTCCAAAAGGAAATGTTAAAAATCTTGAAACACTAATACACATACTATTTTTACTTGCGATATACGTGAGTAGCTACTATTTTTTTGGCAAATAATTAAAATCATCATTTTTCTCAAAAAAGTTCCCACAATAAAATCAAGATTTATTTTTACAAAAAGGCAACAATTAAAAAAAAAGAAAAAACACGAAAAATAGTTATAAATAGTACCTACCCCCCTATTTTTTTTGATTTTCGATTTTCTTAAAAACGCGTTATGTATTTTTAACTTCCCATTGGAAGTTTTTGTAATTGGTCTGATTAGTCGAATTGAAAATTTTGACATTTCTTGACGTTTCAATGTCCCAGGAATCCGAATCCGTCGTTTTTATAGAGATGTCTGTATGTGTGTGTGTATGTACGTTCGTACGTTAGAACGTTCGTGAGCATTTCTATCGTTCACTGTATCTCGAGAACGAATAGAGATATCGACCTTAAGTATATTTTATTTTACAGATAATAACATCACGAAGTGCAGAAAGGGTTCCAAAAAAAATCAATTAGCGGTTTTTTTAGTACATCAATTAAAAAAAAAAATTGTAAAAAATGTTTGGTCTCGAATATTTCAAGAACAAAAAATGCCATCGACTTCAGGTTAACTTTATTCTACACATTTCACACACACATTTTTGGTTGTAATATTTTGAGAAAAAATAACGATATTAACTTCGGGCTAATTTTATTCTATACAAAGTGACGTAGTCAAGAACTGATAAGGTTTTTAGAATTATTCAATGGGCAGTTTTTTTTTAAATCAACAAATTTTCAAACTAAAACCAATAACAAAAATATTTAAAAATAGCTTTTAAAAATGTTTTTCGACTGCAATATATCGAAAACAAACAAAGCTATCGACCCCGGAATAATTTTATTTAACACAAAATGCTGTAACTATGAATTGGTGGGGTTTATAAAAAATCGCCCAAAAATACAACTTAAATAGTTGAAAAATATAAAACGCCCCAACTTTGGTTTTTACTTGATCGCATAATGAATATTTGATAAAGTCTTTTATGATTGTGAATAAGGAATTTCCTTATAACAAAATAACATTGGGTGTCCAGTTGCCTCGGGCACCAATGGGAATTTACCAGTGCGGGTCGCACCCAGCCTTTTGTTTACTTATAATTACATATTACTAGGTTATTCGTACACTTTATTTAAATTATTATTTCTGTGTTATTAAGGCAAAACCTATAATGCCAATGTTTTTTAGGCAAGCATTCTTAATATTTATGGTGTTATCCATTCAATTCTCAATTGACATATTTCCAAATTTTTGACCTGAATTTAAATTCAAATTTTTTTTAAACACGGGGACTTTGCTAAAACATTATTATGAAGAAAACACAATCAGTCTTCCATTTATTTTAATATAATTCGATCAATGTAAAAAATATTAATAATATCCTAAATGCATCCCTACTTCCCAGACTATACTATACGCACTTTTTACTTTCGAGTTTTCAAAGAAAAAAAAAGCCCAAGGGATCTTAATCTAGCTTAAATTGTCCAAATTAATATTCTGATTATAATATCCCAAGCAGAGACACATTTTATTTCTCATCTGACATGACTCAGCCATATATAAATGCTTGTGATCGTGAGAAAAATTACTTTTGCTTGGGGGCAAGTAGGTATGTTGGTGATAATTACACTGAATTCAGTTAATCGAACACGTATCCAATATCCATCCACCTTCCACCCATTGTTGCCGCTGGTGATTTATGGTGAGGCGGTTAAACTCGTTTGAATCAAACAGTTTATCAATCCACAAACACCAACACCACCTGTCGGCTGTCGCCAGCAGAATGAAAATGTCGGAATATTGTATACTCTACTCATATATGTATGTATAGTATATATCTTGTTCGTTGTTAGCTATGCGGGCAAAAAAGTGGGCAAAACGCAGCAAATTATTATAATTTTGGTTTTTAAGAGGTTGGGTGAACAAATTTGTTTTATGTCAAAAATTTTGGTAGCACTTTTAGTGTGTCTGTGTGTAGGATGCTAAAATTAATCGTTTACTGAAAAAAATGTCTATGTCTGCACAGCGACTGGAGTTACGATACAACGGAAGTTTTTCTGTGGATACGAACATTTAAATGGTATATAAACTCTCTTTCACTTCCATTCCATCATCAACATCATTAGCAAGTATTAAAAAAGTTTAACTCTTCTGTTGGATCTTTGACTTCGTAATCTTTAATACATATTTGAAGTACATATAAGCCTTTATCGTAGATTTACAAACAGAAGTCAAAAATCATAAGTTTGAGTCAATTGATATTAAAGATTTGTGTACATACTTACTCCTGCGAATTCAATAATGATTGTATATTGTCATTAGATCTTATAAAAACACCATTACCGTTAAGTTTCAAACAAAAATTTTATTTTTGACAAAAGCAATTAAAAAAATATTGGAGCATAACTTGAAATAAACTGACTTTGTACTTTTAGCAGCAAGAAGAAAGCGGGTGAAATAAAAACGCTAGGCTTGTGTAGTTCGCGAACGAACTAGTTCAATGAACTAGTTCATTTTACTAAACTAGTGAACTTAGTTCACACACTTAGTTCACACACTTAGTTCACTAGTTCATTTAGTTCTCGAAGAGCGAGGAAGAATTAGTTTCAATTTTATATTTTTTTTTTTATATAATGGTCACGTTCGGGGATCAATCCAAAGCTATGCGGATAGGTTTGTGTTGTTGTAATTCATTGTGACAAAACAGCTGATGCAACAACAACCCAACGTATCTGAAAATTTTTGGGATAGGTGGATAGCCTATGTGGAATAACATTTATGTGTATATTCAACCCATTAACAGACAACAGAGGAAGTCATTTATGACATGACGGAACTGTTCACACTCACCCAACCCTGTTTAGATTAGGCGTGTTCAGGAAAATAAGATCTTAGCAATGACGTAAGCAGGATTTCTCAGCAAAATTTCTCAGTTTTACTGTCAAAACTCTGAGGAAAAATAATTTTGGATTTGCTTGCTCACCTTTTGAGTGAGAGAAATCTCTGAGATCCCATTTTTCTGAACGCGCCCATTGTGATTTTTACGCCATGCCATGACGATGATTTTGTGGGTGAAAGCATTGAAGAGCTTTGCAACTCTCTCTTCTTTTTATTATTTTTGGATGAATGGAGTTTCTATTATAAGGAATTTTTACAATTTGCCCTTGTCTTCTCTTTTTAATTTATGTACAGCTTAATTTTTTTAATTCTTTGTAAAATACCTATACTATTTTAAACTAAATTGAACTAAAATGAGCGAACTAGTTCAGTAGCTTGATTTGAACTAAATTGATCGATCACTCAAATAAACTAAATTGCCCAACTCTAAAAAACGCTACGGTATCTTTCTCGCTTACAAATATCATCACGCTATAAGAAGACGTTTTAATTTTTTTTAAATGGTGGAAAATGTCACTTCTACTACGACATTTCTAAAGTAGGTAAACACATACAAAACACAATAATGTCAACAAGATAGGTAACACTATACTCATAAAGAACTCGGAAAAATTATTTCTATTGATTTTTTGCCGCCATTTGCAGAACTTATAGCATCTTCTTATAAAAATACAGCTTGTTCTAGACTCTTATTATTATAAATGATATTTTGCATCTTTTTCATCGTTTTCTGCAGAAAAATCTTCTGCTTTACCTATGTAGTAAATCAAACACATATTCGTTTAGTAGATAACAAGTAACTTTTTTTCGATTTATTCAAGAACCAAAAACCAAAAAATCAATTAACAGACAACAAATTCATATTCGTACATCTAACTTATCTTGGTAAAATTTAAAAATTTTCGATCACATGCTTTAGCATATTTGGCAGCGATCGGACAAGTTTTTTTTGTAGTTTCAGCTGAAATTTTGTGCCATTCTTGCACTATCTTATCTTTCAGATCTCTTGCAATACTAATGGTAAGTTTTCTGAGTCGCTGGTCTACATGGATCCATAAATTTTCCATTGGGTTAATATCCGGTGAGTGGGGTGGAATTTCCATAACATTAGGGCAGTCTTAAAGCAGCCACATTCGGGTATTATAAGCTTTATGCTTTGGGTCATTGTCCTGGTAAAAAGTGAACTGATTTTTATTATACAATCAATAATATGCAGCTTTTTGTCGTTATGAATAAAATAATTGTAAAAAAATGAGTTTTAGGTTTTTGGGCAAAAAAATCACGTGATGATAGTTTTGAAGTGTTTTGAAAAAATCGCTTAAATTCATTTCTATAATGATTGTATTTTAAGACCTTAATCTTGAAGATCCGTTAAGAATTTGTTTATATTCAGATTGATTAATATAATCATCATTCATAATAATAATAGCGCAAAATTTTAAACGATTTAGTACGATGTTAAAGCCATTTTGTCATAGTAAAAATGCTTTAACATCGTACTAAATCGTTTAAAATTTTGCGCTAATGTTTTTATGGTAGCACACAAAAGTTGTTTTTATTTCATTCATCCTTATTCAATACAAATGGATGGACCGAAAACTTTACGTCGTACCTTGCTAAGGACCCTTAAGAGATTTGTGGAACAAAATGAGAAATATCACCTTGTATCGAAAACTCTTCCAACTATCTATTAATAATATCGTAAATGTTGATCTTTTTAAGATTAGTAGATATAAGCAATACAAAAAATGTTTTTAACAATCGTATCATAAAATGCCTATCAATATTAATTCATATTAATTATGTATGAAATTTACACTGAAATCAAAAGTTTTAAAAGCTTAAATCAAAACTAAGATTCAACAACAATATAAGCTTTAGTAAAGATCACAACCATTTCAATAGTAAATAATAAATATTTTTAAACTACTGTTCCCAAAGAGTACACTTTTTGGTGTTAATCAATTCAAAGAAATTTTTTTCGCCTTAAAATATGTTTGATTTTGAAAAGCTTAAAATGTCAGTGTTGCTGAGGAAGCAAACGATTTTTCTTAAATTTTTCTTAATGTGGATCTTCGTAGATACATATGTATGATTTAAAATGAAGTAGTAAATTATTATTATATAAAACAAACATAATATAGTTTTGGTAGTATACATTCTATCTCACCTGCCAAAAGGGTGGTTTAGATTAAAGTATACAAAAATATGACGAATATAGAACAGTGTTGCACACATGCATGGAACTTACAGTTTAGACTAAAAACTTATTAGAAAATCAACATAACAAGATATAATTGATAAAACCTCTGAAATTTTTTTTGAAACCAACGCGATGTTCAACATTTTAAAAATCGTTGCACATTTCAAAAAATAAATTTTTGAAGCCTTCTTTAGTGTTTATAAATGCGGAGTCAAATAATTAATTTAAATAAAAAACATCTAAGTACCCGTTTTCGAAGCATCGAATTTTTAAAAAATAATTTTAATCTTTTTTTTTTAATTTACATTTGTTTTTTGAAACTTTGACTTATTAGAAGCTATTGTGTAAAAAAAAATCATTAAAATCGGTTCAACAAATAATGAGATGGTCGAAAACCAAACACTAACAAAATGGTGCTATGGGAAATAACTCCAATAAGAGAAAAATATATTTTGTTTCCAATAATTTTGTAGATCGTACTCATAAAATCTCGCACAACACTGACCGACAAATTTAATAAAAAATCGACCAAGTAAATTCCAAATTTATAATATTTTCAAAAAAAAAATTAAATGTTTTTTAAATTGAAAAAAAAATCTTTTTTTTTTTGGAAATTTTGGTGAACTTTTTGCAATATTCTCTTTTGAGAAAAAAAAAAATGGTTCTATGGGAGGTTTCTACTATTTATAACCATTTTTCAGAATTTTTTTCATTTACAAAATGGTTCTTTTGTTTTTTTTTTTTTGATTTTTGTATTTTTTGAAAAAAGTTGTGTGTTCCTTTTCGATTTCCATAAATTGTTAAATAATTTGTACAATTATTTGGTCATGAAAAGATGAAAAAAACCTGTCGGGGAAATCAAATTTCTTATCACCCTTTTCATTTATAGAAGAGCGAAAATCAGTTTTATAATGGGTGTCTCAAAACTCACAAAAGATTTGAATTTCAAGCCATTTGTGCGGTAACGTTTTATGAAAAATGTAGGACTAGTTTTTAAAAAAATAGTGTCACTCTTTGATTTGGATTTTTAAAACTATGCGCTGTATTAAAGATATTGATCCATATTTATTCGCTATGGTCTTGGAAAATGTCAACAATAGAAAACATGTACCAGCAAGCTGAAAAACCCACTCACCCTTTCCCTATTCCATAGAAAACTCTATTTTATGAATCATTAAAAAAATATAATTTTTAATTAAAAATCCATATTTTCTATCAAAATTACTTCTTGTGCGAATTTTGCGATATCCTTTATTTAAGGCTTTTGGATTCTTAAATTATTATTAGATCATAACTTGAAATAATCCTCAAAAAACTACGCTAAGATTGACCTAAAATTTGAAAAATATCTCCTGAGGTATTATATAAGTTGTTAATCAATTTATTCTCAAAGATTTCATCGATTCATCTTAAACGGCTTTTCTCCTTTAATAAAAAAATTTCTGATATAAGAATATTTGTAACTTGAGCTTATTTTTTGTGGACATAATTTTAAACAAATCTCACATCAGTAAAATTTATAACCATACCAAATACTATGGTGCGTAAACACTTGTTAAGTGACAATAACAAAACTCTTAAGTCACAGTTTTGAATAATTTCCATAAAAATTAACCTAAAACCTTGAATTCGATTTATAAAAATTTATTAGGCCTAATATTAATTATTCTTTTTTCGTGAATTTTGAATGATTTGTAGCACAGACGTTTTCCGGAAGTTTTGTTATTCTAAATATGTATATATATCTACTATATTTATAAAATCTACAACAGAGTATACATATACATATTGTCACAATCTGAAATAAAATTTAAAAAAATGTTTATTTAAACCGCAGTTTAACTTATAATCTCTCTATAAATGCACATAAGTAAATTTTCTTCGACTCATGCGCCGTCGTCATAAACTAATAATAAAACAATAAATTATTAATCTCTTCGTAAAATCGAAAAAATTTACATAATCTTGCCTATTAGATAGACACACGGATGGTCTTTATCCATTGTTTGTAGAGTTGAACAGCGTTCAAATCAACAATAATTAGCAACCTTTTGGCTTAGAATTCTTTAGTTTTGCTTCTACATATTTAAAAGTAAGAAAAGATCAAGAAAAACTGTCAATTTGCACTTGTGCGGCTACTTTTTTTCCTCGAATAGACAAAGCATGAAGCTTAAAGAACAATAATATGATTTTAATTCAGAAACCAAGACTTTCAACACCGCATGTGCGCAACAAATTAATCGTGCATTGTATGCTCCCAAAGGTCACAACTCAAACATAATGCCACGATTATTGTATTATTTTTGTTTGATCGACTTATAAGATACCTATAATTGAATTGAACGTATAGTTTCGATTATAGAGAAATAGATACCTATAACGGGTGGGCCATCCAGTGGTTTCTTTTTAAATCTTAGGTTATTTTGACACTGACAGCCGCGGAACGAAATGAGTCGCTTTACGCTTGAACAACGTTGAGAAATATTGAAAACTTATTTCCAAAGTGAGTGCTGTGTAGCCCAAAGAGTGCGTTTTTTGAAAAGAAGTTTTTGCCGAAATGAAACACACCACGCGCCTGCTGTACGCAAGTTTGTGCAAATGGGAAATGTTTGCTCTTACTAATAAAGCCATAATACATGGACAAAATTTAATTTTCTTCATTTAATTGAATTTTTAAAAAGAAACTTGAAACTTGGCCACCCTGTACATATGTAGATACCTATTTTTATTGCAATGGAGGTGTTGAACAATATAAAATAGTATTTTAGAATTGGAATAGAATATTTCCATAAAATAAGATACGTCATCACCATCAGCCCACCCATAAATTCTTCTGGAATTAAGCGATGTTGCTCACCTAAGGCTTAAGCATACCAATTCATACGTCAACGCAATATATTCTACCTCCAGGATATCATATTTGACTGTATCTGATGTCTATCTATACATTTTAGCGTTAAGTAGAAGTGTCTTTGACATAAAAACATGATACTCGTATGTATTTATTTCGGAACGTGCCGTGGGCTCAAGTTGAAAAAAGCAGATAGAAGTAATATGTAGGTACCTATTTAATATTGTTTCTTAAGTGACGTCCATATATGTAAGTAAAACACACGTAAATGAGAACTTTTATTAGAACCCGGAAGGAGCCGGAATCAAAGAACGTAATTTATAGAAAAAATTGATAAATTAAAAATGGGTGGATGGATTTTAAATAATTTAATTTTTTTTAATTCTTCGAAAACAGCTCTAACGGTTTTGATTAAACGTTGTATGTGTACCAATAATAAACAAAAGTTATTGTAAGAAAACTACGTTTGAAGATTTTTTTCAAAATTAGAATATTTAAAAAAATTGGGTTTGACGTTTGAAAAAAATTACTTTTAAATAGCTTCACCGAATTTTTTTTAATTTATTTTTTTCAGATTGTGTTTTATTTTGCAATCATTTCAGGTGTGTTATTGCATTTACAGCTTTGAGTTGTTTTTTTTTTGTATCATTTCATTTGTTAAACTACGTATTGTGTTAGCTTAATAAAACACCTCTTCCAGATAAACATTTTAGTGTACGATGTATTCGAAATAAACATTCTTATCCCTTAAATATTATTATTTATTAATACAAGATTGGAGGAACTGTTGGAAGAGATATTCATGCCGATTATGGAATCCGCAATACTCGATCCGCAGTGATTCGCAGTGCAGTGATCTCTTTTCTCTTTACCCATCTGTCGTGAAAAAAAAAGAAAACACTGTACTGAGAATCACTGCGGATCCAATTTTGCGTATTCCATAATCGACATGATTATTCAAGATTTGTTTAGAACCAATATTATCTTTAGGGGTAATTGGAAACTTCCAGAAAAAAGATGGTTTTTATTTTGTATTTGCATTGAAATGAATCAAAAAATTTGTTCTTTAAGGTGAAAATAACACGATTCGTCTTCGTTTCGCAGTTCCTGCCACAGTTCCCCAGCCGAAAAATATTAATAACTTTTCCATTTACTTAAAAAAAAAAAATATCTTAAACATTTTTGTAAACAATTTTATTTTGGGGTTAATTTAAAACCACCTGAAAATTTTGAATAAAATGAAATATGAAAAATGAATAATGTTCATAAAGAATTTTCAATTCATTTAAAGTTTTTTTTATACAGAATTTTGGAATACAGGATAACAACTCGTTCCCGTAAAAAAAGTACACTTAAACACACAAAAAACAAACAAGTTATTCTCCAAAAATCAAAAGCTCCTATTCAAAAAAGTTAAATACAGTAGAATCTCAAAAAGATGAACAGATATAAAACAGGGCACGTTCATCTTTTCGAATTGTTCATCTTTTCGAGCATCAACATTTCGTTGAGAAAGAAGATATATTTATAAATAAAAACATTTAATATAATTTACATAACAAGTTAAAACAAACCTAAAAGTACCATTCACAAAACTAAATAACGTTAGATAAATATAATACGAGAAACTAAAAGCAAAAAAAAAGTAAAAAATTCAGTTGGGAATAAAGCATTAATCTTTTCGGGTACAAAATTTCAAATTTTGAGCACTGAAGAATGAAAATATTTCGTTCATCTTTCCGAACTGTTCATCTTATAGAACCGTGCATCTTTTCGAGATTCTACTGTAATGAGTTTTATGTATAATTGTAGATATAATAGCTATAAAATTTTTGTCTCAGCCTTTTAAAAAAAAAAAACTGATAGTTTTTGAAATGTTTACAAAAATTTCAAGGGTTGGGGTCATAATTCTGTATGCGCCAAAATTCTGTATTCCAAAATTTTGTATTTAAAAATTCTGTAAATCCAAATTTTATTTTTCAAAATTCTGTAAGTAATTCATTGTTTTGATGCACTTGTACTTTCCTTTCTTTCTTTGCCAAATTAGTGTATTGCTGAAGATGAACCACAGTTGGTTCGAAATGCATTCAATGTAAATTAAAAATAAAATGTATAGCTAATACCTACAAAATTGTTTGTTGCTTTTTTTTGTTGTTCTGTTTTATTTTTTTAATCGTTTGTGGTCAATAAGGTGTCTCTTATTTTTTCTAAATAACTTAACGCGACTACAAAATAAAGTTCAAACTCTTTAAGATCTTTGTTGGATTTTCCATTAAATGCAATTGTTTTCTTTAAAGACTTTAATTAAAATCTGTAAGTAATGTATTATTTATTCGAATTTTTCGTTTTTTTTTTTAATAACTTTATTTTTAAGGGCTTGGAGCCGTGTAAAAAAGTTTGTAACTTTTGAATAAATAAAGATATCTTTAAACTAAAAACTCTTTTTAATAGACAAAATACTCCTTATTTATTATCTTTTACAGAAAATAATTCATGCAACAAACCAAAAAGTTTTCCTCAATGGTATGCACTTATCCCAAATCAGGGGGAAAGTGTCTACCATGAGTCTTTTTTTGTTTTTAATTTATAAAAAATGTATACGGTTTTGAAAAAATAACAAATTAGCTTTTGAACTAACCGTAATAAACAAAGCTTCAAGGCAACACCATCGGTTAGTATCGATTTTAAGAACTGAGTTTTTGACATGGGTTTAAAGCTGAACTATTGATTTTATGGGCCGCACTTACCACACCTTACCTTATTTCAATATTCTTTAAATTATATTAAAAAAAATGGTTTTGATAATGAAAAAAAGTGCGACGAAGTCGAATATGGTAATTTTAAACACAATTATTTCAAGAAAACGTAGTAGAAGGTGGGTATTATTTTTCAATATCAAACAATTTTTTCTTTTATAATTTATTTATACAATTTTGGAATTCGCTAATAAATTTTTAAATTATGTAAAAGAAAAATAACGCATTCACAGTTCATTTACATCACCATACAGTATTTAAAATTTTCCAGAATGTTATTACAGAATTTTGAAAAAAAGAATTCTGATTTGGGAACGGGTCGTTTTTCTGTATTCCGAAATTCTGTATGACTGAATTTCTGTAAATGAATTAAAAATTCTGTGTGAACAAAATTCTGTTTTTCATTATTCTGTGAATCTATTATTCTGTATTCCAAAATTTTGTAAATTCATAATTCTGTATTCTGTAAATTTATAATTCTGTATTTCAAAATTCTGTAAATCCATAATTCTGCTTTTAACATAAAAAATTCTGTAAAGTTTTAAGCAAGTTATTTTATACATGTTAAATAATCGACACGCAATTTATTTTTTCCTCTATTTAATTTGAACAGTATTTAAACGCTTAACTAGGACTAACTTAGAACTGTGTTATCAATTTAATAACTGTAGATTAAAGAAACCAATTCTTCGGTAATGCTCATTAAGAATGAGGAACTATACTTAACAATTTTTCAAAATTATTCTGCTGTTATTATTCCGTAAATGATAAAAAAAAGTGCGCACTTTTTTCATTATAAAAACAATTTTTCTTTTATCATTTACAGAATTTTGTTATACAGAATAATTTTGAAATACAGAATTTTAAGATACAGACTTTTAAAATACAGAATTTTGGAAACCGAATTTTGGCATTTACAGAATAATGACCCTAACCCTTCTGATTTTACAGAAATTTGAAATACAGAATAAAAGATTTACAGAATAATGGAAAACAGAATTTTGTTCATAAAGAACATTCAGAGTACATTTAAAGAAATATTTACTCACAGTTTTTAGGCAAAAGATTGTAATATTTTTTTTATATAACATTTACCTCCAGCAGTCTGTCAGCTAGCAGTAGCGCCTTCTGTTAACTTGAATTTACAACTTTCCATCGATTTAAGAGTATCACGTCGTAGAAATACCTTGAAATTACATATTCGTGACCTAGATATTAGAAGTTCTTCCATTAACCATTTTCTTTTAAATTTTAAATTTGAAAATTACAAAGTAAGAGTTCTATAGAAAAACTTGTCGACAAAAATGTACCTGAACACGTTTTTGAAAATTGCAACTCACATACTAGCTTACTTACCCAAACTCTGGTTAATTACTGAACAAGTATTTTTGTGATATGATAAAATAGAATTTCCTTCTATAAAAGGGCGCTTATTGATCGAAATGTCATCAGTAAATCACTCTTCCTCCTCCATTAACGCACCATGAGGTCTTTCACTGCAATCTTAATTGTCGCAGCAATTGCTTTGTGTTCAGCAGACATTTCGCTTAAGCTAAAGGAGAATGATTTTTCCACCACCGATAATCAAGGTGGATATCGTTTTGGTTTCAATGATGGTCATTTGGCACGCCAGGAAGAACGTACCCCTGAAGGAGTCGTTCGTGGAGCTTATCGTTATATTGATGCCAATGGAGAAGTTCAAACCATCAGTTATACTGCTGATAAGCACAATGGATTTGTAGCTTCTGGATCAAACATTCCTAAAATTGGTCGTATTCCAGAACCTGTACCGAATGGTGATATCATAGAAGTAGCTCCTGCTGGTGTTGTTGCTATTGATGATACACCCGAGGTTAAAGCAGCTAGAGCCGTACACTTGGAAGCACACAAACAAGCTCTTCGTGGACTGCCTCAAATAAACATTGAACAACTTCCCGTTCAAGTGCAGTACACTCCAGAAGTTTCTGCAGCTCGTGTTCAACATATAAATGCTCTCAATCAGGAACGCTTGCGTAGCTTGAGAAATTACCCAACCATCTATTCCAGTCAGCCAGGTATCCAGTATGTCATTCCAGGTGCCCAATATCATCCAGATTACTCTCCATATGCTGCTTTGTAGAAAAATAATTTTTTTCGTTGCTAAATAAAAAAAAAATATTGAACAAAATTGAATGCGTTACCTTTGGCCATGACTTCTCAAATTTACCAACAAACCATACTGAAATAGTTTCATCCGCTCTTGTTAAAATAAAAACTTTTATAAAGGGTTTATTTTTTTAGGCATTTCAACAGTCTTTGTTTTAGTTTAAAGAAATGGGTGTGCACAGTCGTTTGCTGAAATAAAAAGATCATTAAACTTAAACATGCCTTAATTACGTTGACTCTTGCCACAGGGCTTATTACTATGTAGCTATTTTGGGTTGTGGTTTAAGTAAACAACCAAAAATAAATATAACCGCACTTCTGGTATTTGTATTTCCGACAGTTAATGTGCTTATTTTAATAGCCGAATAATTTGGAAATAAGCACGGAAATTTGTAACAAATTTTGTTGGCGAACGGCATTCCTATATACAAGATTCGGAAAGAGGAAACCTATTAGTGTCTTTATTTGCCGGAAATACTTTAAGCGGTTTTTTTTTTTGTAAATATTTGGTTTTCAATTACACTTTATTGTGAACATGAATGATATATTAAGTTAAAAACATTTATTATACCACTGTACTAAGAATTTTGCTGCTCTAGAAAATACAGTCTTAAACTACGTACATACATTATCTTTGACCCTACGAGCTGAAATTATTTTCTGCACATAGACTTAACTACAGAAATATTTCTATTATTATAGGTATGCATATTTTAGCGAGAAATATAAAGGGTAAAAAAAGTAATCTACAAATTTGTTCTAAATTTAAAAAAAAACTTCTTTCGCTTTTGACTGTGGAAAAATTGGGCAAATGTCAGTAGTTTTTTTTGTTGCATTAGGAATTCTATATTTATGTTGTTTTGTTAGGTATTAGATCTTAATTAGTTAACTTGTCCCACATTATTGAGATTTCAATTAAATTGTACCAACGCAGAGGTACCTTAATTATACTCGCGGACAATTCATACAGCATGATCAAAAGCAATTTGCTCCGAAAGCTATACGTTTGTTACAGTTTGCAGGAACGGTTTTGACTTTAGAGTTCTCCAAATCCAAAAAATAAATAAATTCTAAATAACATGCTCTGCTACCACTGATCTCTATAATATACTGGATAGTGTATTCCCTTCAAAGTATAACAGTTCTTTTGACCCCAATTGAAGATGACACTATCGAATGCAGCTTCAAGATTTGACATCTGCCGAGCACAAAAAAAAGTATTTTGACGACTAGCAAATTAGCCGTATTCAGGAAAATAAGATCTCGCAGATCTCAGCAATCTCTCAGTTTTGTTGTCAAAACTCAGAGAAAAAAAAAATTTTGGATTCGCTTGCTCACCTTTTAAGTGAGAAAAATACTTGAGATCTCATTTTTCTGAACGCGCCAATTGTTTCTGAGCAAACAAAACAAACCGGAAAGGTGAGCAATTTCAGCCATTTATTTAATTTATTTAGAATAAATATTGCTATCGAGAAAATTTAGTTGAAGAACACCAAAAGGACAAAGGTCTCTGCGCTGAGCCTGTTCCAAAACAAACACTACAGTCTGATTTCTTGGAAAGAATTACAATGCCGGAATTAGTGCTTATCCGAAGACAAGAAAGTTGTACAGTGGTTCAGGCCGAATACTGTGGCGCAGGTGTTGAAAAAACTGATTCGCTATGATGACTGGTGTCCCATTGTTGTGCATATAGCTTTGGGCACAGTTGACTGCAGCCAAAAGTACTTGGCACTAGATATTGTAGCCCAAAGGAACGCGCCTAATGCCTTAGTTAATATGTTATACAGTTATACTGATATACAAAAACATAGGCAGCTTCAAATATAACAATTCTTCAAATGGAGTCAGCTATTTTTTATGGTATTATAGAGATCAGTGTCTGCTACAGATCATATCACATTTTTCTCAATAAAGCACAGAATCTACTTCGGAGGAAATAAAAAAAAATACATTGCATATCATCAGTTTTCTGTCAAAACCTTGTAAGTACAAAATTGAAATTTAAGATAAAACCGCATTTGACACAACTGAATGGCTTTTAGTCGACAGCGTGTGTTTGTCTAAAAACTGATAAGAGAATTGAATATTAAAAAGAAAAATACTACGTAGAGTAAAATTTTGAAAAAAAAAAATTAGTTTGAATAAAATTTTTGTAATTTACAATTAAAATTAAAAACAAAATTAATGGACGGATTTCTGCTTTTAAAAGAAGGTATACATATGTACAATTACATGGTTAGTGCTGCCGTTAATTTGTTACTAATTTTTTAAATTGCATCTCCCATCTTAAAAGGGGCGGATATATATATTATATGTTTTTTCTTGTCTCGACCCAAGCTACACGCATTATCCTTTTTTTGCATCTTATTCAATATACCCTATATGATTATAAGTAGCTATGTACAGTTACACCGTGTATAAGTACCTACTGTATAAGTATCTACTATCGACCTTAAGATTGAGATTTTTATCAAACTTTATATTATGACTATAGGCAAGGCGAAAAAAGTGGGTCTAGCAATTTTTCCCGTCTGAATTAGAATTAGAGTTTTATTTACCGTCTCCCAGTGTTAAGTTATCTTTATGTATTTATATATTATATTTGGACAGTAGGAATGTATTGTAAATATAGTTTAAGATCAAAGTGGATGGCGACGCTGTGTTGCGTTGAACCTTGTCATAAACAGTAAATGATCTCGCAGATTGTGTTTTGTGACTCACATCTGTTAGCATTATGTCATGAACAAGGGATGCGTCAGACAACATCGTCGTTATCCACTTTACAACCCTTATTGTTAGTTTAGTTTTATAGGAAACTAGAGATAAGATATTGTAAATGTATTTGTAAGCTAGGTATAAGATTTGTAAAATAGTTAAATTAAATAAAGAGTTCAATTTTAGTCTTCGTAGAAGAAGGATGTTTTTTCTGCCCTTCTTCGGCCGACTCTTGTTTTTAAATTCGTTGTGTGTAAATGGGTGTTCAGAGAACATTGTTCACCCAGATTGACATTTTTTAAACAAACTTTTCTTACATTTATTAAATTAAATAGTTTGTTTTTTCCTTTTTTTTATAACACAAACTAAACTGCATCAGAAATGTCCTTTTTCCATCTGTTATTAATGGTACCATAGATCCAATATATTTTATTATCGCTTTCTGCACCACAACATTTGGATAGCGAAATTTTCATACAAAATCAAATTTTGAATTTAAAATTTATAAAATTATTTTAATTCTATATTTCAAAAATGGATGTTTGATTTTTTTTCAAAACTTGATTTTCAACTCTGGTTTTATAAAACCTTAAAACTGGAATAGCAATTTTTTTTAATTAAAAATGTTTCACAAAATTGTATGTACCCTTATAGTTATAAAATATAAATTTCTTAAAAAACCGCTCAAACGATTCTTTTAATTTTTGTTAAAGAAATCAGATAGTGTAGATAGATACTATACAATATACATTGCGTTGAGGTCAATGCATTTCTATAATTCTGTTTATTTTTAACAATATATTTCGCAGTTTAAATTGTTAGTTTCGTGCATATGTTAGATGTGCATTACTTTGCTATAACGTTCATTTTTGAATGTTCATTGTTTAGTCTGAATCAAGTTGAATAGAAGAAATCTGTCGCATGCTTCATAAAGGGGCCGAACCATTCAATAGACGCCACAGAAAAATTATATCTGAATTTATTTTATAAACCAGTAACCATAGAGAGTTAATTTTTTTCTAATCGATACTTAGATCTTAAAAGAAGATTATAAAAGGAAATTCTAGAAAATCTAAAACTAGAGATAAAAACGTTTCGAAAGTCAAAATATCAAATATAAACGTTGGTAAAAAAATCACCTAAAATCAGGATGATGTTTTGTAGAAATAAATTTTATTATTTTGAGAAATAAAAGACTCGCTTACCCATTCCAATCCATTCACCTCAGTTTATCCGATGCCGCAACGCATAACCAAACTACCTCCTTATGTACGTCTAAGAAATTGTTAAAGTTGTAAAAATATTATAGGCTGCTAGGTTCTACAGATCCATAATAAGCTACTTCTTTTAGCCTGAACTTGATATGATATAATGCCGATGTGGTTCTAACTGGACGTCTCGCGGTGATACGTTACACACAGCCCATAGCGCATGCCTTGATAGATTTTTAAAGCTTAAGTTAAATTATTTCAAGTTTTTCAGTAATGGACTTGATTCATCTTGATTGTCCAGATTATCAAATTTCTATCAAAATCGGTCCAAAAATCATATTCAATAAAGAAATGTGAGTAGGTAATTAATTAATAAAATTTAGTACAGTTTAACTTTTTATTTGCTTATCGCTAAACGTTCTATTCTGAAGGCTTTGCTCTCATGCAGTCATGAATTTTGATCTCGACATTTATTCATGTGACAAATGGTTGACCAAAGCGGAAATGAAAAATAACAATTCACTCAGCATACTAACTCACTCAGCATTTAACATATCTATGTATAAGTATACCATCATGATAGTTATTAACTTCAACATCATCATTTTATGCAATGAGGCTTAGATTCAGATAAAGATACATCATACACACAGCACCCTACTATGACGTAATTTGTTTGTTTTGAGATAAAAACTCGCTTGTTGTGGTCGCTGTCACGGTCCAATACCACAATAGGAACGAGTCTAGCTCAAAAACAGTCAGGCATTTATGTAAATTTTAGTCAAATTGTGATTTGGAAGCGTTTAGGTCGATAAAGTCTATCATACTACGAAGCCAAAGCCCCATCATGTCTTGTGTTGATAGTATAGAAGACTAAGAACAACGCAAGGCTGCGGGAAAATATTCGCAAACATTTTTCTTTTAGTCAGTTTAGGCTCTGAGTTATTGTCCAATTGTTTCGAAGAATTCATGAGGAAAAGCTGAAATTCACTTTGAATAACTATATACCTGGCGAGAAGGTTTAGTCTTATAAAAGAGGTTAGTGGTGGGCAATTTTGGCACAGTTTCGAATTGTGGATTACCAAAGAAACATATCTAGTGAAAATGTTAAGAATTGTGAGTTCGTAGTTTAAAAAAAAAAAAAAAACAAAATTCAAGAAGTTCATATACCTACACAAAACTCATCTTTTTAGATCCTTGTCCTTGCAATTACGTTTGCCTTTGCATTAGGTCGACCTAGCTACTTGCACAGTCCTGATTTGGTTCAATATGGATACGAAGTAGAACCCACGATAATCGGACATACATTACATTCTATTCCGACAGCAGTGTCTCATCAGAGTCAAACCATTGTACACGAGAAGCGACCGTATTTGAGACCAATTGTTGAACACATCCCGGTAGTGAAGACGTATGCTGTTCCATCAGAAATAGTGGCATCGCCATATTACAATGGATGGAATAATGGTTATGAAGGTTTAAGGACTGCATCGTACGGTGGATGGAATCAGTGGTAGATTATGAGAATTTCTGGAAGATTAAAATAAAAAAGTGAATTTAGTGAGAAATCTTATACAGTGCTTGTATTTTTAGTAGCTCAGTGGTTGTGGCTTTAAGGATACAAAACGTTCATATTATAACCACGAAACTAAAAATATCAACAAACAAAGAACAATAAATTCTTTTATTTTATTTAAACTTTAGTAAACACTGTTTTTCAATCTTAATAATTTAAAATGTAGCAGTTATTAGCAATACCATCCATGAAACAGTTTTTTTCGATTTTGATGCCAAAATATTACTGGCTTTCACTATTTCAATTAATTTTTTTATGCACAAGCTTTTACTAAATAGAAAATAATTTTATTGCAAAAATGTAGCACTGTTCATTTAAATTTTTAGCATAATTTTTAACAAATTATGATTAATGAAAGTTTCTTTGGAAATGTACAAAATTGAAAACCAAGAAACAGAATACTCCTAGGTCCGTTTGAGAGATTTAAATTTCTTGAAAATTTTCATTTAGTCGTTAAAACCAAGAGGAACGAACCCATTATTTTGTAACTTGATACAAATTATAATACTTAACCAAAAAGGCATAATTTTGTTGCTCACGCTCATTTTTTTCTAAATCAAACTTATATTGTTTAAAGGTACCCTTTTTGCCCCTGGGCTCTCCCAAGTCTAGCTACGCTTGTTTCCACGGTCATCAATAATTAGAAGTTACCAGTGGGCGTCGCACCTAGATTTTTAGTAACGATGTACAATTGTACATATAGTGTACAATATGACAAGTTATGGATTGGTAAAAAAAAGAACCCGAGATTTTTATCAAACTTGGCATATGATGAAATTCCGTCTGTTTTTCTGCTCGGCTACAACATAAATTTTATCCAAATTAATTAATTTTCAATTTCCTTAAAAACAATTCAACCTCAATTTTTTAATTTAAAACGAAAGTACATTTTTTTGAAAACTCATTGTTTCAATTTTTCGATATTTTTAAATTTAACATTATTTATCAATTAATAAAAAAAACATTCCTATAATCAAAAATTCAAAAACGACTTTCATAGGAATTAATTTATTTAACTGATCTTAATTAGTTTTCTTAAATTAGTTTAAATGTAAGGGTAGGTATAGCCAAATTAAAAAAAAATATAATTTTAGAATTTCTAAATTTTTAAAATAATTTTCGAAAGAGGCAATTATTTTATTAAAAAAAATCCCAAAAAGGGTTATAAATAGTTTCCCCAAAGAACCATTTTTTTATTTTATTTTTTTTTTAAACGGTTCAACTGTTTTAAATCCATTTGTTAAAGAAATTATTTTAAAAAGTTTTAAAAGTCTTTTATAACAAAATATTATTTTTTTTTTAATTTAAAAAAAAGTTTCAAACATTTTTATTTTAAAACTTAACAATTCGAAAACGACTTGGACGATTTTTATTAAATTTATTAGATATCCAGAATTTTTTTTAATATTATGTAGCAGATTTTTAACAAAATACACCTATAACCAAAAGTAATGGTACCTACCAGAAAAATGTTTGGAAATTGTTGAGGAAAACCTCATTTTTCTAAAAAATTACCGCTACGATTTTGATAAATTTTTTTATGTGAGCAGTACCGGCAACCATAAATACGGGAACGTATTTTTTTTATTTATCGATTATTAACAGTATCTCTCACAGAAACATTTTTTTGTTTTCGACTATCTCATTATCTGTTGAACTGATTTTAATAAAAGGGATAATTTTAAAACAAAAGATTATAATAACTTTAAATAATACTAAGATAAATAAATAAATAAATTAGTTGGAACGACAGTTCGTGTAGAACCAGGACATAGTGACTTACAACTCCCAATCATTCCTGTGTGCGTGTTATTGGCAGAAATAAAGCGGACCTACAATTTTTTGCCAAATCCAAACGGCTAGGGTGAGAAGCACTATTTCATAACACGAGATACCTTTGGAGGATTTGTCAATTTCTCGCAAGAGGCAGTAACCCGTGAAAAAACATTTCTGTTTTTAGGTTGCATAGGCTGGGAATCGAACCCAAGACCTTTGGCGTAACAGTCCAACGCACTAATCATTACGCCAGGGGCTACTACTACTAAATTTAAATAATACTGCATATACAAATTTTTAAAGAAAACAAAATTGGACTTTTATATAATTTTAAAACTATATTTTTTAAATTCCATATTTCAAAAAAATGAAAATTATTTTTTTTTTTTAATTAATTTTTTGACTCCGCAGTAATAAATAACAAAAAATTGGATATGCATTTTTTTTTCTTAAAAATGTTTTTTAAAATTTTATAAATAATTTTTTCTTAAATAGCTCTTCAACGATTTTTAAAATTATTTTCTCATAATTTGAGATTTCTTTAAGAAATCCGATGGTGTACATTACTTTGGTATCAAAACAATTTCAGAGGTTGTTTAGTAAATTTATTTATAATTATACTGATTCTTTAACAATTGTTTAATCTAAACTGTAGTTTCCATGCATATGTAAAACACGGTAATATATTCTTCATATTTATGTACTCACATAGCTACCTTTAACTAAACTACCCTTTTCGAAGGTGGGATAACATAATAGACTATAACTAATTTATTGTTTGTATCAAATAAAAAGTTTTAAAATATTAAGACTTTAAAACCACAGTTTGATCTTACATAAGAGCAAGTTCTTGCAACCCAATCATGCATTTTAATTGCATTAACTTTGCATTTTTCTATGCGTCTTTAAAAGAGGGAAATGATGAGAAATTAATACCTATGGTAGAAGAATACATTTTGTTTCGGGTCTAATTTTATTGCTTCGATCAATTTGTTCTAGGTTAAATGATAAAAAACTGATTTTTGGAAATTTAATCGCTATCTATCTTTTTAGGAATTAACTACAGAGATTCTCGGAACTATGAAATGTTCAAAACTTCAAGCTTAATGTTTTTTCCCTACACACTTTTTCCCTCCAATCAATAGGAATTTAATCAAACTTTGACTGTTCTATCTACAGGCTTTGGTCCAAGGAAAAAAAAATTGAAATACATAATATTGCTTCTTTTTTCGAAATTCGTCATAATAATAAAATAGACGTATAGCCCCGACGTTTATATTTGAATACCATAGTTACTTGTAGTAGTATAATGTTTTCAATCTAGGTAGATATATGCAACTTTCTGGTTCACAAAAGACCTCGTCCAAAGTCGCATTATATTTATATACCTAGGCACATGTCATCTAAAATCTACAAACATTTTATTACAATCTATTTCAAAAGAAAGTTATTTTCTTGTCTGCGAGATTCTTATGAAAATAATTTTAAATATAGTTTTCTTTTTATATAATTTTTTTTTTTATTCTTCAACATAAATTCAATCTTCCCTTTGCCATAGTGCAATCCGTCGCGTGTCGTTTATAAAAGTCTACCATCCTCCTGAGGTGTAACCATAAGGAGATGCATGCCGAAGTGGGGATGCAGCATAGGACAAATGAGGTGCAGAATAAGCCAATGATGGTGAGCTAATAATTGGAGATGAATAAGAGGTGTGCAAGACTGATGGAGCTGAATAGGTCTTCAAAACTGGGGCAACAATTGGTTGCACAACATGACCTGAACTATGGATAACTGCAGAGCTCTGATGAGATAAAGCACTTGGAACTGTCCTTACAATAGTTCCAACGCCAGCAAGACCATGCTCTTGCACAAGAGGAGATGAGTAAACCACTGGGGATGAATGTAGAAGACCTGGACGAGCAGCAGCTACGGCAAGGAGTGCAGACAATACTACCTGCAAAAAAAAAAAAAAAAAAATAAAGACGATTTATTTCAAAGACACTTCAACAAAGACTCCACAAAGTTATATATTCTTACCAATTTGAACATTTTGTTTTTGTTTTTTTTTTATTCTTATTAAAGGAGGTCTGTATTGACTGAAAAACTAAAAAACTGAATGTCTTATCCAAAGAACACAGGTTCTTTTATACTTACATGTGATTTAATCAAATATTTCAAACGCATTGCGAATGGGCCATTGTTTGGGTGTAATCTATTCCGTTCTCTTTATGCCTTGAGAACACTATCGAAACAATCTGTGGTCAAAGACGATCCGCATGAGTAGATCAAGTTAAAAAAAAGCACAAACCTCTCACTGTAGCTAGGTCTTATTAAAATTAATTACCAACTAAATTACTTTCAATTCAATATATCATCATAATTCAGTTTTATTTGAGTGAATTGTGATTGTGACTTTGAAAATGCGCAAAAGTTTATGTCGCTGCTCGTTTACGGTAAAAGAACTTTAAAACCCACAACAAAAGTGGCCAGTTTTTTTTTTTTTTTTTTTTTGTTTAGTTTGGCTTGACCAGAAATTATACAAGTATGTAAGTTTAGCTTTTTGGAAACGGTATGCTTAGATACGTATAATGTACGGACGAAAATTGGATAAACACGAATATGGAATAGATACATACATAGGTATGTATGTATTGCGTCTAGTTTAGGGAAGAAGCTGACTTAAATTTTCTTAACCTCCAACTGTAATAAGCCAGATTTTAATTTTTCTTTGAAGAAGCGAAGCCGACGCATCGTCGGTGGTAATATAATAAAGTTAATTTCTTTTTTATTGCATATGCCACACTTATATGAAGATTCCGAAAAATGATTAATTGCAAATGCATACCGACTCTTAAAATGCAGAACCTCGTTGGTCGTGTTGATGCATGTGTTTAAGAAATATTTTACGAGTAGAGATTTTGAATTCTGGCTTTTTCTTTAAAATATTCACAACAACGTTTTTACGCGGAAATTGCCAAAATTTGGCTCTGATTTTTTTTAGCATAAATAGTATTTTTTTTTAAGATTTTTATTCGTGGTTTCCCTTTAAAAAAAAAATATAAAAATTAAAAATATCATCATATTAATATTAGTTATGTTTTCTTCAATGAATTTATAACATTTTATCAATAAATATTATTTATGCATTTTTTTTTTAATAAATACTTACATTTTAGCTTTCAGCAAAACTTTTCCGTATAAATGGATATTGAATGAAATTTAAGAAATTGAAATATATTTAGAAACGAAAATACAGTTTACAAGTACGACATTTCCGATTTTCGAGCAAATGTATCTAGATAAATGAAATTCGAATTTCAATTTTCGATTTTCAAATAACACGTTCCGAATTGGAACGATTTAACTTTAGAATCGAATTACAAAGTTAGGCCCCTGAACTTTATAGGTACCTATACAAGATGTCGCCAAATTTGTCACCAGTTGCAAATGGGGGTTAGGTTAGGTTAGGTTGAAGTGGCTGTCGGTGGAAACACCGACACACTTAGGCCAATTGTTGGCCCGTTGTGATACCACATGGATCTAGGAAAGCTTTTCTTTACTCAATTAAACCAATTTGAGCTCCTTATGAAGCGAGATTACTTATAGAAGTATTTGCTAGATCACTCGTATCGTTGTAGTAGAAGTCTCCCAGGTGGAGTCTACGTCTCTGTGACATGTACAAAGAAGGTGAGGAATTGTTTCCTCCTCTTCCTCATCCATGCAGCTTCTGCAGAAATCATTAGAGTGAACGCCTAGTCGCCTGGCGTGCCTACCTATTAGACAGTGTCCGCTTATGACACCTATTACGGAACTAATGTGCAATCTGCTTAAAGATATCAATTGCTTAGAGCGCTTCAGATCCAGCATTGGCCAGATTTGTTTTGTCGTTAAGCAAGTGCAAATGGGGGTAAACTTTGCAAAAATGTAGTGGATACAACTTTTCTGCAGTTAATTTTGTATTTCAAAAACGAGGAGATATTTTAGCATCTAGTTTTTAGTTTTTGAATATAAATTAATAAAAGCATTACAAATTTTAAACAAAAATAGTAGGTACTTATAGATAGTAACTGTAATGTATCGGCTAATTGAGAAATGTAAAACACGTGTGGTTTCAATAAGTGATTACAATAGAATACTTTATTAGTTATAATTCAATTTATATATAGAAGAAGAAAAGGAAGTAGAAGAAAGAAAGAAAAAAGAAGAACGTTGTGGTTATGCCAGATATTCATTATTAAGGCAATACCCAACAGTAACGTAAATTAAAAAACAATTAGTTTAAAAACAAAATATAACTTTTTTTCAAAATTTTAAATAAATTTTTTAAATCCTGTTTATTAAAATAACTTTAGCTAAAAAGAAGATTCAAGGATGGATTTCTGGCTTTAAGGAAAGCTATAGGAATAATGGCACCATCATTATTTTTGTATGTTTTTTTTTTTTCTATTTCGAGTTTTTTTTTAGAAAATTGCTCCTTCCATCGAAACGGGGAGATATAGACACCCTTTCCCATACGAGAGAAGATACATATTTTGAAAAACAAGCGCAGCAAATTTGATTTTGTGGAAGTAGATTTTTTTTTGTGGATAATGCAGTACATAGATCTACTGCAATTGCAGCGCTGCTGCTAGGTATAATATGACAAAATAGGAATTTATTTTCTAGGAAATCATATGTTTTTTTTTACCAAATTTTAAGCGAAGTCGTCAATCCGTTTAGGCCCTTGGTCAATTTAAACCTTGACACCGGGATAAACAGATGCCAGGTAAACAGAAAGAGACCGATGGCATGCCGAAAAGCATTTTTATTTACCTCTCCATAATTATAATTTTAGTTATGGAATTTAGATTAAAACCTAGAATTTGTTTTTGACACGAAACCAATATTTGCTCTATAGATCAAGTATAAATAAAATGCAATGACTGGGTCGCACGAACTTGCTCTCTTGTGTTCGGTTTTAAAGTCTGAAAATTTTGAAAAAAATAATTTTATAATTATATTTAAAATCTAAAATTCGTTTTTTTTTGAAAAATTTGATATGCAATACTATTTTCTTATTAGAAGCTCGTGTATACAAAATTTCATAAAAATCGGTTCAACAGATAATGAGATAGTCGAAAATCAAAATAATGGTTCTATGAGACAAACCATTTTTAATAGATACATATATACATTTTTTTCCAATAATATGGTAGATCATACTGACATAAAAATTTTAATCAAAACAGTAGTAGCCGTTTTTGAGATTTTTCTTACTGGTTTTAAAATACCGTTATCATTATTTTTGATTATAAGAATAATTTCAAATCTGGTAGATAATACTAAAAAAAACTGATAAATGCTAAGTTTAATAAAAATCGAATGAGCCGTTTTCGATTATCAAGTTTTTTAAGCTTCCCGATGTAAAAAATTTTAAGAAAGCATTATAGACGTATACAAGAATTTAAAATTTTCTCAAACAAATTTTCATCCAAAAACCACAAAGAAGTTTTTACGATCCATTTACATAAAAATATTTTTAAGAAAATATGAATAAATTAACTGATTTCAATCAAATTTTTTACACAAAAGAGTCTACGAATTTTTTAAAATTTTTAACATACACAAAAAAACAAATCAAGTTACCGCAAAAATGAATCCTAAAGCGGTATCCTATAAGCTCTTCTCATTGCAAAATCAATGAAGTTTAACCACCCAGCGTCGAAATAAATAGCTGCGCTACTGGTAAAATTCACTTGTATTCATGGAGACACTTTTGTAAAAACTACACAATTGTAGACCTTTATTTTTTTGTTGGTTTAAACCACCCACGCAACCAACAATCTATCCAATAACTTGATTTCATATAACCATTTAATTGCTAATACTAATTTTATTGTTAGCAGATACCGAGAAGTGTCACCTGATGTCAAGGGTATTCACAATCAAATCTTCAGTCTTATATAGAATTGAAGAACTTAAAAACGAAACACATTCAGAATGTTCAAATTTGTACATGAGTAGGTCATTCTTATAATTCCTTAAATTTTCTAAACAAACCGAATATTTTCTATTTCTATAAGGTAATTTTTGCTGCTCTCTGTACCTTCGCTACCGCCAAGCCAGGTTCCATTGCATCCAGTCCACTTGTCTATACTGCTCCATCATCAATTGTTTTAGAATATGTTCTTGCCAATTTCAGATCTGAACCTACTGAAGACCATACCCTCAGCTGTATTACACCAAAGTCAGACAATCATTCACGGCCAAGGTCAGATTGTGCAACCGATCGTTGCCCCAGTAGCTAAAACGTATGCTGCTGGCGCACCTCTTGTCCGAAGTTACTCAGTCGGTCCAGTTATTGCTTAGTTCGGTTCCATTGACTTATGCCGCGCCTCTGACATATGCTGCTGCTGCCCCATTGCATTTTGCTGCTTCGTCGACATTGACCTATACCGCCACAACTGGTTGGTAAGAACTTATAGAATACCAATACCTACATATATCGCAGATTGTTGCAGTTAAAGTTGAAGATTTATGAATATAATATATTCTTTTGGATTTTGGTTTATCTTTTTGTTAATAAAAATTTATGGAGATTTGTTCCTCAGTCACACAAATTTTATTTTTGTTATTAATTCATTAAATAGAATCGAACTTAATAGATTCTTTTATCTTTCTTCTGAAACTATGGTTTCCTGGTTTTTCTTTTGTTTGAACGAAATAATTATGTGCGTTCTTTTTAGAAGAATGCTTTGCTAGAGTTTCCTATCGATCATAAAATACTTGTCGTCTGCATACGATTGAATTTCAATCAGGTGAAGCGGAATAGCACATAAACTTGTACATATTATTTTCTTTAGATCTTAAAAATATGCTAATCGATAACTATGATGATGGGTAAGCCGGCATCATGCAAAGTAGCTCATTTTAGTTCTTCAGCAAAACGTTTGTACTACTACTACGCGAACTACTTTCATAATGAACATATTCGGTCCGTCCCAACTTCAGCCTACACCTATTATACCTACAGATAACCTCGTCAAACAACTTCTAACACTAAAGTCATTACATTACATTTTATTTGGGATTTTTCGCACATTATGCTAACTGTTGGTTAAACCAGTGGATACTTAATTTATTGTGCGTTTATTTTTAAATTCATCCTAACCTAAAAATGTTCGGTGAAGCAAATGCTATTTTTTATTATTTTAAATTATAAACATTTACAGACATTTGCACTTACATTTATGTATAGATTTCTTAACCCCATGCACTTCCTTTAGATCCTTTAGCACTGCGACCTTAAGATCTATTGTATAC
The DNA here is from genome assembly GCA_951394125.1 of Epistrophe eligans. Taxonomy (NCBI): domain Eukaryota; kingdom Metazoa; phylum Arthropoda; class Insecta; order Diptera; family Syrphidae; genus Epistrophe; species Epistrophe eligans. Next base: position 39,675,449 of record OX596029.1, read on the forward strand.
CCTCACTCAAAGCTAGATGAGGTAAACTCTTCCTCAGGATATTTTTAGAGAGGATAATTCCCTTTTATCTGGTGTCGTTCCAGATATGTGAGTGATTCTTTACCAACTACTGTGATTTTTTGTCCAGTGCTTTATTTGTAACTTAATGTAAAATTTTGTCTTGAATTTCTGGTTTGAATTGGGGAAATGAATTTGTACAATAATTTATATTGAATGTTATTTCAAAATTTGCTTCACTTTCTCATCCTCGTTTTTCTAATTAAATCTACTATTTTCTATTAAAATACATCGTTGAATAAAAATGTTGTCGTCAGAGAAGTTTGAGTGCAATAGTAGCTTGATTAAATTTTGACACTATCAATTTAAAATATTTGCTCTTGAATTAAATAAATATAATTGAAAGATGTTCCCACATTTAATTTTATTTTTGAATTCAAAAACATTACCCGCTGAATCGCCATCTTTTTTATAGTTTGATGACGCTTGTGTGGTGGCATTTGAAAGAGACACTATTTATTTATTGTTAAGAAAAGTCAATTTATTTTATTAACGTAATTGTGCTGTAAGAATGAGTTGTTTTTATTCTAAAAAAGTGTACCTTACCATTTCTTCGAAATTTAGTACCTCTCACTATATTCTTTGTTCCTTTCAACGAACATAAGCAATAAATATTTATTTTTTTTTTTTTAACAAAATATTTTTTTGTATTAAAAAAATAAAAATTGAAAACGATTCAATGAATTTTTTAAAAATAAGTTTTTAAGGCAAATATTATTAAATACTTTAAATGTTAAATAAATTGTATATATATACAAAATTATTTTTTAAGAAACCGACTAATAAAGATTTTTGAATGATTTTTTTATAAATTCATATTTTATTCTTCAAAATTTCATATTTTGAATTTACGATTAATATTTGAAGGATTTGAAGATCCTAAAAATAAAATTATTTCTAAAACTAAAAATCTCTTTTTTGTCAAGAATGATTCAAATTTTTGATTTAAAAAAAAAAAAAAACTTCAAAATTATTTTTAAAAATTCAGTATTTTAAAAATGGGTAAATAATTTTTTTAAGCAACAATAAATACTAAAAAATGGCGTACAAATTATTTTCTTAAATTTTTTAAAAAATTTTATAGATAAAAAATGTATTTAAAAAAAAACCGCTACAACGATTTTTAAAGCTTTTTCCTCATAAATTGAGATTTGTGTAAATAATTAGATTGTATACATCACGTTGGCGTCAAAAAAATTCGGGGTTATCAATTTATTTCTAATCATATTGAATTTTTTACAATTTTTCAGTCTAAGTCAAGTTCCATGCATATGTGAAACACGGTGTTATATTGCAGCTGACATAAAATATAGGCTCCCAAAATTTATTTATTATTATCAGATGAAACCACCAGTGTGATCGTACATAAGAGCTAGTTTGGGCGACCCCAGTCTTGCATTTTATTTTTTAAGGTGAAGCTGCAAATGATAAAGAAAATAATTGCTCTTAATTTAGCCCACGGTGTCTAAAATTGTCTGCTTTTTTTTATTATCTCCTAAAACTTCGTTATTAAATATTATTTCAATTTCTTAAATTTATAGAGAAACACTTTTAATCGATTGGACTTTAATATTTGTCGGTCTTGCGAAAATATGTATTGTCAAATCTTAATTTTTCTGAATACTTTCTCTTTCATCTTAATATTAAACACGGCTTTGTAAGGTATCCTTTATCTCCAACATCCTTCTTTTACTTCATTTTAACTAATAGCGTTTCTTATAAGACAAAATTAAAAGGCGCACTAAAATAATAATATACCTAATTTACAATAAAGCCTTGTTCAATATTAAGATGAAACAGAAAGTAACTCGAAAAATTAAAGTGAAACTGGCAAGAATTCATTCAATATATCTGTACAGACTTTAAGCTAAGACAAATAATGTTCTATAATTAATTCACTTATTTAATTAAACGTTCAAACTTAAGGCAAACAAAGCAGCATATACATATGTCCGTTATAGTAAACGCAGGCGTACTTACTCACAGCAATAATATTTGTAAATAGATATATTTTTTCTATAAAGAAATTTAAAGCCGTATCAAGCTCCTATTATACCCAAGGCCAGCACCAGTAACTGTTTGCTTTTTTTTATTTCACCGCCTGTCTAGCCTGTTCAAATTGAAAATCCATTAGAAGCCGGAAACAGAAAAATCATAAAGTCAAAACAACAAAATTTCAATGGAGACAGTTCTGGTTTTTATTTAAATCATTTGAGCTTATTACGTTTATGTACATTGTACATGCTGTTTGCGGGAGTATTACTAAGGGGAAGGAAAGTTCGTGTCCAACCACCCATTCAGGAACATTACTGGTTTTACCATGCACTACCATATGCAACTGGGGCAGCAGCATAGCTGAGATGAGCTGGAGCAGCGGCGTAACTGACGTGAGCTGGAGCAGCAGCATAGCTGATATGAGCTGGAGCAGCAGCAGCATAAGTGCTTACTACGGGAGCAGCAGCAGCATAGGTTTGGACCAATGGAGCATGAACTGGAGCAACGGCAGCAGCGTATGTCTTCACAACTGGAGCGACAATTGGTTCAACGACATGGGCTGAGTTGTGGACAACAGTGGAGCTTTGGTGAGACACAGCTGTTGGGACACTCTTGACCACGGAGCCGACATGAGCGACACCATGTTCCTGGACAATTGGAGAAGAATATACCACTGGTGATCCCAGAAGTCCTGGACGGGCAGCAGCTACAGCAAGGAGAACAGACAACACCACCTAAAATCAAAGCAAGATTTTAGTTCAAAAAAATAAAAAGTGTCGAAATTGGGACACTTTGATGTAGTCACACTTACCAACTTGAACATTTTGATTTAGTTTTTTTTTTTTTTTTTAAAAGAAGGTCTGTGTTGACTTGAGATTCGTAGAATGAACTGATACCGATTCCTTGCGAAATGTTGCTATTTATACAAAAAGGTTTGAAGTGCTTTGTGTACCAAGATATGGTACTTACGCTTGCGTACTTTACATAATCTCATTACTGTCTACGCGAGTCTTGTCTTGAAGTCCACAATAGCTTTTGTGTTTGTATTGAAAAAAGAAAAAAACTAGATTTGGCGTTTCTGGTTATGAGGCGTGAATTGTTGTGAACATATAAGTATATCAATTGGCCATGATTTATTGTTTTGTCATATACCAACATATGAGCCATATATGTACGTATAAGACTCATGAAGTTCGCCAGCCTCCGGTTAGGCTTTTGGTAACTGTCGATGTGACGTCTAACATGTGAGTGGGTTTACTGATTTTATCTTATTTCATTCATAAAAAATTATAAATAATTGAATATGTAAAATTAGCTAGGGTTAAAATTTGTATTCCTTTGTACAGAAGAAAAAAGAACTGACATACCTTCAAAAGTTTCAACTTAAGATTTTTATCAGGCCTTAGATATTAGGTACCAAAATATCTTTCTGTAATGTTAGAGTATGTTATTGGTGCGGTTAAGTTGAGTTACTTCAGCAAACGCATGCTGAATTAAAAATTAAAATTCAGTGATTTTTTTCTAAAGCCTTATATTAACGCGTTGACTTACAGTGAAAATGAAACGCGTAAAGAGCGTTAGAGCAGATCCACTTTAAATGGCGATAAACTGTTATAACTGCTATAAATTTGCATTTTTCTAGTCGCTTCCAAAATAAAAATAAAAAAAACACAATTTCAACAAGCAGTATTTTAGTTAACATGAAATTAAAAAAAAAAATAAAAAACAAAAACAAAAACTGGAAAAGTGTTCAGCTTTCGAGTTACACAAAAATGTTTTGGTACGCAAATTTTAAGTAAATATTTATTTTAGTATTTTTAAGAATACAATTAAAAAAAATAAAAATATAAACCCGTCTCTAAAAAAAAGTATTTTTTGGATTTTTTTAAATTCAAAAAAAAGGACGAACAGTAAATAATGGCTTTTTATAACAAAAAATGTAGGTTTAGTGCAATAAGCCCCACGGAAATAAAGCCCGCGGGTCTTATTTCCTAAAATGAAAGGAAATAACACCCATGGGCTTTTTTTTTTCCTTTTTAAAATGAAAATAAAAGCTCTTTTAATTACTTTTCCTGAAGTTTTCAATTCGAAGAATATGGGGAAAAAAACTCATTCAGTAAAGAACAAAAAACGATTTTTGACGGTCCCGCTCACGCAACTCCGTTGCTGCGCAGTTGCTGTTCAATCGCCAGGCAAGCGCCAATGTCAACAGTTTTCTTTATGTGTGCTGTGATGTGCTATAAAATTTTCTTTTTTTCAATTTTCTAAATAGCGTTAATAAACATGCAAGGTGTCATGTCAACTTTCAGAAAAATATAATTTAAATGATCTGAATAGTCACTATGGTCCAGGAGCATAGCAAATCGACTAATTTCCAAAATTTCACGCTTTAATTTTCCAAAAGTTAAAAATAATAGTTTTAATAGTTAGAAGTTAGAAATTATAACGTGACCTATACATTTTTTTATAATTCTTAATTTAGAGCAATTACTTGCGCTTTTTAAGCTAGTCAATAGTTATTTTTTGTAGCTTTGTTTGCATTAAACGGTCAACATAAATTTGACACATTTTAAAAATGTATGTTTTTGACATTGCAGTAAAATATTAGAGTGTAAGCGTGCGTGGCTGATCATTTTTTATAGTTTCATAAATTTCATAAAAAATCAGATAAGAAATATAGAGTATAACAAACTTTGACTGCCTCTCCATACAAAAAAAATCAAATATTTAAAACAAAAACTTCTAAAATGCCAGCGTAAAAAAATCATTTAGTCACACCAAAATATTATTATCTTTAAGTAATTTTAAGAACTCGAGCTCGAACTTTTTAATGTTGTTGTTGTAATTTTTGACCAGAAATGAAAAGTAAAGAAACGCATTTGGAATGTTTCTGATTTGTTTCTGGGTAAACTTCATTTTTGACAACAGAAGTTATCAGTAGTTTGACAAAAAAGAAAAGGCAGTAGCAAAAATGTTCGGGTAAAATCTTGGAAGGGAAAAAGTCGAAAGCTCTGGCATTTTCGTACAGGAAAAAAGTAAATAACACACATTTTGTGTAGGTTTGGGATACCAAAGGATCCCGCAGGCGAGTAAAGAAATAGATCTATTGACAGACTGATTATCAATCAGCGAGTTGACTGTATCTCAACATTGACACAACAAAATTTTTTACTACGTCAACGTATAGCCTGCGTTGGCCTTTATCTTAATTTTAAAATATTTCTAATTTTTTAAATGGTTTTTAATCCGTCGGCATTGAAGCCATCTTTCAATGAAATTGGACAGATATAACTTGAGAGATATTTTGACGTATATATTTAAAATTTTCATCCAAATGTCATCCAAATGTCATCCAAAAAGCAAAAACTTTAATCTCAAAATTTCGGATCTTTTTTTTTTTAATTAAAAATATCCTTCAACCAAATTTCACAGTTTACAAAAATTTGCCATTTTATATTATAGCCACAAAAAAAAATCACATTGATTTAACATTTTATGATCGTCAACCCAAAAAATTATTAATTTTTGCTCTTGTAAATTCCGTGCCAATGGTTAAAAAATTCGGATCTAATCAATTCGTGTGATCGTCATAGTCTTAGCATTTTGTCAAAGCGTTGACGCTAAATGTTAAAAAATGCGTTGACGCAGATAGTACGCCAACTCATTTTGGGACATCATTGGTCGACTGGTGGCGTCACTCGTATGTGATCTTCAACGTTTCATGCGTTCACACAGTCTTGAAATTTCTATAGATATTTTGAGTGGTTATGCTTGAAACTTTTCTAAACACCTTTGTAAACCATTTATTGATGAGATGACGGATACAATACATAGAAAAAAAAAACCTTTTTAAAATAGAAAACTGCAACTGATATAATTATACAAAAATACACGTCTAGATCGCAGGAACTATAGCTATTTTGGTTTTAGAATGTGGTGTATTAAGGCGTGTTTGTTTTGGAATTTTATTTTATCACAAGGTATTTTTTTAAAAGATAAAATAAGACATTAACCTTATAAAATGAATATTCTTGTTTTTTTTCTTTTTTTTTTGAGTAAGTCCAGATCTGAAAGAAGATCTCTGAAAACTTTTGGTTATATTCAAACTAAGGTAGTGTCTCAACGTAAAATTTATCTTATCCTTCCATCATTGTTGCTATTTATAAATAAAATTTAAATGTGTATAAAATGTCATTATCACCATCTAATCTGGTCGATTTAAAATCTAAGAGATCAATTAACAGAAACATATCAGTTATATCAGCTTCACTCAGCTTCAAAGATGAAATGTTTCTTAATAAATTTTCCATACAAAAAAAAAATTTAATTATTCAAATATAATAGAGTAGGCTTCTACAGCTACTAAAATTTTTGCAAGCTCAAAAAACAATACAAAAAGATTATCAAAATAGCTCATTGTAGTGTGCTGTGTTCCACGAGATCATTTTTTATTTTAAAATCTTAAATGGCTTCATTAATTTAAGAGAAAATTACTCTAACTATATATTTAGCTACTAAAAACCGGAACAGTATTTAGAAGCTATAGTGCACTTTCTAAAGCAATAAACATCCATTTCAAACTAACTAACCCACACCAATTTTTATTCACAGAACACCTTTCGAATCAAATCAAACAAAACTAATTAATGTACAGAAGCCGAAGTAGGTGCATAATTACTAATTGATTGGTCATCATTCATTATTTTAAGTTCGTTTATCTTAAAATTTATTAAGACCTGGCGAGGTCTCTGCCACCAGTGCACGCAATTTAGAGCTTATTTAAGAAAATTAAATAAAAAAACCTATTATTACCATTTTTTTATTGTAATGAATGCCAATGAAGGGATAATAGAGCCATCAACACGTTTTGCGTTAAGATCTGAGTCAATTAACATTAAGCTTAAAAAAGATATCAAAAGTAAATTTCTACATAAATGCGGTTAAAAAATATTACAATCCATTCTATACAATTTAAAGTCACTTCAACAGTTTTTTTTCACGGTCATACAACTTGATAAATTTCGTTCATATATATGAAAAGATATGAGTTTTTTTTTTTGATTGAGTTTTTGGAGCTTTAGAGTCTTTGTTGTTTCTTTTTTTATCGAAACAAGATTTTATGAATGACAGCAAGTTTAAGTTGGTCATTGTGGTTATTTTTAGCTGACTTCACACATTTTAATAAGTTCAAATTAATTATTCTCAAAAATAAACATTTTGTAGATTTTGTAAAATGCCCTGCTTTTTTTTTATTCAATTCGATATTTCAAAGTTCCGTTTAAGAATTCATCGCATAGTCTGACAATATTTGTATTCAGCAAATTACGTAAAGATGGCGCCCAAATAAAATCAAAATGATTGAATTTGTCTGCTGATACTGCATAAACACCAACTGTAGATGGCAAATTCTTATAAAGCTCTTGAATTGCTTTAGCAGTTGCTAATGCATCAGTGCGGCTGTAGTGTAAAATAATTGGCATGGTAATTTTTGTTAAATTATATCCATCCGGTTCGACTCGGTGATAGAATTCAAGATTTCCTTCTAAACCACGATCATAAGAAACAAAATCACCAGACTTTAGAATTTGCAGAAGATGTTCAATTTCCTGAATTGAACCACCAGCTATGACTGTTCCAAGGGCTATGGGATCCATGGACTGCAAAGCAAAACAAAAAATTAAAGAGGATAATAAAGTTAAACAAAAAATATTTAAACCTGATTGTATTGTCCTACACCGAAAATTTCTACCATAAGTTCCAGACATTTGGCATTATTCTCAGAATTTATCGAACATTTCTGCAGAAGTTCTCCTTGGGGAAAAGTCTCAAACATCTTAGTTTTGATTTTAGTCTTCACAAAAAAAAAAATTAAAGATTGCGATCTTTTGGGATAAATAATTCTATTTACCTACCTTCACGAAACGTTTAATTAAATTGATTGTGTCCATTGATAATTTTGTAAAACTTTTAAGAAAAACCAAAGGTGCCAAAGCTTGAAATATTAAAACACGATCATCATATTCCGGCCGTATTGTACATAGTGCTAATAAAGCTGTAGCTCCTTGTGAATGCCCAATATAGATTAACTGATGAAATGCTGTTACATCACGTATTTTATCAATTGTAGCCGAAATATCGTACACACCGATTTCATGAAAGCTAAATTTCCAAAATAATGGGTTCTTAACGGACAACGATGTATGGTTTCGACTTTGAACAGTGCCTCGGGTGTTAATTAGCCAGACATCATAGTCACTCGATGCAAGCTGAAAAGCTTAAAAATTATCTTAAAAAAATTCTGTCCGTTATAATCTCAGGAAATTCATGGATGAATTTAATGCAATAGTTTTGGTAAATTTTTTTACAATCATGAGAGTGTTTTAGGATATTTTTTTAATTCAATGAGTTTAAGAAATCCTTAAAGAACTTTGTTTTAGTTAGTTTTTTTTTTCTTGTTGATATAAATCAATTTTAAACAATTTTATAATGCAAACACTTGATTTTTAGCTTGATATAAAAAACAAAATACATCAAGACTTATTTTAAATAAAAACAAAACTATAACAGAGGATCCTAGGAATTCTTTCACATACAGAGTTCAGAGGGAGAGAGATTTAGAAGTGCGTCATCAAAATAATTTTTCTTATTATGTATACTCAACTTCAAAATGTATACTCAAAAAATTCTTACCCAGACTGTTCTCAGCTCCAAGCATAACAAAACTTAGCGAAGATGTCAACAAGCCATGCACCAATAAAACTGGCTGATGCCCAGGCTTTGGAATTCTGTATAAAACCAATAAATAACCATCTTCTGTTCGAACTTCATATGTTTCACAAGGTAAATTAGCTTTTTTAATCCATTCGTCCTGAAAAAAAAGTTACAATGAGAAAGTCAAAACAAAACTCAAGATTACTTAACTGTTTTTAATTTGGCTTTGTTCTCAATATCTCGATCATAGTAATCAACTTTTTTCCGAAAAATATTCCACGGCCATCGAAAATTATTTCCAATAGCATGTGAAGGGTTTGGAATTATTATAAATAATACGGAAATATGAATAAGTTGTTTTGGGTTTAAATTAAAAAACATTGTAAATGTATAAAGTTCGTGCAAATGTATTTTGGGTAATGTTTAAGATCTATTAGATGTAAAATTAATGGAAAAATAATTATGACTTTTTTTTTTATTTTAAAAATAATTTGACTAGAAGTAATGAGTGTGTCACGCACCAATAACTTAAATTCATACTTCCGGATGTTTGCATATAATTTATGAAAAATAAACTGGCTTATATTTGTATACTATCATTAATTTTTATTAATAAAAAACTAGTGTGTTTTCTTGACTGCAAGTTGATAGCGAGACAACCAGTTAAATTGATATTAAATACTTTCTTAAAGGTAAGAGAAGTAAATTATTGTTTAATGAAGTGCACTTAATTATAAGTAATTAAGCTTCATACAAAATTAAACCAAATACTGTGACACTGGTGATACTAGGAAGTAAGAACCCTATAACATGTAAGAATGATTATACGAAATATGGAATCTAATTTGTTCATTGTGTTCCCACTTAAAAGGGAAGGAAGGAGTCCTCCTTTAGGAACCCCAAAATTCAGAACAAAAAATTATTTAAAATTTTATTTTGATATATAATATAGAGTCTAAGGTAGGCAGGTTAACCGATTCTCTTCAAATTTGGTGCAGAGCATTTTTATGCCATTCCCTTGAGCACCGAGGGGACATTTTTTTGTGTTTTTTTTTTTATTTTAAAATGATTTTGCTTAACTTTTTCAAAATTTTGCAATAACAATTAAAAGAAATCAAATTAACTTAACTCTCAGTATTTTTAAAAATTTTAAAATTATAGAATATATACCATTTGGTATTTACTTAACTATAATTCACTTTCTGTTTCCATATAATTTCCATACTAATTAATAGTACAGTCCTTTAGTAATTTTATGTGGAAAATTTTCCTGGAACTTTGAAAATTTGCAATTTTATAGATTTCGATGTGCTCTTTCAGAATTTAAACTTTGCCACCTCGTATCTTTACCGCTCGCGCCGCCATATTGGAAAAATAGGGGGTTAAAGGCCCCTCAAAATGTTTTTTCAGGAATAACTCCCTAATGGTTAGTTGTAGAAAAAAAATGTCAAAAACTAATTTTTAGCTTAGAAAATTTCCTACAAAAAATATTAACATAATTTTTTTAATAAAAACAACGATTTTCGAAATAAACCAATCGGAAGAGTTATGGGTTTTACTTTTCTATGTAGTTGGGCGGTTTAATTAAAAAATTGTGCATTTTGTGATTAAACCATATTTTTTTTAATTGTTTATACATTATATGATTATGATTTTAGGATATTGGCCTTCTCGATATCTCCACCCTTGATTTTGGGAGGGGCAAATAAAAAAAAAAAGTAATCAAAAATAAGATGTCAAAAGCACACAAAATAATTGTAACTGCCCTACATTTTAATATCGTCAATCAACTGAAGCCACATGCAATGAACTAAATGCGTGTGATAATGAAAAACAAACATTAACCTTAACTTGCAACTTTTCCTCTCACTTTTATTTCACTGCTATCGTCAATATTACAAATGGCATCATGCGTGCAATGTCCGCAGAGAATATTATGTACACTTTTCACGGTCATCTATTCTGTAACACAAGTATTACCTAGACCATGCGTTGCCTCGTCGTCGTCGTCTACGTAGTTGAAGAATTAAGTTGATTAAAACCTATGCTGAGAGATATTTTGTATAGCAAAAGACTTTTTCATGTTTGTCTTGCAACATTTTTTGACTGTTATGACTCAGCAAGACAAAGCGGTAGAGTACGTATTTTCTTTAAGCCCGATATGTGTACTTTCTGTTTGGGTCTTTAAAGTCCAAATAAGTATAAAAGCAAGTGTACAGCTGCAAATGGTATCAATTGAATTCCACACTCATTCAACACAGACCTCCTTAACAAACAAAAAATAAACAAAATCAAAATGTTTAAATTGGTAAGTTTTACTGCTCTTAGCTAAAATATTGTAGACTTTTATTAACACTGGCACTTTTGTTTTAAATTTACAGGTGGTGTTGTCTGTTCTCTTCGCTGTAGCTGCTGCCCGTCCAGGACTCTACCATTCATCCCCAGTGGTCTACTCTGCTCCCCTTGTTCAGGAGCACAGTTACGCCAATGTTGGATCTATCGTCAAGAGTGTACCGACCGCGGTTTCGCATCAAAGCTCAACTGTAGTGCATGACCAAGCCCACTATGTGCAGCCCATCGTTGCACCTGTGGTAAAAACCTATGCTGCCCCTCTGGTCCAGACCTACCATGCTGCTCCAGTCCTCAAGACCATTTCAGCTCCAATTTTGAAGACCTATGCTGCTGCTGGTCCAGCTCATTACACTTATGGTGCCGCTCCATTGGCTTATGCTTCCGCGTGGTAAAATTCCTGACGGGTTGTTGGACCGAATTGTTGATAATTTTTTTTCCTGACTGAAATAAATAAATAAATACATATATGTTTAAATATATGTAAATTGTACACCAATATTTTATTTTATTATTTCAATCTCTATGACAAGATAAACTCCTTAACTTTTTTCCAGTTGAAAATTAATTAAAGTTATATCGTTGTCGTTCGATGTAACTCCCTGGGTCTATATTTTAATCTTTGACTTTTCAGTGACTAAAAATGTAACATGTTTGAATTTCAGAATTTAATAATTTTGAAATGGAGGAACAAAAGTCTTACAGAGCTTTCACATAACTTAGATTTGTTGTTGGAATAAACATGGCTTATTTTTCCACTTTTAAAAGTGGATTAAGAAAAAGTATGATAATTTTGGAGACTACCGTGGCTACCTAGGTATTGTTGATCTAAAAATTGTATATAAGTGCCTGCCAAACGACTTAGAATAACCTATAAGCAGGGCAAAAAATCAAAAAGAAATAATAATTATTTAAAATATAATTAAATATTTAATTCTGAATTTGCGGTTGAATGGCCATGGTATCTAAAAAACTATGGAAAAAAGCGATAATTTGCCTTTAGTTGAAAACTTTTGTATTGTGTCGTCTCCGGTATCAATTTAAGTAATAGATTAATCTTAAAATAAATGAATCATTTACATCAAAATAAGTCTACCCAAAAACCCAAATCGAATGATAAAATTATTGTCGTAATTTTCAACCATCCCAAAATCGTACACATTTTTTAACTTTTTTAAAAATTTTGAAATAAAATTAGAGATTAAAAAAAAAAAAAACAGGCCTTCACAAAAAAAAAAAACAGCAAACAAAATTTTACGATTATATGTAGTAAAATAAAATAAAAACTAAGTATTTTACACTGAAAATCAATTTTGTTTGTAATATCAATAAACACCGTTTATTGACTATTTTTTCATTGTCTAAATAAACTTTTTGTTGATATTATGAACATTTTTTGTTTTAAATATTTCTACTTAAAAAACGATTTGTTGGTTCAGTTAAACTTCGTTTATTGAAAATTAAAATTTTAAAATTCTTGCATTAATAAACTCTTTTTTTGACACAGTAAACTCATAGATTGCGCCGAACAATTTTTTTTATAACACTAACTTTTTTTAATTTATTAAAATTTTAAAATTTTTTGTGTTATAAAAATCACAACATGAACATATGTACTGTATATTTTATAAGAGTCGACTATAACTTGAAAAAAAAGCATTTGGCCTACCCTTAATATAAATTCTTTATTGGGGCGATAAAAAGAAAAGGTAATAAGTATAATAAAGGAATCTGGAATGCAATTGGAAAGCAATTTTTTCTAATTTAATAAATTTTTTCATTCGCTCATCAAATAAGTTTGCTTAAATCAACAAAATAGTTCATTGGCAGAGTAAACGAAATTGGTCAATTCAATAAACTGTTTATCTTCCTACAAATTCGTTCCTTCAAACAACAAAAAAGTACATTACCGCAACAAACTAATTTTAAATAGATAAATAAATTAATAAACCGTATCAATAAACTTTTGCTTATATCAATGAACGTTTATTTATATGGTAACGACAACTATTACCTAACCGATTCTGATAATTTGTTTGTATATTAAAATTCCGAAAAAAATGTGTAATATGCACGCAAATAGGTGTACGACGACGTGGTTAAAATTTTAAAATTTTAAGGTTCTTATTTTGTATGTCAGATATTTAAACGGTAGAATCTTTCTCTCGCTACTATTGCACAGATTCCATCATCTTCTATATATATAAAATAAAGTTTTGTTTTTGTGTACGTTCGCTAACCAGCCAAACCGGTTGACCGATTTTCTTAATTTTTTTTTTAAATTGAAGAGGAATAAGGGTAGAAGGTTTAGGACAAAAAAAAAATTATAAAAAATTAAAGAAAATCTATTAAAAAAAGGAATGAAATTTCAATTGGTGACATGGGTTACTGATTTGAACAATATTTAGTAATTTGCGCAATTCAAAAATAATAGAGTTCGTGGTGCAGTGGAAAGATCTCCGCTTTAGGCGTGAGGGGTCTCAGGTTCGATTCCTGTTACCGGCAACATTTTTTTCTCTTTTTTTCAACACATTCGCTGTAAAACAAATACAAAAAAACTATTTTTTTAACGCTCTGCGAAGCGGGCGGGGGTTTTGCTAGTAATTCATAAAATATTAAATTTCAACTATACTGTTGGATTAACGGCTTCGTGATTTTCAAAATAGTATCTTTATTTAAGATATATAATATTATTTGCTTACATCTGTTCATATAAAATATTTTTGACTTTTAAATTTTTCTATATCGTGAGTGCAAAACAACATTAACTTTATTTGTTTATTGTATCGCCTATTAAAATTATTTAGACCATAATGTTGAATATCCAATAAGAGTTTTTAAAGTAAAAGATTTATGAATAAAATCACGTCAATGGCTTTCAAATTAAAATAAATTTTGTTAAAAATCCTTAACACTGGCGCTAATGTATTCTCTTTTGTTGAATGCCTCCATCAAACCATCATTATTATTATTATATATATATTATTATTGGATTTTATTTAAAAAAAAAAAGAAATTGTTCTTTAACTTTTCAATTAATAATGCTAAGAATCAAAGTCATAAATACACCTCTGGAGAGAAATTCTTTCATACCTTCAGTAATAATTTGTGAAAACAAATGTATAAATTAATTTTTCACTGACTTTAAAGTTCAAAACCATTACTATCCAATAAATAGAATAATTGAAGTTATGTAGGCTTCGTAAGGCAACCATATCCAGAGTTTTCGAATATTTAATCTATTCATAACGAGCCCCAGCGCTGAAGTTCCTCGTGGGATGAGAGAAACAATAATTTGAACAACAGGCAATAAAACATCCTACTGTAGGAATACTATAAAATAAATAAATTATTATTTTATGGACAAAATAAAAATGAAGCAGCATTAAATCGAAAGATTCTATGAGCAGATCATTAAAATGATTGAAATTGAAAAAGAAATAACATATTTTATTATATTGCTTTAAATACATAATTCTGTATTTCTTTACTCATTTATGTATTTTAAGCGATAACATTAAATCTAATCAATTTTTTATAAATCTAAGTTATTTTTTTTTAATTGCCTATACATTTTATTTTGTCCTAGATTTTTTTTTTCAATTTTTATCCCAGAGTTCAAAAGACACATTCCTGCATCGCGATACAGCCACACATTAGACGTCAATTAATCTATAACACACGCATAAAGATACTGATGATAGTGAATAAAAGCATTAACCTTTGCTCGTAAAATTCGTTTCACTGTTATCTCACGATCATGAGCATATGAGTATCGAACAAAAAGCCTTCTTCATCATATGCGCAATGTCCGCAAGATCGTAAATGAACTTTTCACGGTCACCAACGAATGCTGTAATTCTGATTGGTAATAGACCATGCGTTTCGTTGGTAACTTCTCTCCATGTTCAAACCGGGTTGACCAAAACACTTTGTACATACATTTATATCTGGTTTGCTCTGATACAGTTTTTGGGTTTTATGACTCAGAAAAGAGAAAAGTGCGAGTGGTATGCAGGTACTACCTATTGTCTGGGTCATTTATGTAGGTATATAAGACACTGTGCGGCTGCAAAACGATATCAATTGAATTCCACACTCATTCAACACAGACCTCCTTAACAAACAAAAAATAAACAAAATCAAAATGTTCAAGTTGGTAAGTTTTACCGCTTAATTATTGCAGACATTTTATTAACACTGGCACTTTTGTTTTAAATTTACAGGTGGTGTTGTCTGTTCTCTTCGCTGTAGCTGCTGCCCGTCCAGGACTCTACCATTCATCCCCAGTGGTCTACTCTGCTCCCCTTGTTCAGGAGCACAGTTACGCCAATGTTGGATCTATCGTCAAGAGTGTACCGACCGCGGTTTCGCATCAAAGCTCAACTGTAGTGCATGACCAAGCCCACTATGTGCAGCCCATCGTTGCACCTGTGGTAAAAACCTATGCTGCCCCTCTGGTCCAGACCTACCATGCTGCTCCAGTCCTCAAGACCATCTCAGCTCCAATTTTGAAGACCTATGCTGCTGCTGCTCCAGCTCATTACACCTATGGTGCCGCTCCATTGGCTTATGCTTCCGCGTGGTAAAATTCCTGACGGGTAGTTGGACCGAACAATTGTTGATAATTTTTTTTCCTGACTGAAATAAATAAAAATATACATATAGGTTTAAATATATGTATGTAAATTTTACACCAATATTTTATTTTATTTTTATTATTTCAGTCTTATTGATAGGATAAAGCACATTACATTTTTTGAGTGAAGATTCAATTAAGTTACACCGTCGGCGTCTTCCCCGTCCTTGTCGTTATTTTCAGTTTTCTGTGACAGCGATATTCAGAAATGCTGGAATTTTAGGAATTTGAAATTTGGAAATAAAGAAACGTAAAACTTAGGGAGCTAACTTAGCCGTTTTTAACTTACCTAGATTTTTTATTTTGCTCCGTTTTTTTAAAAGTGAACTAAAGAAGTGTAGAGTATGACTAAACCCACACTCTCGCTCTTTTCTACACAGAATTACAGGCAATTAGCCTGAAAATTAATAATAAATTCCAAATTCTATGTTTGATATATTTTTTTCAAAACTTTCCTAACTTCTCAGTTAAAATAAATTGTATGGTTTTATTAAAATTAAAAAAAAAAAACATTTTTTTTAAATCGTTATTATATTTACAAAAAAAACATACATAAGCTTATAGCGAGCATAAATAAAATTATATATTAAATATAAATTGCTTGGGTTTAAGAAACTTGAAATTTTGATTTTAAAAACTTATGGCCTTATTTATAAACGTTGTCTGACTTTAGACAACAGCCCAACTTTGGAAAATGTGTTCAAAAACCTTGTTTATTGTTTTATTATAGCTGCCTAACTTAGACGCAAGAGTGGATTGTCTTAACCGTGAATAATGTGATATTTATTTTTATTAAATTAAGCATATTTCCACCAATTTGAAAATAGTTAGATAGTGTCTAAGTAGACAAAAAGGGGAGAGTATGATAACTGTGGCGCCAAGAAATGATAACGGGTTTTTGTAGAACACTTTAATACAAGCATTTTTTACTATGGGAGGGGGTCTATCTCCCCCCATTTGGGCGGGAGGGGCAATTTCATGAAAAAAGTACTAAAAATGGAAAATAAATTATTAAAAAATAACGGTAATACCGACAATTAAGTATTATACCTTTTTTTTAAAGCCAATACTCTGTCCTATTAGGCAGTTTTTAAATCAAGTGATAAAAAAAAATGTTAAAAGTAAAATTTTTCAATATTTTGAGATTTTATATATTTTTTTTTTACAATTCGTTGCTCTCGTTAATTCTTAATCAAAAACTAAAAACTAGATAGGTAATTCTATGTCTTCTAGTTTTTGAGAAAATTTTAAATTACCAATTTTATTTATTTAATAAAATACATATAAGTCTCGACTGAAAAGGTAAAGTATCTTAAGTCGACTTAAGATGATTTTCTTATTTTTAATGATCCCTATTACCAACACAGAGACGCACAGTTCTGCCTTATCCGAATTCTTCTATCTCACTCCGTTTCTTTTCTATAAAGGAAAAAAAATCATCTTATGTATAATATAAAATATAAAATCTCAAAATATTGAAAATTTTACTTTTAATATTTTTTTTATGTTTTTTTTCCCAAATTTTGAGTTTGAAACTCTTTTTTCAAAAAGCTATGTATAAATTTTATTTGATTTAAAAACTAACTAATAGGACAGAGTATTGGCTTTAAAAAAAGTTATTATACTTAATCGTAGGGAATACCGTCATTTTTTAATATTTGTTTTCATTTTTAGTACTTTTTTCATGAAATTGTCCCTCCTGCCCAAATGGGGGGAGATAGACCCCCCCTCCTGTAGTAAAAAATGCTTGTATTAAAATGTTCTACAGTTATCATACTCTTGCCGACAAAAATCTTATAAATACGACTGTTAATGTTTCGAAGAGTTATTGAAAATTATCCCGACGAATTTAGAATCAAAAAACAGTAGCACTATAATTTATATGCATTTCACAATATACATACATACGTGATTCTAAAAATATATTTATGGAAATAAGATTTTCACAATATCCAAAACACATTTGTTTTACCAATTTGGATAATTTTTTTAAATAATAATATTGTTTACATATCAGAATTTAGACAAAAAATGTGTGCCTCAGCAAGTGCGCACACGATAACGGAACTGTCAGTTCTTCTGTTTTTCTGTTGGGTTCAAAAATATAAATGGTAGAATATCGCTTCCATCCCACAAACTGAACTATATGTAAGATGAAGTGAACTTTTAAAAAAAATGGTGTATTGGCAAGGCCCTTACTAGTCAACAGATGGGTCGAAGTGAGATAGCCGGATCGAAACGCCAAAATTTTCGTGCAAAAGCTATTTTGAATTTTATTATTTAAATACACACAAACTTTGCTTCAAATATTATTGGCTAGAATAAACCTGAAACTTACCGTTCCAACACATTTCGATATATTTTTAGTCAGCGATCTAAGTAAGTGTTCCCACTGTATCACTGGTTTTAAGCTCCAATAAAACGTTCAGGATGAGTATGTATCAATATTTTGATCAGTAGGTAATTAAATATTATTGCCTAACTGTAGAAATAATATAAAATACAGTCATTTTTATTTTATGGACTAAAAAATAAATAAAGAAGTATAATAGATCAAAACGTTTTATGTAAAGATTACTAAATTGATTAAAGTTGAAAATGAATCTACATATTTTAATTTTGACTTTAAATACATAAATCAGTGTTTTTTTAACTTTTATGTGGGTATACTATACATATTTGAAGCGATAAAATAATTTTTTTCCAACCAATTTAAAATATTTGGTTTAATTACTTAAACTTTTTGGTTTGCAATATTTTCCCATTTTATCAAACATTTAACAAAGAAGTTCCTACATCGCGATACTGCCCCACATTAGACGTCAATTAATCTATAACACACGCATAAAGATACTGATGATAGTGAATAAAAGCATTAACCTTTGCTCGTAAAATTCGTTTCACTGTTATCTCACGATCATGAGCATATGAGTATCGAACAAAAAGCCTTTTGCATTATGTGCGCAATGTCTGCAAGCTCGTAAATGAACTTTTCACGGTCACCAACGAATGCTGTAATTCTGATTGGTAATAGACCATGCGTTTCGTTGGTAACTTCTATCCATGTTCAAACCGGGTTGACCAAAACACTTCGTACATACATTCATATCTGGTTTGCTCTGATACAGTTTTTGGGTTTTATGACTCAGAAAAGAGAAAAGTGCGAGTGGTATGCAGGTACTACCTATTGTCTGGGTCATTTATGTAGGTATATAAGACACTGTGCGGCTGCAAAACGATATCAATTGAATTCCACACTCATTCAACACAGACCTCCTTAACAAACAAAAAATAAACAAAATCAAAATGTTCAAGTTGGTAAGTTTTACCGCTTAAGTATTGCAGACATTTTATTAACACTGGCACTTTTGTTTTAAATTTACAGGTGGTGTTGTCTGTTCTCTTCGCTGTAGCTGCTGCCCGTCCAGGACTCTACCATTCATCCCCAGTGGTCTACTCTGCTCCCCTTGTTCAGGAGCATAGTTACGCCAATGTTGGATCTATCGTCAAGAGTGTACCGACCGCGGTTTCGCATCAAAGCTCAACTGTAGTGCATGACCAAGCCCACTATGTGCAGCCCATCGTTGCACCTGTGGTAAAAACCTATGCTGCCCCTCTGGTCCAGACCTACCATGCTGCTCCAGTCCTCAAGACCATCTCAGCTCCAATTTTGAAGACCTATGCTGCTGCTGGTCCAGCTCATTATACTTATGGTGCTGCTCCATTGGCTTATGCTTCCGCGTGGTAAAATTCCTGACGGGTTGTTGGACTGAACAATTGTTGTTAATTTTTTTCCTGACTGAAATAAAAAAAAACTAAATATCAATTTATTAAAATATTGCATTTTTTATTATTTTTAGGTTTTCGGTTTAAATTTTATAAAAGCATTTATTTTTAAAGTTGAATTTCGATTAAACAGGATATTTTGTTTTTCTCATTTAAGATAAACAAAATTAAATCATGGCTCAAAGTTACACAATTATCAAAAAAAATCATATAAATGCTTATTTTTTTTAAGATTTTAAACTTAAAGCAAATATGAAAATTCTTCAATAAATGTTAGATTTTGATTTACCTACTTTAATCTCAAAGATTAAAATAATTAAGTAAATATTTATAAATACATACAAATTTTTAAAAATAAAAAATATATTATAAAAAGATTATAAAAAAATCATCTTGGCTACTCCGTCCGTCCAAATTAATTATGTATTATCATCGATATTAGGATTTAAGTTTTCATTGGTATAATTTTGTATATCTGACCCCTTACGATATCTGTGTTAGCTTATACATTTTCTGACTTATCTTTCTCTTCACATTATTTGCTTTCTTGGGTTTTAGTTGAACTTGAAGTGCTATAATTAAAGTAAACTGTTTTATGATTAACTACAATTAAGCCCTGACCGGTTACCAGTGCTGCCTTATGCAAAAAGTATTTGAATCTGTTCAGATTAAAACTAGAATTTTCTTCAAAGAAGCAGTTCCAATGAAAAGAATAAAAAAATAGTTTTTGAACTAAGCAATATATTGATTTAATAATATCGAAGATGAAGAAAATCGGTAAAAAAAATCTTCAAAAGTCAACTGATGAGTCGAAGTGAGATCCCTGGGACGAAACGCCAAAAATGTTTGTGGACTAAAGGCCGTTCAAAAATATTTTGAATCGAAAATATGGAAAGTTAATTCTGTTTAGGTGGAACGATTGTATTAATTCAATTAAAAAGTTCAAGTGACCTTAACTCGAAAATCCACTTCGATTTTATAAGATTCGATAAACATAATTTCTTGAGCTTTATACATAAAGTTAATGTTTCAAATCCACATAATCCACCTTTTAGGAAATTGCAAAACAAAGGCTTTAATGATTGGTTTTCTTAGAAGGACAACACTGTCCACAATTAGCACTTATTTTCGCACATACAGCGATTATTGTTTTTTAATCCCATAATCGATTTACTGGCAATATTTGTTTGACAGAGTTCAATAGGAATGTTTAATACCTATATAACTTTTAAAAAATAATTTCTTCTTGAAATAAAGTAAAAACTTAAATTTTAAAAAGAAACACAGACCTTTGAGCTAAAAAGAACTAAAGTGTATTTTTTCATCTAAATAAGAAGATTTTTCTAAGTCACTTTTCAACTCTACACACGCTATAATATATAATATATATATAAGAACATACATTTTGAACATTTAATACAATGCTAATGAATGAATTTTGTTTATCTAAGATAAGAAGTAAAATAAAATAATGAATTCTTTTTATAGAATTCAAACGAAAAAATCGAGGAGAATAATAAAAGCAAAATAACTTCAACAATTTGATATTTCATTTTTTTGTATTTCAGTCAGGAAAAAAATTAACAACAATTGTTCGGTCCAACAACCCGTCAGGAATTTTACCACGCGGAAGCATAAGCCAATGGAGCGGCACCATAAGTATAATGAGCTGGACCAGCAGCAGCATAGGTCTTCAAAATTGGAGCTGAGATGGTCTTGAGGACTGGAGCAGCATGGTAGGTCTGGACCAGAGGGGCAGCATAGGTTTTTACCACAGGTGCAACGATGGGCTGCACATAGTGGGCTTGGTCATGCACTACAGTTGAGCTTTGATGCGAAACCGCGGTCGGTACACTCTTGACGATAGATCCAACATTGGCGTAACTGTGCTCCTGAACAAGGGGAGCAGAGTAGACCACTGGGGAGGAATGGTAGAGTCCTGGACGGGCAGCAGCTACAGCGAAAAGAACAGACAACACCACCTGTAAATTTAAAACAAAAGTGCCAGTGTTAATAAAATGTCTGCAATAATTAAGCGGTAAAACTTACCAACTTGAACATTTTGATTTTGTTTATTTTTTGTTTGTTAAGGAGGTCTGTGTTGAATGAGTGTGGAATTCAATTGATATCGTTTTGCAGCCGCACAGTGTCTTATATACCTACATAAATGACCCAGACAATAGGTAGTACCTGCATACCACTCGCACTTTTCTCTTTTCTGAGTCATAAAACCCAAAAACTGTATCAGAGCAAACCAGATATAAATGTATGTACAAAGTGTTTTGGTCAACCCGGTTTGAACATGGAGAGAAGTTACCAACGAAACGCATGGTCTATTACCAATCAGAATTACAGCATTCGTTGGTGACCGTGAAAAGTTCATTTACGATCTTGCGGACATTGCGCATATGATGAAGAAGGCTTTTTGTTCGATACTCATATGCTCATGATCGTGAGATAACAGTGATACGAATTTTACGAGCAAAGGTTAATGCTTTTATTCACTATCACAGTATCTTTATGCGTGTGTTATAGATTAATTGACGTCTAATGTGTGGCAGTATCGCGATGCAGGAATGTCTCTTTTGAACTCTTGGATAAAAATTGAAAAAAAAAATCTAGGACAAAATAAAATGTATAGGCAATTAAAAAAATATAACTTAGATTTATAAAAAATTGATTAGATTTAATGTTATCGCTTAAAATACATAAATGAGTAAAGAAATACAGAATTATGTATTTAAAGCAATATAATAAAATATGTGATTTCTTTTTCAATTTCAATCATTTTAATGATCTGCTTATAGTATATTTCGATTTAATGCTGCTTCATTTCTATTTTGTCCATAAAATAATAATTTATTTATTTTATAGTATTCCTACAGTAGGATGTTTTATTGCCTGTTGTTCAAATTATTGTTTCTCTCATCGCACGAGGAACTTCAGCGCTGGGGCTCGTTATGAATAGATTAAATATTCGAAAACTCTGGATATGGTTGCCTTACGAAGCCTACATAACTTCAATTATTCTATTTATTGGATAGTCATGGTTTTGAACTTTAAAGTCAGTCAAAAATTAATTTATACATTTGTTTTCACAAATTATTACTGAAGGTATGAAAGAATTTCTCTCCAGAGGTGTATTTATGACTTTGATTCTTGGCATTATTAATTGAAAAGTTAAAGAACAATTTCTTTTTTTTTTTAAATAAAATCCAAAAATGATGGTTTGATGGAGGCATTCAACAAAAGAGAATACATTAGCGCCAGTGTTAAGGATTTTTAACAAAATTTATTTTAATTTGAAAGCCATTGACGTGATTTTATTCTTAAATCTTTTACTTTAAAAACTCTTATCGGATCTTCAACATTATGGTCTAAATAATTTTAATAGGCAATACAATAAACAAATAAAGTTAATGTTGTTTTGCACTCACGATATAGAAAAATTTAAAAGTCAAAAATACTTTATATGAACAGATTTAAGCAAATAATATTATATATCTTAAATAAATATACTATTTTTAAGATCACGGAGCCGTTAATCCAACAGTATAGTTAAAATTTAATATTTTATGAATTAATGGAATCTGTGCAATAGTAGCGAGAGAAAGATTCTACCGTTTAAATATTTGACATACAAAATAAGAACCTTAAAAGTTTAAAATTTTAACCCCGTCGTCGTACCTATTTGCTTGCATATTACACATTTTTGTCGGAATTTTAATATTTATTTATTTATTTATTTATTTATTTATTTAATCTACAAGCAATATTACAGCTAACAGATATACGCACTCCAAGGCCAAATTAAAAAGTAAATAAATATAGTACATCAGTTTTAAATTTATTACGATTAACATTTAAAAAATCAATATTTGAAGACACTTCATTGAAATATAAAATAGATCTTGACAAAGTTTCATTGCTGCCATAATTTGTAGTGTGAGTTCTTTGGAATAACAAGGCTCTAGCTCTCATAGATCTAGCGGGAACATAGATTGGTATTAATTCAAGAAGCGATGGACATTTGATATGGTAGCATAGTAAGTCTCTAACAAGCATTATACTATGAATTTTTCTTCTTGATTCTAAAGACTTTATTCCAAGTAATTGGCATCTAGCCTCATAACTAGGACTAAAGTTCCAACCCATTTTTTTAAATATATATTTCGTGAATCGTCTTTGAATTTTCTCAATCCGATCAGAATGAACTTTATAAATAGGACTCCAAATAACATCCGCGTATTCCAAAATTGATCTGACAAGAGATGTAAACAAGGATAATAATACGAAAGGATCTCTAAAATCTTTTCCATTTCGTTTTATAAAACCTACTAACGAATTGGCCTTAGGAACCAAATAATCAAAATGACTTTTAAAAGAAAGTTGGGAATCAAGAATAACTCCTAAGTCTTTAATAATTGAAACCCTATCTAAAGCCACTGATTCAATTGCATAATTGAATAACAAAATGTGAGATTTCCTGGAAAAAGAGATCGCGTTACACTTTTTGATATTCAACTTGAGGCTATTGATGTGACACCAATTTGATAGGGAATCAATGTCAGATTGCATAAGTTGACAATCATCCAAACTCGAAACTTTTAAAAATATTTTCAGATCATCCGCATATAATAAGCATTCACAGTACTTAAAGATCGAGACAATATCATTAACGAACATAATGAAAAGGAGCGGACCCAGGTGGCTACCTTGGGGGACACCTGATGTACACTGAATTTCCTTTGAGTATGTATCTCCAATTTTAACTTGTTGTGTTCTACCAGATAAATATGAAGATAACCAACGAAGAAAGTGAGAATGAAAACCAAAAATCTCAAGTTTTTTCAGAAGTGTTTGGTGGTTCACAGAATCAAAGGCTTTACTAAAGTCAGTGTATACTGCGTCCACTTGAAATTTTTGTTCCAAAGCATTAGTGACATACGAAGTGAAATAAGTCAAATTGGTAACAGATGACCGACCGGAGACAAAGCCATGCTGTACTTCAGTTAAATATTCACTTGTAAGAAAATCAAGCTTAGTTTTCACAATACTTTCAAACAATTTGGGAATTGCAGAGAGTTTACAAATACCCCTATAATTTTCTACTTCAATTTTAGAACCTGATTTATGAATTGGTACCAAGTAAGAAAGTTTCCATTCTTCAATAAAAATACCTTCTTGGAGAGACTTGTTGAATATGCTTAGTAAAGGAGTACAGATGGAATCACAACAATATTTTAACACTGCGGAAGGAATGCCGTCTGGACCAGAACTATAATTAGATTGAAGTGATTTCAATGCGGAATTAACTTCTGTACTACTTAAATGCATCGAGCCAATATCAAACCTACTTATTATGTTGTTCATTGCACTGTTGTTAAATCCTGAATGAGAGTAAACCGATTTAAAAAAATTGGCAAACAATTCAACTGTGGAGTCTAAATCTGACGATTCAACACCTCTGAAGAACATGGTATTTGGGATACCTATTGATTTTCTTTTAGAATTGACAAACGACCAGAACGATTTACTATTGCTTTTTATATTACTTTCAATATTAAAGATGTAAGCTCTGTATAGAAACTTACTAAGAACTACGAAATCTTTACGTAATTTACTAAAATTATCATAATCCAATTTATTTTTAGATTTATTGTATTTCACGTATGCATTACGTTTCTTTCTTTTTAAATCACGAAGCTGCTTGTTAATCCAAGGTGAATCTGTTGTTTTTTTTTTGACCGAACATGGAACGAATCTTTCAAAACCTATTAATACAATTTCAATGAAGCGGTTATACATATTTTTCAAATCAAGAAACATAAATTCATTTAACCAATCAATATCAGAAAAATAATTATTTAGTTGAACAAAATTAGTTTTAGGAAAATTATACGATCTAACAGTTTTTTTAACATCATTTAACAAATAAGTGTAAAACTCTATTTCAAAGAATAATTCCTTATGATGAATAGATTCATTTAAAAGAGAAAAAGGTGCATTACATAATTTAGCTTTGAACTCATCACAACATAAAAAAATCAAGTCCAATATTTTTCCTAAAGAATTTTCGATATGATTAACTTGCACTAAGTTTAAAGAATATAAAAAATCAATAAATGTAACTTCTAGATCTTGTTTAATATTAAATGGAAATAACATTTTATCCCTTTCCGACCAGTTCCAATGTATATCAGATAGATTGAAATCACCTAAGACACACAGATTATCAGATTTGGAACAAATATTATTAATAAAATCAATATTGCTAATATGTTTTTCATACAAATCAAGTGAGCTACTTGGAGGCACATAACTAACAATATAAAATACATTTGCTTTGGAAGAAACATTTAGGTTGACGGAGATACAAACTTGTTCAATGTCCGAGGTTGGTAAAATGACTTCTTTAGAGCAAAGATGAGATCGAACAGCGATAATTATCCCTCCTCCACGTTCTATAGATGATTTACATCGATCGCGACGATAAACATTGTAGATACTGCAATCAAATAGTTCCGAACAGGCAATTCCGTTGTAAAGCCATGACTCAACAATGATGATAATATCGTAATATGTAACACATGTGTTTTTAAAAAGATCGGACACTTTAGTTCGGAGGCCACTTGCATTGTGGAAATAAATCTTTAATGACGAAGGACGAACATATTGCGTAGACTTTAAAGTATTCGTTGTTAGGTTGTTATCTCTACGTTCCTCTCCAATGAGTTTTTTGCCATATACACAAAAGGTCGAATTTTAACACCTATCGGCCAAAAATTTTCAGCAAACACCAATGATGCAACATCAACCGGAACACCAATTTTAAAATTGACGAAACCATGCATACGATCCTTATCTGCATTTCCTGATAGTTTGTGGCACACAAAATGAGATGTATCTATTCCCAGGCTAGTTGAAACAAATGAAATAACTTCATCTGGAGTGGTGGCGTATCGAAAACTGCCAATATGAAACCATTTGAATTTATAAGCAACTCGAAGATTGCCGCAGGAGGAATTAGTTCCGATGATAACATTTTTTGTTTTATTGTTTAACGCTTCTTTAGCAATTTCAATCTGAGCTATGTTGCTTGATGGATTGTTTCCATTATTCCCAGCATTAACATTCACTGTATCATCAGTAATAGCTTCATGAATCACAGAGTTTGGTAAATCACTGCCTTGCACAGCACTAGCACTATCTTGAACAGCGCTAGCTGCGCCAACATCATCATCACCATCAACAACCACAACACAAGCCGAGCTTGGATTCATAGAATTATCAACAGTAATTTTATGAATCACAGCGTTTGGTAAATCACTGCCTTGCACAGCACTAGCACTAGCACTATCTTGCACAGTACTAGCACAAGCCGCACCATCGACTGCATCATTAGCAGTAACAACAACAGCAACACAAGAAGAGCTTGCATCAAAAGAATTTACAGCTCCACCATCAACAACAACACCATCAAGAGCTTCAGCAGCAACAGCAACATCACGAACAACAATGTTTTTTTCATTTGCCATATTGTTACCATTTCTTGTATTTCTCTTACTTTTATCGGAGGTGGCATTGAGATTCGTAGTGCTTTTATTTTTAAGCTTACTACCGGCAACACCAGCGGGAAGAGGAAGAGAAACAGCATTGGAAAAGTCAACCGCTTTAAGATGAGAAGTAGCAGGTGAACTATTTTTATTCCTCATAGAAATACGACCCAAATTTGGAGACGAGAGTGCAGGTCTTTTAGTGGTAGATTGCTTAGAAAGTCTTTGATCACGGGTGCTGTCACGAATGGAGCGACTTCTGTTTAATATGTTTGCCGATACATTCGCTGAGTTTGATTCACCTTCAGTGGTTAACGGGGAGTTATTTTTGAAGAGAATACCCATGTTCTCTTGCATAAATGCAAAAATGTCAGCTATTTTAAGCGCGAACATAGATGTGTTGTTATTCTTGCAATTATCACACTTGAAAAAAATGCATTCATTGTTTTTAATTAAGTCAATAATATTACTATTAAGATTGGAACAATCACCATGTAAATTTTAACCGCAAATACCACACGATACAAGATCGGACTTCGATATAGAGTTTAAACAAATTGAACACGATGAATTCATTATACTAATTGTAAGACTAATTAATATGCGTATGTCATAGGCAAAGATCAGACTGTGATCTTTTTACCTTTTCTTTTTATCGTCCCAATAAAGTATTTATGTTAAGGGTACCTAAGCCAAATGCTTTTTTTTCAAACTATAGTCGACTCTTATAAAATTCACAGTATGTGTATTGTGATTTTTATAACACAATAAATTTTAAAATTTTTACTGACATTTAATAAATTAAAAAAAGGTAGTGTTTACTTTGTCAAAAAAAGAGTTTATTAATACAAGAATTTTTAAATTTTAATTTTCAATAAACGAAGTTTAACTGAACCAACAAATCGTTTTTTAAGTAGAAATTTTTAAAACAAAAAATGTTATAATATCAACAAAAAGTTTATTTAGACAATGAAAATAGTCAATAAACGGTGTTTATTGATATTACAAACAAAATTGATTTTCAGCGTAAAATACTTAGTTTTTATTTTATTTTACTATAATCGTAAAATTTTGTTTTGCTGTTTTTTTTTTTGTGAAGGCCTGTTCTTTTTTTTTAATTTCTTATTTTATTTCAAAATTTTTAAAAAAGCTAAAAAATGTGTAGCATTTTGGGATTGTTGAAAATTAAGAAAATAATTTTATCATTCGATTTGGGTTTTTGGGTAGTCTTATTTTGAGGTAAATGATTCATTTGTTTTAAGATTAATATAATATCAATAATAAGAATAATAATAAAGATTAATAATATATTAATATTTCAACAAAAGGCAAAATATCGCTTTTTTCCATAGTTTTTTAGATACCATGGCCATTCAACCGCAAATTCAGAATTAAATATTTAATTATATTTTAAATAATTATTATTTCTTGTTGATTTTTTGCCCTGCTTATAGGTTATTCTAAGTCGTTTGGCCAGGCACTTATATAAAGGGCCGATGTTGATTTTGAATAAAACACAAATTATTTTGGAAATTACTGTCATTTCTTTTTATTATGATAATATTGGTATGGTTCAATTAATTGTGAAATAAAATATCAGCCAAATGGCCGCCGCGACCTCGGCCGCACACCTCCATCCGATATGGTCCAAATTTTTGATGACGCTGAGGCATAATTGAGGTTCTATGCCGTTAATGTGCCGAATTATCTCATCCTATAGCTCTTGAATTGTTGCTGGCTTATCGACGTACACCTTTTCTTTCAAATAACCCCAAAAAAAGAAGTCCAACAGTGTCGAATCACATGAAAATGTGCCTCATCACTGAAGATGATTTTCTTCGAAAATTGATCATCCACTGTTGCCATTTCTTGCCACCATCCTGACCATTGACGACGCTTGAAATGGTCAAGAGGCTTTAGTTTTTGAGTCAATTGCACCTTGTAAGCATGTAAATGCAAGTCTTACTCTTAATACATAATGTTCATCAACGACGAGCGTGAGAGGTGCAATTGTTGGGCATGACGACGAGTTGAGATGGACGGCTCTTCAGCCACACTATCGCGAACAGCAGCAATATTTTCTGCAGTACGAGCTGTACGAGCATGCACTAGTGTTTTCACATCTCCTACAGACCCGGTTTGCTCAAATTTTTGCACGATTTTTAAGATTGTACGCACATTTGGACGATTAAATTGACCGAAAAAATCACGAAATGCATACTATATGCATTTTGATTTGAACGCCCATTTTCATAATAACGAATAACTGAATAACTTTAACGCATAGCTCGATTGCGTATCTATCCATGGTTCAAATTGAGTTAGTCCGAAATTGAGAAATGTCAAATGAAATGCAGAAAAAAACTTGACGTTTAGGTGTGGTTCACATTCAACGTCGGCCCTTAAAATTTAACCACCCGTTACAATTTGTATATCAACAATACCTAGGTAGCCACGGTAGTCTCCAAAATTATCATACTTTTCCTTAAATCCACTTTTACAAAAGAAAAATAAGCCATGCTTATTCAAACACCAAATCTAAGTTCTGTGAAAGCTCTGTAAGACTTTTGTTCCTCGATTTCAAAATTATAAACTCCTGAAATTCAAACATGTTACATTTTTAGTCACTGAAAAGTCAAAGATTAAAATATAGACCCAGGGAGTTACATCGAACGACAACGATATAACTTTAATTAATTTTCAACTGGAAAAAAGTTAAGGAGTTTATCTTGTCATAGAGATTGAAATAATAAAATAAAATATTGGTGTACAATTTACATATATTTAAACATATATGTATTTATTTATTTATTTCAGTCAAGAAAAAAAATTATCAACAATTCGGTCCAACAACCCGTCAGGAATTTTACCACGCGGAAGCATAAGCCAATGGAGCGGCACCATAAGTGTAATGAGCTGGACCAGCAGCAGCATAGGTCTTCAAAATTGGAGCTGAGATGGTCTTGAGGACTGGAGCAGCATGGTAGGTCTGGACCAGAGGGGCAGCATAGGTTTTTACCACAGGTGCAACGATGGGCTGCACATAGTGGGCTTGGTCATGCACTACAGTTGAGCTTTGATGCGAAACCGCGGTCGGTACACTCTTGACGATAGATCCAACATTGGCGTAACTGTGCTCCTGAACAAGGGGAGCAGAGTAGACCACTGGGGAGGAATGGTAGAGTCCTGGACGGGCAGCAGCTACAGCGAAGAGAACAGACAACACCACCTGTAAATTTAAAACAAAATGGTCAGTGTTAATAAAATGTCTACAATAATTAAGCGGTAAAACCTACCAACTTGAACATTTTGAGATTGTTTATTTTTTGTTTGTTAAGGAGGTCTGTGTTGAATGAGTGAGGAATTCAATTGATACCGTTTTGCAGCCACACCGTGTCTTTTATACTTAATTGGGCATAAATGACCCAGACATCAAGTAAAGGTAGGTACACTCGTCGGTTTTTTAATATTGCCAAAGTGAGTACCTAATACAAGTTTAAAATTGCTGCAAGAAAAATAAGAAAAAGAAACTTTTTGGTTCGCCGGGTGGGTTTCGTATAAAAAAAAATAGACGCATTATTACGAATATACAGATTATAGTGACCATGAAAAGTAGATTCTGGTTCACACTTTGCGGACATTGCACGCATGATGTAGCCAGATGCTAAAGCTGTTAAAAAAGCATATTATTGTAAGTGAGAGGAATTTTATTCGGTCAAAAAGTTAACGGTTTTTTCATTATCACGTACGGAATTTTATGCGTAGGGCTGCGATTAATTTGTGGTTAATGTACATAATATTGTGTTGATCAATATCGGTTTTATGAAATTTTGATTATTGGATAAAAATGGAAGATCTAGGTTGTGCAAAATAAATAATTTTAATTAAATAACTTTATTTTTGTTTGTGCAGTCAATATTATGTAAGTGATATAGTTTATGACTTTTAGAAGATGAAAGAGAACTTTCGCATTACGTTGAATTAATAGAAACAGTACAGATAGTAAATTATGGAAACCAATATAATAATTCAAAAATAATTCTGAGAGTGACATAGTGATTTTAAGAATAAATACACTAGAACTTGTAACCTGATTTTGTTAAAAATCATGTAATTACAATTTATTAATTAAGGGCCGTTATTCACAGTGGGTTAAATAATATAATTATAATTAATTTATAATTAATTAATATATTAATAATTTTGTTTCCGAAACAAATAAGCACAAAAATCTTCAATTTTTTTTTCTATTTTTTTCTTCATACAAATTGAAACGTACAGCACGTGAAAAGTCAAAAGTTGGTGAACTCAATTGCAGCACCGCCGTCTGCAGTTCCGATTGCAGCTGCCTTGAATATATTGACAGCGTTGAATATTTTAACAACTATATCATCTGCATCTCCATTTTGTTTTGTCAGTTAATAAGCAGGTACATTATAATATAACGAGTCGCAAAATATGTATTCTATTCTTATTTGTTTGCAGAAATTTGTATGAATATTTTTTTGTTTAAATTTCCAAGATTGTATTTGTTGTATTTTATAGGATTAAAAATAAATATTTATAATTTTAAACCACTTTACTACAGCTGAAGTAGATCTACTTCAGGCCAAAGCTACTCCTTTTTTTTTTTATTTTAGTATGTAACTTTTTTTTGATTAATTAAATTATATTCAATTATATATTTTTTTTTATAAAGTAACTAAACATAAAGTCTTAAGTAATTTTTTGTTCTTAGTAGTTTTGTTAAATTATTATAAAACCATTATAAAATATAGACATCTAGAAATAAAGTTAAAAATAGTGTATATTTCATTTGTTAAATTAATTTAAAAAGTTTTATTAAACAATATTTTACAATATGAATTGTAGATATAAATTCTTAAAGAATTTTAGTTTTTGTTTTCAGTTTAATTAAGTTTATTTTTTTTTAATGTTTAAATATGCCTAAATTTATATATAAAAAAAGTTCAAAGTTGATTTCAAATCTACTTCGATTTTGCTCACCCTACTTCACTTTTTTCTTCAAATCTGCTTTGAATTTTTTTCCGGAAGTGGTAACACTGATTAGCCATCAGACATGAGTCAAATTCTCATTCGTTTAGTGTAAGAGAAAATTAAAGAAACCAATTTACATCCTCAACATTTATGCAAATTAAAACTTTAAATTAAACAAACAACATTAACTATTTATTCAATTGTGCACGCGGAAAAAAATATACACCCTGACTAGGTATAATCGATTTGCGTTTGTAGGTGTTTTAAAGTTCAACCTATTCAATTCAATAATAAGCCAATTAGACCATTTTAATTGCTTCACAAATGACACGCGTATGGCACGGAGTCAGAGAATAAATCAACAATCTGTTATGATACGTATGCTTATATTGCAGTTAGTTTTCTTTCCCAAAATAAGTTTACAAATGGTCCTGCAACATAATAATAATAATTATTATTAATAAAAGAGATTAAAGGCCTATTCAAACCGAATCAAAATCATAGGTATCCATAAAAAAAATCAACAATCGAAATCTACAAAATTTCCCAAACATTTTAAAATTTCATGCCATATGAAAAAAAACGCAAATTCTTATATTAAAAAATATATTTCAACAATGAGTTAGAAAAAATAATTTGCTCTATTCGTATATTGTCAAAAAATAAGAGATTCTGCCAGTATTTAATCCATTGTGAACAATTTTCCTAAAACTTTTCTAAAATTAGCTTTATTTTAAGTAAAAATTTATATAAAAAAAGCATGTCATCTTTTGAATTTTTTCGTGCCACCATGTCACGATGGAATTTTCGTGTCAAAAATTATGATCATGCTACTTCGGCAACACTGGTTCAGTCACCAAATAGGGTATGACGAAAAGAGAGTTTATTATATCCATCGAGTTGAGTGTAGTGTACTCAAGTAGTGGGATTTCATTCCGTTTTGTGGTTATTTCAGCTGAAAAAGAGAAATTAAAGTGCAATATTGTGTGCAATTTTTATCCAATTACATTTGATTTCTGTTTGGAGTTTATATTAACAATGAAATTTATTGGAAATATAAATCAGAATCCAGCTTATGTGTGCTGGTAACAATTCAATGAGACTTAATAATTTGTTTTCCATAAATCCGAGATTTTTGTTTGATGTGAAAATCCGTATAACAGTAAAAAAAGAAAATGTTTGAACCTTCTTTAAATGAAAAAAAAAATCGATGTGATGTGGTTTTAAGGAATTAGAATATACAAAAATTAAAAGAGGACAACCTACAGAAAAAAAACTATATTCAAATTAAATTAATAATATTATATAACCTAAAAATACCTCAGTGTGTAATGAAACTAATGAAATTACTCCGATATTCTTTTCATTATATAAAACTAATATTAAAGCTGAAAAGAACAAATTTTTAAGTTCTAAAACTCTTAAAAAAATTATTCAAATGTAAGACTTTTTTGTGTTTTGATCTACAATAAAGAAAATAATAATAATACTCCGATATTCATTTAATTTGATATAATAAATTAAACAAATTATATAAAATTTACTTTGGCGTCATATTCCTTTCTACAGGGTGTCCGCCGGGAAGGTATACTACTTTGTTTTGCCGCCATTTTGGTAAACATTAGTCTTGACAGTTCATATTTGGCAGTCGTGAAGTAGACACGTGGCAAATTTATTATGGACAAATATTCGATAAACCAACGTTATGACGATGAGAAAGTTACGTGAAATTTTTGGGAGAAACACACCAGACTATAACTTTTATTGGATGCAAAGGTGACTGATGAATAATTTGAGGGTTTTCCATTGCCCAGAACCGACTATTCTGTTTATTCACATATCCATTCAAATGAAAATGTGCCTCGTCACTCATTATGATTTTTTCATGAAAATCGGGGATGTCATGGGCGTCAAGTTGAGGTTGATGGATTGTTTTGAATACTTCCTTGAGCAACAGTAATATTTTCAGCCGATCTTGCAGTACGTTGTGGTCCATTCTTGGGCCTATCACCTACAGACCCTCTTTCTTCCAAATCATTCACTACACGATAAATAGTGCTTTTTGTTGGCAAGTTGTTTCTACCAAAAATTTCACGTAACTTTCTCATCGTCACAGTAATCGATGGTTGATTTTGATAAAATGTTTTAACGATTAAAACACGTTGGTTTATTGAATATTTGTCCATAATAAATTTGCCATGTGTCTGCTTCACGACTGCCAAATATGAACTGTCAAGACTAATGTTTACCAAAATGGCGGCAAAACAAAGTAGTATACCTTCCCGGCGGACACCCTGTATTATATTAATTTTACACTCGAACATACAAAAATTAGTATTTATTAACAAAAAAACAATAATCAGAATAAATTTTCTTCTATTCTATTATTCTATTTACAGATACTTAAGGTGTAGAAATAAACCAATATACCTTATATTAACACACTTTACTAATTACGTGGACTTTTATTTTTTATACGATCCATCAGTATATACTTCCCCTATTTATCTGATTAAAATATTTATAATGCAAAAATCTGCTTTTTTATGTAATTAAACAACTTTCAAATTTCTCCAATTATTATCTCCGTTTTTTTTTTTTTACCAATGAGCTCCTAAATAAAACCAACTTTATCTTCAATTATGAGAACTTGTTCAATACCATAACAAGAATATTTTTAATCATTTATGTTTTAATGATTGATTTTCCAAAGCAAATCAAAAGAACTGGCCAGAAAACTTGAATTTAAAAACAAAATGAAATTACATGTATAGGTAATTTAATGAGTAATTAAGTCATTGAAACTCTTGGATTTTACCGGCTTAAACTCGTCTTTAATAACCTGGGTATTATTCTAGCTTTATATTGATTCTACATAATCTAATTACGTATTTAAATAGAATAGGAAACCACTTAACTCGGTAATCCAATTATATCGCTGAATTCTGCTGTTCTGAAGGGTGCGAGTTAAATGATATTTAATTGGTATAAGATAAAGAAGCTTGAAACAAACTAAATTACTGCAATTAGGCGTGAGTAATCGTCTAATTGTCCATATGTAATACCTGAGCTTAGTAGGTAATTTTAAAAGCCAGGATATCTATCTAATATTTAAAAAAGGTCCAATTTATATTTTAAGAACCATAAAGTATTCCTTTATTTTTTAAATATTTTTTTTTTAATTGATTGAATTTCAAAAATCTCTTTAGAATTAAGATAACACATAATTGAATTTTAAACATTCTAATTTTACATGCAAAGTGCAGTAAATAACTAAAATAAATGTACAGTATATTTATCAAAACTATTTATTTTGATTTCGGTGCCTGACTGCCAAGTATAGAAATGTTTGTCTGGAGCCCCAGACTAGGCAGCATTTCTCTTTTATATACTCCCAAATTCATCTCGACGCCACCTATAGGATAGCAGTCCTCTGATATCAACACTAATTTTTCTGGTATCGTTCTTTTCCTTCTATCTAATGCCATAATATTCAATTTAAATTTAAAAGACTTTAAAAATTGTAGGTATAAGCAATAGGTTTGTACGCAGTTAAAATTATTATTATTATTATTATTGACCAATTTTATTATTTAAATTTTTTTAGATCTCCATTAGTTTGCCTATCAATAGCTGGCGTGTTTACTGTGTTTTTGAGGTCAACGATTCCTATTTCAACTTTTTTTTTTCCATAACATACATAATTACCCGAAAAAACAAACACCGTATTGCCCACTCATTTACCGGAACAAAAGATCTCATTACTTTGCAATTAAATTTGCAAACAGCGAAGTATCCCACATCAACTCCCATTTTTCATAAACAAAATCGTTTTTAGCTTATAATAAATTTGATCACAAAAGATATCTTTGGAATGAGAAAAAAAAATAATGATTAAGTTAATTCAATTTAAAAAAGATTAATAACAATAACAAAAGAAAAATCGCAGCCAGCCTATCTTTATGTCTATAATGATGCTGATGCTGACTATACCATGAACTTGACGAAGTTGCGTGCCACCATTTCGGACCAATAAACAAAAAAAAAAAAAAAAAAAAAAAACAAAAGAAATGCAAAAAAGCCTCCCGAAAACAATGGATCTTAATTCACGGTCATTTTAAAACGACATCAGAAGAAGAAGCTTACCACTTTTCAGATAAAATTGAAATTCAATGACTTAGAGTTATAGAAATTTAAATTCATAGAAACATAGTATAAAAGATCTAAGCAATTTTAGAAGAGGCATCAAATAAAGTTGTATTATCTTTCAGTCAACACAGACCTCCAAGACACAAAAATCAAATCAATTCAAAATGTTCAAGTTTGTAAGTTTCCTTTTTTTATTTTTAATCAGAATTTTAGGACAGTTAAGTTTTAATTCAATTTCTCCTCAACAGGCGGTGTTGTTTGCTCTCTTTGCCGTAGCTACTGCCCGTCCAGGATATCTCGAATCATCACCTGTCGTTTACTCATCTCCAATTGTCCATGATCACCATGGATACGGTAGTTATGGTGGATCTTATATCAAAAGCTTACCCAGCACTGTGTCTCATCACAGCTCAAGCATCATCCATGATTCAGCTCATTACGTCGAACCAATTGTTGCCCCAGTGGTGAAGAGCTATGCATCTCCGATTGTCAAGTCTTATGCTGCACCAATTGTCAAGTCAGTTTACAGTCCTTACTCTTCATATGCTGCTTCTCCAATTCATCACAGCTATTCAGCCCCAGCTCATTATGAATACCTCGAATCGGCCCCAGCACACTACTCCTTCCACGATTCAACTCCATCGCACTATTCCTACGGACATTCTTCACCTTTCTCTTACGCTTCCTCATGGTAAGGGAATTGTTAGAAAATTTAATTAAATCGTTTGTACAAATTAACTGAAAACAAATAAAAATAAAAATATTTTAAAAAATGTAAACTGCGCATTTTTAGTGTGTGAACTCCTGAACAGAGAACAGTGGCTAATCAATTAGTCTCTTTTCACATCACCTATAATAAATCACATCGAAGATGAAGGTAAAAAATAGTTCTTTGAATTTTAAATCTAAGCTAACAATACGTTTGGCATTGGCTTTCAAAAATACCACGCTTCACTCAACTTGAAATGTCTTAATTTTGTATTTTGTTTATTTTTTGCAATAAAACTTCTATAAATTATTTATCATCAAAGCAATAAATTGAAAGTCATTGATTCTTGATTTTGCAATTTTTTAGACGAAATTTTTTGAAGCATATCCATGTGGAACGAGAATTCGACAGTCCCCATATGTTTTATTGTTTTTAATTTATTGTTTATGGTTTATGAACAAAATATTTTGTTTGAACAAAATACTTTGTTTGAACAAAATAAGTTTGAGACAATTATTTCAATAGCTATAAAGTCTTGACCGTTAACAAAAAATGTAAGTTTCCCTAGTGTATATAAAAAGTTGAGAATACAGTAAATGCACGAACATTTTGTATGGTTTTTGTGGCTTTAAATTTATATAAAAACATATTATATAAAAATAATAAAATAGAAAAGTATGAATATAATACAATTTTGAAAATAACCTTTCCTTTGGTCCTGAAACCTTTTTTTAAAAACATGTTAAATACATAATAGGATAGGAAGTGTTAAGAGGTCCACCACTAAATCTAGAAAACAAAAATCTCGAAAGACATAATCTCGGATGCCATAAACTCGAATTACAAAAATATAAAAAAACCAACAAATAAATAACAAACACATATAGTCTAGAATTTTTTATTGCTGCTATCCGTCTTTGAAATTCACTCCCACCTTACTTGCGAGAATTAAACAACATGCAGCAATTTCAAAATAGCTTATTAGTTTTCTTTCTTAATCAAAGCATCTAACTTCTAACTTCTTTTTTTCAATCTTTTATCATAAATATTTTCTTTTATTTACCCTTTACCCTGGTTTTAGTTTTTTTTTTTTTTTTTTTAATCTTAAAATTATCAATTCAACATATATAGTGTTAGTTTTGCATTATTTAAATAAAACTTGAACTCTTTAAAAACACAACCTATCACGTACTTATAAGATTCATCTTATCGTGTTAGCATATAACTTTTGGAAATAAATACAAAAATAAACAAAAAATAACAAAAAATAAACAAAAATATAGAAAGTTGAAATCTAGAATGACAAAAATCTCAAAAAATCATTCACTTTTGAGATAATGCTTGCGCGCAAATCTTAATTAAGTGAATAGGCTCTGTACCGCTCAGGCAACTCCGTTGCTCGGCTTAAGGCTTAGGCTTCGGCCACGCAACAAGCGACGAGCGACTGAGCAATTGAGCGACGCACGGGTCGCTGAGCAACGCAAAAAAATTAAAACACATGAAATCGTATGGAGGTGGCCACATAAACCCTGAGCGACTTGCGATTTTTTTAAGCGACAGAGCGACGTCACTCCACAATCAAATCTGTTTTAATTTTTCAGTCGATCATAAAATAATGGATAGAACAAACGCAGAAGGTTTGATTTCAACTGTCCAAAGCCGTGTAGTGCTATGGCAGGACACCCATAAAGATTATAAAAATAAAAATAAAGAATAAAAAAAAACAGCAAATCAAAAGATGGTACTGACATACGACAATATTGCCAAAATCGATCTGGAAATCTGCGAAGATTTTGATATAAGTGATGAAATTCACCATAATTTGCCCTTTCTCGATGGGCCTATGGGGTGCACATCAAATCTACGTGTTCTCGATATTATTATAGCTCTATGAATATGAACGCGACTTTCAACTAAAAAGCACTTGACAATGGCATTTTCCCAACTAATCGCTTAGCGATGACGTTCAGTAAACAGGGATGCCACTTTGCTCCGATAGCAGTAAATCTACTGCACTTTTCGCAAAATCTAAATTTACTGCCACTAAATTCAATCTACTGCACTTTTTTATGTTTAATGAACCTTCTCTTGGACAGCTGTCCAAAAAACATGCAAACAAATAACCGCTGTAAAGAACGTCTGAACGAAGCCAATTCATTGTGAACTTGGCCACATTCTCTTATGACATATGAAATTAGTTGGATGCTTTTATTCATCAAACAAATCTCTGTCTCTGTTTCTATTGTGTTCCCGATTTCTGCTAAACTAATGGGATTATGAGAGTTTATTTGAATTCGTATTTGTATTCTGTGACACTGACAATTCCTCATTTTACAAGAATTATTAAAAAAAAAACACATGGATAAATATTTTATTGAAAACCACAAAAAAAACAACTGTTCTGACAAACCTTTGTTCAAGTATTAAAATTGTTTTTTTTATATAGAGAAACACCAAAAAGAATATTACAAGAAAATGAGAACGAAACTCAGTCTGCCGTAGAACCATTCGCTGGCTCTAGCCAAATATCGTGAGTGTTTTCTTTTAGTTTAGTTTTCAAGTTTTTAATTTCTTTCCTTTTTATTTACTAAATAATAGAAAAGGAAAACCTAATTCGATTCAAGAAAATGAATGTACGAGCTATTTATGTTTATGTTTTTTGTTTAATAAAAATCTACTGCGGAAAAATCCAATCTTCTGCATTTTTTCTAATGATCTACTGCGCTTAGCTTATCTTTTCTTGAAGTGGCAACGCTGTCAGTAAATATTGCTCAGATTCTTCGCTGAGCGACTCGTCGCTCAATCGCTCAGTCGCTCGCCGCTCATTGCGTGGCCGAAGTCTAAGTATGTTCAGTCACCACTGCACCAGGCAGGCGTTATTGTAAACAGTTTTCATGGACAACAGTACTTTACCAAATTCATACCAAGTGGCATAAGTACGATCTCCATGTGACAGAGGCATCTTTTGAAAATAAACACGACTCAAAGAATTTAAGCTTGGAACATACAGCAAACGAAAATGTGTAGTGTTAACCGACAGACTCCAATCTCCAAAGTTAAAAAGAGCTAATATCAAAAATAAATATTTTTTCTAGATTTCTTCGAGATTTTCTTTTAAAAATTGTAGATTATGTAATTTGAGATTTTGCTTCTTAACATCTCGAAGCAGTTTAAAACGGTGCAGCAGATACCTTGATATAGGTTAGGAGAACCTATAGACTCCTCTAAAACACCTTAGTCTTGCTCTTATTCACTTAT
This sequence comes from Epistrophe eligans, assembly GCA_951394125.1. Classification (NCBI taxonomy): domain Eukaryota; kingdom Metazoa; phylum Arthropoda; class Insecta; order Diptera; family Syrphidae; genus Epistrophe; species Epistrophe eligans. Next base: position 39,715,656 of record OX596029.1, read on the forward strand.
TTAGGTATTTTCTGAGTTAATGTGAAATTAATATATGCATATATTTTAACCATAAGTCAAAAGACCAATTAATTTTAAAAGAATTATAAATTAATTAATACAACCAAATCACTTGGTTGAAAATTTAAGAGAAAAAATTAGAATGCAATTAGAGACGTAATTTTATTGAAATAAAAGAATTGCATCAATCTATACAATGTATTTATAGGCCGACACATTATCTTCAATTAAATAAAGATATTTTTTCTATAATCTCGTTAAAGCCCCCAATCAAATTGAAATGAACCGATTTCAGCACACCTGGCATTCAACACAGCACGATAAATATTGAATCGACCGATATACCTACGCCCTGCATCACACGTTCGAATCGAAAAAAAAAAGAAAACAAAACAAATGAAAATCTCAACAAAAAAAAAAATACTTTTCACGGTCACCACAAAGAAAACCACGAAATCCCCCACTGCCGGACATAAAGCCAGTATAAAATAATGTTACCATTGCCGGTAGCTGAAATATTATAGAGGAAAAAAAAGCCAAAACGAAAACAAGTATTTGTGTAGATATTAAGTCATTATAAAGTTGGTATTGCAATTACCATATAGAGCTCATTTTTATATTTCATTTTACGAGTATTGTGACGCAAGAAATTGGACCACATGTGTGTGCACTCACTTGCGGACAATATCAATTCTGAATGAGCCCCTCCGTTATTACTATTTCCTTTAGTTGAAAGCAAAAGTAAATTTTTTGACACTGAAAGACTTGAGTATAAAAGCTAAGCACCTCCGTGGTAAAAAGCATTAGCAATCCATTTGTTCTTCTGTCAGCACAGACCTCCTTAACAAAACCAAAAAAAATCTTCAAAATGTTCAAGTTGGTAAGATTTGAAGAAAAAAAAATAGAGATAAAGAATTTCCATTTATTTGAATCTTACTTGAATTTTATTTATAATTTTTTTTTATCAACAGGTGGTGTTGTCTGCTTTTCTCGCTGTAGCTGCTGCCCGTCCAGGACTCTACCATGAAGCTTCCCCAGTGGTTTACTCAGCTCCAATTGTGCAAGAACATTCACTTGCCAAGGTTGGCGCCATCGTCAAGACTGTACCAAGTGCTGTGTCCCACCAAAGCTCCACTGTTGTCCATAACTCAGCTCATGTTGTCCAACCAATTGTTGCTCCAGTCGTGAAGACCTATGCTGCTGCTCCACTTCCAATTCATAGTGCTCCATTGGTTCACACATCATATGCTTCTTTGGCCGCTCCAGCTCACATCAGCTATGCTGCTGCATCTCCTGTTGCAATCCATTCAGCACCAATTGCCTTGCATTCAGCTCCATCAGCTTATGCTTATGGCCATGGTTGGTAATTTCAAATACGATACGGGCAGTTGGACAGTTAAATTATTTATTTGTTAAACAAATGACAGTTATATATACCTATATAGAAAATTATACACAATTAAACGAAACTTAAACGAAACTCAATTTGTTTGTGTAATGATTTTATGGAAAAATTATTTCGAAAATTTAGTGAAGAAGTAAAAAAAAAAACTGAATACCTCAGCAAGAATTCAAAGAACTCTCAATGTATCTCTTTTTTATGAATTTTATTTCAGGAGTCGTAAAATAAAATTCAGACTCCAGTTTTTGTCACAGACAAAAAAAGAGGAATTTTATTTAGAAATTGTATTCAGACCTTTAAACGACATATTTAAAATATCAAAAACGTCAGAAACAGAAAATTGATTAGGTAGCGACAATTTAAAGATGTGGTTACCCCAAATGAAATAGATAATTTACAGTTACTTTTAAAAATATAACTCATATGTTTCCCTATATTTTCTGTCCAAATTTGTGTATGTATGACTCGGTATGATATTATGGCCAATAGATCATTATAATAACTTAGATTAACCTTCATGGATGATTTTAAAAGATGATAATAAAAAACTGCCTTCGTTCAATATTTAAAAATCACAAAAAACTTTTGACTTCTTGGAAAATTATAGTCTTTTAGAATGTATATTGATTTGACCTAGTTCCAGTATACTCCAGTAAAAATAACTGTACTAATGGGTAAATTATATGGAAAAAAACAAATTACTACTAAAACTAAACATTTTACAGAAATACTTTTGGAACTAAAATTATTCCAGTTTAAGCTATTTTTAATATAAAATTAATAGAATATTAATTAAGCTTGCTCTCACTTTTTCTAATTTTTTAATGATAAAATACACCTTTCTGTATATTAGCAACATTTTAATCATAAAAAAATCAGATTTAACTTAAAAATCTAAGATCTAAATTAAGCTGTTCATTTTTCGGCTGCCGGCTCTGTAAATAATGCCCAGTGAAATAACTCTCCAAAAAAAAAAATGGGATAGGGCTTTTTTGCATTATGAAATTAGGTCCCAAATTTAATGTTGACGACGATGCACGAGATTGCATAAAATAAGTCTCCGATAAAGATTGAAATAAGTCTTCAAATCAAAGAGCTGTATAATGGTTTTCTTTATTTTAATCTGAAAAATACATATATTTATAAAAAATAATCCGATATTAATAAAGGATGCGATTGAAAATTTAATAAGACCGTGTGTTCTAAAGTCATTATACTCAAGGTACTCTAAATTATGAAACTTTTGACGTTGGCACCATACCTGGCTATTGATTATTGAACATACTTTTAACAGAAATGGAGTTGCTAGAGCGGCACAAAAGAGAGCTAAAATCATTTGAACCTGCAAGGAAGTCAAATAATTGTTAAAAAATAGAATATAAGAGAAGTCTCCAAATTTAGGGATTTATTACATAGATTAATTTGGGGATTTATTCCATCATGAAGTTACCCCTTAATTTAAAAAGTAAATAAGTCTCAAAAAACACATGAAATAAATCCCCAACTTTGGGAGTTTTTTCATATGAAAAACTCTCCACTTTTATGCAAATTTTAGAGTTTATTTCATTTATTTTTTCAATGGTTATTTTATTGGGAGGTATTTGACGGAGCCCTGTTACCTCGTATTTAGTGCAGGAGAATTGACCTTTTCAAAGATTGATGAAACCTTTTGGGTTGTTTGAGAGAAAAATTAGCAGGGCTCATAGCCGTTTTTTTTTGGAGAAAAAAAAATGCAGCAACAAACTGTATGGACTCTATTGCGATACTAACCTAACCCAAGGAGTAAAAGTCTAACGATTGGAATGGCTAGGTCATGGAGAACTTATGTAGATACACTAATGATCCAGCCCGGAAAATCTTTTAATCTATCTCCACGGGACAGCGTAGCTGGTAGAGAAGAGCTCGACTTTGGCGGTGCACACTTATAAACTTGACGTACTAAACTGGATTAGCTATAGGGACTGAGCTGACTTGAGAAGTCCGATTCTAAACGAGATTCTAACGTCATTTTAAGAACAAAGTTAATACCTATAAAAGTGTTCTCAAGATCTATGTCTTTAGATTGCATTTATATATTTTATTATAAAAGAATTGTTTCGGAGGTTTCTATAAAGTTTTGAAGAAAACAAAATTATAACACATCGTATTTCTCAAGATGGAAATAATTTATATACTTTAAAGCATTTCGATTTTAAAAACCTTCCTGGGGGAATTATAGAACTTACGACCTTAGACTATTCTTATAATCATTCGCATTTCATGCCCTGCACTAATTTTTGATACACCTATCAATCATTTGTAAGTGTCAATAAAACTCAGATCCGGAACAAAGTGTTCTAATAAAAAAAAAATTGAAAAAAAAAACAATCACCCACCATTAAAATAACAATAGAAATTCAATCACTACGTCAGCCAAAAATAAATCAAATCACCACCATTTAATCGGATTAAGTATAACTCCGGCTTCAGACACTTTACAGATAACCGGTAGGGTTTTTGGAATTACCAAAGCTATACCTCCAACATTAACAGGTTTTGAGAGATCAAGTTCAATTGCCCGCATTGCTAATTAGAACTGTATTCAAATTCAAAAATTGTGAACCGACCCATAGCACACTTCAATACCTCTAGTCTAAATTATCATATCGCAATGCCATAATGACTAATATTATACCTATAGGAATCAATTATTTTTCATTTCTCTTTATTTTATATTTTTTTTTTTTTAATTAGGAAAAGAAATAACCGGCCCCGAAGTTGAGGTAAAATGTTGAGATTTATTTTTTGTCTTGTTTTGATTTTCCACCAGCGTCAGACATCCAAAGTCAGAGTGTGTAAACAAAAACAACACGAAAGCATTATGAAGGTCGTGGTCGTAGATCAGTGCGTCTATACGAGCAAGTAAGTAATTGCTTATTGTGTGTTCCATGACATTCTAACCACAATGCTAGTATACGAGAATATGTGTATCTACAAGATTCATTTAAGAGGGGAAAAAAAGAAAAACACAGGTGGGTATTGCACGTTGTATATTCGCCGTCCACCCTGTGGGTTGATCCAATTTTGTACTTACAATTTTCTGGTATAAAACGAATGAAGGCTCTCGGAACTGAATCATACGCTCCAAGTTCCCTGTTCAAGTAACACAGACTCACAAGAACAACAAAAAAAAAAACTTATCAAAATGTTCAAGTTTGTAAGTATCTCATACAAGTACATAGTTTCAACAAAAAAAATTTACTTCAAAAAAGATGTTTATCTAAATTAAATCCAATTATTTTTTATTTTTTTTGTAGGTGGTGTTTTTTGCTCTTCTCGCCATTGCTGCCGCCGGACATCTAGGTCTAGGCTCTGAATTGGTCTACTCTGCTGAACTGCCATCAAGTGGATACGAGTACACTCACACAATCCAGGCTCCAGACTATACCAACCATGTTTCTGTCAGTGCTCCTTTGAATGGACTTGCCAGGGCACATCTTTCACCTTTGGTTCAGACCCTTTACAATGCTCCACTTGGTTATCAAGCATGGTAAGATCAACCGGACGGCTAGAGATTGGACTGAGAATTGTTTATTCAGGGATACTTACAGTGTTGTGATAAAATGAATTGAATAAAAAAAATATAAAGAAATTGGACTTGTCTCTTCTCTGAAAGGCTTGAAATTCTATGGATGTTCATCATTCCAAAAGTCAAATAATATAGGGAATATATGTAATCAACGTATTCAAAGCGTTTAAACTAACAAAGGCACACTTAATGAGATAAAAAGAATTTTTTCGCAGAAAAGTAAAATGGCCCTAGGGTTCACTATAGAAATAAAATTGAAGCTTTTGAAAGGAAAATATCATTGAACTAAAATTAAGGCTTTAAAAGTCGTTAGTTTATCGTCAAGATATAAATTAAAAGAACAAACATGGACAGAAAAACATATGCCCCTATAGTATTTCCAGCGGCTAAATAATACAAACACTTGGGGGGAAGGGGTTAAAATTGAACAAACTTACTTTTTTTTTATTTCTTGAAAACAATGGATATTTGGTCGCCTTGGGCTCTTAGGAAAGACTCTAAACATATAATATGAGCTCCAGATTTAAACATTTTCAAAGAAGATAATAAATGACATTTACTGCAAAATAAAACAAAATTCTTGCATTGAATTATCTCGCGATAAAACTTTCGAAATGGAAGAAACCAGGGACATGTCAATTCATAATAGTTCATAGGCTAAAAAAGATGGCTCGGGCATACTTGAGAAATTCTAATTTATAACAATTTTTCAACATCAAAAATATGAAATATTAAACGCATATCGTGTTCCTAGAACCATATTTATAAGCCCCCACAGTATGCCCTATTATTTCTTTAACAAATACCTATGAATCCAATAAAAACTTGTAAAATTTATTAAAGGTGTTTTTTTTTTATTACATTCTATAAACAGGGTTTATTGTCTTTGGTAAGGCTGGGGTAGTTGGACAACGGGGAAAGTTGGACCACGCGAAGGACTCCGAAACCGAAAGAAGCACAAGAACATGATCATACACGAACGAAGCGTGTTCTTTTACCAGCATGTGGCATAGCGGTTCCAGTTGCATTGTGTCCTCAGTAGGGAAACCTCAAACAGTTTTGTCTTTTTCAAGTGTAAAACTATAAGTAAAATGCACGACTGGGTCGCACAAACTTGCTATTATGTGAGTTATATTTTTTGTATTAATAATCAAACGACAACACTCATTTTATATTTTAATAATAACGAAAAGACTCTTTATTAATATTTGATTTTTAGTTTCTTTTATATTTATAAATTTTCTTATTCATTGGCTTTGAGAGAAGTCTTGAATCTGAGATGAGTCGATCTAAACTGAAACTATCTTTACTTCTGAGCTCAGAAGGAACTCAGTATACTTGAGTGGCCAACACCCACACAAAATAGAACAAAGAGATCATTTATGCAACATTGCAAATAATCGGATGGGTAAGATGATATTTGTGGATAAACATCCTAATGCTTAATAAACAAATGATATTGTTTGGTGGATTGATTAAAATAAAGAATACCTAATAAGCATTTAATAATTTATTGTTTTAGAGATTGATTTCCAATTCAGCAGCCGATTGTAAAATTGCAACAAAATATTTTACAGAATCTTTGGATTATATGACTTGTGCGGTCACACTGTGGTTTTAAAAGACATATACATGGGTATTTACACTGTAAACTGAAAAATTGTTATAAATCAATATAATTAGAAATAAGTTGATTAAACAACTTCTGAAACTGTTTTGACTGAGAAAAAAAAAAGCTGAGGTTAATTTTTTTTAAGTGAATAATTGTATTTTCATAATTTTCATAAATAAAATGGAATGAATTTTTTCCTGGTGAGGAGTAGAAACAGTGTCATACTTGTCGAAAGTTGGCTCATACAAAATGTACAGTAGAGATGGGCCCTTCATTGTAGGCGTCAATTGCAACAGCGATTACGATTCCTAATTTATTGTATTATAATTATTTTTTTTATTACTAAATGGAGCGTTTTCTCAATTTTTTTTTTTTTTTAAATTTGAATTTCTTCTACTTTATGGAACTTATGTTTTTCCACTTTTCAGTGGTCCCTATAGTGGGTCAAGTTGGACCACTTGGGCTTGATTCATTTAAGGCACCATTATTCTTCTGCGGTTATTTAGAAGTCAGAAGTCCATTCTTTCTTTCGATACCAGCTCCATAGTTGTACTAGGAATAATTTTATATTTATTATGAGACTTCAAGTAAAAAGTGGTCCAACTATCCCCTATGCGATGAAATACCAAAGTGTTTAGGTTGGGGGAAAAAGGGGTAATTTAATTTAATTTTTGAAAATAAAATTCTAAATGTTTGCTCTCGTTTTCAAGAAAAAAAAAGGTTTTTCTTTATTTAGGATCTACAAGTTTTGAAATTCTCTCTTAATTACCAAGTTTAAATAAAAAAGTTTCATTGGAGAAATAGGAGATCCATCTGTTTAGTGTCTTCTATCATCGTACGAGTAATTTCAGGTTTAACTAAAATCTGTAATTCGATTTTTTAAAGAATCCAAAAGTCGCCCTGTATCATAATAATATGTACCTATGTATATCGCAAGTACATACATACATATAATTATGTATGTATTTACAAATTAAACATTTTAAGTAACCACATCATATGAGCCATGTGTCGTCGTGTCAGCACAACAGCGTGCTATTATATGGGTACTACTGTTATAATTATAAATCTATAGGTTGACCTAATTATGCAACTTCAACCTACAACAATAAACGATACAAATCCATTTTAAGCGATCACACCCGAATGAATGTTCGGGATCATAAAACTTTTCTTGCCCTAAGAGCAATTGCCCAAGAATTACATTTTAAATTTTTTTTTTTTTTTTTTCATTCAAGTGAAGTTGGACGTTATAGTAGGTACATACTATTTATTACCTGTGCTGCCGCTTCCACATCATTCGAACTAACATCACTAATGAGATTTACGATATAGACCCTTTCGCTTTGGAAGTTGGACCGTCCATCGCATCGTTGCCGACCAACCGACGACGCCATCGCCATCGTCATTCCAGATAATTGACTGATAGTGTCATTATTACAAGCACTTTTCAAAAAAAAAAAAAATAAAAAGTTTCATTGCGATGGCGACGTGGGCAGTCAGCAGTCACTGTTGCTGCTGCAGCATGCCGCCTGCCACAAATGAATCTATAGGTAGATACTAATATTATATTGCCACAGTGTTTTTGGCGATTAAATCGGTGCACATGCAACGAAATAAAATAAATTTTATTGTTTGCGGTTCCACATCTGTGGTCACGAGGAATTTTCGTCCTAATGTGACGGCCAAGTAGTCCAACTGAATTTGTTTTGGGCTACATATACGCGCGTGTCTAGGTGGGACTGCATTTCCGGGATTTTCCATGGAATTCTCTTGTTTGCTGTTGGATTGGTGAATTCCACCTTCAATTACGAGTAACTAAGTGGACAGACAGAAAAAAAAAACAAGATTTTATTTGTGCCAATTAACCAAAAACATTGTTATTTCAACCACTAAAAATGTGTGACCAATTTGTTTGAAACTACACAAGCAGGATGTTTGATGTTTTCATGTAAAATGCGATCCCCCTGTTAACCACCACTGTCGCCATCATTGCCAGGCTAAAGGTCATTTCAGGTACAAATTTGAATTTGAAATTATTCAACTACTGCATGTTGTTGTAAGCTATGTGCCATGTCGGGCGAGCATTTGGTCAGATTCCTTGATGAGATTTCATAATTCTGTTATGCAGCATGTGCGCCGGGCCAACATGCCGTCGCCGCTGCCGCCGCCGTTCCACCACATGGGGCTTTACTAGCATCACGGTATACTGAAGTCTGGCATTAGATGTTTACCTATATACTTTTTGGTTGAGAGTCATTTTTGTCGAATGCAATGACGGCAGCTGGGATTTCTCAATTATTTACAATGGGACAGGTGGGGTTTGAAGGGTTTGAGTCTTTAAGTCCACATTCCCCCAACCCCTACCATCTTACCACAGATTTTCACATTACCCATTGTTATTATTTTCAGAAAAGCAGCAATTCATTTGGTCTAATAGTACCTATATATCTAGACTACAGTGCAGTGGTACGCTGGTATTGGTTTGCAACATGATTTGCATGAGATTTTCATTTTAGTATTGATATAGTTGCCTCCATAGGTGTTGCTGCTAGATATGCGGTAGCTCTGGGGTGTCTGACTTTATGGTAAATTAAATGGGAGTGATTGCTATATGTATATATAGTGTGGGGCAATTTGCACGGTAAATTGTTTGCCATAAGGCAATAACAGGGTATTGTCTGATCTCTGATGCTGATGAAAAATAAGTTGGTTTTTAGGTTAATAGGCTTGAGAAAAAGATTTTTAGATTTTACACTTCCTATTTGAGATAAATTTATATATTTTTCGTTGCTAAGTGCCACTAATAAAATGTAATTGCATGGGCAGAATGGTGTAGGAAGGGATTTTGAAGATTTTGATTCTCTGAGAACCTCTAGAAGACGCATTCACACATTACATATATCGTACATATCTCATATTATATAGATTTATGTTTTTGTGAGGTTCAGAAAATTGTAAGGTTGATTGTTAATTTTCATTTGTTCAATGTGTGAAGAGAGTCGCAAATAAGGTAGAATATATATAAGCAAGAAAACCGTAAAAAGAGCTCAAAAACAGGGTAGATATACTAAGTTCCGGGAATAACGAGAATTAAAGGATATTTCTATAAAAAAAAACTCGAAGAATGTTTTTTGTTTTCACTTAAGAAAGATCTTGAAAAAATAATAAACAATTTTACAATTTGCAACCACGTTCGATATACAAGCCTCAATTACAATTAATTTGGGTAATTTTTTTTGATGAAAATATTTCGATAGTCAGTACCGGCCGAATTTTTTGGTTTTAAGTAATTGAGAGATCTTTAAAAAACCCGATTGCAGAAATATCGCCATCCAAACAATTTTTTGGATAGGTGTCTGAAACTGGGTCGAAATATAACTTTGGATGGAAATATTTTGAAAACCCGACCACGTAGAAGATTTTTGCTTACTCGTACGAATACAGTTTTTAAAGACCTTTCTTTTGATGTATATTTCGATGGGGTTTGGAAAAATTTCAGAAAAATCAGCAAAGGCGTTAGTCTATTCTTTTTTCTCTTTTTCAATTTATTTGTCAAGATGTGCTAAAATTTTAAGATTGGCGAAAGGTGTATGAATTTCCAATTCAGCACTGAAAACCGCAACCATCTACGAGTCTCGAAAATATCCCTATCCAAACAATTTTTTGGGTTGGTTTCTGAAACTGGGTCGAAATTTAACTTTGGATGTAAATATTTTGAGAATCAGACCACGTAGAAGATTCTGGCTTACATGTACATATTTACGAATACATTTCGAAAATACCTTATTAAAAAGATAATATTTGAATTGTTTTTGCTTTTGAAAAATCTACAGCCATATGTTGTAAGTTTTTTCGTAGATTTTAATAAATTTGTACTTAATTGTATTTTAAGTATTTTTTTTTTAGAAAACCCACACTCTTGCCTAAATTGGGGTATATTTTAACTTCTTCCCAAATTATTTTCTTCTTGTCTTATTTCAACCATCCGTGCCCTAGCCTTTTATGAGATTCAAAGGGAATCACCCTGTATTCGATTCAATAAAGCCTAATTTATAATAAATTATTTTTTCTTCGTTTGGAGCTGATTCAGACCCATTCACTATGAACTTATAGAGTAGGCTAATATCTTAAAATCATATTCATATAATATATAAACAATTAAAAAAAATTATGCTTTAATCACAAAATGCACAATTTTTGAATTATACCGCCCAACTACATAGAAAAGTAAAACCCTTAATTCTTCCGATTGGTTTATTTCAAAAACGGTTGTTTTTATGAAAAAATGTATATTAATATTTTCTGTAGGAAATTTTCTAAGCTATAAATTATTCCTTGAAATTTTTTTCTACAACTTACCATTCGGGAGTTATTCCAAAAAAAAAACATTTTGGGAGGCCTTTAACCCTCCCATTTTTCCAATATGGCGGCGCGACCGGCAAAGATACGAGGTGGAAAAGTTTAAATTCTGAAAGAGCACATCAAAATCTATAAAATTGCCAATTTTCAAAACTCCCGGAAAGCTTTCCAAGTAACCTATATTTTTTCAACCAAATAACTGTACTATAACTTGATTCAGAAGCGTTAGTTAATAATTGCCCAATTATATCAACTTTTTTTTATATTATTTTATCAACGTTCTTATTTTTTTATCCCGCTCCATATTCGTAGATAATAAAACGAGGGTTTTATTGTACGTTTAGCAAACAGAAATTGGCCTTTCATCCCGGTACCTATAGCTAATAATCTTATACATAACTTAAAATTTCCAATGGAATATGCGTCCTATCGTCACAAAATGTTTGTTTTTTTTTTTTTTTTTGATAAACTCCTATCTGAACTAATCAAACAAAAATAAATATTCCTATAATTATTGATTTGGCATTGAAAATGTAGGTACAACCGGTTGAATGGACTGTTCATGTTTAGTCGAAGCAACTGCGAGAGATGGTAGACCATATTAAGTTCGACATAAATCATGCTGGTGGGGACTCCATATTCCACTCTTTCTCTCTGTTTATGCTGTATTTTCATTGTCATCCTTGGTTTTCTTAAAATCATCGCAAATAAATTGAAAGCTCAATTCAATTCCAAATAGTACGCCGCCACCGCCGACTGATGAGCTTCTTTTCTTTCACAATCAAAATCTTCTCAAAAAAATTTAGTGTCGTTAATATTTGTATCTCCCATCGACCCGGTTGGAAAAAAATAAAAGAAAAAAAAGTGACACAAAAATAGTACAATACACATGCGAAGAGAGATTATTTTCAAATTAATATTCAAGAGATTCAAATTTCATTGAGTGATAAGGTCGTTAATATAAAAACTCTGCGATAAAGCAAGAAATGGCATCAGTCTAATTTATATTGAAACAATTGAGCAACAATAATCGTGTCTGTAAAATTAATTTATTAAAGTGACATTGAAAAATTATTCTTAAGATATGGATTTAAAGAACAAAAACGTTGTTTATGTTGGAGGTTGTGGTGGAATTGGTGCAGCTATTTGCAAGCATCTTATTCTAAAGAAAGTTTCCGTAAGTTATGGTGGAAAAAGTGAAAAAGAAAGTTATGATTTCTAATTAATTTAATTTTCATAGAACCTTGCTGTCATTGATGTGGTTGAAAAACCTGAACTTATTAAAGAAATGGCAGAACTCAGCCCTTCGACTAATGTTTTATTCGTCAAGGCTGACATACGCAGCAAGGCAAAAGTCGTAAATTGCTTCGATGAAATTTTCTCTAAATTGGAACACATTGATATCCTGTTTAATGGCAGTGGGCTATGTAACGAATTTGAACCTGAAATTACAGTTTGTGTAAACTTGGCAAGTATAACATTTTTCTTTTATATATTCTTCCATTTCAATTTCTTCGTTTTTTTTTTTGGTTGCAGTTGGGAGCTATGTTCTGTACAATGGCATTTTTGGAAAAATCGAAAGACAAGAAAGGTGGGATGGTTGTGAATATTGCTTCAACAGGTGGTTTAGAACCATATCCACCCACTCCCATCTACAGCGCAACCAAGGCAGGTCTTATTTCATATTCACGAGCAATGGCAGTAAGTGCGAATATAAATAGCAATTATTAATTATAGCTATACATACATACATTTATTTTTTGATTTTAGGATGAAGTTAACTTTTCCCGTCATGGTATTTCTTTCATTTGCATCTGTCCTGGCTTGACTAAAACAAAAATTATTGATCAATTTACCTCGGATGACTTGACCCCAAATTCTACTGCTATTAAAAAGACTTTAAGTGAAATATCATGTCAGACTACTGATCAATTAGCAACAAATGTTATCGAAGTTGTTGAAGAAAATAAAAATGGAGCTGTTTACATTTGCCAAAATGCAAAACGAAGTGAGGCTTCTTTTCCAATAGCAGAATTATTTTATGATTTCTATAAGTCTGAATAAAATAAAATAATAATAATTTGTTCAAAAAGTATTCGCAATTTTATGTTTCCTATAATTTTAATTACTTAAAATATCATACGCACTAAATAGCTTGAGTTGTTTTATTCTTTTTAATCATATAAACGTTAATACGTACTTGTATGCTTATCTTATCGTTATCACCTTTAGAATCTACTCAAATAATATCAATGAGGTCTTTAAAATTTGAATTAATTGTCAACTTTTACGAGATCTTTAGTTATTTGTTCAACAAAACAAATTCCATTTATAGAAAAATGGTTTACAATAGTTTCAAGAATGCAAATGTGACTAAATTAAAATAAACTGTTGTTTTCATAGCACAAAATCAAGCCGGGGCCACACCTCTTTCGTGTTTCGTGTGGTGTACTGTGGTGTAAATAGCCAAAAATGACAGTTTGCAGCACAGCACGCTTGATTAATTTGTATAGTCAGCGACACAATACTCCCACACCACACACGATACAAGTGTGGTTCTTTCTTAAGACGGAATAAGGATAAGTCGTAAGTCTTTTTAAAAATAATGTCCTTAAGATTGTGTAAAAAGATTTTCGCATCATTATGGAAAACAGAATTTTAATAACGTAGAAAATTGCTACGTTTACACCTCTAATTCAGTGTTGCTCCGATTTTAAACAGCAAAACATAAAACGGAAATATACTCTAGGTTAAAAACACGAATTAAAAATATTGTTGGAGTTATAAAATAAACATGGACCTTAACTTAAATAATATAACTACTTAAGAAAATTTTATTATAAGCTTAATACAAGCTGGACTTAAATCTAAACATAATTTTTTAAATCTATACTTAAATAAATAAAGGTAGAGATATTCGAAGTGGGAGAGTTTGAATTTGTGGAAAGGACTAAAAGAAGGATGAGTTAAGGATAGCTTGTTTTAAAGCAGGTTTACTTATGTTGGTATTGAAGGTATTTATGGTGTTGGCCATACGTTGCATTCGAGTCAAAGGTTCGTTTAGGCCATAATCAGTTCGGTGGTAGGGTGTGAGGAAGAAAGGAATAGATCTTAAATGTCGGGGGTTGGAGTTAAGAGAGATCTTTTGAAGCAGAATAGGGCAGTCAATGACCCCATTTAATAGTTGGTGAACAAAAACTATGTCGGCGGTATCACGACGTAAATTGAGGGATTGAAGGTTCAAAAGTTTAAGACGGTCTTCATAGGAAGGAAGGTTGTATGGATCATCCCAGCCAAGTCCCCGCAAAGCGAAGCGTAAAAATCTGCGCTGGACGGCTTCAATACGTTCGATATGAACTTGATGATATGGTGACCAGACTTGGGAAGCATATTCAAGGAGGGTTCTAATGAATGTCATATAAAGTGATTTGGTAACATAGGGACAAGAAAATTCTTTTGACCAACGTTTTACAAAGCCGAGAGTTGAGTTGGCTTTGCTAATAATGCTAATGGGAGTGAAAATTGAGTTGAGTGTCTAAAATGACTTCCAAATCGCGAATGGAGGTTACAGTAAGGACAGGCACACCGTTAATCGTGTATTGTCTCTGGGATAAGGGAGGGCGCTTTCGAGTGAAAGTTATGGCTTGGCACTTCTTAATGTTTAGCTCAAGAAAATTTTTTTGGCACCAAGTAAAAAAGCTATTTAAGTCAGATTGAAGCATAAGTGCATCGTTAGTGCTGAAAATTTGTTTAGAGACCCTCATATCGTCAGCGTAAATTTCCAAGTCAGATTGAGGTAAAATCAGTCCAACATCATTTATAGTCAAAACAAAATGGATTCCTTGAGGTACCCCAAACCTATTGATGCATTAATAGGTTTGGAGACACTCGATCTGAAGAGCACTCGATACTGACGGTCAACTAAATATGAATGAATCCAAGAAGTGAACAAATGAGGAAACCCAAACTTTTTTAGTTTAAAAATAATGATATTGTGAGAAATTTTGTCAAACGCCTTACTAAAATCAGTGGTAATGGCATCAACTTCTTTACCCTCTTCTAAGGCAGACAGCGTTTTTGAAACAAATTCAGTCAGGTTCGTTGTAGTGGATCTTCCTTTCAAGAACCCGTGCTGCTTAGAGGAGAAAATTGGTTTACAGTGATCAAACAACGACTCATAAACTATACTTTCAAAAAGTTTAGGTATACAAGATAGTTTGGCAATGGGTCTGTAATTGGTTATATCATTTTTGCAGCCCTTTTTGTGGACAGGGATAATGAAAGAATCTTTCCACATCTTAGGAAATACACCACTTGCAATTGAGAGGTGGAAGAGCGCGGTAAGAGGCTGAGCTAATTTATCAATACATTTTTTAAGAACTATTGCTGGGAGACCATCGGGACCAGGGGAGAAATCATCTTTCAGCCGATTAATTTTACTCATCACTAAAGATAGGGAAATGTTGATATCAGTAAAGGAGGTATGAGGACAGTTGTTCAAATAATTAAAATAGTTCAAATCCACATCGGAATTGTTAAAAGAGAATGCCTCGCAGAAAAAATCTGCGAAAAGATTGGATATGGTATTAGGGTCAGTAGACAAAGATTCACGGAGTCTTAACGCGGAAGGATCCGATTTTTTCTCGCAATTGATAAATTGGTAGAATTTTTTGGGGTTGGAAATA
This sequence comes from Epistrophe eligans, assembly GCA_951394125.1. Taxonomy (NCBI): domain Eukaryota; kingdom Metazoa; phylum Arthropoda; class Insecta; order Diptera; family Syrphidae; genus Epistrophe; species Epistrophe eligans. The sequence continues at coordinate 39,731,285 of OX596029.1, forward strand.
AGATCAGTCTGCATTTGCTGGTTATAATTGAAGTAAAGAGAGTCACATAAGTCCGAGAAATTATTGTAAGATAAGAGATAATTGGAAAAGTCCAAATTGGACCTCGACTTCAGAAACTTTTGCCAAAGTTTGTTACGTAGGTTACGTAGTGAGCGAAGTTCTTTATTATACCAGGGAGGAGAAGATGTGAAGTTTTTTTGAAGTAAAATAGGGACAGAATCAGATAAACAGCTAAAAATGTGTTTATAAAAGGTGTCAATCACTAAATCAATGTTAATAGATTCGTCGGAGATAAAGTCAAAGTTGATTTTACCAATGAGAACATTGAGTTTGTCAAAGTTAGCTTTGCGCATCCTTGAGCATATAAAAATGGAAACAATCTTAAAAATGAGCAATTAAAAAAAACGAAACCACTTAAATGTAAAAAATTTAAACTGTTATCATTGTTATTTATTAAATATTTTATTTAAATCATTCACCAAATTTTTTTACAAAACATAGCAACGAACTCAGGGTATCGGCTGGTAATTATATACATATGAATGTCATAAAGTTATTTATTATCATTTTTCTGAAACAAATAGGTACTTTTAGCTGTCACTTAAATTCTATTAGGTACTACAATACTTGTACTTGTGATTTCCAAAAGGTGAAGTAAACAAACACTTTTAGTCATTTACCAGAAAATAAAAAATGCAAAATTGTGAATTCCTATACCTGTAATTTTAGGTACAAGGTTCTTGGACTCAAATGTCTAAAACTCAGTTTATGTTAAGACTTAATTTGAAATGCCTAATTAAGCATATCAGGGTATAAAGAACACATACATATGTATATTATTTTGTAGGTAGAAAAATACATTTTTGGTAACAACGAACATCTCGTGAAGAACCAGAGCCTATAGCGACTTAACAATCCCAATCATCCTCGATACAATCAAAGGGCACGGTAGTGCCCTGTTAAATTCTGGTACTATACCCTATTTACATGATTAAACTCAGGAGATTTTCGACCCCCTGTAACTACATATACAGTATTTTACGGATATAAGAAACACTCATATAAGAAAAACTCGCTTATAAGAAACGCAACCTAAAACACCATGTCTTTTTCTTAAATTTCTCTCTGAAATTGAACGTATATAAGAAACTCGCATATAAGAAAAACACGTTTATAAGAAATACCTTTTAATGCACAATACAGATTTTCAAGAACAAAAAAGTACGCATATAAGAAACTAACTTCAGCTTTACTTTGATTGAAATAAAAATTTGTTTACACATACGCACCAATATGTTTCCACCTTTAATAACAACTTCCAGTTTTCCAATAAAAATGACAACGTCAGATTGACAAGAGCGTGAATACTCCGTGGTCTATAAATTGTGACATTTTGGTTTTATATTTGATTGTTTGTTTTTGTTTTCGTTTTCGTTTAACTTTCCTGTTTTATATTTTGTGTGTTTAAAATACTTAGAAAAAGAAACACGGTATCCGTAAAAATAAAACTAAAAATTTTAGAAGAAATAAAAAACTTTTTGCATTGTTTTTTTGTCTTAAATCCGTTGTTCTTTATAAGAAATTTTTTTTCTTATATCCGTGTTGCTTATATAAGAAATTTTCTTTCTTATATCCGTTGTTTGCATATAAGAAAAACTCGGATATAAGAAAGAAATGTCCGGGATTTTCAGACTTTCTTATAAGCGTGTTGTACTGTATTACTATTATATTGAAGTTAGAAACTTCAAATTCAGAATATTTGCTAGGCTGACCAATTTCATTTTACTATTCCTTCCAGAACTCTTTGGGAGGACTTAGCGTTCTTAGAGGATGAATCGATCAATTTTTACACAGACGACGGTTCAAAAACTAATTATGGGGTTGGTGGAGGTTTGTACTGAGAAGACTGAAATTGAGTCTCTCCTTTTGTCTTCCCATTCATTGTAGTGCCCAGGCGGAGCTTTTGGCGATAAAATAAGTCCTATCTTGGCTCAAGGAAAACGTGATATCACGCAACTGAAGCGAAACGAAAATTTCCACACAACGAATTCATAAACGAAAAAATTTTCTTCTGCTCTACGTTTTGCAGTACACTCCGCTGTTCAACAAATGAAGTTGATAAATGTAGCACATTATTTGGAGAAGTCTGGGCTCTGAATTATTTGCATCAATCATTAATTGTGTGCGGAAAGTGAGACAACAAACAAATTTCGTTACAATTTATCTGATAAAACTCTCCGTGTTCGATACTCTTTTCGTTTATTGTTCCGCTGTTCCTTTGGAGACCACAGAAAATTTTCGTTTCGCTTCAGCTGCATAATAGGCTTAAAGCTTTAAACCTTTATTAAAATCATTTTGTTTATTACAGGTACGAAGTTAAACTATGTTTTGAAGAAAATTTTGAAAGAAACTAACATATTTGTATGGAAGCTTGCCCTTATAGATGAGCTTTAACAAAAATTATAATGTTTCCCATACAAATGCTTTTGTACCAAATTTGAAGAAAATTGGCTTTCATTGAAACTCATCATTGAAAATTTTAATTTCTTATTATGAGACACTTTAAAGGCAAAATCACTGATTATTTTGATGCCAATATAAATCTGATCAATCATTTATTATTTCTATTCGAAAAAATATTTCATTTTGGCCGAACCTTCCAAGTAAAACGATCAATGATCAATGGTATGAAATAATGAAATTAAGTTCATGTCAAAAGTTGGGCTAAATGAAAAAAATGTTTAGAAAAAATTAATATTTTAGTCATGAGCTTTATATTGGCATCAAAATAATCACTTATTTTGCTTTTTAAAACTTAAAAACAAAAGTTTCATTGATGGTTTTCAATTGAAGATATAACTGGCCCCTTAGGCTTTAACTCGATTTACTAGAGACTCACGGACGTGACGACACAGACACCCAGCCACACAGACATACAGATCGACCAATACTTGATAAGAGCCAGAATATTTATATTCCTTCCTAAAAACGAATGCCATCAGTAAAGTTATATCTTTAACAAAAAAGAAAGTTTAAAAAAAGTCATAGACCATATGCCTTTTCTCTTGTGAGGCTTGAATTCCATTTAGAATTAGAAATAAGCCCCAATACCTACAGAGAATATTATGAAATGGAAACATTTTGGACCTTTTTCACAATGAAAATCAAATACTGACTATAGTTATCCGAAAAATATTGGCACAGAGTCATAAGCACACAGGACAAAAATTCAAAATATTGTTTATCGACCCAATTGAATTGGTTATAAATACATAAATCAATAATTTATTTGACTTGTGGACTTATGACTCTAGCCACAAACAATATTGTTTCCAATTCTAGCCTCACAGTTTTAAGGGCACTGGCAAAACTTAAGACGTTCGAATCACGTTAAAGTTTTCATCTTGTGTAGAAATTATGAAAATATAACATGAATTGTTCCTCGCGATTAAAAAAAATGATTAGCACACAGAGGAATGGTCCTATTCGCCAATAAAAAACAGGTAATTCAAAAATCTTCTTTTTTTATATGTTTCCAGAATAAACCAAACTTTAAAGCAGCACCTAAGAAGCGCTTTCAGCAAACTTATCCACAAATCTAAACCACATTTTCACAAATTAGATCTTTTTATAGACTTCTGGGAACACATCAGCAGCTGAACTTTATATGAATAAGAAGTTCAGCTGTGGGAATATGCGATGCATGAATTAAGAACAGGTGAAACTATGTAGCTAGTAATTCGAACTTAAGCGGATATAATTATGCAACACATGTAGCTATAGAATTTGCCTCATAAATTCTATGTTGAAGAGGAAGACAGAAAACAGTCATTTGCACTTTTCAATTATATCTATGCAAACTAGCGGAGAGAGGGGTAGCGACGAGTATGGGTATATAGGTACCTCCTGGAGTTCTTTCCATGTCACATTGGAGCACGACTTTTGAGCTACTCTGGGGGTCTATCCCAACACCAAAACAAGCTAGCAAAAGATCGATTAACTGGTCTGCTGCACTATGTAGGTTTAATTCCATCATCATGGCCCAGTCGCGTCGTCGTCGTCGGTCATATTGGGCGATATATGTAATGTACATATCTATGCTATGCATGTGATAAAGTTTTATTGTATCAGCTCTGTTGAACTGATTTTGTTTGGGAAAACTTCGGCATGAAAATCGTTGTTTGTTTTTATTTTTTCTGAAGGTCGTGCCAAAGAAGTCACCTACACCGTGTTGCAGCGGCGGCGGCGGCGCTATCCACACCATTCCGTGCATTGTCGCCACCACCGCCACCGCTGCACCGCGCCGTATGTCATCTAACAAAGGAATAACGGAGCACGCTCTTAATAGGCCAGCTAGTCATATTGGCATTAATGTTGTGCAACATTGAATCTAAGTCACCGGGTCTTTGGACAAAAACAAAAACAAAAAAAAACTAATAAAACTACAAACAAGAAACAGATGCTGGTGCTGGTGCAATTCTGGAGGATGGAAGCTGGGGATTTGTAACTATCAGCATCTGATTGTGGAGCAATGATTAATGAGTCGCATTGCAGTAATTTGTGCGAATCTGAAAAAATATATAAAAGAGCTGCATTCGATATGCAACGACATCAGTTCACTTTTGTCTTACCAAGTTCGTACTTCTATTAATACAACAACAACACAAAATAGAAAAATGTTCAAATTGGTAAGGAAACGGATTTTCATTTTTTTTTAACTAATAACCGTTACAATGTGGATACAATTTAAATCCCTTTTTTAGTTCGTTGCGATTTCAACTCTGATGTGCACCTTGGTTGCAGCTCGTCCTGGATACCTGCACGCCCCGCTACATTCACCTCTCTTAAGTTACCCTCCGGTGTTGCACCCCGCACCTATCATCAAGGCAGTACATGTTCTTCCACCAGCCATTTCGCATCAGAGTTCGACAATTGTTCATGGCCATGGTCACATTGTCTCACCAATTCTTGCTCCAGCTGTGAAAACTATAATCGCTCCTGCTTACCATCCAGCTCCATTATTGAGTCCATATCATGGTCTGCATTTGGGTCCACATTATCATTAAATCAGCATTTCAAAATCTAAGCACGATCAAGTGGTGAAGAGAGGTGTGAGGAAAACGGGGAGTAGGTAATCGAATATAATATTGAGCTTGGCAAAGAGGAAAGAGATCAATATTTTTGTACAGTTTCTTATTTAAAAATTTGTTTTGTTTTTTTTTTATTTTTGTTGTGCTATTAAAATGTGTTTTTTTCTAAAGTGAATACAAATTTTTTTTTTATTTATTCTTATACGATATTCTCCTAGTAGTACCTACAGTCAATCTTAACAAACAAAAAACGGGATATATTACAATAATTTGTAACAGGGTAGATTTAGTATTTTATGTTCCTCGAAGTTTAATGCACAAAATAATATTTTTTCACTTATTTGAATGCTATACGCCTTTTGATAGGAGAAACACAGTGTATAAATATTCAGCTCTGCAGTTATTGTTTAAAAAGATAGACAGCGACCAAGTTTACAAAAATAACTCATGACAAAAAATGAATAATCCGAAGAAACTTCTGTGTTTGAAACGAAACTTTGAAAACTTATTTTGTTTAAAACAATTTTCCAACCCATTTTATTATATGGCGCACCTGTTTGGTGTGATTGCGCCGATTGTCATAAAAAGAAATTGCAAATTATGCAAAACAAAATACTTAAAATAATATTAAAATTGCCTAAACATTTTTCAACATTGATTTTACATGAAAAAGCGAATGTCAACCTTGTTGCTACCTTATCTGTTAAATATGTATCAGATTTTATACACAAATGTCAATTCTCGGACAATAATCTAATACAAGAACTATGTGCAATTTAGATTTTAAGTATTACATAAGGGTTTCATTTTGTAGAATTTTCCATTAAGTCAAAATTATATAACCTCTAGAATTTTTTTCATTATATAAAACTAAAATTAAAGCTGAAAAGAACAAATTGTTAAGTTCTAAAACTCTTAAACAAATTATTCAAATGTAAGACTTTTTTGTGTTTTGATCTACAATAAAGAAAATAATAATAAAATAATTGAAAATTCTGTAGCGAATTTCTGGAGCATTTTACTGTTACCTAAACTAAAAAGTCTTCTACATTTGTATTAGGTAAACACTAAATACAACAGTTGCACTTTATAATAATTCCAATAATTCACAAATATTTAACTCTGTGTCTGTAAAGCATAATAAACTTTTAAATCCAATTTACAATATAATTCCACCAAGTTTGAGTATTTTGCATTGCAAAAGTTTAGTGGTTTAAATATTTTGATCAAAATTTCTGAGCTCGAATTGAAAGAACTGAATCGAAAAAAGGTATGAGAAATTTTAATCTCTTTAACAGTTTCGATTTTGATGCTTTTATTTATTTTAGTAGAATTTTGAAATACAAACGAATATTATCATTTTTTGATAAAACAAAATGGGGCCAAAAATCGTGTGAAGGTTTAATTACATAATTAATACCTTTTATGCTACAGGAAAGAAAATCTATGACAAATTTTGAAATTTTAAAATAACAATTTTTAAACGAATTGACATTACCAAAATTCCTAACAATTCGCCATTTGAGCTTGACTGGTTTAAAAAAAAATAAAATCTAAAATAAATGTTGACAAACTTTTAATTTTTGAAAATTTAAAATTGCTGTAAAGGAAAATTATAAATTACAGACAGACACTCTAATTTTATTCATGTTATTTTATGTGTAGAAATTGATTAAAACATAATTTTGAAAAACCAGTCTGAAATGTTTAATGTCTAATGTGTTCTACAAATTTGAACATACATTACTTTTTTTTAATTTTCGCGTATTTTACAAGTAAAATCTAATTTCAAGTAATACGATTGTGCTAGCAGAAAATAAAATAAACGACTGAGTATCACAAACTTGCTCTTTAGAACATTGTTCAAAATCGAAATATTAAAAAAAATTCTTAAATAACAAATGTGTGTGGTACAATTTTTTTACCAAATCTTAATTTATGAGAAAAAAATTTAAAAAATCATTTTGTCAATTGTTTTTTATAGAAAAATAGAATTTTCACTAAAGACACTTCTAATTCCGGCTAAAAGAATATATTTTTTTTAAAACCAACTTGATAATGTTAATACAGTGAAACCTCCCTTGGACGGATAGCGACGACGGTCGCAACATTTTTGTCCGTCTTAGGGAGTTGTCCGTTCAACGGAAAAAATAAGAAAATAATTATACAAGAAACAAGATACAAGATACAAAAACAGACCACAGCAGCTGCAGAAATAAAATCCGTTTAATCACAAACAGTTACATTTGGTGCCATGCACTACAAGCACGCTCTGAGCTACATTTTTGCATTTTTTTTTTTTGGTTTCTTTATATTTTAGTTAGTTTATTATTTGTTTTTATCGTTCGCATCTATTGCTGCTGTGAACAAGAGGGAACATATTAAATACAAAAGAAGATATGAAAAAGTATTTCTGAAAATACATAATGGTTCTTAATAATAAATCTTGAGGAAAAGCAGTAAATGAGATATCCCAAAATTTTATTCATACTCGTCAAATATTGAAAATAGAAATCAATATTATGTTTTCAAAATTGTAAAGCGAAATTTTCTTGTCAAAAATCAAAAATACACGTCTGCAAAACCCACAATGTAACGTGCATGCACTTAAGACTTATAATACCTTTAAAAATTTCAATGAGGTTTTCTCCGTTCAACGCGGTATTTGATCAATACAAATTTTATATTAAAATTATATATTAAAAAAATTATATGAAGAAATGTGGGTTATTCAAAAATTCTTGCAAAAATAATTTGAATATTCCTTAAATATGGTTAAATTATGTTTGTATTACAACTTTTCCAAAAATAAAAAAATCAGCGTTATATGTATAAAATTCTGCTGATTTATTGCAAATCGTTTCTTAAACCTCTACTTTTCCGTCTTTAACTTTTGAACGTTTTAATCTCAATTTCTATATTTTTTTCTATTTAAATAAAAAACATTTCTCTAATTCCTCTCGTTTTAGAAAGTAAATTTACTCCAATTATAGGAAAATATACAAATTTACTCCGCCACTACCCTTTTTTGAAATCTACTCTCTTTTTCCACCAAAAGAAGGAAATGACAGCACTGTGTTATTTACATCATATATTTAACCAATTCTGACTCTGAATGTTTGAATCTAAAATTCTGTTCTAAAACGAATTGCGATGTATTTTTTTTTTTTATAAAAAAGGTGGTTTTGCGTACGACTTGGTGAAATTATCAAGCTCATATTGAAATTATTTAATAAAGACCAAAAAATTCAAAATCGAACAACATTTATAGGTTTTTTTAACAATTTTTTTTTGAAAATTGGAATTATTCTCAAATGTTAACAGTTCCATAATTTTTCGAGTTTTGGTGATAAAAGCATGAGATTTTGAGGGATTGTTCGTAATTTCATTTAGTTTCTGAATATAAAGTTAGAAAATAATTTTTTTTAATAAAATTTGTATGGTTTTTCTTTCTGTTTATAACAAGTGTAAGCATCTACAAAAAAAAAAACACAAGGAGGCTTTAAGACTTTGTGTTGACTTCAAATTACATCTAAACCTTATGTAGAAATAACTCATATCATACTTTAAAGGGTGTTTCGAAATACATTTTTTTAAATTATTTTCTTTTATTTCATAACCTTTAATATTTTAATATCTATTAGTAATTTGTATCACTTTTTTTTATTTAAAAAAATTTATATTTCGATTTAATTTTTGGGCCACACTGTCCAAAATTTATTTTTACATTTTACTAACACCCATAGTTAACACATTACATTTCATCGGTGAAACCAGAAAAGTGTGTAACTCCTTAGACACAAGAGCAAATTGTTTTAACCGTGAATAATTTTCCACCAATTTGAAAATAAATAGACAGTGTCTAAGTAGACAAAAATCTAATAAATACGACTGCTTATTCATAAGTAACAATTACAAATTAAGTAAGGAATTAAACATTAACGGAAGAAAAACATATTTATAAAAATAAAGCGATCTACTTTGTAGTAAAAGGAATTGCATCATAGAACACATGATAATCTTTATTTGGCCGAATTTTTTTTTCTTGATTCTCCTTCTTTCCAAGAATGGAGCGGGTAATGTTTTCATATTCCAAGGGATTAGCGACAGCATCACAGAAACAAAATGGAGTTTTCATACATAAAAGTAGGTATATTATTCACGCCGCCGGTAACACAATTTTTCTGTGTGCTTAAGTTAAGCCCGGAGAATTCTCTAGGTTTAGCTTATAGCCCTTCGGAGATGAGTTGATGTTGTATTTAACATGGTGATTGTTTGGCACCGATGCGACGTGCTTACAAAAAGACACGCATTTTGTTCAGTTTCTATCTTTTTATTGTTCGTCTCAGATTGTACTGAATCTGATGTATATTTGATTTGTTTAAGATCAGTTACTGTTGGTTCACCAACTCTCGACCTTTGGTCTTATTGAAGAAATGTATTTGATGCATGAAAAGTTTTTAAAAAAGGTATGGTAAAGATACCGAACTTTGTATGGAAATGGTTTTTGCAACTCCTTTTTTTATTTTTCGCACAGATTTGTGGGAAAACCATACACGTATATGGAGTTAAAAAATGATTTGCACTGCACTTACCGTAAATTTTATATTTAAATAATTTAATTACAAATATATTATTGATTCAATATGCAGGTATATTGCAAAGTTTTTAAGAGCACGATACCACTCACACTTTTACTACCGCATAGTGGGGAGATACATACATGGTTTTCTCACAAAACTAAGTGGTCATGGAGTTACACCATTTTCTAATTTGCCGTTAGAATAATAACTATGAATTTCAAGGGGATTCCCAGTTTAATAAGCGGTAGATATTAGATTTGACTAACAGATGGCATTTAAATTTAATTTTCAGAAAATTTGGAGTTACACACTTTTCTGGTTTCACCGACGCACAGTGGGCCCAAAATGCCTTTTGCGTCTCATAAATGGTTTTTCCGAAAGTACTTTTCCAGTCTGGATTTCTATGAAATATTTTTAAGAAAATGTCAAATTTTGTTAAACAACAAAAATTTTATAGAAAACATTGGCACGATTTGTTATATGGCCACCTAAAGTGCACACAAGGCTTAATCTTAAAAAAAATTGCGAAATTGAGGCCGATTATAATAGTTTTTTTTTTAACTTCTTCTTGAATTAGACCTCTAAGAATTATATATATATGGAAAGGTAATGTTGTAAGGCTTGTAAAAAAATAAAAATTAAATATTAAAAAAGTTGTTTTATTTACTAAATTTAATAATTTTTGTCAACATATTTTGTTTTCCTGTTTCCTATATTCAATTAAGGTTTTAAATAGTTGCGCTGTCTTGCGCTGTTTTCTTTCATATTGCATTTTGTTCCTTTGCATACTGGTACTTTGCAGCAGAAAAAAAATCTTGCCCCTTTTTGTCCCTTTTTGAGAAATGTCAATTTTCATAGCGTAGGTGCATGGTAAAAAATAATTCAAATAGCTTTACATTGTTTTTTTTTCTTATAAGCTTTGTTTTTACAGCCGCAATTGATATTGCCGTTATAATCCGCATGTTTCTCAAATAAATATTTGTTAAGAAGGTGATGCAAAAGGGGGCCTTGCTTCCCTTTCTACCACATCGTATGTAATGATGTGTTTTTTGGGGTTTTTATTGTAAATTTCACACTACATACATTTATTTAATTTTTCTGTAGATCTGGCTTGCATTGTATTATTCTATTTCCTATTTTTTTTTTTTAATTTTGAAATTTTATTTTTGTTTACCTTTGTTTAATAACAAAAAAAAGAAGTGTTTTTTTAAGTCAAGTTCTTAATTCTGTGAAAAGTTCAAACAAAATTAAAATATGAGCGAATTTAAAATTTCAAAATTATTGTTGAGAGATTTTTGTATAAGCAATGGGACCGATAGGTCAGAACTATTTAGAAAACAACTTCCAGTTAACAGGTATGATATCTAATTGCATAGGTAACCTGGGAAATAAGATTTGCAGTGAAAGAAACGATAGAGAAAAAAATTATGAAAAATAACAAAAAAAAATATGTTTTTCAACAGGATCCAAACTTGAAATTAAAGATATAAGTTGAAAAATTAAAAAAAATTAGAACAAGATATTTACAGAATTTTTGAACATTTAATTAATGTAAAAATCTCGAATTTCTTAACTAAGGTAAAATTTTAGTACTTAAAACTTATTATTTAAAAAAAGAGGTTTAAATGATTAAATAAATATCAGAGATGATATATTCCAAATTTCACTTAATTATTCAAAGAAACGAAAAAGTTACAGAAGTTTTAAATGTGCAAATCATGCCAAAAACGTGTATTTCCTAACTTTGGAACAAATTTTAGTACTAAAAACAAACCTGGTTTAAAAAAAAGGTATTCAAATGATAGCGTAGATATCAAAGATGATATATTCCAAATTTGACTTAATTATTCCAAGAAAAAAAAAAAGTTACAGATTTTTGAGACGCGTAAGCCCATTTGGGCCCACTGTGCGACGATTTGTAATAACAAATTAATAAAACAATTTTGTTTGTATAATATGTATATTTTTTTTTATAGGATGCAGAAGCGCATTCACTGATCGATCATAAATTCCTTCCTAATTTAATTCAAAAATTGTTTCATTCTCATATTTTTCCCACGAATGACACACATATCTCAAGGTTTTGTCGAGAACTCCATAAACACAAAGGTATTACTTCAGTTAATCGATATGAAAATCAATTACTCTATAGGTAGGATACAGTATCACGTAGCTACTCTCATTTATGCAAATAAAATTATTGGTGAAAGGTCGACTATGTCAATATGCGCAAGTTTGCACCCAGAAGTCATTTAAAATGCAGAAACTAGTTTTTGTTTTCAATTAGTAAAACCAACATAGAAAAATGAAATAAAAAAGTTTGTTGTTATTTTCTTTTTCAAATTCGTTCAAAATCTATTGCATGGCGCCTTTATTTCCTCAAGAACACACTCACAACAACTCCGAATGGTGTTAGTCTGCAATTTAGTGCAATTTCAACCCATGACCCAGACCCAGACCCAAGCCCAAACCCAAATCTGTGCCCAAGAGTGGAGATCCTGCAGTTAAGATTTGTCCACCAGCTGACAAGATCGATGCTGAGCCAAGGATAGGAGCTGGTGCAGCAGTCAGAATTGGTGCACTCCGAATAATGGTTGGAGCAGCAATGGTCCTAATAACTGGCGACACAACTGGAGTTATAATTGGACTGCTGTGAACTTGGGTCTGACTGGAGTGTGAAATTGCTGTTGGAATGGTGCGCACAATTGAGCCGATTGGTTCCAGAACGGAAGTAGCTCCGAGGAGACCTGGACGGGCAGCGACTATAGCAAGAACAGCAGACAATACAATCTGAAAGTAAATTTGATTTGATCAGAGGAACTTCTTAATGAATAAGGACTAAATTCCTCGAGAGTTTCTTACCAATTTGAACATTTTTGCAAAGTTTGATTAGTGACTTGTTAATTTGTCAAAACTTAAAGTGTGTTTGATGTCTATTAAGTCACGAACCCCTGCTTTTATACAAACCAACTGTAGTTCAAAAATGCGTATTGCACCCTTTCTTGATTTTTGCCTCGTGTTATCGTCATAATTTTTCTCTTCCGCCATATACATATGGTGCATAAATAGAAATGGATACCTAAAGTGAAGCACTTTAGAGAAGGTCACTGTACCACTTCGAACAGACTCGTCTACTGCTATAAACTCCTATATAAAAATGTGGTGCAGTGTGTCTTGTTTGATGTTGATGCAATATGAAACCACAATTGCGTATGTCAGCTCTCAAGTTAGTGTTGTTGACATGCAAAATCGTTTTCGGTTTCAAAGAGAAACCGCTTTTGCAATAAAACTTATTGCAGAACATGCGGGCGTGATTCAGAATCTGAGAATTAACTTTCGTTAATAAAATTAAATCTATTTTATCTTTCCATAAGTGGTTGGCTACAAAAAAATAATTGCATTAATAGAACGTACATATTATTAAGTCTTCAGGGTTGGTAGCGTTAATCCGTGTTTAATTTTAAAGATATTTTTTTTTAATATTTAAATATTTTTGATTACAAAACAAAAAATTGCAACCAAATTCAGCACAGGGTAACTCTGGTAACTTTTCAGGCTAAGCTGAATTCGTGTGTATCTTTCTCTCAAAACTTTGTGAAAAAATTAAACTTTTTATTGAATAGGATGGTCAAATATTTATTAAAAAACCATTTGGCACGAGTACGATAACTATGCCTCCAAAACTAATAAAGGTTTTTTCTAGAGGGGTCAAAAACAAGTATGGAAGGGGGGTCTATCTAGCCCCGTTTAGGGGGTAGGGGCAATTTTAGAACTTCACTTCATGTGTGTAAAATTAAGTTCATACTTGCTCCCAAATACTTTAAGTATAGATACTGAATTCATCCAAGTAATTACTAAAATTCATCGGAAATTCATAGTAAATTATTTTTTTTTGTACTATATTTCGTGTTTATAAATTTAATACTATAATTTCTTTGTAATCTAATTGGTAGTCTTAAAAGGCTAATAGCGATGGATTATGAATAAGTGTTCACATTTAATTCTTTAAATACCCAATTTCAATACAGTTACCAAAAATGAGAATAAACACTATTTTTTTGGTTGAAGCAAAAACGTACATATGTACACTATGAAATTTTCAAGTTGCTAGTTTCTTCGGAAAAAAAGTAAGTAAGTATATTTTTTTAATAGTTCCAACAATATTCAATTTAAAAATTCTACAAATAAAGAGAACAAAAAAAATGAAAGAAAAAAAAAACATTTTTTTATTACTATTGACATCTCAAAATTGTGGGTTTATTTCATGAGTTTTGGGGACTTATTTCATGCCTTTTTGGGAATATATTTCATCTTCGAATTTGGTGACTTATTTCAAAAAGCATACAGAACTCTCCGATTAGAGAATAATTTCACGGAGCCGATTCATTAGTCGTTCATTTTTTTAGATGCTCTTAATTGCTTTTAATATTTTTTTTTTATGCTCTTAATTGCTTTAAATTAACTTCCCATTGAAAGTTATTGTAATTGGTCCGATTTGTCGAATTGAAAATTTTGACATTTCTCGACGTTTCGAGGTCCCAGGAATCCGATTTCATCATTTTTACAGAGATGTCTATATGTGTGTGAGTATGTACGTTCGTACGCTCGTGAGCCTTTCTATCGTTCACTGTATCTCAAGAACGAATAGAGATATCGACATCGAGTAAATTTTATTTACAGATAATAACATCACAAAGTACAGAAAGGGTTCCCAAAAAAATTCAATAAGCGGTTTTATTACTACAGCAATTTTAAAAAAAAAAGTTGTAAAAAATTTTTCATCTCGAATATTTCGAGAACAAAAAATGCCATAGACTTCAAGTGAATTTTATTTTACACATAATGGCGTAATAAAGAATTGAAAAAAATTAAAAAAAAAAAATCAGCGGGCAGTTTTTTTTTTTAAGATCAAAAAACAATTTTGTGAAAAACGTGTTTCGGTTGTTATATTTTGAGAAAAAACAGCGATATTAACTGTAAAATTGTAAAATTGTATAAATTAATAGTTTTTTTTTAAAGCTAAAACATCTGCCACATTGGGTGTCCACTGTCCAGTTGTACTTCCTAAAGGACGTGAATGTCCTTAATATAACACACTTCACTTTTTGCGAAATATTACCCATTGCTTTCCCGTTCTTATACGTTATTTCTCCTCGTGTTGTTTGGTTCGTACACAAAACATACATATTTCGTCCTTCATGTTTAATTAATTTTTTTTATTATTTTATTTTAAGAAAATGAATACAAATAATAACAAAATGGAGATAAAAAAAGTCTGAGTGAAAACAAAAACGAAATGTGAAATCAAAGCGCAACGCAATATAAAAGGCGTTTAAAATTTAAAGGAGAACTCGAAAAATGCAAGTGAAGAAGCCTATATAAAGCTTTCCAACAACCAAGTAAAAATTACGGATTTAGTTAAAAAAAAAAAATTTTGTTTTGTTTTTTTTTTTTAACTTTTTTTTCATATTGCAGGAAAAACAGTTTTGTGTTTTTTTTTTTGTGAGTAGGTGAATAAATTTAATTCTATATATAATATATATATAATATATATATAAATAATATATATATAAATATAAATAAAATTCTAATAACAGAAAAAATATGTTTGTGTGTTTTTGGAGAGTAACCCCGTTCTTGCATTGGTTTCTTGTATTGTTTAACACAATCTCGGTTAAGACGGCATATATTAAGAACCCCGTGGTGAGACCTACCTGTTCCAATTCCAACATTGATTTTTGTTGGAAGAAAAACAGGCAATTATTGTTCATTACAATAACTTTGATGGTAACTTTGCTCACAGTAGGTTAAATCTGAACCATGCATTTTACAGGTTCTAATTAAATGTTGCTAATCAACCACAATCTGCCGATTAGCGATTTCCCTGATAAACTAAGCTGCAAACGGAGCTAGAAAAGTTCACCAACATTAACTTTTCACGTATAGCACTTTTTACGTTTCAAATTTAACGAAGAAAAAAAAGTTCCAGTTGCAGGCGGACCGGTTGCCGGGTATGTGTAAAATGCCCTTAAAATAGTTATTGACTACTTACACAGGTTTGCGAATTTTTTTCTTCTTAACCATCAGACTATATTTTTCTGGAGATTAGTTATTGAGTTCGAATAGGAATTCAAATTTTCATCATTTCAGGTCTTCTAGATATTCTAAAATTAAATTTTTTTCAGAAAAATCGTTACAACCCTGAAGTAGAAACTAATTTTCCTTTTCAAATTTTCCAACAATTTTTTTTTATTTCTATTCTACTCGGAGATTACAAGTGTCACCATTTTTCAAACTTTATTGTGCTCTGACATGAAAAACCAATTAGGTATCACATTATTTCAAAATAACTCGTGTTAATTTTCAAATTATATCATAATTTCATTTTTTATTTATTATCATTGTTTGTGTTTCTCTGCTCTTGCACATTCATATAGGTTCTACAATTTGAAATGAGTTGTGGTAGACTCAAATATTGAAAACCAACCCGCTTAATTACTACTTAGATAATTCTTAAATAATAATTATGTGTTCAATAAAATTAGCTAGCCTACAATAAACTTTTATAGTTGCAGTTAGAACAATCAGTCTTACTTTCATCTTCGTTTTGTGAACTCATTTGGCTCTCTGATGAGTCTATAGCATGGAAATTGCAGGAAAAAATGTCGTTTATGTTGGAGGTAGTGGCGGAATCGGTTCTTCGATGTGTAGACTTTTTGCCCAGAAGAATGTTTCAGTAAGCTAGTAATAAAAGTTGAAAATATTTAAAATCGATTCTTAAAATTAAACTCTCTTCTAAGAACCTCGCAATTCTGGATTTGGTGAATAATATCAATTTAATAAAAATTATCAAAGTCCTCAACCCATCATTGAATGTATTTTTCCTGAAAATTGATCTTCGTTGTAAAAAAACAATCACGAAGTGTTTAAATGAGGTTGTCTCTAGAATTGGACACATAGATATTCTAATCAATGGAGGTGGATTGTTTAATGAAAATGATCCTGAACTGACAATTGAAGTTAATTTGGTTAGAAAATTAATTTCCACATAATTTTAAAATTATTTTAAATTTTTTGTTCATTGAGTTGGGCGTTATAAACACGACGATGACAGCAATTAACCTAATGGACTCATTAAAGGGGAATCATGGTGGATTAATTGTAAATATCGCATCAGTTGCTGGGCTTACTCCCATCCAGACATCAGCAATTTATTGTGCATCCAAGGCCGCACTTATAATGTTCACCCGTTCAATAGCTGTAAGTTCGAAATTTACATTTTCGTCGGTTTTTTTTTTCAAATCCTTGTAGAAGTTGTTCAGCTAAAAATAATAGTATCTCAGAAATCACTTGGTTAATTTTGTTGCGTTAAAGTAAACTCAAAGAAAACCATAAATTTTGGAAACTAACTTATTTTTTTCCATTTCTCGCAAAATTTCCACGTTATATTTTAAATGAGAGTCCTTACAATTATTGATGATGATTCACGGGATTTGTTTTCCTACCCCGTTCTTACTATAACGCCCATATTATTCACTATCACTCCATTAATCCAGTTTAAAACTTATATCCGGATGTAAATTAAATCAATTCAAATTCAACGTAAATACATCCCGATTAAATATTTGAACTGGAATAATCGAGTGAATAATATGGCAGTTTAATATTAAGCTGTCCAAAATAACAAACTAATCAAATTTTTATTTTTTATTTTAAGGAACAATCTGATTTAAAACAAAATGGTATCTCATTAATTACAATTTGCCCTGGACTAACAGAAACCGGACTAATAAAACAATTTACTTCGGAAAGTAATAGTTCTTTTGCAAATATAGTTGAAAACACTTTTAGTATAATCAAAATGCAAACTCCAGATGAATGTGCTCAGAGTATTATGAAAGCAATTGGAACATCTAAAAATGGTGCGGTTTTTATTTGCGATGTAGGTGAAATGCAAGAAGTCACTTTTCCGGAATATTGGGTTCCTAAAAGATTAAATATAGAATAAGATTTTATCTGTATTGAAATTATAATTAAAATAATGTTATTTCGTTTTATTTTGTTTTTGTTTGTTTCAATAATAGGTGTGTTCCTTTACTTTTGCATTTCTGTGAATTTCTACACAATTTATATTTTATTTATATTTTTCTTTATGAACAGACTTTTGTGTAGAAATTCACACATATGCACAGAGTTTTAAAGTAAAGGACATTAATATTCCTGAAAATAGTAGAAACATATGGAGACAACTCAATAATTAAAATCAAAATTGTGCAATTTTCAGAAGTTTGGTAGCTATAAAGTCTGACAAAAGATTTACCCTATAGAAAATAAATGAACCTTTGGTTCAATCCACCTAAATGTAGGTAATTCGATTCCTTAGCCAATAGACATATTTGACCATAATCAAAGTTTACTGTGAGAATTTATAAAGTGGTTTGACTTCGGCAATATCTTCATAAACAAAATAAAATCTTAACAATTTTAAAATTTATAAATCACTTTGTGCAGCGACAACGACAATGTGTAGTTGTAATCAATTAAAACAAACGATTCTGTCAATGAGTGATAACTGACCTTGCACAAGTACATAAGTGTCGAGCAGATATTACTGATGTTACTGTGCACAAGTGCATTGAGATTATTGGATGTAGTTATAATAACATTAATCTGAAATGTATAATTAAACGCAACGTTGCTAAACGTCCGAAATGTTTTATTAACATCTCATTGGAAGTTATTGTAATTGGTCCGATTTGTCGAATTGAAAATTTTGACATTTATCGACGTTTCGAGGTCCCAGGAATCCGAATCCATCATTTTTAGAGAGATGTCTGTATGTGCTTGTGTGAATGTATGTTCGTAAGCCTTTCTATCGTTCACTGTATCTCGATAACGAATAGAGGTATCGACCTCGAATAAATTTTATTTTACAAATAATAACATCACAAACTGCGGAAAGGGTTCCCAAAAAAATTCAACTAGCAGTTTTTTTACTACCGTAATTTAGAAAAAAAGTTGTAAAACATGTTTCGTCTCGAATATTTCGAGAACAAAAATTGACACCGACGCACGTCAGGTTAATTTATTACATAATGACGTAATAAACAACTGAAAAAATTAAAAAAAAAAATCGGCACCAAGTTTTTTTTTTTGATCAAAAAACAAGCATACAGTTTGTGAAATTTTGAGAACAAACAACGATATTAACTTCCGGATAATTTTATTCTATACACGATGCCATATTTCATTCTATACATAGTGGCGTTATCAATAACTGATAAGGTTTGTAGGATTATTCAATTGATAGTTTTTTTTTAAATCAACAAATTTTCAAACTAAAACCACTAAAAAAATTAAAAAAATGTATTTCGACTCGAATATCTCGAAAACAAACAAAGCTATCGACTCCGGAATAATTTTATTTTAAACACAATAACTATGAATTGGTGGGGTTTGTAAAAAAATTAAATTGA
This sequence comes from Epistrophe eligans, assembly GCA_951394125.1. Taxonomy (NCBI): domain Eukaryota; kingdom Metazoa; phylum Arthropoda; class Insecta; order Diptera; family Syrphidae; genus Epistrophe; species Epistrophe eligans. Next base: position 39,750,434 of record OX596029.1, read on the forward strand.
TATTTTTTTTTAAAGCAAAAACATTTTCCAAAAATACAACTTAAATAGTTGAAAAATATAATACCTAACAAAAATTAAGAGAAAATATTAGTATGGGCACATAAAGTGTTAACTGTTGCACACATCACACACTTTATAATTTGAGCTTGTAAATAATAAATGTATGTACATATATCGCTATCATTTGTTTTCTTTTTACCTATCATCGTTGGCAAAATTGTCGCAGGTATTTTTAACCTAATAACTCTATAATCCACTTAATTAGCTAATTAGCTAATTAACATAAATTGAATTTTTTTTATTAATTAGCTTTCGCACTAACTTCACGGATAAAAAATAATTCATGTTAAATTTGAGTTTATTAAAGATTCTACATACATACATATATTGAAAGGCTTAGGAAGCCAGTAGTACCAAGAAAGAAACTTAAATACACACAAGTTTTTCTGAAATCGATACTTTCTTACGATAAATAAAAAAGCAAAAGACAAACGTAATCGATACTTTCTTATGATAAATAAGAAAAAAAGGAAAAGTATGTAAAATCCTTTATCTAATAATAAATAAAGGGTCTTCCAATAAGAGGTTTCATTTTGATATTTAAAAGAAAAAACGAGTATTTTTTAAGAGAAATCAAAGGATGTTTATTTCATAGTAAAGAGGAACCTTCCTCTGCCATTAACAATGGAAAACGATATCAACCAAATGGCCGCCACGGCTACGGTTGCAGCACCATATCCTTTTCGTAAAATTTTCCATAACCAATTAATTTGCACATTTGCTGTATGTCCTCGATAACTTCAAGAATTCCATCTTTAAGTTCTTGAATCGAATGTGGAGGATTGCCATAGACCTTGTCTTTCACATGGCTACAAAGAAAAAAATCATAAGATCTCGGTGGTCAATTGTGATCACCTCTTCTCGAAATATCAATTTTTCTTGAAAAATTGCGATTGTTTCGTTGTTTGTGTGGCACGTAGCGCCATTTTTGTAGTGAATTTTAACAATTTCAATGCAATGTTAAAGCGTGTATCGTTTCATTTTTATTATCTAATGGTGTAGTTTTTACTTGTCAAATGTCAAAAGATGACAGCTTCAAAAGTGACAGCTGCCCAAATAGCGGGCTATTCAAATTGAAACCTCTTATTGGAAAATCCCTTAAGTTTCGGAAAATCTTCTGAAGAATATCTGATTTTTTTTACACAAAATTGTTTTAATTTTGCTCTTCTAAAGATCGATCTATAATATATGAACAAAGTTCTCTTTACTTTTCAATTTTTATTATAAACTAGCTGAACGTCGCGGCTTCCACGGGGAGCTGGGTGGTCCAGCGTAAAGCCATCCTGTTTGGGATCCCTTTATCATGATGGACAAAATTATCTGAATTAAATTAAATTATCAAATTCAATTTTTTGGTAGACATCTTCCACCTCTGAAAGTATGCAATTTCAGGTTTTCACGATTTTTATACTTTTACGGTCAAAGTATTATAAAACTTACGATAAAAAGATGAATAAAACCGGTAAAGTCGTATTCAAATTATGGCGTGACCAAGAGAAACAGGGATTCATTTTTTATAGATTGTGTATATATGTAGATAGATTTACATCTGAATATTGTTCACATTGATGATACTTTTCAGCTATTTTGCCCACGGGCAAAAAAAAAACTAAATTCCAAACGGAGGCAAATTCGAACACCTTTTCTAAAAACCGAAGGTTAAACCCCACTGTGTGACGGCTTAATTTCATTTTCAAATCTCTTTAAAAAAAACTTCAGTTTGAATTTCGTCAAGATTACCTACTTATTTGAATTTACAATCGAATTTCCATTCGGCAAAAAACAAAATTACACAAAAGTGACAAATAGGAAAGATAAGTTCAATAAACATGCGCACTACGACTGAAACTAAAATATTCAAGTGCTATACTTTTCATAGTAGATAGATAAGGTTATTCATATAAAAACTGTGTGATAAAGCAAGGAATGGCATTAGTCTTATTGTGATATTGCAATTGAACTAGAACAATCGTTGCTAAACCTTTTTTTTTTAATAGATACAAAAATTTAAAATAAAAAATAAATTTAAGCCTTTAAAAATGGATTTAAAAAACAAAAACATTGTTTATGTTGGAGGTTGTGGAGGAATTGGTGCAGCTATTTGCAAACATCTTGTTTTAAAGAAAGTTGCCGTAAGTGATTGATTACTGATGATGGAAAAATTGTTAAAATTACGAAAAATGGTTTGTTTACTTAGAATTTGGCTGTCCTTGATGTGGTTGAAAAACCTGACCTGATTAAAGAAATGGCAGAACTTAACCCTTCGACTAACGTTTTCTTCGTCAAGGTTGACATAAGCAGCAAAGAAAAAGTCGTTAAGTGCTTCGATGAACTTTTCTCTAAACTGAAACATATTGATATCCTGTTCAATGGCAGTGGACTATGTAACGAATTTGAACCAGAAATTACTGTTGGTGTAAATTTGGTAAGTAACATTATTTGTATTGTTTTTTTTCAGATAAGTCGGAATAATTTTCGTTTTTTTTTTTTCAATCGCAAAAGTTGGGAGTTATGTTTTGCACAATGGCATTTTTAAATAAATCAAAAGGCAAAAAAGGTGGAATGGTTGTGAATATTGCTTCAACAGGTGGTTTAGAACCATATCCACCCACTCCCATCTACAGTGCAACCAAAGCAGGTCTTGTTTCATACTCACGGGCAATGGCAGTAAGTTGCTCGATGCTATATATTCTTAATTGCAGTTATTCAAAACTAATTAATTATATACGTCCATTTTAGGAAGATGTTAACTTTTCCCGCCATGGTATTTCATTTATTTGCATCTGTCCTGGTATGACACCTACAGGACTTATCGATCAATTCATCTCAGATGATTTGACACCGAATTCTGCAGCTATTAAGAAGAATTTTGTTGAAACAACCGCTCAAACATGCGATCAGTTAGCAATAAATGTTATCGAAGCTATTGAAGAAAATAAAAATGGAGCTGTTTACTTATGCCGATATGGAAAACGAAGTGAAATTTCATTTCCCGGAGCTGAACTTTATTCTGTATTCCAAAAGCCTGAATAAATAAAGATGTCTATATTTCGCTAAAAGTTCATTCTGTTTTCCAATTAAAAGTTCTCAAAAATGTTTATTTCTTTGGTCTAGAAGCGATTAATATCATTTCCAGAAAATTTAAAATAGCCTGATGTTAAGGTATTAGCATCAGACTACTTATAAACTTTCTAACTTTAAAGCTCTTTAACAAAATGTTAAAAAAATGTTTAAATAGTATCATACCTTATTTCTGAAGAAACTCCAGCTAAACGAGCCTAAAACAGTAACATTTCATGCGAAAGCAAACATACCATTTTCACATTTGTAACTGTCAAAGTGACATTTGGAGTTAGTATGACACAAAAAAAAATAAAATAGACATTTTAAGATTTTAACTTTAATTAAATGTTAAAATGATATTGATGGTTAAAGTGTAAGACATCGTAAGTCGAAAAACAAAAATATTTTTAATGTAAAATAATCAGTAAAACCAGACCCAACTTTTGGCAATTTCAGCGTAATTATGTTGTTCTGAAACTTTTTTATAGCAAAAGGCAGAATTCAAAACCTCTTAACTATAGATCGCTATAGAAAATTTGACAGGATTTTTTTGATTTCTGAAAAACATGCAAAAACGATATATGTAGTATAATGTTTTGCATTCTAACCGATATTACGATGCTGAGCCGTTTAATATTTGGTAAATCCTGTTTTTAACCTAATATCATACTGAAAATGATTTAAAATCGTACTTCACAGATAATAAGCTTAGAAGAACAAATAATCCGCCAATACACTTATTTATGCTCTGCAAACAAGATTCTTAATAAATAAAGATCATAATTTTTATGTGAATGGAAATTCATCTACTCCAAAAGCAAAACCCACCTCATCTACAAAATTCTGTTACCTGTACTTACTTTAAACGCTAGGTAATCTAAACAAAGAATTGATATAGATCGGAAAGAGTGTTGGACCTAATACAGAACCCGGAGGTACTCCAATAAAAACTTTTCTTCACTTCAGGTGTTGTCAATCTTTACTAAATCCGAGAATCAAATCTTTTAAATATTATTTGCACTATGTAATCATGTCAAAAGTTGATATAAATTTGAGAACAAAAATGTAAGAGAGATACTGTGTAGATCCACATTTTTTAAATCCAAAACTCAACAGAACTAAAATAATAAGATTTATTTTAAACTTGTTTTGTAAAAATTTTTCAAAAAGTCTTACTTTAATAGATAATTAATTATTTCTTTTTTAATAGAAGTAGTATATCGACACATTTAAGAGAATCAGGAGATATGAAAACTAAAAGTTCATAAACATCGTCGTTTCAAAACTATGTTACATCACAAATGATATTTTTTTCTAAAACTTAATAAATACTCTGCTTTGGACTTTCAAAAAATCAAAATCGATTTGGATTTTTTTTCAACTGCCGGAGATATCCTCCTTTAAAATTTATGAGTTTTTCCTAATAGTGCAATATTTGGGAATTTATTAGTTCTGGCGATAAACTAAAATTTAATCAAATCATATTTTCTAATTAGATAATTACACCTCCAAACCAAGTTTCTAAGTACCCACCTACCACAATCTTATCTATTGTTTAGATCCAAATATTATATATTTCTAAAATTCGAGTAATTTTGTCTGATTGTATCACATTTTCTCTAAACGTACCATGTACTGTACATTGTACACAGGAATAGGTAGTTATAAAGATTTAAATAAACTTGATAAATATAATATTCAAAGCAACAATCATCATAATAGAACTTGACAGTAATTTTCAATTTTCCAATTATGAAATATTTTCATTTCGAGGTGTAACTCTATAATGCACTACAAAATATATACTTTAAGCACAATTACGTTGCACGTACTTGCTGAAAATGCAAAAATATTGACACTAAATTTTAAATTTAATTAAATTTAAAAAATCTGAGTTGAATTCTTAACCCAAAAACGTTTAAAGGATTTTTTGTATTACATAAAATAAATATAAATGAAAGTATGAAAATTTCATACTTACAAAAATACCAAAACAGAACACTTTAAAAGGCAATTCAATTTATTGCCACACATTCAATTTATTGTCACACATTAGGGCACTTTGTATGGGAGAGCTGAAAAAATAATTCCATAAGAACTGCACCGATTTTGATGAAATATTCTTTTGTTATAATGAAATCAAAAATAACAAAAATAAAAAATAATTAATTTTTGCCCACTGCCACGCCCACTTTAAGAAAATAATATCGTTATCAAAATTGATAAAAATCCTAATTGTTTTTGTTATCCTAATAGATGTTTTTTTTTTAGAAATTCAGCTAAGTATATAAAGTTTCTTTTTCACGCCCATTTCTTTGGCGTATTTTTTATTTTTGTATGGAGGACCCACCTTACTGATTGTAATGAATTATTCAAATAATGTAAAGGATAGTATTATTATTTCCACCCACTGACACGCCCAAACAAAATTCTTTTCGCTCTGATCCTATAGTTCATAACTTTGTTAAAAACAGAAGGGCAAGTAGGTGTGGATAATTATTATCGTAATGTAAACTGCAAAATATCTACAGCAAGAAAAAACCTTCCTTATCACGAAGTAAAGCGGGTCTTTTTTCAATAACTGTCTATGAATTTTCGTACATTATATTCCTACTACTTTAACGCAGTTTAAACTTTTTTTCTGTATTTGACAGCTGTAATATTTAGAAATAAACTAAATTTTTCAATTTTTTCCATCGCGGACTGTTTGTTGCCGGTCTGGAAAAAAAATGAAAAAAGAACTCAACAAATTCATTTTTCAGTAGCATTTTAAAACATTGAACTTTTTTTAATCTGAGTTGAAATGTGATTTGTGGTTATTTTTTTTCCTCACAAATAAGATAAATATTTTTTAATAGCAAATAATAATAACAATTAACTATTATAACACTACATATAGGAATTGTCCTCACGAGTGGAAAATAATTGCCTATAAAAAAAATTATTCAAGGTCTTAAAACCTAACAAGTGATTCGCACAGAACGAGAGAATTAGACCAATGAAGTTTTTTTACTTTAGTACTTTAAAAAATTATTACTTTGGGAGTTTGTGAAGAATATATTCAACACTTATGCTAAATGTGTAGCGTCAATCTATAGATAGAAATATTGAATTGCCTTTTACAAAATTCAGTTCCCTGAAATGCACCTGAAATTGTTTGGAAAAATCACCTTTTTTACAGGAAAAAATACTAAGCTTTTCTGGCAATATTTTCCGAATTTGTGGCCTGATAAATGGTTTGAAAAATAAGCCAGAAATATTTCTTTTTCTTTTCTTTTATTAAAAACAGTCAGAAATTGTATGTGTGTATTTGTGGTCAGATTCTCGCGTTCATTTCTGCTTTTTTTCTAAAATATCCAATATGCTTGGATTTTTTTCCAAATCCAAAAAATAATTTCTACGGTTATTTCCGAGGCCTTCAAATTCTGATCATGAAAATGTCAGTTTTTTTTTAAATCCCAAGTTGGAGTTTTTATGCGAATCCAAAACTTACCCCTAACTGTTTAATAGCAATTGTTAGAATTATCTCAACTAAAAATGCTTAATCACCTGAACAAAAACTACATGTCAATAGGTTCCTACTCAAAGCAAAAAAACTGATTAAATTTATTAATATTTATTGTCTGTTTTTTTCCTAACTACTGCAAGTGCTCAGTGCTGCAATAGATAAGGTGTTCGTATATAAACACTTCTAAATTACTTGCAAGCCGGTGCAGTATTCAGCAGTCGGCCTAATTCAATCAAAGTAGCATCACAAACTTATTGAAACTAAAGTCAAGGGTTTTTAATTGTAGTTTAATTTTATGAAGTTAGTTATTGATTTTAATAGAAAAAAGTAATATCTTCCTGTTTAAAAGTATAAAATGGACTTAAATGGAAAGAATGTCGTTTACATCGGAGGCTGTGGTGGTATAGGTTCGTCTACTTGCAAATTGCTCATACAAAAGAATGTTTCTGTAAGTAGTGAATACATAACCAAAAAGAGAACAAAATTCGTAAAGATAGTTTTTTTTTTTTTCGGAACAGAATTTAGCCGTTTTGGATGTTGTGGAAAACGTAGCTTTAATAAAGGAATTAACCTCACTTAACTCTTCAGCAAAGGTGTTCTTCCTTCGGATAGATCTCTGCGACCGGGAAAATATCGTTAAGTGCCTTGGTGAGGTTATCTCTAAAACCAAAACAATTGATGTTCTTATCAATGGAAGTGGAATATGTAATGAATTTCGTGCTGAAATACCTATCAGTGTCAATTTGGTATAAACACATCTAAAGCTTAAGAATATATAGGAAGCTGGAATCTATAATATTTGATATTTTATTTAAAGCTTGGATTGATTAACAGTTCCATGATTGCTGTAGATCTGATGGGTAAATCAAATAATAAACAAGGAGGATTAATTGTGAATATAGCTTCAACAGCTGGATTAGATCCATTTCCACTTGCTCCTGTATATGGTGCCACAAAAGCTGGAGTAGTTTCGTTCACAAGAGCAATGGCTGTAAGTATAAAAATTAACTTTGTATTTAAAAATAAAAGTTTCAATGAATCTAAAAGTTTGTTCCTTCGAATTTCTCTTTTTTTTTAGGATGATATCAACTTTTCTCGACATGGTGTTTCATTTATTTCTATTTGTCCTGGTATCACTAAAACAACCTTTATGAATCAATTTACCACTGAAAAAAATACTCCTAATTCAAAAGCAACTATAAAAGAATTCAATGAGGCTAAAAATCAGACTCCAGACGATTGTGCCAAGAATATTGTCAAGGCGATTGAAATTTGCAAAAATGGTGCTGCATATTTGTGTGATCTTGGTAAAATGACTGAGGTGAAATTCCCAATTTTCTGGGATGTTCAAAAGTAGAGATTACGAGATTTTGTTTTATGTTAAATCTTTCCATGAATAAAATTCGATACATTAAATAAAAATTATAAAAAAAAAGTTTTGTATACGTACTTACAATATTACTCATCACTGTCATGTTCTTGGCACTTTAACCTTCTCGTCAAGGAGTAAAATTAATATTGGCATCATACGAGTTCTTTAGAAGTTTAAATTAATTTTTGTATTTACTTTTACTCTGTGTTTTTTTTTGTCGAAACTACAAATTTTATTTAATTTTTTTTATGAAGTTTGACAGACTTTTGTGTAGTTTTGTAAAGAAAATCACAGAGTTTCAAAGTAAAGGAACGCACATTATAGTTGATATGATATTTTTTTTATTTTTTTGGCGATCTGTCATGTACAATGTACTTATAAATTATATAACCTATTGCGTGACATTTTTGCCCAGCGTATTATCCATTTTAATTTTAAATAATTAATACGCTTCTGATGCAAAACGACACATTGTTTTGTGGTCTCCACAACAAGGCAAGAAATTCTTGCAAACATACAACGAACAAAAATCATGGAGAGTTTCACTATTTTAAATCAAATATCGCGATGTCTTATTGAAAGAAACAACAACAGTGCAAAAAATTAGTGATAAAATAATTTAAATTCCGACATATTTTCCCAAATTTCTTCCACAAAAGATTCTAGTGCTTTTCCTAAAACAATTATGGGAATAAAAATATGGATGGAAGTTATTTAATTTAATTGAAACATAATCTATCTTTTAAATCAATCGATATCGATACACTATCGGTGTTAGAAAATCAACAGTTTTATTAATTTATTTAAGTTCCGGATTGTTCTATTTCACTTTAAGTACCAGATGTAAGTACATACAAAATAAATAGATATGTATAGGTACTTAAATTATTGTCAAAAGATAATTTTAATCATTTAATCATTTAAACATAATATAAAACTGTTGCAAAAATGATTTGATTATGGCAAACAATTAAAGATTTTGAATTGATAAAAAATAATGATAATACAAAATTTCACAATCTTATCAAATAAAATTTCGATTCAACTTTTGTTTTCTGTGTATTTTTATTAACTTTGATTTTAAACAAGATAAACGCTTATTTTGAACACTTCTACAACTAAAACCTCTCATACACATTTATTAATATTTATTTATTTTGATATTATAAAGGTGTGCGTTGTACACATAAGTGTTAATGCCGGATCATTTCATATGTATTCGTAATATTTTAGGAAACTATTATCGTCAAAGTTCTGTTCCGATTATTACTCAATTCTTGCCTTACTTAATACTTATGTAGTAAAGTATATCGTCCGTCGCGTCGGTCCGTGTAACCGTGAAATGTCCGTGAGTCCATTGTTACTTGGAACTAGAGGTTAAACAGGTAGACGGATTTGCTAAAAATGTGGTACAGACAATTTGTATGTGCACACGACGTTTTTTTTAAATATCGAAATATTGAATTTTTTAAAAACAATTTAGATTTTTTTTAAAATCCAAAATTTGTTTTTTTGAAAATTTTGTTATAAGAGTTTCAACAAAATAATAAAAGTTAAAAAAAAAATCGTGAGTTCCAAGACTCACTGTAAAGTTGAGTAAACATCAAATTAAATATTAATATTCAAGCACTGCATCACAGAACGCGACGAGTTCGACTTGTCAACCAAATTTCAACCCAAACTCAACTCGATCTTTCGATTTAGTTTGAAGTACGAACGAACGTATCCAATTTTTAACGTATACAATTTACATAAACGCATCGTAACATGTAAGATCACAACGTACATAAGTGTCACAAAAATGTCCACGTTTTTAGTTTACCCTTACAGCCGACATAGATGTTTACACATCAAAAACAAGAGATACCGTTAATAATGGATTAATACAATCTTGTTCCAAAAATATGCTTGACCGTACACTGATATTAGTTCACAAAAGAAAAATACGATTTTTGGTAATAAGAATAATTTTTCAGTAGTATATAGAGTTTGTATTATTAAAAAAAAAAAACTTTCTTATAAACAATGACAGGCCACGGGCAAAAAACAAAAACAAAAACTTCCATTTTAATGACTAGGAATTCTAGTCTTGTTGGATATAGTTCACACTAGATATTCGTCATGAAATCTATGTTAGATGGACTGAACTTAACAAAAATTGCGTATTGACAAGGTCCTCACTAGTCAACTGATGAGTCCAAGTGAGATCGCCGGGACGAAACGCCTAAATTTTTGTGTGGACTAAAGGCCGTAAAAAGCTATTTTGAAAGAATAATTTTTGTTGTTTAAAGCCTGCCAGAGATAGTGTTAAAAAAGTGTCAAGTACCAAGTTTAATAAAAATCGACCAAGTCGTTTTCGAATTACATATTGAGTTCTGAAATAAAACTTTGGAACTTTTTTTTTAAATCTATTAAAAATGTTGGTATAAAATACTCAAAAAACTTTTCGAAACATTCTCTACCAAAATCAGTTAAACCGTTCTTAAAAAAATCTAATCGAAAAAAGAAAAGAATTTTATATGTAAAGCTTTGTACGGCAGGTAGTGTTATTTTTGGTCTTAAAAAAAAATTTAAAAACGTGTCGCGGAAATGCCCAAAAATCAGTAGGTACCAAGATCATAGAAAATAATTTAGGCTGCAGCCAAACGGACAGACAAACAGATGGATGGAAGAAAGAATGAAAGAAGAATCCATTTTTTAGCCTTTTTGACTCTATTAATTTTAGTTAAACTTTGCATATATGTATGTATGTAACTAATAATTCTTAAAAATCATTTTGGGTGGCCAAAAAATGACATATCCATAAATGTTGTGTTTTTAATATACTTATGGTATTAATAATATATTAAATATATTTACACACATATATTAAATATATTTACACACATTTTTGTGTTCCTGTGTTTCTAATAAAAACATACATACTTACCTACATGAGTTTGTAAAAACTTTCTGCTTAATTATTTCATACCATTAATAAACCATTTACTACCCCAAACCTTAAATTTTTGGATTTTTTATAAAGTTCAGCCAAAAGACCAAGTTTGTACAATTCAATCGTGCATTTTATTTTAATATTTATTTTATTTCGTTTGATCGTGTGCAGCCGCCTTAGATTTCAAAAATCATTGCATACCATTTAGACATTCACACCTAGAACTATGCAACGAATTAGATTAATTTAATCTCTTCCAAATGAGAGATAATAGAAGTAAGTAATGAACGTACATATGTACTGTACTTGTGTATGCAAATAGAAGCTCAAATTCAATTTTTTTTAATATTTTGTGGATCGACGTGTTTTTTTATTTTTAAGTTCAGATAATTTACCGTGTGGAATGTAAAGTTAACGCTTACAACTTTGTGTAAAATTTTAATTTGCATTCGAATGGTAAAGTGTTGAAAAGTGTTCGCCTCCACCTATCAACCTAAACCTATAAGCAAAGTAAAGTTTCCGTATTTTTCAAGATTCTGACAAGTATAAAATTAAATCATACTAAGTATAAATTGCAAAGAATTTCAACTTCAATGTCAACACCAAAACCTTTATGAATTTTGTGAATACAAAAATGTTTTTGTTTTTAATAAACGGACGGTTTTATCACAGTAGTTTTTCCATCATTAATTTTCTCTTTATTTTAAAATTGTCCAAACTTGTTAAGCCAATCAGATATTTAATGATGGTGATGGAAAGCAGGAGAAGCATGAAGCACTGTTGAGTGGAGTACTGGAGCTGCATGGACAACTGGAGCAGCGTGGTAGGCCTGAGCTGTATGCACAATAGGAGCAGAGTGTACACTGGTGTGAAGTACCGATGCTGAATGGACTACAGGTGCCTCCACAATTGGTGCAGCATGAACTACTGGGGTGGCAGCAACATGAACAACTGGCTCAGCATGGTAGGTCTTTACAACTGGAGCTACAATAGGAGCGACATGTGCTGAATTGTGAACACTTGTAAATGACTGATGTGAAACAGCTGATGGTACAGAATGTACTACAGAACCAACATGAGCTGGTTCAACTACACTATGAGTTGCCAAATGCCCTGGTTTGGCAAAAGCCACAGCAATCAAAGCAAAAAATGTGATCTGTATATGAAAAAAAACAAGAACATAAATTTTCAGAAAAATTTGTAGTCAAAATGGATCTTACGAATTTGAACATTTTTTTGTTGCAAAATGGATTGTTAGCTTTGTCGATACAAACAATAAAACTCAACTGATGAATTATTAGTTGCCAACTAACACTATTTATACCTATTCAGAAGATCATCCTTCAAAAGTTTAAATTTTTAAATTTTCAAGTTCAAGAGAAACATAAACCCATCAATCACATTGCTTTAGGCGCACCTCTATAGCTTAAGGTAGGGGCTTATGTTATAATATGCTTATTCGTGAGTAAAGATTATGGACCCAACACAATAAATGATTTAATCACCTGAAGTACCTACCGTAAATTGACAAATGAATAAAGGCATTATTAGCAATTGATCATTATGGACACAGCCACCTAGAGACTGTCCTTCGGCTAAAGACTGTTTGCTTGGGCTTAGAAGAATTTTCGAGGTAAATTGTGTCTATGAATGCTTAAGGGAGGCAGATTTTATATGTAAGTGTAATTATAAGATGATAAGACTGGCACCAAATTATAAAGTGTTTATTTGTAATGAGTTATTTTTAAAATAAAACCAAACCAACAGAATTTGTTTTAATTTAATTTCATTAATTTTTTTTATTTATTTATTCATTTTCAAAAGTCTGGTTCATAAATATAATTTAATCTTAATGAGTATAAACAATTTGTTTAATCATTACATTCTTCTTAAAGAAAAACCTGGTTGGCTGGAATATTTTGTGTAATTATGCCTATATGACCGTTTTCGAAAACATTATTTGCTTTGATAATGCAAATACAAGATGTTCTTAAACGGAAACTGCAACAGTAAACTGTTCGTAAATCCAAAACGAATTATGTATGCAAAAGTAATTTCGGTAACGCAGTTTGCTAAAGGCAAATGTTCAATAACACTATTTGCGGTGCGATTCTGCAGTCAGAAATTCGAGTTGAGCACAAAAAAAAAAAAAATGGAAAAGCCAAGGATCATGTTCATAAATGTCAAATGAATTTGCAAGAAAATTAATTGAAGTTTGACAGTTTTGTGCAAGCAGGACGATTACATATTTGACGATAGCAATATCTGCGTTAAAAAATAACGATCAAATTGTCGTTGATTGGACGTTTTTGAAAACGTACTTTGTCAAATCTACAGAAGAAAGATCTTAAGGTTCTCAATTATTATTTTTAGCTTAAAAGTTTTTCTTTAATAATTTTTCAAAGTTCATCAATGTTTGACACATACAAATGCAATTATGGGACAGATATCGTTTTCCCAATTCTTATGAAATAAAAGAAAGATATGATTTGCCTGCCAGTCATCAAAATTTCAGAAATTACACAATCATGTGGGTGTCTTATACCCTGCGACAATGGTTCTTTATAATCACTTCCGATCTTATTGTGCGCTTAATAAAAAATACACAGAAATGGTCAATGAACTATTTGTTTTTTATAAAACTTTACCAGACAACCACGCGAAATATTTTGCGGTTTTCTATAAGTTCAGACATACAATGAGTTCAAATTATTGTAATTATAGCTTTAGGCAATTAGGTTAAAATTTTTAATGTTGGTTCGAACTGAATATTTGTATAAAAATACTTCATCGACTGTAGTTAATTATCAAACGCATCTTGACGCTTTTGCAAACCTCAACCAAAAATCAAACAATATGTTCAAATAGGTGACTGATCCTTTTAAAATATCTAAAAATCTCCTTCTAACATTTCTGATTTTGTTCTTGATTTTTGTATCTTTAAAGATTGCTCTTCTTGCTATTATTGCTTTTGCCAGTGCAAGTGCTGGAGTCATTGCAACACATACACAACATGTTGTAGAGCCAACTCTTGCCAAGGTAGGAGATGTAGTGCATTCAGTACCATCTGCAGTGTCTCATCAAAGATTTACCAGGATTCACAACTTCGGAGTGACAGTCTTACGCACTAACCATTACGCCACGGGCTACTTCTTAAAATATAACCCAGGTTTTTTTATAATTTTTTTACCATAAAATTACAATTTTTGAAAAAGAGGGTGTTGTTGTGGGCGGAAACTGGTTATGATGTTTTCGAATTCTATTTATTATCAAACCTAAAAAATTCAGTAGTTAAATTGTTATGGAATTTGTCCGGCCTCTAAAACAAGGTGCACCTCTGTGCGTTTAAGCGTTAAATTCAACATCGAACTAGATTCTCTAGAGGAGAATTTCGAATTTTTTTGTTTTATCTTATCTGGAACTGGAACAAGGTTTTTACTTTTTTCAAATATTTTCCAAAATGATGCAAATGATTTTTCTAAAACTCCTGACTGTGTTGTCCAAAAATTTGTAGCAACACCAAATATTTAGTTCATATATTTTAAGGTTATATTAAATTTGTATTGCGTTTCAAGTTTTTTCTAAGAAATTTGTGTAAATGGGGTTATGCCGGTTTTTGAAAAAATTGTCCTAATTTTTGAATTATTATCGTATAACTCATAAATGGCTCCACCAATTGCATTGTATTTTTTCAATACTAATCTCCTAAGTAATTTAAGTAGTATCGTTTTGAATTTAAATAATGCTTTCGATGATGTAAATTAAGCCGCACTTAATAGCCTTTTATCAACATATGTGAACCACCCTGCCTTGTTTAAAAAAAAAGTTAAATATTTTTCAATTAATTTTTTTTATTTTTGTGTTCAAATTCAGTCTTCATCTCATATTATTATTTTATTTAGTGGTATACGGCGTAAGTCACTGGTGATCCAAAAATCTTGACGTATGGAGACGCATGATGCACAATTGGCGCAGTATGAATAATTGGTGTTGCAGAATATGTCACAAGAGGGGCAGCAGCATATTGGACATGCGAAACAGCTACTGGTGCAGCATGGACTTCCACTGTTTTCACAACGGGTGCAACTTCAACGGCCTTCACAATATGTTGAACTGGAACAGCTGCTTTAAAAACAGGAGCAACCTTTACAGAACGAACAACTGGAGCAACAATATCAGTCACTTGGGCCTTGTTGTGAATCCTGGTAAATCTTTGATGAGACACTGCAGATGGTACTGAATGCACTACAGCTCCTACCTTGGCAAGAGTTGGCTCTACAACATGTTGTGTATGTGTTGCAATGACTCCAGCACTTGCACTGGCAAAAGCAATAACAGCAAGAAGAGCAATCTGTAAAGATACAAAGATCGAGAACAAAATCAGAAATGTTAGAAGGAGATTTTTAGATATTTTAAAAGGATCACTCACCGATTTGAACATATTGTTTGATTTTTGGTTGAGGTTTGCAAAAGCGTCAAGATGCGTTTGATAATTAACTACAGTCGATAAAGTATTTTTATACAAATATTTCGCAGTTCGACCCAAAAGTAATAAACATTAACAATTATAACATAAATGCCTTAAGCACCAAGCAATTATGTGCGCTTTATATTTCTATATAGACTTTGAAAACCGCATGTTATTTTGCAAGGTGAAGGTTGACGGACAAAGCAAACTAAAAGTTCAATAACCATTCATATATACCTTGTTAACGCCTGTAGTAAAATTGAAAATAATGAAAGAAAATTAATCCGTTTGAACAATTATATAGAAAACGATTTAAAATTAAATTTAATGATGGGCTAACAATAAGTGTTTTGACATTTTAAAAGTAAAATTTTAAATAAACGGTAACGTTGAAATGTTTTGTGGCTATTGTTTGATTTCTTTTCGAACTAATACTATCCTTTATAATAATTAAAACAATATAAGAAGGAAATGAAAATTGTAGTCAACATAAGAAATGTAAAGAATGATAGATAGAAATTCGCAGAATATTTACATATGTACATATACATATTTATGTAATTTTGTATCTTATTTTATGACATATTGTTGATGTTTATGAAAATCTTCAAAAAATCACATATTTCACATATGTTAAACTTAATTATTTAAGTTTCATTTCAACAAATGGGGCCTATATTTACATAAAAACTAGCTCAAAGTCGTGCGATAGGTAGAGCTAAAACTTTTGTTATTGATATGAATATGATTCATTTATGTATCAATGAAGTTATAATAATAATAATAATAATAATAATAATAATAATAATAATAATAATAATAATAATAACAATAATAATACATAAAAGCCTTAAAACAATTTTGAACATTGCAGCCATAAGAAATATTAATTTGATAAATAAATCAATGAATAAAACTGTTAAACTAACATTTATTAATAAAAATAAAAATAAACTAAAATCGGCTTGATGCTCAAAAATTATCAAGCGATAAATTACTTCTTGAGACCAATGTAATTAATTTAGCTATGGTTAAAGGCTTCCGAAGTAATTTATATCCTAATGAAACCAAAGCATTATTTATTGTCAGTGGCTGCTAATGTTTTAACCCTAGGCTGATACGTGATACTCATCAACTATGCAAACTAATAAATTTTTTAATATTTTTTTAGGAATAATATTTTATACATAATAGATACTTAATTTATTTCTAGATAGTTTAAAGAAATATGTATACATGACTCAGACATGCATACTGCTATTTCTAAATAAATTGGATAAGCTTTTCGAATGTGAGGTATTGATTTCATTAATGCAATGACAGTCTATAAAAGAGAAGTTTAAAAAAAAACCCGTATGATACTACATTTTTTCTCATTTTAAGTTCAATAAAAATTAATTAGATAGTGCGAAGAATTCATCACTGCGATATGACACATTAAACTCCAAAAATGTGAACTATCACGAAAAATTTATTAAAAAGTTGATTTGAATTACATTTTTTTTGAATTAAAACATATTTAAAAAAAAAACATTAAAAAACTAATTTTCACAACATATTTCGAACAAATTGGAATCGGATATTATTTTGTGTTTTCGTTAATACAGATTTATCAAATATTGTAGCATTAGAAGAGATAATAACAAAAGAATTTTTAAATAATGTTAACAATTTATAAAACCAGATAAGTGGTTTTCCTTTGTTTTTTAAATTTTAGTATTTTTTTAATATTTCTAGATCCACAAGTAAATTTTCAAAGTTTATTAAAATATTTTTTTCGGCGTTAGGAAATACCGCCCAAGAAAATAACACAAAAACCGATTTGGAAATAGCACCCAAAAAATTTTTTATAATTTTTTTTTTCAATTAAAGAACGCCCAAAATAAAAATTTTAAAAGTTAAATGGGAAATAACGCCCACAATTGAAAATATCGCCCAAAAACAATCCAGAAAAAGGAAATAACGCCGAAAACTTAGAAAATAACGCCCAAATTCTAGAAAAAAACGCCCAAATTCTAGAAAAAAACGCCCAAATCAAAATATTGTCAATAATTATACTGAAACAACTTCGTACTAAATAAAATCAAATTTATTTCACTTTAATAAAATAAAAACATTAAAAATTAAAAAATAAATAAATAAAAATTAAAAAAAGAAATAAATAAATAATTCAATAATCAATAACAAAAATAATAATAAAATAAATGTTACTCATTTTCAATTAAAACGGCGTATAAATAGTGAGGTATGTATGGGGGGCATGCTGCCCCCCTGCGTGGGCACATTATAGGATTTGGGGTACGTGCGAGACTGGGTTTATGCAAAGTTTCTTTAAATCCAGATTCTTTAAATGCAAAAGAGAAATTGCACACACCCAGCCTCGCACCTACCCCAGATCCTATAATGTGCCCAAGCAGGGGGATTGCAGGGCGCCAGCATGCCCCATCATACAAACCTCACTGTTTATGCGCCGCGATTTTGTTTTATAACACGATTTGCTTTTATATTATTGTTTCTCGTGTACTAAATAGATAAGTATTGAATTTTGTCTTTTTCCATTTACTTTTTTTTAATTGATGTTCACAGCTTGACGCACATAAACTTAATGGACTGTCTTCGATTTTGTCTACTCAGCATAATTTATCACAAATTTTACCGCAATTTGAACTGTTAATATTTTGTTGGAGATGTTTGTCAACAAGTTTCATTGAAATTTCACTTTGGAAATATCGCCCAACATTTAGGAAAGAACGCCCAAATTAAAAAAAAGTTTGGAAATATCGCCCAAAATTGATAAAATAATGCCAAAATTTTACAAAACCAATTTACATTGATAATATTTGGGCGATACTTGCAACTTAATATTTTGACAAATATAAATTTGGGCGATATTTCCATTTTTTTTTTTAGGCGATAAAAAAAAATTTGGGCGTTATTTCCAAATCGATTTGGGCGTTATTGCCTAACACCATATTTTTTTATTTATAAGTTCTGGATGAAAATACAAATTTTTATTTAATACTTGTAAATAAAAGCTATCATATCGAATATTTGAAATATATCAAGATAGCAACAAGTTAGCAAAATGATAACTATCACTAAATTTAGTATTTTTTTTATTTTTTGCTAATACTAGTACTAATTAGTTATTTTATATTTTTAATTACCTAAATTCAGTTGATTTAATTTTGTTTAACAATTTTTTTGTTACTACAGAAGTAATAAAAATAAAAGGATAGGTGCAGCAGTCTTTTAGATAATTTGTATAAATGGATAATAAATATCCACAGTTTTTTTTTTGTGCAATCACTTCCGGCTGTAGACGGGTTAAGACAATTTAATTCAAAAAAATTCAATCAGTTTCATAAGATAAATTTTATATCAAACAAGTGGGTGCTAATGTATGTTAAATCGAATTAAACAAACCAAATAAAAAGAAGTCTAAATCGCTTATGCATTGAAACTTTGTTATCTCCCAAACTTTTTTGTCGGTCAATATTTTAGAAACAAATTTTCTTCATCAGGAAATCGTAAGCAACATAGCGTTTAAATATTCCTGACAATTTTGAGAAATCTGAGATCTCGAATATATAAAGTGACCAAATGCTAAATTTACCCGTCGCCGTCATAAATGAAACTGCTTGGAATAAAAACCATGAATAAAATACACATACAGTTTAAGCTAAGTATGAGAGTTATTCTGTATACTTTGTTATAATTTAGAGGTTCAATTATCATTAGTTCTCTTATTAGTTGATTTCGGTGGTGTATACTGATAAATCTTGTTTTTTCCATTAGTAGCGTAAAAGAAAAATTTAAAGAATAAGTACAATTGTATTTTTATTTCTGCTTATCATCAACATTTGTTTGTAGTAAAGAAGGAATGAAGTAAAATAATAAATAAAGTGAAAAGTCATTTCATTAAGCGGATAAAGCTCTAAGTACAAAATAAATTTATACTTTGATTTAATCAAGCAAACTATGTACATACAATGGGCCTTACTAATACCCAAATTTAGTTAAGAGTTAAATTAAAATCTCCAGGTTTCAGAAAAATCACATACTAATAACGAGTTTAGTCTCCAGGTCACTAGCAAGACGTTAAAATTTAATACACGGAATTCCATGTTTAAGCTATGCACTAAACAAATAAAATGGCGTTTTAGTGCAAGTGTTGTCGGTTGTTCTATTTAATAGTACGTAAATATGTATTTAGTACTACTTTAATGTTATTTGTCGATTTTCATTGTTTTGTTTATTCATTGTTGGTTTCAATCTTCAGATAATTTGTTTTGAAGTGAAAACATACGTGGTTTTTTATTGTTTGATTTTTTATGGTACAATTCTGCCCATCGTTTTCTAGCTGCATTATGTGGAAACAAACCCTGTCGTTCAAACTGAAAGTGGATAATTAAATTGGTCCAGAAGAATAATGCGACCGGCAAATTCAATCTGCATTTTTACGAAGAAGGCGATGGGCATATAAGAAGTGGTGTTAGAAAAATCAGATATGAGGAGATATATAGATAGAATCAATTCATACATCAAATGTAAGTTTTTCATCTCTTCTTATTATTATTGATGCAGAGAAAAGAACGTCAAATGATGTCCACGTTTAGTTTCGCATCACAAAACGCTGAGGTAAATTATGAGTTCTGCCCGCACCACCAGCTAGCTTTCGAGTTATTAACATAAAAATGGCTAAATTTACATCTATTTTATTAAATGTAAATTTAAAATATTATATTTTTCCAATAGAAAATCTCATTTAATTAACAATTTTATACTGATTAATTTTTTTAAGGAATTCCTTACTTTCGAATTTATGTACTGTACAATAAAAATCGTTTGAATACTTTGTATCAATTCACTTACTATTAGTACTGACAATATTTAACATTCTTGGGGTTTTTAATTATCTGTTGTCTGTGCCGTGATTGGTATTTTGGAAATTGTAGTAGATTCATGGAAAGTGTGAGGATTTGTTAACGACAAGGTTAAATTGGTTATTAGTAGGTTTCTGTTGAAGCTCCGCACTTTATTTTAACCTTGCACTTTACTAACAGTCGACATTAGTGCTTGGTTATTAGCAAGGCTATATGTTTTCCATATTGTCGCAATAAGAAAGACGTTTTTGATTATAAAAAAATGTTCAATAATTTAAAAAAAAATATTGAATTTTATCTAAGAATTAAATTTCATTTTGATGTGATGTTCAATCCTAGCTTTATAAACAAGAACCATATAACTTAGTGAACAATCCTTGTGAAAAGGTTTGCTACTCAGCTCTTTTATTTATATTTCAAATATAAAATCAATGCAATCTTTTTAATTTATCACTCATTGAATTATAAAATGTTAAGGAATTCTAATTAAATAAAAGGATTTCCTTATTGAAACCTATTCTCTTTCAATAAATAATAATATTAAATTAAAAAAACACATAAACCAAAATTTAGCTTCTTAAATTTTTAATTTTAATCAAATTTTCCAAAATCAACAAATTCATCAATCAAATCTTAGTGGTGCACACTGATGGCATGAGGAACAGCATGGACTGAGTGGACAAGAGAAGCACCATGGTGAACTGAATGAACAACTGGAGCAGCATGGTGAACGGAGTGAACAACTGGAGCAACTTGGTGAACTGAGTGGACAACTGGAGCAGCGGACAAAACTTGAGCAGAGTGTACAACTGGGGCAGCATGAACAACTGGAGCACTATGGACGACAGAGTGCACAACAGGTGTGGCGGCATGAACAACTGGAGCAGCATGAACAACTGGTGCAGCAACGTAGGACTTAACAACTGGAGCAAGAACTGGAGTAACAACCGATTTGCTGTGATACTGAGTTTGGCTTTGGTGTGAAACAGCACTTGGGGCTGAGTGAACCGATGCTCCAACTACAACATTTTCAACAACAGAGTGAGTGTTGAGATGACCGGGAGCTGCAACAGCAACAGTGGCAAAAGCAAGGATGGCAATCTAAAATGGAAAACCAAAATAAAAAATTCGAAGAGATTCCTTAAATTGTACTCAAAATTATACAAACTTACGAATTTGAACATTTTGAAGTTGTTTGAATTTTGTTTGAGGTACAAAGTTGCTTTGAAGCGAATTGACAGATAACTGATGCTGATTTCATCCGAAACAGTTACTTTTATACTCCATTTGCCGGCATAATGCCTTTTTTACGGTTTTCAATTATCTTAGCAACTTCCCATTTGACCATATCACTCATGCAATCGGCTGCCGTCACTGAAATCATAAAGTGTCAGTCAAACAATTGTGGTACATAACATGGCTTACCTTGACTGGTTCCAATGGAATCATAAAATGAAGAAAAAAAAATTAAAAGATATTTTTAATGTTTTGTTTTCGCTTGAAGGACGGATTAAGCTTTGTCAAAATCAGATGTAGGATCATTAGTATTGCATAACACACACATCAAATAGTGTCTATAATTTCTAACAAGGAATTAAATGTCAATGAATTTTTTTTTTCGGTTATGTACTTCATGTGTGTAGATATCAATTATTTTTTTTGTTAATTTCATGAGTATCTTTGATGGGTGTGTCTGCACGCGGTGCTATGAATGGGATTTAAATTTTTATCTTCAAGTGTTGATTGTTGGTTGATTATGGAGGCGGGTATAAATACTGCTGTTGGCATTCGAATATGGCATCAGTTGAACTCAGTCAATCTTTGTCATTAGGCAGCCAAAAAAATCTATTCAATTCAAAATGTTCAAATTCGTAAGTTAATTTAATTGGTAATTGACAGACGCAAAATTTTGGTTCTAATTTGTATGTTTTTTTTCCAAATTTTCTTTTAAGATCGCACTTTTTGCCTTGATCGCTGTTGCTGCTGCCAAACCAGGACATCTGGCTACACACAGCACAGTTGAAACAGCTCATGTGGGATCAGTTGTTCATTCAGTACCTGCAGTATCATCGCAATCATTTACAAGGGTGCACAATTCTGCTGTTGTAGCTCCAATTGTTGCTCCAGTTGTCAAATCTTATGTTGCTGCACCAGTTGTTCATGAAGCACCAGTTGTTCATGCTGCTCCAGTCGTTCACGCTGCCCCAGCTGTAGTTCACTCAGCTCCACTTGTCCAGACTGCTCCAGTTGTTCACTCCGTTCACGCTGTTCACTCGGCTCCAGTTGTTCACTCAGTTCATGCTGCTCCATTTGTCCATGCTGTCCATTCGGCCCCAGTTGTTCATTCTGTTCATGCTGTTCCTCATGCATACAGCCTACATCATTAAATTACCTATTATAAATGAAAATCAAAATTGAATGAAAATGAAACTGAAACTGAAACTGAAAATGAAATAAACCTCGGCATGTGATAGAAAATGTATTGATTTTATTATTTTCCAGTACTTATTTAATTTTTTGAAAATGGTTATGTTTGTTAAATTCACATAATTCACGGCTTATTTTTCAGAAGCAAGCTTTGTTCTAACATTAATCACAATAAATGTTGTTAAAGTCAACAAATTCGCTAGAAAAATAATTTCAGCGAAAGATCAATAACTAAAAGTTAAAGAGTGTAAATTTGGTTGTCTAACATTTAATAGTTATTTAATTTAAAGAAAAAGAACATAGAAACCCGGTTTTAGTGATTGTATCAATATAAGTCCAAAAAGAATGCGACATAGTAAACAAAAAATTGACATTGACAAGTATTTGTTAAATGTTGGTATATTTAGTACATATACATAAAAACATGGGCATTTTAATTGCGCATAAATGAGATAAGGAAGCTATTTTCTAATAATAATGTATTTTTTAGATAAAAATTATTTTAAACTTATCCATGTTTATGAGCATTTGATGTTAAAATCAAATCGTGGATTAATGGGATTTTGTACTTACTTTCAAATTAAGAAATTATGAGCTTAGGGAGTTTAGGAATTAGAAAGAGTGAAGAATATTATTTGCACCTATTTCGAGGAGTTGACAAATCTTCTCTTGTCATGAAAAAGTGCCTCTCACCTTAGCAGTTCGGATTCAGCAGTAAATTGTAGGTACCCTCCATTCTTACTTATAAGACGCACCTACGAATGGTTGAGAGGTGTAAGTTACTACAGGCCCGGGGTATCCACGCCTTCCCAACAAATTAATGTTTTTTTTATATAGGAAAGTCAGTTTTGACTTATTAGGGTTTAGTTGGTTTAAACACGTGGTTTGCATATTTGTCCTTTGTAGAATTGTGAAGTCAAAATTAAACTAATTTAACTGTAGGTCAAAAATTGTCTGTACAGTTTTAGAGCTGTGACGTTTTAATGTACGTGTGTTGGCACCAGAGAACTAAATCGGAAAAAGAATGTAATTCAAATAATTCTTATTTATTAAAAAAAAATATTAAGCACACCTAAAAAAGTACAAGTATGTTGAATATTTTTCTCCCCGAAACCCACAATGGCTGGGTAATAAGTCCACGAATTTCTTCTGAACTTTAAAACCACATTGAATTTAGTCATGATTCCCTTTAATATTGGTAAGATTGTAGTATTGTCATTAAATTAAAAAAAAATAGAATCGTCTCAGTCTTGTCGCATTTCTTTATATATGTATATGTTTTTTTATGAATTGTTGAACTGAATTTATAATCTAGAAACTGCTTAATATTTACATCGAAAAATTCGATTTTTTGTAATTTAAAATTAAGCTATTATTTATTCTTTATATTTTTGTTGATAAAATCATTAAATTACAATAATGTTTTATTTATGGACTTTTGTTTTAATTTTTTTTTCCTATGCGAAATAAAACAATTCCACAAATCCATACCTACTCCCTACGTTTCGTTGAAATTTATCAACTTCTTTAAGGGTCACAATTTATAATTAGATTTTGAATATTGACAATTTTTTTGTTAAACTTACTTGTTTTTTTATAATTAGCCAGTCCAAGCTTCTGAGATTTCACTGAGCAAACATCTGTCAGCTTCACTGAGGAGAAGGAGAAACCTGAACAATATTTCTCCGCTAGAAGTCAAAAGAACTCTCGACATCTTTTTTTTATAATTTGATCAACTGCGACAAAAGAAATTGAGCAAGCGAATCTAAAAAATATCAGTCTCAGCTTTTTGACAGCAGAAGTCAGGAATATCACTGAGGAATTACGTTCAGATTTCTGGGATTGCTGAGATCTCAGTGAGCCTGGGAAACCTGAACTGGCTAAATATTTTGTTTGTTCGAATATTTTTTTTTTAATTTATATGATTATTTGATTAATAAATACAGAAATAATTAAAATTAATTTAATACAAAAAAAGAATTATTTTATTTGAAATCTTTTCTGCCGAGACAATAAACATACATATCGACGAGACTAGTAAATTTCAATTTAAAAAATATGAGATGAGACAACATCTCTGCTGCTGCAGATAATGTTAAATATTCAAAATCGCTAGACTTTGATAAAATTACTTTGGAAAAATTTTAATAAGAAAATGCGAATTGCTCAAAATTATTTTTTTTTTAATTTGGAAATTACTATATAGAATTTTTAAATGTAATTCTGAAAAATTCAAATTCTGAAAGATGATTTTGCGATGGAAAATTTTGTAAAAATGAAAAAAAAAAGTTTACCAATAATAATAATTGAATCATAACTTTTATATTTAAAATTGTTAACTAGTCTAAACCAGTTCGATAAATTTATTCAAATTTAAGGTAAACAGCTATTATATGATGCGAAAAAATTAATTTTATTTTTGTAAACTAATATTATTGAAACCTCCCTGCAAATTTTCAATGCAAAGGTTTAAAAAAGGGAGAAAAAAATTGTTCTAAAAAGTAGACATTAAGTCTTTCTATAATAATACACAAAAACATTGTCATTTCAACCTTTAAAGCTATATATTTTTGAGAAAAAAATGAGTTTGCCGTTAACAGTAATAATAATAAACAATTAGCTATATGGCAAGCAGTGTTATTTCAGATCCTAAAAAAAAAATCAAATTTCCATCTAGAAAACATACGGAAAAAGGTTTTCAAATTTAAAGAAAATTGGCATAACCGTTTAGCCTGTACCTGTAACTGTAACTGAACAGACAAACACACAAAATTTCTGGTGTCAGCGTTGTGCTAAAGTGCCTAATTGAACCATTTTGGCCCAAAACTTTATAGTTCAGAACAGCTTAAATTAAATCTAATATAATTATGTACAAAAAATTATGCGGCTCTATAAAATTGGAAATAGCACCAACATTTTATTTTATTTTTATTTTTTTCAACTTATTCATTATCTTGATTATTGAGTTCATTTTCTAACCTACGCATTATCTACCACATTTGTGCCTATAAAAATATTGTAAGCAAATAAGTATTACAATTTATTTTTTGTTTCTACATAGATATAATTATGTATGAGCAGTTACAGCAGGCTTAACTGCTGGTTAATTTACCTAAGCTTGTAAACACGAAAGCCCAAATATTAAAAACGCCAAATTGCTTAAAATTTACGAATAACCAAAACCAAATCTTCCAAATCTAAATGTCTAATGAAACATAACCCAAAAATAAAAAGAAATTATATGGTCGAAATAAATTCGAAATTTTGTAGAATATATAAGGTAGATAATTACCCTCTAACAGATCAGGCAAAACCAAAATGCTAAAATTGGCCAAACATTTTTGGTCGTTCTTAACATTTTTCGATTATTTGACTTTTGGACGATTAAATACATAGTCCCCATTCCGATGTATGGTCAACAGTGGTGCATGCAGGGGGGCTAAGGGGACTCGAGCCCCTCCCAAGCGAAATGATATTCTGTGCTAAGATATCCAATAATATCGAAGAATATATTGTATTATTTTTTCGTTCAAATTTCATTTTTGTTACATTCTAGCTTTAACAATATTCTCCAATATTTTAATTTAAAAGAAAACTATATGTATGTACATATGTATCGTAAAGAAATCACTAGTTCATACCACACGTAATCTAAATTTCATTTTATATTTCAAACGAATCTTGGTATGCAAAGAAACTCAAAAACAGGACCCTTGCAAACAGCCACATGTCCCAAAACGACTTCACATCATGAAAAGTTCATATAAGATTGTTTAAATTCTATGATTTGTTTTGATGAAATTATAAAGACAATCGTTTAATCCGAAATAGTTTTTTTTTACTTCAGAATTTGTATTTTGACAAAAAAAAATTGATTATTTAACAATCAAATTCATTATTGTCATGATTTTCAACAACACCTTAGATTTTTGCATAGTTGGTTGCATGAAACTGATTTAAGAACGGGTTCATATTTCGATTTCATATTTTGGTGCTAATTTCATGTTGTAAATTTTATACCGCTGAACTGAGTACTATAGCATTAATAAATAAAATGAAATGAAACTGTCTGATGTAGTATGTGTAGCAATATTTCAAAATTTAGATATATGGAAATGAATGCGGAAGGATATAACCGAAATAACTAAGTATAACGTTTTGCAATTCGGATTTGTATCCTAATTTAAGAAACTTAATTGAAGTTCTGCAGAGCTAGAACTTCACTTTGAGACGGTTATTAAAAACGGAAATTAATGTAATTCTTGAAGATATGATAAATAAATTTCCAAAAAAAAGAAGAATGGAATTTATATTCTCATCAAATTTTGTTGCCTAAATTCATTATTTCAAACTAAAAATATCAAAAACAAATTTTTAAAAAGATCTCTATCTAGATACAAAGAAAAACATTAATTTCATAACAGGGAGTTTTTTTTAATTTTGTAATGTTTTTCCCTTTTTCGTTTTCTTATTGAAATTTTACTTCTTATTCATATAAAGTGGGTGAAAATAATAAAGACAGTGATCCCTTAAAAAAATTACCCAAAAATTGTGATTAAGCACCCCTCAAAAAAAAAATCCTGCGTACGCTACTGATGGGTCAATGCTTAAAGTAATTCTGACGCAATAAGATACGACAAAAATCTAAAATGATTGTTCAAAACAAAGCTACTATTTGTTGAAATTGTTTTGATTTTTAATATTAGTTACTTTCAATCAATATGTACATATATATAATTCTGAACCAAAACCACAACCATAAACTAAATTCTCTACTAAGGAAATATTGTTTTTTTTTTTTAATAAAATTAACACTAAAGGAAGTGTTACTGCTTAACTATTTAGAATTGTTTTCTTTAAACCTTGTTCATTCATTTTTTTTTACTTTAAAATATATAAGATTTAATCATATCATGAAGTCAGTTTAATTAAAATCGCCTTACCTACTAAACTAATATTATTAAATTTCTAATTAACTTTTCTTTTTTTCTACAAGACTTTTTTAACCAATTTTTTTTATTTGTTAATTTTATTCATAAGCCACAATAAATAAGCCATTCATAAGCCACAATAAATAATTAAAATAAAATAATTCGTATCGATTGAATTGATCGCGATTATTGTCTTATGCTTATCATATCCTGTTACCGGTCTTGCAAAGTCACTCAAGTGAATGACTCACCGGTTTGTGTGTTTTTTAACATAAAGTTCGAAAAGTACCAACCAACTATACCATGACCAGCCAGACAACCCCACCGTCACCGTCCTTCAGTATTTTTCATTGCGAACATTCGAATGTACCTATACACCACCTTCAAGCAAGTGCCAGCTTCGCACTGGTCCACAGTCGAGATTGTGGAGCGTTTCTGTTTTGTTTACTTGCCGCCGCTGGTTTTGCATAGAATTACATAAAAATTTCATATACACCCACCTTTTGAATTTTACCGTCGTCGGTCGTGGAAGCATCTGAGTGTATATTTTTGACCTATATAAATTGTATTTGCAAAAAACAACATGTTACTCTATTTGGTAAGTATGCCGTTAAAATATTGTATTCTTCCAAAATAGCCATCAATTTTGTATTGCAGATTTATTCGATGGTAATTTTTTTAGTTGCAAATGTTGCACAATCAAGTTATCTAGGCAATCTCAAGGTCATTGAACCATTAGATGCCAAAGCTGGTGTGGTCATAGATACGGCACCATCAGTGGTCTATCATCAGAGCTATTCACAGTTGAATGGGAAAGTTGTGGTAACTCCGTCTAGGGGTTCTGGACGCTCGTACAATGCTCCTGCTGTGATACCGGCTGTTAGGGATTTTCAAACTGTTGCCATGGGACAAGAATATGCTGCGCCATCATATGGACCAGTTTACCGACCGGGCTTATAATGTTATGTGTATGAACAAAAATTGAAGGATAAATAAAGTGTGATTGAAAATTGAGTGTATAACGTGCACAACCCACGAAACAATAAAATAATAAATTAAAAAAAAACAAGCGTTTTGTAAAATCCATTGAAAATTTGTTCACCTTTTTTTTGGTTTTATCTAAGAAAAGAATTGAATTGATATTTTTCGTAAATGGATCTTTAATCAACGTCAAAGAAGATTTACTGATTTTTAGTAGGACGTTGTAAAGAGGGCCCTTTTATAGTATTCAAATATTGAAAGAATGTTTTTAAAAATGTCTCTCACGGTAGTGCGTAGGGCGATAAAGTGCCAAAACGACATAAAGGCAAAGCGACAAAGTGGCG
Organism: Epistrophe eligans; assembly: GCA_951394125.1. NCBI lineage: Eukaryota > Metazoa > Arthropoda > Insecta > Diptera > Syrphidae > Epistrophe > Epistrophe eligans. Next base: position 39,779,409 of record OX596029.1, read on the forward strand.
AAGCGAAAAAATGGAAAAGCAACAAAGTAGCAAAGCGACAAATTGGAAAAGCAACAAAGTGACAAAGCGATAAAGTGGAAAAACGACAAAGTGGCAAAGCAACAAAGTGGCAAAGCGACAAAGTGGCAAAACGACAAAGTGGCAAAGCAACAAAATGGCAAAGTGACAAAGCGGCAAAGCGACAAAGTGGCAAAGTGACAGAGTGGCAAAGCGACAAAGTGGCAAAGCGACAAAGTAGCAAAGCGACAAAGTGGCAAAGCGACAAAGTAGCAAAGCGACAAAGTGGCAAAGCGAAAAAGTTGCAAGACAACAAATTAGCAAAGCGCAAAAGTGGCAGCGACAAAGGACAAAAAGTCAAAGGAACAAAGTGGCATAGCGATTAAGTGGCAATTGACAAGGGTCAAAGCGCAAAGTGGCAAATAGACAAAGCGTGAATCGACAAAATCCTAAAGGTACAAGGTGGCAAATGACAAAGTTACAAAAAGCAAAGCGTTAAATATGCAAATTGAAAAAACGGAAAAGTGGCATTGTCATCAAAGTGACACTGTTATTTTTTTAGATTCATTTGCTCAATTATAATTTGTCGTTTTTTCTCTTTGTGTATTAATTTGGGTTGAGCTTTCTAAAATCTACAAATACGAGTAAATAAGCTTTTTTTTTAAATTAACACACTTTTTAAAAACGCAGTCCTGATATTTTCGAAGATTTGCACATTTTTTTTCATAGCACTGTCGATTTACATAAATAAAACATTTTTGTATACATTTAATTCTAATTGTAAACTAAGGTACTTGAACTTGATTTTGTTATAAATTTTATTTTAGTGGCTTTATTAAAAATTATTTGTTGATCCCCGAATAAACGAAGGAATCAATCCGATTTTATTCCTCTTTGCGAGAATCGATCCTCGGAATAGATTTCTTAGTCCTCTAAATGGTTTCCTAAATAAATATCTTTTGAACTCGTTTTGCAACGGTGAAGTGCTTACTGCAACAACTGTCGGTTGTTGCCTTCTAACTTGATCCTCATCATAATTGTCCTGCTCTGTCGACGTTGAATGTTGATGTTCATTTTGATATGAGTCAGGAGTTGATTGAGAGCGAGTATCATCAGTTGTTGTTGGTTTTTCAGTTGTCGCTGGTATCGTAGAATGTGAGTGAACTGGAATAAATCCATCAGGGATAAGTGGAGCGTAATAAACGGGGACACGATATTCCGGACGACGAATGGCATAGGCATTGTATCTAGGGAAGTAGGGTTGCCTATGAGCGTAATTCAGATTATAGCGACGCACTAGTGGTGGTGGAGGTGGTGGTTGAGCGTACAGAATGTCTTCATAGTCATCATAAATACCAGCTGCAGCAGCAACTCTTGATCGTGATGGAGGAGGACCATAGACAGGAGCTGGACGAATTTCATTATTATACGATGGAGCCTGAGCATATATGGGTCGAGGATTATTTTCTCCTTCGGATACATCCTGTGGATAGTTGCGTCGAGGAGAAGGTATCACCGGATCAGGAGGACCATATGATGTGTGTGGAGTATAGTCCACCGAATCATAAGCTGACGTTCTTTGGTAGATATCCTGTGACTCATGTCCTTGATCACAATCTCTTATGTCACTGCGTTGGGCTAAAGCCACTCCAAAAGTCACACAAAAAAGTATCTAAAATATAAACAAAAATTATAAACTTCAATCCAATAACACGCTGGCTTTCTGCTTTCTGTTTTTTTTTTTTTTTTTTTTTTTTTTCTTACCAAGATGTTCATGTTTCTGTCAACTCAAATCCACAACTGATGAAAATAAAGATGCTTGAAGCCATCTTTTATACCTAATTAAAAAGATGATCTTTTTGTTGCTCTTACAGAAAAAAATGGAACAAATTTTATTTACAATTCTTGAACCCTTAAATACGAGTTCAAGCTTAATGCTCAATAACTGTGTATAAGATGGGATTTGTAAAGTTTAATTAAATTACATAACATTGGCTTCTGAGTGACATGGGGTCAGACATCTGGCAGTAGGATTTGTAACACATTAAAGAACCGTCAGTCAAATTTCAAGTGAAAATGAACAAAATGATAAAGTTCAATAATTGTGAAAATTATAATCTTACGCATTTCTGATTTATATCAAAACAAGAACGAAAAAGAACCTCTTTCAGTTGTTCAAGGGAATTTACTAAACCAAACCTCGCATTAATATAATATTTGTGCAACTATTATTAAGAAGAAAACTAATCAATTAATTTTGCTTTATAATTACTTAAATTTAATAGAACGCGATCAAAGGATTACAGTAAGATAATAATTTATAAATTTTAGTAATAATTCAAGTAGATGATCCTTTTAAGGTTGGACGGTGGCAAATTGTAAGGTTTGGCTTTAATTTGATCGGTCTCCATCGCATCTTCACGAATAAGATTCGTTATTGGAATATTTCTTATAATTGTTGCAGGTGCAACAATATCTCTGATAATATTTGCATGATTGTGAACAACCATATGGCTCTGATGAGAAACTGCAGTTGGAATGTGTTGAATCAAATGTCCTAGCCTAAAAATGGTTGGTGTGTAAAGAGTTTGGCTATTCTGATGGATTCTTTCCTGGGTTAAAGCTGTTGCAAGGACAGCAAAAATTTAAATTGTCTTAAATGAGAACAGGACATGCAAATAAATACATGAGTAAGTTGTTTATGGAGAATATTTTTGTTGTTTTTAATTATCTTACAATTTTAAACATTATTAACTTTTCTTAAGGTTATACTGCACACGTTTTCAATTTACTATAGTGACTGATTTTTTATTTAGATACTTTATTGACTTTTATAATAAAAAAAATATCTGCAAATTCAAAAGACACACAAGATGCAATCGCTTGTTTTTGGGTTGGTCACATATAAAACTTCTTTTGTTACAAAAACTGGGACTGGGTGTCCCATCAAGAATCCTTTTACTTTTAAAAGTATAGAAACAAATTATTTCAGATTATATTACAAAATTTCCTAAATATAACTATATATATGCACATATATACACAAATGTAATCCACACTATCAAAAAAACATCATGCCTAGTTAAATGGGTAATTAAAGTTCCATTGGGATTTGCAGGGTGTGTCGTTCTTCGTGGTAAGTTAATGTGCTTATGTGGATTTAATTTTTCTACATTATGTTCTTCTTTAAATACGATATTTAGGTAATTTAGTAGTACATAATATACTTTAGGTTCCTAAAAAAAGAAACTCAAGCTTCAATGTGACTGGACTAGCTATAAGAGTGAGACGAGACTTTGACGTGACTATACTTTATATAACACATACTCGTCAATGTCCGTCTTTTACTCATGGCCAGTCTTAATGATGATAGAAATAAGAGAAACAGGGGATCCCGATGCGACGTCCCGTATATCCGGACTTTTAAACAGTTGGATAGTTGTACTTTTGTATTTGTTTATTTCGGCTATAAGAATAATTTTTGTTTAAAATCTGCTATAGATAATGTTAAAAAAAAAACAATATTTAGTAAATATCTATCAAGTCGTCGTAGAATCTCAAAAAGATAAACGGTTGTATAAGATGAACCTTACAGTGCTCAAAAAGAGATTCTACTGTACAGTAATTTCTCGCTATTCCGAATCAATTATTACAAGGAAGTGTATTCGGATTTCGGATTATCGAATTATTTTGATTAATGAGTACTGGGTGGGAAAAGAAAAGCGTTAGTTATTTAACCAAAAAAACTCCATATTTTAACGTTAATGTGTTTTATGCTTCCTTTGGTAATTTTTTAACAAAAGAATACAGATTAATTTTATAAACTACTTAAACTGTAAATAAAACAACTGAGCACTTGTTTAACCGTTAAGAACAAGTAAAAGCCAAGAAATAAAATTGAAAACAGAAATACTTACATAAATTTATAATAATGGTCCTCAAAAGACGACATAAACAAAATTAAATTAATTAAACCTTTTTTTTAAATACAACTAAAAAAAATTACTGAAAATTTCGGTAGATACACAGGGACTTTTAAAACTTTTCAAAACATTCTTTATGAAAAAAGTTGATCAAAATCACTTCAACCGTTTTCGGTAAAAGTGAAAACGAAAAAATATTTCTATGTGAAAAGTTCCATTAATAACCATTTTTGGGATTTTTTTTTTCGCCTGATAGGTATATCTTTTAAATTCACTGATTCTTTTTTAAATATAAGATTAGACTCTTAGATAACCGACAGACAGACGTACGAATTTTGCTCACCCAATTTGTTCGTATTCTCGAGATCGAATCTATAACTTGTTTTATAGTGCCAATAAATCACATGTAATAAAATGCACGACTGGATCGCACAAACTCGCTCTTAAGTGCGATCACACTGTAGCTTTAATTAATCTGAATTGTTTATATCTATTCATCTAATTTTAAAATAAATAAATTAATTATGGGAGCCTATATTTAATACCGCTAAATCAAAACCACCGTATTACACTTACGAATGGAACTTATATTAATTACACTTTCGACTGAAAAATTGTTTAAAAAATCAATAGCGCAAAATTTTAAACGATTTAGTACGACGTTAAAGCATTTTTACAATGACAAAATGGCTTTAACATCGTACTAAATCGTTTAAAATTTTGCACTATTATAATTAAAAATAATTTGACTAAAAAATTTCTGATATTATTTTGACACCGACGCGATATACACCATCTGATTTTCTACACAAATCTTAATTTATGAGAAAAGAATTTAAAAAATCGTTGGAGCGGTTTTTAAAAAAAAAAAAAATTGGAATATAAAATTTTGAAAACATTATTAAGAAAAAAATTGGCATGACATTTTTTAGTATTTATCAATGCTGAGTTTAAAAATTAATTGTGAAAAAAAAATCATCTACCCATTTTCGAAATATCGAGTTTTCAAAAAAAGATTTTAAGATTTTTGTATATCCAAAATTAGTTTATTTTTTGGAAAATTGGATATGCAATATTATTCAAACTTATAAGAAGCTCAAATGTAGAAAATTTCATTACAATAGTCGAACCCCAAAAAAAAAACGGGAGGTACCGTGCTAAATACCACGTTTAATAAAAATCAACCAAGTCGTTTTCGAATTCGTAACCCTTTTTTAAAAAATCCAATGCTTTTTAAACTTTTTGAAAGTTTTTTTTTTTTTTTTTTTAATAAAATGGGTCAGAATCAGTTAAGCCGTTTTGAGAAAATAACACATAAACAAATTTTCTACGGGAGTTACCATTTATAACAATTTTTTTCTTGTTTTTTTAAAAGGACTTCCTGCATTGAAATCTTGATCGTTTAACAAACAGTTTTTTTGTAAATTTTGTTTTCACCAAAATGTTTTCACGAAATTTTTATCAAAATTGTTCGAGTCATTTCCGAGATAACTACCCTATTTTATAACGATGGGATGGCAGATACCGTTATTTTTGTTTATCCGCATAGGAAGCTGCAGAACAGAATAGCGTGCGGTTTCTTAACATTTATGGTACCATCTTGGATCCATTCAATAGAAAGATATTATAATTTGGCAAGTTACTACTTTCCCACCTAGTCAAAGAAAAGTCTTTCGACCTCACCCCTTATTTAGCTTAAATGACAATGTGGACAAAGATACCTGTTTACATGTGTATAACATAGTTAGGGGCTACAATCTGAGTAAACATATCTACCTACAGTTGATTCAGTGTGTCAAATTTTGCTCTACTTGCTTCCCACTTTGACATCTGTGCGATAAGGTAACAAGCAAATAGTCCGAAACAATTTGTTTTTTTTTCTTTTTGCCAAAATTATTGACCTCAAGACACACTTACGGTTTTTTCCGCTGCGCTGGTGCACTTTTTGCTTTTTGCTCATGAAACATAAAAATTTTTCATTTTTATCACACACTCAATCTTATTTATTTTTTTGTTTAAATCAATTACAAGACGCAAGCTTATACTATAAATTTTAACGTTTAAAAAATTATTTAAAACAAAACTAAAGAAGAATTAATAAACAGATTGAATTAAGCCATCAAAGTTCATTTATATAAAAGAAGAATATTAGGTTCAAGTCAATGATGCAGAAAGTCTTTGAAAAAATATATTAAAGGCGGTCTTATAGTTTAGGCCTTTGGCGATTCATCGTTATCAAAATCAATGCTGAATGAGTTTAATAACCGGTGCATGTGCAGCATAAACCAACGGAGTGTGATAGGCCCGCACCACTTGCGAGGTGATTGTCCGAATAGCTGGAGCAACAATTGGCGTAATAATCTCGGCATGCTTATGGACAACGGTCTGGCTTTGATGTGACACAGCTGTGGGGATCTTTTGAACTAACTCACCGACTTTAGTTACAGTGGGTTGATGGATACGAATGGTCTCTGGTGCTATGACCGTTCTCAGTCCAGGGCTGGTAGTTATTCTAATTGGAAGAGAGATAGTCTCGGGTGGCAGCAATTGATGTTGGATCGTTGCTGGTCCCAATGAGGATGCTCCGGCCAAAGCTGTGGCCGATAGCAAATCGAATTCAGCTTCGGACAAAGGCTCGATCGCTGATGGTGATGGTTCAGGGGTAGTGGTAGATGTCTCGCTTGGAGTCGGAGGTGATTGTGTTGGAACTGGAGTTTCTCGTGTTGATGCTGGAGGTTCAGCTGATTCCTCGGAGGAAGAAGTGATTCCAGCAGCAGATGATGGTTGTTCTGGTGGAAGCAATGAAGGTAACGAAATTGTTTCCTCCGGTGGCAGAGATGATAGCAGCTGGAATGAGGGACTTGCAGCAACTACCATCAGCACTGATGAAACGATGAGCTATAAATAAATATAGGAGGAAGCTCGTGTATCCACAAAAAAATCCATCAATATGGTGTTATTTTATTTTCGTTTACCAATTTGAACATTTTCCAGTGGTTTTTTTAAGTCTTTTAATTCCTCAGAGCTTATAAACTCGATATATAGATATTGTATACAATAGTTCTTCAAAACTGATATACCCTGTGTGATAAATCCAATGCAAGATTCAGTGCGTTACTGATGCCTAACTTCTGTCAATATCTTGTTTTTATACGATCGTATTAACCATGAGAAATCTAGATCTAGAAATCATCCAAATGCAAAATCAACCTTAATGCAGCAATCGACGTTAGATGCGAATGCATTTATTGTGAAATTCAATTCTCTGATTTCCACCCTCTTCCTCCAACAAGATTGACAACACTTCTAAGATAATATTGCGTTGTTTATATTAACGACAACAACAATGACAGTGCTATTATGATGATGTTTCTTCGATTACTATATAACTTCTGGCCCACAAAGGTTACCCTCTTGTCAGCCTTATTGCTCAAATCTCATCTTGTTTTATTCAGAGGCTTGCAAAAAGGAAATTTGATCTGTGTGAGGCAGTCGCCCACATTGAGGGCACTATGCCTGGGTATTTCGTATAGTAAATATAATCGATCGTGAAATGTGGAAGTCTGTGTCTGACAAAATTGGAACAATTTGTGCCTGTAAATTGATGTGGTTCCTTCCGGCTGAAAGACAATTTATTGTGGATGATATTTTCAATTAATTATTTAATAGTGAACTGATTAATCTTTCTTAAAGTAATAAGGTATTAAGTGCCAATTAACATTCCAAATTACAACAATACTATTTAATTAATTTCAAGATCATAGCTTTTTCTTGAGTATAATTATTATTGTAATTAAATAGGGCTTTGGGGACGTCTCATCGGTCTCACATCGAAATGTTCAGTACTTCGAGTTCAAATGACAATTTTAATTTAAAAGGCTTTTCTTATGTGAGTCATTGTGTGATCTTGTACAGAAATAAGTTTTTGGATTCTGGTTAAGATTATTTCCATCTTTCTTTTCACAACCTTTAACTATTCTTTAAAGCTAAATTACAATTCCTCATTTTTTGTATTGGTCTTAGTCCTTCAATGAGCTTCTAAGACGAAATCCGAAATGTTGCCATAGGTTTGGTATGTCCGGACGTTAGATCTTAGAAATCGTAAATGCAACTTCCAGGCTGAATTATAACTGCTCTATACTTTTGTCCTACAAGAGAGATGAGAGCATGAGAGGTACTTTTTTGGTTACAATGTTGTTACTCTTAAACGTTTTGTTACTTCCTAGCAACTAGCAGTACCCGTGAAAAAAAAAACAATTTTTGTTTTTTAAGTGAAATCGGCTGGGATTCGATACCTATACCTTCAGTGACAAAACAGTAAAACGCACTAACCGTAACGTTTCGGGCCACTATACTTGTCCGATTAGGATAGAAAATAAAGGCTGATGTCTTGTACTTAATTAATACAAATCGCTATACTTTTCTCTATTTTTTGTATTCTTGACTAAAACCCCAGAATGAAAGAAAATTATAAGTTGCCCCAAGCTATTTATTAAAAATATAAAATGTTACATTTTATCTGATCAATATTCAAAAATTTATGGATTTCTTTGTAAATGTCAGTTATGTCAAACTTTTTGTGTGAACAAATCTTTATTTGGTTTTTTAATCCAAAAAAAATGTAAGAATAATTTCCAAATATAGTTTGAATAATAAGAATATCTTGTTTTTAGATAAGAGTGAGTTGCAAAATTTGAATAAGGACAACTATTTACATAAATTACTACTCATTTCAATTGAGTAAGATCTTACTGCCATAAAGTTATAGGGAATTGAGAATTGGAAAATAGGCGGGATTGAAGAATCCTCTGCGTTAGATTTACCAGAACTTGAAGGTTTTTTGTTAGTCATAGGTTTAGATGGTTTTGCTGGTTTTATTACAGGTATTGCTGGTATTAATGAAATTGCTGGTATTCCTGGTATAGCTGGTATTCCTGGTATAGCTGGTATTCCTGGTATTCCTAGTATAGCTGGTATTGCTGGTGTTGCTGGTGTTGCTGTTGTTGCTGGTGTTGCTGGTGTTGCTGATGTTGCTGATGTTGCTGGTGTTGTTGATGTTACCGGTGTAGGTGTTGCTGGTGCTGCTGGTATTGCTGGTATTGCTGGTATAGCTGGTATCGCTGGTATTGTTGGTAATGTCGGAATTGTTGGTATTGTTGGTATTGCTGGTGTTGCTGGTGTTGCTGGTATTGTTTGTATTGCTGGTATTTCGGGTACTATCGGCATTGCTGGTATTGCTGGTTTTACTGGCATTGCTGGTATTGCTGGTATAGCTGGTATTGCTGGTATTGCTGGTATTGCGGGTTTTACTGGCATTGCCGAAATAGGCAGCCCAGTCTTTTCGGAAATAATTCTTGCTAATTGTGATGCAAAACTGTTAATCGCACTATTAAGCAAAGACAAGTTCAGCAAAGCATCCGATGGAACCATTATAAGAAGTGCTAAAATTATCACCTATAAACGAAATTTCTATGATATTATACAATTTTTCTTTGCAAAATTTTAAATTAACTTACTATCTTTGTCATTTCAAGACAGTTATATTAATAATGTATTTGACAACTGAAAACAAAAGAACTCCTAACTAGAATGATAGCAGATCAAGATTAAAATAAGGTTTTATAGTTTTAAATTCTTTAAAGATTTTAAGATATAGTGTGAAGTGTGAATGGCAAAGTTAATTAGTCTTGCTTTGTTTTGTTTTGGACAACAAAGAAAGTTTGGTCATTATTACGGATTAATAAAGTAGAGTTGATTGACATTGTGAATATTTAAAAGACATTATCCTAATCGCTTACTTTTACTTTTCAATAGTTTAACATTATATGAATGTCTAATTTTTTAAAGTTAAAATAACAAAATTTTACTTTTATTTTGCACTTCTAATGCCGTGTTTACTTAAAGAAGTTGTTTGAACAATAATTGTTTATATTAAGAGCTCAGTAAGACGCTAATGTATGAGCTTAAGACGCTAATGTACTTATTCTATCATTTACTGTGCATTCACATCAATTTTAGTATTCTTAATACTTAATTTCTTAAAATTATTACTTAATCTTTAAAAAAAAAAAAAACTTTTATAAACTTTATATGTAATCTCTGTAATAAAACTAAATTAACTTAAAATATAGCTTGTTAAAGGTTTGTAATAGGCGTAAGTTTATTAAAAACTGTTAACTATTTTATAATCAATAAAAAAAAAAAAAAAATAAATTAGAAAAAAAAGCTGAAATATTAAGTTTATAAGAATTTTTGAAAATTAAGATATTTTTTAAAAATAGCAAAAAAACTCCAAATGTTAATTCAAGCTTTTAGTGTTTAACTATATTTCTAGATAATAATTGCCTTACAATACCTTTTTAAAATGCACTGATTTTCTTAAAATATTTGTTTGTAATGAATAACTAATTATTTTGTCTTATAATACTTGATATATTTGTCTTTTGTATTACATGGTTTATTCATGACGTAAAATATCAAAATGCTAAAACATGTACATAGGTTGAATCAAAACAATCGTTTTGGATACAATTCTATTTCCTCCCGTTCAGGCAGGAAGGTTAAAGGTTTTCCCCAACAAAAGTGTATTAGAGCTTATTTTTTCAATCTCTGTTTAAATTAAAAATCTGCAAAAAAAGGGAAATTTAATATTTAAAAATAGATTTAAATAGCGGCTGCCTTGAACAGTGCCGTAGCCAGGATTTTGGTTCGGGGGGGGCTTGCTTCCAAATTTTACGAGGAATTCTTTAAACAAAAAACTATGTATATCCCAATTTATTGATTTTTATTGGTTTTTAAATTGTATGTACTCAAACGAACATAATACTTAAATTATTTTTTTTATACACACATTTTATCAAAGCAGAAGACGTCTTGATTTTCTTTTTGACATGAGATCACTCACCTTATCTGGATCCACATTAATATCTGAATGAGCAGATATCATAGCAAGTGAGCTTAATCTTGCATTCCCCATAACTCTTCGGGACACTGTTTTAATCCTTTTCATAGTTGAAAAGATTCTTTCAACACTAGCTGTGGTCACTGGAAGCGTGGCCAAAACCGTAAGCAAGAAGTAGTTTATACCTCTAAAGTTAGTCTTGTCACATATACATATCAAGCAATTTTAAAACCTCGATAGAAGGATCAATCGACGATATTTTTTCGCACCAGAGAATGTACTCAGCTTTCACAGCTGACAACGAAATTGCATTATCAAAGTAACATGTTAGCTTTTCCATTTCGTTGACTCGCCCAACCGCAGAAAAACCTGGGAGAAGAGCTTGAAACGATGGTAGAACGTCTTCGTTGATCATGAATCTGTCCGTAAGATTTTGTATTAACGAATCTATTCAAGGAATCAATACAGGCACTCTAAAATAGGATTCAGTAGAAGAGGTTTCTGGATTGGAACACGTGGTTTGTTTCAATGAAGTTCTTGGAGTCCTCGGCAAGGTTAGATACGGATTGAAAAGCCTCTGAAAAAATCTTCGGCTTTTTCTCTGATGTTCTCGAGAGAATTCAGAACTCTTCTTTGGTGCGGTCGATTGCAGAAACGAAATCTAAGGATTTGTTCTGTAGGAAAACTGATAAGGGCAGCGTTAAACTCAACAGCTTTTCGCATACAATGGGGCTAACTAGGAAATCACATTTTTGGACCGCTGCCAAAAGTGTTGATGCCTTCGAAGACATCGCCCACGTTCTGCTCGTTATTTCTTCAAGACATATTGAGATGCATTTGAAGAGCTCTACAAAGGAAATAATACTGTATATTAGAAAGTTTTAGTTTTTATTTTAGACTTTCGGGGGGGGCTTCAGCCCCTCAAGCCCCCCCCCCCTGGCTACGTGCCTGGCCTTGAACGCTATAATCCACATTTTAATAAAGATTCTAAGTTCTAATTGATGTCTAATAATTCCTTTCTATTTAAACATCTCAATTAAATCTGACAATCATTTTTTTGTTTGCTAAGGTTTTTAAATCCGAAAGTATCTAAAATAAATCGAACTCGAGATTTTGATCAAAATTGACTATGATAGCGAGGTCGAAAAAAGTGTGTCTCGCAATTCTTTCCGTCTATCTGTCTGTCTGTTAACTCCCATAGAACAAATTTTTAGGTGTTCTCACTTCATGTTAATCAATTTTTTTATAAAAGTTTTAAAAGATCTATGTGTTTTTTTTTTTTAATGTTTAAAAATTTTTGTTAGCAGAAAATTATTCTTATATCCAAAAATAAAATAACGGTACATACCATACAAGTGTTTAAAACCCGTTAAGGAAAATCTCATTTTTCTTAAAAACGACTCGACGACGACATTAATCCATCATTAACATTATCTCTCATAGAATAATTTTGTTAGTTTTCAACTTTCTCATTTTCTATTAAACCGATTTGGATAAAATTTTTGACTCAATAGCTTCTAATAAAATTAAATAATATTGCATATCGAAATTAAAAAAAAAAAAATTGGACATTAAAAAAAATTCAACATAATTTTTTGAAAATTCGATATTCCGAAAAATTATATACTTTTTTCAAAATAATTTTTTTAATAATAAATACTCAAAAAAAATTATAAAGAACCGCTTAAATGATTTTAAAATTTTTTTGTTATAAATTGAGATATGTTTAAAAAATCAGAAGGTGTACAAAGAGTTTTTGTCAAAACAATATCGAAGGTTGTTTAATTTTTTTTTATTTCTAATTATATTGACTTTTTAACATTTTTCATTTAAAATTGTGAATCCCATGCATATACTATACCTAAAACTAAACTACGTGTTTGGCAGGTGGCATAAAATATAGGCTAGTTTAATTCTTTAATCAGTTGAGAAGTTTTTTAAAAAATATTAAGACCTTAAAACAACAATAAGAGCAAGTTCGAGCGACCCAGTCGTGCATTTTATTTTTTTTTTTTGTAAAAGTAACTGTTAGGGAATATTCATGAAAATCTGATTTGGGGACCTTTGACCTCTCGTAAAATATTAAGCGGAGCTCATATACTACAAACATATATTCTACATTATATCAACATCTTAACAAATGTCACAATAAATATCCCAAATTAAACACTACGACTATTTTCTACAAAATCTCAATGAATCTCAATAATATGTCGTCTCCCTTCTGAGAAAGGTTTAATTAAATGATTAATTTCTTCTGTTGACTGATCAAGCAAATCAATTTAACAAGCTATCTTCTGATGCGTGATACAATTTAGTGAACAGGTTTTGTATTTTTTTTTTCATTTATTGCATTGTTCGTTATTTTTTTAATCTCAGTCAGATATGTATTAGTACATCCATATACATGTGGGCGGTTTTGGCTTCCATTTCCATCAATGAGAGTATAATTATAATTGACGTCACACCGAAAAGCTTTTAATCATCAAGACCGATAACACACTTTATAAACTACTACTCTCTGCTACCGTTGTGTAAGATGCATATAATAATGAAGTAATGAAGATTACCAAAATTATTTATCTCAGTCGAAACAACATTAAAATGCAATGAAGGTTAACCCTAAAAAAATAATTAAGATTGACTGTAACAAACAAGTGACGTTGCGGCATAATCAAGTGTCAAAGAGTTTGAGCCGGTTTTTCGGCGGTGGCGGCGGCGGCGGGGAAAATAAATGCATGACAGCTTTTTAATGAAGAATTCAGGTAAGTAATGTTTTTGTGAGCCAACAAGGTCGTTTGAGTATGAGGAAATAAATTATTACACTTTTAATTTTCATTTCATTTTGCTTGAGCTTCGGATTTTATATATAGCTTGACCTACTCGTATATATAAGTGTTTTGATAGATGCCCCATTCCTCACTCTATTTTAACACATATGTACATATATAGTAAATTATGAAAGAAAAAAAAAACAAAAATTCAATGAAAGAAAGCATCAACAATAATAAAGAATCTAAAAAACTAAAAAAAAAAATATTTACATTCAGATGACATGGTGGTTATTTCTTAATGACAACTAATAACCAGTGAGAGCCGAGCGTCGTCAATAAATTTGAAAATTCTGAATATCTTAAATGTATTAAACTTAGGTATACAAAAATCTTGTTGCGCTCCTCTACTATGAACGAAACAAAAGATTACTTTACAGTTAAAAGCCATAAATTTTAAATAAATAAATTATTTTAAAATAAAAGTAAAAAATTTGCTCTTATGGCAACGTTGCATGTGAGTGGACTGTTCTCTAAGAGCCTGTTTACACAGTCGTTTTACTGAAAGACGCATCCAGTGAGACAAGTACAGATTTTATGAGCGCACAAATAAAATCTTCCTGTTTCACTGAATGCACATTTTAGTAAAATGAGTGTGTAAACAGGCACATGGAAAGTGGGGTGGGTATGAAATATTTACAGAAAAAACGCGCAGCATTTGCTGTCAAATTAAATAATTATAAAAAAGAAAGAAATAATGCGAAAAAAGAAACACAAAATTGGAGCTCTGAATGCTCTGAACTATAAAAACGAAAAACGGCCATAGAGAGTAAGATAGTATTCCTGTTTGACAACTTAAATTTTAACAAATTTCAAAAAACTATATTTTTTTAATGATTTTTGACAGCATATTGTGAAAATTTGTGAAAAATCGCAATAAGGTTACGTTACCAAACAGGCTTAGTGTATAGTGTTTCTATCAGTTTTTTTTTCGTGACAGCTGGGCTGTTGTTGGCCGTTTTGACATTCAATCATTGGGTTTTTTCCTCAGAGTTTGACAGCGAAACTGAGAAATTTTCTAAGGAATCGTGTTCATTTAACTGAAATTGCTACCAATCTCCGAGATGTCATTTTCCTGAAAATGTTTAATGTGTTCGTATTCTCTTCAAAGAGCTGTCAAACTACTGTTTTTTTAGCCTGTTTCATAATGTGATTTTGAATCTGCGAATTTTTGCCAGTGGTGGCAATTCGTCAAGCCAATATAGTTTAGAAGAGTCATTGATGATTTTTTACTACGGATTTTGGGATAACTTTGAATCTAAGCCTATATAAGCTTGTTACTAAAAGCCATCAGTAATTCAACAAGCCCAAATTTTCTATAAATATAATTAAAATTCAGAAATTTTTGCACAAAGCTCTACAGTTTATTTATTCAAAAAAATATAACGGTTCTAATCTTTCCAAAAGAATCAATTCATTAGGAACAATAGATACCATCTCACATCAGTCAGTTAATCCTTGCCGTTTGTTGTGCCTATAGTTGTTATATTGGACTTCCAGTCTCGTCTTGTCATCATCGCTTAGTAGCTTCTGTAGAATGGTCCACCAGCAGCGGTATAACCATAAGGTGCTGAGTATAACAATGGCGATCCATTAGCATAAGCATAGCCATAGCTTGCCAAACTGCCATCTAAGCTACGCACATATGGTGTTTGAATGAGAGCAGCTGAGGCTGGAGCAGCAGCATAGGTCTTCAACAAAGGTGCACTTTCATAATTTGGAGCTGTATAGGTCTTTAATAAAGGTGCACTTTCAAGAATTGGAGCAGCATATGTCTTTACAATTGGAGTCGAATAAGTACGAACAGCTGGAGCAATAATCGGGGTTATTTGGTTAGCCCGACTATGGACAATTGTTGAGCTTTGATGAGAGACAGCTGTTGGAACACTTTCAACAACATCACCAACCTTTGCTATGGTTGGTTCATGTACTTCAATTGAGGCTGGTTCATGGACAATGGCTGTCTTGAGAACAGGAGCCGAAATGGCTTCAATGAATGTACCTGGCTTAGCAGCAGCAACGACGAGGAGAGCAGACAACACCACCTATATAGAATAAAAAATTCATTAAATTATATTGTAGCTGTTTTCAAGCAATAAGCTTCGGGACATGCGACTTACCAACTTGAACATTTTGAAAATTGAATTAAAAGGGTTTCTTCGAAGGTCTGTGTTGAATTCTGATAGAACTATCAATTCTGACTGATGCCTTTCATTGGATTTGCATCGATTCTTATATACTCCAGTTTCTGGCCATTGTTTACTTGGAGAAGGCATAAGAACCCTGATGATGATGACGATGGAGCCCTCCAAGTTACCTCTCTCTTTTTTTATTTTCTTGTTATTTCCTTCTAAATCCTCTTCGTAGGCAAAAAGGAACAAGATTTTACGACGATCGTAACACGCATCATGGTGGCCATGAACATGATTTTACTTTCGCCTGATGCTCCAGACCACGTTCTGTGGCTTGGCTGGCCACTTCTCCAATTGCCACCGCTGCCGCACGTTGCCGCCGCCGCGCAGTCGCATCGTATTCACCTTACATGCAATGTCATTATAAGTTAAGTGTCATTACTGAGTGCGTAAATCTAGTTTAAATGAGTTCCCTTTCCACTTAGGAGCCGATGATAGTCGTGTCCAATTAGATTCCAAGCAAAGTCGTGTACTTCGTCGACAACAATGTGACGATTAATGTGTCCGCAGGCTCTTGAGAACACTTTTTAGATGCCCAGAGGTGGTTTTTATCATTGGTTGGACGGTGTGTGCATAGCAGTTTGCGACGACGTCTACGACAAGCGTGGCTTTTGTTGCTCCAGAAACGGTGGGTGAAATGTGAGTTTCGAGGGTTGGACGGGCTTTTGTTGTTATACATAAATTTCAATCGTACCATAGGTGTGGTTATGGGGTCACTGACAGCCGTCTTGGGTTTCGAGTCGTAATCGAATAGTTCTATAGCTAGAATCAACATCTCATCCTACACAAAAATCCCATTTTGCAGACATAAATCGAACATACGGGTAGAGAGACAAGCACCTTAAGCCTTCTTAGACTCATATACCTATACATGCCTTATATAGACATTTGAATAAAATAAATATAGAAGCGAAAAGTGGAAAAATTGCATCACAACGTCTTATATTTTATGCTTTGCTGATATTTATACAGAGTTGTTAATGGTGGCGTTGATTGAGGTCCTGATTATGGGATCTTGTTATGTGGTTGTATAGCTGTTTTTTTTTTTATTAAGTGTGACGATAGATGGAAGATGATGATTTAAACAGTTTTTTAAGTGTCAGAAGAAATTAAGTCAACTTTTTAAAGATAATCATCTTTTTTTATAATGCTGTTTTATATTTTATAGAGTTAATACAGCTTTGAATAATGATAAATACATATATGCTAAATACATATAAATGTTTTTTATTTTTAACATATCAATACAGTACATTCACAATGAATGAATGAAGTGAGCACTTTAAACCTAATAAAGTGCATAAATTCGATCTTTTGTTAACGATTACCTTACGAAGCTTAAATTAGCCTCTATGTTCATAACCAAGTGTTTGCCAAAATCTATTCATCTTCGAAAAGAATTTTGTTTTCGTAAAATTAAAAATTTTTGATTACGAGTTAAAATTAAACGAATTATATTTAATTTTTAATATTTACTGAATTATTTTATTTGATTTTTAGATTTAAAAAGCTTTCACGGTGTCAGCAGACTATGGCAAAATATTTGTGTAAAAATAATCAACTATAAAATATGTATATTGCAATTTATTGATTTAGTCAATTTTATATAGGGTGCAGTTATATCTATTTCGCAACTGGCACGCCAATCATTGGTGGTGCTTGGTCTAATTGATCAATTAAATTTGAAAAACTTTTTGCCTTCACTGAGGATCGAAACAGACCAAGTCCCTTCCCTACCAATTTAAGTTTTATTGTTTGACAACTGCATTTAAATCAACCAGCATTTTCCCTAGCAACACATAAGTTGCTTGTTATACATTCGGCTTCTTTCAATTTTCTCCGAACTCTTAAACGAATGTTTATTTTTTATGGTTTTCTGTTTTAAACTTATGCACGTCAATAGCTATTTATCAATTTGTCTAGGGCGGCAAAAAATTCAGGTTTGGCACCGTGTCTGATATCTTTTACTTTACTAACAAACGTATGATATGTTTAAATTTCAAACTATACGAAATGTACAGGAATGTTAAATTTACACAAATTAATTAATTAATGAAACATCGATACTATAAATGTTTGTATATATTATTTATATAATTTCATACATACTGACATTTTTTTTCTTGCTAGAGATCTTTCTGGCACTGAAAATCACAAAGAAATTTTTTTACTCTTTCACGAGAGCTCTCTTAAGTAAAAAAATAAAATGTACGACTGGGTGGCAGGGCATTGATCTCATGTACGATCATACATGTGGTTTTGAAGTATGCATTGTACTTATGCTTCAGACTGAAAAATTGTTAAAAAATCAATATACATAATTAGAAATAAATTGATTAAACAACTTCTGAAACTATTTTGACACCAACGCAATGTACACCATCTGATTTCTTACACAAATCTCAATTTATTAGAAAAAAAAATTAAAAATCGTTGGAGCGGTTTTTTTTTAAATTAATTTTTTATGTATAATATTTTAAAAACATTTTTAAGAAAAAAATTGTCACGGACTTTTTTAGTCTTTAATGCGGAGTTTAAAAATTAATTTTGAAAAAAAAAATTATGTACCCATTTTTAAAACATCGAATTTTCAAAAAATATTTATTTTTTTCAAATCCGGTTTTTTTGAAAATTTTTATATGCAATATTATTTAATCTTATCAGAAGCTCATGTGAAAAAAATTTCATTAAAATTGCTTGAATATCTCATTAGATAGTCGAAAACCAAAAAAAATGGTTCTATGAGAGATACCACTTTTAGACGATAAATAAAATTTTATTTGCAATAATATGATAGACTGTACTGATATTAGCTTACATACAAATTTTAATCAAAATCATAGGAGTCGTTTTTGAGAAAAATGAAATTTCCAAAAACGTTTTTATACCATTTGTTGGCTGTAAGACTAATTTGTATTAAAAATCTACTAGATAATGTAAAAACACTGCTTGATGCCAAGTTTAATAAAAAACGACCAAGTCGTCTTTGCATTATTAAGTTCTCAAAAAAAAATTTGAAACTTTTTTTAAAAATCCAAAAAAAAAAATTGAAAATTTAGGTATGCAATACTTTTTAAACTTTTTGAAAAAATCTTTATAGAAAAATTGATCGAAATCAGTTCAACCGTTTTTGAGAAAATCGAAAATGGTTCTAAATGGTAGCTTTTTTGTAAAAAATATCACTGATCTTTTTTTTTTAAGTTGTGGACACGTTTTTGAGAAAATTAAGATTTTCATTTGTTGCTAAAAGAATAGTACGGCAGGTACCGTTATTTTTGGTCTTAAAAAAATTTAAAAACGTGTGGGGGGAATGTCCAAAAAACGCTAGGTACCAAGTTTAAAGAAAATCGATCCACCCGTTTAGGCTACAGCCGAAAGGACAGACAGACAGAATTGCGAGACCTACTTTTTTTCGACTCACTAATCATCGTAATGTTAACTTTGATCAAAATCTCGATTTCGATTTTTTATGAATCCATAACTTGCCATATACAGTGAAACCTCTTGGACGGACAACTCCCTTTAGACGGACAAAAGTGTTGCGATCCGCCCAAGGGAGGTTTCGCAAATAAAAATGAACTGCTTTGGATTGAACTGAAAATCACAATAAGGAAAACGAATTAATTTTTCAAATGAACTAAACTGCTCTAACGGTAAACACTTCCCAAAAACAAATTCAGATTTTCAAATGTGGATAACTTCAAAAAGATTTTAAGAACAAATTAAAAAAAAGGTATGGATTAAAAAACTTTTGAAAATCTATTTTTTTAAAACTATTTGTTGGCGCTTTATTTTTATCAATTTCCTTTTTTTAATTTATTGTATTTTCTATTATTTCGACTTAAATTTACTAAAAAAAATCTCACATCAATATTAATGCAAAATCATATTAAAAGAAGAACAACAGAACAATAAAAAATGTATCGTTTTTGTTTAAGCAGACTATATATTGAATAAAATTCAATTGAAAGTTTATTTAGTCGAATTTAGTCGAAATGCGTTTAGCCAAGGCACGACAGTTGGGCTCATCAGTTAGATGCTGTCGTACCTTCCCTTCTAAGACACAAAATTTTCGTCCATGAATGCCGACACAAATATATTTACCAGCGTTGATATGCTGTAAATTCAGACACCAAGAAATGATATTTTTCTCGTGGTCTGGAGAAGATATAAGTATATGTACATTAAACGAAATATTTATTGACATAAGCACAGACATACTAAAATAATCTCAACACTTAAAAGTTGTCCTTGACTTTGATTATTAAAAATATAAACAATAACACCATAAACATATTTACACACAAGGCATGGGTTAAAAATTTAAGAACCTAAAATATTTTATGTTCGAGTCTTAGAAATAAACCTTGCAAAAAAAAGAAAAAATCTCCTCCATCATAATAATGCCATTTTAATTTTTATTTTTATTCTTGAAAACTCTTTGGTTTAAAAACTTTATATGGCTTCGCTAAATGTGTACGTGAACCTCTCATATCAAAATCGATATATGTACATTTCATCATAAATACTTTATTCCTAAAAATTGAATGTTCTTCAACTCAACATCATAATAATAATTCTACATATACATATGTATGCACATACATACGTACATAGATATGTATGTTTGTATGTATATGATAATTGAAATTGTATATCTAAAATAATAAAAGCTCAATCGTATAATAATCTACAATAATTAAAGGTAAATAATAATAATCAATGTGCTTATCGTTAAATGACATTTTCTCAATCCATTCTCTAATCGCCCACAAACAGGATATTAAGTCCTCTCCTTATAGATGAATTCAATCGAACAATAATATCAAATTCATAGACGAAGCTATAATTTTGTTGTCTTTTGTCTAAAAGAATGACTGCCGACCTTTCTCTGGAAATTATAGTCTCAATTTAGTTGTCAAGTGCATTCTGATGAGTTCCCAATAGGTTTTGTATTTTTGATAGCTGCTTGCCTATAATGTTGTATAGGAACGAACCATCTAGAAGATAGAAAAACAATATTATGTCTTCAACCATTCAATCTAAAAGAACATCTGTTCTTAAGGTAATAGGTCTTGGCATCCTTAGCATCTGTTTAAATGCGTAGAAATCTAGGAGTTTTAATTCCCATTTGTTTATTATTTTTGCATCAGGTTAAAGCAAAAATGTCTGTTTGAATATTATAAAAATGATCGAAATGGTTCATGTATGAAGGAATAATTTATGGGTTTTCATAACGAACATAATATATTATGGTCTTGTAAATGAAAACAAATAATAAACAAAAAAAATGGGTTTTCAATTTAAAGCCCGATTTTGTGTGAATAAAATAAAATTTAGTCAAACTATTGGTAATGACATCACAAAAATTTCTAACTGAATTGACTTTACTTTTTATTGTTTCACAAAGTCTGATTCATATAAAACAAAATCTGTGTATTTCTTGGACTAAAATTTACTGAAAGTATGTCAAATCATCTGAAAATATTTAAAATAATAAAATAAAAATGTGAAAGCGGGTTTTGAGTGACAACACACTAGCAGTAAGGCTGCCAAGTTTAGCACCATTATATTAATATTGAAGTGTTGTTATTTATTCAAACCTTCAATACATGTGTGAGTGTCGGTACTCACGGTTAAGATGCGTAAACATAAACGTTCGCCCGAGTTCCAGATTTCGGGTTACATATCGTACCGTGTACGTGTGACACGTAAAGTTTTACACGTAAGGCACAAGTTTTTACTCTACCCTACCCCCGGGATAGATGTTTATACATCAATATGCACTTTTAATGGAAAATGACGGAGGGTGAAAATTATTTTTTTCAAAGCTTTCCTGTACATATGCTCTCAAAGTCGATTCTATTTGCATGTGCAATTTTTTGCAAGATATAATTAGAAATATAAATGAAGTTTTGGCCAGAGAGTTTAAGAAATACAAATTGTGACGGAAAATGATAGAAAGGCACCGAAGCGTCAAAATAAAAATAAACACGTGACTTGGAATATGTGTGAATTAGACGCCACTTGTTACAAAATATCCTGTTTTGCTAGTATTAGATTTTTAAAATAAATTTAAATTCTTATTTTTATTTAAATCTTATTAAATAAAATCGAAAATCTAAAAAAAATTACTATACCTATAAAAAGAACCCTAAAAAAACACACCTTCAGTATCTAATAAACACGTATATTAAAACCATTTGAGAGGAAATGAAGATTTTCCCTCTAGGATTGTACTTGTCATTTCGATCGCGCGATTATGTAGTCGCAAAAAAATGGAACATATTATGAGCTTCAATGTGAATGACCACACATTATACCAAGTATCGTGACGGACACTTCAAAGCCTAAACTTGTTTCTTTTTTTTGGTTATGCGATTGTCCCAAGCTAAAATTATTTAGATGCTATTATATATACGACGTTTGTGTAAAAGTAAATTAATCAAATGGAATTAAATGAAATCGAACGCATTTGCGAATTTAATAAAAGTCTTTTCACATTTTCTTTTATTTTTTTGCGACTGATAATTCGCGCGATCGAAATTGAAAAAAGAAATCGTCAACAAACATTTTTTTCTTAAGTTTGCTATTTATTTGAAGCAAATGCCTGCATTCTCATTAAAAGATGTTTGTTGTATTTGAATGCAATCAAAAAATCGAGCGACTTAAAACCATAAGTGCGTGCATAGTAATAATTTGTTGCGATCACGATTATTTAATCGCAACGACTGAATGTCACAAAATCGTTCCTAGCCATGCAGTGTTGAAAAAGTTTTTCATATGGGAATGTGCATTGAATGAAAATAATATTTGAAATATAAAAAAAGGCAATTTTCCGCTTAGGCTGTAGTCAAAGAGACATCGATTAACAGGCAGACCCGCATTTTCCATCTGTATCTGTATCGTAAAGTCGATTCTGATTTTTTTTTACGTTTCCACACAGTACCTTTGTACATCATGTTATGAGTATAAGAATGTTTGTGTGATGTTTTTAAACATATGTTGAAACAGTGTTTCATTTGAAATATTATCATTAAATATCGAATAAACGAGCTAAAATAAAATAAACGAAGTTTGTTTAATGGTTTGATCAAAAAACAGGTCCGATAAGCTAGTAACACCACAACTTGACACCAAGCTTGACGTCAAGCTGGGAACACCACAGGTTTGAGGGGGAAGGGATTTCAGTTCCAAGCTAGGATTGCGGTAGATACTAAATAAGCACTAAATTAGCACTTAATTCCTGCATCATTTGAATTTTTAAATTCAGTTTTAGTGTTTCCACCTTGACGGACCTTCAAAAACTCTCTTGTCATTAACGTCAAGAATCTAAAAAATAGCCAGTTCAGGTTTCTCAGGCTCACTGAGATCTCAGAGATTTTTTGGATTCGCTTGCTTAAATATTTTTTGTCGTAGTTGATCAAACTATAAAAAAAGAGATGGAGATGGCTTTTAACGTCTAGCAGAGAAATCTTGTTCAGGTTTCTCCATCTCCTCAGTGAAGCTGACAGAAGTTTGCTCAGTGAGATCTCAAAGCAATTTTAAATTACAAAGTAATTTATTGGGAAATGAAATTAAAAAAAAAAAAAAAAACAAAATAAAACCGAGAAAAAAAACAAATTTCATTTTCCGCAAACAATTAATGGCCATGGCAACTCTACATACTCTGGCAACTCTACATACTCCCTCAATTTGCTGTTATGGATATTCTTGTTGAACGAAATCAAAATCTAAAATATAACAAGACTCCAAAGAGGTCAATCACTCTAAATAATAAATAGAATATTATCCACCTCTTTGGCTGATTACGTTAAAAGCATCTGACAAATAAATCCAAATTCTTAATCATCAAAATTCAACACCAAAACGGTAATGCGAAGGTTGCTTCCGTGCAGAGGCACGTTCAGATCATTAAACCTGAAACACCGTTCCTCGGTATATGTAAAAGTAGATACCTACAACTTAAAAGATGACCAGCAGCAAACAGGTAGAAATCCAGAATAATAATTGCTTGGAACGTGATCAAAAGTGAAAGGGAAGACGACTCTTTATGGGCGATTCCTTCATTTGGAGTGCAAGGTCAAATTGCTTGCATTGCGTATGAAGAGCTGCCGGACGCACTGCTGCGCACTGCTGCGCACTGTTGCGCACTGTCACTGCCGATGGATGGAAACTTTGGTTATTATGATGAATCCAGTTTCGCTGCGGCAACGATGATAGAATCAGCCTTGTCCTTTGTCTTTCATCAAAGTTTCCTCAGCAAAAGAAGAAAAAGAACAAGAAGAAAAAAGTGAGGTTTACCAGCTGCATTCTGGATATCTAGTTTTTACATCTATTGCCCTGCAGAGTTATACCTACGTACATACTTGATATTGTAGTGAATCTTCTTTTAGATTGGTTTTTGCTATTTTGCCCTTGAACCTGTATTTACAAGAACAAAGAACCCGCTGAGTTTTTAAAATAGTATAAATAGTTAACACAATTCTAGAGTTGGTATCAAATTCGTTCCAATCGTTCAAGAAGTAACAAACATTTTAAAACACTCAGTAAATATGTTCAAATTCGTAAGTTCTGTTTAAAAAAAAATATATATCTAAGAAATTTCTTGATCATGCACTAATTTGTCTTCACAAAAAAGGTCATTTTGTTCGCGGTCATCGCTGCTGCTGCTGCAGGATTAGTTCCAGCTGTTTCTACTCCACTTTTGGGCAGATTAATTCCTCAACCATCTTTGGCTCCTGCCAATACTGAGCATGCTGGCTATGTCAGTGGATTGACACCAGTTGCCCATCAATATGTATCATTACCAGCTGCCTATTCTGGTTTTGGCCCAGCAGTTTATTCAGCTGAACATCTTCCTTTGGCATACGCTCGTAATTACGTAAGTTAAATCTCAATAAGCCAGAAGCTTTAGTTTGATCATTTATATTAATATGATCATTTCTTTTTCAACTATCTACCAATAGGTGGCATACACAGCTCCACTTGAAGCTTCTCACTACCAGATTTCCTATTAAAACAAAAAAAACACCTAAAAGCTGACAACGTTTTTATATGCGATGATGAAAGGACAGCGCTCTCTAGTTTAAAACTTTTTTAATTTAACTGAAAATAAAAATCGATTGGTGAATAAATTTCAAGTTGTTTTGAATTGATGGAAAGGTAAAACAAGAGCCAGATACACATTGAATTTCTTTTCTTTTTTTTTGTTGATTTAGTTAGAGAAACCTGGTTTTGATTTTCTTCGTGCTTAAAAATACACATTTTTTAGCATGCAAAAATCTTTCGGAAGTAATTTATTTGTGAGGTGAGTTCAATTTTTTGGATGTGGTAACTGGCCATACCAAAAATGTTTGCATGCAAAACAATTGCAAGCATTATATAACCATGTGTTGTGTATGTGAAGAGATACATGTAGCATAACAAATTTCGTTCGAAAACTTCAATAAATAAACCAACAAAACAAATGCAAAATAAATGTTGGTAAACAAAAATGTATTATTCGTACTATTCACCTCATTCATCCGGATATATGTCCATTTAATTTGTATAATTTACAACCGGATTTAAGTTTTAATCTAGATTTATCGAGTGAATAATATGGTGGATAGTGTCTTTAAATTCTCTACAAAACTATTAACTAGGTTTTAACAAAACTTTAAGTATTCGGAAATTGGTCAAAGAATACTGAACATCATTAAAAATGTCCCATCTTCCATCAAAAGATAATAATATCGAGGAGCCAATTTACCTAATATTTTATTACATTAAAATTCCTATGAACACTGTACATAGAGTACATATTTTGTATGTACATACATATATATATAACATACGATTCCAGTTGTTTTTTAAGTACTTGCCTTTTAAGGCATAAGTATTGGTTTCATGAGCAGACATTTTAAAACTTTACATTACGATGTTTGAGTTCTAAGAATCTGTCATAATTGAAGAAAATGACGGAACTAGTGACCTTAGTAATTAATAACTATATTTTGTTGTTGTTTCTAATAATTTTGTGTGTAGTTTTTGTGGAGACTTGAATATCCAATTTTAATTTCTGACACTTTCAACATTTTAGAACAGGTAGGTAGTAACAATTAATTTGTTGTGTTATTATTTCTATAGTCTGGATCCATTTTCCAACTCTCATACCACACTGATTTTGACAGATGAACGAAGCGGAATTACCTGCTGATTTGACGAATTATAATTTTATTTTAAAAATGTTAATAATTTGTTCAAAAACTGGATTTTTTTGTTAAATATTATTCCAATAAAAATGAATTCTCAAGTGAACACTTTTACTTTCCAATTGGTAATTTTTTGGGATTTGACATTAGGGATGTTCATTTAATACGTCCGTTAATTTTAAAATAATTTGTGTGACTTTTGTTTTTGTGTTATTTCGGGAACTCTATGCACGCGGTAGGGTGGTATTTCCTTAATGTTTGTTTAACCGTTTTTGTTTAATTCAACAAATTTTGAATAATCATGTCGATTATGGAATCCGCAATAATGTATCCGCATTCCGCAGTGATTCGCAGTAGTGTTCTCTTTTCTTTTCACGACAAATGAGTAAAGAGAAAAGAGAGCCCTGCACTGCGAATCACTGCGGATCTAGTATTGCGGATTCCATAATCGACATGAATATCGCGATCTAATATGTAAAGTTATTATTTTTATATCAATAAATAAGAAAACTTTTTTTATATTTAGTACTTTCAATAAGATCAAGTTTATGCGATCAAGTCGGGTAGGTAATTTATTTTATATAATTTAAAGAAAATCAAAAAATAATAATTTTCTATACTGAGAAGGGTAGAATTTAAAAGCTCAATCTCAATTAGTATATCTACTCAAAAAGCCTTCCATAATATTTTATTATTTTCCTCTTGGCAATATTCTAATTTTCACAGCTGGATATTCTACCTAAGTATATTTCCATTCAGCGATAGGTTCTGGATTATTAGTGAAATCTTCCATATACTATACATACATATGTACAATGTACATACATATATGTATGTAGTCCAATGGAGACAGATATTCTGTATTACTTCATTAAATTGCTATTATATGTACAAGTATATGGGTTTGGGTGTATAAGTGGCTTTATTCAGACAGCAATTCAATGCATTGTGATACATACGAACAGGCACGGATCTAATTTTTTTATTAGGAGGTGAAACATTCACCCAGTCAAAACAAGTATTTTCTACTGGTCACCATACTCTTCATAATCTTCATTGATCATTTTTTGCAACGGTTCTACAACACGGTCTAATCTTCTATCATTTATCAATACAAGATCATGGCAACCAATACACAAAAAAAAATAACTTTTGAAAAATGATATAGTGAATATAGTCGAAACATAGGATAGTGCAACCATTATTTGGCAAAATATTAAAAATAAAGTTTTTCTAATTTTTAGAAGTTTTTATGTTTTATCTCAAAATTAATAGAAACATTTCTTTTGTACAATTATTTCATTTTGTAAAATAGGTTAAAGTAGTTTTACACTTAGAGATACTCGGAGTATATTTTAAAATTGTGAAATATTTTCGAAATTCTTTGGTTGATTTTAAGTGACCGAAGGAAGTCATAACCGACATTCTCTTGAGTCTTTGTAATACATATTAGAAAAGCTTACTGCAATTATATATGACCCATTTTGATTGTAGCCCCTTTTTCTACGCACCTGGTATGAAAATTCTTCCTAGTGAGGACCTTCAATTTAAACTACGTAGGTACATTATGTTTGTAGGTTCCTACAATCATGAGGTCACTTTATCCTATTTAATTTAAATAAAATAATTATCCAATCACCTCAATCGATTGTCAGTTCCAAAACAGTGGAGGCGATATAGATGCACTTTTCATATAATACATACATACATCTCGTTACATATAGAATAGCTATATATTATAATGTTGACCTTCCCAATGAATGCTTTCAGGAGTGACATGACCTAGGATCACAAAAACAGCAGGTTATTTGTTTTCGTTCTGGAATTCTAAATATAATACGAGCATAGAGGGGTTTATATAAAATTTCATCTCATTATGGAATATTTTCATATATGAATATGAGCCAATTAGTGAAGTTATTTTTTTATTATATTTTTTTTAATATCTTTTGTATGGTATCATAAAATTTTGTGTTTTTCATAAAAAAAGGGAGAAGATTTATATATTTTCAAACAAATAAGTAGACTCCTATTGTTTGAACTTTATACTTTTATAATTAAGTTCGAAGGTTTGTATGTTAAGTGATGGTGTTTAGTTGTTGATACCCAGCCTTGACGTCATTAAACTTTCTCCTGTATATACATAGGTACAAATGCATCACACATTGAGATACATACGTACACAATAAAAATTCATGATGTTAAAGAAATTGGGCTCGTTAGTCTTGCAATTAAGACAATTAAGCAGTCACAGTTGGTTGCAATTACAATTGTGAGTCTTTGAAATGTTTTGATTTCTCACGCTGTCTTTTTGGAATTTTCTATGGAAAAAAGGTATACACGTACGTGCATAGGTAAGGTAACTATTGTACTATACTGCGGAGAAGAATAAACCTTAGCTTAGACTATTTATGCAGTTTTTAAATTTATAAAAGTGGTTTAAATGCTAGAATTGCTTGAAAGGTGTCTAAAGTGTTAATTGTACAAAATCCCACTACAAGAATAACACATACATATATCAATTTATGTACATATGAAGGGGGGTTGAGTCAGAATGTGTGACAGTTCGTAATTAATTTTTTTTTAACTTAACCCAGAAGACCGCACTCTGAAAATAATCCAAAAATCGAGCTGGTGAATTTTCAAAATATTAAATTAAATAAAATTAAATATATACGATATGTATAGTTAAAAAATATATTTTGTTTTTCGAAACTTATGTAATTTTTAGTGCTGAATTTAAATCCGTTTTCCGCCAAAGTTACCTATATATTCCCGTTAGGAAGTGAAAGGAACCAGTTGTATAATTTTTTGAGAGTTTGTTTTAGTTTGTTTCAACAAAAATTGGCAACATTCTAGTAATAATTTCTAGTACCTATTTAATTTCACAATTTTGAAAAAAGTAATTTATATTTGTTTTGCTTTTACTTTTTTATTAATTTTTCGAACACTATAAAAATAACTTTATTTGAAATCAATATAAAAGAACAGGTTTTTGAATTTCAAAAAAGTTATAGTTTTTAATTTTTAAAATATTATAATTATTTTCACTTGGCAGCGTTCGTATCGATTCTGCTCTGGCGACTGGTTTTCTTAACGAACCTTCACTCTTTCCTTCTGGCGGTGGGTATGTTCGTTTACTTCATGAGTGGCTGTGGTGGTAACATACAAAAATTTGCTGCCAAATTACAAATCATCTCCATGTTCACTGCCGCTAACAAGCTCGTTAAATATAATTTCATTCTATTATAGTTTTCCATTTTGTCATTTTGTGTCAAAATGAAATGCGAACGAGTTGTTGAATGAATGAAAACAAAATAACCACCTTATTCAAGCTGATGTTTTTTTTCCTAAAAATGAATTTCTTTTAAGTACATTGTTTTGATTTGTTTTTTTTTTTTTAGTAACCAAACAAATGCTATTCACCTTTTTTAAATTTAAAATTTTTTTATCATGAAGAATTGCAATAAATAACTGGGACTCTATAATAATAATTATTTATTTCAATGCAATGCGTATGGTACCGAAATTGTTTTTCTTTTCTTTCTTTTTAGGACACTTATTATTCCGTCAACAATATTTAACACGTCCAATATGATATGTATGCTTCACATTTTGATAACCTTGTTAAGTGGCATTTATTTTTCAAGGTTGACAAAACAAAAACACGCAACTTCATAATAATTACAAGGGAACAACACCTACGCGTTAATATTCGAATGAAGGTTGAACTCTTTTACAATTATTTTTTTTTATTTATCAAAAGTTTGCGGTGTATAAGAATCCAAATATGGTTTTTGCCAAATACAGCCAATTTAGTGCTAAATTTTTTAAGAGCATCATTTCATAAAACACTTACGCTTTCGATGTGAGCTAATAAAATTTGTAAATTAAATACATATTATATTGACGTTAATGTCTTGAAAAGATTTCTTTTGGAAAATTACCAAATTTGGTTGGAAAATTATAAAACAATGTTGTGAAGTAGCTTAATATTATATTTAATTATTTATAAATTAAGTTTTGTTTGGAAATATTTTTTTTTATCAATATATGTACATTATGTCTATTTCCATAGTTTAAATATTTTCTTTTCAAAAAATAAAATATCTAAAAGTTGTTTGCCAAAATCAAGATATGCCAAATAATTTCTTCACTTCTTCGTATAACGCAAGTATTGGGCTTCTGTAAAAATACAAATCTGAGGATTGAATACAACATACCTAACATAACCTAACAAAAAAATTGTTAAGAATTTCGAAAACAAACTTTTTGCCGTAACCTTTGGACGGGCTTTGATTGATTTGAGTGTCATCAAATAAATACACCGTATCACTTTTACAAAATTGGGCATATTTTTAAAATTTTGTAAATGTATTCTTGACATTTTTGATAAAGATAACTTCCATCATACACTTTTTTAGGCCCTTAAAGAAAAGCGATTTGATAAAAATCTAACAACTGTTCCTCTTTTTATTGTAAAAAAAAATATAAAAAAATAGTTGTTCTATTAAATGGTTAAAAAGCCAATTTTTTGCAATTTAAGATTCCTAAATTTTTTTAATGAGTATTAAATGCTTACATTTCAGAATCTCTTCTTGGTTTTATGTTACATATATGTGTTGTTATTTTCAATAACCTACCTATAACAAAGATAATTATACATTACAACTATTCAATTTAAATATGAAAAAATTAATGATGATTTGATTCCTAAAGCTAAGTACAGACGATTGTCAGATCTTACAATATTGTCAGAACTGTCAATGGTCTGACAATAGCTGACAATTAGCTGACTATTGACATATTTCTTACAATGAAAAATTGTCCGTTCACACGGTTGGTAGATTTCATCCAAAAGTCTGACAATTTGATTGTCAGCTCTTGTCTGACAATTTTCGGACAGTAATATATCTGAAAAAATTGTCAGCTTGAAAATTTTCTGTTCAAACGGTTGGCAGATTTATACAAAATTGTTTTGATTGTTTACATCTTTTGGGGGGAGGCATCATAACTTGGCGGATGTTCTGCAGCATTCTTATCGATTTCCTCTGCATTAAATAATGAATCTTTTTCTTCTCTCCTTTTAATATAATATGTAATATTTCCGACCATTGATGCCTCCTCCATTGTTAGATTTTTTATCAATTTTTATTCAGAAATGCGACAAAAAATCAACAACATGCAAAAAAGAATTAATAAAAGACAAATGGCGGCCGAGCATGAGCTGAGCACTTAATTTATTCCGAATAAAACTACACAACACAAAGAATTGATATAAAATGTAATTGAAGTGAACTGAATAAATAAACTCAAAAAGAAAATATTTATAAAGCAATCTAGATATTTTCTTTTTGAGTTTATTTATTCAGTTGTGCAAAAACTAAAAATTTCCAACACAAATGTTTTTTTTTTATCTCTTATCTCTCACTGACATTTCGAACAATGAAGAAATTGTCAGCAATTGTAAGATGTTTTCAATGAAAACATCTGACAATGACCAATGAGTCTGACAATGTCCTAATCGTCTGACAATGATAAAATTGTGTGTTCAGACGATTGTAAGATACCTGAAAATTTTTTGTCAGATTGTCGTCTGACAATGACGTTTCTGACATTATTGTCAGACAAAATTGTGTGTTCAGACGATTGTAAGACATTTGGGACAGTTTTTTCACTGACAGATCTGACAATATTGTAAGATCTGACAATCGTCTGTACTTAGCTTAAAATTTGAATCTGAATATTTTTTTTCGAAAGTTTAATTACTAACACAAACAAGTTGTTTGTTTTAAGGTAAACAAAATCTGTTGTCATGAGCACTTCAATTGTTATTTTTCAAAAGCAAACGATTTTTTGTAGTTCGAAGTATCAAATTGAAGAAAAAATAAATACTCGTACATTTAAAGCCTTAACATGTACACAAAATTGTCCGCCAGCTTAATTTACTCCGCGTGCGAATGAACGATTGAAGCAGGGTTTAGTCTAGTTCAAAATTTACCTAGTGTGTTCGCCCAATATTTACAAAATCAAGTTATCGTAACCAATCATATTATATGTATACATACATACATAGCTACACAATTTGTTTAATAAATAATTTCTTTAAATTGTGTTGGAAAAAATTAAATTCAATTGTTTTTTGACAATATCTCCATACCTACCCATTTTAAAAGTAGGTTGATGGTGATAAGTCTACCTACTGACCGTCCTCAGAAATACGACCAGAGAGGAAGATTTGCAAATATTAAATTGAACAATGGTAACATAAATGTCAAATAAATAAAAACAAAAATAAACAAATCAATACATTGAAATGATTTTTAAAAAGTTTTTTTTTTTTATAAAAAAAGGGAGAAAGAATTAGAAAAAGAAAGAAAAATAAAAATAAAGAAAAAATAATAATATTACAAGGTAAACAAATAAGACTTTATGTTCCCCATATCTGCGTTCAGCGCTGCGGCATCTCTGTGGATGTAAAGGCTCTCGTACGCATTAAGTCTACGGTTATCACTTACACATTCAAAGAGCCGAGCATTTTAGTAAGTAATTGTTGTCGAAAGATGTTGTTCTTGTAATGCTTGCAGTGCAAATGCAGACTTCTTTGGTTCGTTGTTCTTGCTGTTATTGCTGTGCTCTTTCAACCTTGTTTTCACACATCAGCGCTTGGTTTGACCGTAATATTTTTTGTCGCATTCATTGCAAGAAATTACGTAGATCCTGGCTTTATCAAGTTGTTCTTTTTTATCTTTGGTAGAGAGTAGCAAATTTTATTTGAATTTTAAAAGCACTAAAATTTTATTTTTATTTTAAAAGCACTAAAAATAACGGTACCTGTGTTATAATTTTTTTAGTATTTTTGGAAATGGTATTGGTAATGGTATTGGTTTGGTAATGGTATTTGCACCTTCGATAGAAATATATTTTGTTCAATTTTGTTTATGTAATTACTTTTTTTAAAATTCTAATAATATACCTACCACAATTTTCCAAAAAATATTACTTGAACAAAAGTTTTTTTCACAAGAGCTGAAGAAAAATTGCAAATCAAAATTTTCAAAAAAAAAATTGAAAATTCAATACTTCAAATATTTGTACATACATAGGTCGATGATTTGTTTTTTAAATAGATTTTTTAAACTTCTTAACTAAATACGCACCAATTTTCATATATAAAAATTATTTTATTGTTAAAACCAATTTTTAAAATTATCTAGGTACATACATGTTTGTATGTTGAAGAAATCAGATGATGTACATAGCGTTGGTGTGAAAACAATGGCAGGTCTTTAATCTATTTATTTCTAATTACGTAAACTTTTTAACATTTTTTCAGTTTAATCTTTAAGTTGCATGCATGTATGTAAATGTGCAACACGGTGCTATATTATTCATTTTTGTGTACTCACATAGTACTTTCTTAAACTTTAATACGTATGCAGGTGAGGTGGTAAAAAATAAAGGCTTCAATAACTATTTATTTAAAATTAGGTGAATAGATGGTGCAAGTTGTAGCGACTTATTCGTGCATTTCATTTATTTTGTAGTTCATTTAAATTTCATTACTAGCCTACTTATAAATTTATATATTTATATATTTATAAATTTAATATTATGGGCCGCCCATAAATTCTATATATGTATGTATGTATAGTATATATTTAATAAATTAAAAAAATATAATATTAAAAGTTCATTTTCTAAATATTACATTTCAAATGCAAAAAGAAAAGGAAAATTTGTTTTTCTCATTTCACCTTATAAATAGCTTAGTTTAACAAATATCCTCGAAGTCCATCTTCTTAAAACATATAAATAACCCGCTAAATAAATTCGAGTACTGTTTTTGTTGTTTTTATAGGTATTAATTTACCCTATAAAAAGAAAAAAAATTGGAAATATCTAGTCCATAGTCCACAGTCCATAAGTGATCCTCTAAGTTTCAGCCTATAAATGGCTAAAATGGCCAATGAAAAAATATTTAATTTATAAAGCCATTCTTTTGTAAGTATATCAATACTATGTAAATCGTAGGTGAAAGCTACTTATGTATTAATTTAAAACCTAGAATAGCAAGAAAAGGCATTTTTTTATTTTTTACTGATGTTACCCTGTTGAAACATTAATCTCCCTTCTCCCTCAAGGAAAAAACCCTTCAACTATAGTTGTGTATTGATTCCTGTAATTCTCGGTGGTTTTCAAGATAAACGAAACATTTTCTCCAAGTTTCATAAACGACTTATTTTAAAATTGGTCAATAAAGGACAATAACAATTATTTAAGATAATAACTTTAAATCATGCCCTATATACCTAAATTTTATATCCCCTATTTTACTGTAATAGACATCAGAAAGAAATGTACGTATTTAATGTATATACATTATATCAATGTTAATTATCTTGAGAATAACTAGTCGAAAGTAGAGCATCATTTGCTATAAAAAAAATTCAACCCTAACATAAATTAATTTCAATCGTAAAATATATCCAGCACACTGTTATTACTGACCCTTCCCATAAAAACAAAGCATGAGTTCAAGTATAATATTTTGCATAAATAAATAAAACAAACAAATCAATCTTATTAAGCATTCAATACATGTAGATATACGTCCAATCGATTGACCTCATTAATCGGCTTCTTCGAATTCATGATACTTAATTTTAAGTTTATTCGCTTAGGGCTCTAACTACTGCTGGCCGGTAGAGTCTGAGTCACCGAAGTAGATTGTACATAATATGGTCTGCCAAAAACATATTGTATAAAGAGTATGCACAGTTGGTTAGCACTGTGATAAAAAAAAATGTTAGCGTGTTATTATGTAACATTTTAAAAACCAGGGAATCCCCAAGGCTGAACTATACGTACACACTTCCATAAGTTGAGACCACAGAAATGCAGTTGAAGTTTATCTTTTTCGTGGCTTTTTGGTTCGTTTCTTTCCTTCGGGTTTTTCTTCAATGCTCAAAGATATTATTTTATTTCTTTATTCACTTTTGCTTTTCCACTCTAATTATTGCATCTTTGATTTGGGTTTTTCCAGATTTTCTTCATAGCACAATTTGTCTGTTGTGCATTTAAGTGAGAATAAAAATAAAAATAAAAAAAGGAGCTAATGAACTCCTGTCATTTAGACAGCCAGTTCCAGTGGGTTGAGTATTGCACAATAATTTTTTTTTCATGTAAAAGAGGCTTAACACGATTCACGACGCCTCCTCCTAGATACCAAAACATGCGTGGATTTTCCAAGAACCGATTTTGTAACAGATTCCACAAAAGTTTTGTGTGGATGGACGATGGCAGCGTGGTGACTTGAGCAATAGCTGTTTATTTGACTTGCATTTACCTGTTTTTTGTTGTTATTTTTTGTTTGCTTTTCCATTAAGTCAAATGAGATTGAAAATGAGTTCAATCGTATGGTGTATGAAATTATTCATGGAAAGTGAATCGTTGACTTGGTGTCTGATATACAAAGATGGATGAATTATTTACTTGATTTTATAATTACCTCAAGATAAGCGGAACTGAAGAATATTTGCATATATTGGATCGGGAAACAAGATTTTAAGTACAGGAAGCTTCAAATGTTTTTAAATGAGTTTAATTTAAGATTTAATAATGAGAAAGGGTTTCCTTATGGAAAGTTGAGGGATCGTGTAGATTAATAATTGAAACATTGTAAGACTAAATAAAGTTGTAGGACAAGAAAATTAAAATAAGCTGAAGCTTATTGCGTTAAGATATCCTGTTCATAAGTAGATGAAAGTTTATTAGCTGACAAATTAATAAGTAAGTGTATTTAATCATGCATTTTGTATAAGACAAGCTTTTTTGTTTTTGATGTGTAGAGTGCGTCAGTGTTGGTATACCAAACCATTTATGGGGTTGTTACCCTCTCGCCATTTGCTGGAATGGGGAAAAAAGAGTTTTCATCATATCTGGAGAAGCATAAGTTTCACAAACAAATTTTACCCTAGTTTTTTTTAGAAAATTGAATTCCCGAAACATGTCGAATACCCTTTTACACCCCCATCCGTCAAACTAGAGAGCCAATTGTTATTATTTATTAATGCGGAATTGGAAATTTAATTTTTGGGGTATTTAATTTGAAATTTCAATTTTTTTTAAATATTTATACGCAATAGATACAATTTGAAATCATTAGAACTTATAAAATTTAATTGAAGTCGGTTAAACAGATAACGAGATATTCAAAAATCAAATTAATAAATATCAATCAAATTTCGAAATATTAAGTTTTCAAAATCAAAATTTTAATTTTTTTTTGACAATCCAAAAAAGTTTTTGAAAATTAAGATTTTTGAAAACATTCTCCATAAAAAAATTTATCAAAGTCAATTTAACCGTTCCGAATATGTTATAAATGTATTATTTATAAGAAAAGAATTTACGAAAATGTATTCAAAATTAGCAAAGTTATTATTAATAATAATTATTATTACTAAGAAAAATTGTGGACACGTTTTAGAGAAAAAGAACATTTTCATTATTTGCTACAAAATTTTGTATCGCATGCACCGTTATAATTTGGTCATAAGGAAATCAAAAAACATTTCGAACAATGCGCAAAAAACATACCTGGCGTTTTTTGTGCATTGCTCCGAGTTCAAGGAAGATTCACCCATCAGATTTTCTTTTAAATTTTAATTTTCGTCGCGGAAAAAAGTAATTTTAATGCATTGGGGTATCGGTTCGAACTTTTTTAATAAATATTGAAATATATATTTTTGATAATAATTTAAATACTTTTTTTCGAAAACTTTAATATAAAACAAATCTCACAACAGAAAATATTTAAATTAATCTTTTCATTTTAAAAAAATAATAAATAAAAACCTGCTGCAACATGTCATCTCTTTTTTACCATGAAAGTTGAAAAGAGATAAGAGTGCGTGGACTTCTTTTATAATGTTTCGAGAAAAATGAAAAGTATTTTTATGTAAAATAAAATTTAAAAAAAATAGTAAACTACCTCACAAGCAATGTGTCCAACAAAAATAGGATACTCAGGAATTTTAAACAATTTTTGAAATTTAAATTTTTAAATATGTATGCTTATCTTGAATAAAGATTTTTGTGCTAGATTTAAATCATAAGCCTGTTGCAGTACTTTTATTTAAAATAAATTTTCAGAACAAGATGCTCACACAATTTTGCTGTTCTCTGAATTCTTTGAACTCAAGAGTCTTTTTGGAACATATTTTGATTAAGTTGCAATTTTCCAGGCCTTCCTTCAAAGCATTAAGCTTTTATTCTTACGTTAGTGCTGCAACTCGATTTTCCTGTCAAATAAAAACAGACCAATTAATTTATTTTCTTTAAATTCGAATTCGAAAACTTCGCTTAATTATGCTTATAAACATCTCAATGGTCTGTCAATCTTTGTTAAAATATAAATCACCTGGCGTCAGTACTACCAACAAACATTTGGTAACCCTATATCTGTTAGCTTTAACAAATAAAAATAATATAATAAATTGCCCTAGCAAAAAAGTGCGTATACGCCACCGGTACCCAAAAGTAATAACATTTTTTTTTTCAATTTTTATAAAAAGTAAAACAGTTATTTACTTAATTGTTAAATAATTAAATATTTAAAAATACATATGCTTATTTACCAAACCAGCACCCACGTAGCTATATTTTATAATTATAAATACACATTTAACGTTTAAATAAATCAACTCTTTGACCCAAAGATGCTGTAATTCAAAGTTTGTATTTCTTGAACTATTGCTTGTATTACTTTGAACTTAATTTAAACCAAAATTTAACACACTCATTTCCAAGAAGTGGATATACAAAACAAAAGAGTTCAACGAATCACTCATTTTATAATCTTTAAATACATTTTATCATCCATTGATTTAATCTCCCTGGAAACTCTCGCAAATTTTATTCACAATTTCATAACAAATTTCATTGACAAAAAAAAAGAAATAACCAATATATATATTTGCTTTGAACGTGTTTCATATATAGTTCCTGCACACGCGATCACAAGGTCAGTTTCCAATTTTAATGCTCTTCGGTTATTCCGAAACCAAAAAAAAAAAACTGACATTGGGGGTAAAACGATGCGAACAAATGACAGTTCGTACAGTAAACATGGTAGACATTTTTATTTTATTATTATTCTTTTTTTTTTTAATACAGATTTGTTTTTCTTGAAATCCGGTATCGTCAACTTTAACTGACACGAAACATGGTATGATTAATACTGTGACGTCAGTTTTGACATGATTGCGTGCAACATAATAATATGGCCTGGTCACAGCACGGATTATAATTTAACGCAACAAAATGGTTGCAGCTTTTTAAGCAACAAACCAGGAACCATGAATATCAAAAGTTAATTGCATAAAGTTGCTTAATACATAATATACGAGTATGTAGAAAAGTACGCATATATGAAAATTGTCTGGGAAAAAATCAAAACAAGACATTTGTCCACCTCTGTCTCAAAAAGAAATTAATGAAAATGGAGACATTTCGAAGACAGAAGATATGGTGCGCTGTGAGTAGGTATAGAAAAAAAAACAAAAACAGAAAATACATGTTTAATATACTCGCGTATTAAGTAATACTCGTATGGCAATGCAGATATTGCTCTCGCAATTTAAGTGTTAAATCCCATACTCAACGCCAACACACAGTGTGACATTTCTTAATGCAGTAAGCCCATTCAAACATACGAAAATCGAATTTATTTAAGAGTCGTGCACTTAAGTGCTAGCTGAAGTTTAATATAATATTTCTGTATGTATGGTTACGTTTAAATTTTTTAATATAATAGTAGGCGGATTTTACTCAATTTGAGTAAAGCGGGCTCAAAAGATTTAAGAATTTTAGTCTTGGTGGATTATTTAATACAGGATTTTTCTCAGAAAATCTACTAATTATGTTTGTAAATGCCAATAAATGTCACTGGGCGGGATTAGATATTTTTTTAAAATACAAATAAGTTAAAAATATATATACATGTGTATGTATAAAATTAAACATATACAATACATATGTATGCATAATATGTATGCAATTCAAATAAGATAGTAAAGAAAATGGTATATACTACAGCTTCATCAGTGGTGCAAAATCGAACGATAAATGCCGCTTACAATTATTTAAATATATCGAAGAGTATGATGTATTTATTCATTACACATACACTATATTTCAAATACCTCTAACATTTGTAAGCGAGAAGATTGCATGGCCAAAGAAGATATTTTAAAATCTAAGAATGGAAACAAAATATATGTTAAATCTCCTGCAATGTATGTAGTTGAAAGCTTTCCAAATATTTATTTTTACTGATTTTCACAACTGTATTATAGTTTTTACTTGAAAAAATAGTATTAAGATTTGTTAACCGTTGCGCTATAAAGCTTTTTATGTAGTAGGGCATCAAATGCTTCGTATATTGTAAAAAACAAATCCCGTTCTATTTATTTTATAGACATCTTAAAAGGATAAAAGTGACAAGAAATACTCTTTTTGTAAAAAAATAATCATTTTTTTTAAATTGATAAAACCTACAAATTTAACACCATTAGAAATGTACAATATTTGATTTCTTAAATAAATCTCAATTAAAAAAAAAATTAAAATCATTGGAGTGGGATTTTAAAAAAAATAATTTGTATATACAGGGTGATTCGCATACGGTGGCATGACGAAAAACTAGAGCATGTGTGATGGGTGGAGACAAAAAAAAAACAATCGTATAGAAGGAGGGTCTATTTCCCACCGTTTAGCTGGGCAATTTTCAAAAAAATTGATTGAAAGCAGAATAAACAATAATAAATAATAAATAAAATGCACGACTGGGTCGCACGAACTTGCCCTTATGCACGATCACACTGTGGTTTTAAAGTCTTAATATTTTACAAACTATCTGGTAAAAGAAAAAAATTAGTTATTAGAGCCTATATTTATGCCACCAGCCAAAAAAATAGTCTAGTTTAAAGAATTGTTATGTGAGTACTTAAATATGAACAATATAGCACCGTGTTAAACTTTTCACATATGAATGAATGCATGAATGAAAATGAGATTATGGGAGGTACCTTTATTTTTAGTTATAAGAATAATAATAATTTAAAATCTGCTAGATAATGTCAAAAAACTGCTGGGTGCCCAGTTTTATAAAAATCAGCCAAGTGATTTTCGAATTATTCAATTCTCAAAAAAATTTTAAACTTTTTTTTAAAAAAAACAAAAAAGTTTTTTTTTTTTTTTAATTTTGGTACACAATATTTTTAGAATTATTGAAAGTATTCTCATAAAAAACTTCGACTTCGCTATCATCGTAATGTCAACTTAGATCAAAATCTTTTTTTTTACGAATCCATAACTTGACATATAGTATCTACCCATGTATCGCAAGTAAAATCAACGGTAATACAATACCATGCTAATACATTTTGTAAAGCCAGAAATTTCCAGTCGTATTTATTAGATTTTTGTCTACTTAGACACTGTCTAACTATTTTCAAATTGGTGGAAATATGCTTTATTTAATAAAAATAAATATCACATTATTCACAGTTAAAACAGTCTACTCTTGTGTCTAAGTTAGGCAGCTAAAAGACAACAATAAACAAGGTTTTTGAACACATTTTCCAAAGTTGGACAGTTGTCTAAAGTTAGACAACGTTTATAAATAAGACCATTCTTGTTTTATTTTAAAACTGAAAGTTTTGTAATTTTGCATGATCTTATTAATTTTTAATCAAAAACAGAAAACCTAAATGCTAAAATATCTTCTAGTTTTTGAAAAAAATTGAAAACAGAAATAAGTTACCCTTAGTATGACTTCAATCTGTTGTTGAAGTTGCATTAAAGATCCTATTTCACTAAGAAACTAGTTTAGTAGATTTAGTTATTTTCAAATTTATCAAAAACTAGAAGACATTTAACCATGCGATTTTCTGTCTCTAACTAAAAATTAAAAGAGCATAGAATTTTAAAAACAAATTTAAAAAAGAAGAGAGAAGAGATTTCTAGACTACAAAAAGGAATAAAGCATGGTATTGTATGTATTACTGTTGTCAATTTGATTAAAAAATTGCCCCTCCTGACTAAACAGGGGAAATTAAACCCTCTGCTATGTGAATATTTTTCTTCTATCAATCCAACCTAAATGCTCTAGCTTTTTGTCATACCTTATGCGAATCACCCTGTATATAATTATGTAAACATTTTTAAGAAAGAAGAAAAATAATGCGTTATATTTGTATATGAAAAGTTCTTTTAATTTTTGCTATAAGAATAATTTTTTTTAAATAATAAGATAGATTATTAAAAAAAACTACTTAGCACTAAGTTTAATAAAAATCAACCACGTCGTTTTCGAAATATTAAATTTTCAAAAAAAAAATTAATTTTTTTTTTAAATCCCAAAAATATATATTTTTTTGACACAATATACATAGGTATCTACTATTAAAATTTTTCAAGACAAACAAAATTTATCAAAATCAGTTCGACCAATTTCGAGATAAGCGAAAATCAAAAAAAGTCTTCCATGGAAGGTGCTATTATTAACTACCTACTTTTTTAAATTTTCGTTTCACCAAAAGGTTCCCTGTATCTACTAGTGTTAACTTAATTTGGTATTTAGATAAATCCGTAGAGCTATTTTTGAGAAAAATTAGGTAGATATTCAAAAATGCAACAAAAATTATTTTTAGTCCTAAAATAAATGAAAAAAACGTGACGCAACAATGTCAAAAAAACGATTTGTACGAAGTTTTTAAAAACAAATATTTTTTGGATTTAAGAGAAAAAAAAGTAGGTCGAGGTACAGATAAGTGAAGGGAATTGCGACACCCGCGTTGCTCCACGATATATCTGTCCTAGTTAAATCATGTTTTATTAAAATTTAGAATTTTCGAATTTTCGAATTTAAAATTTTACGAACAGGGTATCTAAATACATAATATCACAAGTAAAACTAAGAAATATACCATTAACAAAGGTTTTTAGTAAAGTTCCATATCTAATAGTATATTATATCATTTTATTGTGTTTCAGATTTTCATAGTGGAATTACTAATTAGGCATTAAATGACCAGTACCACTTAAGTCTATATAATATTTTTCATCGCATAACACCATTACACCTAATAGAGGAACACAACAAAGACAAATTTAAAAACAAACTTACAACAAACCCTAAACAAAACAAAAAAAAAATTATCTTCTCGCTCAGAGACAGATTCTGCATGGCAAAGACCATAACCAAAATTTACAAACAAAGATCCCGCACACAAATCTCCCCCGTGATGCTTCCAGACTCAAACGAATCGGAACCAATCCGAAGAAAGAGAAAGTTCCTCAGCGGATAAGTTTTTATTTTTTTGTTTTTTGTTTTTATTGTGTCTCCCATAAAGTTCTTCATTTACCCTTTCTTTTAACACACCACCGCACATTTCCTTCCCTTTCTTCTGAGTAAAATATTAGCCGGCTCACAAAGTCCGTCCGATTCCAAAAGATATATACCCCCAATATATTCAAATTCGTACAAAAAACCCGAAGGTAGACCAAAAAACTAAAAATCAAAACGAAACAAACAAAAAAAAAACATATATTACTCACCTCCATCGCTTCCATAAGCGTCGCTGAACAACACTTAAGCTGGACTTACACACTTATGTGACGTAGTTACTCGAGACACCATTGAGAGTTTGAGCTATAGTGTTTTTTTTTTTGGCTTTGGGGTGGGATCCTATATAACAAGAGGTTCAACCAAAATTCAAGCCAGTTCAACAGTTTCATTCGAATCGCAACATTACGTCTGTTTTATTTCGAACATCTTTATTTCAATTATTTTTGGATTACGTAAAAGATTGCAACAAAACGGATAAGCACAATTATTGAGGACATACATATATTCATAAATATCTCAACGAGTATCTTGTGGATAAATATTTAAATATATAATACAGAAAAAGGTAAGTGCGAAACTTGGAGTGTATAAATACCAACTTGGCGTGTGTGTTGTGCAAAATTATAATACAAGTAAAAACGAAAGTGAACAATAAGACATTGACTTATGGAAAAAAATATAAGAAAACAAAATCGAGCAAAAGTTGGAAAAAAAATCAAACAAAAATGCCAACAAAAAATTGTACATAAAGAAAAGTGTTTTTTTTTTAAGAGTTTGGTTTTATAATCAGTTACAGTTACAATATAGTATTTGAACCGCCGCAGATTTTATATTGTGTGCTTATGGATAAAGTGACGGTTAATTTGAATTGTATGCTCTATGATTATTCATTTGACTAACGAGTGGAACCGATAAGACAGTAATTACAGACAATTTTGCTCTGAATCATGAATTCAAAATTTGTCGAAAGTAACGAAGTGTGATTTA
Source organism: Epistrophe eligans (assembly GCA_951394125.1). NCBI lineage: Eukaryota > Metazoa > Arthropoda > Insecta > Diptera > Syrphidae > Epistrophe > Epistrophe eligans. Next base: position 39,822,853 of record OX596029.1, read on the forward strand.
AAAATAAATCGAAAAATACATAAAATCGTTTTGCTTGAAGTGATAAATTTTGAAAAAGCGGTTAAAACATTTGACAGATTGCTATTTCACCAACATCCGTTGTTGAAAATCTAGTACATTTTAGCTTCGGATGATTTATTCAGATTCTCACCAATTCGTCATGAGTTTCATAAATCCTACATATGTTCTTCTAAATCAAATGGACTTGAAATCTTTCTTGAAATGTGCTGGAAGCAGCTAACTGGAAGCAGCTAGCTGGAAGCAACAAACTGCACAAATAAAAGTCAGATGATGAAGTGAAAATGTACTAAATGTTTTTGTGAAATTTAGCTTTTTTTTAACCTGCTGAAACTTATATTTGAATTAAAGCATTATGAGTTGGATTATATTTTTGTTTCAAGTCAAAAAATTAAGGGAACTATGTCCATAATAGCCCAGAAATAATGGATATATTAAACTTCGGACAAATTCTCAGCAAGCTGGATTTTTGCCTATAGCTTGATGTTATTAAATTTATAAACCTGTGAAAAATATTTATCGATTCCAATTCGACTACAAATTTATCGCCGAGTGGCAGGTTATTAAAAACATGCGACAATTTCACTGTCAGATTTTTCTCGTATAATGGGATGAATGGCTTTTCTCACAATTTTGTCTGACTGAAAATTGTTAGTTCAGATGGTTGATGTTTGTTTGTGAAAAATTGTTTGATCCCAAAAATGGTTTTGTATAATCATACTGACTTCATATGTACGCTTAAAAAAATCTTGTCCTGCGCAAAATGTCATTTTTAAACCACTCCAACAATCTTTTTACACCAAGCAAAAACAAGTAAATTAACCGTAAAAAGCAAGTAAAATAACCAACTGTTAACCAAGCTGTCGATGCGCAGAATCGAAAAATAATTTTATCTTTTCGTTTACTTCCCAAAACTTTAAATTTTTACCAATTTTGGTCCAATTTTATATTTTCTATCTGAAAATGGGTCTGAAATGGGTAGAAATTGGCAGTATTTGGGAAGTAAACGAACAAAGATAATAATGAACAAAAGAAAGAACTATTAATTAACTTAGCTGCAGTGCACAGAATTGACATATTTTGTAGATAATAGGCGTATTTTTAGCAATGCCGGTTATAATTTGTTGAAAAAAAAGGACAATGAAGTTTTCCTACAAACTGTAGATGACAAGTAGATCACGTCCATGAAACAGTTTTTCTGTGCGCTTAAGTTAAGCCCGGAAAATTTTTTGGGTGCTGGTAAATTGATTAGCACCGACGCGACGTCATTTTTTCGACCAATTCCCCTTGGGCTTGCGAAAAAATACACCTAATGTGTGTATAACTGAATCAATAAAAAATTCAATCATCATATAATGTAAAAATCAATACTCCACTCAATACTTCATGAGCTTTATTTAACTTATTTATTAAACTGAACCTCAGAGGTTAGAGCTTGCTAGGTTTAATTTTTAAGTGTTTGTTAATTTAAAATTTTTGTTTGAGAAAACATAAAAATTAAACATAAAATTGACATTATTATTATTAGCTCGATAAATTAAATTTGAGCCTTTCATAAAATCTATAATTTAAAACATCCTAAAAAGTCCCGTTATTTAGAAGATCACAAATGTCATGAAATTCTTTTGTCATGTAATTTTATCTTCAATTCTTCTCTTCAGTATACTTAATTTTAAAAAAAGTTGCCTAAACGGAAATAGTGCATTTTTCTTTATTTTTGTATTTTCCATTTAAACGTCGTCTTGTCTTTTTCACCTTAAATGTTTTATTTGGGATAAATAAACAATCCCATGAATTAACGACCGCACCTTATTCACAAATCTCTTCCATCCGTTGCAATAGTTATGCAAAACTCCATTCCCTTTTGGGTATCTTCCTTTAACTTTCCCATTTATCGAAGCGCAACAGGCAATAAAATAAAAATTGCAAAATCAATATGTATAACACAGACTTTAAATAGGTACAATACAATCCCCACTTTTTTTAACTACATGTGTATACTTTGAAAACCTACAGTGCTTGAAAGTTAAGATAAAATTATTTCCCAACATGCTTGTAAGTTTATAATGTCTTACTCCATTTATGGCAAAATAAAAATTTTTAACAATTCCCTTAAATTAATAAAATTCGTTCAAAAACGAACAAAAGTAACAACTTTTTATGTGTCGTCATTTTGTGTGAGATATAATCATCGTTATTTCATAACATCACATATGAATTAAACTCTGCAAGCTGTTGTGCTTAAACTTAACCCCGTTGAGTCGAACACACAATGCCAAAACTAAATACAAGATCTTGCCGAGACCGCATAATCGGATACTACTATAACTTCGCGTCATCTTTCAGTTTTCAGATACATGATGTATCTTTTATTAGATAATATCTTCTCCGCATCGAAGCCAAAAAAAGTCTTTCTCCCTCCTCTTTGTTATTTTTCTTTTTTTTTTGGTTTCTTATTTGCCGGCTTGGCGCATCTTATGAGTTAACAATAATGTGGTAACGACCTTTAATTGGTTTTATATCTCTCTTGTGTATCTTCACATATGCATGATGATGATGATGATGAAAGTAAAAGTGATCTTTCTTCTTTCGAGATACTTACATTTTTGTTTACCTTTTTTGTGGTGTTATTAAAGAGATGATTTTGGTGCAGAGAGGGGTGCTCTTCTTAAAACGGGCACAATGACCGTTTTAAGATCGAAGTTTTGTAGGTTAATTTAAGTAATCTTTTGCATAACGACTTATAAGCTCTGCTGACTGACCTTAAAATCTTTTTTCTTTGCTTCCATTTTTTTAGGAGAACCTACATAATGAGGATCTTTCAATTGGCTGTCATAACAGCCGCACTTTTGACAATCACAACTGCCAATGAGCTGTCTTGGTCATGGAGTAATGCAAAGACTGAAGATGCCAAGGCAACAATCACAAGAAGATCATCAGAAACAGACACAAAGGAATCGGACAAAGAAGAAGGTGTAGAGGGAAGATATCTTGTACAAGAGCCTGTCTTTAGCAATGATACTGAAGTTAATGACATCATCGAACATATTCTAACGGGACGTAGGGAAGGTCGCAACTTGGGTGACTATGATAAAGTATATGCTGACGGAAATGTAGAGATGGCGCTGCAGCAAGGTGATGATGTGCAAGCCAGAAACTTGATCAAGGAGAAACTATGTGTGTTGGGCCTTATGAGTTGTGATCCAGAAGAAAAGCGTCCTTTCTATTCAACCATTTATGCTCAGGGACCACCTCCACCAAATAGGGTTGGAGGACCATACGGCCCACCACGACCAATGCCAACGCCAGGAAACCGTTATGGACCTCCCGGCAACAAATTCGGACCTCCACCACCAAATTCATTTGGACCATCGAACCCCAATAAATTCGGACCACCAAGGAAAGTTGGCTATGAAGGACCATTTTCAAAACCCTATGGACGTCCCCCAGGTATTGGGCCAGTTTATAATGGACCATTCCTTGAATCACCACCTCCATCAGCCATTGATTCTTCGGTTTCATACACTAAACCTCCACCTGGTTCCATTATCTATGGTTCAAAGCCTCCACCGGGACCAGTATTTGAAGGAATTGATGCCCCATACAACTTTGAGTCACTAGTTGGCGAAAAAATTCAAGTAGCTAGCTCACAAAATAACAACTTCTACGCTCATCAATCTGGAAGTTCTGTCAAGGATGAATCACTGGCTTCTTCTGCATCAACCCTACAGCAACATGTCCATCATCATTATCACCATGTAGAAGGAGAGGGTGCATCTGCTAAGGCTCCATCTGTATCGGTTCCCATTGGTGGAGGAAGCACAATTAATACTGGATTTTCTGCCTTGGCTCAATCATCGGCTGGTTTTGCTCCTGTCTCAAGTGGTGGTTTCTCAGAATCTTCTGCTTTTGCTGCTGGTTTTAATGGTGCTTCACAAGGAAGTCTGATTTCTGGTTCAAATGGTTTCAACCCAAACGGTTTCAGCTCCGAAGGTTTTGGTTCAAATGGCTTTAACTCAGCTCAGAAGCCTAATACTGGTGAATTATATAAGCCTCCAAGTGGTCTTGGAAGCTTTGGTTCATCTGGAAATGGAGGTTTTACAGCAAATCCAGGATCTGGATTTGGATCAAATGGACTTTCTGGAAGTTATCACTCTCAAAACCCTGACTACTTTAAAAAAGAACTTCACTCCGGTTCATCATCTCAATTCGGTAGCAATAGCTTCAATGGAGGCTATAATGACAATAAATACGCAGCTTCCCAGTTTGGAAGTGGTTACGATACATCAAGGCAACAAGATATTGATTGCATTTGTGTGCCATTTAACCAATGTCCTGCCGCTGATAGAATCGGACGTAAAGACGACCTTATTCTCCCTATCGATCCTCGTAATATCGGAAAAGATATCGAGGCTTTGAGTGACGAAGCAGCTGCTAATATCACATCAACTGCCGTCACTGACAAAGAAGCACCTAAATCACAAGAATCAAAGAAAACTAAACGAGAAGCCCCTGCTGAAGACAAGCAGTCTCAAGATGACACCGATACCCTAGCGTCCGATGCTGAAGGGGTAAGACAAAAATTGTTATAACTCCCTTATAATTTGTTAATCCCTTATCCTAACCTAGCCCTAGCTCTAGCCCTAAGTTTAGCTTTCACATACAACTCTCTCTATCTATCTCTCTCTCTCCCTCTCGGCCTGCATTGAAAATTAAAAAATAAAAAAAAAAAAAACAGCTTCGTCAAAAAGAGGATGAGGTGGGTGATCCAGCTGTTTGGTTAGTTTATGTGAAGGCTGCTCTAAACCGTAACTAACATAAAACTAACTAAAACAGCACCCTCCGGGAAGGTTTGTGGTTATACACACATGCACGCATGCTCATAACCATGTGTTTTAAAGACTTTGCTCTCTAATTTGAACATTTTTACCCCCCATCATCCTAGCGACAGGTTGATTTCTTTAATCGGCCATTACCATCGTTTGGTCTTACCCAGCGGAAAGTCCTGCCAACTTTTGGAGTGTCATTTGGATTGCCACAACCTGCCGGGGCATATCCAATAAATTCAATCGGACAGAATGGACTTGTTCCGGCACCGAATCAGCATTTTGGTTCAATTAGCCCGAATGGTCTTAATTTGGGCTTGATCAATGTGAATCCATTGGTATCGTTGCAAGTTAGTAAGACTGAATTCGGTGACAAAGTTGTTAAGCCTTTGGTTAATCTGCATGTTACTCCAAATGAGAATATAATCCAAAAGGTCGGAGACCTCTTTAAGCCCAAGCATCCAAAAATTCAACATAACCATCATTATCATCATCATGATCACTACGATGGAAATGGCCATCATCACCACAGCCCTATTTTACACCTCGACAGCCCTGTTCTACACCACGATCATCCCGGGCATTATGTCGACCACCATCCAACAGGACCAAGTGGTCCGTTTTATCATAGTGAACCATCGTACCTAACAGGGCCTGGGCCTCATCACAGTAGTCACCATCATCATGGTCATACTTCTCCAGCTCATGACTATTATCCTTCAACGGGACCTTTTGCGTCTTCCGGACCATCATACCCATCTTCTGGACCATCTCACCAATCATATCCTTCCTTCGGACCATCCCATTTGACATCTGGACCTTCTTACCCATCTTATCCACCTTCCGGACCATCCTATCCACCGTTAAGTGGGAACGGCTACCACGATATTTACAGTTCATATGACAGAAGTTCAAATTATAGTCGATCCAGCAAGCCCATTACTTTTAACGGAGCTAAAGCTTCTAGTGGTCTTAGTTCAGTTAATAACCGTTACGGAAAGCAACTTAACTACCCTGATCCTCTCAGACCAATCCCGACGCAAGCTCCTGGAGCTGCTGAGGGAAGTGCAAAAATTTCGTTTCCTCGTGATCGAAGGCGTCGCCGTAGCGCCGATGAAGGTAGAGAGAGTGTACAAACAGAAGAGGTAACAAGAGTAATACCCCATTAATCCCCGTCTAATCTCTTTTAAAACTCCTAAATCCTTTTGAAATTTTTCTAACCTTTTGCAAATTGGAAATTTTCTAGCGTGCTTACTACGGAGGACGTCCAGGTGTTCCACAACAATGTCGTGGCAATGAAGTTTGTTGCCGTCGTCCATTCCGTCCACCACAACAACAACAACAACTGGGACGTTGTGGTACCCGTAACGCAGCTGGAATTACTGGTCGTATCAAGAACCCCGTTTATATTGATGGAGATAGTGAATTCGGTGAATATCCATGGCATGTGGCTATTTTAAAGAAGGATCCTAAAGAATCTGTGTACGTTTGTGGAGGAACTTTGATCGATGCTCAACATATTATTACAGCTGCCCATTGTATTAAGACGTAAGTTCCAGCTTAAGACGCATGTCTATGCATATTTAAATAAACCTTCTTCATTTATAGCTACCAAGGCTTTGACTTACGAGTGCGCATGGGTGAATGGGATGTCAACCATGACGTCGAATTCTTCCCTTATATTGAACGTGATGTTGTCTCTGTCCATGTTCATCCTGAATACTATGCAGGAACCTTAGACAACGATCTTGCTGTTCTCAAGTTTGATCAACCCATCGACTTCACTAAGAATCCCCACATCAGCCCAGCATGTCTTCCCGAGAAATTCTCAGACTTCACTGGAGCCCGTTGCTGGACCACCGGTTGGGGTAAAGACGCCTTCGGCGATCATGGAAAATATCAAAACATTCTCAAGGAAGTCGATGTGCCAATCCTTGGACAACAACAGTGCCAAAATCAACTCAGACAAACTCGTCTTGGATACAATTACAAATTGAATCCAGGATTTGTGTGCGCTGGAGGCGAGGAGGGCAAAGACGCCTGCAAAGGTGATGGTGGTGGCCCATTGGTGTGTGAACGTAATGGCTATTGGAATGTTGTAGGTGTAGTCTCGTGGGGTATTGGATGTGGTGAGGTTAATATTCCCGGAGTTTACGTCAGAGTTTCACATTACTTGGATTGGATCAGGCAGATTACGCAATACTATAAGTGATTTTGTGTGATTGATGAATTCAATTTTGACTTTCAATTTTAATCAACATAATGTTACATATTTAAGTGTGCGTTCAGTCGTGTCATTGTTTACTTTTTTTTTTTGTATTAAATTATTTATTTATATATATGTGTACCTACCTATTTTGTAAAAAAAAAAATTAAGTTTAAAGATCTAGTGAGAGGCACACCATATTATAAGCCGAAGTAGATTTTTTTTTGTTTTTATAATTATTTATTTGTGAACTTAGTAAGGATTTTAACTTATAAGGAAGCCCTTAATTTATTTCACTCAATAAAAATTATTATTATTTTATAAAAAAGAAAAAAATCTGTGTGTCTTATCTTATTACGTATGAGGGATTCATCAGGTACTATCAGGATTAATTCATTCATAGTCATGCAGCAATTATTTTGCTAAATATTCCTCCGAGCTTTATGAGTTGGTTTTCAATTATTTAAGTGGTGTTTATTTCCTGATCATCATCATCCTTAAACCCGAGTTAATCAGATTATGATCATTCTTTTATCTGGAGATTAGTTTTTATTAGTCAACCATTTATTTTGAATATAAAGATTTTCTGTGAATTCTTTTAACAACTTTTAGTATATATTTATGTTAGTAGATGTACATACATAAACATACAAGTGCATAAGTTCTTCTAAAGGATCTTATCACTTATATTTCAGTATTAACTGTAGTTAACCTTGTATCTTTGCTTCATTTAATTCCAAGTCTTAATAACTTTGAAGTTTATTTAAAAAATATGGAAGATCGTAGATGTCATAAATACAAGCATATTCAAGAAGAAGCTAAAGCAAGCTACCACAATCGTTCCAAAAAACCCAATCATAGTTATAAGCCTTCAAAAAAACTTAAATATCTGAGTGTCAAGCCAACAATTTGGGATGACATTATTTCGGAGGATAGAGAATTCGAAAACTTTATACGAAAGGACAAACTACGAAACCAACCCGCATTCAACTGTACTTCTGGCTACCTACAGCGAGAGCTCTTCCCTCAATTAATTCCTGCTTTTGAAATGATTTGTGCTATAACACTCACAAAATGTGCTCATTGCCAATGTGTTAGATTTTTTAATTTTATCGATGCTCTGGCTGAATATTTATACAACACTAATCAACGTTTTAAAGAAAGAAAGAACAACTGGAAGTCTATTTATCAAATTTATGATAACAAGTATAATTAGTTTAATTTTATATTTAAATTGAAGAATTTTAATTCATTTTTTTTAGAGAACGAACATTTTATCCATACTTTTTGTTTCTTACTCCTGATGAAGCTGCAATAATGATTCAAGCGTTAGTAAGAGGTTTCTTGGTTCGTCGCAAAATCTATTCAAAAGCAATGAAGGTTAGAAAAATAAAATTAATTATGTTGATGTACCTAGTATAGTTTATTGAAAATTTGGAAATTTAGGAAGGAAGCCTTGAAACTTTGGATAAGAATTCACAGAAAGATCTGTAAAAAGATGAATTTTTATTTACTATTTTTTTTATAGAATCTATACATTTGTTCAACATCCTTTATTAAATATTTATCTAAGAAAAGCCTTTTTTAAATGTTAACGTATGTATACAATATGTATAAATAATTTTAAGGTTTTAGAAACTTATTTCTAAACTTTTGCGAAAGAATGTAAAAACAAGTTTCAAAATGCACATGAAAAAAAAATGGCGACGATGCGATTGCGATGGTTAAATCCGGAATACACACTTTTCCAGAACTCATTAGCTTTTCCTAGTGGTAGTACATTGCGAAATTATGGCGTAAAATAGATTATGAACCGGTTCATTTTTCTCTTTCACACTTGGAACTCACTTCTCGTTGGAAATTTTTTTGCTGTGAATTAACCTTTAATATATCATTTGAAAATTGATTACCTAGGCTTATCAAATATTTTAAGTGAAGTTGAAATTCCTTGTCTAGAATTTCATTACGAGAGTTATAATTATAACACATGTATATTTATACTTGCGACATACACATAGGTAATGGCAAGTTATGCATTCATAAAAAAATCGAACTCGAGATTTTGATCAAAGTTGACATTACGATGATAGCGGAGTCGAAAAAAGTGGGTCTCGCAATTCTGTGTGTCTGTTTTTCTGGAGCGTAAATGGGTGGGTCGATTTTCTTTCAACTTGGTACCTGGCGATTTTTAGGCATTCCCCCCACAGGTTTTTTTTTCTTTTTTTTAAGACCAAAAATAACGGTACCTGCCTTTTTTTTTTCAAAAAAATTAAAATATTATTTTTCTCAAAAACGTGCCCACAACTTTTTTTTTTTAAATCAGTAATTTTTTTTGCAAAAAGGCTACCATTTTATAAAAAATAACATTGGGAAAATATAAACAAAAAATCAAATTTTGGATTTTTAAAAAATATTTTAGAATCATTTTTTGAAAATTCGATATTTCGAAGATGGGTGGATGATTTTTTTTTTTTTAAACTTATTTTTAAACTCCTCATAAATAAGTAATAAAAATTGGTGATCCAATTAAATTAGGCTATATTTTTGGCAGGTGGCATACAATATAAATAGGCTCCAATAATTAATAAATTTCGTTTATCAGATGAAAAGTTTTTAAAATTATTAAGACCTTAAAACACACAGTGTGATCGCATATAAGAGCAAGTTCGTACGACCCAGTCGTGGATTTTATTTTAATTGAGTGGAGAATCTTGTTCTTATACCACGAAAGGGTTTCGCTTCCGTCAAACTGACTTGAGCGCTCAATGAATTTTACAAAAAACAAATGTTTTTATAAAAAGTGATGTTATTTTTATTTTATTCTAAGGTATACAAAATTTAAATTTATTAATGGAATATACATCCAATCAGCACTACCGAAATATCCGTTCGAAAGAAATTCCGGAACGAAATTCAAATCCGATTGGATTGGAGTCAGCTGATTTGTTTGCTAAATGAAATTTTTCCTGATAGTTTAGTTATTTACATATGTATATTATATATTTATAATTATTATTATATTTATAATATATAATAGATATATTACATAATTATATTGTTAATTCTTTTCGAAGACCATCGCACAGTGGCTCATATTGACGTTTTTGGCTGCAAAAATCATAGCTCTTAAACGAATAAAGACATCTTAAATAAATAAAGACAGAATCAGAATCTGGAATATGGACAGGTAATATTTTACCTTAAAAACTGAAGAAAAAACAGGCTTTATAAAAGTCACAGTAGTGCATAAAACTAAACAAACAATATATTTTCGTAATGTTTTTGCAGGTGTATCAAAAGCTTCTTTTTTTTTAATTTGCTCCACATTATAATTATTCCATTGGTAGATTTTAAGTCAAGCTATGGAAAAAGTATATAAAGAGTAAAGCTATAAAACTGATAAAATGTAAGAAAAATGCTTTATAAGGTGTTCCACAATTTTATATTAAAAAAAGAAAAAATGTTTATCCAAAGAGTTAAAAATAGTATTTTACTTTAAAATAAAACTCAAATGTTAAAATTTGTAGTTACTGTAGAGTATTTCAAAACTTAAGCCTAGTACGCATCTGAAGCGAAACGAAAAATTTCGTTCTTTGCTCCATAGTCTTTTCGTTTTCGCTGTATATTTGGAGACCTAAGAAAATTTTGGTTTCGCTTCGGCTTCAGCTTCGTAACGAAAATTTCCATACAAAAATTGAAACAGCGAAATCATAAACGAAAAATTTCGTTCTGATTTTTGTTCTGCAGTAAGCTGTTCGCTGAGCGAAATTAAAAATTGTAGCTTCTTTTATTTTTTTGTTTGACAAGTAGTGAAACTTTCAGTGAGTAATTTTGTGTTGTGATTTCCGTTAGGATTTTTTACTATAGCGTTGAATACCACACACGTATCGCATCATCTGATAATCATCATCTCCATTAATATTTTTTCATTTACGTTTTCGCTATCGATTTGGAGACCACAGAAAAAGGTTCGGGGATCAATCTAAAGCTATCATGATATGTTTGTGTATGTACCTACTTGTAATCCCTTGTGACAAAACTGCTGATGCAACACCAACCCAACGTATCTGAAAATTTTTGGGATTGGTGAATAGCCTATCTGATAGTTCCTCAAACGCAAGAAATGTTTGTTTCGCTTCAGTTGCGTACTATGCTTTAGTCCAGTGAAACAGTAGAGGAAAAAAATAACTATTTAAAAGAAATTTTTATTTTTGTGATTCAAAAACAAGAATAAAAATAATATAATTTTACAAATTTCTATCGACCATTTGTCAGTAGAATTTATCTGGGTAAGATTAAAATCTCCAAAATGGCTAATGTAAGAAATTTTGAAGTTTTATTTCATAAAAAAATTTAAAACAAAATAATTGGCGTTAAAATTGGCGTTAAAATAATCTTAGGATAGAAGCTGCTCCACTCTAAAAAAAAAATGCTGTCAAAAAAATTATGCAATTTAATGACTGCCACTGTAACCACTTGGTACCTCAATTGCTTCGTGTTCGTTTTGTTGGGGATGCGATTCGCCGCCGCCGCCGTAAGAACTACCACCCTGATCAGTGTTACTTACACTTTCATGTAATTCTATAGTTGCTCTTGCACCTGCTTGTGAGGCATTTGCCTGAGCCTCCGATGCTGAAGATGATGCTTTGAGAGCTGCCTCCTTAGTTGCTTCATAATCGACTCTGGCATCTTTGAGCTGTTCCTGTAAAGCATCCAGACGAGCTTTTGCTTGTCCCACCATAGATGACTGCGATGCCAGCTGGTTGGCAACCTCTGAGGATGCCTTTTCAGCATACTCAGCTACAGTTTTAGCGTCATTGACTGCCGAAACCAAAATCGAAACATGATTGCTGGCTACTTGTGCGGTGTGTTGGGATAATTTTGCAGCAACTTTCGCTGATTGCAACTGCTCCAACTCTCTGGCCAAAGACCTGTGTGCCTCTGAAGATTGTTGTTCCAATTCCTGTAAGATAACTTGTTTTCCAGCCAATGCGGCTTGAGCTGTGGCTGCGGCTTGAACTGCATGTTGAGCCAAAGTATTTTTGGCAATGAAGGCGGCTTGTTTTGCGGCAGCATGTTGATTCGCCACAGCTGAGTGGGCTTGATTTGCAGATCCTTGAGCTATTGACCTTAACCCACTGCCAATACTGTAGCCACTCAGCTTACTGGAATCAGATGACGATGACGACGATGATCCAGAAGACGATGGATGAGAGACCTGGGTGTACTCATAATACTCCTGCGATGATTCCTGCTTTGGAGCTTCAAAACGTACCGAAGGCGACTGCTTGTACTCATATCCGTGTCGTTTTTTTAATCCTCCCTCTATAGGCGCGAAACCGAAAGCTGAAAAGAAAAATATATATACATTCCGAGACGCAAACACGTTGAAGTTCGTGAAAACTTACCAATAAGGCTCACAGCAATTGTCAATATTTGCATCTTTGAATAGTCCATATGGTTAGTTAGATATGCTCGATGGAGTAACTTTTACTAATGCTGACAATCCTGCATCTAAACCGCAATTTATAGGTAACAAGCACACATAACCAAAAAGACGGAACCTGATTCGAGGCGTCTCTCTTATGTCGTATGGGAGAAGAAACTAGTAGACCATGCTTTTATTGGACGATGGCTTTGTCCGGCCTCAGGTTCGGCTTCTCCAACGAAAGTGCAAACAATATTTATAAACACTCACTCGCTTGGCTGCAACAGCTACTGCATCGTTGCAAGGGTAAAATAAATTCGTGCAACAAAACTATTTGGAGAAGTTCAGTCATCGGAGATTGACTATCTAACAGAAAGATCCAGTTTTGGCTGACGGCAATGGCATGGCAGAAGGAAGTATATTTTGGTAAAGTAGGTACTCGTATGTATATTGTGTAGATTTGGATTCAATCCAAGCTAAGTGTGGCCATAGTTACTGTATGGATTATGGAGTGGAGGAAGCTACAGGTTTGAATTGTTATTCCTCAAACTGGCTTTGGGTAATTACATTTGAAATTTGTAGAATCTATTGATTCCGTGGACATGCATTCGTGTTCCATGGCCAGTTTCAATTATTGAAATTTAGGAAGGAGTCTTTTGTTTAAACATAAATATTGGCTAAAGGAAAGAAAATTACTGGGTATTCATCTGCATACAAAAAATGTTTCCAATGATATAATGCTTTATTCGATGGATGTTACTTTGAGATCTTAAAAGTTTGTTCAAGACAAATAAAAAAAACATAATTATTTATGTATTTATAAAAGTGGTCATGAACCACAGCGGCACTTATTTATTATTGGTAGCTTGTGCACGTGGATGTTATTAAAATACATATTCAGAAAAAATATGCATTAAGCAACTTAAAATTGATTTATTTTTTGTGCCATTGGCTTCAAAATGTATGTTTTAGGCATTTGCTATTTCTAGGTATTTGGTTAAATAATAATAAAGTGCAAGGTCGTATGTGCCGTTTGTCAGATTTCAAAAGAAATAGATTACAGGTTAGTTATGAGGGCCTGTGTTTTTGTCACCTATTTCAGTATTAAATAATAAGCAGTTAAAAATAACATTTTAAAAAATCATCAACAGTATTCATTTTTAAAAAAATAATATTGGAATTTTATTTAAAGAAAGTTTTTCATGTTTTTTTTTACTTCAAAATTAACTTGAAAGCCATCTTCCCGTGAGAATAAAACTTTGTGGCCGATAGAGGGCGGATCTTTTGCTGTTGTTGTTGCATTGCATACCTCCTTTTGATAATCTATATGATCATAAAAGTTGACTGGTCTGTCTGTCTGCTCAAACAGCTTGGTCAATTTTCTTTAAACTCGGTATCTAGCGTTTTTTATTAAAACCTTAACCCATTCTTTATTTTTATTACTTACAATATGAATGTATATTAGAATACAAAATTTTGTTTTTTTTTTTACAATTACCGTTTTAAGTGTATATTAGAAAGTAATTAAAATTGGTATACATAATATTTGTTTTAAAAAAAATATTTAAGGACAATAATTTGTAAAATATTCATTTTGAAGAAAAGCGCTTTAAGCACTTTCAAATTTTTGTTTCGTAATGGTTTGCTTTCTAAAATGAGAACCCTAGGCTTTTATTAGAGTGCGCGCACATGCCACCTATGATAGCCACTTTAAAAACTATACAGTTGCGACACTAAGAGCCTGTTTGTTCACAGTGGGTTAAATCTGCACTATCACTTACTTTAACAGGTTCTAATTAAATGGCGCTAATCATTAACTGTGAACAAATTGGCCCTAAAAGAAGTATTTTTTTTTATTTTGCTCAAAAAGAAAATAAATAAATAAAACAACATATCATCATTCACCCTATACTTTGTTCGAATTCTGAATCAGCTATGTGCTGTCATCAACAACAGCTGATGAATTCGAACTACATCTGTCATCTGTCTTCCCATAACCTTTCTTGTTTGTCTCTAGCAGCAAAAACGAAAAATTTTCTTTTATAACATTTTTTCTCAATTAAATATAAATCATTGAGATCAAACAATGGCACAAGTAATAAAGTATATTGGTCGTAAAACAGATTTCCGTGGTAAACCACTTTGGGAAATACTTGGCAATTTGAAAAACCATGGTGTCGGTAGAATCGTCGTTCGTAGCATGTTCGAGCGTTATTCAGAACCGTCGTATATGAAAATTCTTAAAGTTGAAGCTGTTCCCAATGAAGTGAGTTGAAAAATTTATTTTAAGGCCCGCCTTGCATTGCAAATAAACAAATAGACTTGGTTTAGTTAAAAACTGTCAAGTGGGTGGGCGGTTGATCTTACGTGTTAATCCAAAACAACCTACCTATATATTATTTTAGGAAAATCGTAAAGTCCGTGTGACTGTAGAACGCACCTTCCGAGGAGTCACCCAACCCAAACCAGTTGTCATCTATAGTTCAACATACAAAGCTGACTATCGACTCATTCCCAAAGACGAAGAAGCTGAATATTGCAAGCCCACTCAAACCCATCAGCAATTGATTCTTCCTCATGAAATTGAATTCCCTCCATTGCTGAGAGAATTCGTTAGTGAAGAGACAGGAAATCAGAGTCCCATGATGAGACTGCATTTCAAAAAGAATGTCAACAAACTGGCGCGTTTGGCTGAGCCTGGAGAGAAGCCAACACTTGACATCAGCATGGGTCTAGGCAAACCAGCCAGTCCTAAGTTATACGAAAATTGTTTGTAAAATTAAGAAGATTATTTTTCAATAAAGAGATGAAAAGTTAACAGCGTACACTTTGTTTATTTTTTAATATTTTACATATACTTTAGTTTGAATTTAAATAAAATATGGAATAGGGAATGTATACGATAAATAGGTTATGTACAATGGCACCAATAGGCTATGATTTTATTTGAGCAAGTTTCCTAGTAAGTTTATCCACTTCCAATCCCAGAACGTCAAGGTTTTCCTATAAAACAAATACAAACAGATTTAGTTATATGCTCTCTTTGAATGAATTGCAGCTCTGGAGACCTTTAACGTTATATTTTTGAGAAGAGTATCTTCCAACACAGCCTGAAGCTTTTTATTGATTTCCAACGATAGCTCCAGGGTCATACTCTGATTCGGACCTTTGATTCCAGAATAAATGGCCGACATAACTCCGCCATACTTTGCCAGTTCACTCTTGTTTTGGTCACTCTTGGAAGACGTAAGCGCACCAGCCTGATCTCGCATCATATAATACTGAACTACTTTTGATTTCTTCTGAAGCTCAGCTACCAGCGATAACGTGTGATTTTCCAAGAAATCAATCTTCTCTGTTTGTCTGGCAGATGCCTGTTGGAGACGGAGAATTCTCTCAACTAAATGCTGCTTGGAAGGACCCTTTGAAGAAAAAAAGAATAATTTTTGTTACAACACTTTAAAAGGTTTTTTTTTACCTGAACATCCCGGTTCATGGTTGATGAGTTGCTCTGGGCTTCAGATTCACTATCACTTCGACTGTTGTTACTACCTCGGGAATGATTTGAACCAAGTTGATCCTGGCTTGTACTTTTCAATTGACAATTTCTGCATAAGGTAGTTGAAGACGCCGATATGGGAGAGGTAGAGTTTTCTTCTGAAATTCGTTTGAACTTTTGAATTTCTCTTTGGAGTTCCTTAAAACAGATGATTAGGTTTTGTAAGACCATGAAGGTTTCATGTTTATAGCTTATAGCATATACCTTAACTACTTGTGAGTGTTTCTTTTTGGTTGCGTCCAATTCTCCTTGAGCGTTTTCCAGTTTAACTTTAATTAATTCGTACATTTTTGTTTTCTCCGAGAGATGTTTTGTTAGTAGCTGCCGGTCATCATTTTTTTGCTGAATCTCTCCTTTGAGTTGTGACTCTATTTCTTGGTATTTTGTGTCAAAGTCGAGCTTTTCTTTTTTAAGAATCTCGTTTTCTGCTTCGATGCCTTTAACCTTAAAGTAAAAAATGTTTTAATTTAATTTACCACATAGAAATCTCTTCAACTGATATCCTGCAAAAAAAAAAAATATTTTTTGCCCACATAAATCCTTCCTCTCTATGGCCTGGTGGCGGATTATGTGAATCCATAAAGATAGAACTATATCCCTTTGATGATTACTACTTCTATCAAATCTGAATAATACGATAGCTTTATCTATCACCAAAACTCGTTTTATTTAAGTTACTTGAGATCTTATATGGACTACTTTCAACTATGAAACCAAAGAACTCGGCAATTCAGTGGCAGGAAAAATTGTTTTCCACTAAATTTTTTTTTTTTACAAAATAT
Organism: Epistrophe eligans; assembly: GCA_951394125.1. Lineage (NCBI taxonomy): Eukaryota > Metazoa > Arthropoda > Insecta > Diptera > Syrphidae > Epistrophe > Epistrophe eligans. The sequence continues at coordinate 39,839,672 of OX596029.1, forward strand.
TAGCATCAAACTTTTTCATACAACTGTCCCGATTAGTACTCTGAATTTCTAACTTTAAAAATCCAGAATTATTCTAACAACAATGAAGTTAGAACATTTTGTCAAAGTTCACATAGCCTCGGTGGCGCAGTAGGCAGCGCGTAAGTCTCATAATCTTAAGGTCGTGAGTTCGAGCCTCACCCGGGGCATAAAATTTTTTTTCTTCGCTTTTGAAAAAAATCTTCTTTTTCTTACCCTTGATGTTTGTAAACAAATTTCATTTTGTAATCCAACAATCATTTCACTCATCTCCTTATTAATACTAAGCAACTCCTGTTCCTTGGCTTGTAACTGTTCCATATCTTGTGTCGAATCCACAAGTTTTTCTTCAAGCTGCCGAAGATTTTCATTGAGAGTATTGATTTTGTCTTCATTTCTAAGAAAATAATATTATTTATATACCAAGAATTTAATAAACAAAGAGAAACTTACAATGTGTGTTGAGTTCGTAGAACTTGTAATTCTTCTAGTTGACCACGAAGTTTAGCCGAATTTAACATTTCTTCGCTATATGAACCTTGTACAACGACGTGTTCTTGACGTAAGCATTCTAGCTCTCGCAAGAGATTTGTGTTCTAAAAAATTTTAAATAGATTATTGTTTAAATAAAATTTTTCTTAAGGCTGTACTTCGAGAATCTTCTTGTCCAAACTCTCCTGGAGATGGTTAATTTTTTCTGTGGCTTGTTTTTGTTCTTTGGTTAGGGAATCGATGGATCTGTCCTTGCTTTCGATATCGTGTTTTAGCAAAATCGCTGTTGCTTCGTATTCCATTTTTATTTTTTCTATAAATTTAAAGGTGGTTAGATCGAGTTAGGTGAAAAAATGCAGTTACCTTTGGCCTGTTCTTCGTGCGGCTTTGGGGTATTTCGCTCTTCTTCTAGTTTTTTTTCAGCAGCCTTCGAATACAAAGAGTATTATATAAAGGTTGTTTAAAAAATCTTATCTATTTTACCAGTTTTGCTTCAGTTTCCTGTACCAATTTAACCGAGTTCCATTTCAGCTTCATTTCGAGATTGTTGTAGTCTGCTTTTTGTTTTTCAAGCTCTTTTTGGAATTTTTTCACCTCGTTACACTAAAAAAAAAAAGATATTTTATATTAGCAACAGACCCTAAAAAATGGATTTAGAAAAGTGCTGCTTCAGGATGAATCTCTGTACTTGACAGTAGCCAAGTAGACACAGGTTACACAGATGATAGTTCTTGGAAGCAACAGAGATGCTTCCGTTTTTCCATATTCTATACAAGAGATTCAAGAGTTATACGAACCTATACTCCTTAAAATATGTTAAATTATGAATATGGTATCTATGTAATTACAATTCACGGTTTCACTGGGCAAAAACAGCTGATATACCCACGCAGCACAAAAGTTTTTTCTTAGTCCCGAAAGATCGAGCGAGCTGAAAACGTTATTGACGCCGTTAAACAAGTAATTTACCTTCTCATCCAACATATAAGTGATTCTGGATTTCTCTTCATTTAACGCTTGGAATTTCGTTGAAATATTTTTAACTTCTTTGCGAGAATCGGCAAGTTGTTTTTCAACCTGATCCTTTTGCTTTTTAGCATCAATAAGTGATTTTTCTTTGGTCGCAAATGTTATAACGATGTTTTCTTTCTCCTTCATAGCCACTTCTTTTTCTTTTCGGAACTAAAACGAGAAATTCAATAAACGATTTGTAATAAGTGGGCATTTTAGAAACTTACTGCTGATTTTTCTTTTTCAAGAAGATTGTTCTCTCGCTGGTATAATGTTATTGTGTTGTCTTTTTGAGTTAAAGCCATTTTTAGCTGTTCAATTTCGGTTTCGTAGTTCCGAAGTTGATTTTGTAGTCGTTTGTACTTTTCGGAATCTTCCGGCGGAGTTGGTGGTGGTGTTGGAGTTGGGGTTGGATTTGGATGAGGTTGAAAATTGTTTGTAGGTGCGGCACTTTGTGATTTAATTTGTGGAGTCTTTTCGTTTTGATTCGGTAATACAACGACAACCTCTTCGGCTGCACCAGCATTTGTAATTGATGTTTGAGAGACATAGTTTTCTAATGATGTAAACTTCGCAGTGTCTTCTATTGGAGCAGCTTCTATAGACGAGCCGATAAGAACATCAAATGGTGAAGATTTAAGCTTAGCATCAACGTTCAAGGACGGGAAATCAGAGAGCTGTTCTAGGGGTATGGAATCAGTGTCCCCATTTGAGGGAAAAGTTATAGATGCATTACTTGTATTATATGACACACAACTCAATGAATCGTTTTGCGTGGAATTTTCTTTTAGAGAAATCATATTTTCCTCCAAATTCTGGGTTTGTTCGAATGTTTTTTCGTTTAATTGTGAACTTTGATCATAGGTGGAGGATGTTTTAGAAACGACTTTTTCAACATTTTTATCTTGTGATTCTTTTGTTGTATCTAAAATATTTGTCTGTTTGTTCGTGATATTAGAATGAAAACCATTGTTTACATTTTTATCAACCCATTCCTTCTCACTTCGAGGCAAATCCTCGGCAATATGTGGACTTTCAACTAAATTCACTTGATGCAGATCATTGTCGTTTGGCGAGACTAATTCGGAATTTGGGCTCTTTTGTAAATAAGAAACATTTTTATCTATTTCTTCCATTTTTGAAGTATTCTTCAATGTGAAAAATAATTAAAAGCAATATTCATATGTAATTAGTTTTTATTTTTCACGTCTACATGTTTACGCGTCAAAGAACTATTTTCGTTTTTTGCCTGTGTCCGAAAAAATTAGCAGCAAGCTGCGTTCACGAAGTATGCATTTAAGGGCCTGTTCATTGAGGATTTATAATGAATGCTACGAGTACACGACATTTCAAATGCTGCAAGTACGTGAGCACTGACTGATTTTATGTCGGATTCCTTTCAACCAAAAAATCTCTTTTCAAAACAGAATTGTATTTTTTCTGCTGTTTTATTTGGGTGTGTGTACTACGCACTAAGCTGCAATTTTTAAGCAAAACAAAATCCAAATGGAGTTCTCTTGCAAAGTCAGGGGAATGAACGGTCTAAGATTGTTGGAAATTGGAAAATTAAAGAAAACGTAAACTTAAATCTCCAGCAACTATTGTTTCCTCGTGTGATAGGGGATAAAGAAAAATAATTATATTAGGGGTATTTATGTAACATCGTAAAGCCCTCTTAAACATGGTAAACTGCCTAAACTTGTCAAATGTTCATAGAAATTTGACAGGTTTACGCAGTTTACAAAAACTTTACGCCATTGCATACCCCGCCTTGTTCCTTATTTGTTAAACTAAACGAAACTTATCGGGAAATGTATGTTTTTTTTGTTCGTTAAAAAAGAACGCACAAATATTTAAAATATAATTAAAATATTCACTGAATTTAAAATTCGGTCCAACCAAAAACACAATTGGTCTTATTATAAACGTTGTTTAACTTTAGACAACTGTCCAACTTTTTAAAATGTGTTCAAAAACCTACAGTCGTATTTATTAGATTTTTGTCTACTTAGACACTGTCTAACTATTTTCAAATTGGTGGGAATATGCTTTATTTAATAAAAATAAATATCACATTATTCACGGTTAAGACAATCTATTCTTGTGTGTAAGTTAGGCAGCTATAAGATAACAATAAACAAGGTTTTTGAACACATTTTCCAAAGTTGGACAGTTGTCTAAAGTTAGACAACGTTTATAAATAAGACCACTAGTCTATTGTTGTCTTATAGCTACCTTAGTTAGACACAAGAGTAGATTGTCTTAACCGTGAATAATGTGATATTTATTTTTATTAAATAAAACATATTTCCACCAATTTGAAAATATTTAGACAGTGTCTAAGTAGACAAAAATCTAATAAATAGGACTGAATTTATCTTCTTAAAACACCGTGAAATTTAATTTTACATGTGAAATCTTGCTGGTTTGTGTAGAAATCGTTAAAAAATCTCTCTGAAATCTTGACTAATTATTTTGACAGAAAAAACTCATTTCTTTTCGAATAATTTCTAAACAGAATTGAAAGGCATTCGACATAAATAAAATGTTATATTAGCCAAGGTTTAGACAACAGTGCGTTGTCTAAGTTAGATCACTCTAAATATCAACTAAAAATGTCTCAGTCGTATTTATTAGATTTCCTTAGAATACTCTTGGACAGTTGTCCAGCTAGCCATTGTCTAAATAGTTGGACATATCCTTATTTATAAACGCATTCCAACAGTGGCCTACAAATGTTCTCATACACTCACTCACATCCCTGTAATCTGTCAATTTCGTGAGCAATTGGATACGTTCAATGAACATTTCGTTCATTTGAAGATTATTTTTCAATTTTTTGTTCATTGAACGTTCCCACTTTAGAATAGGTTTGGACAACCAATTCCAGTGTCTAAGTTAGACACTCGATGGAACATGATTATAAATAAGGTTTTGGACTTGGACAGCTATCCAAAGTTAGGCATACTTTGGAGTGGGTTTATAAATACGACTGTCTATCTATAACTTTGGCTGTCCAAAGTAAGACAAGGTTTATAAATACGCACACATGCAACTTTTAGGTTTGCAATCGTTTGGTTTCTAAACTGTTGCGAAACTAAAAGATAGAAGTGCCCGCCGGGCTGTATGATTGATTCTTCACAACATAGAAAACCCTATGGGCAAAATTCTTGTCCGCACCGCCAGCCCGCTCTTTGCTTGACGCTTTTACGATAATAATTTGAACACAATCATGCTAAACACCTGAACACGATTAGCTGACAGGACAGTCATCTGTCACTGGCATTTGGTTTTGTACATTTTGTTATTTTTATTTACTCGTTTTTACCGCACAGATTAAATTAGAAATATCTAATATCAAATTTTCTGATAATGGTTTGCTCCCTGGGAATTGAAAGCAGTGCTAATAAAGTTGGCGTCGGAATAATACGAGATGGTGAAGTTCTGGCGAACGTCCGAAAGACATACATAACACCTCCTGGCGAAGGTTCAATCTGTTCCTCATCATTTCAGCTATAGATTTTGCCTAATCCTTACCTATGACCCTTAGGTTTTCAACCCCGCGAAACTGCAACACATCACCGTCAAAATATCACCGGTCTTGTTAAATCCGCTTTAGCCGAAGCAAAGATAAATCCCTCGCAAATCGATGTGATTTGTTATACAAAGGGTCCGGGCATGGGGGCTTGCCTTCATATTGGCGCACTCACCGCACGCACATTGTCTTTGATCTGGAAGAAGCCAATCCTTGGAGTAAATCACTGCATTGGGCACATTGAAATGGGACGTTTAATAACCAAAGCACAGAATCCAATTGTATTGTATGTGAGTGGCGGGAATACGCAAGTTATAGCCTACTCTAACAAAAGATACAGAATCTTCGGTGAAACCATTGACATTGCTGTTGGTAATTGCTTGGATAAATTTGCACGCATAATAAAACTGTCAAATGATCCAAGTCCGGGCTACAACATTGAACAGTTAGCAAAAAGAGGGAAAAAGTTTATAAAGCTGCCTTATGTAGTTAAAGGTATGATTTCGCAATAGATGTGGTCGTTGATTAATTAATATTCTGGTTTAAGGGATGGATGTTAGCTTCTCTGGGATCCTATCGAATATAGAAGATATTGCCGATCCCAGTCGGCGAAAAAACAAACGCAAAAAGGAAGATCCTGAAGAAGAGTACACAAAAGAGGATCTCTGCTTTTCCCTGCAAGAGACAATTTTTGCCATGTTGGTGGAAATAACCGAAAGAGCCATGGCGCATTGCGGATCAAATGAAGTAAATTAAAAATTACCATTGCCAAACTAAAAGCCACTTAGAGGTGATTTATTTCAGGTTCTCATTGTTGGAGGTGTAGGTTGCAATCTGCGCCTTCAAGAGATGATGGAAATTATGTGCAGAGAACGGAATGGAAAACTCTTCGCCATCGACGAAAGATACTGCATTGACAATGGGCTGATGATTGCTCATGCGGGGGCTGAAGAGTTTCGCTCTGGGACCCGAATGAAATTTGAAGATTCGTCGGTCACGCAAAGATTTCGAACAGATGAAGTTGAGGTCACTTGGAGAGACGACTAGATTCTGTTAATGGAATTACTTCTTTTTATTACTAAAAAAAAATAACAAAAAACAAAGTTTAATCAGAATCTGAAATTTCGTAGACGATTTTGGGTGCAGCTCGTGTTCTAGATGACCTTTGATTCATTGCATCTAGTAGTGTGGGTTGCCTTGTGGTTGTATTAGTTTTCTAAAGAAAGTAAAATGTTTTATAAATTACTATTGGAGCTTTTTTAGTTTTCTTACCGATCCCACTGAGATATCCAATTGAGGCATAGCTCTTCCAGAAGTACCAGCTCCACGAGCCTTACTTCCGCGAGCTGCTCCTCTGCCTCGTCCCCTACCACGTGTTGTTGTTTTTGTAGGTGTAGGAGGTGTGCTAATGTCATCCTCGTTGGTCTCAATTGTTGTCTTGTTTTTGCGCGATGCTGGCGCTTTCTTTTCAGGCAACTTATCTGATGACAAACCAAAGAGCGAATCGACTTCTTCGTTTCTGACTTTTTTAGTAGTACCACGCTCTTCGAGTGATTTTAGTATTTTTTCGTGGTTTTCAGCACCATTGTCTCGAAACATTTTGAGTTCGTCGTCAATGTTGTCTTCACTTGGAAGCTTGGACATCAAGTGGTTGACGGCCATTTCTTGGTATAATCTATAAAACGGAAGTCACTGGTAAAATAATGTGTAATTTTCTTTTTTTTCTCATCTTCGTTATTTTATTCTATATTTTGCCGGTTTTGTGAAATAAATAATGGCAGTCTAAATTCATTTTTAAAATATAATATACGACATTTTCATTGAAGTGAATTTTTCGAAATGGAAAATCACTTGTAATTCTACTACTTTCTGAAGTGTTCAATCTGTTTATAACATCTCTGTTTTTTGACCTGTCACCGGCAGTACACATAAAATTTGACAACTCAACAAAATTCTACGACTTCGATTTCGATTTGTAAATACCGATTTCAATAAACAAATAATTTTATTTTTGTTCAAATTCGTGTAAAAGGGAAAAGTATAAAAAAATAAATAAATAATGGACACAAAAGTAGAAATGAGTGGGGACATGAATGTGCCGAGCCAGGATTCCAAATCACAAATAGACTTTTCAAGGTAATCTATGTAACTTGCCAAACAATTTAAGTACATACTGCACTAACTTAGTCATCATCTCTGTCTTAAACAAACAACAAATAATAAAATCGCATTTTATCTTCTTATAGTTTTACACAATTCAGCAAAGTTCCAAGTATTGGAGAGCTTATACAGACGATACGTAAATCGATAAGACCATGGTCGGAATTCTTGCATACACAGAACTTCAAGACAGTGGCTAGTATGCCACGTCTATCGACGCGCTTCCTACGAAATCTTTCCTATTTTCAAAGCAACTACATACTGATTTTTATCATTTTGATGATATACTGCTTGTGAGGATAGAAATAATTGCAATTTTTTAGAGAAAAATTTAAAGGTTTTATTACACAGAATCACTTCGCCATTGGTTCTTATTGTTCTAGCTGGATCTGCTTATATATGCCATAGGGTGCGTAAAGCTGCAACACAATTTACAGTGTTTGATAGAACTCTAACAACCAAACAACAATACATTATCATAAGTCTAGCTTCTATGCCTGTTCTTTATCTGGCAGGAGCTGGCGGACTTATGTTTTGGACTTTAGGTGGGTTTTTAAATCTTCTTTAATATAATAACCGTTTTATTTCTTTTATGTGTTATTCAAGGGGCTTCATGTTTTGTTATTTCCCTGCACGCAATATTCTACAACATTGACGCGATTGTTACCGAAGACACAGAGGGCTTCTTATCGGAAGTTGTTTAAGTTTATTTATTATTATTAACTTGATACTCGCAATTAGTTCGAGTATTTGGTTATATATTCTATGAATCTGTACATTATTTACATCACTCAAATAAAAATTATCTGTAGCACCATTAAAAAATAATTGAGAGCAATAAATTGTATTCGAGTTTTTATTCAGTTGGTATGCCTTGTATTAAACACTGCCATGAGGCTTATGTGTTAAAATCTGTAAATACTTCTTATCAACAGTAAACCACATTTTTAAATCTCATAATATGGGTGTAAGATATAATATATTTCCTGTTACTGGATTGTTGACCAACAGCCAGGAATATAAGGAAATGCTTTAAAAAGAAAGATACGAAATTCAAAGCTCAAAGTTTTGTATTTATGGGCTATGGCAAATACAATTTTCCTGAAAATATTGCTTCTATTGGAAAAAGAACAAACTTAAATGATTCAATAAAAGATAGTCAAGATCATGTTAACTGATTTCGTGAAAAGTAAAACCCATCACTGAGACTGAATGGCACGTAATTCTCTTATATTTCAGGTAGTTTCGAATTTCATAAAGAAAATATTTATAACTTACATACATACATATGTTCATAATAGTCCTTATTTTAAATTTATATAGTCAGAGTAAACGGTAAACAAATACTATTTCTTAAAAAAAAAGAAAAAAATACTTGATATGCCATCATTTCCTAAACGAAGAATGATCTATAGAAAGTTTGCAAATTTTCGGTATTCAGATTTCAGTTTCTTTTTCAAATCCCTCATAATTCCATATCATACCGTGATTGTGAATGTGAATGTGCGGACATTGAAGAAAACGAAATATAGTTTTAGTTCTGTGCGTCTATTGTACATGGGGTTAGAGCTTTAACGGGTTCACCAATTTGCTTCAAATTTGGTTTCCTTAGTTTTATGTCGAATTCCTTTCAACCAAAGAATCAATTTTTTTCTAAACCGAAAGGATTTTTTCCGTAATTGAATTTATAGAAACTTTAAAAAAATTTATATTTTTTGTGATTTTGTGTAACTTGACACCAGCAATTTGATGCAAACAGTTTATGTCATGATCGAGGGAAATTGATTCAATAATTTTTGTTAAATTCTTTTCTACTTTCTAATAATCACAACGGGCCAACAATTGGTCTAAGTGTGTCGGTTCTCCACCGACAGTCACTTTAACCTTTCTGCCAATATGGTTTACTGGGAACGTATTTCCATCGGTAATTGTATTTTTTTTCGAACGTTACATTTAATCGAAAATTCAATAAATCTTTTTAACACCAACATTGAACACACTAGTGTTATAATAAGATGTTGTTGATCGGTTTTGTTTTTTTTCTCCACACTTAAGTTATTATTGTTTCTTTCATTCACATTTTCGAATGATGCCTTTCTTTTAAATCTTTTCTTTCATTTAAGACATCATTAAGACATCATTATTTTATGAATCTTGTCTAATTTAAAGTAAGTACTTACTGAAGAATAGCATCTGCAGCATTGGCATCATTTTTCTCAACCATCCTGTAGCACATTTCAGATAGAACTTTCGAACTAATTACTTGCAATTTCTTATCTTCATCGACCTCTTCGAAATAACGATCAACAACATCCTCCACTTTTGTTTCATTTTCGACTTTCTATAACAAACCAAAATTACACAATAGAAATTAACTTAATATGTACATTGTACATAGGTATTTACTTTGAAAACAAACCTACCTCATTTTTGAATGCATCAGACATTGCATCTTTATCGAAATTGTTTGTTTCGAACTTTGTTTTCTTTATAAGCTTTTTAAAAACAACGGCATCAGCTGGATTGGCAATCTATAAAAGAACCAAACAAATAAGAATGATCTCGTGTTTTCAAGTTGTACTCACTCTCTCATTGTACTGCTGGCCAAAACGAATGGCATTGAACATTTGTACTTCATCATTGTAAATGATTCGCAAACGAATCAAAGGTAATTTGGGTTGATTTGGATGATCAGTGATACGTTCTTGGGCACGTTTGATCATCTCCTCCATCTTTTCTTTGGCTAAATTTTGTACTCTTTCAGCGGCATCAGCCTGATCGAAACCATACTCCTCGGAAAATTCCGTCAGAGTGATAGATTCAAATATAAAAGGACGCACAGTTTTCAAAGGCAACGGTTTAATTTGGAACTGTTTATTCATAATTTGTAGGATTGCTACATTTTTCTGTAAGGATTCACCTTCTGCTAATGATGTCGCGACCGATGATCCCGGTTGTGTGACATAGAAATTTTTCCGAGTATTGACTTCGGGTTCAATGCGGCAATCGTGTTCATGACCCCAGAGTATCAAATCCAAGAAATCCGGGAGAACCTCTTCGGGAATGTGGTTTTTTCTTCCCCGGTCGACACGGTTTTGATGGACAACCATTAGATTGAACCATTCTCCTGTCGATTCATCAGGCTGCTCCATCAAAATTTTGCATTCTTGGAACAGACGACACAAACGATTATCGTGTATGTGAGAAAGACCATAGAGAGCGATTTGAGTTTCTCCTTTTCTCAGGAGAATCGGATTGATATCAACTTGGTTGAGATCGGTCCAGCGTCCAAAGTAGTTTATGAGACCTGTGGTAGCTAAGATATTAAGAGCACTTAAATTTCCAAAACCAATTGGATCATCATGATTGCCATGAATTGAGAATACTGGAATTGATACATTAACGTTGGGATCTTCGTAGTTTACTGTTTGGTTAAGAGCGTCATGAAATGCCAACGACTGATCGGAGAGGAATTCAATAGATATTGGTCGATCTCCCAGAGTGTACTGGCGCAGAAGCTTTAAGCATCTTGTTTTGAGGGAAAAATAGAACTTAAAACCATAACGAAAACGAATGTATTTAAGTCTTTTACTTACTTATGCAAAGAATTCGGACTAGGAGTAGCATCGTGGAACAAATCTCCACCTAAGAGAATGAAATCAACATCTTTCTCAACGGCAAGTTCAAGAATTTCTTCAAATGCAATGAAGCTATCGTTTCCTAAAATCGATAATAAACAAAAAAATCTATGAATAATTTCATCACATTCATTGCCGGCTCTGGCTTTTACCTCGAATTGGATCCTTTTCATTATAACCCAAGTGGTTGTCCGTGGCAATCATAATATTAACAATATTCTCTCTTTCATATTGCTCGGATGAAGTAGCCATTGCTGATTGTATATTGTTTATAACTTATAAAGTATTAAATAAAATGATGAAAATAAGTTTAAGGGGAGAGGAACAGTTTATACAAAAATTGAAAAAACACAACACATTTTATTAGGCTAGTTCAGGATTATGGCCTTCAGAGTCTTCAGACCTTCCACTGTTCAAAAATTCCCTCTGTTGTTTGTGTAGAGGACGAAAGTTATTTCGTTTTACACGTTTTTTTTTTTTTTTTGCTGTAAATTTTACTCTTCCTGGATTCCAAAGGAACAACTTTCTTCCAATTAAGTACCTGATATATCTACATAGGTGTATTAAAATATTTATGTTTACCTGCAGATGATAGAATTTAATAAAATAAAAAAACTCGATACCTCTCCGCGGAACCAAAGGAAAAGCTTTTTTAATGTATTCATACATTCATAGTGCAATTGGAATGCTCCTTGATTTTTTTAGATGGAAACCGAGAACGTTTATACAAAAAATTCTTTCTCAGAGTTTTGACAGCAAATTGGGAATTTCTATTCGGTTTTCAGGGTACTCGGGAATCTCCGAGTTATAAATAATCTGAACAGATCTAACAACAAGAAAACAACTGTTGAATTTCAAAATTTTGTTTTGACATTTGCAAATGCGTAATTTAGCATTGGCAAATTGGCGCTAGTTGTATTAAATAAAATAATGTTCGACAACAGATGGCAGGAAATTATTTTAAAACAATTACAAAACCGAAAATAACGGATTTACATAAAATATTTTTTACAGAATATTTCGTCGTCGTTCTATGAAAACTCCCTAAGTCCATTTCATTAGAAACTGATGGACCTTTCATAAATACGGCATAGTTAACAGAATAACAAGATTTAAGTTTTGTAAAATGTACCCAACTCTTAATTGCGTTAAGTCTAAATACAAAATTTCTTAAACTCAAAAATGTTCAAGTTCTTGTCAGTAAAATTCCTTCACAAAGGCAAATTTTAGAAAATTTACAAAAATGGTCTTAGGGAGTTTTAATAGAACGACGACGATTTAATGTTTTTTTTTTAATAAATATTAAACATAACTTTAACGAGTATTTTTGTTGTCATAAATAAAATGTAAATAACAAGAATTTCCTTTTTTTTCAGAAGAACAACAGTCATTATGAAGGCATTCTGAATGACCAATTTAATAAATTCAAGGTTAGAACTATAATACCCGATACACCCAGAGCTTATGAACTTTTATTTGAATTATATTCAATCACTCACTTTAAACATTTGTAGTTCTCTCCACTTTTCTTTAATGTTCGATAGTAAAATTTTTTATTTAACATCCTAGATAATGGCTGAAGCAATTTATTCTCCTAAAATTTTCAAAAATATATTTTTTAGACAAAAAAAAATAATTTTTTTATTCCGTTTGTTTTTTAAGTGTAAATCAATAAATAATAAAAACTGTCATATAGGCACCCAAAAAAATAATTTTATTTAAAATCACTTTAAGAATTATATGTAAGGAAAAAGTCATCTTTTTTTTCAAACCCGCTCCAACAATCTCTGTACTAGTATTTGATCATAGTCTATGATATTGAAAAATACAAATTCAGTTTCTAAGCTCAATTTTATTAAAAGTCTACTAAACAAAGCCATTATTAACAATAACTTTATTATTACTTAGAATTGTCTACATCATAGATGCAAGAAATTCAGCAATAAAAACTGTCCGATTCACTTACAGTTGATCCTCAATGCCACTCCAATAACGTGTCATCTCAACAGGAAATAGTCTTTTACCTTCAATTATGTAAACTTTTCCATTTTCGTCTCTTTCAAAAGCTTGAAGAATGCAACGAGACACATCAGCAGCGCTAATATAGCAATATTCCCAATATTTTATTGATTAAAATTCTTTTACTTATTATGACTCACCTTTGCTTGTTTAGTCTATCTAGAATGTTATAAGACTCATCAGCCATGTCACTAAATAGAATTTTCTCTGTAAAATTTGTGAACATGTCTGTTATAGTTGCACCAGGACAAAGTGTTATGAATTTGATACCAGTCTTTTGTAAGTAATAGTCGTTCTAAAAATATAGAAAGATTTAAGCAGTGACATGTAAATGGGTATAAACACACTATCCTACCCCTAAACACCGAGTGAATCCAATAATGGCATGTTTTGTTGAAGAATAGATTGGCAGTAAAAACATTGGATCTAGTCCAACTACCGAAGACATATTGGCAACTAAACCTCCTTGGCCGCCATTTTCTTTACTCATGTGCTTCATGCCTGCTAAAGTTGAGTTTATGATTCCACCCTTTCAGGGTGTCAGTTAAAATATGAAAAATTTGTTTTTTTTTTTTGCCTCATTTACTTACCAGATTAACTTGCAACGTCCTAGCTACATCTTGGTCATTAAATATTCCAGCCACATTTACTAACAAATGTATACTTCCGAAATTTTTTATAATTTCCTCAAATGCAGCATCGATTCCTTGCTTATTGGCCACATCCATTTTGATGAGGAGTATTGTTTGAGAGGGATGAGCAGATCGAAGTTTGGCAATGTTTTCAAGATTTTCTTGGACATCAATTAGGGCAACATTCTGGGTAAGGGAAAGTAAATAATTTTTGTTTTCATCTTAAACTGACGATAGAATGAGAACCTACCGCAATATTATTTTTCAAAAGCTGCACACAAACCTGGAGGCCTATGCCTCCAGCTCCACCAGTTATAACAGCATTCTTTCCTGCAAAAGCCATTTTCGGAGATCACTAGCAATATCCTTGGGAATATTAAAGAATAATAATGGAAGATTGTTTCAAGCGTGCTCTCACGTATGTACTTGTCACACTTCTTCAATTAACCAACTAGCTTGTAGCTATAAATACCACCTGATTTTATATCATCTGTCTATAGATGGAAAAAATTATATTGTAGATGGAAATCGATATCATTAAAGACAATGTGGTGTACAATCAATAATGATTTCTCCAGGTATTACGATATTTGTAGTTTAATATGGGATTACGATACATACCTATCTGATTTCAGGTAGGTTAAAAGTACAAGTAAGTACGGCTATACAGTTGGTTTCTAAAATTAATCTAACGGATATTTGAATAGTATATGGGGGTATTTTGCAGCACCCAACGAAAATTGATGTGCATATTTTTGAATTTGATTGATTATATACAAACTGTAAAGAATTGCTGAGTTCAGAAAAGGTGGTACAAAGATTTCAAAGTTAAAAGCTGGTCGGTTTCGCACTGCGGGTTATGCAAGCTTTAATATACTGGTATTAGAAACAAGTCACTTTTGGGCTAGCTAAATAACTTCATATCACCAATGAACTAAATTTCGTATACCTTTAGAAATCAGATTAAACTTTTCCAAAAGTGTTTAATGCTTTATATAAAGTCGAAACATCAGTATTTCCGTATATTAGATTAGATTATCTTGAGATTCTAAAGTCTAAGTATGTAAGTTCTCAAAATATTTCGATGTTTAGGCGGAAACTGATAAGTCTGTTTCTTGACAGCTGGTATTATTCCATGTAATGCGTAGGCCATCCTTTTTAAATTAAAAAAAGTTGTAGTCAACGCAATCTGCATGAACGCATATCGTGTCGTCAAAGGACACTAGGCAATCCCTCATGCCCTTGCTTACTGCGGGGGGCTTGGCTTGGGGAAGCTAAAATAACTCTCCTGAAACAACACGTTGCCTTGTAACATTAAAATCTACTACATATGTAATTAATATATTATTTAATGCCACGTTTAGAAGAGTGAGAAAATGCCATCACTTCTGTCAGAAAAGCGACCGACAGTATAATGGTAAAATTAAAAGATACTTGCAGTTGCTTCTATTTGTATGACTAAAATAATCTCACATTTTTGACAATCATCATGAAGATGAAGAAGGCAAGAAAATTGAAGAAATTATGGCAATCCGCGCGTTCACAACACATCACAGTTTACATCTGAAAATTCAGATTTCTAAATTCTTCAAGCTACTGATTGGTCAGCTGTCAGATGACTCTCAAAGTAATCTAACTTTTAATGACAGCTGCCCAATCAGAAGTAAATTGTCATGTGTTGAACGCGCGGAATTTGTCACTCGTGTAAATGCGGCATACATTTGTAACCATTATTTTGGCGTTTGGTGTAAATGCGGCATAAATTTGTAACCATTATTTTTGCATTATTTTATTAACAAGTTATATAAATTCGTTATTTAAGTTGCATCACACTAACCTAATTGACCTTGCACCTCATAATGCATTTAAATTAACGATTATTCTGATATTCGCCGTTACAAATTCAATAAAATACAAATTCTATCATTTAAATATTTAAAAATAAAAAATTATTAAAAAAAATTTACCCGATTTGCCATTCCAGCATAGTTGAGGGACATTAGAAATGAAAAAAGCATTTATGTATTTATGTATGTACATTGAACGTCAAATTTAAATGTTGAGCAACTTTTCTGAACATAGGTACCAACATCATAACTTTCCTAAAAAGGGTCAAATACATGTGGTTTAAAATATTATTGTTTTGTATTAAATTTTTGTTTCTATTAAATACGCAATTTAATAAGGTTTTTCATATATGTACGTATAGTTTTATGTGACTGTGCAATGATATAATACAAAAAATGTAGTCCGATATTCTAGCAAAATTTTAAGACCTTAATGAACGGATTATTAGAACCGAAGTTATAAGCAAGCCAAACCAAACACATCTTTACAATTATTATACCGACTACAAATGTAGGTACATACATATGAACATTTACCATTTTTTTTCCGACGCGAAGCAAATTTGCCACGATTGTGGTTTTTTATTGCACAAACTCCGCCGCCGCCGCCGGCTTTAAAATACTATATTCCTCTCGCCAATTGGTGGTTGAAAGTATTTTAATGTTTTTTTTTTGTTTTTATCAACTTCCTCATTGAATTAAATTATCGGGTATTTTTCAGATTTCACAAAAATCATTATCAAAAACATACTCATTTTTTTCCTACGAACATTTCTCCTTTTTTTCTGTCCATTTTATCATCTTCTTCGTTTTCTGTTTCCTCAAACTAGTAACAACAAAGCACGAATGAAATAATTTTGTTTATTTTGTTTAGTTTTTTTTTTTTTTTTATTTTGTTGATTTTGTTTATTTTGTTTATTCCCCTCACGTTTCACCCCCTTTGTCTACTAGGCGTTTCATATTTTTGAAATTCTGTTGATTTTTTTACATTGTATGCCTCCGTTTAAACATTTCTAATGTTAAAAACCGCTCCAACGACTTTTAAAAATTTTGTTCTGATAAATTTAAATTCGTGTATAAGAAATCAAATATTGTACATAGCGTTGGTTTTAAAACAATTTCAGAAGTTGTTTAATCCATTCATTTATATTTATATTAAGGATATTCTGCGACTTCGTAAGTTTACAAATTGTGTAAAATGATATGTTTTCACATAAGTTTACATGAATGCCCTTCTTTTTTTAAATGGTGTGTAATTGAATCTGCTGTTAGTCAAACGTCAAATATTAAACGTCAAAAATTGTTTTTGTGCACAAAACTTATTTCGTTTTCTATAAACTCACAAAATTAAAAAAATGTAATTCAATGATGCCAAAAATAAGCAAAACAAAGGAAATTTTTCAATTATATGAACAAATTGCTTTAATTCTAAAATACTCTTATTCTAAATGACGTTTGGTTAAGTTTATCAGAAAATTTGGTTAATTTTCCACAGCTAAATCCTTGGGGAATTTTAACCAATTTGTGCCAATCATTTTTCATACAAAATTTGACAGTTCACTAACCAAACTGTAAACTTAGCCAAATGATAAACTTATATATCTAGTGTATTACATTATTGCATGAATACTCTTATTGAATATAACTAATTTATTTCTTTTATCAGATGAAATGTTTTTTAAAAAGACTTTAAGAGCGAGTTCGTCTGACCCAATCATGCATTTTATTTGTTCATATACCTATGTACAAAATAAAAAATTCGCATCTACTTACTGAATCAGAAATGTTATCATTGTTATCAATATTATATGGAGCATTTCCGATTGTAGTAGATTGATTAAATTTGGTAGAGCGTTACTAATAATTGTAAATTTAAGATTTTATATTGGATTTTCACTTGACAAAAAATACGTTATATGTACAGTACATATGTACATAAACAAATAACATACAAACAAATCAACTGTATATAACAAGTAAGTCGTGAAATGAGATCTAAAAGTACAATACGCAAGTTTTGAGATTATGAAAGTTAATATCAAATTATGACAGAATTTTTTTTATTTTATAGTTATACTGATTAAAATTTAAGGGGTTTACTTATTGCACTTATTGCTTCTTTTTCTACTTACTTTAGTTATACCACTTTTTTTCTTATGTAGGACGTAGGTACCTACCTTAAACAAAATGAAGTCTGCTTTCAATTATTTAGCGGTGGTATTTTTTTTATCAAACTTTCAAAAACAGCCGAGATAATGTAGTAGAAATTCATTCAAATTTGTGTTAATATTATTCACAGCAAAATATGCATTAAATGCAATGAATGTTCATATATTGTCTTAAATTCAAATTTAAAATGCTTAAATCCAAATTTCAATTTAGAAAAACCAAAACTCTCTAAAGTGAAAAATAAATAATAAGGGGTTTTTTGTGTGATAACAAACTTGCAGTTAGGCTGCCAAGCTTTCGCACCATCATATTAATATTGAAGGTTTGAATGAAACAACAACAATTGGGTGAGCTACCACCAAGATTTTTATAGGCTGGAGTTATAGCTATTTCACGACTGCCAGGCCGATCATCAGACTCCTTTAGTGGTGCTTGGTCATTGTTCAATTTTATTTGAAAAACTTTTTGCCCCAGCTGGGGATCGAATCTGGACCAAGCTCACTCAGAGCCAATGCACTACGCATTGCGCTACCGAGGCCACCTGATCAAGTCCGTCCCAATTAAAAATAAATAAATTAGGCGACACCAACAGCGTAAATTCCTGAAAACTAGAAAAAGCAATAAATAATAATGATATTGAGTTTAGACACTCAAAACACAAACGTCTAAAAAGACAAGTAGAACCTAGCAGAAATTTTTGAGATTATAAAGCCAATAAATAGTTCAAAAACAATGCGTTGCTTATGATTTCTGTATAATACCATTTATTTCATAAAAGACAAAAAATATTTCTTATTTTTTTCAGAGTTGGAAATTATTTAAGTAAGCATAAGATATATTTTTTATTGCATTATTGCATATAGTTTAAAAAAATGTTTTATAGATATATTTTCGTATATATATTTTGTGATTTTTTTATAAGGATGTTAAAAATTCGTCTCTGGCGGGATGAACACTTTTTTGTTTTTTTTTTTCTTTACATTTTACTATAACACATCTGTATTATGTATATGTATGTTTTTGTACGTCTAATTGTTGGTCGAACTGCTGCAATAATATTGAATTAGAGTTGATATGAAAACATGCGTATATCAAAGGGAAGACATATAAAACATAAATATTATGTATAAGTTCTCATATATTCTATAAGATTTGTGTTTATATAATTAAGAAGAACTATAATCGAAAAAAGCAAAAGAAATCAGTAACACCTAAGAATAAAATGAAAAAAACAATATGAAGCAATAGTAATATTTAATAATAATTTATTATTAAATATTAATTAATTTCTTAATTGTCTGTACATTTTGTTTTTGTTGCTCGTTTAAAGAAATTAATAAAAGTAAAGAAAGAAAGTTAATATCACAAATATATAATTTTATATATTTTAATTAATTAGTTTACATAGTAAGTATTGGTGGAGAGTTTGTTTGTTTTTTTTTTTTTAAGAAAAAGAGTGTAAAGGGTGACGAAAATACCTCCTCTTAAGTAAGCAAATTAAAAAATTTAATAACAAGAAAAAAGGCAGAGTTTTAATGGCTTTTATCGTACGTGTCCTTATGTTGGTATCCAGAAACATATCCCGAATCATCTACAAGATTCTTACGTCCAGCAATTCCTTTGCCTTTGCCAGAATCATCGAATCGCTCCTTGTGAGAGCCGGTATACTTTGAAGTGTCAGTTAAACGACCAACTGTTGCAGCTGCCTTTCCAGCCTAAAATCAGAAAAAAAAAACGTTTACAATAAATTTGAAATTGTAAAATAAGCTGGTATATAGACTTACGGAAACTTGTGATACTCCAGGTGCACCGCACTCAGCTAGTTTCTTCTTAATTTCCTCTAAATCGACTTTTTTGGCCTTAGCTAAATCATCCAGGAATTTATTATAGTCATCGTAGGAGATTTTCATTGCTTTGAATTTCTTAAAATGAATGCCAGTATCAGTTGTTGTAATCTTCTTGTCAATGACTTTGGCTTGCTTCATCCATTTGTCAGATTGAGAAAGTGTTATTTGTTTGCCATCGGATTTAGTATCACCAAACTTTGAAAATGCCTTAAAGCTATCGCGGAGGGAAGCTGCTGGTTTTGGATCTTCGATTGCCATCTGGGCTACTTCTTCAACTGGAGGCTTTGAACCATTTGTTTCAGTATTGTCGGTCATTATTGATCTGAAAATAATGAATTTAATATACAAAAGTTTGTATGTATTTTTAAAAATTATCTGAAAGGAAGTTGTTAATGGTAAAAAAATGTCTTTGTATAAAATACATTGTTGTATATAGTCTCACCTGTATATAACACCATGTGTACACATTTTCTCTAAAAAATTTATTTGGGTACTTTTCTTTTGATAGATATAGGTATATGAATTTCTATGTGTGTGAGTAAAATTGTGAGCAGTAAGGTTAGTAATAATTATTCAACATAAATTGAATGCGGTTCGTAATAACTATATTGTTAAACTTGAAAACAGGCAAGGTTTAAACATAATTATTTCTGCTCAGAGCGTAGTCGACTTGCTCAGACTCTCAGAAGAAAAACCGGCTAATGGAGTTCTATAGATTTTATAGGTAGCCCTAATGATATATCCTTTTTTAATTTGCGTTTTTCTCATAAATGAAACTCGGCCTATTTTTAAAGTATTTAGCTTATGAACAACTCATTGTGCAAGTTATTGAATTCAAAAATTTTATTTTTTGTTTAACAAAAAACCAGGAAGACTTTTTTTTAAGGAGTTTTTACTTTTTTTGTAACTTTTTCCACAACCTACATATGTACATGTATAGTGTAATTGAATCAATAACTATCTTCCACTTCCATTATAATAACTTTTATAGACATAGGACCCAGTCGTGTATTTTATTCAGTATGTGTGTATGAACATAATATATGTACTACATGCATATTACATATGGGTACATATAACATATGTATATACGTACATATAGAAAAGGGTACTTTGTGTATTTAAATTGCTTCTAAATTTATTGATGCAAGCAAACGCTTGCGATCGCTCATTGGGGGCCTTATTGAATTCTTTCTTAGTATTTATAATGTTGTGTCCCAGAAACTGACAATGATAAAAAAGTTCAAGGTTTTCTTTGTCAAATTTTATATCTACAAAACTTTTATTGTTTATTTTTTATTCGACATACTTTCACATTCTCAATGATTTGATGATGACACAGACAAAATGTATCACAAGTATTAATACGTAATTTAATATATTAAAACTAGATTATGTTTGCAAGAATTTGTGACTATATGTATATAATATTCATGGTTCTTTGTTTTTATAAGTAATTACAAGTTCAAACATTGCTAAATGGGGGAACGCATTAATTGATCTTCTGCATGCTCAGAGTGTCCAGGCCTAAAATCTAGTACACACTCTTTCCGTGTGATAAAATATTAGAACATTCCACAATCTTTCTTCTCTTGAAGGTCGCTTTCGGAAGTGAAAACAATTTTTTTTTCTTAAAAAATTATTAATTTTGGGGGTATTGTAAGTTTCGCAAGTATATTGTCTGGAAAAATAACATTTCGCAGGGGTTCAGTTTTTTTTCCGATTCACATTTTCATTATTTAACATTTTGTTATTTCGCATTTTACGTTTTGCAAATTGCATTTCGTTTTTTAGTGATATGACGAAAGGATATTTCGCAATTTTCATTTAGTTTTTGTAAGATTAAGTTTTTAAAGTCCGGTAATTTTTTATTTGTTTTTTATTTTTGCTTTTTTTTTTGTTATTTCGCATTTTATTATTTCGCTTTTTTTTATTTTGCATTTTGTTGTTTCCCTTTTTTTATTTGGTATTCAATTGTTTTGCTATTTTTTGGTTTCTATTCAATTAAAAGTCTTTAAATTTCACGCAAAATTCGCGACCAGTTTTTCTTTATAAAATTTTGAAAATATGTTATATATAAAAAAATATTTTTTAGAAACAATTTTTTTTATTTATTTTCTTATATGTAAATTAGAATTTATTAAACAAATTAAATGATTTATATCTCACTTGAACCAAAAAAATCCAAGACATTGTTTTAATTATATGATTAAAAAGCGAATTTCCTTAATAAAACATATTTCCAATTATAACTCTTTATAAACCCTGTAAGACTTAAGGTCTTTAAAATACAGCCTAAAATTGAAAACGGGGCTGTTATCTAAGTTACCACTCAAAGCATACATCCACTCTGAAACCCGAATTCGATTAAATACTGATTTTTTTAAATAATCATTTAAGGCAAACAATGACTTGCAAAGTTTAACAAATTTGTCCCTTCGAGAAGAACAATTTTCAGTAGTTTTCTTATTTTTAAAGCAAACGAACTCACCAAAAGTGGAACATTACTTCCTATATCGTCCAATCGGACAAATATTGGTATACTCATAGCTACATGTAAATTCATGCTTAAGCAAGATGCAAAAAAGAAAACAATCAAAAATTTGATATCTCTAAGCAGATTGCACATTAGCAAGCACGCAACGAGGCTTGTAGTATTTTCCAATGATTTTTGCAGAAGCTGTATGGATGAAGAAGAGGAAGAACCGATTCCTCACCTTCTCTGCTCTATGTCAAAGACGTAGGCTCCACCTAGGAGAATTCTACTACAATAGTGATCTGGCAAATCATGACATAATTAGTCTCGTGCGCTTCGTAAGAAGCTCTTTAGTGGTTCAACTAGTAGGAAGAAGATTTCCTAGATTCTTATTGTATCACAATATGCCAATCTATGGTCTAAGTGTTCTCTGTTGACAGCCACGTAAATCTAACCTACCTAACGGACATCCAAAGAGGTTAGTGTTTAATTATCACACTTAATTAATTTTTTGTTTCCATTTTTTCTTACTACATATAAAAAATGTGATGTCAAAAATTATTTTTTCAACTTAAACTCAAGAAATTTGAATTGATTTTAATAAGTTTATAATGTTCATAAGCGTAAACAAAAATCATTTTTAATTTTTAGAAGTTCTACAATTTTCCCGGAAAGTTTGTATACTTGACTTGCATTCAAGATTTTTGATTAGTAGCTCAAAATTTCGGTTTTACACCTATGTTTCCTACACGCTCAGATAGAATTGATATATTTGAACAATGCGACATTTTGAAATATGTATACCTACATAATAGAAAAAAAACACCGTTTTAACGCTTCGAATTTTATAATGAAGAAATTTATAATTTATTTAGCAAAACCCCCAACCGCTTCGCAGGGCGTTAAAAAAAAAATTCATTTCTTTTTTTAACAAATTTTCTTTATTTTTTTATAATTTTTGTTTGTCCTAAACCTTCTACCCTTATTCCTCTTTAATTAAAAAAAAAAATTAAGAAAATCGGTCAACCGGTTTGGCTGGTTAGCGAACGTACACAAAACCAAACTTTAATTTATATATATAGATATTTATAATTTCCATTTTTACACTATTTTATTTAAGTATGACAATAATTATTTCTTGAGTCGGTTAAATATTTGCGTTTTAATCTAAATATACATTATATCTCCTCTCACTTAATCAAATACGGATATCACTATCTCAAACGCATATACCCCCATAGGATAACCCTTTTGCATTATTGACTATCTTGACTCTGAATGTCTCAATCGCAACAATAAGAATACCTGAATATCACACCCAGTCACTAATTTTATTTATTTCAAGTCTAACAACATTGTAAGATAACAATTACGAGCATGTAAATATATGAACATACACACAAATATTGTTTATATACTATAGTTGTAAAAGTTAAACAAAAAGCGACAGTTAAACACGACAAGTGCACCTTACCACTTGATTGTACAGAATTAACTGAAGATTTTGTTAACTCATATAATGCGCTACTCTTCAAAAAGCGATAAAAATATAAAAATAAAACATTCTTGTTTAAATTATTAAGAAACAAAATATAAAATTTTCTTGAATAATGAGACTTCAGCGCTGTGATAAAAATAATAACTGGACTCAAGTAATAATTTTATTCATACAATTAGTCATTTACAGTGACGTCACTCTTAAGATAATCTTATTGTAAATGTACATTGAAAAAAGCGTAGTTGAGAAATGATTGCTATTTATAATAAATTCCAAAAATTCTATTATATTTAGTTTATTTTTTATTTGCTATTTAGTAGGTATTGAATTTTGTGTTCTAACAAAATTTCTAAGTTTATATCAAACCTCTAACATTGTCATCATTAACATGATGATTTAGTAAAAATATTGCTTTTTGATGAATAAAAAAAAATTCATTGGCAATACAAATTAATTTATTTTCTTGATATTTCTAAATATTTTTTAAAGCAGCACCGGATTTGTCGTTAATGGCTCAAGTATTTTTTTTTAATTCTACAAACAGGTTATTCTATAAGGAATACTAAAAATATTTAATTCCAAAATTTTGCAAAAACTGGTTTTCAATTAGGACGCAGATATATAAAAAATCGGGCGTAAGGTCTTTTCGCCCAAAACCAAAATTCCTAAATCGAAAAATGCCGTGATGTCCAAAAAGTTAACAAAAAAGTGCAAAAAACCCAAAACGAGTGTCATAACGCCCAAATTTATTTTCAAATGAAAGAACGGCGCCCAAATCGTTAATTATGACAATTAACTACCCAGTTTGAATTTTAGCGTTATGACATACGCCCTACGTTCTGGCATTTATTTTTGGCTTTATGACAATTTCTATCGTTCTTTAATCTTATCATCACCCAACGCCATAAGACCCAAATAAAAAAAAAGTCATAACGCCGAAAAACAACCAAGAAATTACATTTATAGAAATAAATACACTACAAGAAATTTAAAAAGAATTTTCGAGCCCTGCAGTGCTGTTGAGTGACATCACTTCTTTAAGTGGCATCAGAAAAATATTTCAAAATGCTCAGGTAACAGTATCAAACCACGCGACAAATCTCACTGAAGGAGAAGGGGGCGCCGCCGCGCGGCCCGTTGGTGGAACCGCGTTTTTTTTTAATAAAGTTGTTTTGGGCGCTATGACATTTTTAATTTGGGCGTTATGTTTTCGGGCGAAAAGACCTAACACCAATATTTTGTTGGTCTGTTATTTTATGTCTATAGGCATTCCCCCAAAAAAGTCTTTTTTCAAAAAAAAAGCATAAAAAATATATTAAACGTTTAGGTCAAAGATTTTCTAGATTTTGATAATAACAAAAAATATGCACGACTGTATCGCACGATACAAAAATATACTCTTGTGGTTAAATACTATAAATGTTAAAAAAAAAGTGGAAATAAGGAACTAAAATATGTTATTTTTTTTTAATTTTTGTTTTGTTTGTTTGTTTGTTTAATCTGGTACAGATTACAAAATTGTAACAGAATTGGTCAAGCCATTAAAAAGTTATAGGTACATGAGTAACCCAAAAATAAACCAATTGTCTAAAAATATGTCAAAGCCAATTTTTCCTCAATACGTTGTTTTTTGGCCTGAAAATCCTGAAACGAAGTTTTCTTATAATGACTTTTTTTGTATTACAGTTACGAAGTTCAATCAAAATCGTTAGAACCGTTTATGAGAAAATTTGAAAACACTGAAATCGTTGAATTTCTATTTGAAGCAAATCAGTCTAGCTAGGCTTTTAGACTCTATCTCAAATTACAATTGGTGGGAAAAAATCTTTTTAGTGGGAAAAATTATGGGAAAAAATTCATGGTTGGAAAATATTTCAAACGCAATTAATAGGGAGAAAATGACTAAACTTGCCTAGGTATTTATTTTCAATTGTTTTCTTACTAAAATATTATTATTATTATTATATTATTATATTATTATATTATTATATCTTATTAAAATGAACTGATTTTTTGGCATCTGGTCTTTCGAGACAAAATAAATACAAAGCTACATATGTAATGTCTTCTTCATAATCATATATCATGTTCAGTCATTTTATAACCTTGAACCGCGAGTTAGACTGATTCAATACTTGTAGTAAACGTCATAAATAGTTATATTGTGGTATAGGACTGCCAAACTATCACATTTCAGATAATTTACATTCATGTTAAAAAACGGGAACGGGACAGAAAACAACTATACCTACTTACATATATGGGGTAAAATAAACGTCACATAAATAATGTCATTTCGTTCCATTCCATTAAAATCCATAAACGCTGTCATTGGCAATTACTTTGCCCATTACTACTGATTTTATATTTAAAGAAATAAAATTGCTTGTAAATAATATAAAAAATCGCATAATATGTACAATGATTCCTAACGAGCTGGGTTGTTAAATTCACCTACTTAAATTTTTATTAATTCGTAATGGTAATAAAATCAGCAAGGGGCCAGGCCTCCTCACAGGTTAAATAACTTATTTTCTTGGAATCATCAATGTGCCCACCGCACTACCACACCATTATCGTATAAGAGTACCTCGTTCTTCTCTTTATGTTTATTGAGATTAATTATGACTCGGTTGCACATTCTTGCTTTATGCCTTAACGCTTGCTTTAATACTGAAGCAAGGTTTCCAAAAAAAAAATTTACAGTTTGACAGGTCTCTCACATCTAGCAGATGACTTCAAAATATTAATAATATTAAGCAAAAGCTCATAGAGAATCAGTGACTAACGAATGTCAACCACATTCTTGTGTGCGTGTTCTTAGTTGTCGGGAATGGCGGGGATCTTAAATTTTCTGCAGAATCTGATAGTCTATATGATGAGAGGTACTTTTTCATAACAAAAGCAAAAAAACAGTTTATTTTAATAATAAAATAGGCCATTAATACGCTACACGTCAACATGTCAACACCTACACAATATATGGACTCTTCGATTGGTCATTGAATGATGGGATTTCAGAAAAACGGGATTCCATTTCACTATCGAAAAGTTCTACTAGATTACCAATCGAAAATGCCAATAATTAACCTTTTTTTTTTAACGTAAATATCACATAATATCAACTTTGACTTTTAGTAGCTTACAGGAGTAAACCTAACTTAACCAAATGTTGTGAAACTATGCACCTATTGTTAGTAGTCATGTCAGTGAAATTTAGAAGTAGCTTAAATTGTATTTATATTTTTTACGAACAACTCAGTTATCATAGTTTTAACATATTTATAAATGCAAAACTTCACCTTTAAGTACAGACACAGGATTCGAATTCAATAGATTAAGAAGGACCTACCATGAAACCCAAAACAGGACCTACATCAAAGGTTGAAATATGTATGTTTCGTCTACATATACGTTTACCTTGACCGTATCGTTGGTGGTTGTCAGTTTGATTGGAATTAATAATCAAATCCGGTTATAGTTTTGTTATTAATGCGATTAAGGACAATTTTTTTTTTGTTTTTGGCAAACGTAAAATCCATCTCAAATTAAACCAGTTCTTCTTCTTTTTGGTGAGTTAATGGTTTGTTATATAGCATGTAATTTTTAAGAGATGTTTATTGGCGCTATATTCAGTTCTGTGGACTGGATAAGTAATTTGCTTGTTTATTCGTAGGTTCTGTGGCGAATGTCTGGAGGGACTTAAATGTATAAAAGAACTTGAGTAATTAATTAACTTATAAAGCTCATTTGAATGAGGTGTTTCGTTTGAATAAAGAGCTTGTAGAAAAGGGTCGGGTGATGGGTTAGAGGGTACGGTATGATACCTCCATAACATATAGAGGCTCAGATATAAAGAAACACAAATTTGCCAGTGCATATATGACTAAATTATCCGACTTATTGCTAAGTACTATGTACATTCTTATAAAACTTCTGAAATTGGAAAAAAGAATTTTAATCTTCAGTTTACTAGTTTTCTTTTTTGAAGGCAATTCATAATATTTTAAATTTCGTCGTCAGAATGGCGTTTTTCGATGGTCAGCTTAAGAAGCCTTCTGAACCGTTAAAAATAAAATAAATTTAAAAATATATTTTGAATCCAAAAATTCGAATTTAAAAAATTATTAAAGGCATTTCCTTTAATAGGTAGACTATAGTGTTTTATTAACAAGACTAACTATATGCTATTTTTGTTGCCATATTCTAATCATCATAATAACATCTATTAATGAAAAAATTTGGTGTATAAGGAAAATAAATAAATAAATTTGGTTGCACAACAGTTCGTGTAGAACCAGGGTCTAGTGAACTTACAACTCTCAACCATTTCTGTGTTCGTGTTATCGACAGGAATAGATGTGACCTACAATTTCCTACCGAATACGAGGGGACTTTTTTTATATACTTTTAGAGGATTTATCAATTTCTGGCAATATTTAGTACCCGGCGGAAAAAAAATATTTTTGTTTTAAGATGACAGAGGCTGGGAAATTGGTAATAAGACTTTTTTTTATTTATCAGGTAGGTGCTTGCTTACTCAATTTTTTTAAATTTATTTAACACTTGACTAACCGCTTCATAAAATCTTAAATGCTTAGCTATTTTATAGCTTTGAATTTGAACCATATGAGCAATTTCGTGCAAACCAGTCGTAGATTTTTTTCTGATTAAAAAATAATTTTAAAATTAAAATTATTTGTTTTAAGAATAGCGGTTCTTTTTTTTGATAGAGAAGTCTATAATAGAGAAATCTAAAAAAAAATAGTTTTCGTCACAGCGTCCGTTGGTCTGTACGTCTATGGATCCGTGCGTCTGTGCGTCCACTTTTATTTGAGTTGAAGCATAAACGCGTGAATTTCAATGGACAATTTCGAATTTTTGTTTAAGCTCATCTAAAAGGGGTACACGATTAATTTTCAAATTATTTTGAAAACGGATCTGACGATTTTGATTAAACTTCATACCTATATTGACCAAAATGATTTTAAGAAAACGTTTCATATTTTTTCCAAAAAAAGGGTTTTGACGGTTTTTGAGAAAATTGCCTTATTTTTGAGTTATTCACGTACCTGGACGACTGATTTTGTTATAATTTTACAATCTAATGCTTTTTAAAAGCTACAACAATATTGCATTATTCAACATTTTAAAAATATTTTTTTTTATACAAGCAAAACATTATTTGTTAAGAGCTTAAAATTTTTTTTAAATGTTTTCGTTAAAATGTAGCTCTATTATAGTTATTGTATTACTCACAAGATCAAATACGTCCAGTCATACATATTCTTATCTTATTCCTTAAAATTATAAGCCATTTTAATGGTTTAAAAAATTACGTGTGACCTCGATAGCACTTACTTTTTATTTTACTTCAGTTAAAGAATTTGGTTTGTTTTTTTTTAAGTAACAACACATTTGCAAAAAAAATTCTAATTATTATTGTTCAAATAAATTTAAGTTTGCAAATTTAAATAATAGCTAATGTCAATTAATTCCAAACATAAAAAATAAATCTTTGCAGATGTATAGTCTGTGATGAGTCTTATTTGACTCTTCACATCTGTCTTAACAGGAGAAATTTTAAATTTTACTTATACAACAAAACAAAAAAGTTAATTACCTAAAACCTATAATAATAATAATAACCAATGATGTCATTTTTCAATCTTTCATTTTATATTTATTTTTTTTGTGACTAAACCAAGTGCTATATAAATTTTACGTTTATCAGCTTTTTGAGAGTTTTTTTTTTTAATTATTATTTTTGTTTTGATTTTATCAACAGGTGTTTTCAAGGCTCATATCAATATTTTTTTAATCAATTGCATTCTTCTTGATAAGAAAATTAAAATATACCTATCCACATCAATATAAACAATTAATCTTAATTATCAAACTATAGTCACATAGTAGAGAATTTTTAATTCATCCCCAAAGTCACAAAATATAAACACATATCCCCACAAGACGGGAACCTCCTATGAAGTATTTATTTTTTGTTTTACCCGTAACAAAAATTCATAAATCGATACAAATAATTTAAAGTTTTGAGAACAAGTTTTTCAAAGAGTTTCTCTCACAATAAAATTATATCGAAGACATGACATCATATTAGAGTTAGCCCCTCCATCCCCCAGACAAGAACTAGGAATCTTCCTAAGAATTTGTTCACCTTTGTTCTTTTGGAACTTTTCTAAAATAAATAATGACGGCATAAATAATAATTAATGTGTTATCGCGCCAACAAACAGATTTTTGAATAATACCACAATCGAACTTGAAGTCGGATATGTATAAAAGTTCCAAAAAAATTAATGCGGCTAATCAGGTGCTCACAATCTACATACATCAAGCCTCTGTGTGCTTGCCAATGCTGTTTAAATGCTCTGGACGTACGACTGTAAAATATTATGCAATGTTAAATTAAATTGTTCTTGGCCATTGAAAACATTTACTAATTATGCTAATCAGCTTTAAAAATAAATAATTGGTGACCATAGCATCAGCACTGCGTGCATCTTTTTCCCCTTTAGGGTGTGGTATAGCTAATTAACTATTCTTTTATACAAAAAAAAAAAAAACAAATAACAAATTTTCGTTGAATGAAAAAAAAAACAAAGAATTATAATCCGCTTCAAAAAATAAAGTAAGTCCGGAAACAAAACAGCCAAATACATGACCTAAAATCCAAAAAAGAGGAATACGTCCTACTTTTTCTGAACTTAAAACTTATTGTTATCGTTTCATGGGGTAGGAAAGAGAAATCCTTGTGGGAAATGATTTCCCTTTTATGGTATTTTGCATGCAGGAACACAACTTTCACTTTTGACAAAGCAGCAGGCACGGGAGGATATGCGTCTTTTCAGGAAGCAAACAAAAAATGTATTCACTTCACACCCGCAAAAGCGAGACGTCTGTCTCACTCTCTATGCGCATGTTCTCATAATATAATTCATTAATCATCCCGCCATATCGTCATCATCCGGAAGAAGATGCCCTCGGCGAAATAAGAATGATGCCATGACATGGAAAACTTATTTATAAAAAAAAATTTTAAACTTTGTGAACACAATTGGGGTTGTGCAATTGCATTTGGGTTACCATAAGATTTTTATCCAATGAAGTGAACAAAAAATTAAATTACAAAAAAAAAACATTACGTATACGCCCTGGTTGTTCGTTAAAATGCAACCCCCGTTTTGTTTGTAAACAAATCTGTGTATCTATCAACCACTCAACTGTTACTTTGTTTCTGATGGGGTTTGCAAAAAATTAAGCTTGCAAAAAATTTCCATCAAAATCACTTCTTTTTACCTTTTTTTGTTTTTCAACGAGATTTATCCAAATTACACTATGTATCTATAAATTATATTTTTAAACTAATATTTTTTTTTTTTTGTTGGAATTATAAACGCACTAGAACCACTGGACCAAAACGAACTAAACAGTTGACGGAATCCAACTGAGAAGCAAAAATATTTAACTCAGACACAATTTACGAGTGGCGTATTTTTGTTTTTTTCTCAACGAACTATACTTTTGTTGGTACTAAAGGCGAGAAAGCATTTGAATTTCATTTGATTGTTATATTTTTGTCCTAGCTTTTTTAACTTGAGTAAACTTGAATTGAGTGAGATTGAGTAAGCTTAACTCAAGGTATTCAGTATCACCCTTAGTAGATTTTTCTCCCATTGAAAGCTTTTTTTCTATGAATTGTGAAATACAGCGAAGAAAGTAAGTTAAATGGAGAAAACAGTAAGTGGGAAAAGTTAAACGTCATTAGATTTGCTGAAAATGAAAAATAGCGCTACTTATAAAAATAAAATCAACGTCATTACTCATTGAGTGAGTGACACATGTGCTGAAATGTTTTTTATAAAGGAAAATTTTTCCAAGCTTGCAGTTGCAAAGAGTGGGTAGATAACAAGGAGCAAAAATATATTTTTTAATAAAAAGTATTATAAAATAGATAAGTTCACTTATAGTGTCAGATACCTACCACATGTGTTTAAGAATGCATTTTGTTTTTTCTTTCGAAGTAAATTTGGATTCGTAAAAAAAAATCAAACTCGAGATTTCAATCAAAGAAGATATTACGATGATAGTGAACACAAATAATGTGTGTTTGTATGTCTATCCGTATCTTGACCTAAAAGCTAAACCACTAATGCAATTTTCTTAAAACTTAGAACTTAAAGAGAAACTGAGTTTTTTGTTAACCTAAAAAATATGAAAAAAGTTATACGACTCTAAAGATTTTGATTTAAAAAAATGGTCGAATTTTTCTACATTTTGGTAAAAAAAATGATTTTTAAAGAAAACAGCTGAATTTTTTTTTTTGCATTTTACTTTTTTTTAGGGATTAAACAAATTATCAAAAATCAACGGCAACATTTACAATGTCTGGTCATGTTATACCTTATCTTAAAGCTAGAAATTCAGAAATTTGGTTATTAAATAACTTTGTTTTAGTTAATAGTTTTGGAAAAATTAATGTTCAAACTCAAATTTTTGAATTTAAAAAGTATTAAATAACATTTTAAGTTTTGACGTTGATTTTTGATGATTTTTTTTCTATTTCAAGTTGATTTTTTAGAAAATTAATCCTCTCTTCTAAACAGAAGTAAATAGACCCCACCAATTTCTTGTCTCGACCCAACTTACAAGCACCAGCTTCTAATCGAATCTTATGGAAAACACCCCGTATTTTTAGATTATAAAAATAAAATAAATAAAAATCATTAATATAAAATCGTTAATCATCAAATCCCAAGAGCAAGTTCATACGATTCATGCGAGAAACTTCTATAGATCTTTATTTGATAAAAATCCGCTAAACAGCTGACAAAAAAGTAAAAAGTTGAAAAAAAAGACGTTATCAATTACGGATTTTTTTTAACATTTCATTCATTATACAAAAGTACAATAATACAATAATAATTTGAACAATTTTATATAAAAATAAAATATTAGTTAATTTGGCTACTTCAGATACTAAATTCTCAAAAGCTATTTTAGAAAAAAAATCGACAATTTATCTTCCAATTACAGACCAATTAGTTTGCTTAGCTCCTTAGGAAAAGTTTTCGAAAAATTATTAAGTTTTCAAATTAGCAAGATCTTAGAAGAAAAAAATATTTTGCCACCGCAACAGTTTGGATTTAGACATCACCACAGTACGATTCACCAGGTAGATAGAATCACACAACACATAAAAAATTCATTAGCTGAACGGAAATCTACTGGTCTAGTTCTATTAGATGTGGAAAAGGCCTTCGACTCAGTTTGGCACGAAGGTTTACTGCATAAAATGTCATGTTTCGGTTTCCCAGTTTACATCGTACGACTTATCCAAAGTTTTCTAGCAGACCGTAAATATATTGTATCTGTAAATAATAATTACTCATCTCAGCATAGCATTCCCGCAGGTGTACCACAGGGATCAATTTTAGGTCCATATTTATATAATATTTATACTTCCGATTTTCCGGTACTTCCCAATTGTGAGTCTGCTATATATGCAGATGATACAGGAATTTATTCATCTGATGTGTTTGGTTCCGTCATTGAAACCAACTTACAATCAGCTTTGAATATAATTTTAAATTATTTTAACAAATGGAAGATAAAAGTGAACGCTACGAAAACGCAAGCTATCTTTTTTACAAGAAAAAGGAAGACTTGCTTCCTTCCTAGCAACACGCTTAAAATGAACAATATAGACATCATTTGGAATAACCATGCTAAATATCTTGGAATAACTTTAGATACTAAACTCACCTATAATAAGCAAATTGCTAACACTGTTGATAAAATCAACAAGACTATTAAAATAATGTATCCCCTTATAAATCGAAAATCGCTGCTTAGTACAGAAAACAAACTAATAATATATAAATCTATTTTTCAATCGATTATGTTATATGGGTGCCCCGTTTGGGGTAAATGTGCTAAGACACACATACAAAAATTACAAATAGCACAAAACAAGGTTCTCAAACTAATGCTTAAGCTACCTTGGCATTTTTCAACATATGAACTCCACGACAGAGCTAGAATCGAAACTGTTTCCTTAAGAATTCGTAAACTTTATACCAAGTACTCTTATAACTGTTCTATGTCCGATAATCCATTGATCACAAATCTTGTAAATTAACTATACACTCATATATTTATTTACTTATTGTTAATTAATTAATTTATTTATTTGTTACTTATTTATTTATTTATTGTTAATTTATTTATCTTTTTATTTGTTTGTTTGATTATTTATTTAATTCTTACTTATTTATTTGTTATTTATTTATTGTTTATTGATTTATTTATTTATTTTTTTTTTTATTTACTTATTTATTTATTTACTTATTTACTTATTTACTTTACTTATTTATCTCTTTTTTTGTTTGTTTGATTATTTATTTCCTAATATGCAATTTTTTGTATTTGTATTTAATTTATTATTTTTGTACATTTATACCTGTTGAATTATAATTAATTTATTGTATTATAGCAAACCGTTTTTATAGTTCATTTGTTAATTACTTATATACCTAGATTATCTTGCTAATTTATCAGTATTTTGCTAGTTTAACTGTGATATTAGTTTTAGTTTTATATTTAATTTTTTTTTTTTTTGCTTAAATGGAAGGTTTTACCAGCTTTTCCTTTCAAATATAATAATAAATTTAGTATTATTTTTGTTTTTCAAACATTAAACACTTTTTCAGAAGTAAGATATGTATATTATCATAACTCTGTATGTAAATTGTGCGGTTACAACCAAATTGTAAAATCGATGCTGTTAATAAAAAAAAAAAAAAAAAAAAAAAAAAAAAATCGACAAAATTTACCCGATTTGCTATTCCAGCATAGTTGAGGAACATTAGAAATGAAAAAAGCATTTATGTATTTATGTATGTACATTGAATGTCAAATTTAAATGTTGAGCAACTTTTCTGCACATAGGTACCAACATCATAACTTCTCTAAAAAGGGTCAAATACATACATGTGGTTTAAAAAATTATTGCTTTGTATTAAATTTTTGCTTCTATTGAATACGCAATTTAATAAGGTTTTTCATAAATAGTTTTATGTGACTGTGCAATGATATAATACAAAAAATGTAGTCCGATATTCTAGCTAAATTTTAAGACCTTAATGAACGGATTATTAGAACGGAAGATATAAGCAAGCCAAACCAAACACAATGTATCTTTACAATTATTATACCGACTACAAATTTAGGTACATATGAACATTTAGCATTTTTTTCCGAAGCGAAGCAAGTTTGACACGATTGTGGTTTTTTATTGCACAAACTCCGCCGCCTCCGGCTTTAGAATACTATATTCCTCTCGCCAATTGGTGGTTGAAAGTATTTTAATGCTTTTTTTGTTTTTATCAGCTTCCTCATTGAATTAAATTATTTGTCCGATATTTATTTTCATGTTTTTAGTATAAAATTTTGAATGATTTTGAAAATTTTTTGCTCTAACACGCCAGTCATTTTTCCTTTAATTATATACCTTAATATTGAAAATCGGATAATTGGATCGAAAGATATAAGCATTTAAGTAAACGCAAATCGGATATTTTTCGGATTTCGCAAAAATCATCATCAAAAACATACCCATTTTTTTTCTACGAACATTTCTCCTTTTTTCTGTCCGTTTTATCATCTTCTTCGTATTTTGTTTCCTCAGACTAGTAAGAACAAAGCATGAACGAAATAATTTTGTTTATTTTGTTTATTTTGATTATTTTGCTTATTTTGTTTATTCCCCTCACGTTTCAGCCCCTTTGTCTACTAGGCGTTTCATATTTTTGAAATTCTGTTGATTTTTTTATATTGTATGCCTCCGTTTAAACATTTCTAATGTTAAAAAGAAAAATATGTTATTTAAAAAAAAAACAATTTTTAGTTGTTTTAGAGTATTTTCTTTTTTAAGTTAATTTAAGCCTTATCACACAATTCAAGATAAACTAATTTTTTATCAGTATATAGTGATTTACTCTACTGTATCCAATGGTCAACCTAAAACAAGGGATGACATCAACCTATTCCACTTTATCAGCATTTGATATATGCCGTATACATGAAGCGCCAACAAAACAAAAAGCTTTTTGAGCATAAAGCAAATTAAAATATCTACTCATAATTGAGTAGACAAAAATATCTCAATTAATACTATGTATCTGTAGTAGACGAATTGGCTCTAAATATAAGCTTTTTTACAACGTGACAGAAGGATGAGGACTCTTCGTCAGACAACAATGAAATTTACAAATGTTTTTATTTCCCTCTTTTACGACACAAAATTTTGAATGGCCTATTTTTGTCACCCCAAAAACGTTTACAAAATATAATGTGATAAAACATAATTAATCATATATGAAATGCGGAACTTATGCGTGCGAGATTTTATAATATTTTTGTTTACATCAAAATATACATATGTACCTATACATACAACTACTATACTGTGTGGTTGAGTGTGAATCTATACGTATAATATTATATAGACAACTAGCCGGCTCATTCATTCTTGGCAAAGCTATCTAAAAATTTATTATATTTCCATGCTTCGAAGCGTAATGATGATATCATGCAAATCAGTTCTTAATGTTCAAAGGTAAAATTAGGTATTCAATTTATTTTTGTTTGTATAGTTATGATATAACTTCTTCAAAGGAATTTTTATTTTGCTTGCAACGACACGACTTAGGTCCGCTTTATCAGTGCGTATTTAACTCCTTGTTGAAGCACACTTGGCTTTTCTGCATATATATAAATTATTTATTAATTCCGTGGAGGTCGCGATTAAGCAGGTAAGTTGAGATACATCGACTCAATCATATGTAATTATAACGGAGAAAAATTTATAAACAGCATGATGTTATGGTATCTTTAAATGTGATACTATTTAACGATTTTGTAACTTTAAAGATATTTACTAAAATTTTCTTAATTTAAAACTCTTTTTTAACTAAGATCGTAATAATAAGTTATTTTCTTAATAAAAACAAATTGAACACAACTTAAATAGTGACAATTTATGCAGAAAAGTAAGCAAACATACCACTTTTACAATTGTAATTTGTGAAATGAAATTTGGAGTTATTATGTTACTAAAAACATTAAATAGTCATTTGGTGATTTTAATGTTTATAAATTGTTAAAAAGGTATAATTCGATTCTAAATTGTTTAAAATTTTGATAATCCTGTTTTTAACCTAGTTTTATAGTAAAAATGCTTTAAAATTATACTTAATCGTCTAAAACTTTTCGCCAATAATTAAATAAATACAAATTCAACGAACTCTTTTTTTTTAATTTCCAAATAAATCAGAAAATACATGTTCATGGATATTATTAAATACCGTACTTAAAAAATGTCAAAAACATGACTTAAATCAATCCAGACTTAATTCAACAAATTTGGCGGGTAAGCCACGAGTTACATCAATATTGGAATTACAGAAACACATTTTCCAGCAGTTAATTCGAGTTTGTGTCTCTTAAATTATTTTTAAAAACTTTAAGAGAACGACGAAGTTTCCAAAAGTCAAAATAATAAGAAACTGACATTTGGAAACTTTTACCGCACTAACTAAAGATGCTTGTCCATTTGTAGTAAAACAGGCCTCAGATTATTGCCTAAAGCAAGCTCGCAAATATACAGTGTTGGCACAGACTTGAGAGAAGTTCGTGGAGATTTAACTTTTTACTCCACTTGTTACCCGCAAGCGATCACGTATGTTGCTATTGAGAGTATTTAAACGGAGGTGTTCAGAAAAAACAAATTAAACAATAGAGTCATGCTTTTAGAATTTTACCACGGAACCCAATCAAAGTTAGTGGTTTTGAATGATCCTAATTTTTTGAGTTTAGAATACTTTTGAGTTTCGAATTTTGAAGATATGCAATCAATAGATTAACGATTAGAACCAAAAAATTCTGAAGGGTATACCATGAACCAAATAAAAGATGTAAATTTTACTAAACCTACTTCTAGCTGATATCTTCCAGAATAAAGATATCAAATTATGGCAGTTATGAAAGTAACAAAAATTCTACCAGAAAAATCAAGGTTTTAAAATCTCTGTCAAATGGACAGCCAATTTGAGAGTTGATTCTCTGCAGTTTACTAAAGAAAGTAACTGTCAAATGAACTTTGGACAGGCACCTGTTTTAATATAAGGTTTTTATTTCAAAAATAAATTTCACACTGAATAACAAATCCAACTTATAAAATGAAAGTTACGAGAACAAAGCCATGGAGGCTCAAATAGTCCGTAAATATTTAAGATATTTCCATTAATTTTGTATCACATTTTCATTCAGTTTTACCTTAATCTTTTTTGTTAAAAAATAAATTAGTTTGAGTTATTCACTTAAACCTAACTAAATTAAATGTATTATAGCTTTAAAACAATTTTCCCCTAAAACCATCACATGTATACATTCATGTACAAAATTCATCTTGGATACGTCTAAATCAGCTCCAAATAAAGAAAAACTAGTTTTTTTCAGTTTTTATTTTAAAGTCCTATGGTGGCTGTTAGCCGTTAAAAAACTAATCTTTGTTAAATTGAATACAGGTCGATACCCGTAGAATATCACAAAAAGCTAGAACATGGTAAGTTCAAACCAGGCAAGAAAAAAATTGTATGAGAGAGAGGTACTATTTCCCCCCGTTTACACGGGAGGGTCAGTTTTCTAAAAATATTACTTAAGGTATACAAATTTATTAAAAATCAACAAAAAAAACTAACAACATTAAGTTGTAGATTTTTAAAAGCCAAAAATCCATTCTAATTTTTTTTTAAATGAAGTTATTTTGATGAATAGTTTTTGCAAAAATTATTTTCAAACTCCTGTTTGAAAGATGGGTTTGCTCACAATAATACATTGTTAAATAAACCGCTTCATCTTGGCGACTGAAACTACATGCTAACAAAACCTGCCACCTCCCCCCCCCCTAAAAGGACGCCACTTTCAACCTTTTTAAATCCATGCGTCTGTCGTGAGATTATTCAGCCACCGTAGGACCTCAAAATAAAAATATGAAAAATAAAATTAATTATTTTTTCTTCATTTGGAGCTGATGAACTTTTTTTAACGGCCACCCTAGTGTACATATCTAGTGTCAACTATATCAAAAAAGATTAGAATTCATAATCATTAAAGCTGGAAGTCTTAGCGCGTTAAAATCTATTTTTTTAATTTTAAATTCATTTTTATTTTTCATTAAACTTATAACTAACTGAAATCTAGACAAAAATTCATAAAAATTAGCCTACTTATCAATATGTTACAATTAACTTACTGACCCTATGCAGGCGCTATAATATTCTAATACTAATGCCTTTCGGCCTTAAAACTGTGTTATACTAAAATTTAATTTGATTTGATTTTTAGCAAGAAGAATTTTATTTAAATTTTCTATATTTCATATAAAACTTACAAACTACCTACGACTATAGACTAAAACTAATTAAAACTCTTAACAACAACTTAATATTTCTTAAAACTTTGTACTTAGAAATACTTAAAAACTAGAACAGCCACAGCGGGCATTTTTATTGTTTTATTTTTTTTTATGTTCTATTGCTATACATTGCTTTTTGTGGTGTAAGCCAGCCAAAACAATAATAATTCAACTTCAAAGCTATTTTCAATCAATAATTCAGCAAGTCTAATAAAAAAAGTGGTTAATCTTCCACTTGGCTATTTTATAGTACATACATATATAGAATTTGTACATACATACATATGTATACACATACATATATGTATTATAAAAAAAAACCTTTTTTAATAAAAATACGAAAAAAATATATGTACGGCCATTTCTGCAAAAACACTAAAAGAATTTAAACCAAACTTGGAATTTCGACTTGTTTTTATTGCAAAAGTCATTCTTTAAATAATTCCTAAGTATTTCAAAACACCCATAAATCTTAGCCCATTTAATCGCTCTTAAAAGTCACAACCATCTTATTTTATTTTTATAGATTCATCCTATATTATCCCAACAAATAGCCCTACAACACGATAGAGCAGCACTTATAGAACTTAAAATAACATTACCAGTGCCTATACCTAATCCTAAGATTTATGATCTTTAATACATCTATAGTCCAACCAATTGTACTTCCAAATAAGATCAAAACAAAACAAAAAGCAACCCAACACAATATCTCCATACGTAAAATTCCACGAAGTATTAAGTTGTTTATCGTGTACTCATGGGATGTCCCTTACAAGAAACACAAAACAATAATTGTAGAATAAACATATTGCCACTTTTGCTTCTACACATTTAAGTACTTTTATTGTACTCGTATATAGTAGAATGCAAACTGCCCTAAGACCTCGCTTCGCAAGACATTCCACTTCGGTATAACAAAGTATAAGCCAAAGGCACCACTATCGCTGTAATAAAGTTGCAAGTAATCGAAGTCTCCGATAGCCGAAGACACTAAACGTTGCCATCGTGTCGGTTTTTCATTGTGTATCGGAGAGAGGATGCTCCACAAAACCTAACTTCGAAGGTGACGACAAACAAACAAAAATAAAATAAACAAGACGAGTTTTGCAGTTTTGCTGGTGCCTTTTGATCACCGCATCACGATGTACGCCGGCCGCTGTGGAATTGGTAGTTGGTATATATTTACCTCAAGGTTACAACTAACAATAACAACAACAAAGTGGGAACTAGTTTGGTGAGGATGCCCCTAGGCAAGTCGGCCCTTGGCCTTCGGTTACCTTGCATTGACCTGATCACCGCACAATTGTCAATTAGTGAAAGGGATTTCCGCATACTCCCAGTCTCAGCAATTGGCGTGGTCGAAACATTGAATTCCAATCTAAAGTCGGGAGGACGAATGCGCGAAATTGAAAGTCAGACTTGGCGCACAGGTCTGGTGGCATTCGTTCGTTCCCACCAAGGTCTTCTGTGTGAATTGAATTGTTTTGATGATGATGGGACAACTTGATCCTAGCAATCTATAAACGGTGTCGTTTGTGGGTATAAAAGGAGCACATCGAATCGAAAACAGGCAGAGTTCTCAGAAACGAGTACTAGTACACATCACTAGCAGCGTTTTTAAGTATCATAACTATAACTAACAAACCAATTCCAATATGAAATTCTTTGTTGCATTCTCCGCTTTGATCGCAGTAGCTTCGGCCGGTGGATTGTATTATGCACCCGGTCCGCTCCTTGCTCGTGCTGCCTTCCAGCCAGCCGTGCAGCAGCAATACCATGCCCAGGATGAATTCGGTCAATACTCTTATGGATACAGCGAGCCTCTGTCGGCCAAACAAGAAGTCAAGACTTTGGATGGAGTGACTCGTGGATCATACAGCTATCAGGATGCTGAGGGAAAATTGCAAACTGTCGATTACATTGCTGATGCTGATGGTTTCCGTGTTTCTGCTACCAATCTACCCAAGCCAGTTGAAGCTCCCGAAATCAAGCCAGTTGCAGCTCCATTGCCAGTAGTTGAAACCCCAGAAGTAGCAGCTGCCAGGTCAGCTCATTTGGCTGCCATTGAAGAAGCTAAAGCACGTGAAGCATCTGCCTCAGCCACAGTCTCAGCCACAGTCTCAGCTCCAGCCCCAGCTCCAATCCCAGTTCCAGCTCAAGCCCAATTCAATCTCCGTGATTTGCCTCGTCCAGTAGAAGATACCCCTGAAGTTGCTCTTGCCAAGAAAGAACACTTGAACGCTGTTGAAAATGCCAAACTAAGAAATTCCATTATCAAGGAAGCCAATGAAGTATCAGCTGTCCCAACAATTCTTGCTGCTCCAATTGCTGCTGCATCCCCATTAATCTCTGCACCAGCTCCATTGCGTTACATTAGCAGTGCGCAACTTCCAGTTGCAATTCCATATAGCCAAGCTATTTTACCCAGTGGTTTCGCATACTCATACGGTCTTAATGATGGTTCAATCTTCCCTGCCAGCCGATTTTTGAGTTCGCAAATCATCCACCAATGAAATTCTATTAGTTAACTCTCAAATGGTTTGAATCAAAATTATTGTTATAACGAATTTGAATATCGAATAAATAAAAAAAAACTTTTGTGTTTAAAAAAAAAAACAATCTAGAATTTTTATTGCAACATTTTAAATTCCTTCACAGTAGATATTTGTCTGGAAGCTTAATTAAAAAATGCCATTTGATTAAGAGCGAATGCCAAAACGGTATTTTATATCCGTTATACTTTTTTCTATATTTTTAGGTAATATAACAACCCATTATTCGATTTCGTTCAAAAAGCAGGAACGAAATCGAATTAAAATCGATTTTCAATTTGACGCCAAATGACATATTGACATTCCATGTTCTAAAATTCGTTCATTTTCGAAATAATTTTGAACTGTCAAAATTTGAGGTGCATTTGATTTAGGGTTTAAGTCTATGAATAAGAAGTACTAGCCTTCTCGTGCAAGAATTTTTGCAATTACATAAAATTGAAAGACATATGTATGTACATATGTACATAAAGACAATTTTGTGAAAGGACCTAAATAAATTTAACCGAACTAATGACACACGCCAAAATATTTCCAATTGTAAAATGGAAGTGTTCATTTTAGAGTTCATTTTTATTGGAATAATATTTAATAAAATGCAGTTTTTGAAAAAATTATTAAAATTTTTAAAATAAAATTATAATTCGTCAAACTCGTCCAATTCATTTGACATCTTATTTGTCAAAATCGGTGTAGTATGAAATTCGAAAAAGGGATCCAGACTCTCTAATATATGTACATATATGATTTTTTCTCCAAGGTTTAAGCCTAGTGCGCTGCTGATGTGGAACAAAAAGTTCCATACAAAAATGACACATAAAAATCATAAATGATTATTTATTATTATTTTTTCACAGGGCGGAAAAGTGACATTTTAGTTTTCTTAGTGTTTCCATTTGTAGATTTTTACATGTCACCAATTCAATGGGTTTAACATATTTCATTGGATTTCCTTAAGCATTTCGCTGTTGTGTTGGATACAACAGAAAAATTTCGTTTCGCATCAGCAGCGTACTTAGCCTTACGTTTGCTTATCAGCTGTAAAATTTCAAATTCAAAAATTACTGTTTGAAAAAACAAACCTTGACAGTGTTTCGTGCAAAGAGATAAAAACAGGAAGTGGGGAGTGAAGAAAATAAATGGCTTAAACTATATGCATACCTTACCTACTCTGAAATTCGAATTCTACTTTCTACTTTTGTTTTGTAGTTTTAAGTTCGATCTAACATCCAACCTGTTTGATGTGCTTTCAAATCAAATGAATAAAAAAATAAAAAAACAATCTTACATGCAGTTATCACATTCAATTTATTTGTTCACTCATATCATCGGTTTGGTTTACAAGTAATAATACGGGTTCAGTGTCCTTAAAGGCTTGGCAGCTCCATAGTACTCCCTGAAAATGGGTGGATACTCGACAATTTGTTGTTGGTTCAGCAACTGTTGTTGATTGGCTTCCAATTGTTCTTGGTTTGCTGCTAGTTGTTGCAGATAAATGGCTTGATCTCTTGCAGCAAAGTGAGCAGCACGAGCTGCAGCAACTTCCGGTGTGTATGCAACCGGTTGAGGAAGTGTTGTTTGAGCATTGTCATTATCCTCCGAAGTGGCCGTTTGATTTTGGTTATTTTCTGAAAATGCATCAATAGTTTCTTCATTCATTTCTTCAGTCTGTTCTGGTTCATCTTCTTTTCGTTCTCCTTCTTCTCGTTCTTTTTCTCCTTCGGCTTTCATTGGAGTCTCGGATGATGGTGCCGGCTTTTCGGTTTCGACATCATTATCGCCTCCATAGGATATAGATTTGATTTTGCCATCTCCGTCAATGTAAGTCAATGTTCCACGGACTATTCCATCCGGAGAACGAATCTCCTGTCGGGACAAACTGCCATCACCCAATCCGTAAGAAGCTAAGTTACCCAGTGAATATAGCCCAGATGCATTGGCTAATACGATAACTGCAAAAAAGGTTGTGAATCTCATCATCTTGCTTTACTTGAAGAGCTATAGTCGCTTTGATCTGGTTAACGAAGTGTTGAATTACCTACTGTTGATCCAATTGAAAGCAACGTGCGTATTTATAATCCATAGAATGAAGCAGCAGGTATAAGCAAAGTTGAAAATGTGTGGCTTTCAATTTCAAGTGATGGGTTTTTTGGATGCCGCAATAGTGAGTATAAGTACTATACTGAGTGCTAACTGAATTGTGGGGGAGCATTCACCCCTGATTCTCATGGAATCTGGATTAGTTGGAGACCTTGATCGGTCGCAGGAAACTGTGGCAATAGTTATATATACCTACATGATCTAGTTGTGGTTTATGCTTCAGACAGCCTAGGAATGTTTTCTTAAACTATTGAATTACAAGTGTTCATTTAGTGTTCTACTTGAAATCAGGTTATTTTGACACCTTTGTACCTAGCATTTCCCAGCATTTCCCAACGGCAACTAAATTTATTTTTAAGTTATAAAATATTGAAGAAGATAGAGGATACCTTTCTCTTGATGAACGCAATTCAATCGAATTTTGTGAAAGAATGTGTATAAAGATTCTTATACCAAAAGAAAGTTCTCGTTTATGTGCTGTCGATACTGAAAACTTATACCTGATAATCACACAGGTATAATCAAACATCATAGATACCTATTAATTTGAGGTGCTAAAAACTAACGTAATTAAGTTTAAACAAAGAACAACTCTTGCCAATCGGCACTTGTCAGGGCTAAGAAAGTAATTGTGTAGGAAGGTATCTCTTAGCGAGAAACTAAAGTTATAGGACACTTATCATGTCACCTAAAGGTGCAGAATTTGGACGCTTTAGGTTTTAGGTTAGGTTAGGTTTTAAATTAACAACAAGCGTCTTCAAAAGCCTATCCATGACCCATCGCGATACAAAAGCCATGTTTTTAGTTGGTTTTATTGTTTGTTAATTGCATTGCAAGTTTGTTGTTGAACATTCTTATTATCGTTTTATATAGGGTAAGTATCACTTTCAATTTCAATTCAATTCAATTCAAAATAATAAAGGTTTTAATCAACAATAACATAACGACGCAGCGATGGAAATGTTCTTGAAAAAAATGGTTTGTGGCATGCCATGCTTTCAATCTACATCGGTCTTTTTATCTGTGCGTTCGTTTCCGTTCGACCATGAGTTCAGGTGTTCATCAAGCCAGAGGCTAAACGAATTAACAGATTTGTTAGAAATTTGGTGCAGAATACTTTCATGTGACACCCTAAAGTAGAAACTCGAATTTTTGTTTTAACTCATCTAGAACAGGTAGTTACGATACAACGATTTATTTTTATTTAAATTTTCTCAAAACCGCTTCAAGAATTTCGATTAAACTTCATACATTAATTTTGTAAGCAAATTGAAATATTACTGCAGTTCAAGATTTTTCAAAAAATTAATCGCGTAACCTATACCTACTATTCTTCGTTTTCACTGACCAATAAACCGATATTTAAGTAGCCTCTTTAAATCTCGAAGTTTTAAAATACAAATGTATTTCCTAAAACTAGTAGATTTTAAA
Source organism: Epistrophe eligans (assembly GCA_951394125.1). Lineage (NCBI taxonomy): Eukaryota > Metazoa > Arthropoda > Insecta > Diptera > Syrphidae > Epistrophe > Epistrophe eligans. The sequence goes on from OX596029.1 coordinate 39,884,596, forward strand.
TTAATCTTGTTTAATCTTCATAGGGCCAATAGTTTTACAAATCGAACATACCTATTCTCATTTTTTTAATGAGTACAATATTCGAAAATCTCTCTCCCTTCCCTTTCAGCAGAAAAAATGAAACAGCATTTGCATATTGAAACAAAGTGTCAACGAATTTAACTTTCGGTGGAAACGAAGTATGTACATACATTTATTTGATTTTTAAATTGAAAAGAAAATATAAATCATAGAAGACTGCAAAATTGATTTCTAATATAAAAAATAACAAGTTTCTTACATATTGAAACCCCAACATTGGCAAATTCTATGTTTTGACATGTTTGGGTAAGAAAATTGATTTTTTACGATTAGAAAACTCCATAAGGATTGTCGTTTCATGGCGTTATAATAGCCTAGGAATATAATACAAAACAAAAGCCCGAACTTTAACAAAATTCCAACAAACTTAAATTTATTTGAAGAACGTAATTACTATTATGCAAAATTTTAAACAGTCCCATGTCAAGATATTACCATGATGATACTACTCAAAAATTTTATAACCTTAAAGTTCTTTACTAAAATGTTCTTAGTTTTAAACATTTTTTAACTAGTATCGTTATAAACCTTATTTTTAATAAATTCTAGCTGAATTGAACACGCCTAAAACAGTGTCAATTTATGTAAAAAAAAAAGTGGGTAAACATACCATTTTCACCTTATTTGTAATATGTCAAAATGACATTAGGATTTAGTAGGATAGGTACTGAAAGATAAAAAAGGTATTTGGTGATTTTAACTTTATTAAAATGTTAAAAAGATATTACGATACATAATCGTTTAAAATTTGGAAAATCTTGTTTTCAACCTAGCATCATATTAAAAATGCTTTACCATCGTACTAAATTTTGCGCTGAAGACATTTCCTTAAAAGCATCCTAAATATCGGAAATTTTTGTAGGCGGTAAAATTCTATTTTTTTTTTAATATCTCGAAAACTGTTATTTTTTTGTAACCTGTGCAAACTTACCCAGCACTGTATACGAGGTGATGTTGAAAGAGTACATTAAAACAAATACCTAATATTTTCTGGCCCCGGCGCAGTGGAAGTAGTGCTTGACTACTAACTTGGATGTATGGGTTCGATCCCCAGTCTAGGCAGCATTCTTTTCTATATTCCCTCAACTGAACGCCACCTCTGGGATTTAATGAGAAAAATCAAAACCTAATTTCTCAATCCACTGTGCCAACAAAAAATCTATCCTATCCTTCTATTCCTTCTAACATTACCTAATTTATAAGACCCTAGGTCTTACTGGCAAATATCAGTCGTATTTTATTAGATTTTTGTCTACTTAGGAACCTGTCTAACTATTTTCAAATTGGTGGAAATATGCTTTATTTAATAAAAATAAATTTATATAACTATATTCACGGTTGAGACAATCTACTCTTGTGTCTAAGTTAGGCAGCTATAAAACAACAATAAAAAAGGTTTTTGAACACATTTTCCAAAGTTGTCAATTAGACAGTTGTCTAAAGTTAGACAACTTTTATAAATAAGACCATAAATGTTTGTGTTTGTTTGTGTTTGTTTAAAGACTGATCGTTTTGCCCCTTCCAATACATAAAATCAAAACTCTGATCAAAATTTATGGTGTATTTTACGAAATTCTTAACACATAAAAATAAAACTCTTGAACAAAATTATCAGCAGCTGTGCGAAATTTTTTCAAAGCGGTAGTTTAATTTTTGCAAATCAAAAAAAGTATCTCGGGACTTCAAAGACCAGTTGCTTTTTATAAACATTTATTTTATGTTATAAAAAAAAGAATTTTTATTAGGTGGGCTACTATTTGGCCTAATTTTTTTGCACCGATTTTCCAAAACAAAATTGAAATTGTTTAAGATATGGCAACCCTGAATCTGATATGTTCAATTCAGCCCTACTTATAAGTAGAGTCAAAATAGAAAACAAAATTTAGAAATTAGACTCCAAAAAAACAGGATTTTTTCATAAATCTTAAATAAATTCACAATTTATTGTTACATATATTTATTTTTAACTATAGTTTTATTAATTTTACTCTTGACGACATTTTTACTGCTTATAATCTTTTCATTAATTAGAAATGTAATACAAACATTTTTTAAAAATGATAACTAATAATAACAACTGTAACTGCTATATTATTCACTCGATTATTCCAGTTGAAAATTTTAGTCCGGATATACATATTTACATTGAATTTATATTTATTTACATTTAGATTTAAGTTATAAACTGGATTAATAGAGTAAATAAAATGGCGGTAAATGATCAATTTTAAAATGTAAACTAATACAACTAAAACTAGGGTATATATCTACAAATGTTTAACTTGTAAATCCTTAATCTATACAAAGCGCTCATTGCCTGTGCCTAATTATAAACCATAATATATTGAAGATGAAAAACCATTGAGATAGCATAATGATTAGTTGTTTATTAACTGCAAAAGCCTTTTAAAAGAATCTTTAATCAATATGTGTGTGATATATATTTTACTAAATTTATTGGCCTCATTTTAAAGCTAAAGCTTTATTTCAATAAACCACTATAAGTATTCTTAACTTACAGGTTTACCACAAACACCTAGCTGACTATATCTACTCGTACATCAGAGCCTTATATTAAAAAATGCACTATGAAATCTTTTGAAAGTGAAACAACAACTCAGCTACTTGCGTTCACATTACCTTTGTCAAGGTCGTTCCCTTCTGCTACATCGAGATGAATCTTATACTCACATGCGCCAGGGTGGGTTTCACTATATGTCTTAGTTTGAGTACTTGGATATGACATTCCACCATCAAAGTGCGGTATAAAATACAGTGCCCATCATTTTTAGAATCAGAATTCTGAGAAGCGAGTACTAGTTCACATCACTAGCAGCGTCTTCCACTTAACGCAAAAATTTATCTAGCCTCTATAGCCTAAACACACCAAGAAAAAACATGACGATGATGAAAATATTTGTTGCATTTTCCGCTCTGATGGCAGTTGCTTCAGCTAGTGTATCATATTACGCCCCAGCTGGACTGGTTATTCCAGCCACAAAACATCAATACCATGCTCAGGATGAATTCGGTCAGTATGCCTTTGGATATAGCGAACCCTTGTCAGCTAAACAGGAAGTGAAGACTTTGGATGGCGTCACAAGAGGATCCTACAGCTATACAGATTCTGATGGAATAATTCAAACAGTCGATTATACAGCTGATGCAGGTGGCTTCAGAGTTGCAGCAACCAATCTACCTAAGCCAGTTGAAGCTCCAGAAGTTCCTCCACAGGATATTCCAAAACAAGTTGAAGACACTCCTGAAGTTGCAGCTGCAAAATCAGCTCATTTAGCTGCTGTCGAAGAAGCTAAATTACGAAATGGTGACCAAGAGGCCGCCCCAGCGCCAGTGACTGCTGCTCCTGTTGAATTACCCCGCCAAGTTGAGGATACACCCGAAGTGGCACAAGCCAAGGCTGAACATCTGAATGCTGTAGAAGAGGTCAAACTTAGAAATGCTGCCATCGAGAAGATCGACAATGAATTGTCAATTATTCGCAATACTCCATTACTTGCACCCCTGCAATTGGCCTACCGTTCGTTGTTGCCAAATCAATTCTCCTACACTTATGGTCTGAGTGGTGCTCTTCCTCTGCTGTCAAACACGCATTATGTTACCTCGCATGTTATTCACTAAAAAGATGATGTTTATAGAAGTCTGATTATGTGTTATGTTAAAGTATACTCGAATTGTTACTAAATAAAAATTATCCAAGCAAGATTTGTTAAAATGAAATGTTTTATTTTCTTAGCATTAAACGTATGTAGGAACATATGTAAAAGTCAGCATAATTTACAATATATTTGTCAAAACAATTAATATTAAGTTATATCGCAGCGGTGGCGTAGGCTACCTTGGGGTCTCTATGGAATAATGCTGGCTCTTAGACGTTCATACAAAATATTAAGCTAAGAAATTAATGAAATACATATGTACATATGTATGTAGATTTTTTATTTTTTTTAAATTTCATTTGCAATCATACAGTCGTATTTATAAAAACCCATTCTAAAGTATGTATGTCTAACTTTGGACAACTATCCAAGCCCAAAACCTTATTTATAATCATGTTCCATCGAGTCTCCAACTTAGACACTGAAATTGCCTGTCTAAACCAATTCTAAAGTGGGTACGTTCAATGAACGAAAAATTGAAAAATAATCTTCAAATGAACGAAATGTTTATTGAACGTATCCAAATGCTCACGAAATTGACAGATAACAGGGGTGTGATTGAGTGTATGAGAACATTTGTAGCCCACTGTTGGAATGCGTTTATAAATAAGGAGATGTCCAACTATTTAGACAATGGCTAGCTGGACAACTGTCTAAGAGTGTTCTAAGGAAATTTAATAAATAAGACTGATAGAGCCCAGGAAAATTAAACAAAAAAGGTCAAATTTCGAAAACGTTTTCACAGAGCTGAATTTAGGTTGAGAGTTTTATCATTCATATTGAGCACATGCCAAAAACTAGAAAGCGGTTTAATTACAGTTCCATAAGGTCAACTTATTTTGCAAAGATATTTTTTTTTATTAAAGCTGCAAAACAGACTTATCCTAAACGTTGACAAGTGTAAGGATATGAGCTTTACACGCAAAAAAAGGCCTTTGACATATAACTACACACTTGATTCGTACCCTTTGAACAAAGTTTCAGTACTCTCAGATCTGGAAATTATTTTAGATTCAAAATTGACCTTAAATGATAACTTAGATCACATTATTAAAAAAGCCAATAAAACACTAGGATATATTAAACGATTCTCACGTGACTTTAAAGATCCCTATGTTCTCAAGCTTCTGTTTATTTCGTATGTGAGACCCATTCTTGAGTACGGCTGTGTGGTCTGGGCACATGATCACTATTCTATTCACAAATCAAGACTTGAATCAGTTCAGCGAAGATTTTTGCGATTCTGTCTCCGTTTTCTCCCTTGGTCCCAGGAATCAGCACTTCCCTTTGTATAGTCATAGGTTGGTTTTTATAAATCTTCCATCACTTGAAAACCATCGAAAATATATCCAATTCTATTTCATTACTGTTTTATTAAATGGAAAGATTTCATCTTCGTCAGTTCTTTGCAGACTGAATTTTAACTTTAGCCAAACAAGCTTAAGATTACAACAACCTTTGTGCCAAATTTTTAGTAGGTCAACCTATGGTGCTAATAGTCCTTTGAATCAATTGATTGCAATTTATAATAAATTTTACTTTCCCATATCTTCTGTAAATGACAATTTGAAAAAAATTGAAGACTATGGCGCAAAGTTTTAAACGATTTAGTAAAATGTTAAAGCCATTTTAGTAAGTTAATAAGTTAAAAAGAAGATTTTGGTAATTTTAAACGATTTTAGCAACTTACTATCTCTTAACATTTCACAAAAGTTAAGTTAAAATCACAAAATGGCTACTTTAACTTTTAGTAACTTGCTAAATCCATATGAAATCATTTTCCTCAAAAAAAATTTGTTGGCAAAGAGTTAAATTGTGTTTTTTTTATGATTCGTGTGCTAATTGTTTTTCGAAGTAAATAAAATAAAATAAAATGTTTTCGGAAGACATCAAGAGTTACTGAAGCTAATGGAGGTGCTGATTCCAAAAAGGTATCAACCATCCATGTACGGTTAATGGTTAGTCATGGTCAGGTACACTCCAAAATGTTTTTAATTTTTCTTCATGATGGCAAAAATTAAGAATTTTGAAATAGTTTTGGAGTGTGTCTGGCCAACGGTAAATCAAATTATTAGGTCCGTTCCCTAGGTTTAGATTTGTTTGCTTTGTTTTTCTATCACGAACTGTCATTGTTTGCACGTGTTCAGATGCACCATTTTTAATAAAAGGGAATTAGTATTTTACTAGTTAGTAAAACGAAAAAAAGGATTAAAATTTCCGAAGAGCTAGTAAATTACTAAATGTTTAGCAAATTGCTAACTAGTAATATCCTAAGCCTTTAACAATAGGTTGTTTAAAATTTTGCACCTATGTTTTTAAGAGCAATAGATTATAACTAGATTTGAGAGATAATATGTAAGGTTAGCATTTAAAGGTCTCCAACAAATAAAACTGAATTATTTTTTAATACATTCAAATAAAAAATGAACTTCATAATTGAATTTTTTTTTTTTAAAGTAAGTATACGTCCGAGTGTACGTTAAGATTCTCCTTCAAATAATCAAAATAGTAATCAAAATAAAAAGAATGATTTGGTTCAAACTTTAGAATTTTTGAAACTTAAAATTTTTGGAAATGCTTGAAAGTTTGTTCGAAAAATTTAATCTTTATGAGGCTGTCATTTGTTTGTTCGAAAAATTTAATCTTTATGAGGCTGTCATTACACACTGTCAAAATCCAAATGAAATTATAGAGTCACAACTTTAATAATTTGTATAACTGAGTCTTTCAAGATTCTGTTGTATCATAATTTAACCATTCATATAACTTTGCATTGTTTTTAAGGTAGTTGAATATTGTTGTCATATATTTTCTAATAGTGTCTAAGTATTTTTTTTTCTTGATCTGAAATTACACCTTTTGACAGCCGAATAAATAGAATTATGATCCACCCTAATTACATTACTACCTTATAATGTATGTATGTATATAGCCTTATGTCATAAGTTCAAGAACGCAAAATTTTGAAAAATATTTTCTTCCAATGGGTTGTGCAAAATAATCCAATATTGCATCATACCTTGGTGATAAAAAAGATTGGGAATGTTTTTATTTACTGCTGTTGACAAGGAGGAAAATAGGTGCCCAATTGAATTTATTCTTATCTTTCTGTATATACTAAAATTATTTATATTATTTATTAAAAACATAATTTACATTGAAAGCTCCTTGCCTATGGAGAAAAAAACGTATATGAGGTGAGGTCTACCTTCCATCCAGGTCAATTTTTTAAAACATTGTCTTCTAATGGATAAACAATCATTGAAAAACAACAATGGCAACACTTTAAACTGCTTCTTTTTTTTTTTAAGCCAAAAACTTTTGTTTATTTATAATTCAAGTTATTTCAATGTTTTTTTTTAAGTTATTTAGAAATTTTGCAATTGTCCAAAAAATGATATTTCAATTAACTAATGGAATTGGACTTACATGGTCTGAACCATGTTTCCGAGATGTTGAATCAATTAAAAATATTTTTTGAAATATTTGTGTTTAAGGCTCTCCTGTATACAAATTCATTAAAGATTAATAAGAACTGTTCGTCAAGTAATAGTTTTTTTTACAGTACAAGTATCTTGTAACTGGTAGTCTGGAATTAAAAAAATCCAAAGCATTTAATGGCTTATGTGTTGTCATTGTTGTTAATATTTTGTATCTATTTTAAATAATATTTCCCCTCCCTGCTTTTGCTTTTTACGAAAAGATAAACCATTTATTTATCTAGATTCAAAACTATAGAGGGAATTTGTAACAAAACGTTATGTTATGAGCCTGTAAGACCTAAGGTCTTTTTGATTGCAATCTGAAATGCACGGCAATAGTTAGAAGGAATAGAAGAATAGGAAAGAATTTTTTTTGGCACAGGGGACTGAGAAAAAAGGTGTCTCAGTTGAAACTGAGGATAGATATATAGAAAATAATGCTACCTAGAGTGGGGCTCGAACCCGTACCTCTAAGTTATTAGTCAAGCACTACATTCACTGCACCATTTGCACCCGCAATGACATATCTTGACCTATACCTGGTTCTTTAAGGCAGCCACGGAATAATCTGTATTTACTTTAAATTGAAAACATTAAATTTAAATTTATTTTCAAATTAGTATAATCTTGATTTTTTATGCAATAATTGCACGTCGGACAAGTTTGCATATGACACATAAGACCGAGGTTATTCGCACTCCCCAAATGAGGCTTATCACAAAACAACAAACAAAATGCAGTGGGAAACAGAATATATTTCCATATTAATAAAATAGGGTGGCGTTTATTTTTAAAATATTTGATATTTTTTAAATTTTTTTTTGATTATACAAAAAATACTTTACAATACTTTTTATAACACAATCGATTAAGCAATTAAAAATAACTAGATACGTGAATAGCCTAAAAAATATGCAAATTACTCAAAAAACATCAAAAATCTATTTCCGATACAAGAATTTTTTGACATAAACCTAAATTGCATTATAATTTTAATTACTTTAGATAATAAATGAAGGCAGTTTAATTAAAATCATAAAATTCGTTTTAAAAAAAAAAAGAAATCATTGCATTTAAAAAAAAAGTACCACCTTATGATGTATGTAATTTGTACCTTTGTTTTTTTTTTTCTGATAAACCGCTATTAAAAGGTCATGACATCACAATATTTCATCAATATTTTGATGCTGGGGTCTTTATCAGTGCTGAGTAACAATTACTATCAACCATGGCCCATGGGTCCTTTCTTTAATATTTTTTAAAAATGAAATTAGTATAAATACCGCGCTGGCTTCGAGTCAAAATCAGTTCTAGTCCTGTACTGTCAATTGAATCATCTTCTTTAAATCTTTAATAAAGTTAAATAAAACTCTCTCACTTTCATAATGATGGATCTAGCTGGAAAGAATGTTGTTATTATTGGAGGATATGGTGCCATTGGCATGGCAATGTCCCGACTTCTTTTGAAGAAGAAAATTGCGGTTCGTACCACTTGTTGAAATCTTGCAAATTCTCGATTTTTTAGAACTGACCGTCTTTGTTATATTTAGAATCTGGTGATCGCCAGTCGTATGGAAAACATGGAAAAATTACGTATGCTTCAAGCCGAAGCTCCAAACGTTAACATTCTTTGGATTCAAATGGATATTTCCAATCGTCAAAGCATCGAAAAAGGAATGAAAGAGATCGCTCAACAAATAAAGCATATCGATCTTTTGATCAATGCCGCTGGAGTACTGATGGATCGTGATGTTGAGACAACTATTGCTGTTAACTTGGTAAGAATTTAAATTTTTAAGTACTTTTATGTACATTTGAAATAAAACCTATCTTTCTGAAGACCGGATTAATCAACACCTGTCTTTTGGCCTTGCCAATGATGGATAAAACTCAAATGGGACGTGGTGGACTTATTGTCAACATTGCTTCGGTTTATGGTTTGGAACCAAATGGTGCTTTGGCCGTTTATTCAGCTGCCAAACATGGAGTCATTGGATTCACACGTTCAATGAGCGTAAGTTTAAAATAACAAAGAGAATTGTAATGAGCTTAATATAAATTCGATTTAGGACGAAACCATTCAACGTCGTACTGGTGTATCAATGATTGGTGCTCTTCCAGGATTGACTCAATCCGAGCTTATGATGAACTTGCGGGACCGAACAACTTTGGATATTACCAAAGAATTGGTCGATCAAATGTTGGCAGCTAAACAACAAAAACCTGAAGATGTTGCTCTTAATCTAATGAAGGTTATTGAAATGAACAAAAATGGTGCCTTGTACATTCTTAATTTAGGTAACCTCAAGGAAGTTACATTGACCAAACAGTGGCAATTGTAAAAAAAAAATAAATTGTTTTTTTTTTGTTTAATATAATAAAGATAGAAATGTTCCCTTAGCAAATTTGGATTATTGTTATGGTTTTATTCATCATCGAGGATAAGAAACAAAAAAGGATTGAAATCTATCGTCAGCTGCTCGTAAAGAGTGTACCAAAATTAATGCATGGGTTTTTATTCAACAATTAAATTTTCTTATTGATTCATAGAAAATACATTATAGGATTATGTGCGGAATAGAATACTGAGTAAGTGGGCTTCTTGGCTTTGCTGGCACATGTAATATTTTGTCATTTTCCATTACCATTCCGCATAAATGTGGGTTAATATCGTTAATACAACGCTCAATTTCCTCCTACCGCACCAAACAATAACATGCTGTAGAGTGTAGATCCCAAATGAGACACTTTGGGGAGAGTACGATAACCTGGGCGCCAAAAATTGATAACGGATTTTTGTAGAGGGGTCAAATACAAGCATTTTTTACTATGGGAGGGGGGTCTATCTCGCCCCGTTTAGGGGTTAGGGGCGATTTTCGAAAAAAACGACTTAAATGGAAAAACAACCAAACCAGAAAAGCACACTTTAACATAATAATTTAAATTATATACAGAATTGGTCACATAAAACATTCATAAATATTAACTAAGTCATCGAATGATTGATACCTTCAATATTTTTTCAAACTGTGTCTTAAGAATGAAAACCCGTTTTTCCTTCGTGCAGGGTTCCATTTTTAATAACCATCAACTGTCAGCTATCAAGCTGTCTTTTCTATTCGTTGGCAACACCTTACCGCACAAATGGCGTGAAATTCAAATCCAGTGTACATTTTGGGACACCCGAAGGGTTTTCAAAAACCTTTGTTCTTGGGTTGTCAAAAAAAAACTTAAGGACTTTAAATTGTGTCGTTAACATTTAAACAAAGAAAAATTTGTTTGAAATTTGTCTCCAAAATTAATCAAACGTTACAATTTTCTATTTACATATATTAATTTTTGTTAAAATTAATTTGCCTTTTTTGTATTTCAAAAATAAACAATTAACTGCTGAACTCGAATCAAAACAACAAAGCAAATACTTCACAACTAATGTCACTTTGACATTAGTATAGGTCTGAAAAAACACAGAATCTGCTGCCAAAGTAAATTCAGATTTAAAAAAACAGGCTTTGGCGCGACACTTTCAGGGCATGAATAAAAATAAAATAACTTTTTAAAAAAATGTTAAGAACTGAAAATAACAATCACTATTAATAAAAATCACTAAACTATTAATAAAAACAAAGCATTAGTGGAAATAGTAAACTTAAAAGTTTATCGAAAATCCTTTAAGAAAATCTACTACAATAGAAGAATTTCTGTTTAATCCATTGAAATATTATACGTATATTGACATTGTATTTTGGGTAGGAAAGGATTTCTTTGTTTATATGTGTAGAAGGACCAGTTTGAGTATACAAAATCATTTCCGAGATATACCATATTATAACTTTTTTCTTAATTTTATTTTAATTAAAACTGAATGTTTTCCTTCCAGTTGTTTTCGGTGGCTTAATTGCTTTCGAATATAATATTATTTGACCAATATTTTTAGGAACAAGTTTTAATTTAGGTAAGTGAATGTTGACTAATTAGAAAACTATTACCGTCATCGCAACACTCTTCCTATATAAGCTATTAGGAAAGACAAAATTGATATCAGTTGCAATTTTGTCCTCAATAGATAAACTTCTTAAAATGAAATTATTCACTTCTTGTTTGGTATTGTGTGCCGTTCTTGGTATAGCTAAGGCTCAGTTACATCAAGACTCTCCTGCTGTTGCAGCAGCAAAAGCAGCACACTTTGAGGCAGTTCGTCGTGCAGAGAATATAATTGCAAATGCTCCGGCACCGTACGTCAATAACCAATATCGAAAACCAGTTGAAGTAACTACTCAACACAAATTGGGCCTAAATGTGCATGATACTCCTGAAGTTGCTGCCGCAAAGGCTGCACATTATGAAGCTGTTCGTGAAGCTGAAGAAGCAACAGCTATTGCAAATTCAACAGCAAATTATCCTGATTCGTTTGAACACCAATACCATCAACAACAACAGCAACGCGTTCCCGCTGTATACAGTCCAGCGCCAACACCTCCACTTAATCGACGTCCTGCTCCTGTTCAATACCAATCAGCTCCAGTTCCAATTGTTCAAACTTCACAACATACACTTGGAGTGAATGTACAAGAAACACCTGAAGTAGCTGCAGCAAGAGCCGCTCACTTCGAAGCCCTTCGTCATGCTCAACAGGCTGCTGGTGTTTCTGGTCCCATTGAATATGAAGACACTTACGTAATGGTTCCCAACTATCAAAATTTTGCTCCAATTGTTCCAGCCGCCCCAGTAGTTCGTGGCCATAATGATGTTGCTGGTCCTCGACTTATTGAACCAATGGGGCACTATGGACAAAGAGCTCATCAATTCATGTATGTTCCACAAACATATGAACATCATTCATCAAATATTCAGATGATTCCAGTTGTAGCTGTGCCTCAAACTAACCAACACAAACTTGGAGTTAATGTTGAAGATACCCCAGAAGTTGCTGCTGCTAAAAAGGCACATTTCGATGCATTCCGTCAAGCTGAAGCTGCTGCTGCTGTTGTTGTTGAAGCTCAAAACGAATACCCACAACAACGTAATAGGTACTTCTTCAACCCAACAAGGCAATATGGTCAAGTTAACTATTAAGAAAAAATGCTTTGATTTGAATATTCTTTTTTTCTAAAATCAAAATTGTTAACAGAAAAAGTTTGTTTTTTATTTTAAATTTTAATAACGTTGATATTACTTGCAATTACATATGTAAGCTTTTCTCCAACACTGTTTTCTAATTATTTGTAACATAATAAAAGACATCATCCAATAAAATCTTGTTAGAAAAATTGATTAAGCCGCTTACATTACTACAAGGGTATAAAAAGTTAAACAGCAGCTTTTCACACATATCTCGATATCTTTCTCTTGCATGTTTAGCAAGATTTAAGACAGATTTTACACTGATTTGCACACACACTAGCAAGATTTTACATTTCTAAAATGTCAAATTCAATTTCACGGTGTTTTAAGAAGACAAATTTTGTTTTTGGTTGCAAGCAATTTTAATATCGGTGAATATTTTAAGTATACATATATTAAATATTTGTGCATTCTTTTTCAATAAACAATAATGAGATTCGTTGAATTTAACAAATAATAATTTCGTCTATGTATTTTAAACATCCCAGTCGGTTATGTTAAATCTCTCCGTGAAGTGAAAAAATGAACTAAAAGAAAGTGGAAATGACTTTCTCGAAAACCGATCGACGCGACGCGACGATGTGAGTAATTGTGTATGCTTTTCCATGGGCAAAAAATATTGTTCTGGAATCTTTGCAAGAGAACTCCATTTCATAAGAATTCTCACGTCGCGATGTAGACCAATAGGCCAACCGATTGTGTTTTGCTTCAAAATTGCATCTGTCAAGTACCTACCTACCACACACACAATCACAAAAAAATCGACTCTTTACATGATAACTTACATCTGAAAATTCAGATTTCGTAATTTTTCTGGCTTCTGATTGGGCAGCTGTCATAAAAAAGTTAGATGACTTTTAAAGTCTTATGACAGCTGACCAATCAGTAGCTTGAATAATTCAGAGATCTGAATTTCTAGATGTGTCATGTCATGTGTTGAACGTCAAATCTTGTTAGAAATGTCTTATTAGAAATGTCAAATCTTGCTAGTCGTGTGTATGCGAATTCGGTGTAAAATCTTTCTGAAATCTTGCAAAATATGCTAGATTTGTTTTGACAGAAAAATTTTATTTTGTTTAGAAAAAATTCTAAACAGCATCGATTATTTGGCCAAAGGGATTTGAGATAAGTTATTATAAAATATTTTTAAACTTGCCGTGTTTATATATGATCTGGTAAGAATCAATTATCCATAGAGCAAGTAGATAGGTAATATTAAACAAATTAACTGATGTCTTTTTAGTGTAACTCATAATTCAAAAACATCTACATTCAGCCTTATTATGAGTTTCACACGAAATATATTTCACCTTAAATTTTTTTGTTCGCCCGGAATTTTAAAAGCTATAAGTGAAGATGAAGAACATTTAAACTCTCAATGACATTACATTCCACCCGAAATGAATGTCCACAATAAGGGGAATTTTTCAAACATGAAATTTCGGGTGAAGCTCACAATAGGCGAAAAGTGAAATGTCAAATTTTCCAGGAGGAATTTTGCTCGGGCGAAACTCACAATAAGGCTGATTATGTAAAATTGGATCAATTGAAACAAAATAATTATGCAGCAACTGCTGAGGGGATTTTAAAATTTGATGTGTGTACCTAATTATTTCACCTTCGTGATATAACCTTAGTGCTGGTTTTTAAAACGAACAAGCATTTAATCAATGGACATTTTAAGTTCAAGATTATTTTTTTTATTTTATATAAGTATGTACATATGTACATAATGTACATTGTACATAATATAAGTTGCATGACAAACCAATTCATGTTAATTATTCATCCGATTACTAAAATGGCAACCGCAATAGGTGTCATTGTGTTTACATTTATGTGACAACAACCTTCCAACTGGTTATTGATGAGAATAGTTCTTCACCTGAGCTACAAGAATTATTAGGTAGAGGTACCTATATACCAATAGTAAGTAGAGCAAATCTTGTAAGATAATTACCACTTCAAAAGCATTCCATTCCGCTAAGAGCAAGAACACTGGAGCAACACGTTGGAAGAACCTGATATTAGCCTAGTTCAAGCCAGCTCCATAATGTATATGACAACTTATTATGAAATGCAAGGTGGCGTTTGTGCACTTAGATATTTAGTCTTAGGACACAATCTTATTGTTTTTTTAATTCTTCCGCAGCACTTCTTTTATGAAGTACCTACCTATACCAATACCATATACGCAGACGCAGGTCACTTCTTATAACAAATCGGTATCAAATTACATTTGAATTGCCTTAATGTATCTTAACGACGGGAAGTGAATGTTACTCTCGTTTTTTTTTTTTTTTTTTTTTCTAATACCTTTACGAGGGTGTATCTTTTGGAATTCGTTGATTGACTAGGTCAAGCGTTTTTGTATTTGTTTTTAAAAACTATCAAATTCATGCAGACGAAATTATTGCAGCATACAAGTCCAGACGAAAATATTGCGTTGTCCCAACAAAGATTTCATCAAATCGCAGCGCCATTCGATATGGTCTTACGCAGTGATGCTGGCCGGTCCGACAAATATTTTGCATTACGGATAAAATGGAAATTTGATACATCCACTATCCGATGCAGGGTATTAGCTGGATGCAAATTCGAGGTCAGTTGTTTGCAAATGAAACCATCTAGCACTGGCAGTTAGTATGCCACATTCGAGTGATGAATATAAAAAGTCAGTGGGTCTTGTAAAAAAGGCATCAGTTCGCTTTGTGATCTCATCTCACAATCAGTTCAGAGTTTTTCTTTCATATTGACAACTACATATATCCTAGAATAATATTTAAAAGATGAAGACATTCTTAGTTCTTGCTATTATTTTCGCTGTGGCTAGTGCATCGGTTGTACAGTTTTCGCCGACATTGTACACTGCTGCCATTCCAATCACCACACAATACCATGCCCAGGATGGTTTGGGACAATACTCGTATGGATACAGTGGCGGCCCTTCGGCTAAGGCTGAATACAAATCTCTAGATGGAGTGACTCGTGGATCCTATAGCTACGTGGATGCCGATGGAGAATTACAGACTGTTGAGTACACAGCTGACAGCGCAAATGGATTCCAGGCTTCAGCTACTAACTTACCGAAAGCTCCAATTGATGATAAGAGTGCTCCTAAGCCGGTTGAGGACACCCCCGAAGTTGCAATGGCTAAGGCCGAACATCTTGCCGCCTTCAGAGAAGCAGAGTTAAGAGCCGCTGAACAACCCGAAGAAGGTGAAAGTCAGGCAGAACAATCATCGAATGGTTCTCAAGAACCCAACTCCCGAGAAGCAACAGCATCTTCAGAAACAGAAAGTCCAAATGGCTTGGAAAGCTCAAGCGAAAGAACCAATGAACAATCCGAACCTACCAATGGATCTACCCAGCAAATATCTTCTGAAAATAACGGAAATGGAAATGGAAACGGTGACATCTCTCGACTCTCAACAAATGGTCTTACTTCTCTCGGCAGTGGATTAAGCAATATCAATGGCCTCAGCCTAAATGGTGGCCTTAATTTGGGAGTCCTCAATGGCAACGGCCCATTATCAGTGTCCGATTTGAACACTTTAAGCAGTCTTCAACTGAACGGTGACCTTTCAAGCAGTCTTGACAGAAGCAACGATGCCATGCGTTTCTCCGAGATTACTCCAGCAACCACCTCTCAGCTGCGTCCACTTTCTCTAACATCGCTCCGTTTACCATCTACATCATACCTACGGGTTTCGACTCCAACTCACGGATACAGTATCATTTCACCCTCAATTCTTACTGCTGTTCCAACCCTCCGAGCTACATCCAGTCAAACAATAAGTCGTACACTGCCTATTTCTCTCAGCTCGTCTTTCTTAACTCAAGGACTTCATTAAGAAACCACGAATCAAAGACCAGAATAACTTAAAAAAAAACATACGACCAGTGATCAAAAGGAATTGTGAAATCGATTAGTTTTGTAAGGAACATAAAAATACTCTTATAATTTTAATTTTCTGTCAATTTATTAATACATAATACATTGTATCTAACTTAAGTATGTTTGTCTTAAATTAAAGAAAAAAAAAAAACTCTCGTATACGTACCTGTTATAATCAGTGTTTAAGTTTTAAGTTCTATGTTATATCCTTTTATCCTCTGTTGAGCTTTGACTATTTTTGAAATTTCATTTTTTTGTTGTAAACGGTTTATGGTAAAATATTTTTTATTTGTCATTTTATTTAATGTTTTATACAAGCGCACAAAATATATTTAAAAAAAATGTTGAATGAAATACTTTTTTTTATTATTCACAAGAAAGCTGTAGAGTCGCAATAATTATATTTTTATTTTTACAGCTTTGGTGAAAAATTTAATAGGCAAATAATGCTAAATGGCGCCCAACATTTTACGACACCGACTACATACATATCTTAAACTTCTGAATTGATTAACGACATTATGCTCAAGGATTGTAAAACATTCCTCCTTTTTATAAATTTAACAAGGTTGGTATTTAGTGGTTTAAATTTCCACAAAAGATCAGAAGATCCTTGAGGCGCTAAAATAGCCTAAGACCATAAATTTTAACCTATAGAAAAATTGATTTAAAGAAAAACATACATACATATTTTAAACAATGATTTTTCATTTTTCATTAAAAGTCAAAAAGATTTATTTATTGTCATAAGCAGGGATAAATTTTGCTCAGTTTGCCTTTTTTTTGCGTATGATATTTTAGACTTTAAACAAACATGTTTTGAGTCCTCGTGATGTCGAATATATGTATATGTAATTTATTTTGCCTTTTCTTTGGTTGTTGGCTTTTTTTTGCCTTTTCTCATACCTATTTTTCCTCTTTACAAATATACACACAAAAAGTAAATTTACTCAATGTAATACATGCATATTTCGGATCCACATCATTTTTTCTATGCATTGAGTCTTTAGCTCAACACAAAAATTTCGATTGAATACAAATAAATCTATATGTAACTTTTTTGTGTGCCATCCCATTGAGTGCTACATCTTATTGCAACAGTACCAATTCATGTTTTGTTTTACATTTAGGAAACACAATTAGAGAAGTTTTGAAAATCTTAGACAAAATAAAGGGCGACTTAGAGACACCAAAGGTACAGTCGCAAAAGATGTTTTGAACAAATACAAGTCTGTTTTTTCTGCGTATAAGGGACTTCAGACATTATTCCAAATATGTCTCATTTAAGGTGACGAAAAGCTCCCAAAAAACATATAAGTGGATAATGTGGAGTTTTTCAATTGGGTTCCACTCGTTGCCGTTGATGTACAGAGGTCTTTCAATTCCTTTAAAGCGCTATTGAGGGTCAACCGCAGGCAGTTGTTGCCTGGAAATTTTAAAAAAACGTATGGTTCAATGTTACTATAATTAAGTTTTTATTTTATTCCCTCTTGAATAAATGTTTTTTTTTGCCCATTTGGATGTTTTACTTTGCCTTTTTTTAAATTTTTAGGTCAACAAAATCCGGTCCCTGGTCATAAGAGTCAAATGCACTTTTAACCTAACTTACATACGCAGTAGTTTGTTCCTTAGCCTGAATTCTTTTCGAAAGTAAAATGGCTTGAATTTGGAGGATTTTTACTCTGCAATGTGAAAATCGGAATGTGATATCCGGATTGACGAAGTATTTATAAGGCAGAATGGGAATCGGGTGAATGAGGGCAATATCTGAAAATTCCATTTTATATGGGAAGGAGAAAGTATTGATCCTTAGGAATGACAAACGCAGCGGAATTGACAATAGGCTAATTTTTGTCCCTCATAAAAATGGGATCGCCAACAGATGGCGTTACGCTCTCAGACAGCTACATTCCTGTATACAAATTGTTGGAGCATGCCATTATTATTATTGTTATTTTCCCGAAATGTATTTCTTTTGTTTAAGAACGCAAACATATTTATTATATATTTAAAATATTCACTGAAATTTAAATTCGTTGCAACCAAAGGGCAAATTTCTAAACTCAAATTGCAAATCGGTGTAAAATCTTTCTAAAATCTTGCAAAATATACACATGCAAAGTAGAGAATTCAATTTTCTACAAAACTGAGGCAAAATTTTGTTTGTGGGACTTTTCGTTCTCTAGAAATGACGAATAAACTTTTATTCTTCTATGGTAAACATTCATTTCAGGCGGAATGTAACACCATTCAGCCTTATTGTGAATTTCACCTTAAAATTTTTTGTTCCCCCGGAATTTTAAAAGCTATTGTGAGTTTCATCCGAAGGAAATTTCGTGCGTCTACAAAAAAGAAGTGAATATTTACTTTCAGAAATTTTATTGACAAAAATTATATCGCAATAAAAAACGTTTTTTTTTTAATATGGAATAATTCGTATTGCGAAATTTCGTTAATTAGCAAAAATAAAGCTAAAGAAACGTCGTCACTTAAAATTTGCTAATCTGATAACATCAACTTTAGTGTGATTTTCACTAGAAAAATATTTCATCTTAAAATTTTGTGTTCGCCCGAAATTTTAAAAGCTATTTAGCTTTATTGTAAGTCTCACCCGAAAAATATTTTACATTAAAATTTATTTTGTTTACCCAAAATTTTAAAAGCTATTGGGCCCTATCGCGAACGACATTTCCCGGGAAATATTTCCCACGTTCGAAAAATTCGTATCGTGAAAGGTGTTCGAAATTCCCCTCGGAATTTATTGCTATCGTGAACAATATTTCCATGGGAAATTTGTTGTAATTTCTCATTTATTTTGGTGGAGAAATTGGGCCCTATCGGGAATCTCCCGGGGAATTTTAGTTCCCACGGAAAGTTTCATTCCCAAGAAATATTTCTAGTTATCGTGAACTTCCCTCGGAATAAATTTTTCCCAGGGAAAAAACTACCAACATTCAAAAAACAAAATTATTTTCGGAGATCAATTTCGAATTGTGTGCAGTGTTATCAAAGGATCATAATTAAAAAAAATAAAATTTAAGTTGAAATTCCCTTTACAATAAAACAAAATATCCCAAACAAATTCCCCATCCATGTGAAGAAAGAAATATTGGGTGCGATCATTTCAACTTAATTGTATAAAATTGCATAAAATTGTCCTCTTCGATACCTTGCTAAGGTACAACAAACAAAATAATTGAATTTTTCATGTTGCCAATTATATTTTTCCGTTTGAACGAGGTGTTAAATTTCGCAGAAGAACAAAATTCCTCTATCTGAAAACACTGTCCAGTGTCCACACATCGTCAGGCTTAGTGCATGTCTGCGTTTTTTTTTGCTGAAGGTGGGTACCAAAGAGGAGTCGGCAAGGACCACGATGGAGGTCTTGCCCAGTCAACATTCTGTGAAGTTTTGTCGAACTTCCTTAACATTTTCGAGGAAAAGCTTTGTCCAGAATAGATCAAAATTCAAACCGCGGAAGAGCAAAGAAAGAAAAATTTATATTTTTTCGTAAAATATAAACCGAGTGATCTTTTTCTTGGTTTTGCATTTTTCGTTTTTTGCTGCAAGAAGGTAATCAAAATGAAGATGCATTTCGGCCAAATTTTGCCAAATCTTATTTACCCTGTAGGTAGTAAATCCAGTCTCTATAGTATTCTTTTCCATAATACTGGTTCTATTTTGATTTGATTTGTTGAGTTCGTCCCATAATAAAATTAAAAAAATTGTGTTTATTTATCAAAAAAAGTTTCAGTTCCTCCGTCTCGCCTTAATTTCTCCACCAAAATAAATAGGAAAAAATTCCAGAGAAATTACAACAAATTTCCCATGGAAATATTAGGCGTGTTTTTTTGTAAGCCCAGAGGGAATTGGTCGAAAAAAACAACGTCGGTGCTAAACAATCACCATGTTAAATACAATAACAACTAATCCCCTACGGGCTAAGCTAAACCCAGATAATTCTCCGGGCTTAACTTAAGCACACAGACAAACTGTATTACCGGCATAAATTATATACTTGTTATCGATAGTTTGTATGAAAACTCCATTTTGTTTCTGTGTTGCTGTCACTAATCCCTGTGGTCGTTTTTTTCCTGCAATTCCCACCGGGCTTGCAAAAAAACACGCCTATTGTTCACGATAGCAATAAATTCCGAGGGGAATTTCGAACACCATTCACGATACGAATTTTTCGAACGTGGGAAATATTTCCCGGGAAATGTCGTTCGCGATAGGGCCCATTAAGGCGAGACGGAGGAATTGAAACTTTTTTGATAAATAAACACAATTTTTTAATTTTATTATGGGACGAACTCAACAAATCAAATCAAAATAGAACCTGCTGGTCAGTATTATGGAAAAGAATACTATAGAGACTGGATTGACTACCTACAGGGTAAATAAGATTTGGCAAAATTTGGCCGAAATGCATCTTCATTTGGATTACCTTCTTGCAGCAAAAAACGAAAAATGCAAAACCAAGAAAAAGATCACTCAGTTTATATTTTTGGAAAAAATATAAATTTTTCTTTCTTTGCTCTTCCGCGGTTTGAATTTTGATCTATTCTGTACAAAGCTTTTCCTCGAAAATGTTAAGGAAGTTAGACAAAACTTCACAGAATGTTGACTGGGCAAGACCTCCATCGTGGTCCTTGCCGACTCCTCTTTGGTACCCACCTTTAGCAAAAAAAAAAACGCAGACATGCACTAAGCCTGACGATGTGTGGACACTGGGCAGTGTTTTCAGATAGAGGAATTTTGTTTTTCTGCGAAATTTAACACCTCGTTCAAACGGAAAAATATAATTGGCAACATGAAAAAATTCAATTATTTTGTTTGTTGTGCACCCTAGCAAGGTATCGAAGAGGACAATTTTATGCAATTTTATACAATTCAGTTGAAATGATCGCACCCAATATTTCTTTCTTCACATGGATGGGGAATTTGTTTGGGATATTTTGTTTTATTGTAAAGGGAATTTCAACTTAAATTTTATTTTTTTTAATTATGATCCTTTGATAACACTGCACACAATTCGAAATTGATCTCCGAAAATAATTTTGTTTTTTGAATGTTGGTAGTTTTTTCCCTGGGAAAAATTTATTCCGAGGGAAGTTCACGATAACTAGAAATATTTCTTGGGAATGAAACTTTCCGTGGGAACTAAAATTCCCCGGGAGATTCCCGATAGGGCCCATTATTTGAGTCCATTAAATGTTTTATTTCTTAATAAGGGTTGTTTGCGTAAATATCGTAAATATTTAAACTTAAATAAACTATCAATTTTTTGAAAACAGCTGACATAAATATAATGAGAAGTGTGGAAATATTTGATGTTTTAAATGAGAAAACTGAAAGTATCGTTTTCGATTATGTTCGATTTTGGGAATAACCCAAAGCAAAGAAGGTCGAAATTGAGGCAAAGCTTTCAATAAGATCCTTCACTCTTTCTGAAAAAAATCTTATGCATTTCCCGAAAGTTTTTAATTCACATCATAAAAGGGTTCCATAATTGATTAATTGATAACTCTCGAGAGTTTCAGAATCAACATATTCATATAAAAAGAAAACAACTTCAAATCCATTTGTATGCATAATGTTTTATATAAAACTTACTCTTCATTCCGCTTGACTTCTACTAAAAGTCAAACAAAAAAATACAATATCATTATTAATTATAATGTTTTTTTTTAATTAATTATTAATTTCAATTAATTATTATTAATTTCAATTAATTCGGTTTTTTACATATATACTTTCATGTTGTATGATTTCTATACACAATTTCAATATTATTAATACATACATAAATATGTTCTCTTCTGATGTTTTATATAATAATAAAAATCTTTAACTTCTAAATAAAAATGTAATGTGAAGCAATATCTCAAAGAAGAAAACAAAACAAAAAAAAGATTGGTTATACAAATTTTAATTAATACAACTTTTTGTTTTTTTTTATTGAAACAAAAAAATATGTTAAAAATATGTTATGTTTAAAAAAACATGTCGTTACATAATTTTCATAATAATTTTAATTTGAACTTGGTTTCATATGTATAAAACATAAATCGTTTTAACATTGTTTTTTTTTTTTTAATTTGATACAGAAATGTACGCGCGGCAATGTTTGATATTTTGGAAAAACAACAACATCAATCATTTATTAAAATGTATTTTTTGTATAACGAATTTAATTTCAATGCAAGTTAAAAAAAAAAATCGAATGTTTGAAATTCATTTTTTTTTTGTGATACGATCTTAAAGGTACTACCATAGATATTTAAGTTACAAAGATATTGACACTTTTTCAATATCTTTTTTTTTGTCCTTATTTCATTTCATAAACCCATTTGGTTGATCGAGCCACTGCTCACACAAATTTAATCAAAATGGAACGTATTATTGCGTTCCACGATTGAAAAGTGGACCATTTGTTTTCTTTTGTATCCTATATCTATGGAACTATAGTATCTGTGGTATTACCCTAAAATAAGTGAACAACTTTCAGAATTTTTTTATCATCATTTTTATTTTGTGTTATGGGTTTATGTTTTACATGCTTCAACAATAAGAATCCAATTCATATACAGTATAATGGTAAATAATCGCTAAATTGAATATTTTTTCTCTAACTCTATCTCCGTTTAAATAAATTATGTGCGTTGTACTTTTTTGCTGCTGATGATGATAAAGTATTATGTATATTTATATATTTTTATTAAACTAGTCTTGGAAAATTCGAACATTTGTGTCGTTTCTTGCACCTATTTTGTTGAATTATTACGAAAAATACAAAATAAACTACCATTATATTTTTATTAGCGCGCACAGTCCATGTTTTTTTAATATTTTTTAAAATGAAATGTTAATTAAAAGATGAAATCAATTTATTGTTCGCTGTAAATATATCGCTTTGTTTCGAGGCATGGGAAAGAAAACATTATTCTCTTCCTTTTTCTTAAGAAAAAAAATTAAATGAAAACTGTTATTTTATTTTCAAATTTACATATTTATATATATTTGAGTTTCTTATAACTGGGTTAAGTTTCTAGCTTGTTGTCTTAACCATCGTTTCGTTCTAGTTCTTGTTTAAATAAGTAGTTTATTTCTTATGTGTATATGTATTTAAATGTATCTCTTTTTTCTTGCTGCAGCATTTATTCTGCTTTTCTTTTTATTATTTATATTTAATTCGTGGTAAAAAGTTTATATTGTATTTTATTTCTTTCTTTGATTTTTGTTTTATTTTTTCTCTTTATTACTATTTAAATTTTTTTGTTGATAACTTGTTATTTATATTTTTTTCGCGCAAATATTGAATTTATTTATAGATAGTATTCATGACTAAATCTTAATAACTTGCGTGCGTGTTTCACAATAAATTTGAAATTGATTTCTCCAAGTCTTATATTAGAGCCTTTCCCCCATATTTTTTGTTTCTATTAAAAAATATATATTTTTGTATTTTCCTTCTTGGCGATTTTTGTTTTATTTTTATTAAATTTCTTTTATATATAGAATCTGCTGCTTATGAATTTCAATATTTGTTTTAATTCCTAAATATAATTTTACATTTATATAAATCGCATTGTTGTAATTTTATCCACACATAATGAATGATTTTTTGATTATTATTATTATTCTTTTTTTATATAAATAAATTGGGAAAAGTAATTTTTCTAAAAAAAAAAATATTCTTGTTTGTTAATTCTTACAATCTTCTTTTTGTGTACACGCATATTTCTAACTCTTTACCATTGTTTTTTCTTTTATTTTTTTTTATTAAATATATGTATTTCTTTGTATCTTCAGTTCGTATGTGTGGGGAGGGAAGGACAACGTCAGCAGATAAAAAAAAATATTTATTTATTTTTTTTTGTAATCCACTATTATTATTGGCCTGCAAAAGAAAATTTAAATTAGAACAAATTGATTAACCTTTAATTTATTATATAAAATAAAATACAAAAATCAAATGTATAGAAATTGTAATATTTACTTTGTGAATTTCTATTTTCAATGTATTCTTAATTCTATTGTTAATGGTCAAAGAAGGTATCCGATAGTTTTCGCCTATCACCATCGGTTTTCTTAGCTGCATTTAAAAATAATGTACATTAAAAAAAAAACATTTAATACTTAATTAATGTTTAAGTTTGAACACACAAAAACAAACAAAAATTCAAGCGAAAATAGCGAGAATGAAAATTGAAAGAGGTTACAGCTTTTATATTAACCAAGAATAACTACATCAATTTATTTTCCATTTCATTTAATGGTGATAGCTTTTTTTCAAATTGGGTAGTCATAAACCTAAGAATAAAAAGTACAAGAAGGGTTACATATCATGTACAACTTTTTTATTTAGTTTAGTAAGCTTTTTTCACTATTTTAATGATTTAAAAACTCAAAGCACATTCGTAAAAAAGAAACATTCCTTTGAGCGCCCCAGCATTTAGCTGTCCAACTGCACGCCGACCCTGGATTTATCAATGGATTTGTATTTGTATAACTTACAATATCTAGAAAAAATGCCTCACTTTTTCCCATTTATTCTAAGGTAGAAAAACAGTAGCGCAAAATTTTAAACGATTTAGTACGATGTTAAAGCCATTTTGTCATAGTAAAAATGCTTTAACATCGTACTGAATGGTTTAAAATTTTGCGCTAGTGTGATTGTAAGAATTGAATCATTTCGAAAGTACATACACTAGTTCCCCCTCTTAATGGCTTCAAGCACAAATTCTAAAAAGTGGAAGAGCCTAGCAATGCAAAGTTTCGTTGAATAGGCAGAATCTAGTTTAGTCTACCGGACGTATAGAATTTTTACTTAAGAAACTTCAAAATCCCAAAAGAAATTACCAAATAAAGTTAAAACAAAGACTGCTAACCTGATTAAACAAGTAGGTTCAACTTGACTACGGTTTACAAATAATATTTTTTTATTAACTATTATTCAAATCAAATTTACAAACAGTTTAACATCGACATCCGTGATATAAGAAAGTATGCCGAGAGCAAGCATACAATTAACATGTAAAATAAACACCACTAAATATTTATGCAATTTTTTAAATAAAATAACTTTTTTAATTGTTTTACCAGGCATATCTTCGGCTACATTACGTTTAAAGTTAAACATTGCAACAAATCATGTGTTTCAAAAAGCCTCAATACCTAAATAAATAATTGAATTTAATCCGTGGTACAGATCAAGTTTTGTTGTTGAATTAAAAGTGGATTTGATAATCCGTATGGATTGAAGTTGATAATAAAAAAATGGGTAGTAGAGTACCTATATTATCTAGAGAACCGACTTCAGCGCTTTTTCTCTTTCACCCTACAAGCTGCACTGAGAGGATTTCCTCCACAAAGCTGAACATGTGGTAGTTGCCCAATGCATTTTTAGTGGAACCGCACCAACCTAGTGATAATTTTATAGATTTTGGCTCAGTTCTCAGTTCTCCCACCAGATATGAAATACTTTTTTTAAAACTGCATTATAAACCATACTTCTTGTAAAAGGAAGTCCATCGCTGGAATTTGATCTCTCTTTTACTGAGATGAAAACAAAACACAAAAACCAACCCACCGACCCTCAGTCACATCGGAGCTGCGATGATGAAAACAACGCTTGCGTGCGTATCTTTCTTTTCTTTTTTTCAGTAATTTTTGTATTTTTTTGTGTATCTTTTAAAATAAAAGATAAAAAGATGGGCAGAGAAATTTGAAGAGAACTGCGCTACAATTCACACGTATTCATGGACAGGGAATTTAGGAGAGTTTTCTGTTACTGTGCTCAAATAAAATTTGCGGGTTTTAGGCAAGGGGGGTACTAGTCGGTTGTCTAGATAATATAGGTACTTTATGATACCACCTATGTTTTTACACACAGAATATAAGGCCACCTACTACCACATACATAGCGTCTCAAATAATTTCCAACGGCTAAACAATGTACAACTGAACAAAATTTGAGAATAAATAAGTCAGTTATCAAGTGAATTTAATGTTCTTATTTGCGCTGAAATATGTTGTTGAAAAATATACGTTGGTAGAAGATAAATATCGTCGTCGTTCTATTAAAACTCCCTAAGTCCATTTTTGTAAATTTTCTAACATTTGCCTTTGTGAAGGAATTTTACTGACAAGAACTTGAACATTTTTGAGTTTAAGAAATTTTGTATTTAGACTAAACGTAATTAAGAGTTGGGTACATTTTACAAAACTTAAATCTTGATATTCTGTTAACTATGCCGTATTTATGAAAGGTCCATCAGTTTCTAATGTAATGGACTTAGCGAGTTTTCATAGAACGACGACGATATATAATCCATTTTTTGTGAGCTTTATGTTTGACAACTACGTGGATTTTGTATTTATTTATTTTTTTTTTGGTAATTTAAATACGCGATTTTTATTGTTTTAATTTTTTTAAGATTGAAATGCTTTAAAGATTTTTATGATAATTCTAATTATTTTTGAATATTGCCAAGAGATGTTTCCATTTTTTTTTTAATTTGTGTGTTCCCTGATATGTTTGATAAAATAGCTTATGAGTTCGATTTATCCTACATACATTATTTTGTTTTCTGATTCAGTATATCGCCTTATTAATATTTTGCTGTCGATTTAACTAAATATTTAATTTATTTAATTGAAAGTCAAATATTGCAAACAAAATAAAAACTAATAAAACTTAAAAAAAAAATCATTAAAATTTATATGAATTAAAATTAAAATTACCTGCAACTACAGCCGCTACTTGAGATGGTGTGTTATTAGTCTCCTGTGAATTCTTGTTTTGTGGTTGACTTTGTGGTTGTTGCATGTTTTGGTTCTTTTGTGGATTATTTTGGATATTTTGCTGTCCCATTCTATTGTTGTTGTTGCGGTTACGATTGTTGTAATTACCTCCCCTATAACCTCGGTTATATCCACCATAATTGTTCATATTGCGATTATAGTAGTTGCCTCGTCCACGATAGCTAAAAATCATGAAAAACAAAGTGTGACACACCTGAGGATATTCATTTTTTTTTGTTATAATACCTTCCGTGTCTTGAATACGCGATACCAAAGGTTTCATTATTCAATTTGCGCTCCTGACGCCAATCGTTCTTTTTATTTTTTGAACGGTCTTGTGCTGCTTCACATGAGATATTATCGAAGAACGATTTTGTCTTGTCATAGCCAACGGTAATTTCTTCATCTTCGGGTTCGTGTTCGCCGGCACCAGTCTCATTACCAGAATCATCTTTTTTATCTGCTTCACCGTTGATCTGAGAAGTTGGAGAAGAACACTTGAATCAAGTAACAAGTGGTCAAGAAGAATGATGTGATAAACATTATTCGATATATTACTTTTTTTTGTATTATTTATTTTATTTAAATTAAAGACACAATTTAAGCAAACCAAACTTTTAATTACGCCTTTGCTTTTATATTAAAATTGAAATTAATTTGATAAACCAAATAAGGGGAATGAATGGGAATTTATCGTGAACTTGAAAATCGTAGGACTGATACGACGTCCTTCATGTCTGGCATAAATGTTGAAAAATATAATTCTTTGGAAATTCGAATGTTTTAATAGAGGGGAATGAACTCTTCATTCCCCTTATGCCCTAAATGGCATAAAATATTTGCTAGCTGTTCGCATGTTCACAGTTCCAAGATGGCATAGAATACCAAAAGATTTATGAAACAAACTGATGAACTCAAAAACCGAAATTTGCACATGAACGTTTTTTCTTCTAGTCTCGTATTAGATTCGATTGAAAGCAAAATATAATAAGAGGTCTATTAACGGAACAAGAAATTGAAGTAACGGTAACAGTTTCAACAGATAAATACAAAATTTAACTGTCTAACCGTTAGGGCCCAGATTTTTGGCAAGTGCCTACTTGAGCTATGGGTTCGAGCCTAATTAAGGCAGTCTTGAGGTCTACAAGGCAAGAACAATCGCCTGTAGATTTACTATCAAGTTAGTTTCAAACGGATAGTAAATTTGTTGATTATTTACGTGAAACAAAAATCCACATTACAATTTTTGTAACTTAACGTGTAATTTCAAAATTTGGATGTTAGTTTGCATTCACAAAAATGCAAAAGTAAGTGAAACACAAAAAGAAACAAAACCTGATGATAGTAGTTAAGGAAATATTCTATCAAAACAAGGTATATGAAAAGCGTATGGGGAGGAGGGCAAAATATATATAAACAAAAATAAGGACAAATAAAAAAGCAACAAAACAAAATACCTGCTCAGCTTTGGGTTCATCGCCCACCTTAAGTTTTGCTAGCTGTGAACGAAGCTCTTCAAACTTATTGTTAGCTTGTTCAAAGTCAAAGTCTTGCTCGAACTTGATTGTGTTCTTGGGGCGATTATTTTTGCTTGGATTACCGCTCATTTGTCTGTATCCCTGCAAAAGCAATGGAAATACATTTTTTTTAATAAAAATAACATCAACTTTGGGATCAATTTGTATTCACCTGATTTGGCAAACGTCCACGGCCACGATTTCTCATGTTGTTGTTGTTATTGTTGTTGTTTCCGCGGTTCATCGTCCAGCCGCGGCTATTTTGATTCTGATTCTGATTTTGATTTCGTTGATTGTTGTAGTGGTTTCGGTTCTCGTGATTGTAGTTGTTATGTTGGTTATCTAATCTACCAGAGTCGCGACGATCTCTTTGGAAATAACCACCACCACCTCCGCCGCCAACACCGCCATCATTTCTATTGCCACCATTATTACCATTTCCGGTGTTATTGTTGGTGTTGGTGTTGTTGCCACCTCTTTGTTGATGGTTTTGTCGCTTATGACCAGCATCACGATTATTACCAGTGTTGTTATTGTTGTGTTGTTGTTGATTTACCTGGACGGCCATATCGGCGGATGGACTCTTTCTTGATATTAAACTTATTGGCGTTGTTGACCGGGATGCACCAGCAAGCAAATCTAAGACGGAAACTATATAACATTGAAATTATGCATTCGCATTTTTATAGTTATTTTTAAATTAAGGGTAATCAATTTGAAAAACATAAATGAAATGAAATCAGGGTAAACAGGACGTAGGGTTGGGAATAACATAAAACAAAACTAAGTTTCTTTTTAGTTGTGACTGTGAGTAGCGGCTAGGGAAATAGTTCATCCCAATTTAAACCTAAGACAACATCAGCAGACACTCACATTAAAACGAACACAAAAATCAACATTTAAAGTTAGTAACGGCCATATTATTCACTCGATTCATCCAGATTAAAACATAAATCCGGATGTAAATAATACAAATTCAACGTAAATACATCCTGATTTAAGTTTTAATCTGATGTATAGAGTGAATAATATGGCGGTAAGTATGTCTGTCAAGTTAAGAAAAATCACATTAGAATAGAATTAAACTTGTTATTAAACCTATAACAGAATTCGAATGATAATGAAATATACATAGGAAATTGTTGGATTTTAATTTTAAACTTTACATTCTATTTTGATTATCAATAATATCGTACTTCGGGGACAATTGATTGAAAGTTTTTCAATTATTCACTTCAAATAATTTAAAATTGAAACAAGAACATAAATAGCTTAGAATTCTATAATCACGGCACATCCGCCGTTTTCATACCTTAAATTTGTAAATATGTAGGTCCATTTTACGAAGTATTAAGCTTTAAAGGGAAAAACAGAAATACTAACGGCGGCGGTGGTTTATTATTAAATTCAAGAGAAAATTAAATGAAATGTATCTAGCATTATTTTAAGCATGAAATGCTTTGAGTGATTTAATAACTTTGTATGTATTTTGTATTATTTACGCATTAAATAAAATATGACATATGAACAGTTTCATTTTAATTTGTTCAAATTTGCTAAAACGGAATCACATATTTTTCAGATTTCACCGACGATATTCAGATTTCAATGAATAACTCTCATTTTTGAAAAACACTTCAAAAACATCACTGCGAACAGCGTTGGGAATGCAAAAGGAGTGTATAAAGAAATACCACATTAGAATAAGTATAGAAGGATGACATTCTATGAAAAATGGAAAATCTATTAGGAATTATTATTAGAACAAGAGTTAATGTATAACGACAATGTGAGTATAACGGTCATATTATACACTCGATAAATCCAGCTTAAAACTTAAATCCAGATGTAAATTCATATAAAAAAAAAACCACCGGATTTAAGTTTTAAACTGTATTTATCGAGAGAATAAAATGGCGGTAAGAGGTTACAGACGTAAGGAAAAATGACTTTTAAGTTTTAAACCAGTTTGTTTAAAAAATTGACTTAAAAGTATCTTTATAAAGTTTTTTTTTAAGGCAGAAATCTATTCTTTTGTTTTATTTTCAAAAAGAGTTAACCTAATTATTAGTTTTTAAAAGAAATAATTTTAAATTTTCTAAAAAACAAACAAAATAGAACCAGCATAAAATAAATATGTTAAGTACTTAATAACCTACATTTTAGAATTTGCATTTACAATTTTTTTTTATTTCGAGTTTGAAAATTTAGTTACTACAAAAACAAATTAATTTAATTTAAATATGAAATTAAATAAATACATTTTTGGTATTTTAAGTCAATTTTTTAGAAAATTGTATTGCAAAATATAGCTTCCACTTCTTTTTTTTTTGCGTCAACCCAACATACACCCTCTATAATTTGGATGCATATAATTCAAATCACCCTGTATTAATAAACATCCTCACTTATGAGCTAGGTCCAAAGAAAAACATGCTTTCGTTGAATAAATTTGTATAAGAGATTATAACTGTGTAACTGTTATAAATGGCCAAACCGATAACTGACTCACTAATGCAGCTTATATGATAAGTTGGTGATATAAATAAAATTTAATGTCAAAGGACGAAATTTTTAA
Organism: Epistrophe eligans; assembly: GCA_951394125.1. NCBI lineage: Eukaryota > Metazoa > Arthropoda > Insecta > Diptera > Syrphidae > Epistrophe > Epistrophe eligans. The sequence goes on from OX596029.1 coordinate 39,915,762, forward strand.
AAATCACAGTCTGGTATACAATCTCTGTTTTCTTTACGATGACATCTGGATAATTGATTTTTTATGTAATCGATATACATACATATTCACCCGTTCTGATTTTCGTTCCGATTCAAATTCGTTAACGAAATTGATTTCCTCACGGATTCAAAAAAGGTGTTCTTAATTTCACAAAAAGTAAAAACAAAACGTCAAAATTACATAAATCAAGTATTTTCAATCCGCTCGCAAATCAAAGAACACTCATTCCGCAAGTATTCAAACCGAAAAGTATTTCAAAACACCTATGGTCTTATTTATAAACGTTGTCTTACTTTAAGCAACTGTCCAACTTTGGAAAATGTGTTCAAAAACCTTGTTTATTGTTGTCTTATAGCTGCCTAAATTAGACACAAGAGTAGACTGCCTTAACCGTGAATAAAGTGATATTTATTTATATTAAATAAAGCATATTTCCACGAATTTGAAAATAGGGCACGAGTACGATAACTTTGATGCCAAAAATTGATAGAGGGGTCAAATACAAACAATTTTTAATATGGAAGGGGTGTCTATCTCGCCCCGTTTAGGAGGTAGGGGCGATTTTCAAAAAAAAAAAAAACGACTTAAATGGAAAAACAAAAAAACAACGGCAATAGTTAAAATGCAAAACAATAATGGTTTTAAAAGCCAGAAGTCTGTTAATTAATCCCACATTTAAATTATTATTATTTGTGTCAAAAGTTCAAAACTCAAAATTTTAATAAAAAAAGCAAACAAAAAATGTTTGGATCAATTTTTCTCAAAATTGTGAAAAGGAAAACTTATTGTTATTGTTTTGTTTTTTAATACAAATTTGTTTTTCCATTTAACAAAGTCGTTTTTTTTCGAAAATCGCCTCACCCTCCTAAAATGATCACTCAAATTAAAATTCGTTGTAACCAAAACACAGTTTACCTTCTGAAAACACAGCGAAATTAAATTTGAGATTTTAGGAATGTCAAATCTTGCTAGTGTGTGTGCAAATCGGTGTAAATTCATTTTGAAACGTTGCAAAATATGCTGAAAAATTTTTCCCTGACCGATTTAGAAATACCCTGACTTTTCCTGACTTTCCCTGACCAAATTTGTGTTCCCTGACTCTCCCTGACTTTCCCTAACTTTCCAGTTGAGTGGCAACTATGCTCTGTTAATGGGAAATAGTACAGTCGATCTTACGTTTACCTCTATTTTAAGTGAGAGTTATCATGTTTTTTCCTAGCACCACAGATATGATAACCCTCTTAGTATCAATGCACCAATAAGAAACTAATTTTTCATTAGTGGTGTTGTACAATCAAGGTAACAATGTCTACGTAAAGTTCTGATCAGGCAGAACAGATTCATAATTCCAAAGGTCAACAATCCACATTGGTCTTTTGACTCAACTCAATTGGTTACTTATCCACTTTTGGCAAGTTTTTACTTTGCGATAAAATGTATTTTATTTATTTTTTCTTTAGGTATCCACCTAATCAAAACTTTATTTAGACATTGTGAAACAAATTTCAAGTTAAATTAACAATAAAGAACGATTTGCATTTTATATAAAATCATTTTCCTTTCAATAATTTTAAACGAAATGGGACTTGAGGCCATCATTTTTGTTTGTTATAATCAAGCTTAAAAAAGCTGTTGGAATATCTAAAGCTATGCTCAAAGCAAGCGGGAGAACGGTCGATAAAAGCATAGTTCATTTTCCATATTATCTTTTTATGCTGTTTCGTAATATTCTAAAAATATCTGTTAGCTATAACCCTATTGCTGGAATATTATTAAAAAGTGTTAGAAATTATATACTTTTCTTATCCAAAACTACCCATTAACCACATGAAATTAGTTTTTTTTTGTTACAGAAACTTGACAATTGACAGACAAAATACAAAATATTTCTACATGACATGTAATATTTATAGCAGACACTGCAGACCAAGGATTTTAGCATATTTGGCGGAATCAATTCTATTTTATATTCTTTCGAAATTGGTCAGATATGTTTCAAGTACATAATTGTTTTCATTTTAACAAAACGTCCCTAAAATTATTATTGAGTAGGCAATAACTGTTCATTATTTATGATGATGATATGAATATTCCATGCAAAAATTAAAAATCATTTAATAAGATTTTTTGTTCAAAATGAGTGTTAAAAGCGCAATAATTGTAAATAAATGTGATTGTGTGAGTGTTGTACTTTTGTGATTCTGATTTTCTGTTAATATTTAAAAACAAAAATTATAAGCAATCTAAAATGTAGAAATGTATTTAAAAAAAAATAAAGAAAGAACTTTTGAGTATTTTTTTGTGTGTGCTAAATTACGCCAAAGAATTACCATCACACCTTGGTCTTTGTGTTCAGCCGCAGAGGTCGAGGGGGCATTAGGAGGAGCAGCCGTTGATGAATTGTTTATCGCCATTAAATTAAATTCTTGAGGAAGGGCGTCGTTTAACTCACTTGGTTGTTTCGGCTTGTTGAGCATAAACGAACCGGGTGCCAATCCTGTCGCCGTTGCTGATGATGCACCGATACCACCTAAACCACTCATAGCTCCAAAAGGATTTCCGTAACTACCCATTGGCGGATTCATAGTTTGCATTGGAAAATGTGGCATCAAGTGTTGTCCATTTGGCAATTGCACTTGCATAATTGCGGGATCATTTGGGTGTGGCATTCCATTGTTGACCACACGGATGTCCTTAATATCAGATCCTCGAAACAAAATATAATCATAAATTTGACTTTGGGGTGCAATTTGAAATTGAGTTTCACGATCTTCCGTTCCAAACGAACGCACTGAAAAAAAATGAGAAAATAAATATCATAAATGCATATTAAATGATTTTTTTTATCGAAATAAAACAAAAAAAATGTACTTAATGTTATTAACGTTTGAACAAAATTAATATATTACGTAAATTATAAAAACAAGCCACCCAACCAAGCGAATGGTCCTTTGATGTTTTCTAAAGGGTTTTCCAATAAGGACTTGACAACTTTTTTTTTAAATAAACCGCAAACCATAAAACGCAAACCATTGCACGTTTGCAATGGTCGATTCGTTGGACCCAATTTTCGATGACTCGGCCACACATTTTGGCCGATACATTTCGCTATTTCGCGTTCAATGTTGGCTTTGAGCTCTTTCAACGTCGTCGGCTTGTTGGCATAAACCAATGATATAACGTAGCCCCAAAGAAAATAGTCTAGAAGCGTTAAATCGCACGAGGCGGCCAATCCACTGGCCTATTTCTTGAGATAACACGCTCATCAAACATACTCTTCAATAAATCGATTGTAGGGTGTGCTGTGTAGCTTGTGGCACCATCCTGTTGAAACCACATGTCGTCCAAGTCCATATCTTCCAATTCGGGTCAAAAATACTCGGTAATCAAGGCGCGATAACGCTGGCCATTCACATTAACGTGACGATGGTTATCGTCTACGAAAAAATATGGCCCAATAACGCCATACTGTTTGGTGCGGTTTGTATGCCGGATACAAACCGCACCAAACAGTTTTTTTTTGTGGATGAAGTGGTGATTCATGAAGCAAATGTGGATTTTCACCCGACCAATAACGCATATTTTGCTTATTGACGAACCCATTGAGCCAAAAATGAGCTTCGTCACTGAAAATGATTTTGCGAGTTAACGATCTTAAAGTTGTGGTCACCGACTCCGAATTTCGGTAAAAAAATTTTATAATTTGTAAACCTTGCTCCTTCGTGTATTTTACTGAATAAATTGACAATGACAGTTCGATAATTAGTGAAAGGGTGCGTTCACAAATTAAATTCAAAGTTGTCAAGTACCTATTGGAAACCCGATACAAAGCCGTTTTGTACTGAGAATTGTAGTCGTGCGCAGTTTTGTTTGTATAGATTTCATAATTTTATCTTTCTCAAGAGTTTCGCTATCTTTTTTACCTTAAAATTGACATTTAATTAAAAATACAAGTTATTGATAAGTAGGCTAGTTTTTATGAATTTTTGTCTAGCTTTAAGTTAGTTGTAAGTCTTTGGAAAAATAAAAATGATTTAAAAATGAAAAAAAAAAAAACAATTAAATTAAATGTCGATTTTAAGGTAAAAAAAAGCAAAACAAAAGCGGAAAAGTTTTCTTTTACAAAAACCCTGAGGACCAAAACGTGAAAAAAAATTAATACGATTTTGTGTTATATGTATATGTAAAATGTAAATCAAACATAAGCCTACATAGCTGTTTCCATGGGCTTTTGAAAGCACAATAATTGCATTTTCATATCAACAAGCAAACATTAACACACCCCTGCACAATTAAACATTCAATCTTCTCAAGTACCAAATGATTTGTTTGTACTTAATAATAATTATTCTTATCGAAACGATTTCGTTTTAAGTTGACCAACTAATAATTAATAACAAAATGTACAATTTTTTTGCAGTCTTATCTTGTTTTTCTTGATATTATTTTTTTGTATTTTTTTTTACTAAACCTGCATTTTTAATTCTCTTTTAGTGACAACTTTAGGTTTTTTTTAAGTTAAAATATCTTAGTGTGTACAGTGTAATGTGTAACAAATGTAATTTAATATGCCGTTTTTCATATTATAACAGGGTGATTCGTATGAAATGAAAAAGGTAGAGATTGCAGGTTAAAACCACATAAGAAAAAAATTATATACAAACGGTTCTATTCTCCCTCGTTTAGGGGCGAGGGTCAATTTACTTAAAAGTTTACATTAAGCAATAACTACCTAAAATGATATTAGACAGGTTTCTCTTTTGTTTCGTTTTTAAGTATGTAGGCTGATTGGTATTTTTCGTTAATTTAGTGTAAACTCATAAACGGAAAATAGCTATTGATTGTTCATCAGTTTTGTTGCGATTAAAAACCAACGCATCAAAAGAATTTGAATTCTCACGCACCATTTGGAGCAGATTTGCAATATTGAACACGTTGGACAAAAAGTGTTGCTGATTTTATGCATTAATGAATGTTTGACGAAAGCCATTTTTTGAAAGATGCGTACACTATCGGGTCAAGTTTCTATTAGGCTCATGGAAAAATTTGTTGTAGATGTCAGCTGTGCTACAAAACACGAAAACAACAATTATTTTAAACAATTAAAGTTTGCACCGAGCTACAATGTTGCCAAAAACATTCCGGATTTTTTCCCATAGTAATGATTTTCTTAATACCAAGTACAAAACTAACAACTTTCCATAAGTTTTTTAATAATTTGTAAAGAGTTTGAGACAAGTTAATAATAACCTTAAAAATTTAATGCTACGATGACAAGAACAATAAAAAAAAAAAATATTTTATAAAGTTACTCAGTAACATGCCTGTGCAAAACTAACCGGATTTCAAGAAGATTGCGAGTCTCGTTGTTAAAGTAACGGTTTTTTCGAGTCTTTTGACTCAAGCCGTAGATTAAAACGTTTTTTGAAGTTGAGAGCTGTGTAAGTTGAAATTATATAGTGCATAAAATGGCTAAAACACGTTATAGCAACGCGATTCGATACGAAATAATAGAAAAGTTCCAAGCCGGTATAAAACAAAAAGTAATCGCTGAGATCTTAAAAATTCCAACGTCAACGGTTTGCGACATCATTAAAAAATTTAAAAGTGGGAAATTAGTAGAAGCAGATCATTTTGGTGGACGCCCTCGCAAAACAACAATTAAAACAGATAGGCGCATAAAGAATTTCGTTCTTAAAGACCCTTTTGCGACTTCAAAGACAATTTGTGATGAACTTAATCTACCCATAGGGCCAAGTACGGTCAGGAAGCGTTTAAGAGATTTCGGTCTTTTTGCATTTCGACCAGCTAAAAAACCTCTTCTTACTGCTAAACATCGTAAAAAAAGGTAATCCGTAAAAGGTATTTGGGAAAGACTTAAAATTCCTAATCAAAACATTTAACCCAGGGTTGAATTTGCAAAAAATCATCTTAACTGGTCTTTAAGCAAATAGAGGAGTGCGCTTTTCAGTGATGAAAGCAAATTCAACTTATTTTACTCCGATGGTGCAAGGACAGTGAGGCGCTCAAAAGTTACGCGATTAAAGCCTGCAAATGTACTCCCTACAGTTAAGCACGGTGGAAACTCGGTGATGGTTTGGGGCTGTTTTTCAGGAGCAGGCTGCGGTCCTATACACCAAATCACAGGAATTATGGACCGTTTCCAATATAGGGACATTTTGGAGTCAGTAATGCTTCTATACGCAGAGGAAAATTCCTCTGCGTTGGGTTTTTCAGCAGGATAATGACCCCAAACATTCTTCAAAGCTGCTAAAAGAGTGGTTTGCAAAATGAATGGGAGAATGTTCCTGCTTCTGTTTTCGAGAATTTAATCCAGTCAATGCCTCGTCGATGCCGAGCTGTGATAAAAAATAGGGGTTACTGGACAAAATATTAAATAAATAGTTCCATGGTTTTTGTTTCAAATAATAAAATTGTTCAATAAAAATGGGAAAAAATTGCAAACATTTGATTTTTTCATTTTTATATCACAAACCAACAATCAATGCAGTTTACCAAAAAAATCCGGAATGTTTTTGACACCACTGTACATGAAAAGTGCTTATTTTATCAATACCTACCTATTCTCAATGTTTATTTTGCATTTTTCCTTTAAAATAATGGCTCAGGTTTCTATCAGTAATCAGTCAACTTCATTTATTTTTACTTGTTTGAAATTGTTAATTGTTTATATATAACTTTTTATCGGGTTTTAGGTACGATTGATTTTAATTAACTAAATATTATATTAAATGAAAAGCCCAAAATAACCATTGCAAATATTGCGAATAGTGTTCTCTCTTCTTTTCACGAAAAATGAGTAAAGGGAAGAGAGAGCCCTGCATTGCGGATTACTCTCGATCCAGTATTGCGGATTCCATAATCGACATGGTTACTTTCGTGTTTTGTAGCACAGCTGGCATCTAAACACATTTTTTCGTGTTTTTTCGCATGTGCTTTGTGTCCTGTCCAGCTCACGCCAACTCCGTTCCTCCCAGAGCCAATGCAAACATTAGGGGGATTCATGCAACGTCATAAACCACTAAATAAGTTTTGGATAAATTTATCTTTTGGTAAATGAACTGTCAAATGGTTTACGGAAATTGGATAAAATTATCTAAGAATTTAGTTGCCGAAACTTATACAAAATTATTTGAATAAACTTATACAAACGTCAGTGACTTTTAACGTGACGTTTAACAGCTGATTCAATTACGCAGCATTTATCCAAATAAATAAAAAGAACGTTCACGCAAACTTTTGCGTAAACTTATCTTTTTACACAATTGGTAAACTCATCTCGTTGCATGTAGGCATACCCTTATTGTTTATACCTTCGTTAATATAACAATTTCAGCAAAAAATAATTATTATTTACGTCTTTTATAGCTCACCTGAAATTCAAAAAACATTTTTTCATTTTTTTTTTCAACTGTGCCTACTCGACACATGAGCCTTTATAAAAATTTAATATAGAAGTCAGGACGTTTTATTGATATTTCATTAAAGCGATGATTGAATTTTCCCACCAAAAACGTATAAAAGGTATACTTTTTCCACACTGCTCACTGTAAAGTGCCACCTGGGTAATTTGAAGTACAGGTACATAGATCAAGATTTCAACATAAATCAATGGTGATAACTTCTTAATTTATTTAACTAAACAACTAACTACGTGTCTCCACCAAAATTCCAAAATATCCTTTGGGAAAAAAAAAATAAACATCAATTGCGTAGTTGATTACCATTTACTATTGAAACTCAAAAATCCCCTTTGGATATATAATGTAGAAGCAAAGCAAACCAAAACAAATTTTGTTGAAAAACAAACCAATTTGATTATTACGTGCTTGTGAGCTTGTGATACAGAAGAGGTGGTGTCTTGTACATAATGCGAATATTCTTTCATTTAAATCGCACAAAATATACAAAACAATTCGACTGGAGCTAGATGGACTGCACAGACATGCGTGCACTAATCATAACCTTTATTATCGTTTTTATTTTGAGCTCATTTAAATTGCACAATTTTTTTTATTGTGTAGGTATACATATTGTATGTATAATGTAGGTAAGGCATGTTTATTTTTTCTAAAAATCAAAATTAAATTAGAATCCTCTTAATCAAACGAACATAACAAGATCAACACCATCACGAGGTTCCTCCTCCTTCAACAAAAAAAGTTGCTGGGGTGATTAACTAGTTGTTTTCCCCTGTTTTGCCATTTTGCCATTATGTGCCGTTCTTGTCTCTGTGTAATAATCATTATAACGGGATCGAAAAAGAGAAACCGCTTTGTTTTACAGCAAATCTGACGATTTGTGAAGTCTCCCTTTCCCTTCCCATGTAGATTAAAAGAAAATCATTGCCTTTTACCACGTTGGATCAAATTTGTAATGCAAACTTTGGAAATGATATTCGTTCGGGGGTAATTAATTGTTTTATTGAACTTTTATCAACTAGCTATGTAGCGAAATTGGGCCACTTGTTGTAATTACATATCCAAAAACAACAATCTAAAAATGTGGGGGAGGGACTCATGACTTCAGAGAAAAAAAACTACGTTAGGTATTTTATTTAATTTTTCACATTATTCGCATTTATGAAAAAAAGAGCAAAAAATAGACAACCAGGCACAATTATACATACCTACATGCTGCCTATGTACATAAAATAATGTAAGTATGTATATTGTATAGAGTAAAAAAAAAAGACGAAACTTACCGCTCGATAATGCAATTGTACATTCATTCGGATCGACGGTGTACAATCTGCCCTCGTATCTAATATCCGCCTTCGAAATAAGGCTTATTTTTGAGCCCAACTCGGGCATTCCGCCGCCACTGGTCATGTTGGCCACAATTATGCCTTTCCTCGATTCTTTCTCTGAAGTTACAAGGTTTTTATTTTTAATTTATATTCCTCTGGTGCTGCTACTGCTGCTTTTCACTTTACACAATTTATAAAAAAAAGTTGAAGAAATTAAAGAACAAAATGAAAACTGTTTTCGATTTCTTAAAAATCAAATCACCGAGTATTGGTACTAAAAAAGATGAAACTTGGAAGAAAGAAAAATAATAAAAAAAAAAAAAAGAGACGAACTCCGAAACTCGATTTTAGAGTGTGAAAATTAAATTAATTTTTTTTTGTTCAAGGGAGAACTTTGAAAATCACCATCTCAAATTGGAAGTTTCTTTTTTTTATTTCTTAAATATTTTTACGGCTTTTTGATCAAAAATCAAAATTAATTCGATATTTTTATTGAATAAAAAAATCTTCTTTGTTCCTCTCGCACACAGCAATAATGGCGTACCTTTTTTAGGTTTAGGTTTTCTTGTCGTCGTCTCGTTCGACGTTTGCACTACTTTTCGTACGGTCCAATAGCGAAGAAAAAAAACCAAGAATGATGATGGCGTTTCACGAATTTGTACTTTCGCCAGAAAGGGATATTTTTGTTCAAATGGGCAAACAGCTGACAGGATGAGCGAGATGTCAGCAGAATTTCATTTAAATGGGAAATTTAAGATGAAAAAAAAAGATGGCTGCAGGAAGTTTCGCGCGCGAAATTTGAAATCAATAATTGTAAATGAAAAAAACTGTTTAAATTCTTTCTATTTCAACAATTTATAGATATATAATTTCTCGGAATTCATGTTGTGTGTGATAATATCGAATTTTCATGTCTAGAAAAGTTCGAGAGCTACGAAAACCGTATTGCTGAAGATTTCCTTTAGGCATCTCTAAGGTGACAACACAAGCTAGGTACAGTACGTAATAAATTGAATATACTTAGATGCAAAAATCTTTGAATGTTTTTGTGTTCAAAGTGAGGATCTATACGCTCAGATTTCCCACGTACGACACTTCCCAATGAATAAGGGTATTCATGCAACGTCGGAAAACGATTGTAAACGTGGTAAACGTCGGAAATTTTACAATATCGTTATAAAAAACTGACAAAATCGTAAACTTTCCCACAAGAATTTTTGTAGTAAACATCGCTCTCGTTCATATACGATGTAATGGTAAACTTTATTCTTGGTATTATGACATATGGTTGAATCAGCTGATTGGTTTATCACAACGACGCAAGATTTTAAAACGGGTGTTCATGAAACGTGTGTTGGAAACTTTACGATTTTTCGACGTCATAAAATTACCGACGTTGCATGAATACCCTTAAAATTTCATAATTCATCAAGCACTTTTAATTTTCAATGTCTTTCCTTTATTCAAAATTCTCTTGATTTTCAATTTTGTATAACCGATTTTTAAGCCGAATAAACCTTAAAATTATGTTGCTCTTTATTCGTCATTTTTATACACCCCTTTAAACTAAAACCTCATTCTATCTAATTAGATTTCAAAAGGATTTTATATTTGAATTTTATAATTGCTTTCAAGATGAAAAGATTCGAAGATAAGTTCAAGGATATTTCGGATGCATTGGACGATATTTGCCGTCTTCCTTTAGAGGTGTGGCAAAGTATATTCGTGAGTGATGCAAAGGATAATCTAAAACTACCAACTACTCAACCTCTGAAGTGCGGTACATATTATCGATCATTACTGACAGCTTTTAACGGACATCAGTTTTACGTGAAAAGTTTCGCGTACACATTTATCAGTTTTGTTGACTATTGTCAAATACAAATTCTTATGTCAGACCGAGATTAAAGTCTCAATAACCGTGTTGGGATCCAGAAAGAGAGGATCCCAAGTTGTTGTTGTATATAACGTGTTAAAAAATTTTCCTGAGCTAGATGGATAGATTCCATATGGATCTTCGTGGCTAGCTAATATAGCCGCACAGAATTGATTTCCCTAAATTCTCATCTACTCGCACATGAAGCGTGGTAGACATTATCGATCATGACTGACAGTTTTGCTCACCATTGCTTTTGTGTTTTATTATCCACGAAGATCCATATGGAATCTATCCAGTATTTTATTTTTTCCCAGATCAGATCATGAAAATAAAACAGCTCAGGTTCACAGTTATATTTTGTTATATACCATCTCTTTTTTCCCGTACACGTTGGCTTTTTTCTTTACACTACTGACACCATTTAGAAATTAAGGGTGTGTGTTCAAAATGGACTTTTTTAGAGTCCAAATTCAGAATAAAGTTGGATCCTGTTTTGTTTTGTAATACATGTATTTTCGTAACTGAGTCCAATCTGGTTCAGTGCCTACGTTCTGTAACTTTCGCATCGATAAAATTGGTCGAGAAACGATGAAAAATGGAACAAAACTCATACGATTTGTTTCAATTTTCATCGTTTCTCGACTGTTTTTATCGATGCGAGAGTTACAGAACGTAGGCACAGACATAGAGTACCTATATTATCTAGAGAACCGACTCGTACCCCCCTTGCCTAAAACACCCGCAAATTTTATTTGAGCACAGTAAGAGAACACTCTCCTAAATTCCCTATCCGTGAATTCGTGTGAATTGTAGATATAGCGCATCTCTCTTCAAATTTCTCTCCCCATCTTTTTAATTTTGAAAGATACACACAAAAATACGAACATTACTGAAAAAAAGAAAAGAAAGACGTGCACGCAGGCGTTGTTTCCACCATCGCAGCTCCGATGTGACTGAGGGTCGGTGGGTTGGTTTTTCTGTTTTGTTTTCATCTCAGTAAAAGAGAGATCAAATTCCAACGATGGACTTTTTTTACAAGAAGTATGAACATGGTTTATAATGTAGTTTTAAAAAAAGTATTTCATATCTGGTGGGAGAACTGAGCACTGAGCAAAACTGAGCCAATATCCATTAAATTATCGCTAGGTTAGTGCGATTCCATTAAAAATGCATTCGGCAACTAACACATATTCAGCCTTGTGGAGGAAATCCTCTCAGTGCAGCTTGTAGGGTGAAAGAGAAAAAGCGCTGAAGTCGGTTCTCTAGATAATATAGGTACTCTATGGGCACAGATATGGGGGAAAATAAAATACATACAACTAATATCAAACTATGATGGTGGGCTCTTTTTTTTATAAAATGTTAACTATTTTGTTTATGTGTCAAAAAAGTTTTAAAATGTTATCGTTAAAAGTGTTACACTCTGTAACATTTCATTTAGAAACATTTTTAAAATGTTGTTTATCTGTCAATCGAAGGGGGTTAGAAAATCGAATTACATTTAGAATGAATAATGAAAGAAAATTCTTGATTGTACTTATCAAATTTTATTAGAAAAAAATATTATTACAAATTTAATATTTAAATTAAATTTACACTAAATTTATTTTTGTACAAAATCAGATCACAAGTATAGATTTTTTTCACACAGTTGTAACATTGAATTTATGAACGATTTGATGACCTCAGAATGATAAGCCTTAACTACATTGACCACTTTTTGCAAAATTGAAAAAGTAAAAATATTTTTTTCCCGGTAGCGCAGTTATTTTGTAAAAAGGAATATACAATTTTTTTTTTTGAAACCGAAATTTAAGCTCTCTGCATCATTTTTATGAGTTTTCCATTCAAAAACACCATTTCAAAATGAGTTTGAAAATTTTCACTGTTGTACTTTTTCACTTTTTTGGCCAATGTAGTTAAGGCTTTACACATTGGAACAATTATCCAACTTAGAAACGATCAGAGTTAACAATTCTGATCCTACTTTAAGGGCGATAACTCTGCAATTTTACTATACTATAATATACGTCTCTCGCCAACGTGCTTAAAATCGAAAGTCAAAACTGTGCTTACGTTCTGTAACTTACACATCGATAAAATTCGTCGAGAAACTATGAAAATTGAAACAAATCGTATAAGTTCAAGAATGTAGACACTGCATCGTTTAAAGCAGTCCAAGAATGTGCGTGTAGCACCCTGTATCTTCGCTATATAAAACCAGTCACTCTCAAACATCTCTAAATATTTATCCCTGGCCGTGCTCATTCTAGTTGTCAATTTCCAAACTGACAGCACAACCAACTGTCACTCGTGCAGAAATAAAAATCCCATCCCCCTTTCTTCAACTAAAAAAATTATAAAATCTTCGAAAAGTCAAAAAACTGCACCAACTCAGTTTCGAATTTTCTTTCATCCTTCAAAAAGTCGTGTACCTTCTACAGCCACCATGGCGGCAACAATAGGCAGAATTTGTGGCTCTAATTTATTAAAAACTAATTCCTGTTTAACCCGGCAGCAGGTATTAACTAATTAAATCAACAAATTTTCATTCACTTAAGTAAAAACGTGCAAATTTACAACCCGATTTCTTCTCCACACTGAGTGCATAACATCTTCGAAAATCGAAATATATTATTTTAAAAGAATTCTCTACAAATCCTTTAAAAAAATTATTTACTTACTTTATTTAATGAAACACTTTGTAGCTACATAGCTTGAAAATGTTCTAATTGTCTCAGATAACAGGTTTTCATTGTACATACTAACTATTTGCAAAAATTCTATGAAATGTTTTATTATGTAACCCCATGAATGAATTTTTTTCCTTACTTTTTTTCGAACATAAGTGATGGAAAATTTTTTACACCCTCGATAATATTAAATTGAAAATAAGTTATTTTTGAAAATTGGTAAATTAAATTTTTTTTTTATCTTTTTACAGGTGAATAACTTTGCAACCAGCAAAGCATGGACCAGTGGCCAAAAGAAGGTATAACTTATAATACGTCATCTTGTGTAATGTCTCTTCGGAAAGGGTTGTCTTAACCTAAAAATATTGTTTTACCAAGGTAATGAGAATAGGTATTAATTGTGATATGTTTTTGTTTTCTCTTTTAGATACTTGCATCTGCAGGAATTTTAACTGGAGGTATTGGAGCCCTTATTTTTGCTCTGGAGCAATCGGTGCAGGCATCCGGTACTGAGGTACATCCACCATCAATGCCATGGTCCCACAAGGGTGCCATTGCCTCACTGGATCATGCCAGGTATGTTTACCAAATTATAAGCAATTTTCAAAAATTTGTTTATAAAAATTTAAATGAACCCTCTTACTTTTGTAACACGAAGATTATGCTACATAGATATGTTCAAAAATAAGCCTATGTGTTTGTGTAATCTGTCTATTGGATTTAACTTGTAGTTTGTTTCTTTACCTTTTTTTTAGAGATCACATCACAACGTTTGCAGTAGAATTTATATTTATTGATTCTCAGAAATAATAGAGATATCCGCATTATCAGAAGCAAAATTTTCGACTGTTTGAGTTCGTAGCCTAGAAATTGTATAAAGTTTTATCCTCCAGTACCGTCAAAATTAGGAGACATTTTAAAAAAATTGTTTGTATCTTTAATTTATTATGACCATTGCATGCACTTCATCATAAAGTTTCTTTGTGATAGTTTACTACAAATTTCTTCGCTTCTTTCAAGTTATTGTAAGAAGAGGTTAAGTAAGTATGTCATAAGAAATTTAAGTTACATGAGATAATGTTCAAGGGTATACATTTGTCAACTTTTGAAGAATGGAGTTGTAAAGTATTAACAAGAAATTGAGGTTATCAACATACATAACTTCTTTACAACACAACTTACAAACACTTAACATAATAGAAAAAGCAGCTTGCATGATAGATAGGAATACTACCTTTTATAATATTGACTCGTGACTGCTTTCTGGACAGAAACTTTTTTTTATATGTATTTATGTCGCCCCATTCCTTGTTGGTACGATATCCGGGCTTAGCACATAAATGTAATGATAAGTAACACTACTTTATCATTATTTTATAAAACGACTATCACCGTGTTTTGGTGAAAGTGTATAGCAACTCAGTAAATCTTGTGAACTCAATAACAAATCGGTTTTCGTTTTGTTTACAAACAATAACAAGGTATTTATAATCACTTTTTCTTCCTTATTGTTTACGTGTACAAATTTTTAAATTACAAGGAGAAATTACCAGTTTAAAATCATTGTAAACAAATTAAAATAAAAAAAAATAAATTTTAAATTTCACAGCTGATAGGCAATTGTTAATCCCATTAAATACTAAGATGCACTTTTCTGCTCTGTCTTATTTTCGCATCTGGCAAAATTATGGTGCTGCCTTTCCTGTTCTGGTTTAGTTTTTTTTTAATAAAAACAACTAAAGCTACATGTGACAGAAACAGTAAACCAAGTAATGGGTGATTTATTATCATACAAAATAAACATTCTTAACATTTATATTTAGAGTACCTATATAATCTCTAACAATAAATAAAGAGTATATAATCTCTAAAAATAAATGTTTCAATTATTGATCGGTGCCTGCAACTAGCTCCAATTTTCTTGAAGAACAGCTACTGTTTTCCAATAAAATTTAAAAATATTGGCATTGTCAATCAATAAAATTGTCATATTTGGGGAGAACAGTAAATTGAAGAGTTTGCTGCCATCGATAAAATAGCTCTAAATGCATAACCCTATATAAAATTCTAACGCATTTATTTGCAATACAAAAAAATAAGCGTAGCTTACATTGGCAATGTTTTTGTAGATTTTTCTCAGCATATAAAAAAAGTAATCAATATCTTTACATTTCTTGTACAGCGTTCGCCGTGGTTATGAAGTATACAAACAAGTGTGCTCTGCATGTCATTCGTTGCGCTTCATTGCTTACCGTAATCTGGTTGGCGTGACCCATACTGAAGCTGAAGCTAAGGCCGAAGCTGAAGGAGTCATGGTAAGTCAAAAAAATAATGAAAAAAATTAAGTTACTTTATAAAAAAAAAATCTAACTAATTGCTGTTAATAGGTTAAAGACGGTCCAGATGAGGCTGGCAACTATTACGATAGGCCTGGTAAGCTTTCTGATTATATCCCCGGCCCCTACCCCAACGAAGAGGCTGCTCGTGCTGCCAACAATGGAGCCTACCCACCAGATTTGAGTTACATTGTATCAGCTCGCCACGGTGGAGAAGACTACATCTTCTCCTTGCTTACTGGCTACCATGAGGCACCAGCGGGAGTAGTACTCCGTGAAGGACAGTACTTCAATCCTTACTTCGCAGGTGGAGCTATTGGTATGGGCCAAGTTTTATACAATGAGGTAAGAAACTATGAGTCAGTTTTTGAATCAAAATAATTCGAGTTCTTTTCAAACTCAATCAGGTAATTGAATACGAAGATGGTACACCAGCAACTGCCAGTCAATTGGCCAAGGATGTCGCTACATTCTTGAAATGGACATCAGAGCCAGAACATGACGATCGTAAACGCATGTTGATCAAGGCCTTTGGTATTTTCAGTTTCTTGCTTGTAATCTCTTACTACATCAAGAGGCATCAATGGTCATCACTCAAATCCAGAAAAATAGCATTCGTTCCAAAGAAGAAGTAAGCTCATAGCTTATTTAACATCAACTGACCGCCAGCAGCAGCAACAACAGCAACAACAACAAAATAACTACCACACTTAAAAACCAATTTGTTACAGTTAAACAAAACTACAACCAAATAACACTAAGATGGATAATAATAAAGTTTATCTTCGTCTTCAACAATGTGATTGTTTTATCGAAACGGCAAAAAAAAAAACGATTCCGAGTTTTGTTTCAATAACTAAATAAAAAAATAGTAAAATACTCCATCTCTCTGGAGTACTACATTTTTTAAATGCCTGCCTCAAGTTAGCCCTTTATGTATTTATTTAGTCCTTTGCCACTTCCTGAATGGAGCTCTAGTAAAAATTAATCTAAATATACTTTTAATGGTTGAACAAATCAAACATAAAAAATGCATACGTATTTTGTGCTATAATGTAAATTAAAATCAATTAAACAAAGAAAAAAAATAATATTAAGTATTGAGTTAATGGTGCGATATAAACAAGTTGGATGAAGCAACGAGCGCAATAAATAAATAATAATTAATTGTTTTTTGTTATTTTTTCGCTGATTATTGTATTTACAAATTAGATTAGACAAATTAGATTAGCGTTAGACTAAAATTATTAAATACAATTATTGCAAGCAAATCAGAGCCCTCTTTTGACCGTAGTTAGGGATAAATGTAACGTTGTTTACATTACTAAAACACAACAGCTGTTGTTTTTTCTCTAATACTAAGGCAAAACCGGACGTGAATATTTTTCAGGCAACGATTCTCAATGGTTTTTATGGAGTCACCCATAACGTCAATTAAATTAATTATACAACTTATTGCCCCTTCTCAAAAATGTTTATATTATGTACACAAATGTAGTTTGACATTTGTAACCTTGAAGGTTATTATTGAACCAAGGTTATTAAAGGTATTAAATGGGAATTTCTTCACTGATGATGATGATTGGTTTGGTGATTTCAACGCCGCCTATCCGATTTCTTGATTAATCTGAACGTTTCTCTGTATGAGGCAAATAGACTCCAAAACTACTGAATCGATTTAGTTGAAATTTTAAATAATTGTACCTTATAACAGCGGGATGGTAGTTTGAGTGAAATCTGCCCACTGCAACGGAAATTGTTATAAAAATGGGTTTTGCAATACTTTAGTAGGCAAAAGAAATGTAAACTTTATATGAAAAAAATAAAAATTGTGAAGCTTGCATAGCACAAATGAGCTATCAAAAAAATCGATGTTGTGATATAAGCTAATAATTGTAAACACTCTTAAACTGTCGTTATTTCCGCTCAATGGAACTTAAGACATCGAAAATTAAAAACAAAATATCACAGTCCATTATCCTCATCACCTCTGAAAATAAAAATAATTTCTTCGAAAAATCACCTAAAATAGCACAATTTTTCAAAAATTTCCCACACTTAAAACACTAACCCAACCGAAAATTTCTGACACGATTAATGTTGTATCCCTTTTCTGATGGTGCAAAATTCATCCCTATTAAGCAATACCTTAACTTTTTCATGTACTTAATTATGAAAACCCAAGCCAATTGTCTCGAAGACGCTTTTTTGGATGTGTTAAAATACAAATTGTATTCGTATAAAACTTCTCAATGAAATTCAAGGCGAAAAATAAATTTTTAAGTGAAACCCTTTTCATGAAAAATTATAAAAATCTGGTAAATAAAACCTACAAATGATTGCTAGCTAAAAACTGTTGTTTTTCTATTTTGAGTATTTGTTTTTTGTAATTGCACCTCCCGCCCTGTGATTTTTTTCTTTTTTTGACCCAACCTACACGCTAGTTTTTTTATGCATATTATGCTAAACACCCTGTATTTTTTATTTTACTGTTTAATGTACTACATTATGTTGCATTTCAGAAAATATTTGGTCTATAGAGACAGTTTTAGGGTCAAATTGAAGTAAATGTTTTTACTTTACTTGGCTTATTCATAAAGCCAACATCATACAAAACTCAGAAAAATCAAACTAACCGTATCTGGCGCAAGGCCTGATGTATAAATAGTAACTGGATTCCAGGAATCTTAGAATTTAGAGATTTATGCACATAATTATGTTAAGGTATACTTCTCTATCATAAGTTCGACCTTAATCGGAGGCCAAATTCCTAAACGCAAATTTGCAAAGCAAAACACATGCAAAGCAAATGCAAAAACATTTGTATTGGAAATAACAAATTGTCATTACGAACGGTTTCGGTGTTAGTTTTTTTCGAGATTCGGAAAGTTTCCGATTACGATAAAATTCATATGGCTAATAAAGATTATTTATAATTTTCGATTTATGTGCAATGTACATTTATAACGTCTAATGTCAATATCAAACGTCATCGAATGCTTCTTTTCTGCGTTCTGTAGAATGATGGAAAATGTCGACTAACACAAACAATTAAAACGACATTTATGTTTCGTTATAAATGTATCTAATTAAACTGGATTAACAGAGTGAATAATATGGCGGTAAGTATTCATGTTAATAAATTGTTACATATATGTACATAATGTAGGTGCATATATATGTACATTTATATGAATTTACAGATTTTTTGTAAAATACATACAATTTTTTTTTTCATACTTACATAATTATCATTTTAATTCAATATATTTGAATCCTATTTTTGTGGGCTTCAGGTCTTTCTTTCTTTAATAATTGATCAATAATTGCGATTTATGAGAATTTCTTCTAATACATTTTATCGTTAAAAATCTACCACAAATATGTTGCGACGAAAAGTTATAGAATGCCATTATTAAAAAAAAAACGGAAGATAGATAGATAGATAGATAGATAGATATATTCATTTATTCAAATTTCTTAATTCATATGTTTTACAATTAAATGAATTTAAAGCTATGGCTTTGCCGTCAGCTCGGTTAGCAAATTTTGTTTCGTACATTAAGTATATAATATATATATTTTAATTCTTTAATAATTATTTAAAAGAAAATTTATGTAAATTCCGTTATCAATAGCGTTCTATATCTAGAAATTACTAATATAAATTTGTATAGGATTTTCCAGTTGAACTCGTTCAGGATCACAATCGTTTCTTGCATGGTTAAAGTTCTCTTTCGGAAATAAACAAGACGCTGTGGGGAGAAGATAGGGCAAACACTTAGGAAATGAAAACAGTCTTACACAATGAACAAAACTGGTTGAACCTTCCGTTGTAAGGACTTCCATTAAGATAAAGTAGTTCGCATCGGAAATCGGAAGATTTCAACAGGAAAAAATCATAATCTAAAAGATTTTGGATTTTAAATTTCAAATAGGGTTTGCACAGGCAAAAATAAAATTGCGTCTCCTAATTTATATCTATCCCTAAATACATTTTAAGTAGATAACAGACCTTTATTTATGTATACTGTTAAATCGGTGGCGTATGCGCAATATTAATTTCTGAATGAATTTCTTCCCAATTAAAAGATCTGAGGTCTTGCAGGCATATATCGCTCACCGCCTGCAATAATGGCACAAAGCATTTTTTTCAGTTTCGAGATACCAAGCGATTTAAAATTTGCCTTTTTTTCAATTTGGATTTCTGCTCCAATAAATAATGCTATCCTGACACGGATTTGCCATTTTAATGTGAAAAGCATTACTTACTTATAATTTTTTTTTCGGGATTCAAAAGTGGGCGGCATCCGCCTTTTTTTGGGAAAGTGTCATTATTGCATTAAGCAATGTACATCGAAAGTCTTTAAACGCCATTTTCGAAACCATAATGACACTATCTCCATCTCTCGTAATTGAGAAGAAGTATCAATGTGCCGATATTGCAGAAATGTAAAGGGTTTAATTTACATCATAATGGAGTCCACAGTTCAATTTTTTGGCCTTGTGCCAATTTTGCAGGCGGTGAGCGATATGTACTTAAAATTATTATTAGGAGTGCTTTATTGGGAATGGTATAGCTAGGACAGTTAATTTTATTAAATTCGTCAAACTACGTCTTAATAAAAATCGATTACAAATCAACTTCCAAAGTTCTATACTAATAGTTTGAATCCTATTATATATACATATGTATGTATATATATTTAGTAGAAATAAATATTAATTCTAAAAAATTTTAGAGACCTGAAGAAGTACGTAAACAACGTACGAAACTTCGGCTATCAAAAAGTAAATAAAGAAAGAAAGACCTGAAGCCCACAAATTCAAATATATTGAATTAAAGGTCACGAAAAAGGAATAATTACAATATTAATAGTAATAAATAATAAATGTGATTTGAAAGGATATCTACTACAAAATTAGTTAAAATCAATTATTTAATGTTGAGAATGAGTCTGCCTAAGGCAACTCTACATTGACATTCATTGAATATGGTGAAATATATTTCACCTTAAAATGTTTTGTTCGCCCGGAATTTTAAAAGCTATTGTGAGTTTCGCCAGACAAAAATAAATGAATATTTAAGCTATCAATGCATTACATTATATAAGTTAGCTGTAAGTTATTGATAAGTAGGCTAGTTTTTATGAATTTTTGTCTAGCCCACAAATTAACAAACAAATACTCAAACAAAAAAGGTCACTTATTATATATAACATAGCTTTAAGATAGTTATACGTTTTGGAGAAAAATAAAAATGGATTTAAAATGAAAAAAATGGCATTAGATTCCACCCGAAATGAATGTTGACAATAAGGGGAATTTTTCAAACATACAATTTTCGGCACTCTGTGAAACAAACGTTTTAAACCTCCTGATGAAAGACAACTATTAAAACGAAGAAGTCATTTAACAGAAAATTGGAGAATCTTCTTTGGATAAGAAAGTTGTCGCAAAAGAGTTGCAAGTGCCAAGTTGGAACTTTAATCAGAAAGCTCTATCCAATTAAACATAGTACTCATACTCACCTCTAAGTTCCTTTTTTGACAAAGTTTGTAAATTTCGAAATTGACTTTAAATGCCCTCGGAATCTAATAGTCATACCCATTATGAAATCATCAGCATTTTATCCCAGGGAGTTTTCATATTTTTTTAAGGACACTTTAAAAAATTAATGTAATTTAACACTTTCGATGGAAGAAAAATGTTCTTCAATTTACAGATTTTCTTATCGTAAATATGGCAAGAATGAGCCCGAATTTCGCCGCGCTGGATTCTGAAATCTGGATGAATATTTAACATTCTTAATCTCCATTAAATAATAAACCATTTATTTACACCAATTTTGTTTTGTTAGGTTAAATTTGGATTTTATTTTCGTTTTCAAGCGCTTTATCACTTTAATTTTTATTCTTTAATCTCATCATTTAGAAAAAGAAAATATATTTAATATTAAAACAAACAAAAATAATTTTAAGACATTCATAGTTAACAACAAAATAACTACAAAAAAAAAGAGAAATGCATCTTATATCAGGAGAGAAATTGTGAGAGATTGTATGTGTATGTGGTTTAAATAAATCAATGTAATATACCAACAAGGCATTAGTTTTTCCTTGTCGTATATTAAACAAATAATATAAAAAAAAGCTTACACAAAATAAAACTATAAAAAAAAATACACAAATAAATTTATACAATTTCTTCTCGTTTGTTTGTTTAGTTTTTTATAATAGTTTACTGTTAAATAAATGTATAATTATAATCGTTTTTAATCATTTTAAATGATGTAATGCTATTCAATTATATTTATTTTCTTTTACGCATTTTTCTTCTTTTTTTTTTTTTATTTCAATAAATATATTTTTTATAAGTTCAATGCTTGTTTTTATACCATTACTATTATTGTTGCTTCCTTTGCTTTATAATTGTAGAATTCAATATAAATAATTATGATAGTAATAATATTATTATGAAATAAAATCGACTGCTTTCCTTTATGTGTTTTGCATTTCGTTTTGAGTTTTATTATTACTTTGCATAGGTATCGCACAAGATTGAATGGTTTTTGCGTTGCTTACTGTTTTTGATGGTTGGTTCTTTTTAAAGAAGACAAAGAAGAAGAATAGAATAGTATGTAGGTTGTTTTTTTTGTTTGATTGAAATTAATAATTTCTTTTATTTATTTTATAATTATTGGTAATTTACTGTGTTTGTTGTTTTTTTGTGTTACAGGGTGTAACTGTTCCTCCTACATCTTTTTTTATTTTTTTTTTTTACATAATATTCATTTATTTTTTTTTTGTTGATTTTTTACTCTTTTAAACATTTTTTGTATTGTTTAGATTTTTTTTAGACTTTTGTTGTTGGGGATAAGTGATTTTTTTAATATTATTTAAGAGAAAACGTTCAACTAAAAACAGCTGCCTTCTGGTGGTTGCGCCAACTTTAAATTTTCTTTGCAAGTCATAATTCTACGAATTTCCTGAAGCATTGATTTTATAGTGTATTCGCGATTCCATCTGGCTAGCATGGGTACTAATCTATGGTCGACCTATAAGAGATAATATATGTTTCAAAGATTTAATTTTTGTAAATTGATTTATTTTGACTCACCACACCATTACTTTGATTAATACAATTAATATTAATTTTTGATAGAAATCTAAGAGATGGAGGATCATCTGGGTAGCGTTCACCGCACTCAATTTTCAATGAATATATCCGGTTTTCGTAGGGTGTCTGTAATTATGGTAGTTAAAAGTTATTTAAAAAAACAGACGCCAAACAATGTAAATTAAATACGATCGAAGAAGTTAATTTTGACTATTTTTGTCCCTTTCCTATCATTAGATAAAGTTACAGAAAACTATCGTCAAAGTAATTTCTTTCGATCGTTTTCGTGCTAGGATATTTAGACCCAGATGTCTATCAACTTACTCTGGGAGGCCCAATAATCATGCCTGTCCAGTGTGTTAATGTCATATCATCATCGTTTTCCAGACCCCAGGAAATTGTTCCATCGCCAACACCTTTTTGTCCTTGTTCTAGTTCTTCGAGTAAACGAAAATTTCTTGGAACCACTAAACAAAATAAAAGGAAACTTTCTTTTAAACTTTGTACGGAAATTCAACAGTAAACGCAAAATGAAAACAGTAATTTTCAGATAAAACTATTCGCGGCTGACTAAATTTAAATTGTATGTGCCTATTATGGATGGTACCACGATTAATTCAAGTTGAAAGCCAAAAGCCTTGTGCACAGAAAACGTCACGACATTAACGTTAGTCACAGAACATAAACATTTGTCATAACCGATTGCCAGTTAGATGTGAAATCATGTATTTGAGAAATAAAACATAACGTCGGCTAAATAACACATACGTAAAGTCCACTTTTGGTCGATATTGAGATTTTGATTCCATTTTCTTATAAAACACATTCTTTGCAAAATGCTTTTATCATTTTTGTCGAATGTATCGTAATTGTTGCAATAAGTTTTTGTATGGAGCCTTATACATAATTTTTTGGTTTTTCGCTCTCCTGTAAAATTTGCCAAAGTGGACTTAGCAGTTTTACGTATGTGTGTTATTTAGCCGACGTTATGTTTTATTTCTCTTTTTGGTTCATTGGAATAGGTAAATGGGCTGTAAGCATAATATGTAAAACAATGAAAAACATACATTCTTTCATAATGAATAATTTTTTAAATATAATGAGTGCTTCCACATTTTTTTTTTTTTTTGAAATTACTTCAAAAATTCTATCTGGCAAAGTATCATACAATTCCTTGAGATACAGTCTATTCTGCTAAACGTTCCCAATGAATATTCGTATTCTGCTATCCGTCGGAGAAAAACGAATGGTCAAAAAAGCAACTAATATAATTTTAACAATTAATTTCTCTCAAGAACTTCAAAAATAATTATTGATAGAGCTTTGAACTCAAGATTGGAGACTTTGAAGAATAATTTATGACAAATTAAATGAACAATTCACGTGAATCCAAAATTCGATCGAATCGGATAGCAGATTATGGCTTATATTTTCACTACAGCTGTCTGAATCGCAAAAATCAAAGATTTTTGTACTCGAACTGCTTCCCTACATATTTCTAATGTTTACTTATTCACTTGAACGGGAGTGTATGTACAAATATGAGGTCGTTCTCAACAGCTCTGACTTAATGAATCTAAGTTGATGTTAAAGTCCTCCACTTTAATGTCGTAGCTTAGGTGCCAATTATAGCTTTCATCAAAAACCATAATTGTAAATTTTACTTTTAAGTCTTAAGGCATTTAAAAAAGGGAAATCAGTGATTATTTTGATGACAGTAAAAAGCTCTTGACTCAATTATTGTTTCTAGTCAAAAAAAGATTTAACTTTGGGTAAATGGTTTTTAAGATTTCATTTATCAATGCTAAGATTTTTCAATCATTGAAATAAAGAAATTAAATTCATGTGCAATGTTGGGCCAAAATTATTTTTTTTCCTTTGAAATGTCAAAAAAAGCTTCTGGGAGCTGAAAAATGTAAATCGTGAATGTAAAAATCTTAAGTTTTTTTTTTTTGAAATTTTTATATTTATGGGTAGGAATTTTCAGTAATGGTTTTTTTCGTACCTACTACTATAGTTTCATTTTTAATTAATAAAAAAATAGAAGAACCGTAGTATCATACGGGCTTAGGTTTCTAAAATCAAATAATCAACTGATTACAAATTAATGTTTGATTTTACATGAACTGAAATAAAAAACACTGAAATAATTTCTCATAGCCTCGTACATATGTATGTATGTATGTAAATACAACTGTAAATGTTTAAAAATTGTTGGTCCATCTAACGTTAAGACGAAAACCAATTAGTGCCGTGGCGTTTTTGTCTACCCAAAAACAAATCTTTATTATTTAGACAAAGTGAAATATAAAATGCTTCAAATAAGATGTGAATTCGATTTCTCCTGAAAAATTGTA
Source organism: Epistrophe eligans (assembly GCA_951394125.1). Lineage (NCBI taxonomy): Eukaryota > Metazoa > Arthropoda > Insecta > Diptera > Syrphidae > Epistrophe > Epistrophe eligans. The sequence goes on from OX596029.1 coordinate 39,940,937, forward strand.
TTGATTTTTTAGATTTTTGTTCTTCATAATATTAGTTTTCAAATACACTGGACGTCCAGTATAACGAATGAAAAAACGTCCAGTATAACAAATCACCAGTTGAAGTCCATTGATATCTCTATACAACGAATATCGAAAAGTTTTACTACTCTATAAATTACGAATGCTGTTCAATTTCAATGAAAAGGAACAAAAACATAAGACGGGTTCTTCATTTTCCATACTTCCATAGTTTTTTTTTGGTTTTACCGTTTGCCTGCACCACAAAACGGTAAAAGTAATTTTTTTTTGTATCGGTCAACATTATGTTTTCTTTTTGTTTTCTTCAAAAAAAACTGTTTCGATATAACGAATTGGCTGAACATTAAATTATTCGTTATACTGGACGTCAAGTGTAGTACTTATAAATAAATAATACATAATAATAATAAATAGTACTTATAAAAAAAAATGTATTCTCAAAAATATTCATACCCGACATTTCGTTTAAACAAATAGAATTACCTAAAAACCATTTAACAGCTTCAAATTTATAAACGAGCTTATCTTAATTTGATGGACTATGCGTCAGAATTTGAAAACATCACAGCTGTCAAGCACTAAACGCAATGGATACCCGATGTTCACGACAAGAAAATAATTTTTTGCCGTTACTTACAAAATTTACACCATGCATTCTGAGAGAATGCAGGAACTAAGAAAAATAGAGCCCATTATTTGCTAGTCACGAGAAAATTAAAAATTGTTGATAACAATGAACGAAACTTAAGATAAAAAAAATTTGTATGTGGAACTCCGAATTTCTGTCCAAAGTAAATGGCAAAAGCCATTTTTTGAGGCAAATGAGCCAATACTCGCTAGCTAGTTCCGTTACACACAATTTTTTTAACTAAAGCACAAATTTTGGAAACTGGTTTCCCTTTTTCGAAGCCAGTTGAAAAGCGAGTAGAGCAGCCAGTGAGGCCAGTGAGTAAACAAAAAGGCACTTAATGTATAAATCCGACTTGCTTGAAGTACCTGCCCGTCTGGCTCACGAGTTACATATCATAAGAAAGCGAAGCCTAACAATTTGTAGAGTTTCAGTTTTTTTTTTTAAGAATGTTGGGAATTTTTCTTGCGAGTTCTTGTTCTTATAACCTAGACCTTACTGGTATGCAAATACTTTGTGTAAGGCAATGTTATCTAGGTGGCCCAAAGGTAAAACTAAATTTGTAATGAGATTGAAATAAGTTCTATTCTTTTTATTCGAAGAGTTGCAATTAGCAAGATATATTTATTCAGAATAATGTGCCTTCAACTTTCACTCAAAAAGTATGTTTACACTTATATATCTATTGTATATTCGTTAATTAGATCGCACCGTATTTTGTGTAATATATAGTAAGTTGCTTAAATCATATTTAAAATTTATAAAAAAGCAAGAATTAAATGCATTTATCAAGTTGTATCAGCTATATGTTTATAATTTCGTTTCCCAAACACTTTAGGCACCTACATAGCTTTCTATATCATCGATATCCTTTAAGTTCTTAAAATGTTTTGCAGTGTTATGACTTATGACATAAGCTTCAATAAACATTCACCTTGCCAAGTCATGACTAAAAAACCCATCGATTAGTAATCCTCGTTCGTCGCAAACCAATCATTTTTGGACCATCGAATAAGTTTTTCCTCGAGCAATTTCAATGTGAAGTGAATATTTTCCACTATGCATCAGATTGCTATTCTTCGATTTGTGATGCTAATCTAATTAAAAAAAAATTATATACCTATGCATCAATTATTGTGGTCGGTCATAAAATTTTAAAAAGAATCACTTGACCATAAAAAACATTATAATGATAACCTAGAAAATAATTAGAATTCGAACAACTTTAAAACAATTCTATATAAATCAAATTAGAGAAATTCAAATGCAAAACCAAAACTATGGAAAAATATGAATTAAAATCGAAAGAAATAAAAATCATCTTCCCCCAAAACGAAAAATTGACATTTGCACTTTGAGGCAGGGTTTTTGTTCGAACACCAATTATACATGACGACGACGATAGATGGCCCGATTTTTTAACCTATTTTTCTCAGGCAATATTCTTAATAAACATTAGCTTTATTTGTGAATTGATTTTTGGACATTTTAAATTTTATGTTTTTCAATGAATATTCCAATAAAATGTGTGGAAAAACAATAAAAGATTAAATTTTATTTCTTACCAACACCGGTGCTAGGTTGGTTCGCCATTGTGGTTTTGCTATTTTTGTTCCGTTCGCCGATGTGACGGGTCTCTTTCTAGCTTGCAGAGTGCTCTTGGCAAATAATAGTAGTGGTGTGGTGGCCCTTCAAAAGAAATTTTGTTCCTTTTCTTATTCGCCGTGTACACCTTCGATTTTCTATAAATGAAATTTAGCTTCATATATTCAATTTAAAACCATACAGATTTTCTTTTTTAATGCACAATTATTGGATTAAAATATGTAAAGCATAATTTATACTTAATTAAATGCGAATATTTTACTTTAAAGTGGCGTAATTTTTTGTACGCTCTCAACGAAAAAAATCTGAACGGCAAACAGCACTAGCACTGGACTAGTTGGTGCAATGTGAATGTGTGTGCGTTTTTTCTTCAGTCGTCAACTGGTTCGAATTTTCGCAATTGGAAAGAAATATGTGTGAATTCGCCGTATTTGTTTGCAATTACTTTATGTTACGTGAAGTTGGATGTAGTTAAAATTTTTGGCTGGAAGATATTTGACAACCGGATATGATTAGATTCGGAGTAAATATTTTTAAATCTTACAGTTGAGGAATTGTCTGTCACATGATCTAATTTGGATCAATCTTTTAAAGCGTTAAAACAACATTGGATCCTGCGAAAAATGGTAATTGTAATTGAATTTTTGAATTTGAATGAAACAGCAAACACTTGGGTGAGCTTCCACACAGTTTTTATAGGCTGGAGTTCTAGCTATTTCACGACTGCCACGCCGTTTTAGTGGCGCTTGGTCATTTGATCAATTTAATTTGAAAATTATATCACGGATGGGCAAACCAAACCAAGCTGACTTCAGGTTCAGAGCTTTCTTCAATATTCACCGGGCGAGGTTGCGGCAGGTACCCCGTAAAAAAATATTAAAATTGCCTTACAAAAACTGTTATACACTATAGACTATCCTAAAATATATATATAGAGATCAGTGAAATTTAGAGGTATCCACATGGGCGCCACTTTTGAAATTTTTTTCTAGTACTACATTTTTTTATTAAGTTCGAAAAATTCAATTTATGTAGGTATTATCATTTATGCTAATATGTACTTTCAAAACATTTATTTATATTATAATGTCAGAATTTCTGTTTAAACCAAAAACTCGACATAATTAGAAGCCCCGAAATATGTAATTTTTGTTAAATTTTCGGTATTTCATCCTCCATTTTTGTTAATTTTATATTTCGTTCAGTTTGAGCCGACGGACCATTTGAAGTTTCTGCAAACTCACCTCCTCTTAAGCGGGCTCTTAAATCTAAGGCTTTTATATCGGTCATAAGAGAGTGTTGCTTATTGTTAAGATCAACATCAATTTTGTGTTCATGTTCTTCAAGTAGATTGTAATTTTTTCTTGCGGAATCAATCTGATCTTGAAGGTTTCTCCGAATCGTTCGTATTGTTGTGACTTCAAGACAAAGCTTGTCATATGCCTCATCAAGGCATTTTTCGATTCCCAGGCGCTCTGTTCTGTTTTCAAGCCTAGTTTCCGCTAATTTCAAAGCATCAGTTTTATCCCGATGAGCTTGTTCGAGATTCCTTATCTCACCAAAAATTCTCTTCATTTCCTCTTGCATCTTTTAAAAGTTGTAAATTTATCAAAAGGAATTAAAAATAATGGTAAAAAACCTACCTTAAGTTTTTGCCACTCAAGCTCATTACGAGCTCTCTGGGTCTCAAAGATTCTCTTTCGAATCGTATGCTCAGTTCTGTCCTGTTGGGACAGCAATATATTCCTGGCCTTTTCACGACAAACAAACAAGGACTCCCGGACAGAATACGTGTCTGATAATTCATTTTCAGCCATTTGCTTCAGATTTTTTGTAGATTCAATCCAAGCTTGATATGTGCAAGAACTACATATTTTAAAGGAACATTTTTTTAATTTCGGAAATATAAAGATTGTTAAAGGTTTTACTTCCTTGGATGCCTTGTGGGATCAGTCTTAAAAGTAATATTGGAAGACAGTTTATTCAGTTCCAACTGAGTAACATCAAGCTTTTCAGCATTGGTTTGGTTCTCTAATGCTTTTGCGATCTTTTGTTGAACCTCTTCCAGACGTATAAGTTTCTCCCATGCAGCATGACATTGCTCTCTTAGAAGTTTATGGTTGTTTTCGACAACTGCAAGTTCCTTCTTTAGTTCAGTATCAGCATCATCGCTTGTAAGTTCAGAGCCAAGTCGACCATCGCGCATTGTCAAACATTCGGCAACCACAGTAAGTGGTGTAGTCATCGCTTCCAATTCTCGCTCCGTTGAAGCAGATTCTTCTTTCAGTAAATTAACTTCTTGTCTGATTCTATCAAAAGTCCTTTGAATTGTTGTCCGCCAACGACGCACTTCCGCAATTCTTTTGTGGAAAAATGTACAATATTTAAAGATTCAATAAAGTTTCCCATAAATACCTTCCGGAGAGAGCTTCATTGCTCTCGTAATTACTCCAATCTGCTTCAATTTCAGTTTCATTACGAAGTGTTCGAGATAAATGTCGGATATCGAAAGCATCACTTCGACGTGCATTTGCAACATTTCTCAACTGATTTACCCGAGAATGCCAATCAGCTAAACCAATATGCTGTATTGGTTTCTCTCTTATAGTCATCATATGAGAATCCATTTTTAAGTTGTTCTAATTTTAATAAAAATGAATTTTAAGGGAAAAACAAAACTAACTGCGAATTTTTCCGATATTAAATTACTGGAATCTAAAAATTATTTGAAATGAAATGTATTGATAAAACTGAATGTTGGCTGAGCTAAGTCGCCTTAGAGGAAATTAATAACAACTGGATAGATTCTATAGAAACCATTTAATGTGTTATTGGTTGATGTTCAATATGTATAGTTGTTTTTGCACACAATTATTATACATTCTATTTACATACATACTGTTGGTGTTCCTCTCCAGCTGCGTTTATTGTATAATCGAAATAAATAAAATAAATGAAATATTTATTATAAAATACATTTTTTTACTTTTTTTTTAATTTCTAATTTTTAAACCCCAAACAAAAAAAATTAAAAAAGTAGGTACTATGCAAAAGGTTTTGCATTGCAGTGCATTCATCAGTTGTACAAACGTCGTTTAAATAAAAAAAATCGAAACAGTTTCTGGAAGCTCTATCTGTATTTTTATTTAATTATTTTATTTTAATTACAACCAAACATTCACTATTGTCCTAAACATTCTTAAAATTAAATTTGATTTCTCCTGAAACTGGGTGGAATGTAACATCCCATTCAATTGCACTAATTTGTTTTTCAACAACTTTCGTTTCAGGCATAAGATGAACTCCTTGTCGTACAAACATATCCCATTGCACATAATCCCCGACTTCTATAGGTTGGGTTGGTCCTGTTGTCACAATTGATTGCGGATTGTTACTACCATCGATTTTCCAATCAACCCAGAGGGCAATGCCATTACATGAACCGTTTCTAAAGAGATGATTTTTTGAATAAACATTATGCAAATAGCTAAGATACAATTTTACTAACTCTTCGATATCTATTTTCCCGGAGCACCTCTTGTCCTCGTTGAAGTTCTCAAACGAAACACTTAAAAGCTCAACCTGTTTTGCCAGAGCTTTGCATGGATATTCCCACAAGGGTTGAGCTTCAACAACCGCATCGGCAAGAAGAGACGAGGTCTAAATTTGGCAAAAATAATTATAAAAGATCAAGGAAATCAATACTGACTTGGTACTTACATCGACCATCTGATCGAAAATTGTTAAATCAAAGCCCTCACAGATTCCTAGAGGTGCTCGAATTTTCGGAAGATCAATAAATTCGACTGGTATCGCATAGATCTTTGCCGAATGTGGACAGATTTTAACATTTTCGTTCAATTGGCTTTTGATCTTCAAAAGTAAAGTTCCAAAGTAGAAGCTATCCCATGGAAGAATGGACGTTATGAAATAAGGTTCTGCAAACACATGGGTGACTTGATTAAGATTCTCCATTTCATCTAAGTTCTCCACAATAGACACATTTTCGAGGTTGTTCTGTTTGATGTATGATTCTATGAGAGACTTTGAGAATCGATGAGGTTCGTAGCATTGTACAAATTTTGCTCCTAGCTTTGCTGACGCTAATCCCAAGAGCGATCCATCTGAGACTGATAAGACAACAGAGGACTTATCAATTGTTTCTTCTAGGAACTTTATGTATTTTTTGTTTCGAATACTTTGGTTCATTTGACCAATTCTACTTCGTGAGTATGTCATGTGTAGACTGCAGGAACACGCGTGTCTCTTGACTTTTCGGTCATCCTCTCCAACTGGCCACGCATCAAACCAAAAAGAATACTCATCATGATTCGCACTAAGAATGAAATCCTTCTGAGAATCCAAAGTAAAAGGTTTGGGAATGTAATACACAGCTTGCATCCAGTGATCCCGCCAAGGAATAACATTCTGAATCGGAATCTTTGATTCCTTGTTCTTCAACAGTTTCGAAAAATCAGGATGCGCCCAGTAAGGAGCACAACTGAGCACAATTTCCCCTTCTACATCCATATCTATTGACCACCAGAAGAGGACCATATCAGTAGATCCATGGCATTCAGATTTTAGTTGCAAGCTATTGCTTCTGGCAGTAGGCATTCCATTCGGGTCACTGAAGTTGAAATCAAAGATGGGAACTGGTTTGCTGATTGGAAATATATGATTCTTTGGTAGCTGGCTCAATTGCATATCATGGACGCCAGCTTCACCCTTGCAGGTTTTTATGGAATCTGGTGTCTCTAGAAGTATATTGCCATCAAGGTTTGCGATTATCTTCGTTCGATTCCAAGCAACTGCTAAGGGACTTTGAACAACTTGAGCAAACACTGTTGCCCTTGAAGGTATCAAAACGCAGTCTTTGGTTAGTAAATGCTTGTGGGCATGGTTGTATATGCCAATGGCTCCTTCGCCAATCAGTTCTGTATCCAGAACCTCTGTAACTAAGACATTAGCTCTTCGATACATGTCTTTTGCCTCACCAACCTCAATATCTGTAGAGCGTTTCTTAATCAATTTAATTTTCTCACCCATTCCATTAGCAGAAATGATCTTTTCTGCACAATGTGCCATCGGCATGAAGGCCTCACATGCTGTGACAGTGTCAGCTCCTGATTTTACTGCCATCATTGAGAGGATACCGGTTCCTGTTCCTATATCAAGAACATGTGCTTTCTTACCCGACTCATGAAGATTTCGTATCGTCTTCTTCAAGGCCGCATAGTACTTTTGATTACGTTCTGTATCGTGAAGCATGTCGGTAAAAGCTGCCCTGGCAACCTCTTGGTGGTAATCGTAGTCTTCTGTCTGGGACTCCCATTCGGAGTTACCAGTGATAGGATTAAGGATTTGTGTAAACAAGCTCATTGCGCGAGGATTAGGCAAATCCGTGAGAAGTTTTAAAAGTTGCCGCATTCAGAAGATTTTTGTTATTGAGAGAATTGTCTTATTTGACGTTGCTAATTGCAGACAAAGCCTTATGTGCTGAATGGAATGCGGGCGAACTGGAAATTTTACAACGCTACTTAAGGGTATACTCAGACTTTTTTCGACTAAAAAATAAAACATTGGCCGCGTTTGCGGATCAATCCAAAGACTGCTTTTAAACGCTGCAAATATGCTGCAATTATCCTTGCAATTTTTAAGCATGTAGGTGGGGGACGTATGCGGTGTCCGGGGTAGACAAAGTTGCAGAGGTTGAAATAATTGCAGAGTTATTGCTATTTCTTCTTTAATAAACATAAGCGGAGTAAAGAGTGACGAGATATTATTTCCTTCTCATTTAACAAAAATTGCAGGTATTAAAATTTGCAGCGTTTAAATGGATGCTGCAATCGGAAAGAAACTCAAAAGAGAATTGCGGATAGAAATTGCAGTCGTCTAAAAGCAGTCAAAGCTATGACTGCTTTTAGACGACTGCAATTTTTAAGCTTCGACTCTCTTTTGATTTCCTTTCAGTTGCAAAGATGCTTTTAAACACTTCGATTTTTAATAGTTTTAAAGACTGCTTTTAAACGCTGCAATTTTGCAATTTCCTTCCCATTTAACAAAAATTGCATCATAAAAATTTGCAGCGTTTGGATGTAGCAATCCGAAAGAAACTCAAAAAATAAAGACTGCTTTTAAACGCTGCAATTTTTAAGCATGTTGGTGGGGGACGAATGCGGTGGCCGGGGTAAACAAAGTTGCAGAGGTTGAAATAATTGCAGAGTCATCGCTCTTTATTCTTTGTGGTTTTTCCTATTGTTTGAGACATAAGTGGAGTAAGGAGTGTGTAGAGATGTTTCCTTCCCACTTAACAAAAATTGCAGCTAATCAAATTTGCAGCGTTTGGATGTTGCAATCCGAAAGAAACTCAAAAGAGAAACGCCGTTAAAATTTGCAGTCGTCTAAAAGGAGCCAAAGGAATTCCACTTGAATTTTCAGACGTAAATTGTCATGATGTGTTGAACGCGCGGAGTGTCTGTTTACACAGTCGTTTTACTGAAAGGCGTATCCAGTGAGTCAAGTAGATTAATGTGTACGTAGAAACAAGGTGGATTTTGAGATGGAATCTATCCTTCTCGTTTCTACGTACACAGAAATTTGCCTGCCTCACTAGATGCGCCTTTCAGTACAACGACTGTGTAAACATTTACATTCAGCACTTCCAATTCGCTGTAATCTATTTGAATTTCTTTTCTTTTGTAAGCAAGCTACAAACAATAATCTAATCTTACCGCGCTCTTTTCGCACATTAAAATCTACGCCATATTGTTATTTACAGCGCAACGGATTTCTAGAGAGAAAAAATCTTGTGCGTTTTGTGGCTTTTTTTACAGATTACTTTTTTGTCAACTACTGTTCGGATGCGAAAGAATTTCTATTCTCTCAACAATTCACCGGTGTTTTTTATGTTACATTAAAATTAAATTTTATTAGAACTATAACCATCTTCCGTAAAGATGTCAAATATTGCGCTAGATAAAGAAACATTTTTCCGACGAATAAAAAGATTGTACTCTGAATGGAAGGTAAAATAAAAATGTACAGCCGTAGCTAAATTGTAGTTGAAGTTACCCCACAAATGTGACTTCTTAGTTAGTAGGGCTGCGCTGGACAATGTGTTTTATTTAGTTTGCTTAAAGAAAATGGTATTAATGTAATGTCTAACTTAAACTAGGCTCCAACTTTTGAACACGATGATTCTTTGAAGAAGGTGGATTGCATGTTATCCTGTGTCGGCGTGGACGAAGAAGTTGCTTACAGCAAATCTACAGCTCTACAGGTTAGAAAGAACTTTTTTGTGTGATGAAATGATAGATACAATGTTAACAAATTATATTACAGTCTTGGCTTCTGGGCTATGAGCTTACGGATACTATTTGTGTTTTATCAGAAAAGGCAGTCTACTTTTTGACGAGCAAAAAGAAAATTGAGTTTTTAAAACAAATCGAGAACAGCAAAGAAGATGGTGTCCCACCAATTAAGTTATTGGTCCGTGACAGGGTAAGTTTCTGAAAGATCAGCTGCTAAGTTGTTAAAAAAACCTCATGTTCTCTTAATTTCTATTTCTAGAATGACAAAGATAAAGCAAACTTTACAAAACTTATCAATGCCATGAAGGACTCGAAAAAGGGGAAGACATTGGGTGTATTCATAAAAGATGGATTTCCTGGTGAATTCTGTGAATCATGGAAAGCAGCATTAAAACAGGAGAAATTCGAGAACGTTGATGTTGGCGCTGCAGTGGCATATATAATGTGCCCCAAGGACGAACCCGAAATTAATAGCATTCGAAAGGCATCACTGGTGTCGGTTGATTTGTTCAATAAGTATTTGAAAGATCAAATTATGGATATTATTGACTCCGATAAGGTAAGTTGATTTTTTTGGTACCTAGTTTTTTTTTGGCACCAAATCAGAAATACGACTTTGTAGGTAAATATGTAGTTTGAAAATAATATAAGGTAGATCTACAGATAGGTATATCTCCAATGAAATAAGAACAAAATTATTAAGACGTGAAACAAAATTAAATTGCTAAAATAATTACTTTATAGCTCTTCCAATCCAATGGTTTATGCAAAACGTGTTAAGCATCGTTGTCTCAGCTGTTGTGAGTGATTCCTTCCTGATAACTTACTTGATTTTTCACTTCTTTATAACTACATATTTGGCACATTCAGATTTTGTCTTATAATCTCTTTTAGTGCAGCATTATTATGTATTTCCTTCATTGTATTTATCGTCTCTTTAGATTTGACAGTTTTCTCAAACTTAAATTTAGGAAACAACTAGCCATTTTAGAGGTTTCTCAGGGTCACTGAGATCTCAGCAATCTCAGAAATCTGAAAGTAATAAGCCTTATTGTGAGTTGTATCACGAAAAATAATTCACTTTTAAATATTTTGTTCGCTCGGAATTTTAAAAGCTATTGTGAGTTTCGCCCGTAGAGGAATCTTGTTCAGGTTTCTCCTTTTCCTTAGTGAAGCTGACAGAAGTTTGAACTTGCTTAATATGTTGATACTGCAAGAAATCTTATTTTTAATACTACCCCCACGTGGAGAGATCAAATTAAATTAACCATTTGAAAAATTTACTGCGTACTGCGAGTTTTATGAGCTAGTGAAATCTTTTTACCAATATCAACTTATCTCACCCTTGCTAAAACGCTAATGTAGAGATTTTTTCTAATATTGATAGCAATACTCGACTTAGACTTGATGTGGTATACAATTATGCAATCACGTTAACCTGAATACATCTTCAACAAGCTAGAGCTCTATGAATCTCAAAGTTCCTGTGTGCTCACATGGAGATTCATAGACCAATATACCAATATACTGCTTAACATCCGAATGTCGCACAACGGGCAATCTTCGATTTGGCGGTCAAAAATCCTATTTTTAATATTTTAAAATCACCTAACAATTTATTTTCGTCTTAATAAGTATATAGAAGAAAATTCAAACTAATAAGGAATAATTATAATGAATTTATTTACAGTACGGTTTCGGGAACAATGTTGAATCCTTTATTAAAAAAAAACCTACAAAGTAAAAAATTTCATTACAATTAGTTATTCCACATATTTTTCTGTTAGAATCCACCACCACCCCATCGATGAGCAAAATTGATTATTGCAGCAGATTATTTGGAGAAGTCTACGCTCTTTTTTCGCACAGAATTAATTGTCCAGACCATTTATTGTGTGCGGAAAAGTGACATTTTTGTATTGTGTTGTTGGTATATGTTGTTTCTTTCATATCAGCGTGCCTCTCTGTGATTTGTATGCGTTGTGTTTTTGTATTTTGCAATTTGTGTCTTGGTGACACTTTGAGTAGGCAATTTTTCGTTGTTAGTCTACACATAAAGTACATAAATTGCGTATTCTCTACATACATTCTCATAGAAATGCGATTTATTTCGATTTAATTTTCTTAAAACCATTGATCTAAAACCGTCAGGTATATAACGTTCAAATAAAAATTAATAAGAGCAATGAATACATAGGTACAACTCTAAAACAAAAATTATTATTTATAAGATAGGTATTTAAGAAGTTACAAATAAAAAAAAAAATTATAGTAAAATCTAAACTGGTTTAAAAGTTACGGATTTCTGACCACTAAAACGACGATTTCTGCCCACTGAGCGTCGTGCAAGTTTCTCGCTTTTGGAACTCACTACCAAATACATCGAGGAGGTGGTAACGCAAAAAAAAAATCATTTCTCATCTGGCCAACGATCATTTTTAAATATTTAATTTTCTTTTTATTTTGTATCTCTCTTTTATCCTGTAAATTTAGATTTGATTTCAATGTAACTAACAGTTCCTCAATTTTTTTTTCTTGTATATTTTATTATTTTTTTTTTATTATTATTATTATTATTATAAATTTACACATAATTAAAATTACAATGCAAATAGAAAAATAAAAGAGCATAGCAACAAAAGACTTCCAGCTCTAATTTAGAGGTATGAATTTAAATGGCGATGTTGGCGTTTTTGAAGAAATCGAATGTTTTTAGAATGTTATCATGGTTAAATGTGTTGAGCAATGTGTAGACTGTTTGGTTGTTGGAGAGAATGGTGTTGAATTGGCAGGATATGTTGCATGAGTTTAGGCCGAGGAGGTGGTTTAAGTCCAATATGTCGTTGCATGTTGTGCATACAGGTGGATTAGCTCTATTTAATATGTGCTGGTGAGTAAAAGCTGTATGCCCTAATCGGAGGTGAGCGAAGATTGTGTGCTTTTGAAGTTGATGTTGGGTAGAGAGGATTATGGCGGTCTTTATTAGTCCTTGACTAATGAGAAGGGTGGGCATGCCAATCTACCAGACGTTTCTTTTCCAACTAACTGTCAATATGTCTTTTGAGGTCCAGTTTGGAATATGAGTTGAAAAGGTGGGCGGGTGATTTGGATGCTAGGTTAGCTTCGAGGTTTTGATAGATGAAATTAACAAAGTGAAATATTGCGCTATCTTAAAGTCTAATAAGAATGAGTGAAATAAACTCTAAAATCTATTCATTACCTGTTTCCCTTAAACTCTCATATCCATCAAGGTATAAACACAAAATAAACGAAGAAAATAAAATCTAGAAGGTGTACCTTACTTTTCTATCAGAGCTTTTGAGGCAATAGATACCAGCTGTTAGGGTTAATTTGTTCACAGTGGGTTAAATTATATTCTTCAGAAGTGATATTTTCTTTCCATAACTTACGTTTCTCAGTATCTTTACCAGTGCTGGTGTACTCAATCTAGAAATTCCCTTTGCCTTGAAAATACAACTATGCTTAAATGTCTCTATTTGGTTTTTCTTTTCTTATTCTTGAATTTTACATAATTGCAGAAAGTGAAACACTCCAAGCTAGCTGAAGGTGTGGAAGGCGCCTTAACTGACAAAAAATACGTAACTGGCGTTGATACGTCTCAGTTGGACATGTGCTATCCGCCCATCATACAATCTGGTGGAGTTTACTCCTTGAAATTTTCTGCCCTTAGTGATAAAAATTATTTACACTTTGGTGCGATAGTTTGCTCTTTAGGTGCCCGTTACAAGTCATACTGTTCAAATATTTCTCGTACACTTCTGGTAAATCCCACAGAAAAGACTCAGGAACAATATAATTTCCTTGTGAATGTACAAGAAGAAATACTCAAGAACCTCAAACCCGGAGCCAAGCTCAATCAAATCTTTGATTCGACTATTGAATTTGTAAAAAAAGAAAAACCCAAATTATTGGATAATCTAACAAAAACTTTTGGATTCGCAATGGGAATTGAATTCCGTGAGAATTCCATCATAATCGGCCCAAAATGTCAGGCGGTTGTGAAGAAAGGAATGATCTTTAATGTTAATGTCGGCTTGGCAAATTTGACCAATAGTGAAGCATCCGACAAGGAAGGGAAAACATATTCGCTATTTATTGGAGACACAGTGCTGGTGACCGAAACACCGCCAGCAAATATTATGACTCCTTCGAAGAAGAAAATCAAAAACATTGGAATCTTTATCAAAGAAGACGATGACGACGAAGAAGAGGAAGATAAGAAAGAAGAAGCTGAAGAAAATGGCACACAAATTCTGGGTGGCCGCAGCAAAAGAAACGCTGTTTTAGAGAACAAACTCAGAAACGAACACAGTACGGAAGAAAAACGTAAACAACATCAAAAGGAATTGGCTCAATTGCTCAATGAAAAGGCTAAAGAACGTCTGGCCAAGCAAGGAGAGTCCAAAGAAATTGAAAAGGTTAGAAAAAATACGGTTTCGTACAAAAGTGTCAGCCAAATTCCTAGAGAGCCTGAAGTCAAGGAACTGAAGCTTTATGTGGACAAAAAATACGAGACTGTAATCATGCCAATATTTGGCCTACCCGTGCCGTTCCATATTTCGACGATCAAAAACATTTCACAATCGGTGGAAGGAGAGTATACGTACCTGCGTATCAACTTTTTCCATCCCGGTGCAACCATGGGACGCAATGAAGGTGGAATTTATCCACAACCCGAAGCCACTTTCGTAAAAGAAGTGTAAGTAAAATTTATTGATGAAGTATAAATACAATAGAGTAATTATTTTGTGTCTATATTTTGTAGAACCTATCGCAGTGCCAATACAAAAGAACCAGGAGAAATCTCAGCTCCCTCATCGAATCTTAACAATGCGTTCCGCCTCATCAAAGAGGTTCAGAAACGCTTTAAGACACGCGAAGCTGAGGAGCGTGAGAAGGAAGATCTAGTGAAACAAGACACCCTTGTCATGTCTCAGAATAAAGGTAACCCTAAGCTCAAGGATCTGTACATTCGTCCAAATATTGTTACCAAACGTATGACTGGCAGCTTAGAAGCGCATACAAATGGTTTTCGTTATGTCTCAGTGCGAGGTGACAAAGTAGACATTTTGTACAACAACATCAAGAGCGCCTTCTTTCAGCCTTGTGACGGTGAAATGATCATTCTGTTGCATTTTCATCTAAAGCATGCGATTATGTTTGGTAAGAAAAAGCACGTAGACGTTCAGTTCTACACAGAAGTGGGTGAAATCACAACGGATTTAGGCAAGCATCAACATATGCACGATCGTGATGATTTGGCTGCTGAACAAGCTGAACGAGAATTGAGACACAAGCTGAAGACCGCATTCAAGAGTTTCTGCGAAAAGGTGGAAGCAATGACCAAACAGCAGGTTGAATATGATACACCATTTCGAGAGCTGGGCTTCCCTGGTGCACCATTCCGTAGTACTGTACTCCTCCAACCAACTTCTGGAAGTTTGGTCAATTTGACAGAGTGGCCTCCATTTGTTATTAGTTTGGAGGATGTTGAGTTGGTGCACTTTGAGAGAGTTCAGTTCCATTTAAGGAATTTCGATATGATCTTTGTGTTCAAGGACTACAATAAGAAAGTGGCAATGGTAAATGCTATTCCAATGAACATGCTGGATCATGTCAAAGAATGGTTGAAGTAAGTGAAGTGTTTAATTTTTGGTGATCTTGTATTTCACGGAATGCCTACTTTCAGCTCGTGTGACATTCGATATTCGGAGGGTATTCAATCGTTGAACTGGACAAAAATTATGAAGACGATCACAGACGATCCGGATGGCTTTTTCGAAAGTGGTGGATGGACTTTCCTTGATCCCGAATCCGATGGCGAGGAAAATAACGAGAGTGCCGAGTCCGAGGAAGATGATGCATATGAACCTACCGATGTGGATGATGACGATGAGTCTGATGATGATTCTGAGTATTCAGAGGCATCAGAAGATGACAGTTACGAAAGCGATGGTAATATTAAAAAAGATTCTACAAATAGAACTTGGGTTATTTATTGAATTTGTTTGTTTTTTTCTGTTTGCAGAGGAACTGGGTACAGATGAAGAATCTGGTAAGGATTGGTCAGATCTGGAAAGAGAAGCAGCGGAAGAAGACCGCAATCAACAGGACCAACATTATAGTGGCGGCAAGGAAAACGGCAAGAGTCGGGAATTCAATAAGAAACACTCATCGAAGAGCTCCAAGCACAGGTAAGTTCCACAGTTGATAAGTCAGGTTTTTCACTTAAGAATTTGTTTTATAATTTTGTTTCTACTTGAATTTTATATTTCAAGAAGGGAACGTGATATTGCGCAACAAAAAAAGAGCAAATCCTCAAAAGACAAGCACATGTCATCGCATAGGTTTGTAAATGTTGTTTGGCTCGATTCTTTTGATTGGATTTTGTTTCTGTTATCTAAATTTTGTTCATAAATTTATTTTTTGTTTTTTAATAAAACAATAACTAATTCTGATTTTAATTTTATAGCAGTAGCCATTCGAAATCATCGAAAGACAGGCATCATGACCGAAGCAAGGATAAACACGTTAAGAGCCGAGACAAGAATCGAAGTAGCAGTAGTCATCACAACGATAAGAAACGTTCACGTGACGACAGCAATGATCATGGCCACAAATCGAAGAAATCAAGACGTTGAAGAAAATAAAATTAAATGCGGTTAATGAGGGACTTCAAAGTTTTCGGAAGTCTTGTTCGAACTTTGATCACTATTAAAAATTAACAAAGTGAAGATAACCATTCATAATTTTTTCAAGTCTTTGCTCTTTTTCTGAGTCATTTTGTATAATTGTATTCTTTTATTATTGAAATTCAAATGCATTGTTCAACATTATATTTACATCTGTTTGTTATTTCTCTTCGGTCCCTAAAAACTAATGGACATTTGTTAGTTTTGTTTTTCTGTTTCGTAAATCAAAATACATCCAACAATAGATGTTCCATTTCGTTAAATTTCTGTTTAAAGAAAAAATAATAAACAACCCGATTCCAATGTTACGTTAGAAAAAATATAAAAAAGTGAAAACATAATTATTTAATAAAAAAAAAGCAAATAAAAACAAAAAATATTATCCTTTTGTAAAAAGTATTGTTTTATTTTGTCAAGTTTTATGATTGACATGAGCGACAAAATACTAATAGATCTCTTAACATGGGAGTCTATTAAATAAATGAACTAGACTGAACCGTGACCAAGTTTTAAGGCAACTTTAGTAGAATAGGGCTGATACCCAGAACTACATAATATCCTTTATTCGATTACATGTAAAAAGTTTTTGTTTACTGAAATTACAAAAAATGCACCTCGGAACATAGTTTGTCGATGAACTCGAATACACTTTTAAATAAATTCAGTCCTATCCAAAAAAAAACTTCCCCGGAGTTTTTATAATCAGCCCTATTGCCAATTCATGCATTTATTAAATGTATATACAAATACAAAACATCTATATTGAGGTTAGATTTTTCTTTTGGCAAAATTAAAGCGTCCTATTCAAGATCTACTTGGAAGTACTAAAAAGTACCTACTTTACAAGGCCCAAAGGAACACACCTAAAATATCACCCCGAAAATTTGACATTTAACTTTTCGCCTAAGTTTCATGTTCGAAGAATTCCCCTTATTGTGAACATTCATTTCGAGCTGAATGTAATGCCGTTGACAGCCCAGACTTTCACTTATTTTTAGTAGGCGAACGAAATTTCGTTCATGAGAAACTCACATGTAATATTTTGACTTTTGAGAACAAACAACGATATAAACTTTGAGCTAGAATCGTTGAAAAACGTTTTTCGTCTCCAATATTTTGAAAGAAAACACTTGCTTAGAAGTCGGGCCAATAATTTTATTCTATACATTCATAGTCACGTAGTCAATAACTGATAAGGTTTGTAGAATTATTCAATCGAATTTTTTTTTTAAATCAACAAATTTATAAACTAAAACCACAAAAAAAAATTTAAAAAATGTTTTTCGGTTTGAATATTTCGAAAACAAAAAAAGGTATCGATTCCGGAATAATTTTATTTTACAAACAATGCTGTTACAATGAATTGGTGAGATTTAAAAAAAAATAAATTAAATTGATAATTTTTTTTAAAGCAAAAAAATCTGCCAAAAAAATACAACTAAAATAGTTGAAAATTATAATACGCCCCAACTTTGGTTTTTACTTGATCGCATATTGATAAGGTCTTTTATGATTTTGAATTAGGAATTTTCTTATAACAAAATAACATTGGGTGTCCAGTTGCCACGGGCACCAATGGGAAGTTACCAGTGTGGATCGCACCCAGCCTCTTTTTACACTTGTAACCAAGCAGTAACTGAAAATTAAAGAACATTCTATTTTTCTCGAAAACGTATTCAACGATTTTGATTAAAAATTTTATGTGAGCTCATATTAGAATGATTTACCATATACATAACTGGAACAAAATTTACATTAACAGCCATATTCTGCTAAACGTTCGCATGAATTTTCGTATTCTGCTATCCGTCGGAGGAAAGCGAATGTTAAAAAAAGCATATAAATTGCGATAAAAATAAAATTTTAACAATTAGATTCTCTCAAAAACTTCAAAAATTATTATTGATAGATGTTTAAACTCGAAAGATTGAAGTGTTTAAAGAATAATTTTTGACAAATTAAGTGATAGAAGAATAGGACATGTATGTAAGTCTTCATAAAGAACCATTTCTTGTTTTCTACTATCTCGATTATCTGTTTAACCAATTTTAATGTAAACCTTAAAGTTAAATTTTGTATTTTTTTAAAATTCGGGTAGATGATTTTTTCAATATTGAAATTCTACCGTCACATTAATGTCTAAATACTAAAAATTGGCAAACCAATTTTTTTCTTAAAACTGTATAACATTATATAAGATTGATTATTTAAAAACCACTCCAACGATTTTTAATAATAATTTAAGATTTGTTAAAGAAATCAAAAGGTTTACTTCGCGTTGGTGTTAAAACAGTTTCATACGTTGATTAATCAATTTATATTACTATAGTATGTTTCTTATTTAACAATTTTTTAGTTTTAACTGTAACGCATATGTCCAACGACCATCAACCTTTTCTAGGCATTAAAACCAACTGGGCCAATCAATGAAAACTCTAAAAACTAAAATAATTTGCATGTTTATTTTTTTTATTCAAAATGTGCCAGTTCAAACTATCAAAAAACTCATTTCCGTGTATTTGACAAAATATTATTTTCCAATTTCGTTTACAAAACTCCCCCATTTTTGTTGCTGCCACAGAATTTTGGCCGAAAAACTCCACCTCTATTATTACCACTATTCGCATTGACTTTTTTCACATCAAACATATTCTTCGTTCTGTTTATCGGAAATCTCATTTTATTCTTTAGCCACGTTGTGAAAGCCCTTTCATTGTCTTGCATCTTTTGGACCTCGGCTTCAGTTGCTTTTAGATTCTTGTCCACAACGACCTTATGTTTGCTTTGCAAGGACTGCTCACGTTTTTCTAATTGGTCTCGACTAAGTCCATATTCAGACATGTATCCGGTATACTTGGGTAGCTTAGCACAATCAGAATTCCGATACTCACAGCAAGTTTTGTAGTTAAGTTTCAAATTTGTTATTTCCGGTGAACGGCATTTGTTTCTTCTTGCTGAATTTTTGCGACGAAATGAAAAATTCCTTTTGAATGATTGCGTTTTTGTGACCGATGGACCTTCTGATTCATTACATGCTATTTGGGTATCTGGTGGTAGATACGATGCGACTATAATAGAAAGATTATCATCGCCCTCACCCTCATGTTCGTCGGGGACTTCGTCATCGGAATCTCCTTTTGATATGACATCCTGTTTGATGACCGGTTCAGATCCAATATCCTCTTTGACCGCGTTTATCTCTTTAGTATCTTCTTCCAATTTCTTGCCAGTTTCCATATCCATAACAACGATTTCTTCGCTTATTTCATCAACTTCTTCGTCAGATTCCGCCATTTTAATTTCAATAGCTTCAATTTTCTTCTGAACTTCCAGTGCCAACATTTCGGCACATTCTTCGATTGTTGCAATAGTTCTTGGACTTGTGACTTCGTTCGTAGAACTCTCATCGTCATTCTCATTTAGAGTCGCCACATTATAATTGATTTCATTCTTTGTTGGTTTATTGTCTTCTCCATCAGGATTTGGTTCATATTGCTCCAGATTCGGATGGAATTTAACTTTTCTGGTTTGTTGGTCTGGTGTGTCAATAGAGTCCCCTCCTTCATGGAAGAGCTCCTTGTTGGCTTCTTTGATCTTATCCACAATGTTGTATTCGTTTACTGGTTTTAGGACTAAGAAAATGTTTATTTATTTTTTATTAGACCTAGATTAGGAAAGGACAAACTTACAGTACACTTCACAATCCTCGTCTGTATCGCAATCGTGTTCGAGCATTTTTGTAGCGTTTATTTTTTTGTTAAACGATTTTTGGTATAGAAGTATGTATGTAGGTTTATAAAACAAAAAAAAAATATCCTTAACTATTTTTAGATTTCAGAATTCCTATACCCTCTACTCTGGCGAA
Organism: Epistrophe eligans; assembly: GCA_951394125.1. Classification (NCBI taxonomy): domain Eukaryota; kingdom Metazoa; phylum Arthropoda; class Insecta; order Diptera; family Syrphidae; genus Epistrophe; species Epistrophe eligans. The sequence continues at coordinate 39,961,082 of OX596029.1, forward strand.
TGCCATGGGACCTATTTACGATGCCACATTGCACGACCATGAAAGCAATAAGTAAAAATATACAAACAAATTCAAGTTTTGAAGAAGTTTTTTTCCGATACAACTACGAGCAAAATTGAGGATGCATCAACTAGAAGCTACATAGCTTGAAGCTTCATGGAGGCAATAGGTAACTAAGTGGATTAAGACAAAGTTGGATCGATTAATAGGTCAGTTGGTATGGTTACGAATCTTTCCCCTATATTATAGAGTTAAGCGTATTTAGTGTTGGTTCTGAATTGAAACACGCAGGGACTGATTGAAACCGACTATCTTATGTGGTTGACAACAAAGATACGACTCACTAGAATTTCTTTTGCAAAAGAAGGCATAGCATTACCAGGGCGACTTTTGAGGCTTAAGTTAAAACAAATATTTAAATCGTCGAAGAATGTAACACGATTTAAGCTTCAGGTGAAGGTGGGTGCCTATAACTCTTTTGTTAATCCGCGAATTCTCGATTAAATTGATACAAACATGCAAATGTAATAAACAAAATTTGTTTCTGTTCGTCGAATTATCCGAAAAAGTATTCAATTGCTTACAAATCGATAGACTTAAGGGTATTATATGTATGTCCCTTATTCTTGTGAGTATTGGTAGACTGCTTCTTCTAGGTCATTTATTGTGTGGTGACATGCATTTTGGGCTTTTATATTGAAAAGGTATTTAGAAGGTGGTGGTACGAAACTTTATGGTTTATAAAAAAGGTACAAGTTTTTTATGGCTTCAAGGTCATGGTCGTCATGACTTGAACCCCAGGGATATAGAATAAGGTACATACTATAGGCACCTAATCTTTACATATATACTTATACATTTTACGTATTTTTTACATGTTGGTTTCATATTTGAATCTTTTATAAGATGAGGTACTGAGGAGGAACTCCCTCAAAGTATACTTGTCAATCGTAAATATCATTTGTCCGCCTTCGCTTTGAAAATACGTTTACTCTGCCTTTTCGGAATTCGTAGGACTTAAAAACAATTGATATTCTATTAAGCCAACTTTGTTCTTACATACAACTTCATTCGTGGGAACAAAATCGATCCTTCTTTAAGGACCAGTTTTATAGTGACCAATACGAGAGGCTTGAATTTCACTAACTCAGTTATTTAGATAAGTTCTCACTGTGATATTGATCATTAGGCTTCCACTTTGGGTACTTACATATCGAATACCAAAATTATAATTCATAAAAGATTTTTTGACAGATCAAACTTTTTTATGTAATTTCAAAACAGAATAAAAGATCTTGCCGAATAGGCCCAATTGTTAGCTTCCAGTTTTCTGGCCTATGATCTTAGCACATTATTTTCTATACGAAGGCTCAGAACTAACTCAGAACTAACAATAACAATAGTAAGTTGGCCCCTAAAAACGTGACACCCTCCAAATGTATTTCTGGATCCCTCCCTGGCTATTACGATTTTCCTATTAGCTTGATATAAAATGTATCTCAAATAAAAAGACTTCCAGTGGTGCACCTGTCGCTGATTTCGCCTTGTTGATCTAAAAAAATGTCTTAGTTTCAAATCAATCCTTGTCTGAGACCAACCAAATAACTTTCTTGCGTGTTTGTTTTTTTTAATTTTTAATTAAAACATAAATTTTTGTTATGTTTTGAGCATTTTATTAGATGTTTTAAGATTTTGATATTATTTTCATTTTGTTTGTTGCAATTGCGAAGTGTATTTGCGAAAATATTTCATTTTTTATTTAATTGCATTTTATTGTTCATCATTGAATTTTGTATTATTTCATATTTTTTTTTACACTTATCCTTAAATTTCTACAAGACACAAATTAAAGTGCATAACAGGTAATCATTTGCAAAATATTGATTTTTTTGCTTATTTTTTTAAAAAAAAGCTTAAATTTGGCACTTGAACATTTAGTTTTTTTTTTGTATTTTTTTTTTATTGTTACATTTACACCTATTTGAATGATTGATTTTCCGAAAGTGGTTTTCTAATAATATTCCTAAAACAAAGTTTAACTGCGCGAAAGCAGGTTGAGCATGTTCAAAGATAAATGTAAAATCCAAAATAAAATTTAAAATATTTGGATAAAAGATATACATATATGTATGTACGAAAGAAGAGTTCTAATTTTTCTTTCTTGAAATATTCTTTTTTTTTTAATAAAAAAATATTTGTATAAAAATTCGTTTTTGTTTTTAATTTTTATTTTACTAATTGAACAAATATTTTTTGTATAAAAATCTTTTCTAATATAATGAGAATGACGTTATATATTTTTTTTGCATCGTAATTTTTCGTTCATTTTATTTTATGTAAAATTGTGAATTTGTGTTTTACAATTTTTGTTTCATTTTATTAAAATTTGATTTGAGTGTTTGGTGTTAAATTTTCAAATAACGTGTTTTGTGTTAGAGTTAGTGCTAAAACTGGTGTGTTATTTGTAAAGTCATTAAGTTTTAAAAATTTTAAAAATGTCTGTCATTCAAAAATACTTACTCGTAAATTATTTTAAATATTCAGTTTTGAGTTATCTGAACGAAATCATTTATTTTACACAAAAGTAGTACATATTTAAATAACCTTCTATACATGATGTACTTCATTCAAATTCTATTTATTTATAAAACTAAACGATACCTATAGCTGGCACTTGAAAGATAGACTTTATCTAAGAGTGAAGAAATAAAGGAAGGCTACTTGGCCTGTGTTACAGGCCTCTGAGGGAGGCAATAGAAAAACGTAACATATTCTTACTAGTCACCGGATGAGTCCGAGTGAGATCGCCAGGACGAATCGTAAATTTTTGTGGACTTAAAAGCCATTTTCAATCAATAGAAAAACTTAAACCATGTGACCCTGAGGAAATCCATCCATATCAGAAAACGCGAATTGATCTATGGTTCCCTTTGCGAGTATCGTTTATTTAACGATAAACGACTTCTACCGTTAGTCAACACTTAAAAATTTGAGATATCTTTAGTTTCTGTTGCCTTTGATGTTATCAGCTCAGGGTTGAAGTTACGTAAAACGAAAATAATCGAAAGATAGTTTTAATAGTCAGATCTTAAAAGAATGATAGGAACAAGTTATTGCCGAAATGATATCGTTGATCGTTTTTCGTAATTGGCACTTATTATCTTATCAAAAGAGATTTCAAAAATATAATTCGCATACAAATTTTAAAATTTCCAACCTTTTGATACAATCGACTTTTATCGTAATGAACGTTAAATGAAACCCGCTTTCATCTCCGAAACTATTGGTTTATCGTACTCGTTATCATTTCATGTCAACGGATCCGTTGCCGCAACGCATTGGACAGATTCTATGGGTCGGGGTCTTAAATAAAAAAATCAGTCTCCCTTCACTTCTCATTTGTATGGCATGTTGGTCATGGTGAGATATTCTCGTATGTAGGTGGTTTCTTGAAAGATTACAAAAATAATATGTAGGTAACTTAGTGGTTCTGGGACCCTACTATGTAATTGGATTCTATAGTAAAAATCTTCTATATCAATTGCGTCGAAATTTACTGGCTTTAAACCAACATTTTTTAGAATATTCACCAAAAGTTTCTTTAACAATTTGATCTGTAAGACGTGATTAACGTTGACGGATTCGTCATGGCATTGGGACATATTTAAATGGATCCATTATTTCTTTTGTTCACGACCCATCTGAATCTGAAGAGGAGCTTACATATAAAAAGCCAAGATGGATTTTGTGGCTTTTGACACCCCGGTTCTACTGATTACTGATAGTATATGACACATTCCTACTTATTTCCCAAAATTAAAATAGCGTTCCATTATAACGAATGACCTTTTGCCTTTACGCAATTTTAGATTTATGGATGATTGTAAATAAAGCAAAAAAAAAGTAACAGAACAAAAATGCCAGACAGAAAAAGCTGCAATCTCCAGCAAACAACAAAAAGGAAAAGAAAGTAGAGAATTTGAAAAATAAAAAAAAAATATACATGCATGCATACATACATATATACATACATTTATATATATATATATATATTATATACATAAATATGAGCAAGAATAATCTGTGGAAAGAAAAAAAAATCAACAAATGAAAACAAAAAACTTATTTTTTTATGTTAGATTTTACTTAACTCAAGTAATTTATTTTACAACCATTTGCTTTCTATTTGTTCGCTTTCATACAATTACCATATACATATATACTTCATGCCTTACCTCAAATTTTCTTTTAAATTAAAAATAAGATTGAAATTATATTTGACATTTCTTGAACAAACGATTTTGTTTTTTGTATACACTTTTATCTTTCTTTGTTTTTTAATGTTACATTTTTATTATCTTTTGTTTTAATTCATACATTACATACATTTATATATAAAATAATTTACACACTAAAAAAGTACAATTTAGTTTCTACAAACTCTTAAAAATATTTATCTTATATTCATAAATAAAGAGTTACATTTATATGTTTCTTTTGTTAATTTTAATTATTTTTTTATCGCTTTTTTTCTTATCAGTTTCAACTTAAGTCTTTTCAAGTTAAGTTATCAGGTTTACGAAAATTAATAACAATAATTTTCCAATCACTTATTCCTTTCTTATTACATTATATATATATTATTATATATAAATAAAAAGTCTTTTAAATTTTGGGATAAATATAAAAAATAATAATGCACTAATTTAAAAACACCGACGGAACATTCTGAGTTTAAAATAAAAAAATATTCGATTTTTTTTTGTTTTGTATTTAATTATCTTCGGTCAATCTTCAGATAATATTCTATTATTTTTGTTTTTAGTTTTTTTAAATTAAAAAAAAAATATATATATTTATAAATTAAAAAAATTCTCTCACGATGATGGGTCCAGCACCATCTGGCTGCCAAATTTCGAAAAATGATTTTATGTAAATAACGGTAGGTGGTAGAAATCAAACCCTCGATAGCCTTTTGCCGCTAACCAGATATATACTACGTGATATGCTCCCGGAATAAAGCATATTAAGCCCGCAACGAAAAACACTACACCTTGTGAGGTTTTTGTTGGGTCAAGTACGGCAAAGATTCCCATCACAAAGAGACCAGTTCCAACTATTAGCAGAGTGACGGCTGCTAAAACTGTTCGCCAATTTTCGCGAACTTTCGGATGTCGCCAGCAATATGTGTTTGTTTCGTCTGTTGGGAGATTACCATATTCTTGAATGAGAGAGTCGCTGTCCCGGGAAGTTGTGTCATCGGCATATTTGTAATTTCTAGAGACAAATAAATATAAAATAAAACTTAGTCTTATGTATATCACATCACACAAATATATTTAAAATAAAACATAAGTTTATAGTGAAATTTTAGCTAGTTAGGACCGATATCTGACAAACTCCTGAAACATGTTTTTGAGTCAATTACGAACAAAACTTCTGCCTTACTCTTTAGTGAATTTTTTTCTGCTAACACAAATACCCCACATCCAGAAAAAAAACATCAGTTCATTACTTCTTCCCTGAAATAAACTTCAATAAATGTGCATAGGAGTATAAGCAAACAAAAAGAAAAAAACGCAAAGTCGCAAAACATTTCACACACATAACAACAGCGAACTGCAGAACAGCATAAAAGCATAAAACGAAACTTTTTGGAGCATCACAAAGGGTAAACTGCTGGTTTTTGTCAACATTCTGTCAACATTTTGACAGATGCACGTAAAACAAAAAAAATCAAAATTTTTAAAGTGTATATTACTGTTAATAAACATGTCCTGCGAGTTATTAATATCAAATCGCACAATAAATACATACTACTAATACTCCACAGCTATTATAACAGAATGGCATAAAATCTTAGCCCATCAAACAAGTTGACGCGGCCTAATGGCCTGAACCTATTTCGTAATAGGATTACCATTATAATCATTAAGTTATATGAAAGACAATTTTATTAACTCCCCAAAGACAAAGACCTTTGACTGCAAGTGTAGGCTATGTTGTTGTGAAAGGTCTAGCTTATATATAGATTCCGTCAAGTTGTAGGTCGATGCTATTGATTGGTGTGTTGTATATCTATGTGTAGTTTAATGCAATTAGGCAAGGGACTTGAGGCAAATTGTTCGAATGCACTTACTATGAGTTTCTTCAATAACGAGTCTATGACAAATTGTTTAGTTTTGCTGAAATAATTGATTTTGACAATGTGTGACTTTCTCATTGGGCAATTATATCGCGTGTTCTTAATTAAGTGCTAATGGCGTGACTTTGTTAAAAAAAAAGTATTATCTAACGGACTGGTAACGTAATTGAAGTTTTCAACACCTTTTAATTCACAAGATGTTATAAGCAAAATCTTATTTGTTTTAAAGAAACATGTCCTTTAGGAACATTTTCGGCGGAAATATCTAGGTAATTATTATATTTGTCGTTGAAAAGTAAAAAAAAATAATAAAATATGAATATCTACTGATATTTTTAAAGAAATTGAGACCAAGTACTGGTAAAAATCAGTTTAAAACATTAGCAACCCTATTAATAAAAAATGCTTAGTTATTTTCTAGTTCACCAATCAACAGAACCGTTGATTAAAAATTATTTCACGAATTGAAAAATCTTATAAATACACTATTAACTGTTAATTTAGCTTAAAGTACCAAATCTTAACGAAAACCTACTATACATTCAACAAGAGCTCTGCTGTCGCGAAAGAGTATTATTTAGCCTGCACACACAGAGTGAACTTTTGGGCCTGTTAAATAATTATGTGTGACTAGCGTTTCTTTTTATTTATAGTATACTAGCAAAACCCCCGCCCGCTTCGCAGGGCGTTAAAAAAAATAGTTTTTTTTTATTTGTTTTGCAGCGAATGTGTTGAAATTTTTTATAATTTTTTTTTGTCCTAAACCTTCTACCCTTATTGCTCTTTAATTAAAAAAAAATGAAGAAAATCGGTCAACCGGTTTGGCTGGTTAGCGAACGTACACAAAACAAAACTTTATTTTATATATATAGATAGCAAAAATATTTTTATATTTTTAGCTATAATTAATTGTTAATCAATCTACTTGGGAATAAATTAATTAATATGAACTAATTTTTTGGTTGTTTTATTTACATATAAGATTTCGCATTTATGTACATAATTAAAAATAAAAATAAAAATAAATAAAATAAAGTTTTTAATATTCAATTATATTATTGGAAAATTGTAAATAATAAAATCCACTTTGCAACTTTTTACTACTTATAAGTGGAAATAGGATATTTAGAACAACTTAAACAACGGATTGAAGACAATTTTTTTTATTATTTTCCAATTTCTCAAAAACTAGAAGACATTTAAACATTTGGTATCTAAGCGTTTGATTAAAAATTGCCCCCTCCCCCTTCTGCCATACGTTTTTTTCGAGTTTGAAGCAACGATAATTCACATGAGATTAGTAAAATGATTTTAAATCCCGAAAAATGCACATTTTGGTGCGGTCTGTGGGCTGGATAGACGAAACGATCAACTTATTGAAGAAAACATTCGATGTACAAATAATTAGGCATAATGATCCTGTAAATTGGACTGCAAGATCTAGTGATTTGAAACTTCTTGATTATTTTTTTGATTGATATTCGTAAAGTCGCTATTCTACGCTGACAAATCAACAATAATTAACGCATAAGAAGCCAATATTATTCGTTTATAATATTTGTCAATATTTGAAACTCAATTTATAATGATTGTGGATTATTTAGAAACCCTTCCATTACTTTACACTAATTAAAAAAAATTAAAATGTAGGTACTTCTTTACCAGCGAATTTTAATGCGCTCGAAGAATAGAATATGTTAATTGTAAAGTTTTTAAACAAAATTGATTATTATTCTTTTCCAATTCAAGCAAAACCTTGACTTAAATTGAACTCAGTTTGAACTCATATGCCATCAGACATGTCAGTTTTGTTCCAATCTCAAATATGTACGTATATATTTTTTTTTTTAATTCAATTACTTAACATATTTTCATCGAGATTGATGTGCTTAAAGCTGCGTTCACATCATACAAAATTTGCGTTGTGCGTCGTGAATGCTGAACACCCGGCTTAAGTGTTAAATAATTGAACTTTGAACAGACAACTTTGATTGTTGTCTGTAACATCCATCCACGAGTTACGGCATTCATACAAAAAGAAAGATAAACTATACGATTATAATCATTATGATGTGATACTACTTCAAACAAAAGAATGAAAAACTAATTTTGATGAACAAAGATAAACAAAGTGATGTCATATTTCGAAGGAAAAGAAAAAGAGAATAATAATTTTACCATCATAACAGGGTTATTTATACGTATGTATATATGTAGGTCTATACACAAAAATATGAAGTAATTAGCAAGTAATAGCTAAGCAAGCATGACTAACCAAAAACCAGCTACATATATCGTAGTAAGTCTAGCTAAAAATAATTTTAAATAACGCTATCGTCCTCGCCGCTATCTAGATACCTATAGGAGTGGACAAATTATTTAATTTCTCCCCGGGATTATGTCGTAAAACATGTCTAAAATTGTCAGTTTATGGATTACCTATGTACAGTGCGATTCGCTTGGATAGATATACATACATGTTATTTCAGTAATTAGAAGACCAAGAAAATTGATACTAAAAACGGATGTTGAAGTGGGTACAGCCAAGTGCACCGCACTGTAACACCTGTAGGTACATATATATTCAACTTGAACTTGACATTGAAATTAAAGCCCAACAGACCGTTTAAATTAATTGATTATCAGTTGTTATATTTTTTATGAAGTGTGCTGATAAATTCCGTCTGGTTTTAGCCGCAATAATTATTATTTTTACACGCGATATGAACGGGATATGGTGGAACATTGGCGATATTCCTATCCTATACACGATGATGGCAATCGGAACTCAATTAAGTTAGCCAAGTAAAATAACACCTGATATCTTAATTCTTAATGACAACTTAACTCGAGTTTGGAATTTGATCAAATATTGATTTCAGGAGGTGGTTTTTATTTCGTGTATTAAAATTGTTTCTTAAAATTTGTTAAAGATAAAGATATTAACTGATCCCATCAAGTATAGACATTTATAGGGCATTTAGTTTCGTGACAATTGTACGTAAATAGCGAGCGCCATTTTAATACCAATATATGTAAGAAGCTGCAATATCTTTAAGAGCTTTCAAATTATTCACCAATTAACAACCTCGTTTACTGAATTAAAAGTTAATTGGAGTATTGCAATAACAGTCTTAGAATTTATGAAGTAGGCGGCGTCGGCGTGGTGCGGCGGGGTACTGAAAATCAAACCTTAGCTGAAGAAACAGATATAAGAATGAAGGTCACATTATTTTATATACATAGATATATGTATATACATTTATTTACAAAATTTATATAAAAAACATTAACAAACGTTAACAAAACTTAAATTTTTGTCGTTAAAATCAGTCTCGTTTTGTAATTTAGGTTATTTTTTTTATAGTGGTTTGCTTTTTAAATTGAACATACCATTTTTACTGACAAAAAAAAAATAATAGATTTATGCTCAGGCAACTATCACGGCTGTCGAGTTCGGTTTCGAGTGCATCAAAACTCGGCATTGGTTAACTTGTTCGACTCGACAATCGACATACATATATTTTAATTATAATAGAAGTTTAATAAATTTATATACTGAATTAGTATTGTTAAAAATAAAAAACAAATAAAAAAGTGGATGTTTAAAAATTTTTTCACTGTAAAGTCTAGTACGCTGGTGATACTAATTCGAAGAGCAAAATTAATAATTTAGTGTTGTCACTTTACCCCAATTGTGGTAGATCTACTTATTTTTTTAAGGATTTTTCAAATCTACCACTTCTACCCCGGAGAAAAAAAATCTACCACTATTTTCTAAACCAGAAACAAAATAAATAACTCTCTGGTGCCAGGTAGAGAGGAGTTAAGTCAGCAGATTTCGCAAAATAAAATTGAGGTTTAAAATTTTTTTGTAAATCCAGAGATTCCTTTTTCGATGGAAAACAATCATCAAAACGGCCATCTGTAATAACATCAGGCTACTGACCAAAAAGTGTTTACCCATTTACCTATTTTCTGATGACTTCCTTCCTTAGAGCCATTTTTTGACTTAACCCTTTTCTATACTAGGCACCAGAGAATTTTGAATCGATTTTTTGTATCAAGTGTGTACTAACTTTTAAGCTTAAGCTAAATTCGTTAGCTATTCCTATTACTTGGTTACATAGTTGAATAATGCTTGATCAATCAGTAGTATAGTATTTTTATTATTATAAATATTAAAGAAAAACTTCTTAACTAACGTTAAAATATTCGACAAATGAAACAAAATATTTATTTTCAACGAAAATGTAAAGTAAATTCAATTTTTAAAACAAAAATTAAAATGCAGGCAGCAGGATATTTGTCCGCTTAGTAGAATTTTTCATTTCTATGAAATTTCAAGAATGTCGGCAGTTGGCTTTTCTATTTTAAAAATAAAATTAATTAGTTCATTTTTCCAGAGTAATACCAATCTCATACATACAAATTAATCAATCAGCAAGCTTAAATTAGAAAATTATATTTGAAATTAAATTATTATCAAATTTAAAACTATCTTATTTTTGTATAATATGCTTATTAACTCTTATTTTTGTATTAATTCGAGCTGGTAGTCCTGGTAGCTAAGGCTCACTTATTATATATTAGCATTGTAATTTACTTACCTGTTAATAAAGATATAAATAAATAAATAACATTTTTTTCCAATCTACCACGTAAAATCTGAATCTACAACTTTTTTTAGCTAATTTACCACGGTTTTAAATTTGAAAGTTAGAACTCTATATTATTGTAACAGATTGTTTGGAGAAGTCGCTGCTCTCTTTTCTCACATACATACCTACATATGTAATTAATTTCCGGATCCGTAGAAGCAGGGATGCCAGATTGAGGGATTTTTCCCGTTTTTCGGGATTTTTCGAACCTAAAGGGAAAACCAATCCAGAAAACGGGAAAAACAGTCAGCCCAAAAACTTTCTCGTTTTAATACCAAAACTTCTTTTTAAAACATTCCAATTCCATCATAACGGATGATTTTTAAGCTGGTATGGTTTTGGCAACACTGGTTTTGACAGCTGACGTGTGTTTAGTACCTTGTGTCACTGTCAAACAGCTTCAGTTTGGTTTGCAATTTAACCATGGATCGTCTTACAAATGAACAACGCTTGCAAATTATTGAATTTTACTATCAAAATTCGTGCTCGGTTCGAAATGTTGTTTATCGAAAAATTGTGTTCAGCGATGAGGCTCATTTTTGGTTGAATGGGTACGTAAATAAGCAAAATTGCCGCATTTGGAGTGAAGATCAGCCAGAAGCATTGCAACAGCTACCAATGCATCCCGAAAAAGCCACTGTTTGGTGCGGTTTATGGGCCGGCGGCATTATTGGGCCATATTTCTTCAAAGATGATGCGAATCGCAGCGTTACTGTCAATGGTGAACGCTACCGAGCGATGATAACAAACTTTTTTTTGCCCGAAATGGAAGTTCTTGACTTGCATGATATGTGGTTTCAACAAGACGGTGCCACATGCCACACAGCACGCGAAACAATGGCGCAATTGCGAGGCGAGTTTGGTGAACAGTTAATTTCACGTTTCGGGCCGGTCAATTGGCCGCCTAGATCGTGCGATTTGACACCATTAGATTATTTTTTGTGGGGGTATGTCAAGGCTAATGTCTATAGGGACAAGCCCGCTTCGATTGACGCACTGGAAGCCAACATCCATGCATTCATTCGTGAGATACCGGCCGATATGTGTGAAAGAGTATGCCAAAATTGGACTCAGCGGATGGGCTACCTGAGACGCAGCCGCGGTCAACATTTGCATGAAATTATCTTAAACATTAAATTGCAAGGTTCAAACTATCGATTCAAATAAATATTTCATTCATTTTTTCGAATTTGTTGTGTTTTTTTTTTTTTAAAGTTCTAAATCTCTTAAAAAATCACCCATTATAACAAACTCAATAAAAAAAACACTTATTGAACACATTTCTTAGTCTTGCCATGTGCTTGCACCTTAATATTGAAACTGAAAATCTGGAAATGGTTGTTTGGAAACAAATCGAGTCTCGTTTTTATTTTTTGTTGTTTTGAACTTGAACAAAACTAGGTTAAAAAATAAGTTAGAAAACAGGACACTGCGGAATTCTCCACACTAAATTGTTAATGAAAGATCGCAATGGTGTGGAACTAGAAATAGATAAAGAATGTTTGCATCTCCATACAAGTAGTATGTACAAAGATGAAATATTCCTAGATTAAATGAACATAAATTTGTGATACAAATGAAATAAATTAATATGGATGTGATAAACCTAGCATTTAAAAATATTTTTATTTATTTTTTTGAAACAAAAACATGTTTAACGTTTCAAAAATTTGTTTTTTTTTTCGCGAAAAAAAACGGGAAAAACTAAAATCAAACTAATGTCAAAAGTCTGGCAACGCTGCGTAGAAGTATATGTGATATCTAAGTATTTTTCGTGTTTGTATTTGTTGTCTCTTTGTACTTTTTCGGTGTACTTACTTCGCTCTCGTGTTGGAGACCACAGAAAAATTTCGTTTCGCATCAGCAGTTGTCTACTAGGCATAAATACAGGAACAAAAGTCCCCAGGGCAGAAGTCCCGAAGGTACTTTCGTCCCATTTCAGTGGGACATAAGTTCTAAAGCTTTTTCGGGACATGTATGCCGTCAGCACGGTGCATAAGTCCGGAAAAAAAACTTTGTTACATGTCCCCGCAAGCATTTTGACATACTATGTTAATCAGGATAAACAAAATTTTAAACAGTTTTCTTGGACAATATTACCTTAAGAGACATGATCCAAGACTTTTTACCCCTTTATAATACATATTTATAAAAAAATCCCTTAAATTGTGAAAGTATGACCAATATTATACCTACTTATATTTTGGTGATATTTACTTTCACACCTTAAATTTGCTGTCAACTCTTGCGATTATTCAACGGCTAAAACCAGACAGCAGTCTACAAAAGATTTACGGCTTCGCTTATTGTAAAAATTAAATATTTTCTGGTTTTATTTTAAGTACTATTTCTCAGTTTTGGTAAGTAAATTTTAGAATTATCTCTGATTTTTCCAGACTATTGCACAAAAAAATCGATAGCCAATCGGGCAGGCATTTTATTTTAAATTGATTTCCGGTTTTTGAATTAAGCTCTTTTTATCATACAGATAAAAGTAAGGCCATTTTGGTTTCGTTTTTTTTCTTTTGTTACCGTAAAAAACAATGCAACAGTGAATAAAAATAGAACTGGCCATGCAAGGCAATAGGATATAAATAGATGGAGAAACAATGAATGAAATGAAAACAATAAAAAAAATCAAAGTCTAAGTGCGTGAAAGAAGAGATGACACCGATTGTTGAGATATTATAAACCTGTTCACTTGTTGATGAATAATTCGCTTCCAGCGTCATTATTTTTATTATTACTGAACGCCTCAATTAAGGTTATTGTAATGGTTTGACTTAAAAGATTTTTGCGCAATTAAATGACTTGTTGGATCAAAGTTTAAAAATACATGTATAATTATATAAATATGAAACGTAACGAAGTTATCTACCTATGCATATGTAAGTATGTATGTATGTATGTGCAGTTAATACACAATGTACGTTTATATGAATTAAGATCTGGAAATGGAATTTGTAGTTTACAAACGTGTCTGTAATAATAGTAATTTCATGATAATTACATTATTATGAAATTATAATCGCAGGGTGCGTCACTTTTTTAATATTTGGTATAGGTATCTTTCTTTTGTGCTTCGTATTTGGCTTTTTTCAAATACTAGGTTCTCATGGTTTGACTATTATTTAATTTTTCTCTTTTATGCTAGTATTGGTTGCGTACAAAAATTTCAATAATTAAAATTAAATTTATACCATTGCGATGACCGAGAAGTAAAAAAACGATTTCATGTTACCCTTGATCAATCTGTTTGTCTTTGCGTTCAAGTGTACATCGAGATTTCGTAAAATTTGTCTGTTTTTGAAAGCAAATACTAGCATTAATATTAATAATTATCATTGTTAAAATTATACCTACTATAAATATCGAAATTGAGCTGTTGAAACCATTTTAAAGATAAAAAATAGAGGTATCTTTTTATTTTTACTTTGCAATTTTGCATGTGTCAGTTTTTTTCGAAATGATTTTATTTTCGTCGTTGACAGATTTGTAAAATTCCCTTTTGCGATAATATTGCGTTTCAGGTCTTTGCTAAAAAAAAAATATTATAACAGAAATGGGATTTCGAAATTTTGTGAGAGAACTACCTTGTTTTTGGGTAATTTTGTATATTTCTCCATGATGGCTCCACCGATTTCGATAAAATCCGGTAAGTTTTAGTAATATTGCTTCTAAATTTTTTTTTAATTTCCTCGTTAGTAATATCAATCTATTATTAGACTTATTTATACATCTTGAATGTATAGCCACGGTATACCGCTTTCGAAAACAAGAGCAAGTTCACAATTTCTTATTTCTTCAATTATCAACTCTAACCCGCTTGTTCACCAACACAATATTTCTTCTACAAATTTATCTATTAAAAATACAGATCTTTTAAGCCCTTCATAATGCTTAGTTTTTTTTCTTGTGTTTTATAGCAAAACTAAATAGTATATATACCTACTAAATTATGATAAACATACATATTAATAATGTTAAAAAAGTTACAGAAGTTAGTTATCTTTGCATTTGCAAATATTTCCAAATCCTTTTTTCCTTTTTTATTTTTGTCTCAATTTTTCTCTTTAAACATTTATATTATTAATCATTTTTTTGAGATTTTTGTATTTATAATTATTTCAGAATAAAATTTTTTATATCATTACTTCACTATCTTAGAGTTATTGCAGAATATTAATTCCGGCAGACGGCATTTTGCCATGCTTGTAATTTTTTCTATTATTTATAATAATTTTTTTGAAAAAATCAATAAAGAAATTTCTATTTCTAATTCTTATATTTCTACTTTGTTTTGTTCTGATAAATAGGCACTGGGTAATATCGTTAGGAATAAAATTCTCTGATAGGTTTTCTTGGATTTACCCCTTCTGACATTAAAAAAAAAATACCCCTCTCTTTTCAATGTTTTTACTTTCATGCAATGATGGCAACAATTTCGCGAATGTTAAAACAAAAACATTCAATTCATCTAAACCGAATGCATGCAATGTGTCAATCAACGCCCAAACTTATATTTATCTGTTTATAAATTGCCTATACAACTTATGGAATGTGAATAATAGGCGACCAGTGAAACCAATGAAAAAATACATAACATCAAGTTATGGTAATTAAGAATATTATATCGGTGCCATTTAAAAGCCCAAGCACAAGGTAATGTAGATTTTATTATTCTAAAATCATACAAGCGATGGCTCTACACGTATATCTACTAATCAGGAAGGGATTATTCGGATTTGCTTTTGCTTGTTTCCAGTTTAGGTTTCTGGCTTGCTCTCGTATTCTATAGAAGTAGCACTATGTATTAATAATAATTATGGACAGTTTCCGGATTATTTTCTTAACATCAGTGTCTCATGTGTAATAAATTATCATCAAAACGGCAAAGACAACTCTTGCACTTGGTGTCCCATTCTACTCAATTTACAGTTTAAATAGAATGCGTGCTCCAAAGACGACAGCGGACGGACGTTTGGAAATGCAAAATGTTTATTGCTGTGTGAAACTTGCAACAATAAATTGAATGGAATTTAGTTGATTAGAAACAAAATATTATAAACAACACCAATTGAATGCGGGAAACGGAGAAGGTTTTGTTAATAATAATAATTAATGAGTATACATTTTGTCACTGGTTTTATTACTTTTTTATAAATCAACTTTAAATTTCTAACATTTAGATTCTAGCTAAGAAGTAAATGCCACGTTCAATGTTAATTTCAATGTTATGTTTCTGATTATTGAATTTTTTGATGCCTTTATAAATTTTGAAAATCCTACAGTTCGAGATACGTTCGACAGTCTAAAATCGGAAATAATTTTCTGAGAAAGATATGTATATATGTATGTAGGTATATGTATCTATGTAAAAAATATGTTTATTTTTTGCTCAAGAGAGAGAGTGTAAAACATTTTGTTTATTTTTAAATTTTTCTCGAAGAAATTTTCCTTGGACATTAAATCCATAGCTCAGCAAATGTCAGTAAGTTCCTGAAATTTTTTGGCCACTTTGGTCATGATAAATAGATACAAGGTATCTAAAAAAAATTAAATTGGACTAAAATTGTCATTTTTGGGAAGTAAACGAACTGTACCTATGTATATTCTTATGTGTGAATATTATTTCGTATAAAAATGAAAGAAACAATTGGGCATTGGGCAGCTACCAGAACCAGATTTATTTGATTTTTGTATGTTTATTAAAACTGATATTTCTCATATTTAGCTATTTTTGCCCAAGAAGTTTTTTGGAAAAAATTCGGCAAATATTTTCAGAAATGGGGAAATTTTGTACTTCCTTTTAAGCGTTTTCTTCTACCGAAAACTATACCTTAAACACTATGTTCAATGAAACTCTTTCAAAAAAACAAGACTAATTTTTTGAAAGCTACCGTGATTGATGATAAGAAAATATATAAAATACAGTGTTGGCCAAAACTAAAGTATGAAATAACTTCTCATTGCAAAAAACGTAAAAAAAAAAAAACATTGAAAAAACTTGTCATCATTGATTTTTTTATTTTTTTTCTAATCATAACGTAATACAGGGTGTCCGCCGGGAAGGTATACTACTTTGTTTTGCCGCCATTTTGGTAAACATTAGTCTTGACAGTTCATATTTGGCAGTCGTGAAGTAGACACGTGGCAAATTTATTATGGAAAAATATTCGATAAACCAAAGTGTTTTAATCGTTTAAACATTTTATCAAAATCAATCATCGATTACTGTGACGATGAGAAAGTTACGTGAAATTTTTGGGAGAACGTGCCAACAAAACGCACTATTTATCGTGTAGTGAATGATTTCGAAGAAAGAGGGTCTGCAGGTGATAGGCCCTTGCATCCATTAAAAGTTACAGTCTGGTGTGCAATTTGGTCAGGAGGAATCATTGGACCTTACTTCTTTGAAAACGGCGTAACGGTAACTGTGAATGGGGAGCGATATCGTGATATGATTGAAAACTTTTTAACGCCACAACTGCATGCTTTGGGCTTGATAAACACATGTTATCAACAAGACGGTGCCATTAATTAATAATGTATTATCTCATTTTTTGTATATTATATATTTAATTACTTTTATTTTAAGTATTTTGTAGTCTAAGAAAGTTTTGTAACTTATAGACGTTAATAAATAAATAAACATCGCATACAGCCAGGATTACAATAGAATTACTGCGAGACCTCTTTCCACAACAAGTTATTTCAAGAAATGGTGATGGGCTCGCATTTGTGAGACTAACAGCGGCGGACATTTATCTGATATTGTATTCCATACATAATTGCCGACATTAAAAAAAAAAAAACATTTATCAATATAAGATCCATTCTCTTTCATTTAATCAAAAATTATAAACAAACAAAGTAGTATACCTTCCCGGCGGACACCCTGTAAATTCGCAACTAATAATTTTATTTTAATTCTTAACTTATTTGTAAAAAAAAACATAATAATTTAAAACTCGTAAGTGGACAATACTAAAGCGCATTCACCCTATTTATGCCTTTAATTAACAAATGTTAGCGTTTGCTGGTAATTATATGCTACAAGGTTATCTAAATGTGTTTTTTCTCAAAGATATTCTTAGCAAAAAAACATAAAAATATTTGTGTGCCATCGGTGGCGGTAAAAAAAACATTATTTCCCCAGAAAATCGACAGGCAAAATTGAAATTTCTCAAGGCACGCATGAATATTGCATTGTGGAAAAATTGAAAACGGTTTCCTTTTCTGATGAGTCAAAATTTAATTTAATTAAACAACTGGTTTTAGGACTGTGCGAAAGGCAGGCGTTGGACCAATTCAGTTATTTAGTCTCCATATATGTAAAATCTATATATGTATCTATTATAAATTCGAAAATGTTCTTTAGTTTTGTCCACTTACTTTTTAATGACTCTTAAATTATTTTGTTGTTTATCAAATAATTTAAGATTTAAGGAAATATTATAGGTGCGTTCCTTTACTTTGATACTCTGTGATTTTAATTAAGTGTGAATTTAAGACTATAATATTGTGATAAGAAAAAAATTTTAAATTTAAAATGACAACAAATTTGTTCAATGTGTCGACATTTCGTGCTTTAGTTTTGGACAACAACAACGTATACATTGTTTTAGATCCAATATAGAGTTATTACTATAAGAAAAAATAATAAATAAATGCAAAGAATCGATGAGAATGTAATATCAACCGCTTTAAAATTTGAAATAATAAAAAATACTCGTGTCGTTTACGATTTCATAACCCAAAATAGTGGATCTAATTTCTACATTGCAATTCTCGGTTCGGATAATCATCGCTACCGTCACTTTGTGGCGCGTGGTTTTGTCGGTTTGCATTGTGCTATTTTAATTGGTGACAATATCTGCTTAGTGTTTTGACATTTAATTTTTCTTTTTTCTTGTTTTGGTTGCTTAAGCTCATGTGGGCACGATTAGAATAGTGAGCGCAAAGCAACAAGTTGATTCATCCAACAAATTGATTTGCAGATTGGTGTCGAGGTGCTTTTCAATTCAGTTCGACAAATTACAATACAAATGAATGAAAATAAATTCTCGATGTACACTTGTTCTTATTTTGTAAACTTGATCCATTGAACTTGCTTGCATATCTATATTATCAGGCTCATGTTGTAGTAAATATCATGAATTAGTGCGTTAGTCACGTTTCGTGTCTATTTTTTTCCGGAAGTATTTACTTCTTTAGTTGAAGAGATATTACTAGATAATTGTATACCTACGATTTTAAGGCAAATTGTTTGAAGGTTTCATTGACCTTTGCTGCAAAAAAAGAAGAGATAAGCCCATTTTTTCAAAGGTTATTAACCCCATTAATTTCATTAATTAATAAATAATGCAATCAAAACCAAATATAAAAATTACTTGATAATTTTTCCTTTCTTCGTGACTTTTTAATTTTTTATTTTGATTAATGAATATTAACTTATTTGTAGACAAAAACTACAAATAAGCGAAAATTTCATAATTTACTGATAAATGATAACAATATGTTCACGTGGTGCTCTCATTTTTTTAAATCCAATCGGAGGCTATAACTTATTTGGTTGAGTTGTTTTATTATCTATTTGATTTCTACGAACAATAATTGGCGCTGTAAATGTTTTTCATATTGGATTATGTGAATCAAATATCTTGATTCTATTAGAAGCTCATAAAAACAAATAATATTTTAACATTATTTAATTATAATTTATTTGATAAGAACGAACAAATTTTTTTACATAAAATAATAGTTTCTTGATTAATAATATTGATATTGATAAAAAAATTGAAACTAGAAGCCAAAAGTAGGGTGCAAATTCAAAACCTTATACATACATATGTACATATATGTATCATATGAAAAAACATATCGTATATTTATAAAAAGAGAGAATATTAGAGGTTGTCTCTCCGAACAAGTTTTGGATTGATAATTTATATTGAGTACTGGTTGGGTTTTTATGCTGATTTGCTAATCATTTAAGATAGATAGAAAAGGATTACAGATGATTGATACTTAATGGGCCTTCTATAGTTCTATTTAAAAAAAAAAATTGTTAAAACGTTATTTTGTTATGTATCGATTACATATTATTTTTTGAATTAATTTAGATATACTATTACTAAAAATTAGTTGCAGTAGACAAACATTTGCGAAAAGTAATTTCTAACAAAGATTCTTCAAAATATCGATCGTTACTAGTTGTGATGTGATTGTGGTTGAAATGCACTACTCGCCTGGAAAAACAACCTAGTTTTTAATGAGGCCCTAAAAAGTTTAACGAACGAGTTTAGGGAAGAAGTTTACTAGATTTATGTGGTAATGGTCTAAGAACTGGTTGCTGATACCAAACATAAATATTTATTTAGCGTAAACTCTCACCTAAGCTCTTATGTTGAACTTAAATATTTAAATTTCGTTTCAGCAAATGGTCCCAAATATATCCCACATTCTTGCTAGCGATAAAGTTATAAGCAAAGAACAATTATTTTCGACATTAAATATGTAAAACTTTATTAAACTATTTCTAATGACAAAATAAAGATAATTGCATTTAAAATCTCCACTTCGATTTATTTCGCAGTAAAAGAACTAATACGTGTTTTGTCAGAATATTCGTACAAATAATTCAGTTTCGGGGTGCTCTATATAGACGGGAGAAAAGTGAAAACACTTTTGTTCAGTGGTTCGATATGGTGTCTTTTTGATTGGACACAATAGGCAAGATCAGGAAAATGAGATCTTGGAGACCTCAGCAATCGTTTTCTCTTTTTCTTAGCGTTCGAGGAACAATACAAAGCTATTCGGATAGGTTTGTAGCCCTAGGACGACCGTCAATCAACTGTCAACAAGCTTCATCATCTGATTTGTTGGTATTTCTTTTGTTTACTTAACATATTATATAGTGTATAATTTGACTTTTCTTCTATAATTATATGATACAAATTACCAACTTCCCTAATATTTGTCATCCATAATATCAAAACAGTAAAGCCTGGACAATTTCAAGTCGGAAATTATGTTTAGTTAATTAGTTTTTAAAGAATGTAAAGTTTAAAGTTTAATGTTTACAAATACTAATATTACTATTTGTTCAGTGATCCGTTTAGAAACTTTTGGTGTTCTACAATATTTTCTTTGCTGTTTAGCAAACAACACTCGCAACCAATATTAAATATTTTTAACTTTCAAACGCTTTATTTGTTCGCATGCAACCGAAATAATAATGTTCTGTCTGAAAAATGGAGTGTGCACCAATTTACTCAAATTAAAGTAGATCTACCTACTTCCTGTTTTCCAAAATTTTTAAAATCTACGTCCTACACACCATCACCAGAATATTGAAATCTAGGTAGGTACTTCAGTTTAAAAATCTTTGTTTCAACCTTCAATTTTCAATTTCCAAAAAATAAGGTCCAAATCTAATCCTTTTTCTATATAACCCCAGAATTTTCATAAAAAAACTCAACGAAAAAATTGTTGCTTATTTTCAAAAGTATAAGTTAGTAGAAAGTATTTGACTGAATGAAAAACCAGTTTCTCAAGGCTTTTCGAAGACTGAAATCTTTTTTATTTGAATTATTATTTTTATTTTGAATGACGTGTTCTTATTTTTGTAAGAACATACTAATAGTAAAATAATTTTAATGTTTCTTTTTATAAGAAAAAAGAATTGAAAGAATTACAAAAATGTACCTATTTATTTATTTTTGGATCTAATGCAATAATAATAATACATATGTCCCTCATCTCACGAACTTACGTAACTGCTTTTTTAAATTTCTTGGGAAAACGCATATTTTAACTATAGTTCTTCCTTAAACCAATTAATCGATCATTAGATTTAAAAATAAAAATCCTATAGTTTACAAAACAATAGGAAAAAATAGTTTTAACAGCGGCCAACGCCTTTAAGAAGCGTTTTTGTAAAATTGAAAAAAAAAACAGTTACATACGTCAGTTCGTTAGATAGGGGACGATAATTTTTTTTTTTTTTGTTATAATTTTTTCTTGTTTATTTCAATTATATTAAGTATATCAATTTTAAGGTTGTTTTTTTTTATTAAAAAAAAGAATAACCTAAGTAGCTAAATATGAAGTCTAAGATAATTTTTTGTTAGTTTTTTTGTTAAATAAAACTAAGAATTGTAATAAAACCATGTGTAAAAAAAATATATGTATACCTACATACATACATGTAGAAATGAAGTTAAAAATAATGTATGTTTTTTTTTTTGTTAAATTAATTTTAAAAGTCTTATTAAACAAGTAAATATGTATATGTATATATGATGTCTGAAAGAATTTCAGTTTTTGTTGTTATTTAAAAAAAAAATAAAAAATAAGGGTTTATATAAAAAAAATTTCATCTTGATCTACTTCACACTTTAAAGCATTTCTATTCTTTACTGTTCTAACCACATTCTTTATTCCCTTAAGGGAAAAAATATATTTTCTTCTTAAAATATAATTGCAGCTAATATTTGTGATGTAAGTTCCTTATGTAAGTATAAATCTCAATTACATATGTATTGATTTAGTGTAATCGAGACTAAATTTCATTCTTGAGCTATTCCAAAATTTTATATTTTAACATTTTTGATTTCAAAATTCGTTCTTTCCTTCTCTCTTAACATTAAAAGCACTGATGAAGATCACGCTGAATAAAAATCAAATCAAGATTAAAGAACGACGCTGTCTAAAAATAGCAATCCCTCTGTAAAAACAACGAGCCAAAGAAGTCTTAGGCAAACAAAAACCATTCGAACTGATTCACCCTAACAACTACTGCAGCTGGACTACACGGATGGTTCTTACTGACTGGGTGATGTGGCGTGGTTGTAGTTGCAGTGTGAATAAAAATGTTTTATCATAATATTTTGATAACAACAAAACAATGTACACAAATACACACTCGTATGTGCAAGTACAAGGGCAACAAGCAAGCAAAACGACTGGCGAGCTTTATAAATGAGGGTTCTTTAATATAGGTGAATAATAACCGAGCGATTTTTCAGAGGCTTGCTTCAGATTTTTTTTTTGCATTTTTCTGGTTGCATTCCTTGGATTTAACATTATTTTTTGGGGCAATTTGTTTTTGTTGGGTTGACGATGGCCATATAAGCCTCCATTTTCGAACGATTTATCGTTATTATAAAAATTTATTTGTTGAATTTTTAATTTTTTTGTTATTGGTGTCGGTAGGGTTATTCTTTAGTAGGTTCAATATCACTTTTTTTTTTTTTTTTGTGTAAACGACCTTTAATTTTAAACGAAATATTTGTTGAAAAAAATTTTGAAAAGTTGAAGGAGAACTTCTCTACTTGGTTGGCTCTTGCTTGCTATGCCTGGTGAGAACAGTTGATTTTCTTGTTTGAATGTAAATTTAAAACAAAAGAAGGAAAAACAGAGAATTTATTATCGGGTTAAGTGGAGTGGATTTGTATGCTTGGATGAGCTGGTATGATTGTTTGCGTGATTTGTTATGAAAACAGGCAGTGCCTTTCATACACAGTTATCTTGGTATTGGTAGTATAGTCGGATTTTTAATACTGCAAAAGGGATCTTTACGTTAAGGTGCTAGAATTGTTTGTTTCAAAGAGTATACATAGGTATATATATATCTACGTACGTACATAATGTATTCACCTACATAAATTTATGCACAGGAGTTCGCTCTCGGTATTAATATTATTGTTTAATTAATGAATGCAAAGAATGTATTGTGCCGAGTGAATTGACTTCATAGCATAACCACAAAAAAATAACTTGTGTAATTCTTTAATTTGTACTTTCGAGTGGAATTAAGTTGATTAAAAAAGTTTTTAGTTTATAATAAGGATAAGCATTTAAACCTCGAGAGGCTGAAGAAATTTATTTTCTAAATGTTTTTTATTCGTCTTGTGACTCCCGTGAACATTCAACAAAAGTCTGTTCAACACCTAGTTTAAAGGACAGTTTTAGCTTTAATTTGGTAACCCATTTAAAGATGTCCCTTATAGACAAGATATATATAGTCCAAAATGCAACCAGAAAAGTACATTTTCTAATCGAAGCAATTTAAGAAAGGCTGTCCACCAGCAGCGGTTTTTTAAATGTATCCCATGATCCAGACTTCCTATTTAGCGAAAGTTTGTTCTGGTTTCTGAGTTTAGGTAGGTACGAAGATCTTGAAATTGATAAGAGTTGTGTAACTTAGTTGTTTTTCTGGGACTCCGTCTTCGACTTCGGAATGATGTTTAGGAAAAGTTTTTTGCTTAACTATTCAAATGAGTTAATTTTGTATTCAATAACAGAGTTCATATTCCACAATTATTTTGGTCACAGTCAAAAGGTAAAAGCGCATATTTAACGAAAGCAATTCTGACTTCAAATATTTATAGCTTATAGTCTAATTTAACAATATAATAAAATGTCAGGAGCAAGCGATTTAGCATATATCCTTCGACAAATAAAAAATTGACAGATGCTATTGGAATTTATTAACCTTTTGCGTATGAAAATGGTAGTGGTAGTATTCCTTGGCTGACATTTTATTGCCTCTATTTGTTTAAATATTTCAAATTCTCAACCTTATCTCGCACTGAATCTGATTCATTGTCATTTTATTGTGTTTATACAACCAAAGTTCTCGAATGACGGAGATTATCGACCTGCGGCAAAACTTACTTAGGATCCTGAATCCGAATGGTTACATCATCTATAGATCGGGTTTTTGCTCGCATTGGGGTCGAGATCACTGTTGATCCATAAACTCGAATAGCTTCGTCGGTTTCCTCTTCGAACGCGTCATGAATGGAGAAGCGTTTCTCCTTATTGCGACCTGAATTGTTGTTACTGCCATTTACCAGATTTCGCGACATTTTCACGATCGCTGTGCGCAAAACTTGCTCACAAAAGTTCACAAGTAAAAATATGAAGTTCTTTAAAAACTGCGAGTGAGAAAATGAAAAATAAAGCTCAAGGCTCTAAGGTGTTGGTTGCCTTTGAGGTGGTTCTATTTGTCGTACAGAAAAACTGTCCTAATTTAACTTATTTCCCACGGTTTCTCTCGTTATGTCGATAGATTTTCATGATTTTTCAACACTGCGAATGGCAAGCACTTTTCTTATTATTTATGATTATTTGTTTGTTTGAATATGTAATCAATTTTATATATTTCCGATTTCTGTGGAAACACGAAAAAATAAGTCTTCTTCTACACAAGAGACACGACACTGAAACAAATCGATTTGGCAGAGAACACGAGAAAACAAGCAACGATGTCGATGAGGCACGACTGTTTTATTTTTTTTCCTTCAGGTGCGGTCTATTTTCTTTGTATCTTTTATTATTTCACAATAACAAAATTATTTTTATTTTAATAACAACATAAATATATAAGAATAAATATTTTTCGTTGTTTAATTAAGAATGTTCGTGTATCACTCGTTAATCAAATTATTATTTGGCTCTTCGCTGTCGCTATCGCTGCTTCTCGTTCGCGTCGACCATCCGTTCTTTTCTTGGTCGGGGAGAATCGCGAAATTATTTTGAAATTCACGTAGAAGATGGAAGAAGGTGGAGTTTTTTTGTTTTTATTTTTGGAGTTCGTATCTGTTTTATTTTTGTAGTAGATGAATATGTCAAAATATAAAAATCAAGAAATAGATCTGTCCCGTTTTGATATAGAAAGAAAAATAGAAACAGAAATAAGAAAGACATGTTCACAATAGATGAAACTTGGCTTTTTTTATTTGGCAAAATTAAGTGTGTATCACACATGAAAAATTTTTAATACATATAATTTTTTTTATTAATAATAGTCTCATATGAGGAAACAATTTGCTCGAAGATTTTTAACGTTTCTTATAATTTCTAAAAAAATTGCCTGTACCTTTCACACACACGTAAGATTTTCTGTATTTCCTTTTTTTAGTGTCTTTCATGGACGCATTCTACGCGAATTGTGAAAGGCAATACTAAAAATCTTGTAAATTCGTTTATCAGGTAGATTTTTTTCAATTCTCTTACATTGTGCCCATCTCACCCAAAAACTGAAAGTGACTGAGTACTGACAACTCAGTTTCCTCATGCGAATGCGTGTCACATGCATACCTACAAAAATTATAGTTTTTCCAGTGTGTGGAAAATAATGTTCATAATCAACCAAAAGTCGACTTATTAGCGATATTTCCATTAATAACAGCACAAATTAAATTCCCTGTAAACAAACTGGGTAAAGTGTAGACATGTAACAACTCAAATTACTTGGCAATGAAATGCACCCCAAGACATCGAGCACAGCGTTAACTACATTTAATTCGCTTTTATACAAAATTGAAAAAACACACATTTTTAATGAAAAAATAACGAACTACTTATCTGTCATTAGTGGCTAGGGTTTTTTAAAGAATTGAGAGATATTTTTAAAATAATTGAGAGATATTTTATATTTATTTTACTTTTCTCGCATTTATGGTCAGATTATAAACTTTGCCGCATCGTGCCTCGCGATCTGTGATATAGAACATTCAATTATTTCATAATATTCTTCCGCGCAGTTGCGTCGAGTGCGGTCCTTTATACCACGATCATAAAAATAAAATAAAATTCATAATACCCTACCTAACAATTGTGAATTTGCCTACTTGTAAACAAAAAGTATTGGTTGTTGCCGTGGTGCAAACATTTTTTGGTCATCTGGCAACTCTCAACAAAACATCATTTAAATTTTCAGACGTTTGAAAAAATGGCGCGTTTAAAATAATCTCAATTTGTAGAATTTTATGTTTATTTCTTCTTTTTCAACTACTTGGTTTTTCTTTTCAATTACAATTTATTGTCCGACGAAATGTCTGAAAATCGTGAACCCATAAGTGTTCGCACAACTCGGCTTAATAACTTAATTCTGGGTAACTGGAAAGCGTCAACAAAAACCAGCCGCGCTGTAGCAGATGCGATTTCACGAGAAGGACTCTTGGACGCATTTTGTTTGTTGTACAACGAATGTGACAAAGATGCTCTCCGGAAAAGGGATAAAAATATATCGGAATTTGTTGCAAGATGTAAGTAAATTGTTGGAACTTGTAAAAAATTCTAGGAATTATTCATTTTATTATAGATCGACCGATTTTGGATGAAACAAATGCGCTTAGGGTGAGTGCAAGTGATTTCAATGTGAAAACCCTCATTGGAAAGGGGTACTTTGGCAATGTGCATCTTGTTGTAGAGAAGACAGCTGGAGATGTTTATGCGATGAAGAAAATCAAAAAGTCGGTGGTAACAACATCGCAAGTGAAAGAGGAGCGTGACATCATGTCTCGCAGGAGTTCCGAATGGATCACTAATCTTCAATACGCCTTCCAGGTGAGTTCGGAAAATATATCTTTAACTTTGCATTCGTTAATCATGCTTCTCAATTACTCAATTTCTCTTAGGACAATGAATATCTCTATTTGGTCATGGAGTACCTACCTGGAGGAGATTTGCTCAGTTTGATGAGTCGCAACGGGCCCTTCGATGAAGATTTGGCTCGATTCTATTTAGCAGAGCTTACTCTAGCTATCCATGCCCTGCATTGCATGGGATATGTCCATCGTGACATAAAACCCGAGAACATCCTTATCGATCGATTTGGTCACATTAAGTTGGCCGATTTCGGAAATGCTGCTGCCTTAAATCGAGATGGAAATGTCT
Organism: Epistrophe eligans; assembly: GCA_951394125.1. Lineage (NCBI taxonomy): Eukaryota > Metazoa > Arthropoda > Insecta > Diptera > Syrphidae > Epistrophe > Epistrophe eligans. Next base: position 39,988,580 of record OX596029.1, read on the forward strand.
TCAGTTCTTCACCGGTTGGTACACCGGATTATATCGCTCCAGAATTGCTAGAGACGATTGCGGCATGTAGACTTACTAAATCTTTGCATAGCGTAAGTTAATATTTAATCAATTAATTTTTTTTTAAGTGGATATAAGAAATTAGATCTGTTTGGTAACGTGAAATTTCTTGCGAATTTGCACAAAACTTCACTTTCCGCTGTTAAAACCGATAGACAAAACTACTTACTACTTACAAGTTGAATCGTTTTTCACGGCCAATTTTAACACCCCTTCTCAATCGTTTAGAACAAGTTTTTACATAAAACTTGAATACGAGTTGGATCGAGGGATTTTGTGAATATAATACCAGCAAGTTGATCCTTTGTTTTAATAGGTTTTATTTCAATGAGTCCATTTGGAATGTGATCCCGAGTAAAGTGATGTTTTATGTCTATGTGTTTAGACCGTTTGTTTTCTAAATTGTTCGAAATGGCTTCAGATGCAGCTGCACTAAGAGCCACATAATCTGCTTCACTTGAAGAAGTTAGGAACAGTAGTTTGCTTCTTGCTGGACCATGACACTGAATATTCAGTAATCGATTTCCTATCTATAACATCGCTTCCTCAGTGGGCATAAGCATATCCAATTAAAGGATAAGCAGTGTTTACTTCGAAAATAAGTTTTTTCTTTTTAAGTACCTTAAAATTCGTTTAAGAGCTCGCATGTATCCAACTAGAAAATTTACATTAAATTTCCAAGCTATTCTTTATAGGGCTTGTTAAAATGTAGTCTCAGCATTGGCTGAAGTTCTAGTCCTTTTTTCATTGGACTTCTTGCAGGATTACATTTTCTATTCCAAACTTGGTTACTAATTTTTCGATGCTGGATAGTTGATTTTGTTACTTTGTTTTCAAAATTATCAATCTTGATTCCCAAAAAAATATCTAAGACTTCCACAGTCTGGCATCTTGAACTTCTTTTCCAAACTGTTCTTCAACTGCTTTTTTCTGCATCGCAAAAGGTAGGATCTTCTTCACCAAAGTCTCCAACAACTTCATCTTCATTAAAATCTTGGTTATTATCGAAACCAACGAGTATTTCAAATGATTCTTTCCTTTCTTATTTGTGGTTGCTTACGCATTCCCCCCGATGTTTTATTAAAATTTTTTTAGAACCACATACGGTACGCCTTTCGTACAATTTTTTTTAGCAGTTAATCTTATTTTTCTCAAAAACGTGCCAACATTTTTTGTTTATAAATGCAGTAATTTTTATGACAAATAAAAGTTTCCGAAGCCGGTTATAAATATCATTTTTTTGATTTTCTCAGAAACGATTTAACTCATTTTGACCAATTTTTGTATAGAAATTGTTTTAAAAGTAATGTATACAATTTTTTTTTATTTTTAAATTAAGTTTAATTTTTTTTAAAACTTAATATGCATTTAAAAACGTCTCCTGATTTTTTATTAAACTTGGCACCCAGCATTTTTGTTAATGTTATCTATGTCTAGTATATTTGAAAAAATGTTCTTATAACCAAAAATAATGGTAGGGGAGAGTACCTAACAATAAGACACCTCCAACAGTGAGACACTCCGAATAACTCCGAATTGTGTGTGCTTTCATCATAGTTGCGATTTCAGTTTAAGAAAAAACATTCAAAATTAAATTTTACAGGTCGCAAAAAAAAGGAATAATTTTCAATCTATAGGTGAGTTAATTGTAAGAATTTTTTGTTTAACGTGAATTTTTCACTTAATTTGTCACTTATTATTCTTTAAACATTTCAATCTTTCCAGTTCAAAGCTCTATCAATAATTATTTTTGAAGTTCTTGAGAGAACCTACATATGTAATTATTAATTAATTTTATTTTTATCGCAATTTATATGCTTTTTGGAACATTCGTCTTCCTCCGACGGATAGATAAAAGAATTCACTTAAAAGTTCAGCCAAAATAGGGCTGATTGCTAACAATACGCTTAATTACATTATAAGGCAATTCGATACATATTATTTTATTTTTATTTTATTTACATATTTTCGACGATTTACCAACAGTGAGACAAAATCCCGTTGCTTGACGCTTTCTCACTGTTGGTTACATGTTAAATCATTAAATTTTTTTGTGTACGCTTTTAGCTTCTAGCTTGTCATGTCCCACTTTGCGTATTGAAAATTTTCGGATGAAGCAATGAAAGAAGCTATTTCGTTAGAATGTTCGTTTTATGAGTTCTTTTTATATCATTTCTCTTTTTATTTATTTCCAATTATTTATTAGTCACTGGAGACTTTTTTTGTTACTTCTATATTCGTTATTACAAAGTTAATATAATAAATTAACTCATTATCAAGTAAAACTTGTTTTAATAAAATATTTTGTCTGGTGTCTCAATGTTGGGTAAGGACTGTCTCTCTGTTGGAATAGGTGAGAATAACGAGGTACTCGACTAAATTAATTTAATTTTGTTTGTTGGTAAAAATAATGAAGGTACCTAACGGATTTAACAAAAACTAATTACTCTGAAAACATTTACAGTTATTGTCATTTGAAAAAAAAAAAAATTGTTTCACTGTTGGGTACTCTACCTACTTAATGTGTTTAAAGCCTTTTTTAGTATGATAAAATGGCTTTAACATCGTAAAATAATATGTATCGTACAATAGGTTTAAAATATTCAGACTTTTAAACCACAGTGTGATCTCACACAAGAACAATTTCGTGTAACTCAGTCGTGCATTATATTTAAAAATGTTTAGTTTAATTTTGATAGTTCTTAAAAAACCGACGAACAAAATTATTGTTTAAAGTTCGCCATTTTTAGAGATTTTTTCTAAAAAAAAAACTTGTGACACCCCTAGCTTATATTTGTTTCAGCAATCTTGATGGCTTGCAACAAAACAACCTGAATTCTAATTTACTCTATAGACTTGTTTTTGGAAAAAATGTTAGGTCTCAACCTAAAAATGTATTATTCAAAGTACATATTTATATTGCGTAGTATTATTTTATTAGTTCAAATTATTTTATTCCATTTATTTTTAGGTCAGTTGTGATTTCTGGTCAATGGGCATAATTGGTTACGAGTTAATTTGCGAAGTAACGCCCTTTCACGAAGACAACGTTCATGAAACTTACTCAAAAATCCTCAGTCACTGCGAAGATAGTCACACAAAAGAAATCATATCATTCCCTAGTGACTTAAAATTAAGTACCAATTTTAAAAATCTCATTCTATCACTGGTTACAAATCCAACCAATCGATTAGACTACATAGAAATCAGAAAGCATCCATATTTCGAAAACATCAAGTGGGATTCGCTGCGCCATCAAGTTCCACCGCATATACCCAATGTCAATGGAGACGATGATACATCAAATTTTGATGATATTGAACGGTACAAAGACCGCCGCAGTACTTATTCTACTTATTCGAAGAAACCACTAACAACTAATGTTAAGACAAACGATTTCTCTGGCAAAGATCTTCCATTCTTGGGTTATAGTTTCATTCATATGGAAAGGCACGATGAAATCGATAATCCTCCGAAGAGTTCGTACAATGACGATGCTAGAATGACAAAACTAAATCTTAAACTTAAGGAACTCCAAGTAAAAATCAAAGATCAAATGGAAGAGATAAATTCATTGAAGCAAGGTCTTCTTAAAGCCGAACAAATTGCCAAACACTCCGATTCCCAGGGAAAGATTCTTTCAGAAGCTAAAGATGAAATCACAAAGATGAAGAATCGTTTAAAGGAGAAGACAATGGAATTGGCTGCGTGTAAGACACAGATTAAAACTCTCCAGAGTTCGGTTAAGATCGAGGAGGAAATGTGGCAGAAAAAGGAGGCCACAATTACTGAGCTTCTTCGATTGAACCGACAGAAATATGAGGAAGCAAAAATTTCTTCAGAGCAGCGATACGAAAAGCAAATAGCCGAAAAGAAGAACGAACTGGTGAGTGTTTTGCAAAAGTTAGACGCCCGAGAAAACGAACTACTTGCCAAAGCAGAAGAGTGTCAACATTTACACGAAAAAATGGAAAACTACAAGAAAATGCTGGACACAATTAAGGAGCAAGCTGTAGCAGACCAAGAAGATTTCGCAAAGAATAAACAAAAACTAACAGAAACTTATGAACAGAAAATGATGGAGTTCCGGGCAATGCTCCGTCTAGAAAAGGACAACAAATCTCGACTTACTATGGAACTGCGTGATGTTCGGAGCGAGCTAGATGAAAGTATTTGCTCATCGCGAAGTAATCAAGAAGTTAAAATAGCCACAGACAAAAATATTGATGAAATGAAGCGTCGATTAAATCGTGAGATTGAAGCCAACAACAATCTCCGCTCGGAGAATGCTCGACTTCAGAAGCAAACTGCTGAGAAGGAAAAATCCGTTGAGGATCTTAAGCAAACCATAGAGAAATTGGAACGTGAGTTGCAAGTTTCCGAATGCAGCAGGAATTTGACTAAGGCGCAAACTGAAGATGAAAGCAAAGCTTCTTCACCCTATCAAACGGCCCACGGCAGTCTCACTGAGTTACATGCTATCGAAGAGCAACTGCGCTCTGACTTGCAGGCCGCCAAAGAGAGTGAAGACAGCCAACGTCAGCGGGCAAACAAATTACAAGAAGTTGTTGAGAAGCTCGAAGACATGGTTTCTAAGTTCAGCGAACAACCCAAATGCGTGGGTGATATGCTAGAGAAGCAAAATGAAAAGCTGGAGGATAAGTTATCCGCCGTTAGAGAGCAGATGATTGTAGAACGTCAATCGGCGAGAACAGCCAATTTAAATTTGTGGAAGGTAGAGAAGAAGCTGGAAGATGTTTTGCATGAAAAGAAATTGACACAGCGAAGAATGGAACTCACTGAAGAAAAAATGAAGAAAATCGCCGGAGAAAAGGATAATACTGAGAGGAAGTTGAATGATGCACTGACAGAGGTCAAACATAAAGACACACGGATTAATGAGTTGAAGGAAGAAATTGGCAGTTTGAAACGAGAGATTCAAAAGGAGCACAAGATGTGGGAGAAGGCAGAACAGGAGAGAATGAAGGAAAAATCTGAGGTAAGTTATTTTTTTATTTTAAGTTAAACTCTCATCTTTCTGGAATTTTTTTTAATAATAAGTCCCGTTTCGAATAGAACAGCTGGCTTAAAACAAAACAAAAATTAATCATCTCTTTTCTCTTTGCCAGGTTGTGGAGCAAATATCAAATGTTCATCGTTTGGAAGAACGTGTGTCGGAGCTCCGTCAAAAACTAACACAAACCCAACAAAAGCATGATTCCCTTAGTTTGGAAAACAACAAACTACTCCGGGAAATCAACGAAGAGCGTGAGAAATCGTCAAACGCGATCGATTCGGCCTCCGAAATCCAAATCAAGCTGAAGAATCTTGAAAGCAACTACGAACGTTTGAAGTACGCTTGCACCATAACTGACAATCAATTGACCGAAGTCGAAGCAATGTTGGAAGCCGAACAAAAACGTAACGAATCGAATCAGGAAAAAATCGATTGCCTGTACAAGAGTGTTCGCGAAAAGGATGAGACTATTAGCCAGCTTAAGAAAATAGTTAATGAAGAACTTTCGAATAAGCTGGGAGCTGAAGGTCGTATTAAACTTTTGGTTGGTGAATCTGATGATTTGAAAATGCACTTGGAACAAGTTCAGAAGAAACTTATTGCCCAACAAAATCAATTGATTGAACAAACAAATCAGCTGTTTGAAACTCAAGAAAAAGTCGAGGTTTTGTCAACTGATTCGAATAACCTGCAGACCTTAAATGAAAACTATGACAAGGAGATACAAATTTTGAAGGAGGAAAATTCCAGAATTCTCACAGAGCTGTTCAGATCCAAAGAAGACTGCAACCGGATTCAAGATGAACTGAAACAAGCCCACAATGAGGTTTCCGATCTACGGCAGGAAATCGAAGAACTCAATGGAACATTAGCCGAGAGGCAAAACTACTATGTGCAGCGAGATATCAAAAGTGAGGCGACTCTTGGGCAACACAAGAAGCTAATTGACTACCTGCAATTGAAAGTCGAGGATTTATTGCAGAAGAAGAAGAAGACTCTGGCTGATAAGATCTTTGGGACAAGTACGACTTCTGGAAAGAAAGAAAACATCTCAACAAACTCAGTTGAGAATTCGATTTTATACAGAACTTTGCAGGAAGAGCTAAAACGAGAGAAACAGAAATCCAAATCATTGCAAGAACAGATAGACAAAATGGCTAACGGAAAAGGAGGAGGTGGATCGCCATCGAGGAACAAGTCACCACTTAAGGAAAAGACCGAAGAATTACAAAAGATATCTGTTAAGCGAGTGAGCACTGGGAAACGCAGAACATACCAAACCCATAGATTTGAATTGAGTCTTCAGGAGACCGATAGCACATCTGGACATTGCATTGCTTGTAAGGAAAGTATTTTGGCTGGCTCTCCGTACTGGAGATGCCGAGAATGCAAAGGGGCCACTCATCGAAAATGCAGAAGTGACGTAAGCACTTCATGCGATGGAGTCGAAGCAACCACTGTTGCAGGTAACGAAAAGATTGAAAACGAGGATTGTATTTCGTTAGCAAGCAAATTCTCGTATGAACCCACTGCTCCCGAGCTTTGTGAATCGAATTTTCCTACAGGCTATGAAGGAACCATCATTTTGAATGGAACCACACACACACCGGCGTTGGAAGTAAACTGTGCCTTCGAGATGGCTGATAATGTTTTGCTTCTTGGATGTAACAGTGGACTGTTCACATATCACCTGGATTCTAAGAACTTGGTCCATATACTTGGAATAGACAGTGTCAACTGTATTGCCATTACAACGAGCCTGGCTAAGGCGATTCTCGTCGGGTCGGCCGGCGAATACCTTTACCAATGCGATCTGCGTCATTTGCAAAGTCGATCACAGTCGAATGCTTGCATGAAACCAGTTTTGGAGTCGTCTGTTCTTGATCTTCCCTTTGCCAATCGTGCGGCAAATGAGAAGTGGCAATTGGTGAAGATATCTGGCGAGGCAGAAAACCCTGTGGAAACAGTAGCAGTTGCCGCAACTTCCACACGCATTGTAATTCTTAAATACGACCTGAAAATACAGAAGTTCAAGCCAGTTCGAGCTCTGGACACAGCGACTTCGGTGTCGTCGATTTTGTTCACGCGACACACTGCCATAGTAAGTTCAGATAAGTTTTTCGAAATAGACTTTGGTACCTACACAGCGGAAGAGTTTGTAGATCTCTCTGATCAGACTCTAAGTCACACACGCTCCTGTCAGCCAGTTGTGGCGATTCGTGTCAGTCAGCAAGAATTCCTCTTGTGTTTCATGGAATGTGGTGTTTTTGTCGATGAATATGGCTGCAGATCTCGTCCGTACGATGTAAATTGGGAGTACACTCCAACCGGCTTCATGTATCGGGCTCCATTTTTGTATATTTCGCATTTCCAAACTGTTCAGATTCTTCGTTTGCACCGATCGTATACAAATGAGCTTGCCGATCGGGAACAGGAGACAACAGATGAGGAAACAGGCCCACCATTTCAGCGAACATATCTTACTCTTTATATGCCAACTCTTGTGGCGGAGAGCGAAAAATTTGATGCATACGTAGTTGCAATAGATAAGCAATCAGGCCACCAGGAAGTACATCATTTGGATGCAGTCAAAGCGTTCAAGGAGAATTTGAATGTTTCAATGGAGACAATATCGTCGTTAGCTACATGTGTGACACTTGGATCAATGGCCACAACGGTGGATTCGTTTTGATATTTTGTTCTATCTACAAAGATATATTTTCTGTGTACTTAGATTACTCTTTGCGGTATTATTTATATTTCTTGTATTCACATTTCATTATAATCGTATTGTTAATATAAGATTTAGAATAAATTATATTTTATTTATCAAATAAGAAATTTACTAGATCTTCATGACCAGACCATGTAAGCTCTCTGTTTTGTGAACTCAAATGTATGTACACTTATTTCTGTGTATTGTATGTATACGAAGTGACACTTCTTATTGTAATTCTTGTTTATTAAGTAATATAAATAAAAAGAATATTTTATGTATCAACTTAACTGGAGAGACTTTATGGATTCTTAATTTAACAATAAAACATCAAAAATCCGAGGAATATTAGAAAAGCAAATACGCTAAGCTGATTCATAATCAGCCATATTGCGAGTTTCACCTGAACATTCCACCCGGAAAATGTTCACCCGAAATTTTATTCGAATAATCTCCCTTATTGTGAACATTCATTTCGAGCGGAATTGATTGCCATTGACAGCCTAAATTTTCACTTATTTTTAGTAGGGAAACGAAATTTCGTTCGGGCTAAACCAACAAAAGCTTTAAAAATGTATCGTTCCCTCCTTGAATGAGCTTTCTGTCTTCAACGATTTATTTTCAAATGTAATAATGGATAAAATAACAGCTTGTTTTTCAAATATTTTTGGATCTAATTTTTTTCCATAATATGAAACTGAATCGACTTTTACTGCGATTAGATTTAGAAACTGCATTGAATAAATGCAAATAGAAAGTAAATTTCAGAATCAATTAAGATGTGCTCTTCTGATATTTTGGCGATAATTTCTGGATTACCAAACATTAAAGATTACTTGTCTATTTGATATATTAGTACCCTTCTTTACGATGATTTTTGAAGCACCGACACGCTCACTCATGAAATTAATACTATAATAAATTTACATACCTTCCCAACAAAAAATGTTTCATCGAATCATAGAACATTCAGTTTAAAAAAAAGTAATTGTTTTTATTAGGTTGCTAATTTATTAGAGATGGGATAAGGCACGTAAGAAACAAAAAATTAGTTTTATAAAAGGTTTCTTTGACTTCGATTTACTATTTTCTGATATATGTATGTATTATTTTATATTTTTAACAGCAATGGCTACACTTCAAACATTTTTTAAAAACGGCAGTGGAATGTAGCAAATAAGTAAACGTGCTTTATACCTGTCTAGACACTACACAATTTGTTATAAATATGGTATAAAATAAATTCTCTATGTGTTTTAAAACATTAATTACTTATATTCGAAGACAAAAGACAAATTGGCAAACACTTATATGTGAGAGTTGATTTTAATAGCAGGCTCCAAAGGTTCAGGGCCTAAACCACCAGCCATTTTGTAAACAAGCTTACTAACTTGATATGCCAGATTATCAACATCCTTAAAATAAAAAAAAAGAGTTTATTATTTTTAAGAAAGTAAAAATAATGTGACCATTAGACAAACCTCTTTTGTAGATGCCTCAGCATACACTCGGACAATATCTTCCGTTCCCGAGGGTCGAACAAATGCACGCCCTCTTTTATAGTTGGCGACAACTTTGTCAATTTCATCTTGCAAACCAATGGGGGTGACACAAACTCTCTCGGCATCTGTTGTTGTGATCACATTGCGATCTTGAACTTTAACTTTCAGTTGTAAGTTGGGAAGGTCAATGTAAGTACGAAGCCAGTCTTTGACATCCCATCCCTTAGCATGAAGAATTGTCTCAACCAACAACATATCCGAAATAGCATCGCCGACAGTTTCATTAATGAGATCGATAACATTGAGTAATATTTTGGCATTTTCGTTGTCATTGTTTTCAGCAGCAGTCTTCTTTATTGTTGATTTAGCCTTTTCGCTAAAGACGATAGTTCCATGTCCATTCGCTTCAAAATAAACACCTATATCATAATCAAGGGCTTTGTGATGTAAATGTTTTACACCAGTTGGAACGCAAGCAACGGGTACTTTAAGGTCGTTTTTAATGTAATCAGTAGAAGCACCGTTGGCATAGGCTGTTTGAACAAGACCCATAGATAGTTCGAGTCCGCACTTCTTGACAGAATTCATTAAATAGTCCGCGACAAGTGTCGCAATCCTATCACCATCTAGAAGGTTGAACTGGCCGTCTTCATCGGTAAAGAAATATACAATACGATCAGCATCACCATCAACGCTCACGCATCTTACATTTGGCTCTACAGTGGGCATTCCCAACGGGCAGCATTGCTTGACTTTAACGTGGTCAGCACCACATTCGTGGTTAATTTTTCCACTACCGCTATTAAAAACTTCAACATTAAGAGAATTTTTCATACGTTTTAAAAATTGCAACATTTTTCGAGCTCCCACACCATTGGCTCCGTCGAAAACGACCTTATTTTTGTAGTTCAAGTTTTCAAGCTTACCACCTCTAACAGTTTCAAATGCTTTGATAAGCTTCCCATAGTAGCCTTCTTCGGTTGGTAAGCCATAGGCACACTTTGTGTTCGCACAAACAACAAAGTAATGCATCATTGGAGTTGTAACAATACCAAATTCTTTTACGTTTCCTTTAACCGCTATTACTCCATCAGCAACAGCCTTAAGAAGTCTTGGACTGTGATAACGATTATCCATACCAACATACACATGCGAAGAAGAACCAACATCGATTTTATTTTCTTTAATAATCTTCCCGACCTCGACTTCTAATTCTTGGTCGCTGACATTAACTAAATCCGATGCAATTTTCTCCCAACTTTCTTCAAGCATTTCTCCTTTGGGATCAATCAACTTTACTCCATTGTCTGGTTCAGGATTGTGGGAGGCCGTTATCATAACACCAATGACTGCACCGTTTCTTAACCGTGATCTTAACGTAGCCAAGACTCCCATGCGAAACATAACGCTATCTAGATATTCAGCCCTGAAAACGGAAAAATGTACTTGGTTCAAATGTTTGATAAGGAGGTAGTAGCAATTTTTGTTACAAAAATAACAATCATATATCAAATTAGCTTTTAGCCCAAAGAGATATATGTACATAGGTTCTAGGGTTGAAAAATTAATTAATAAAATATTTAAGTTGGTATAGAAACAGAACTCTTTAAAAGCGTCTATACAAAAAGCCAATGTAAGGATCTTGGGGGACTTTAGAGATCCAGACCAAGCAGAAGCTTTTGGTTTTCAGTTCTACAGTTCAGTTCTTGAATAGGACAACATTCAACATTAAAAACCGCAAACACTTTTGACGTTGATTGCGGAAATATTGCTATTCTAAACTTTTTTTAGTTGGATCTTCAGTAAAATAAAGTACTTTGAATGTAAATTTTTCGAGAACCAGACCATGCACAAGCTCTTAGATTACATGTGCGGATACAAGTTGAAGACATACATCTCGATGGGTTTCGGAAACATTTTTGAAATGCGTTTATAACAAAATCTATAAAAATCATTAATATCTAAACCTCCCAGCAGTTGTTGGCTTTAGGAAAATTTTGAAAATGTAGATAATAATCAACTTTGAAAAACCCAACCGGTTATGGGCGAATTTAAAATGTTTTTGCTAATATAAGATTCATAAGGGTTAATTTGGTTCTTATTTCTTATAAATATGTATAGCTATGTTCTTAAAAAGTAAAAAGGGAATATTTCCCTCATACATTCATTATACATGAAGCAAAGGAGAATATTATTCCTTGTAGGACAGACTGTTTTTATTTTAATTTTCCATTCTATACCTTTCTCGCTCTCTTACAGTCAGCAAATCTTATCACACTTTCACTTCATTCATTCTCTAAAAAAAACAATACAAATATGTAAAATGAATGGTTATCGGTATCGGTTGTCCCCTCATTTTTCAACATTAATCTGAATATATCATGCAATTAATAGTAAATTGCCCAAAGTCACATAAGTCCAATATTTAATTATATTGTCAGGTTCTTTGTCTTCAAGCCCAATTTATCTATATTTTGCACAAGGAACCAGCTCAAGGTGAATGGGAAATGGGATATTAATATTCAATGCACCCACGTTTAAGTATTTGATTATTCCATGATGACGTTTCAGTTTCTCAAAGGAAATGGACATATCACATTCAATGGGACACAGGAGTAATAAAATTATAAATATACCTGCACTAATTTCTAAAAATAAATGCACTCTCACATACTTTCCACGAAATCCAGCAGTTCCGTACTGGATTTTCTCTGTGCTGTTCTTCGGATACATTTCCCGGGCAAATGCGTAAATAGTACGTAAATTAATCGACATCTTAGACAATGGAAAAAAACTAGGATATTAATTAACTTTAAATTTGTCAGGAAATGCACAAAAAAAACTATGAAAATCTTATGCACTAGGAAACGGTGATGATTCACGCACACCAGCCACCCTCAAGTGCCTGCAATCGAATCGAACGACGAAGACGATTAACTAATTTATAATTTTTATATGAAATGAAGAAGTATGAACGAGAGCAGGAACGAGAATACAAATACAAAAGCGCCTAACCTATTTTTGACATTTCACTTTGTTCTGTATTCATTTGAGGGCAGCCGCCCAGCCGGTTTTTAAGTTTTTTTTTTCATAAATGTGCTGGAGTGAATAGATCTGTCTTGCTCCAATGCGGAAAAGATGAAAATCTTGTTTAAAGGGTAAATTTCCTATTGTTTGGCAAAACAAAGAAGTAGTTACAAGATAGTTAATTTTTAAATAATTTTCTATGCTTGGACTCATTATAATAATAGTAAGATACTGAATTCCACAACAGTATGACTAAATAGATTGAAACAGACAATGTAATTATATCCAATTTTAAAAATGGATATCCTTACCCATTTTTTTTAATGTTTAAAAAAAATTGTTTTTATTATTATCATGAAACCTCATGGAGGCATCCAGTTGAAACTGGAGGTATTTATATGCTAGCTTAAAATGTTTCTTGAACGCACAACTTGACAGCTACGGTTGGTTTCGACGTTGAGCCTGGTGCAAAGGTGTTTGAATAATTGTAGGTATTGCATTTATATTCAACCACTTTTTTAAGGTTCACTACGGTTGCCTTCTTAAACATATGGAATTTTAAGCGTTCGGGCGTTAATGTAATCATTGTAAAAGATTTAATTGAAATAAATTCCTGATTATAAATCCTTCCTTTTATAAATCCATTTTTTTCTTGACCTTCCAAAATCCCCTTGTCATTTCCATGAGCTAAACGAAGCGGTTATAAAATATTCGAAAACAACCCTATTGTAGAAAATATAATTCTATTTAAAGTAAGTAGCTGGTGTTTTATAATCCACATGATATGCCCATTTTTTTTGGTGGCAGGCAACTTTATTCTATTGCATCATCTAGGGATGAAACCCCGAAAAGATTTCTCTTCCATCTACTCAATTGATGAAAGCAGCCCATTGAGACTATTTTTTTTAAATTGAAATTAAAGAAGAAGGGAAATCGTAAAAATATGAATCAGAGCAAACAAGTCTAATCTAAGTACCTACTCCAATACTTTATAATATTTCACTTATTTTTTTACAAAAGTGATGTTCATTTTTTAGGTGGCTGTAGCTCTTACTAATACACTGTAATGAATCCAAATCATTTTGTTCCACAAAAAAAAAGAAGATATTTTGTTAAAAAATATAAAATTTATTTTGTCATTTGGTGTAAAATTTAAAATGGACGGATAATTACAATACAAATCGAAACAAACTCGTATCTTAATCTTAATTTAATTACCTAGTCTAGATAGAATGCTAAACGAGATTTTATGTGCAAGTCGACATTCAAATATAAAATAGAATGTTTAAGACGGTTCATTTAATATGATTGTCGTAAAAAAATATTCAAGATACATTTCTTTACTCTTGTACTAATTACACGATAAGATAATTCAATTGAATTTTAAATATCAATTGAAACTAAAAAAGGCACTTAGACTCACTATCAGCAGCATTAAATAAATAGATATATATATTTGGCTAGCCCCTGCATAGCAATCAGTTATTCTACGCGCTCTCATATAATTGCTACCTAAGTAAACATCGTAACTTCGTTTTTCTGGTTTGATTATTTGCAACTGACGTGTTGCATCTTGGAAAATCAAATCGTAGTATGGCGCAGGTGACGAGAACATACTAAAACTAAATGCATCCACATCTTTGCGGCCATACAGTTGCTGTGCGTATGTTAGCAGATTAATAAATGCGTTGAGTTCAGTTTCATTAAGACCGTTTCCTCCTCTAGCTACAATTGCATTAGCCTTTACTTTTCCTAAATTACATCGTTCATATTCATTCAGCTCAGCTCGAGTTCCTAAACAAACCAGACAAAAATATTAAATAAATTAGAGACCTATGATAATTCGAAATGGTTTACCGTCAGTACAAAGCAGTTCAAAATCGTCGTTGAGAGTGTTTCGTGCCCACCATTCCTTGCGTTTTCCCCCTGTACTCTCCATCACTGTAGTATGCTTCATGAACGCCACATGACCACCTCCCTCTACCAAGCATCTAAATGCACCTGTGTGTCCATAGTAATCTTCAGATGCGTCTCTACGACAGTAACGATAGCTAGTTCCATGACACAAATCACACATACTGTCATATGGAACTCCAGTGTTGTATTCACTGCTTATTGCACCAGGTAAACATGATTTTGTAAAATATTCCGCAGCTGCTCGAATGCTGTCACACCCATATGGTCTAATCCAGCCGTTTGATATGAAATAAGCCATTGGATAGGTCCACCCTGCTGCCATATTGATTCCTGTATGACAAGTATTTTTTCCTTTCAAATAAGTCAGTTCCGTATCAGGATCTTCTTCTTTGCCTACAGCAACTACATAATACGCCGGTTCTCCAAGGTTATAGATTTCAGACATAAAAGGTATCAATCCATAATTTAAGCCAGCTGTGTAAACATCACCAGCATCAAGAACAGCAACATCAGCGCGACCTGTTTGTATTGACTGCATACAAGTAATATGAGAGTGGGCCTTATAGCAAAGTAACTCTGGTTTTAATATTTGAGCTTTAAGAGCAGTCTGTAAAGAAAGTTTAAAAAATTTGCATAGATTCAAAATTATTCTAATGTAATGATGTATATCTTAAATGTATATATCGTTTGTACATATGAGAAAGTTTTTTTTTTTTTTTAATAATACAAACTCTATATACTACTGAAATACATCAGCCAAGTAGAAGACTTAGCACTATTTAATTGGACTTGTTGAATTATTGATTCAAAATAGCTTTTTACGGCCTTTAGTCCACAAAAATTTTTTTTTTGTGGGGCTTTTATTTGTACATATGTACAAATAAAAGCCCGAAAGATCTAAATCAACTAAGAGAACCCGCACAACACAACTCAACTCAAAAGACTAGTTTCCAGAACTTGCCACAGCAGAAGAAAGTGATAATGAAGATATCCAATCCTCCTATTTGTTTTATTGTAAACTGATAAACCTTGTCCTACCTACTATAATTGTAGAACAAGACTAAATGCAGCTTATCGTCATTAAAAGTGGGTGTGCATTAACGCTTCCGAAGATTGTTTTTTTTGTCGGGTTTCTAAAATATATTGCTTAAATCATGCATAATTGCAATTTCAGTTTTTCTAAAAAGAACTGAAATCAGGTTGATTTTTAGTTCTTCTTCAATATTTCTGTATAGGTTTGTCAAAAATTAAAATTTAATCTTAGAAATATATAGTGGATATTGATCTTTATGCGAATTCTGCAAAAAAAAACGGGATGTAAGATATAAAATTCACATTTGTTGAATAGAGAGAGAAGACCAAAATGCAGAGATCTTCATTATAGGAAGATCCATAATGCAGATATAAAGACTAACGTGTTCATCTCTCTTTCACACATTCGTATTTTTCATCTGTCCCGCTCTACTTTTCTTTGAATGTAAATCCACACAATTATTGGATGCAATGACAAAAAACAATTTACAACAATCAATTTATTCAAAACTATGTTTTTTATCTCAGTGCTTTCTGATTGTACAACCACGATTTGTTTTTACGCAAGCCGCCGTCGGATCTGATGGGGAAAACAAATTGAATTATTTTTTTCTGTCAACAAATTATACCATACTGCGTATTTCTACGGAGCTGAATAATATAGGCTCCGATAAATATTAAATTATTTAGCATTACCCTATAAAAACCTTATATATACTTACCCGCATTTTTGTACACTTTTCCAATTCTGGATCAGAGGTTACACACAATGTCATTCTACCAATTGGACATTCTCGAATTCCATAAATATAAGTCATAGCATTTGACAAATATTTACTAAATGACTGGTCCGCCTCTTTCACATCAACAAGCGATCTAGTTACGTCCTTAAATTTAAAAAAAAAAATACATAATTAACAAAAATAACTCAATATTAAGCATACAAATAATAAAACCTGGAACAAAAGATTTTGTTTTCCGTGTTTCTTGGATTCGAAAATTTTAAACGATTCTATTAAAACCGATTGATTTGAGTTCTCCAAAGAGTTTCTTTCGGTCGATGTTCGAAAACTTGAATCAATTTGTCTTTTTTTTCGGCCATAATCATGTTGGTTGTAGGTATTTTGAGAATATCCATACTCATTGTAGTTTCTATTGTTATATCTTCCTTGATCATAGTTGTTTCTGTTTCCACGCTGCTGATCATTAAAATATTTTCGATTCGAATTGTCGTTTGAATTTGTATCGTTTAGAATAGAAGATTCGGAATAAAGTTGTGTTATGCGTTCCAAAAATAATTGATATTTTTCGCGCTCTTTTATTGATCGAGCGGAGGATGTGACAATGGCATCGGATGGAACTAAACCCCAATTACATTGCAAGTACTCGTTTATGGGCATTCTACGACCGTCTTTGCATAACAATTCAAAACGGTCCATAGAAACAGTGTCTATATAAAATATATAACAAGATACTAAAAGGACTGAACAAAAGATAAATAAAATAAAAGGACTTACTAAATTCTTCACTCTCTATCATCTCTTTGACTGTAGTGTGTCGAAGAAAGGCTACATGTCCAACTTCAAGAAGGCATCTGAATGCACCAGGATATCCAAAATAAGGATCATTCGAAGTGCATCTGCCTTCTTGTACTTTACCCGTACACAAGTTGCATAATCTGAAAAATAATTTTCAAATGTATAGTTTTTGCTTCAAAACTAAAAATTCTCTATTTAACAAACTTGTCAGAATTGTCACCAATGGGATTGTATTTGTCAATCAAAGAATAAACCGCACAAGAATCATTGAAGTAGTTCGCAACTGTTTTAACTTGATTATTACAATCAATAACTTCCATTCCACCTTCATGTTGTAACTGAAAAAACATTTTTTTTATAAAAATCAAATGAATTAATGAAGAAATAATTCGACAAACCGTATAAATTGGTATTGTCCAACCAGCTAAGCTGCCAACCCACGGAAAACAAGCTTTTTTGTTTCTCAGGTCTCGGAGATTTGTGAGTTCTGGTATATCGTTCTTTTTAATTACAGCCACGGAATAGTAGTTTGTAAAGCCACCTTCAAACTTTTCTTGCATAATTGGGATCAACGAATGGTACCGTCCACCCAAGAACACATCACCAGCATCGAGTGTAGTAATATGAGCACGTTCTCTATCTATATGTTGTATGCACTCATGGGCACTGTATGCTTGAAAGCATGTTAAATTCACCAATAAATCATCAAAAAACGTTATATCGCGTTCGATGGCTTTTGTAAGGTTTGTACATTTATATTGTTCTTGTAGACTTTTTGTACACCATATCATATTACTGGCCTTTTCTTCCGTATAATATTGGGCTAAAATAAAATAAAAATCGTAGAAAAGTTAAATATGTAATTGTTAAATAAATATAAATTTCTACTTGCGATATACATTTATTAAGGTTTGTTTTAATACTACAAATTCTATATGCTACTGAAATACATCAGCCAAGTAGAAGACTTAGCATTATTTAATTGGACTTGTTGAATTATTGATTCAAAGTAGCTTTTAACGGCCTTTAGTCCACAAAAATTTAGGCGTTTCGTCCCGGCGATGTCACTTGGACCCATCAGTTGACTAGTGAGGACCTTGTCAATACGCAATTTATGTTAAGTTCAGTTCATCTAACATAGATTTCATGACGAATATCTAGTGTGAACTATATCCAACAAGACTAGAATTCCTGATATACATTTACGCTTGTATGTTCGTAGGTACTAAAGCCAGGAAGTATGTTGAACGTTTTTGTAAACAAAATTAATAACAACTATACCTGCCATAAAAGCCGTTAAGGACTGAAGGGATTTTGAACATAGTTTCTAAATTGGAGATCCTTAAAAATTTTAAATATCAACATTTTTCCAAAATTGAAGATCTTTAAAACGAGTTGCAGAATTTTTTGAAATAAAGTTTTTAATGGCTTTTTCGTTTCGTAATCCTGAAGACTTTTCGCTACTAGCAACTTGATGAATTCTAAAACTGTGTTGAATAAATGTTACATTTACATACATTATCATAACGACTATTAAGACTTTATAAGAGCTTTATTTGGCTGATGATATTATGCACACATATGTACATATATTTCATTTTAATATCAAATTTTAATCGAAACCATTGGTTCTTGTTGGACCAAACCAAACTTAAAAATAAATCATCATCATCCGTTTTTTTTTAAGAATTACTTTTTTTTCTAATTTATAACACTCTGTTTTGCATTTCAATTTTAAATATATTTTTTTTAAATTAATTAATAATTTTTTATTAAATTTCTAATAATTTAGTTCAAAAATCAATTGTAATTCATTTAATAATGAAACGTCATATAGCCTAATCTAATCTTGTATTTTTTTTTGTCTCTAAGTTTGAGCCCTTATTTTTTTATTTTTTGTCAGGTCGAGTCTATCTATCGACGATGCATTCTACGTATGTTGTCTGAAGGTGTGGTTTATCAGCCGCCAATTGTTTTTAATTTCAAGTAATGGTTGGCCCTGATATAATAAACAATAATGGGAACTTCACAGCTCTTGGTAATAATGACATCTATCGTAACATGATTAACATTTTGTGAAGTCAGTGTACTGGTCTTCAGGAGTGTTGTCAAATTGTTCAGACGAGACGGAGTAAGTAGAACTGGGGGTGAAGTAACTATTTATGTGCGATGTGGGCTTAAGCCAGAATTCGTATGTGAGTTTTTACCTAGTGATGATGTTAATTTTGTATTTATTAAAATTATTTGCAAGGATAACAAAATTATATTACGATCATACAGACCTAATAAAAATGTTAATACCACATCATTATTGGCAAAGTTAGATGAGTTGACTAATGTGTCACCATATATTATATTAGGAGGGGATTTCAATAGCAATCTGCTTTTAGAATCCAGATTCGCTTAAGACATGAAAGCTCTCAGTATGCACCCAGTGATTACATCAAATCCAACACACTTTACCACCTACATAAAGTTCTCCACTTCGATCAATTATCTGCATCGTGCTTCTCACATCACGATTTTTTGTACATAACGTTTGAGTGTGAGTCTCTTGATTCTAGCAATAGCTAGAGCTTTAGGGATTTCAAAAACATTAAATACAATCGCCTAGAATACGATTGACAATCAATCGATTTTTCATAAGTTTTAAGAATGATTTCTGTTAATGATCGGACTGAATTTATTCAGGATAATTCAAATTTCCTTCTTAATCTTCACCTTCCTATCAAAACGCTTTAGGATTAAAATATTTCGAAAAGCTTATGCCGACTAAAGAAATAAAGTTGTACTTGAGATCAGGGAATCAACAAAACGTTATTTTTCTACTTAACTAAATCCCTTTTTGGCTGGTCTTAAAGATATAGGTGTTGGTAAGCATATAAATAACCAGACAAAGGTATTGACGAACTTAATGAAAAGTGTATATCTCTCATCCTTTGAAAAAAATGATATCTCTAACTTCTTAAATTTGGAAGCTAACAGCTTATCATCAAATGGTTTTAGTTTATTCAACGTGAATAAAGAGAAAACACTTCTGGATTTGATTTAAATCTAAGTCAAAAGCAACTGCACGCATCGAAGAAGTCTTCCAGATTATCAACGGCTAACATTGGTTGGGTTAACCTTTAGCCTAGAAACACGTTAGAGGGCTCAAGGTGGAGGACCAATGGACAACAATACCCGCACAAAGAATTTATATCGATATTCTTTTTTATACTGTCTAAGGGTAGAAAATATTACTCTTTCCTTGCACGCACACACGAATAGTTAAAAGATGTATAGTAAGTATACCCTGAATCTTCACGAGTTTTTGACAACCAATTTATTTTTATTCTTGATATGAAAATACGAACTGTGCCACTTTATAATTTCTTGCTTTTCACCTCTTCCTGACCTAGCAAACGCCTTAAAGGACATATTTAGGTAAATGTGAAAGAAATCAGCAGAAACTTCAAAAAAACAACTAAAAGCAAACAGAGTTCCTTACATACGAAGCTGATGGGTATTTTTTTCTAGATTTACAACTAAAAAAATAATGAGCGAGAAAGTGAACCAAAGCACTTGTATCTTTTGAGTCTTGGATAAATACGACGCCATGACACCTGTTGATTAAAATGCATCAAATAAATCCTCAGTTAAATGAAATTCAGTTAAGCAAATCTAATTTGTGATTATATTCCAATAAATGCAGTTTCATTTTATTAATATTAACCACCCATAGTATTATGATTCACTTTGTTTTTCAATTTAAAAGCTACGCCCAAAACCAAACAAGCATCCCAGAATTTAAGTAATTTCTTGTTTTCACTTTTAAATATACTAACCGTGGATGCACGGGCACAAAAATAGGGCAAAGTAAATTATTAACAAATAAGACATATTAATATTTTTATATTTTAGAAGTAAGGCACTATTTAAATTATTTTAATTAGGTAAAAATCAAACTTTTAAGATCTCATATTTTATTTTTTGTCGACACGCCCAAGCTTCAAAACGAAATTTTGACACAACCATTTAAATATCAGTGGGGAAAGTACTAGATTTTGACAGTTGAAAGTTTCGACTTGTTTGATTTGTTTCGCTTTTTCAAAATTTTGTATTTTGGTTAGTCCCCTTTCACACGAGGAAACAAGTTGGTGGATATTTTTTGATGGTTTCTTTTAACTTCCAATTCCCACCAACCATAGACCGTTCATTCCGCTTACTTGGTGTCCTTCTCACCAAAAACTGAAAGTTGCTGGAAACTCATTTTCCTCGTATGAAAGGGGACTTACATTCGATTTCGGCAAACAAATTTACATGAATAGTGCCTGTTTACACAGTCGTTTTACTGAAAGGCGCATAAAGTGAGGCAGGTAGTATTTGTGCATAGAAACGAGAAGCGTAGATTCCATCCCAAAATCTTTCACGTTTCTACGCACATAAAATTTACCTATCTCACTGGATGAGCATTTCAGTAAAACGACTGCGTAAACAGTCACATAGATCTGATTCCACCATTTGGCATGGCATCCACTAGGCAAATTTTAAATTGCTCACTCAATCAACTTTAAGTTGCTCACGATTCAATCGTGGGAGAACTTTGAAAAGTTCCTCGACTGTAAACATTTTGTATTAGGTTATATTGGAGAGCACTCATTAGGCGTGCTCAGGAAAATGAGATCTCGGAAATCTCAGCAATCTCACTTACATAAACAGGATTTCTCAGCAAAATTTCTCAGTGTTACTGTCAAAACTCTGAGGAAAAAAATTAGCTTTCTCACTTTTTGAATGAGAAAAATCTCTGAGATATTTGATTTGGTCGTTAAGCCTGAAGTACAAAAGTGAAAATTTTCAAATTCACTTTTTGCAAAATTGCAAAAGTAAAAAAAAATTTTTTCCCGCTAGCGCAATTATTTTGTGTAAAAGAATATACAAATTTTTTTTAAACCGAAATTTAAGCTTTCTGCATCATTTTTCCCAGTCAGAAACACTGTCCTAAAATGAGTTTGAAAATTTTCACTTTTTGGCCAATTTTTTCAAGTATTTTTGACAGAATTTTTACTGTTTGTAAGTTTTCGCGAAGTAAAGGAACGGACCTACTGATATCGTAGTTCGATGGACACATCTAATCACTTGACGTCTAATCTGTCATCAACTTATCAGTTGTCATCAAGAGCCGCAGCCGCACTCATCCAGAGGTAAAACTAAAGCAATCAGATAAGGCAAAGGCATACGACGTCGTGGCCAAGTATTTGAAATTATTTAGTTAAATATATAATTAAACTCTATTCAAACATTTATAATGTCCAAATTAGAGCGCAATGAGATTCTGCTTTTATTTGATGTCGATGGTACGCTTACATTCCCCAGGACGGTGATAAAAGCCGATTTCGAAGAATTCTTTTACTCTAAAGTTCAACCCCGAGCAACAATTGGCATAGTGGGTGGCTCTGATTTAGAAAAGATGTTCGAACAACTTAATGGCAAGAAGATTTTAGAAAAATTCGACTTCATATTCCCAGAAAATGGACTAGTTCAAATCGAAGCTGGTAAAGAAGTTGGTAAGCAATCTATTCAAGAGCATTTGGGTGAGAAAACGTTACAACGATTTATCAACTATGTGTTGAGATATCTATCTGAACTGGAATTACCAATTAAGAGAGGAACATTTCTTGAATTCCGTAATGGCATGATGAACATTTGTCCGATTGGCCGTCAATGTACGAGGGAAGAGCGTAATATGTTTGCTGAATACGATAATCAACATGGTGTACGAAAAGCGATGATAAACGCACTGACTCGTGAATTCACTGATATTGATTTGACCTATAGCATCGGTGGACAGATAAGTTTTGATGTGTTTCCACATGGCTGGGATAAGACGTATTGTCTTCGACACATTGAAAAGTTTCACAATTTCCAAGAGATTCACTTTTTCGGAGACAAAACCGAACCCGGTGGCAATGACTATGAGATTTTTGTAGATCCACGCACGATTGAACATAAAGTTGCAACCCCCGATGATACCAGAAGAATACTTACAGAACTGCTTGAACTGTAAAACTAGACTAATTAACAAAATTATTTCACTGCATTCCTTTCGATCGCATTTGAGAAAAAAAAAAACATTCTGTTATAAAACTGCTATAATTTTTATTAAGTTTATATAAAAATAAAGCTATACTAATAAAAAATACGTTGTTCTCTATCAATCTGTATCCATCTCGGATTCAGAATCAGGGCTGTCACTTGTGTCTGCATCTTCACTATTTTCCGATGAAGAACTTCCATCGCTATCGGAATCAATCCAATCATGAGGATTCGAGTTATTGGGAATTATTGTTTTCCATGCGCCTATTTTGTGCAAGTCGAGGGAATAGAAATCATTGTATGTGTATTGTTTGTTATCCTCTTCGAAGATTCCTCCAAACATGAAGAGTGTTCCTTTACAAACACAAAGTCCCGGGTTCATTCTTGGCGAAGGAGTAGATTTGGATGGAGTTTTAAATAAACTGGGCATTTTAGGAGCAGCTGAAGAAGAACCACCAACTGTGATTGTGAAAACGCCGTCCGTTGTTGTCTGTGAAGCAGGAACTTCTGTTACATCTTTCATGTCATCATCCTCTTTTTTAGATTTTGGGGCTTTACCGACTTCAAGAAGTCTCCAAGTTGGTGAAACGATATCAAGACAGTAAAGATCACTGCCAAATTGACCACGTAAATCTTCTTCATCTTCCTCGGTGTCCATAACACCACCAAAGCAATACGCTTTGTTGGTTGCAGCTACAGCACAACCCACGCTACTTCGTGGTAAAGGATTTATTCCGCCTGCTTTAACGGTCGTCCATTTGAATTTTTCGTTTGGCGTATTTTCTAAATATCAAAGTAGATACAAAATATGGATTATAAGGTTTCTTTTTCAAACTATAAGATGAACTTAAAAAAGCAAACTATAATAAAAATTAATCGACTCTTGACCTAGATTATAGACAGGAATTCATAACCATACATCATTTATGTAAATTAATACATATTTTGTGAAATGATTTTAAGTAATCTTTGGTCCAACTATCGTTATTATTTAGGGAACGGGTAAAAATTCTGTTTTCACGCTACAACGTGACACCATACAAAAAAACTGAATTTTGAACACATTTTCTTAATCTAGCCAGAACTTGGGTTCCTGGGGCAACTATCAGGGCCATCAAGATTGTTTTTTTTTTTTAAATTAAAGTTAAATTTTTGTTTAAGAAAGTAAGAATACTTCTTAAACTTAGTATTTTCCCGTTATGATTAATTTTTTTTAATTTTGCGGTGCAACTCTTCATTTTTACTATAAAATATTTCCCTATATCACTCCTGAAAAATTATGCTGTAGTACCTACAGGATTGATTGTTAAAATTATTATTAATTATAATTTTAAGTTATTCGAGATCATCAGACTCCTTTATGTATGTATGCACAATTATGTTAATTTCAGTAGAATATTTTCGCCATCGTTCATTAACGTTTATTATTATTTATATATTTTAAGATCACAAATTCTACACTTACTATCAGGGTTAAGTAGATACATGTCCGTATGAGTTATTCCTCGGTCGACGTCTTTTTTCACTTGTGACTTCGAGTAGCCGCCCCATATGAGTATTTTCCCATCCGGGCATGCAGCCATGCAACATGCTGATCGTGGAGGTGGTATAATAGCTCCTTGAACTTCGAATTTCAGCCAGGTGTACGATTCCAGGGAGAATATATGAACATCGTTGTGATATTTATAGGATTGATTGTTATCATGGAAACCACCAAAAATAAACAACTTCTTTTTGGACGCTACCATCCGATGACCACTGCGGGGACTTGGACCATTTGGCGCAGTTATCTTTTCCCAGGATTTTGTTTTTAGGCGCATCACCCACAGGTCTTTATAGTGGTAGAATTGCAATTGTGAAGGACTTGCATGTTCTCCTCCGAATAACTGAAAGAATACTTTGTATATATACTTTTAAACACTCTCTTTGAAAGATTCATACCCAAAGCTGTCCACCATCACTGGCAACAGATACCATTTGATGGCCACTTCTTGGTGCTGGTCCCCCAGGCGATTGAACTTGTTTCCATTCATTCTTGGCAATGTTATAGAAAAACAAATCATTGTAAATGCAGATTTTTTGACCATTAAAAAACTCTCCGCCAAACATAATTAATTCCTCCTTTTCCGGATGAGCGACAATAGTGAAACTTGATCTTGGTGTAGGTGGTTGGCATGTTGTTTCAACTACTGTCTTTAGGCGGGCTTGTTCAGCTTCTAGATTTGCCACAACTTCAGCAATATCAGCCTAGAGAAATATTGAATATAACTATTTTTGTTAACCATTTTAAAATTATTGGTAAGTGTATTCCAAGTACTTCGCCCATTTTCTCGAGAAGTTTCTTTTGTTTTGCTGCATTTTTCTTATCTGTTTTCATTGCAGTTTTTTCAGCTCCCTTGCCTTTTTTCTTATTTTTATCTTTTTTACCCATTTTTGTTTAAAAAATTTAAATTAATAACAATTTATTTTACTTTAATCTGCTTAGCATTTGCACCACGGCACCACGCACATGGAAAAATTACGACAGCTTTTAAAAAAATAAAATGTCAAATCGCCGATTTGAGGTAAACAGTTTGGAAGCATCTGGTTTATATACAAATCTACTACTACAAAATACAAATCTAGTGACCAGTAGATGGCACTTAAAGTGTACTAAATTTAAATGTTCAGATATTATTGCCTACTTTTTGAAGATAACTAAATAATCACACACCTTAAAATATGCAACGAAAAGAAACTTTTTTTCTGATTTACGATTTACAATCACGATAAATAGAGTTGTTATGTGATTCTCGAATTCATTAGCTGTGTTATATTTTTATCACCTCTAATAAATATCATTAAATCATGATCATGATAATAAAGCGATAAAGATTATTAAAAATGTCGCACGTAAAGCTGTTTTCCTTCATTCATACAAAATTGGCGTTGCCGTTCATGTTTCATTTTTCTTAATTTAGCTTTTGGAAATATCCTTTACATTGTTAAAAAATAATGAAAGAATATTATATTATTTTGGGTCCTATATAACATAGGCCAACCAAGATCTTGTACAAACATCTGATCCATAGAAAAGTTCCATAACGAATTGTTAAAAATCATGTAGATGTGCTTTTATAAAATAGTTATAAAATTATTTTTATTTTAATTACAAAGTTATTCGAGATAAAAATAAAAGTAAAAGTCATATAATTATATTAAAAAAGAAAATAATACACATTTTTGTATATTTTTGTTAATATATCATGCAAACCGCTTTATCCATATCTTGGGGCAGGTGTATTCGATTGACTGCTGCCGCCTAAACTACTACGGCTCACTGACCAATTCGATCCAAAGCCACAAGCTATATCCGAATCAGAATCACCAATGCTGACAACTTGCTCCGATAGTATTCCAATCGGAGCTCTCAGTTGATTCGGAGTAGTTGGCATGCTACTATATCCTGTCAGAGTGGTTCGACATTCAGACGTGTTGTTGCGTTTGGATTTTCTATTTTTCAGTGAGTCACTTCCTTTCGGTGGCGGCATACCAGCACTTCCATCTCGAGGAATATTATCGGCTGAGCCCCAATTTTTATGGATTTTTTCAAATTTATTCTTCGTATTGATGGGAACACTCGCTCGAGTTGTCAATTGAGTCGACGTCCCTAAGGGTTTGATTGTCCGCATCATCGGATTCGCAGCTGTTATAGCATGTTGATGGTGTCGGTGATGGGGATGGTGTTGATGACCTACTGGAACCGTCGCGTGAGTGTTCGTATTCCCGTTGCCATTGCCCACTCCCAAGAAGTTGCTGAATGCTTCTGTTGTCTTCTTCACTCTCACATTCAAAGAACCAATCCGCAGGAATCCCAAATCTTTTTCTATGGAAAATAAAAATAAAAAATGTATAGTTCACTTTAATATTATTACTATGTATAAGTATAATCTTAACCAACCTGTATGTTTTCTCCTTGCCTTGATTTCTGTAATTTCAATAAAAAATATTTTCGTGTTGGATGAGTTATTTTGTTAAATGTTACATCAATTAGAAAACCAATCAAAAGCATGCAAATATAATTTCTGATTTAGTTTGTTTGAAAGAAGCCAGTGTTCGAATTTTCTATGTGCTGTATAGTTTAATTATGATTAAAATTAACTTAAATACTAATTTTATTTTTACTGATTTTAACCTTTTTTTTGGCTTTGCTCTTGAATTTCTAAATATTTATGTACATATCTTAATAAAGGATATATTTTCTGTAAATGATTGCAAATTTGTACAGATTCGAAATAGGTATTAATATTTTATCACTTTATTTATTAAAACTATGCAACTGTCTGCGATATTATACAAGTTAACGATTCCTTTTTGTAGACTTATTTAGCTCTTATGAACTATACTCAGTCAGTTTCTGGAAATAATTCTACCGTACCTACATGTTTTACATTTTATTTCAATAAGACACTATACTCTGTCCAACAAAAATTGGCAGTGTAGGCAAGATAGGACGTTTGCCTCTCATTCTGGCTACAGTGGATTGCATAAATCTGTCCTTCATTAAAGCTTCCACAGGGTTGTCGTAGTGTCCACGATAACACTCATCATTAAAAACTTTTTCTTAAAGCTCGAAAATCAAAAGCACCTTAACAGAAACTCAAGGAAAAAAATCTGACCGAATTACCAAATCCACACGGGTAACTCTGAATGCACATCAAGCAGCAGCCAATCGCCATTGGCCACAGCAATTCAGTGCACACTCAGATGTGCCTTGAATAGGACGTTGGGTCTGTGTCAAATACTATTGGAAATTCACGGGCGGGCAAACATTTTTTGTGGAGGAGTTATTTCAATTTATTATGGTGCAAAAATATGGCACGCTACTGATTTTGA
Organism: Epistrophe eligans; assembly: GCA_951394125.1. Lineage (NCBI taxonomy): Eukaryota > Metazoa > Arthropoda > Insecta > Diptera > Syrphidae > Epistrophe > Epistrophe eligans. Next base: position 40,016,339 of record OX596029.1, read on the forward strand.
AAAAGCTTTCCCATAAGACGTGTACTGCCAATTTTTGTTGGACAGAGCATAGATAGCAACTGTGTGTAAACTTTATGCCTGATTCACAATGCGACGAGACAACGAGACGTTCGACGCGACAAGGTCTCTTCATTGTTTTCCTCTCTTAGTGACGAACTTTAAACAATGAAATAATAATGGGTGATTTTTTAAGAGGTTTAGAACTTTTAAAAAAAAAAAAACACAAAAATTTCGAAAAAATGAATGAAATATTTATTTGAATCGATAGTTTGAACCTTGCAATTTAATGTTTAAAGATAATTTCATGCAAATGTTGACCGCGGCTGCGTCTCAAGTAGCCCATCCGCTGAGTCCAATTTTGGCATACTCTTTCACACATATCGGCCGGTATCTCACGAATGAATGCATGGATGTTGGCTTCCAGTGCGTCAATCGAAGCGGGCTTGTCCCTATAGACATTAGCCTTGACATACCTCGGGATGCATTGGTAGCTGTTGCAATGCTTCTGGCTGATCTTCACTCCAAATGCGGCAATTTTGCTTATTTACGTACCCATTCAACCAAAAATGAGCCTCATCGCTGAACACAATTTTTCGATAGATGAACATTTCGAACCGAGCACGAATTTTGATAGTAAAATTCAATAATTTGCAAGCGTTGTTCATTTGTAAGACGATCCATGGTTAAATTGCAAACCAAACTGAAGCTGTTTGACAGTGACACAAGGTACTAAACACACGTCAGCTGTCAAAACCAGTGTTGCCAAAACCAAACCAGCTTAAAAATCACCCGTTATATAATGAAGCAATTCTCATCGTAACGCCGTGTCTATTTTTTCAATTTTTTGAACTTTTGACGTGACGTGAAGACGAGAAATGCTTTAATATGTATTATTTCGTTGTTTTTAATTCGTCATTAAGAGAGAACATCTACAAAAAGATATCGTCACGTCGACGACGTCTCGCTTTCTCGTTGCATTGTGAATCAGGCATTAGCCTTGATTTCAGACGAACGTATTCTGATTTTCGTATTTTTTCTAATTAGTTTCCACCTTTTCCATAGGTAAATTTATATTTTCAATTAAAAAAATAAACTACCGTGACAACAAAACAAAAATTTGTTATATTATGCGTTATTTTATATTTTCTACAATATCTATCTATTTCTATTTTTATATATATAAATTAAAGCTTGGTTTTGTGTACGTTCGTGTACCAGCAATTCAAAAATAATTAGTAGAGTTCGTGGTGCAGTGGGAAGATCCCCGCTTTAGACGTGAGGGGTCTCACACATTCGCTGCAAAACAAATAAAAAACTATTTTTTTAACGCCCTGCGAAGCGGGCGGGGGTTTTGCTAGTATATGTACAATACATTTGTATATGTTTTTTTAAGTCCGAATAAATTTTACGTCATGTTCGTAAATATCTCTCTGGAAACTTAAATTAATGTACTTAATTTAAATGTTACCAGTAGGAAATCATCGTCCATCATTATTATATCTCTCTATATATTCATATTAATCTCCTTATTGTTATCAGACCAAACTCCATCGTCATCGTTGGCAATAATTGTGCCGTGACTCAAAGTGTCGTGATTACTTTTCTTTTCTTTTGTAGTTTTTTACCGAAATCATAATTATACAAAACAATTAAAACATTGCCAGCACCTGATAAACATTCTATATACAAAAAAAAAACTACCACTTACGCCACCAAACACCATCAGTATCTATAAAATATAAGGTTCACCATATTTTTTTGTCACGGAATATTGCCGGAAAATATTTAGCTAATTTCTGGGCTAGTGCAAAGTTTTTTTTTCTTCAGTTGTCATAATAACCAACCTTACACAGCACAAAATCAATGCTTAATGTTTTAAATTTCGAATGTAAATGAATGTTTAGAGGTAAAGGGAAATAATTTAACTAAAAGGAGATGCAGACTTATAAATTTAAAATATTGCAGAAACAGAAAAGCATTGATTCATGGATCCAAAAGTATGACAAAAGCATTGTAGGCCAAAGACTCAGTGAAATTGGTTGATCTTAAATAAGGCAAGTATAAGTAACAGGATTGAGTGGGAAGTATGTACATAAACGAGACGTGAAAGTTTATAACTCAAATGAATTAGAAAAGAAACGGCTTTTAGGTCAAACATTTAAATTGACGGAACTGCAGTTCCTTGTCATACAAAAATTCTGATGTGTGCTTCCCATTTTTCTAATTAAAAACCTGTATCTCAAGTTTATTTAATTATAACTCAAAATCAAATTATTAAATTAGTACATTGAAGTAAAGTTTAGAAAGCAATTAATAAGATATCAGAAAACAAAAGAGCTGATATTCGAACCTGTTTCAACCACATATGTTTAAAATTTATTGGAAGCTCTGAAAATTAAAAAAAAAATCATTTTTTTCAAGATTAACTGTTTAGACAGAAACTTGTTAAACAAATCTAGTTTTTTTCCTATCTATATTAATCTTATATGACAAATAATGAGAAAAAGAAACGCTCTTAGGTGTGTTTATATAGGAGTTGCGATAAACGAGCATCGGTGTGACTTAAGCTGAGAAATCTTTAAATTGTTTTTCCTAGGAGTATTTATTTTGGATCAAAACTTCAAACAATCAATATAGAGTGTTCTCAGCTTCTCAAACATAGGATCTTTTTTTATAAAATCCTACCCTTTTTGTAAGAAAAGTTACTAATTTTATGTTGCATATAAAAACAAGGGTTATATAGTACATATAGGTTTCATTAAATATAAAGTAACATTTGAAAGATCTAATCTGTAAGCATTTGATATAAATTTAACCAACTTAACGATGCTGCATATAAAAAAATTGTTTAATATTGCATTTGAATACTAGGCTTGCTTCTTAAATACTAGGTCAACAACCCAATAAAATTTAATTTTTCATAACTTTTTCCACGATTCCTGAATTTTAACAGTAAACTCGCAAAACAAATTTATTGAAACGTAATTTCCCACCTATTTGTTTTAAAATTCTGTATTCTACAATTTTGTTTTTTAAAGCAAATGTTTTGAACAATACCTACATATATAAGTATATAATATAATGCGAAATTAATTGCTTTTATAATTTTACCAAACTGATAAAATCAACATAAAGAAAATTTTAAAATTTTCTATGTAGTAGATATTACAGAATTTTTGCAAATGATTTCACAAACATTTCTGGCTCCTATATTAGTTTAAATTGATTTTCGAAAAACCGGATTATAGTTATATTATTTTTTTTGAGATCAAATATTTTCAAAATCGAACAATTCCTAGTAGGAACTGTGAAAAGTATTTGGAAAATACTCACTTTAAACATTCTAAGGCTTACTTATAAACTATTAAACAGTAATACAAAATTTTAAACTATTGAAATAGATAAATATAAACTACTCTTATAAAGAATTATAAATGAAATGCAAACTATATTCAAACCTGATTTGAATTAGGTTCTAATTTTTTATATTTTTGGTCGAATAAATTTATTTTTTTTATTTTTCAAACTTTAACAAATGTAACTAGAGCGTTAATAGTTTTTCAGGCTCTCATCTTCGTAACAGAGTTCAAAGTAAATAAATGATTGAGATATTTTTCATTTTATTTACCCCTTGTTTTTATTCAAAACATTTTTAATTTTAATAATATAAGAGCATTATATTAAAAATAATTAATTGAAGTGAAACAAAAAAAAAAACTATTGAGATAAATTCTTACGTTTAGAAAAACTAAAATTTTATATATTGTTTATCTTTTCCCACTACAATTTGGAATTTGTTTAAGATCATAGGTCTATTTGGTTACGTGAATTTTTTGAGAATTTATACAAATTTTCACAATTTAGCGTTAAAACCCATAGGAAAAGGCATCATGAAGAGAAGAGCAAAGGGCACGGGAAAGTCTTTGTTGCAACATGACTTTCGTCAAAGTAAACATATTAATATTTATGTAAAATTTTTCTAAGATTTTAAAAATATGCTCAATGCATTTTTTTTAATATTCCCAAAAGATAAAAAATGCATTAATATGCATTTATAGCAAAATATGTAAAAATATGCTCTAACGATTGAATGCCATATATGAAATATGTATTTACATAAAAATCTTAGCCCTGCTTATAAAACAAAAATTAATGTTCGTCATGTTTGTTTATGTTCATGTGTTGGCAGTTATGTTATAAATCTTTGTCGTTCAATGGAAATTACCTATGGAAGGCCCTTTTAAGATATTTGCATTTGTAAGTTTTTTTTTTTACTGACAAGGATTTGAAAATTTTCGAATTTATTAAGTTTTAAATTTTGATATTTCTTTAACTGATGCGGTTTTTTTATAAGTAGGAGAAAAAATCAATTTAGAAAGCTCCCATTGAACGACGACGAAATAATATTGTAATGTTTATCAAAACAAGAAAAGCATTTAATTATGATTCGACAATGGTCATATTTTGTGAACATTGTTAAGAAAAAAATAAAGTTAGCAAATAAAAATGAACGCAAACTCATTATTGTTATCCCTGCAAAAAAATACGCATTCTCAAAAATAACTTGCCTCCACGAAGAATATCCATCACTGTTTAGAAATTGCAAACGCATAGCCTGAATTTCTATTGGTTTCATTGTAGTTCCATTGCAGCAAAGAATTATCAAAAATAAGAGAAATTTACTACATATAAAGGTCCATACATAAATATATAAATTTAATTATTAAAAATAATAATCTAAAATAGTGCGAATTAAAAAAAATGCATAAAAGTGATTAGATATACATTTAATTCAAATTTTATATAAAATAGTGTTACAACATGCATAATATAATGTAGTTAAATAATATAAAACAAAGCCCAATATACAGATGATAATTAATAAAATTAAAATTAAATAAATTACAAAATTGTTAGAAACAAGCGAATTGAACTTTTTTTTTCTCAAAAAATTTCATGATTAGTATACTTTTAGGAGGTTATACATAATATTTATTAATAAAATATTACAGTTGTAATTATTACTCCGAGTTGTGGTTGTTAGTTACCATTTCCGACTTATTGCTGGCGGCGCGGAATGTCTTTCGCAAAAAGCTCTCCTTACGACGACTTGGTATCTTGCCATAGTAGTTATTCGATGGTGAACCCGAATCCGAACTTAGAACTTCATTATTATTGTTTGTTGTAATTGCTCTGTCGGGTGAATAGGATGGCTTAAGTAATCCATCTTCGTCTAAAATCGATTGGATTGTCTTTCGTTTTTTATTGACCATAAGTGATTGAGTACGGAAAAGTGAATTTCCAGACATAGTTGCGTAACGAGCTTGTGAGCGCTTTTTACGTGAAAAACCAACCGTTCCACCAGCAGTAAGATTATGGAATTTCTCCGACAGTTGAGGCATAAACACATCATACTCACTGCTGTATGTTGAAGCTGAAACACTGGTGCGCTGCTTGTGGTAGTCTAAGGGTTTGTTGCCACTCCAGTCCATAAGATCTCGGTTTGCTTCTGTAGGATTAAGACAAAAATAGAAGTTAGTATTGAAAGAAATCAAATAAGTATCAAGATCCTTTTTGGAAATCATTTGGCCAATTCATTGTGACCGGAATTTAAGCGATTTAGATGCGGATGTTGTAAGGCTACGGCAACGAACATATAATGTTTTAAAGGATTCTCATTGTTAGGGGTGTATATAAATGGTTTTTGAGAAAATTGAAGATAAAAAAATAAATTTCTTTAAATTTGACAATCCGACTTTAAGTTGTACCAAAGCTCCTATTTCCACAGTAAGTAGAAAAGAAATTTTGGATATGAGTTTAATTTTCGAAAAATAGAAGACTCATTTCAGTATCTGTTATTTAGAGTTTGACTTAAAATTAATAAGAACATTGAAAATTAAAAAGAAAATTTCAATTTCATTACGTAAAATTTTGAATAAATTTAGTTTGAACAAAATTTTTAAAATTTTTGTTTTCAAAATTTTGAGTTCGAAAATTAATTTTTCCAAAACTATTCACTAAAGCAATTTGATTTAAAAACGGAACTATAAAAAACGGATTTATGCCTTTCAAAAAAGATATAACATGGCATTGTAAGTGTTGCCGTTGATCTGTTATGATTTTTTTTTTCTATTTTTCTATTTCAAATCGATTTTTTAGAAAATTTAATTTCCTGCTTAGACAGGGGGAAATAACACCATCTTCTCCTATACGATTTTTTTCTTTTCTTAACCCAATTTACACGCCTAACATATTGTAGATTTTTTCAAGTTTTTTAAGGAGTGATCTAAATTTTAGTTGGAAACTCTCAAACGTCAAAATTTCCACATTTTTATCAGATTTAGTCTAAAACTCATTTTCAATAAAAAAAATACAAACGCAAAATAGTTATAACCCACAACATTTTGAACTTCCTTTTTTAAATTTGGTTCTACATATGTACATATATACATTGGAATCACTATCATATGAAAGTATAAATTTAGCCACATATTTTAAGACATTTCAACCAAACCATTTCTGACCAAAATTCTAAATTTTTCTGCCTTCATATTAAATTTACGTACCATAAAAATGACCTACATTTTGAAGCCTCCCTTTTTGAAAATTTAAAAGAACGGCATTAATTAAGATTTCAGCGTCCATTATTCATTAAGGTGCTGTTTTTCAGTGCGAAATTGAAGTTTAAACCGAGTTAAAATACCAAATTTAGTTAATTAACTTTTGATTTTCTGAACAGATGCTTTTGATGTTTTATATCCTCCGAGTTATTTTAGTCGATCCTTGTGAATTGCTTACTGAATAAAATGCTTCTTGAGTTAACTGTAAATAAATTTATGTTCAGAATTAACTTACTCTGATTTAACTCATCACAGAAAAACAGAACCTAGATACCAAATTTCATTGATTTTTCTCGAGAATTTTTGTGGGCAATAATTTTTGTATCCGAAATTTAACAAAGAGACCACTGTTAGCCCGAAAGCAACACTCGCAAGTAAACATACACTCAGGAATTAAGTTCGCTAAAAAAAAACTGACACCCAAATTCCAAAACGTCGAACAAAAAGTTCTGAAGCGGTAGTATTACTGGCTGAGTACCAAAACTTAAAAAAAAAAAGTTTTAATGTAGTAGCATCATGCTAGGTACTTATGCGCATCTGGAACGCATCCCGGATGCTTTCTATACATTTTATTTTGCATCATTTTGACATTTCGGAAAGAGCGGTTAGATGTAGTTTTGATAATTTGTTTCGTTAAATTTAACGAAAGTCGTATAATAATGGTGAATAACAAACTATAATTGACGGAAAAAACAATAGCAATAGAAAAATAAACTTACTCCATATTTTTAATAAGTGATTAATCTAAATAAATAAATTAAAAAAACTAATTTCATTTTGGTTTTTATTTTTTATTTTGATTTTAATTTTATTTGTAAACTCAATTTCACAACTTAATTATTTAATGTTACTAGCAATGCGTTTCGGAGTGTTACTGCATCTTCGGGCGAACTGCTACTTTATCTAGATAAAGTAGTAGTTCGCCCGAAGATGGAGTAACACTCCATTTATTTATTAAGATTAATCACTTATTGAAATAACACAACTTGGAGACAAATACCCAAACAATTATGTATCCATACATTTGTTTCACCTTCAGTTCAAACGTCAAATTGTGAAATGAAAGCTTCCAAACAGAATTGGATGTGTTTGATGCTCAGTTAATGGACATCGCTGACGTTCGGGATGCGTTTAAAAACTTATGACTTTGCCACTATATTCTCTTTTGACTTTCAGAACTTATGACTTTCCATCAAATACGATGATGCGTTTTGAAATTCAGAAAGTTCTATACACATGTGAGAAGCAATAATTATTATTTAATTTTTACACATCTATAAAATTATCTGCAGTAAATAAATTGTTAGCTTTAACACAATGCTAAAAAGAAGCATCTACTTATACTCGTATAACCTAAACAATCACTGTAAATACAACAAATATTGACGTTATCTTCCGGTTCCAGTTACTTTGATTTACTTTTATTAGAACAGAGCTTGCCGCCCCACACACGCTATATAAATGTACAATGTACATATTATCGCTTTTTTTGTGTAAATATAATAAAAATTAATCATAAAATTGTATCTTGGTTAGGTAAATGTCAATTAGGCAATTACGAACGTCAAAATTTGAAGCGTCTTCTTCAAAATGATATATGTTCCTACTGCACATACATACCTATCAACGAAATTGTGGGACGATTTGGTATATCCGATCGAAAAAAAAGGAACACCGGCAAGAACAAACGTCACTAATCTTTGATCAAATGAGCACCTACTCGAAATATATTTGTTTGCCAAATGCATGTGGTAAAGCTGATGAGTATTTGATTGACAGGTGATAAGAAATAATAAATAGCGGCTGCTTTAGATCAAAAATAAATGATCAACTTTTAGAATTCAATTTGGATATCACCAGAGTGTCTGTTAACAAATTGGGGACTCTTCGTATAATATTTTCATTCTATCTTCTTAGTGAACTTTCTAATGGAAAATCGTGTGTAATGTTTGATATTAGAGATTTGTATAAATATTTATAAAACACTTGAAACTCTTATACGAATATTCTTCCTCTGTTATTCGAGATCCCACTGCACTGCGAGGATATTATTTATAGAAATTATATAATATTCTTTGCCTGCCTCTATTTTTAGGAAAATTGTTGTGCAAATTCCGTTAACTCTTGGAATAGAATATTCTAAAAAGTAGTCGTCTATGCCAAAACACAGAATTTGAAGAACAGTTTCCTAAAAATTCCTTCTGAACATTGTAATGTGAAGAACAATAGAGGTAGACAAGGGATTTTATATTCGTGTAGTGCGGCTAAAGAAAAAATTTCCGTACTTGATAGAAGGCCCAAAATTAGATTGAAGGGTAAACTGATCAAAATAAGAAACGCGAGAATTCCGATTGAATTGTTTAAGGACATTAACGAGGAATGTAGCCGAGTCTATGAAACATTGTTTATAAAATGAGCGATACAAGAGCGATACTTGGTGGAAGTAAGCTTATGTTATTGTTGTTTCATTAAAAATCATATATATTATTTCTAGATTCTCTATTATTTCCGATTCTCATACTACAGCGACTACAATGACAAATGAGGTGTTAAACCGGTGGAATTTTGGACTGGTCTTTATTAAAAGAAATTTTACTAATATGAAATTATACTTACTGTAAACATTACACAGAAGAGCAAATATATCTTCTCTTCCGAATTGCATGGCCAGATGTAAAGGTGTATATCCCTGAAATGAAAATATAAAAAATATAATTTTTTTTATTTTTTTTTAACAATTATTTTGTATCAAATTATTTTGTATCAAAAATTGTTTAATAATTTTGTTGACATTTTAAAATAAATAGTTGTCAATATGTAAAGGTCAAAAATAAAAAAAAAGAAGCTGAGTGCGACCCACAGTGGTAACTTCCCATTGTTGCCCGTGGCAACTGGACACCCAATATTATTTTGTTATAAGGAAATTCCTAATTCAAAATCTTAAAAGACCTTATCAAATGTTCAATATTTATTCGAGGTCAAGTGAAAACCAAAGTTGGGGCGTATTATATTTTTCAACTGTATTTTTGGCAGATGTTTTTGCTTAAAAAAAAAAAATTAATTTAATTTTTTTACAAACCTCACCAATTCATAGTTAGCATTGTGTGTAAAATAAAATTATTCCGGAGTCGATAGCTTTGTTTAATTTTTTTTATTGGTTTTGGTTCGAAAAATTGTTGATTCAAGAAAAACTGTTAACTGAATAATTCTTCAAAAACATTATCAGTAATTGACTACGTCACTATGTATAGAATAAAATTGGCCCGGTTTCTTAGCTAGTGTTTATTTTGAAAATATTCAAGCCGAAAAAACGTTTTCCACCGAATTTTAGTATTTTCTTGTAGTTTTTTTGCTTTAAAAAAAACCGTCAATTGAATGTTTTTGATATTTATATCAGTAACCAAATATCATGTATAGTGTATAGATAAAAATTACAAACTTGTTTTTTAAATTGCTGTAGTAAAAAAAACCGCTATTTGAATTTTTTTGGGAACCCTTTCGGCACTTCGTGATGTTACTATCTGTAAAATAAAATGTATTCGAGGTCGATATTTCTATCGTGAACGATAGAAAGGCTCACGAACGTACATACACACACACATACAGACATCTCTCTAAGAACGATGGATTCGCATTCCTGAGACCTCGAAACGTCGAGAAATGTCAAAATTTTCAATTCGACAAATTGAACCAATTACAATCAACTTCTAATGGGAAGTTAATAAATGACTTGAACTTTTATTAAGTCAAAAGATTAGCCCTAAAATCTTGTTACAATAATTACTTATATTCTTGTATATCATTACAAAAGTTCGTTGAGTTAAATAAATTAAAAAAAAACATCATTTTGGAACATCAATTTTTGAGTTTTAAATTATTTCCAATTTTGTTTGTACAATGGACACACGATATAGCCAAATAAACTCATACACCGATATTAAAAGCATTTCCATTCAACCTTGCAAAAGGGTATACAATTCATATGCATATACATATAATGTGGCTGACATTGTGACATGTTTTGAAATTGCTTCTTTGATGGAAGTCTTTCAATTTCGACACATTACACTTGTCCCGTCATCCGTAGCTATATGTACATCACAAGCAATATCTAATTCTGGGCTTAAAAGTCGGTGCGAATCGTATAATGCCAATATCACAGGCTGAACAACGCTGAACGTACCTCATGTACCCTTATGTCACTTATGTTTTACAACTTCATATTAAAACTCTAAGGAAAGGAAACTGAAAGGCTGCGTCGAATTTAGCAGAAAGAAAAAAGGATTTAATTTTTTTTTTTTAATAAATAATTTAAGTTTTAGTTTTATAATGCATTAAATTCAATTCAGAAACAACAATTGACAAACCTTTTAAAATTGTTGTAAAACTCTCCCAACCCTTTAGCATCACTATAATAAATGTATAGGTGTATGCGAAAGGGATCAAAATAGAGAAATTTAGCTTGATAACCATATCGAAAGGAAGGATTAAGAGGGTTTGCCACAATGTGAAGTGAATGACGACAACAACACGTGAATTTAAATAATATTTTAAAATTCGATTTGCTAGTGATTTTCTACCCCTTTGTTATAGAATTTGACATTGTAAATGATTGACATATTGAATAGACGCCTGATGTTGTTACACGGGAGTTTTTTTTATTAAGAATTTTTTTTTCCTAAATTCCATGTTCTTCTTGATATTGCAAAATACATTTATGTTATGTTATGTTGCAAAGGGAAACAGTGTCTCTTTAAAATTAAAAGATTGCGATGAAAAAAATAACTCAATGACCCAGTAGGTACACTATGTTAACATTCTTTTATTATGCACTAACTGCGATGTGCGAAGTTCTAAGAGTTCCTTAGTATAGACATTGAGTTAACTCTGAATTAAACCCGAGTTTAACTTGTATATAAATTATTAATTGACTGAAAACTTGTTTCAAGAATTAACTCGAGTCACACGAATCCATACATTCAAAGCATGTACTTTTTTTAAGCACTCGAACAGCCATTTATAATTTCTCAACTTGCGCAATTTATTACCTTATAGATTTGTGTACTGTGAAGCAATTATAGAGTATCCCAAAAGTCAGATTTTAAAACTTTTTTGTTTTCATTAATTTTGTTCCGCATATTTTGTATTAATATGTGTTTAAAATACTTTACAGATATGTACTTGTCATTTTCATATGTGGAATCCACCCACTATTATTATAATTCGGAGAATAGTGGGACGATTTCAGCGACATGATCATGATCGGACATTTATTTAGAAATAAATTAATAAAACAACTCTTAAAATTATTTTGATCCCAACGTTATTTACCCTTTTATATTTCTTTAATAAATCCAAATTTATGAGAAAAAAATTAAAAAAAAAAAAAAAAAACCGTTGGATCGGTTTTTTTTTTTAAATATAAAATTTTGTCTCATTTTTGTATTTATTAATGCGGCGAGTTAAAAAAAACAAACAGTTTAAAAAAATCATATACATATCGAATTTTCAAAAAATAATTTTAAAAATAATTTTAAAAATTCAAAATTAAGTTTTTTGGAAGATTTTGATATGCAATATTATTTAAACTTATTTGAAGTTATTGTATAAAAAAAATATTTAAATTTGTTCAATAAATAATGGAATAGGTATGTAGTTGAAAATAAAAAAAAAATGCTTCTATGAGAGGTGTTGTTAAAAAAATGTAAAATCTGTTCCTGTTAATTGGTAAACATTAGTAGTTAGCACACCAAATCGTAGGAATCGTTTTGGAGAAAAATAAGATTTTCTTTAACGGTTTTTAAAAAGTTGTATGCAAAGTGCTGTTAATTTCGATTATAAAAATTATTTTTGTTGAAAATCGGCTAAATAATGTTTGATAAAAATCGATCCAGTCGTTTAAGAGTCTTCAAAAAATGTAAATGGTAGATTACGTTACTTTAAGTCATTAAAAAATGTAAAAAAGTTTCAGGCGAATGCCCAAAAAACGTGACAAATTAGAGGTTGTGATTTTGTGAAGAGAAGAGCTTTTCACTCAAAAAGATTTCAATTTTCATCTTGTTATATATTTTATATTGTCAATCGGCAGACGACATAGTCATGCTTAAATAGATTTTGTTAAAACAATTTAAAAAATTTCTATACCTCAATGTTTCTTTAAATTAAATCTAAAACTAATCTTACCGAAAATATTATCTATATTTTATAAAAGAGATTTTATGTGTTTAATAATTTCATGAAGCACGCTTTATTTTGGTGGTGATATATATTCTTTGTAAAAACACAAAAACATTAAAATAAAATGACTATAAGATTTTCAAATCCGATCATTAAATAAATTTAAATAAAAATAGATTAAACCTCAAATTAGCAGTAATAATTGTCCTTTTCCATATATGAACGGCATTATCACTCAAATAAGATCAAAAACGGAAACGACCACCTTTGACCGTGTTTGTCTGATGGCTGACACAACATTAAAAAAAAGAAAAGAAAAATCCAGCATAAAAAGGCAAAAATCTTCAAAAACACTGAGGTAGGTCGTTTTGGTGGTTGTCTTCGCGTTGCCCGTTGGAGTGGCTGTCGCGGTTATCTTAGTCGATTTACCTGACAAAATGGCATTAAATCGTGTTTACTTCATGTTGTAGTCGTTGATAATGTCGCGCATCCGTCGTCGTTTGACTTCTTGACTTGATTGGTGGCTCAGGGTATAGGGAGCTAATGCCTGTTGAATATACATTTTGTTTGCCGACAACTCTTTCAATGGATCGACAATGGCTACCGACGACGATGTCAACGGGCAGTAACTATATCGTATAACCTGGATTCGAATATCATCTATTGTTAAGTTATACGGATACCATAGTGCGATAGGATGCTACAGTGCCATTGTTCATTTGCGCGGCGTTGTCTTTGCATTTATCTGGTAAAATTGTTTGACTGTTATGAAGTTATATACAGGGCCGAAATAAGTCATTTATAGAGGCCAGTAAAATATCAATTTTTTTTTGTTAGTTTAGGTACAAAACATTTGTAAGTTTTTCTTTTCTCAATTTTTGTTCTTGCAAAAATTTGGTTGGTCAAATTACCTGTTACCGGTGGAACTACCACAAGATTCGAAAACGCTTTGAACTTTTCACTTGAATTCAACAGTTGAATAGTGAGAACCTTGTCAATATGCGGTTGTGGATAAAGTGACAACACTAGATGGGGCCCACAGTTAGTTACCTGTTTAGATTTTAAGTATAATACGGCCTTGGGATTTTTTTAAGTATTTATATCATACAGCTTAACTAGTCTTGATACTTTCCATCAGGCAAGCCCAGGTCAATGCGGATTGTCTCTTAACTGCTCTGGAAAAAGTTGTCTTAATTTGCAACAATAAATTTCTGTATTATTATAAAGGTCTTTAAAAAATTGCAGTGCAATGATCTGTTGTTAGCAATTATGCAGCAACTTGACTGCAATTCTTGTTGTGTGGCTCGTTTACTTGTTCGGTTTAATGTTTTTTTATTTGTTTGTATTTCAAGGGAAGTGACGATTAATCTTCTTTCGTGCTTGTATAATTAAAATGATTTATTGCTTATGTATATAGTTTAAAACAATAAAACGATTTCGACAACTTTTAAATTAAATTTTAAACTATAGAGGTGAAAAGTAAAAACATGTGCATTCGACTAATTGCATGTGTTGTTGTCTTAACATTAATTGTAAACTGTGAGTTTGATCTGATATCATGCACAAATGCTGAAACATTTTTCCTAATTTTTATTTGAAAATTGATCCTTTTGAAATAAATAATGTATATTAGGTAATTTACGAAGTTTGACAATTCGTATATGTATTTTCGACGTCATTTTTATAATTCCGTTAAATGACAAAATTTCAATGTCAAACCCTTTATTGTTCTCAAAATATTGATTTTACAACACAGCAACTGAAATATGCATTCGTTGTGTTGATGTTGTTATCGCTTAAGTTTTGACTTAAAGCTAGAAAACAAAATTGTTCTTTCAAAAGCTTTAAGCTTTAGTCAAAAAAAATTGTGCTTCGTCTCGGCGACCGCACTTTCGACTCAGCAGTTGACTAAAGCTTAGCCTTCTTCTTTGCTGATTTATTGATGTGTAAACATCTGTGCTGAATTAAAAACGTGGACATTTCTGAAGCACATTACGTTGTGCTATTACACGTTACGATACGTAGATGTACCTCAAAAACTAAATTGGGTACCTAATCGAAAGGTCAAGTTGAGTTTGGGTTGAAATTTGGTTGACAGTTCTAACTCGCCGCGTTCTGTGATGAAATTGAATATTTAATTTGATGTTTACACATCTTAACCGTGAGTACCGGCATTCAAACTTTTTTTTTTAGATACAATTAATGTTTGGGTTTTTCAAGGATTAAAATTAATGGTAAACCAATTGCGTAAAATTTTAAACGATTAAGTACGATGTTAAAGTTATCGTACTCGTGTCATAATCTCCATAAAAAAACTATAAAAATCAGTTGAACCATTTTTGAGAAAATCAAAAATTTAAATAATGGTTCTATGGGAGGTACCACCTAATAACCATTCTTCTGATATTTTTTAAGCTGACCAAGCACAGGTTAGGTTAGGTTTACGTGGCCGTCAGCAGAGAAGCTTGACACACTTAGACCATAGGTTGGACCATTGTGATACCACAAGAATCTAGGAAGCCTATTTCCTACTCGTTGAATCTCTTAGAGCTTCTTACGAAGCGCCCGAGACAACTGATGGCTTGATTTGCCAGATCAATAGGATCATTGTAGTAGAATACTCCTAGGTGGAGCCTACGTCTTTGAGATAGAGTAGGACATGTACTAAGAAGGTGAGGAATCGATTCCTCCTCTTCTTCATCCATACAGCTTCTGCAAAAATCATTGGAAAATACTCCAAGCGTGCTTGCCTATTAGACACAGACAGTGTCCTGTAATGACACAGCACATACGCACTCCCCGACACGTCAAAAATTTGAGGTATTCCATTTAAGACGCGTGAAATCAGGCTTTAGCTTTGCGGTAGTGGCTTCACTAGATGCATTTTATTCTGACTTAAAAAGTCTGTGCGGAGTGCAAAGTGTGGAGGATTTTTGTTTTATATTTAATTTTTTGGCTCAGGCGTTTTATTTTTTATATGCAATACAAGTGTCTCATTCTTTAGCTGTAAAAATACATTTGTGGTTCTCTTTTGTTTTGTTTTTCAATTAAAGCTTAGCTCGGAGCGCAATCTTTGAGTTAAGAATAAAATGTCCGAGCAAATGGAGTCAAAACATAATCCCATATTTCATGTTATTTGAGTTCTAGTCATATGACAGTTCAGTGTTAAAGTGTGTCTCATAATTAAATGGGGGATATCTAATAATTCTCTGCTTAGATCTTACTCGACTTGCTCAGGCTTAGATTCTGAGCAAAAATAGAAAAAAATACCTAAGTACTATTGTTGTCTATTCAAAAGAAGGTCTGTAATATTGTGGTCTTCGCATCAAAATCAAAATCTTATCAAAATGTTAACTTAATATTTCATAATATACATTTTAAGAGTACCCACTTAAAATATTAATGTTCAACTTTAATCACCGATTATCTAAATGAATCAAAGCAAAATCAGTCTGAATAAACAAAAACCAGCGTATGACCCTATACTGCTAAACATCATGTAGCACTTATACCTTCTTTTTTTTCTGAGACCCAGACAGCCGGCGGCGGCGGCAGCGTTTTACAGATTTCACTGGAAAACCAGTAGCAGTTGCATATGACAGATGAAAAATTACAACTCATAATTTAATTCATAAAAAAGGAGAACAAGTTGAAAACTTCCACACAAAAAACCGCGCCTGGGATGAGATTCTCTTTTTCACGGGAGGAGATCATTTCGAAGAATAACCCAGAAATAAAAAGAAGAAAAAGTCAAAAGGCTGCGTCAAAGTTGGAGCGGCATAAGGCTATGGTGTGTTGGTTTGGTCAAAGCGCATCATAACCAGTGGCACTATAATACGAACAATGGCCATCATAAGTAGATATACACCTTCTTTGGAGACACACACTGCGTTCTCGTAAAACTTTCAAATTCACATCACATTACAATCACACCAGTGCAACTGCCGATCTCTGAGGCTCTGCCTATCTGAGGATCTCATGGTCGGCTCTTAGCTGAAGTTCAGTTTTTTTCTTTTGGTTTTTTTTGTTGTTGTTGGTTCTCAAGTCAAAATGTTTATTATTCAAGACCCTTTGCTGCTCCTGATGACCATTCAAGAAATTACTGTCATTAATAAGGCCTCGGGATATTTTTGTAGTTTTGAGGTTTTCCATATACCTACGAATGTCATTTCATCGGATCAGGTCTATGGAAATTATTAATAAGGGTAATCCACAAAAAAAGAAGATAGTGCCATACACCGCCGCGCCGCGCCGCGCCGCCACACCGACACGACAGTCGACTATATAGGAAGAGAGGTGACCAAGAAAGATCTCTCTTTGACAACAAGACAAAGGAAACAAATAAAAAAATATGTATATAATAATATCAGGGACTGGACTGGAAATCGGGATAAAGGTGAGGAATAACCGAACATTATTCTCATATCTATGATCGTAGAATTAGATTTGGGATCATCCGCTGTGCGCATTGGATCCCACCTATGGCTTTGCGATGGCACGCATTGTTGACAAATGCATTTCTATTAATTTAACTAATTTACAAAAACTTTAAATATTTTATAGCTGGCACAGTCAGTGCGTGACAGCTGACAGGTATAAATGAGAATTTATTTGACATAAGATGTTTGTTCATTAATGGTTTGTTTGTATTGTTTTTTTTTTTTAATATTTTTAAGCTGCACTTTACTAATAATGATAGCCAAAGGTGATCTTCAATATATTTAATTGCACTTTACATTCCAGACAGGATTGAATAAATCATTTCTTCTCGAAATTGAAATAATGTTGATTCATCTCTTATGATACTTGTTTCATAAACCTTTCATTTTTAAACCTAAATTTGTACATTTATGTATTTTTTCAGAAAAAAGATTACATGAAGTAACCTCCAATAAAATAAAAAGTCACAATAAAATGTGGCATCGTCCTAATTCTAATAGTTAAAACAAAAACCGATAATGAGATTATTGAAAACCAAATAAAAGGTTCTGTGAGAAATACCGTTAATGATCGATAAATGATAAATTTTTCCAATAATATGGTGAATCGTACTGATATTAGCTCACATAAAAATTTTAATAAAAATCGAAGTAGTCGTTTTCGAGAAAAATGAGATTATTTTTACTGTTTTTTAAAGAATTGTATGATGGATGGTTTAAAATCTGCTAAATAATGTTAAAAACAGTTGCGTGTCGAGTTTAATAAAAATCAACCAATTCGTTTTCGAATTATGAAGTTTTCATACAAAATTTTAAAAAAATCGTTGGAGCGGTTTTTTTAAAAATTGATTTTTTATATATAAAATTTAAATATATTTTTAAGAAAAACAAATTGGTACGCCAATTTTTAGAATTTATTTATGCGGAGTTTATATTTAAATTATCAAATTACATATTTTGAATTTTTTTTTAAAATTAAAAAAAATGTGTAGGGCAGGACTGTTATTTTTGGTTTTAAAATAAAAATGAAAAAAACGTGTGGGGGGAATGCCTAAAAAACGCTAGGTACCAAGTTTAAAAAAATCGACCCGCCCGGTTAGGCTGCAGTCGAACAGACAGACAGGCAGAATTGCGAGACCCACTTTTTTCGACTTCGCTACTATCGTAATGTCAATTTTGATCAAAATCTCGGGTTCAATTTTTTTACAAATGCATATCTTGCCATATAAATAGTACCTATACATATATCACAATTAAAAAATTATCAAAATCAGTTAAAACGTTAAAAAAAATAGAAAATAAAAAATGGGTCTATAGGAGGTATCTAACCTATACTATTTATAATTATTTTTCTGAATTTTTTTTTTATGAAATGGAAAAATTAAATTTTCATTAAATACTAAAAAAACATGTACGGTGGGTGTTTTTGGTCTCAAAAAAATAAAAAAAAAAACCTATCGAAAGTGTATTAAAAAAAACGTCAGGTACCAAGTTTAAGAAAAATCGTTACACCCGTTCAAACTGTAGCCGAACGGACAGACAAACAGATAGACGGACAAACAGACAATGTACAAACATCAATTCACCAGAAGAAACTATAAAGGCAGATTAATAAACACATGACTTTACATATTTTTATAACAAACAAATAAAGTTATTAAAGGTTTATATAAAACAGCAATAAACTCACCCCATTCTGTAAGATATTTCAGGTTAAGTACAGGTTTTTTTTTTTTTGTCCAAGCAACATTTTCCGGGCAACATAAAAAAATATGTAAAGAAAGGTTATAAACAAAAATCATTAAAACAAAACCACCATTCCAAAAATTAATTAATTACTTACCGTTCTAGAATTAACGTCTGCTTTGTATGTGCCGGCAATAAGTTTAACAACATCTTCGTTACCATGTTTGGCAGCCCAGTGCAAGGCAGTCTACAAAAAAAAAATGGAAATTAAAATATAATTTTTTAAGAATGAACGTCACAATTTCAAATCGGAATTGAATTACAAAAATTTAAATAAAAAGCAGTTCAGAAAGTTATAGAATTTGATGGTATCACTTGTGTTCTAAATTCTACATACCTATTGGGAATTCAAATGACGAAAGAGAATTTGGGTGTTCGAAATTCGAAAATGAAAATTGGTGTTCTCCATTTTAGTTCATTCCATTTCACTTTCCTTATACGCTTTGTAAATTATTTGTGCAGTTACAATTAGTTTTGTATTTCATACTAATATAAGAATACGACGAAATGAAGAAAAAATTAAGAAAATGAATTTAATGTTACCAGGCATTGCAAGAAAAATGTTCCTTTAGCTTACTCCTAAATCTTGTTGTATTATCAATCCTTCTTATAACATGAGGCAAAGAATCCTTCTACTACACTCAAGTTGAGACCACATTGGCTGTAAGTAATGTTAAAAGCAATGAGAGTAATGAGAAAACAAAAACCCAAAAAACGTTCATTAATAGTACAGTAACTTTGTCGTCTCGTAGGAGGAAGACCTTGCGTCAAATCCGGTAGTTCTGATTTTTTGCTGAGTTGTTTATGATGTTGGCCTAATGAAGAAACTAAGTTTTCGACCTCGAGCGCCGAACGTATCATGGTCAAAAATCGAAAAAACCGCGAAATGTTCGCGTTTTTTATAGTTATTGGCGATTTTAACCCTAAATGACTAGTTCTTGATTTTAACTTTGTTCTACGATTTCAAACTCACTAAATTCTCTTTAATTTGAGCTATAAATCGTGTCTGTAGACACAACAGTTTCCAAAATACAGCTTCTCAAAAATTAGCAATAATTGCTTGATAACAAGAAGTAGCAAAAAAACATAAGATGCATCAAACTACTAAGGTTTGTAGACTGGGTCAAAAGAAGAAAAATTGTATGGGAAAGGATGCCTATCTCTCCCCGTTTCGATGGGAGGGGCAATTTTATAAAAAAAAAAACTTTAAATATGAAAAGCATCATACATAAATAATGGCACAACCTACAAAAAATCCTATAGCTTTCCTTAAAGCCAGAAATCCATTCTTGTATTTTATTTCAAAATAAAGTTGTTTTAATCAAGAGTTTTAAAAAAATTTATTTTTTAACACAAAATTTAAAAAAAAAATAGCTATTTTTTTTTAAACTAAATTTTTAAAAATTTTACGTATTTTTGTGTTTAATATTCAATGCTCTTATCAATTTATAGTCAAACACCGAAAACCAGATGCTTGTATTTCTTCTAGTTTTGAAACAAAAATACCAAAATCTACTTTGATAAATACAGTCGAGTAGCCTTGCCTCCTTAAAGAGGACCGCCTTGCGTTTAATTCGGTAGTTCTGATTTTTCGCGGAGTTGTTTACGATGTTGGCCTAGTAAATAACCCAAGTTTTCGACCTCGAGCGCAAAACGCAACATTGTCAAAAATCGAAAAAAAAACGCGAAATTTTCTGCAGTCCAGAAAGCTCTAAATTCTGCTAACCTTCTGATGGTGCGTTCATTCACACCAACATTCCTCACCTAAAAATGACGTGTACGAGCTTCAGTAGCGGTGCAAAACCGATTTCACAGTATGGTGCTAACGACAAAGCGATCATTCAGAGCTGAAGTGCATCGGTGACGACCTTGACCTGGCCTCATCGTGTATGAGCCAGTCTCCCGAAAAAACAGTATGAACCTAAATTTACAGATATTTACTTACATTGGTACAAAGGAACAAGAAATGTAGTCAAGTTTAAGTAAGTGAAACAATAGGTATTAAAAAAAGGCTTCGATGACACAATTTTATCGGGCGAAATAAGGGTTTTAGTGTTTTGTTTTTTTGCAGAAATATCTGTTCTGAGGTCAAGCAAGAGCACCGAGGATGAATCAACTGAGCCGATCTGATTGAATAGGCAAAGCTAATTTTTTAATAAAGTTATGCAGGTTGATGGTATAGGAGAATGTTTGACAAGAGACTCAATGCACGAAACTGTAACTGTAGAAGGTTATCGAATGACACATTATACCCAAAAATAATTGAAATAATTTGAAACACGATCAAAACATCGAAGCCCAAATACATAACGCACTATGCTGTTAGATGCAATATTCAGTTTGCATTTGGAGCATAGCTACAATTGTAAAATGTTTCAGAGCCAAAGCTGAGGGTGTGCACAGCGAGTGATTTAGCGAGAATGATTTTCTAATTATTGTGATAAAAGATTCGTTGAAAAGGTCAACGACTTCTATTTCTTTTTATTTGTCTTTTAAATATAATACCGTACGATGACAAAAGCGAATCAAGATATACGGTATCACTATTAAACTTGCATCGCAAATATTCATTTTATCATTGTCTGATGATTGCTCCTGATGTGTTTTTGGTTTTGAGCAACACATTTTTTTATATTCAATTCCATTGAAATGTCTTAATCTATTTCAAGTAATTAGTCTGTTATTTTGCTATGGAAATTAGGGCAAAGATGAATACTGATTTTGTAAGCACTGAATGTTACGCTTAATTTCTTGCTGAATAATTTAATTCTCTGGATAATTTTTCTAAAACTTTCAAGAGTTTTAAGAAATTTTGAGAAAGTTTTCCGATTAACGTCTCACATATTTATGATAGATTGGTAGCACAATTTCTATACGAGTAGGGAAAAATTTAAAATTTATATGCTGTGGTAGAAATGAAGATTTATTTCGAGTTTTGGTCCCGTCATCAGTAAACCTATAACAAGCTATTTGTTAAAGTGTTCCAAGTCTAGTTCTAGCTATTCCTGGGTATACGCCCATGGGAAAGGACACGACATAGTTTGTTGTATAAGTAATTCAAAAACTCAGAATCTTTCAAAAAAAAAATTAAGGCAAACAGATTCCAACATTTTTGTTTCTAAAAGCAATAGATTTTGAGAAAAACCCGACCAGTGGTGATGGGGAAAATAGAAAATAGTTTTTCTTAAAATATAATGGTTTTCCGGAAAAAATGGGATCTTTTTGTGTTTAGTTTTATAAGATGATAATTTAAAGGTACGATAACACAATCCAACAAAAAATATGGTTTTTGAGATATGCAATTTAAAAGTCCAACAAAAAATAAAAGCAAATTTTTAAATTTTAAACCCCCTACATATACATGATGTAGTAATGCTGAGGTCTAATAAGGATTCATCAAAAAGTTGGAAAGAGCTACCTTTATGCTTTTATTTTTGTTTCCATTTTCAGATGGCAGATAACTGGGATATCTGGATTTGAAAACAGATATCACATAATATTGTAAATGTCTCCCATAATTATTTTTTTTTATTTATTATTATTAGATGGCCCCCTCTTCCACAAACAATTTTTTTTTGTTTCGACCCAACCTACACGCTTTAGCATCTTGTCGCATCTTATATGGAAAACACCCTGTATATGAATTATTTGGAAGCTAATCTCACAAAAAAAAAATTCATATCTACATCTGCAAGGTTTCCACAAAATAATGCTCCTGGAACTAATAAATCAAAAGGATGATTTTTTAAAAATAAAGTGGTAGGGTCAGAGTTAGTTTGTTTTTTAGTTTCTCACACAGACATATATTAGGCAGTTGTGACAATCAATTTTTTTGCATCACTTTCATTAAGTTTGATTGTAATCTTGAGTTCAATCTTTTTGTGAACCCATAACTGACTGTGTACTTGTATGTATAGATATATAGGTACTAATTGAAAAAAAAATAGAATTCAAATCCATCATTGGGCATTATAATTTTTTATTTGCGAAAACGCTTGCTTTCTCGCAGCAAAATAAATACAACCTCCCCAGGGACAGAGAAATTCATACAACCAAGATACATGTGTTCCCGTTTATGAGGACGCGTGTTTTCCGTACATCTCCGCCGCCGTGCCGCAGCGCTGCGGAACGACAACAAAAGTGCGGAGGACATCCGCGCAACACTAAATCAGCACGTTATTTGGTTTCTTGTCACATTTTACAATGTCTTTTCGTGTACGTACACATTCTTTTTTCCGGCGGTTTAGTGGTTCGATTTGCACTGAAGCGCGATTCGCTCTCGCTCACTCCGATGGATGGACATTTTTCGTCCCCCCAATTCGATGAATGTGTATTAACCGCCATTACCCATTACCGCTCCGGCTATAAAAGTGTTGATCTGATGGCTATGTACCTATAGTTGGTATGAAGACGAGTACATGGCATTTTCCAATCCTCCCTGTGAAGAAGTAGCGGCATGCAGCGCAGCAATATTGTTAGGAGTTTATAAAAGAAGCCAAGGGAACTCGTCGCTGCTGATGTTGAGTTGATTTTGGTGATGCTATAGGTACCCCATACCCAGCTCTGCAATGATCCGCGAAAACGAGCCGAGAAATTTGTTTAACCAATTTCTTGGCTTTGTTCTCTGTTATCCATGTGTCGACGGGTTGATCGGCTTCCATTATGTTATTGTCTCGTGCAGAGGACAATCATGAAGACACAGGTCGGGAACAATGGTGCGAAAAGTCACGGGTGGATCAATTTATTCAAATTATACATTTAAACATAAATGTTTATTGTAAGGCAAGTAAGTTGCTCTGATTTTGTTGTTCTTAAAAAAAAAAATAAAAACCATGAGGAATATTTTGGGTTATTTTAGTGTGAGAGTGTGACAACTGCTGGGCATGTCGGTCGTACTCAAATAGAGTTACCGTTTTTTTAGTAAAAATATTTAAATTTGTTAGTAAGCGGTTGACATAGGACTCACCTGCTAGATATTATAAAAAATTATATACTTAAATATACAGGGTGTTTTACGTAAGTAAGATACAAAAATAGGGTAGAACGTGTATGTTGGGTCGAAAGAAAAAAAATCGTATAGAAAAGGAAAGACAATGTTTTTTTTTTTTTTTAATTTTGCATTAATAAAACAATTGTTTCTTAAAAATATTTTCAAAATTTTACGTTCCAACGATTTAAAAATTTTTGTTTCCTTTAAATTGAGATTTTTTATTTATTTCGTATGTGTTGTTATTTATTTTGTATTGATTGATTTTTCAGTCTGAACTGTAAGGTCCATGTGCATTCATATGTATGTACAGTGGCGTGATTTTTGGGGTTATTAAGTAAGGCTTGGTGAAAAACTAGAATTTTTCTTACTACAAACCAGTAGGTAGTCCTTTAAAAGCTGTAAAAGTTAATATAGTTTGGTAATATAAAACAAAATGTAAACTAGTGTAAAATCTTAAACAGGAAATAATTAGGAGTATATTTAATAAATTGTTGAAAACATGAACTGATCTTCTTACAATTTTTTGTTGTTCGATTAACTCAAATCGGATGAGGCTTCATCAGAAAATGTTCTTTTCTTCTATAATAATTATTAATTACAAATCTTGTTTTGCAATGAAAACATCGACAAACTCTTCCTAATCATCAATTCGAATGAAATTAAAAAATATTATATTTTGGAATACCTTTGCTTGTATTGTTAGGTGCATTTTATTAATTAACATCTTTCATTAATGAGCACATGTAAAAACGAACACGTATGATATGTAGGTCTAGGTATGTACATTTACAGTTTTTGAACTGAAGCGGCGGCGCCACAATGTAAAAAAAACATCTTACAATTTTGTTTGTTTTTAAAATATGATCTAAACAAAACACGATACGCCAAACTGAGTCTACATACTTTCAAGAAGTCTTCAATCAATGCAAAATGATGCCAAATACGTCCGTTCTGCACCGCTAACCCGCGGCACGTCACCTGCGTCGTCGTCACTACGCTGCTGCGAATGCGGGATATAATTAGTCTATCATTTCAAATGAAAATTACACATTGTAATGAAAAACTGAAATGGTGATGGATTTACGATCGCACCTACAAAACACGAAAATGGATTATTAAGTGCAAAACAATCTCCGACACTATGGCGCTATTTCATTATTTTACATGACTTTAAAGATAAATTAGAAATATTATAATATGAACAGTACATTGTATAAGGAATATATTAGTGTTTTGCAGTGCATATGCATACTATTTATAAACTTTTTGTTCCTTTGAAAAGCAACACAATGATCAGAAAGTAAAATAGATGTATTTTAAAAAATACATGGCTAGACCCCATGACCTCATGCCAGATGGTAAGCTTATTCATTTTCAAAATGTAGGTGAATTTATTAAAGGTATCTCCTTTTCCTCGTATACAATTTGTATGTGATGAAATCATCACAAGTCGCAAGTCAAAATTCAGTTTTATTTGATTTAAAAAAAAAAGTTTAAATGTTTTGTTTTGAGATTTTAAAACGAAAACAATTCGAAAACGACTTGATTTTTTATTAAACTTGGCACCCTGCAGTTTTTTAATATTATCTAGCAGATTTTCAATAAAAATTATTCTTATGACCAAAAATAACATACAAGCGTTTAAAGATATATTTTTTTTTCAAAAACGGTTACTACGATTTCGATAAAAATTTTTTACACAAGAGCTTCTAAAAAGTTTAAATAATGCTGCATTTCCAAAAAACTAATTTTGGATTTAAAAAAAAAAAATTTCAAAATTATTTTTAGAACAATCGAAATTTCTGAAATGAGCAAATGATTAAATTAATTTTTTAATTTATAGTAGTTATTTGGTTAAAAAAATAGAGGTTACTTGGAAAGTTTTCCGGGAGTTTTGAAAATTGGTAATTTTATAGATTTTGATGTGCTCTTTCAGAACTTTCAACTTTGCTACCTCGTATCTTTGCCGCTTGCGCCGCCATATTGAAAAAATGGGGGGTTAAAAGCCCCGCAAAATGTTTTTTTAGGGAATAACTCCCGAATGGTTAGTTGTAGAGAAAAATTGTCAAAGACTAATTTGTAGCTTAGAAAATTTCCTACAAAAAACATTAATATACTTTTTTTAATAAAAACAATCGTTTTCGAAATAAACCAATCGCGTTGGTATTAAAACAATTTCAGAAGTTGTTTAATCAATTTATTCCTAATTATATTGATTTTTTAAACATTTTTTCAGTTTAAAGTGGAATACCGTGCATACTTTAAGACCACACAACTTTAACTGCGACCCACCTAGTCGTGTATTTTATTTTTTTATATTCAAGGATGACCCTCATACGAAATCCAATAGCAACATTTTATCAGGATAAGGATAGTTTTGTATTAGGTAAAATCATTTTCGTCTCTGCTGACTGAACTGGGTTACTTACATTCTAATAATAATATTAATTGCTCAGTAATTAATCAAAACACATCAACATAAGAAACATTTTTACGACATTGTTGAAGTTTGCGTTTTTGCTGTTCTCATTATAATCAAATTACACGATGTAAAAACATGGTTAACTTAAAGAAAAAAATAGTTAAATAAACTTTTCAATTTACCTGTCATTTTGGACATTTTTTTGAAACCAAATACAAAAAACTGAAACGATAAATTCAGCTATAAATTCATTTTTCCCTTATACCTATATTATTTCCATTAATTAAAAAAAAAAAGGTTTCACTTCTGCGATCTAGTTTTCATCCGTTTCTCATTTTCATACAACAAAATATATAAAAAAAGTCATTGCTGAAAAAAAATAACTGATGGAAAATGTGAAAACGTGTCAACATGAAAATATAATTATAGTTCGGCAAGAGAGAAGAAAAAAAATCTATATTTAATGACTAAAGTAGTTAACCGAACGGAACAACAATAATACCATTTAATTTGTATTTAGATACATTTATTCGTTGTTAACTTATTTTTCATGTTGTTATTACCACATTGTTTTTTTTGTTTTGCTTGTTTTGTTGTTGTCTTTAATTTGACGTCATTACGACGCAATCCGCAGGTAACTTAAAAGAGAACATAAATGCATTTCTGTCACACACACTCAATACCTATGTTTGTGTACAATGACAAGGAAATAACACCAACAAGTATATATGTACATATGTTTAATCCTTTATAGGGATTTTGCAGAGCTATAAGTATTTATTATTAGTTGCACTTTGATGGCTAATGGTTTGATGACATGAAATATAAAACAATTTTTTGCTATATAAAAGCAAATCGAGTCAGGTAATTTCTATGTAATTAAATTTATCGCAACATTGCATTTTTGTTTTTCTTTCAACGGAATATTTTATTTATGTGTTTACTTAAAATGCAAGTTCTTTTAAATTTTTAATTTACCTAAATGTGGTTGGCGACAATAACTTTGAATAAAACATAACGGTAGAGTAAAAAAGGTATGTTAATAATAAAAAATAAAAAAGAATAATAATATATATAATATACAGGGTGAGTCAAATAAGACCAACAAATTTTAAACACGAATAACTTTTTCTATTTTCCAGTATATAACAGTAGAATATAGAAATAAATATAAAACAGGGCCCGTTCGTCTTTTCCAAGCATCAACACTTGGTTGACGTTCGCAAAACTCAAACACGTTACATAAATATAATACGAGGAACTGAAGGCAAAGAAAAAGTAAAAAAATTGAGACTAAACCGTTCATCTTTTCGAGTAGGTACAAAGTTTCAACTCGTTCATCTTTTTGAGCACTGAAGGGTGATAATATTTCGTTCATCTTTACGAACTGTTCATCTTATAGAACCGTTCATCTTTCCGAAATTTTACTGTATCTAATTATTGTTTTTTACTTGCGATTTATACAGTATACCTACATAACATATGCAGGTTATAAATTGCAAATTATGGATTCGTTCAAAAATATAACTCGAGATTTTGATCAAACATGATGATAGCGAATTCAATGGGCAATTCTGTCCATCTGTCTGTCTATCCGTTCGGCTGCACCCTACGGGTTGATTTTCTTTAAAAAAATTGTATGGGTAAAAATAACCGACCTGCCTTACAATATTTTTAACAGTAAACGAAAGTCTCATTTTTTTAAAAAGGTGTCAACAACTTAAAAAAAAGAGTAATTTTTTTTACAAAAAAGACTACCATTTTATATAAAAAAAAGGTTCAACGTATTTGAATCATTTTTTATATAGAATGTCTTAAAAAGTTTAAGTTTATACCTACCAAATTAAAAAAAAAAATGTTTTTAAATCCTTTTTTTTTAAACAAAACTTAATAATTTGAAAACGGCTTGTTACATTTTTATTAAACATGGCACCCAGCAGTTTTTAAATATTATCTATCTACGAGATTTTAAACAAAAATAATTCTTATAATCAAAAATAAAGGTACCTCCCGTACAATTGTTTAAAAACCAGTAAAGAAAATTTAATTTTTCTCGAAAACAACTCCTTCGATTTAATTAAAATTTTTATGTCAGCTAAAATATTATTGGAAAAAAATGTATTTATTAATTATTAACGGTATCTCTCACAGACATTTTTTTTTCGGTTAACTATCTCTGATTTTAAAAACAAAATTAAAATCAAAATAAATTTTTGAAAATTCGATATTTCGAATATTTCGATGATTTTATTTCAAAATTAATTTTTTTTTGATAATGATGCGATTGATAACTTATGATAATGATATGATTCCGAAGAGCTTACGTAGACTCAGATTAAGACTAAGAACACACTAACGATTTGGATCAATCGACTATTCAGGCGGAAAAAATAGAATATATTGGTTTTAATGTAAATTATCGCACATGATACGCGACGCTTAATAGATTTTTATTTTTTTTTTTTTAGCGAAAGAAGACCAAAAATCGTAGCCACGAAAAAATAAAGACATGGGACAATTTCAACCGTGATTTTAATCACGACAGAAAATTGTGAGTGCGTCATTTACCTTATACTTGATAGTTCCTCAGGTAGGTGCGTATACAAAAATGTCCATGACACCACAATGCCAATCGGATGCCGTGAAAAAATATGATCACAAGTGATCGCGATCAGAACGTTCTCTGTCATTGTTTCTCTTAATTTCTCACATAACGTATGCAGCCAAGAAAGAGGCCTACCATACAATCAGTCAATGCTGCAAACTTTTATGAAAGCTGTGACTGTCTGAAAACAATGTAGAAGGAGATGTACCTGGAATAGCTGTCAAAATATTTAATACATGCAGTCGGTGCTGCAAGGGTTCACCAACTTTTAACTTTTCACGTAAGTACAATACCTAATTTCGACGTTTCAATTTCTTTGAAGAAAAAAAGAGCCGATACAAAATTTGAACAAAAAGAAAATTGTCAAGAATAAAAAAAGTGAAAAATAAGCCCGTGTTTTCTCATCTAACGAACTGACGTAACTAATTTTTTAATATCTTGGGAAAATGGATATTTTAGCTAGAGTTATTCCTTAAACAATTAAATCGATCACTGAATTTTAAAATAGAAAACCTGTAGTTTACAAAGCAATAGGACAAAATAGATTTAACAACGGCCAACACAACACACAATCGTCCAAAATTGTAGTGCAATATTCCGTAAAAATCGGTTATAACACCAAGAACACCGCACCCTTAATAATAACAATATGAAAGTCGAAGACTAGGCGATGACGAGTTGCCTCATGTAATCTCTTTGACAGAAAGTCAAAAACAGTGGTGCGTTCTTTTTCTCTAAAATGTTAACTATTGTTAACTCTGATCGTTCCTAAATTGGAAAATTGTAACATTGTGTAACATTATGACGTCATCAAATCGTTCCTAAATTCAATGTTGAAGTGTCAGAGTGTAACACTTTGTAATAATTTCTAACTCACCTCCTCGATATGAATTAAAATGTTGATCTGTCAAAAGCAGTTGAATTCGGAAATGTTTACTTTTCTTTCTTTCGATTTGGAATTATTTTA
Source organism: Epistrophe eligans (assembly GCA_951394125.1). Taxonomy (NCBI): domain Eukaryota; kingdom Metazoa; phylum Arthropoda; class Insecta; order Diptera; family Syrphidae; genus Epistrophe; species Epistrophe eligans. The sequence goes on from OX596029.1 coordinate 40,046,305, forward strand.
ATTTTTGTATTTATGAATGGAAAGAAAATTCTATACATTTTGTTAATGATTCGACTTTGTACAAAAATTGAGTTAATGTGAATTTACTTATATATTGTAAATATGCATTTAAGTTGATAAAAATATTTTTTTCCAATAAAATTTTATGCAATCAAAAAATTTCTTTTATTATTCATTCTGTGTACTTATTTCAATATTTTTTCAACCCCTTTAGATTGACAGATCAACAATATTTTTAGCATTGATCCCTAAATGAAATGTTACACAGTATAACACTTTCAACAATGAAATTTTAACATTCCTTTCTGACACAACAACAATAGTTAACATTTTTTAGAATAAGAACGCAACACAGAAGTACAATATTTCCAAAGTCCGTTCAGTAACTTGCTTAGCTTCGGCTGTCCATTAAAAAGTCGTATTAGCCAAAAATGCAAAATTGTTCAGAAGACACAAAACACCGAGTTTAAAATTAATAAAATAAAATTCTTAGAACCTAAGGTAGGCAAAAGGAGTACAATAAAGAGGCATTGATATTTTTATCTAAAATACTTTCTCAAACAGTGCTCCATTGCGACCTCGCAAAATGATAACAGTGCAGAGAACAAGATCAAGAGATCAGAGAGATAAGAAAAACGACATCTAGCACCTTGGTGTGCGTAAAATAATTCTTGACGTTTTGCGTTATGGCCAAATTTTCGAAAAAAATTAAAATAAAACATATGTGACTACGATTGAAAGAACATTTAATTATTCTACAATTCATATTCCAATTTATCCGTTTTCAAATTCAAAACGCGCTACTGTTCAATAAGCTGTGCATGTGGTGTAAATGTCGCGTCGTCGCACGTCGATCGATAGAAGAATCCTTATGTACATCCGTTAACTAATCTACTGACCAATAAATGTTCAATAGATTTCAGCGAGCACGTAGGGTAAAAAAAAAACGGAGAAAATAAAAAAACGATCAAAGCGCGGTCCTTCTAAATCGTACAACCCACACGCACCCCTAGATACATAAATATACATACGAGTATATTCGTGATTCGCTTCCAACTTCGATATATGCAAATCGAGCCACGGAATAACTTCAGCACTAAAATCGTTAATAGTCGAACGAGCGACCAAGGGAGCTCATTCATGTCTCGAGGGATTTGTGTGGGGTCTCGTCCCATGGACATGGAACTCGTGCTCCTTGATACGCTCTGCCTTGAATGTTGATAAAGAACAAACAAAAAAAAATCAACTTGCAAGCGGCAATCTGGCGGCACGGCAATGGCGGGCGGTGGCAGTGACGGCTGCCAGTGATATGACTATGGGTATAATATGGAGATCTTATTCTAATCACGTAAATTACCGAATTAAATTCTGATTCTAGTCGACTTCGGCTCTGGCTGCAAGAGTTAGCTACAGGTACACGTCGCGTTGTCGTCTAAACATTGATTAGAGTTCCCACATTAGATTTATTCGACAACAAGCTGTTGCCAATTTACACCGAGGAGAAAAAGTTAGTGCGTAAAAAACTAAATATATTAGGTATCCTGGGAAAACCACGACGAGAACAACAATGATGACGACTCCAACGCAAGGTGACTAAAACTTGAACTAAACACTTTGGAGACGGGTGAAATTTATATCCAAACGTGGATTGGCAAAGGACGAGGAAGACAAAAAAAAAAAAAACAAAAAAAAATGTGTGGTGTCTTCTGGAAGCTAAATGCCATAAATTCTTTTAACAAAATCCACACAATTCCTGCAGCCACTCCGGAGCTGAAGAAGAACAAAAAACATTTCACTTTCTGACCATGAAATGGAATTCAGACTCCGCTGCTGCTGGCCAAACAAACAATCGTCTTTTCTGCAAGGACAGCACAATTCTAAGGGAAAAAGTTATCTCCGAGAATTGAGAGAAGCAACTAAAAATAATAATAATACTAACTGGCACCTTGTGAAAATTCCACAACTTGAAATCCGTGACCAAATATAGTCCCTGAATCTGGAAGCCGTGTACTCACATGGCTATATAGGAAGATTTCAAATTGCGCCAGCAGGTTATACCCGAATATATAAATATCTGCAACACCACCGCACTCTGCACCGGTTAAACCTACATAATATAGCAAGCCCCGATATGCAATGATGGTATAGAATAGAGGCACGGCTGACAATGGAATGCTCCCAAATTGTGACCAAATGTTCTGTTCATGGTTATATTTGCATAAAATGGTGTTGACTACTTTAGCGCTCTCCTTACGCTCTCTGGCAATATATGTAGATGATACTGAAGGTGCTATGCCATACAGAGTATAATGGAACATTTTTGTTAATTCACAGCTTGGAATTTAGAGTGTCCCAGAATTGGCAGGCAGATTTATTGCCAAATATTTGGGGTTTCTATGCAAACTGATTGTAGATTTTGGACTTGATGTTGCCAAATAAGCAGACTTTTAATCATGAAAATCATTTGAAAAATGTGCCACAAAACCAAATATAGTTATGTTAGCTCAAAAGATGTGTTTTAAATTTTATTTTTGCAGTCGGTGCGCGTGTGAGTTTGGACATAAGGAGGATTTGTTTGTGGGAAAGTTTTTTTTTGATATGAAAAGTAACCCTGAGCCTAAAATAATTAGATGTATCTTTACAATATGATTTCTTTTCTCTCTTGAGGTCGTAGGGTTATGATGGCTCGACCATCGAGTTATAAGTTATCTTGACAGAGATAAAGCAAAATTACACTGGGTTGTCTAATTTAAAATGGGTGATCGTTGGTTATGGCAACTCTCTTTTATATAACACTATTTTACCACTTATTTTGCAACCTATTACATGGTAGTTGTAAAAAGTTGTAAAATTATCACGACCCTATTTCGTTAATGCAAAATTGAAGCCTTACTTTAATTTCTAGCTTTCGTGGTTGTTGAAAAAACATCATGTACTGCTAACTTCACAGTGAAGTTAGCAGTACAGGGGGATTTTGCAGTTCACCAAATAGTGGGTGAACTGCAAAATCCGGAATAGAAATGCAAACAAAATGCAAAAAAATAGTAAATTCCTATTAAGGTCCCGTTAGCCTAGGTGAAAATTGTCATGCCAACTTCAGAGACGTTTTCATTCACAAATTTTTGCAGTTAAAACTTTTTTGTATTCCCAAATTTCATTTTATCAAAAACACATTTTGATTTTGAAGTTCAAAATTCATCTTCTTTGCAAAAATCGTTTTATCGAAATATCTACAAATTTGAAAAGTGAAAACGCGCTTTTTATAGCTTTTTTATCATTGGAAGAATTTTGAAAGCTTGATATTGAAAAGTGGAATTTTGAAATTAGAATTTTGAAAAAAAAAAGAATTCTGACCTACAGAATTTTGACCCCAACCTTTCTTTCATTTTATTCATCCACCTATAATAAGCATTCCATTATGTTAATTCAAAGACAATATTACATTGGGAGTGTTGAGCATTTGTTGGAAAACATTCTTTAAAATAATTAGATAATTAAAATGAACATTTCAAATAAAGTTTTGTCAAAGAAACAGTAGTTTAATTCGTTTGTTACAGTTTGTATGTACAATATACATTGGATGGGGAACTGAACTGAGTCTGCACAGTGCCTGCATAGTACACCTATTTTTAGGTGCAATAATTGATTTATTTTTTCGGAAACAGTTAGTCCATTAGTTGGTGAATGATAGTTAACTTGTGTATAGAAGTAGAAATTTGCAAGACAAAATTGGTCGAGTCGGGACTCGGGAGCAGCGTTACCACTTCTGGAGAAAAAGTCGAAGTAGATTTAAAGAAAAAAGCGAAGTAAATTGAGAAAAATCAAAGTAGATTTCAAAATAACATTTTTTTATATAAATCTGTATTAAAAAAAATTGTTAAATTAAATTTTTTAATTGCGATATAAAGTTAGGTTTTTTTATTAATTTAAATAATGAATGTCAAAAATACATACTTAAAGCTTAAATAGTTAATCTAACACTGCTTAATGAGTCAACAGCAACACAGGTTAAATTTATTTGCAGGATTATTTAGCTTAGATTTAACGTAGCATTGAAAACCTACTTCTTAGACAGGATCTATCTATCTAATGTTAAACAACTGACTATTGTTTAATTCCCTTAAGAAACTCTTTTAATATTTTGCTTTATTTCTATTGTTTCATACATATATACTTAGGTTTAAATAGCTTAACTTTAAATAAAAACATTTTTAAAATTGTATTTATTAGTGAAACAAACGAACGAATATAACATAAACAATAATAAATAATTAATATTTTATGATGATTAAATTATCAGTAAATTAAAATTAGCAATCACGTTATTTATTAGTACGTCCCTACTAACCCCGTGATAACAAAACTTTTTTCAAACATGATGATGATACGCTTAGCTCAATTAATGTGTCGGAAACAATCACTTTTCATAACTCAATTAACATCTTGTTATATGATCGTGTATTCAGATGCCAATCATCGTCGGAAACCATGTTTTTTTTTTTTTCATCTGCGCATTATAGCGAAATCTAGAAACAGCGGTCAGTGATTTGTTCAACATTTTTATATACGTCCGACCGAAGACGGCGACGGTTTTTTATTTTCCAATTCATACAAAAACAAATTGTACTACCTATCCAAATGCATTTGATATGGCATATATATTTATATTTATTTTTTTTTGCCGCTCTAGTAAAGACGACTTTAATTCGCGTGTTAATTTCTTTTTATATTTCATCAACAACAATGACTGCAACGAGCCTCCCTCGAAATTGGCTTTTATGGCGGTTTCGGCCTTACGAGTACTTGGTATAGTTGTCAAATTATAGAGGAGCTAAGTCAGTGTTTCGACTGCTGCATGCTAATAACAGACTTTGCGACTTGTTAATTGCTATGTATAGCTTGCGAACTATAAAAGTGCATTTCATTTGGTTAAGTTGATTAAATTTATACACGAATAATCACAAGTATAATTTACTCCTGGTTTGCCAATGTAAGTATAAAAGGGTTCCACTGCACAATCGGTCAGTGGATCCTATAATGGACCTTTAAATGTTAAGTACAAGGTATACGCAACAGGTGACTTTTAACTGTGTAAAAATACAGCAACAAAAACAAAACAAGATAATATAAAATGAGGGACAACTACTTCAATAATGTAACCTGTACTTTATTTATGTTGAAAGACAGTTATGAGAAGGTGTCACTTTTTTTTGTTTAAAACAATTTTAAGAAATATTCGCCCTGATATACTAACGGGCACTTAATTTAATCTAACGGGTGGTTAAATTTTAAGGGCCGATGTTGAATGTGAACCACACCTAAACGTCAAGTATTTTTCTGCATTTCATTTGACATTTCTCAATTTCAGAGTAACTCAATTTGAACCATGGAAAGATACACAATCGAGCAACGCATTAAAGTCATTCAAGAAATGGCAACAGTAGATGATCAATTTTCGAAGAAAATCATCTTCAGTGATGAGGCACATTTTCACCTTAGTGGATTCGTCAATAAGCAGAATTGCCGCATTTGGGCGAATGATAATCCAAGAATTGGCCGCCAAGATCATGTGATTTGACACCGTTGGACTTCTTTCTTTGGGATTATTTGAAAGAAAAGATGTACGTCGATAAGCCAGCAACAATTCAAGAGTTAAAGGATGAGATAATTTGGCACATTAACGGCATAGAACCTCACTTATGCCTCAGCGTCATCGAAAATTTGGACCATCGGATGGAGGTGTGCCGCCGAGGTCGCGGCGGTCATTTGGCCGATATTTTATTCCATACATAATTGAACCATACCAATATTATCATAATAAAAAGAAATGACAATAATTTCCTAAATAATTTGTGATGTTTTATTTCAAAATCAACATCGGCCCTTAAAATTTAACCACCCTTTATGTGTAGGTACATATACTACATATGAATATGGCAAGTTATGGATTTGTAAAAAAAATAGAACTCGAGATTTTGATCAAAGTTGACATGATGATATCGAAGTCGAAAAAATCCAGTAATTTTTTTTAACAAAAAGACTACCATTTAAAAAAATAATTCCTAAAAATTTGATGAATTTTTTGTAGAGAATTTTTCATGTTTTATGGGAGGTACCATTTATAACCATTTTCATAAATTTTGTTTTTATAAAATTTTAGAAAAATAAGATTTTCATAATTTGGTAAGTAAAATTGTACACCAGGTTGGTAGGTAGTTACCGTTATTATCTCGGGAGACTGCCCGCTAGGTGTCACCCTAGCCTATGCTGCATCTTTGAATATTTTTTAATGGAGTCAAATAAGGAGTCCTTGATGAAAAAAGAGAGTCCTCTTTAAATAGAAAATAAGACACCAGTATTTATAAACTCTATTATATTTCAATGAAGTTTTTTTTGGCCTTAATTAACAACAAAATTCCTTATTAAACAAAAAAAAATATATTTTATACGAAAAATGTATCCCCAAGAAGTGCATGCAGCTAAATTCAATTTTAAAAATGTTTAAGGTATTGTTCGAGCTATTTTAAGCACTAGGCGCAGAATCAGTCAAGCCATTAAAAAGTTAAAGGCGAATATTTAAAAAATAAGACAATTAAAAAAAAAAGTCAAAAAAGTCAGACAGGACAGAAAACTTAATTTTTGTATCATATGATCACGAAGTTTTTTTTTTCAAATTGAGATATGAACAGAAATCGATATTTTGATCAAATATAACATTTCTATGAAATAGAAAATGAAAAAGATGGCTCCCGAAATTCTGTCTGTCTGTCATGTTCGACTACAGCCTAAATGTAAGGCTGAATAAAACATGGCTCCTGGGATTTTTGGACATTCTCCATCCAACTATTTTTTTTTTTTTCGAAAAAAGATCCAATTATTTTAATAAAGTTCCTGCTTTGTTATTTCCAAAAAACTTATACTGGCTACAGCCCTGGCCTAGATTGTACCTATTTCTAAAAATGTAAAACTAACTTAACAAAACATTTAAAATTAAAAAAATTCTTTCCAATTTAATTTTATCATTTAATGTATGTAAGTTAAAGTGAGTACCTTCCTTACCATTAAACAAAACAAAAAAAACAACAACAATAATAAATAATACTTTATGTTTTCCTTCATGACTTCAACTAAGTGATGTTGTCGCAAAACTATAAACACAATAACCTACTATGCATTCATGTAAGCCTTTTATGTCAATAAAATACACACTTTATGTTCTATTAACGTCGCCGAGGTGTGAATAATAGATTCTTTTATGTTTACATGTGGTAATAACAAATCGAATAAGAAATACCCACACGGCAGAAGACCGACCCGACCCGAACCGACCAAGACGGGGAGAGAGAGTATATTCTTCCTAAGCCCTATAAACGGCCAAACAAACCCTCTTCACTTCACCTCACCTCACTCCAACGACACGAATCTCTTGCACAGACAAGAAATGGCAGAAGAAAAATCCCAAACTGTTGGTATTATTTGTCCAACTGTTGACATTTTTATTATTCCGATTCTGAATCGGAATCGGAAAATTCTCCCCACAATCGATTCGAATTGAAATCGACCACGCAGTCATAGGTATGTATGGAGGTTCGTTTGTTGGCAAACATCTGGAAATAAATCCTCGGAACTTGCACTCCAACCCTCCGTTTTCCTCTTGGTTCCGTTGCCGCAACTATCAGGCTCCTTTTTGAGAATCATCCAAAGTCCTATAGCTATAGCAGAGTCTGGGTGCGCACACACATCCGCCTATATCAGCATCGTATCCGTATTCGTATCGCAAGTAGCGAAAATAAATAAATTGCTTCATATAAGTGAATTCTTGTTTCAATTATTTCCATGTTAACATAATAATTTAGTGAAACATAATCGACTCGCTTCCCACAGTATAAATATGCCGAATGTTGATGCTGCTGCTTCTGCTGGTGCTTGGGTGCTGCGGCAGCAAAGGCAAACACACTGATTCCTCCTTCGCCTTCGGGGGACGACAAATATTCCCGCACTCCCATTTTCAATCCCAATCTGAGTCCCTATATACTGGCGGCAGTCTCAAGTCTCAGCATCCACTTTCCAGCCGATGCGAAGAGCAGGCAGCCTGGCACCTGTATCTTTTGATCTTTTGTTGCCGGGATTTAATCTGATCCTATTGTCCTTTCCATCGAAGTAGTGGTGATGCTGCTTGGTTCATAATAATGGTGGTGTGTTAGTGCGGATTCCAAAATGCAGGCCATCAGCACCAACCAGCACAGTCCAGCCCGGCAATGATGAAGCAACTAAATCTGCTAGTGCGACCACAAAGCATAAATACAAGATAGTTTTGTATCTAATCTGATTATACTACCGAGTTGGAAATCTTTTTCATGCTTGCCGCCATATCGCCACTGCCACTGCCACTGCCACTGCCACTGCCACTGCCACTGCCACTGCCACTGCCACTGCCACTGCCACTGCCACTGCCACTGCCACTGCCACTGCCACTGCCACTGCCACTGCCACTGCCACTGCCACTGCCACTGCCACTGCCACTGCCACTGCCGCTGCCGCCGCCGGCCACCACCGCTAAAGACGACAACGAGGACGAAAACGAAGACGACTACGTTTTTTTTTTCTGCACGATGAAGCAGGAACACTTCTAACTTATGATTCTTTACTGAGACTCTGTAGCAAAATGTGCAATCGAGAGGGACATTCGCCATCCAGTGGAGCAGTTACTGGCCTATTCAAGCTTTTTCAGGAAGGAATCTTCGATTCTCTTTCCAAAATCGAATGAGTCGTTTTGGGTATGAAATGAACCACCATCACTATAGGTAGGTGCATAATATGTATATAACAACGAAACAGCCCTAGAGCTCCCGCATGGATTTCGAACAATGGACGTGCGCTCGAAAATATTTGTTTGTTGACAGGAATTTATTGGTCTGGACATAATCTTCATATATCTATAAAACCATGTGGGATTTTATTTTGGATATTTGGTGATCTTATAAACATATTGTTATTATATGAAATCTACCACCAATATTCAAACTGTGAATGTTCGAGAAAAAAAAACATAGTTTGATTGAAATTAAACTGAAGCTTATTTGTTTATGAAAAGTTATGTTTTACAATCCCTGGCTGTCATTTCAATTGGAAAATTAGAACTACTATAGATAGTTAATGATATTGATCTGATGTCCATCAGGATAGTGATGAGATAAATTATGGAAAAGAGAAGTAAGTGATATGCCAACAGCTTTGGTAGAAAAGATCTGTTTTCAGTAAATGTCTATTAAATTAGCAGTAGATCTTTAGTATTTAGTAATGCACTGAGCTTGAATTTTTCGCGGCATGATTCAATTGAATTCGATAAAGAAGAAAAGTTCCGTTGTCCTAATTTTGCAAGGAAAATAATTTGAAATCTTTTTTTCAAGGAAGATTTGAGATGAAAAAAAATATTGATCTGCATTTTTAAATAGAAGTTAATTTTAGGGAATCTAAACATAGCAGAGTAAGAAATTCCCAAAAAATGGATCAGCATTATAGACTGGTTTTTATATTTTATATTGGTACCATTGAACAACTGTCAGAATAATTTGAAAATAAAAACAAAATCAAATCGAAGAAATATTCGTAGCTCCGTAGTGGATATGCATTCAATCCGACATTGTAATCAAAATGATTCCCGAAAGTAAATCACGCATAATAATAATATCAAAAAGAACTTATTTTAAAACTGCTAATTTTCGCGAACGTAAACCAAGGCATAAAATGAATACGACAGTACCACACCGAGTAAACGCGACTCTTAATGAACGCGTCCATCAAAAATACCTTTTGAACACTTCCTATTTGAATAGAACGAAGTTGGTTTCATTTTTCCCTTTCGATTAATTGTCATTAGCTATTCTGATCTATTTGCCGTGCTCCCAACATAAAATTAAACTTTAAAATTATAGTAAAATAAATTAATATTATAAAAGTGTTTTTACTTAGTGGAAGAAGAAATAGCCAGAGACTATAACTCCCAGACTCTTTTTTCCTTTCTTTCCTATTGAGTTTTTCGTAAAATTATAATATATTTCATAAAATTTATAAATTCAAATAATTTTTTCATTGACCATTTTCTTTCTTTTGCCATTTTATTTAGCGAAGATTGAAATTTGCAGCCGCAATAGAAAACACAACAAACAAAAGTAAACCCAAGAGAAAGGGCTTGTTCGTAGACTATAGTCAAAATAAAATTTCGACGTTTTCGATTCATGCAGTAGATCGGCGTTAATTTTTGCACGATAAATAAAAACATTTTTGGCTAGCTAGTTATATTTTTTTTTTTGATTTTTGACACATTTTAAACAGAATTTTCACAACGAAAATAAATTAAACCAATCACAAACCATACATTCTATTGGTTTTGGTACATTTTTTTTTTTTTATAGCAAAAGTGAGAAACAGCTTTTTTATTTATATTTATTTATTTATTTATCTATTTATTTATTTATTTTTTGTATTTATTTATTTATTTAATCTTTTTATTTGTTTGTTTGTTTATTTATTTCCTTATATGTTTAATTGTAATCTAATTATTCATTTTCATAATGTATAAGTCCTTTTGGTAATTTATTGTATTTGTATTTAATTTATTATAACATTTGTATTTAATTTATTATTTTTGTACATTTATACCTGTTGAATTATAATTAATGTGTGGTATTATAGCGAACCGTTTTTATTGTTCATTTTGTTAATTACTTATATAGATTATTTTGCTAATTTATCAGTATTTTGCCAGTTTAACTGTGAAATTAGTTTTAGTTTTATATTCAAACATTTTTTTTTTGTTGCTTAAATGGAAGATTTTATCAGCTTTTCCTTTCTAATATATGTATGTACATAATCATACATTAAGTATTATTTTTGTTTTTCAAACTTTAAACACTTTCTCAGAAGCAAGGTATGTATATTATCATAACTCTGTATGTAAATTGTGCGGTTTCAATCAAATTGTAAAATCTATGCTTTTAATAAATAAACAAATAAATTTATAAAAATAGGGAATTTTATGAGATCTTAGAAATAAACTGACCAAAAAATATTAAAAAGATCGATTTGCTGCTTTTCCAACGGAAAATTACAATTATTACTATTGCATGAACACATCCATCGAGATATCTACAACTTAATTTATCAATCGTACTAAACCAATAATAAAGAACAAAACTAATAAAATTTGGTTCGAGATTCGAATAAACGTCAAAAATCTATCCACAGTAGGATTCCACTTTAGCTTTTATCTATCGGCCTGTTAAAAATATATATTCAAAATTTTTGACGATTTATAGCATCGTGCTATCTTTTTAAATTGTTATTAAAGTTAGAATCACAAAGTGTCTATTTTATCACACGATTTACACATATTTAATTAATGTCACTTTGACAATTACAAACGTAAAAATGATATGTTTGCTTACTCTCTCTCTCTCTGTTTTGGGAGTGTTTAGGGGTAGTTTGTTATGAAAATCGTATTTTATGAACTTCATAATTATTCTTAGTCTATTTTTAAAGATCCAGCTATATACCATGAAGTACTGAATTTATATCACAACTAACTTCTGCTTACACTTACAGATGGAAAATATAAACATTCAAAAATGTCACAAAAGAAATGTAAAATAAAAACTACTATACCTACGTTTAGAAATAAATTACTTTGTTAAAATTGCATACAGCTACATTTCTTAAATACAATGTTTTTTTTTACAAGATTATACTTACATACTGTAACGCCATGAAGATAAAGTCGTCGAGTGGACACCATTATATTTTTTTATCAAACCAGGTCGGCAGCGCGGACATAAAATAAAAAAAAAGAAACGAAAACACAATTAGCAAAAAGGAATATAGTAAAATAATTATTTAAATTTTATTTTTATATGAGAAGAGTAATTAATTTTTGTCGCTGCATCTCCTTAAAGCGACTGGCACTTTGCCTTTCCCATAAAATGCAACTTGCGTCCGTTTCCAAAGGACTATACGAATATAATATACCCATCTACCTACTATCGAATAAAGAGCAGGTGTTATGTTGTTGACGTGGACAAATGAAACACTTCTTGATATAACCACTGACGAGTAAAATTATGAAATACGTCAAATTTCTGGACACATAGCTTCAAGTTTCTGCCCACGTTGCGTCGCTTTCGTAGTCGGTCGATAGGGACGTCGAAGTCGCGTTGCGATTAAGAGACGGAAGAGTGGCTATATGTTTTTCACACTACGAGACCCTGTGGCACCGCACAACACAATGCGGTGGTAAGAGTATGAAGCACCAAAATATCATGTTGCCAACCATCAATTGTGCAGCTTTACGATGGCAATCTTGAGCCGGTCCCAGAGCCCCCAGATGCACCATAGGTACATACATATAAGGAACCGGGCAGGGGCAGCACTTATTTGTATGTTTATATGAAATGCATGTTTGACAAGGAGTTTACTATGTGAGGACTATCGATCAACTATCCTCCTCCATCAGGCGGAAAGAACAGGGATAGAGAGAGAGAGAGGCAGCAAACGAGCGAGGTGGAAAGGTGGCAAAATAATCCATAGGATATGTTGGACGCGCGCTTATCACTTAAATATCAAGTTTCAATCTAAATAAAAGCGCTCGAGGACGTGCGCACTGCGCGCAGTGGCTGGGCCGCCTATACGGATGGACTGCTCCTGCTCATCGTCCTCTTCGTCATTGTATACGCATAACTAAAGGCAGCACCACTTGGACTCATATGGCCCTCATTATCGTTATTGGGATCATTAAAGCAATTTATTTTGTATTTAATAATGTTTGGCCAAAGTGAATGAAATATATCGGAGACATGCTAGTTGAAACAGAAAGTAAAAGAATTGTACATCGTATATATAAGGAATGATGTGTAGATTGAATGCGAAAGGAGGTGTTTGGAATTATTTATTAAAAAATATCCAACAGTCAGGTGCTGAATAACTATTTATACAATCTCTGGAGCCTTTACTTATAGATGATTGAAAATTATTCAACTGTATGTTCTTCGGTATTCAATTTCTGTTTCTGAGAAATAATGAAAACAAGACATAGGTAAAAAACCCCCATTCAGCTGGTCAATGGGTTCTTGTCTCGTATCTATACATATGTATATATTTTTTAAAAGCAACAACTAGCTTTGAAGAGAATTCTATAATTTAGATTAATTATAGTCAGAATTAGTAATGTAATTGAAGTGGTCAAAAGATGCAAACAAAATAAAAGGCAATGCATGAGGATTGAGGCGACAAGTCCCTGAATAAGTCAAGTTAAATACTTTCTCTCAAATAGTATTCGTTCAAAGGCTTTAGTTTTATAAGATTCGACTGCAACTAAACCTAACCAAAGGAATTCAATCGTGTGTATATTTTTTGTAAACATTTGTAGAAAAATTCCTAATTCTGGACGTTAAGTTCATTTTTAGATTTTTGTACACAATAATTCTTTTCCCTGATGGTAAATTAAAAAAAATATTTTCATAAAAATTTTAAGGCGATGTTATATTAAATTAAAAATTGGTTTAATTTGTTTGTATGGTATTCATTATTTTCTTTTATATAGCAACAATAAATACTATAATATTGCTCATTACAAAAAAAAAACAAAAAATATATGTATATACATACATACATAGCTTTAAGTAATATTGCGTACAAAAATCTAAAAATGAACTTAACCTCTAGAGTTAGGAATTTTTCGACAAATGTTTTTGTTTTAAAATAAAATCACAGAATATTTTTGTTTGTAACAATGCCAAACAAACTCCAACAACACCCTACGTTATAAAACAAAAAACTAATTTAATTTTTTTTGTAAATCCTAACGTAACTTATTTTTTGCATTTTTCTTTTCTTTTCTCATATTTGTTTACGCTAAATCAATTTGTATAAAACTAAACTCTACCTCTTTTAATTTTGGACATCACACAGTAAACACCTTATCGGACTTGGTAACAAACATTACATTGTACAATACATTTTACTTATTAAACATTTTAATTACATAAATTTATAAATTTTTTTTTTGTTGGGTTTTTAATATAAAGACAATAAAACTATAAAGAAAACTAGACAAATTATACAATCCACATACAGACGATACATTTAACAAAAATAATACAAAACAGTTTTAAAAAAAATATACGCACGAAATATTGATTCTTTATTAACCGTGGTGCCGACAGAATTCCTTTGGTTTAGTTTAATTGCAGTTGAATCTTATTAAAACTAACCCAATATTCATGGTATATTATTGTCCTCTATCAGTAATATCAGTTTCACTGTTCGTCAACGAAGATATCTTTGACTGTTTTGGCTTTTCAGTATTTGGAGTTTACTCTTTCTACGAGCGGCGGCGGTTTAAAAAAGTTTCGTAGGTATATCCAGAAACGATTTTTCGTCTCATTTCAAGTAAATTTTTTTTTTTGTATTCGTTAATATTATTTTATCTTTTGCTTTTTAGAAGTCGAATATACAAAATTCCTTGATTAAAGCCAATTTAGTCTTTAAAATTGCTTTTAAAAAATTTAGGAAGCACCTATATTTTTTTGCTTACGAAAATTCTATCTGACAGACGGCAACATTGTCATGTTGGTATTCTAATTAAAAAAATTATTATATCATAGATTTTTATAAAAAAAATAAAGAAAACTATCTACCTATCTATCTATTTGTTTCAAATAATAATAAATTGAAAGTGTTTTGAAATTACTTAGTTGAAAACACTTCACTTTTTAGATTTCTTAATAGTATATATAGTAATACTAGACGAGATAGAGATAATAAAATAGAAATCGATAAAAAAAATGTAAATGTGTTGCTCCTAACCCTAAATTAAAGACTGAACTCAAAATGAAGACAGATGCAAACCAGAACGGCCTTGAAACCCATTTCTCATCGACCATCAGCTGCATTAAGGACCGACCAACCAAATTAGAACCGAAGCACAATATTCAGTAAAATCTGACGTTATCGTCTAGCGGCGCGGCGCGAGAAAAATATTATTAATTGGTTACCTAGCACCTGGTGCACTTGGACCGACCGACCGTTGAATTTAAGAGACCACGAAACAACTGCAAAACAAAACCATGCGTAAACCCCTTTTTTTATCCTCAACTGATGGTCCAGTCGGCAAATAAAAAGAATGTTTTCGTAATTCAAAAATATTTCGATCATATGAATTGGAATTAAAAAGTTGTAAAAAAGTTAAAAAAGTTTTTTTTTTTGAAAATTGAATTATTGTTTTTTATGGCATTTAAACGATTTTCATTGCCTACAAAACGATAGAACTTAGGGATTTATTTGACTAAGGTTCAGAGCAGAAGGGAACAACCAATGGAATTTGACGAAAAAAAAAATGAATAAAACTTCCCTATTAAAGCATAGTACGCAGATGAAGCGAAATGAAGACTTACATCCTTTTTCGAACTGAATTATTTGCACGAAAGATTAATTGAGTGCGGAAAAGTGAGGCCACAAACAAATTTCGTTACGCATCATCTGATAAAAGTCTCCAGCAATATTTTTCCAAAGTCATTTCGTTTACGTGTTCGTTGTTGATTTGGAGAACACAGACAATTCTCGTTTCGCTTTAGCTGCGTACTAGGGCTAAAAACTAATAAAATAGTGGTAGACAAAAATCGTAGCTAAGAGAGAGGAGGGCACCTATGGTCCCACAGGACCATATTAAAAACCCTGTTAAAAAAGTTATTTTTTCTGTACCTACATTTTAAAGAATTTGATTTTGGCAATACAGAATTTTAGGATACAGGTTTATGCAATTTATGAATTTTCGAAATTAAATTTTGTAACATGCTCAAAAATATGACTCAAGCCAAAAAAAAATGTAGGTATGTAACTACCTATGTAAATACCTCCACTTAAAAATATTTAAATGATTTTTACTTGGCTTCTTGAATTTCAACTATGGACTCGAATTTGGTATTTTTCTATATTCTGTCACCAGTTCGGTTGGTTGGCAAGTTCTAAATTTAAAAACCTAAAGTTCATCTACTTCTTTTTTAACAAGTGTTCCAAGTTTGCTTTAACCTTAACAAGGTACAGTTAAATCCATTCTGAGGTAAAAGGTAGTTGTCTGATTTCCAAATAAAGGAAGTTGGAAAAAATTTGGAGAGTTTTTATTCCCTAGCTGTTGAAGAATAAGGAAGAAACTAAAAAGTCTTTTAATTTTGAAACTTAGAAAGAAATATGTAAGTTATTTTTTTTTGTTCAAATGTGTCGCCTATTGAGTAAAGTTCCTTACACTAAAACTATAAAATTTGTTCCCACAGTTTTCCACAAAATTTTAGCATTTCCGTTTAATCTCACAGATACCCAACCAACGTATAAGGTAAATGTGTATAGATGCAATGTTTATAAAAAAGACAAAAAAAAAAATTAACGTGTTAAGAAATCTCAACTTCAATCATCTTAATCATAAATTTCATCGCGAGACAACGTAACATGAACTTCTTTAAGTCCTTTATGAATCGAACGCATCATTAATAATCGCATAATCAGACAAGTCATACGCAAAACACCAAGCGAGACAGCCCGGATGACCTGCGAGTATGGGGCATATACTACACAAATACGTCCTAGTCTCAGCCGCACCGTCCGTCCTGCCGTTGGCCCGCAGCCGCCACCACCGAAGGGAAGGGTTCATTATGCACAGGATGCGAGCATTAATTCACTTCCAGAGTTTCATTCGCCCAAACGCATATCATCATAAGCTATAGACACAGCACAGCATTGACTGGCAATGGCGCACACACAAAACATCAGCCTTCAGGATGCCCAGCCAGCTTCAAGAAGACGCTTCTTCTTCGTCACCATGAATCTGAGAAAGTCAGATCAGTGATTTCATCCTTCCTCCACGTTTCACGACGAGTAGGTATGTATATATATGTAGGTAAGGCTGGCAATCTAAGGCTTACAAAGACGTGTACTACTGCTACGCGCAAGGAATACCTAACCATCAGCCACCACCTCCTCAAGCATCAGTACCAGTACCAGCACCAGCTCCAGCAGCAGCGATATCCATGGCCACAAGACAAGAGCCAGCCATTTAAAATCTATAAATCCTAATGTGGAGAGGTGGGCGTATAGAGCTGTACGCCATAATTAAAAATTTAAATCAAATGGACTTGTCATTTGTTTTTGCCTCGTCGGCTCCGAAGGCAGTCTTATCATGGCCACCGCTGGTGCGCCTGGCATGCCTCAACGGTGAGCGCTCACATTTGACTGGCCAAACACAGAACTGAATAAATGTTCCACAAATGACCAAAAGGATCTCTGCGACTGCAGCAAGCCAGCCTGCCTGACTTTGAATGCGATTGACTCGGAGAGATTTGCATGATTTTGTTCTAAAGCTGCAAAAACATACACATTACACACACACACACATAGAAATTCTGGGCAAGTTGCAGTCATCACGGGATACTATCGTGCCAACGCGCCCCATGGTGGCTCCAAAATGGAACCCCGCCACGATTATGACTTCGTATAAGTCAAATTAATTTTACCGACTTATTTCAATAAAAACGTATTCTCTCGGGATTTCAATGGAAACCCTTTCGGAGCACTAATTCAAGTGCTCACGAATGCGAATTAGGTGTTGAAAATAATATTACGTGTATGAGTTGTGTTTGTTCTTTTATATTCATCGTTGGAAATGGCAAATGAAAAACGAAACGAGAAAGAATCCGGGACGCACATTGAATGGTGAGGCGCGTGTTTCACGGCCATATGATTAGGGCGAGATTTACGTTATGGAATGCTTGAGGTGTAATGAAGGAACTGTGTTGTGTTTGAATGTGAGATTTTTTTTTTATGTGTCTTCCTGATGTACACCCAGAGAAACCAGATTGTTTAAAATAACATAAACAAAAAAACAATCAAAAACTGTAGGTTTTTTTTTTAGATATATTTGCTAGTAAAAATTCTTCAGTGGATAAGTGCTTGATTGCTAACTAAGGGACAGTTTTTGAGTTGGTTGGGTTCGGTATCCCACTTCTTTTAAAATCCCGTTTTTTAAACCCCGCTTTTTATAATCCTGTTTTTATAATCCCGTTTTTTTTTGAAAATCCCACTCCCGTCTCTCAAAATCCAGTTTTTATAATCCCATTTCTTATTATCTCGCCTTTGCAATCAATGCTAGTTGTTTCGTTTAAAAAAAATTGTTTTTAATAAAACAATTAGTTTTGATTGCAAAAGCGGGCTGATAGGAAATTTGAAAAAAAAACATTTAATACTGAATGATTTTTCGAGATTTTTGAAAAACGGGATATTAGAAACCGGGATTCCGATACCCTCCCTTTCAGAGTTGGGTTCGATATCCCGCTTTTTATATTGCTGTTGTTTATAATCCTTTTTTTTGTTTTTTTTTTGTTTTCTTTAATCTCGCTTTCTATAAAACAGTTTTTAATAATTCAGTTTTTTAAAATCCCATCTGTTATAATCCCATTTCTTTTCCAATCAAAACTAGTTGTTTCATTTTAAAAAATCGGGCGATTAGACTGGATTTAAAAAAGCGGTATTATAACAATTAGTTTTGGTTGCAATACCTGGATAAAAAGAAACGGGATCATAAAAAAACGAATTATAAGAGACGGGATTATAAAAAGCGAGATTATACAAATCGGGATTTAAAAAACGGGATTTTAAAAATGCGGTATAACGCCTGCTATTTTCTAAAACGTCAAATAAACGTCAATTTCGCCAAATGATCATCATTTTTGAACGAGATATTGTTATGGTCAATTATATAGCCGTCCTCCTAGATAGATAGATATTTATTTTCGTAGAATAAAGCGTTACAATTTACATGATTTTGTGAATACACACAGCTTGCACAGAGATATGATATTTAATTTTATATCTTACAACTGAAAAATAAATACAATTTTTGTAGGGAAATATAGATAATTAATGGAAAACAATTGAAGGAAAACTACGGAAGAAAAACCTTCATTTGACAATTTCTTAAACTAAGGATTTCTTTATTAGAAATGTGTTGACTAGATAAAATGGACTTAAAGCTAATTGAATTGCTAATTATTTAAAGTATAAACATCTTATTTTATAATATTAAATATGCATAGTTAAATAACATACACATTAATTGATAAACAAATAAATATATAAATATATAAATATATAAATAAATAAATAATTAAATAAATAAATAAATAAATAAATAAATAAATAAATAAACAAATGAATAAATAAACAAATAAACAAATAAATAAATAGACAAGTAAATAAATAAATAAATAAATAAATTAATTAATAAATAAATGGACAGAATAAATAAATATATAACTGAATTAACAGAAGTAGGTAAACACAATGAATGAATAAATAAACAAATATACATATTTTAATAACGAAAACATAACAAAAAATAATAATAATAATTTAAACAACAAACATAAATAATAAATAAACTTTGATATTACAAGGTTTATGTTTATAATATTTAATCGTTTACATTTGTAAGTTTTTGATAAGCAAATTTTCAGAATCTTTACATTTTTTGAAGAATTTTTCATTAAGTTTTTCAATTTTTTCAGAAATTTTTAATTTACCACTGCTCTCATGTAATCGTGAAGTTGAGAAATGCCAGGGCAAGTCTAACATCATTTTTAAGGTTTTATTTTGCGAAATTTGAAATTTATTGATATGTGTTTTTGCGCACCTTCCCCAGACAGGACATGCATAAAGAATAATTGCTTGAAAAATGACTTTGTAGATAGTAATTTTATTATGTTTACTTAAACATGAACGTCGACAAATCAACGGATATAACATTTTAATTTCTACACTTATTTTGCTTAGAGTATTATTCACATGAATTCGATAGGTTAATGTCTTGTCTAAATATACTCCAAGATATTTGACCGAATCAACCCACGGAATATTGGAATTACTAATTTTAAGTTGACTTAAAGGTAAAGCACAAGGTTTTCTTTTTCTAGTGAAAAAGATAGCTTGCGTTTTATCTGCGTTGATTTTAATTTTCCATAATTCGAAATAATTAAGTACAGTATGAAGTGCGTTTTGAAGTGAATTTTCGATATTATGTCCTAATTCATCTGAGCTAAATATTGCTGTGTCATCAGCGAACATAGCTGTTTTGCAGTTAAGGAGATATGGGAAATCAGCAACATAAACAATGTATAAGAGAGGCCCCAAAACTGATCCTTGTGGAACTCCCGAATAAACGTTTTTGGAACTAGAGTCCTCCTTGAAAAAAAAATCTGTTTTAATCGCAGCAGTCAATTTCCTTGTAGTTTACTAACACGCTGTCTGTCTGTTGTCAACTTTGCTTTTTTTTACTGCATAGGTGCGCCTTAGATGATATTATGGAACATATGAATTTAGCGAACAGCGTTATCGAAAATAATGCTATTGCCTAAAAATATCGTTTTGACTTTTCAAACAGTTGATTTTTTCAGTCTGCGTTTAAGAACATCTTGTAATTGCAATTTTGAAGTAAATAACGTTTTCGAAAGCTTTTGGATTTAGACTCTCCAATTGGGGTACCTACTATTTACAAAGCAAACAAGAATCGACACAGAATTTTGTTTAAGTTAAATATTTTCACTTTTATAGGGTTATTGGCAAATTGATGGTTTCTTAAAAAATTAGACAACCATTATTTACTTTCGGTAAAAAAAAAAAGAAAAAAAAAACAAAAACATCTATTTGCTGCAAAATGTTTTAAGCCCCATACCTATTTCGGTTGCAAAATTATCAATTGGGTATTTGATATTAATTTACTGATTGCAATAGAATCTTTATTCATTATTTATTGGATTTAAGATTCTCTCATTCAGGTTCTTAACGATTGTGGTGGAATGCCAAATCAAAAGAAGATTCCTCAACGTTATTCATCTCATTGGGTATCTTGAACTTTTTAAGGTGACTGCCGACTAGCAGATGCTATTATGTGTGGCCGTATTTAATATTATTTATTGTTTAATTTTTATTATAATTTAAACTTTAAGTAAATTTTAACAAAACAAATACTTCTGACTCATTATTACAAAATGAAGTAAAGCAACGCAAGAACAAATCTCCGAGAATTTAATTAAATTAAAACAAATTAATTTGAAAAAAAATATATATCTACTTTGTTTTAAATTAAGAATTCCGTTTGAAACAAGTAAAAGTTTCTCTGAGTGTATGATAGATACATGCAAAATGCTTATTGCCAGGCTAATATTTAAATAAACACAATTACCATCTTACCTACTTTATACGATTGTTAAAAGCATGAAGATAAGTTTCGTGCATCGACACATCTAATTCCGAATTAACTTTCTAGAATAATTTTTTTATAACTTACATAGTAATTAATTCGCAATACTTTATTCTTTTATTAATTCACTTCCTTGTAGTATAAGTATCTAATTAAGTTTCCCCCCTTTCTCAAAGACTACCTACAAATGATGAGTGCTAATTTCCATTTCGAATCATGGCTTCTACGATTGCTTTAGTATTTATGGATTTATAATTCATATTAAATTTCTGATTATGCGAAACCCCACATTAAATTTTATTCTGAAAAATTCGTAAATATGAGGTGATTTCGTAGAATATCGGAATCAAAGAAAAATTTTATAGAAAATTTTGTCAATTTAAAGTTAAATTATTACATCACGTGACCGAATGCCGATTTTTCAAGAAATGGTGTAATTCACGAAAGCTATGAAAAATAACAATATGATGACTGTACAATATGGACCCATCGAATAAAAACATTAGGGATTGGGATGGCACAAACTGCTGGGTCAGATTAAGTATTATCAAATCTTATTTTCATAAAAAAAGCAAAGGGGCTAGAAAAACTTTGTGTAGGACTAACAAAAATCTATTTAATGGGAATTTTTTTTCCCCGGAAGAAAAAATTAACAGAGGAAATATGTTTCCCATAGCGAATCTCCCACTAAATATTTTTCTCTGACAACTTCTTTGCGGAAATGTTTGCATTGAAACAAGGAAAAAGTTTACTGGAAACATTATTCACGATAGCTATATTTTTGAAATGAATATATTCCCTTATAATTATGAAGATGATTCCTAATAGAAAATTTCCCAAAACGGAAAAAAAACTCCGGGGAAATTTTCTTCGCTAGGGTTGAATAAAAGATAAAATGCAAAATGGCGGCCAAAATGTCAATTTGAAATAATTTTTGGCATTTTGCCATATCTCGAGGCAATTTTTATGTTTCAACGGTAAATCTTAAGATTTTGACCAATTAAAGGGTTTAAAATTATAAATGGATCTAAAAAGTAGAGAAAGGATTAGGAAAAATCGGTCAAATCAAATTTTTAGACTGATTTGATGGTTTAAACCAACAGAAGTTTTTTTGGGAAATTTAATTTTAGGTTCCGGGAACTAACTATAAATAAATTAGGTGGCGCTACAGCTCGCGTAACCAGGGTCTATAGTGACTAACAATTTAGAAATAGAAGGGACCTACAATTTTGTGTAGAATCCGAACGGCTAATGCGAGAAGCACTTTTTCATGGCAAGAGATACTCTTAGAGGATTCGTCAGGAAGAGGCAGCAACTCGTGAAAAACATTTCTGGTTTTTTTTCGGGAACTAGCTCCCCAATGAAATAACCAAATGAAAAATTAAATAACCCCTAAAAAATTTTATTGGGTTTCCGTTTTTTTTTTAAATATGAAAATACTTCCCAACATTAGTGATTTATTTTATTTTCAAAATCGGTTAATAGTAAAAAAATAAAAAAAGTCTCCAAATTTGTAGAGTTGCTTCATTTTTTCTACTTTTGAGCGATTTTTAACTTTTACTTACTACGTGAAGGTAGCACAAAATTCAAAAGGAATATCATAACGATCAAAATATTATTTATATGTCATAACGACCAAATCCAAAATCGTCAAAATTAATGTCAAAATTTTTGTTTTGGAATTTGGGCATTATGAAATATTTTTTGGGCATTTTGATATTTCCAATTTATTAAAATTTATTGCCCAACGCCCAAAAACTGATACATCATCTCTCTAGTTGTGGGCGTCGTCGGCGCTTGTGTCGCGGCTAATTACATGCATTTTTCTGCGCAGAAATAAGGTTTTACTTCATTCTTATTTGGGGAATTCTTGAGATTTATTTTAACTTCGAATTTGGATCAAAAGAAAATAATAAATTGAAAAAACGCATCGAGTTTCAAAAGCTAATATAATATAATATAATTTATATACAAAAAATTAGGCTTTATGCTTTTGAATAGGAACAAATTAGCCTCTCTGAATTTCAGATATATTTTAACTTTTGATTTCAGCTTTGTTAACTCATCATGCTTTCTTTGGTTTGCAACAACATTTTATATATTTTTTAAGCACAAATTCCCAAACATCTTCCCTGGGAGATATTTGCTTGCACACAAATTATGCTGCCATATTTAGTCATTACCAGCTGTACTGACTCCTATTTAAAATTCCTTCCACCGTAGGTATATATATGCGGTGAATAAATAAAATCCATTCTGAACGGACCATCAGCAACAACTGCGCAAACGGCCTACCATAACTTAACCAACAGAGACATCTCAATTCCGTCCTAAATTAACCCCAACTGATTTAACTGATTACCAAAAGCCAAACAATAGCATCTTATGGAGAATTTGGATTCGCCACTTGAACAGAGCCCGCAGCAGCAGCAGCAACAGCATCAGCACCGGAAAGAGTTACGATGGAACTTCCATCGTCCTATATCGCTATCGTTTCGCATCTTCTAAGTCCAAGTCCAAGTCGACGATGGCAACGACAACGAACGCAAACCGACCACGAATACTATGTATGTAGGTATATACCTATGTACGAAGGAGGCAAGATGAACGATGAAGAAGAGCCAGTAATCGATTGAAGGGCAATTTATTTGTCGCCATATTTGAAACAAATGAGAATACCCAATTTCCAGACTTAATCTCGAAGGCCCATCGGACAAGAGCTCTCTCGGTTCGATTCGTACCATCATATCCGCGGGGCACGACTGTTGCTGTTGCTGCTGCTGCTTCGCAAGAACCCTTTGCAGCTTCATCTTCTATATATGTATAAATACCTATCACTGATCTGATCATCATCCGCGCAGATTGGAAAGGTGTATAGCATCACCGCATTCTCAGATTCACTTTAATGATCAGAGAGTCCCCATAGTCCCCGGCACATTGTCAAACTGATATTAGCTTCAAATTAGTTGGCCCGAATTTATGCCCTTAAACAAGAACTTGGACTCAATCGACAACAATGAAATGGTCTGCTGCATAGATGAAGATCTATGATGGGGAGTCGTATAAGGTCTAATTATCACCACCACCGACGACGCGATGACAGAGGCGATCTCATCAATCACCGACTATGACACATGAGTTTACCAGAGGTGCCACCACCCGCCATTGTTGGTTTTGTTAATGATCCCAATGACAGTTCCTAGATGCATGTAACACCCACCCATTTAAACAAGTGCACTTCAAGATATATACTTACACCCTGTATAGTTGCCGCAGGATCGTGTTGTGTGTCGCAACCCATTATCACATTTTTTTTTTTAAATTCCCGTTTTAATTAAATGTTTCCATCGGGAACGGTGGACGGATGGGAAACAGGGAAACATGAAGGGGACATTTTAATTTCCAGTTCGATTCGGCGAGATGCAGCCGGTTACCATTTGTCATTGACCACGATTATGATGAGTGAGGATGTGTTGACGGTGTCGGTGACGGCCACCGTACCACGATGATCAGCACATTCAGCATTCAGCAACGGCAGCAGTTGTCAGTCAACGACGAGAGCACACATCGCCGCAACGTCCAGTGCAGCAGAAATGAGAAGACACGGTGTGGTGCGTGGTGGCGTCGTCGTCGTCGTCATTATTAATGATGGACGAACGATGATGATGGTGTTGCAATTATGGGAAGCAACGAGTGTGGCAGAGTGCAGTTTGCCCGACCACATCAATGGAATCCAATAATTGGCATTTTCGTGAGCGATGCCATGAGTGACAGGTATGTTTTTTTTTTTTTTGTTTTCAAGTTAGTCCAGAAGGCCAAGCCAAGGGTGCATGAAAAGAGATAGAAATGAAAACGTGTGATTAGTTTTGGGCGTATGCTAATTATATAGGTAAAGGTATTAGTAAAGATATACACAGGAAAATAGGACAGTGGGACAAAACCGAAAACAATAACAACAACTGTCTCTGTTCACAGTCGTATATAGGCTAACTATAAAGGATCTGAAATCAATTAAAAGATCCTTTAGATAATCGTCCCCGTAGTTTACCTTTGAGGTTATTTGTAAAATAGATAGTCTAATTGACGTTATTTGTGCAGGGGCGGATTTATACGAGTTCGCCAAACACAAAGTTTTTAAAATTTCACTGTATAAAGTGTATTTTGCATAAAATACGACAAAAGGCTAGGGCGTGTAGGTTGGGTCAAGACAAGAATTAAAATTGTATGGGGAGGGTCTATTTCCCCTTTTTAATACGGGAGGGACAATTTTCTTAGAAAACCGACTTGAAAAAGAAAACAAAGCGTTAAAAATGTTATACCTTTTTTTAAGTAGGAATCCACTATTTAATTTGCAAATGTTTGAAGATGATTCAATATTGCAAAGTTCTAGCCCTGGAAAAACGGGGGCCATAACTAATTTTAAACGAATCGTCCAATCGTGTCCAAATTAATTGGACATTTCCAAAAATATTTAAAATTTTAAGAGTTGCGATGGTGTTTCTGAAAAACTGATAGGCAATGTTTTGATAATTGCCACAAAAGCTTTCCGCCATTTAAAAAAAATTCACGATTAATTGTTTGAAATTAAATTAGGTCGGAAAATGCTGTCATTATCATTTTTGACGCAAAAAACCAATTTAAAATATTTTTTCACTCGATTGATCGATCTACTATAGATCAAAAAATATCAAGGCATCATCATTTTTTCAATTATTGACGCAATTGATAGTAAAATTTTGATTTTTTTTTAAATATCTATAATTTTCGACACCATTGACAAAAATTTTTAAAAGGAATATCTTCTTTTTTTGATTTTGCCATACAAAGTTTTAAATAAGAATTCAATATTTTGGCGCCCTTAAAATGTATCGGCCTAAATATGTGACATTATTTTTGGGATAAAACCGCTGTTGTATTATTAGAGAAAAATATCCTAATTGACGCGTTTGTGTATATATTTTGATCCCATTGTTCAGGATATATTATTATTATTATCAAAATAATTACAATGAATTAGAAAAGAAAACCCAAAAGGAAAACACTGATTGCCATTTGATGTGTATACTCGTATACGACTATTGTGTGTCTAGTGTCCACTTGATATATTTATAAAACCACACAATAGAATCTCTTTATCCTTGGTAAACAATCGGAAAGAGGGTCTCATTCACATTCAAACTGTTTATCAAACGCAAACAATCTTAATGACATAAATATATGTACATACAGCATAGTCGTATACAAGAGCTGCGACGACGGGCCGTCGGCCGCGCTGCCGTTGGGTTTCATTTTCTCGAGGAACTGTTGAAACCCCAAATTACGCGGATTATTAATTTAAGTGGCCCGTTAAGGGTTTGCACCCACCCCTTAGAATGAGCACTTAAACGATGACGTTGAGAAAAAAAAAAAACAATGATATTGTTGTTTGTTTTGAGGGAATTTTATTTTGCTTTTTTTTGTTTTATTTCGATAGCTGCGCGCTTGTTGACTTTTCGATGGGCGACAAATAATAATGATGGAAACGTAAGCAGGTGGAAATGTGCCAGTTACTCCCATTTATTGTAATTAAGGGATAACAAGGTTGTATGTATTTATACCTACGAATAAAAGAACTTTTGTATTTCGACGAAAAAAGATACTTTATTTGCCTTTGGGTGGTTTTGAATTGTGTTGTTACCTCGTAAAAGTTGATTGTAAGGACATTGGAGAAGCAATGCGGGAGCCAATTTGAATAAACGAAGTGGAAGAAGTGAATTGGGCGAGAAGCGGGAGGTTAATAAGGTTTGCTTGCAGGTTGTAAGGATGATTTAGTACACTTTAACCACATAGGTACCATAGGTTTATGTAGACCTTTTGTTAAGACTATTATAGGATTTTAGAAACATGTTGTTAAAGCTTAGATAAGAATCCCAGGTCGGGAGAAGAAACAGAAAGGATTTTCTTTCCAAAAATCAACTGAAACTTTAAATAAATTTTGACATAAAAGAATCTGTCACCAAAAAACAGCTGAGTAGAAATTACATACATATGTATATTTTAATCAAATACATAGAATGCATTTTTTTCTTTGGCAGAGATAATTGTTTTGCGATTTTTATTTTCGCAGAACAAAGTTCACACACAATTCAAGAATTACTGAATTAAAAATTTAGCTCGATAGTTAAAATGCCAAACAAATATTTTGTATGTGAAATTTTTGACAGATATGCGATGTATAAGTTCTGGTATATAGTAAGGAATAAAAAAAAATTATTTTTAATTTAGAGCTGCGTATCAGCGTTGCCGAAGTGGCACGATCGTACTTTAATGACATGAAAATTTCATCGTGGGATGGTGGCACGAAAAATGCAATATGGCACGCTCTTCTCGTTTCCAATTTTTATTTTAAATAAAGTGAATTTTAAAAAAAATAGGAAAATTGCTCTATATGGAGTAAAAACCGGCAGAAACTCTTTTTTTTTTTACAGTAGGTATACGAATCGAGCAATCTATTTCTTTTATTTTTTTTATTGAATTTTACCTCACAATTATTATTCATTTTTTTTTTTAATACCAGTCTAGTCTAGAAGATAAAAACAAAATTGAACTCATATAGCCAAAAATAATGGACCTCCAATATATCAGCTATTAAAAAAACCAAAAAGAAAAATTCCAGGATTCTAATGAATATTTTCTATATAGGCACTGAAATTAGTTAATTTTTCTAAATTTTGGAAGGTATATTGTTAGGAAAAAAATTACGTACCAATTTTAAGTAATTATTACTGTGCAATTAAAAATTAAATTTAAAAAAAAATTAACTAATTTTAGTACATAGAAAATTTTCATTAGAATCATAGGATTTTTCTTTTTGGTTTTTTTAATAGCTGATATATTGGAGGTCCATTATTTTTGATTATATGAATTTAATTTTGTTTTTATCTTCTGGACTAGACTGGTATGCTACCATTTTGAAAATAAAACGACAATTTTTCTTTTTTACTTACGATATTATGTATATACAATGTACATATGTATGTAGGTATGTAAGTATATGCACGTACGTACATACGTAGGTACTATATGACAAATTATGGATTCGTTAAAAAAAATCAAACTCGAGCCTATGATCAAACTTGACATTACGATAATAGCCGTTCATCTGCACCCTCAACAAGTGGGTCGAATTTCTTTAAACTAGGTACCTAGCGTTTTTTTTATTTTAGGCATTTCCCTTTACTTTTTTTAAAATTTTGTTTAGGTACAGATTTAAAATAACAATTTTTTTAGTAATTAATAAAAATCTTATTTTTCTCAAAAACGTGCCAAAGCTTAAAAATAAAATTAGTATTTTCTTTTGTCAAAAAGGCTCCCATTTAAAAAAAATATCAGAAAATGATTTTAAATGGTAGGTACTTCCCAAAGAACCAATTTTTTTGTTTTCGATTTTCCCAAAACTGATTCAACTGATTTTAATCAATTTTTTTATGGAGCCCATTTTAAAAAGTTTTCCCTATCATTTTTTTTTTTTTTGATTTTTACAAAATGTTTCTAAATTTTTTTTTGAAAACTTAATAATTTGAAAACGAATTAGCCGATTTTTATTAAACTTGGAGCCCAGCAGTTTTTTAAAAAAAAACTTTTAAACAAAAATTCTTATTCTAATAACTTAAAATAACGGTATACCTACCATACAAGTATTTTTTTTAAACCGTAAGGAAAATTTAATTTTTCTCAAAAACAATTCCTACGATTTTGATAAAAAATTTGATATGAGCTAATATTAGTATACGAATTATACGATCTACTAAATTATTGGAACAAATTTTGTATTTATCGTTTATTAACGGTATCGCTTATAGTTACGTAGGATCATTGATTATTTTTTTTGGCTTTCGAATATCTCATTATCAGTTGAACCGATTTTAATGAAATTTTTACACAAAACAAATTTTCGATTGAAAAAAAAAAATTCAAAATTCGATATTTCGAAAATGGGTAGGTAGATGATTTCTTTTCAAAATTAATATTTTAGTTAATATATAATTTTTTTTTATGAGAAATCTTTTTATTTTTTTACTTAACCTATAGGTTAATAGGCTGCTGAGTGCTGATATGAAATTAAAAATCTCATATAAAATAACACAGCGAAAAATGTACATCTATCTTTCATTGAGCAAATTGATAATAGTATAGCGATTATCTAAAGGAGTTTTGTCACTCTTTTCGCACAGAATTAAATTTCCGGACTATTAATTGTGATTCCCGTTTTTTTTTTTTGTGTTTGACTTTGTTTTTACAAGTTTTATTGATTTGCAAACAAACATATTAATTGCTTAATAATTTAAGATATATTTTTTGGTGAATAATAATCTGATATTCTAATAAAATACCGCCTTCCTATGCAAATGTGCTTATTTAGCTTTAATAAAGGGTGGACCAAAAGTGCGTTTAAATTTGAATCGGTAGCTGCGACGAGCAGCGACGACGGGGTGAGTGGAGGGGTTACGAAGCGCAAGAGCGGCCAATGGGAATTCAGTACCATGGCATCGTTCAGCGATAAACAACGTGCTTTATGTGTACGCGAGTACTACCGTAACAACGATTCTTTTACTCTAGCGCAAAGATAATTTTGCAACCCAGTGTCTCTAGAGGAATTCGAGAGGAAATGCAAAACATTTCACGAAACACCTGTGAGGCTGTCATTACTCCAGGTTGCAGCAGTGTCAAAATAGTCAAGGATCACATGGATGATGTAATTAAAAATAAAATAAAATCCCTATGTGTGTACTTTAATAATAAATAAACTGTTTTTATTTCACATAACTAGTTTCTTTTAAA
Organism: Epistrophe eligans; assembly: GCA_951394125.1. NCBI lineage: Eukaryota > Metazoa > Arthropoda > Insecta > Diptera > Syrphidae > Epistrophe > Epistrophe eligans. The sequence continues at coordinate 40,076,420 of OX596029.1, forward strand.
TCATTTGAAATGTAAACGAACTTTTGGTCCACCCTATACTTTATAATCTAATCATCATATAACATACATATATATTATTTCTAATGGTCTGGATCCCTTTTCCGACTCTCATACTAGACCGATTTTGACAAATGAGGTGTCAAACAAAGGGGATGATTTGCAGAATTATAATTTTTAAAATTATTATTTTATTATTACATATTTTAAAAATGTTAATTATTTATTCTAAAACTGAATTCTTTTGTTAAATATTATTCCAATAAAAATTAACTCTAAAATGAACACTTCCACTTTCCAATTGGTAATATTTTGGCGTGTGACATTAGGTCAGTTGAATTTATTAGGTCGGTTCATTTTAAAAATTGTTTTTATGTAATTGTGACAATTCTCGCACGGGTAAGCTACTGTGTACCTGTACATATTTGTAAATTGTAAAAATTTGTATTTATCAAATCAAATTGTAAGAGCCATCCTTCTTCAGACCCGCATTTTCTACGACCTTGTTAACTTGCAATTATGAACCTACTATCCAAACGGACGTAATGAATGAGCTCTGAAAAATTGCACGGCAGTCACTCTATCTCTCCTTATTATCCCCGCATGTTGTCCTTTATACATCATCAGACCAACAAAAATATACTTTCCTTTTTTTTCACCGCCGCCGCCGCCGCGCCGCGCTGCACCGACTATGATGTGTCGGCATTTATGTCAGACTCCTTTCAAAACATCCACTGATAGGATGATACACATTTCGACAGGTGTATGTTTCTTTGAGCGTGCAGATTCGGACGACGACGACGACGACTTGATGAGGGTTGCATATTATTGTGAGAGCTGATATTGATATGAGCCGGTACAACAGGTGATTCAGATGGATTATTATTATTATTATTAAGTTATTAACGAGAATAGCACTCTGCACCACTCCTGTCTGGAACCTGTTTTTTGATTGTTTGTTCTTTTTGTCCTTTTTTTGTATATCCACTCAAATAAGCCCATAACAAGGTGGCAATGGCCAATTTTCTGATAATCTGATGGATTGCTGTGTCCTCTCGCTGTAGGTATAAATAATCTTCGATGTTTTTTAATGACTAATGAGCGAGTGTCATTTTATGAACATTTTATAAACGCACATTAATGCAAAAACTTGTTCATGAGCCTGACTATGCATGCAATGCTAATTTAGATATACGTTTGCTATTTGTGGGAACTTTGTTGATTAAAGCAAAAAGCGGCAATAGCATAAGAACTATTGAAAAATGACAGCAAATAAAAAATTGTTTAAAATTTTTGAATGTGGGTGGTGGATTAGTAAATCAAGTATAGGTACCCACATCAGGATTATTTTAAAGTGTGCAGGATTGAAAAAAAAAAAATATTAAACAAAATTCCCCAACACGTTATTTTTGTAAGATCAAAAATAACGGTACATGCAATAAATTAAAATCTTATTTTTCTCAAAAACATATGCCTTAAACTTAAAAGACACTGAATTTTTTGAAATTGCTTTGAAAAAAAAAAATGCAAAATGGTTATAAATTGCTATACCTTCCATAAAACCATTATTTTGATTTTCTTATAAATGGTTCAACTGATTTCGATCATTTATTTGAGATTGTTTTAAAATGTTTTGTATGGCAATTTGTTTTGTGGCAGTTCCTGGCTTAATTGTTAGTGAGAAGGGCTATTACGCTGCCGAAGGTCTCGATGCCCACCCAACCAAAAACAAAAATGCAGCTTTTACTGCCTCATGCGATGATTTCACAAATCCTCTAAGAGTATCACTCTTGTCATAAAAAAGTACTTCTCACCTAAGCCGCTCGGATTCACCCAAAAAATTGTAGGTCCCAATATCACGCAACGCAATATCAAGTCACTAGGCTCTGGTTCTACGCGATATGTCGCGCCACCCAATTTATTTAATTAGATATATCAAAATTTTCATGCTTGGATTTTTAAAAAATGCTCCATTTTTTTTTTTTTTGAAAACTTAATAATTCAAAAATGACTTGATCTATTTCTATTAAATTTGGCACTCAGCTGTTTTTTTGAAATTAACTAGTAGATTATTATTATTCTTATTACCAAAAATATATGTAGGTATGTACCTACCAAACAAATGTTTAAAAAATGTTTAAAATCTCATTTTTCTTGAAAACGACTTCTACGATTTTGATAAAAAATTTAATGTGAACTGATATATTTAAGGGCGATCTACCTTCTTACAAGGTATTGGAACAAATTTGTTTGATTATTAACGGTTTCTCTCATCATAGAAGCAATTTCTTTAATTTTCGATTATCTCATTATCTGTTGAACCGATTTTAAATGAATTTTTTATACAAGAGCTTCTAATAATTTTAAATAATATTGCATATCAAAATTTTCAAAAAACAAATTTTGGATTTTTAAAAATTAATTTTTGAAAATTCGATATTTCAAAAATGATATTTTTTTTTGGGGAGAGTACGATAACTTGGGCGCCGAAAATTGATAACGGATTTTTGTAGAAGGTTCAAATAGAAGCATTTTTTTACCATGGGAGGGGGGGTTTATCTCGCTCCGTTTAGGACGTAAAGGCAATTTTCAAAAAAAAAAAGACTTAAATGGTTTTAAAAGCCAGGAGTCTGTTTTTTAATCCTACATTTAAATTAAATTATTTGTGTCAATAGTTTTCAAAAAAATTGGATTCAAACTCAAAATGTTGATAAAAAAACGCAAAAAAATGTTTGGATCAATTTTTCTCAAAATTGTGAAATGTAAAACTAATTTTTTTTTGTGGTCGATGCTCATATTAATTCTCGAACATAAAAAACCGAAAGCTTTTTATGTCTTCTAGTTTTCGAGAAAATTGAAAATTACTAGAACTTTTTTTTAAAAGATTTTTGTTTTTTTGATATTTAATGTGATCTTTTTTTGATAAATGTTCTTAGTGCTGGGTACTAGCACTTTATTTAAACATCAAATTTTGCATACAGCGAACCTCGCACACACCCAAAATCCTTCAGTGAACCCAAGCAGGGGGTTTGCAGGAGGGTTTCAGGGGGGCAGCATGCCCCTCCTTTAAAACGCAGCCGTAATCCTGGAAAATTAAAAATATCTCAAAAAGTAGTATCAGTAATTTTTAATTTTCTCAAAAACTGAAAGATTCAGAATTGATATGAGCATTGAGCATTGACCAAAGAAAATTTAGTTTTCCGTCTCTCAATTTTGAGAAAAATTGATCCAACCATCTTTTTGCGTTTTTTTTTTTATCAAAGTTTTGATTTGAACTATTGACACAAATAATATAGTTTAAATGAAGGACTTCTGGCTTTTAAAACCGTTATTGTTTTGCATTTTAAGTATTGCCGTTGTTTTTTAATATGTATTTGTTTTTCCATTTAAGTCATTTTTCAAAAATCGCCTCTACCTCCTAAGCCGGGCCAGATAGATCTCCCCCTTCTATATTAAAAAAATGTTTGTATTTGACCCCTCTACAAACATCCGTTATCAATTTTCGGCGCCCAAGTTAACGTACTCGCGCCTTTTTTTCAAAGCAAATTTTTTAAATCCGCATTATTAAATACTTAACAATGATGTACTATTTTTTTTTTTTATAAAAAATTATTTAAATAAAATATCTTATAAATTGAGATTTTTTTAAGAAATCAGGTGGTTTGTATCGCTTAAGTGTCAAAACAATTTATTTTTAATTAAATAATTTTTTTTTAATTTTTCATTCTAAACTAGGTTTCATGCATGCATATCTTCCCCTCACGAACTGACGTGTAACTGTTTTTTTCACATTTTACAAAAACGCTTCTTAAAGATGTTGGCCGTTGTTAAAACTATTTTTGTCCTATTGTTTTGTAAACTACATGATTTCTTTTTTTTAGTTCAATGATCGATTTAATGTTTTAAGAAATATAGCTAAAATATGCGTTTTCCCAAGATTTTAAAAAATCAGTCACGTCAGTTTGTGAGATAAGGGACGATATGTGCGACACCGTTGTATATTGTTCATATTTATGTACTCACATAAAAGGACCTTAAACTAAATAACGGTTTTGGCAGATGGCCTAAAATATAGGCTCCCATAATTAATTTATTTCTTTTAAAATCAGAGAAAGTTTTTTTTTTAATACTAAAACTTTAGAACCTTAGTGTGATCGTTTTTTCGTAAAAACCTGAAATGTAGTAATATTAAAATTGCTTAAGACATTACATGTACGAAGTTTTCTAAAAATCGTAAGAGTACGTTTTTAAGAAGATTATAAAAAAACTCGAATTATTGTGTGGCTGCTCACAGTTTCAGATCAGATGAAATAAAATCGAATTTATCCTCTGCAGGGAGTCTGAGGTAAAAGTGCGCCATACCAAAATTCAAGCTAATTTGCCCATTCGTTTAGGTTTTTAGACTCGTTGTATACAGACAGGGGCATGCTATAATCCACATCTCTATCATCATATTTGATTAAAATCTCGAATTTATTTTAACACAAAACAGTTCAAATTAAGATTAGATTTAAATTATAAAAATACAAAATAAAACAAAATCATAGGTAAATTGGAAACCCTTTATATACAATTTTGAGGTTTTGTCGATTTGAGGGACGTTAACAGTTTCTCATTGTAGGTACCTAATTAAAACAAGTTTTTTGAAACTTGTTAATTCAGTATAAAGTAAATGCAAACTGAGTTTATGGGCAGCTGATTCATAAAGTGGTTACTGCGTAATAAAAATATTATTTTTTTAACTACAAATATTATCAAACTGATACTTAATTTGGGGAAATAAAAAGAATAATAAGTAGACACACTTAACATTAAACTGCCATACCACTGTATCACTTTCAAATTCAGTTTTTAATAGTTTTGTTTTTTATTTATAATTGTTCATACTTTTTGAGGTATCCCGGTAATTCTAAAGAGTTTCTGTATTAAAAATAAATCTTGCTGATAAGTATTTCGATTTACAGTTAACGGGTAAATATTTACAATTTTTTCCTGAAAAAACATGGACCTTTTAAGATTTTTCTAAGTAGAAAAATTAATTTAAAATCATTAAAAACTAATATCATTTCCTAGTACATGTATGAGTTTTGCTTTCAAAATCTTCAATCATCTGTCACATCCTTTACTTACCGTGGTAGGATCCTGAAAAAGAGAGAAAAAAAAGAGAATTAACTTAATTTGGCATTTGTTTAATTAGTTTATTTAAAAATATTCAAAACAAATAAAAGAAAACAACTTAAAGCAAAACAACATTCCCTCGGATTAAGGTTTTGTTTTATTTTTACAAAGTGAATAATCATGAGATAAATCAAAGCTATACACATAAACAAACCATCAATGATATACAAAACAATAAAGCATCTTTAGGTTCTAAATCAATAACTGTCGATTTAATTTCGCTTTGTCGCCTACCTCCTGCTTGGCCAAGTCCCCATCATCATCATCATCTTCGACCAACGTCACCGGATTATTTACGATTCAAATCAATGGATAAAAAGAATGAGCCAAATGACGTCTGTTGACGGCTATAAACCTCCCAATAGTCCCAACCATAAGACAATTTCATTAATGAATCCAGGATCCAGCTCATATCATCTCTGCATGTATTGTGGGTTGGGCATAATTTCACTTCACCACATCAAGCACCAGCCACCTCTTGTTGTTGGTGTTTCCTGATGCAGTCTCTGTGATTCAGACAAGACTCTCTTAATCACCACTTAAGATGACCATAAATTGCCATAAACATTCCCTAACCGAGTCTTAACAATAAATCAATAAACCAACCGAAATAATAATAAAAAATAAATTAATCATTTTAAATATTTTTATTCCTATTGCTCCGCTCCGTAGTTGGAGGGGTTGGCGGCCACGGGTCGGCGCGGCGTTACGTCGTCGGAGGGTCAACGTTTATAATGTAGGTGAAGTAACATCACTTAGCCGTAGCTCCCAAGGGCTTTTTTCGTGAAGTTCGAGTCCTCGGCACAATCACAATATAAGACGGGCCGACTCTCATGGAATGAACGTCCAAGCGGCATTAAATGCTGACTCTTTCGAACAGGTAGGTACGTATAATCAGCTGGCTTTACGATATCGTCGTCGTTGCAACAGCAAGTGGCACGAAGAAATGCCACGAACGGATGCATCAGGGACGGGAGCCATCATCAACCGCCCAAGAGTATACTAATCCTTATTTCTCTTGTTGTTATTGCTGTTGTTGTGTGCGCTCGCGCATTTAAATACCACCATAAAAGTTATCCTTATAGAAGAATTAATAAGCCAAATTGGCTATAAACGGTGAATAAAGGGAGGACTAAGTTTTTGGGGGGCCCCGGCCAGGATATGCCAGAGTAAACAATGAACTTAACGTTCAGGCCAAATACAAAATCGCCATAAAATAAAATCCAATTAGTCAACTTAGAACGATGATGCATCAACATTTAACCACGTAGCAGGTATTCAAATAAAAAAAATAAAATAAAACATCTTCTTCCTCCAGTTTTGATGGTTATTGCTATCGTTTTACAAAAATGAGATTAATAGAGGGTTTGACGGCAGACGTCAGGGATGGCTTGGCTGGTTTAATGTTTAGCCAACGAATGCGCGCAATGCTTCCTTAAGTTGGTTTATAATTTCATGTTCGACATGATTATATATATGAGGTTTGCTGTTCATGTTTATTGCTTTTATTGTTTTTCTGTTAAAGTACATATAGGTACAGGGCAATTATGATGTGAGAAACTACATTTCTGCGGGGGAATTCAAAGCCCTTTGACTTAAGGGTATCTTAATCCTATGCTGAACCTTTTTTCTTATTTATAAATTTAATAAAATACCATTAAATAACTTTCATTTACCTAATTGATTTTTCAGGATAATTCCTACGTATAACGAGGTTTTAGCTTAAAATTCAAGGAGACATTTTATAAAAAGTTAAATCAAGTTTTTTAAGTCTCATTTGTATTTTACGGCCTTATTATTCACTCGATTCATCCAGATTAAAACTTAAATCCGGATGTAAATTATAAAGGGCCATTCATTTCGTGGTTTCAAGTTGGTAGCGCTGGCATTTGACACCTGTTAAACTCAGCTGTCATTTGAAGTGTCATATAATATTAGTTGAATTTTTTCCATTTACGATAATGGATCGCTCAGCAATAGAACAGCGCCTTAAAATTATTAAAACTTACTGCAAAAGTGGTGATTCAAACGTAGCCACTTTTCGCGCATTACGCGATGATTATGGTCGTCATAATCGACCGACTACGCAAGCAATCGGTAAAATTGTGAAGAAATAAGAGAGTGGAAGCGTTACTGATGTCGTAAGGCCTGTGCATCATCATAATGCACGCTCAGTCGAAAATATTGCTGCTGCAAGTGTTGCTGATGATCCGAATTTATCGATTTTCCGGTGTTCGCAGAAATTAACCAATTTTTTGTGGCCGGCGAATGAAGATCGTGACTTGGACGATATGCGGTTCCAACAAGACGGGTCAACAAGCCACACAACAAAACCAATTATGGCTTTATTGCGTGAGGAGTTTCCTGGTCGCGTAATTTCACGTTTTGGCGATGATTGCTAAATTTTTTTCTTTGACCGTGTTCCCGCGAATAATCCCCAAACTATTGACGGATTAAAAACCAACATTACTCAAGTTATGGCCGAGATACCGCCAGAAATGTGCGAAAAAGTCAGTAAAAATTACCCCAAAAGAATTGCATGCTGCGAATCTTCCCGAGGTGGCCATTTGAATGATATTGTTTTTCACACTTAATGGCAAAGTCCAAACTTTATAATGAAATAAAATTTTCATCAAAAATGTATAGATGTGTGTGTTTTATTTAGCGAAACCGAAAAACGAATGACCCTGTACAACATCCGGATTTAAGTCTTAATCTGAACGATCGAATGAATAATATGGCGGTGAATGTAGATCTTATGAGAATCCCTTTTTTTCGCTATATGTCATGTTATATGTTTGTCTGTCTGTTTAAATTATGATTTTTAAATGGTATAAGTCATTTTATTAGTTTTGGGCTTAAAATATCGACACGCATATTAACTAAGTACAATCTGGGGATAAAAGTAAAGTAAATATTTTTAAAGACAATTATTTTTATTGTGACATAAAAAAATATTGTCTTCAAAGAACCATTATATAACTGTGTTTAATATTCAAAGTGAAATTTCGAAAATCTCGTTTTTCGCAAAACATTTAACTAATTGACCATTTTTAAAGTCGCAATATCTTCTAACTGATCACTCGTATATAGTGTTGTAATATTTTCTGTAGTAAGAAATAAGAATTCATAAAGCTATTCAAATATTGTTACAAAAAAAAATAAAATGAAAAAATAAATAAATAAAAAAAAAAGGTTATCGCTCTTAAAAAAAAAATGATGGTCCACGTAATCTACAAGCTTAGTTTTTTTTCGAAAAACATATATTTTCGTCATATGACCTTGAACAATTTTGTATGCAAACCCAAAATGCCATTTTACTTTTTCTTATGCAGGAATTTTATCTTATTACTTTAAACAAGCAATTGGTTTCTCGAAAACGGCTCTAACGATTTGGATAAAATGTTCATAGTTTATTTTTATGAACGAAAAAAAATGTTTAAATTAAATTCAGTAAAATCTTTTCTCATTTCATAGTTTTTCGAATTCGGTCGAAAAAATATCTATTTTTCGGAAACGACCCAAATTATTTGAAAGAAAATTTCAGAGTTTGTTCTGATAATATGAGGCAAAAATGTAATTTCTTAGTTTTTTCGGAAACGGAAAATTTTGATGCAATTTGTCAATTTTGATGCGCAGTCAATGAGGACATTTTTTCTAAATTAGTCTGAGTTGAATCCACCCACTGCCAATACCACTTGTAATAAATTGCATTCTCGGAAACGGTTCTAACGATTTGGATGAAATTGGCAGGGAGTGTTCTGGTGAACGAGTGTAATATATTTTACTATTATATATTTAACAAGAAGGAAAACATACGAGTAGCCGCTCATCCTAAAGGGTTTCAATCAGACTCAAATTTATTGAGTCACACAACCGATCGAGAACCCAAGCACATCCGGGGGAGGTCGTCCACACGTTGAACACTAAGTAGGTACTTACCAATTGTGTGTACATATGTGGTATTGTAAATATTTCGACTGACCCAGAAGGCATCCTTAAGGAGATATACCAAATTGGCAATAGACGTGCAAACATAAACATAACAATTGGATTGAACATTTTGTTCAACGCACGACAACCTCCTCAGATAGGTATAGGATGCAACACGAGAAAAAAATTAGGAAATTGTTTTGGGAAAATCTACCTACTGTCACGCCCATTTTTATTGTTTTGTCGGTTTTCGGGAACAGCTTTAACGATTTGGATGAAATAAGCAGGAACGAGAAAAAAAAATCAGAAAATAGTTTTGGGAAAGTTCGTAAAGTCGACAGGCAGGCTCCAGTTTGACGGATGTGCCAGAATCTATTGAGCAAAAAATTTAATTGAAGTCGGTTCAACTGATAATGAGATATTCAATAACCAAAAAAATCTAAACAATTTTTTCTAAACAATTATTTGGTAGGTTTATTTCCCTGGCGGAAGATCCAATGAAGTAAAGAAACGAAGTTTTAGAAACGACTTGAGAAAATTAGTTAGAAATGATCGCTTTTTAATAGGTGGAGACTTTAATTGTAAACATCGTGAATGGGGCTGTTTGAGGGCTAATTCATGGGGAAATATGCTTTACGACTTCATTTTAAGATTCCCAATCACGATAATGTACCCCAATAATCCAACATACATTCCTTCATCCAGGAGATCATCCCCCTCAACACTGGATATCTTTTTAACAAATACACCCGGCTGTTTTAGGCAGCCATTTACTGCTAACGCCCTTAGTTCGGATCATCTTCCTGTTTTCTGTGATACTATTTTAAGCCCAAGACTGATTAATGTGCAATATTTAGATTATAAGAATGCCAATTGGCCTCTGTTTCGTTCACATTTTCATTCAAACATTCGTAACTGTCCAACTAGTATTGAAAATGTTCTGTGTAACGAAGATATTGACACCAGCGTAAGCTTATTCGAAAAGAATATTTTAGAAAGCGTTAATATAGCAGTACCTAGAAAAAATATCTATAAAAGAGCTATAATTCTACCGCGTGATATATTAAACATCATAAAAAGGAGAAATGCGGTTAGAAGAAAATGGTTAAGATATCGACAGCAGAATGATAATTATGAAATGAACTTGCTTAATAGACTTATACCACAAAAAATTTCAGATTTTCGTAATATTGAGTGGGGTAACAAATTGAGCTCTTTACATCCAGATTCAAAGCCATTTTGGAATATTTATAAAATTATTAAAAAGAAAAACTCTTCAATACCACATCTTAATTCTTCTGGTAGTCTTATTACTAGTTACGATGCTAAGGCTGAACTACTTGCGAGCACTTTTGCTCTAAATCATGCTTTTTCGCAACATTTTAATTTTGGGGTTGAACACCTTATAAACCAAAATGTTGATGAGTTTAATCAAAGGTCAATTGCATTCCCTCATAATGAAATTGTCTCGATTGAAGACATTGAGTACATTGTTAGTGATCTTCAAAATCAGAAATCCCCTGGAATTGATAAAATTAAAAACCAAGTTATAAAACAGCTTCCAATGAGTGGTTTTTCCTTTTTAACTTTTTTGATTAACTCTTGCTTGAAGTTACATTACTTTCCCTCAAAATGGAAACTGGCGAAAGTAGTTCCAATTTTAAAACCTGGAAAACTCCGTAACGACGCTAACAGTTACAGACCTATAAGCCTACTAAGCAATATAAGTAAAATATTGGAAAAAATTATTCTCCAAAAAACACTTGTTTTTCTTGACGAGAAATGTATTATACCACCTCAACAGTTTGGCTTTCGTAAGAATCACAATACGTGCCACCAAGTACTAAGAATATGTAACCATGTCAAAACTAATTTTAAAAATAATAAATCTACTGGCCTTGTTCTTCTTGATGTTGAAAAAGCTTTTGACTCCGTGTGGCACAAAGGGCTGATTTACAAATTGATAATCAATGATTTTCCTGGTTATTTAATAAAAATAATTCAAAGTTTTTTAAACAATAGGCAGTTCCTCGTTATGTTAAATGGAATGTGTTCTTCCATTAAAGCAGTACCCTCAGGCGTCCCTCAAGGTTCTGTACTGTCCCCTACGCTTTTTAATATTTTTATGTCAGATTTTCCTAGTTTACAAAACTGTGATTTTGGAATGTATGCAGATGATATTGCCATATATGCTTCTGATGAATATGGTTCTTCAGTCGTCCACAATATTCAAACCGCTCTTAATGTTATCTTCGAGTATTATAAGCATTGGAAGATTAAAATAAATGCTGGGAAGAGTCAGGCTATCTTTTTCACAAGAAAAAGAAAGGACTGTTTCTTACCCAGCACAAGTCTTAAAATAAATAACTGTGATATTCCCTGGGTCGACTCTGTCAAGTACTTAGGTGTTTACTTAGACAAGAAGTTGACTTTCAAGGAACACATCAAAAATACGGTAAGTAAATTGAATATAGCAATTAGGTTATTATATCCTTTGATAAATCGAAAGTCATTGTTAAGCAACCAAAATAAGCTCTCTATCTTTAAAGTCGTTTTTCAGTCTATACTTTTATATGGATCACCCGTCTGGGGAAACTGTGCTAAAATGCATACGAAAAAACTTCAAGTATCTCAAAATAAAATTCTTAAAATGATCTTCCGTGTTCCTTGGTTCTACTCAACATCAACACTACACGAAAAAGCACGAGTAATAACTATTGAAAACAAAATTGAAGTCCTCAATGAAAAATTCATTAGAAGATGTCAAAACAACGAAAACGCATTAATATCTGAACTCATGCTTCAAAATTGTTTGTAAATTCTTATTTATTTTGATTTGTATAATATGTATATTGTATATATATCTATGTTGTTTTTTTTTTTTTTTTCATATTTATTTATTTATTTATAATTTTTTTTTGTATTTATTTTTGTATCTATTTATTTATTTACTCATTACTTAATTAATTTGTTTGTTTATTTATTTTTCATTTAATTATTAATTTGTTTATTTACTTGTTTATTTATTTATTGATTTATTTATTTCATTTATTTATTTATTTATTTATTTACTTATTTATTAAACTATTTATTAATTTATTTTATTATATTTAAAAAAAAAAGCATTTTCTGTGATAAAATTCAAATAATTTACTTATATATTTGTTTAAAACTATATTTTCTATAATATTAAAAATTATTCTGTGATATATCGTTAAAACATCAACATTTATATGAAGGTTTTTTTTTTCCCCATATTTTTCCTTCCAACTTTTATGTTAAAATCAATCAAGCAATAATTTGAAATCAAAAAATGTATTTTTCAGTTGTAAGATAAAATAACTTATCATATCTCTGTACTGTGCAATGACTTCTCATATTGTAAAAAATGTTAATTCTAAGTGGGCACAATAAATATATCTATCTATCTAATTATTTGGTAGGTACCGTTATTTTTGGTTAGTAGAATATTTTCTGTCTAAAATCTGGTAAATAATGTTAAAAAATTGCTGGGTGCCATGTTTAATAAAAACGAAGCAAGTGGTTTTCGAATTACATAAGTTTGCAAAAAAAAAAAAAACACATTTTTTTAAAACCAAAACACAAAATTTTTGGTATGAAAAATTTTAACACTTTATAAAATATTCTCCATAAAAATTGATCAAAACCAGTTGAACCGGTTTTGAATAAATCGAAAATCAAAAAATGGTTCTATATGAGGTATACCTACCATTTAACTATTTTTCAGAATTCTTTTAATGGTACCGTTTTTGAAAACAAAACTACTGAATTTTTTTGAAAAAACATGTGGACACGTTCTTGAGAAAAATAATATTTTCATTAATTGCTAAAAAAAAACTCTTATTTTTAATTTATACAAGACTCCCCGAGATTAAATTGCTAGATTTTGGATAATCTGAATTATAAATAAGTTCTTGATTTCTAAAAGGTGTTCTTAGTCTCATAAACTTTGTATTTTACAACTTAAAACTATGTACATATTACAATTTATTTGGCAGGTGTGGTAAATAGGAATCAAATACTGGGTCAAGAATTATGTTTTGGGAGAGTAACATTTTTAATCCAATATGAGAATTATCAGAACTCAACTTTTTAATTCAATTTATATCTAAATTTTGAAGAAATAATTAAAACAATTCATGGCCTGACTGCTACTTTTTATTCAATGATGTCAATCAACGAAATAATTATTTCAAGACTTTGATGATGGTGTGGCAAGAACAACTGGACAAGTAAAACCATAAATCAAAGTTTCACTCAGAGCGATGTTTACCCAGCAGGGTGGTTTCCATCTGCGGGTGGTTTCACATGACATCGATCACGAATTGAATTTGAAAAAAAAACACCAAAATTCAATCAACCCATTACCCAATAACAATAAAACCAAAAACAAAAACAACAACAACGAAAGCAAGATGTCTCTAAATAAGTCCAACTTAATTGCTTAACTAATTGAGAGATTTCCAACTTTTTACTGAATTTTAATTCTCTTCTGCAAAGCTATGCGCTGCTCAGTTGTATATAAACATAGGTAGATGATGCCACCACCTCCCAGCGAGTATATCGTTCCCCTGATATTGTTTCAAGAAAATGAGCCTTGTCTTTGGGTGGATTTTCGTGCAAATTCAATTCCAAACTATTTAACATAAAATGCACGAGATGGGAATATTTAAGAAAAAAAAAAATAAAAAAAATAAAGCACAACAACAACAAACAGCATCACTATATGTCTGGGCACCACCGCCGCCGCACAGATCGGGACAGTAAGAAAAACTTTGGAATTAATTAGGGAGGTAAACCTCACAAGAAGTCCCCGATTGTTTGTCATTATAACCCGAGGACACACAGACAGCATCCCAGGTTGATAAAACTTGAGTAAGGTATACCTGAGAAGCACATAGGTTGGATCAAAAAAAAAAAAATCCAAAAAGCAGGAAAAAACGAAGGATTCGCTAAATGAGTTGGTAATTCATTGACCAGAGAAAACCCCAGCGATCATCATCATCATCATCTTCGTGGGCCGCTGCGAAAATAGGCCAAGCGCACTAAAGGCAAAACCAGGAGCGCCGAGATTGTTACTCAGTCACTCTATCTGCGACCGGTATTATATAACGCCGCCGCCGCCACGTCCCCAATTTAAAAAGGTCCGAGTGCTATCTGCAACCTGAATCCTGGCAATTAATTAATTAAGGAAGATCGTTTAGTCAGTTGTAGTTGCTGATTCTGATGCTGCTACTTCTTGGCTTAATGATGAGCTAAGCACAGAGCCTTAGTTCCCATTCATCTTCGTGGTCATGCATGATGGTGGGGCATCAGCAAAAGACCAACGACGACAACGACGACGCGACGGTATCTGGCCTGGCTGGCATGTGCGATAGTGAGCTGCAAGCGTCGCGTCGCGTCTCGGTCGTCGTCCATCTATATATCTCCGCAACTACAAGTATTGGTAACAGGGAAGCGAAACCTGAGTTAGCATTTAAGTGACACGCAACAACATCGGATTCCTCAGTTCTCAAGGTTGGCTGGCGAATTATTCTGATTAGTGCTGAGACCTTATGGTTTTGGAGTAATTTGCGAGGCTTACCTATTAAGGAAGCTTATACCCATGGGAATTGGTCGTCTTGATTAATTCATTTACGTATGATGAATGTGCAATTGGTATTCCAAGAGAAGATTAGTCTTTCCAAAATTACTCCATTGCTTTAACAACCATCAGCTAGCCTTAAAGTTTTAAAAGAAAATGAATGTTGGTGTCCTTTAACACATCAGAGTATATCTCACGGTTTGACGGTGACGTCATAAAACATGCTCAAAATTACTATTTAACCTCGGAAGAAATAAAGAAAAAATGGAGTAACAAATTAGCTTTAATGTTGTGCAGCTTCCTTTACACCATCATGAGTCAAGTTTAATGCAATTTTAAATTCATTTAAAAAGGAAATTACTAAGACTGAAAAAGTAAGTTATATAATAACTCGGATATTACATTCCATATAATTTGTCTGATGGGCGATTTAATTTAAGTTAAAGTGGATGGTCATTCGGCACGTACGGGTGCTCATCAAGACCACCCTATTATCATCCATGCCATGAGATGAAAATACAAATTGCGCTCAAAATTGCTGTTTTGGGATGGAAGAAGCATCATGCTCTGGCATTCAAGAAGTCAGAGTCAGAGGGTGTTTATTATTGAAACGGATTTTATTTTGGGGAAAATACATAGAATGAAATCTGAATAAATATCATGTAGGGTGGTTCAAAATTGTTTTATTTATTTTAATAATTATTCTTTCTGTATGAATAATTATTAATTATTTGAATACATCCTTGCTTTAAATATCAGGATTGTTGAAAAAATGTCCAAATTAATTATTCTGTATTTTTAATTCTTTTTACTAGCGATATATAAGGTAGGGTAGGTTGGGGTTAGTTGGACCATTTTTTACTTGAAATCAAGTGTGTGGTGTTAGTTGGACCAAACCCTGAAAACACAAGCCATAGAGTACAGCAAATCCAAAAATTAAAAAAGAATTTTATTCAATACGGCAGACAAACTAAAAAAATAATAAAAGACACTTCATTTAGTAATAACAAGAAATAAATATAACAGGTTTAAAAAATAAGTAACTTAGGGAGCGTAATCTACGCTGTTGTAATTGACATTTACAATGAAGGGCCCATCTCCGGCTACTATACAATTTGTATGAGCCCCATTCAGCAAGTATGGCACCGTATCCACACCTCACCCGGAGGTTCTGGTTTTTTCACTAAGAAAATAAAAAACTATATTATCCGTATTTTTTACTTTTGCCCTCAAAAAAGACAAAATTGTGTGCGGTTTCCCTTCTTTGGACACAATGCATCTGAAATCGACATAGCCCGTGCTGGTAACAGAGCACGCTTTGTTCGTGATTGCTCATATTCTGGTAGTATTTTCGGTTTTTGAGTAATTTGCATGGTCCAACAAGTTCCGGCCTACCCTACTAATATATATGGCAAGATATGAATTCATAAAAAAACAATCGAACACGAGATTTTGATCAAACTCAACGATGAAAGCGGAGTTGAAAAAAAGTAAGTCTCGCAATTCTGTCCGTCTGTCTGTCTGTCTTGTCCTTTCAGCTGCAGCCTAAACAGGTGGGTCGATTTTCCTTAAACTTTTTGGGCACTTCGCCGACATGTTTTTTTTCATTTTTTTAAGACTAAAAATAAAGGTACGGCAGCAATTTGTTTTACCAAATTATTAAAATCTTATTTTTCTCAAAAATGTGCCCACAACTTGAAAAAAAATTAGTAATTTTTTTACGAAAACGTTACCAAAATTTTTTTGAAAAATTGGTATAGATGTTACCCCCGGTAGAACCATTTTTTGATTTTCTATTTTCACAAAAACGGCTTAACCGATTTTGACCAATTTTTTTTATAAGAGATCTTTAAAAAGGTTTAAAAGTATTGTAATTTAAAATTTTCATTTTATATGCTTTTGATTAAAAAAAAAGTGTTTTAAATAAAAATTATT
The DNA here is from genome assembly GCA_951394125.1 of Epistrophe eligans. Taxonomy (NCBI): domain Eukaryota; kingdom Metazoa; phylum Arthropoda; class Insecta; order Diptera; family Syrphidae; genus Epistrophe; species Epistrophe eligans. The sequence continues at coordinate 40,093,068 of OX596029.1, forward strand.
CGTATCAACAAATATAACGGTACCTCCCATACAAGTGTTTAAAAACCGGTAAGAAAAATCTCATTTTTCTCCAAAAGAGTACTTACGATTTTGATTAAAATTTCTGTATGAGCTAATATTTCTACGATCTGCCTTATTTAAAAAAAATCATATCTATGGTATCTTTCATAGAAACATTTTTTTGGCTTTCGACAATCTCATGATGATTTTTTTTTATACAAGAGCTTCTAATAATTTTGAATAATATTGCATATCAATGTTTTCAAAAACCAAATTTTGGAATTAAAAAAAAAATGTATACTCGTAACAAAACAACTAACATCGGGCGAGTATTTTCGTGCACCTTGATTGTCCATGCAATGACATTTTTTGCTCAATGATTTTAAAATAATTAAAATAATTTTAATGGATTTTATAACTGGATTTAAAAAAAAACATGAAAACTATTCTTTATTACAAATCAAAATGAATTAAATTATAAATATTAAATAAATAAAACAAATTTTAAATTATTTTTTTTTTTTTTTCGAAACTAAGTTTTTCAATTTAATTTTTGTTTTAATAATCAATGCTCCTATGTTCAGATAGTTGTATGTGTATGTGATTTAATTTTAGGAAAATTTAAAATTTATTAAAATATTTTGCTTTAAAAGTAGATTTCTTTTCTTTCTTTTTGATGTTTTTGTTAACAGAAAAAATTGTTCGTCCGGTTTTCGCATTTAACTAAAAATTGGCAGAAGCATTGAACATTAAATAGTAGGTACCTACTTAATAACGTAAAATTTGGGATAAAATTAGTTTGTTTTTATTTTGTTCGTCAAAATTTTTAGTTTAAAATTTTTCAAAAACTGTTAAATTGATTAAATCTTCTATTTTTTTTTTTTTATAAAATTTACCCTCCCACAGACTCCCCTGAAAATCCGACTAAGGTAGAACAGTATACAGTGGAAATTGACCTCAAACAACTTGGCGTGGGAAACTGAAGACAGCTGGCTGCAAGAAGCTTGTTGGTTGAGGCCCTGGTCACTCCAGATTATAGCGCCAATTTAAGTAAGTAAGTAAGCAAGAATTATAGTTTCAAAGAGCAAAATGCATTTAATGATAACAATAATATCCAGAAAATATGGACCAAATTCAAGTAGATAAATAACTCCTGTGAATTTTAGGGCATACATGGAAGATCTTCCAATAATCTGCACATTGTGTAACTCGAGAAAAAAAGGAAAACACTCGTTTTATTTTCTGGGAAAAATGACAAAAAAAATTCATTGTAATCAAGCCATTACTTTTTTTGACCGGACTTATTTTTTTACTTGATTTTATCGACATTTAACGGATAAAATCGGACTTTATTTTTTATCAGATACTTTATAGCTTAAAGAAACCAGTGCCTACTTGATGGAGGAATAGATTCACCAATTTGTATTTTGCAAACCATTAAAATTGTCAAAATTTTTAAAATTATTTTATAAGTTAAAAATTTGTAAATTGTATTTAAACTTAATCATTAAAAATGACCGACGGCAAATTAGGCAAAGGCTATCGTAATTTATTTTTTTTTAAATCATCAGAACTCAAGTCTGTTTCAAAAAGTTAAACAATTTTTCTGGCCTTTGTTAAATATTATTCCAATGAAAATTAACTCTAAAATGAACACTTCCACTTCCCAATTGGTAATATTTTGGCATGTTATTATTAGGTCGGTTCAATTTATTAGGTCAGTTTACACATTCTGTTGATATTAAATGAAAGTGTGTCGTTTATTTGTGTGTAATTGCGATAATTCTCGCACGGGTATAGGTTAGTTTTTTTTGTACTCGTATCAAATAAGCAAATAAAGTTATTTTATAAATATCGGTTTTTGAAAACAAATTTTAAAACTTAAAATTTTTTTGCACCAAATTTTATTTACTATACCTACATGTTTTTTTTTTTTAATATTCAAGGTTCTTATTAATTTATAGTCAAAAATTAAAAACGAGAATATTTTCATTTTTGAGAAAATTTAAAATTATTAAGAACATTACTTTTTTTCTTAACCTATTTGTTACATTTTCACGATGACTTATCGAAATCCAAGTTTGATCTTAATCTCACCGTATCATCGTAACTTAAAGTTTATTTTATTAAATTTCGAGTTGGTTTTTTAACGAATGCACAAAACGATGTGTACCGCGAATTTCTCTCAGTGAAACGAAAATTCATGAACAAATTTAAAATTGTCTTGAAGGGATAACCAGAGTAATTTTAACGAAACAAAAATTGATCCAAAGGTTTAAATGTCACCGGTTGATGTTCATACCTATATTCAAATTAAATTAAAAGGCGGTGTTTATTAACAAAGTGTTACAAATTGGCATTTATTTAGAACCAAAGTTTATTGTTTTTCAATAATGCAAATCTTGCCCTGCAGGTACACATTATATCACCACAAATAAAAACCATTTAAAATTACAGCATTGAAATAAAATTTAGACTTGTAGTATTAAATTGCGGTTTTGAAACCAGACACCTCCTTCGCAGCATCCATATGAATAAGAGGCAACTTCACAAATCCACATTATAAAATTGTGAAAGTCATTCCTAGAAAAATTCAATAAAAGATAAAAGCAAAGTGTACCCTATGTCCACTTGCCTGTCCATATAAAAAGAGGTTTGCAAAATATGTGATTAAATGAAATAAATATAAACGTGACAATCATTTTAATTCCAATATATATAAGCAGGAGGAAGACGGCGGCGCAGATTTAGTACTTACAATACAAATAATATAAAAAAAACAAGACAAATAACTTATATAGCAAGATGAGTAATTTTCTTTGATTAATTTAATTTCCTCATCGAGTTTTAAGGGATCCACAAAGAGTGTTCTTTACAAATTAAATGCCGTCATCAAGTTTCCAGGAAAGCAAATAATCTTGCACACGCCTCTTCCAATTTGGGAATTTCTCATCACTATACGACTATATGTTCCCCCTGATCTCTTGTTCCGCCGGTTGATGATGTGAAAATAATAAATTCTCCCAATTCCTAGTTCCTTCTTCCTGCAGGCAGCTATGATGATACGATGGGCCATATACACTTATTTCTGTTCCACTGAACCAGAAGTGGGACGAGCAATATAGCAACTATGGTATACTCTGAGAGTGTGTAGTTGCTGATGATGTGGAGGTTGAGTGCATTCGAAGCAGTTGAAATCGTATAAATTACTTAGTTGTCATGTACCGAAAATCCTTGTGTCAGCTGAAATGCCTAAGAATGGCAGAGACACATTGTCTCTATCCTTAACAAGGCAACAGCTCTCCGATATCACTTTATGGCAAACGCAGCAAGCAGAAGAAGACGCTCGATAAGAAAATGTGAGAAACACCGAGCAGTGCGCCAGAAGAGCCGATGAAATCCATCCGTATAACTTATATATACTCGTATAAGAACAACAGGAGCAGGAGCAGGAGCATCGGCAGGGCATACATCTAGATACATTTAACTAACAACAATTAATACCAAAAGATACGTACACAATGATAACATGTCAAATGGATATAAGCGATGAGCTTGAGCAGTCCCACTGTCTCTTCCAGCCATTGCTAGCAGCAGTATGGAGCAACAATTCACAGCCAAGAAGCATGAAACCGACACTACTACTATACGAATACTATAATATTGCCACTGCCACTTGCTACTTGCTATACTTATACCCCCAATGGCAGTCGAATGTAGTCGAGTCGAGTCTAAACTTCGAGAGTCGATGAGGATGACGACAACGACAACGACGACAGTCATGTGAGAATTTCTTATTTGCAATCAAGGATGTATCCTTAAGTGAGTAATTTATATTGGGGAAGCGAAAGACAATCTATCCAACCAGAATAAGAAGGCTCCCGAGTAAACTGGCAGGAACAAGAATTTGCGAACATCACTGCAAATTGTGTCTCAATCTGCAGTCCTTTTTCGTTTAGTTTGACTCTCGGTGGGTTCTCCTGCTCCAACTCTCCTTTTTCTACAACTCCTACTTCTGCTCCTGCCACAAAACAATGTCTTATTCTTCATTGTTGTTTTTGTTGTTGTTATTGTTTCTGTTGTTATTATTTTTAAGTAGTGCAAGTGACATTGTGCTGCAAACTGCACTATATGTACATTGTACGTCTCTTCTCAAAAGGAAGTGTTTCGCATCCAATTGCTATGCGTATATATGCGGCAGGAGTAAATCAAAAGGATAAGTTAATTAAAAACGGAACAGCTAATTAGAAACTGCGCTCCTTTGATCAGTGTGACTGTTTGTTTTTTTGCTTAGAGTATATTATTACAAAGCTCTATAACATGCCTTGTGATTTAAAAAGGAATTTCCAGGATTAATTATTGTAGTGTGTCCTCGAGCATAGAGTGGGCGGCAAAGGAAATACCTCTAAATGTCAACGAGAACAAAAAAAATGAGGGAATTAGTTGGACAACTAAAAGTCTAAAAGCCTCTAGCAACTAATTAAATAAAATAGAATTTCACCACCAAATAAAAAATTATTTTAAGGATGACCAACAAATTGGGTGGGGGTTAGGGCAACACCCAGCTTGTTTGTGGTCTTGGATCTATCATGTTTTTGACTTTTTATATATATTTTGTGAATATTTGTATATTTTCTTTTGAAAATTTGATTAAATAATGTAGAAATCATTTGATTCGTAGTAGATTATTTTTCTTGTATTTTCTTTTATTTTTCTATACAAATGTTAGGAACGCAGAATTTTGTATTTATTGCAAAAAGTGGAGAGTAGCCTACCCATACGAGAATTCTTGCAATTATATAAAAATAAAAGAAGCACAAATTATTTTAAAATGAACGGACCTAACGTCACATGCCAAATTATTACCAATTGGCAAGTGTGAAAGTGTTCATTTTAAAGTTCATTTTCATTGGAATAATATTTCACAAACAAAATTATAATTCGTCAAGTCAGCAGTAACTCCGTTTCATTCAACACTTCATTTTTCAAAATCGCTGTAGTATATGAGATCTATTCATCAGCTTTTAAAAGAAAACAAAATTATTGATAGGAGACTATATTTTATGCCGCTTGCCTTTTTTAAGGTAGGTTTATGTGAGCACATAAATATGAACAATACGCACCGTGTTTCACATATACATGCATGGAATTTACAGTTTTGACTGAAATTTTTTTAAAAATCAATATAATTCGAAATAAATTGATTTGACACCTAAAATTGTTTTGACACCAATGCTGTTTTCCTACGCAAATCTGTTTTTGAGAAAAAAAAATTAAAAAAGCGTTATTTAAAAAAAATATTTTTGAAAACATTTTTAAGAAAAAAAAATTGGTATACCATTTCATACTAAATATTAATGTGGATTTAAAAAATTAACTTTGGAAAAAATCACCTACATATATAGGTAGGTACTCATTTTCGAAATATCCAATTTTCAAAAAATATTTTAGAAATTTTAAAATCAAAAATTTGTTTTTTTATTGAACATTTTAATATGCAATATTTTCAAAATTTTCATTTAAATCTTTTTTTTTCAATAATATGGTAGATCGAACTAATATTAGTTCACATAAAAATGAGATTTTCCTAACAGGTGTTCAAACACCTTTATAGCAGGTACTGTTAATTTTGGTTATAAGAATAATTATTATTTAAAATCTGCTAGATAAAATTAAAAAGGTGCTGGGTGCCAAGTTTAATAAAAATCGACCCAGTCGTTTCCGAATTATTTAGGTTTTTTTAAAAATAAATAAATAAAAACTTTGAAAATTTTGGTATACAAAACTTTTAAAACCTTTTGAAAGATTTTCTATAAAAAAAATGATCAACATCAGAAAATCCACCATTTTTCGGAAAATGTTTGCCTATAAAATGGTAGCTATTTTGTAAAAAAATAGTGATTTTTTTTTAAGTTGTTAAAATTGTATTATTAGGCAAAGTACTTTCTTGTACTCATTGTACTCTACACTTCTTGTAGGTACCTATATAACATTCGGAGTTCTTTATATACTCGCTCTTGTATGAATATATGTATGTCAATAACTGAAGCAAATTATATAGATTAATAAATTACAACTACTTGCTGTTCAATCCTCTTAACAAACGGACTTTCGTTTTATTCTGCTAAGTTTAACAAAAGTTGTGGGCAGGTTTTTGAGAAAAATAATATTTTCATAATTTGCACGGCAGGTATACCGTTATTTTTTGTCCTAAAAATAAAATAAAAAGAACGTGTGGGGGAAATGTCAAAAAACGCAGGCACAAAGTTTAAAGAAAATCGATCCACCCGTTTAGGCTCGATAGACAGACAGACAGAATTTCGAGAATCACTTTTTTCGACTTCGCTATCATAGCCTATATATCGCAAATAAATATTATATTTAAGGGAATAGATACCCTTTGTGATTTTTCTTAAAAAAAAAAACGATTTATTATTTCTATTATTTGAGCTGCATTTATGCCCCATGTGATGATAATAGCTTTTTTGTTTTTATGAAACGATTAAATAACAAACTGCAAATTATACTCAATGACATTTTTCATACGAAAATTGTTAAGCAAAAAAAAAAAAACAAAACAAAATATGAAATAACTTTGTAACACCGTTGTTGGAGACATTTTATTTATTAGAAAATCGCAGTTCACATATACAATTTAACCAACACCCGGAACAACTTAATTTACCATTAGCACCATCGGGCTCGAGTTATTTTATATATGTAAGTATACGAGTACGAATATTAACAACGCACCTTATAAATATCATTGCTGTGTGTTGTTTACGCGAATTACTGCACATCAGAGTCATTAACCATTAAAATTATGAAATTTCATTTAATGCCACAATTAGATGCTACTGCACGCAAACCAATGTGTTACCAATGAGCTTTTTATTTCGAAAAATCTAAAAAGGAATGGAAAGTAACTTTTGCGCAAAAATATTAATTTGTTTTAAGGAAATATGAGATTTAATTTTAAAATGGGAACAAAAATTAAAATGCAAAAAAAAAAAAAACAAAATAAGCGAAAATGAAATTTCGAAACTCGTAGCAAAAATAAAACAAACGAAAATTGTGACAATTTTATTTAAATAATGAAATGTTGAGAAATTTTACTAAAACATTTCTTTTTATTTTATATTAATTTTATTTCTTATATTAAAAAAAAATTCTGTTGTAGTATTTTTTTTAATAAAAGACAAAATGTACGACTTCATTGCATGGATCTTTGTTGGTATCATGTGCGGTCATACATTGAAACTTATGTGTTCCATTTTTTGCGACTAAATAGTTAGGCGGAGGAAATCGCAAGTTCGTTCCCAGCCTTGAGTTGAGCAATGGCAACACTTATTCCAATCCATGATGGTTACATTAGCAACAAAAGACTGCAGGGAGAAAAGAAACTTGTATCTTTTTTTTTTTTTTTTAATTGCTGAATGCAAAACTAACCCTTCAATGCAACCCTATCACGATGTGCATGCAAAAGAGGGTCTTCTTTTATGTACATTTATTGTATATGGCAGCAAAGCTTAATAGACAGAGTGTGTTTTTTGTGTTTCTTTGGCTGCCTTCACCTTCGAACAAAATACCTCGCGTCTTGTCTCTCCTGTCGTTGCGGTCGTCGTCGTCGCGTCCGCTAGCCCCACAGGGGTGACCGAATGCACATTTTATGAGAAAATAATTTAAATTTCTATAAAAATAATTAAAACATGTCGGACATTGTGTTTTTCGCATACAACATTGCAAAAGCGATTTTGTTCTTTATCTGGGATCGTCTATATATGTACAGTACATATACATATATGAATGGAAAAGAACTCGAGCTGTGTGCGGGGCTTGACAACCAAAAGCGAGCTGTGTTTTTGAACGATGTATTTTTTATTTATCTTATTTCGTTGTTGTTGTTGTAAATGCTGGTTTATATGGTCTTGTTTTATAATGTTTGCTTGGAAAATGAGTGCATTTAATGAATTGCATTATAAGACCCGTTTATATACATTTAATAGCAAGCCTATATAGGTTTATCATTATAGAACCTTATAAGACAATGTGACAGTAGGCGTGTGAGTATGAGTATACGGACACCGTGAAGGACAAACGTCTTAACATGTCTTAAGCATGTGTAAAAAAATTAAACAAGGAGCTCTGATGGAGGGGTAATTAAAAGTCTTGAGCTGTAAATAGCTATATTTTCTCAATTCGGAATTGCTATATCGTATACCTATACCTATACCTACCTATACCTGTATGTAACTTGCGAGTGAATTGGATATTTCATATAGCTGCGTTTGGATTGATGTAGTAATTAATTGTTTTATGTCGCTTTGTGTTGTTTGCACGAGTTATTTTGTACTTAAAGAGTGTCACTGCTAATTGAGAAATAGAGAGACAAGAACAATGAATAATATAATTTAGTTTTTTATTTTTGCAACTACTTTTTTATTTCTTTTTTTTTTACAATAGGAGCTTAAGTCGAAAAAGGCTATATAAGCATCAATATCACTTCGTTTTTATAAGTTAGAGATGTTTGATAAAAAATGTTGGAAATGTGAATTAAGATCTCAATACCTGTATCAACAAGAACAAAGTTTTCAAGGTGAGGTGAGAGTTGGAAATATTTACTTGGACATTGCTTGTCATTGATGGATAAAATATAAATGCAGGTCTGATGCTATAAAAAATAAGGTATTTAGCAAAATACAAATAGAAGTTACTTTTGTGAACAGACAGGTTTAATTTTTTTTAATTAAAAAAAAAAATTTTTCATTAAAATGGTACAGATTTAAATTAATACTTTTATTAGATCTGTTTAAGGCCTTGAAAATTTTACTCAATAAAGTGTAACAAAGCTTTAAAATTATTTGATCCTCGAATATAAATATGGAACGTGTCTCAAACCTTATTAAAATGAGGCTTAAATCGTACACCGTTTTGATTCACACCACTGCGTCCACTGCCTTTCAAAAAATGCCTTAATAAGCCCGGGAATATGGCATATTTTCGGAGATGACTTACTGTGCTGAAATATCAGTGATTTATGTTATATTTATAAAAAATAAGCACGACTGGATTACACGAACTTCTTCCTGTGCCAAATAATGGAGCCACATATATTTTAACGAATTTCACAACCTTTTTTGGCCATGCGCCACCAGGACTTTTCCAAAATCCGTACAATTTCTCAGCTTTTCTAACAAAACTCTAAGGAAAAAAAATCTCTGAGATCCCATTTTTTCTGAACGCACCTGTTAAAAAATTGAATGGCTGATATTAGGGGGGTTCACATTCAACGACGTGTCGCCCGACCCAAGTCGTTCTGGTAGCATTCATGCTTAACATTCAACGGCTGTCGTACCGACTTCATTTGATAAGCACACAGAAAATCTGTGTTACCGGCCTGAATTATATATCGTTTGTATGAAAACTCCGTTTTGTTTCCGTGATGCTCTCGCTTATCCCTGTGGTCGTTTTTTTTCGTTTAATTTCCCCAGGGCTTGCAAAGAAACACGCCTAGTAGCGCATTAATTTGATTTGTTTCCTCTCTCGTTTTATTATTTTGCTTACATTTCAAACCATTCTCTTTTAATCTTACGAAAAAAATTGAACGAAGACGTTAAATTGAAATTTTCGGTCGTCCGACTGCTTTTGACTTTTACTACAGCGGTTGTTCGATATAACTAAAGAACTAGTCGATCGAACGGTCGTTCGACTGGTGTTCCCATTACATAAATCTAACGATACGACGTAAGTTGATGAACATGTCTTTGAATGTGAATCCATAGAAAATAAGTAAAAACATTGTAGAACCGAAGTTCAAGTAAAAAACAAAAATTCAATCATAGTTATATGTATAGGAATCTATTACATACATATTTAAGTTCAGTGAAATCCTTGCGCTACATACATAGATGCCTTCTGCAAATTTATTTCATGTCAGGTAAAAATTTAGAAAACTTCTGTTTCATTTCCTTTCTATTTAAATACAGACGATTTCTTTTTTATCAGCAAGTCATTTATGGCATTAAATCCGCATTTGCTGAATGAATGACAGATTCTGGATGCGTTTCGGAATGAAGTTTAATGCAGAATAATTTTAAATTGCCCCCTTTATTAAATCAGATTGCCACCCTGTGGGGCGTGGGCACCACATTGGGAAACACTGGTCTAGGGAATCGCATAAAAATGCTCAGTACTAAATTTGAAGCAAATTGGCTCACCCGTTTAGGCTCTATATAAATAAAATAACAGTGGACGTAAAGAACAACGCACGGATGGTATGACGAAACCAACTTTTTCGAACTCCTCTATCATCGTAGTGTTAATTTTGATGACAGCCTCTATTTTTTTAATACGAAAACAAAATAATAAAAAAAAAAACGGATTCCAAATGTTGTATACAAAAAATTACATACAGGCAAATTAATAATTTTAGCATTCTAAAAATTTACCAACACCTACATAAATCACATTTTGATAGCAAAATTAAAAGAAACAAAAATTAAAGTAACTTTCCACGAAAAAATATGCCTATGAAATGTTATGATTGAAATTAATAAATAATAAGTTTAAAAAAATGAGGGCGAAACAGGGGTAAGTTCTGTGCTACAAAATGCAATTTCAAAAACCCGTTCCAACCCTTATCTGGATATAGTTAAAAAAATTAATTTATTCACTTTTGGCTTCTAAAGTGAAAAATTCGGAAAAAAAATTAAGAGAAAATTTAAAAATTCTCTTGTGAAAATTAAAAGTTGCAGATTCCTATTTAAGATTTCAATAACGTTATATGTATATTCATTGTAAATAAGTAAAATAAATTTTTACGAATATGTGACTGTTAAATTTGACACCGACAAGTGTACCCAGTCGAAACGTCACGCAGTCAAATCTTTGTGATTTAGAAGTTCTAACAATCGTGTCGTGGTAAGTCCGTAAAATTATCTTGTACCTTTTTCTAAGAACCGCTATAAAAAAATTCTTAAATTAAAAACATTGTATTAATTTTTAAATTAACATGATACTATTTTTGAGAAAAATTGTGGTTGATTTTAATAGATGCCATGTTATTTCAACATAAAATTCTACTATAGGTGAAAAATTAGCCAGTAGGTATTTTAAAATTACCACAGTGTTAATTTTTACAAAGTTATGTTACAATTTTACCATGTTATAGGTACTTGTACTCTGTCCTACAAGTGCAAAAATACCGTTTGTTTTGTGGTAAATTTGGGGTTAGTTAAATTTAAAACTCTTAATGGAATCTGAAATTTATTTTGAATCTTTTAACTGTTTTCTTCGTAAGTTTTTTTTAAATAAATTATAAAATGAAAACAATTTCCCTCTATTTTTAACGTTAAGTCATACCAATAAAATATTTTCCAAGTACCTACTATTTTCAACCATCAAAATATATTTTAATTTTTTTTAAAATATTTTCTTTTCTTTCGGAAAAAATTTTTGTTGAATTTAATGGATTTTTCAATAAATTAATTCGGTATGATAAGACAAAACTAACAAAAATGATTTCTTGAAGACGAAAAAAACGATTAAAAAGATAATGAGGAGAAAATTTAGTTATAGGTTCTGTTTGTGTTGGCGCTACCCTAACGATTCAAACAATAATTTTTGATGTGAGTATAACGATGAAATCAAAGTTTGAGTAGCAACTCTTTTGTGGTGTTTACATTGGTGTTTCGATAAGCACTACTTTTGTAATATAAATTATTATTTTTGTTTTTAGTTATTGAATTGGATCATTAAACTTTCAACTTCTATCCTTGATAAGAGCGATGATGTTTTTGGTGGATCATAGTTCGAATCGAATAATTTATGGCGTCTCCAATATAAACAAATGCTTAACTTCAAACTTACCGACAAAAATGGTATCACTATGAATAGTCAATTAAATTCGAATAAGTAGGCAAAATGAAAAAAAAAATATAATAAAAGCCTTGCTCTCTTGTGGTTAACAACTATAATGTAGATTCCTACATATTAAAAATACTATAGTTAGTGGTTCATTAATGGAATGAAGTTTTTAAGGAAACAAATGTTAAAGAAAAATTAAATTTTATTTGAATTTAGTATTTGTTTAAAAAAAATTATTTCCAACATTTTTGAAGTCAAATATTTGTTGTCCTCTCTCGATCTTACGAAGCTCCTTACAGCAAAATTTTACCAAATTTGTAAAGCCATTTAAAAGCTTTACGTTATTAACCAAATATTTTTTTCAAAAACGTCAAAACCCTATTTCGGTCATGTGTAGTTTTTGCGAATGCCCTGTAAACATAGTTTTCTTACAATTAAAGTGATTGTCCTTACAGCTAGGTATAAAATTTTATCAAAATCGTAATACGTCTCTTTATAAAATTAATTATAGATTGATTTTTAACATTTTAGTATATATAAATAAACACGTGTACAAGAATACCTGCCATCCAGTGTAAATTGCTCAAAACTCTTTTTAAAAAAAAAATTCTTACTTTAACATTTTTTGTATTGAAAAGGCAATAAAAAAATTAAACTCCTACTAAAAAAAAGAGGACAACTGCGTGTGGTTGAAGCATCACATTTCTATTTTTTGGAATACCATCATGGAAGTCACTAAATTCAATTAGTTCATTACCTCCAAGAAGAACATTTTCCATCATATTGCTAACTGAAAGCTTTTTCTTTGATTCAAACGAAGAATTCCGACAAAAATCAACAAATTAATTTTCGTTTAAAAATTAGATTCTCGGCCTTTCACTTTGCTTACCCTAATTTACCCTAGATGTACCTAAGTTAACAAAATCTAGTTTATCGGTAAATTTTTAAATTCAATTTCTTTTCAAATGTAATATTTTTAAAACTTACTCTAAAAGCTGGGTCAAAATCATCACTTAACGCGAGCAAAACAAAATCTAATCTATGACCGGATCTTTTAAAGAAAAAGATAAACTCTAAGCGAAGGAGGCCTCAACTGTCCCTCTTGATTGTAAACCTAACGCGTCCAATTCAGTGGGATTGTTAGTCAGCACATATGACTTATGTTTACTATTCAGAGGGTGTCAATGGGTTGTGGTCATTATTCTGTAAATGCCAAAATTCGGTTTCCCAAATTCTGTATTTCAAAATTCTGTAAATTCAACATTCTGTATTTCAAAATTCTTAAATTCAAAATTCTGTATTTCAAAATTCTGTAAGTCCAAAATTCTGCATTCCAAAATTCTGTAAATTCAAAATTCTGTATTTTAAAATTCTGTAAATCCAAAACTCTGCAGTATTTCAAAATTCTTAAATTCAAAATTCTGTATTTCAAAATTCTGTAAGTCCAAAATTCTGCATTCCAAAATTCTGTAAATTCAAAATTCTGTATTTCAAAATTCTGTAAATCCAAAACTCTGCAGTATTTCAAAATTCTGTAGGTCCAAAATTCTATATTTTAAAATTCTGTTAATCCAAAATTCCAAAGTCCAAAATTCCAAAGTCCAAAATTCTGTAAATTCAAAATTCTGTAAATCCAATTCAAAATAATGTATTTCAAAATTCTGTAAGTCCAAAATTCTATGTTTCAAAATTCTGTAAGTCTAAAATTGTGTATTTCAAAATTCTGTATTTTAAAATTCTGTAAGTCCAACATTCAAGCGTGATAAGAAGTGAAAACAAATTTGGAATTACAGAATTATGAATTTACAAAGTTTTGGAATACAGAATAATAGATTTACAGAATAATGAAAAACAGAATTTTGTTCCTACATAATTTTCAATTCATTTACAGAATTTTAGTCATACATAATTTTGTAATACAGACAAAAATACAGCCCGGTGCCAAGATTAAAATAGGTATTTATTTATTATTGGTATTTCGAAAGTGTCATTGAAAATTGCTGCCAAGGAGATAAAATTGGAACGATATTTTTATATTATGTAAAAAAGATTCTCAAAATGACTTTCGGAACTTATTGATCCACTGACCTAAGTGATGTCAATAACAAATATCGCCCTAACACTGTGTGGCAGTCCACAGTGCGTAGATGTAGTTATATAAATTCTTCAGTGGTGCTCTTGGGGATTGAGTTCAATAGGTCACATCTTAAAATGGTTTGGCATGTTAAAGTAAAATTCAATTATTATATACTGAAGCCCTATCCCTCTAAGCATCGCGTTGTTGGCCTGGTTCAAACGATCTATACCAAGTAAGGTTTAAAATTTATTTCAACGCGACTTGTAGCGGCTTCGGCTGATGAAGTATAAGAAATAAAACATGCAAAACAGACCAAGGTTTATATTGGCAGATGCACTCTGCTGACTGCACTGCCCAGGCCAACTATATGCAGAACCATTCCGCAAGCCATTACCTGCATTTGGAGAGATTCGACACTCTATACTCCAAGTGTGGAATGCACCTATGGCTTATGACGAGAAGGAACACAACAAATGTTTCCGCCGCTGAAGCAGAAGAATTTGTTGGATCTCTATTATGTCGGATGCTTCAGTTTGCATCCATATGAAACGGAACGGTGCAGTGGTGCCAGTGGTGTGCTGTGGTGTGGTGTTTACTGTGACGAAGGTCCACCTTACAAGCAAATGCACTCAAGAGGAACCACATCTTGCACCGGACAAGGTTTTGGTTCACTACGGCTTTTAATTTATTTGTGTTCTCCCAACTTGTTTGAATCTCATCTTTGCTTTTATTCTTTTGCATCGAATTTATTTTTAGCCCCTAATTTAAATTCAAAGTTGTTGGAAAGGCTTTGCAAAATTTTAGAAACACATTTTTTTGTTTTTTTTTTTCTTATTAATTTTATTTTTGTTTTTTTAAAGGTATCTTATGCTCCCCATATATCGAAGGACCGCAGCAGCTGTATAATATAGTCAAGGCATTGTCTAGTTTTCACGCTGACTTGTAAGTATTTCCGGATGCCATGCCGCCGGGTAGTACCTAAGTATATATTTGGTGTTGGTAAGAGGAACTATAAGCAGGCTTTGCCAAAGTTTTGATGTAAATTCCTGTTTCTCTCAGGATGAATATTCTAATTCTGGTGGTGAAGAGTGAACTTCTGCTATAGGGATGGGGTTGCTAATTATGAATTCGGTTGTGTAGGTACACCTGTTGTTTGGAAAGTTTCTCTAATCAATTGTTGAGATATTTGCATATTGCGTAGAAATAGTTTTTTTTTTATTACCATCAGATAATGTTTAAAGAGAATAAATATAGCAACTTTTAAGAAGTTGAAAAGAAGACTTAGAAGTTAAAAAAAAGAATATAAGTCGATAATTATTATGAACACAATAATGACTGAGATGAAATTTATAGAGACAGGTACAAAGAAGTGGCATCAAGTTCATTACACCGAATGATCTACAGTAAACTCAGTTATAACCTTAACGAACGTAACTATTTCCGAGATGATTACACTATCGATCAAATTTCAAGTATGTTCCGGCTAAGAGGTGAGCTCCTTAATTTGAATTTTATACCGCATCGTGAAGAATTACCAATACTTTGCAACATGTGCAATATGGCAGAGCGTGAAGATATTTTACATTTTGTTGGAAGATGCCCGGTATTAAGAGAAACCAGAAGACACATATTGGGTAATGACTTTCTTACAGATGAAGAAACCCTATACCTCCTAAATGAAGCAAACGTATCTAAATTATCAAAATTTTGTAAATTGAAAACTGTAACTTATATAATGTATAAAAGAAAATTGAAGTATATGGATTCATTGTCAATCAGGCAGACGGCAAAGCCATGCATTTAATTGATTGTATTATATATTTGTAAATATTAATTGTAAAATGAAAATAAAAATCAATCTTAATCTAATCTAAATCTAATCAATAACGACTGCGGTTTTTCAACTTAATTTTCAATACAATAACAACAACATACGTTTTTAGTCTAATAAAAAATCTCATGTAAAACTTTTCTATTAGTTTTAACATTTTCAACACATCGATTTCTGCACTGAAACTAGAAGAAATTTGAAACTTAAGGTTTTTGGGTCTTTATTAAAAAAAAAAACAAAATGAAGTTTGTGTTTACTTCCCAAAAAAGCAGTAGGGTAAGTATTTTTGAAACTAGATTTTACCTATTGATATATGTACATACCTACCAACTTTTTTTTAAATAAGTCCATAATATTTTAGGAGATCGTTAACCAATTTAAAGAACGAGCTTCTTTTTTTTGAACATTTTTTTCTGATTATTTTTAGTCCAGGATATTTGGGTATTTTTTTTATATTTCATTGAGGGAGACAGTTTTTTTTGTAAGTCGTCAAGTTAGCATTACCACTTTAAAATTTTAAAGTTTTATTAATTGCATTAATTGTAGTGAATTTGTCGTAAATATGTCGTGAAAGAAAAAAATTTGTTGCGCTTGTTTTTTTAAATAACCCTTGATAATTTTAACTTTGAGGGTCAAGTTAACATTACCACCTCTAAAAAAAATTCAAACAAATGAGTTTCATTATTATCGTAAATGTTATCGTGTGATGGAAGACAACAAAATTTTCGGAATTTGTTTTTTAAATTCCAAAAATCATTAATATTGCATTGCATCAAAGAATGCAGCATTACCACAGATATAGGCTATATTTTATTTCCTACAAGATTTTTGGATGGGGAATTTGTTTAAACGATATTGTCGCTTGACGTCCTCAAACTTTACTTTTCAAACATCAATACCGCTTTTCCCGCTTTTTTTTTATTGAATTCAGGTTCAATTTTCGCGAATTTAAAATTTTATAAAAAAACCTGTAATTTTTTACAAGAAGAATTAGTTCTAAAAAATTTTTAAACTTATAGAGTATTTAATGTTGTTAAAGTAAACATTTGACCGAACAAAATTTCCTTACTACATCAAATCCATTCGAAGAGTCGCAGTCAATGTGAAACTTTCTAATAGTGGATTTGGTATACGATAAGAAAACTAGATTAGAATTAGAAGTCAATAACTTGTGTTATCACCAAATTAAAGCTCGTATGGATATTTCATGGGGCAAACCCAATTCTTTGACTTATATAAGATTTTAGTCTAATGGAAATAATTATCAAGAACAAATAGAGTTCTGAATCGATCTCGAATTTTAGCTTTTGGTTAGGTACTTAAAAAAAATATCGGAAAACTAATCAAATCTGTTTGATCTCAAAAATATGTTTCGTTTGCGAATTTATAACGCGGAAACTATTGAAGATCGATTTGTGTACGGTTCAAATATTTTTTATTTGTTAGTAATTTATCTGAGCAATTTATTTTTTTTTTATTTTTTTTTAATTTAAAATTTTCGAAAAGTCATAAGCTTTTAGGTGACTTATGAATTAAAAAAATTAAAATCATAAGCTAGTTGGTGATTTACGAATTAAAAAAAAATAACTTAGCTAATTGAAAATGTTTTAATTTATAAAAATGAACATTATAGCACCGTCTTTTTTATGTAATATGTATATGTATGGAATGTACAGTTTAAACTGAAAAATAAATATAATTAGAAATAAATTGAATAACCAACTTCTGAAATTGTTTTGACACAAACGGAATGTAGGTACACCATCTGATTTGTTTAAAAAATCTTAATTTATGAGAAAAATAAAACATTTAAAATCATTTGCGCGGTTTTAAAAAAAAAAAATATTTTTTTAAATCTAAAATTTTAAAATCATTTTTAGCAAGAAAAATTGTTCTTGAACGGGGTGAAATCGAATTAATAAGTTTTGAAATTAAAGTCGTACACCTTAAATGATTTCACAATTTTTTTTACTTGTTCTCTCGATTTATATAATACCACCCACACAACACCTCAAGATGACAAATCAAAAGCACACACCGCATTTCTCGATTTAGTCGTGATACTGAAGATGGAATGATAACATTCCGAAATGCATTCAAGGTACTCCTTTTAAAAAATTTTTTTTATCTCGTGTTCGTCAAGTAAATTTGTGTTTTTAAAGTAAAAAAAATTGTGAAATCCTTTATTATACTTATTATTTAAACTTATTAGAAGCTCTTGTATTAAAAAAATTAATTAAAATGGAATGAAACGAAAACTAAAAAATGATTCTATGCGAGTTTCCTTTAATAATTGATAAATGTAAAAGTTGTTCCAATAATATGGCTAACGGCTCGCGTACACCTAGTCCGTCATCGGCCGAAGTATGCTCGGCCGTTATCGGTCAAACTCGGCCGATCGAACCAAACGTATAGAAAGGAAAGAGAGCGCGTACACCACTGGGAGCGACATTGTCCGATGACGTCCGTTAATAAGCGATCAACCGGCATATCCCAACATGTTTGGATCAGTTGTCCTGTTGATTCTTGATAAAGTTCATACAAATAAAACAAAAAAAAATGGATACTGAAAAGTTAATTAATTGCATTCATAAAGGGCACCTTTCTGGGACAAATTTTCTATAAATTATAACAATAGAGAAAATTATCACTTTCACATCACAGTCAGACTCCAGACCGGCACCGTTCGAGATCGGAAGGAGTGTATGCTGACGAACGTCCGAGACAGTCGTCCAAATACCTCCGACCCGATATCGGCCGATGATTCGGTTTTAGTGTACGCAAACCGTAACAGGAAAATTTCAACCAAAATTATAGGAGTCGTTTTCGTAACGGTTTTTTAAACACTTACATATATGGTAGGTACCGTTATTATAAGTCATAAGAAAAATGTTTATTTAAAATCAGCTAGACAATGTTAAAAAACTGCTAAAAATTTATGATTTTTGGTTTTAAAAGTTCTGGGCACATTTTTGAAAAAAAATAATTTTTTGATAAATTGTAAAAAAAATTGTAGGCTCATTTTTACAACTTCTCTATCATCATTATATCAAGTTTGGTTCAAATCTCAAGTGGGATTTATTTTACGAGTTCATAACTTGCTATATTGAACCCAAATATATTATAAGCAAAAATAATAGGTACATTAAGTTAAAAAAATATTATTATTGTTTTCTTTGATGGCTTAGAAAAATTATGTTTTTATAAAAATAACTAAAGTGGTACCAATGCTCTGAGCACAATACTCAGTTACGTTGGACAAAACGAAAATTGAATTTGAATTGAAATTTTACTATGGTTTCGGCTATCAATGAAATAATTATTTCAATGTTACGATAGCATGCAAGTACCTACATTTGTTTGCGTTGGCTTTTCCTAAGAAAATAAAATTAATGAATGATGTTATTACACTACAAAATGCTTGAAGTAGGTATACAAAAAAGATTTGTATCAAAATTTAAGTTTGTCAGAATTTTAGTTCGAAGTTTGTCCGCATCCAAACGGTATCGAATCTTATAGGTACGCCTATATCTTTTTTATAAAAAAGTAATGCTTGTTTAAATAACAACATGTTAAGGCTATAAGTTGACATTTGTATAGAGAAAAAAATCAAACAAACAACTTTGCCTAAAAATAGAAATAATATACAAATAAATAACAAAGACTCCACTTCCTCCTGACAGAATATAGTCAGAAACTCTAACTTATTCCCCAAATCTAATTATCCTAAACGGGATTTTGCTTTTGGCTGTGATGTTTCACGAAAATTGCGCACCAAGAATTTAAAAAATAGAAATCAATAAATGTTCAATTAGCATGCGTTTTAAATGCATGCGCAATCCTATAAAAGACCTTGGTGTTCCACATTAAAATCTATCTACAACATGCAAGTTGTTGCAAAAAGTGTGTCCATTCTTTCCAATTTTGTTTTTTTTTTTTTCAATTAAAAAATGTTTCCAATAAAACTAAATTCCATTGCGAAACAATTATTCACTTGTCGTTATCTAAAACAAAGTAATTAATTAGCAACTTAACAAGCGTCTACCATGCACCACACAGACACACCACATACACACTCTTGCTTCAGAGTATCACGCATGCAAATAACGACGAGTTAAACGCGACAAAAATCAACTTAAAAAAATTAAAAAAAAAAGTTCACATCCGAATACTTTTTCTTAAATTTAAATCAATGAATTTACAAAAATAAAAAAATAAAAATAAAAAATAACAATCTCATCAGTGATTCTTAATTATTGCAGGGAAATTTAAAACATGCGCTTGCAGATATCGCGCACGCTGCATATACAAACAGTACCAACTGCAGACTTTCAGCAAAGATGTCGTCCGTTCGTCGTTGGTTGGTAAATAAGAGGGTAAGACTTTTTCTCGTCCTGAAACTGGTAGGTATGTCGTTTCTCCACTCTTGACTGGGCTATTCAGCGACTTTAGCTGCGCCGGTTTCGACTTTGGCTTCATCGAATCTAATTTGACTCCCGGCAGCCGAAGAGATCACTTCGGATGCATGATTACCACGAGCAGACAAGATCATCAGGGGGACGTGTGCGGCAGGTAATCGGCAATCGAAGGTTGTTAATCTAAGTTGGAAGCGTCATTTGAGGATAAATATATTCGTAAATTTCGGTGTGGGGGAGATGCCCACTTACGAGCATTATGATTGTCAGAAGAGTCTGCGACCAAGGATGGCAGTTTCGCACGCCATGGCGACGCGACGCGACGCGACGACAATATTCGTGCTGACAACCCATGATGTCATACTGCTGGAGAAGAGGAACAATTCTGGACACGATGGATGGGGCATTGAATGAATGTGGTTACTTCCATTGTTAGACTTATGGGTGTTAACCGATTACCTAGATCGAAAATTTCCCATCGAAGATGCCGAGATTGTAATCTTTTTGATTCGCCTCCTATTAGTATGGATCAATTAAAAAAAGGCAACAATATAGTCGAAGTCGAAGTGGAGCAAGAGCAATAGCAAGAACGAGGGCTACTGCTCCCTGGGAGATGTGTCATGTTTTTGTATGCGATTAAAATCTGTCCCCGTATAGTTTCTGTGAAGAGCTCATTATCAGATTAGCTCCTGTTGCTGGACCAGGCTGTGTTCCGGATAATACATTGCCACGTATTACTCATTACCATTGACACACTGTTAATATTTTTCAAGCTTCCCGTAGAGCCAGGCCTCGGACCACACACAGCGTTTGTAATGCAACAGATTATCATTAATAATGTGGACCGGCCATGTGGCGCGGCGGCGGCAGCGTGGCTTTGCGTGGCGTGGAGCTGCCACGTTATTATTTGTCTCCGCTTAGAATATTTTATTCACTCTCCCAACAGGTATTTATATAAATGAAATGAACCCAAGTGAATGTAACTTCCTAGGAATGATGCGGTCGCGAGCGAGTATATATTATATTTTATTTGGAAGGAAAGGTATCGCTGCGTTTTGACCCTTTGGACGTTTGGTTGGTGTTTCCTAATGGGATGATTGCTGGATATTAATTGCCACTGTCAGTTGCTACTAGAAGTACGTGATAAGTGCTACTTATATCCTCTCTTGTGAGTGCGTATATCTTCGTGTAAACTGATAACGTGAAATTAATTCCGAGAAGTTGTTTTCACAGCAAGAAAGCAACTCACATGAATATTATAGGGATTAGCCGTTCGTATATATGTATGTATATTGTATATTTAAAAGGATACTTCAAATAAAAAGGTTTAATTATTATTATTATTTTTGATAGAGAAGGGCAAGCATCTATACATCGTGATGGTTATTCACATCGCAATAAAGTGTTTCAAGGCACGCAAAGAATATTGGTTATGCAAAATTAAAGGGGAAAATATGTATCATTAAAAAAGTGTTTAAAGTTAAAGTTTATTTAAATTGTACTTATTAAAAAATTCGGTACCTAATTTGAGCCACTTCTATTTTTTGTTATAAATGTCTTTTTTTACATTACACGCATTTTTCCATATCCGAACTTATAGACCTGACAAAAAAAATTTAAAATAATTTTCAAATAAACAAATTCTTAGGCTTAGTGCATTAATAAAAAAAACGCCATTTTGTTCTTGGATTCTACTTAGAAAAAATCAAGTTTTTTTTTTTTTATATTTTAAAATCAAGAATCAGTCTTGTAGAAGTTTTTGGAACTTACAATAAAATCTCATTATAACTAAGCTGCCTTGCGTTGAACCAGATAAGTCTTATGGATATCAAAAAAGAAGATATTCTTAATATTCCTTTTTGAATTATTGCCTGGTTTTGGATCACTTTGAACAATGTAAAATTTTGAGTGCTTCAGACCACAAAGAAAGGCTCACTACGATCTACCATATTGGGGGTTTTTCTTTTTTTAGTTCAGAGCAGAGCCTGAACTGTCAAAATAAAAATCGTGTTTTGTTCTTTTTTCCCTCTGAGCATGTTAGAGCGCCCTCTATGAGCTCAAAATAACACAAATTTGACAAGTGACAACTGGTGAAGCGTATTTCTTTGAAAAAAATTTGAACTCTCAAAGCATAGCACGCTCAGTTCAGAGATCGCTCAGAGTATGTTCGGAGTGTTCAGACTCTGTTAAGAGCTCTACTTTGAACTAAAAAAGAAAAACGCCCATTATTAGAACAAATTTTGTATTAGTTCCCTATTAACGGTATATGTATGTATCTCTCATAGAACCATTTTTTGGTTTTCAACTATCTCATAATGTGTGCAACCGATTTTAATGAAATTTCTTAGCACAAGAGATTCTAATAAGTTTAAATTATATTGTATATCAAAATTTTAAAGAAATCGAATTTTGGATTTAATAAAAAATTTCAAAATTATCTTTTGAAAATTCGATATTTCGAAAATTGGTAGATAATTTATATTTTCAAAATTAACAAAGAAATTTAAATCAGACCAAAAACATAAATGATGAAAAAGAGCCAAGTTCTTCTGTACAAAAACCGGCATGTTACAAGTCAGCCGTGACCAGAGCGAACCCACGAAATTTAATCATTAAATAATGAATTTCTCTCATAAGTTGAAGGTGTTTTAATATTACTTTACTTTTAATATTTGATATTAAAACATCATAAAGTAAGAACTTGGCATACTTTTAGATCTCACTACTCTATTAATTGATCGTAATTCTGGGAAAGTGGGCGGATATCACGCCCCCTGAATGGAAAACCTGAAATTTTTTCCTTTGTATGCACCACAGGACCTACCACTGTGCGAAATTTCCATAATTTTGATGAACTGTCAGTCAGTCATGATTGACTGATTGATATCAGTTAAGGTTTTTGCGATCTTTGGACTCTCAGGAACCACTTACGCTAAAGGATTGAAATTTGGTAAGACGTGTATGCTTCTTCAGCTTAGCAAATATGCTGAATTTTAAGTTCCTGACTTTATTGAAACGGAAGTTAGAGGAGGTTGAAAACAGCCTGAGTTTGTTCCCGTAAAATTGAATTTTGTGTGTGCCGTGTTCAAAAGCAGCTTTACAATTAAATCTGTATATTAATCTAGGAATAACTAATGTGGTCGTAGATGGGTTTGATTGAACTTTATTGAATTGCCAATGGAGATTAGGTACGTCTATTCCTTTCTGATAAGTTTGAAAGATACATACAACCAAAATATCCGAAAAATAATATTTTTGAAAAAAATGAAAACATAAAATGATTTATTTTACCTACAAAAATACTGATACTATTAATAAAAAATTGTCTTTGGATTGTGTACGTAAATAAGATAATTTTAAATTTAAGTTGTTTTGAGTTATAAATACTTTTCAAGATATTTATTTTCAAACTCAGCATTTTGAAAATAAAAAAAATTAAAAATAATTTGATTTTGTTTTCTTCAAAATTATTTTATTAAAAATTGTTATTATTTTTTTTGTTCTATTCGATACTTTTAAAAGTTAAAAAGTTTTCGTGTTTGACCTAAAATTGATAAAAGTATCGAACACTAATATCACGAAATATCATCCAGACTTAGTGGCCAGTTATAGCTATCCATTATTGGAATTTTTGTTTTTATGGTTTGAGGCATTTAAAAAGCAAAATCAGCGTTTATTTTGATGCCAATATAAAGCTTATGAATTAAATATTAATTTTTGCCAAACAAATATTTAAATTTGGCACAATCTTTGACATGAAGTGAACTCCGTCATTTCAATGATAAAACTACCGTACCATTAATTATTGAAAATTTAAAAGTCACTTTAGGCGTCAGTTATAGCGATCAGGAAAACGAAACAGGAAAAACTTTCAAATAGATTATTTACTAGGTTTTCATTCGATTTGAAACGCAAATGTTGTACTAATCGATGACAAATAACTCAATGAATTTTTTATGCAAATAAAATTTTCAACTCAACAATTATTTTATTGTTAAAAATGCATTAGTGTGTTTTCCTGATGTAAATTCATTTTTCGTGCCAGGAAAACACATTAATGCATTTTTAAAGGCTTTCGACCTTTAAACGTTCATATCGTTATTTCCAGATTTTTCTATAAATTTTTAGTTTTACATTTCTGACTTTCTAATATTTCTTAATATTACCGATTATAAAGTAATATGAACTAACAAAAAACGAATTGCCTATTATGGATTCTAATTTAATTGAGCTGAGTTGTCGTTGTCGTAAATACAACCTCTATTTAATTTTCTCTAAGAGATTTGAGCTTTTAGCTAACCACATAAAATTGTGCATGAAATACCCCGAATTTAAGAGTTGAGTTAAAAATGTTGTATGAGACAACTCAGCTCAGTTGAGTTGTAATTCATAGTAAGCACATTAATTAAGATGGCTGAAAACCAGCAAGGGGTTGATGATCGAAAACTCCTATTTAAGCTTCCTATTAGGTATTCTTTCAGGTGTAAGGAAAATTTTCTTATTAATAGGCATCTGACTTACTATATACCAAATAGATCTATACTTACATAAATTATTTTTGTCAATCTTCACTCAGGTATTGTTTGCAAATTATAAAACGAGTAAATTAAAAAATTACTAAGCGAGACTGCAAACAAAAGAGTTCACGTAAGAACTTTATTTTGTTTTGGATAAAAAAAAAGCTTAAATACATAACATTTTTGATAATCATTCCTTTTTCGTGACAAAATTAAAATTCAACCATAGCAATTTTGTTTAAATAGTTAAAAATAATATAGAACAATAATTTTTAGAGAAATGAAAATGCTAAAATAAAAGACTTTAAGTAGGAAAAAACATTTAACAAATTATTTTCACTTTAAGAAGTTAAACCAAAACTTTTTTTAAAAACTTTGTTTACTCTGAAAGGAATGTTTTATTTTGACTCCTTACATCTACATTAGAAATTATCTTGGAATCAAATAATCTAACTTCATTTAAAATAAATAAGTGACACACAAATATTCAACTTAAATTCTAAAAAAAAAATAATTTAAATTTTAAATTACTTGCAATCAGTTTAACTGTGTATGGTGGTAAACTCTGCTGCCTAAATCACAGTGATCCTATAAAGCCAAAGCGCACATTCCTAAACCACAGCTAAACAGACACAGCCACTATAGGTATACCATCATCATGTGGTATCTCGTATTTGCATAAATCATGTAATCTTCATCAAAACAAAATCTGCAGGAGCTCATAATTACCTGTGCAGGTATAATGCACACGAATCTTAAAAATGGCCAGAAAAAAAAACAAAAAAGAAACAATCTGCACAGTGAATAAGTCTGCGCAACGATTAAAACTCCAGAAACCATCTAAATCTATATATAAGTATGTACATAACGTTGGTTAAAGCCTTAACTCATTTCTCAAGAAAATAAGCCGCTAGTAGGTATATATAGTATCTTTTTTCTTTTCAACCATGGTTAACATCAACCACGCGGTAATAATTTACTTATCCGCATATCAGCATCTATTCGTGGATGTTTTGTTTTTGGGGTTTGCAAGTCTATAAGATCCAACATCACACAGCCTGATTTTGATTTTGAGAGAGAGAAAAAAAACAACAACTGAAAATGAAGAGGCTTGAGCTACGCCAGAACCAAAATGCAACAACGTTTAAGCCATAAAGGTCTATACATGCATAGCCAGCCATACCCAACAACAACAACACCAACAAATATCAACAAAATTATAAATTAATAAAATTTATGCACAATAAAATTGTGGGGGAATTATTAATGTTGGCGTTCACGCTTTATAATCGCCATAAATCAATGGAATTATTGATATGGCACCGAATCACGGCATTTTGTGCAGTGAGTGCGGGGAAAGTCTACGCCATTCGGAAATGTGCGTTTTTCAACATTTCATTGAGGTTCTTCGTCAGGAGACAAGTTATGGTTAAATGTTTTTCGTCTGCCGATTTTTAACTGACAACATTTAAGTTAGTAAATATGTATATACGAGTAGTAGTGGGTAAGTCTGCTGCTTCACTCACACTGACTCCTTTCGAGATGTGTATTTCGATTGCACGCACACTTTTGTTTTTTTTTTTTTTCGCAAGGACTAGGTATGAATTTTTATAAGGAATCTAACTAGACATCTTCGTCATATTAGGCCCGCAGTTTTACATTTTTCTTTGAAGACTGAAAATTTGATGTATGATATAAATTATTGTAATTTAGATATTTAAAATGAAACTCGAATTCCTGGAGGACCTATACTTTGAGTGGATATAATTTCAATATAAGAGTGTTTGCCAAATATTTCCCTATGACTCTTTTTTTTATAATAAGTGCGCACTCTAGGGATTTTGGCTACCCTTATAATGTTAAAACATATAGTGCGAGGAGTAACAGGATTTAGAAGGAGAAACCGATCAATATTGGTTTTGAATGCTCTTAGATTATTATAATTGGTGGGAAATATCGAGTTTGGTAAAGCAATCCAAGTTTGTGTTGCGTTAACCGTTCGTCTGAAATTGGGCTCAAGGGTAAATTGATGGAGTATTGCTGGCTTGAAGGGGTTTGCGTGGAAATTGTTTCAGGGAAGGAATGCATGGATGCATGGATTTTGTTCTCCATTAGCTCATAAACAAAGAATATTGTGGTACAGCACTTGCTCTACGAACCTGATAATCTTAATTTTAAAGCAATACAAAAATTAAAAATTACCTATTTCTAAGAACTACTGAAGAAAGTTGAAATTTTGTCATTATACGTCTTTTTTCTTATATTTTTTCAGTTTTATTTTTATATAAACTTCGGTAGAAACTTAAAATTTTGTATGCATTTTCACATTAAAACCTTCATTCTTAATTTTTTTTTAATTTTTCCCGCCCACTGGCACACCCATCTGAATAAATAAAAATTAAATTTCTTTTCTTTAATCAATTGTCATGGAAACCAGTCGACCGATTTGTGTGTAGTTTTCAGAATTTGTGAAAAAAAAGTTTAAATAGAATTTTGGAGCACTCATCAAATGACCTCCCACTTTCTTTTATTTGTCTCTTTTTGTAAATTTCTCAACCAATTTATATTTGTTTACCTATGCTAAATAGGAGCAGATCAGGGAGTATTTTTTAAAAAGTAAACATTTCATTACAAAATGAATCAAACAAAAAAAAATACGAAAAACATAATAATGTGTTTGTATTAAACTTATTTAAACACTGGACAGGACAACGTCTTTCAGAGTTGCCAGAAAATCATATAAAGTCATACCGACTTCCCGACGGTTAAAGTGCAGAACTTTTTAAGAATGTATGGTTGTTAGACTGAAAAGTTGTTAAAAAATCAATAAAATTAGAAATAAATTGATTAAACCAATTCTGAAACTGTTTTGACAACAACGCTATGTACACCATCCGATTTCTTACAAAAATCTCAATTTATGAGAAAAAAATTAAAAAAATCGTTGGAACGGTTTTAAAAAAAATTATTTTTTTATTATAAAATTTTGAAAACAATTTTAAGAAAAAAATTGGTACGCCATTTTTTAGTATTTATTAATGCGGAGTTTAAAAATAAATTTTGAAAAAAAAAAAAAATCATTTGCCCATTTTCGAAATATTGAATTTTCAAAAAAAGTTTGATTTCTTTTTTAAATCCAAAATTAGTTTTTTTTTGAAAATTGTGATATGAAATATTATTGGAAGTTCTTGTGTAAAAATTTATATTAAAATCGGTTCAACAGATTAGGATATAGTCGAAAACCAAAAAAATGGTTCCATGACAGATACCATTTTTTGACGATAAATGCCAAATTTAATAAAAATCGATTACCTAAGTCATTTTCGAATTACATATTAAGTTCTCAAAAAAATTTTGGTATACAAATTTCATCAAATTTAGTTGAACCATTTTTGAGAAAAACGAAAATTAAAAAAATGGTTCTATGGGATCAATATAACCATTTTTCGGATTTTTTTTAATGGTAGCCTTTTTGTAAAAAAAATTACTGGATTTTTTTAAAAGGTTGTGGCCCCGTTTTTGAGAAAAATAAGATTTTCATTTTTTGCTAAGCAAATTGTACGGCAGGTACTGTTATTTTTGGTCTCAAATAAATGAAAAAATCATGTGGTGGGAATGCCCAAAAAACGCTAGGTACCAAGTTTAAAGAAAATCGATCCACCCGTTTAGGCTACAGCCGAAAGGACTGACAGATAGAATTGCGAGACCCACTTTTTTCGACTTCGCTATCATCTCTGATTTTTCAGATTTTTTTGAATTTATAATATTTTTGTTGATTTATGACGAGATCTTACAATTCAATAAAAACATTTTTTTTTTCAAAAATATAATTGTTGAATGAAGATCCAGAGCACTCCGACTAAGTTTCCCACTCTTATTTTACTGTTTCCGCCATACTGAATTTTATGCATGTTAAGAGTTGTGTCATTTATCTGTGTAGTTTGGACTTGGCCTAGACGCGTGCTTTCACCGCTTGGTTGAGGTTTGAAAAATTCTTGACCAATCGTAAATATTGCTCCCGCATTGGTTAAGAAAATTCTATGAACATGGATTTCTGTCCTTGTTAGAAGAATTGTAGAAAAGCGACATTGATCGCATGCGTTTTTCGGTGATTGTAACATTTGGCGCTCTCTATATAGGCCTACCAAAAATTATAAAAAAAAAAATAAAATACTATTTAATCCTTAGAGAATTTTACGGGCTATATTTTAAGTCATCAATACCTTCCGCGTTCGATTGATAATTTCGTCATAAAATTGAAAAAAAAAAAAAAAATTTCAATGCCCTAAATGTAAATTTTTGAATAGTTTTGAAAGTATTTCACAAAAGTATTTCCCAATATTATAGTTAGCAATATTCATTTTAAAACTTGTTTTCTAAAGTCGAAGTTTACAAGATTATTAATTTTACCCTTAAAATGCAAAAAATTCCAAATGGCAGGCCGGTCAACCAATTGTGGAAAATGAGAGGGGACACTAAGTCGGAGTGTTCTGCTTTTAGAAATTAGACTTTTGGATTCAATGCAAACCTCAATGTACCTACCATTTGACTAGAATATCAATGAAGAAAGTTGTCAATAAAACAGAAAATTAGATTTATGTAAAAAGGGCTTAACAATTTGGTGTTTGCAACTCTGATTTTTATTCTAAGTTTGACCCTCCATACTGAGTTATCATGGTAGTGTACTGTACCTACATAGCTATACTCATAGCTGTATACAAATTGAGATAACCAATTATTTGTTTATGCATTCGCACGAACATTACCTATATAAAGTAGCTTTGCTGCAATTAAATCAGTCAGTCGATTCTAGTTAGTCAAAGAACATAAATGTTTTAAAGATCATAATTAATAACATGCTGTTGACAAAAGTGTTTAACATTTTAACGAGTTTTTTTATTACGTCAAGTTATAACATTTCTCAAGTTCATAGTGCCAATATACTAGGACTGTTAGGAGTGACATCTCTAAGTGTACAAATCTGGTAAAGTATATTTAAATTAAATTTTTTATGATTTTTAAAATGCAATGAACTTTACAGGAATACGGTCCTTTTACACAGGCTAGCTGAAATCGGTCATAATATCACTATTCTCTCAGTGGATTTGCCCAAAACAAATGAGAATAAAATTCCACCCAACGTCCAGTATATTCATCTGGAAAAAAGCTTATGGAATGTATGATAGTGAGAAGGGTTCAAAGAAAATTGACATGGCATCCTACATAGGAATTCATAATCCATTTAAATCAATACCACCATTCTATGCATTTGAAATAGAGACTTGCAAGGGAATCGTAGCTTCAAAGGGTCTTAAGACTCTTTTAGATTATCCAAATGACTTCAAGTTTGATTTGATACTGAATGACTATACTCTGGGCCCGTATTTGTTGGGATTTCTACATAAATTCAATAATCCTCCACTGATTGGACTGACAGCATTTCACAACTCTCCACTTACCATCGATGCAATGTTCAATCATTATTTTTCTGATCCTATTTGAAGATCCTAAAATGGCAGAAAATATTCGAATACGTTCTCGGCAATTTCGTGATCGACCAATTAAACCATTAGACTTAGCAGTTTGGTGGGCAGAATATCTTTTACGAAATCCAAATTGTCAGCACCTTAAGTCGGCTGCTAGTAAGCTTAATATATTCCAAGCTAATTCTTTGGATATTTTGATATTTTTATGGGCAATTTTAATGATATTAATTTTTGGCTTAGTTAAATTGCTTTTTGTTGTGTTGAAATATTTTCTTAAGAGATCTTTATGCATTGGGAAATTAAAACAAAACTAAACAAAACCTTAATTTTAAAATGGTATTGTAATACTAGAAAGTACATAATGAGAAGGTAAGGTACTACACAGGTTGTTTTTGCATAAGACGCGTAAAAATGCTTAGGGTTTGTAGGTTGGATCAAGACAAGAAATAAATTGTATTGGACTATTGGAAAGACTTTTTTTAAAACAGAATTAAAATATGGAATTCTAGCTTTAAAAAAAGATATAACATGATTTTTTATTTCGAGTCGATTTTTTTAGAAATGGCATCTCCTGTCTATAAACAGGTGGAAATAGAAACTACAATTTATTTCTTGTCTTAACGCAACCTACACGCTTTATCTTTTTTTCGCATTTTATGCAAAACACCTAGTATTTCTTATATAGTAAGGACCTGTTTCAAAATGTTTGAATAAAGTTCTGATTAGTTACCTGACACATAAATACTGTCACAGGGCCGCAAGTCCACAATAAAAAAAATTTATTTATAGACTTATAACGCATTCACCATTATTTATTTTCCAATATTTATGTGCCAGATAAAAAATCAGAACTTTACTCAGATATTGCAAAATAGATGTTAAACATTTCGAGTGTAAAATAAAAATTGCAGAAAATAATTGTTTTGTTTTTTTTGTATCTTCGTTTAAAGTTTAATTATTTAATTTTGTTTTGCCGTTTAAAAGTTATTTCAAATTAATATCCAATTTGTCTATAATTTTGATACAAATACATTAATACAATAAAAACGGAAGGTAACCGAGCTGAATAAAAAATGCTTTCAAATAAAGAAGAAAAAAATAAATAATTTATTCATTGCCTTTCATCGATGGCAGAGCGCTGCAATTGCAATTGTATTTCAATTAAATCACGACAAATTCACCAGCCATTTCTGTGAGCGGGCAGGTAGGTATGTATACCATTTCTTTGGTCCAAGTTGTTTTATTTTTTTATATCACGACAATCGTCGACTTTAATTCTTTTAAATTGTTTTTTCTTTTTAATTTTTTTAGGTTTATTTGGTTACAAAAAATTAAAGCAATTCAAACGCTCATGAAAGTCCATAAGCGATACCAACAACAAAAAAAAAAAACCCGCCGCACAGCAGTGAAAAATTTGAATGAATTACAGAGTTCACATACAAATTGGGAACAGACTTTTGGTTCTATTGGTTACAAATCTGTCTGTCTGAGTCGTGTCTGGCGGTTGGCGGACCAAAAACAGTGGTTTATTTGTTTGTTTCGCGGTTGCTGGCGAGCAGCAGCAGCGTCGTCGTCGTCGCGGTCGCGGTTGCCGTCGCGCCGCCGCTATCCCTCTGCCGCTGCCACTACCGTCGCAACTATCATCCCAACCGTGCTCCACAAAACTCAAGTCGGCGCGTCATGATTTGCAAAATTTATACCGGCAATGAAATAAATAAAGACAATCGAACTGAATTGTAAACTTGGCAAAATACATTACAAAGTCGTGATGCAAATATAAAAGAGTAGTCGGCCATTACAGAGTTGAAATTGGTAGGTTAGGTATGTATATGAATACGAGAGTATATTGCCGGATCCGGTCCATCTTTTTCCCAAAGCAACATCTGCAGGCACATCAGCAGAAGCACTCATCAAGCCGCCGCCGCCGTCGAGGGCATATTTTTCTTCGACTTCATTTTTCCACACGAAATAAAGATGATCTAGATGAGCAAAGGAAGTTTCAACAAAGTAGCTGTAGAAATAATATTTCAATACGATATTTTTAATAACCAGTGCTGTCGATATTGAAACATTCAGGTGTGGTATACACTCCGTTTTTGTTTTAGAATTTAATTTAGTTTCTAAAAATTATGAAATATGTTCAAGATTTCTAGAAGAAAGGAGAAGTGTTTTATGACTGCGTTAAAAAAAAAAAAGTTCAAGGCATTTGTTTCTTTCGACGAAGGGAAATTTTGGTTTAAAGACAAAAATAAAGTCTTTATATATACCATGTTTTTTTCACAAAATTGTTCTAATGCTTCGCGAAATACAGGGTGGGCCAAATACAAGTTTCTTTTAAAAAATGCAATGAAATGAACAAAATTAATTTTTGTCCATGTATTTTGGCTTAATTAGTAAGAGCAAACATTCCCATTCATTATGAAACACAACGTCATTTAAGTGGCTGCCTCGGCTGGCTTCGCAGTTGCGCATTCTGTCACTCCAATTTTCCAAGACCTTTTTGATGGTTTCGGGCTGTAGCTCACGGATTGCTTGGATGATATTTGCCTTAAGTGCTTGAATCGTTTCCGGATTGTTGGCATAACATCAGTTCTTCACGGTTACCCACAAAAAAAGTCCAAAGGGGTCAAAACGCAGCTCCGAGGCGGTCAATTGACATCACCAAGATGGCTGATAACGCACGATTTGGGAATTTGGTGCGCAAAAAAACGATTGTGGCATGGGCTGTGTGGCATGGCGCGCCAACCTGCATGAACCAGAGGTCGTCCAAATCCATGTCTTCAATTCCAGTAAAAAAAAAAGTCGATTAACATGGCTCGGTAACGCCCACAGTTGACCGAAACGTTTTCAAAGAAAAATGGTCCAATGATGCCACCACTCCACAATCTGCACCAAACTGTCAATCTCAGTGGATGCATTGGTTTCTCGACAATAACGTGTGGGTTTTCTGAGCCACAGATGCGGCAATTTTGTTTGTTAACGTAGCCGCCGAGATGAAAATGCGCCTCTTTTAATAAGTTTTCAATAATTCCCAAAGTTGTTCAAGCGTTAAGCAAATCATTTGCATTTCGTTCGGCGGAGGTATGATGCTGACTTTCCGTCGGGATTTAGAGCGGGAAACAACTGTCAGTGTCAAAATAACCAATGATTTAAAAAGAAACCACTAGATGGCCCACCCGTAATATGTACGGGTATATCGAAAAAGCATTTATTAACATTATACTTGAATTTACAGTACTTTACAATAAGCCTCAGAGTTACTAACAACTTATATTTATAGGGGACACATTTCTTAACAAACAAATTACTGATTTATGAGCTCGTTTTTTTACACGGTGATCAATTTTATATTTTTTTTATAGCTTAATAAAAATCAATTTTTGTTTGTCTGTGTATTCCTAAAAGACTCAAAAAACTTCCGAACCAATTTTGTTTTTTTGCAGAAGAAGGGTTTAGAAAGGCATTTACTCTCTTGCCCAACTTCTTTCGAAAGACGAAAAATTGTTATTGAGTTCTTTTGAATTTAAAATATTATAATTTTTGGAAACTCTACCTCCTACCACCCGAGTCATAGCTTGTCCGTTTTTTTTTGTCGATTAGGTAACTAACAAAAATGAAAATACTTATCTTCTTATTTTAGCAAGAACTTTGATACCAATAAAAATAAAATATGAAAATTAATCGAGGATATCGTTCTCGCAATGAGACCTCGGATCTATGTATTTATTTTATTTATTTATTCATTCAGAAATTCAGATTATTATAAATTTTGATATCAAAATTAAAAACGAAGAGAAAACCACCCGAACGCTTTCAGTTATGGGAATAAAATGACGCAAAGTTGAACAAAAATTTGAAGATTGATATTTAACAAACAGTTGTAAACTAAAAAAAATACTTGGGTTAGGTATTCTTCATTCGGTGCACCAGGCCTTGTGAAATTACAAATTTTAATTTTTAAGTAGACCGTGAAACATTTGTTTGCCTTTTTTTGATATTCTTTATATTTTCTTGAATTTTGTTCAAAAAAATGTGTTAAAATGTCAAATCAACGTTATATTCAAGACCGTGTGCTAATTGCACTGCAAAGTTTAATCTTTGTTAGCAGTTAAGTATATATAGATAACGGGTGATTTTTTAAGAGGTTTAGAACTTTAAAAAAAAAAAAAAACACAAAAAATTCGAAAAAATGAATGAAATATTTATTTGAATCGATAGTTTGAACCTTGCAATTTAATGTTTAAAGATAATTTCATGCAAATGTTGACCGCGGCTGCGTCTCAGGTAGCCCATCCGCTGAGTCCAATTTTGGCATACTCTTTCACACATATCGGCCGGTATCTCACGAATGAATGCATGGATGTTGGCTTCCAGTGCGTCAATCGAAGCGGGCTTGTCCCTATAGACATTAGCCTTGACATACCCCCACAAAAAATAATCTAATGGTGTCAAATCGCACGATCTAGGCGGCCAATTGACCGGCCCGAAACGTGAAATTAACTGTTCACCAAACTCGCCTCGCAATTGCGCCATTGTTTCGCGTGCTGTGTGGCATGTGGCACCGTCTTGTTGAAACCACATATCATGCAAGTCAAGAACTTCCATTTCGGGCAAAAAAAAGTTTGTTATCATCGCTCGGTAGCGTTCACCATTGACAGTAACGCTGCGATTCGCATCATCTTTGAAGAAATATGGCCCAATAATGCCGCCGGCCCATAAACCGCACCAAACAGTGGCTTTTTCGGGATGCATTGGTAGCTGTTGCAATGCTTCTGGCTGATCTTCACTCCAAATGCGGCAATTTCAACCAAAAATGAGCCTCATCGCTGAACACAATTTTTCGATAAACAACATTTCGAACCGAGCACGAATTTTGATAGTAAAATTCAATAATTTGCAAGCGTTGTTCATTTGTAAGACGATCCATGGTTAAATTGCAAACCAAACTGAAGCTGTTTGACAGTGACACAAGGTACTAAACACACGTCAGCTGTCAAAACCAGTGTTGCCAAAACCAAACCAGCTTAAAAATCACCCGTTATATGCGTGGAAAGATCAGCCTTAGCCAAAATTTTAACACTCGAAAAAAACCAACAAAAATAATAAAAAAATTCTACCTTATTCTAGAACCTCCTTCTCATCATAATACAGATAAGAAATTAAATCCTATAATAAAGATTGACACTGGGAATGTCCTCGTATCAAATAAGGTACAGATTGGTTGTGTAATTTTTTGTACGTTATAGCGTCAGTTCACTAACGAACCATAGATAGTTATACTCGATTTTGAAAACAATCAGGAGTACCTATTTTTATTTCTTTTCAGAACACGAACTGAACAAAGGAACAAGAAATAGAAAAGTTCATAAAATTAATTTTTTATAAATTAAGTTTTTATTAACATTTAAATAAATAAAATGCACAACTGCGTCGAACGAACTTTCTCTTACCTATACGCACGGTTGCCACTTGAAAATAAAGTATGTGTCCAAAATTGAAAATAAAAATGACCAAAATAATTTTAGTACGAAATATTTGTAAACACAGAACAATGAAGTTTTCACATTTATCTCAACATATTCTTCATATTACACAGATGGCATATTATTTTTTTAATTATTAATAATAAAAAAAACAATATAAAACAGGTACAAACAAATTCATAAAATACCTAACAAACTTAATTAAATTAGATTATAATAAATAAATAAAAGTAACAAATTATTTGTGAACATAAACATACAAATATTAACCTCTCACAGCATTTTAAAATGAGATGAGAGAAATGGGTATGATAATTTATTTAATAAAAAGAAACATATGTTTAAAAAACCGCGATTTAAAAAAAAATCTGACGATAAGAAAAGTGCTTTAGGTTGCACAACAATTAAAGACGAGTTTCTTTTTTCATTTCATAAAAAAAAACGACCAAATGGCATAAAAAATGACAATGCGACCAAATGAAAAAATTATGACCCAATTTGGTCACAAATGACCCAAGTGGCAACCGTGCCTATACGATCGCACTGTGATTTTGTATTCTTTATATTTTGAGCTATGTATATTTTATGCCACCTGCCAAAACCGTAGTTCAGTTTGAGGTAGTATTAAGTGAGTATACATAAATATGGAGAATAAATCACTGTGTTGCACACATGCATGGCTGACATTATGTTTAGACTGAAAAATTGTTATAAAATCAATATAATTACGAATTCATTGATTAATTGACCTCTGAAATCATTTTAACACCAACGCACTGCGCACCGCATCTGATTTCTTAAATTAAATTATTTTTAAAATAAAATGGTAGATCGTTTTATATTAGCTCATATACAAGTTTTAATCAAAATCGTAGTAGTCATTTATGAGAAAAATGATATTTTCCTCACCAATAGGCACTGTTATTTTTAGTAATAAAAATAATTTTTGTTTAAAATCTGCTAGATAATGTTAGAAAATTGCTAGGTACCAAGTTAAATAAAAATCGACCTAAATTCTCAAAGGCAAATTTTGAAACATTTTTAAAAATTCAAACATTTTTTTTAATTTTTTTATAAATATTGGTACCTATACAAAAAAATTGAAAAGTTTGAAAAAAATATCCATACAAAAATGATGGAAAATGGTTCTATGGGAGATTCGATTTAAAACCACTTTTCTTATTTTTTTGTCGGAATATTGTTCATTTTTCATTGAGCCAAATTTCATGATGTCCGGGTTCTACTGTTACATTAAATGGGCTTCAAGCACTGACATTTATTTAAGACAAGGTTTTGGCAACCTGTTTTCTAAAATTGAAGAAGTTTTATGGTTAAGACTTTTAGAAACAAACTACATTCGAAATCAATTGTTGTTTTTGATCAAAAATCACGGTTATACGGTAGGTGCCTAATAACTGACCTATTAAGCCCTAACCAAAGATTATTTTATTAAAAATAAAGTTTTCGTAATTTAAAATATTTTTTTTATTTGACTAAAAACTTAAAAAAAAATTGAATATTCAAAACAAATTTTGAATAAAATTTAAAATATTCGTTTTTTTTAAATTTAAAAGATATAGCATTTATATTGTAAGTGTTGCGTTTGTTTTTTTTTTTAATATTTTTTTATAATTTTAGTCACCTTTTTTGAAAATTGACCCTCCCACCTGAACGTGGGAAAAAGGAGCCTCTTTTACTTGTTTACAAAATCCCGAGATGATTATAAACAAGCCTAAGTCAAAACCTTCTTTGTTTTATATATAACACTTAACCTGAATTGCTATTTCGCCAGCACTGTGATCAGGATACCTTTAAGAAGATG
This sequence comes from Epistrophe eligans, assembly GCA_951394125.1. NCBI lineage: Eukaryota > Metazoa > Arthropoda > Insecta > Diptera > Syrphidae > Epistrophe > Epistrophe eligans. The sequence continues at coordinate 40,130,564 of OX596029.1, forward strand.
TCTGTTATGATCCCATTTGCTCAATCGAATAGCTATATATTCCGCCTCATCATGAATTCACCTGGTCTATGATGGATTCCTGCAAATTCCATTTTTGTTGTCGACCCACCGATATGGCGCGCGCACTCATACATTTGCGCAATAGTTGAATTGCAACATATATACCTTCTAGCAATGTCTTGTGCGATTTTCCAGAAGCCATGAAGTCACGCAAACATGAAATCCTAGAAGTTAAACGGTTTGGTTTGGTTTTGTTCGGCGCGGCCGGCGCACAATATAGGATTTGCGCTGGGAATTGCTGCTCTCGCAACGACATAACGATGATACCGCGCGAACGAAAAACGGAACGCGACGACGACGGTCGGCGGATGATGGAGAAACGGGAGGACGGGAGTACGTACAGATTACGATTACAACAACTTGAATGGGGCAAGCCAGAGCAAGTTGCGACTTATACGAGGGGCATGGCTTCAGCGATTCAGTGCTTTCGTAGAAGACTGTGTGTGTCGAACGACGACGACGATTAAATCCGAAAGGTGGTTCTACCTGTCAGTCTGGTAATAGGAGGAGTTTGGCTTTATCGCTGGAATAGACGTAGACATGGGTATTTGTTTTGTTCTGCGATTAGGGAGGCGATAGATGTGCCCATTTGGCTATCAGCCAGTGTAAGTGTTTCCAATTGATATTTTTTTGAATTTATGTGATAGGTCCAGCAGCCAGCCATGGTATCGATTCGTTTTCAATCTATATAGCCCGATAAGTATAGGAGCTATATTATATATCGCCGCAATAAAGTTTGTGCGTGTGACGTGCTTTACATATAAGGTGTTTTTTAAATACGTCGTTTAGGTCGTTGGTTTATTTCTTTTATCAAAGTGAGTATAGAAATGATTTGAGTGTGTCGTTATCTATTTATTGGTTTTAATAGGTTTAGGTATTTATGATTAGGTTTTTAAATTTTCGATTTATGGGAAAAATCGATTTTAAAAGGGAAAAGAGAATTTAGTTTGGGGAGACGTGTTAAGTAGATGATTATTTATTGAAAAAAGGTGTTTTTTTATCTCTCAGTTTTGGTAATAATATTTTAAGCGCAATCTTTAGCCAAGCCCTTTATTTTAGATAAAATGCTAGGCTACAAATTTTTATGTTAACAATTTGTGAAGTTAAGACTTAAAAGCTTTGAATCTAAGCACCCCTTTTTCAAAAAACAAAACAAAACAAAATTGTAAGTTTATAGAATTGAAGTTTAACACAAAACTCAAGAAGAAGTACCTAAAAGAAAGACTTATTCATTTTAGAAAAATAGACTTTAATTTTGCTTGAAGATTGTGTTACGAATAAAATAATGCTATCGACTAAATCAAGTGACAGCAGACAGAATCAGCTGCTATTTGTAGGTACCTACTTGCCTATCCTGCTACTTGTTCTGATGGATACAAAAATACTTATAAAATATTATGAGGTAAGAACAAGCTTTAAGTTTAAAAGAGTTTTTTTCAAGCATTTAAAATTTAACGGTAACGGGTGGGCCATCTAGCGGTTTTTTTTTTCATTGAAGGTTATTTTCACACTGACAGCTCTTTCCCGCTCGTAATCTTGACAGAAAGTTAGTATCTTTCCTCCGTGGAACGAAATGAGTCGCCAGTGGCCAGTTATAGCTTTCATTGAAAATCATCATTGAAAATTTGAAACACAATTCAGTGGAATTATGGAAATTTTTTTGACAAGAAGATTATAGCAATCATTGAAACTTGGCTATCATTGAAAATATCTGTCATTGAAAAGAAAAACTAATAACGTTTTGCTAGAGTTGGTAAACGATCGATGTGTTTGTTTTACGATAGGTTCGATAGTTTCTGATAAACTATCGATAGTTATTTTTACAATATGCACAAGATTTAAACCGATTTTAATTAATTTTTTTTATGCAAATAATATTGCATATCAAAGTTTTCTAAATAAAACAATTTTTGGATTTTTAAAACAGTTTTCAATTTTTTTTTTTATTTTTAAATTCGATATTTTAAAAAAGAGTAGGTTTTTTTATGATTTGTTTAACTCCACATAAATTTATACTAAAAAATGGTGTACCAATTTTTTTTCTTAAAAATATTGATTGTTGTTTTCTATTAATTTCTATTATTGTTTTGTGTTTTTTTCATTTCTTTATTTTATATTCTATCAGTAAAATAATAAAACAAAGTCGAGCTTAAATCTGAGCACGCGAATGCCGAGCATCCTTCCCTTCACATCTGCGCTCTGTTTTGGATTCTGGATAAAACTTCATTCCCTAAAGTAGGACGCGTCCGTGAGCATTCCCCATCGACAACTTTGGAATTATCTTTGCCCATAAATATTAATAAAAGTTTCTATATTTCTGTAGGTATATACACCTATTCACATTTATTTGTTTGTTTTTTTATTTTTTTTTATCCCGAACAGTTTTATGAAGGAAGCTTAGCGTTCGCGTACTCAGATTTATGTTCGAATTTGTTTGATTGTTTTACCGATTTTTGTTTAATAGAAACTTAAAATACTAAATAAACAAATGAAAAAAAAAATAAATAAATAATAATTAATAAAAAAACAATAATCACAGTAGTTATTGACCACTCAATAAAATAAAAATAACAACAAAATAATTCAGAAGCAATAAGCTATGTGCCAAGCCACAACAAAACAAATAGTTTTTGAGGTTAGAATTGATCATTAAACAAACTAATGGCAGAAGAGAACAGAAAGAAAATCGAACACATTTCATTGCAACGATTATGTTTTGAAACAAAAATCAGCTGTTCATAGAAAGCGATTTCGATCATAGAAATAATAAAATTAATTTAATAAGAAAATACTGAAGTAAATGAAATATTGTTTTTTATAAAAATCAAATAATAAGCTTCAATTTGGTACCAAAATGCTATTAATTTTCTTTGTTTAACTGTCTTAAAAGACAACATTTTCAATAATAATTTTCAATGAAAGCTATAACTAGCCTCTTACGCTTGAACAACGTTGGGAAATATTGAAAACTTATTTCCAAAGTGACTGCTGTGTAATCCAAACAGTGCGTTTTTTGAAAAGAAGTTTTAGCCGAAATCAAGCACCCCACCTCTGACGAGGGGCATTTTAATCTCGGCGGCTACGTTAACAAACAAAATTGTCGCATCTGGGGATCGGAAAACCCGAACGTTACTGTCGAGAAGTCAATGCAGTGGTGGCATTATTGGACCATTTTCTTCGAAAATGTTTCGGTCAACGGTTGGCGTTACAGAACCTTGTTAACCGACTTTTTGTTTACTGAAATTGAAGACATGGATTTGGATGGCGCGCCATGCCACACAGCCCATGCCACAATCGATCTTTTGCGCACCAAATTCTCAAATCGTGTAATCAGCCGTCTTGGCGACGTCAATTGGCCGCCTCGGAGCTGCGATTTGCCCCTTTTGGACTTTTTTTTTGTGGGGAACCGTTAAGGACCGATATTATCCCAACAATTCGGAAAATATCAAGCACTTAAGACTAATATCATCAAGTGACAGAATGCGCTACTGTGAAGCCAGCCGAGACAGCCACTTGGACGACGTTGTGTTCCATAATTAATAAAAATGTTTGCTCTTTTCAATAAAGCCATGTATTAACATTCATTCATTCATTTTTAAAAAGAAACTTGTATTTGGCCCACCCTGTATAACATCAAAATGGGAACTGAGTTGTTTAATTTAAAAATGAAAAATCCATCGAACTGATAGCCTAGACAAACTAAATTAAAACCACAAGAAGTTGCAATTCAACAATGTAATTTAATTAAGTGACTTAGCGCTTGAAAGATAGATGAACTAAGATAGTACCTACATGTTGTCTCCTTTAACCAATTTTCGAAAGAAAAATTTCATTACCTGAAAAGAAAAAAGGAAAATAATTGTTATTGGTTTTGAATTTAATTTTTGATTTTAAAATCTAATTTATGGAAATATTTGTGCGAAAACTTGACAGCCTTACTGCAAGTGCGTTATCACACAAAACCCCTTATAGATTGATAATATTTATATAATTTATATATTTATATTTATGGTTGTGTAAATTAAATGTCAATTCTAAATGAAGTAATTTTTGCGTTTTATTAAAAAAAAAAAAAAATAAATAAAACGCCTTAATTTCTAAATTGAACAAACTAATTCAAAAATTAATAAACGTGAAGTGTTCATTGAACCTTAGACACATTGTTAAAAAATTATTATGACTAAAAAGAAAGTTGCAACGCCGCCGCCGATGAGAGGTTATTGTTTCTTTTCTTTTATTTTTTCAAAATCACTATCTACAGGAAAGACATCTATGGAAGGTACCTACTGCTGCATAACCGACCACGCCGATATCATTCATCAATCTCAAATGCATTAATTTGTCGAAACTCTTGCGCTTGTTATCGATCCTTGTGAGACGAATGTGAACGTTCATCCCATTATCGTTTGCTGTGCTGTGCTGAATGAATTTCCCAATTCAATTCTAGAGATATACCATAACACTGCAATATTCCATTGGGGGAAAAAAAATTCCAGAAAAAAAGAGACCAAACGACAGACAATGATTCGAAAAGAAATTCGCCGTTTTTTCCGTCTTCGAATGATGATCGTGAGGCATGTACGGATCTTCGCCATTGTGGCATACATCAAAGCAAAATTCCTTTTCTCTCGTTTGCGCCGCACATTTCCTCCATAAATAAAGCTTCATATACCAACGATCCCCAGACGAACAATCATCATCATCATCGTCATCATGATGGACCGATTGAATTAAGGCAACAAAAACTTGTCACTTTGGAAGATGTACCCAAAGCAGGAGCAGTCTGCCTCTGCATGCTTGCCCGCCTGCCTGCCCGTTTCAACATCTGTGATGCACAAAAACCATGTCAAGCGTATTTGCCTCATTTCAATTGTTCACCATCAGCCACCACCACCATCACCATCACCATCGATCGGCACTCTCGACTCTCATGACTTTGCGAATCTTAAAGTAGATCAAGTCAAGCTCAATCCGTTCAATCCTCATCCTTCGCCTCAGCTTCATCTCCATGGCAATCAACTTCCCGATGGATCTGCTGCCAGCCAGTGCAGCACAACGAGTTGAATGATTCGATGACAAGATCGACGATGATGCCCATCGTTCCTACATGGCGCCTTCGTTTCGGCACAGAAGTGGACGTCAATTTCGGTCATGGGACATCAATCAAGCGATCGTCAAATATGTGAGGACTCATCGTGAAAGGTTTGCGCCAGAGAGGGAGCAGAAAACACACAGCACTGGGAATTCCTTTTGGGCGCGCCAAACAATTCAATCGGACATGTGAATAAATCACTTGACCTCCTCCTTGCAGCCGAGTGACGAAGATGAGACACTGAATCTGCTGAGCCCCTCCTTTGGCTGATGCTGAAGCTGAGAATCTGTTTCTGGAACTTGATGAAGTGCGTATATAGTACGGTACGTTGGTTGATGGTTCAAACTGAGCTTAGGCCAAAGAGTCCTTTTGACTATATAAAAGTCCCACAGCCACTGGAGGGTACACGTCGTCGTTGATTGTCGTTCGTTCGTTCTTTCGTCAGTCAGTCAGAGGAGCCTATTTGAAATGCAGAAACAGATACAGAAACTCGCCAGGCCAAATTGTCTTTTCGGTCGATAAAGCATTTAACGTTTAACGAGTTTCCTCGGGAGCTGCAGCGGACGTTGAATCGTTGAATGGTTGAATGGATCTTGTGCTACGCAATTTGCGCACGTTTAAATAAATGTCAAGAATAATGACTGTCGGAAATTCCGGTGTGGTTGATGTAGTCACGGGAGAACTATAAAATCGTGGAACGTGCAACCTGTTGGCGCCAATAGCGCCACCCGAAAAGTGTTGCTATAGGAGCCATCTATATATGAGACACGGCGCATTTCTCTTCAATTCCATCTGTGATGTGCATCACATTTCGGCCGAAGGCGGCTGCCGGCAGCGGCGTGGGGGGTGGTTTGGGGTAGTTTTTTTTTAATCAAGAAGAAATTTTTATTTCTGTGAGGTAGCATTTGACCTCACGAACGTTGCGTAGCGTCCGTCTTCGTCATTGTCGGAGGAGGGAGCGACCAACGATAATGGCGATGTCATGAACAAGTTAAATTCACCAGCCAAAGAACGTTGTTGTCATGTGATTTGTTTTATTTATATTTTTTTTCTTTTTGTTCGCTGGCTAGTTTTGAGTTTCGTGATGGTTTCAATTGAACATGAACCACAACCTGTGACATTTTTTTAATGAATTAAGAACATAAAAATCAATTTGTTGAAACGCAGGACAAAGGCTATTAATTGGGTTAAGACTTAAGACTTCAAGTTGGAATTGGACATTCTATGTTGATATATTAACATCGAACTTATTTAGTTAGTAAAGGATTTAATTACTCGCTGAGTAACATTTCGATATGTTTTAGATGATGCCCTATTCCCTCCAAAAAACTGTTACAATTTCTGGATCTTACGACCATAAACCTAGTTTACAGTTCCCGAGCTATCTAAGGCAAAAATTCATTATTATTCAAATAACTATTATTTGTTTTGCATGTCAGAAAATAGTGTGCTGAATACATTGTTTGAAAAGTTTATTACTTTTTTCACCGCAAACCGAACTCAAGTTATAAGCTTCGTAATGTATATGGAAATTACCAGTAGGTACATAATACATCGTTTTTTTTTGATAATCTTAATCAGCTTAATTGTTAATTTAATAGAAACTTTTATTTTCCCGAGGAAAAAATGTTTTCCATCACGAATCTCGCGCGAAATTTTTTTCCCCGACAACTTGCGGAAATTTTCACACGGAAAAAATTACAATTTGAATAGACAGTTAAAACCCACACTTAACTGAAACTCGACTAAATGAAAAACCAGCCTATCTGAAAATTATTTTACATTTTCCTTTCAAATTGGGATCGAGCCTAAGCCGCCATTTTGAATTTTCAGAAAACTTGACTTTAATAGGAAAAAAAATATTTAAAAACAACAAATCATTTTCAGATTTTTTGAGTCTTATAGTCGCCAACAAGATGTCCCGAATTTTTTGATAATTAATTAAAAATAGAAAGAAACTAAAATTTTAAAAAATTAACAACATGAAAAATTATTATAAAAAAATTACAAACGATTGCAATTCCCAGCTTTTCCAACTTAGGAGGTTAACAATATGCAAGCAAATTTTTATTCCTCTATTTTGATTTATTAAAGTTTACATATTTACTTAGTTGATCGCATATATGAATTTCTGCAAGAAATAGCTTAAATATGCGAAAACAATATTTGTCGCAAAATTTAGAAGAAAATTTGCTAAATATTGAATATTGATGTGATTCTTTCAAAAACACACGACCGCATTTTTTTGTTTTCTAGATTGTGTCTTTCACAGTTTTCGTAGATTTGAGATTTTTAACATTAAATCAATGTCAAACTCTTTAGGACGACTGTTTTTAAATGCGATATAGGTATAGTTATTATATGGCTAGTTATGGATTTGTAAAAAAAATCGAACTCGATATTTTGAACAAAGTTGACATAACGATGATAGGGAAGTCGAAAAAAGTGGGTCTCGGAATTCTGTCTGTTTCTCTGTCTGTCCTTTCGGCTGTAGCCTAAACAGGTGGTTCGATTTTCTTTAAACTTGGTACCTAAATTAAATTAAATTTTTGGGCATTCCCCCCACACGTTTTTTTTTCACTTTTTTAAGACCAAAAATAACGGTACCTGCCGTACAATTTTTTTTTTTTGCAAAAAATGAAAACAATTTTTTTCTCAAAAACGTGCTCACAACTTAAAAAAAATCCAGTAATTTTCTTACAAAAAGGCTACCATTTAAAAAAAATCCGAAAAATGGTTATAAATGATGGTACCTCCCGTAGAACCATTTTGTTGAGTTTCGATTTTCTCAAAAATGGTTCAACTGAATTTGATCAATTTTTTTAAAAAGTTTAAAAGTATTGTATACAAAATTAAAAATTTTTTTTTTTTTCGATTTTTAAAGAAAGTTTCAAAAGTTTTTTTAAGCACTTAATATTCGAAAACGACTTGGTCGATTTTTATTAAACTTGGCATCCAACAGTTTTTTGATATTATCTAGCAGATTTTAAATACTAATTATTCGTACAGCCAAAAATAACAGTACCTCCCATACAAATGTTATAAAACCGGTATGGAAAATCTAATTTGTCTCAAAAACGATTCCTATGATTTTGATTAAAATTTGTATGTGAATTAATATCAGTACGATGTATCATATTAGTGAAAAGAAAATTTTATCTATCGTCTAAAAATGGTATAATAGAACCATTTTTTGGTTTTCGACTATCTCATTACCTGTTGGATCGATTTTAATTAAATTTTTACACAAGAGCTTCTAATAAATTTAAATTTTTAAACTCCGTATTAATAAACACTAACAAATGGCGTACCAATTTTTTTCTTCGAAATGTTTTCAAAATTTTATATATAAAATTATTTTTTTAAAAACCGCTCCAACGATTTTTTTCTTTTAAATTTAGATTTGTGCAAGAAATCGGATGGTGTACATTGCGTTGGTGTCAAATCAGTTTCAGAAGTTGTTTAATCAATTTATTTCTAATTATATTGATTTTTTAACAAGGTTTCAGTCTAAAGTGTAAGTACCATGTATACCTACTTTAAAACCACAGTCTGATCGCACATAAGAGCAAGTTCGTGCGACCACTCATGCATTTTATATTTTACGATCTTGTGAGAGAAACTCGGTGCAGTTCGACAGACCCGGCTTCAAAAGCTTTAATTTTTATATAATATTTAGTAGTAGCCCGTGGTCAGTACCTACTTACGACTGTTACGCCGAGGTATTGCTTTCGATTCAGCGGCCATGCCATCTAGAAATACAGAAATGTTTTTCACGGGTCGCTGTCTCTTGCAAAGAATTGACAAATTCTCCAAGAGTATCTCTTGTCGGGAAAAAGTGCTTCTCACCTTAGTCGTCGTTTGGAGGAAATTGTTGGTTTCCTTCATTCCTTCCAATATTATGCACACAGGAACGGTTGAGAGTGAGCTGTTACGCCACCCGATTTATTTTTTTATATTTATCTAATGTATGTACCTTACCTACATAAAGCAATTGCGATAACCTACTCAATTTTTTTTAAAATACAATTAAATTTTAAGAGTAAAATCATAAAACTTGAAAACATGCATGCATACGATTTTTCCTATTTTTTTTAATTAACAGCCATAAAACTGAACTAATAAATTCTCTATGATTTCAAAGGTATATATAAGGAATTCAACAAAATACAAAATAAAAAACTTATATATGTGTTAAACTTGTAAATTAATTCCCCCACGACTTTCTCATCAGAGCATTCGAATCAAGCATTAATCTTCATTCTAGCTTAATTTTAAAGATGCTCTAACTAGCCGACATTTTACATAATTCAAGCATACGTATTCAGAATTTAAACCTTTTCTTTGAGAAAATGGTCTCACGGTTTACGCATCTATCGTATCCATGTACCAGTTCGAGGTTTATTCAATAAAAAAAAACAAAAATCACCTGGCCGACATTTTATATGCTCGCGGTCTAATAATCCAAATGCAAGATTTTTATCCCGCAGATGTCACAAGATGCATCTACCCTCATTTAGAAACCCATAAAAACAAAAGATGAACCCGCGGGCTGTATGTGCTAGATGAGCAGTATATTTATGCAGTTTGGTTTCCATATACAGTCGGGATAGTTCTTTAAATTAGTGCAGTCCGCGCAGCGTCAGATAGTCTGGGATGGTTTTTAATTTAATTCGAACTATTTTTTTTTTTTTTTTTTTTTGGGTTTTTATTTCAGATAACCGCTAAGGACCTATCACGACGGACAATTAATGTCGTCGGATTCTGGGCCTGCCATAAAACCCACTATTAATCGAATCGAGAAACAATAAATAAATTTCCATTTCAATGGATGGACAGACGCTTTGTGGAATTGGGCTCAGGTTCAGGTCGGCTTAGACTGTGAGGAGCCCATTTTTCGTCGCTGTCCATTTCTCAACAAAAAGGTGGGTTGAAATATTTGTTGTTTTTTTTTTTGTCTCGTTGTCGATCTCGGCTAAAGTGTGGTCTGTCGAAGGTTGAATTTTTTTTTCCAAGGAAAGACAAACTCCCAAATACCCACTTTCTTATCAGCATCGAAAATTAATAGTTGCTCGTTCTCCAACAGGTTTGCTTTGATAAGAAACCCATCAACGCGAGCCTGGCGTAAGTGTTTTCGGGCATCGCAACGGCCAAGAAAGATTTAAAATAAAAAAAAAAAGAAATCGTTAAGCAAAGCAGCGATGATAAATACACTCTGGGTCACTTGAGTTAGGTCGAATTTGTTAATAAGATCTATTGTCGAAGTTATTGACAATGAACTTGGAAAATTATTAAATGAAATTTTGTTTAAAAAAAAAAACAAATAGTTTGAAGGTTTGAATGAAGCAACAACAACTTGAGCGTTCAATATCACCAAAATAATAGACTGGATTCATATACCAATTTCTGGGAAAACACCCTGATCATTACTCCCTTTTTTTCTAGTGTGTTCATTTTTTCTAGTGTGTTCATTTCATAGAAAAAAAGATTTTTCTGTCAACCTAAATAGTGTTGGTAACACATTTATTTTTGTTTGTTAAATTTTCCCACTAGAACAGCAACACAATAAATATATCTAAAGTTTTCTTAAAATATATTATACCTTAATCAATTGACGAAGAGTGTATTCAGTCACATTATGCGTTTCGGTTGTTGGGTTGGTGTATATTATACCTGCACCGTGTCGTCTTGGTCGTACCACGGATCAGAAGAATTTTCATAAAGAACCAAAACAAGCTATAGCATCAGCCATGGATCGGTCCAGGTGGTAAAGCCCACTTAAATATATGTGTTCACCTTCGGACAGCTCTGAAAGAGACGAATAACTCTTATCAAGAGTCGTAATTTTTCATGAGATATCACGAGATAAGGTGTCAAGGGGTACGAAAACTCTCGTCGGTCGATGACGACGACGACTTGGTTGGATGGTTGGACATTGAAGGTGCCTCTCCTCATTTTCAATGATTAACCATCTGCATTTACAATGACAAATTTTTGGGAAAGCAGCGACCGCAAAGAATCGTTAGTTGGATGGGGCATCACATTTTCTATATTATAGTTGGGGCATAAATACACCTCACAATACCACATATACTATCGAAACGACAAATGGATTATGACGGAGTGAGAATAGCACAGAACAAATTTAATGGTAGCGTTTAGCATTATCTTTGAGACCTTAGTTGTTGAACATTAGACTTGGAAATTTTGTTGTTCTTTTTTTTTGTTATATAGGCTTAGGATAGAAAAGATATACGAATATATGTAACTAATAATAGAAAATGTAATTTGTTACCTGTCAACCAAAGGCTGCTTCCGAAAACACAGAATCATACATAAGTGTTTTAATTGCAACTAATTTTTGTGCTTAGTCGTTTATCTATTTCATTCATATTTTTGAAAAAGCATCAGAAATATAAATTTAGTCAAGACCTTTTTTTTGTTCGGATCAACATTTTTTAATAATAATATTGAGAACTTTAAAATAGAACATAAGCACATTCATATTCTAGAATTTTATAATTTTATTCCGAGTGCGTTACCGTATTCGAAAAATTGGAATTTAGATTAAAACAGCGTAGAGTATACATACAACAAGATTTTATATATGAATGAATTTCTGTCCCGGAAATTTGTTGTGATTTTCTTATCCGAGGGTTACGCCGCTTTACCTACTTTTAATAATTCGACAATTTGTGAGTTACTACTAAAAAGTAGGGGAATGGACTTTAAATAAAACTTAAAAAAAAGTATTCCATCTGCAATTTGTCCGCTTATGAGAGAGCCGAACTCTATTGATGAAATTAAATTTGGCTGGCTGTTTTAGTACAAGGTCAAAAATGAAAACAAAATATGTGTTATTGTTATTGAAATACCGTTTGGTTAAGAGAAACATAGCCAATCAACAACTAACAACTACAAAAAATCCAAAATCCTTTGATTCTTACATGTGGCAGCTTCCCAAAATCAACAATTGAACTTTTCATTTCATTTCATTTCATTTCATTTCATTTCATTTATTTCAATATTCAAATTTTTACATTAGATTGTTAAATCTTTAAGATTGTAAAAGTATACAATTGGAAATTAAACAATGAAGCTAGAAAATTATTTTAAAGATACTAAAATTAAATCTATCCTAGGCAACTTCTTTACATTAAAGAAAAAATAAAAGTAATTTTAATAATTAGAAAAAAAAAATCAGTTACTCACTACTTAAATGCGAAAGCAAAACATCATCGAAACCGCGTGCGCAATACTGTCTTCTCGATTTTGTCAGGCACAGGTTAACAAGAGTTTAAAGGGTGATTCTGTGAGTTGAATGTAAAATATTTTAATACAAAAAAAGTGTGTCAAGTAATGGTAAGTATTGTTACAACGCTGTTTTTTAAAGAATTGAATTTACTTACAATCAAGTGCGTGTTTATGTTAGCAACGCAGGAACTTTTTTTTCTTTCTTGGAGGATAAAAAAAAAGTGCCAATGTGCCAATGTGAAATTATTGTTGTTTAAAAGTTCCATTATTAACCTTTAATTAAATAGTAAACTTAAAGGAAGAGTAGCGGAAGACCGTATTTCAAAATACCGTTTTTTAAATCCCGAAAAAAATGTTTAAAATCCCGTTTCGAAAATACTGTTTTTTGAAATCCCGCTTTTAATAATCCCGCTTGAATAAATCCCCGTCTCTGCAAAGCCCGCTTTTTAAAATCTCATTTAATCTCGCTTAGCCCGTTTCGTAATTAGATAAATACATATAACTCAATATAGATATTGTACTCCTATATGATTATTGATTGCCTAGCAGTTCCCCAATGTGAAAAGTTGGGCTGAACAAAAAAGTTCTTTGTGGTTTGTCTAAACATTGTTTTTTATCAATTTATACATAATACAGAGAAGCTGGGATAGATCTCTCAACAGATAACGGATAACTGTTTTTCTAGTTGCATTTTCTGCAAAAAATGGTTTCTTTATGTCACCCCATCATCCCGAGCATTAAGCCGCAGAATCACGCGATTTTTAAATTAAAACACCTTGTGTCGATTCGAAAGGCGGGGTCCCGTACCCAACTCAAACTTAAATCCCAAAACCAACTGCAACATTTTTCCTTTTTTACTTGCGATATATAAGTACTATATGGCAAGTTATGCATTCGTAAAAAAATCGAACTCGAGATTTTGATCAAAGTTGACATTAGATACGATGATAGCGAAGTCAAAAAAAGTAGGTCTCGTAATTCTGTCTGTCTGTCCTTTCGGCTGTAGCCTAAACGGGTGGTTCGATTTTCTTTAAACTTGGTACCTAGCATTTTTTGGACATTCTTCCGACACGTTTTTTTTAAGGCCAAAATAACGTTACCTGCTGTACAAATTTTTTTAACCAAATTATGAAAATCTTATTTTTATCAAAAGCGTGCCCATACAACTTAAAAAAAAAAATAAGTAATTTTTTTTTACAAAAACGCTACCATTTAAAAAAAAAAGTGATCGTAAAAATGGTTTTCAATGGTACCTCCCATAGAAACATTTTTTTTATTTTCTCAAAAACGATTCAACTGATTTTGATTAATTTTTTTTAAAGAGAATGTTTTTAATAATTTCAATATTGTGTACCAAAATTTTCAGAAAAAATTTTGTTTGAGAACTTAATAACTCGAAAACGACTAAGTTGATTTTTATTAAACTTAGCACCCAGTAGTTTTTTAACATTATCTAGCAGATTTTAAATAAAATTTTTTCGTATAACCAAACTAACAATACCTTCCATAAAAATAAAAATCAGTATTGAAAATCTATTTTTCTCAAAAACGGCTTCTACGATTTTGATAAAATTTTTTGTGTGAATTAATATTAGAACGACCATACTACCATATTATTGGAAAAAAAATCTATCTATCGTTTAAAAATGGTTCCTCTCATAGAACCATTTTTTGGGTTTTCGACTATCTCATTATCTGTTAAACCAATTCTAATGAAATTTTTTACGCAAAAGCTTTCAAAAAATCAATTAAGTATTGGATTTTTAAAAAAATTTTCAAAATTATTTTTTTAAAAATTCGATATTTCGAAAATGGGTGGATAATTTTTTTTCAAAATCAATTTTTCAACTCCGCATAAATAAGTATTAAAAATTAGAGTACCAATTTGTTTTCTTAAAACATTTAAACATTTTATACATATATACAAAATTTATTTTTTAAAAAAACTCTCCAATAAGTTAAATTTCTTTTTTCATAAATTGAGATTTGTGTAAAAAATCACTTGGTGTACACTGCGTTGGTGTTAAATCAATTATATTTTTTAATCAATTTATTTTTAATTTTATTGATTTTTTTCCAATATTTTAGTTTAAACTGTAAAATCCATGCATATGTGCGAAGTGCAAGACAGAACGGTGCTATATTGTTCATATTTATACACTCACATAATACTTCCTTAAACTAGGCTTTATTTTTGGCAGGTGGCATAATTTTTTTAGTGAAACATTTTTAGCTTTTGAAAATAACAAAATCTACTTTACTACATACTAAGTGGAGTTAGGATCTTTAAAGCAACTTAAACAACGGATTAAAGTCAAATTAAGGGAAACTTATTTCTATATCAATTTTCTTAATTCCTTCGAGTTGAGACATAATGAAGAATAGTGTTAAATAATTTATATTTTTTTTATAATATATTATCATTTTTTTATTCTTTATTTGTCATAAACAAAAATGATATACCTACTCATAAAAGAAGAACAATAATTATTCGTAAAGAAGAACTATTGCCGTTTTTTTCCTTATGAACATAAGTCGGAACATCCTCCCTAGAATATCAAATAAAAAATAAACAGATGATTTTAAAATATAATTGCTTACTAATGCACTATTGAATATTTATAAACTTTTTCCTTAATTTATTAATTTTATTTAATTGCTTGAAACAAGTAGTGGTACCTTGCGAGAAAATAAATACAAAATTAAACTTACACTCGTAGGTTTCTTGTGTTGCGTGATAACCTCTTGTAGATCGGTGTTCATTCATGTAAACTTTAATTGCTTTTATGTTCCTTTTATAAAAAAAGAAGACACACACAACAGAAAAAATAAATTTATAACTATTAATTTTTAATTTATTATTTATTTACTTTTAACATGTGCTTAAAACTGTGCTTTGTATAAGAACTGTTCAAATGTGGAATATGAACTTTTTTTATTTTTCTTATTTTTTTCAATTTAAATGAAAGTAGGAACTTTTTAATTTATTAAAATATTTAACTAAGGGACTATGACAAAGCAAAAAATAATACAATAGGGATTTAGGGACAGTAACTTTAGTGTTTTTTTTATGACAAAACGTAAAACCGAAAATTTCACGTTTTTTTGGATTTAGGAAAATGTCGGGTTTGGCGGTCGAGTTGGAAAACAATATCTGCCTCCTATGAGACAACAATGTTAGTATCAGTAAGCTGACAAATATTGAACAAATATTTGAAAGAATTTCCGAAAAGAGGTTTTTATTTAAAAGGCAATTTCTATAGCAAGATCAACTTTCTATCGAATTCTTCTTCAGATATGCCGATAATAGAAATAAGTAGAAATGGAGTCGATTTAGAAGACATATATACCAACTCTGCCTAATGTGCTCGGAAAATATATTCACTTATAAGCCCCTTAGCTTCGGACTTGATAGCCACCATTTATCAAAAAAAAAAAAAAAAATATTTGATGAGCTAATGACAGTTGTAGAAGTAATTAACCTATTTGAAGTGACACTTCCTTATGTTTCTATATTGTCATTTATCATAATCATTTAACATTCATCATCACATCCATCAAAAACTAAAAACGTTTATTTACTCTCGAAGAAACCCTTATAGAGCCATCCTGCAAAGCCTTATATAATTATCATCTCAATTATCCTTAAGTATCTCTTTCGTATGTTTCTGTAGTTAAACTTCAATTTAAACGAACACTCTCACTCGACCATGCACTCATCCATCGCCCGGAAAAAAAATCAATGTTGACACTTGAATGCATTTCGTCACTTAAGAAAACACCGATTGCTCGTCGCATGTACAAATGCCCAACAGCTGCACATGAATATAATATAGTCTTATTTTGGCACATAGACGACACAACATGTCATTGATGTTGAAGGAGTACCCTTTTCAATACTTTAAATTCTCTCCGACACACACACACACGCACACACTCGAATAGATGATCTTATGATCACCACAGCTGCCAGATAAACCATAAAGTCGTTCGTTCGTTCATGGAGGAGGAGGGTGCCAAGCCAAGTGCCATATCAACTCTAGAATCCCAGAAGTATCTCTCTGATGCCTTGGTCGAGGTCGATGCGCAACAAGAATTACGATGGGAATACTGCATTTAGACATCCCATAAATATAATCGGCGGGTAAAGAAAATTCCTTTGGGGGAAGTCGTCGCATCTATGAATGTCAAACCCTGTCAGATAAATGAGATCTTTTAAGACAATAAAGTTCAACAAACATAAGAATTTTTTTGTTAATTTATTGTTTTGTCGGTGTGGGTTTATGAGCGTGTGAGTCGAATTTGTTGCATATCTACGACTAGGTATATAAGTAAGTACCTACCTACACCCTAATACAGTGTTTTGAATGTTTCAAGATAAAAATTAATTCTATTTTGGTTGATTTAAAAAAAAAATTAATATCGGGTTATGATTGGCAGGTATTTAAAAAAAAGCTGGGTATTATTATAGTTTCAAAACTATCAGAAATCTAAAATTGAGGGAAATGATAATATTGGAGTGGGAAATTTTTCAATTTATAAAAACTTAATTTCACATCGAAGCAAACAATGAACAAGGCTCCAGGATCTTGGTATCTCATAATATGTGGGATATTCGAATAAAAATAACATCCGAAAATTCAGTTAGTCCTCATGAACGGTTAACTAATTGCAGGATTTTGTCAGCCGTATGATTTATTTTTACGAATTTTTAAAGTTTTTCAAGTTTGTACCAATATAACAATGTACAAATAAATTTTGGGATATTCGATATAAAATATACAATCTGCAAGGTAAATTAAAAGTTCAACTAGTTTTAGCAGTTGGTCAGCCATGCATTTTAAGTTTTATGAATTTGTAGTTTTTTTTCTGTCCAAGGTTGTAGAAATTTTTAGCACTGAATTTGTGGGATTTTCAATTAAGAGAATTAAGTAACATTTCAGATGGGTTGGGTTCGATATCCCGCTTTTTACTGTCCCGTTTTTTAAAATCCCGATATTTTAATTCCGCTTTTTATAATCCTGTTTTTTATAATCCTGCTTTTTTAAAATCTTGCTTTTAAAAATCCCGCCTCTTATAATCCCATTTTTTATAATCCCGCTTTTGCAATCAAAACTAGTTGTTTTATTTTAAAAAATCGCGCAATTTTTTAAATTGCAAAAGCAGAATGATAAGAAATTTTAAATAAATTTGAACAATTTTTTTAAATTATCAAAATAAAGTATCTGAAAATTCGGTATTTGACAGGATTTTATAAAGCAGTATTATAATACATTGGGATTTTGATTAAGCGGGATTTTAGAAGACAGGATTTAAAAAAAAAAAAAAAAAACAATATTTTAGTAGACGGGATTTAAAATTTTTTTTTCGGGATTTTTGAAAAACGGGATTTAAAAAAACTAGGATTCCGATACGCTTCCTTTCGGATTGCATATTTTTTCGAATTACCCACAAATTAATTGCTAACATTGTATACGATTGAAAAAAAAGTTAAAAAATCGTGAAAAAAAGTCTGTGGCTGGCAAATTACTGTGAAATAAGTTAGACTTTTAAGAGGATCAACTGAAAGTTTATATAATATTTTTTTTTCGAATATCCCATAACATTGGTGCTGATCTCAACGACATTGAAACATTTTAAAAAAAATTATAATCTATGGCTAACCAATTACTGAAACTAGTTGGCCCTTTATGACGATCTGGTGGACTTTCATCAAATGGTGTGCTTTTTTACGAATATCTCACATATGACATATTGACAATCCTATTCATTGATTTTAAAAATTTTATGGCTGACCAATTTTAAAAAGTAGTTGGATATTTTTGAACAATTGCTTTTAAGGTCATGGCAATGGCATAGATACTTACATTTTTGGCGAATATCCCACATTTTTTACATTACAGTATCTACAAACCATAAACCCAAAATGCTGAAACCCATATTTCAAATTTGTTAATCCCAAATACAATTTCTTGGATATGCACGTACATTCATAGATGAAAAATAAACTGCAAACTGTTTTTGTCGTGGTCTCAGTAGTCTGGGTGAAAATTATTATGCCAAGATAACCATAACGTTTATTGTTTTTTGATTAACTGACTATAGAAAAATGGAAGTTTATACAACTTACAAATTAACATTCTGTAGTCCATACCAATTTATTGGTTTAGAGACTGAATTAAGTTCTTTTTTTTTTAACATTTGGAATTAATATTCTTTTATACATCAAAAAGTGAGTATAGTTATTATTATAACTCGTTAATTGTATAACTTGCTGAATTAAGTACCTTCTATTGGTACCATTTCCTTGTTGAACATAAAATATATCCTTTGAATTAATATAAAGAATAAATTGTAAGATTTATATCTCTGTGGGGATACATTTATGACAACAAACATTCTCATAATAAATATTAATATGTACCTTTATATCCTGTCCAGTTTGCTTTTTTTTTTGTTATATAAAATTTTCCAACATTTGTTAAAAACAATTATTACCATTATTGCGATGAGTGATTGAGTGGCAGAGAGATGCTGAGATGCATTCTAGATTGCATGTTACTATACAGAAATGTATTGATGTTGCGGCTTTAGTTTACAAGATCATGTTTGATGATTAATTTGTTTCATAATGCAATACACGTTGTCAACATACTCAACAAGAAAACGCACAGCTATGTATATTGAAATGGTTAAAGCTTTGCCATATTTTTCAGCATCCTGGTCTTTTATGAAGAAAATTAAAAAAATAAAATACACGCCTGGGTCGCATTAACTTGCTCTCATATGCGATCACACTGTGGTTTTAAAGAATTAATACATATTTAAAAAACGATTCATCTGATAAAAGAAATGTATTAATTATTGAAGCCTATATTTAATGCCACCTGCCAAAAACATAGCCTAGTTTAAGGAAGTATAATGTGAGTACATAAATATGAACAATATAGCACCGTGCTGTTTTGCATATCGCACATATATATCGAATTTACAGTTTAGATTAAAAAATGTTAAAAAAACAATAAAATTAAAAATAAATTGATAAAAAAATATCTGAAATTGATTTGACACCAACGCAATGTACACCAAGTGATTTCTTACACAAATCTCAACTTATGAGAAAAAATTTTAAAAAATCGGTTTTTAAAAAAAATATTTTTTTATTTATAAAATTTTGAATATATTTTTAAGAAATAAAATGTTAAACGTCAGTTTTGTTATTTGGTACGACAAGTAGATCGTTTAGATAATTTTAAAGCACGTAGGTAAATTAATTAATGTTTTCATGGGTTTTTATGAAAATTTATATAATTATAGTTTCCAAGTCACGAAAATAAAAAAAAATTAAGCGTGTAAATGCGCTAACAAAACTTATAAAATCATAATATCTATGCTTTATTTCTCTTGGCTATTCTCCAAAAATGGACGGATCATTTCCGAAACTTGTGATACCGATTGTTTCAACAGACGGAATCAGAAGACGAAATCTTCACCATCCCAATTGCTTATATGTATCTATTCTTTGGAACATTTTATGTTCGCGTCTTTCGACGAGTCTTCTGAATCAGATCAATTCTCCCAGATATAGTCCATTTTCAGAAAAATAATATTTTTTTTTTTAAGTTATGAATAATTAATTAATTAAATTTCTTATGACGGACCAATGTCAAAGCGCGTCCTAATATTTTGTCAAGAAAAGAAACTTCCAGTTAAAGGCATCATTTTGAAGCGTTAATGGAGCCCTCGAATTCAATTAACTAATACCGCAGTTATCTTTAATTGACGTTTCTCTTCCAAGGCTTTTAAAGGTTACTGAAAGTGAAGAAAATCAAATCTGGAGAAATCTGAAATAATGGAGCGATTAAATTTAACTGAGACTCAAAAAAATAGGCCTAAGTACTTTACCTCAGTCAGTACACACACATTGTTTACGACTATATGCAGAGGAGGTATAATTTAAACAAAAAATTGAACCACTCGACCGATTTTTAGTCAAAAAATTAAGATCAAATATTTAATTTTTTAGCCATTTCCGAAAGGTAGTCACTTCGTGAATAATATATGAAAACTAATGTAGGTAGAAGACATTTCAGGTAATGAATAATTTATGAGAGAGACATTAAATATAAAAAAAAAATATTTCTCTTAAAATAACTCGATCCTTGTACGAAATTCATCTGAAATGTTTGAATAAGGAAAAATAAGATTATCAAAGGTCAAAGGATCAATTTCCAATAACTGGTTGTTATACCGCAAACTATAGCCCAGTGATAGTTTATTTGTTTACGAAATACGAAGCAGGGTTTCGATTATAATACGGATGGTATGATTTGGACGGTTGTATTTATTTATATAAAGTTGCGATTGTCAGTTTGGACGATTTTGATAAAAATACCAAAAAAATATTTCAAGGGACTTTCTTTCTTGTCACCGATTGAGATAACCGATTATGACAACCTTTCAATTCTCACTGTCTCAATTCTTAACAAATAAAAAAAAAAAAACAAAAAGAAACAAACAAAATTCTAGCAGATATCAAACCACCGAAAAAAAGATCCCATTTATTATTCAATTATTTATATAATTAAACGTTTCTTCCACCATAATAATTCACTGAAGCACCCTTTGAGGTCCGCCTGGCATACCGCAACCATGCATATCAAGAGCGGCAACAAACCGAAAAATTATGCCATTTATCATTTTTGTTTATTCGATGCAGTTGCCATTAAATCAAATTCATATCAGCTTTAGCCGATTTATATACTCAACTCAGTCCCATCCAGGCCTATCCCATCATCAATGCGTTGAATGGACTCTGTGCCTCTGGTTTCAAAAGAAGTCCAAAAGAAAAATAAAAAAAAACGATGATGCGACCGCGACGCCAGCGGCTCGGCGTGGTGGCGTGTAGTCAGGAGCACTCTTCACATAGTCATTACCACAAATCTTTCGTCAAGCAATTAAAATATCAAGATGGGTGTCTTTCGGCATCATGGATCATTATCATTGTCGGTGAGTGTTGCTTCTTAAAAGGCTGTGACTTTTTCCACAAACATTTCAATCAACACAAAGCCCCGATCCACCGAAAATATAAAATATAACAAAAAAAAAAAAATCCTTTAAATCTCCGAGAAGGTGGTGGCAGCGATGATAAAATTAAGCGATATACATATACACTCTCTTAAGACTCAAGAGGTTTATAATCTAAAATGGTACTTCATCAGCAGGAGCTGCAATTAAGAAAGGAACTCTTTCTCACAGTTTTCTTTGATGTCACATCGTAATAAAGTCATTGTGAGGAATCGCATTATATGATGGGACAGGAATAGGTGCAGGACGTGTTGCTCATGCAGTCGGCAATTTTGTATACAAGGTGATAGTCTTGGGATATAAAATTCGTATTAAAATTTTTATTAAGGACATATAATAATTAAATGCAGTTTAAATGGACATAGTAAGTTGGAAGTACTTGCTCTTGACTGAAACATATACAAATACAAATGGAAATTTAGTTTGAACTTTTTGTATAAAAGATAATCTTGTAATGCCATTTAAAGGATTTATTAAGCAGACAAGCTTTAGCAATTTAGGTTGAAATAGTACGTTAAAACCAATTTGAAGATTGAGTTGAAGAAAATCTAAAGGTTTTAAAGTTGATTGATTTACAACGACAATTTCAAACAATTGAACTGTTTGTAGCAAGTCAATTGATTTGCTTTTTTTAAGTCGACTACCATATTGATCACAAACTCAACCTTTTAATGTTCTTCCATGATCATAGTTTATTGAAATAGGAAGGAGTACCATCTTTATTTTTTTTTGCACAAAACCAATAGTAGCCCTATCAAGCAAGCTAAAAAGTCGACAACAGCAATGAACATGAATAAAACGTTAAATGTTTATCAAGATTGGTGGTCATTTATATAGAAGCGGAACTAAAGAAAATCTCTTAGCAGGAAAACTAAAATAAAATTTTTGACATACGCAAGCAATTAAACTATAAAAAAGTCTAAGAAATGTGAGTGTTACCACTTAAAAAAAACCAAGCTATAAATCACAGATTAAAAAAAATATGCCACAGCATTGTGTGAGGGGAAGAATCCCTAATTAGGCAATAAATGTCCACATTTTATATGATTGTTGAATAAAAAAATCCTCACACACCGGCCGGATGGCGCCACCACCTCATATACAACGACCCTATTTTTCTTAGATTTAAATTTCAATACCAAAACAACGTTCGTTCAAATTTCCATCTTTTCTATTTGGGTGCGGATTAAATTATATTTTATGTACATATCTACATCAAAAATAAGATTTATGATCTTTGGGGTGGGTGAACTATTTATATAAACATATTTCATAAATAAACAAAAAGAAAAAACAACGAGTGTCATTTTAATGTAAGGAAGGATTGTTTCTGGATCTATCATTATTACTGCTGTACCTATTCAATTGCTAGATGAGTTTTCAATCAATATCTGCCTAAAAGGAGGGGTTGATTTTTTTAAACTTGGTACCTTGCGTTTTTTGGGCATTCTCCCGACACTCTTTTTTCATTTTACTTTTAGACCAAATGGTACGGTACTTGCCGTAAAATAATTTTTATTTTTATCCAAAACGTGGCCACAACGAAAAACAAATTCAGTAATTTTTTTTTACAAAAAGGCTACCATTTTATAAAAAAAATTTCGGAAAAATGGTTATAATTTATAATAGTTTGATTTTCCATTTTCTCAAAAACGGCACAACTGATGGTGACTAATTTTTTATATGAAAAGTTTTAAAATTATTGTAAACCAAAATTAAAGAAATATTTTTTTTTTTGATTTTTAAAAAAAGGTTTAGACATTTTTTTGAGAACTTAATTATTCGCCAACGACTTGGTTGATTTTTATTAAATTTGGCATTTATCTGTATTTTTTACATTATCTAGTAGATTTTAAACGAAAATAACGTTTCCTCCCATACAAGTATTTAAAAACCGGTAAAGAAAATCTGATTTTTCTCAAAACGACTCTTACGATTTTGATTAAAATTTTTACGATTTCAGTACGATCTACCATATTATTGGAAACAAAATTATTTGTCGATTATAAATGGCATATTTCATAGAACCATTATTTTGTTTTCGACTATCATTATTTGTTGAACCGATTTTAATGCATTTTTTTTTTACACAAGAGCATCTGATAAGTTTGAATGATATTGCGTATTAAAATGAAAAAAAAAGGTGGTTTTGAATTTTAAAAAATTTCAAAATCATTTTTTGAAAACTCTATATTTCGAAAGTAGAAGTAGTGGCGTAGTAGTAGCCCGTGGCGTAATGTTAAGTGCGTTGGACTGTTCCAAGAATATCTCTTGTCATGAAAAAGTGCCTTTCACCCTAGCCGTTCGGATTCGACAGAAAATTGTAGGTCCCCTCTATTCCTGCCAATAACACGAAAACGAATGATTGAGAGTTGTACTTGTCCTGGCCCTGGTTTTACACGAGCTGCCGCGCCGAATAAATTATTTTTATTTTAATATTTCGAAAATGAGTTCAAAGTTAATTTTTTGAATCCGTATTAAGGCTTAAAAATGGCGTAACAATTTTTTTTTTATACTTATGTGCAACGAAGTGCTTTATTGTTCATGTTCAGGGGTCTAATTGGCTTATTCTGATCAATAAAAACACTACCTCTAATTAAAAAAGTTTAAAAAAAAAACATCAAACTATCCCAACATGAATCTATAAAAGAAATATTATTCTAATAATCATTTATACACACATGTCAAGTCATACGTACACCTCAAATAATAATTCAATTTGAAGAATTTTCATGTTCATTTGAAATTACTTTTGTAATCCTGAAAGTTATGCGGTGTTCCCAGGTAAATAAACCCTTTTTCAACTCAATCTAAATGAAAATTCGGATTATGATGGAGAATTTTCTCAATTTTCCATTCCCAACCAGACCAACCAATGCATATATTGTAGTTACCTTGTAACGAACATTGTCATCCTTCTCGTCTCTCGTCCATCAGTTAACTTGAAGTTGAAGCTCAAAACACGATTGTAACGAATTCGTGTTAATTGGAAATCCTATCATCCGTTTGGTTGATTTTTGTAGGACCATTTGACAGGCGATGAAAATCAATTTTGAAATCTCAAACAAACTTATATTTAAGCCACTGAATTTATAGAAAAAAATATTTAATTTTTTTTTAAATTTATATTCAAACAAAGAAGCAAAAAGAAAAAAGTTTTGTTTTCATATCCAAAAAAACGAGCCTCATTTCGGAGAACAAATAACGAGTGTGACAGACACTTAGTTCAATCTTGTTGTCTATGGTGTTTTCGTTTAATCAAAGGCAAATGTTTCAACTACATATACTTGCGATGAGTGTTCCATTAATATTGGGTTTCAAATGGAAGCGTATACAAATTGAAACGACAGTTTTCGATCAGAAAACAACTGTTGCGTGCGAAGTGAACGTACATGTATGTTGTAGGTGTGGACGAAACGGATTCATTTGTTTTCTTCTTAAAAATAAAAAGGAACAATTAATAATAATCTTGATTTTTTTTTGTTTTCTTTGAAGACTCCTAATAAATGTTTTTCTGTTTGGGACATAAAATGAATTGAAATGTCAAAACCTATGTCTAAAATTAGTCGGCTATCAATTGGACTGTCATAGGGAAATAGTTTGACGTTAAAGAAACATTTGAATTGGTCATTTCAAAAACGGTATGATTTATATCACATAATATTTATGTGTCTTTTAAAACTCAATTTTTTTTTGTCGGAATATTATCGTCTTAGATAAGTGCCTGTCTATAAAACATGTGTAATTGAAGTTAAAATAATTAAGTTGGGTGTCTTATTTATTTGGTTGGGCTTAAATTTTTAGGCAGCGAAAACATAAGTTTGACGGTCCTAATAAAATGCTTAAATATGTATGAACATATCTTTCTTGTTGAAAATTCCTTGAGAAATAGACATAACTTAAAAAAATACGTACTTCGGGAGTTAATTAAACGATGACGAGATTATGCATATGTATTATTTTATTTATTTTTAATTTTGTATGTATATTAAATTGTATTAACATTTTTAAGGAAAGAAAATGGTACGCTGATTGTTAATATTCAACATTTATTAATGTGGAGTGAAAAATTGAATTTTGAAAAACATTCACTTACCCGTTTTTGAAATACCGAATTTTGGTGCCAGTTATAACTAGCTTTCACTGAAACTCATAATTGAAAAATGTAATTCTTTATTTTGAGACATTTTAAAAGCAAAATCAGTGATTATTTGGATACCAATATGAGCTGATGAATCAATTATTATTTCTATAGTCAAAAAAATATTTCATTTTGGTCCAACTCTTCACGTAAAGTGACTTCTAAGTTTTAAATGATCAATGGTAAGGTAGTTCAATCATTGAAATAATGAAATTCATTTCATGTCGAAAGTTGGACCACAATGAATTATTTTTTGTTTGCAAAAATTAATATTTAAATGATCAGCTTTATATTGGCATCAAAATAATAACTTTCATAATAATTTTCATATGCAACTTATTAGAAGCTTTTACATTCAAAATTTAATTAAAATCAGTTGAGCAGATAATGAGAAATTCGAAAATCAATCAATAAAATTGTTCTATGAGAGTAACTGTTAATAATGGGTTAATGTAAAATTTGTTTCAATAGTATGGTAGATCGTTTAAATATTAGGTACTTAACAGAAAAAAATTAATCAAATTCATAGGAGTCGTTTTCTAGAAAAATAAGATTTTCCTTTTCGGTTGTCAACAATTTTATAGTAGTTACCAATAAAATCCAAAAAAAAAAATTGGTGTACCTACCTACAATACTTTTTAAACCTTTAGAAACATTCCCAATTCTCATTCTCAATAAAACCAATTGATCAAAATCAGTTAAACCATTTCCGAGAAAATCCAAAATAAAAAAAAAAAAGTTATTGTATCGGTGTTGCCATTTATAACCATTTTCGGAATTTTTTTGTATGAAAAGGTGTACCTACGTATGTATCAAAATTACCGAATTTTAAGTGGTACCGTTATTATTTGTTTTAAAAAATGAAAAAAAAAAAACATACCTGGGAAGTATGCAAGAAAAACTAGATACCAAGTTTAAAGAAAATCGACACATCCGTTTAGGCTATATAGTAGGGCATAATTGCGAGACTCATTTTTTTGGACTTCGGCATTATCTTTACATTAATAAAGTTTGATCAAAATCTGGAGTTCGAATCAATAACTTGACATATAGTAGGTATCATATATTCTGTATCTACATATGTACATTTATCTCGCAAGTAAAAATGGAAATGGCCCTAATTTTATATTCCCGAATAAAAACGATTATAACTTCCCTGTGAAAGTTATCATTAGGTACAGCTTATCAACAATAAAAAAAATAATTTGAGCACTGAAGCACGGCAGACATTTATTTCCATAAAATTTAAGTTTTTGCAGCGGATACAATACAGGGGTAGAGTCGTATGAGGTGATTTAAGATAAATGATTGTCACAATCAACCAAATTCGTCTGTGTAAGATGATATCACATTTGATAGGTAAAGAGCTATGACATCAAAAATGTGATTTTCATTTTCCAACACATTTGACGTTTCTGCCGCTGTACGACTAGAGTTACCACCAGCCTACAGAAATTGTAAAATTTTGTTTGAGTTCTTTTTTTAAACATTCATAATAAACAAAAATAAACATTCCTGTGAACGAAAAAGTTTCCTACTTCCAACAATATTCATCATTTTCATTCTATTCATTCAGCCATTTTTGTTCTATAATTTCGATAGCTTATAAAAAATATATGAAAAGTTCACCATGACAACCATGTTTTTGCCAAACGTCATTTGAAAGTATTGAATTGAGTTGAATCACCTCACCCAGCCGGAAAACTCAATCACATGTGACTATGGTTGATTTCACAATCACTTATCACCTCAGCTTATTCCACCCCAGGCTTACGGAACGACACCCGAGGTAAATTTTTATCGATGTGGAAGCGGTTTATATAAGATATAAGAGGTATCTTACTTTACATATTATGTATATTACTTTACATATTATGTATATTATTTTATGTCCATATTATGTATATTATTTTATGTCCCCTGAAAGTTTTAAAAATTTAAGTTCAGCTTTCTTTAATTTAAAATACGACTTTTGATTTTTTTTTTAACTAAAAATTTAAAACAATGGCCATTCGAACATGATTATGTGTATTGTGTAAGTCCTTTTCGAAAGTTAATATTTTATTTTTTTAGCTCTTTTGAACAGCCTTTTAAAGGAATTTTCCTGTCAGTGGTGGACTTGAAATATATTAACATTTACAGGAAAATAAAAGGCTGTTTTTTAAAAGGCCGATAACTTAAAATTGGCATCAATGTTTTCTGTGATAGCCAATTTGACATATGTATATACTAATAACTGAAAGAAAAATTTGACGAAAGATTATTTTCAAGAAATGTACTTGTTAACTGTGCATCTCGTTGGTATACGATTTGTCGCGATTTTAGGTATTATTTTCTCTGCGAATATGGCATGTCTACTCCGCCGCCGATAAACCAGACACAATTAAGCACTTGGAATCCAACATTCCACGACAGCTTGATTTACTGCGAAAAGTGTGTGAAAATTGGACCTCGGCTGTGGCGGCGACCACATGTCAAACATTAATGCCAAAAAATTATCTGTTAATTAAAGCTAATTTCAAGGATATTAAAAACATTTTTTTATGATTATTATCCTAAATCATTTGAGAACTAATGACTTGTCGTTTCTGTTCTTAAAATTTCAAAAGTTTGGGTTTTCAAAAATTTGAAAGACAGAATTTCAGTTGTAGGTACACGTATGGTCTTGAAGTATCATTTTTTTTTACGCCGAGTATGATTATTAACCTATGTACAATAATCAAATTGAAAGTGTATACATATACATATAATGTTACATTGGTTGTTTTTCAATCTTGTTACTGTCATTCTGATAGGTTTTGATTAATACCCCCAACCTCTCTTGGTAAACAAAGACAGCCTACAACCAGGCGACGGAAAAATGATTAAAACCCTCTTATTTTACTCTAACCGCCCGAAGAACAGTGGGGAAACTATATCCAATAGTCAGCACGAACTAAACAAAATTAACGTTAAAAAAGTATAAAGCACATTCTTAAACTAAATTATAAAAGAGGCGTTTTCAAAAATTTACAACTTTAATGTAATATGTTGCTTCTCTATTTCTAATCTTTTTAATTAATTCATCCATGATAATCCATCAAATAAATTAAATACTTCATTTTAAATATATAACCTGGATTTGTTGATTTAATTTTAGGCTTAATTCTGGTCCACTGTCCACAACTAAGGACAACTAATATCTATACATATATTTATCCTGCCACGAAGTGATCATGTGAAAATTACTTAAAACACAATTTCATTTGCTACTAAATCGTCTAGTAATTTATATGTGTGCACCTCGTTCCACCCAGGTCGAAAGTCGATTAATAAAATTTCCAAGACTCTTATAGGCTACGAGGCGGCGGCGACGATGATGATGAAGGAAGAAACTTATATAGAGAAGTCGATGAGGAACGGGGACAATAGAGAGCGATCAAGCATATTCGCAGCCTTATGGTGTTGGTTGGCCATCATTGGCCATGAAAAACAAAAAAGAAACTTGCGGCTATCGCGTCTTGCTGCTGTGCTGTAGCATCATCGTGCTAAATAATCATAAATCATATCACTTGTCGACAAGTCAATAAATTTGTTTGTTAGCCACCACACATGGATGGGATCCTGTTGCACAGATCTTACGCAGAAACCAGCAGCAGCAGAAGTCGATTAGAGGATTGGCTTCAGCTCTCCTCGATGTAGATTACCTTCCCAGAACAACAAATCGGTTATCCAGCGAGTTAATCTGTTGGAAAGCCCAAGCAATATTATGCAGATTTGTCCCGGTAACCGTATATAGTCGAAAGATTCATCTTCTGAGTGTGGTTTCGAATGCGCCGTTACACGCTTCTTCGTCGTACGTCGTCATCGGAATATTGTATAAATGTGCTTCTGCAGCTTGCTAACAAAATTTCGCCTCGAGATATTGTCCAGCAATTTATTCGTGCTTCTCTGATTACGCTCCTTGATAGGATTCGGACTTCGCCTTGCCTCGGCTCGCCTCGCCTTATAATGAAAGCGCGTTGGTCAAAACCCGATTCTTCAATATCGCGCGCGCAAGACTCGTCTCTCTGTCCAAAAGCCATTTGGCTTAATTTACTTATGACATGATCTGTTCCCCCAACCACAAAATGGAACCGTGCCTTAAAAAATCAATTTCCTTGTTAAACCTGCCACCGGTTGCAGCTACCGAAAGTTGCTTTGCTCGTATGGTCGACGCGGCGACGATGGCGGCGGCGGCGTCAGTACCAGAATTTCATCTTCGATTTATGAATGGTGAGTCGTTTCTTTGTCTGTTTGTTCTGGTTTGTCTTCTCTGTGGCGGATTGTTGACCGTTTGTTTGGCAATGCTCGAGCCGAAATGGTGGTGGCTTAAGGGCAGATTTGCAATTTGTCATGCTTGTTAAAAGGACTCCACCACCACCATTACCCAGCCAAGACGACTGCAAGACCCTCAGAGTCGTTGGTGATGTAGCAAGAGTGCAAATATAAATTAATAAAAATAAATCATCTGGTTTTGATGATGAAGAAGAGACCAAGCAGCCAGCAGCTAGCCACACAGCAAGAACAGTGGGTGTTACCATTGTTGTGGATTTTAAAATGAAATAAAATCGAAATTAATTGCGCTCCAGTGAGGATGGATATATCGCTGTCGGCCGGTGTGAATCGTTTTGTTTATCCTGGCGTTTAAATGGCATTCTCGAGCGAGCGAATGAACGAACAAAACGAACAGTTGTGTACTCAATTCTCTGGGCCACCATCAAGCAACGACCCACGACCACGACCATCAAGCAAGCAATCGATGCAAGAACGCGTCGATATTACCACACAGATACTGTTCTGGACCATAAATCCAATATATAATTATTTCCTGTATTGAATTTACCACCACCCACTTGACCGCCCCCAACTGCCAGAGGTGGAAATCCGTACGGAAATGCACATGGAAATGGCCCAGTCCGGTTCAGCCCCATCGGTATTTGCGGCCCGGTCAAGCCGAAGCGATGTGAACCAGCAGCCATGTTAATATAATGAAAGGCCAAAAGAAAAATTCCCTTTTTATAATTAATTTTCTCTTGTTAGGTATATGGCCAAAATGTGCACGGTACGGTGGAAGGGATGCGAATTTAACAGTGTATACCTATAGTAGGGGAACCAGGCCTAATATGGTACAATTAAATGAAATGCTCCATATGTTATTGACCTCTAAGTAAAAAAAAATAATAGAATTATGGAATTTTAAGACAAATTATATGAAAATATAAATAAAATTATAAAAAATTTGTTGGCTCTTTTATATCGGATTATTTTACGAAACATTTAAATTGGGTATACCACCACCACCGTCTTAAAAAAAAAGGCTAATTTAAATAAGTTGAGAAACGATTCTTTATGTTATTTTATTGTTCGCATAATTTGAAGCAATTTTGGTGATTACAAAAAAAAATAGACTTGCAACGTGGTTAGAACAGGCAGGGGCCTATAACACAATACAACAAGTACTTGTTTAACAAGCAAAATTCAACTCGTGTTAAAACTCTGTGTAACACGTATCAACAAGTCTTCGCAAATTATAACAATTGTTTTTAGGTCTTTCAACAAGTGGGAAATTTGATAAACGTTTCTGTAACTGGATACAACAAGTGTTTAAATAAATATGCTTGTAATTGTTGAATAGTTAATAAATTCTAACTGACGATTTCAAAATTGTTAGGAGCCAACAACTTGGGATAAATTTTATTTTATAAAGTGTTTATCTATTTATATTATATAATATATTATAAATATAATTTATATGGAAAATAATACAAAATGTTTAAATAAAAATTTCGTTTCAAAAATAGAAAACAAAAATCACAACTTATTTGTATTTTTAAAAGGAGCGAATGTATTATCATCCCCTATAGTAAATGTTGCTTGCTTGGGCTAACCATTTAACCTCAAAATTTTGGTGGGTTAGATTGGAATGGTCAAAATAATACGTATACCTTATGTGAATGCGTTCACATTTTTTCCGCATACTTCGTTCCCAGAATATTTTTCAAGTTGCGTATTGCGTATTGCGTATTGCGTATTGTGTTTTTTTTTTTTTTATTTTATGTTTTTGCATAAGAATTTGATGGTGAAGTTTCTTTTAGTGTTTCTTAATCTATGCTGAATATATATCTCCTAATTTTTGTCAAAATTTTTCGTATGAAAATGCGTTCTGTAGATTATAAAGCACTGCGGAAATTATATCCTAATTTCTGAAGCTTTATTAACCGTTCTTTAAACAAATTTTTTGTTTTTATTCCAAGAAGAAAATGATAGTCGAGAATTAACATATAGGTGTACAAAAATTGGCGTTAATATTCTTTTTGATTATTGTAGACCTTCCAATATTTAAAGAAATTATAAAACAACAATTTGTACATGCGCATAAGCTATACCAAAATTCAACTTTGGTTATTCTACGACTCAAACAAGTAACATTTACTTGTCCAACAAGTCGAGGTAAATTTAATTTTTTAACAATTGTTACAGTTTATACTGTGTTACAGAGTTGAATATCACTTGTTGAACACGTTTAGTTAAACAAGTAGTTGTTGACTAGTTGACTTGTTGTTCTGTGTTATAGGCCCCAGGTTAACAAGTTGGAACTCGGAATAAAATTTCCATTTGCGATTTGAGTCATTTGCATTTTGAAAATATGTACATATGTATGTACTGTACATATTTTGAGCTTCACAAAAAAATAAGGCACTGTGTTCAAATTAAATTTTTCAGAATTCGTTCGAAATTAAAATCTAGTTTTACTAAAGAAAGCATTGCCATACAAAAAAAAACATACAAAAAAAACACAAAATTAAATCAAACCTTAACCTTAACAAGTGTTTTCCGCCATTACAGGTGTCTCACAGTGCGGCCGCCTTAAAAGGCAATTTATCCAAAATTCGTTTTCTTTGATCTATCAATAAATTTAGCTATTTATTCTATTTATTCTTCCGTTTACAACACAAAATTTAATACAAACTCTTTCTTAAATAATTTCTTCCATTCATTGTAAAATTCGTGATGCAACTCTGATTTAACTGCAGCAAGCAAACTAATTTACATAGTAATAATTAAGTATAAATGCTACCAATATACCAAAACAGTTTTTAATTGAATTTGTTAAAATTTACTAAACAAATAGTAAGCCGGGAGGCGACCGTAAGCTCTCATTATTTTATTATAAAGCCTAGTACACAGCTGAAGCGAAACGAAAATTTTCTTAGGTCTCTTAGGTCTCCAAATTAACAGCGAAAACTTAAACGAAAAGACTACGGACAGACAAATATTAATTGAGAGTTTTATCAGATGATGCGTTACGAAATTTGTTTGTGGTCTCACTCTTCCGCACACAATTAATGGTTCGTGAAAATAATTCATTGCAAAAAAGGAGTCAACGAGCAGCGGCGTACTGCAAAACTTAGAGAAGAACGAAATATTTCGTTTAAGATTTCGTTGCGTCATTTTTGTATGGAAATTTTCGTTTCGCTTCAGCTGCGTAAGAAGGTTCTTTGCTTAAGCTATAGACTAGACAAAATTAGTTTAATTATAATTAATTATTTGATGTTTTTTTTCGAACATTTATTGTTTTGATGTACATATTTGTTTTTTAACGTTTTTAACTTTTCTTGAAAAAAAAAAATCAAAAGTTTATTTTAGTTCTTTTTTTTCATGTTAATGTTAGTGCCTTGATGTCAAAAGAAGGCAGAAATCATTGACATTTTATTAAAATTATATAAAAATAAATATTATTATTTATGTGTAGGTATACTGTGGAAAAATAAGTTTCTTTTTATTTAAAATTTGTTAAAATGTTTTAAAGCTTTAGATTAGTATGTTCTATTTTTAACAGCGGTGGGGTTGAGACTATTTAAACCAAATATAACTTTATACCTAACAATTTTTTAAACGAATATTAAAAATTATAATTTTTAGCAAAAATAAAGGTACCAAACAAACAACTATTTAAAAAGTGGTAAAAAAAATCTTATTTTTCCAAAAACGGAAAAATTTCAAAAATTTTAAATTTAATGTTGTTTATTTAGAAGCAAAAAATTGCAAAATAATAGTAAAATCGGTCAAGTCATCAAAAAGCTATATCAAATCAATTATACTTGTCTTAGAGCGGTTAAAAAAAAATTTTAGGGATTTTTTTTTTTATTAATGATTAAATGAAACAGTTATCTTTTCCACAAATTATTTTTTTTTAAATACCTAAGTAGTTTATTAAAAAATTAAAACAAACAGCAATGCACTAAATATCAGCAGAGAATTATACAATCAGAAGGGGGGGTACATATAGCAGTAGTGATGTTTAAAATTTTCTTACAAAGAATATTTAAATACATTACAAAAGATTATTTATTTTTTTTTTAATAAAAATGATAAAATGATAAATTTTTACGTAAAAAAGGGGGAAACAATACTAGTAGGTAACAATTTAATTTTTATTTTACTTACTAACAAGTGGGTCGTTATTTTTTAAAATTCGATATCTAAAAAAGGGTTGATGATCTTTTTTAAATTTAGTTTTAAACTAAAAATAAATAAAAGATTCTAATTGACGTAACCAATATGTTTGTCAAGATTTTCGAAAAATGTTATGTAAAAAATATATTTTTTTAAGAAAAAGCATCTTAGAAGTGCATCTTAGAAGTGTACGCCAATATCTTACAGATATTGGCCCAACTTACGGGCTTGCGCAAAACACATTTTAGAATTGAGGTCACTTGAATTAAATTTAAAAATTCAAATGACCTCAACTTCAAAATATTTCTTGGACAATAAATAGAAAAGTGAGTATAGTAAAGAGAAGGTTGAAAGAAAATTTTTCCAATTTAATAAATTATTCCATTGTTTCAACAAATAAGTTCGCTTGAATCAATGAAATAATTTATTGGTACGACAAACAAAATTAACCAATTCAAAAAAACTGTTTATTGTCTTAACAAATTCGTTCCTTCAAACAACAAAAAATTGCTAATTTTGTAAAAGATAAATAAATTAATAAACAGGACCAATCAACTTTAGCTTGTAACAATAAACGATTATTGGCCCAATAAACCCGTTCATTGGACGAAAATTCATATAAAAATTCACTGTCCCAATAAACTTTGTTACTGTATCTAGTACCTTTTTGATTTAGAGTAGAGATAAAAGCTATCAAATGCCAGTCGTTGGTGTCAAAACAATTTCAGAATTCGGTTAGTCAATTTTGTTGATATAAAAAAAAATTTTATCAACTATTAGGAGTGTTCCTAATAATGAGGTCTCAGAGATTTCGCTCCATCAAAAAGTGAAAAAGCGAATATGAAATTTATTTTCCTCGGAGATTTGACACCCAAACTGAGAAATTTTGCTGAGGAATCCTGTTCCTGTTCATGCGTGACTGAGATTGCTGAGATCTCCGAGATCTCATTTTTCTGAACATGCCTATTAAGAAGGTGGCATAAAATTTAAGCTACCACAATTAATTTGATTCTTTGTAAACTTTAAATCCTCAGCGGGATCGTCATCGTACCTTAGAACAAGAAGGTGCTCCTTTGAGTTTTGTCTTAAAATAACCTTTGGTTGTAATCAGTGGGGTTTGCGTGAGAAATAGATAAAATAAACATATTATGCTTTTTGAGAAAAATTGGTTTAAGTAAATAAAAAATCTATCAATTCAAATTATGTGTGGGTTTGCAAAATAATTCTCTTGACTTCCAGGATATTTTTCGCTTTAATCTCCAATGTCTTGCAGGTATAACCCCTTACCTCAGATTTCTTTTGTCTTTTCTATTATATGGAGATTGATCTAAATTTAAAATTACATATGCATCAATTCTGCCGCAGCTAAATTAAAAGTTTCAGTGTTCCACAAGAAATCAGTTTACCTGGCATGTGAGCCATTTTAGGTCAGATTCCCCTAAAGACAGGCGGTATAGGCTCATCCATATTACAACCTGAAACCGGCGCCTTTCCCTCCATAAACACACCATACTCAGAACGCGTGTCAAGTGATTGTATGGATAAAATAAATTTTAATGTTTTTAAATTAAATGGTTTCGTTTTTGTGGTAATTGATTTTAATGGTCTGTGTGCAAATTTTGGCGCTCCCCATTCACAGGATGATATTTATTTCCATTTCTGAATTCTCTGCATATACCTACATATAGTGAAAGCTGCGACGATGACGGGCTGTATAGCGGCGGCGGTGGCCGGCGGGGATTCCCTGTTTATATTCTTGTGGAAGTATAGGGTGGCGCAGCAGCAGCGGCGGCGGCGGCGGCGGCGCTTCTATTTCGACGAACGATTTTGATTCACTCCCACAACTCATCTGAGAGCAGATAAATTTTAGTACATTTGGCTTAACGCATTTATATGTATAAAATATATATATAAATAAAAAATGAAGTATAAAAAACGCGACTTTTTTCTACCTCATTTGATGGCTGATGTTGCTGGTTGTACCCCTCTTTGGCCTCTCAGTACATTCGATGTCGTATTTTATTTTAATTTTTTTTTTTTTCAATTTGTTCATTGGAATAAGATTTATGAGAGTTGTTCATTGTGGGTTCAAGTTTATGGTGGAGTTGGTTGTTCTGATCGCTTATATTCTATACGGCGGCAGCGGCGGTGGCGGCGGGGTTGTTTTGGGCTCGCGAGCTCTGGGATAAGTGATTAATATTTTTATTGGCACTTTTTGTTCGTCGGATTTGTTTCGGGCGTTTGTTTTTTTTATTTTGTTTGTTTTTGTTAAAAAAATAGGAAAATATCTGGGTGTACATGGTTGTAGTTTTAATTAATGGCTTTGTAAGGAGTGTGTGTTATGTTTGCCGAAATTAAAGAAATTGCGTTTAAATTCAAAGTCTTTGCGGTGAATTGCAGACTATTGGGTTTTAATTACAGAGGAGTGGTGGTGCAAATTAAATAGATGTATAGATGGCAGATAATGAAATTAAAAATAAGTTTCATAAATCAAATGATTGATGGATTAAAAATAATTTAAAAAGAAGTCACACTTATACAAACGGGTTTGTTAAAAATAATTATTTCAGCCAGGTAGGTATTTAATTAAAGTTGTTTAGCGAGACGACATACAATGCGAAGGATAGTTCGATATATTTTTGTTTTTAGCTTTAATTGCTCAATTTCATAACAGGAAGAGAGCTATAATGCCTTGGGGAATCGGTCGCTTCACAATTCCTGAAAAAATTTACAGGCAAGTTTCCTACCTGGGTTAAAAATACTTTTTCAAATGTTTCAAAAGTCAAAAGTATTATTTAAGTGTAAGGAAAATTTTGTTTAAATTTCCCAAAATTTATTTGGAAAACCATTCTGTGACGACCTCAACGGATTTTCTGAACCGAACATCAAAGATTTGATCTCTTTTCAAAACATACGAAATGGCTCTAAGATGAACTTCGACAGCTAGCAAGCGACTAAATCATTCATGTCTCTGACC
The DNA here is from genome assembly GCA_951394125.1 of Epistrophe eligans. NCBI lineage: Eukaryota > Metazoa > Arthropoda > Insecta > Diptera > Syrphidae > Epistrophe > Epistrophe eligans. Next base: position 40,167,653 of record OX596029.1, read on the forward strand.
AATAAAGCAATTTAACTACATATTTCGGCACATTGTTGTTGGGGGAGTGAAATGATGTTTAGTCTTTGGAAACATCCGAAAATTTCTCTTAAAAATCAACTTTTCATCTAAAGGTGAGTCCGTCTTTAGCCAACGAAAATAAGCTCTATGGTTTGTCCACGCCAGAACATGCCACGTATAAAAAACATGGCCCAAATCTAAGCCCCAATAGGACATCTTTTGGCCTTGCGGCTTATTGATTGTCATTGCGAATGCCAATTTAATAGGAAACTGAATTCGTTTTAATTCAATTTTGGCTTCGATAATATTTTTCATCAATTTTTTAGTGACCAATAGTGAATCCAATATTTTATTTTCCTCAGAATTTTGACAGCAAAACTGAGAGGAATCATGAAACTGAGATTGCTGAGATCTCCGACTTCCTAAAATCTCGATTGTTCATACAAATATACTTATATTGCGATTAAAAAATGTGGGGTGGTGGTAGGAGGGTGACAATTTTTTGTTATATATATTTTTTATGACAAATCTTAAAAATTTGAAAAAAAAAAATTTGAAAAAAATTGTATGAGGATACCATATTTTTGTGTATAGCGGCACCCTAATCACCTAGCGGTATATACTTTACGACATATTCACATACCTACTAAATATAAAAAAAAAATTCATAAAAATGGATGGAGCCGTTTCGAAAGAGTTCGACCACAAATACCGTGACACAAGATTTTTATAAATAAGATATTTTCTTTAATTTGAAAATTCTATTTTATTTCACTGAATTCTTTTTGTAAGTTTAACTTTTAAACTCAATGACGCAATATTTACCCCTATGGCCTATATCCATCCAAGTTTAGAAAAATAGTTACCACATTAAATGTTTCTAGGAGTCCATCTTCTAAATATTGCCTTTCAAAAAACAAAGTATGAAAATTAGTTACATTTTTTTCTGTTTTTACCTCATTTTATTTATTGAGATGTCAGTATAGAGTGTGTTCCTTAGGTCAAACAGATGGCGCTGTTTTTTAAAAGTTTATCAAAACATTCGGATATTGGAATGTAACGTTGTGTGAAAATTTCAAAAAAAAAAAAAAATCAACTAAGGACTTTTGCAGATTTACTGAGGACTAACCTAAATGTTAGTTTTTTGCCTATTAATTGTAATAGAAAAAAGCTATTACATCTGTGCATGGGGAAAATTGAATTTTTTTGGAATTGCATTGTTTCTTTATTGAACAGAAATTTGAATTTTCTGATTTTCAATTTTCGGTTTGAAATAAATATGTTTATGATTTTTTTCCATACAAAGCGTTTAACCCAGTTCGCATTACATTGTCTCAATTCGCAAAATAAGTATTAATTTTCACTAAGTGGATGGAAAATACGCCGATTTTGTTTAAAAATCCGAACTATTTCAATTATGGATTAAGACAAAATTTAGCTTTAATAAAAATTAGTCAAATGTCGGTTTCATTAAATAAATGTGCAAGTTTCCGCATAAATAAGATATACATAGTTATATTTAAAATTTCTTTTTTTTTATTAAAACTAACAAAAATGGATTTTTTTTAATATTTTGTATTTAAATTGGAGATAGGTATGTTTTAAATTTTCAAAAAATATATATGTATATTACTTGCCACTTGGACACAAAGTAATATAAATACCAACCAGCCACAAATTCCACAAATCCCACATAAGTATCGTAATGAATTTCTATAGTCTTCTAATAAAACCCAAAAGATTATGATGAACATTAATATGCATAAAACCACGACGACGACCGACCGACCAAACGACCAGTCGCTTCGGTCCTTTTGAAACGAAACCAAAGATTACACACTGGCCCTCTCAAATAACAACCAAATAACGCAGATGTTGGTCTAAAAAAGGACTCAATATAGTATGTATGTATGTATAGTATAGCTAGGAATAGTTAAACAACCCCTCCTGATGGTTTTAAGGTCTAATTCACACTTGTATACGAAATACTGATCCTATATTTATATAATAATGAACAAATGAACATGTGACCATTCTATAAAGCCACAAAACATAGAGAATTTTGAAATTTATTTTAATTAATGAAAACACTATTATACACAATCAATATGGTAGGTAAGTAGGCTAGGCATAGGTATAGCTGAGGGGGAGGTGGAGATAATGTTCAGTTGGTAAAAAGGAATAATATACAGGTTGAAAAGCAGACACAATTTGTGAGGATAATATATAGTTATACACCATCAGTTAGGAGAAGTTCATGGCCGAATGTTGTATAAAATTCTATACGATATGAAGAAATAGAAATATACATAGGAGAAATTAATACAGCAGCGTTGCCAAATGTAAATTATATAAAGTTAATACCTAAGTAAAAGTCGAAATAAGAACAAATAGAGTACTGATGATGTAGTGTAGTGAATACTTGAATAGAAAGCCAACCATCCCTTCTAAAAAGAAGCTGTTGAAATATAGGGTACCTAACTTACTACCAACCGAAAACTATCGGTCCAAATATTAACAACGTCACTGATCGGACAAGATTTTTCAAGTTACTATGTTGCACGCAACTTTAAATCAATCTCTAACGATTTCAGTAGAAGTTGCATGGATGAAGAAGAACAAAAATCGTTTTCTCACCTTCTTCGTAAATGGCCTGCTCTATCACAAAGGCGTGGGCTCTATCTAGGAGAATTCTACTACAATGATCCTAGTGACTTGGGAAATCATGACATTAGTAGTATCGCACGGTTCGTAAGAAACAGTAAGTGGTTCAACGTGTAGGAAGAAAGTTCCCAGATTCTTGATGTATTACAATTGGCCCCCAAAGGGGAGATAGCCTCATAGTAACTTGGGGATCTAGTAAGTCCGTGTGGATCTCACCCGGAGCTGAAGCCAATAGCCTCTATGTTGTTCGAAGTCGAAAATGCATTCAATTATCACTTTCGTGATCAGCAAAAAAAGAGGAGTCAGAAGTTGTTGTGAGGTTCCGGCCTTGGTACTCATATGGGTCTTGAAGCCTCCCGTAAGAGCGTTACGGTCTTCGAGAAACCTTGGGTGCTGGGGCTGACATACCTACAAATTCGATGCTATTATGGGTTGAGTGTCGGTTTCAAATAGATTTATTGCCAATGTAAAGATTTCGTTCAAGAGGTGTCAGAAGTGTTGTAGGGTGCTGGTTTTGTTGCTCATGGGTCTTGAAACTGTAACGGATTTTGAAAAACCGTGCTGGGGCTGACATTCCTACAGACTTGGTGTGGCGTAAATGTCGTAAAAAGAGATGTCATTCAAGGAGTGTCAGAGGTTGTAGGGTGCCGGCCGGCGGCGTACTATGGATATATCCCATCGGTGCGTCGACCTAAGTACCCTATGTTCGATGTTAATTGTTGTTTGTTACACGTTCGTATAGCCAGCATGGTGGTGCATGGTAAGTGTCCTCAATTTGATCATCAAATTACCTATTCTCAACTGGTGATTGGATTGGGAACGCTTATTCAGGGCACCGGTAACCCGAGTGTTGAGGAACTCATCCGCCAGTAGCTGCTTCAATAGGGAGTGGTTAGTCTGAGCAGAGACAAAAAGTCTGGTAGCACGGAAGATAAGTTATCCACTGGACTTCGGTCCAGTCTATTTATTAAGGATGGCCCTCTAGTGAGAGTTCGTGCTGGTTGTGGTTATTCAGTAGTATTCGTTGAAACACGGCCATCAAGTACTTCGGTGCTTGGTGCAAGAAATTGGAGGTGGGATGGTCTGGAGCTTTTTATCGAGCAGTCAAGATTATGCCTCAACAAAATCATGGAAATCGTACCAGAGACGAATGGTACCTACCATAAGTCTCTGGAATATTGACCGACACTTTTCTCTGGTCCATCGTGAAATTAATCTATTTATTAACCTATGGGAGGCGGTTACGTTAAAGAATATCAACAATATACCTATGTATCACAATGGGGCAACAGATGGTCTAAGTGTGTCTCTCCTGACAGCCACGTAAAAGTCTGTTCGATCACTGGTTTCGTAAAGATGAGCGTCTACAGTGTTGCACTGTTCAATATTTTTAATTTTGTATTTGGGAATCACGGCAAGTAGGTAGGTACTCTTAAATATTGTATAAATAATTGTATCAAAAAACTCAAATGGAATTTGATCTTAAATTGCAATTTTAATTCTATTCCTTTTTTTCTGTCGCTTCTGGTAACAATATAAAAACGTCCTTTAGCTGAAGTCAAGAGTAACATTCATCCTCTCATAGATGTAAGCACAACTATTCACAACTTGTTTTAGTTATTATAATCAAAGGATGTATAACCGGGATGAAAATAATGTCCCTCCCACATCACATTTGTGTTAATATCTTCTTTTTTTTTATTTTCTAAACTTACTAAATATTGTATATGGCTACGAATAAACCCAGGTACCCTTTCAACGTACCTATGTATGTGTAAACTCACACAGGTTCATTCGACATATTTAAAAAAAATAAAACTTTCAAAGGTAGAAAATCAGAAATTATGGGCAAAAGGGATATCTTTACTACACATAACTGTTGACCAGTTGAAACCTCTAGCACATTTAACTCCCTGTTTGTTATGTTATCTCACAGGTACGAAGTATCTGTAAATATATCCTTTGTTTTTTTTTTATTTTTTTTTCTAAAACTTAATGCTCAAATGGGGATATGTATGGTCGACTAATCAACGAGTACAACATGCTGATGACTTTTTATGTGAACACACACAAAGAGTGAATTTTTAAAAAGTTTTGTCACCCTTGCTTTAATTTTTTTGTTGTTCACAGAATAACACTGCACATTATTTGATTGAGTCGATTATTTTGGAATCTTTGATAGGGATCCGGCTTAAATTCAAGCGAGGACCTAGACTTACTTAAACGTGTATTATATTAGGAAGAATATATGGGACCATAAATTTTCTGACTAATGCAAACGAATAAGGTAAATGGGAATAATTAGAATAATTTTGAATTGCTCGCAATTTTTTTATAAAGGCTGGAATTGGATACTCACAACTTTGGCAGCGTTACAGTCCTACGCGCTAACCATTTAACAACGGGCTACTAACCTCCACCAGGTTCTTATAATAAATAAATGTTGTGGCCCAAAAGCTCGTTTAGAACCAGGGCGTAATCACTCAGCTATTTCCTATTTACATGCTGTATAGTCGGATAGAATGGAGGCGAACTATAATTTTCTGTCAAATTCAAACGGCTAAGGTCAGAGAAACTAAATTATGTTAAACACTCTTCAAGGATTTCCCAATTCATCGCAATAGGTTGAATATAAGTTACCCTGAAGAAAGGGAAAAGAATTCCGTTTTTAGTAGCTTTTCCTTCACTGTATTTGTTTTTAAATTATCATTTGCTTAAAAACTGTTGTTCTTATTGTCAGTAGCAAGGTAGTTATATACCATAACTCTGTAAATTGTGCAATATAGGTTAAGATAACTAAGTAATATATTTTCTGTGTTATTTCCTTTTATTTTGGGAAATAAGACCCACGCTTTATTTCCGTGGGGGTTATTGCACTGCATCGAATCATGTAAGTATTTTTGTTATTTAAGTTTAGTTTTAGTAGTTAGAAATAAATAAATAAATGAAATGAAATATTCAATCTCAATCAAGTGACGTGGAGTGTACGATGCTAAGGCTTACAGAAAAATACTTTCATGATGATAGTTAAAAATGCGGGCATATACCAAACGAGTACCGACATTCAAGATGAATGTGTCACCGGGGATTAAACATGCTTTTTATTGCCTTCTAACAAAACAAAATAAAATAACCAAGTTTGACAAAAAACATTGTTGGTTTATTAACAACAAAACTAGGACTATATATACTCGTACACACTATATGAACAATATTTTTAGTAAATTCATTTATTTTTTTGCCGTCGCTTTGAGAATATAAAGTTTCAACAAAAGTTATTCAACTGCAAAGCGATACATGATCGAATATTCAATTTTACTATTTTTTTTAAATATCACTCCCATTAAAAGAATGAACAAGTAAAGATTGTTTTTTAGATGCAAATATTGATGTCTACTGTATACGTAAAGTAAAATGAAATTCTTTTATAGTTTTTATATAGGAAATGTTAAATATTTAACTATACTATACAAATTAAGTTATTAAAGAGCCAGGAGGAGCTTATTTGTTGCAGCAGGATTTGCATTTGAAAAGTTGAATTAAAGTGGTCAATTATTGTCGAAACGACTATAGTATTTGATTATAATAAATAACTAAGAGTCTACAGTTTTAAAGTACAAATTTTATTCAAATTGAACCCAAAGCTCTGTAAACTTTTTAAGTTTAAAACATACAAAAAATCTGTTTTTTTTTTTAATAATAATTTTTCACCCAAGCTAAATATTTTTTCCAAAATTATAAGGATCAAATAATTAAACTTTCGACCTTTGTTGTAACTTTTAAATGAAAAACTATTATTTTTGTGTTTGTTGTGATGCAAACCATGATTTAAAATCGGCTTCATCCTTTTTCGATTTTTATGCGAAAGTAACATTTCTGTTGTTGTGGGATGAATATGAAAAAGAAGACCGCCAAATTATTATTAGAAATTTAAAGTATCTTAAACTCATAAAAATGAAATGCGCGACAGGGTCGCACAAACTTGCTGCTATGTGCGATTTTAAAGTCTTAATAATTTTAAAAACTTTTTATCTGATAAAAATGTAGCCTAGTTAAATGAAGTATTTTATATGAGTATGTATGTATGTACATAAATATGAACAATATAGCACCGTGCTGTCTTGCACTTCGCACATATGCATGGAATTTAGACTGGAAAAATGTTAAAAAATCAATAAAATTGGAATTAAATCGATTAAAAAAATACCTGAAATTGATTAGACCAAGTGATTTTTTACACAAATCTCAATTTATGAGAAAAACCGCTCCAACGATTTTTAAAAAAACTTTTTTTCATATATAAAATTTTGAATACATTTTCAAAAAAAAAAATTGTTAGATACGCCAATTTTTATTAGTACTTATTTATGCGGAGTTTAAAAATTAATTTAAAAAAAAAAAATCATCCACCAATTTTCGAAAATATAATTTTGAAAATTTTCAAAAAAATAATTTTGGATTAAAATTTTTTTTTTTTTTTAAATCCAAAATTAATTTTTTGAAAATTTTGATATGCAATATTATTCAAAATTGTTAGTAGCTTTAGTGTAAAAAATTTCATTAAAATTGGTTCAACAGATAATGAGATAATCGAAAACCCAAAAAATGGTTCTATGCGAGGTACCATTTTTAAACAATAGATAATTTTTTTTTCTTAATATGGGAGATCTTTGTGGTGTTCGCTCAAAAATTTTAATTAAAATCGTAAGAGCCGTTTTTGAGAAAATTAGATTTTCAATACCGGTTTTTAATCATTTGTACGGGAGGTACCGTTAACGTCAAACACATAAAAAACTGGTATTGTTGTATGATCAGCGCAAGTTTTTTTCAAAATCTATTGGACTTACGAAAAACTTTGACTGCATATTTTTGTTGTACAAATTTGATAATTTTTAAGTTTAAAAAAAAAACGGAAATGCAACCCCTTTCACCTTTCATCGTCCCCCCCACCCTTTGAAAAATTTAAGCCCTGGTCCAAATTTAGGTATTTAACAGTAGCATCGTAACCATGGTTAGAACCTCAGTACCTACTAAAATTTTGGAGCAGATTTGTATTAAAAGTGCAGTAAGTCGAAAATTTCCGGAGTAGATTTGAAAAAGAAAGAAAAACTCAAGTTTTCAAAAACTATTTTTAACAAAAAGAAAAAAAATTAATGAAAATTAAAATTAAAAAAAAAATCACATAAGTTCCATTCGATTCAGAACAGAACAGAATTTTAGATTCAAACAGTCAAAGCAATTTTCTTACTAACTGAAAATTTAAAAACACAGCGCTGTCACTTCATTTCATGTGGTATGGCTGAAGAATTTTAGAATTTTTCAGTGTAAAAAAATGAGTAGATTTCAAAAAAGCGGAGTGGAGAAGTAGATTTATTTTCTTTCTTAAAATTGAAGTAAAATTAATCCGATTGAAGTAGTGTTACAACGCTCTGATCGTATAACTAATAGAAAAATTACTGTCTCCCGTTAACAGGACTGTTAGTATATACATATATACTTGAATATAGACTTTGTTATAAAACACTTTTGTAATAATATCGTTATCAATTTTATCAATAGATATTGAAGTTTGATATTTTGTAATTTTTTATTATTTGATCAACTATTTTTATTAAAAAAACATCTTATTTATTTCTGTTTGTAAAAGTTTATTATTATTAACTTCCTGGAATAGCCACTCTAAAAAGGACTAAGTACATATACATTTTTTTTAAAAACGATTCAATTTATTTCATAGATTTGTCACATAAATTATCTAAAATCTAGTTTGAGGTTAGAAATATATATTCAATTATATAGATAGGTATTAATCAATACTTTGATTCTTTCTTTTTAATACCTATGTCCTTTTTCTTCTTAGTTCATTTAAAGAGGAGATACCTATACCTATTCATAGAATACTACGAATGCTGCAGGAAGTCAGTAACCTTCATCAAATACTAAGTCACATTCTTAAGAAATCTCATAAATTCTACTCTACCCTTGCACCCTGACTTGATGGCGGGATGTGAAGGATGACACTAACCCATTCAAGATGCTATGTCACTAAAAAATCGCGTGTTCCTGATTTGAATTCAACGATTTGTTCCTCAGCTCAATGAAAAGTTTCAACGTTGGATCGGTCGGTAGGTTCGAAATTGTTATAAGGTGACGCTCATTTTGCGTTCATTCATTTCTGCGTCCTGTCCTGCTTTTCTTCATATACATATACATTCATATAATACTCTGTCACAGTCTATCACATGGAGAAGTGATTTATTGAGGCACTCAGTCTTCTTGGTTTTTAAATGGCTTCACTATAGAATAGAATTCAGAAGTATATTTGAATGAATCCAACTAATTGGGCAACAAATCTGTCATTGCAGGAAATATATAAAAAAAATAAAAAAAAAATAAAGTCTTAAGCTTGCAAGATATTATCAGCATCATATCGATGGACCCAAACAAACATATAAAATATACATATGTACATGTGTGATTATAGTGAGTGTGGCGAATGAACTGTGCGAGTGCGCATGTGGTTTTGGATTAATAAATAAAATTTATAACGAGGCTGTTAATTAAAATAAGAAGGTTTTAATTCTTGGTATAATAAGTATGTATATAAATAAAGAAAAAAAATAAAACGGAGCAGATGAGAAGGGCGAGCTCATCCCATTCCAGCCAGAATTGTGGCCAGGACATCTCTGTTAGGTAGTAGGTATACCATACTTGGGGGATGAATGATGGTAATGAAGTGGCGCACCACTGAGTGTGCAACTTGCAACACCACAACGACGAAGACGACGCATCTCATCGCACATTGAACTGTGTGGTGTGACTGTGAATGCAACGAGACGGAAACGCCAATAAATCAAATTGGATGTAGGGTAATTATTAACTCATATTTCCTTGGAATTTCATTCTTGTGAAATATTATTAATTGCACGTTGGCAGTTCACGACCGCCCGCTTTGTCATTTTCAAGCCTTTTAAATTTGCAACCAAGAAATAAGAATATTATTTTTTTTTTCTGGTAAACATAGGCTTGGCTGATGGAGACATACCACATCAGATTTTTATGAACTGGGAACATCTTCATTGTTGAATGTTCATAAAGCATAATGAAGTCAATAGAAGTTTTGGATTTAGTTTTAAGATTAGCAAAAACAACAATTTACCATTTTTGATGCAGTTGGTGGTTACTTTGCTTGTTTTCGTAGAAATAGAAATTGCTAGATATAGCAATGTAATTTGCATATAATTGAAAACTTAAGCACCCGTTTATTAATTTTGCGCCACCCTGTAGGATCTTCATTTGCAACTAACATTTTAAAGCTGTGAAACTTAAGTGTGACCATAAAAGTGTACATAATTGCATTTTGCATTTTATCAATTTTTACTTGCGACAATCGATTCGCCAAAAAAATAAAACAATTACAGTCGTATTTATCCAGCTAGCCACTGTCTAAATAGTTGGACATCTTTTTATTTATCAACGCCATCTAGCAGTTGTCTAAATATGTTCTCATATGCCTCCTGACATCACTGTAATGGTAATCTATCAATTTCGTAAACATTTGGATGCGTTCAATGAACATTTCATTCATTTTAAGATAATTTGACAATTCGTTGATAATTGAACATACCCACTTTAGAATAGGTTTGGACAACCAATCGCAGTGGCAATAGTTAGACAACCGATGGAACATGTTTATAAATAAGGTTTTGGAGTTGGACAGCTGTCTAAAATTATACATAATTTTGAATGGGTTCATAAATAAGGCTGTTAAGTCTTTTAAGCATTTCGATTTCTTGGTATTATGTGCGATCATTCACAATTATCATTCTCTCAGGCAAATAACAAATTGCCAATTTAGGTAATGAAAATTAATTACTCCAAAATTGATCTTCTCTTGGGTAAGTTACCAATAACCAACGCGATGCAAAAAAAACACGTTTTTCGACCAGGATCGGTAAGTAATTTTTGAAGCTACATAATATATGAATTAGATAAAAAAATTGAAAATCAAATACCATTTAGAGGTCGCCACCAGCGATTTTTCAATAATTTTGCTTGAAAATCGGAATTATTTCCAAATGTTAAAAACTGCAAAATTTTTTAATTTTTAATGATGAAAGTATCAAAGGGCACGATAGTGCCAAGTCAAGTTCTGGCACTACACCTTTTTTATACGAACAAACTCAGCCGATTTTCGAGCTCCCTCTGACTTCAGTACCAATAAAGTCAAACTTAAAGTTCGGAATATTTGTTAGTCTTGCCAAGCACAGGAGGCACCTCACCAAATTTCAACCCTTAAGCATAAGCGGTTCCTGAGGACTTCAAAAATCGGTAAAGCCGTAACTGACTGACTCAATCACTGACAGATCATAAAAATTATGGAGCACTTCTCGACACCGCTGAATCTTATTATTGTTATTTCGCACAGCCGTAGGTCTTGTGGTGCATCAAAAAGAAAAAAATCGAAAATTGAAGATTAAAAATTCAGGGGGCGTGGCATCCGTGGTTGGTTCACAGTTCAAGTTTACAAAACGTTTTGAATTCTGAGTAAAAAAATAAAAACTTGCCAACGAAACCCACCAAATTTTAGTCACCAAATTTTAATCACAGTAATATTGAAACTTATTAAATAATAAGTTTCAATATTATACTCTACCTACCTACCTTTTTAAAATATTTGATATTCAACCTATTTACAAATTTAGAACTTGGCATACTTTTAGATCTCACAACTTTTCATGGCTGACAATTATTGTTGCATGAAGATTTGTTCAGAATTTCATTTTGTTTATCAATATTCAGTTAGAAAATTGATTTTTGAAAACACCGAAATCCCATTTCAATAACCAAGAACCTGCCCCAACGTTTATTTGTTAATTGAAATTGTTTCAGCAATTAATTAAAAAAAACCGTGATATAGATAAGGAGGGTGCGTAAAAATTCATATTTTTAAAATATTTTTCTTAGAATTATATATGGATCGCCCTGTCCAAAATAGACTTTTTTGATTCTCAAACAAATTCAAATTTTACGAAGCTTTATAGAAACATGAAAATGAACAACTTGTTAAAATTTCACGAAAACTCTTGACAGTTTATTAAAATTGGCACCAAGTTGTTTCTAAAAGTTATATGGCTCATTTTAAACCAAAATAAATTTAGACCTATGAGCATACAACTTGTTAAATACCGTTAAGGAAAATCTTTTTTTTTTCTCAAAATCGACTCTTACAATTTGTATATCAAAATTTGTGTTCACAAATTAAACATTTGTGTTCACAAATTAAACATCAAGCTATATTATCAACAGGAGCTTCTCATAAAATATTTTGTTTTATTTTCAATTATCTCATTATTTGTTTGACCAATTTAAATTAAATTTATGCAAAAGCTTCTAGAGCGCAATATTATACGTTTAAATATGTACTAAGGCCATCATAGCTACATACATATGCATACAATATTTTGACCTTGAATCTTGAATGTTACTCACATGAGAGCGACCAACGACCGACGAATAAAAAAATAAAATGGGATTTAAAACATTTAAATTTCACAAAAACTAGACAAAATGGTAGAAAACTTATTTAAATTAATGTTAAGATACTAAAATTTACGTTTTAATTGCTAAAATAAGTGAAATTTGAGAAAATGAATTGGTCGTTACGAAATGCAATCTGATTGTTACTAACTGTCAAACTCTATTCGCGTTCCACATACCATCCACACCGCAACGAATAACCTCAAAATCATTCTTGTTTTTGTTTACTTGGTGATTGGTCATGGCTGAAACAAACATTTAAACGTCGTCATTCACAACGAACTAAAAAAATTGCAATGTGAACGAAATTTCAAAATGGACGAATGTTCGTTCATTCGTCGGTCGTTGGTCGCTCTTATGTGAATAGTCCTTAAGGTAAATTAAAGTAAAAAAGAGGTGTGAATTTGTATCACAAAAGTTGATTTTTGTTTTTCAATTAAGTATAGTAAGCCAGTGCGAAATAGTTAGTGTGCATAAGACTGTCATGGTGAAGGTCTAGGGCCTGAAATCCCAGCTTCATCTTGGAAGAAATTAACCAAAAATCTTCAAATATTCCAATATTATCTCTTGTCATGAAAAATGCCTCTTATTTTACCCATCGGTTTCCACAGAAAATTGTAGATCTTCTCCATCCCATCATGTTTCAATTATTTTTTTTTTTTTATAATTAACTGGAACATGAAATTCGAGGGATGGGGTAATAATTTTGTGTGTGGTAAAATTCGGTTTCCAAAAGTTCTGTTTTCCAAAATTCTATATTCTAAAATTCTGAAAATCCAAAATTCGGTAAACTATAAAAGAAAAATCATATTGTAAACCAAAATCATTTTTCTTTTATAATTTACAGAGTTTTTAAATGAAGAATTTTGGCGTACAAAACACAGGCTAATTGTTTATACCTTATTACATATTAAGTTTTCATTAGAGCCCAAAAATTGTTTTTATTAATTAATTAAATAATAAAACATCGATTTGTTTCACATTACAACCTTTTTAAATTTGGGTAAAAATATTTAATTTCAAAATATGAATGTGTGTGGAAAATTAAATAATTCGACTTTGAATTTTGAATGATAACAAAAATTATTGTGCAAAAAAATAACTTTAGTTTATTAATATTTCGGTTCATTGTGCACTTAAACTACTCGATTGATTGGGTTAAATGAAAATGATGTTACTCAATTTATTATACTCAAAATATAATACTGTTTTCGAAAAATATATGAATAAAATACTTAACAATTTTTTAAATTTTATAATGCGATTTTCGAGTTTATAATAATCTGAAATCACGAGAAAAACATCAAAAAACTAAAGTATTATTTTAAACTATTTAACACAACAATTTAATTTAGATTATTTTTATATTTAAAAAAAAAAGAAAAAACTTGTATCACATAAATTCATCAAAATATAATAACAAGAAATTATTTGTTATTTTGTTAACTTACACTTCAAAACAAAGTGTTAACATATTTTTCGGTTATAAATTTAGGTCGCCCAGTAAAAATGCTGCCAAATCGATTTGTTTTATGCGTGTCCCATTAAAAATGATTTATCATACCAAAAAACAAATATATATAAACCAACCAGCATATATGTATATGCAATATATTCTTTAATAAAATTTATAAGCTTGCAGAATCCCTGATTTATGAAGATCGTGTCGTCATTCGCTATCAATAAATCATATATACGTTTCTTATTATTTTTTTTAATATTGTCTTTATTTTATTAAACAACAATAAAATAATTCGTGGTAATTACTACAAGTTATGACAAAATATATCTGTTCGTGTTCACATTATATGGGATTTGCTCGGGCAAATGTGACTACAATGTCAGCGATTAATTTTCAAAAAATAAAAAATAAAAAAAAAATAATATAGATTATATATTATAATAGTAGGCGGATGGAACTGAAGAACAACCAACAAGATTTATTGAACATGCTGTGATCTGGAAACGAAAATGTGACAGCGAAAACAGACAAAAAATTAGGTTGTGGCAATGTTGTCTGACAGTTTTCACTGTCGTCAATATCGTACGCGAAAATACCTCGTATAAGAAATAACCATAAATTTAAATGAAGTGACTTAAAGATGTGTAGTTACATTCTTGAGACTTGAAGTACATGTGTTAATAGACGTTCGAGTATGCGGTTTATAGTTGCAGACGTATCACATTTAAAAATGGACAAGATCACGCCCATTAGTTAGTAGATATGTATATTTGAAGAAATGCATTTTCATGTTTAAGAATGTCTCATATTTCTAAGCACTGACAAAAAAATATCTACCTACATAAATAGATTGTAATTGAAGTCAGTTATTCGGAAATCTGTTTGTTGTAATTTGAGAAGTATTTTCTAACGAAAAACCATGCAAGTTATATCGGCTTACATCTGGTTCATAGAGAATTCAAAATAAATTGACAAATTAATTTAAAAGGGTAAATGATTGGTAGAAATTCGAAAAATAACAAAATACAAATTAATTTGTTTTAATGATTTGAAAGATCTCCGATATTTTAAAATATTAAATAATGGTAAAATTAAATTAAGTTGTGTGGTGCGAATGATCGTGTAGAACCAGGGCCTAGTTACCTACAACTCTCAACCATTCATGTGTGCGTGTTATTCGCAGATATGGAAGGAACCTACCAGAAGCACTTTTTCATGACAAGAGAAACTTTTGGAAGATTTGTCACTTTCTCGCAAAATTTCTATTTTTTTTTTTAGGTGGGAATAGACTGGGAATCGAACACAAGACCTTTGCTGTTAAAGTCATAACGAACTAAAAATTACGCCACGGGTTATTAATATATTTGTATGGTGTCCAAATATAAAAAAAAGAAGCTCTAATGAGGATTCACATAATAATACCGTCGGACTGGATCCCTAAAATTATATAAGTTATGTAATGAAATAAAATTTAATAATTAAATACAATTAAAAAAATATTGTTAAAATACAAATAAACTAAATCATTTAAAACTGTCCTGGTTTCGAAAACAATAAAAAAAATGGAAAAATTAAAATAACAGATCATTCATTTCGTGGTTTCAAGTTGGTAGCGCTGGAATTTAACAACTGTCAAACTCAGCTGTCATTTGAAGTGTCATTATTAGTTGAATGTTTGCCATTTACGATAGTGGATCGCTTTACAATCGAACAACGCGTTAAAATTATTAAAACTTACTACAAAAGTGGTGATTCAAACGTAGCCACTTTTCGCGCATTACGCGATGATTATGGTCGTCATTATCGACCAACTACGCAACCAATCGGTAAAATTATGAAGAAATTTGAAAAAAATGGAAGCGTTACTGATGTCGTAAGGCCTGTGCATCATCTTAATGCATGCTCAGTCGAAAATATTGTTGCTGCAAGTGCAAGTGTTGCTGATGACCCGAATTTATCGATTTCCCGGCGTTCACAGCAATTGAACGATTTTTTTTGGCCGGCGATTAAAAATTATGACTTGGACGATATGTGGTTCCAACAAGACGGGGCAACAAGCCACATAACATGACCAATTATGGCTTTATTGCCTAAGAAGTTTCCTGGTCGCGTAATTTCACGTTTTGGCGACGTCAATTTGCCACCAAGATTATGCGATTTAACACCGTTTGATTTTTTTTCGGTTGGGCTACGCAAAAGACCGTTTTTACGCGAATAATCCTCGAACACTGGACGCATTAAAAACTAATATTACTTAGGTTATGGCCGAGATACCGCCCGAAATGTGCGAAAAAGTGGTTAAAAATTACCTCAAAAGAATCACATGCTGCGAATCTTCCCGAGGCGGTCATTTGAATGATATTGTTTTTCACACTTAGTGGCAAAGTCCAAACTTTATAATGAAATAAAATTTTCATCACAAATGTATCGCTGTCTGTGTTTTATTTAGCTTTACTTTTGAAACCGAAAAATGAATGACCCTGTATACAATATGATTTCTGAGGCATGCCAGTCTTATTATTATTAAATCACTATGGACTGGAATTAGTTTATACTTTCATCAGACTCCCACAAACAGGTATTTGCCAGAATTTTAATTTTTAGGTACTTAGTTCTTAAAAAAAAATTTAAAAAAACTTTCTTTGACAGATCTTTAACTAAACTATAAATTTTTTCTATTTACAGTATACGCCCTGTTAATCCTTCATTAAGGCGGGATTTATTGACAATTATCCATTTTTGTTCAACCATTTAAATCCAGTTTAATCGAAGAAAAGGACAAAAAACAGGCATGAAATTCAAACGAAAGATTACAAAAAATAAAATAAACAATCTTGCAATAGTTATATAGGTATGCGAGTATAGATATATCGAACGTCAACGGACGCACTTCAACCAGGTACAACATTTAACAAAGAAAAAAAAAAAAAAAAGAAAATATGGTGCCAGCCCACATCGCTGCTGCAAAAAGATTTAAACTGAATAAAAACACGGCCACATACGCGAAGCGAAGCAGCATCATCAGCAGAGAATATTTATCCATCCCCTCTGCCACATATCCAACATCAGAATCAAATATATACCTACTTATTAAAGCCGTGTATCTTTTTATCTATATACTGTCTGTCTGTGCCTGCCTACCTACCTACTTACATCTCATAGGACAGGGAACACGATTTCAATCTTTGCGCGGATGGTATCAAGAAAAACGCTAAGTGTCGCTGACAAATCACATTTATTGCAGCAATTCTAAGCTGTCAGTTTGATGGACTTTGAAGGATTCCCAACAACTGCACATTTCAAATATACACAATTTTTAATCTCAATTTTGTTGTTTCTCGTATGTGATTGTACTTGAAATGCTCTAAGTTGTTGATATATATGTACAAACAGTGTTGTATCTTTGCGTAACCCAGCCTTTGCTTTTGGGTGGAAAAAATAAAAGTAATTTTTAAACGAAAATTTGATACAATAATCGTACGAGTATAATATGAATATGAATCAGAATGCTTTATTTATATAAGTGAGTGCGGGTTTTCATCATGTTTTGTGAAAAATTGGTCATTTATAGCTGGAACATGAAAATTAGAAAATGTGTGGCATTTTGTTGATGACGAATTAACCACAAATGAGTTTGAAAGATCACACAGAGGTGTTTAAAATTTGAATATCTTAACGAAGTAAGAATCTGCCTATTGCACTTTTTATATATTAAAAAAAAAGTATTACTCAGCAAGATACATTGGCGTAGTGTACAAGTTAAAGTCGTAAGTCATGCTGAAGAAAGGATGACACTGCTTTTTCTAAATTTGACGTCTTCTGCTACCTTAAGGCCCAGTTTTTCATTGCGATATTAAAATTAAACTCAACTTAACTCACCAAATTTGGTGTTTCAAGTTTAACTCCAAAGCTTGGATGATCTAGCGCTATAATATTGTCAATTACCTACAAAATAACCTTAAAACACAAAGTAAAAGTAAATGCTAACTGCGACAGTGTTTAAAATAACAACAAATTTATTTTTTTTTTATTTTGATAAACTAGTGGTAATGGTAAATCAAAATGGTGGAGTAATAAGGAAATATGATCTTGGAAAAATATCATAGCTTTCTCTGATGATTGACGATACCAATCAGGAGTGGAAAATACCGCCGGGAAAGCAAAATAAGCAATGGTTTATATCCAAAGAGGCGAGTTTAGTCTTTTTCATTTTTCATATGTCTGGTTTAGACAACAATTAAGATAACAAAATCTAATTGATTTTTTTTTTAGTACAAGGGTCGACTAAATTGTGAACCATCTATGCAATAAAAAAATTCTATAGACATAATTTTTGTAAAAAAAAACTAACCTCTACCGATCTTAAAAGTTGATATCAGTAACAATTATTCTATATAAAGTGGCATCACAATCATTACAATAACTTCATTCATAAATCTACTCCGGCACTCCGCTTTTTTTAGATCTACTCCTTTTTTTCCACACTGAAAAATTCAAAAATTCTTTAGCCAAACCACATGAAAGGAAATGAACAGCACTGTGTTATTCAATTTTCTATTTTTGCTAAAATAACTTTTTTGTTAAATACAGTTATTGAAAACTTGAATATTTCTTTCGTTTTCAAATCTACTCCGCAAATTTTTGATTTATTCCACTTTTTTAACAAATCTTTTTATTCTATTTTATATTTCTGTTGTTTTAACCCTTTACATGATTTAGCTTAAAAAAGGAGCTTTCGCGCCATCAAATTAATTTATATATAAAGAAGATTTTATTTTAAAAATTAACTACTTGTTTTTAAAGATAAATTTGATTAAGTGAGTAGTTACTAATTTTTATCACCAAGTTCTTAATTTGGGTCTCAAATTCATGGTTCTAAGAGGTCTTCCAACTGGGTTTAACAAAATGTTAATTTCGTCAAAAAATATCGTTTGTATTAGAATTTTTTTTTTTTTATATATAAGAGTAGGTATGTATATACGAACAGAAAAATTAATATGGTACTCGATATTTCAAGAAAAAGTGAATGAAAGGTGCCATATATAAGAAAAGAAAAAAATTGCTATTTTATATCTTATATGATAGTATTTTGGGTTCACTTGAAAATTACGTTACTAAAAATATTATTATGAACGTTTATATGATCAAATCAACAACAAAATATGTGTGGAAGGAAACATGCTCTATGACTGGACTATGTATCTGTTCCATATATGATTCTTTCAAAATAACGTGACAGATATTTTTTATTTATTTATTTATTTATTTATTTATTTGCGTTCTTCCATTTTAATGTTTAAAAAAAAATGATTATTTTCAGGACTTTTAAATGCAAAGCTTAGACTAGAGTTGGGCAATTTAGTTCATTTGAGTGATCGATCAATTTAGTTCAAATCATGCTACTGAACTAGTTCGTTCATTTTAGTTCAATTTAGTTGAAAATAGTATATTTTACAAAGAATTAAAAAAAAATTAAGCTGTACATAAATTAAAAGGAGAAGACAATGGCAAATTGTAAAAATTCCTTATAATAGAAACACCATTCATCCAAAATAAATATAAAAAGAGAGTACCTAATGAGCTAGACCCTGTTTAGATTCAGACTTCTCACTACGCCATGACGATGGGTTCGTGGGTGAGATTGTTAAGGGTTGCAAAGCTCTTCACCGCTTTCACCCAAAAAATCATCATCATGGCGTAGCGTAAAAATCACAATTGGCGCGTTCAGAAAAATTGGATCTCAGAGATTTCTCTCACTCAAAAGGTGAGCAAGCAAATCCAAAATTATTTTTCCTCAGAGTTTTGACAGTAAAACTGAGAAATTTTGCTGAGAAATCCTGCTTACGTGTCGTTGCTAAGATCTTATTTTCCTGAACACGCCTAATCTAAACAGGGTTGGGTGAGTGTGAACAGTTCCGTCATGTCATAAATGACTTCCTCTGTTTTCTGTAAATGGGTTGAATGTACACATAAATGTTATTCAAGATAGGCTATCCACCTATCCCAAAAATTTTCAGATACGTTGGATTGTTGTTGCATCAGCTGTTTTGTCTGTTTTTTTCATTGAACTAGTTCGTTCGCGAACTACACAAGCCTAGCTTAGACTAGAAAATTACAGACATTATAAAAGTTTGCTTCTATTAGCAGTGAGATGATTTAGAAAGTTTAAGTAAAATCCGCCCACACCCACTTCTATTATATTTTAATTTTCTCCATTGTAAAAGTCCTTAATTTTTTAAAATGTTTTAAAATATTTTTTTAAATTCTCCTTAACCTTTTATTTATCCCTCCCACTACCACACCTTCTTTGCTCTTTATAATTAGGTATTTTATTCTTATAATCGTCCTTAGAAGGCTTAAAAAACCATGATATCAGTACACTTTAATTTTTTTAATTTACTTTAGATGCTTAGAAAATTTAAATTTTATAATTAAAATGTCTTGAACCAAAACTATTTGTATTTTTTATTTGCTCTATAGTGCAAGTAACTATTGGTATCGTGTGAAAAAAATTCGAGGTTGTCATCAAAATTAACACTACTATACTATGATTGAAAAGTCCAATAAAGTTCGTTTCGTCATATCGCCCGTCGTCGTGTCGGCCTGTGTTTCTGCGCGTCCATGCGTCCATTATAATTTGAGCTAGGGCCTAAATGGGTTGCCCGATTTGATTTAAGATTTGGTACAGAAAATTTGTATATGATTATCGACTTTTCTCGAAAACGTCTCTAACGATTTTGATTAAACTTCGTGTATGTAATGGGAAATTGACTTATTTTTGAGTTACATTTACTTATATCTTTTTAATGGCTCGACCGATTTAGGTGTAATTTTGCTTCTTATACAAGTATAAACAATGTTACATTTAAAAATTTTGAAAATAATTTTGTTATAACCGGAAAAAAATCAAAAAAGTTGTTTAAATTTATAGCTCCAATAATCACAAAAACGCAAAAGCTGCCACATCTAGTTTTCTTATATTTGAGTTGAAAGTTGTATTAGTTTGAAAAATATTCAATAGATGGCGCTTCGCGATTGGCAGGGTTCAGCAAAAATTTAATGGAAACATCTTGATTTAAAAACTAAAAATATGAATCTGATATCTGATGGCTTTGAAAAAAGCTATAGGGAAACATCGTCAAGCTTCTGGTTGCATTTTATTAATACATATTTTTTTTTTCCTTTTGAAAATATTTTATAGAAAAATGTCCTCATCTTCTGAAAGTGAACAAATAGACTCCCCTACGATATTTTCTTGTCCGGACTAAACCTACATGCTCTAAATTTTTGTCTCATCTTGTAGTAAATATTTTGTGTGACAAAAATTAACTTTGTTAATAAAAATCTTAATTGAAATTTCAAAAATATAAATTTTGCGATTCTCTCCTAGAATTTTTTTTAAATTTTATTTATTTATAAAAATAGATATATATTGCAAATAAAATCATTAAAATAAGAGGTCCACTTTTAAAGTTCGAAGCTAAAACTTTTATTGACTTCAATTTGTGTAGGCATTTTAAATTTTTAGATACAAAAATTTTAATTAAAAAAGGCTTCACGGTACTTGTTAAGAAAATAGTGTTAAAAAAACCTAGATTCATTAAATGTATATTTTTTTATTAAACCATAAAATAATTTAGACCGAGTTCCAACAAGATAACTAATGTGATAAAATACGGAGTTTTTAATATTTTTTAAAAATAGTTTTAATGATTTAAAGTTAGAGTTAAATGTAAGCTTAAACACCTACTTCTTTAAATTTTGTTAGAAAAGTATCTTTAACCAAGAACAAAGTAACATAATATTGCAAGATAAATGATGGAAGTTATTTGTTTCAACAAGAAAATAAACTTAAGCATTAAAAAAAAAACCAAACGATTTCTTGATTTCTCAACATTTCCTACATTTATACCAAACTTTGTTGAACATACAATATAATAAATACTACCACATATTTCAGTGTTATACATACTTGCACTTAAATCAAAAACATCTGCTTACATAAGAAAATAAAAATTAATGAAAAAAAATTATTTAATTGCGCGTATCAGCCAACAAAAAAATAAAATGAAAATATCCATTATGTCTTCCAATTATTTTATTACGTGAGAATTATACGTGTTTTTTTTCAAAAATAATTTCCATATAGCCACGCCGCCGCCGCTACTATTAAGATAGCCCATCGAAAAAGATTCAGGAGAATTAGCACCTTAATTAGTTTCTAAGGGAGCTTCCGCAGAAGCGACCCAACCAACCAACTAACCAACCGACCGACAAGCGACGACGAACGCCTATCTATCTATTTCTAAGATCTGATTCCAAGAAAACTTGTGACTACGACGATCAAAAGTCACATCAAGGGGCAATAAGAAGAATTTACGACGATTTTCCGAAACCCTCTTCTAATTAATTAATAACAAAAAAAAATAAAACAAAAACAAAAAAGAACCTCAGAGTTAACACTGCTGGAACATACATTCCCTCACTGAATTATCATGATGTGGCAACAATACCATAACTTTTCGGGTGTCACATTAGTTTTACAGTTTATTGCATTGCCAGTGATGCGCGCGTTCTGAGATTTAAGTTCACGGATCTTAAGCGTCTCTATAATGCATGCATAGGTGTCGACTGATGTATAATTGGCCGCGAAGAAGCCATGGAACTTATAAGAAACATTTTTAGTTTAGGACGCGATTAACCGCAATTAAGAGCACTTAGTAGGGAAAACAAACATGGAATCGCTCCGCATGTCCCATCATGTGAATATAAAATATTCGGGTTCATAATTTTCAATGACACCACCACATCATGATGAACCATAATCAGATCTATATGAAGGGTTGAATGAATCATGTTTCGTTCATGATATGGTTGGTGTAGGAGCACTATACATTGTTAAATACTGTTATTATATTCGCCGAATGATTAACGATATATTCCTTGATCGTAGGGAGTATATTATCTCGATTGATTTAAGAGCACCCGCTAGTAATTTGTTTATTCTTGGGAACAAGCAGAAAATATCAATGTATGAAAACAAATCTGATAAAAATGAATGAGGCAGAGTTAGAAGCGTTACTAAGAATAGGGAAAAAAATTCTAAGGGAACATCTAACGGGAAAATTCAAATATACCAAATTTAATATTTTCATGTTTTCACTTTGGGAGTGTTAGGGTTTTATTTATTTTTAAGGAAGCACATTTTGATTAAAGATTTTTTCATTATTACGGTTGTGACAGTAATACTCTTATTTTTATAAATTATTCACAAAATATTTATAAATTATTAATAAATAAAAGCTTGTCTGTGTAATCTATTTATAAGATACATGATGACCCTTAAAGAAATAAGTGTACCGAATTTAAAAATTAATTGTTTAGTTTAAGAATGTAGTTGCCTTTTGGGTGTGACCTTAAAAAACTGGTGATTTGTTCATGTGGTGTAAAATATTATTCTTTTACAAATATTTACCAGCACTCTAGTTAGACTTTATGAAACAAAGGAAAAAAAACCATACAACTGTTCAAAATTCAACATTGAAATTGTTACGTGTGTGACAGATTAATGTAACGGGTGTGACCGGGTATACAATTTTTTAGGATGAAAAGAATAAAATAAATAAAATTATAAATGTAATTTTTTGTCAAAGAAGTGTAATCGTTTTTCATAGCAGAGGAATATAATTCCCCTTGGAAAGTATGCCATTGTTTTTATTTTTATTTTTTTTTTTTAAGTTGCGAAATATCAAAACTTAAAGTGGAATGTATCCTCAATGTTGAGTAGATTTTTCTAGAATTAAATATCGTAGATTCTTTATCTTGAAATATAAAACTCAAAATCAGTTAAAAAACTGAGAGATTAAGTTTCGAAATGCCAATCTGTGTTACTGGTGTGACACAGAATTTAAACTATAAACTCGGGGTCAACATATATTTTAAATGAAAGGGAATCTTACTATGACGGAAGATCACAAAATTCCTATTATACCCTTGAATTTTGTATAGTTTATAAAAAAATGGATTATTTTAAATTTTTGTTACGTTTGTGACAGAACCTACCATTTTTCATGAATCAACTGCTCATTGATTGTTGATTGAAATTACAACGAAACGTGCTCTGAGTTAAGATAGGTATACAAAAATTTGTTTTTGTCAATTTTTGTTACGTTTGTGACAATTCCGTTTTTCATATCAAAAACTCTTTTTTATTTTCTATTAAAAATAAAATTACAACCAAACTTGCTTTGACTGAAGATAAGATAAAATTAATTTGGAAATTTTTGTTATGTTTGTGACAATGCTATTTTTCATGAATCGAAAAAACAAAAACTCTTTGTATTTTCTATTAAATAAGAAAATTACAAAAAAACGTGCTCTGAGTTAAGATAAAGAAAGATAGTTAACAGTTTTCAAATCTATAAACAATAAAAATGCAAAAACAAGGCTAACAAAAATTAACCTCCAACGATATCAATATACATATGTACATACATACGTGCTACTTTTTCTGTTGCGTCGTATTTTCTACTGAATAAGAAAATTACAAGCAAAACGTGTTTTGAGTTAATATAAAAAAATAATTTTTTAAAATTTTTGTTACGTTTGTGACAATTCTATTAAATAAGAAGATTAAAAAAACACGTGTTCTGAGTTAAGATAAAGTAATATAGTTAACAGCTCTAAAATCCAAAAACAATAAAACTACAAAAAAAAGGCTAGCAAAAAGCATTTGTGTTGTGTCTTGTGTGGCTCAAGAAAGAATCTCTTAGCTCGACAGTAAGTCTTTTGGGTCTCTTCTCGTATTTGATCAAGCTATAAAATGTGTAAGTAGACACAACGAATGCAAAGGATTGTATCTATAAGGGTTGACAGTACTGAAAACAAAGCATGATAGATTGCGCTGATGCTTGCCCTAATTATAAGTTTTTAAAAATCCAGCAATTTAACTAAAATAACAAACATGAAGAAAATTCCAAACTATGTACTTCTGGTTAGGTGGAGCAACGGGAGGAATATAAATCAATTAAACGTTCAAGTGACCTCAACTCAAAAACGCGTTTCGCAAATCTCGCAATTCGTCGAAACTTGGAATCAAGCTCAATTGAATTTTATTTAACTAAATATTAAACATATATTTTATTTAAGAATAGCAATAATACGGCAATTTTAAAATGAGTAGCCAATGTACTTAAAATACAGTGATGGTGTCTGTTACAGAAACTAAAATATCTGCTACCGGAGAAAAATGTTTTAAAATAAAAATAGAAAAAAAAAGGAATTCCATGATCCAACGAAAGGAAATACTCAGACTTTTGTGATTAAAATGCTAATGTCATGTATGGCCATTATGTTCCTGTAATGATTGCTTCTCAAGTGGTCACACAATTCTGGGAACATTATATGAAGAAAGGACGTCGTCGTTCTCATATAAGAGAACATAAATTTAAAGAAACACTTAGTATTGCATATAATAGCATTCCTTTTTAAACACACATGTACCTAAACACTATACACATACATCCATAATACGAGTAGGTATATGACCATCAAGAGGATTATAATAATAATAATTGGCGCCAAGGAGGTTTTCTTAAAGCAGACATAGTGTCATCTTACATATATGATGGGCGAGTGCGTGCAAAAGGTCATTTGTTATATTTATTTTCTTTTTGACATCGATACACGATACAAACATATGTTTGTTTTGTTTTTCTTTTAAAATATAACTATTTACATATATGCTTACGTACATACCTGCAATTTTACTAATTCAGGATATTCTGATGCTAGTTTTGCTAATTCCTGGTAGTTGGCTTTTGCTGATGAAACTACCCATTCTTTACCTTTGGGATGGGAAAGTGTGACTTCTGGAGTCATTTTTTCTTCAATCACCTAATAAAAGGAAAAGATTATTAAATAGGTAAATTTAAAATTATTTAATTACAGGTTATAAAATATTAATCAATATTTTGCTATACAGTGTAAAAAATTTGGAGCTTTAAATAATGCCCTCCCAGATTGAACATTTATACAAAATATAAACTGTCAAATAAGTTCAACTGTGTGAAAAAGATTTCTGTAAGAGTGAGAAAAATAAAATAAGATTTAACTGTACCTACCCGATGAAGATTTAACACGGAATTTTAAACTATGACTTTAAAAATGAAATATGAATTAAAAATTATGTATGATATTTAATTCGAATATACAGAAGAAGAAAATTTTATTTAAGATCAATTCAATTTTTTTTTGCATCAATTGTCTGAAGAAGAAGAAAATCTTAACATCGCATTTGAGAAACTAGACAATAAGTCGTCCTATAGCCCACTAAGACGTCAAAATTTGTATATATACAAAAAAAATCACTAAAATATGATTAATTAAATACCAATGATCTATCATTTTTAACAGAAACATATTTTATT
Source organism: Epistrophe eligans (assembly GCA_951394125.1). Lineage (NCBI taxonomy): Eukaryota > Metazoa > Arthropoda > Insecta > Diptera > Syrphidae > Epistrophe > Epistrophe eligans. The sequence goes on from OX596029.1 coordinate 40,193,747, forward strand.
TAAAATATCATTAAATAGTTCTTTTTTTTAAGCAGTTATTTTTTGGATTTCTGACAGTTTTAATATCTGCTCAACCAATTTATAATAATTTTGCTATATATACAGAAAATATAACAAGCTTCAATTAATTTTATAAAAAAATATCAAAATTCCAAATTTTGGGTAAAAAAGATAGATATTTCAAAAACGAAATTAAATTTTGAAATTCGCATCAACAAAACAGAGAATGGAGATCAAAAAAAAAATCTCAAAAATGTTTGGAATGTATAAATATATAAAATAAAAGTTGCAAGCGCATAAATCAGCTGTAAGTCATATAATTTACATGGGGATTTTTTGACAGATAAATTAAAAATTACATTTGTGTATAAAAATAATTGAATCGTGTCAAAAAATTCATTGTGAAGTTTGAAGTCCCTATGAAATTTATTTGCACTTTTGAAAAATTCTTAAAGCTAGTTTACAATATCAGAAATAAATTTCCCTTAATTTCTTAAAATCTCTAAATATATTTACTTATTAAAGTCGATTCAATTATTTTCATTTTTCTCAAAAACTTGAAGACATTTAAGCATGTTTGACTAAAAATTGATAAGAGCTTAGGTGCAGTGCAATAAGACCCGCGGAAATAAAGCCCGCGTAGATAGAATAATAAAAACAAAAATGGTATATACCAAATAACTTAAAATTAAAAAAAATCACTATCAAAAATTAAAAATTGAAGTTTTGTAAATTAATTCTTCAAAAACTTTTGATGTTTTTATTTTTGATTTAAACATAAAATGAAATAATGGATTTCTGGCTAGTAGCTGTGGAAAGTCGTTGCAAATGTTTTGTTTATTTTTTTAAAATGTAAGTGAGTTTTTAGAAAATGACCCCTGCCACCTAAATGAGGGCAAAAGGATGTAGCTGCCATACGATTTTTGTCTTGTATTGATCTAACCCGCATGTTCTATCATTTTATCATCCTGCATATATGATGGAGTTTTCGAGATATTAACAAAAAAAATTAATTTTGCCCCTTTCACCTTATTAAATCAAAAAGATCAGTGGCTCAGATTTAGGGTTCTTTTTACGACTTAAGAAAAACCTCTCCTCCGAAATCCAGCTTAGTCGAAATCTTTTCGTCTTTAAGTCTCCCCGTTCGAAATCGAAAAATCGAATTCGAGATTTTGATCAAATTTGACATTATGATAAAAAACCAAAAATTGCGAAAAATGGTTATGAATGGTACCTTCCATATAAGCATTTTTTTATTTTAGATTTTCTCAGAAACGTTTACTTTAAACTTAACTACGTTTTTGGCAGGTAGCATAAAGTATATGCTCCCAAAACTAATTCGATTAAAAGTTTTAAAAATATTAAGACTTTAAATCGCACATAATAATAAGTTCGTGCGACTCAGTTGGGCATTTTTGCCTCGGTTGCTTTGAAAATAAATAGTACCTAATAGTTTGCTTGTCTCGCGGCGAGCCCTAACCAACCTTTCTTTATTTAACATTCAATCATTTCAATTACCTTGTATTCATTACTGATCCGCTTTGTAAGTATACATTTGCCGTTTCTATAATACAAAATCCTATATAAATAATACTGACGTTAAGGACATATAAAAACATCTTGAAAATATGTTGAATGAAAATATTATTTGTTATTGTTACGAAAATAAGCACATTCAAGTACCAATTTGAAGTGTTCATCTTTTTCTTTTTTCAACTTCAAAAGGTGAAATACGGATCACCCAGCCATAATAATGTAAGGCGTAAGCCCTTAAGGGCATACATTTACCCACAATATTTAACGGCTAAATAATGAACTCACATATTGTGGCATACAACATCTAATTAGTTTAGCACAATAATATTATCTGCTTATTTAGGTACAACTCGAATGAAAGAAGAAAAAAAAAAAAACGATGCTTAAAAAGTCAAGTACCGTAAATATTCCACACGTGGCATATTAGGTGAGGAACTTTCTCACAATGCGGTAATCTTGTTTGTCCCTCAGTACCTACTTCAATTCTATATCCTTAAAAAAGTATCTACAAAAAAAAAAGGAATAAAGTAACAGAAAGCTAAATCTGTTGAAATTCCCAATGCCTCTTGGCAACGATGGCAGCAGCAGTCACCTTATTACTAACTCGGGAAAAAATACATATACGAAGAGTAGTATAGGTAGTTACACTCTAGCGAATATATTTATATGCTCGACAGCGAAAAGTTTTCACGTGTGCCAGCCAGCCAACATGGTAATAAGTATATAGAGGTGGAAGTTTGTTTGATAATTAGTTCTAAAAATGCCCATAAATAATAACCACACATGTTTAACTCCTTTATGGATTTTTTATAAAAACCTTCGCTGGGAACATTTGCAGACGAATCCCAAGGAGCATGTATCGTACATTGTATATATACGGTTCGACGACGACGACGACGCACTGAGAGTCATATTGTACCTTTATAAATCTCGATTCAAGCTCGTAAAGGGATGATAATGCACCATTAAAACGAATACACATAATTAGCTCTTTAATTATGTGGCATTAAATTCTAGCATCATCAGGAGGGGGGGTTAAGATATATGACCCATATTTGGAGTACCTATGTTATACAAATGGCATAATGCACATAAATATAATTACGTTTGGCAGGTAGGATGCCGCAAAGGGGAATTCGACACAAGGCTGTGATTCTTATGGAAGAATAAATCACAAGCAGAGGATAATTTGTGGGGTTAGGTATAGATTATATTTTGAGTATTGGCAACATCATGTATACGCACTATAAAGTTATTAATTTTCAAGGCGATAAAAGATCTGTGACACAATTTAAATTTAAGTTTCTTATATGGAAGTTGCTTTATTTACCTATAACCTTTTTATTTTCTACAAAGTTACCAGTGTTTAAGAAAGATTAAGTTTTATTAAGCTTATCTGTTATTTTATTTCTTATCGTAGTTATAAAACATTTAGTTAGTTAGTTTTAAATAATTCAAACCTTCGCATAAGACCAAATTTGAGCTCGGCGCTGAAAATAAACATTATGTTAACTCACTGCTGTGCTTTTTTAAATCTCAATTACCGCTACACTACACACGTTGCCACCAAAAAAAAAAATACCGTGTCAAATTTTCTAAAGAACCGTGCCATTTTCGTGCCATATGAAAAAAACGAAATAATTTATTCAACTGTTGAGTGAAATACAACAACAAATTAGAAAAACTTATTTGCTCTATTCGTGTATTGTCAAAATTTAAGAACTTCTGCAATTTTTTACTCCATTTGAAGCAATTTTCATCAAATTTCTTAAAAATTGGATATATTTAGGTACAGTTATAAATGGATATAAGAAAACCGTGCCATATTGAATTTTTTTGTGCCACATAAAATTTTCGTGTCAAAAAGCACGATCGTGCCACTTCGGCAATGCTGCAGGTTATGGCTTTAAAAGCTAAACTGGTTTGAGGGCTTTCTTCTCATTATTATGGATTATGGAGTTTTTTGGGGAAGATTACAAAGCTTCAAAATACTAGATTTCTACAAACCACTTTCTATTAAAGAACACTCTGTAACAGGGTTGGGGTTGCCGTTAAACAAAAAAAAAATACTGTGCCAAATAATCTGAAAAACCGTGCCATTTTCATGCCATATGAAAAAAATAAAAGTATATACTTCTATTTTGTTTAAAAAGAAATAAAATATAATTAAATATTATTACAAGATGTTATACCACAAAAAATTAAAAAAAAACATATTTGGTTTCATTCGTGTATTGTAAAAAATAAGACTTTCTGCAAATTTGGAGAAATGTTCAACAAATTTCATCAAAATCTGCTATGTTTTAAGTAGAATAATCAGTAAAGGAAAAAAGTGTCATAATAAATTTTAACGTCTCATATAAAACCACGATGGTGCCACATCGGCAATATATCTCTGTAGTCGTTATAATAAAGGACATATACAAAATTTTAAAAAACAATTTTTAGGATTTAAAAAAAAATAAATCGTTCTATATTTCAAAAACGGTTGATGTTTTTTTTCTTTTTGCAATTCGAATCACCCTGTATATATGTATACAAAATCTAATTTGCAAAAACTGCTTTAAATGTACCTACTTATTTTTTGTTTTCGTTAATTTAGAATTATTAAAGAAATCAGGTTACCTGACGGAATCCTGACCAATCGGATAAATTTCACGAAAAATTATTTTGAGAAGTAGCCTAGCTTGAACCTTGAAGATATAGTCCTCGAAGAATACTTTTTTCGACGAGCTGGCCGACATCTAGTTTTTGTCACTAAAGAACATTCAAAAATTCATTCGGAATTTAGGATGGTTCAGGGAGGCACCCATACACACACCTATAAGCTTCCACTCACTCCTTTCCCTACCATGCCTACATTTTTCACTTTGGGGAGCACAATAAATCCATTGAAATCCAAGTGAGAAGATTCGGCTAGCTGTTTTATCACCCCTCTTAACATAGGTACTACATATAAAGCCGTAAAGTCGTAAAAAAATAAACTTGATCAAACTTGACATTAAGCGAAGTCGAAAAAAGTGGGTCCTGCAATTATATCCGTCTGTCAGGTCTGTATGTCTGTTTGTTCGGCTGCAGCCTTAACGGATTCTATATTAAAAGATTAAAAAAAAAAAACAAAATAAAATCCTGAACTTAAAAAAAAAATTCTAAACATTTTTTTTTTTTGAAAATTCGAAATAAATAATAAATACTAAAGAATGTTGCATGTACCAATTTTCGTCCTTGAACATTGGGAACGGGTCGTTTGTTTGTATTTGTATTCTAAAATTCCGTATGACTAAAATTCTGTAAATGGATTGAAAATTCTGTATGAACAAAATTCTGTTTTCTAGCATTCTGTAAATCTTTTACTCTGTGTTCCAAAATTCTTTAAAATCAGAATTCTGTGTTTCAAAAATTCTGTAAATCGAAAATTCTGTAACAAAATTCTGGAAACATTTAAATACTGATGTATGGTGATGTTAATACTGTGGATGCGTTACTTTTTTTTTAATTTTAACAATTTAGTCCATACTTGGCATACATTCAAAAATATTTTTCTAAACACATCATAATATAAAAATGTATTACTACGTTTTATTTAAATAATTGCGTTCAAAATTTTGACTCTAATTTATTTAAATTTGAAATGCACCAATTTGAACTCTGATTAAAGCTTAGCTCCAAAATCCTGTATTTCAAAATTCTGTTAATTATAAAAGAAAAATTGTTTTTATAATAAAGAAAAGTTATCAAAACAATTTTTCTTTTATAAATTACAGAATTTTGGAATACAGAATTTTGAAATACAGAATTATGGATTTACAGAATTTTAGATTTACAGAATTTTGGAAACCGAATTTTGGCGCATATAGAATTATGACCCCAACCCTTGAACATTTTTACCATGTGAGATCCAAAAACCGAGAATTTAGTTAGATACTCAAATAAGATTGAAAAATGGGAAGGTATGTATGTATATGTATAGTTATTTTATTATTATTATTATTAATCAAGTAGGTACTGATAAAAATTTACATTCGTTTTGTTTTCTTTTTTTGTATTAGATTGTATCTCCATCATAACAAAAGTTCGAAGTAGCCATTTTCACTTAACACCTTGACCCATCATACTTTTGGTTTATTATTAATCTTTAACAGAAATAAACAACAACAAAAAATACCAGTGATGATTTATGAATAAAAGACAAATTGTTTTATAAAAATCGCCGCACCCCACAGCAATTTTAAATCATGCAATTCAGGTTTAGATATATGAACGACGAACGTGTATAGGTTATACATAAATATCTATATAAGTTAAGTTAGTTAAAGACTTTTATTTCAGTTCAAGTATTACAATGTTTTATAAAAAGCCTAATTGGTTTGGCCTTTGGCCGTCTACCAGGTTGACAATTATTTCAATAACATCATTGATATTTGCTTAACATGAAATTTTTTTTTTTTTTTTTTTTTTTTTTCTTAAAAATCTCCCACTATAATACGGTTCCTGTATCGAAGTGCAGCTGTTGTGAATTTGTATAGAACTTCCCAACCTTGTTCACCGTTTAAAATGCTAAAGGCTTCAGATGCATCCAAAGTGGGTTTTCCAAAAAACTTGGATCGGAATTCCTTAAGAATCGGACAAATAGCAAGAAAATGCAGGGTATCCTCTCTCGTGTTCATATTACAAATGGAACATAGAATTGGTAGGTCGGGGCGGTGGGGAACAAAGTTTAGATTTAGAATCTCTCCTCTTATTTTAAAAATAGTGCTGATTTTATGAACAGAATAAGAGTTAAGAAAGTAGGTTGTGTCCAATAAACGGTGATTCAATTGGCTGTAGTAACACCTAAACAGTGAGGATTTAGCTTCTTCCGAGTATCTATCATATAGCGTTCGACCTAAGCTCTCCAGCATTAAGTTAAATTTACTTCTGAATGAGGTAGGTTGCTCGTTCGCCGCGATATCGAAGTCTACTCCACAATCTGATGCTATCTTTTGCCACTCTTGTACCATACTTCCTCTTGTTCTTATTATGTTTTTCAATATTATTTTCGGTAGTCTTATATCTTCCATTTCCATTACTTTTATTATATAGTTGAAATGCATTTCCAACGTATATAAAAATAAGGGTGGTGTGCCAGTTTCCATATGCAGCATGTAATTTGGAGTATTCTTTGGTAGCTGAAATATTCTCTTCAAGAAGTAACGGAGGAATTTTTCAACCGATTCGAATAAGCAATAACCCCAGACTTGCGCCCCATAGAGCATGACTGAGGCAGCAGTTGTATGAAACAGCTTATGTTTCGAGCTATGGGACACATATTTGTTATTGAAGCAATTTTTCCAGACCGAAGAGATAGCTCGTTTTGAATCGGATAATTTTTCATCTAAATGTGCGCTCATACTTAAGTTAGCGGATATTAGAATACCAAGGTATTTGTATTTTCGAACGATCTCGACATCGTCTCCACTGAAATTCCATTTTTCAAAGTGTGAGTATCGTCCACCTCCATTCCTGAACACCATGATTTTAGATTTTTCTAGGTTAACAGATAGATTCCAGCAACTGCAATACTCACTGAGCCTGTTCATCATCATCTGCATACCATCCACAGTTTCACAAAGAAAGACAATGTCGTCCGCATACATTAATGCTGAAATTTGCACCCCAGAGTAGGTGATTCCCCCTCTTACCGCGTCAGTTATATCATTGATAAAAAGTATGAATAATAATGCACTGAGTATACATCCCTGCTTAACACCCATAGATGTTTCAAATTCTTCGGAGGTTGAGTCACCGTCCCACACAAATGCAAAATTATTCTCATACAAAGCTCTCAGAGTGCGTATTACTTTGCTAGATAGTCCGATTTTATAAAGCTTGTAGAAAAGTGCTTCTCGCGATATCGTATCAAATGCAGCGCGAAAATCAACAAAGAAGGCGTACAATTTTTTTTTGTTTCTTTTTATATGAATATGAATCCACAATGTTGACAAGTGTAAATATTTGGTCGATTGTTGAGTAGCCTTTTCTAAAACCCGCTTGGAATTCAGAAAGTATATTTTTTTCATGAGCCCACTGAGATATCCTTTTATATATCAAGGCTGCAAACAACTTGGCTGAGGTGTTTAAGAAGGATATTCCTCTGTAGTTTGATGGGTTTTTGAGGTCTCCTTTTTTATGCAGTGGGAAAATAATTGATTTTTTGAAACTTTCTGGGACTTCAGCTGTTTCGAAGATTCTATTGAATTCGGTCAGTAGTGAATTTTTGAACTCATTTGTGGAATTCCTGTAGAATTCAAAGGGAATTCGATCATTTCCAGGGGCTTTGTTTAGTTTGGAGTTAGTGATAGCAACTTGAATTTCTTGCAGCGTGAAAGGTGCATCTAAATTGTCATCGACGATTAACGGGGCTGCGTATTGAAAAAGTGGTGACGTAAGTGGAGAGTTGAGTAGACTACTAAAATGGGTTCTTAGCAGAGGAGCTTTTAAAGAGGTAGCGATGGTGTTCGTCCGTCCATTAACATATTTAACAGCTTTCCAGAATTCTGCTGAGGATCGGGTGCTATTTATCAGACTTATATTTTGTTGTTTATATGCCATCTTTTTTTCTGTACAAATTTGTTTAAAATACTTGTTGGCTTCATTGTAGAGAAGTTTGAAAATATTCGCGCTATTTGATCTTAACAATTTTAAAAGTTTGAACGATTTGTCTCTTGCTTTCAAACATTCCCTATCAAACCACTTTTGCTTGAAGACAGTTTTGACTACCGATGATGCGCTCCGTGGAGTAGCTTTTTTGATGATATCTGTCAAGACATCAATATCGCCTGCTATATTACGAGTCTTTAGCTTTTCAAGTTCCACGTTCATGATTTGCTGGTAAGTATTAAACATTTTATCGTTCCAAAATAACTTTGGCAGTAGATTTAATTGTCTCGTGCCTCTTTCGTTAACACTTGTTGCTATTTCGCATGTAATTTCTAGGGGCATGTGGTCCGAATAAATTTCTGTTCCAACTTGAAAGCTGTCCAATATGAGATGCCAATTTCCTGACAAGAAGCAGTAGTCAATAACTGAGCACGATGTGCCTCGCAGAAAGGTAAACTCCCCATCCGCGTCACCTGCGCAACTTCCATTCAATACCCGACAGTCATAAGCATCACCAAGTTGAAGAATTTTTGATCCTTTACTATCACAAATTGTATCCTTGGATTTTCGGTGTTTGTTTAGACAAGTACCAGTATATCCAGTAACAAAATTGTTTTGTGAGAAACCTATACGGCCGTTAAAATCTCCAACAAGCATTATATATGGGAGAAAAAATACAACTCACGGTTCATACGGTGCGCACCGTCACCGCCTTGCCGCGCGGTCCATCGGTCGTCGCCATATAAAAAAAAGGAACCTTTTACGCCTACGTCAACGAATGAAGGTGCTACATCATCCCTGGCAGCAGTAATTGGATTTATTTTATTATTATTTTTTTTTTTTAAATCAAAGACATTACACATCACGGTGAAAAATAATAAAACAAAACTCTCATTTATCAAATCATAATATAACGGAACTAGGCGCCACATAACAAAAGATCCCATAACAAAAATAAATTGAAATTAACCCAATCGTCTGCTATGACTCGACAGAAAGTATCTCAAAAAAAAAAAAAAAAACAATGCATAGCTAAGTACTCGTATGTAGGTATGTATATTGATTGATTGCTCTAGCGAATGAGTTACGTTTGCTATACCTACCTTTGGATCCCATCAGCTACAACATTTCATGAAAACGGTTAAGACAACACTCTGTCTCTGCGACTAAAGCATGTCTGTTGTACCGCTGCCGCTGCCGCTGCCGCCGCCGCGGTCTGAACAGACATTGTACATATATGACTTGTGCGAGATTGATGCACCTTTGTCGCATCGATATCGGTTTGGTATACATCGCTATACACGCGATGAGGCATTCCAATGCATCTATGTATTTGGGAAAACACGCTGAGATGTATGGTGTTTTTCTAATACCCTTTACCCGTTGCATGATGGCAAAGGTGACCGGATGAAGCTGAGGAGTTCTATACCTACAACAGAGTGGTGTCAGTTATAGGCCCCCAACGAACAATGTCGTTCATTTTAAGTGCACCGAACGCAAAGTGCGCAATTTGCAAGGATTCTAGGCCTAGGTATATCTACAATTTGATTGCACTTTCTGTATAAGTTTCCAAGGCACCACCACCGTATACAAGTTCAAAACTATACCAATAATATGGAGATCGCTGGAAAATATCCGCAGTACTGCATCACTTCAGTGGAGCAGAACAATTTAGCTAGCCGTACCAGTACCCCATCCATTTTGGATCCTTCAAACGCATACCTACCTTTATAGATTGTGGTGGCACTCATTCACATGGAATTGCATTTTAACGCCGCTCGATGTACCTAACTACTTTGCCATTGTCTTTGTGTATATTTTACCTGTGATACTGAAATATGTACGTTATAGGAATAGAGATGAGTTCCACGACAAGGAACATCTCTATACCGCACTATAACCCTTAGCTCGTATAGAAGACCAGTGACAGGTTAAAACGCTATGCACACAAATGAATTTAACTTGATACTGTGAGAGATACGTTGGACGATTCGCATGTCTCCAACATCAAGCTCACTAAAAGGATATTGTTACACAGGACGTCCCATATTCCCGTCCCTATGGTGCAGTTGCTTGCAATTGTTTGCCAACTTGAATGTTGTTCCTTTAATTGTATTGAAACGCAGTTTTACCTATACAAAGCCTACATATACATGAACATTGACGAAATAAACATATAAGCTTATTGAAAATTTACACTTGGAAACAGTAAAATTTTACAAGATTGAATTCGAAATGTAAAAATGTACCTGACACAGGAGCGTTTTTTTTCAGCCCATCATAGTATTAAAAAAAGCTATCACATAGAAGGAGTGTATTGTACAGGTTACATACGATAATCCGCGTCAAGAAGGTAGAAGATTTGGTCGCGCAAACCATTTTAATGAGCGTCTTACTTCCAAAAATCCAAAAGTCTTGGCAAAAATACAAAATCCGATGTTTGTTCAAATATATTGAACACCCGGATGATAGGTTTATCTATTGCTTCAGATGATAACAAACATATAAAAGATAAGACACAATAGATGTGAACACATACAGATTCCAATAACAAGCAAGCGATTATCTGAACTTGTGTTTGGAGGTTGTGTGTGATTTATCTTTTATTTGCAGTTGTTATCATCGAAAACATCCGAGGAAAATGTATATAAGCATAGGTTAAGAAGTAATTTAGTTAGATACAATAAAGAATTTATAGAACTTACAACTCTATTTTATTTTGTATACTCGCGGTTTATGAATCACCCCCCATCAGAGGTAAGGGATTTATAAACATTTGGTCCTTCGAAACGGATACTTATTTTATTTTCATAATCGTCAGTGAGGCGAAGAAAAAAAAATAAGAAAATAAATTATATTAATTTATGATTTTTGAAAGCGTACTTTACGGCTAAACAGTGAAGTAAGTGTAATCGGGACTTAGACACCGATTGTGAATAAAAGTGAAAATCGTGAAACTCTAAAATCTAGCAGAATGGATAAAAAAGAGAAATTATACAAGGCCCAAAAACTAATTGGGGAAGAAATTTCGCTAATCCACACTAAGCTAAAAAATAAGACCACTCGAAAGTCTGATTTGGAGATAAAAAACAGATTAACAACTATATGGAGTGAATTCCAGCAAAATCATACAAAAATATTGGCAGTTGGCATCAATACTGACAAATATTTTGATATGAATTACTTCCAGTGCATTGAAAGTGAAGTAAGTAAAATAAATAACTTGCTAAAGGCACCAGAAGAGGATGAGCAGTCGGGATCAGTTGTAAACAAACAACCCAACGAGGAAGATCCAGAAAAAATAAAGGCTGCAAAAACACAACCAACCCTACTACCAATAATTTCAACAATAGAGGGTAGCCTAATAAAGAAGTTTCATAGGACGAATGAAAACTTCAAACGTAGACTGAATGAGGCTTACAAAGAGCACCAAATTTCATCTCGGGATGAAAAAGAAGTCGCAGCAGAATTCAGTGCGCTCAAATTAGTGTATGAAAAGCTAACAGTAGACATTGGTTTCTATGACGACAACATTGAAGACACCTTCGAAGAGTCGAAAACGTGCGTCAGGAACATGCACAAAATAGTTGAACAAAAATCTGCTAATTCTGAGACCAAAAACGATTTACACAAGCTAAAGCTTGAAGAAGTTCGAATCCCAGCATTCAATGGTGATATAAGCGAATGGATGTCTTTTCGGGATTTGTTCGTGAAATTGGTTCACGAAGCGGAACACATCTCAAATGTGGAGAAGATGTTCCGCTTAAAATCGTTAGTAAAAGGAGAAGCAGCAAAACTGATCTTGCATCTCAGCGTTACAGATGCAAATTATGAAGCAGCATGGAGTATGCTTAAACAGAGATACGAAAATCGAAGGCTGCTGTTCACATCTTTGGTTGACAGACTACTTGACCAGCCAACAACTATTAGCGAGTCGGCAGCCTCAATTAAAAGACTCTTGGATACTACAAACGAGTGTTTATTTGCACTTAAGAATATCAACATTTCGTTAACTGATGAATGTCCATTCATAGCAAGAGTGGTTATTAGAAAGTTGGATAGAGATACTCTAAGGCAGTTTGAACAAGGTGTGAAGAAATCGAAGGAGATCCAGACCTTAGATGACGTCCTAGGATTTCTAGACCAGCAATACCAAACGCTTGAGGCAGTTAGAGGAAAAGGCAGTTTAAACAACAGCGGTCAGAAAAATTATCAAAAGCAACACAACACGTTTTTTACCGAATCAACAAAATGCTTTTACTGCCAAATTTCCGGCCACCGCACAAAAGATTGTCGAAAGTTGTTACAAGTGAATGTAGCGGAGCGAAGAAGTTGGACTCGAAAATCAAAACTATGCTATGTGTGTTTAGACCATACAATCCACACAAAATGCACAAGTAAAACGGAAAAGTGCCAAATTTGCAAATGCAAACATAATACGATTCTCCACGATGAAAACTTTGCTGCAGAGAAAAAAGGGGAACATGTATCAACAATGGTGACAAAGGAACACGCTTCACCTGCAATTTTGCTGGCAACAGCACAAATAAAAGTAAAATCACAAACTGGTGATTTCGTGCTCATGCGAGCACTTATAGATCAAGGATCCCAAAAAACCATGATATCTGAAGAAGCCGCACAAATATTAGCTATTCCCCGCACTAAAGTTAGAACCGAACTTCAAGGAATTGGAAATACTACAGTGGGTATATCTAAAAACAAGGTTTGGCTTGACCTTAAGCCACGGTTTTTGAGTCAAAATGTGATCAGAGCTGAAGCATTGGTTTTACCCACATTGGCTATGGCTCAACCGAGTAAAAATTTTGATTTTGATTTTACACAATGGAAGAATCACACTCTTGCAGATCCATTATTCAACAAATCGGATAGAATAGATGTGGTAATAGGAGGTGATATCTACGGCAAGATTCTCGAAGACAAAATAGAAAAAATTGAAGGTGTATTGGGACAATCCACGAAATTTGGCTGGATTTTATCCGGAATAATTAAAAGCTATAGAACGAGCACGAAAAAACTCTTCACTGCCGTCACAAATCTGGAGCAGTTTTGGGAACTTGAAGAGGTGTCACATAATGATCCGAAATCAAAAACAGAAGATCAGCTGTGTCTAGAAGTTTTTACAAAAAATAAAAAAGTTGACAACGACGGAAGGTATACAGTAACGCTCCCTCTCAAAGAAGACAAAGAACTGGGAGACTCTAAGAAACAAGCCATAGCCCGCTTTCTCAACCTAGAAAAGAAACTCGAAGCTGACAAAATACTAAAAGAAGAATATTCAGTGTTCATGAAAGAATATTTAGAATTAGGTCACATGGAGGAAGTAAAGGAATCTAACAAAGGAAAATACTATCTACCGCATCAAGCTATAATTCGAGCGAATAGTCTAACGACAAAATTGCGAGTAGTCTTTGATGCATCTGCAAAAACAACAAATGGTCGAAGCCTCAACGATATAATGATGGTTGGACCAAAACTGCAGAAAGATATATTTGACATCATCTTAAAGTGGAGGCTTTGGAAATACGCCCTAACAGCAGATATTGAAAAAATGTACCGGCAAATAAAAATAGCGAAAGATGACCGAGAGTATCAACATATCCTTTGGAGAGATAACAAAAACTCTGCTTTGAAAGAATATCAACTTACGACCGTGACATATGGAATGGCAGCCGCGCCATTCTTAGCTGTAAAAACTTTGATCGATATAGCCAACAATTGCAGTAGAACGCATGATGATGATATTTCAAAAATAATCCGAGAGGACTTCTATATGGATGATCTAATGACGGGTGCAGACAGTTTGGATAGGTGCATGGAAATCCAACAAAATGTATCCAAGGAACTAAAAAAGCATGGCTTCCATTTGAGAAAATGGCTGGAAAACGATAAAAAAATAACCAGCAGCATTCCTAATTGTGGCAATAACGAATTGATTGAAATCAAATACAACGAAGCAGTTAAGACCCTAGGATTAAATTGGGACCCAACACGAGATGAATTCAAATTTTATTTAAATTTACCCACTGAAGGCAAAATTTCGAAACGTACCTCACTATCCAACCTTGCTCGAATATTCGATCCATTGGGGTGGCTTTCACCTGTCACGGTAGTGGCAAAGCTATTTATGCAGAAATTATGGATTCAAGAAATTTCTTGGGATAGTGAACTTGAGGATAACTTGAAGAACGAGTGGAATAGTTTTATAGATCCAATTTCCACTCTTAATGAATTTAAAATTCCCCGATGGCTGCAAACATCTATTGGAACAAATATTGAGCTACACGGCTTTGCTGACGCATCAGAAAAGGCATACGCAGCAGTAGTTTACATGAAGATGGGCTCTTCAACGACACTGATAAGTGGGAAGAGTAAAGTAAATCCAATAAAAAACCGAAAAACACTTCCAAAGTTGGAACTATGTGCAGCCCAGCTATTAGCAAAACTTCTGCACAGAATTATAACAGTCATTAATAGAGATTATGAAATTTATGCTTGGAGTGATTCTACAATAACTCTTTGTTGGATACGAAACAATAAATCCAAAGACAAATTTGTAAGAACCAGAGTAAATGAGATTAACATACTAATTCCTAAAGCTAAATGGGGACATGTTATCTCTAAGCAGAACCCAGCAGATGTGGCATCAAGAGGAATATATGCGAACCAGCTAAGTGAACACAAACTTTGGTGGAACGGACCGGAATGGCTTAAGGAACCTAGAGAGAATTGGCCTAAACAGTATGAAGATAACCATCAACCAATTCAATCAATGTTAGCTGTAGGCAAACCCAATAATCACTTTTTAGATGATCTCATCACCAGATATTCAAGTTTTTCGAAATTACAAAGGATTGTAGCATTTCTCATACGCTTTATACGAAAAAAGATGCGTATAAGTGCCTTTTTAAACTATTCGCCAGTAGATGAGTTAGAATTAGCTTGGAAACTAATAGTGAAACATCATCAAGAAAGTGAATTCGGAACAGAAATAAAATTGTTACACCAACATAAATACATCAACCCAAACAACAAAATTCTGGATTTGGATCCATTCTTAGACAAGTATAGCATTCTAAGAGTCGGTGGCAGGTTGCATCACTCCAACTTGCAATACAATCAGAGGCATCCAGTAATTTTAAACAAATCATCTCTAACCACAGCAATAATTGAAGACACACACCGAGCAACATTACACGGAGGCATTCGAGTCATGGAAACTACGATAAGGCGAAGATACTGGATCATTGGGTTAAGAAATGCTGTAAAAAAATGCATAAGACTATGCCCAAGGTGTATTAGATATCGACAAGGAACAGCAGGACAGATAATGGGAAATCTACCAGAATATCGAGTTACTGTTTCACATCCTTTTGAGCATACTGGAATAGATTATGCTGGACCTGTACTCATGAGATGTTCGAAAGGAAGAGGTCAGAAATCATTTAAAGGCTATATAAGTGTTTTTGTGTGTATGTCAACAAAGGCAATACACTTAGAAGCAGTGAGCGATATGACAACAGAAGCTTTTATGACAGCTTTAAGACGTTTTTTCGGCAGGAGAGGAAAAAGTGCTCACCTATATTCTGACAATGGATCCAATTTTGTTGGAGCAAGCAGACAAATGGATAAGGATTTTCAACAAGCGATCAAACGCAATACAGAAATTAGTCAGTTACTAGCAACAGAAAGAATTCAATGGCACTTCATCCCGCCGGCAGCCCCTCACTTTGGAGGTATTTGGGAAGCAGGGGTAAAAGCAGTTAAGCATCATCTCAAGCGAGTAGTTGGAGATTCAAAATTGACTTTCGAAGAAATGGCCACTCTCTTAGCCCAAATTGAAGGCGTATTAAATTCCCGGCCACTTTGTGCATTAAATAGCAACAATGTTGATGATATTGATGTTTTGACTCCAGGTCATTTTCTTATTGGAAGGCCATTGATTGATTGCCCTGAATCAGTAAATGACCTCACAATTAGTTCCACCGACAAATGGAAACTTATTCAAAAAATGAAAAGAGACTTTTGGAACCGCTGGAAAAACGAATATCTACATACGCTTCAACAGAGGAAGAAGTGGAATATACCGCAAACGAATGTTAAAGAAAATGATGTGGTCATCATCAAAGACGAGAATACGCCACCATCCAGATGGCCGTTAGGTAAAATAACGGAGGTTCATACTGGAAATGATGGAAAAGTACGAGTAGTGACCTTAAAAGTGAAAAATGGCACTTTGAAGCGACCGGTACACAAAATTCTTGTATGCCCACAAGAATCGACAAGGTAGAAGCCAAGAAAAACATTCAACAATTGACATCAGAAGTTCGAGCGATGCGGCAATACGAAGCAAACTGGCCAAATTCCATCAAATAAGCGGACATGTGTCCTTATTCATTACGGCTATTTTAGTAATTATTTTGTTTGTTTTATATTTAAAAAAAAAAATATCTTAAAATATAAAAAAATATCTTAAAATTGAATTCTCACTACCTGCACTATAAGGCGGGCAGAATGTTCAAATATATTGAACACCCGGATGATAGGTTTATCTATTGCTTCAGATGATAACAAACATATAAAAGATAAGACACAATAGATGTGAACACATACAGATTCCAATAACAAGCAAGCGATTATCTGAACTTGTGTTTGGAGGTTGTGTGTGATTTATCTTTTATTTGCAGTTGTTATCATCGAAAACATCCGAGGAAAATGTATATAAGCATAGGTTAAGAAGTAATTTAGTTAGATACAATAAAGAATTTATAGAACTTACAACTCTATTTTATTTTGTATACTCGCGGTTTATGAATCACCCCCCACCAGAGGTAAGGGATTTATAAACAATGTTTGTTCTGTCTTCAATTTATAAAAGGAATAGAAACAGAGCTTCAAAAAAAAGCAAACAAATATTTTTTGGTAAATTGTTTATTGCGATAATGTAATTTGTTTAAAAAAAAAATGTTTCCGGTGCTTAATATTTTGGTCTTAAAATCAAATTTACTTTTGGAAATGTTTGAATTTATTTATTGTCTCAAAGAGCTGCTGAGAACGTGAAATGTTCTTCTTATCTTATTTCAATTGGAATAAGTTTTGTTATAATTTTTATCTTCATAAAATCCGCCCACTTTCACGCCCCTTTTTATTTAAATGGCACTTGTTAAAAAAATTGACTTGAAATCTTGTAAACAAACAACTGGTTTTTATATTGAACATTCAATTTTTTGTAAACTTCCAAAAATAGAAGATTTATTACCTACTTTATTGCCAATAATCATTGTACATGCCATACATAGGTACATATGTATATGTATACATATATACATAAATGTTGAAAATGATTATGTTGCCAATGATTTTTGTTGGCAAATTAAAATCTAAAATTAATTTAAAAAAGACGTACATATTATGAATTCTATTTTTATAAATAAAATTTAAAAAAAAAATTATTTATTAAACTGACTGAAACAGTTTATAAGATTATGTCAATGAGCTACAAAATGATAGAAATACTGTTTAAATTTGCTAAAAACATCA
Source organism: Epistrophe eligans (assembly GCA_951394125.1). Lineage (NCBI taxonomy): Eukaryota > Metazoa > Arthropoda > Insecta > Diptera > Syrphidae > Epistrophe > Epistrophe eligans. Next base: position 40,211,480 of record OX596029.1, read on the forward strand.
AAAATTGGTTCGTTAACTTGAAGCATCTACTATTGTGAACAATTTTATTTTGGAATGACCTATTAATAATTAAATAGCCGCATAATGTTTTTTTACAAAATTCGCAAAACAGTTTTTAAAGTTTTGGTCAAATTCTTTTTTCTGTTAATTTCTTTAAAAAAAATCTTAACTCAGCCTATGATTTAAAAACACCCTGTGAAGCAATTTTCTTAAAAGTCACTTTTATAGCGTTGAAAATTGTAAAAATTAAAAACAAAATGCAGTGATAACTTCATGCGTTCAAAAGTTTTGATTTTTGCAACGAAAAAAGTCACAACCACAGTGCGGCGCGAACTGTAAAAAGATATGGAAATATAAAGATGAACCTACGAGCGCCAAAATGTGGTCCGTGGTTTATAAAAATTTTTTATGATTAATTTAATTTAAAGTAAGTTTTATGAATTATTGAACTTTTCATTGAAAAAACTATTAATATACATAAAATGCTCAAATTTATATTGAGAAGATAATCGACTGGATGTTAGAGAAGGACTAGAATTAAGGATATTTCAAAAATAAATGTCAGTTCATATGTTTTCCAATGTTTAATGAATAAATATAGAAATAATTATACCGTATCATTTTTCAGTCTTTATTCTTCTAACGACAATGAATGAAATATTATTTTTAACTAATGTATCCGTTGTGAACGACAAAAGGAAGTAAAATATTGTCAGCTGCATAAGAATTGTAAATACAAAACCATTTCCGGTTGGACGATTCGCTTGCGTCATTAACATTAAAATAAAAACCTTGACCAAACTTACTCAAGTTATAAGAAGACAAATTATTTTTTTTAACATATCATCGCAACTTTAACGTACACAACTTATCGATCGTAGCTTTTAGATTATTTTTGTCATAATTTTTTACTTGCAATATATCGTCGGTTGACAAGTAAAACTCACTAAGTCTAAATTTGAGCTAAAATAATTTAATATCACCATTAACCGATCCAAAATATTTATACAAGTTTTAAATTTTAAAATTTCATCAACTGCAATTTTTTTAATTTTCACGACAGGAAAATAAAATCTCATTATTTCCAACAATATGTAAAATATAATAGGTATAGAGGTACTATAGATCATGGTTATGGATTTTTAACTATAATCGAACTCAAGATTTTTGCGAAAAAAGTTATAAATGGTACCTCCCATAGAATCATTTTTTTTTATTTTCGATTTTTTCAAAAACGATTTAATTGATTTTGATGAATTTCTTATAGCGAGAATGTTTCAAAAAGTTTTGCAAAAAGTATTGCATACCAAACTTTTCTAAAAATGGTTATAAATTGCAAAAATATTATTTAGATTTTTAAAAAATGTATTTTTTTTTAAGTCTTGATAGGACTTTGTTGATTTTAGCTAAACGTGATATCAAGCAGTTTTTAACATATTGTATTATATTTTTAATAAAAATAATTCTTACAAGAAAAATTAACATTTCCTTCTATACAAGCGTTAACATGCATACCTGCTTTTAAGAAAAACATGTTTTTCTAAAAAACGACTCCTATGTTACAATTACTGTTTTACTAAAATAGATTTTACATCAATCCATTTTTAACAGTAGCTCTCAAACTATTTGTTTTTTCACACATCGCAATTGCTGTTTAACCGATTTTAATTAAATTTTTTTTACACACAAGCTTTCAATAATTTTATCACAACGGGCAAACAATTGATATAAGTGCGTTGATTTCTCCGCCGACAGCCACTTCTACCTATAATATTAAAAAACATTGCAAAACAAAATTTTGAAAAAAAAAAATTAGATTTTCTTAAAAACTGGAGACATTTTAACATCTTATTTTTAGTTTTTGGCTAGAAATTGATAAAAGCATTAAGGATTTTAAGCAAAACATAGTATGTACTTAATAACGTAAAATTTTACACAAAATAACATTGCCAAAAAAAAAAATAACTTAATTTTTTTTCCAAAATATTTATCTTTAAAATTAATTTTGCAATAAGCCATTCATTAAAACTACTTGATTAAAAAATGGACTGGCATATTATTTATTTATATTTATTTTTTACTTTAAGTCGATTTTTTAGAAAATTGTTCCTATTGCCTAAACAGGGGGAAATAAACTCTCCTCCCATACGATTTATTTTTGTCTTGACGGAACGGCCTAGGCTTTTATTGGATCTTATGCAAAACGCTCTTTATAATGTAATGCTGTTAAGAACTCACAACATTGCTTCTCTATGATTCAAGTTACTAAAGGGTTATACGTTTTATTAATTATAAAACATTTGTCATAATAAATTAGAGAAGATTGTAAATAAGCATGAAATTCTTTCTTAAAATTACCTAAACAGCTCCAAAAAAAATTTGAAACTCAAAATAAAAAAACGGTTTCTGAGTTCTTGAAAAAAATGTATGCCTATGCAAATATAATTTTAAAAAATCATTAGATCAGGTTTCTTAAAAAAATTCTTTAATATTTTAAAATATAATAACATACCCATAAAACTTTAAAAAAAAATTCAATAACGGGTTTTCAAGAAACTGATTTTCTAAAAATATTCATTTCATTTGAAAATTTGAGTACCATACAATATTATTTTGCTTTTTGAAGGCCTCCCATGTATACAAATTTGGGAACGGGTCGTTATTCTGTATTCCAAAATTCTGTATAACCAAAATTCTGTATCTGAATAAAAATTCTATATGAACATAATTCTGTATTCCATTATTCTGCTTTTTATTATTCTGTATTTCAAAATTCTGTAAATCCAAAATTCTTTAAATTCAAAATTCTCTAAATCCAAAATTCTGCAAATCCATTATTCTGCTTTTCGAAATTCTGTTAATCCAAACTTCTACAATAATACTCACAGTTATGAATAGGTTTTTTAATTGCTTGTTGAACAATTTTTATTCATTTAACAAAGTAACACAGTATAATACAAAAATCTTTAAAAAAGAAACAAAAAAAAACGAAAATATCAAAATTCTGTAATCCAAAATTCTGTAAATGATAAAAGAAAAATTGTTTTGATAATGAAAAAAGTGCGCACTTTTTTTCATTATCAAAACAATTTTTCTTTTATCATTTACAGAATTTTGGAGTACAGAATTTTGGAATACAGAATTTTGAAATCCAGAATTTTCTATTTACAGAATTTTAGAATACAGAATTTTAAAATACAGAATTTTGGAATACAGAATTTTGGAATCCGAATTTTGGAATACAGAATTTTGGAATCCGAATTTTGGCACATACAGAATTTCGACCCCAACCCTAAAAATTTCTATCAAAATCGGACAACCCGCCAAAAGAAACAAAAAACGTATTATGGCAGCTACTGTTAATAACAGTTTTTGGTAAAATAAATATTTCAACAAATATTTTATCAAAATCGTTGAAGCTGTTTCTGAGATGAATACCTAACCTCTTTCATAACGATTTTATGAATGTACAGAATATATTTTATAAATGTTCATTTTTGTTTAGTTCTAATTTGGCAATTAGATAAGGATTCTAGCAATATATTTAACTTCTCAAAATTTACCTTCAATACATATCGCTGTACGTACATCCAAAGGACATGTAAATAGGTACAATCCTGGAAGGCCCATTTAATTTTATAGAAAAACATTATATCTATAAAAATATAGGTTATTCATTTTTATTTGCATTTTTTGTCTGTGTTATTTTGTTTTCTTTTAATTTTATTTTCAAAACATTAATAATTGCAAACATGAACTTACCTAACAAACCAAACCACACAAGAACACAATTTTCGAAAACATCAATGTGCAAAACCAAAGAACATGCATCAAAAATTCGGTTTTAATTAGAATTTTTCACCTGGGGGCTATGTTTTTGTCTGTGTGTAAATGGTAGACGAAAGAATGTATAAGGATTTTATTTTTTGTTTCTTATATAAAATTTGAATATCTCTACATCGCAGATGACCGAAAAAATTTGTATCTCATTATAATTGAGTTCGACAACGAAAGGGATCAGATCAACAACGGTGACATGGATATTTTATATACATACGTATATGTATAAGATAAAGGAAAAAATATACTTTCAAAGTTTATTTATGTTAGTACAGACTTATATGTACATGGTTTTGAATGAACCGTGGCCAATGTATTCACTCCACACAAAAAATATTACTACGACGAGAGTCTAACTATAAACTGAGTTACTTAACCAAGGACACTCGCCTAACAAAGCTATTTAGGCAAAGCAAAATGGCAGGTACATATATCGTATAGGTATATCCCTAGAAAAGCGGTATTATATGCTTCGAATACCCTGTGATGTCCGAAGGGCAGGCAGCTTTCAATATTAAGAACATCAGTACAATGATGGTATACGGAACAGAACAACAACAAATTCTGGCGAAAGTTAATGGGTTGGCTGGCCAAGTAAGGAGGCAACGCCAGTCGGGGTGGACTAGGTATATATCGACGGGCGGCTAAACGGGGAACATTGTATACCTTTTGATATAAATTGAATGGTTTTTCGACTTGTTATAAATGTAACCGCTCCAGGGCACTTCTCTTCGACTATGTCGGTATATGGATATCCAATCCAGCCATTTCAACGACTATGGCTTTCATTAAGAGGATATTGCTAACAAAAAAGCCATTGTGTTATTTAGTCCTTCTTATACCCACTACCCCCAAATGGTTGGTATAGGTATAATGGGAGGTTGGTGGTTGGATGAGTGGGTGACGAAAGCTATAGAGCATTCGTAGAAGTCGAGTGTATCCATCCGACGAACGTTAAGGTTTGTACAACACACACACACAAACACACACGAGTCCGCTTCATATATGCACTTATAGTATAGCTTTTAGCCTGTAGGAAATGAAGGAACGCATAAACACACACAATGCCAACCCCCGCAACCATAACATCAACCACAAACTACACAGCGAATCATGTTCATTGTTATCCTTTTCTTTATATTTCTATGGCAACAGTGTCTTTGTTTATACTCCTTCCTCTCTTCTCGCTCTTTTCATACCTCAATCACTGAAGTTTTCTTAAATTTCAAAAGAAAACAATTAAATTCTCGTATAAATCAATCGTCGTAATTAAAAAACTAAACAAAATTGCTACTGGAATTAAAAACTTAACAAGAAAAAAAAAGGAACAACTGATTAAAAATGACGCGTGATCTTAGACCGAAGAAGATGCAATAATTACTGACGGATTCATTCATAAAAACAAACCCTTCGTGCAAATTGTAAAGATATAAACCTTTATACGGGAGCAAAACCATCAATTAGGTGCGCTCGCGGTTCCAAGATTTCCGCAAGTCCCGCAACTCCCAACCTCGCAAGTTTTCGAATCCCGACTTATAAAGCAGGTAACCTGGCACTGCAGCAATAATATAATATACAAAAATCTTCACCTGATGCAATCCGATATTTCTGAGAACAATTTATCATCATATTTCACGGACGAGAGTTTATAAATTGACGTGTCTATTCGTTTGGCGTTTGCTGATTTTTATGCTGAATCGACGGAACATTTTGTGGCTTGCATGTCGGTTAAGTTATAATGTTTAATTTGATACGTTTTTAGCATGATGAGGTGTAAAACGGTTATAGTCGGTGGTGGGGGAAAATATCGAATTCATGATTAGATAGATTATCCAAAGACTCTTAAGTAAGTAGGTATGTGCGATTTAATGAGATTATAAGAAAATTGATGTTCAAGTCAAGACGAAATCATTGTTGGTTAATTTAATTATACCATTAACTCATTTCTTCAGATTTCATTTTTATTGACTTTTTTTTTCTTTATATTTATAGGGTGACCATCCTCGATGAACATTATTTTTTTGATTGGTAAATATTCAGACACGATTTTTAGTTTACACTTCAGCTGCAAACAAAAGGCACAAAAATAAATAAATTAACCGATTAAAACAATAAACAAAATTTAAAAACATTAAAAAAACCTCAAAAGATTAATTACAGTGAAGCACTACTGGTTCGAAAGTATTTTTTGAATCCCATTTCACTAATAAATATTAAAACAACAGAGCAGATGTTTGTTTTAAAAAGTTTACATATATACGATTAAGAACATCTTGAATTTGTATGCCAAAGTAAGCTAGTAATAGGAAGGGAAACGCGATAAATGTAAATCTTCACAAATAGTGGGGAACCTCCTTGGTAGTTATTATACCAACAAAAAGCTAACATTTCAGGGGCATCAACTTGAAGTTTATGAAAAGTTAAATTTTTTTTTTTCAACAAAATTATTTTTACTTGCGATATATGTAGGTACTAAATTTGTAACAAGTTTGGGATTAGTAAAAAAATTGAGCTCGAGATTTTGGTCATACTTAAAACTTAGATAAAAAAAACCCGGTCTTGAAATTTTGTTTCGGACTAAAGCCTAAACGGATAGGTCGATTTTCTTGAAGCTTGCTACCTAGGTATACCATACCTTTACCATGCCTATATCATATTTATTTTACCATTTTTGAACAATCTTATTTTTCTCAAAAATGGCTCAATTTAAAAAAAAAAAAATCAGTAAATTTAAAGGTGCTGGTTAAAAGGTCCAAAATGTATAAATAAATAGTGAACCAACCCTGATGAGCCAAAAGTCTACAAAAAAGTGGGCCAATATTCTCTAATTCTAGAAAGGAAGATGTCCGTCAAGTTAGCACTTCAAAATTTTAAGATTCTAATAATTGGATTAATTGTCGTGAATTTGTCGTGAAAGAAAAAAAATTGTCGCGCTTGTTTTTTAAAAATAACCCCTGGTAATGCTAACTTGACGGTCAACTTAGCATTACCACCCCCCAAAAAAAATTTAAAAAAAACGGAGTATGTCATTAAATGTCGTGAATTTGTCGTTAAAGGAAAAACATTTTAGGAATTTTTTGTTTGCTCTAAAAAAATTTTGAAATTGCATCTATGAATACGGCATTACTAAGACAGCTTTGATTGGCTATATGTTTTTCCTACAATATTTTTTTTTTGATATGGAATTTGTTCAAACAAGTGGTAAAGCCAGGCACGTAGCCAGGGAGGGGGGCTTGAGGGGCTGAAGCCCCCCCCCCCCCCCGAAAGTCTAAAATAAAAACTAAAACTTTCTAATATACAGTATTATTTCCTTTGTAGAGCTCTTCAAATGCATCTCAATAAGTCTTAAAGAAATAACGAGCAGAACGTGGGCGATGTCTTCCAAGGCATCAACACTTTTGGCGGCGGTCCAAAAATGTGATTTCCTAGTTAGCCCCATTGTATGTTAAAAGCTGTTCAGTTTAACGCTGCCCTTATCAGTTTTCCTACAGAACAAATCCTTAGATTTCGTTTCTGCAATCGACCGCACCAAAGAAGAGTTCTGAATTCTCTTGAGAACATCAGAGAAAAAGCCGAAGATTTTTTCAGAGAGGCTTTTCAATCCGTATCTAACCTTGCCGAGGACTTATTTAAAGTTGAATTAAGACTCCAAGAACTTCATTGAAATAAACAACGCGTTCCAATCCAGAAACCTCTTCTACTGAATCCTAATTTAGAGTGTCTGTATTGATTCCTTGAATAGATTCGTTAATACAAAATCTTACGGACAAATTCATGGTCAACGTAGACGTTTTACCATCGTTTCAAGCTCTTCTCCCAGGTTTTTCTGCAGTTGGGCGAGTCAACGAAATGGAAAACCTAACATGTTACTTTGATAATGCAATTTCGTTGTCAGCTGTGAAAGCTGAGTACATTCTCTGGTGCGAAAAAATATCGTCGATTGATCCTTCTATCGAAGTTTTAAAATTGCTTGATATATGTGACAAGACTTACTTTACAGGTATAAACTTCTTGCTTACGGTTTTGGCCATGCTTCCAGTGACTACAGCTAGTGTTGAAAGAACCTTTTCAACTATGAAAAGGATTAAAACAGTGTCCCGAAAAGAGTTATGGGGAATGGAAGATTAAGCTCACTTGCTTTGATATCTGCTCATTCAGATATTAATGTGGATCCAGATAAGGTGATTGATCTCATGTCAAAAAGAAAATCAAGACGTCTTCTGCTTTGATAAAATGTGTGTATAAAAAAAATAATTTAAGTATATGTTCGTTTGAGTACATACAATTTAAAAATTAATAAAAATCAATAAATTGGGATATATACAGTTTTTTGTTTAAAAAATTCCTCGTAAAATTTGGAAGCAAGCCCCCCCCGAACCAAAATCCTGGCTACGGCACTGGGTAAAGCTAACTTGACGGACATGAATATTTTATCGATTTCTACTTGCGATGTACATACATACATATGTAGATACTTTATGGTGAGTTATGAATTCGTAAGAAAAATCGAATTCGTGCTGTAGCCTAAACAGGTGGATCGATTTTCTTTAAACTTGGTACCTAGCGCTTTTTCGGTATTACCAGTTATTTTTCATTTTTTTTAAACCAAAAATACCGGTAAAAACCGTACAATTTTTTTTTGCAAAAAATTAAACCAAAAATAACCTCCCATACAAATGTTTAAAACCTGGTATTGAAAATCTCATTTTTCTAAAAAACGGCTCCTACAATTTTGATTAAAATTTTTGTGTGAACTAATATCAGAAAAGTTTATAAATGAAATTACACAAAAGCTCCTAAAAAGTTTAAATAATACTGCGTATAAAAATTTTCCAAAAATTAAATTTTGGATTTTTTAAAAAAAATTCAAAATTATTTTTTGAAAATTCGATAATTCAAAAATAACGGATGATTTTTTTTCAAAGTTAATTTTTAAAATCCGCATAAATAAATACAAAACTTGCGTACCAATTTTTTTTAAATATATTCAAAATTTTATATTTAAAAAATTAATTATTAATTTTTAAAAAAAAAAACCGCTCCAACGATTTTTAAAATTTTTTTCTCATAAATTGAAAATTGTGTAAGAAATCACTTGTTGTATATTGCGTTGGTGTCAAATAAATTTCAGTTATTTTTTTAATCAATTTATTTCTATTTTTTTACATTTTTTTCAGTCTAAACTGTAAGTTCCATGCATATTTGCGAAGTGCAAGGCAATGCTTTATTGTTCATATTTATGTATTCACATAAGAGTTCCTTAAACTAGGCTATATTTTTGGCAGGTGACAAAAAAAAATGTTTACAAAAAAAAACAAGGATTACGAAAGAGAAATTAATTTTGAAACTCTATCATGTTCCATTATTTTAATATTTTAATTAAAACAAAGGGAGCAAAACAACAATACAAAGATAAAATTTACAAATGGTTATGAATATGATATTAGTTCTTAATTCTTAGCCTTCGACATGTTTGCATCTGATACATTAGCAATTTTTCAATTTTTATCATTACGACTTTTAAATTATTTCGAATGCAAGCATATACATACATATAAATATTAACACTTTATTCTGCAAAAAGCAAAATATTGTAAACATTAATCCGAACAAAATTATATTATATACATAGCTTCGTATCGTATCGCTCCTCAACAATTCCCTAATCGAATAAACACCATGTCAAGGAGTACCCAATGACAGCATACAGAAGCACATCATGTAAGCAATTTGTTCGACATTAGTTTCATATGAAATTTTAAAATTTACACAACAACAACAACAACAAAAAAGTTATTATTCTGTTGATAACCAAAATAAATGACCTCATGGATGAAAAAACACGTTGATCGGGGGAAACAAATTTAATAACACGGAGAAAAAAAGAGATGATGCCTCTGCCGCGCCGGTTTGGTGAGACGTTGAATCGGTGTCGGTGGTGATGATAATGGTGGAGATGTTGGCGAAGTTGTGGGAGAAAAACGGGGCGAATGCGTTCAAAGCGTCTTGTACCGACAACGACGATCCGGACGTTATTACCTGTGCAAATCGTTTGGGCGGTTCGCAACACAACTTTAAAAGATATAAAAATGAGATATTTTTGTTTTTTCATTTTAGCTTTTATCACGATCTATAGGTACATACGAACCCTATACGGATCCCTGTCCCTTGGAAACGCATACATACAGAACTGTGCATCTTTTTTTGTCAATTCTTCTTATATTTTTTTTCGGGTGGCTGATGGGCAAAAGTTTTTCAAGTTTTTAAAGTAGCACATTTAATAACACTAGTTTACAAAAAAAAAAAAATTCTTTTACCCAAAGATAATTCATATACTGTAACTGTTTTCTACTTACCCCCTTACTACAAAAATAAATGTATTATATTTTTATCACGTCAAGTTTTTTTTAATATACCTTCGTTAAGTTATGAGGCCATCTTTTTAATAGTGCGTGGGCTATTATTCGCTATTGTTGTGTTAATCTATTATATAAATATTAAAATTGTTTTAAAATGTCCTCAAGACAGTGTAAATTAAGTCCAAATAACTTTTGTTATGTTTGCGGTCAAATTATTGTGTCAAAGAAGAAGAGGTCAATTACTAAAGCCGTAAAACGAGCCTATTTTCAATATTTTCAAATCTCGTTAACAAATCTTTAATTTTTCCTTTTCTGATGCCAAAATCAAAGAAGGAATCTTTGTTGGGCCCCAAATTAGAAAGATATTAAAGAATGAAATATTTGATGATCACCTATTCAGTGTCGAAAGAGATGCATGGTATTCATTTAAAGCGGTAGTGAAAAATTTCTTGGGCAAAAATAAGTCAGATGATTTCAAAGCAATTGTTTCCAATTTATTGAGGAATTACCACAGAATGGGGGTGAACATGTCATTAAAAGTTTATTTCTTAAATTCATACCTGGATTTTTTTCCTGATAACCTAGGAAGCGTAAGTGATGAACATGGTGAACGTTTCCATCAAGACTTCAAGACTTACGAAGAGAGGTACCAAGGTTTTTGGGATTAAAATATGTTAGCTGATTACTGCTGGTTCTATTAAGAGAAACTGACGCTAATCAGTATAAAAGAAGAAGCAATCTGAGTCATTTTTGATTTTTTTGTAAGTCACATATACAAAATTGCTGAAAATAAATATACTATATTTAACAAAAAACTTGACGTCCTAATTTTTTATTCCACTACAGTATCTAACTTAGGGTTCATTACTCTACCGATCCACACTATTTTCATCTGTGGGTAAAAAACCTTGTAAAGTAGTGTAATTAGCCGTGCATAAAGATTTATTAGAATCACAGAACAAACATCAAACGTGTACCTATCACAAATGGAAGTAATTTGAACTGGACGAATTTTTGAAATAGGTAGGTATAGATCCTAATTTTTTTTCTTCAATTTTACGTCTTTATTTTCAATTTTTAGTCGAATGTCTTTATGGTTTTTGAGGAAATTACAAAAAAAAAAACTTTTTCATAAGAACACATTAGGTATTCTGTATATTATTTAGTCCTCGAAGTTTAAAGCATAAAATACTTAATTTCCGTGTCCCCTTTCCAAAGCGTTTCCCACTATTTTTTTTATTTATTAAACTTGCTATTAGGTAGTTCGAGAAAAAATGACCAAATGTTGATTTCGTTTGCTGTTTTTTTTATAACGTAGTGACATAAAACAGGATTAACATATTTTTGCGAAAATTTATCTTCAATATTTTTATTTTCCTCATACCAATAATAAATTTCCCCTTGGCGAATTTTGTTTCACTACGCTTTTCGCAAATTTTAAAACATCATGGCGCATAATTTTAAACAGCCTGATATTAAGGCCTGATAATTGAGATAATAGGTACTACTTAACAGTTTTCTAATTTTAAAGTAATTTACTAAACTGTTTTTAGTTTTAAACATTTTTTAACTAGTATCATAATAAATTTTAACTGAACAACTTTAAGTGAAAAAGTGACTGTTCGTGCAAACAATTGTAAGCAAACATACCTTTTTCACATTTTTAATTGTCAAATTGACATTTGGAATCAGTATGATAATAAAAACTAAAAATAGGCATTTGGTGATTTTAATTTTAATAAAATGTTAAATGTTTTAAAAATGCTGTTTTTAACCCAGCATCATACTAAAAATGCATAAACATCGTACAAAATCATCTTAAATTTTGCGTCTATGACATTAATATTGTTTTCGATGCCGGCAGCACTGGCACTGAATACGGGGGGTGTTTTTGTGCAGAACACTATATCTACCTAAGTCTGGAATAGAATTTGAACTTTGCGGATTTTTTTCGTTATTATTTAAAAATTCTTTGTTTTATTGGTCAAACCTTGAATTAAGACAAATTTTGAGGTTTACAGTAACATATACTTCTATATAACGGGTCATTCATTTCGTGGTTTCAAGTTGGTAGCGCTGGCATTTGACACTTGTCAAACTCAGCTGTTATTTGAAGTGTCATGATATTAGTTAAATGTTTGCCATTTACGATCGTGGATCGCTTAGCAATCAAACAACGCGTTAAAATTATTAATACATACTTACTACAAAAGTGATGATTCAAACGTAGCCACTTTGTGTGCATTACGTGGTGATTATGGTCGTCATAATCAATCGACTACGCAAGCAATTGTTAAGAAATTTGAAGAGAGTGGAACCGTTACTGATATCGTAAGGCCTGCTAATCGTAATGCCACGGTTGCCACTTGAAAATAAAGTTTGTGTCTAAAATTCAAAATAGCTAAAAATGACCAAAATAATTTGTTATAAAATCGCACTCAGACGATAAGAAGAGCACTTTAGGTTGCATGAAAATTAAAGTCGAGTTTCTTTTTTCATTTCGTAAAAAAAATGACCAAATGGATAAAAAATGACAATGCGACCAAGTGAAAAAATTATGACAAAATTCGGTCACAAATGCACGCGTAATGCACGCTCAAAAATATTGCCGCTAAAAGTGGAAGTGTTGCTGATGATCCGAATTTATCGATTTCCAGGCGTTAGCAGCAACTGAACGATATTTTTTGGCCGGCGATTGAAGAGCATGACTTGGAAGATATGTGGTTCCAACAAGACGGGGCAACAAGCCACACAACATGACCAATTATGGCTTTATTGCGTGAGAAGTTTCCTGGTCGCGTAATTTCACGTTTTGGCGACGTCAATTGGCCACCAAGATCATGCGATTTGACACCATTAGATTTTTTTTCTTTGGGCTACGCAAAAGACCGTGTTTACGGAAATAATCATCGAACTCTAGACGCATTAAAAATCAACAGTACTCAAGTTGTTAAAAAAAAAATCGCATGCTGCGAATCTTCCCGAGACGGTCATTTGAATGATATTGTTTTTCACACTTAATGTGAAAGTCCAAACTTTATAATTGAATAAAACTTTCATCAAAAATGTGTCGATGAATGTACGTGTTTTATTTAGTTCTACTTTCAAAACCGACGAATGTAAATGTCTCAAAAAAAAATTTTGTGATAGCCAGAACTCACGGTTAAGATGCGTTAATAATAAATATAAATTTTCGTCGAAGTGCCAGATTTCTGTTATTAAACGTACCCAATTACAACATAATGTGTGACACGGAACATATTACACGTAAGGCTCACGTCACATCACATCAAAAATAAATAATTTGTATACCATCATTTAATCCTGGTACCTGATAGCACTTAGGTATAGTAAATTGTTTAATATGTGCCCACACTAAAGAGGCTCAAACTACTAAGAGCTATACAGTATGGCCTTCAAATACAAAAACACAAATTTTACACTCCGGTTATGTGAATTTTACAACAAAAAAAAAAGACCTACTCGAGCGAATCAGACTGTATTTTTTATATTTTATCTTCAATTTATTTAGTTAAGTCGATTCGATTTCTATTTTTAGTAGATTACACCAAAATAGAAGGGAAAACAAATATATTGAATGGATAAAGGAAACCTTCGATTATCCTTTTGGCAATGTCGAATATGTGATAATTCCACAGAATGTAGTTTTATGATGCGCATACACTCAGAACTAAACATTTTTCGCTTTATTCGATACAAGTGCCGCTCGGGTATCGAAGGTGGAATCCTCTTTAATGGGAAGAGATGACTGTTTTTGGTTGTTGAAGCATTAAATTCTACGTGGTTTTTGATTAAAAATTAGATAATGCTTAAAAAGTAAATAATGCGCTTAACTTATGCTATAAAGTTAAATCAAAACCCTGAACAAATACGTACAGAAGGCGTATATATTCCAAATTATTTACTAAGACTATGACACAAATCTTTCACTTTATTCGTGTAATTAATTGGGAAAAAAAAAACTTTCACAACACTGTAGATACCTACTGCAAAAGATATTAAAATATATAATAAATATCTATCAACATGTTCATCCTGATAGTGCATTATCAACATTTAGTCGCTGCTCCCACTGACTAACTTAATTGATGTAATCACAGATGATTCGCATGTAAACTCTCATAAACAGGAGTGGAGAACACTCTGGAGTCTATATACACAAGAACCTGAGTTTATGGACTCTTATAATAAATACCTTGCCATGATGGGAATGTCGGAAAAGTTATGTGTGGGGTCATTAAAGGGGCTATCAAAACTATTATGTTCTCATTATGATTTTAATAGTGTACTTCCTTTTAGTTTGGATCAATTTTATATACCCACATTCGTTTAAGGTTTATCGCTAAGAAGTTTCAAGCGTGCAATACAAATTTAAACAGTGCAGAAACTCGTAGGAATTTTGTGAATATATTTGAATTTGGAAAACTTATTTATGTTTTTTTTTAATTATTCAATTTGAATATTTTTAAAGCCTGCTTTTGGTCACGATAACTATTAAGTCATGAATTTTTTGGACACTGAAAATTGTGAGGCCATTTTACCATTTCAAAATCTGCAAAACAAACACTTCAAAGATGAAACCTTTATTGAGTACCTATTACAATTTTTCACTGATAGGTAAAACAGCAGAAATGGGCACTGGGTTCTTAAAACCCCATATGTGGGATACAAAAAAAATATTTGTCGTCTGAAAAGTCAATCATTAGTCAAAAAACGTCAATTAGTTTCAGTAATTGTTCAGTGATAGGCGTTTTTAATTAATGTTTAATGCTTTTTTTTCATAATCGTTGAGATTTTTAGCACTTCATTTATGGGATATTCAAAAAAAAAGTATTCTATCTTAAAAAGTAAGTGACCTATGGCTATTGAATGAAACTAAACTGACCTTGTTGATATTTTACTGACTTTTAAGATTGCATTTTTTTTTTTTTTGAATATCCCAAATTGCGGGAAATGTGAATTTTTGAATTTTATATATTTTAGGATAACTTATTGAAAACTGCCGCGTTAGTAACATTTTCTAAAACTTTTTTGAATTTGCACAAGTTTTCAGGAATTTTTTTTTTATAAATTTTTTGACTTTCGAACCGAAAAATTAAGAAAAAATAGTTTGTTTGAATAAAAATGGAGACATAATCTTGAATTCGAGAATTAGATTTTTATTATTTCATTCCGTAAAAATTCATTGGCAAAAATCGAGGTGCGCAAAATGCCGAATGCCAAAATCGAGGTGCTCAAAATCCCGAACGTCAAAATCCCAAATGGGAAAAATCCTAAATTCCAAAGACCAAAATGAGGAACACCAAATTTATAGTTCCAAATTGATCATAAGTTTTTGACGTACGGTACAAGAACAAACAAACTACCCAGTACAAAATTGTATTTTTCTACGATTTAATGTTACTATCTTTTTATTACTCCGCACAAAGCGGGATTTTTTTGTTGTTGAAAACAGCATATTTAATGTAATACAAAAATAATTAATAGAAAAGATTATGTAGCTATGTACATACCAGTTGCTTTGAAGTTGGACGAAAATATTCGATTCCCCTAGAAAACAAAAATTCAAAATGTGGCACGCGGGCAGCGTTATAATCCTTGCGACAAAAACATGAAAAACGTGAGAATTTTCCAAAAAAATATTTAACATTAAAATTAATTCTTTTGTCGGCAAATACAAATTTTGATTTAACTCTGACAGATCTCTTGTTTTGACTTTTGATGCGTTGTGTTCATCAAAATGTAGCTACGTACATATGTAGGTAGGTAAGTTGTTAATTCTATTGTTGGTATATTTATTTGTGTGCGTGCGTGCATTCTATTTTTGAATACGACACAACTTCCACATCACACCCGATGATGACGATGATTGACAGCTCAGAGTGCGTGGCTGCTTCTGATGTTGCAGTTTCGATATAGAAAGAAGAAAAAAGTGGTGGTATTATTGTCCTGATGGATTTTCGTTACGCATGAAAACTATTTCAACATGACACCTTTTTTTATAGGCTGCCAAATGATATGGAAATTCATATAGACACATCAGACATTGTCGATGTTGTTTTTGTTGTTGCTGACGACATTGACACCCATCAGAAGAGCGCTACTGGGTATATATAGTAATCCCGAATTAGGTAGTTGACTTGATCATAAAGCAAAAGGGAAATAAAGATTACAACGTGCTGAACAACAACGCACACATGGACTTCCATGTTTTCTCAGCAATTTAACAAAGTGTCAAACAATTTTAACATCAATTTAACATCTCGTTGTCATGGACGAGTAGATTCCACCAATGTTTTTACTCTTCACTCTTTTTTTCTCTCCTTTTGTCTTTCAATTTGTTTGCCAGTACCTATACTATGGCATCATCATCATCATCGTCATCGGCGTCGTCAGGGGAATTTAACCTCCCAAATGGACGTTCAAAGGATTTCACCTACAGAAACCCCGTCCCTTGGACTTGACGATGACGCAAAGTGCTCAAACACATTTGTCTATGTAAAGTGGGACAAAATAAAAATAAAAAAAAGAAATGAGGGTAGGAGTGAAGGAGGGGGCAGCAGCACAGAATAAAGAACATCTCAAGAATCTCATGTCCGTCCGTGCTAAATAAATGTTCAAACCTTGTTCGCTCCCATTTAATAGCATGTTTGCAACTATGATCTAACATGAGTTTGATGTATCTTTAGCCGAAACTTAACAAGGGCACAAATAGTCACACTCGAAATAAATTTTTTACTCAAACTCTGGAAAATATGGCCTGGCCATTCAGCGTCAGCCAGCTATAGACCTTCCATTCCGCTATCCGACCTTCTCCACCTCTTGGCTATTTCGTCGGTCAATGGAGAGTAAGAGTAAGAGTACTTTGAATTCAATTTGGGTTTACCGCTCTAAAGCGGGCCCATCATGAGGCAGCGCGCACACGTATCTACAGCATGTAAAACAGAAAAAAGTACAAAGATACACCAATGTGAATGTCTATTTTATTCGTCCCCCGATGATGATTATTATACATAGGAGGTGTTCGGTCGGTTTGGGTGCTATAGCTGTTTCATGTGGAGCTGTGTTGCTGGGCTCATATAATGTACCCGACAAACATTTCGCACATCGCGACCATCAGTGGACTATTTTGACTATTAACACGAGATTCGGACCACCAGAACAAGGACGTTTTATCATATCCATATAATAAAATTAATGGACTTATTTAGTTCTGCGCCTGCTGCTACATGACTTTAACAGTGACACCGAACAGAAAAATTCACCCAGAAGAATTTCACCATGGTTTCGATATGAAGGCGGCGACGGCGGTGGAGTGACGAGAGGACCTCGAGCTCGTATTATAGTTGCATGCACCACATCTGATCATGTCTGTCAAGAAAACTCTCACAGCGAGTTGAATATTGAAAGCGGCAATGCCAGGTGCAGTATAATTTACTTAAAATATGTATAATTTAAAAAGAAAAAAGAACACAGTTTTTTTATTTTTTCAATTTCAATTTTCAATGTGTGATTTTCATAAAATATTAATAATTATGATATTATAATTATTATTAAGTTGTTATCACTGGCAAGTTTGGGGCTTTCATCGCCTAAGACGATGATCGTCTGACGAGACGTCGCACAATGAGGCAAAACGCAAAAAAGCTGGCATTTAATAAAATTATGTAGTTCAGCTTTATTTAAAATAACCGTTCTATTTCTCTCCGAAATATTACAGAGAATTAGAAATGAGAGAAAAAAAGTTTATTAGCATCACGTGATCTACTGGAGATCGTCACAATTGAAGAGTAAGTTCAGGTTTTGCGTCGAGTGTAGACCTCTTTTTACCAGTTTGGGTTGTTTTAGTAAATTGTGTACTATTTTTTATTTATTACGTGTATTAAATTAAATCTTTTTGCAATGGAATCAGTAAGCTCAGGTGCGTTTTTATATGCTAAGTTTTTTGAGAAAAATATATTTTTGTTATTTTAATTTTTAGTTAAAAATAAAACAAAGGAAAAAATGTGTTTTTTTTTTTTTTGCATTTTTCTGAAATGTGTAAATTTTTGTTGGTGACGTCATTTTCTTAAAATACATGTTTTTGGCCAGAGTTATAGTATTTTTGAAACTTCTTAGGCCGAACTACATATTCAAAACGTTGTCAGTAACCAGGCAGGATCTTTACAATATAATGAAGACGTCAGGTTGTCAAGGAATGGATATCCAGATAAAGTTTTTGAAGAAAGAGGTTGTTAGGCGGACTAAATGCTCTGGTACCTTTGAAAACGATATAAATATAAAAATTTACAAATTCAAATGGCAATTCAAAACGCGTTGGGAAAAGGCTAGTCGTTAAAAGCCAAGATTTTTAAAAACCAATAGAATTTGGCTTTTAACACTCCCATTCTCTTCACATTGTAAATGTCCCTTAAAATCTAAAATTAAAAAAAATCGCTGCGTACACACGCACCTACAGACATTTCTCTTAAAACTATGGAATTAGATTCTAGGGACCTTGAAACGTCGAGATATGTCAAAATTTTTAATTCGACAAATCGGACCAATTACAATAACTTCCTATGGGAAGTTAATAACAATAATAATAATACAAATCAAAAATTAAAAAAAAATCTCAAAAATGGCAACCCTTTTTTTAACTTTTTGCAAATGAAAATGCATTACAATTAACTAGAAAACACCTAGAATAATAATCACTTATGATACACAAAGTTTTAATAACCTTTTGGAGCCGTTTATGAGAAATTTCGAAATCTTACAAATTTTTTTATGGGTGGTAACCCTAAAAATTGGCGTGGCCATTAGAAACTTTGACTACGCATTAACATTGGTATCAGTAGAATTTGTGCCAAATTTCAGGTTCCTAGCCTTATTTTTGGTTTATTACCGGTTTTCTTTTAACATTAGAAATGTTTAAACGGAGGCATACAATATAAAAAAATCAACAGAATTTCCAAAATATGGAACGCCTAGTAGACAAAGGGGGCGAAACGTGAGGGGAATAAACAAAATAAACAAAATCAACAAAATAAAAAAAATAAACATACTAAACAAAATAAACAAAATTATTTCTTTCATGCTTTGTTGTTACTAGTTTGAGGAAACAGAAAACGAAGAAGATGATAAAACGGACAGAAAAAAAGGAGAAATATTCGTAGGAAAAAATGGGTATGTTTTTGATGATGATTTTTGCGAAATCCGAAAAATACCCGATTTGCGTTTGCGAAAAAAATGGTAAATGTTCATATGTACCTACATTTGTAGTCGGTATAATAATTGTAAAGATACATTGTGTTTGGTTTGGCTTGCTTATAACTTCGGTTCTAATAAACCGTTCATTAAGGTCTTAAAATTTAGCTAGAATATCGGACTACATTTTTTGTATTATATCATTGCACAGTCACATAAAACTATATATGAAAAACCTTATTACATTGCATATTTAATAGAAACAAAAATTTAATACAAAACAATATTTTTTTTAAACCACATGTATTTGACCCTTTTTAGGAAAGTTATGGGTACCTATGTTCAGAAAAGTTGCTCAAAATTTAAATTTGACATTCAATGTACATACATAAATACATAAATGCTTTTTTCATTTCTAATGTTCCTCAACTATGCTGGAATGGCAAATCGGGTAAATTTTTTTTTAGAAACAGTTTCAACGATTTAGTTCCAACTTTGCAACAATAAAATTCTATAATACGTGAAAATAATATTGCGTCCCAAAATCTTACAAATACATTATGTATATATTTTATTAAAAAAAATTTAAAAAAAATCAATTCTTAAGGGTGGTTCTTAACTAAATTAGGACCTGAATCAGTTCCACATATTAAAAAAAATATCTTTTTTTTTTTTTTAATTCAATCCCTACTCTTTTCTGGCCCCTTTCAATATGAAAAAAAAATTAAAAACCCTTGGAGAAGTTTCTTTAAAAAATTATTATTTATACATAGGTATGTACATAGGTACCTAAACATTTTAGAACATTTTTAAGAAAAAAAATAGTATTCCATTTTTTTAATATTAACGTGGAGTTAAAAAAATAATTTTGAAAAAAAATCATTCATACATTTGCGAAATATCGAATCCTGAAAAACAAATTTTTTTAAATGCAAAATTAGTTCTTTTTTTAAATTTTGACATGAAATATTAATAAAACTTATTTGAAGCCCTTG
Source organism: Epistrophe eligans (assembly GCA_951394125.1). Classification (NCBI taxonomy): domain Eukaryota; kingdom Metazoa; phylum Arthropoda; class Insecta; order Diptera; family Syrphidae; genus Epistrophe; species Epistrophe eligans. The sequence goes on from OX596029.1 coordinate 40,231,884, forward strand.
CATAAAAAATAAATTCAGCAGATATTGATAGGTATAGTTAGATGAAGGCAATTTTGAAAAAAAAATAAGATTATTCTAAAATGCTTAAAAATATATATATGGCATAATGTTTGGTCCTAAAAAACGCGTCGGGGAGAATAACATAAGTTCCAAACAATCGACCACCCATTTATAGACTGTAGTCGAACAGACACCAAACAAGACAAAAAAAAAATAAAAAAAATACACATTGGCAAAACCCATTTATTTCATCTTTTCTATAATCGTAACGACAAGTTCGATGAAAATCTCGACTTCGATTACTTTTAACGAATCCAAAACTTGCCATATGTATGTATGTATAGTATGTATACATTATGTAGCACTTATATACATATGTATGTACTGTACATATAATATCCGCAAGTATAAATTAGAAAATTATTTTAGTACATATTTATAAATGCAAATTTAAAAAAAAACTAATTAAAAAAAATATTTATCTATTATCGATAGAAATAATGGTTTTTTTAACAGTTGTATGGATATTGCCGTTATTTTTGAATATAGGCATAATTTTTGTGAAATATATTACTTGGTGTAAAATTTAATAAAATCGACAGTCGTTTTCGAAATATTGAGTTGCAATTCAAGTAAACTCAAAATAAAAAAAAAAGTGTTTTTGAGGTGTCACTAATAATAATTTTTTATTTAAAAAAAAATTGGACAAAAAGTAGCCTACTTATTAAAATTAACTGTTTTTTTTTAGAAAAATCTATGAACCCATTTTTGAGAAAAATAAGAGGGTTGAGGTAATAAGTCTGTATGTGTGGAAATCCGGTTTCCAAAATTCTATATTTCAAAATTCTGTAGGTAAATCTAAAATTCTGAAGATCTAAAATTCTATAGATCTTAACTTCTGTATTCCAAAATTCTGAAAATCCAAAATTAAGGTTTTTAAAATGGGTAGATAATTTTTCAAAATTCTGAAAATACAAAATTCTATTTTTTTTAAATTAATTAAATTATATAAATAAAAAATTATTGCAAGTAAAAAGACCTGAAATTTAAATCAGGTCTAACATTACGTTAACAGAAAACACAAGAAAATTAACTCTTTTAATTCTGTCTGTCTGGACCCAAAGCTTAAACCACCGGCACACTATTTTCGTCGAACTTGAGACTATAAGTTTTAAGATGATTCTCTAGAGCACAAATTGATTTTTTTGTTCGAAATATAACGGTCTCATGAAATAAAACCGTTAAGAAAAGGCTTAATTATATCGAAAATGACAGTTACGATTTTGATAAAAAATTAAATGCACGACTTTGGTTTTAAAGTTTGCATGGTACTTACACTTTAAACTGAAAAATTGTTAAAAAATCAATATAATTAAAATAAATTGATTAAACAACGTCTAAAACTCTTTTGACACCAACGCCATGTAGCATCATTTGATTTGTTACAAAAATTTCATTTTATGAGAAAAAAATTTTAAAAATCGTTGGAGCGGTTTAAAAAAAAAATAATGTTTTATATATAAAATTTTGGAAACATTTTTAAGAAAAAAAATTGGTAAGCCATTTTTTAACTTTTATTTAAAAAAATTACTCATTTTCAAAATATTGATGTTTCAAAAATAATTAATTTCCAAAATTTGTTTTTTTTTTTTTGTTATTATTATTTTAATACGCAATATTATTCAAATTTTTTTTCACAAGAGTGAAGAGTCTACTTAGACTCTTCACTCTTGTGAAAAAAAATTTCATTAAAATCGGTTCAACAGATAATTAGATAGTCGAAAACTAAAAAAATGGTGCTATGAGATAAACCATTTTTAATCGACGATAAAATTTTTTCCAATAATATAGTAGATCGTTATAATATTAGTTCACATAAAAATTTTAATCAAAACCGTGAGAGCTGTTTTTGAGAAAAATGAGATTTTCCTTAACGGTATTTAAACACTTGTTAGGAAGTACCATTATTTGTTGTCATAAAAATTATTTGTTTTGAAAATCTGCTAAATAATGTTAAAGAACTGCTAAATGCCAAGTCATTTTTGAATTATTAAGTAATAATTTTTTTTTTTTGGTCAACACCAGTTAAGCAGTTTATGAGAAAATCGAAAATCGAAAAAATGATCCTATGGGAGCTACCATTTATATCCATTTTTTTATAAAAGCTAGCCTTTTTGTAAAAAAAATTACTGAATAAGATTTTCTGGGCAGGTTTTTGAGAAAAATAAGATTTTCATAATTTGATGAAAAAAAATTGTACGGCCAGGTAAGGTTATTTTTCATTCAAAATAGCTTTTAACGGCCTTTAGTTCACAAAAATTTAGGCGTTTCGTCCCGGCGATTTCACTTGGACGATTTCAGTTGACTAGTGAGGACCTTGTGAATACGCAATTTTTGTAAAGTTCAGTTCATCTAACATAGATTTCATGACGAATATCTAGTGTGAACTATATCCAACAAGACTAGAATTTCTAGTCATTAAATTGGAAGTTTTTTGTTTTTGTTTTTTGCCCAGGGCCTGGCATTGTTTATATGAAGGTTTTTGGTCTAAAAAATAAAATTAAAAAATCGTGCCGGGGGAATGCCTAAAAAACGATAGATACTAAGTTTAAAGAAAATCGACCCATCCGTTTAGGCTGCAGTTAAGAGGACAAGACAGACAGACAGAATCGCGAGACCCACTTTTATTGACTTCGCTATCATCGTAATGTCAAGTTTAATCAAAATCTCGAGTTGATTCTTTTTACGAATCCATAACTTGCCATAGTACCTATGATATATCGCAAATGGTGTTTCTATATAAGAATATATATGTAATTATATAACCACCCTTTTTCAACTTATTAATTTTTGACAACGCCAACGGTTATACATAACTTATAAGGCTTAACGTAAGCTATTTTTTTAAAGATACAAAAGTCCAAAAATAAAATTTTCAAATTCTTTTTTTTTTTTAGAAATGTGGCAAATAATTAATGAGTTTTGAGTAAGTTAGAATTATGACATCATTCTGGATTTTTTTACATTTTTCAAAACATTTTTTTATTACATACTTATTTTTATTTATAAAATTCTGTACAAAAATTCGTTTTTAAAAATGGAACATTAGCATTTATTTCAAATAAATTATATTATAATTATTTTATTTTTTTAATTAATCTCAATTTTCGTGTTTTACGTACATTTAAGTTTAAAAAATAAATAAATAGGTACTACAAAATGTTCAAAATTTCAAGCTTAAAATTTTATATCTACTAATTTTTTTCTCTCCAGGGATTTAATATGTACAATCGGAGGGCAAAAATGATAGTTGTGAGGGGGAAGACGCAATTTTTGTATGCTTCAGACTTTAGGGAACCATGAAAGCTAGTAAAAGCTGTAGACACAATAGTCGAGTCAATAAAGGCCTTTATTTCGAACTCTTTAAGTAATAGCTCCGATTTGCATGATAAATTATTTTAAACTGCTTAACCAATTTTGATAAAAAATTGTATTCACCTAAATAATTAATCTTCTTTTCTAGAATAAATGAAAACCTGAGCCAAACTGCTGCCAACCACTGGACTCCAATAATATACAGCCTGCTTCTTTATCATCTTTTGAACATTCGTTGACTGAATTAAATTAACAACCAACTGAGAATTCAATTATATCTGGGAAATGTACTGTACATGCACTCGTATATAATAAATAAATAAACACCCTAGTTTTTTTTGTTTAAAACTTTATCATTACTTTGGTCATATTTAAAAATATTTATGTTACTCATTTGCAAATAATTATAATATGTAAGATTTAATGGCAACGCTGGCTCTGGCTGGAGGCCTAGTTTAAACCTCAATGCGCACTTGGACAAGTTGATGTCTTATGCAGACATGCAACGAGTTGGTGAATGCAATTAAAATAGTTCCTCGGGAATTGTTATCTTAATTTCTCCATCTAAGTATCTGGGTGGAAGTATAGTCGTCTATTCTTGTGGTCGTTGTTGTTGGAGCTGTTGTCGTCTTCACTGTGTTGTCGTCGTCGTCGCATCGTCATCGTCGTAGCTCGTCGTGTGTGGATAAAATTGAACGAAATCCGTGCACAGGGGAACACTGCCTTAGATGTTGCGATTTTTCGACTCAGTGAAGCTAACAGCTAGACAAGAATTCAATTAAACGATGCTATAAATCATTTTTTTGCGAAAAAATTTGCATACTTCGTTTTTAGTGCGGGAAGCGTTGAGAGATTATATTATTTTGCGGGTGCCTGACATTAAAACGGTTTACCTTTATAGCAATTGGCATTTGACGGGATTTTAATTGCAGGCTCTTGCCAGTTTATTTAAGATGAGAACAGATAAGGTCGTTGGTTGTCATAACTTTCGCAGCAGACAGACGAATAGCTTTGCAGTTTAGAGACAGAACAGGCGATTCTGTACCTGAGGCATCATCTGGTTGGCGCCAATCAAGTTAGCTTTCCTTTAAATGCAGTACACTTATACGTAAAGATCTTTTTGCAACGGTACCTATATCAACAGCGCTATTTGTAAGACTTTCATACTGTCAAGAGTCAAGTGCTTTTGCTGACATCACAAAACCAGCCACACAATAAGTCGTTTAGCGATGATTGATATGTAATGTAGTTCAATTTATTTGAGATATTTTGTGAAGAAGTTATGTGTTTCATGATCTTCAGTGTTATTTTTAAAAACAATAGAATTCTTGTTACTTTCTCATACAAAAACGATGACAAGGAAAGTTCAAGAAAAAGATTAATTGATTTCTTCAAATCTAGGTCATGATGATGATACAGCAACAAATTAAATTGTTGAAAGTTATCAAAGAAAGTTGTAGTAGTTGCATGTGTTTTGTGTTTCTGATAAAATCATTTTAATTTTACATAGGTAATATTTTCAGAGGCAGTTTCGGTAAAATGTCAAAACATCATTCACTTTTCAATCTGTTTAATTTTTGTTTATGCTACATAAGCCTTGGTTTTGGTTTGGTTGATGCGCTTTAAATGAAGTCTTCACCTTCATGAAGGAAATGACTATATAAATTCCAATTTATAACAGTTCTGTTTATGCGCCCCGCAGCGCCACCAGGGTCTAACGTTAAACATTATATATTAATATTTTGTATCTCATTGTCCCTTTAACATATTAACCATAAATATACTCTAAAAACGTAATTTCAAAGTAGCAGCCCTTCGAAATCGGCAACAAAAACATTATCAAGGGTATATTTTTTTAATTACCTACATACATATTTTTAAAAAAAAATATATCTAAAAATTCTATCATTAAACTCTAAAACTTAAAATCTGTTGTACGATTTGTAAAAGTCCGAAAACTGTTGACAGAAGTCCGGAATAATTAGGAAATTAACCGATGTTATTGAAGAAAGAAATTCCACATTTCGGAGTTTTACTGTACTTATCATGTACATATGAACATGTGAATGCATGTACACATGAATTTCTGTCTGTTAGTCTAGCTGCCTATTCGGCTAAAGCATAAATGGATATACATACGTCGACTTTCCCTTGTTAGGGGGAATATCCACCTACGTTTTTTAAATGAAAACTAATTGATTTTGATTTTCGCTTTTCACAAAAATGGTTCAACTGATTTTAATGAATTTTGAACGGAAAATGTTTTGAAAAGTTTAAACACAATTGTATACCAAAATTTCTAAAAACTGTTTGGATATTTAAAAAAGTGTTTTTTTTTTCTAATTTCCATGTCAATTTTTATTAAACTTGGCATGAATTTGTTTTTTTAACATTATCATTTTAAAAAAATCTATTCTTTTAGTCAACATTAACGGTGCCTCCAATACAACTTGTTAAACCGGTGAAGAAATTCTTATTTTTCTCAAAAACTAATCCTCAAATTTTAATTAACATTTTTTCTGCGTCCTAATTAAATATTATTATTCAAAAAAAAAAAAAAAAAAAAAAACAAAAACAAATTTTACAGTACACCTCATAAACAGCTTATTTGATTTTTTAAGTTGCTTATTATCTGCTAAACCAAATCAAATTATTTTCTTTTAATTCAGATGCTTCAAATAAGTTTAAATTTTTTCAAAAAAATAAAAAAATATGTTTTGGCCTTCTATAAAAAATTCAATACATATTCACCCCAATTACAGAATCCGATGAATAAGTGGAGGGGAGTTCGTTAATCTTAATAGTAAAAAATGTCAAAATTAAGCCTGATCCCTGCAGCTCATTCATCGAATTATGTAATTGGGGTGATAATTTTTAGATATATACATACATATTTGAAAAACAGACAAATTACTTTTTTTTAATATATCGTACCAACTTTTTTAAGTTTAAAATATTTTAGGTATACATAAAAAAGTTATTTTCCACAAAAACTGCTCCAATATTTTAAACATTTTTCTTATTAAATAATTTTTGATAAAAAAATATATCGAGTTGGTGTCAAAACAATTTCAGAAGTTATTTCATTTATTTTTGTCTAAATACGTTGATTTTTAACAGTTGTTCAGTTTAAGTTTGAAGTTCCATGCATGTACGTATTATATGTACATACGAGTACATAGTATAAATGTGCAACACGGTGCTATATTTTTCATGTTTGTGTTGGTCCCCATAACTTACTTATTTCTTAAAAAAAAAGGATAAAAGCATTATAATAAGACCATTAGAACACAGTGTGATCGTATGTACATAACAGCAAGTGCTCGCTACTAAGTCTTGGATTTTATTTTGTTCGTATTTAAGTATTTAGTACCTACTAATTTTTTATTCTTCTCAATTTAAGGGGAACCAAAGGATTCAATGTATTTTAAAGCCATATTCTGGCAAACTAGTACATCACAATTCACAACAAGTGAATATTTATTTTATGTGGTTTTCGTATTCTTGCAGCAACCTCACGCAATAAATTTTTAATTAGCTTAAAATATATAATTTTACTACGCAGATCTCAAAGAAAAAAAACTATATACCTACTAAGTTTAAGGAACATTGATCGTTTCGCTTAGGCTATACCCAAACAGACAGACGAAATAACGAAATTAACTTCTTCGTCGTAATTGGTTCTAACAGAATCTCTAGTTCAATTTTTACGAATGAGTATACAAATGTTTAAGAAATATTTTTCTTAATAAAAGGAATTTTCCTATTTCCAAATTTTCTCGGAAAAAAATAAAAAATCATCTGGTTTTAACCATTCGACTAAAAACTGAAAGTTTTGAAAGCAAAAAAGTAAGTAAATAATTAGTCAGTTATATATTTTTTTTCCAAATTTTTCAGTTTGAAAATAAATTTTCATCAAAATAAATTGATTTAAAAATGCAAGAAATTGATTCTTGATTTTAAAGAAACTAAACAAACAAAACATACATAGTTTTTGGGTTAATACGCATTACGCATCTATGCGAACAAAAGCTTTAACGTGAAGTTTAGGTTGAGTATCTATTTTCCTATAGTCAGGCGGGTGTTGCAATTTTCTAGAAAAAAAAAATAACTTGAAAAGAATAAAATAATATTAAAAAACAACATTATTACTAAAATGCCATAGTAAAGCTTGTTTTTTAAATCCCTAAATCCATTCTTTAATTTTTATTTTGAATAAGGTTCGTTAAGTCAATATTTTTTTTATATTAATTTTTAAAATCGAAATTTTGAAAAAAAAATTAAAAGTAAAAATTAAAATGAAAGAAAAAAATCGTGGGTATTCCTAAGTTAATGTTCATAACCTAATAAATTGCCTCAAAAAAAATTTCAAAATTGTTAAATTACATATATGTAATTTGCCAAGTTAACAATACATTTTTGTTTGTTTCCCAAAAATTTAAAAAAAGAAACAAACGCATAAGTGTGTTCGTTATTTCCAAAACTGATTTTTTTTATCAGGTACCACCTAAAACAAAAGTTTATGCCTAAGGGAATTAATTTACAAATAGGTTCTAAGGTTCCCAAATTCGTATGAAATTTGTGTACTTTTTACGTTTTTATTTTTTTGTTCTCTCGAACTAAAGCAACTATTCTAATTTTTTGTAATAATTTTAATTTTATTCAATATTTTTAAATCAATTCTTTATTCAATTTTTTGACTTTTTAAATAGTTTCTTTAACATTTGTGGACTTTAAGGTTGATTTATAAATTGTATTTTACATACAAAAATTACAAAACTTAAAATACCTTCCCAGTCCTACAATCCTACCTATATATACATAGGTACACAAATTTGTATGAGAAAAGTACCTATAACCTTTTAACATTTTAGTGTGTGAAGTGTGTAAAATAATTAAGCTTTTTTTTTTTAAATTTAAAGCTGGTTGTGAAGTTTAATTAAATGGACTAAAGAAAATCACACTTATAATCGTTTAAATGACCGTCTGTGAGTAACAAAGCACACTCCATCCCTATTTGTTCTGACTGTTTTCTTTTAGAAATAACACTATTATAAAAAAATGTGAAACTTTATTCGCAGAAGGCCCTTACTTTTCTCTAAATTAATTAATTTTTTTTTGAGATTTACCTAATTGTGGAAACATTTTCTTCGCTGAAAAACTACGAAATTTTTGTGTTCAAATCCCTAGGAATTCATACTCATTCATCGCTTTGGCAGTAAAAAGGAAAAAGGTCTGATAATAAGTTTTCAAGTAGCTCGGTCTCGCATAACATAAACACTATGGTATTTCTAAACAAAACTATTCAGGTTCAAAGATAGTAAGTTTCGATTAAAGGTTTTTTTACGGTTTCCGTACGAAAAATAAAATGTTATGCCAAACTTCAATCATAATGATGATCAATTATATTCGTCAAAATATTTTTATTTGCATACAAAACAATTAACGTAAAACTAATTAAAAAAAATATTCACATACACACAAAATATCATAGGGATTGTCTAGGTCTTGATGTTATATGATCGAAGTAAACAAAGCACTAAAAGTTTTGCTTAAACCAAAGCAAACATTTTTGGACTTGGAAATTAGGCAATTTTTTTCGCAAGCGAACTGCAAACTAGACTCAAGTGAAAAAACATCTGTTAAAATTTCGGTTCCTATAATTAACATAAAGACTTCTTGCAATTTTTTTTTTTTTTTTTTTGTAAAACGATTTTAATTGCAAAAAAAAATATGTGACCGAACTTAGAATAACTGCTCGATAAAGACGAATGTTGGCTATCAGTAAATTTATAACGGTTTAGTTTAGAATAAAACTTCATCGCAGGACAATTTAGTATAATAGCATAAGCGATTGTTTTTGACCTTTTTCAAGTTATAAAAAAGAAAATAATATATGGCAAATAATTGCTTTTATTCTTATGCCTAATTGTGACGTCTCGTGTGTCTGGTCAAAATTTAGTTTATATTTTTAAATTTTAACAGACGCTTTGTTAACCTAACCGAAGCTTATGAACCTGTTTGAAGGAAAGAACAGGAAGAATCAATAATGTTATGTTTTGTAACACCCTAATAAACAAAATTTTCTCACACCTTAAAAATAAAGTTGTGGCAGTAAATTGCAAGCAAGGTGTATCATGGTTACAGAATTAAGATATATAAGCTTTAATACAGAATTTGATTTTTTTTTTAAATAAACTTGCATTGTATATAAAGACTTACCTTTTCAGGCTTCTTTTTGGTCGGTGGCGAAATAATTTTCGCTTCCTCCTCAGATGCCATTCGATTGAACTTGCGAGTGGCTTCTTTTACACTCATTGGATTCTCGGCGTCAGACGAGGTTTTCTCGTTGTTTTCAACGGACGACGATGTATCCGACGAAGAAATCGAAGAACGCACGACGTTTTCTTTGTTTTCACTATCGACTGAATTTTCGCGCTTAACTTTTGCAGCAGGAACTGCCATTTCACTTTCAACACTTTTCATTTTTACATCGTCATCGAGCGCCCCTGTTTCCGACGAAGGCGACTGTTCACGCGGACGACCGGCCGAGTCAATTAAACGAACAGCGGCCGCGAACTCTTCAATACAATCGCGATAATTATCTGCACTTTCTGATTGCAATACCGGTAATTTACTTGCAATGGGCGAGGACACCTCTGGAGGTGGTTTGTAGGGTGGAGGTTGCCTGAATGGCGAAGCGAGACCCTCAGAAACCAGCGACATTGCCCCGGGGCTGCTGGGGACTATATCAGTGCGTAATGCCATCTCTTCTGTTGGACATTCGTGGAGATATTTCTTACGTAGAATCAAATATTTTTGGTCATTTTCATTCTTGATGGTGGACAAGATGTTGACGTAGGTTTTGAATTGCTTACGAGCTTCATCTGTGGAAAAATCAAACAAATATTAGCGATTACATCAGAGCAACAAGTTGTATTATGGCAAAATGAATCACACCCCAACGCAATTGGAGTGTAATTTCTTTTGCAATTTACCGAACATCTAGAATACGTATACTTACTTTGTGTATCAGGATTTGTGAGGAATCTTTTGAAGTGCTTAACTAAAGCATGATTTGTTACTTTGCACTTATTTGCGAGCATATATTTACGAATTTCTACGAGAGACAATTCTTTTGGCGACTCCATTGTGGATTTATTTTATTTACACTTTTCGTTTGCACACTCTCTGACAGTAGCTGTCATTCGAACCCGTTTGCAAACAAAAACCATAGGCAAACGTCAAACTGAGAGCCAACGATGTACCCACCATCAACACAATGATATGGATGTGATTTCTGAAAGTACTAAAAATGTGTGGCTGATAAATTGGCGGTTTTATTTGAATTTAGTTTGTTGGAAGAACATTTTTATATTTTTGTTTTATTTTTGTTTGGAATGAATTTGATTCTAAAATAAAAGCATATGATTTATTAATTTATTATTTTGTTTAAACGTATCCAGTGAGACAGGATTTTATGTGCGCACAATTAAAGAGAGTAGTAGATTACAACTGAAATCCACCGATTCATCAGTTTAAAAAATATTCTCAGATTCAGCATGAAAAATGTTGTATTGGCTGAGTGTGAGATGGTGGGTAGATTTTATGGTCACGAGTAGGGAATGATAGAAAAGGAAAAAGGTTTGAATTGAATGACTACATAGAAAGGTACAAAACCTTCGTACATATAGCTAAGCTAGGTAATTTAGATTTATTCCGCACTAAAATAAGTGGCGAATTGCCAAAATTTGTCCCATAACAATAGTGGCAAGTGCATGGAAATTTATTTCTACCAAATAGTACGGGCATCATGTGATATTAATACCACACCTAGACAAGTGTCAAAATATACCATAATTTCTTTCATTATATTAACATTAGCCGTGTTTTTTTGGGATTTTATGTATAGTAAGAAATTTCCAAAAATAAAACAGTCCGCAGTAGTGGTTTTTATATTTTAAATTTGGTACTACCGAATAACAGCTGTCAGAATAATACAAAAAAAAAAAAAAAACAATAAAAAACAAAAAAACCTACAAAGGAAAAGCAAAACAAAAAATAACTTGAACCAAGAATTAATTTTAGTTACATAAAATAGACAACTCTATTCGATACTCAAATAAATGTCAAAAACCCATCCGCAGTAGGATTCTATTTCTGCTTTTATTGACAGTAATTCTACTGTGGATATTGTATTTGTAACTCGTGTAAAAATCTACTGTACTTGTTTACACGAGTGACAAAATGTCATTTTTCGGTCATTTTATACGATTTTTTTATGAAGCAGTATTACGCCAAAAAATTGGTATAAAGTGACATAATAAGTGAATTTGTTATTCGTGTAAATGAGGCTTTATACTTATGTACATCGTGTAAATATTTTCGCTGACATCGTTTAGAAAAATAATGACAATATATTATAATAGAGTATGACCTTTCAGAGCAATTATGATTATGAAAATTTGTCACTCGTGCATTAAAAGCAACACACGTCTGACAAAATTGTCAGAATTTCGGTCACAAATTCGCGAAATCATATCATATTTTTGTTTCATTTACCTGTTTGACAAAATTTCATTTGGAGTTTTGTTTTGCAAGTCCATATGGACGAACAAAATTGTAAGCAAATACAACAACAACTTGAGCCCATATGGACTATAAAAAAATAAATCTGTTCGTTCACTTCATAAAAGTGCAATTTTTTTTTACAACTCTTATTCCAATTTAAAATTTTTATTATCAACTTTAACTTTTGACTAAAATGGGTAGAAATTTCCAATTTTTGAAAGTAAATGAATAGAGGTAATGTTGAACTTTTTTTTTGGATTTTATTTACAAAGCAATAAGGCAGTAAGGAACAGATTTGGTAAATACATGTAAATATAGCCATTTTCCATTGGGTGAACAAGTATAACTTTTAACTTGCAATATTAAGTATAAAATTTAATGTATGTAGTTACAATTAAGGGGCTAATTTTTGGATAGAAAACAAACTCATTAAAGCATGGTACCTACACATTATCGATCATGAATGAAAGCTTTGACTGGTGACTGAATAAATGTTTGTTAGGCAAATTCGCTCACAAATTTTTTTTCATAGGCCTGTAAGTCATGATCGATATCAATAATGTGTAAAACATTATAAAACCCGAAACAATAGTGTATCCCGCAATTAAGCCGCTCATGAGAGCCAAAACGAACAATAAAAGATAAAAAAAAACAAATGGAAAAAAGCTAAGAAATTTTTTGTTTTTCAAATAAAATAATTATATTTTTGAATGGAAAAGCGTGATAATGAGAGACGGAAAAAATGTTTTTTTTTTTTTTTTTTTTTTAAGCAGGATTACCTATATAAAATAGGATTATAAAAAGTGGGATTTAAAAACGGGATTATACATAACAACCCTTCTTTAGAATACCGGATTTTTTCGCTAAAAAACTATTTTTTTTCATCTGAGAGAAATTTTTCGTTTTAAACAAAAAATCATTTTTTTTTACTTAAGGAAATCTCGATATCAAGACAGATTTACACGCACTTGCACACACACCCGCTTTTTATAATCGCCCGTCTCTTATAATCCCGTTTTTTTATAATCTCGTTTATCCGGCAAAAGCGGGATGATAAGATATTTAAGACAAATTTAATAAAAGTTGATTTTTTAAATAATTTTTTTTGGCTTATAACAATAATATTAAAATACATAACATTAAAATAAAGAATCTTAGATATTTTGTAAAAACATAAAGCAACTCTAAACAACTAATAAGTAATTTTTTTTTGATATTTAGTTCAAGTGTTAATACAGTAAATATTACTCCAGTTCAACTGTTAAGTACAGTTATTTAGTTGAAAAAATAGAGTTTACTTGGAAAGTTTTCCGGGAGTTTTGAAATTTGGCAAGTTTATAGGTTTCGATGTGCTCTTTCAGAATTTCAACTGTGCTACCTCGTATCTTTGCCGATCTCCCCGCCATATTGGAAAAATGGAGGGTTAAAGGCCCCCCAAAATGTTTTTTTAGGAATAATTCCCTAATGGTTAGTTGTAGAAAAAATGCCCAGGACTAATTTGTAGCATAGAAAATTTCCTACAAAAAAGATTAACATACCTACTTTTTTTCATAAAAACAACCGTTTTCGAAATAAACCAATCGGAATAATTAAGGGTTTTACATTTTTGTGTAGTGGGGTGGTTTAATTAAAAAATTGTGCATTTCGTGATAACAGCATAATTTTTTTTAATTAATGGTTCATTATATGAACATGATTTTAAGATATTGGCCCACTCTATATGTCCGCCTGTTTGGGTGGTGGTAAATTAAAAAAAAAAAAATTATAAAATAGAAAATGCATATAATAACACAACGGCAACACTTACAATATTATGTTATAGATTTTTAAAGCCAGTAGTTCATTCTTTAATTATGTTTTTAAATAAAGTTATTTTAGTGCTCAGTTTTTGAATAAATCATTTTCAAACTAAAAAATTTGAAAATAAAATACAAAAACATTAATTTGAAAATTATTAGCAAGACGTACAATTTTTTTGTACATATAGATTTTTTTCAAAGAGTAAATATATATGCAATTTAGATTTTGTGAGCAACAACAACTTGTAGGTACCAGTGAAAATCAAAAACACCTTGACATATTTTCTTTTATTCGAGTATGGTATTTCATGGTATTAAGTTTAATAGGTATGAATTGTAAACAACGGGATTGACGATATTTGACGGGATTTCAAAAAGCGGGAATATAATACAATGGGATTTTGAATGAGCGCGATTTTAGTAGACAGGATTTCAAAGAAAACAGTATTTTAGTAGACAGGATTTTAAAACTTTTTTTTCGGGACTTTCGAAAAACGGTATTTTAAAAACCGGGATTCCGATACGATCCCGAAAAAAATAGAAAGCATAAATTCATTCAACATTGAAGAAAATTGGTAAGGTACAAAAAAAAGGTATAGATATATATTTTTTCGGTTTTTTGCTTTCATCTCTGGAAGTATCAACTTTTCGTTAAACCTCCCTGGTTCAAAGCGAAAGTGTAAATCATGTTCATGTGTTGTCATATGTTTCGATATGGTCCCAAAAAAAATGTTCTGGTTCTAGAAACGTTTCAACCTCCTCTTCTCAAAAACCCCTCCACCTTAGATATTTATGTGATTTCTTTTAATTCTTCTTGGTAAATGAAAAGTTTTTACAAAGTCTCATAAATAGTCGTATTGTTTCGAATATAATGGAATTGGAAATTGATTTTTTGCGGAGACACCAATTTTCAAATACCTACGATATTCTAAGTTCCGGTCGTCTTCAGCGATGAAGCTTATTTTTGGTTTAATGGCTTTGTCAATAATCAAAATATGCACATTTGGGTTTGTTGCTGTCCATGTCCAATATCGCATATTTCTACAAACTTTGGGAAAAATCCATTTTTTGAAGAGAAGTGTCTTAGTTGGTGTTTAAATTCCACTACCGACTAAATTTAAGATTATATCTACATAGGATAGGTAAGTTAATTTATCCCCCGGGATGCCACCGCTCACCACCGCATTGCTTTTCCTTGCCACATCATATAATACACAGAAAAAAGTGTTCCCATTGAATTTATGTTCAACACCATGTTCAACAAATACCACAAAAAGGACGAGAACACCACCACTCATATGGTAAAGCAGTGCGGCACAATGCCATCTGTTGATAATTGTTAAAAAATAGCTCCCAACTATATAATGCTTTTAATATCTACAAGTCTCGAATCGCGGGGGCGGCGGCGTGCTATATATAGAGCATTATCCGTATATCCTCCTCTGGAATTTCCTATAGTTTTTTTTAATTTTTATTCGTCGTCGTTATTGTCCCCGTTTGTGGTTTTTTGATGCTCCCACGTCGTAATAGGTAGGGGTTGAAAAACCGCAACATTTTTATTTTGAGTAAAAAGTGCAATAATTTAAAAAGCCCTCCATATACTTTTGACCATAGGGAAGTTAATAAATTAATTTTGCTGCACTTCCACCCCGAACCTGAACCCGAACCCGCACCAGCCATATCGTACTCAATTGAGTTTCATGGAGTGTGCCCCAATTGGAAAGCAATCGTGAACAATTTTTGTGTCTCTAATGAATTATAGCGTTTGTTGTCGATTTTATTACCGTTGGTGGTTTTGTTAACGTGAACGACCGATTGCCTGGCAGGCAGAGTTAAGTCTGGTTCGATATACCTACATATACCTAAAGTAATTGATATCTACTCGACCTCCTCTTGCTTAAGCGCCCGTTTAACTTGGGGGCTAACCGTTATGGTACCTATGTAGGTACAGATATGTGGAAGCTCCTAAAATGGCCAAAATTTACTGCAACAGGATGCGTATATTGCTGGGCATTAGTTTGCTTTTTGAGGGAAACCATTCAAAGGGTTGTAGCATTCCCGCGCTGACACCCACTGGAATTGGTTTGTTTTGGTGGGAGATTTGGTTACTCTGGTGTCGTGTCCGAATTTAATTGGCCAATGTACCCGCAACTCGTCCCTTAAATGCCATAAGCATGCAAATTGTCTGCATATACAAATTCTAAATTTTTGTATTTCGCATATTCAATTAGTATCTATCTATAGTCCTTGTGGATTTTGTACAATCCTTTTCGGATCGCCGAAGCTCCAATCCATACCCTCCTCTACTTATATAAACCAGTGCCGGATTATTTATAAGGCAAATAATTAAGGTGTTATATTTGGGCTCCCGAATTTTAAAGATATAAGTAATGTATACTATATGTACATATTGGTATAGGTACCTTTTTTTGTCAATCCGCAATAAATTTTACGAACAAATTATATTATCTGCTTCGATAGCAAAGTTGCATTACCTAATTTTTCACTTTTCTCAGAATAGCGAAAACAAATATTGAAACTGTTTTACCTATCTATTAATTCAAGTAAGGTAAGAATAGGCGTGTTTTTTGTAAGTCCATATAGAATTGTATAAAAAAACGACATCGTAGCTGAGCGATTTACACGTGAATACAACAACTTAAGTCCATGTGGACTGAGCTAAATCCAGATAATTTTTCGAGACTTAACATTAGTCCCGTTAGAAACTGTATTACCGGCGCTATTTATTATTTTGCTATCGATAGTTTGTATTTGAAACGTCAAATTATGTAAACCATCGCATGAAAGAATCAAAAAAATATCGATCATTGCCATGGAATTCATTTTTATCTGCCTATCAATGACTTGAATTAAGATCTGTGTTTTTATTTAATTTTATTTTATGAAGGTGAATAATTTTCTATATACATTTTCTTTTTATTTCAATGGTTTATTGTTTTTGTTTTGCATGCTTTCCACAAAGCTGAAAGGCTAGGTGATGACATTTTCTAACAGTTGGGCTTGCTTACTGTATGCTTATGACTTTGGTAAGTTCCGGTGTTGTTTTTTTCGACTAATTCTAATTTTGGACTTGAAAAAAAAAACACGGATAATGATTTTTGAGATTAATATTTTCCCTTCAAGTATCGTTTTTACTTGTGCTTACTGGTTTTTTAGGTCATTTAAGCAATACTATAGCACTCAGCAATTATTTATGATTTAAATTATCTCGCATTAAAACTGTCTAATAGACTGTTTTACATTTTGAAGTATACAAATAAGTATATGTATTTAATTTACGTTTCCACTTCACAACAAAATCTATATTTTGTTCGTTTTTTTTTTAGGAAGACAAATCTTTGTTTTTTATTTAAACGAAAATATAAAAAATAGCAGAGAAAAGAAATTGTATGGGAGGGGGTCTAGTCAAAAAAAAATTGACTTTTCAAAAAAAAAAAAATGACTTAAAAACTGAAAAAATGGTAATGCACGATTGAGCTGCACGAAATTGCTCTCATGTGCGATCTATTCATCCGATTTTAAGAGAAATAAATAAGTTATGGGAGTCTATATTTTATGCTGCTTGCATAAAAACGAAGCTTTAGTTTAAGATAGCATTATGTGACTATATAAATATCAAAAATATTAGCACCGTGTTGCACATATATGCATGGAACTTAGTCTTTAGATTGAAAAATTGTTAGAAAATCAGTACAATTAGAAATAATTTGGTTAAACAACTTTGGAAATTGTTTTGACACCAACTTTGATATGCAATATTATTCAAACTTTTAAAAGTATATTTACACCAAAGAAACATTTTAGGAAACATTTCTGAGATGTTTCTGAGATGTTTTTTTGGTGTGTATACGCTTTGAGAAACATTTCTGAAATGTTTCTTTGTTTCCCATTTATGTATGCAGTTTTGTGCTTGAATTTGTAAAGAAGTAGCACTTATAGAGTCGGGTTTTACCATTCCATTCGGAATGGAAAACAGAGAAAAATTTCTTAAACATTTCAGAAATGTTTCGCGACCAAGTAAACATTTCAGAAACATTTCGGAAACTTTTTAAATAAATGTTTCTGAAATGTTTCTTAAATGTTTCTGGAATATTTCGGAAAGTTTTAAAAATGTTTCTTTGGTGTGGACAGCTCACTTTTTAATTTTTTTGAAAATTTTTTTATACAAAAATAGGTCAAATGTACCTAATTGAGCCGTTTTTGAGAAAATTAGACAGACAAACAGGATTGGCGAGAACCACTTTTTTCGACTTCGCTATCATCGTAATGGTTTGATCAAAATCCCAAGTGCGATTTTTTTTACGAATCAATACCTTGCATATATTATATATCTACATTGTTGCAAGTAGAAAATATTAAAAAACAACGGTAACACTTATAATGACATGATGCTATACATTTTTGTAAAGCTGTGAAATGTTTTCTTTTATATATTTTTAAATAAAGTTGTTTTAATGAAAGCACGCACGAAAGCAAGACATAAGAATTTTGTAAATAAAAAGCTAGAAATATTGGAAATTGTGCGAGACAGAGTATATGAAAACAAAGTCAGGATGTGAAATGAAAAATACGCACTAGTTTCCAAAATTCTGGTGTCAGCGCGTTTAGAGTATTAATTCGGAAATAAATTGGTATATTAAATCTTAAAAATGCAACTGCTCTATTTTAATGTGTCCGACAAATGTTCTTGGAACATAGTAGGTGGCCCTCATCATGTGTGCGAAGGTTCCAAAAATGGAGTTAAACCTTTGTACCGCTCACGTAACTCCACTTTTCCGCTTTTTTTTGTTCAGGTATGTTCAGTTCAGCCGCCAAGGAGCCGCATATGCACACAGTTTTCCTGAATTATTAAAAATCCAATTCAATTTTTTTTCTCATAATAGACAGATGAAATTATATCGCCAAAAGGCCTCTATAGAGCAAAATCCGGCTACATACATATCATTTGCATTGCATTGTAACTCAATTGATCCCGAATGAATGGCAATTTCGTTATAGCTATGGACAAGAGGTTTGAAAAAGAGCTTTTGAAGTAAAATACCCCGCAGCAACCAAGTAACAAGAGCTGTATATGGTAAAATATATGTACATATATTTTATATATAAACGCGGATAGGATCCTTCTTTTGGAGATTTATCCGATATATCGGTGGCAACCCCTAAACATGTTTTGGGTTAATTTAAAATTTAGTTCGTATTCCCAGGACAAAACACCAAATTAATGTTTTAATTTTTCACTTTGTGCAAGGCGGTGCATTCGATTTTTTTTGTTTTTGTTTTTGAAACCGAATTCAAAGTGCGGAAAAGGAAACGGATGGAAAAAAAGTAAACGAGGATTCGCCTCCACTTGGAGTCGAGTCCTTATGGTGCACCTTGGCTCATTTGCACATGAAAAGGATTGTTGTTGAGAGCCATACCAGGCGGAGTTGTATATAGGTATATATTTATAAGTATGGTCGTCCTCTGATATAGCGAAGAGGCAATGTGCTGTGCATATACCCTCTTGTGCTAATTTTATGAACCGTATGGAGGCACCGCAGCGAGTTTTTGGAACATTTTGCTGCACTCTTTCGAGGGAGTTAGGAAAAGGTATAAATGTATAAAAGATAAACGAGTTTCGTTGTTTGCAGGACATAAACCGTTTTAGGTCGAAGTGGATACGTAACGTACACATATACGGTACAAGCAATGCGGAGTAGCGGACAGTTTAAGGGATGAAAACGGGTTGCCGCTAAGGGCCACTTAAGAGAGGTACAAATGTTTATAGCGATTTAAGAAGGGGGAAGGTTGGCATTATATAAAGTTGCAATATTTTACGAGGCAGCGGCTCTTTTGGTTAGCGTTTTATATACATAACTTTGACGATACTGTGGCTGCGGATAGTGGATGCATTTTGGTGCAGCAGGGTGCCTTAAGCGGCGGCGGCGGTCACATGGGTTTAATTCTAAGCGGAGATATAGCCACAGTTGAGGCGGTGATATTGTATACTTTCAGTGGCACTTAAAACATGACACTTGGACTACCTATATTTCTTTGTTTTTGTTGTGGCATCGTGGTATAGGATGGTGGACGGGAATATGATAACGTTTAAGGGTCGGGTGTTTAAGCCTAATATTTAGCCACAATTTATGCAAGCGCTTTCGAGAATGACTAGGTAGGTAGGTGGGTATATAAAATCATCTCCTGCATGCTGGCATGGATCGATGTATGGGTAGATAAGGAAAGAATTTCGATTTTGTCGATAAATAAATTCTGAGTCTTTCGCAGAACTTCATAATTAGAGTTTCGAGAGATCTATTAAAAAAAGGAATTATACCTACATATATAAAAAATCGAAGGTAAAAGAGTAAAGAGTAGGAGATAAAATTAAAATAAATTGATTAGCGCGGTGTTTAAACTTAATTAGATTTTAAACAAAGAGAATTGTTCAAACTGAAGAGTATATGAATGAAAGTCACCACCATCACATTTAAAAGCAATTAAAATGTGCAGGTAGGCTTAAGTTGCTTAAGTATTTAATTTATCTTCCAATTTGACCAATTTCTTATATGTGAAAAAACATCTCCATTATATGAAGACTAAAAGGCCCCTATCTATATGTACATATGTTAAGCCTTTATACAGAAATTAGAAACAAAACTTTTCAATTTAAAATTCATCAGTGCGTATTAAACAATCTGCTGGCCATTAACTTAATTTGATTTTTTGCCTAGTGCAAGATACTTCAAGACTTTATTGAATCAGCAGGTGTAAAATTCCATTGTACACCAGTACTTTTTTGAGTTGACATCGATAGACTGTATATATCCAGCAACCTGCACCCGCATTACATTATATTAACAGGTTCATGCATATAGTATAGAAAAACCAAGAAAAACAAAATTTTCATGAGTATCTCCAGTCTTAAGCATTCACACGAAAACCAAGAAGCGCACTGTTTTTCCTTCGCCATCATCACATTGCCACCACCACGAATTGTTTGCTTGCGTGCATCCAATTCGATAATATATACATATACATACCAACCTACAAAGCAGTAGCCCAGTTAAGAAAGCACAGTGGTTTTGTGATCGAATTGATCGCCGTAGAAGAAAATTGTGAATCTTAAAAACAGGGACGGAGTAAAAAAAATCATGCGAAAAGGCCCATATTATATAAAGGGGCTTTCAATTTCTATAAAAATGTTCAAAATTAATTAAGGAACCTATAGAATAAAATTTTTAAAAAATTATTAAAGAAATATTCTTCGCCCTTCTGCTTCACCAAGGCCCTGATCTTGAACCAATTTTGATGAACTTTTTTTTTTAACAAATTTATTTGCTCAGTGAAAGGTTTTTCATTAAGAGTTCCAAAAAGGTGCACAGCTAGAAAAACTTATTCGAATGAGTTTTAAGAGAAGCTGATAATTTTGTTACCAAAATCTTTTACTTTTATTTTTTATTTAGTTTAAAGATTCTGAAGTCATGAAATGAGGCCCGTTTGGATGTCTTTTACAACCCTGGGATATGGCTATATGCATATACAAGACAACCACCACACGATGTGCATTCGGGTATAATGAAGAAGTGATCCGATTTAAATCCTCGGCGTTATCTGTGGTCTTCATCGAGCTTCATCGAGGGATTTATCTTCATCCTACTCCTTTTGCAAAATTTGCAAATGCTTATTTTATAATTTCGTTTACTTTTTATAGTTTTTTATTTTTGTTTTTGGTTAAATTTTGTTCCAGTGATTTTCATTCAAAGTTATATTATATGTTGTTGCATATATACGAGGATGCAGTGGCGATATACCTACTGGTAGGTTTTTAATGGCGTCAGTAGTGCAAGTTGAACTTCGCCAATTCGTCGTCTGTGCTGCAACCTTATAAGTTTTATGCCAATGCATCTCTTATGGTGCTGTATATATATAGAGAGCTTGACTTGATGGTTCTATAGTTCTCCAATTCGGATGCAATGTTTCACCTGTACAGCACAGCGATGCCTCCTATATATGTATATATACAGGTCCAGGAATAAAGATTCAAGGCATGATGGGCTTTCCTATATACCTATAGTAGACGTGACTTTTGCATAATTGTGTATAAAAGCCTTAATGCTCATGTTGCACTTTGGTGGTCCACTCGTGTTTCCCATAAAGTGTTGTCATCGCGCGCGCAATATTGCGATTCTTGAAGTTTGGTACCTATACTTTATAGTTCGAGGTGGGTTAGTCTGAGTTCTGAGATGCTTACAAGAAGTGTGTATATATATATAGCAAGTCTGAGACTAGGTATAGGTATATACGACAGCGATGACCGACTACGCGACGAAGAAATGTTCCTCATGGAAGTCAACCTGTTGCCTTGATGGCCTTTGCGAGGAAGTAAATGCTATTAAACTGGGCTTTTATATTTGCTTCGATTTGGTAAATAAAGCAATTTCAAAAATAAATCGAAAAAAACCATTTTAGTCAATAAACTCATGCATATTCATTTGGATTATATAGCTTCTGCCAGCGAGTAGATCGATCGATAGTCTTGTTAAAAAAGGGATAATATTATTGTTGATAGCGTGATAAAACGCAAATAATGATTAAAGGATTTAATTGGGACGCATATATATATAGATATAGTCGTATTTATGTAATATTTAAATGCTCGATAAAGTGTAAACTTTAATGTTTTTTTATGCATATATCTATAAATGAGGAATTTTGACATAATTTATTGTTTTAAAAAAATATTTCTAGTATGCATTTTTAGCACAGAGAATCTTTTCGTTACATTTTTTGTTTGGAAATTTTTTCTTTGATAATATATTTCCAAAAAATAAATCACTTTTCTGACTTGTTTTTTATCCTTGAAGTATTTTCAAGACTAAAAATTTAAGAAGGTATAGATCTTCGCAAAAATTTGTTCTCTAAATTTCAAGAAAAATAAATAAATGAATAAATTTAGACAGAAATTTAATTTTCATAACAAATTTACCAAATGAAAATTTGATTGTCCAGATTAAAAAACTCTATAAAATGATAGGTCTTTTTAAAATTTCTTCACTCAGGAACAGTGGACAAAGAATATTGAGCTATAGCTGTATAAGTAGGTACTATAGTAATGGAGATATAGCTTCTGTGTGATCTTGGAATATTAGAGTCATTGAGTAACATTTAAAAAAAAATTATTGGCAGTAGCTTGACTTGTATACACCTAATAAATAAGAAACTTCCTTAACTGTTCAAACGGAATTCATAGAAAAACGTTTTCTCAAAATTAAAGCAAAATTTAATTTAAATAAAAAAAAAACTTTCGATATGGATTATTATCATGGTATCAATTATCTCAGCTCCTGTGATAGCTAGATTAGTCAATCTAAGGACTAGTTTGTTCAAAGCTAATCATCGCTTTAATCAATAATTATTATTGCTACTGGTAAATCATCGAATTAATATGTTAATCAAAATATTTATCAAAGAACACATAATTTCAGTCATCGGATCTGCTGTTTATCACAATCAACAAAGTGTTAATTAAACTAAATATAAACTTTCTCACTATAAAATGTCAACTTTTGCTCGTATTCTTTTTAACGTACCTAATCGATATTTTCCGTTATTTAGCATGTGCGTCACAGGCATTTGTTTTCCTTTATTCTAATTTTCGGCAAAAATAAACAAAGATGTTTGAAACTTAATTAGCCGTTAATCTACCTACGTGGGTGAATCGTAAATAAGTTAATTAAATCAATTAATTTTAAATATTTTTCGAACTTAACTCACAGATTTAATCGGTATTCCATTCCGTGAGCGCATTGAAATGGGATTACTTGTTCCGATTCAATTTTTTAAGCTTAATCGTTTCAAACTATCCCGCTTGTAGATCTGGATCGAAGTTCGAATCGTTATGACAGCTGCTACTTTTAAATTTATACTTTTAAAGGTTTGAATGAAACAACAACAATTGGGTGAGCTACTAATAAGATTGTATAGGCTGGAGTTATAGCAATTTCACGACTATACCATCAGGCCGATCATCAGACTCCTTTTTTTTTTGTGGTGCTTGGTCATTTGTTCAATTTTAATTTGAAAAACTTTTTGCCCCAGCTAGGGATCAAACCTGGACCAAGCTCTCTCAGAGCCAATGCACTACACATTGCTCTACCGAGGCCACCTGATCAAGTCCATCCCAATTATGGTTTTGTTGTTTGACAATTGCATTTGAAACCAGCATTTTTAATAGCCACACACTTATACTATTTGTAAGATTGTATCTCTTATTTGTTATCATTTTAACTAAAAAACGACTAAAATAATTGTTTTACAATAATTCAATAGAATTAAGCTTTAATTAAAAGTTACGAACAACATTAAAATAAAAATTTGTTATGCCACTTAAATACTTGGGAATTGTTTATAATATCTCTTGCCCCCGGATGAAAGAGGTCAATCACGACTTTAAATATATACCTATAGAGAGTTGATTTTTACCTGAGTTCATTTCTGTTTTGTATACCCATATCATTTATCAAACTGAAACCATTTGGAAACAGATTTGCCTTCACCTGGTGGCCATTCTTTGTGTCAAAAAAAAAAAAAAAAAAAAGTTGCGTTTGACCAATTTTCTTAGACCGCAACTCTAACAGTCTAAGTGATAAAACAAATAAAATCAAAAGGAAAAAAAAAATAAAGTCGAACCTCTCCCGCGGACGACAAAGTTGCCGTAGCCCGCGTATTTTCAAAACCCCTTATCCACATCTGCTATATGTTATAAAACCATAACCATAACCAACCATACCATCGAGTTGATTGCAGGTACAATTGGCCTATGGCATTATAAGTATTATGACCACTTTTCGAGACTTAACTTAAAATCTCATTAGTCATTTCATGATGGCATTTATCAAAATCAGATATGCCACAACCGACGACGACCGACAACGACGCTCTTCGAGAAGAGCAAAGAGCTCCAATCCAACGACTGGACGATGACGACAATAATAACGACGACGACGGACGGACTTGGGCACTTGGACTCTGTGCGCAGCCACACCTAACCAGCATTTCGGTTTGTGTAAAATGTCACTTTGCAGTCCTTGGGTAATCATTCAAAATGTTGAATTTTCCTTAAAGTGACAGATCCGTCGGATGCCATTGCCGGTTGAAAGTTGATGTTGATGGTGCTGCAAGAGTTCTGTCTCTATACTTGCATTGCATTGCAACCGATCGTGCGTCGCACCTCTCAAGTGATTGTGTTGGTGGTGGCGAAACGCAAACTGACAGCTCATGTCAAAATCAAAACTGAAGCTTGAATTAAAATAACCGAAGAAAGCCTTTATAATTTGCTTATTTATTAAAGATGTGACCATACGAATTGTAATTTTAATTTCTTTAATGTTTATGTTATCAAATATAAATAAATTCATTTGGTAGTCGATCAAAGATTAAGTTAACATGCAAAAATTAATGAGAGTGTCAACATTGACGCGATATTACGATGCAGCGAACACGCTTTAGCTACAAATTTTTGCGCCGACTTGAAAGAGTATTTTATTGTTCTCTATAGGCGTTTCCAGTTCGTCAGTTCGGAAAAAATTGGTCACAAGTTGAAAAGTGTGAGTTTTGTGCTGACTCCAGTCCAATATTTATCACTTATGGAACATTGTGTCGTCTTAATAATTTATCAGATTAATAGAAATTCAAGTTTTTTTTTTTTTAATACATATACATATTTGAGGTTTGTTGAGTCAGTTTTCTTCCAGGCCAACAATATGGTCACCCAAAAACTCCAAGACTGACGTAGGTAATATTTCCACTCCCAAGGTAGACAAGCCAATCAAAATTATTTGATTCGATAATGGAATCACTGAAACCACTTTTCAAATATATTGCTCTACCTGAAGTCTGCAAAGTATCCCAATATATCGTCCTTTCAAAATCCATTTAACTCTCTCAACCACTCAAAAAAATAATAGATTTAATTGTGAGTTATTATATTTGTATCGGTTGCAGTTACAGTATGACTAGATGCAGGTCGTTGCTTCTGCTTACATACAATATTTTAATATCCTCACGCCCCGAGATAAAATTGCATTCTCAAGAGGAATGATAAATGGATTCTTGGACCTTCGCATGGGGATTAACACTTAAAATTTAGGAAATGCCAGGACACGCTGTGACATTAAAATTTGTACAATTTGTAGCCGTTTGTCAAGTGCAACATTGAGCTTTCAGCTGCCAGAAACATCATCAACCACAGGCATGAGGATAAGAAGACCCTTCTGCATAAGGCATGAATCGCATATATGTACATATGTATTTATAAGACACATACTCCAGGTCATGATGAATCAATTTATGAAGGTACCTCCGTCTCCAATCTGTTCTTCTTCTGGATGTTGAAGAGCTTGTTCGGATGTCGTTATATCGTCTTTGTCCTTCTGCAACTGGGAATATTGGAAATAGTGTGACTTGGGATCCATGTGTAAAGTAATTATGTTCGGATACTATGGCTTCAGATACACATATCTACATATATATTTAGGTATATTTGAATAGCACTCGCTTCACATCTTCTTCGAACACATTTCATTGATAATTGGAATTTGCCCTTTTGGATTTGCATATATAAACTTGGAAAAGGGTTATAAGTTAGGGGATGGATTCTTTGGCATTTGGGAATTCATTTAGTGTAATTTCTTCGAAGAACTCACTTTCAAAATCCTGTGGAGAGATGGCGCGGTGGGTGGCGGGGCCGAGAGACTTCAGGAGAAACCAAATTTTGCATTTAATTTGACCTTATAGATGAGATATGTTTCATTAGTGCTTCGCATAATACAGGATATTGTCTTAGGACACGTATTTGTATTTGGGTTTTATACTATAGATACCTACATATACATATCTATATGAGAAGATGATAATACCTATATAAACTTTCTTATGGTATATCCATATTCAATTGCTGATTTTCATTATAATTTGGGTTTATATATCTAAGTTAAAATGAATAGAATTCATGTGTGTAATATTAAAAGGAGGACGAATGCTTTATGGCAAATATATTTGAATTAAGCCTTTTGATGGGGTTTAGAGATACAATAATCATGCCGTGTTTCGGGGATTTCAATAGAGTCAGTATGATTAAGTTTGTTTAGTCGATTCGATGTTAATTTATGAATGGACCAACCAAAACAAGGTTCTGTATATATTTTAAGTCTATTCAAATATAAACTCTATGATTTTTTTATTTGTCAGTTAAAAAATGTTTTTTTTTGTATTATTTCTTTGTGTTTCAATAAGTATACTTATGTCAAATTTTATTGAAGGTATTAGCCTAGTTCCTTTACTTTACTTTGTGCATTTGTGTGAATTTCTACACAAAAGTCTGTCGAAGTTCATATAAAACAAAAACAAAAATGCACAGAGTTTCAAAGTAAAGGCACGCACCTATTGTAAAATTAGTTAGGAAATCGATTTATTAACTCCTTTTTTATTTTTGGAGTTCAATAAGATGTAACAATTTTTTTTTTTGTGATATGTTGACGATGTTGCACAATCGTGCTTTTTTGACATGAACATTTCTTCGTGCCGCACGAACAAATTTAAAGTGCATGTTCAGGAAAATGAGATCTCGAAGATCTCAAAAATCTCAGATATACATATGTTATGTACCTACATGAACAGAATTCCTCTGCAAAATTTCTCAGTTTTGCTGTCAAAACTCTGACGAAAACAGTTTTTTAGAAAATGTGGCACGGTTGTCTATATTGGGTCAACAATTAAATCACGTTGTTTTCTATTGTACTCTATTTTTACTAACATTAATTGTCAGCTATCAAATTGTTTTTATTTGTGTTGCTGCAAACACTTTACTTCACAAATGGCAATAAATTCACATTTTGCGATAATTTTGAGATGCCATGTAATAATATTTTAATTTATCGTGAGCAAGAAATAGTCAAATGTTCGACTTATTCGACAGCTTCGGACCAAAAATTACTAAATCTAGTTTATAGAAGCCTCAATGAGATCAATTAACGGCCGCTTACTTTTTATATTGTCATTAGGTACTTTATGTGTCATCTTTAAATCTCTGAAAATATATGTAGATTTCGTGTGTTAGGTAATAGTTGTCCAATTTATAAATAAATCATTGGCCAATAGCAATATTCATATTATATTATATCTACTATATACTATTTTTTAGGGTATGGTGAGTACGAGTATGGTGGGGCAAGTGGGATCAAATAATATATACATATACCTACATTCAACCTAAAACCAGCCTCTAAACTAATTACGCTGTTCTGCACAACACATTATCGCATGGCATATTAAATGCAGAGCCTAAATAATTTATTGCGCACACTATAATGAGCAGCAGCAAGGCATTAAATTAAGCACAAATCTCACGGACCAAACGTGTCTTATGATAAATGCAAGAGTCTCATAAGTCTGTACGTTCCACGATATAGCGCAGGCCCTGTCCTATATAGACGATGCTTCATGCAGCCGTTGTGGTTTGCCTGTATAACGTATCTAAAATGTATCTGAATCCAAATGCTTGGTCTACCTGTCTTTCATCTAAATCTCCATGAATCCCATAAAATTAAGTAGTCTCCACATTCCATGGTAAATCTAAGTCCGTTGGTACAGTTCGGTTAGCCATTTACTTATACTGTGCCACCATCATCATCATCATCATATATACCTACCGCCCAATGTGCCCAATCGAAGGCTCATTCCATTTGAAACTTGGTTTAATTTGTATGTGCGGATACATCGAAAACAAGGACAATGCATCTAGGAGGTGATATTAGTTACAAAACACAACCGACCGACGACGACGCAATAGCAATAGACCTCTTTGACTTGAGGGGGTGAAGTAGTATGAGGTAGGTCTCAATGGCAAACCGGAGAAAAGACGTTCCACATCAGCAATATCTATAGGTACCTATGTACCTATAACAACAACTACTGCATCATCAGCAAGTGGCGATATTTATAGCCAAATGATAAATTATCTGACACGGCTAATTGCAACGGAATTAGTGTTTAATTTAACATGCTACTCGAATGCCAGGGGCCAGGCCCATCGGGAAACACGGGGGGCTATACCGGGTTCGGTTCTCTGCCGCACCGTGCGTCGTCGTCGTGCGACACCGGCAGCACCGAGAGATATTATTATTAGTTATATGGTGAAAATGCATATTAATATCCGTAGCGCATTAATTTCTGCGTAAATAGTTGTGTCAACCAATGTTGTATAGTCAGGATGATTGCTACTCTTACTGCACTTGCTCGAATTGGCAATAAGATAGAGATGCATCGTCCAAGAGTGCCTCATTTAATATATATGTTTATGTACATGTATACCAACCGATACAACATAACCCAGCCAAGACAACATGACACCTCCGATTTGGGCGTTCTTAAACAAACTGATTTCTGTTGACGACATTTTTCGAAAGAAATTATATTTAAAGGAGAATTACGCCAGTTCGGTATTTTATATACAAAAATGTTGCCGGTGACAGGAATCGAACCTGAGACCTCTCACGTCTAAAGCGGAGGTCTTTCCACTGCACCACGAACTCTATTATTATTGAATTGCGCAAATTACTAAATATTGTTCAAATCAGTAACTCATATGACCAATTGAAATTTCATTTCTTTTTTTAACAGATTTTCTTTATTTTTTTATAATTTTTTTTTGTCCTAAACTTCTACCCTTATTCCTCTTTAATTTAAAAAAAAATAAGAAAATCGGTTAACCGGTTTGGCTGGTTAGCGAGCGTACACAAAACAAAACTTTATTCTGTATATATAGATTTGTAGACCGAATTACAGACCGAGAGTTGGTGAAGTTGTATTCAAAGTTTTTAATTTTTTTGACACACAGTTTTAATCATACATTTTTTAGCTTTTTTCCCCACAAAGAGATTTATTTATGTCAAATGTTTACTTTTTGCACAATATTTACATCTTATAATACAATTTATAGAGTATGCGGTTATATCTTTTCCTCCATTCGCCTTCATTTTTCTTTCGAAAGACAAAGTACCCAGTATCAGCTTTCCTATTCAGCTTATCGTCCAATTCAACACTCGGTATGGTAAAGTTGGACTGGAAGTATGAGGACTTTAAAGAGCGTGTATTTTGTTTAGGATCATGTTTAAATTATAATTGACGCACTGACGCATGGACGCACTGACGCATAGATTAATAGGTGCAATAACGCACATACAGACGGACGGTATGAAGAACTTTTTGGGACTTCCCGACCATCACTTTGATTACAACCTCGACATTTTAAATTTTGCACGAAACAAATGACAGCTATAGAGCAGGTACAAATTTAAAAAATATCCACCATCATAAATTTATTTATACCAGATTTGCAGAATCCTAAAAATTTAATTTAAGTTCCTCGAACTTAGTATCTGGTTTAATTCACCTAATATTCGACTTTGCACAAATTTCGGTGCACCCCAAAACCTCTACCCCAGCAAAGAGCAATATGCATGATGGTGAATTCTTCAGAAAGCTAAGAAGCGATTCACGCATTCCCCAATTTGATTTACGTGGAATAAATCTAATTTTAATTTATAAAATCGAAACGTGGTACCGCATGTATAATGTATATACGCGTTGGGTGGTTTTTAAGCAGGACAACGAGCGTGTTCGTTGCAAGTTGTGTATTTGTCTCTGCCCCCGGCCCGGGAGGAAATTATTAATTATCGCGACATATGTTCTAAGATGCACCACCCGAATCTCTGATGAATTACCGATAGATTGTCACTTACGGGTGTGTACGCCCCGAAGAATCTGTCCAATTTAGTGATGAAGGTGAGTCTGGGGGTGCTATTTATTAAAATAAGTCATATACACAATTTTACATGGATTTTTCTTGATCCCACTACATATTTGATTTTTAATTATTTTTTTGTTTGTTTTGTTTTGCATGTTTTTATATGCGTTTTCTTAATTCAATTATAAAATTATATCTACCTTTAATGCCAAAAAGCCTGCTATTTTAGACATATCTGAAAATTGTTGCATCCTGTGTGTGTTGTATAGGTACAGCTATAATGCAGCATACAACAAACAACCCAACAACGCATTGTCAGATTGTTTTGGTAATTTATTTGTAATGAGACACTTAAGGGTTAATTACATATCAATCATGAAGGGGCTTAATGCCATTAATTATTGTTTTATTTGTGTTTGTAGGTGTTTGACAGATATGTATGTATGTGTGTGGTGGTCCTGTTTAATATGGACATACATATATGTATATTGATGCCGATGTTGACCATTATACCCAAGTGGGGCAAAGTGTGGTATGTCGTCTCTAATCTATCGGTGGTTTATTGCAATGAATTGGCGATTATGTTTGATGTAACCGTAGGTTAATGCATGAAATTGAGGGTCAAAATGCAAATTAATCATGGCGATAGTAATCTCGATTTTATGTTTAATTAGGTTCCACGTGCAGAGCTTCCGATTTTAATGCAATTTTAAAATCGATAACGAATTTTTACATTTTTAATATAATTTTTATAATAATACTTACTATATACTTGTATGTAAGTGCAGATAAATTATACCTACATTCAGTATCTAATTGGGAGTAATGGGAGTCTGATGATATTGATAGTTGATAATCATAAATTATGCACTTTGTGGGGGGAGACAGAAATTAAGAAATTTTATAAATCAATTTATAAAAATATTAAATCAGATTGTTTTAATACAGGCTTAATTCCTGTGGTGTTTGGGGGAAACATATCTTCAATAACTCAAAAAAGAATTTTTTTCATTTAATTCTCGTGCGCACACATGTTTAGGTACCAAATTTGCAGCGAAGTGATCGACCCATTTACTGCCTGAACACAATGGATACGGAGATGTAACTATGGAGTTGCAGCTGGAATAGCTGTCAAAATATTCAATAAACACAAATTCAATGTAACGAACACAACACAACGCAACTGCAGTCGGTGCTGCAAGCGTTCACAAACTTCAAACTTTTTACATGCAGCGCTTTTGACATTTCAATTTGTATGAAGAAAAAAAGAGCCAGAAAAAGATTTTTGTGGTTATTTTTTTTCGGGAAAAATATTATTAATTAAAAGCAAATTATTGGAAATAAAACAGTGAACAATAAGCCGTGATTGTTTGTTTTTCCTTAAAATAAACAAAAAAGATGTACAGCTGCATTGTGGGCACTTTAGAAATAGCTTTAGCTCAAACATTAACTGAAAACGAAATTTATTTTCGGAGATATCATGTTTGTCCCAAACACCCGAAAGATGGAAATCGATTAACTACATAGTTTAAAAATTGCTATTTGTGTGATCTCTGTCAACGGTGATTTAAAACAAAATTTGCTAAAATTAAAACTCATTGAAAATTATTTTCAAAATTTTGTTTGTCTTTCCATACACACATAATTAAACCTGTCCGAGCATTTTACTTTAACTTTTAAGGAATAAAAAATGTTCCTAATAGTGAAACCTATAAATCTCGAAGAAATAGTACCGACACAGTGACACTGTTTTTTTGTTTTTAAATTTTAATACGATCTCACTTTTCTAATAATATTTTTGATGAGCTTCTGAATCCCTTTTTATGTTTTGACGTTTTAAACTTTGAAGGCCATTTTTTTCCTCAAAATTGTTTCCTTTTTATTTTTTTGAAATCTGTTTTTTTTGAGGTTGCAATCTTTATTTTTATGCTGGAGTGTTAGTCAACATTTATTGCACGGATTTGTTTTGATTCATTTTGTCCGAAATATTAATACCATTTTAAATAGAAAAACTGGCGCAAAATTTTAAACGATTTAGTAAAATGTTAAAGCCATTTTAGTAAGTTACTAAGATAAAAAGAAGATTTTGCTAATTTTAAACGATTTTAGCAACTTACTATCTCTTAACATTTTACTAAAGTTAAAATCACAAAATGGCTACTTTAACTTTTAGTAACTTGCTAAATCCATATGAAATCTGTCATTTTCCTCGAAAAAAAATTGTTGGCAAAGAGTTAAATTGTGTTTTTTTTATGATCCCCGTGCTAATTGTTTTTTAAAGTAAATAAAATAAAATTAAATGTTTTCGGAAGACATCAAGAGTTACTGAAGCTAATGGAGGTGCTGACTGATTCCATAAAGGTATCAACCATCCCTGCACGGTTTATGGTTGGTCAGGTACACTCCAAAATGTTTTAAATTTTTCTTCATGATGGCAAAAATTAAGAAAATTGAAAAAGGTTTTGGAGTGTATCTGGCCAACGGTAAATCAAATTATTAGGTCCGTTCCCTAGGTTTAGGTTTGTTTACTTTGTTTTTCTTTCACGAACTGTCATTGTTTGGACGTGTTCAGATGCACCATTTTAATAAAAGTGAAATAGTATTTTTCTAGTTAGTAAAACGAAACAAAAAGGATTAAAATTTCCGAAGAGCTAGTAAATTACTAAATGTTTAGCAAATTGCTAACTAGTAATATGCTAAACCCTTAACAATAGGTTGTTTAAAATTTTGCGCCACTATCTTTTAGTACTATTGCGTACTAACATTAAGGCTTTTATACTGACATTCAGGTTTTAATATAACCTTTTATCTCAATACTTCTGAGAAAAATGTATTCGAGATAATTTTAACTTATATGACTTTAAAAAAAATACAATATTTTAAATATCACCCCAAGAAATCTCATAGCACCCTTGGATAACACCATTTTTTAGATTAAAAACAATTCACTCTTACGTTAATAAAATAAATGGACTTTTGTTAACAAAAAATAAATAGTGTTTCTTTCAAATACCACCACACAGGCGTTCAGCGGGAAATATTTTGAATTAAAAAATTAAATGAAATTAAGGGATTCTATTATGAAAAATTAATCAAGCAACTAATGCATTTTTATTTAAGGCTTTAATTTATTAGAAAATAGCAGATTTAATAATAAAAACAAGGATGGGACATGTCACGGAAGGTACTAACATTTTAAATGTACTTTTTTAAACCAAGGGAAATGGGTAGTAAATTTTTAAATAACATTTAATGTAAATTATAATACAAACTCATGTTCCCAATTCAAATCAGAAATTCATGAGAAAATTTTACATTAAGTTACAAATAAAGTACTGAAAACAGTGTTGGCAGAGAATCACCCATGTGCGTCTTTACGTTTATGCTTCTTATTAAATTTGAACTAAACCATAAACAGAGAGACCGATGTGCTTCAAATTTGGCACAAATTTTGCAAGTTATTATTGAGTTCTTGAAAATACACAAAATGTATTTATTGTTATGAGGCGGCGAAAATATTTTAATTCAAGATCAGCTCACACAGCCTTCATGTCAAACGTTTTGAGGAACGAAGTTTAGTGGATGATCGTCCTAAAAGAGTTGCTCATCGAAATATTATATAAGAAAATTGCTTTGAAGGTTTTAAGCAAAAACTTCGCAAACCTAACTGTAATAGTGTTGAACTTTTTTTTTTTCAAAATCAGGCAGGTATACCTACTTAGGTATGTATACACAAATCGCTTCATTTTCTAATTTATTTTTATACATTATGAAGTTATAAAAAATGTGATTACTTTTGATTGAGTTTTTTGGCTTGTTTTTTTTTTTCAAACCTGCGAAATTGTTCTTAGTTAAACGGTCAAACTGGAACTGTTGTTCAACAGCAAAAAGCTATACATTTTGCATAAATATCTAGTCTGTACCAGGCGCGGATACAAGGGGGGGGCAATGGGTGCAATTGCCCCCCCCCCTGGGCAATTCTTCGTTTCACAATTATAAAGTAAATTTTTTTCAATCATAGCCTTAACCTATAACAACCAACAAACGCTTACGCATCACTTTTCACTTTTCATGTCATTTACATATGTAGGTACCTTTATTTCCAATTTATTGCACTATCAACTTCAATTCACATTCTTGAAATTGCGTACAAAAAACCATAACACTTTTTTCTTTTTTTTTCCATTTGGATCACTTTGGAAAACTCCTAAACTTAAATATAGATGTTGCCCTTTTTTTGCTTAAAGATGAGCTGGTGATGTGGCGCGAAAAATGGGTAAGAGAAAATGAGCAGAAGAACAAGCTTCCCGACACTGCCCTGGATTTAATTGACAAATGCAATAAGGATGTGTTTTGTATTATACATAGTTTCCTTCTTATTCTTGCAACGCTTCCAGTTACAAATTCTTCGGCAGAAAGATCTTTTTCTTCGTTGCGGCGTCTTAAAACATATTTCAGATCAACAATGGTTGAAAACCGCCTCCGCACTCATGCACATACATAGGCAAATCCCGATCGATGTTGAGAAAGTTATTACTAGGTTTTCAAAAACCGGCTACCCAAAAAGATTAGAATTAAGTATTTAAGAACTATGCATATCATGTACAACACTATAATTCCTTCATTTAAATTAATTAATTTATTTATTTTTTTAATACGTACCTACGAGTTCTTATTTAATACTTTAAGACATGCATACAGAGCATTATTGAAAGAGGATAAAGTAATGTAAACGAAGATGTTTGATTTACTATTTAAGAGTTATTTACATACAAACTATATTATGTACCTGCACAGTGCACATGCTTTCCTTAATTCAATTAAATAATATGTTATTTTTATATCCGATTGTGCTTATACCTTTTTAATATTTTAAGACATAAATGCAGAGAATCATTAAAAAAGCGTAAGTATTCGATGGACCATTTTTTTTTTTTAAGTTAAGCAAAATATCACAAAAATTGCCCCCCCCCCCCCCCCCCCCTGAACGAAATCCTGGATCCGCGCCTGGTCTGTACCTACAGGTACATATGTATATGATCTTTATAATTTATAAAAAAATCAAAGGAATATATTTTTTTTATTTTTTGATGTATAAACATCTATGCCGGCGGTAGGTTAAACTAAAAACGTGGACATTTCTGTAGCACATTTCATTGTTCTGTTACACGTTACGATACGTTGATGTACTTTGGATACGTTTAATATTGGGTACG
Source organism: Epistrophe eligans (assembly GCA_951394125.1). Taxonomy (NCBI): domain Eukaryota; kingdom Metazoa; phylum Arthropoda; class Insecta; order Diptera; family Syrphidae; genus Epistrophe; species Epistrophe eligans. The sequence continues at coordinate 40,267,652 of OX596029.1, forward strand.
TTCCTTCGTACCTCAAACTAAATCGAAGGATCGAGTTAGTTTGAATTGAAATTTGGTTGACAGTTCGAATTCGTCGCGTTCTGTGATGTTAAACCAGCACTTGAATATTTAATTTGATGTTTACACATCTTAAACGTGAGTCCCGACACTCACACTTTTTTTTAAGCATGATAGGGGAACTACTCTAACTTATAAAAAAAAATTTAGGCAGCAATTATAATAAAAATTATATAAACCTGAAAACATAATTGTATATTTTTTCGTTTAATGTTCTAATTTCGCCCTAAAATTTATTTAAAACAAAAATATTAAGTTGGTATTACTGTTTTGTTGTTTAATTTAAATACAAAATTTAAATACAAAAAATCATCACAACAACCCAATAGCTGTAAAACTTTAATTTTAATTTGCAAGTCAAATATTTTTCTGTACCCCACCTGTATTATTTATTTTTATCGAACGTCAAAATTTCAATGGAAAGTTTAAAATTTTAAATTTCTCGGCAATGTTTTTATCGTCAATCCCAAAAGTGTCATGCAGTCTTTTAATCCAAACTTTTGTTAGTGGTTTGTGCCATTGCTATGATATTCAAAGTTGATTTAAAAAAAAAATATTTTAACAAACCAAAAGGATTAATAAACATGTTGCAGTAGTAAGTTGCATTCGCATCAAGAACAATTTTTAAAAAAGCACCCTTATACTCATATATCTAATGCCTAAAAAGAAACAAATATTTTCGATTTTTAAAATTCTCAATGGAACCATGAACATGCTAAACAAAAAATATACAAAAAAAACATATCCTAAAAACATGAAGTACCCTCCATAATCCATATACTTATACCTTTCATCTCCATCCATCTGAGTGTTGCCCTATAATGCCTTGTGAATGTGACTCTATATTTCCAGTACAATTCGAGAGTAAAACACAAAAGAGATATGCGCGTTAAGGATATGCCAGTCCATGTTTGGTTGATATTTCTGTGTGTGATTGCTAACAATACACAAATACTGTGACAATAAGAACAAGAGGATGGGAGTATCCTCCCACATTCATCATCGTGTTTTGTGAAATGAAAGGTGCTTCCCCAAAAAAAAAAAAGAATACCTATACTCAAGATACAAGAAATGTTAATACATATACCAAAAGAACTATAAGGCCATTTGAGATCCTCTATGAAATTTCTCATCGTTGTGTGATATGATTTCCCTCATTTTTTTTTTCGACAATTTCCCACCATCAAAACTACTGATTCAACTTGTTTCCCAAACAAAAACTCCACTCATGGTCACTCACATCTTAATCCGAGACTTAAGTATAACCATATTCAAAGCCAACAATATTGCGGACAACCTTTCGGTGCTGCTTACAAACTAACATATTAATCGTGTCTGTTTTGCAAAAAAAATATAAAAAATTACACAATATTGTCTGTCGGTCTGAGACATTCGCAAAGAAAGCCAGGCCACCGCGGTTTCAGAGCTTCTGAGCCTCCTCTTAACGCAAGTTGTATACTAGTGTTGACGATCTACATTTTTGTGCCACACACGAAGTTCAGTGCATCTTTTACTCAGTTCAACTCCGGCGAATCGGAATAGTAATTCAAACTTATGAAAGTTAAGAGCAACCATTAAGCTTTTAATTCGCCGCAGGACAAAATCATAAAATCAAATTGCTATTAATTTGTGTCTAGCTTCAATTAATTTAAGTGCCTAAATGTGTATTTAACATTATAGTGTTGTTGGATTTTTTTTTCTGGCCAACTATAGTTTTTGTTTTTTATCAAAGAAAAAAATTAATTTCATGTCTGTGTTGATAAGAAAGGTGCCAGAAAGTTCAAAATCTGCCGCGGTTTTTTTTTTTTTTTTTTTGTGAGTAAGTTGAGGTCTGCGGGGGAGTATGCGGCATAATCTTGCAATCGGAACAACACAGGACAATTAAAAATCCATTAAAAAGCATTCGAGAAGAGGGTGTTGCTGGTTGCTGAGTATCGGGCTCGGTGGTGACAAAAGGAAAGTGGGCCAACACATAGTAGATACTGAGACCCACTGTCATCGCCATCGTGAGTGTTTTCGAGTTCGACATTCGCTTCCGAGTTAATCACATCACACACGACCACCGGAATTCAGCGCAGAATATTTCGATTTAAAAAAAAAAAAAACAAATAAAAAATAAAAAAACTTTCAACGGCCTAAAGCTCTCAATATAGCAGCACAGCAGCATAAATCGAGAACAATAACAAAGCTAAGATAGATTATTGTCCTTGTACGTCACTGGATTGGTGGGCCCTATACACATACAGACACACTATACACACGTTCATACGCACACATACAAAAATCATAGACACGCACCATTGTTCGTGTTGTTCGTACGGTAAACTGTGTGTTCAGCTCATCAGTATATCGAGCATTCACGAAACTTTCGACACGGAATTTCTGTGGATTCGTGCAATCGGCATTTCATGTATGGTAGGAGAACGCAAAAGGTCCTACAACAGGAGTCACCGCACCGCACGTCGCAGGAATCGTGTTTTTAGACTGTGAAAAGAGGGCTTCTGCTTCTTCACTAACTTGGCCAATATTACGGGTTGTTTTTTGCTTTCTTCGTTTACATCATGGAGTTAGTACTTGTATAGTTTGTCCTGTCTGATGTTTTGTGTGCAAAAAAGTCCAAAAGTTTGAGTGAAAATAAAAATAAAAAAAATTCTCGAGTAATCGTTGGTGGTTTTCTATGTTGGTTTTTGTATTAATACTTTTCGTCTATTATTTAGATGTGCTATAACGTTTGTCACTAAGTGGAGAGTTTTGAACTGATAAGAAAGTTTGTTTGATTTGTTCATTTTCTGTGCGTGTTTTTTTTTTTTTTTTTAATTCTATTGGTATATCGGTATCGGTTGATTTTGTGGTTATAAATGTGACATCAGTTTACACTTTTGTTAACAAGTTATAAAAAGGATAAAATAGGAGATCAAACATCTTTGTGGAATTTGTGTGTGTGTTTAAATAAACAATTCAATATTTTTTGTGTTATAAAATGGACTTGAATAGTGTGAGTGAAGAATGGGAACATCCGGTTTCTGCATTTTTACCGGAAATGAGTAATTGTGACGATGAATTCTTTAATCCACATGAGGTGAGTTTAGTTTTTTTGTTTAATCTTTCTTCGTTTATATAATTTAGAAGTTAAAAATATCAACAAGCATAAATAATGTTATGTGAAATGTTAACTGAAATTTCACCATATGTGCTGCAAGTAAAGTGCCAATTGTATTTTAAATTTATTTTTTCTGAATCAACTAAGCAGGAAAAGAGAAAAAAAATGTCTCAATTGTCGATTTTTTAAATTTTAAAACTTAAATTTTATTTCAAAATTGCTTATCTTTTTATATTAACATAATTCGGAATTTGAAGCAATGTTTTCTAAAAAAATGAGAGTTAGTCGAAGTTCTGGTTTTCATAAGACACAAATATATTTTTTCATAACCTTTACACATGAGCTTTTGCGAAGATGTTCGTTTTGCAAGAGTTTAAAGTAAAAATTGTTTTAATGGTTAAAAACAAAATGACATTAAATTTTTTTTTTTAATTCTTTGAATATGTTGAAAAATAAAATTCGTTTTTATCATATTGTAAAAAGCGCACTTTTTATCAAAATATTTTTTCTTTTACACATATAACATATTTTTGTAAATAGAATTTATTGCGTACTTACCTCCTGTTCACTTTATTTTTTATTTGACAAAAAGATCTTTCTCAAAATTTTTTGATTTTTAGGAAAAAAATTTTGTTTTTTATGAAATGCACATGCACTGCCGTTTAATAGAATGTTTTCTTACAAAATTCTCATAATTGTTTTAAGGTGAAAAATGTGTGATGTACCTATGTATTTTATTATATTAATTATTTATTTAATTATTTTATTAATTTGTTGCAGTTTCATTGGTCTAGTTTTAGCTTTCGAAAAAAAGATATTTTGTATTTTTTTAAATCATGAACATTTTGTTCGTTTCACCCATATAAAATCACTTTTATTCGCTTCAGTTATGTTAGGTATTCATAGAGTCCATTAACTATAATATAACTACATTAGATCTTGGGTCAGATTGTTTACTGCGGGGTTGTTTATGAATCCGCTTAATTAATAATATAAGTTTTTGACCTCGAGCACCGAAAGTAACATTGTCCACGAAATATAAGCTTTTTTCAGTTATTGGTGAATTACCGGTCCGGTCTCCTACCTATGAGATAGCAAGATTATTGGGCTAATATAATCTCATTGAAAAATATTGTTGAAATTATTAATTTTAAACATTAACTATTGAAAGAAATAACAAAAACAACAACAATTTAAATGAAAAATAAGTAGCATCTGACTTGAACTATTCAATAGTCAATAAAAAATTTCATTCTGCCCAATTTGGAAGATTAAACTATTTTTAATATTTTAATAATATCCTTGAATCGATCACTTGTCATTGAAATAATAAAACTGATTTTATGATTTTATTTTACATATTAAGTATTGTTATTGAAAACTTAACAAAATACCAAAATTCTTGATTTATTATTTTTTTTTGTTTCAACATACTGTAAATTATAATGCAAGATGAGTGTTGAAAATTATTACCTGTACCTTTTACAAAAAAAAACTTGAAGATAAATGTTACTAATTAAAAGTTCAACAGCACTACTACCAAATTTAAGTCCTATTTCTGTAGACAAATAATAATACTGTCCACTTGAAATTTTGTTTGTTCTTTTAGAAGTGTTGATCTTGATATACCTATGTATTTACTTGCTCTCAACAATGAAAACAAATTTTGATTGAAATGTATTTTAGTATCATTTTTTTATCATCAGTGATTCATCATGATTAGGCACTTTTAAAAACTCGGGGGTATCTACTAAAAATTGATATCATCAAACTCACTTAATCTTATTTATATATATTAGTACAGTTAACTTAAGCAAAAAATGATTGGTACATCAAATATTAATTTCTAACAGGCTGGATTTTTCGTTTGGTTGTTCTTTATAATCTATGATATAAAACAAAATTTTAACATATTCCCCCACCCAGTGCTTCTTCACTATTTTTCCTTCTTGTTTTTTTATTAGATTTATTTAAATTTCTTTTTGTCGGAGAGAAAAAGTGAGTAGGTAAAAAAATCAGTTAATTAAGAACATTTGTTGTCTTAATTCTTTCTTTCTGTTGTATTTGCCTAAAAAAATAAAGAGAACTGCGAAGTTCCCATAGGTATAACTTATAGATTATTAGATGATTAAACTGATGTTTGGTTCTCTATTTTTGTAAGAAAACTGTCATATTACAAGTTGTACAGATTTAAACAAAATATAGGTAATAGCATAATTAAAAGAAAATTGGAAAAAAATAAATATGAAAATCCAGACAGGCAAACGTTTACAGAAATAATTCTCCATTAAGAAGGGGAATGATTAATTTGAAATACCTATATTTAATTCTGGTAGAAAAGTTAAAAAATAATCTTTAATTTAATTGCACACATTTGTATAGCGATTTGTGGTAAATTTTGATGTACATATCTGTTAAGTTAATAGGTGGTTTTTAAAATTCAAAATCACATAAGTTATAGGCAATGGTTAATTTGTATTTTAGTATTAAATTTACATAAAAAAAAATCAAACGGAAATCACCACGTAACTGTGGTTGGTCTAAATAAAAATTGCCGTTTTCAGTGAGATTTTCAGAAATTCTTATTATTTTATTTCAAAATCTACTAACAAAATCTATAACTTGAGTTGAAACGATAACGAATTAATCTTCAAGATTTAAATATTGAAGAAAAAATAATCAGAGGTGTAGGAATAAAATAGGTAAATTTTTGAATAGCGAATCGAACATAAATCATAAGTATTTCGACTTTTTCGTATAATTAAAAGTGGTTCGACAAAATTAAGTTCGCTCTAAAAGTCTAAATGTCAAAACTTTAGCGAATTTGAATACCTATCACTTAATTACGCTTATTTCTTTGTTCAATAAGTGAAAAAATATCGAATTAGTATGTGATAAATGTTATTAAGTTACAAATTTAAAATCTTTCTTTATTGTTTACTTTAGGTATGCAATACTCAATGACTGATCAAATAAAAAGATAAATGTAAATAACAAAAATTATAAAAAAGATTATTTGGATCAGTTTGCCATAGGTGCCGAGAGATAAGGTAGATAGAAATAATGCCAAATCAATTTTATTGCCATATAAAATTGGCAATTATGGAAATTAGAAAGTTCCGAATTTTCTATGTTCCACTTTATTTCCTATTACAATTAAAAGAGTGTAATAATGTCGATCGGTTAAATTTTTCATTTTGATAATCAACTTTGAATGTTCGACGTTATTGCTAGCACTATTTTTTTCCAGAATACAGAAATGGTTTTCACGTATTACTTAGTACTACAAAGCTACTTAATTTCATATCTAGAAATACAAAATGAAAAAAAATAAATGCACACGAACAAATTTTGTATCAGTTTTTCAACAAACATTACTCTGCTTGATCAATCACTGACCGGCGGAGGCGGCGGCGGTGCCTTTAATGAGAAATTCTTAAAGTAATTCCCGTTATCTGTTTTCAAAATCTTTCCAACAAAAATTCAATATGTAGTTCACTATTGAAGCTTTTAACATAATCTCAATGTTCAAGAAATCAAATTGGTATACTCAAATAATTGCGTTGTGTCAAAAAAAAGAACAAAATCAATTTGATTTTTGCTTTTCAAAACACAAAAATTGATCAAAAAAATTTCAAAACTTTGAAAGCTACATTTATTAATCTAAGCAAGCTTTTTAAAGTTGTAAATGTATGTATATGTCGGCATTTTCAAAGGTTTCACCTTTAGGTAGTTTTATTTTTATTATAGGTAAAGGTAGATACGAAGGATTATATGACGTAAACATTTACGTCGATTTGAAAATCACGCCGCCGCCGTAGGAAAAAAAGGACGAATTTTTGAAATATTAGAATTTTCTATGAAAGCGTAGTTTCTTTTTGAATTATTATTACTTACTTAAATCGTACCACTGAACCTGCAGAAATTTTAACTCAAAATATTTTTCTTTCTAAACATTTTACCATAGACCACCTTTTTTATTTCTTATGACAGATTCGAAGGAACACAGTGCCTCCTGACTTTTTTCGAAATTCAATGGGAGTGAGAAGATATATTATTTTTTTTTATTTTGTAATTATTTTATGCATTTTGTGGATGTAGGGAAAATGTAAGGATTTTTTGTTTATGCAGTAGGTACTTCTTTTATTTTCATGTGGCAGTGTGGCATCGCTGAATGTAGTCAACAGTTAATAGAGAGAACTTAGCCAACCTGAATCCAAATAATAATCAATAAACTGAAGACAAAAATTAAATTAAACTATCTTTGGTGTTTTTTTTAAAGAAATTAATTATAAACGTCTTATATACAAAGCTCTTCGTTTAGCTATACGACCTTGCCTCAAGATATGATGTCAGTTGATAATGAGTATTACATTATTTCTTTGCGACATTTCAATTCTAATTCCCAACTAGAATCAAAATGTACTTATATCCATACTTCCAAACCCTGTATCTACCCGTAAAATAACCCATAATGCTGGATTTACTGAATGTTTATATAGTTGAGCTATGCTCTATTAACATTTCGAAGAACCATCATGAAGAAGATGCTCGTTGTGGCAAAGTTGCACGTTTCACGATTGTGTGCGACTGACATCCCTATAAATCACTCAATTAATCGTCGTCGTTTTTAGTAATTATAATTGCCATGTTCCAACACACGACTTTAGCACTCCGCGCACTCTGGAAACTTAAAGCCAAAGTGAATGCAAAAATAGCGAAGCGAAGCGACATTTTGCCGTGGGACAACAGCTATACCAGCATCAACACTGCATGGAACAGCAAAATGCGGCAATAGCACGCGTAGCACAACAACATCGAACGCATCACTGTTGGTGATTTGACATCTTCCCGCTGGTAAAGACGAGCTCCGTTGGGAGTCGAAATGAGGCGGAGAATTTTTAATTTGGCCAACAACGACGACGCACGACGACGACACAAAAGTTGGTTGGAATGGCAAAGACGAAGGCCGAAGACGTGAATGAGAAATGGTTTCACTTTGACTAAGTGAGATCTTTTTGAAAACACCTTTCTCATATAATTTGACGTTGTCATTGAAATTGATGTATATGTTTCGACTTGGAATATTGCAGATGATATATAGAGGATTTATGGGAATTAAGTTTTATTGGATTTCTTCAGTTATTGACATTTTTATTTCATTTCTCATTGAATACCAATATCCTTTCTGATATTAAATCTTCTTGTTCCGTGTTTTATTTTTTTTGACGATGCTTTAAGATCCTTGTTAGAGACCCTGTTCCAAACTGCCAGATTTATAAATTTTTTGATAGAACTTGTTCCACAAATCGAGAGTTGTGATATTTCTAGCAAAATAGAGCGCTCATGTCAGAGAAAAACATTTCCCTATCCGCTAAGAATTTTCTAAGAACTTTTTTCTGGCTTTTTCTTTCTGCTCGCCAGGTTGACCTTATGTCAGACTACAGAATTTTTCGCTTAAATTAAAAAAAATAATACAAAAATGCTGCCAACCAAAGGTTTCACTAGTACATATTGATTTTATTTTCAATTAAGTTTTGGTAGAAGAGTGTATTTTTTTTATTTTTTGTTATAGTCATTTAACCAATCAAATAATTTTCTTAAAATGTATGTCAATTAGTAAAATTGTTTCCAAAAAAGTAAATGACAATTAAATATATCTTGAACATCATTTTTTATTTTTTTTTGAAGGAAATCACATGTAAGCTTTATAGTTACAAAAATGTTTTTTTTTTTTTTTAATTTTTATAAAAAATAACTTAATAAAAACAGATACATACATATGTGATAGATAGATAGATACATTTTATTTCTTGTTAATTTTATTTTTTGTTAATTCATTAATTTTCTTGGGTTATAATTCTTGAAAGTATTGATTAACATATATCATTCATCTACGGCAAATCTAGCTGCGTATAACGGTGTAGTAAAGTTGCCACTTTATACAGGGTTAGTAAAAATTGAGCTTTACATAAGAGAAAAGTGTGTTTTCAGTGTTGAACAATATTAAAAAATAATTTAAGTTTGACAGCCACCGTCGCCGTTCGAAAATTCAAAGTGTATGGTCGGAACATTGATTAACTTGCTGTCAACTGTTAAGAGTGTAATTGAAAAATTCAGGGAGACTATATAAATTTGTCATGGTGGGGAGAGGACCTACGATAACTTTGGCGCCAAAAATTGATAATGGTTTTTTTGTAGAGTATTCAAAACAAAAGGATTTTTTTTACTATCGGAGGGGGGGTCTATCTCGCCCCTTTTAGGAGATAGGGGCAATTTTAGAAAAAAAAATGACTTAAAATAAAATAAAAAATATAAAACAACGGCAACACTTACCTACAATTAGCATTATACCGGTTTCCAAAGCCGGAAATCTGTTTTTAATCATAAATTTAAAACAAGTTACTTATGTCAATAGTTTATGAAAAATTTATTTGATAAAAAAAAAGCTTAGACAATTTTTTTCCAAAATTGTGAAATGAAGTTCTAAATTAGCTTTTTATGGTTTTTAAATCCAGATTCTTTGAATGCAAAAGAAACTTTGCATACATCCATTCCCGCACCTATCCCAAATTCTATAGTGTTCCCAAGCAGGGAGGTTTCAGGGGGCAGCATGCTCCCCATTAATACCTCACTGTTTATAAGCCGTAATGATGGGTTCTAGAACTGTATTTATGTAAGCAAGCAAAAAACAAAAATCTCATAAAAAGTAGTTTTAGTAGGTATAGTTTTCAATTTTCTCAAAAACTAGAAAACATAAAACCATTAAGTTTTTTGTGTTCGATTCAAAATTGATATTAGCATTGACCACAAAAAGCCAATTTATTTATTTTTTTCACATTTTACAATTTTGAAAAAAAATTGGTCTAAACTTTTTTTTTTCATTTTGTTTTCATCAAAATTTTGAGTTTGCATGCGAATTTTGTATGAAAACTATTTATATAAATAATTAAATTTAGAGAGACATACCCACCTCCCATAGGTTTTTGACCCCTCTACAAATCAATTTTTGGTGCCAAAGTAATCGTACTCGTGCCCACTGGGTGGTCCAAAATATTTTAGTGACAATATCGAAGCAGTGTGTGAGAGTGTTGGTGAAAATCCAGAAACATCGAAATTTTCAAACTGATGTGGCCGCAAAATTTTACTCGGCTCGATTTGTAACTACTAACCTTAAAACTATCAGATGTCAAACTATTTACCACTATTTAACACTTAACTAAATAAAAAGGATCAAATAAAAATCGTTCTTTTAGTTTTGGGAAACCCTTTAAAAATTTTTAAAATCCTAAAATTCCCAAGTTGCGGATAACATAACCAGCGCAGCGTGGGTCTCATCTCAAAATCTGATCAAACGATAATTTTTGATATGAAATCTTCAAATTAGCAAATATTCATATTACAGAATATATCAATATTTTGGAGAAAAAACAACTGTGTCCTTAACCAAATTATTCATTCCTAGTTTTTATTTTATGTGGTATTGTGTTTTTTCTCAGATATCTAAGATGATTAATCTTATATTGTGTTAAAAATAAATTGTACTCCATCTCTTCATACCATAAAACTTTTGCTTTTCTTTAATTCATTAATATTTCCAAAGTCTCCACAGTCAAGTATATTGAGTAGGACAGCACTGTAAATGTATAAATTCAGTATTTTGATGACCTCATTTCTATTTAATTTCTTACGAAGGATGAAACAAACAGATGATTATGTTAAATTTAAAAACATGTAATTCCACTAGGATAACAAAGTATAAGATTCTAGGGCCCTTATGTCATCACAACAGCAAAAACAACAAGAAATATTTATCGTTTAACATTAACATAACCTTCCCTTGGGCAAAGTATGAAAAATGTTCTAACAGATTTCTGCGCTGTTCTAAAAATGTTGAAATCTCAGCAATCATAAAATTAAATTGTTTCTAATGAACAACAACGAAAAATTAAAAACTTACAATTAGTTTAAGAAATTCTATTTAATTACACTGACACTGATGATTGTTCATACAACACTGAACAAGTATAATATTGCTTCAATTTCAATTTCTGCCTCGTATATTTATATTTGTAAATATATACCTCACAAATCAAGCCTGTGGGATTTTTATAATAATTTATATTTTAAGATAAAATAACTGAAAAATATAATTAACATTAAAAATAATAATTTATTAAAGACAACACAATTATTGTAACAACGACGACGGACGGTCATGTCAGGCATGTGAATACGCGTCAAGCTTATTTGGCATGGTTTCACATTGTCTAACTTTCAACACAGAACTGTATAATTTGATTGTTTTTTGTTGCTATACAGAAGGCATATATGTACATATAAGAACAATACCTACATCAATCATTAGAATCATATACAAATGCACATTGCACATCCATTGTTATCTGATAGTCACATCAAGGCGATGACAATTAATTAAAAACATAAACATTTATAACATTTTTTATAAAATTATAGCGTACGAGTAGAGTATTGTTATTAAATCTCTTGTTATACTGAATTGTTTACTTAGAAAAGCTTGTATACCAAAAATAAACCACAATTCTGCTATAGTTATACGAGAAGGTACATATAGCAACTTTAAAAAACTCTACTTGTTTTATATAGACAATATGTATGTACAAGCAAGTCCTAGCATAGATGATATGTGATTATTTTCGAGAGAGCACTTTTGGCCAAAGGCCAACACTTTTCAATGGGATTTTGATTTAATGGCAGTCAGCCTCGGTGACATGCAGCAGCCGTATAGGATCAGAAGCGACCGGTTTACCCGACCGACCCATCGACCGACGGGAATGGGCATTAAGCGTGTGGTAATGAGCAATCAAATAGGCATTTCCCATTTAATTGCGTAATTAACAATTCATTTGCTAGTGACATAAAACACGGCGTTCGGTTATGCGGAATTTATGCTCGATAAATTGAAAGGAATATAAATTGAAAAACAAAAAACCTATGTATACTCTTGTGGGCTGCCATTGTTTTCAACTTGTTGTATTTATAATAAATGTTGGTTTGAATATTGAATTCACTATAAATGATTGGCCATTGTCCAGATATGAAGCAATTGGATTGATTCATTAATGCGTTTTTTATTGACATATCTTTTTATTCCATTTTTGTTCATTCCGCTCATAAAATATATGTATAGGTAGATACTTTGGGAATTATTCCTTGTTGATTTATTAATAGTTACATATATGTTTGTTTATTTATAAATGTTATATGTATACAAAGTTGTAGATTAAAAAATGATGATAAGCTTCGGAATCCAATAAAGCTTAGTGAATTTAATTTTTGATTTTAAACTTTTTGGGGTAGGTAAGCCATTGGTAAAACACTGAAATGTGGAAGTTCTAGAATTTACCAGTAAAACTTAGAATAATTCAGCAAAATTGGTAAATATCAGGAATGTTTTGCTTTCATAATTCGTTGCTTTGTCGCTAAGTCACTTGTCGCCATTTGCGTGGATGAGACGCATTAGTATCGGTGTGTACGGTGTGTGTTATTGTAATATAATACTACATATGTTTTAATAGTGAGCCAAAGAGCCGATCTACATATTTAATAAAAATTGGACCATAAGAAAAAAGATTGTCTTTGAGTTACGCTTACTTTTTCCGCAAAATCATGTTGGTAACCAAGACGATATATGCATACATTCATATACGACAATCCTAAAGAAGTTACATATAATCGCTTTTATGTTTAGATGAGATGACGATATAATGTTTTCATTACAATCGTATTTGTTTTGTACACGTAGAAACGCTTAAGATTAAACAGCAAATAATTTTAGTTTTTTGACAGCACTTATTTAGGTATTTATCAGCCCCATTCTGCTATCCGATCCGATCGAATTTTTCGATTTACGTGAATTGATCTTTCAATTTGTCACAAATTATTATTCTTTAAACTCTCCAATCGATCTTTCAATTTGTCACAAATTATTCTTTAAACTCTCCAATCGTTCGAGTTCAAAGCTTTAGCAATAATTATTTCTTAAGTTCTTGAGAGAATTTAATTTTTAAAATTTTATTTTGTTCGGAATTTATATGGTTTTTGGAACATTCATTTTCCTCCGACGTATAACAGAATACGAAAATTCACGTGAACGCTTAGCAGAATAGGGCTAGATATGTATATTCATGACATTTAATGAAATGTCACCTATCATCCCAGTTATTAAAAAAAAAAGTATAAATTGTGAAGAAATCAATAAACCAAAATTAAATTCAAATACAAAAATTGATAATTCTTAAAAATGTTCTCTTGATGTATATTGTCTGTTTTTCATTTCACAATGATTTCACATCGTATATTTTGTATGTCACATTTTATTATTTTACATTTATATTTCTTCGATTATTATTATGATTTTATATTTCACTAATTCAGATTTATTAGCTTTTAAATTGTATTGCTTTTGAAAACGAAATAATTCTTTTACAATTATAATAAAACTTCCAATTAACAAAGACTAATGCTGTTTTCGATAACCGTCATTTGCGTTAAGAATGCAATTGCAAGATGTTCTTAAACGCAAACCGCAAACAAAAATTTAAAACCCAAAACGAAACTTGTGTGCAAAAGCATTATTTTCGATAACTCATCAGTTGTCTTAAGTCAGTAACATCATTTGCAACGCAACTCATGTACTTAAAAAATCGATTTGACGACAAAAATAATGAAAATGAAAAGCCATACTGACGATGAACACAAATATTTTGTGCAAGCGGGACGATTGCATATTTGACGATAGCAATATCTGCGTCAAAAAATGTTGGTAATTTGACTACAAAGTTTATGTTTATTTTATGCTAAAGTTGTTTTGTCAAAATTTGAATTCTAGCTGAAGTTTAATACCTCGATAAATAATTTATTATTTAACTCCTTTGCAACAATTTTTGTGTACACTATACAATCTTTTTTCCTTCCCTGTTAAGAGACAGTTCTATATTCATAAAAAGGATATGGTTAAAAGACTATTGAGGACTAATTTGGGTAATTCAGTGGAAAGTAGTATTTTTTTTCTTATTCATGTCAACAGTACTGGATCTGCAGTTATTCTCAGTACAGTGTTCTCTTTTGTTTTTACGTGAAATGGGTAAAGTTAAAAAAGAGAGCACTTCACTGCGAATCCAGATTTACATTGTTCTATTGTCAGATCATTCAACTATAATATTATGACACTACAAACAACAGCTGAGTTTGACAGGTGTCAAATATCAGTGCTACTAACTTAAAATCACGAAATGAATGACTCATTAGATATTACCTTAACATCAGGGTGTTTAACATTTTACGCATGATACTTCTTATTTACAACAATTTACAACAACAACAAAGTAAGCAAACATACCATTTTCACATTTTTAATTGTCAAAGTGACATTTTAAGAAAAAGTTAAAGTAACCATTTGGTGTTTAACTTTAATAAAAATTTCAAAAAGATAGCACGATGCTTATTCGTTAAAAATTTGGAAAATGCTGTTTTTAACCTAGCATCATACTAAAATTACTTTAACATCGTTAAAACTTTACAAAAAATATGCATAAGAAATAGGTATTATATTATTTTATTTGTTTCTCTGAGTAAATAATTTTTGATAAGAATCCTATAGTAGGATTATAATACTAGATATAATACTTTATATATTTTCATAGGTGCGATATAAATCGTGAATTTTTTGTTTGTAAAAACACACAAATGTAAGTATGTATTTACATTTTAATCTTAAAAATCCATTAGCAATTTTTAAATTTTCGACAAAATACATTGGTAGATAAGAAAAATATCAATTAGGATTCTTCTAAGTGATAATATATTCTCTCTAGGCCCTTCAGACCTATTTAACTGTTCCTGACTGTAAACTATCTACAACAATAGTGAGCAAATATAATTTTAAGCATAAATATAAATCTTCACCCAGTTTGTACGTAATTAATTAAAATTAATTGATAAGCTATTTGTGGAAAAACTATTAAGAGCTTTATCTCTCAGCGGCATACAAATGTAATTACGGTACTCTCTCGCACATACAATTCAGCATCCCTTACCTCCAAATTATATATAGGTATAGGTATATTTTTCCATCATGACTATGGCTTGCGTAATTAGTGAATATATACGCTATATATTATAATTATTCGCACTCTTTTATGCTAGAACTTAGGAAGGGCCTATAACTAACTATACCTAACATCCATTATATTAGGTTTTGTTCGTTTTGATCCTTCGGGCGGTTTAATGTGTCATGGTAACCCTTTTTATTATTAGCATAAAAGACACATATTCACATTATTGTGCCCCCATTTGCAATGAGCGTGTGAATACATTAATGAAACTTTTCATATTTGTTTTCATTTCCCTCCCGTAACCATTAGCACATCAGAGTTGTCTTTTTTGTATAAGTAACCTTTTGTATAATATATAGCTCGAAGAAGGGCGGTTCTAAATATTCCATATATCCTTTTTTTTCTTTTTTTTATATTTTAGGCTTACAATATGGGCGATGTGTTTGCACAAAAAAAACCCCAACGCTCGGGTAATTAAAAAGCACAAGAGGTAAGGCAGATAAACGAACATATTAACATGACGGTTTAAAAGGATACCACATTACAAAAGTAAGGGTGTTCCGCATCCTTTTTTCATTCCGGCAACTTTTCCGTTTTTTTAGCTTTTCTTCTGCTGGCAAATGACAACCCGTTTTACCAATTATGTTTAAGTAAAATGGAACAATGTTTTATATGATTTTACCGTGAGCACTTATGCTGCAGCAACATGTCTCTAAGGACTCGTCCTTGTTGTATTTTATACTTATAATTTGCCTTCGAATTTTTGAGTGCTGTTACCGTTGGTGGTGGTGTGTGGATCCTCTGCCGGTGGTAGTTGTTATGGTTAAAGTTATTCATATAGCAGTAAAAATCTACCACTACCCTTTGCAAAAGTTTTTTCTTTTCCCTTTTTTATTTGTCTGTTCAGCCAATTTTTACTACATGCAGTTATTTATTAAAAAAAATCTAAAAAAAAGAAAAACAAAAAACAAACGACAGAAACATGGAAAGTCCTATCTACGTTCGAGTTATACCAAAAAGAAGCATTGTAGCCTTTAAGGTAACTCTTGAGATTCTGGTTACCTTTCTACTTAGCGCTGTACAATTCATAGCCTCAAGGGAAACAACGAGCACTGTTCAGTTCACGGTTGCATTCTCCTTGAGAACTTATTATCCTGGTTTCTGATTCAACTAACTTACAAACATATTTAGGTACCCATACATATAAGAACTTTACCTATATAAATACTTTCTTTCCTTAGTGCTGAGCATGAAAGATTTTTGACGGTATACTCGAGTGTATTGTTCGGAACTAAAAAGTAAACGATTTTCCAGAGTTGATTATACCTAACCGGCGGAGTTTCCTTATTATTTTTCAGTGATAATAGTTTGGGTTTGGGTTTGGGTTGACTATATAGTTATATAAGGAAATGTAATGTTTTTCGTGTTGATGTGGTTTTGAGTGGCATGTGATAAGTTTGAATTGATAATTATGCTTAATAGGCCATTAGAAATTTTATAAGAAACATACGAACTTTATATATGAGAAAGTTTTGAAACATCACCGCCATGAAGGGTTATTGCATAAAATTTCAAGAACTCGTGTTGTTATTAGGAAGTGTTATTTGGGACAAAAATATGTTTAAAATTATTTAGGAAAGTTTTGATTGAAATATAAATGTTATTTTATGTTTTGGGTATTTCTGAATTATTTTCTATGGAAAATTGGCAGAAATTAAACTTAAATTAAAATTAGTATTTTATAGAAAAATAGATCTAAATTATGTAATTTTATATAAAATTGATAAAATATTTTAAGTTTTAAACTACGGTATTCGGGGCTTTCTAACATTTTAAAATTAAAGTATTTTTCGGACTTACCGCGACAATTTTATTTTATTTCATAAAAGTTTATGAAATCACTCGACGTTTCGACAAGGTTCCACTTGTCGTGGTCAAAAAATTGATAAGATAGTTTTTAATTTTTACTAAATTGTTATATGATTAAATTTTCATTTAAATTGAACAATGTACAGGGAAATGGTATATATATATCTTAAAGGAAAAACTCGAAATGTGGGGGTTATGAAATTTTCCGGTAAATCGTAGGTTTTTTTTTGTAAAATTGGTATGAAGTCCGGAATGTTTTATTTTCAAATTTCATTCCGTGTGTCCACTGCAATTTTAGCTATAGGGCCCAATCAAGTGAACCTGCGTATTTGCTTTAAATTTGATACATTTCTATGTGAATCTCTTATTTAAATTATTAAGGGAATGAAATTTTTGTTTTCGCTCATCTATAGAACAATATCCCAGGGGTCCAGGAAATAAGGCCCCAAAGAAAAAATGAAATTATGCATGCAAAACAATAACAACGAAAATTCTCTAATTATATGAAGTATTATTTAATTTTTTTGTTGGGGTCTTATTTCATAATGAAATAAAGCCCCAATTCAATATGACCCAGATGGCTGACAAAAATCGCGAGATTTTGTTGTTGTTGCTTTGCGAGAATTCAAAAATTTGTACCGAATTCAACATGAAAATTCAAGTGGAATCGATTGCAATGTTACAATACAAGTATTTTTATGAATGGGTGGGATATTATTTTATTTTCTTAAATAAACTTTAGAATGAAAAAAAAAAACAAAAAACAAATTGGGGTATTATTTCATGTTTGTAAAAAAAATATTTCATGAAAATTGGCCCCAGCTTTGGGGTGTTGATTCATTTCAACATTTGGAGTATTGTTTCCTGGGGCCTAATTTCGCGGAGCCCATCTCCCATACAACATTAATTTTTTTGCAATTTTTGCAAATTTTTTCCCATACAACATTAATTTTTTTGCAATTTTTTTCGATAATGGCTGCAACTTTGATCGTATGAAAACTGTGTTTCAAGTTTTTGCTAAAAAAAAACAGACAACGGAACAAATTCCTTATTTTTTTGGTTATTCACGTATATTTTTTTTAATGATTGGACAGATTTTTTTAAAATAATTTCGCAGTGATTTTTTTAAGTAGTAAAATTTTCTTCAAACTTGCTTCTTAGCCTTTTTTGGGCATTCCTCTGACACGTTGTTTCATTTTTTAAGACCAAAAATAATGATACCTGGCAATACAATTTTTTTTTTTTATACAAAATTTTGAAAATCTTATTTTTTTTTTTAAACCTGTTGGCAACTTTTTTTAAAAATTCAGTAACTTTTACCATTTTATAAAAAACTCGGAAATATGGTTATAAATTGTAAATTTTCAGAACCGTTTTTTTAATTTCGATTTTCTCAAAAACGGCTCCGCATTAATAAATGCTAAAAAATGGTCAACCAATTTTTTTTCTTAAAAATGTTTTCAACATTTTTTATACGATTTTTAGGATTTTTTTCTCCAGATTAGATTACATTAATAAATGATTTATTATTCTTTAAGATGTACGAAATATTATTTAGTAATAAACATTCATTTTTGAGCATGGCCTAAGCCGTCTGCCAGTTGACAATTAAATCATAAAGTTAATAGAAGTTATACATATTTTATTTTGTTTAATATTTTTTTTTTTTAATTTTTTTATCAAAATAGTTCCTCCATAATTCGGTTTCTATAATACAGCGCCAGCTTCACATATTGAAACAATGATTTCCAAACTCCTCCGTTGAGTATACCAAACATCTCATCTTCGCTAATTTCACTTTTTCCAAAAACGCTACTGCGAGTTTCCCTTAAAATAGGGCACTTGCCAAGGAAGTGATGGATTTCCTCTCTTGCTCCCTGGTTGCATAGACTACAGATTTCTGGACGATCGTCTCTATGTGGCATAAAGTTAAGTGACAGCAACTCTCCTCTTGTTTTTAAAACGAGTGACATGAGGGCGGTTGAGTACTCTTCTTTGAAATAGCTTTCAGTTGACAGGTTGTAGTCAAACCTTGCGTATATGAGCCTATTTGTTGATTGCCTAGCTCTAACAACGAACTCATCTCTTTTCCTATCATCTACTGTACTGATCAGGTCATAGAGATCAGCTTTCCATCGTCCTATGTTTTCATCGAGGATGAGTTGACGGCCGCAGTAGGTAGCCAAGTTACGCCAGGTGTCGAACCAGGACAATTTTCTTCTTAAGATAACCATAGTTAGTCTTCTGGGAAGTCTGTTCTCCTCCTCCATAAATTGAAATTTCTTTAAGAATAAGAAATCATCGCGTATGCTGTTAAAACAATTTCAGGGGTTGTTTAAACAATTTATTCCTATAATTATATTGGTGTTTTGAAAAATTTTTCAGTCTAAACATGTAAGTTCTATATATCATATGTGCAACAAATAGTACTATATTTTTCATACTTATATATGTACTCACACAATACTACCATAAACTAGATTACGTTTTTGGCAAGTTGCATAAAATAAAGGCCTTCATAACTAATTTATTTCTTTTATCAGATAAATAGTTTTTGAAGTATCTTTATTAAGAATTTAAAACTATATTGCGATCGTACTTAAAAGCAAGTTCGTCCGAACCAGTGGTGCATTTTATTTGTTTAAAAAGTTAACAGTCTCTTTAAAAAAATTATCAAATCAATTTCTTGTGGGTCTATTTTGTTTTTATTATTTTTTTATCTATTCACCCTAATATGAACACTTCAGGTAATCGTACTCATCATGCATATAGGATACCAAAAACGTTTAAGATTTCTTAATTTATCCAGGTAGGTGCGTATGTAACTATTCTTTGTTCTTGAACTATGTTTGGGTTGAATTTATTATCGCTGATTTTTTTTTTTTCAAATAATGCTGTGTAATTATATTAAAACAATATTGCAATACCCAAAATGCTGTTCAATTGAATGAATATAATATACCAATCATGTGGTTTATTTATAATCACTCCCGATAAGATACTTCACTAAAATGATAGGTACTATTCGAATATACGACAACCAGAATCAAAAGGCTCCACAACTTGAGACAATCATATAAATAAATTGGTATAAAAAGCCCATCAGGCTTCAACTAGAAAAATAACTGCAGCTACAGACTCTAAAGAAAAGGGCTAAAAAGCTAGCTTGGATTCTGAATATTGCATCTGCAACTTCTTGAAAAAGAGTGCTAACCATGTCATAATATAGATAGATACGACATACTTCTTCTCTTCTTTAGTTTCTGTTTTTTTTTTTTTTTATTGTTTTTTTGTTTAATTTATTTTTGCCATCCGGGACCAAGGTATCGATCTCTTCGTCTGCCTATATCCAGCATACATACATCCATCGTACATCTAACAACCAAAACAACTCCTTTTCGTCCTTTTTGTCTCGGCATCACGGCCAGGTTGTATAGAGGTACCAAGGTAACTAACTACCTATATACAATTCTGGGTTTTTATTATTTTCACTTGCCTCTTTTGTACATGTGATCTGATAATGATACAGAAAATGTGTGAAAAAACCACCAGCTATGATGCTTCAAAGATCTCCAGACGACGACGATGACGACGACGACGGACGAGAACTATATACCTACGTATAGACTTGCCCAGGCTCACCAAATGTACACTGCACCAGCCAGAATTTGCTGCTTCTGATGATGCTTCTGCATGGTGGTGCCGCTTTGGAACATCCATGAAGTGGATGCAGACGACGACCACGACCACGATGACGACGTATGGGATGAACAGAAAAAAAAACAGAAAAAAGATACAAGTCCAGCTTTGAGATACAAAAAACAAATCAAAAAAAAAAGAAAAAAAAGAAGATAAAGATTCAGAGAGAAAGATTTACGAGTGAACAATCGTCTGTTTGCTAGAGCTCTGTGCTCAGCGTAGACCCTGCCCCATTCATTGGCATCTTCTCTCGCCGTATGATGTCTGTGGTGTTCCCAGAGCTCTGGCTGTAAGGATGGCCGAAATATACTTTTAGTCAAAAAAAAAAAAAAAACTGTGCAAAAAACTACAAAAAAAAACGGGAAAACAAACAAAAATCCAAAAACAGCATCCAGTGTGCGATCAATCTCCTTCCTGGCTCTCCGTGCTGATGGTGCCTGCAGTTATGATTCTGGCGCCACAACACCTTGTTTCAACCTTATTGCACTTTGCAATTGCATTTATATATATACGAATGCAGAAATCAACAAAACAAAGCAAAACATATAAAAATAAAAAAATAAAAAAAAAAACAAAACAATCTAAAAGATACTTCTGCACCAATTGCAGATGCTGTTCAAGGTGCCTATACAATACATATAGTCGGCTCTGTGGCACTAGGATACCTCGACGATTCGTTTAAAAACGACAAACACAATCATCGAACCAGTCCAGTCCGTGATGCCTAAATTCGGTGTGATGCACTCTGATGGAAATGCATGAAATGGCTCAATTAAAACACAAGAGGGTATATATTTATAAAGCCTGATCTTTAAAACACCATCCATCATCGATGACCCGCAAAAAATTAATGTTTTGACATTAGATTCATCCACAGTTTTTAGACAACAGAGGGGTTTCTGATTCCATAGAGAGTTTTGAATTTGAATTGAGTGCGAGAGAGAGAGAGAGAGACTCACAGTTATAGGCAAAATGCCAAATGTTAATAAAAATGTATTATTATATTTGTTGCACCCCTTATACCTAGTTGTCGAATTCAAATGGAATCTAAACCGCACAGCAGATGTTGCAATTATTCCGAGTAATGAACACAAGGGTAATTTAAATTGACACATTTAGAAATAGGCATAAATGTCGTTGCGTCGCCTGTGAACAATGGCTGTCAGATTTTTCGTTACGCTTTTGTGACATCTTTTTTCGTTTAAAAAAAAAAAAAAAAAA
Source organism: Epistrophe eligans (assembly GCA_951394125.1). Lineage (NCBI taxonomy): Eukaryota > Metazoa > Arthropoda > Insecta > Diptera > Syrphidae > Epistrophe > Epistrophe eligans. The sequence goes on from OX596029.1 coordinate 40,289,696, forward strand.
AAACAAGTGAAGGTGGATGGAAGTTTTTTTTATGAAAGTTGTAAATTATAATTATTATGCACTCAACTCTTTCAAACAATTTATATAGATTTTTTAATGAAAATGTAGGTATGTATAATGCATTATATTGATGAATGATACCTAATGTTACGTTAGAATCTAAAGAATTCTATAGATGGATCATAATAGACAATGGCAATTTAATTTAGAGATGGAGAATCAATTTAAAAATATTTGGACGTGTCAGCCAAATGGAATCACAGTTTTTGTAATAAATGAGGTTTATGAGAAAAAAAGGAAAAAGGTACTTTAGCGAGTCAATGAATAAAAGAGAGCGTTTTCAATTTTGCGTTAATGTCATCGTGAAATTCAAATGAATTCTTTTGATATTGAATGATTTTTGTCATTTGATTATATCTAGAGACCTTCAGTGATATTTATTAGATTTTTGTCTACTTAGACACTGTCTAACTATTTTCAAATTGGTGGAAATAAGCTTTATTTAATAAAAATAAATATCACATTATTCACGGTTAAGACAATTTACTCTTGTGTCTAAGTTAGGCAGCTATAAGACAAGAATAAACAAGGTTTTTGAACACATTTTCTAAAGTTGGACAGCTGTATAAAGTTAGGCAATGTTTATAAATAAGACCACTTATTTTTAAATAAAAAAAATAATGGCTTTAAATTTACTATAGCACCTTAAAATAATTTGTTTATGTCATAACCCAAAACCTAATCACCCAAAAACAAAAAATTTCACTTTCTCCAAAATTTTGGGGGAAAAATGTTAACTCATCCAAAAAGAAAGAGGCCGGGTGCGATCCACACTGGTAAGTTCCCATTGCTTCCCTTGGAAACTGGACACCCGATGTTATTTGGTTATAAGGAAATTCCTAATTCAAAATCTTAAAGTGAAAACTAACTTACATATATTGTTCAACTATTTAAGTAGTATTTTTTGCAGATCCTTGGGACCTCGAAAGGTGGAGATATGGCAAAATATTCGATTCAACAAATCGGAACAATTACAGTAATTTCCAATGAGAAGTTAAAATTAAGATCTTTTCTTCAGCGACTTCAAATGTTTTAATTTTTTTTTGAAGCCGATTTTTTTTTGTCCAGAAATAAAACACCCTAATACAAAATATAAAATAAAACCCCAATAAAATTTTTCAATTTTGGACATTTTGATATAATGACAAAGCATCAAAAGTTTTAACTCGATTTTTGGGTAATTTGACATTAAGAAGTAGTGCTCTACTACAATATATGACTGTGAAGTCGTTGTTAAAAAAAATCATGTTGTACTGCTCACTCAATATTGAAGTAAAATATGATTTCTTTTTTTTAAATTACGACCTTAAAATTTGGATCAATTTGTTTTTTTATAAATTACATACAAAACAATAGATTTGGAACCTGAATTCCTAGCTTGCATTATTCTAGAAAAAGGACTGTCATGCTTAATTCACAGTGAAGAATTGCGGGCTAATCTGAGAAAGTTTGGAGGAAACTTGTATAGCTTGTCGAAAAAAAGGGCTTTTAAACTTACTTAAGTGATGTTATTTTTTTTTTTTTTTTTCATTTCAACTTCAAAATTGTGGTCAAGACTTTTTTTTGAAATGCAAACTTTTAGCCTTATTGAAAATTCCTATAGCTTGACCGATTGCTAATAAATAAACTGTTACAGTGAAGTCAGCCCGGCATAGCGGTGAAAAATTTGACCGCACTTTTTCTTGAGCAAATATTTTTACCGTTTTTGCACTTTGGATCGAGTCTTTTTTAAATGTCATAAAAACCTTCAAATTTGGAACGTTTTTATAGCTTGCGCGGTTGCTGATAAAAGGGCTGTCATGCTAACTTCAGTGAAGTTATAAAAGTACCTTTGTCAATTTTACGTTGTACTGTGAAGATTTGATTTTTTGTAGAAGTTTTGATTTTTAATTTATGTTCATAGGCATGTACGAAACGTCGGTCGTCGTGACAAACATATTTATTTGTTTCATTTGACCTAAAGCCCGTTTTTATAACACAGCTCCATAAAAAAAGGTCATCACCATCAACACAGTATAATTCTTTTTTAAAATTTGGTTCGAGGTCTTTCTTGATCTGCAAATTTTTAGCTTTAATTCAAATCTCTAGCCTGCCCGGGTTTCGATAAAACGCCATGTCATGCTTCACATCCACAGTGAATTTAGCAGATAAAATTCCAAAAAAAAAAACTGGATATTTCTGTCGTGGTCCAATTGGTCTATGCGAATATTGTTTTATGATTATTTTGTAAACATAAAAGTATTGAAAATATTTAATAAGAAATTTAAAGAAAGAAGCAAAAAAAATCTACACTAGTGATTATCCCTTAGATATGATATCTGTAACCAAGAATTTAAGAAGTTTATTTGCTGTTGGGTTTTTATAGCTCCCTTTTCCCCCCTCAAAAAAAAAAAAAAAAACGCAACAGGATCACACCATAGGTACATATATAAAACCAATCCATATGTGGTATTTAATGGCATAAAGAGAACACCGGGTGGGCGTTTTCTGAGCAACCCTCTTAGGTCGCTAATTCACTTAAGTTTGATTTATTTACTGAAAATTACCGCATACTCAGATATAATTTTGCACATTAGAACCGAACCCCTGACGTAGTCAACACTTAAGAACCCAGCAGGATATTCCACAGTCGATTTGTATATTTTTTGTTTCTGCTTCTTGAGTCAGTTTACTTAGATTTTTGTTGCCCTTTTGTCTCCACTCCATGTTTTTTTTTTTTTTTTTGTTACAGTGAGCTGAACTCTCTCTGATGTTCAAAAAGGTAAAACCTCATTTTATGTCCTGCACTCTGTGCGGTGCAAAACAGTTTTATGTATTTAATTTTATAACCCCATAAAAAAAATATAAACGTATAAACTATAAAACTCACCCCAAGGTTTTGTCGCTTTATATTGTTGAGGTTTTTTTTTTCTGTTCCAAATATATAATGTTGTCATCCTGTCAAAGTGTAAACTAATGCAACGGTATAGGTATGTGAAAGGCAAGTGAACAAAAAAAAAAATATAACAAAGTATCCGGATGTTCCGCCCTTATGTCGTTCGGAAATTTTTTGTATCCTAGCGGCGTTTTTACTACTAGTGGTGGTGCTAATGTCAAAATGTCATATAACCCGCGATTTTCATTTCGCCCACCCCTGTTTACTATATACACACTTCAACCATCAAGAAGCAGAGATTTTGCTTTTGTTTGCAAAAAATATCAGCCACTTTGTTTAGCGACAGCACTTTGCAACAGTACTTGAGATCCTTAAACCTACATATATACGAAATATAATGCTTTGATGAGGGTGATAATTTTAATCAACAAACCCTTAGGGATTTGTGATGCACTGACTTAGGAAAATTCTTTTAACCTGACAGATTGATAATCCTATAGAATAAGTGAATTGTTGAACAAAACGCATCTTCCTATTGGACTAGGTATATTAATCGGTTTACCTCTATAAGCTTGATCAACTTTAAATGACTTGATAATGGGACAAATTATCCTTAAGGTAAATATTTACCCATTATCTTCAAGTGGAAATGGGGTGGGAATTATGCAACCTGTTTGCTGAGAGTGTGGGTTTTTTTTTTCATTTTCATACATTGAATCAAATGTGCGCAATGCAAATAATTTACGACGGTTTAAGACTCATAAATTGTCAGTGCATCTACATCGAGGCTTATCGCAATGGCATTGGCTCTGGCGGGCAGTAAATCTGCTCAGACGTGCCCACTATATATATAGGGGGCTATATATATATGAAGAGACCCCAGAGAAGAAGACCGTCCACACAATCTGATGAAGCCCGGAATCATATGTGCGCGTACTTATTTAAATTTAATCCGATTTAACTGATCGCAACTACAGAGCCACCATTCAGAGTACCACGGGACAGTAGGGCGCTGGTCGAACTTTTTTTGCGCGGGGCCAAGAAAAAAGAAAACCCACTACAACAACATGAATGATGATCATCGAAGAAATTGCTTCATCTCTAGCTTGCCCCCAAAAAAAACAACAAAAAACAGCAAACAACAGAGGCAAAGGTAGTAAGTGTGTAGCTTTGAATAAGAAACATGTCACTTCGGTGGATATTGGACGAGCGACGACGAGGCCAAGCCGGTCATGTCCACTGCACCGCATGGCATATTTCGCCTAGAGACATCAGGGACACAAAGAGTGAGGGACCTATAAATTGAAGATAATTTGTTGCACCATAGGGGGGGCAGGAAAAGTATCTTTTATCTCCTTCTATTGTTTTGTTTGGATTGTTGTAGTTTATTTGTTTGGATTGTATGATGTTCATTTATTGTATATTTTTGTTTTTACATTAAAATGTGGCGAACCTGTTCACAATGTGATGACTGATGATATTTATATTATTTTTTTTTTTAAGTTTTATTAGCTAACTATACGTTGATTCAGTGGGAGAGGAGCTTTAAATCTGAATTAAGCTTTCAATAGTAGATATTTTTGTTATGTTAAGCGTGCCACTCCAAATGGGAGTCACAATTTTGGTTATGATTTATGGTTGTGTGATGATTTATTGTTTAATTCTTTTTAAAAATTAATCTTGGAGAATTAAAAACAAACCTTGTAAACAGATTATTTGAGATCCAATATATTTTACTAACATCAATCGTTTTCAAATAAAAATAAATTAAAAGTTCTTACGTCAACTCTTTTGTTTAAATTGAAAAACTGCTTTAGCTTTCTATAAACTTTTTTTGGTAGCCTTCATTTCTTAAAAAAAATAATATATTTCAATGTTAACTTCGATACTGAAAAATAAAATTTGGTTTAATTATGTGACCTATATACATAGATGTGAATCAAAACTTCTCGTATTCGACATTCTACACATTTTTTATCCTTGAAAACATAAACATTTTTGATTAATTGTTGTAATAGAAAAAATAGTTTTATAAGATTATATGAAAAGAATTAAAAAGAGGTTTATTTTTAATAATACAAATTCTATATACTACTGAGATACATCAGCCAAGTAGAAGACTTAGCACTATTTAATTGGACTTGTTGAATTATTGATTCAAAATAGCTTTTAACGGCCTTTAGTCCACAAAAATTTAGGCGTTTCGTCCCGGCGATCTCACTTGGACTCATCAGTTGACTAGTGAGGACCTTGTGAATACGCAATTTTTGTTAAGTTCAGTTCATCTAACATAGATTTCATGGCGAATATCTAGTGTGAACTATATCCAACAAGACTAAAATTCCTAGTCATTAAATTGGAAGTTTTTGTTTTTGTTTTTTGCCCAGGGCCTGGCATTGTTTATATGAAGGTTTTTTTTTTTTTTTAATAATACAAATTCTATATACAAAGAGGTACCATTTTTAAAATTTTTGGATCCCATCAGTTGAATCTATTATATGCAGGTCAACCATGCATGCCAAGGTATTTTTTTAAAGCTGTAAAAAAACTTGACGTTAATGTTGTATGAATTTTCATTTGTTCTATGGAGTTTTTATTCTGGAATGTATTTTATATTACACTAAAAAAAATATATTTTCTAAAACAAAATTAAAATATTTCCTCAAAATTGAGATAAATAAAATGCAAAAAAAGGTTTTAATTTTACCACCTAAATGTTTTATTGTAACTACCCCATAATCGACCCTGTTGGATTTTAAATTTAAATAACTCAATAAAAAATTTTAATATGTATGTTTTATATACATAAATATATATTAAATTAATTTCTATTGTTTTCAAATTTGTGAATAATTCTAGGAAATTTACGCAGAGTATTATCTTTTGCCTTGTCAGTTTTCAAAATCAGTATAGTAAAGTATACAATTAGTGAAATATCATTGGCTATTTTGCAACAAGTTGAAAACAACACTCACTATACATACAAATTATTGATACCGAATATATTATTGGATTTATAACTTATTTATTAAAAATAGTATAAAGGTGTATTTAAATTTCTAAAAGAAGTTCGTAAACTAAATGCGCCATCATATATGTACTGTACATGCTTGCGTTGAAGGAAAATATTAAAAATCGTCTAAGTGTGTTAGGTTAAAAAAAAAATAATGACGCAAAATTAAACGATTTAGTACGATGTTAAAGCATTTTTAATATGATAAAAATGCTTTAACATCTTACTAAATCGTTGAATTTTGCGTCATTATTTTTTTTTTAACCTAACACACTTAGACGATTTTTAATATTTTCCTTCAACGCATGTACAGTACATATATGATGGCGCCAATATTAAACAAATAACTGATTTATTTTGAATTTTAGTCCTACTCGTGACTCAAACAACTAAAAATATTTGCTCGTGATGTGTCAGTTGTTTTTAAATTAAAAAAAAAAAAAAAAAAACGGACAGAGGCAATTATGTTGTAGATGCATATATATATTCTAAGTAAGTAGATTTAAAAAGATGATACAAAATTATGGAATTTTGAAAATAATGCTCATATTAATCTACCAGCGATCCTCATCTTCCGAAATGTAAATGGACTAGGAGCAGTGTTAGAACCATGCTCCAATCGGAGTAAATTTACTCCAATTTTAAAAAAGAAAATAAATCTTCTTCTCCATCACTCCTCCATGCTTTTTTGAGATCTACTCCTTTTTTCCACACTGAAAAATTCAAAGATTCTTCAGCCAAAAGAAATTACAGCGCTGATGACGTATTATTCAATTTAATTAAAATTTTTGAATTAATAAATCTAATTTCTGGGTAAGCACAGTAGGTACTGATATTTGTAACCATTATAAAACAATAAAAGACAATTTTGTTGTTCAGTTTTTTTTTGTTACATTGTCTGATATTATTGACAAGTAGTGTTTTTTTCGCGAAATAAATTTTCGACGTTTGATTATTTCGTAAAATATCGGCGTTGTATTTTTTCTCTGATAGATCGTTTCGCCGTTTAGTTGTTTCGGTAATTATAAATTATATTTTTTGAGAAGTATTTTTTTAAATACATATGTAAGTAAGGTAGGAATACATATATTCGTTCAAAATACAGAAAATATTTTTTTGGAATATTTTTCATATTACTTTCCTCTCGTTCATGGTATTTTCACATTTTATTCATAGAAAGTCAATTTTTACAACGACAAATTTTAAACAAAAATATTCTTCGAAATTTTAAGACATGTATTTTAATGAAACCCAAAATTTGCAAAACAATTTAATGCCCAATAAAAAAGGGAAAACAACAAAATGCCGAATAAAAAAAAAGCAAAACAACAAAATATCAAATAAAAATTTGCCGAACTTCAAAAATCAAATTCAACAAAAAAATAAATGGAAATTGCGAAATGAAAAATGCAAAAAAAAAATTTTTTTATATCATATAAAAAACGAAACATAATTTGTAAAACGTAGAATGCAATATAACAAAATGCTAAACAAACAAAAAACACCCCCGCGAAACTTTAGTTTGCCACACAATTTCTTGCGAAACACACCTTACCCGTATCTACTATATTTACATATATTGCCCCGCAGGGCTTATTTAGGACTAAATAAATAAAAGGTATAGGTAAATGAAAATTAGTTTTTTTATTTAATTTAATTTTAATCTGAGAATGCAAAATGATTTCCAAAATTTGAAGATGAGTAAGAATAAATAACTATCAGTAACATGAACTAAAATGCGAAATCTATGCGAAAAAGACAAAATTGAAGTTAATTCATGTAAATAAGCCAATTCAGCCAAGTTATAGATAGTTATTAAAAAAAAATACCTACGATGTTTTTGCCAACGACTAGGGAAAAGAAAAAGAAAACAAACGCTAACAAAACATATTTTATTTACAAGCTCAAAGAAGAAAGTATTAGTGCAAAAGTTTACACATTTTGAGAAAGTGTATACATAATACCTACCACAAGAATTCTTATTAACGGTAGTAGATTTTCATTATTTAATGTCAATTAGCAGTTAATTGTTTATTAATAACTAGTTGAATTCCAATTTAGGAGTGAATTTTGTGTGATAGCTGATTGATAACACACTTGCAGTTAGGCTCTCAACATTTCGCGCTATTTGAATTCATGAATTAATTTTTGATTAACGTTTTAGTTGATTTGTGAATTAGAAGGTGATTATTCATTTTTTATTAAAAGAGGATTATGTTTATTTTTATTTATTTATGCATTTACCAATTTTACTTAAAGAGAATAAAAATTCTTACTAGACGTAAGATTGACATCATGATTGAAAATTAAGGCTAACTACAAAACTAGAAAAGTCTCCGTCTCATCTTGGAAATACAACACCGAGCTGGTAATACTATATCGCAAGCATCTGAGACGATGCTAAAACTAAATCTATTTTTTGCACCGAAATTTAACAAAAGTGGTATATTTAGTTGGAAATATTTATTTATTTATTGAAATAATTTGCAAAATAAATTTATAAATTACTTATTTAAAATAAAAAAACTATATGAATCCTAAAGGTCACGAAAAAGTAATAATTATTTTTTAACTATTAAATTAATTTTTTAAATGTAAATATTTGGTATTTTTTTGATTCAAACTCTAATTCAATATTTCTAAAAAAAAATGCCACTTATACTTAGTTGGATAAGACCAGGACAAAAATATACATCAATTTCAGTTTAAATTTATTCTTCAATTAACTTCATCTTAAATAAGCATATGAAATTATATATGTACATACATATATGTAGGTGCGTTATTTATACACTATACAACAAGTTGTTTGTCAAAAAATTACTAAATAAGGATATAATTTATTTTTTACTTATGCTTGCGTAGTTCTATTGATCGAAAAAGTTCCATAAGTGAATAGAAAGAATATATTAATTTTGTGTTTATTAAAATATTTTTATAAACAAAACAAAATAAAATATAAATTAAAAAGGTTTTTCTTGTTTTTCTGAAGATTTCCAAAAACAGTGACATATACCTACATTATGTACATCTCTTTGCACTAATGATTATTTATAAACATATTAATACTATATTGAATTAGGTTCATTTAGTCAGTATTTACAAGAAAATGCTTTAAGAATTAGGATTGCTTTTAACAGCCGTTAGTCCACAAAAAATTTGGTCTTTCGTCCCGGCGTTCTCGCTTAAAATAGTGCTAAATCTTCTAATTTTTGTATTTATTTATTTATTTAAAAAAAAAAACTTCGAATTAAAATGTTGTCATTTTCATAATTGCAGGCTTTGCCTGAAGCATTTTTGTTTTTATTTTTACAAAAAAACACACTTTATTTTAAAATTTTAAGGAAAAAAATTAAATTTTCCGAATCTCGAATGGAAAACTGAGTTCAGAAATATTACAAATTTATTTCATCCTGCCGCGCCGCCGTTGTCGTCGGTCAAAATAAAGTATTCTAAAAACAATTCTTAAATGTTTCTAAATACTTAAATTGACTTTGACGCACAACTTAAAATCATTCAAATTTTCGGAATACCTCAAAAGAAAAGATTTTGCAATACTTTAAATTCTCTCCATAAATCTGAGAAAAAATTGAAATATGATTTTGTTGACATATTTTTCAATTATAAGCTTCTAACTTCAACAATATTTAGATTAAATTAAATCCTTTCACAGTGGGTGATTAGAATTTCAAGTTGGGTTGGAGCAACAACTTTGTAGTATCAATTGCTTTTAATAAATCTTTAACTTTAAGTTAAGTTATATTTCAAATAAATGCTGACACATGAGGACTTAAGAATAATCTTATAACTAGTGAAGCTTCAAAATGCTATTGAGTTGAGCTACAGAAAACAGTGTTATTTTTTCCATCATTGCAATATGTTTCCCCTCTTGAAGATCCAACAATTACCTTTCAAAAAAGCAGCTACTTACTTAGATTTATTTCTAATATTTCTGTTTATAGTCTTTGAATCATTTTTAGTTCAATTGCGATTTATTTTGTTGAGCTTGTTTAGCTACTGCAGTTACGAGTAATTTAGTATATTTTTAATTTTCATTCATTCTTAAATTAAAAACAAATTTAAATTTAAAAGAAAACTAAATCAAATAAATCGATGCAGATACATATTTAAAAAATCTTTTTTCTGATATTAGATAGATAGATAGATAGATATATAATTTTATTTCAAAGATAGGTTTTACAAAAACAAAGTTTATGCTGGTATAAAATTAATTTAGACAATAACTTTAAGTTGCCTGTCAGGTTAAAAGTTAAAAATTAAAATTAAGCTTATAGTGAGTTGATTAAATTACATTAACTATGAAAATTCGTTCACAATAAGGTTGCGATATTTTAGTGCAGCCTTTAAGAAATTATATAAGTTTGTGTAGCAGTTGCCATTTAGAACGTTAAGAAGCTGTGAGTCATTACCAAGAAATTTAAAGATTGGACAGGTTTTACATATACCTTCAGTATCTCTCTGGAATGCTCTACCATTAAGATTAAGAAGTCCACAACGAGCTTTAAAGATGATGGAGATCATATCACGGGGGTTCGAGTCTTCAAAATAGTTTGGTACTTCGGAATACATCAAGTTGCAATATTCATCGTGAAATTGGGATTGTGTGGCGTTGGTGGTAAATCCGATCCAGTGTTTATCTCTGAGCTTTGAAAGAAGAATACTGTGTAGTTTATGCCATTCAAGCAAATTTATATCGAAAGAAAAATCCATCGACGATTCATGAAAAAGATCCAACCATTCTTTAGCCCAAAAGATTTTTCTATTCATAACAGCTTGAGATAAGATTCGGGGTAATCTGCCATTAGGGAGAGATAAGTTTCTCCTTATATACGAAAAGTGTAACTTTAAGGATGTTAAGAAAGCTTTAGGTAAACCAGTTTCGATGTGCAGAGCATAGTTAGGCGTGTTATCCGGTAGCAGGAAACATCTTTTTATAAAGAATCTTTGTAATTTCTCAACTTGGCTGTGTTCACGATATTATGATATTATGAGACAACTGTTATTACAAATCTAAAGGTAGGTAATATATTGAAAATGCTAATGATATTACCTTTAATATGTGTACTGTGACTGTTGTTATGTATATCCCCGTTCAACGACTGTTTTGGAATGTAAATTTCACACCAAATTTTATAATGTCGATCACCTTTATAGCTCTGAATTTTTTACACCATCAAATAATAAAGAGATACACATAAAAAAACACCAAAAATTAATCAAAAAAAGTGCATATGTATGGTATCAATATGTTTTGGAAAAATTAAATTAAGAAAAGAACACTTTATTCATGTAAGATTTCATGTTCTTTCAATTTAATTGTTTTCATTGTCTTTGGAGAGATTGAAATACTTAATGGCAGTCACTTGACTGAATATATACATTGTACCCAATAATATTGACTGCATGTCAAACTAATTTCAAATGCAACAAGAGTCTCTGAAACGGAAAATGCCCCCCTAAATATGTAAAGCACTCTATGATGATCGAGCCCGTATATAAATTGCGGTATATATACCTAACCTAGCTCACAATAATTAGTCTTCTTCGTGTATAGATGGATCTTTGGAAAAGAAACAACAACAACAACCCAAAAAATAAAATGAAAAATATTTATATACCGATGTTGCATATAATGCATACGAGGATCACTTTGGATGCAGCCGATGATGCACTTTAGGGTTTCCTGTAACATGCACCTCCATTATCGTTATTTAAACAAGATGACACACTTGTCGTGTGTCGGGCGTATTAATTTCCGATCAATAGGCAGCGCTCGGGACAGAGACATAAGTTATGGGAAAACCAATTTCCCCCGCGTTACCGTCGTCGTCGTCGCGTCGTTGTTGTCCGTCTCTATACCGAATGTCATACCGCGCTGCCAAGCACGTTCTTTTATTCGGATGTTTTGTGATTGTGTCTTTGTATATCTGGCTGATATGTCGTCGGCATGCTGTCTTCCATTTTATAAGTTTTTTGTTCTTGTTGTTATTGTTTTGGTTTTGACTGTCTAATATTCAAGTCTGTGTTAATGTCGCAGACTGTTCGCATAGCACTCTGACCTGACCCGTGGACTTTTAAATTTGAATTCTCCGCTCATAGTGTTTTCATTTGGTTTTATGTATTTGTTTTTGTTTAATTTTGTTAGTTTTGTTTCTTATTATTTTTTTTTGTATAACTCGCACACTTTACTTTGGTTTTATTATTCAAGGATGATGGTGCTGGATCTAATATCATATATAGTAGGTACGATATAGTCCTGGAGTTAAAGTCTTGCATTTTTTTTTTTAAATATCTAGCTCGATATAGATTTTTTTTTGTTTAATGATATAGCTCAGATAATAAGCCCGTGGCGTAATAGTGCATTTGACTGCTACGCCGAAGGTCTTGGGTTCGATTCCCAGCCTATACCACCAAAAAACAGAAATGTTTTTCACGGGTTACTGCTTCTTTCGAGGAATTGACGAATCCTTCAAGAGTATCTCTTGTCACGAAAAAGTGCTTTCCACCCTAGCCGTTCGGATTCGGCAGAAAATTGTAGGTCCACTCTATGTTGTTTAAATTTTCTTATAAATTTGTACCGTACCCTAAAAAAAAAAAAATTTCTTAAATTTAACTTTGTTGAAATAAATATAATCAAATCAATTAGTTTCAGTAATTGGTGAGCCAATTTTTTTAATTTTGTTTTATAAGTCAAGATTATTAGATTGATACCTCATTAATTATAGAATCAAAAAAAAAAAAAAAACAACAACAACAAAAAGGCTAAATAGTTACAAAAATTGGTGACCTCTGGAAAAAAATAAAATCGTCATGCACTCTCTTTTGTTTTTCTTTTGTTTTTTTTTTTTGTCGCGCGATTTTTTAATCTCAAACAAATATAACATTCATATTTGACTGTGAATGTACGCATTTGCTTTAAATAAACATAAGTAAATACCTAGTAACGCGTTAAAAAAATGATGATTTTATTGCCAAATAATATGGATAGAACGTAGTTGCGTTTTAATTGTGCTTGTCGCACACAAGCAGTCAAAAAAAGAAGAAAAATAAGAAAAGATACTTGTATTAAAATTGCAAGTGCGTTCGATTTTAATTAATTTGATCTTCTTAATTTTGTAATTTAAAATTACGTTAAAAAAATGTTTTTTGTTTTTTTTCAACCACGCTTTTTTCAGTCGCAATGTATGCATTTACATTTAAAACCATTTGTCTCGGTTCTTGCGACTTAAAATTCGTGTGGTTAAAAATCACAACTGCGTGCATGTTTATTTCGTTGCGACAAAATACGATTTTTTATTCGTTTAAATTTAAATCGCACGTGTGAAAAATTGTATTTGATTAATTTTAACTTGCGACAATCTCGTGGCCAGAAAAATAAAACAAGTAAATCTTTCTTTAATCAAAGCGATTTCTTGGCATCATGCAATGATACCAGATCGTGGGACCATAAACGAAAACTGTCATTCTGGTTTTTGTTCTGTAATAATCTGGCTATTCGATAAACAAAATTGATAATTGTATCAGAATATTTGTAGAAGTCTTCACTCATTTTTCGCACGTAATTAATTAAATGACATTTAAGTTTTATTTTATTTGGTTTGTTGTTGTTCGTATTGATTTCTATGCTTTTATTTTTGTCCTGTTTTTCGCAATGCATTAAATCTAAATGTTCAACGTTTATATTTTTGACCATTCTTGAATGCATATTGTTTTTTAATTACAATAAAATATATTTTTTTCCATAATATTGTCTTGGGAGAATTGTGGGATATTTATCACAAAGGCATGGAAATGGAAACAAAAAGGGAATTTTCGGGTATCACTGAAGGAAAACCTTCTTCTAAAATCGTCGTCACATTGAAACTAATGTTCTATTTTTTGCGACTGTCGCAAAATCGCACGATCGCAGGTTCATTCCCAGTCTCACCATTACCATCCCGTCGTCGGTCGGTCAGTCGTTCGGCCGCGTCTCATTTTGAATTCTAATATGCAACGCTACCTTCTAAACTATTAACTAACATTTCTCTTTTTCTTTTCATTAATTTTGGTTAAAACGGATGAAGAACGCGAAATGCTTCTCGCTGGGCCGTGTCCGTCCACACTTTCCTGCCACTATCCCCTGAATGCATATATACATATGAAAAGAGGGCCTATATCTTGGGATTCGGACCTCTCTACTCATTTACGTATAAAGAAACACTGGGCACCTATCGCCCGGATATCGGAATGGACGCGGAAACCTTATCGGTCCCCTTTCCGCACCTTGTGGCACCGTAAGCGCATAAATTCTTCGAATGTTATTTATTTTTGTTTTTTTTTTATTTATTTATTTTTTTTTTTTTTTTTTTTTTAACTCTTGAAGCCGCCAAAAAGTTGGTGTTTTGTGGATTGTGGTGGTGGTAGCTCTATGGTGTAGTTCATTTATTTTTCAGAGGAGGAGTATGGACTTGGAGTGAAGTTATAGGGTAGGAGTATATAGGTAGGTAAGGTTTTACAAAGAATGAGGACCCGGATCGAGGCGATCCGAACAAGAGGAAAATTTTCTTTAATTGAATGTTTTATTTCCATTTTTTCTTTGAGTTTTTTTTTTTTATTTTCAACAACGACGATGAGTTGTTTTTTTTTTTTTTTTTTTTGTTCAACGTTGCGTTTGTTATGCCATCGGCGATAGTTTATCACGGTTAAGTGAGGAATTTCTTGTTTTAAATTGATTGCTCGAATTCGGTGATAATTTTTCCCTCGTTTAGGGATATCGCGTCTCTTTGTATACTTATATATGAAAAGAGTTGCCTTTTTAGAATTGGTCGTTGTTGTTATTATATGCTATTGGTTTCGGCTTTGGCGGATGGCTTTCAAAAGCCTCCACATCGTACACAAAATTAATGACACATTTTGGAAGTTGATAAGAGCTGGAACAGGTCTTTAAAGGTGTCCAAAATAATATAAAAAAAAAAAACACAAAGATTTTTTTCTTTAAAAGACTCCGGTCTGTCTGGTCAGATTTAGTGTATGGCTTTTATTGTGGAGTACAGCGATGTGGTAGTCGATTTACCGAAGTATGTAGTTATACTCAGGATAATCAGCTTTTAGGGAAATATTTGCATTGGAAAACATTTTTGTCCATCATGGCCCGAAACAAACGACCACCTTTGAGTTGGGTTTTTGGGTTTAATATATGAAAAGAGCTCCTTTCTTACGAATCCATGATACTGGTTGTCTTTGTGAAAATGTTATAATAAGAATTTCTTTATTACCTCTATACCTTTTGATCATTGATCCTTAAAGTATTCCACTTTTAAAATTCCTATTTTAAAGAAAAGATTGACATAATCTCGAAATTTAAGTTGTAATTTATAAAAAAAAATTATGTAATGATCAAAAATATATCGCTTTCGAAAATTTCAATAATACACCATGCTATAATAATCAAATTGAATTAATTTATTGTTTAAAGGAAAATCTTTGCACTTCACAAAAATATATACCAAAAATGAATTTAGTTGCCATTGCAGTGAACATATCGACGCAAAAACGACTTATGAGGTTCTGCACTTTAACCGTCGTCGATATGTAAATAAAAGTATTTCCTAAAAAATATTCATATTATGGTACGTAAACATGTATTAAGTACATAAATATGCTCAAATATGTGTCGATTTCGATTGATGTTTCCGGACGTAATGGGTTTTGTGTTGAAACGAAAACGAAATGTTATTAATTTATTTTTCAATTATGTTTGCTATGAGACATTTTATATCTATTTTGATATGAATTTTGAATGAGTATTGGCTTTAATTTTGTATTCATCCGAATCAATTTTATTTTTTTAAATGTACTTTTTTTACAAACTTCTCGTAAAAAGCAAAATATTACGACAAACTGCAAACATAAAAATTTTAATTAATCTGACACCTAAAATAAAATTGATCAAGACAAAAATAAATATTCCCAAAACGAAACCGAATTATGGAATGCTTTTTGATCAAACTTTATTCTTTGAAATTTACAATATTTAAGTTGGAAATCCCATTGGTTAAAATTATTACCTTACTTTTTCTGGCAAATGTGTTCTGAGTTTTTGAATAAAAAGCTTTCAATTTTTCAATCCCGTAATATTAAATCGACCCCGACGGAAAATCAATTTTTTTCTATAGAAATTTCTTACTGGTATGTGATAATAAAAAAAAAATGTATTTGAACAAAAATCAAGCGTACCTAGGTTGAAAACGATTTCTAATTATTGAAATAATAAAAATTTTTAAAAGGATATTTTTGTTCACTTTTGTTTTCACTTTCCATCAGTCAACCAAAAGTTGATTTTTATCGAGTCTACTTTTTTTCTTGATGATCTTTCAAATCTCGATTTTAAGCTAGATTTACATGCACTTGCACAATGCACACCCACCAAAGTTAAGGGATAGTTATCTGCGTAGTATTGTATTGGCGTAGTTTAAAAATGCAGTATTATAGCGAGACACCCGCCGCCGCGCCGCCGGCGGAGTTTAGCTTTTATAAGATGATGGTGTTGGATTGGTCAAATTCTTCACACAGTTACAATAGAAGTCAATGTGATTTTCTGTTCAATACCAGGATTGATTTTAGTATAAATTGGTAAAGTATTTTAGTATTTATTAAGAAGAATATTTCAATTCACAATAAGGGTACACTTTTAAGTCTGTGAAAAGTTAACAATCATAAGTTACAAAAATTTATTTAAATGAGATAGATCGATAAATAGTTTTAAAAAGAGAATGAAATAAAATAACTGATTGGAGTTACACCAATCGGATAAATTATACAGGTCTTTCTGGAGTAAAAGGCAGTCATCAAGGGATTTTATGCATCGAAATATTTTTATATCATTCGCGAACATGAGAAAAAAAGAAAAAATACCGATTGATAAGAAAACAAGAAAAGAAGTGGACCCGAATGGCTTCCTTGTGGTACACCAGAAGCAACCTCTATGGTATCAGACAATATGTTATTAATGTGTACATATTGAATGCGACACTTTAAATAAGATTCAAACTATCTCAATAAACTCAAATAAAAACCTAAGATGTAAAACTTCTTAATAATGTTCCCAAGCTTGCGTTACCGAATTATAAAGCCACTGTCGAAAAATATGTTTTCGTTTTAAATATATTTGCGGAAAATGTATCTATATATTTAAATTTACAAGGTTTGATATTCATACCTTATATAGACAAATAGATAAAAAAATTATTTTTGTCCCGACCTATAGATTTTAGATTTTTAAAATTTTAAAATATAATCTTTTTTGCAAAGCAATAAAAATAAATATTGTTTTTTGCATTTTAAAAGAAAGACGACGACTGTAAAAAAATTGATAATCTTAAATTAATACCCTTTGAAATCAAAATAACTTCCTAAAAAAATATACGTTTTCGTCGATTTAAGATATTAGAATAACTCTAACAGTGGTCACGTTTCAAAAGAAGTAAAATTATAACTATGCTTTGAAGGGTTAAGGTCATAATTTTTAATGTGTCAAAATTCTGCATTTTAAAAATTTGTGAATTATATAAGAACAATTTAACAAATTAATAATTGTGTAACAAAATGTTTTTTTTTATAATTTTCAGAATTTAGTTTATTTTTTCTATTTCCGTTCAAAACTTAATGTACCTAGGTGTGTTCAAATGATTAAACATAATTCTTATACTATTTTTTTTTTATTAGGGTTTGGGAAATTACTTTTTCAATATCAAAACAATTATTCTTTTATTTTTGCAATTGTACAATAATATAGAATACAGGTTTATGTTCATACAGAATTTAAAATAAATTTACAAAATTTTGATCAAGAAGAATATTCAAATATTCAGAGTAACGCATCCGTTCTCTTTTTGTCATTCAATCACGGTCGAACGGGTGGATGGATCTAAAGAAATTTGGCATCTAGAAGTTAATTATGCCTTAGAATATGTTAAATGGTACTTTTAATAACGCAATAATATTACGAGAGTTCAACGAGTTGGACGATATCAGTTTTGTTTTTTTATTTCACATTTTAATTTTATATAAAAATTACACCTTAAAAATATAAAGTTTGTTCTTTAAAACAGAATTTAGAAATATTTAGTCTATTTTTTTCTTTCAATATTGGTTTCGGTGTGCATATCTTGGAAGTTAGGAAAAGTCTGAGCGATACATGACTGAATAATTTTTGGTTAACTTTATATGACCGAAATTTAAATGTGCGATGTTAGAGCTTAGTCTAAGTCCAAAGTTTTCGCTGAATCGAATAGGTAGGTACTCTAAGGGCATTCGACCAATTTAGAATTTTCATATATATCTCTTTTGTGTCTGAAAAGACCACCCTTACAGGATGAATTCCTCAAAAATACTCCCTTTGGTCTCTTTAAAGTAACCTCAAACCTTAGTTTTTCGTTTGTATTGTTTCATAATAGTAGTTTAACCACTTGAGAAAAAAAAAACATAGTCATAAATTATTGTTGCACCAGATTGTTCTATGGTATATATGTAAGTGTCCTTACTGATTGTTAACTCGCATAACCGAGTGTTTGTTTTTCTTCTCTGGAATTGACGAGTTTAAATATTTCTTAAACAAAAGAATATATAGCAATGGGCAAATATCTTTGTGTAAGGTGAGACTTTTTTGACGTGGGACAAATTGCGTAGAATTAGACAATTGGTTTATTTGATGTCAGGGTTCTTAGTGGCGCCAGTATTTTGATATTTTAAAACATGATACCACACACTGCATACATATTATGTTATATGAAATACGATGAACTTTCAAATTTTAACATTTTCTTGCTTCCGTTCTAAAAAATGGAACCGTAGTTCACATTGTGATTAAATTAAGAATTAAAAAGGAAGTGTTTTTTCTTTTATTCTGAAAACATCTTATTATTATTTACTGTTTTTTTTTTGGTTCCAGAAGAACCATATGAGTGGAAAATATATGAACATAATTTTAATAATAATTATATTAAATGCACGGAAAATTTACAATACGATCGCATGAATAGTTAAGATCTGTTAGTCGCTGTAGGACCTGGGGCCGAATTACCGCTTCCGTGAACGTGTGAGTGAGTGCCATCAGTGAAAGTGATCGAATGAACGGGTAAAGACTTTAGGATGATGGTACTAGATTGCTCGATAACGTTAGCAGTAATACCAAATACAAATTATTCAGTATTGGAAAATATCAAGCAATGAATTAAAACAATTATATGACTTGGAAAATTCACTCAAGAATTTTCAAAGCTATAAATTAAATTTATTTTCTTATAATTGCCAATATTGTTTTCTAGGAAATAGGTTTTACGTATCAATTTTTTTAAAGATCCTACGGTATACACGTGTCTCTCCAAAAATGTTTACATTTTGATATTATGAGATTCTGTGGTCTTCTAACCTGCCTGTTTCCAAAAAAAGGTTCAAAAGACTCGTTAAAATATCTTTATTCAAGCAATAGAACGTGTGCGGTCTACTTTCACTTATTGTCATCCGCTTTTATTATTTTTTATCTGGCCCGATGTCTACCTGAGCATCAAACAATAGAAAATAGATTCACTTGATGGTTGAATTTCTTGACAAAGAAGGACATCAAACCAAAGAGATCACCACTTCACAGATGAATCTATTGACACAATATATGGTCCTTTAATAAAAGTTTAAAGGATAAATGAATGAAAATTAAATTGTTACGTCATGTCGAGGATGTGATGTGATGGAAAATTGGTCTTCTTATATATGTAGGTAGGTATGATCCAACAGCGTGCTCCTTCTTCATATAATACTATAGAAGTGCAGACACAAAAACAATTTGATTGTTTATAAAGGCGTTAACATTGCATACACGCCCTCCCACAACATGGCACGAAAGAAATCTAATTAAATGTCCACCACAGTGGGTGATACCTTATACCATTACCTATATATCCTTTGTGCATGTGAGAGAAAAAAAAAAAGGTGCAAGTCCTTGAGTTGTCCTTTTTCCATCATTGTTGTTAGTTTTTATACCTTTAACGCAGTCAGTACATATAGTTCTGTTTATATAGTTATAAATTATATGGAATAGTAAGGTAACACAATACTATGCAACAATGGTGGCAATAAATGTTAAATTACCTACTGTGGGGGAATAATAGAGGGCGGCCGAAGTGCGACACCTCCTTTTTATTACACCTTTTGTGAAATTCTTTTATTATACGGACTGTCGCATTGTGATAAAGACTATACTTGAATTTGTTTTTGGGGTTTCCTTTATTTACCTCAATTAAATATCTTTATATATTAACATTGATTCACAGTTAATCGAACAAAAAAAATATTAAATGAAATTAATTCTAGGACTCCTAATCGAGAAAACAAATTGCGTGCCGCCAAAAGATGTTTTAGTTTTTTTTTATCAAAAATTAAAATGAACAACTCCATGCCCTGAATAATTTTGTAATGACGAATTGATTTTTTTGGGGGGAATGCCAAAGTATCTAACTAGGTATATCGTATTGATTCTGTTTAAAAAGAAGATAAGATAAGATCTGACACACAATTATTTCTTAATTTGGTTTGGAATATTGTGAGCAATTAGAAACAAGCAAATAAAGGCTATACATATATACATACATAGGTAATACTTTTTTTGTGTGGAGATAGTTTATATTTTGGCCTTATTCTGATTTTCAGAAAATATGAAAGCGGTGACTAATTTGTAGGTTTTGCTTAAAATGACATAATTTAAGTATCTTTAAAGCCAAACAAAAAAAGCCTATAAAGGTAATTTAGTTAATTTATTTATTTATATTAAAAATAAAATTAAAATTTAGGATTTAAAGTAAAAGTAAGCATTTTTTAAATTATTTTGGACTAAGCCCAAAGCCAAGTAAGTATATACAGAAAATTCTTGGCATAGGTATAGGGAGGTATTGAAATCGAGTTCTGTCGGTAATTTCGGAATAGGAATAAACATGTTTTCTTATTTATACAATTAAAATATGATTTTTTAATTACTGTAACTAATTTTACTTATTTGTATACAAAAACTCAATTTTTTCATAATTATTGAAGAGTAAGCATGAAATCTTCTCAAAAAATTCGAAACTACCTAATATGAATGACACATGTACGCCTCGATGTTTGGCTTTTATTCTTTTAATATTAATTAATAAATCACATTTTGTTAACTTCTGCACACAGACATTTCTTCGACAGAAAATCGAAGATAGACAAAATATGTACCTTCTTATAACGGGTGATTTTTAAGCTGGTTTGGTTTTGGCAACACTGGTTTTGACAGCTGACGTGTGTTTAGTACCTTGTGTCACTGTCAAACAGCTTCAGTTTGGTTTGCAATTTAACCATGGATCGTCTTACAAATGAACAACGCTTGCAAATTATTGAATTTTACTATCAAAATTCGTGCTCGGTTCGAAATGTTGTTTATCGAAAAATTGTGTTCAGCGATGAGGCTCATTTTTGGTTGAATGGGTACGTAAATAAGCAAAATTGCCGCATTTGGAGTGAAGATCAGCCAGAAGCATTGCAACAGCTACCAATGCATCCCGAAAAAGCCACTGTTTGGTGCGGTTTATGGGCCGGCGGCATTATTGGGCCATATTTCTTCAAAGATGATGCGAATCGCAGCGTTACTGTCAATGGTGAACGCTACCGAGCGATGATAACAAACTTTTTTTTGCCCGAAATGGAAGTTCTTGACTTGCATGATATGTGGTTTCAACAAGACGGTGCCACATGCCACACAGCACGCGAAACAATGGCGCAATTGCGAGGCGAGTTTGGTGAACAGTTAATTTCACGTTTCGGGCCGGTCAATTGGCCGCCTAGATCGTGCGATTTGACACCATTAGATTATTTTTTGTGGGGGTATGTCAAGGCTAATGTCTATAGGGACAAGCCCGCTTCGATTGACGCACTGGAAGCCAACATCCATGCATTCATTCGTGAGATACCGGCCGATATGTGTGAAAGAGTATGCCAAAATTGGACTCAGCGGATGGGCTACCTGAGACGCAGCCGCGGTCAACATTTGCATGAAATTATCTTTAAACATTAAATTGCAAGGTTCAAACTATCGATTCAAATAAATATTTCATTCATTTTTTCGAATTTTTTGTGTTTTTTTTTTTTAAAAGTTCTAAACCTCTTAAAAAATCACCCGTTACTTTAAGATCTCACAATACTTGCCATGGCTTAAATAGTTACATACAAATTTTTGTAAGAACTTGGCTGTTTTTTTAATATTTTTGTTTTTGGTCTAATTATAAAATCACATCAACGTAGGCAGTGTAACCACAGGGATACAATAGTATCCCAAAGGATTCTTTTTTTTTTTTTTTGAGTAGGATTCCGGGATAAATATTTTTTAAAAAGAACATATTTTTTAAGATCATTTTAACTCCACTAAATGTAATTTTTTTTAAACAAACAACGAAATGAAACAATGGAATCTTTGTAAACAAACGAACACTTAATGGACTTACCGCGATTATTTTTGATTTGTTTTATGCCCGACGTTTCGGCAAGGTTTCACTTGTCATGGTCACGGGTTAACTGATGGCTTGTGGGTGGGTGTTGTTGTTTTTTTTTTCAAAATAATTTTGATTATAATAATTAATCGCGGTAAGTGTTCGTTTGTTTACATACAATGTCTCAGTATCAAGATAAAAAAAAGTCTAAAATTTACAATGGAATCTTTGTTCTGAATCTTATTTATGAAAAGTTTGGCGTCCAATTTAAAAATGGGTATGTGTAGATATTTATTTACATAGATATTAAACACTTTTTTTTATTTTTTTTTTTTATTATTTTTTTTTTTTATTTTTATATTAAACACTTGTTTTTTTATGTGAAACTATATTGTATTCTATAATTGTGTCCTCTGTTTTTAGTTTATTTATTTTACAATAGTTTCATATCTAAAATATTCTAAAATTCGTATTTTTCTTAATTTTATGCATTTATTTTTAAAAGGACACATTTATTTTCTAAAGCAAATATTTTTTTATTCGAAGGGATTCATAAATAATTTGACCTGCGGTAACACTGATGGTAGGTATGATTTCGAGTCTCGAATTAAATTTTGTTAGTTTGGTTGCAATACTGCGATTTGTATAATACATGTTAACTTCCTTCCTTACTTCGCTTATGTTAAGCAATGTTTGCAGTCCGAATAACAGATTCAAAATAAAATATAAGAAAATAAGTAAACACAATAAAATTTAATAGCGATCATTCTGAAATTCTACCTATCACATAGCTACGTTATTCTAAAAATATCAATCTCTTTGGAACAAATATTTTACCAAAAATAAAGGAATTTGGAGATGTCGAGGTTTGCAAACGTGGTTTCTGATTGGTGGGCAACGCTGGTCGGGACCCATGGTTAAGATGTGTAAACATAAACGTTCGCCCAAGTGCCAGATTTCGGTTAAAATATCGTACCATGATCGTGTGACACGTAACGTGCTACACGAAAGTCACACGTTTTTAGTTTACACGACCCCCGACATAGATGTGAAATATAAAAACCAGGCTACTGCCGATCCGTGTTTTTTGGGAATTTCTTACTGTACCAACTATGTATTGATTTCCAAAAAAAACACGCTTTTGATTTATATTTATAAATTTTTCAATACATAAGGGTACAATTTCGTTTAAATCATCAAACAAAAATTTGTATAATTATTTTTTGTTAATTTTCAATTATCTTACAATAATTTCACGTAATCTTAAGTCATAAAAATGAAATTTAATTTCCCCTATATTATGTTCTTACATGTCACATCTCTAGGTACATTCAATTTAATATTAATTTTACCTGGTGCAACGTTCTCTGAAACAATATAACAGCAGACCTATTCTCTTATCTTATTTTTTTTCTTTTACTGTCTTTGTTATATAATTAATTGTCATCCTTAATTCTGTTCCAAAATTCAGATAAGGGATAGACAATCGGACAGCCGCGCCTTAAAATAAATCCTTAAATCGAGAAGTCCATAATTTGACGGCATGACACAGGAATAAAAAGATCATTCAGGAAATTTTATGCGACACTTTTTGATGAATGAATTCCAGTATCAGTTTAATATTTTGTGTGACGGTATAGCTTCTGTCTGGGGCAGTGTCTACCCCGGCGGCGGTGGCAGCGGAGGCGGCATATCTTATTTCAAAAATATTATTACCTTATAAAATAAAACTACCTGAAACCCCAAAGAGCATAAGCAGTGCATCAGCAAGCGACGCATTTCGAATTCTTTATCTCGCCTCCTTTTCTTTTCGATACTGAAATCCAAACCATGATTAGTCCATTAATGACTTGAAAACACAATAACTTTTCATAATGATGTTGCTTCCATTGATTCGAATGTGTATTGGTATATCAGATGTATAAGGTACCTTACCTTACGTAAGCCTCAAACTGTTTTTTTTTTTAACATTATTTAATCGAGGTATCAAGTTCTATGTGCGATTTTATCAGAAAGATTAAGATTGCTTCGAAATCTATCATTTGGAAGTTTTGATTAATTGTTGAGTCGTTACCTTATTCGTTGCATTGGTAAGTGGAAAACATGATTATCATTAATTTACCGCAGTATAGAATATTGTCAAAGACTCTTAGAATGAACGATTAGAATCGAAACATTATACTAATTTGTGTGCGCGAAGGATTTTATTTAAATTATATAAAAAAAAAACATAAGAACAGAATCGATTTTTTATGGTAAATTACTTTTATCGCTTGTTGTGAATACTTCATGATGTTTGAAAAATAATAATTAATCTATTTTCCTGAAAGCATCTCGTTAGAACTTCGTTGTCACGAAGTGGTCATGGTTGTTAAAAAAAATTAATTTTAAATAATTTGTTTGGGTGTGACTTTGGATTCATCAAAATAAAAATATTCAAGATTTCAAGGCATTTAATTATAGGTTGGTGCTTTTATACTTAAACTACGAATGAACTTAAGCGAATCACCGAAGTCGGACGGTAAAATTGCTTAAATCACGGTTCAACTGGGTCTAAGTTGAAAATGTATATTTTTACTTGTATTAGCTAAGTGCTTCTAGTTTGATGGTTTAATTTTTTCAATTCAGAGTAGGTATATGGTATACTCTCTATGAGTATGAGTATATACTCTCTATGAGTTCGCATGCTGAGTAAAATAAGTAACAAGCAAACATCACATTACCTCTTTTCGTTTACTTTCCAAAAATTAACAATTTCTTCCAATTTTAATCCAATATTCTGTCAAAGTTCGTATAAAAAAAACTAAATCGGTAGAAATTTGTTGTTTTGGGAAGTAAACGAGCAGACCTATTGACAGTAAATGTTTCAAAAATAAAAAAAGAAACCCAAGAAACATTTTTAGTTGTTTAAAAGCTTTAGAACCGCTTACAGAGCTAATATTATAAAGATGATTTGCTTGGAAAGGAGCTCAAGATGCATTTTTAAAGCAAACGTCGATCTCATTTTCTCATTTCTCATTGACTTAAGCCATTAAAATCCTATACGTGAATAACTCAAAAAAGCTTCAAAAGATTTTTTTCTGTAATGCTGCTTTTAAAATAAAAACTGAAACGCAATTTTATTACAATCACTTTGGTCATTACAGGTACAAAGTTTTATCAAAATTGTTGGAGCGGTTTTCAAAAGAATTAAAAAAAAAACCGAAATTTTTGTATAAGGGAGCTTCCCGTTTTAGATGAGCTAAAACATAAATTCGAATTTTTCTTCTAAAGAATCAACATAAAAATGTTCTGTACCAAATTGCAATCAAATCGTGGTCTATCCACGATTTACTTACTTTTTCGGATTTCTTCACAAAACTCGTTAAGGCACCTTAAAAATTAATTTCAAATCTTTCAAATTCTCTTCTTTATTTGAAAGTATGTAGGTATACCTACTTTTCGCTTCACCTAACTTAATGCCTAAATGCCCCGCAGTCATAAAAAAAACGCATAACTTCTCATACCCAGCAAACGTTCAAGTGAATGTTCACTTAACATTCAGTTAAAATGAAGAATGTCATTCGATAAATATTCATTTTCAGTGAATGAAATCTGAAAACACTCCAAAAGCCTATATATTTTTTACCTTATGAACGGGAAAGGGGATTTGTGCGGAATTTTTTTCAGAATAAAAATGGTTGAGATTCGATTCTTCTTCATTGTAGGTGAATAAAAGTGAACGTACACAAGTACCTTCCTTCAAAGAATTAAATAGGGTGAAGGAAAGTGAATGTTCTTTTAATTTCGTTTTGAAAAACTATAACGGGACTTTAAGAGACCGAAATTGAGACAACAGTTATGCAAAGGCAAAATTCGTCAATTAAATTCAGTTTTTCAATGCATTTGTTATACATTTATTAAATTATTAACTAACTATTTTTTTATTATAACAACTTAAAAACAAAACAGCCAAGGCAAATATGCGGAGAAGAATCTTTTAAAATTGTCATATATGTGAGGAAATAAAACCATCGATTATGCAATTCATTTCTGAATCGATTTGAATCTAAACTCCTAGGTAACGATACTTCACTTATTAAATGATTCAATTAAGTCTCATCAATTGTGGTCGAAAACTAATATATAACGTCCTATATTTACATTCACTTGAGTCCAGGATTTTTTCACCATTTATACGAATCATTTAAAAAATTCATATGCGAAGTATCGTTACCCATTAGGACCCAAATCGATTTAGAAATGAATTCAGAATCGAAGGTTTTATTCACTTATTTCAATCTTTTATGATACAGTTCTGAAAGAAAATGTTTTACTGGGATTGACTCTAATCATAAACCTTAGATTAGATATTTTAATCGCCTATAAGTTTTTTCCTCCAAAATTACAAGTTTGACCCCACTGTGCGGCGGGAGTCAGACTCATTTTTATCCATATTCACGAAATTCGAATCTGTGAATGCAATCCGTTCTCAATACAACTATGTATCTCTTTTCATATCCACAACTATAAAACTAACAAAAACAATACCTATACATTAAAAAAAAAATGGAAAAAGTTTCTGACTCTCCGAAAGTAAATTCATACGGATCCCATAAAATTGGTGTCATTATAGTAATTTTCAAATCAAAACATTTTAAATCAATTTAAATCACTTTTTTGAAAATCGTCAGTGAAACCGACGCAACGGAATTAAAATTCTGAAGGCTTTAAGTTTTTTTTTTTTAATTTTATATTCCATCTCAATTTCTTGAAATAATAAATTTTGATCAAACACAATCTACGATCATCATCATCTTCATTGGTGTTAACGCACAAAAAAAAAAAATATTATAATATACGTAGGTTTTAATGTCTGCGACACGACTGAAAAGATAGTTTTTCAATATAATTAAAAGTTTTCCGAGTTAATAAATTGTGACGAGCCGCATGTTAACGTATGTATATACATATGTATGTATATATATATATATTTCTGCCTAATTAGGTATGTTGATTAAAAGCAAGTACATAAAATAAAGTGAGCTTTAGGCAGAATATTTTGCTTAATTTTGTGCTTTCTAAGCAATACAAGTGTGATATATTAAAAATTGACATCTATAAATTCATTTAAAACACTCGATTGTTTTCAACGCATTATAAGCATAAATTTAAAATTTAGAAGTTTGGAATTATCTATTTGTATACAGAATTATATTTACTTGTTGTTATTTGTTGATTTATATCAATTCAGTTCTGCACCCACTGGTTTATCTATTAATTTAGCTTGACAAATATTTTGTTAGAATATTCAAAAGCAGGTTAAGGAAATATGTACATATATTAGTGATATTTACATTGTTTAAAGATCGGGTGAAAACATCATATTATAATGGTAGTCAGTTGGTTGATATTGAAAACGGTGTCTACTAATGACCTGTTTTTATTTTCAATTATTTGTATATATCGAGTTTTGGAAACACATATCTATTCATTAATTTATTAGTTTTTCTATATAATAATAGCGTCAACCCACTGATATACCGACACGACCTACGAGCGGCTTATTGACAGGAAATAATTTTGCATGCATTATAAAAGATACTTGCATATCCATAAACATTACACTTTTAAGTCATTAGCAATTCAAATTAGTGTTTTTGTTTAACAATTTAACATCAACATCAAGGATCTTGCTCCCGTTGGTTTTTGTTTTTTTTTTTTTCTTTTTCTTGTGCTACTGATGAAGTTGAAAATGTGTGTAAAGTGTCAGATAAACTGATAAAAATGACACTATAAAAATAAATTTTTAGGTTTTATGTATGTAGATATGTCTATCTTTTTCTATGAAAATCTTCTTTATATTTACGAGTGCATATTATTTGAAGTTGTACATGTATTTTTAAACATTTCGTCACCGCATATTCTAAAGTGATGAATTTATGTTAAAGGTTTTTGTTTTTTCGTTAATGATTTTTTTTCTATATTTCTTACAATATTTAGACCATCATGCTTTGTTTTTATGGGGACGATTATTTTGTTGTTTGAAGAAAATGGGACGATTGGAAGGGCAATTTTCAAAAATATGACAGACTTTTAAGAATAAGTCCCAATAAAAAATTTAAATTATTTTTTTTTTTAAATCGATATACAATAAAATCATATCATTTATTTTGAATACTAAATTTATAAAAACAACAGGACAATTAAACAAAGTTAAACCAAATGAAGGATGCATAAAATCCGAAACACATCGCATACGTACATTAAATTAAAAAATAAATAGCGATAAATAAAAACAAATACATTTAATTTTAAATTTGTTTATATCTAAAGGGTCTTCCAATAGGGACTTCTGAACTTTGACAGTTGATAGCGGCCATATTGTTGAAGCTACTACATTTGTCAAATTGGTTGTCATTTATTCAGTCTGTTTTGCCAAATAGTGTTCAGAAACACGCCGTGCAAATGATAAAATTGTTTTATTAAAATGGATGTACTGTTCGGGATACGTTCCGCGAGGTTCGCGCATTTTATGGTCGGCCTAATCGTCCTACTGATGAGATGACAAGTCGCAGTGTGATAGATAAATTTGAGTGCACTGGTTCAGTAATTGATCAACCAACACCCGTACGTCGACGAAACGCAAGATCTGCCGAAAACATGGTCAGTTAGATTGTGTAGGAGAATCCAAAGCAGTTGATTTCACGTAGCTCATAAGAACTCGGCCTTTCGCAGACCACATATCGGCGTCATCGGTCCATATTTCTTTGAGAACAATGTTGGCCAGGCGATCACCGTCAACGGAGGTCGATGTTAACTAACTTCTTTTGGCCTGATTTGGGTTATTTGGGCACCAACGACATGTGTTTTCAACAGGACGGCAGCGCTAAGTGCCACACAGCTCACGTCACATTAGAAATTTTGCACGAGCGACTCCAGAGAATGGAAATCTTACGTGTAGGTGATGTGAATTGGCCACGAGATCGTGTGATTAGACCCGTTAGGCTTTTTCTTGTGTGTTTTTCTGAAATCGAAAGTCTATGCAAATAAGCCACAAACCACAGTGGCCCTCGAAGCCAAAATAACCCATGCCATCGGTCAAACTCAGACTGATTTATGCGACAAAGTCATTGCAAATTGGACATTTCGGATGCGTGCCACCCAGAGAAGCCGCGGCGGACATCTAAACGATCTTATATTCGATACATAATGGCATTGATAGGCCTTTCAAACGGAATAAAAAATGTTGATGACATCTAACAGACACTCTATTTTATTTAAATTTAGAGAGGGGAAGCGCTTAATGAAATACCCTGTAAATTTATTTATTTTAAATGTTTTTTGAAGCACAAAATATTAAAGCACAAAAATATAGAATAAATCATTTTTTACTGAAATATTTTTGGCACTCGGAAGTTGGGAATTTTTCAAGGCTTAAAAGTTGGAAAAATCATGAATTTTTGAGATTTTTTCCTATAAATTTTTTTATTTAAGAATAAAAAATATAAACAAAATTTCTAGATTTAAATCATAAATGACTGCTAATTTGACATTTTATTTTCCATGAATTTTATCAAATTATATGTTTGGGGGTAAGGTATATGAATAAGGACAGATCACTTAAAAAATAAATATAAAAATAATGTGAAATTGAATCGTATACTTTTAACCAAAATTAACGCGGGGACCAAGGCCGTAGCCAGAGGGGGGGGGGGTCACAGGGGTTTTATCCCCCCGAAATGTTTGAGGAGTGCATTTCTAAATCATACTTTTTCGCTTCAGTAGGTATGATATTATAGAAAAATTCTCTCTGCACTTCAAACCATGAGCATAAATTGCAGCAATTTGATTGGACAATCGTGCTTCTGCTATGAGTGGCAGTTTTAACGGAGTACAAGCTGTAGTACGCGAGTCTCATCCAGAAGCCTTATACGTGCAATATAGCGCACACTCTTTAAACCTGGCCTTAGGGCATTCCTGCCAAATTCAGCCTATTCGTAATACTATTGGTATCATAAAATCCGTTGAAAATTTTTTTAAATTATCGGCAAAGCGCACACATTTATTGCAGGAAATTATTAAACAGAATTATCCGCAAAATAACTGGAAAAATTTAACTGCCATGTGCGAAACCCGCTGGGTGGAAAACCATGATGGGTTGATGAGATTTAAGGAAATTTTTAAAGCTATAATCAATGCTTTGGAAGAGTTGTGTAGTGATAAGGACCCTGAAACTTCATCGAAGGCAAGCTGCTTTTTAAGATCTATTTTAGCTAGTGATTTTGCAGTAAGTTTGTGTTGTTTGGGCGTTTTTTTACGTATACATTGCCACTTTGTAAGATCTTACAATCCCCTTAATGCGACTTAGTATCTGGTTTGGAGCATGTGGAATTAATATCAAACCAAGGAATTCAAAAAATATCACCACGGAATTCAAAGTAATTTTTGAGACTGCACAAAACTTACTAAATGTTGCAGATGAGAAACTGAAAATTCCACGAATAGTATCAAGGCAGCAGCATAGGCAAAACGTTAGCACAACAGATCCTGAAACCTATTTTAGGATAATTATAATGATTCCTCTTTTAGATGATTTCTTAAGTCAGCTTAAAATGCGATTCGAAAACCATAAGTCCATACTTTCCTCTTTGTGCATTCTGATTCCATCAATTCAGGGCAAAAATGAACAAAATTATAATGAAGAAAATTTCAAATTTTATAAAAAGTTTTTGGATTGGGACACTTTAAATGCTGAATAAATACTATGGAAGACAAAATGTCATAAATAACTAGTTACACAGCGGTCAAAGAATGCAACAATGATCTGTTTCCTAACATCCACAAGCTTCTAAAAATTCTGGCGACATTACCGGTTTCAACGTGCACACCGGAAAGAACATTTTCGACAATGAAACGTCTGAAAACTTATTTAAGAAATTCTCCCGGTGAAGAAAGACTAACAGGATTGGCGTTAATGTCAGTTCATCGACAAATTGAGATGGACACTGAGGAAGTTATCGATGTATTTGCAGCTAAGAAGGCCAGAAGACTGAATATAGTTTTGTAAAAATATGTTTTACTTTTGTAATGATACTATTTAATTATGTATTTTGTATAAATAATACCTTTTCGTAAATTTTTCTGCTTAGGTACCTATTTAACGGAACTGCATGATATATACATATGTACATATTATGTATATGCATAAACCTGCATGCTCAAATGTTAAAAAGAAATTGTGTGGGCTTTTTTTGATTACTAATTGGTGAGTTTTTCTTTCCGAAAAATTTTATCCCCCCCCCACCCCGAAAAAATTGTCTGGCTACGGCCTTGGCGGGGACAACCGCTTACAGCGATACAGGCTTGATTTTTTTTTCTGGATTTTCTTTCTTAAACTATTTGAGATAGTTTCTGATACTTCGGTTCAATTTTTTTTTTCAAATTCTAGCATTTATTCTACGAATTGGCGCAAAAGTTGTTACTCTATCGGAAGATGCTATATAATTATTCGAATTAGCCCGTGGCGTAGGGGTTAGTGCGTTGGACAGTTACGTATAAGGTCTTGGGTTTGATTCCTAGCCTATGCTTCCTAAAAACAGAAATGTTTTTTACGGGTTATTACCTCTTGCGAGGAATTGACAAATCCTCCAAGAGTATCTCTTGTCATGAAAAAGTGCTTCTGTCCCTAGCCGTTCGGATTCGGCAGAAAATTGTAGGCCCCCTCTATTCCTGCCAATAACACGGCCACCAGGAATGATTGAGAGTTGTAAGTCACTAGGACCTGGTTCTACACGAGCTGTCGCGCCGACCAATTTATTTTTTTATTTATTTTTTTTTATTCCGTAAACAAATCGAAATAATTATTCCGCGTTCTTTAGGAGTAGGTACCTACCTATAGTTATTTATGTCTTGTTGACGTGTATTTTTTAGGTTTGCAAAAGAGTTTCCAATTTTCCGGAGTAGTTTCTGTGAGCCAATTTCAAAAATGTATCGAAATTCAACTAAAGATTTTAGAGACTATTCTTTTCATTTTTTAATAACATATTATATTTTTTTAAATTAAGAATAGTGTATAGTGTGAATAGAATAATAGTGTTAACAACTATAGGCCTAAAAAGCGAAGTCGATGGACATATCCAAAACTTGGCAAGAGAAATAAAAATTTTAAATTGATCTAAAGCCTGGGAAAACCAAAGGCACGCTGCAAGCGACTGGTAACTTCACAATAGTGCGCTTGGAAACTAAAGGCCCAAATATTATTTTTATATTATAAAATTACCAATTCAAGATAATCAATATAACTATACATTAAATATGTATATACAATTAATTATACATATTTATTAATTTCAAAAAGTAAGCTTTAGGGTCTGTTCCACAATTTCTGAGTAAAGTTCTATAGTTAAAAAAAACTTTGCGTTTCACAATGATCAATTATTCAGATATTGTGAAACGTAAAAGAGGTTGTTAATTGTCGAATAAGTTCCATGTAGCTTAATTGGAAGTTTAATCAGACATTGTGAAACAGACCCTTAATTTGTTTCAAATAAATCATATTATTTATTAAAAAACCTCGAATTTACTTTTTTAAATTATTGTATATACCTACCTAGCACATTTAAATCCTTATCAACCATCCATCTTTTATTTTGACAACCCTTATTTTGAAATATACAATTTTTAGACTAACAGAATTTTCTTTAATCTGTACTTTAACTGCTTTACAATTGATACTACTTAAATTCATAAGAAAATCCAAAGCATTACTAAAATTTAACGGGACAACACTTTTAGTGCCCGATTGATTTATTTATTCCACATTGCCTTTCAATACGAATATAAATGGTTTTATATGAACAGTACAGACATATACCTTTATATGTACATATATATATGTAGATATATTTCTATAGAAAAGTGCGGATGTCACTTGTGAATCGGTATTTACATTATGAGAATCGCTACACGTGTTTTCCAATCACACTCGAGTGCCGTAACCGCACCAAGAGTCGTCCTTTCTTCGCCCCTGGAAAATTATGGAAAACGAAAAGGTGGCCGAATTTGTACAAGTGTGCAGGATATGTATAGTTAGAGCTCCTCAAAGATTTATATCCTTTTAGTAAACATACTTACAAATATATCTTCATATAAATACTTCGATACAATTTTCAAGAGTATAAGTATGAAGTGAACATTTCCAAATGCGATATGATGGTGACGATGACGAGGATGCCGATAATATTTTGAAAATATATCAAACACATGCAAATTCTCTAAAGGAGAGAGCATAAGAGTGCTCCTGATGATGATGATGGTGACGATGATTGCGTGTATATATGAGTGCGGTTCAAGTGTTTAAAACAAAAAGAGGGCTCTCGCATCAGGCAAAAGTTATCCTTCTTATGTACAGTTTCACTTTGTGATTCTGTAGGCTGGCTGGCTTCCCCCAAAAGAACAATGAGATGCTTCTATAAGTGTTGTTTCGTGTCACCTGAGAAGCATTTAGACATGAGATTTTGTGCCCCCCATATCATCTGCGAAATTGTTTAAGGTTACAAGATGCCTTACCTATACATATTAAAAGAAATATTTACATATATTATTCATCCTAACATTATATCTGTATACATATACAATATATGTATGTAAGGTAAACTTATGGGAGGTTATAGGTATACATAAGTATAAGGCATACGAATATTCTATATAGGAATTGCATATTGGACATACCTACCAGATATATTTGGGCTTACATTGTTGTAAAGCTTTATGTTGCAAGGACCTTAACTTTTTCTATAAATAGGTTAGGTACTATAGTGGGTTTACGTAAGGAAGGCAAGGCAGTAGCCACAAGAATATTTTGAAGGGGGAGTGTATGATTTTTGAAAAATATCTTTTCAATTTTATGGTTGTAAGGGGTAATCTTAAATTTCAAATTTCAGTTACATACTTTTTACTGACTAGTGATAATTATTTACTGACTAGTGATAATTATTTATAAAGTAGGTACCTATAGGTGGGTTAAAAAAACGTAACAAAATTAGACATAACAGGATAAACGTAAATTTAATCGCCTGAACTTCTTTGCCACAAGAATATCAATTGCGTCGTCACTATTTATTTTAATCTGTCGATAAATTGACACTAAAACCAAAAAATAGTTTTCAGCATCTGAGGCATTCGCATTGGCCCTATACTGCTACCTCGATACTTTTCGTGGAATTTATAAGATTAGTTTCATTCAAAATATTTAAATGAACATGCACATGTTTCAAAAATATCATTGAATTAAAAAATAACAATTTCTCTAATTTTTCGAAGCGTAAATATTTGTTACTAGCTTCACGTGGTGGTTCGGAGCTGAGCTGACACACTAGGCCACAAGAAGGGGATTGCAAAATTTTACACAGCGGCAGTGTGTAGGAACTGTGTAAGAAAACAAACAAAATGTTTAAACAGAACAAGCTTATCCAAAAACCAATTGTCAAAACTGATTTTAAAATACAAGTCGGTTTCATAGTCTTTATCAGTAGATACCTACTTAATTCTCCAAAGTACCTCTGTGACCCCCCCCCACTTGTCTTCCTTTGTTTTATTTAAAATAATTGAATACAATTAATTTTGAATGTAAAAGTAATATATATGTACATATATGTTAAATCATCAGTGTTTGACTTGTAAAGCTCCTTGGCTTTATTTTCTTGTTTGACACTCATTAGGTTTGAAAAAAAAAAACTAACGCAAATGTTTGTCAGGTTTTAAAGGCTGTTTTTCTTTAATTTGAAAAAAAAAAAAAACATAGCCAACATTGCACGACAGAATTAAAAATTTCACAACTAATTAAAGTCTCGCTAACGGTAAACTATTAAGCAAAAAAATATTCAATATATGTAACAAGTTACCTACAGCTTGTTGAGAGAGTGCTTCGCTAACGTGATGTTTTCAACTCATCAAAGCAGCAAAAAAACATAAAAACAATGAAAGACAAATTCGACATTATCTCAATTAGGTTATAAATGGCAAATTATCCACCTAATAGCAATTTTCGATCTTTGAATATGTTGCTTCGCTAAACTTGACACTCATAGGACCTCGGTACATTAGATGGTCCGGTTAGAAATCTGTAGAAAATCTTCTCAAAGTATAAATTACAGCACTTTTATTAGGTATATACATAGGTGTAGAAGATCGAAGGGTTTGGAAGGGCTTGTGTCATTCGAAACTGTGCGAAGAAAATCGAGTGTAACGTGTTCGTGGGGTCTTGGATTTGGACTAATATTTTGAAACTATACATAAATGAATAGTTTAGCTTTATGTACCTAAACTAATTTCCATTCAATACTTAGAAGGTATAGGTAAGTATAGGTAGGTTTATAGATAGAAGTAGGTAGGTACCTCTATATCTTTGGAACTTAAAGTAGCTACCTAACCTACCAAACTATTCAAAAGGACTAAAGCAGATTTATGAGTAGTAGATCTGCCCATTCACTCAGTGTCCTCCTAATTTCATCATCCTCGACTAAAAAAAAAAAAACATGTTGGGTGAAATTCAAACTTATAAGCATTTCCTTTTATTTTATATACCTACCTACCTATCCATTTTCCTTATCCATTCAAGAAAAAAAAACCAACAAGCCAATATCAACCTAATCTAAAATGATAAATGTCAAACAAACGACTTTATACAGATAGACAACGATAAAATAAATTAAATCCTTTTTTTTCTTTTTATGTATATACATATCCTACAAAAAAAGGACAAAAACCTGTTAGAAGACGCCATTAACACGAACAGATAACCGCAAAACAAGAACCTACAATATTACTCAAAAAACATCCTTGATATAGAAAAAAAACATAAACAAAACAAAACAAAACAAAACAAAAAATGGAACTCCTTTAATCCGAAACACCATCGTATCGTTGTAGAGGACGACTACAAAGAAGTCAAGAAAAAAACACACAAAACCCACAGCCAGCGCACACATTCAAGTAAAAAAAAAAAAATATTGAAACATCAAACCTTCGACAATTTTTGAAGTGAATAGTCAAAGGACCAAGTTTAGATATCTATTTAGGTATATGTATGTCTCTATACCTATTATCCATACAATAACATGGATGGATATTTAGGTTAGCTAGATGGCCGCACTGCCTATGATGCGGTACGCCTATCCCAGGACTACGACAACAAGCCAGAGCCAAGTTGCAAAACACTATACGGGACGAAATGCAATAAAATCCAGAAAAAAGACTCTTTCCTATCGATAGTAAAGGTACCTACCTACCTTCATATGATACCTTTCTAAATACACACAATTCCTACTACCTATAGCTACCTACGTCGGTATATCCATACCAAATAGATCCAATAAGAAGCATATCGTCACCGCCATCAGCTAACACAGCGCGAGCAGTCAAAGTAATCCAACTACAACCCCATTGTCAGCCATCATCCACCCTGTTGTATCCTGTTCTATGTATCAACCCTTCAATACACACACACAAACACACAATCGCGCATAAACAATCGCTCTGATGTGACTCACAAAAGGACTACACGATGTTCGCCCTGCATTTCAATTTATCCAAGCGAGTACGTTAGGTATATCCAGTCGTATATCCTTATGAATGGCCCATGTTCCTGTTTGTTATCCCTTTTGTGGAACACTAACTCTGCCATCGTACACCATTTCACCGTACCGCACCGTAGGAAGTAGGTACCTACCTACCTACCAACATTCATATAATATCCTTTTCCAAAGCGCCGCACTCCACCACCACTTATACTCACTTAACTCTTCTTCTATCGCCCGCTCTGTGCGGTGACCAGGAAGCAAGCCACCCGGCTGTTGGCGCTCTCAATGACTGTCCTGTAAACCTAAGTCCCCATCAAATCGGGGATATTGCAAGGATTTGTCAATTGTCAGCCGTAAGGACACGCTACTCTGACTGCCTTCTCCTGTATAAATTTCCTTCTGTTGCGTAAACGAGTATAGTATAGAAGAAGGTTCTCGTAGAGTAGAGCTTTTACATCATAGGCATGAATTTCAAGCAAGCTCCTGATGATATTACTTACCATCTCGCAAGGACGACCTGCACCATCGGATGGATTCAAGGATTCAAAGGAATTTCAGAGCAGTTAAGTTCGAATCTCTATACAAAAAACATCCTCAAAGAGAAATAATACCTACACTTTCTTCTCTCCCAACGCAATAATTGAGCAGCAAGTTAAAGGCGAAAAAGGGGGAGTTTAATATCCGAGCCATTTTTAAAACTTCCCCACTACACACACATTAGATTGTCACTCATTTTGAAAGGCGTGGTCTCCACTCAACACTCGTAAGACACCAAGCCACACCTTTCTTGTGGTGGAGACAACCCATCAGTCAGCTGTTGCATGCCATTACCACCAACGCTCCAACCTCATGTCATCTCCACCACACATTGCAAACACAACAAACCATCTCTGACATCGACCAATCACCTCATTGCGCATGTGCCCTCTCCAACCAACAGCGACATCTATCGAACAACCCCGCACGGTCAGAAAGAGATTCCGATATATCATGGCTAAAAAAAGACACACACACGAGACGACCCGTTTGGTGCGTGTTCGTTTCGTCGTCGACCGGCTACGAAACCGGAATAACAACAACTGTTCATCTATGGTGGTAGTATACCTACCATTGCCAGTAGTGGTGGTGGTGGCACTTTAAGCGTCGTCAAAATCGGGGCGGATCTATTTAGTAAGGCAAAAGATACAAGTATCTCACTCTTGAGCAAATATTCCAGCCAATGGCAGCTGGAATGTGATTGTGTGCAAGGCCACATCCCCGAGAAAACCTGCTCTCGAGTGTAACAGTTTTAGGGCTGCATCCACTGCCAACGTCTGACGAACCAGTTAGTGCTTGAACGCGACTACGTGCGCATCGTTTGACACGCAGAATCTTAGCCCGTTGGGTTTTCGTATCTCCGTATATCTTGTTGTGTTTTGCCTCCTTATAATACTTAATCACTTACCTATCCCCCCAAGGATATACTCTATCTCTGCCAAGGTATAGAACAAAATTTGTTTTTGTTTTGAGTGTGGGTTGTTGTTGAACTGACCTCCTCGTCATCATCATCAACCATATTAATATCGGGCGCAATGACACGAGCAACCCGAATGCAAGGACTATACAGATAAAACTCACGGATTCGATAAAACTTTCGGGAAAAAGATAACTACCTATACCTACCTTACTTCGAATCGAGTATCTTTTTTGGTGATTTTCTTCCCAAAAATTTCGGTATTTTTTTTTTTTGTTTGCTTCATCATTCTTTTCTTCTAATGGGAAATATTCTCTTCCTTGTTCTGTGTTCTTTGCTCTTTTACTCTTTGAAAAACCTTCATAGAAGATACTTGTAGATAAAAAGTATATCCTTAAGTGCGTTCATTACAATAAAAAAAAAGTTTTTATAAATACCCACCGGGTGACGCAAATTCCCGATACAACCATTCAAAATAAACAAAACCTTCGTAGTGATTCGTGCGAATTAGAGAGAAAGTCGCCCTTATTTTGAATAATAGTGTCCTTTTGATGGATATTGAAAATATAAAAAAATAAAGCAAAACAAAAATATTCTGACATTGACAAGGATATTATTAGAAAAAGTGTAATAATTGGTGTACTTTTGAAAACAAAAACAAGACGTGGACGCGAATGCAACACCATAATAAAAATTGTTGCATACAGTGTTCAGGAGAAGAGTTAATTTTTAAAATATAGTATACCTATAACTGAATCTGTTACCTATATCTAAAAATTAAATGCAAATAATTTTAAATGAAACACAAAGTGTTGTGATGAAGATGAATCCCTTATTGTCAATCATTGTGATCCAGTTGAAGTGAGATACAGCAAACCTGATGACAAGAATAAGATATTTTGTTTGTTTATAACACATAAGGATATAAGCAAAAGGAGATTTACGACGGAAGCGGAAGGAGCTTATATAGTTTAGTGTAGATTTATTATCCCCCCTCGCATATAAGCTAGTGTAAATAGCATTATTATTTTTTATACACACTTATACACACATAAAAATGGCAGCATATGCGCAGTTCGGATATGGATATCCGTCGGCAAGTCAGGTAACCTAAGATTTTTTTTTTTTTTTTTTTTTAATTTATAAATTTAAATAAATTTAGCATTTGCAAGAAATAAATGGCAAAAATAAGAATTTAATGGTCTTATTTATAAACGTTGTCTAACTTTACACAACTGTCCAACTTTGGAAAATGTGTTCAAAAACCTTATTTATTTTTGTCTTATAACCGTGAATAATGTGATATTTATTTTTAATAAAAAAAAAGTATATTTCCACCAATTTGAAAATAGTTAGACAGTGTCTAAATACACAAAAATCTAATAAATACGACTGTAAAAGTTTAGAAAGGGGAATAATAAGTTCAGAAATATACCTACAACTTACTCGTACTTGTATATGATACCTAAGTACATATGTACATGCCTTAGTGCTTAAACTTATGATAGATTAAATTAAAAAGGTACTTATACCTATACTTGCTGTGCGACAGTGATGTTTGTTTACATTTATTTTTGACAACTACTGGAAAATTCAAAATGCAGTTACGAAGACAGATTCCTAATATGACAACTCGCATATCATCTATATCTTGATATACACAAAATAATATATGCCAGTTAAAATTTTGAAAGAAAAAATTTAATTAATTCAATTTGATTAAAATCTTTCTAAATTTAAAATTGTTATCTAAGCTTAATACCTAACTGTCTTTCTTATTGAGTTTATAACTTTTAAATGTAAAATAATATAATTTAAGCTTTCAGCTTTCAAATTGCAGTGGACTGCGCTAAAGATAGTTATAAGGATATAAAATTGTTTTACCGGCAGAGTGGTTGAAAATAAGATGGTTATAACCTCATATCAATCCCACGGGCGACGACTTGTTGTATACCTGATATCTGGGTGAGGTTTAGGTACCAAGAAAAGAATTATGTCTGATAGAATGGGGATAGGTATGGTTAACTATACCTACGTATTAGCGCAATTTGTTAGATGATTTAGTAGGTACGTTGTTAAAACAGTTTTAGTATGATTCTTAATTAAAAACAGGATTTTCCAAATTTTAAACGACTTTTGCATCGAGGGCGGCCGTGGCTATCTTTTTAACATTTACTAATTCCAAATGTCAATT
The DNA here is from genome assembly GCA_951394125.1 of Epistrophe eligans. Taxonomy (NCBI): domain Eukaryota; kingdom Metazoa; phylum Arthropoda; class Insecta; order Diptera; family Syrphidae; genus Epistrophe; species Epistrophe eligans. The sequence continues at coordinate 40,330,354 of OX596029.1, forward strand.
TGACTGTTAAAAATGTATAAAAAGTATTTTTGCTTACTTCTTTGCACGAACTGTCACTTTTTTAGGCGTGTGTTTAGCTGAAGTTTATTAAGAAAATAGGTTTAAAATGCATATAAGTATGTACCTAGATTAAAAAAAAATTAAAACTTTAGTAAAGAGCTTAAAGTTAGAAAATTGTTAATTAGTAGGTAGGTATATCATGCTTAATACCTTAACATTTTAGAATTTCGCACTATTCCGTTTAGGCGTTTGCATAAACCTTTAGCAATTTAATTAAAATTAAAATTTGCTGAAGAGATTTGCAACATTCTTCTTACTTAAAAAAAAAAAAAAAAAAAAAAAAAAAAACTTAGGTACTTAATTTTTTTTAAGTTCACACTTATCATCTTTTTTTTTGGTATGTGAAGAATAATCTTATAATATTATGTCTGTTTGGTAGGTATAACTGCAAATTTTTGCTACAAGTTGCTACTTGTCAAAATTATCTATGTTTCAAACAGGCATATTATATGTTCATATACCTATACTCTAGCTTAAGATGCCTAAAACATCGACAGTGACATGTTTGTTTAGAAAACTGAACAAACACACCTTTTTGACGTTTACCTACCTATAAATGTCAAAGTGTCTATGTTATAGTTAAACTTAAGCGTTTCAAATTTGTTGCCATTATTTATTTTTTTATGTTGGAACTTAATTAATTGGCGGCACTAAAAACCATAGCTGAAGGTTTTTGATTGTAAACTTTGCATTGCCCACATCGGATCGGCTGATTTTGTGAATTTAGATGGGATAATTGGACAAATCTAAGTTTATTTAGATTTTTCTATAAAACTAATTTCTTAATTAAATGGATAACATAAATCCTCATCATATTTTTTTTTATCTGTTTCAATAATAAGAGAAAAAAAGGCTTGAAAGTCAGTAGGTAGGTAAGGTACTCAGGAGTTGATCAAAGTCACACTAAGCGAAAGCAGCTGGGAATTTGTTTGTTATAGTGATTTCATTTGGCTATTTAAAGTGCAACGGTTTATGTTATTTCACTATTTTTTATTATTTTATTTTATTATTTTATGGTTAGTACCTACTTTATTCAGAAAATTTCTAAAATCATACATATATTAATTAGTTAATAAAGAAGTAGCACTTGGCGTAGTGGTTATAATGCTTTAAACGTTCGCCAAGTTTTATATATGTATGTCCCAGTATTCGAAGTGAAAATAAATGTTCTGTGGAGCAAATCCCAGCCTATGTGCCAATTTAAAACAGAAATTTGTACTAAAAGTTTCGTATCTTTATAAAAGTTGTCGGAGAAATTTGTTACAAAATTGTAAAAATTGTATCTCTTGTTAATTGTCATGAACACAAGCGATTTGGAAGAAAATTGTAGGTCCCATTCATTTCTGCTGATTACACGCACTGCGCACACATTAGTTGAAAGTTTTATAAATCACTATAGGCCTTTGCCCTGCTTTCCAAAAGCTGTCGTGCCATCAGATTTATTATATAATTTATTTATAATGAAGCTAACAGTTTTGTTTTAACTCTTTGAAAATTAAGATTTAAATTTTTATATGAACAGTCAAGTTTATTTAAATTCTTAACTTGAAAATCATAAAAATATAGTACCTACCTAATTCTTTGAAGTAACGGCGCTTTTTTTTGCAATATCATCTACATATTATATTTATCTATACCTTCCCTACAAACATTTATTTAGAAAGTTTATTTATTTATTTGTGTATAGATCGCTTTCAAGCAACAAATCGACCATGGTTAAAGTGCAAAACCTCGTGAGTCGTTTTCGCGTGTTTTTCAGAAATCAATAAAAAATTCTGCCAATTTTTTGTATGGCGATCTATAGTAAGAGTCATTTTTTGACAAAAAGGCGCTCAAATTTTTTGACTAACGAGACAGCTAAAAAGACCCGCACTTCTGCATGATGACATAGAACGACAAGGGACCAGAAAAAAAATGTAGGAAGAACAAAACAAGTGTTTAAGGTTACTGTATTAGGTCAAAAACACAGACTATGACCTGATAAAATAAACTAAGCCATAGTATAGCAAAATTGTCATTTTATTTTTAAAAAAGCAGTAAAATGGTGTGAAGCTCTGATAAGAGGGGGATATCTACCGCAATTTTGTTTTTGATGTTTCAAATTTTTGTGAAGAAAGATAATAAAAATCTAGCGTGTGTTTTTTTTGTAAAAAAAAATATGGTTTTAATGTATGTAGTTATCATTTTTTCGCATAATTATAATTTTTAAATCATCTGGTGTTTAACATTTGTCTTAAAATTGATAAGAAGATTAAATACTAATAAAACTAAATTATTAGTTAGATAGATAACCTACTTAATTTCATTTGATGTAGGGACGTACTCTCAAATTCCATAGCTGCTATATTGCTATACAGGGCCACACAGAAGTTATCTTTTTGCGACAATCATATGGCCGTCAGTGGCGTAGAATGCGTTGTTTCCGTTTGGGGGGGAAGATAATTTGTACGATTTTCCACACCAATTCCTAAATCAGATTTTGATGCTGGAAAAGATGAATGGGCCCTGTTTAATATGTGTCCATCTTCTTGAGATATTTTATTGAGAAGAACTAGCGCATACAAAATTTGATCTAAATCAGTTGAGCCGTTAATGACAATCTGAATATAGTGAATTAATAGTTTTTATGAAAACATCGATACCTACCTGATAATGTTTTTTTTTTCATTTATTATTGTTTAATTTCATTAAATAAATTAGTTAATAAATTAAAGTTCAATTAATTTCAATTTATAAGAAAAAAGGAAATTTATCCAACTGTGGTGGCTGGCTGATGGGCCTGACCTGCAGGTGGGCATGGCATACATATAGACAGTGGCTACTTTTACGAACAGAACTGTTGACATTGTCAGGTTCTCAGTTAAACTCTGTAAGGGTTTCGGTCTTTCGGATTACTGCGTGTTTAATAAAAAAAAGTTAAATTGTTCCTTATCATATCAGAAAGCGAATTAAATACATCATATTTAAATTCAGTCACCATAGTTCATCAACAAAAAAATATAAAAGCTTTGGAATACAGCGCAGCGTTGTAAATATAATATTCCCTGCTTAATTGAATGCAAAAATAAGTTTTTTTTTATATTTGTAAGTTCTCAGGTTAATTGAACGCCGCATAGGAAGTAATTTATTTACTTGCATTATTGATCTTAAAAACTGCACCTTTAACCAGCTTAAAATGTATAGTATATACCAACACGTTGAACCGCCATAAAAAAAAATTATTACAAAAGATAAGAAAATCGATGTTATTCGAAAATACGGATTTTGTATTAAAATTGGTATCTACCAAGAAATGACATCAACGCATAGTTTGCTATTATAGCAATTCCAATGTTTGCTGCTGGAATCACGGTATTTTTGACAATAAAATTAAAACAAACAAAAACTAGTGACAAAAAAATTATTTTTGTTTCCAAATTTTTTCTACGTTGTGTCAAAAAGTTTTATAGTGTTAGATGAATATTTTATCTATTAATACCGTGACTGAATATCGTGATCGTGAGCGAATATCGAAAGACGAAATTTAGTGGGTTTTCGTTAATTGCACACCCGATTAATTGTTTGAAAAAAATCACACAAAATGGTTGGTGCAATTAAGCGGGGAATACTGTAGTTGAATATAAACATATATTAATTCAATTACATTTGTGATTCAATTAAATTGAATTTTCATCATCCCGTCGGTCGGCTGGAGTAAAAATGCATATACCAGAAATAGGGATTTGAAGTTTTTCTCACGTTAATCGCCTTAAGAAGTTTCTTCCAAATTAACAAACAGGTTCTTTTAAATAGTTTGAATAATATTAGTGAAAGTCTTTAAAAAAATAATCAAAGAAGAAATCAATTTTGTATAAATATTATTAACATTAATAAAAAAGTATATTACTTCGATGTTGATCCGTATCATATATACCTACCTACCTACTGACCAGAGATGCCAGATCATGGGATATATTCTTCTTTTTGTTTTTGGGGAATTTTACGTCAAAAATAAGCTAAAAGGGAAAAAGGAATTTTTTTTTCGTAAATTTCAAAATTTAATAAGAAAAAAAATTATTTAATTATGATCAAATACAAAATTTTCATGCCTAAAAAAACAACTTATTATTCTTAATACCTGGAATGCGTTCATTTTTATTTTTGAATTATCCTACTCAAGTCTAGTATGCATCTGATGCTGATGCGAAACGGTTTTTTTTTTATTTAAAGCTGTCTTTTTTAAGGAAATGCGAATATAAACAATTTTTATTTTAGTATTTTTCCCAACGTTTCGTAAGTATCCCTTACCTCATCAGGGGTATTTTAATTCAATTTAATTATTGAACAATTACTGGTATTTCATTCTTCCCGGAGACGACACTGACACAAAATTGAAAACAATATACCAGATACCTATACGTATAAAATACCTACCTACCCAACTAAAAAGTTGTTTCCCTAGATTTTATACAGAAGCTAAAACTCATATAAATAATTACTAATGTATTTCCTGTGCCATTAAATTTTTTTAATTAAAAACATTGATAAAAATTTCTAAGCGTTTCTTGTTTCATTCATTTTCGAATTACTTTTCAACTTCAAAAAAAATCTTTCCGCTTTTTGTCATGCTATAACATCATCATAAATAATTAAAAACATGATAAGAATTGTGCATAAATCTATTAATCTTCAATGAACAAAAACAATTAATGAATATATTTTCTATGACTTGAAAAATATGCGTTAATTAGGTAAAATTTAGCACTGACTGTTTGATTGTAATTATATTGAATAAAAGTTCACAGACTTAAAAATACAGGAAGTTCGAAAAAAGAAAAAAATTTGATCCCTATAATCTTAAAAAAATTGTTTTATTTTAGTCTGACTTGTATACCTAACCTTAGAAATTTATATATTAGGACAAAATTTAAGTGAACCTGAATATCAGGCAAAGATCTTACCGTTTTTTTTTTATAAATACATAAGGAAGTCAAAACTAAGAAATAATTTTTTTTGAATTTGTCGCAGTCAAATTTTTAAAATAAGTCAGTAAAATTAATTAAAAAAATGAATAGCTAAATTTTAGATTAAGGAAACATTTATTTTAGATTTATTGCAAATGTGTGCTGACATGACAATTAGTTGCTGCTGATGAGCGTGTGGTAGGTATCTACCTATTCTGTCTTAATGGAAGTGCACTTTTAAACTTTTAACACTGAAGTCAGCAACTTGTCAGTTAATGTTTCCTGGCGACAGTTTCAGTTATTGTTGGACCCAACTATGTACCTAACCATATTTTTAAGTCAGAATGTCAGTCAAATTGAGAACCAAAATGTTTTTATGTAACACAAAACAACGCAACTGCAAGCGTTCACCAACTCTTAACTTTTCACGTGCAGCACTTTTGACGTTACAATTTGTATGAAGAAAAAAAGAACCGACAAAAAATATTGAAGTTTTTTATGGTTATTTGCTTCGCGAAAAACATTATTAATTAAAAGAAAGGAAGTAAAAAAAATTGAGTAATAAGCCTGTAATTGTTTTTTTTTTCTATAAAATATTCAAAAAGCTGTACAGCTGCATTTTGAGTACATACAAAATAGAACGTACGACACTTTTTCACAGCTCTTGCATCTCCAGCTCCAGTTACAGTTGCAGCATTGGGGTTTCCAAATATAGGTAAATTCGGTTTTCAATCTATAAACTTTCATTGTTTTCGTATACCTAGTATTGTTTTTGCAGCATTGTTTCAAAATAAAATAAAATAATAATGACCCCTTGAACCCTTTTGTAGATAGAGAGGGGACGGGAGAGAGAGAGAGAGAGAGAGAGAGAGAGAGAGAGAGAGAGAGAGAGAGAGAGAGAGAGAGAGAGAGAGAGAGAGAGAGAGAGAGAGAGAGAGAGAGAGAATGTAAGAGAAGTTTGAATCGGTAACTTTAAACTGTTTTTATTTATTTATAAGCGATTGTAAATTCAACAAATAAAATAAAAGATACTATCCTACCCGCACAAATTATTTTAAAATGAACGGAGCAATAAATTGAGCCCACCTTCTTATGTCGCATGCCAAAATATTACAAATTGGAAACTGCAAGTTTCATTTTAGAGTAAATTTTTATTGGAATACCTAATATTTAACAAACAAATGCAGTTTTCAAACAAAATATTAACCTTTTTTTAAAATTAAATTATAATTTGTCAAATCAGCAGGTAATTTCACTTCATTTGACACCTTATTTGTCAAAATCGGTGTAGTATTAAAGTCGTAAAAGTGATCCAGACTGTATTAACTGACAACAGCTGTTGATATTGTTTAGCATTAGCGTTATTAGTTATCTACAGAGAGAGATCTGGCTAGACATTTAAAAAAATGGTTTTAAAATAAAAAAATATATTAAATTCTTCTTCAAATCGAATGCAAAAAAGGTCAAAATCGGTGGTTTGACGAATCTAAATCAAAAACAAAAATAAATTGATTGTGGTTATGCCCATCATTATATGAAAAACTCAGTATACCTAAGAGAATGATTTTCCCACATCAAATTATTTACAATTATACGTATCTATACACACATCACAAATCGACATGCACACAGAACATTATCTGACGAATATGAATGATTTACGATCTTCGTGAAATTTCACCTGAAAATATAATCACACAAACTCATCGCGCATCGGAAACTCATCCATTCCCGTGTTGTAGATATATACGCCGTTGTACCTTACCTATACCTACCTATGTATCTATATATCCAAACTCAAAAAGTAAAGTAAAAAAAGATAAACAACTATGGATAAAAAAAGTGAGCGAACTCATATATAAAAGGGTCCAATGAAAAAAAAAAAAAAAAAAAAAAAAAAAAAACAAAGATGTAGGTAAAACAGGAATGCATGAAATGTCATCGCGAATTCCCATCATGCATCGTGATTCCAATAATTTCCATCAACGCAATTCATCTGCGAACTTGTCAAAAGTTTTGATGGAAGCGATGCCAATCTACGTCGCGCCGCGCCAACCGATAGTTTCTTCCTTGGTATAAATGCTGATGGTTGCGGCAAATCCAAGCCATTCGTTACTTGATTGCTCTTCTGCCCGCGCTAACAGCTCGCACCCAGTTCTCAATGACAATTATGCGCGAGAATCGGAAATTGTGAGCATATCAGCACAGTTTTTTTTTTGTGACGCAGTCAAGGGATAACACACAGAACGCGTATTCATATACCTACCTTATACCTACACTGATCTTGCCCAGATCCCTTTGCCTTTTATGACAGATTCCTGCGTCCTGGTTTTTGTTTTTTTTTTTTTATTTTTTTCCGTCGAACGATCGCGCCGCCTTAGACAGAACCCAGAACTCTTTCTGATTGCTTACTTGTTTGGGCTGTGACTGTTGCAACAACGACGATTGCTGGGCAAAAAAAGCTGACTGCGCATGATGAAACTGGCCAGTTTCAGGCCAATTCCAATTCCGCATAGGAAATTTGTTTCACTCGGAACGGTTATGGGAGTGCGATAAGATAAGCCGTATATGGATGGCAGCAGCGTACGCGACTCGCTTGCTAAAATCGCTTTAGCCAGTGAGTGCGCCTTTAATTAATTAATAATTCATTTTAAGTACATGCGCAGCTCCTATGATGATGTGGTTTGAACCAGGAATATAGGTATATAATAGGTGGTACGCTCATCTCGGTGGTTCCATAGCGAAATCCAGATTGTCTATCCGAACATCAGTGCTTTTGAGAGATTTAAGACAAACCTAAAGCCCGCGATGAAACATTGACATCACAGGGGCCTTATCTTGATGGAAAGAGATATCGCACGATTGAATCGACAGAACTGCCAACCAATCTCTGGCCGCCGCAGCCGCCGGGTGCTGGTGCAACTTTGACTGTTTGGCCAAGCATCCAGCATGAAATTCCGAATACCGATCCGATCCCCAGATGACGACGATCATCGTCGTCACGTTGATGATTGCACATGGAGCGCCGCCGCCGCCGGTCTCTACGCTGATGCTTCTGTTTGACCGAGAGTATGTATTCCAGGTTGATCCAATCTCATTGCCCATCGTCTTTCTTTCTCCCTTTAATTTGTGTTTTTTTTTTTGTTCTTGATGCAGAAAAGTTTCGCCGGGCTGATTCTCCTTAGTTTGGACTCGAGCTGTCAGTTTACGGTTATGAATTTTATGATTTATGTCCGGGCAAATGGATTTTATTATGCCGTGGTTGGAGTTTTCATGTCGATTCCCTCAATCGCTTGTCCGCGCTCCTTAACAAAGCTCCAATCATCCAGACAGAGCTGAGAGTATAGGTAGATGGATTTTTTTGACATTCGGGTGACTCTTTTTGTCACTTTTGGACTTTTCCTCCATTATTATTCTCAAAGACTTGATGGGATATATAATTTATGCTTAAAATTCATAAATCAATAAGGAATCTCTTGCTTTGCTTGCCTGCGATGAGGAACGGATGGGTTTTTGTTGCGTGTGAAATTTTGATCGAGAATCAAAACCGATCGCGACACGACGAGCAAACGGTCAGTGCGCCTTGCGCGCCTGCGCACCACAGTGCGCACAGCAGCTATCTGACACTTTTTAATATTTATAGATACAAAATGAATCGAAATGAATTTATTATCCGCTAATGAGGTTTTTATTGTTATTTATATATATTTAGTCAATGATTGGGATCGTTATCGGGTTGGGGAGCGGCTTCACATTCTGGCGAGAGATATGTAAGATTATTTTTGTTTTTTTTTTTGTTTGTTGTTTCTGTATTCTTTGTTTGGCTTGACTGAACGGGTTTTTTTTTTGTTGAGTATCTATCTTTAGGATACGAACCTGAAAGTATTGCAACAAAGATGCTCTGCAGTTTTAGCAAATTTAGCTATGGAAGTTGTCATGCTATGTTGACGCAGCCATAGTGTTATACGTAAATTAGATATACCTATAAAAAGCGAAAGTTTATCTAATCGAATGTCATGCATATAAGTTACTCGAGTTCACATATTTTATCTATATATGGCTATAACCTATACCACCCTCAGATGGGAAATATTTTGGCACTCAAAGTCTTTTTCAAAGAGCCGAAACTATATCTATCTATTGATCACGATTAAAAGCTTATGGGCTTGCTTTAAATGGTAAAATATATTTTTGTTTGGTTATTTTTTTTTTTCTATAGACGGGTGTCTGTGTTATAAGAACTTCTTAATGAGAAAAAAAGACAGTTATAGACCATAAATTGTTTCCAAAATAAATTATTAAATACCTAAAATCAAACAATAAAAATAAACCTGAAATAGGTACACAGATTAAGTGCTGTATCTCATTTTTTAAATCAAAGGCGACCTTTTGAAAAAGGGCCCCATTTTCGTTTAAAAAATCACAATAAAAAAAAAAATAGGCAATAATATTAACATAGAACTACAAAAATTAGCTTGACTAAAATAAATTTATATTTATAAACGCCTGTATTTGAATTGAGTTATTAATACAAAATTTTTTTAAGTACCTAAAGGCACAATGATAATAGCGTTTCATTCTGATGCTGATTTCATTTAGATTCATCGTTGAACAAGTGTCAATATGCAATTTTTGTGGATATTTTGAGTTAGATTAATTTTTGGAATCTATACCAATCTTTACGTACTTAATTGTATTGAAATTCGGTAAATGAGCTTAAATTACCATATATAGGTATAATTAATATAATTCCGATGATAGTACCTAAAGCCAGTAGGTACCTAAACTACATACATATATCAAAATTGTCTCAGAAATAATAAATGTACATTAAATATTTATTTTTATTAATTTGCATTATCATTTATATAGGAGGACTATATAGGCGCCACTTACTGGTCCGCTACTGGAAAAAGTTAATATTATATAAAATTTTAATAGCACATAATATACAAACACCTTAAAAGCAACCATAAGAATTTATCAGTACCAAAAAGAAATTAAAATAAAATTTAAATACATACATATATATCTACTTAATTAAAAATCTGTACAACAATTTTGTGAACATTAAATATATCACATTTACTGGACGTGTTAGATATTGTTTTTTTGACCTATGTTATATTGTTGTATTCATTTTCATATACATAAATTAAAAATTGCGGTAGGTATATTTCATTCAAATTCCCATCTTCGCTTTTCCACACTATATTTTTAAATTTAGAAAAAAAAAAATAAGCAACTTAGTAAACAAATTTTTTGATTTTTTTTTTAATATTTCTTTCATATACAATTTTGTATACCTAAGTTTAAAGTCTAAAGCAGACAATTTAATTTTCTACAAAAACAATCTAATTTTGGAGTTAAGGTATAAATAATGTACATATCAAAAATATTTATGCCCATCAAGTTAAGTTAGCTTTAAATAGCTATTAGAGTTTAAAAAAAAATCTATATAGCAAAACATCCTGGGCTAACCAGGCGCGTACATCTATTTTTTAGTTTCGAAACTCTTTGGTTTCGATTTAGTTACCTATAGGACTCAAAATCGAAACCAAACAGTTTCGAAACTAAAAGTTGCATGTGCGCGCTTGGTTTAAGGAGAACAAATATGTACCAAATCGAATGGATTGTATTGCTAGACTCAATTAAAATGCAATGTTAAGGTTTTTGGATTTTTTTTTTAACAAATTTTCGGCAGTTTTTTATCTGAACATTAATTTTTCATTTAACTGCTTTTTTGAGGAGTGATAATATCTATTTTTTATTCTTTCACGACAATTAATCTAATATTTCACTTTTAAAATTTTTATGTGATGGTAATTCTAACTGGAAAGATATTAACAACATTGAAAAATGTCCAGTGTGACCATTTACTCAAAATTGAATGTATGGGTACTTGTAAAGAGGTTTTTTAGATTTAAATATTATAAAAAGTCTTGAATTTACCTACTAATATTTAAAATAAATAAATTAAAAAATGTATAAATCATTTAAATAAAATAAAATTTTAAAAGGTGGAAAAGAATAAACATTTTTTAAAAAGAAGTTTTAACAAAATTGTCTGTCAGAAAAGTTTTATTGTAAATTTATTATGGTCGTCTTTATCTATTTTTACGTTCTAGACCAGTGTTTCCCAACCTTTTTTTGGCTATGTCCCACCAGAACCTTTCCAAAATCCTCATATCCCTATAACATAACACATGTTCCGGAAAATGAGACATCGGAGATCTGCAATCTCAGTTAAATGAACAAGACTCCTCCAAAATTTCTCAGTTTTGCTGTTAAAACTCTGATGAAAAAAAATCTCTGACATCCCATTTTTCTGAACGCGCCTATTATACCTAAACAATTTTTAACATACAAAATCTGAAATGTTCAATAAAAAAAATTGAATCGCTGATATTAGGGGAATTCACATTCAACGACGTGTCGCCTGACCCAATTGTCGTTTTGGTAGCGTTCACATTCAATGACTATCATACCGAGCAACGTCATTTGAAAATAAATTCTCTAAAAGCGAACATGCCACGCAGTTCATTATTTTCACCAATACTAGCACATTAATTTCATTTTTTCCCCTCTCGCTCTATTATTTTGCTTACATTTCAAAAAAATTTAACTACAGATCTAGTTCGACTGGTGTTCACATTATAAAAATCTAACAACACGACGCTATTAGGAAGAAATCCATAGAAAATAAGTAAACACAGTTTGTTTTCAAAACATTGTAGAACCGAACATCAAGTAAAAAATTTAGAAAACTTCTGTCTCATTTCCTTTTTTTTTTAAGTCCAGACGATTTCTTTTTTATCAGCAAGTTGTTTGTGGCATTGAATCCGCATTAAATACCCCCCCCCCCCCCCTGTAAAATCAAATTGCCTCCCCTGTGGAGCGTGGGACCCACTTTGGGAAACACTAGCCAATTTTGAAGAAAACTCATTTTGTCCTCTTAGAAGTCACATAAAAATGGTTCTGTTCCAAATTTTCTATACTCTAAGCTCAATGTTAAATGAAAGCACGGAAACAAAGACGCACAGTAGCACACGGGCGCACAGACTGAAGAGTAAAGACGGAATAAGGTATGACGAAAACTACCTACACTTTTTTAGACTTCTCCTATCATGTATTAATATGTAGTTGTAAAAGAAAAATATGCACGACTGGATCTGCCGTTTTAAAGAAAATAAAAAAAAACTGAAATCGTTGTATTGGCTACTATACCCATTTTAGATGAGCGAAAACAAAAATTCTATAAGTTTCCCCTCTGGGGAATCACACAAAATTGCTCTACAATAAAAATTGGCCTATAAATAAAAGGTGGCGGAAAAATTGGCAGCCTATAGGAAAATGCTAATTTTTGCAAATGGCAGGAAATTTCAGTTTTTCTTGGACATTTGCAAAGTAAACAGATAAAAAATCCATGTCAACAAGATTTACATTGCTGCTAAAGAACGCAGAATAATATTTTCGTTTATTTTGCGGAATAATTTTCAAAAATTCTATATCATCTTCCGATATTAGAGAGACAACTTTTGCGCCATCTTGTAGAGAAACTAGGTATATATTACTCTGCGCCTGGATCACCATATCTTCAATCAGAGACTCTCATAAATTCCCGTAATGTTTTTTTTTCAACATTCGAAGTGAAAACAATTCCCTTACGAAACCTGAAATTTATATAAGATTTAATGACTGTTTCATTTTCAATTATTACAAGACGGGATGTCAAAAAAAAATTATAGAGGAAAAATAAAATTGATTTACCCTTTTCAAAATTAGGGCTGGCCCAATGACCACCAAATGGGACTTTCCTTTAAATATTGTCTCGATCTCGTTAAAATTGAAAAATTCCAATATCGTTTCTCTGCATCGTAAAACTCAGTCTCGTCGCAAAATCACTTTGATTTCGGCAAGTCGTTTTGAGGAATATAAATTTACATAAAAAATTTTACTTTATTATTTAAAAATGCAATTTTTTTATTTTTAATCTTTTATTCTGAGTCCACCTAGACTTTCGTTGTCGCTTATACCTACATTTATTAGTAAATATACAGTCTAACTCTGGTCTCGTCCTGAATGTTTTATGCCAGTGTATGTTCGAGACATTAACGAAACTTTTCTGTTCACTTGGCCAGACCTATTCAAAATGCATCAAAAGTCAATGAAAATTAATTACAAAAAAAAAAAATAAATACTAAACAAAGTTGTTTCTCAACATCTCTTTTTTTTTAAAGAAATTTCAACTGACTTGTAGCACTCAATATAATACATATTATTTATGTAGATGCACTAGGGGAACTTTTATGGAGTTTTATTGTGACATAAAAAAAAGTGATTTTAATTAAAGTATTTTGTAATTTCAAAAATACAAATTTACGAACCCCTTACCGAACTTTTCTAAATTTAAATAAAATATAAAAATAAAAATCTTTCAATCAAAATCATGAATAGGTATCTGAGTTGCATTTTAGATGTTCGAAGATATTCGAATAAAAATCTTTATTGACTTGACTATATGCATAATGTTATACTTGTCATACAAGTTAAATTACTTATCTTCGTGTAAACGTCAAAAATAAAGGTTTTAGAAAGTATGAAAAGATATTTTCTTGCAATAAAAAAAGCTATATATAGCTAAAGGTATACCTACAAATTGCTCATTAAATGGTCACAGCACTTTATTTTTACCAGAAATTTACCTTTTACAAAAGTTTGGTAGGAGTATAAATATGTAAGAATCTATATAGGTATACCTAATGAAATTCTGAAGTCAGTTTTCTTCTTTTATAGTTTCGCACTTCGCTCATTCTTGTTTATATTATTGTAATGTTTTCACGAAGCTCGGTTGAATTTGTGTTCTGTCCATTGATGGGATAGGTTGCTTCCAAAATGTAAGTACCTGCGTTCCTCTTTCAAATTAATAGCACCACTATGAAGCCTCTTTACTTTTAAGTAAATATATAGGTATGTATATTAAGAAAATGGGTTGATATAGCTGCTATCACACTAATCGCTAAGTGTTATTTTAACATTGTTTTAATTTCCTCTTGTTTCAAAAGAAATATACCTATCGTACGATTCTTTTTGCATTTACGAACCATTCAAAAAGAGCAACCCTTGCGCTATATTATTCCCATTACCATTATTCCAGAAACCTTCAGTCCGTTTTAAAAATAAAGCAACACTACGTTATTACCGAACAGAATTGCCCTTTACACATCCAAAAGTGGCAATTCATTTGTCGATTATGAGGCTCCTTTACGCCCAGCAATTCCGCATGATAGCCCATTCTCTGTTAAATCAGCTCAAAACGCCAATGAAAAAGTACTTCTTAACACCTCGTATCTAATCATCCCTAAATACTATGAATTAACTTACGCTGGCCAACCTGCCTACGATGATGATGGCCACTTCTGATTCGGTGGATGGTGATGGTGATGCAATGGGAAAGTCCTCCACCATCGGCTACCGCGGAATTATACGACTTGACTATGGCTATGGCTGTGGCAGGTGCCACTTAGCTCTTAGTGGGAGTAGAGGTATATGATGGGTTGAGATTCGAGCTACAACCACGACAACTACCGCACCAGAGTGTTGTATAAAGCATATCAACGGAAGAACGTTTTAGCTTTTTGTGCGCCATAATAATACTTGAAAATGCCCGTTATTATCAGCACGCAATCCAGTTTTTTAATGATTCCATTCATTCTATATGGTATAAGGTACCTATATAGCTATAATATTCCTTCTTTTTGTCTTCTGTGTTCTTGGTCCTGTGCTTCTTACAAACAATAACAACAACAACTGTTGCCAACACCATCATCATCCTATACTCTCTTCAACACTGATGGGGACTTCTTGTATATAGTCATGTTCCTAACATTACATCCCGCGTGATATCGCAGCGCATAAACATTTACAACTCCAATTTGGCAGATAACAACTAACATAAGGGTTCAGGGAGGAAGGCAATGAAGGACAACAATTCGCCTTTAACTTTAACTTCAACTTCAACTTCGCCTTTTGCCGCCACCATCAAAAGACAATGTGGATGTGGACACATCAACACAGGACAAAAGTGGGAATAATCTCTCTTTGGAGAACCCGGTAGCCAGACGACAACACAGATGACACAAGAGTTTGCGGGCAAATATTTATTTGTCGTCGTCACATTATTATTCCGATGACTCGAATTTTATGGCTTCAGATATATATTTACGTTCGTTTCGCCGCAATCCGAGAGTGGATTTTATCGCCTTATGCAATTCATTAGGATTCAGTCGGTTGGTCCTTGGGGCGACTACCCCAGATCGGACAGGGGCAAATTTATAAATATTAAAAAAAAAAAAAAACTCTCTGCAGACTCTCCCGCGAGAAATCATAATTATGATAATTTCTTGGTAGATTGTAGTATTTTTATCTTTATTCACCGGAAAGTTACTGCGCTCCTGTGCATAATGACTGGTTGCACCAGGAGTAGCATAGCCTTAAAGGGTAGCTATGGCTATGATGGTATTTCACCGCCACCATTACCACCACCAGCACCGTCTCGTCGATGAATCGTTTCGCGATTTTCACTCGTGATTATGATTTTTTGGAAAAACTTCCAACAACCGGTAATTAGCATAATTTTTGGCCAACATCGATCGATTCTAAGCTGTGTTACTACTATGGGACGTGATGGCACTTGGTTGCGTTCATAATTAGGCACAGAGGTATTTAAATTCGTTTGCTAATTTCTGGCGCAACGAATATTATACCTGGATAATAAAGCTGGAGGGTATATAAATATTGAGAAACGACGACGATGACGACGAAAAACATAGGAAACAAAACCAAACCAAACCATCAGCATCGAATCGGGACTAGACTTCTTCTGCTTCTTGGGGCTGTGAAGTTCATCCCATATTATATAGTAGCTGCATGATGGTTGTGCGGATGGTGTTTCCCTTTTTATTCTTTATACTTTTTACCTATACATTCTTGCATATATATGAAATAATTACCCGGATGGTAGTGGTGCTGGTTTTTTTTTACGATATAGTGGGCTTGTTTCAAGCGTATTATGATAATAACCGAAGTAGCAAAATGATTGTAATTAATATAATGGCCAAAGATTATCGTTCGTAATTACACTTGGGCGCTGGCCCTTCTGAGTGTTATGCTTATGATGTTGCAAAAAAAAAAAAATAATAATTCTTTTGTGAGTTGTTTTTTTATTTTCTAAATGTATCGAAAATTTATATAAAATTGGACCAAGTTTACATTTAACTTTTAACTATTAGCCTGGAGGGATAATTTTAGTCGTGGCTAGTAGGGAAGTTTATAGAATTCGAAAAAAAAATGTAGAATTTGATTTCGAACAAACTTGACATTACTATAAAATGGAAGGCTGATTAAGTGGATTCTGAAAAGTGTCATATCATTTACCATTTTTGAAAAGATACCATTTTTTTCTGTTTGATTAATGAGTGATACAATTTCAATAAGGGTATTCATGCAGCGTCGCGTCGTAAGTTTACAAATTTTGTAAAATGAAAAGTTTACACAAGTTTTCATGAACGCTCTTTTTAATTCATTTGGTTAAATGCTGTGTTATTGGGTCAGCTGTTCGTTAAACGTCAAATATTAATTTTCAAAATATTTATACAAATAAGCGTGTTCAGATTTCAAAGTTATTTTTAAAAATGGAGAGTCTCTCTCAAAACCAACTTGAAATTTAAATCGGAGCCGAATGTTTAGGAACGCAGAAAAATGTTAGATACCTATACACAAAAAAAGTCACGTTCTTTTTTAAGCCCGACGGGAAATAGATGAAAAAAACGATTTTCGGACTAAATGTAGGATTGTAACAGTCGCAAACTCACGGCAGTGATCGAACGAAAATGAGCGAATATATTTACTTTTCCTTCAGTTTAGTTGACTTTCGTTTTCGTTAGTAAAAGTTGTCCCGAACTCAATTCAACTGAAATTCGGTGAAAGAGGTAGGTAAACTAAACCTACCCTTTATAAACTGGTAGGGCATTTTTCATATAGTAAAACATAACTCATCAAAAATAATCTTTATAAAATTGTACAAAAATTGTCGTATAGGCACCTATTTTAACAATATAAAACAAATTATAAACACTCCTATTATGATCGTCAAATATCAATTGATAATTCGGTAATTAACAAGCCAAATTGACAATAATGCAAACCGATTTAAATTAAAAACAAGTTTTGATAATTTATAATTAATAGTTTTACCAGTATTTTAATAATTACAATTTTATGTTACCATATTTTTAATATAGATTCAATTTATAAATTAATTGAAAGTTTATTGATAATTGACTTTCGTATATTAGAGGTGAATAAAAAAATACAGTTATTTATATGTTATGAAAAAAAAAAAAAAAAAAAAAAACAAATTAACACCCCTATTTAAAATTTTCAATTAGCAACCAATTTTCAATTTCAATTTTCTCAAAAACTATCACGAGATTTTTATCTTTAAAAAATCCACAACTCTATTAATAAACTCAAATTAAACATCAGTTATTTTCAATAAGTGAATTATATGTGCGATAGTGAAAAAAGTACTAAAAAAAATAATGCATTTTAAGTAGCTAGGTATATCATCCAGTAGGACAGATTAACGAATACTTAAGATATTTTTGCCAACGACGGTAGTTAGTAACACAAGATATATGTGTCTTAGAATCTCAAATGAGAAAGAATTAATGTGTGCAAAAGTTTTCATTTTGTGAGAAAGTGTATGTGTGTATTAAATAGGTATACTCTTTTTGTCGGCAACAGAGTTTTTGTTGAATGTAGTATATTTTCATTAAGATTTATTACTTAACTTTAATTAGCACATAATTTATTATCTATTAATAAGAATGAATAAATTTTTTATCAATATTCTATAGATTATTTATGAATAAGAAAAATATTAAGTTTTTTGATTAATATGGCTGATATTTATACGCAACAAAATGTTATATACACTTTACTTTAGATTTATCAGATTGCTGATGCACGTCTTGTTCGCACAATTTTAGAAAAACAATTTCAAAATTCCTAAATTGATTGTGTACTATTCCCTTGCCATTTATGCATCGAAAACTGAATCAATTTAATTTGGCGCCATTGATTGCGTCTTGCTACAATTATAGTAATAATATAAAAAAAATACATACCTATCGTAACAGAGTTTAAGAACAAGCTCTTAACTATGTACTTTTGTTCATCTATTTTTGTATAGCTAATTGAATTTAATCTTTTGACTTTAAGTGTGAAGTACCTATATGTATACATATGTACTTAACTTATAAACATCTATATATATGTGGGTAACTGTTTTTATTGGTATCTAGAATGTTATAAGTAACAATAACATTAACCAGCAAAACTGGTTTTTTTAAAGAGTCATTTTCAAGTTTTAATGTGGCTGCACCCCCCATCAGATATAGGTTAAAATAATAATAATAATAAAAAAACCTGAAGCATCTCAGTTCTATTTAAATATTGTACTGTGCCGCAGGAATTTTTGTATACAAAAGTATCTATACAAACATACCTAATATATTATTAGACTTTGGTAAACAGAAAGATTCATGGACATCAAAAAAAAAAAAAAAATGCCAGTAAGAAAAGGTGCATATTTAACTCATTTTAGCAAGGCTAATCTTTTGATTATACCGGTCATTAGTCTTTCTCAAGCATACTTAAAAAAAAATTATAGGACGTTTTAGCCCTCAATGAAATGCATTTGTAGGTAAAGGGAAGTAAAAAAAAATAATTCTCATTTACGAATAAAAAAAAACGCCAAAAATGGACGGGAGGTTCAATTTTTGATATGTTGCTTAGTATGGTTGGTTCAATATTCTTTATTCATTATTCATTATTCATTATTCATTATTCATTATTCATTATTCATTATTCATTATTCATTATTCATTATTCATTATTCATTATTCATCATTCATTATTCATTATTCATTATTCATTATTCATTATTCATTATTCATTATTCATTATTCATTATTCATTATTCATTATTCATTATTCATTATTCATTATTCATTATTCATTATTCATTATTCATTATTCATTATTCATTATTCATTATTCATTATTCATTATTCATTATTCATTATTCATTATTCATTATTCATTATTCATTATTCATTATTCATTATTCATTATTCATTATTCATTATTCATTATTCATTATTCATTATTCATTATTCATTATTCATTATTCATTATTCATTATTCATTATTCATTATTCATTATTCATTATTCATTATTCATTATTCATTATTCATTATTCATTATTCATTATTCATTATTCATTATTCATTATTCATTATTCATTATTCATTATTCATTATTCATTATTCATTATTCATTATTCATTATTCATTATTCATTATTCATTATTCATTATTCATTATTCATTATTCATTATTCATTATTCATTATTCATTATTCATTATTCATTATTCATTATTCATTATTCATTATTCATTATTCATTATTCATTATTCATTATTCATTATTCATTATTCATTATTCATTATTCATTATTCATTATTCATTATTCATTATTCATTATTCATTATTCATTATTCATTATTCATTATTCATTATTCATTATTCATTATTCATTATTCATTATTCATTATTCATTATTCATTATTCATTATTCATTATTCATTATTCATTATTCATTATTCATTATTCATTATTCATTATTCATTATTCATTATTCATTATTCATTATTCATTATTCATTATTCATTATTCATTATTCATTATTCATTATTCATTATTCATTATTCATTATTCATTATTCATTATTCATTATTCATTATTCATTATTCATTATTCATTATTCATTATTCATTATTCATTATTCATTATTCATTATTCATTATTCATTATTCATTATTCATTATTCATTATTCATTATTCATTATTCATTATTCATTATTCATTATTCATTATTCATTATTCATTATTCATTATTCATTATTCATTATTCATTATTCATTATTCATTATTCATTATTCATTATTCATTATTCATTATTCATTATTCATTATTCATTATTCATTATTCATTATTCATTATTCATTATTCATTATTCATTATTCATTATTCATTATTCATTATTCATTATTCATTATTCATTATTCATTATGCGTTATTCAATATTCATTATTCATTATTCATTATTCATTATTCATTATTCATTATTCAATATTCATTATTCATTATTCTTTATTTATTGCTCATTATTCAATTTTTTTTAAATTAATATCATTAACCAAATATGGCATCGCGTATAAAATTATCCCGAAGTTTATATCTTTGTTTATTATCAAAAATATTACAACCGAAACACGGTTTTCACAAAATTTTAGCATGTTTTTTGATCTAAAAAAAACTACTCTGCACTTCGTGATGTTATTATCTGTAAAAAAAAATTTTTTCGATTCGCATTCCTGGGAGCTCGAAACGTCGAGAAATTTCAAAATTTTCAATTCGAAAAATCGGACCAATTACAATAACTTTCAATGGGAAGTTAAAAAAGGTCAAAGTTGTCATAGTTATCTTAAATGACATAATCCAGCCATGTAGAAAACACATAGGTTTCTATATTTGTCTTTCCCTATTTCTCCTAAACCTATTAGGAAGCCCTTTGAAAATCAATAATTTACATGTATGTGGTATTTATTTATTTTTTTATAAAAAATCAACTGACTGGACTTGATCTTTAAACAAACTTGGTATACTTTTCAGTAACACTAAAACCACCCTCAACCGTTTGAACTAAGGCGATTAAATCATAGGTACCCATAACTCTATAGGTGATTTTTCTGCTATTAACCTTCAATGCTAAATTTAATATAAATCAATCAATCAATAGATTGAACTGGACGATTGGTAACTAAAAGTATATTTTATAAACTTATATACAAGGTATTATGTGCTCAAACCAATCATAACTTTGTTGTTGTATGTCAACAACAACTTGTATCTACTATAGGTTGTCCAAATATTAGGTAGGTACCTAGATATCATACCCAGCTTATTTGAATTCATCGCCATCGCGCGCAATAAATCCGTACCGACACTTACTTATATCGCAACAAATAAAATTGACTCATTTTGGAGTGAACCCACCTGCAAATTGTACTTTAACATCATATGGCATTTAACGGGCAACATACGGTGGTGGTTTATTTCAGTGGTAACGTCTGTAACGTAGTTCAATTCAACTCCAATCGAAGTATCTTTTCCGCCATTAATCACTCACCGGCAATGGTCTCCATGCATTGAAAACCAATCGGACATTCTACAAAATGGTTAGGTAAACTGTCAAAATCTATAAATACCATGTTTTGTCCGTCCGTCGGATCAGAATAGTGGCGTTGGCGGCGGCGGCGCTGATGCAAACCCCACCGTGTCGTCGTAGTCGGTCGTTCGTCCGTCCCACCATTGCGTTGTGCATATGACAGACAACTTTAGCAAAACCTCAAAAAATGCCAAACCCACTCTAGTTCACTCACTCGCTCATGCTATTTAAGTTTGTCTATTATCTCTATCTGCCCCTACATATTATTGTGTCTCTCGCTATTGCACGGAGCTCACATCACAACACAATGGATAAACGGAGAAAATTGACAACAATAATGTCAAATAAAAACAGTAATTATTGTCAACTCAAAATGTAATCCATATTTGTGTCGATGTCGATGTTGATTTCGTTTCGTATTCGTTTCGTTTTTGTGTTGTTACTCGTTATTATATTGTTCCGGGGTAAATAACGAGAGGGTTTTATTGTCAAACTGCCATGCCGTAACGTAACTGTTTTGTGGGGGTTGGTATAATGGGATGTATAGTCGTACTTGTAGTCGTATTGTGTTTGTTTACTCGTAGTAGTTAGCATGAAATTTATAGATATATTTCTATAACTGTGCATTTTGTTTGTATTGTTTGGTGTTAATGTCATTATAACCATTGTAGTTGCGCATTGAATTGCGGGTTCCATTCGAATTTGAAGCGCGCTGATTTTAGAGTAGTGTGGGGCAGGAAGGAATGGGAATGATCTGTTCTCTCTCAGTCTCATCAGCTAGCAGTGAGTAAGTCTTTGTTAAGTGCTTTTATGTAGTGTTTTCTGCTTTTCAGTGTGACAAGACAACTGACAAATAGTGAATCCAGCATTTTAGCCGTTGTCCTCACACACACACAATAAGAGATAATACCCATGAAAATAATGGTACCGTTGGTTAAGTTGGATTTTCGATTTTGGAGCTTGGGGCTTGATGTGAGCCCAGCATGGCGGCAACCGGCATGCATTCATCATCCCCAGAAAAGTTTTGCGGGTTGTTTGAATAGGTAGTACCTACCTTACCTAGGTACCTACCTATTGGTGTTTTTGTCAATAATGTATGTTTGTGTGGTGAATGCGATTGCAGTCTTGCAGATGTTTTTTTTTCAATCGTATTCACCATATCATCCGATTGCATTACGGAATGTATAATGGTGGAAGGAGGAGTTGCTTTTTCATGGTCGATAAAGTCGTGCATCGGGTCACCGTTGTTGCTATGATTTTCACCATAATTCGATTAATTATATTTTTATTGCTGTGCAAATTGAAAAATAATGCTAATCGTGCACGTGTGCAATATTATGTGCAATGTGCCATGTTGAACAAGCAAGGGTATTGAGTACTATGACGCCATAAATATCTTAAGCGGATTCACCTCAAGCTTGTATCTTGGTGACGAGTGGGTGATGCATTCCCTAAATATTGATTGTTCCGCCTTAAAAAAAATTATTTTTGTATTCATTCATAAAATACTTTTTGATGTGTAAACAATAAACATCTATGCCGGCGGCGGCGGTAGGGTAAACTAAAAACGTAGAAATTTCTGTGACACATTACGTTGTGATCTTACACGTTACGATACGTAGATGTAGGTAAATTGGATACGTTCATTCGTACTTCAAACTAAATCGAAAGATAGAGTTGGGTTTGGGTTGAAATTTGGTTGACAGTTCGAACTCGTCGCGTTCTGTGATGTAAAACCAGCACTTGAATATTTAATTGGATGTTTACATATCTTAACCGTGAGTCCCGGTACTCACATTTTTTTATTCTTGTTACAAGGGCTGCCAAAAAAATTGGTTGAATATCATTGAAAGTACACTGGACGTCCAGTATAACGAACGCCCAGTATAACGAATCACCATTTGAAGTCCATAAATATCTCTATATAACGAATATCGAAAATTTTGACTACTCTTTATAACGAATGCTGGTCAATTTCAATGAAAAAGGAACAAAACAAAACATGAGACGGGTTCTTGATTTTCCATGGTTTTGTTTTTGCGTTTACCGTTTGCTTGCACCAAAGTGGAAAAAGTAATCTGTTGTTTTTGTATGTTTTCTTTTTTTTTGTTAGAAAAAACTGTAGGTATCGACTTAACGAATTTTTCGATATAACGAATTGGCTGGTCATTATGTCTTTCGTTATACTGGACGCCCAGTGTAGTTATAAACAGGGTCTTTCATTTAGCGTTTCCTATTTTTAAATTTAAATAAAACAAAGTGTGTGTGAGATATCATTGAAATTTTGTATTCCTTTCAAAGGCCTATCAATATCATTATGTATGGAATAAAATATAACGGCTTCTCTGGATGGCGCGCATCAGAAATGTCCAATTTTCAATGACTCTGGCTGAATTTCACCAATGTCATGGGTTATGTTGGCTTTGAGGGCCGCTATGGTTAAAGCTTATTCGCATAGAGAAGAACAGCTCTAACAGGGTCAAATTGCACGATCTCAGTAGCCAGTTAGCATCACCTCCACGTGAGATGACCAATGCCCTCGAATCGCTCGTGCAGAATTTCCCCAGTGGCGTGAGCTGTGTGGTACGTAGCGCCGCCGTCCAAAAGTCGTTTTGATAAAACAATTTCATCATATGCACGTGTTGTTGAACGCTATATCCGTCCATGGTGATTTGGAAAAACAGACTCAATAAATGACAGCCAATTTTTGACGGAGGTAGTTTTAACAATATGGCCGCTATACCCTGTCAAAGTTTGGAAGTCCCTATTGGAAGACCCTTTATAATATTTTGTATAATTATGTATTTATCCCGGTAAATTCCAAAAAATCCGAAAAATTAATAAAACTTTTCTTCGTCAGCTTCTAACATTTTTTTAAACACACTCTGATTTATATTTCTACAAAAATACCTTTATAATATTATATAAGGTGTTTCATAGTCAGAACTAGAATAATCCATCATCAACAAGATGCACGACGACGCAATGCAAAAGCTGTCACTGTCACCAATTGAGTGGTACCTATTTTGTTGTTGTTTTTATTCTAATGAAGGTAATGACGTTAAGTTTTTATTTTCTTGACTTTTTATTATTATTTATTAATTGCAAATAAAAAGGGTTATCAATGAAATCAACATCACATAGTCTTCGTCAGCTTTTTCCCGGCGGCGCGGAGGCGGTCAAACAATAACGGCGACATGTGTGGTTTGCTTATATAAAAAGATGCCGCTGCACCGCACAAAGAAGTGGCCGAAGAAATTTCTTATTTCTTCAAAGGACTAAGTATACATATATTCCTAATGTCTATGACACAAGGGTTTGTGTGCAATCAAAAAAAAAAAAATGTAAAAAGACAACAGTGTTGCCATAAGATAACATTTTGTATGTGTTTTGAAGTCAGTAAAAATTGTAAACATTCTATTCTCATTAAAATCTTCAGATATCCTGAGACCCCATCAACATCATGGCAATAACAGGCAACGATCGCGAAGAAATAAGAAGAAACACATTATCAAAAACTCGTGGTTTTAAAAAAATGCAACGGCATTTGAATTTAGTTGGCCTCAGACATGGAAAAATCCCAAAACCGGGAGATTTTTCACCACTTTCTGAGGTCAACCGCACTGTAATGGGAACTGACCTTTGAAATGTCATCGTTGGATTATAACACATTTGCCAAAACGTCAACCAACGTGTGAAGAACATAACCTACTTGCCACCTTCACACTTCATATTTCACACGCTTTACATCATTCATTACACTATTATATTCTTGTAATCTTTTTAAATTGAATCACATACTAAATAATTGAAATCAAAGTATTATAAATAACGTCTTTGATTTACACTTGACACGCAGATCACTATAGTGTGAATCAGACAAGTGGGAGAGCTATGATCCGCTCGAGATCGAGATCAAAATAGGAAGAAGGAAATTAACTAATTTCAGTTTCGGTTTAAAATTATACAACTGGATCAGAATACAAAACAATCCTGGGTTATTGTGTGATAACACACTCGCAGTTAGGCTGCCAAGCTTTCGCATCATCATAAATGAAACAACAAACACTTGGGTGATATAGGCTAGGGTAATAGCTATTTCACTCAAATTCATTTAGACCTTCAATAATCCTGCTTTCTATTTAGACGTATTTCCGTTATCAAAATATTATAATGTTGGCAATACTGGCTGTGTATCACCTCAAGATATACTTTGCCAGAAAATTCTCCACTTTCTTACTCCTTTTTTTTAAATTTTATATATCTTTTATTATTTCTTAAGTATATTGTAGTTTTTTTTTTGTGTTTTTGTTTTTATTTTCGAGGACACGCTCTGGTTCCCATTTTATACTTGGGGGCGCAAAATGCAAAACTCTATATATATACCATACCACTTATACCACAGTTGGTTGGGCCTTAAACTTCACGGTCCTTTGCCGTGCTTTGGTGTCCTTTATTTTTTTTTTCTTAATTTCTCTCTCTCTTTCGCTTCCTTTACTTGTTGTCGTCTGTAAATTTCGTCTTATTGGAAGAAAATCTTCCTACAGTTGCATTCGTTTTGAATATTGGTATATGTTGTTACAACCGCATCATAGTATATAGTGACGTAAACATGGACGATGGTCGTGATGCAGAAGTTCTTCGCAGGCGGTGGTTACACGTTTTACTTGTAAAAAACTTGAATACTATATACCCTGCAGTGTTGTGGGTACGTTGTTTGCAACTCACAAAACTAAAAACAAAACAAAAAAAAATAAGAAAAAGTGCGGAATATATCTGGTGCGATGGGGTCACACAAATTCAATCACTTCAAGAAATATTCCAGAAGTGACAGACACTAAAGAATTTCTATACCCCAAGCTAAAACTTTGTACAAAGCGAAGAAAAAGTAGGTAGGTATATATTCTTGGCTCGCGGTCATCAGTCATTCTTTTTTTTTTGTCAATTGAAAGAGAATTATTACTTCCTTAGGGCAAAATGAACACAAACTCTGAAAAGGACACATGATCATCGTCTTTTGAATCGGTAAAAATTTGTCAAACGTATTTTTGACGAATTTATGAACGCGGGTTATTATTTAAGTAAGGGATCAATATCATGATCGCATATGAATGTTCTTTGAACAAATTTGCCGACTTTTCTGTGACTGATAAAAAATGTTCAATAATTTGATCATGTCTTAATGTAAGTAGGTGGGCATACATGAGAGCTTATTTAATTTACCAAACATACATAATTACCAAAATTCAAAATCTATATAGCTGTGAATTACTTTTTTTTATCTCATAGACGTTCCCTGAAATATGTGTAGTATATGTACGGCTTAAGGGCTAAAGGGATATAGGAATTGAAGCTGCTAAAAATCTTGTCACATGTAAACTAGTCAACAGAAATGTTGTTCCGAATTCTACATGTATAGCCGATGCTTTAATTTGATAATTTCTCAATCTTAATCATTACGCGGCGATTATGGTCATCATAATCGACCGACTACGCAAGCAATCGGTAAAATTGTGAAGAAATTTGAAGAGAGTGGAAGCGTTACTGATGTCGTAAGGCATGTACCTACATCGTAATGCACGCTCAGTCAAAATTATTGCTGCTGCAAGTGCAAGTGTTCCTGATGATCCGAATTTATCGATTTCCCTGCGTTCGCAGCAATTGAACATGTCGTACTTCTCACTATGGCGTATTTTCCATTTGGATTTGCATCTCCATCCTTATAAAGTTCAAATTACGCAACAATTGAAGCCTTCTGAGAATTCACAATGCCGTAGATACGCTTCTTGAGTGTTGGAACAACAGACGGAGCGATATGGTAGTCGTTTTAGCGACGTCAATTGGCCACCAAGATCATGCGATTTGACACAGTTAGATTTTTTTCTGTGGGGCTATGAAAAAGACCGAACTCAAGTTATGGCCGAGATACCGCTTGATATGTGCGAAAAAGTGGTTAAAAATTACCTTAAAAGAATCACATGCTGCGAATCTTCCCGATGCAAATATTCGAATGAGATTGTTTTCCACACTTATTGGCAAAGTCCAAACTTTATAATGAAATAAAATTTTCATCAAAAATGTATCGCTGTGTGTGTTTTATGTAGCTTTACTTTTAAAACCGAAAGATAAATGACCCGTTATTATGACACTGGAGCAAGAAAAGCCACCAGATTTTCGTCTAAGCTGGCCAAAGGTGGCGTAATACTTGTCGGATTTCGATAAATCTATGGGCGGATCTTTCTAAGAAGAAAAAGTACAAACTGCTAAAAACAGCTATAGGCAGACCACAATTAGATGGGAACTGGTAACCCACATGAACGGAATGCCCCATCATCCACATATCGTTACATCTCACAAAAATTTGGTGAGTTAACTCGGGATCTATTGTTTTGTACGGGTAATAATGCCTCTTCCGAGAAATTGACAAAGTCTCCAAGAGAATCTCTCGAAGAGTGCTTCTCACCTTAGGCGTTTGGATTCGGCAGAAAATTGTAGGCTCCCTCCATTCCTGCCAATATCACTTATTTATTTATTTAAGTACGCAAAGAAATTTGAGATTAGCAAAATAACTTTACGTACCTAACCTACAATTAAATTCAATTTTTAATTTAATATAATCCTAAAAAATACTATAATTGTGCTGTCGCATATTACAACGTATTTAATCAAAATAGTCAAAACTAAAAATAATTAGTTAAAAAAGATTTTTAGATTTTCTTGAATTCTGATTAATTTAAAATTAAATTTATCAACATTTATTGATTATACCTTTAAATGTACTAAAATAGAAATTTCTTTACTTAAAAAACAGTAGGTACATAAAATAATCATCATTAAATCCTTCAATTAATCGATTATTTCCATGTATCTATCTATATACACACACAGAATTCTCAATTTTCATTACCATATCATCGTTAAACCATTTACCAGCCCATAAAATGTTATATTCGCACCCCTTTCGCCGTTTCGCTTATATTAACGATGGTGATATTATGTCGAATATGTGTGAGTATGTTTATTATGCGTGCGAGTATCTATGAAACAGTCAACGTTTCGCATTAACGCTTATTTTACGATCTCACTCTGATGATGTTTACATATATTTTTATGTATAGAGAGTTTAAAGTCATTCTACTATATTATTACTGTAGGTAGATTATAAAAAAAAAACAAGAATATCTAACGAATCTAACAAATTTCCCCATCCGAATCTCTCTCTCTGTCTATTAAGCAATTAAAACTGTGGTTATTGCTTTTTTTTTTTAATTTGCACTATAAAAAAAAAAGAATAAAGATTTGAAATCTCTTTTTATATGCGATGGCAGCACGCACAAACATAAGTAACTTATCTTCTACGACATACAAATGTATAACATCTGTGTTTTGTGTAATTGAATCACAGTGGAGAGTAATCGCTATCCAATCGAAACTTTAAGATGTATCTATAATAATAATAAAAAAATAAATAAATGGTCTAAGAAGTAGTGTTGCAAATGGAAGAGACTTTTTTGTTTTGTTAATTTTTGTAACAGGTTTTGATGAATATATAATAGCTAACGCAATAGGTACCTACACAATTTGTACGAAATAAGTTCTAAAGGGTGTTTGTTTTAGTATTTATATAACTTTTAAATTAAGAAAGACACCATAGGGAATAATGTCTGCCATTTGTATTTAAAAATAAAATCGGATCTATACAATTTTCTGCAGTTGGCTGAAATTGTCGACTATTTTTTCGATCAGCGAAGGCCAAATATCTGCAATTACAATTTTCAAGCGCTCTTTGGGTTTATACTTCAGGTGAATTGAAAAAATAAAGAGAACACAAATTAACTGTCAAATTTATTGTCACTTAAAAGAGTGTTGGTGATTTAAAATCCATAACCTCTCTACAAAAAAAACACCCTTTTATATATATTTTGTATAATTTTTTGACGACCATCTTCGATTGAAGATATTTTAAAGAATTCTGTTATAGAGTCTTTTTTCTTTTATGAATGAGATAAGTGATTCAAGACACCATTTAAGATTCTTGTATATTAAAATTGTATACCTACCAGAAGAATTTTGAAAACTTTTTATCAAAATTTGGTCAAAAATGGCTTTACTAATTTTATTTTATTTTTTTGTTCAATCAAAAAAGCTCAAAAACCTAATAATGGGTAACAAAACAATATCTATATGCATATTTTCGGTTGTTTTCCATATCCATGACAGAAATATGTATTTATACAATTTTAATCTTTTTTATCAAAATAAAAATTAATCAGTGTGAAATCAATTCCCACATATAATACAACTCTACCTCCAAGACTACCTTTTTATAAAGACTATAAAACCACCATAAAGAAAGTTGATAAATAAAGAGAAAAATAAAATCCATCGCATCCGTCGGTCGTGCGTCAGTCATTCGGTCGTTCGGTGTTTCGTTTTCAAATTAGCTTTATCTCGATGTTTTGTCCAAACTATGTTTTCTAGTAAATTATAGCACAAACCCATAAGAAGGTCAATAAAAGCTGTGATGAAAATCAGTTACCTTTATATCTACATAACTAAGATATCGGATCTGGGTGACAAAAGTCAACACCACTTTAAAGATACTAGCCGCATTAGAATTTATTTCTTTTTTATACAAACAAACAAAAAAATTCTTCTTTGTCATCGCGGATATAAAAATGTATATACATATATATATAAATTATGTAGGTATAGAGGAAACAATTAAATCCCGGCCTATAAATTTTAAAAACGAATGACGACTACCTTCATTACGAACCAAAAAAAGACCTTTGATTATGACATAAAACAGAACGAACTTCCTAGAATAAAAACTACTCGTCCTTCTCCAATATACCTACTCTTTTTCACATATTCTCTCTTCACATCTGTCTGTCTGATTCGAAATTCCTTGATGAAGATCAGATCGGCGCGGCGGCGGCGGCGGCGGCGGCGCGTCCAATCCAACCCACACAATCGCCATTGAGCTCAAAAACGCACGCGAAGAAAAAGATTTAAATAAAAAAATATTGGCGAATGACAATCATTAAGTAATTTGATATCGGATTTTATATGAATTTCCATTCGAAAAAGTTTTGCTTACAAAATAAAAAAAATAATATTGTCTCTGATGCACAACGCTCATCTCCTCGAGGATCGTTTCGATTGAAACTCTTTCCACGCCCAGGTGCTCCTCCACCAACACCATGATGACAAACAATCATTTAATTTGTCGTTGGCATTGCACGGTCACAATGAAGATGATGATGATCTTTTGCATGAAAGAAAAAATAAATAAAAACCAAAACACGCGGTCCAGCTGTAATAATGCGACCATTGCGGGCGCATCCACTTCGGCAAGCACCAGAAGATAGAGTGTTTGTTTTTTTATTTTTTTTTATTTCGTTTGTCATTCGGTCAAATCTGATAATAAAAAAGAAATTTATAATAAAAAAAAATTATTTGCGGATCAAGAAAAAAAAAATATTATCAATCCTTCGAAAGATCGAGGACCCCGGTTCTCAGTTTTTTCGTTTATTGTAAATTTTTTTTATCCGATTTTTCGATAATATACGTTTAGACAGGGCCGCATTTAGTCTTTTGAATACCTTATGCCATTATTTCAAATACCAGGGCTCAAAAATGGAAGGGCAAAGTTTTTTTTTGTTTTTGTACAATTATTAAACATAAAATGACGCCTTTCATTAGGCACGGAGGCCTATGAGGATCTTCAAGTAGTACAGTACAAAAAAATTTCAAAAAGGAAACAGTAAGATCAAAAATATATTCCAAAAAAAAAATAATTTTCTAGATATTTTTGAAGAATTTTCGCTCTAATAAATTTTTCTTCAAAAACGGATGTATGGCGTATGAGCGTTTTTTTGCATTAATTTCAAAAAGAGTTATTAATGAGAACTCCTATCAAAGAATGGTGTTATATGAAATTTTTTTTTGCAAGAACTTAAAGAAAGGAATTACCTTCTGAAAACCAATCATTAAAAAAAATGTTTTTTGGATTTAAGAAATAAAGTAAACATTTTTTTCAAACTGCAAATGAGGTTACTAGTTATAGAAAAGCGTTACGAAATAAGGTTCTAACTTTTAAAAAAGCGTTACACAAAATAATTTTTTTCGAAATCGACTCCTAAGATTTTAATAAGATTTTTCCTGTGTGCTAAAATTAGTACGATATACTCTACGGTAGAAAAAATCGCTGTTTTTTAATTTCGTATTTCTCATAATCGTGTTTAACTGATTTAAATAAAATTCTGGAAACAGAAGCTTCTAGTTTTACCACGTCGATTTTTGACTTAAATTAATAAAATCTGGTATACTCAATAATTTGAGCATTTTGAATTCAGCAGTACCTACCTACTATTTATTTTTTAAATGTTTGAAATGGGGACTGCTTAGTTAAGGTCAGCATTACTTAAGGTCAGAATTAAATACAAAATCAAACAAAAAACAAATCGTTGTCAAAAACACAAATTAAGTAAAATTTTTGTTTGAAATCCCTTAAAATTTTAAAAGGAATAATTATTTTTCATACGAAACTAGACTCAGACTACCATAAGAAGAAGTTGAAACTCAGTATGGATGACGTATGCAGAGGCTGTGGTGACGAGGATACACATGAGGACACTACTCATTACCTGTGCCACTGCCCTGCGCTATGCCATATAAGAAACAAGTTCCTCGGCAGGCATTTCTTCAGTGACTTAGAGGACCTCTCCGATATTCCGAGCAAAAGCTTGTTAAATTTCACTAAAGCTACAAAATGGCTTGCAGATTCGTAATCTCTATCAACCCAGCCGACAAACAGGCAGTTATCTCCTCCTCCAAACATAGTCCAATAGACAGAAAATGACGCAGGATGACACTGATAGAACGATTAAGTACGACGGAAAAACGCAAGTGTGCATTGCGGTGGCGACCAATAACGGAGAATGGGCACCTCGCCCTACACCAACTGTTGCCGCTTCTGCTTTGTACGCCAGCGTTGACAAACTAACCCGACAAAACAACACGATCACATACACCAACCACCGTCCTATCTAATCCACCCACCAGACGTTGCATGGAGCCACTGCTCC
Source organism: Epistrophe eligans (assembly GCA_951394125.1). Taxonomy (NCBI): domain Eukaryota; kingdom Metazoa; phylum Arthropoda; class Insecta; order Diptera; family Syrphidae; genus Epistrophe; species Epistrophe eligans. The sequence continues at coordinate 40,362,808 of OX596029.1, forward strand.
TACGGGCCTGGGGAGGGATGATTTACTCCGTGGGGGCTAAGGAGGGGAGCTCGCCCAAGTATGACAATGGTGCGTTACCCCTTCTTACCCAGGTGACTATGTGCCGACAGACACTTCCAAACTCAACTAATTTGAGGGCACCCTCCGACCTTACGGGCTACACCCCGCTGACACTACAACTACGCCCTTAACGGGCCTTTTTTGTCATAGGATTTTATCCCTAGGGTACCACAATGGATCTACATTGATCTAAGTGTGACAGTAACAAGATCAACTGTCAGCTCGCTAACCTAACCTAACCTAAGACTCAAAGCATAAATGTATGTAATGTACTTATTTAAAAAAAGCAAGTCCAAAATGTTTTACAATGTTTCCAAGGGTTTTAAAACTAATATTTTTGTGCTATTGCTTTGATATACTTTTTTATTGAAAATGATTATAAAAGCAAATTGATTCTGATAGAAATTTTCGCAAAAATTCAACAAAGGAACCACTGTCGGTATGATAGCACAATTGATAGAAACTTAAAGTGTGCATAGTTTCTTCTTTGAAAACGCAGCAGTACTTAAGTTTAATGCAGATAAATATAAATTGAATCTAATTTCAAAGGCCCATATGTGTACACTCATAACAAATACAGCCCTGTTTACAGATATTTAGGTATATACATAGGTATCTACCAACAAAGATACACTGACTCTTCATTATTTGTCTTCGCTTTTGGTTAATTTTTTGTTTATCTCCTTTTGCTTTTTTTTTGTTCTCGTTTTGATATCAACAGAAATTAATAAGATGCGACGGTATTCATGATTTGCCTTTCTTAGCCTTCAGGGAACTTCACGGAAGGGAACAAAATAATAAAAAAAATATTTATATAAACAAAAACAAAAAAAAAACAAAATAAGTAGGTATCTGAATGCGGCTCATTGTGTTTTTACCTGCCGAAGCCAAAACGAATCACCGGTCATTGAAAAAGTGACAGGAGCTGTTGTTGTGGCAGGAGCGAAGCGGCTGACTTGTGCTTTAACTCTTTTCTCTTTAGGTATATTGTGGCTTTGTTGTGACAAGGAGAAGAAACTCCAAAGAATCGAATCGTTGAATGGTTAATGAAATGGAAATAGATTTAAGAGTCTTATAATTATTATCTTATTATATGGAACTACCTTTATATAGGAAAAAAACCTTTGGCTTGGTTAATATTTTGACTTTGCAGTCAGAAATAATAAAGTTTTTAAACTCTTGATTATGATTAGGCGAATTATCTCTGGTCCACTTGGCTTTATTTTTATTAATTCTATATTTTTTTTTTTGCAGCTTCTGGTAGGCAGTGGTGGTGGCGGTGGTGGCGTTGGTGGCGGCGGTGGCGGAGGAGGACAATCAACAACTGCAGCCTCGAGTGCCCAATCACCAATATCAGGTGCAAATGCACCATCACTAAGTCCATCTGGCGGTTCGGGGACTGGTGTTCCGACTGGTGCTTTGAGCCCTGGCGGAATTTCGCAAACATCAAACGCAGCACCCGGCACCGGTTCATGCTGTGAGAATGGCAGACCAATTATGACAGATCCTGTATCAGGACAAACGGTGTGCTCGTGCCAATACGATTCTGCGCGCTTGGCGTTATCTAGCTATTCGAGGATACAAACAGCGGGTGTTGGCGTCTATGGGACACCGTATCCGTCAACCGATCAGAATCCTTATCCAAGTATTGGTGTGGACAGTTCAGCGTTCTATTCACCTCTTGTAAGTATGATTATGTATTTGTTTTATTTTTGTATTTTATTGTTGTTTTAAAATAAAATAAAATAAAATAAAATAAAATAAAATAAAATAAAATAAAATAAAATAAAATAAAATAAAATAAAATAAAATAAAATAAAATAATATAAAATAAAATAAAATAAAATAAAATAAAATAAAATAAAATAAAATAAAATAAAATAAAATAAAATAAAATAAAATAAAATAAAATAAAATAAAATAAAATAAAATAAAATAAAATAAAATAAAATAAAATAAAATAAAATAAAATAAAATAAAATAAAAAACATTGCACAAAAAAATATATATGTACATACATATGCACATGTGTGTATTAAATACAATATATACCTCTAGAATATTTCTTTTTAAATAGAGTTTTTGAGTAGGTATACCAATAGGTATTTAGTTTCTTATCAAATTATGAATTTTTATTAATTTATGCTCCCGAAATATTTATTCTGGAACCTGATCCATAATAATAATTTTAAACGTGTGTAGTGTTTATTTAAAATGTCAACCAAAACCAGCGACCATCATCAACATAATAAAAAAATATTGGTTAGGTAGGTTTATACCAACTTATAGTGTATATACCTAGAACACGGAATAATTTAATGTTCAAATGGCCATAGTAGGTATCATCGTGCTCTTGGGAAAATAATGTATTGGATTTATTTATACCATGTCATTTGAATATGAATCACCTGCATTAGCGTTGTTTTGTTGTTTTTTTTTATGGATAGTTTCGTTACAGAAAGAGCTTAAAGGATTGTATAAAAGCCGCACGAAACTACAGCCCGGTTTTGTTGTCAATAATGAAATCAATCCGCATCGCACAAGCCTGGATATAATTAAATCGAAGTACGTAACCGCACCATCAAGCTTACTCTTGAATTTTAGTTTGCCGCAGTGTATTCAACTACTTAGCCCCCTCTCCCAGCTCTATACTCCTCCTCATTTTGACATAAACGACATCAACAACACTGGCAGTGTAAACAAAACACATATTAAAAGTCTAAATTGCCATGTTACTCGTAAATAAAATTAGATAGGTATCTACTTATCTACTAATTATTCTCATCAACCGCTAACTCAACCCCTATTTATGTGTTAATGTCTGTGTGTGTTAGAAGTTTTTTTTTTTCTTTCTACACCAAACCCAAACAGGTAAACTGCAATTTTAGCTGTCTCCACGTTCCGTTGCTTTTTTTTATTCCATAGTATGAACAATTTTTTTCTTTTGTTTTGTCTTGCATTTCGCTTGAGTTTCTATTTTTTTAACCTATGCATAACTATGAGTGTGTGTGCATGAAACAAAAATGCAAAGTGTGGCGTGCATCACTGCATCGATGGGCACCGCACCGCCCTCTGTTCGTCAAACATTTGTGTAAAAAAAGGAAACTTGAGTGCAGCTATACATTTTGGTCGTTCTGGTGCGTGTTATTAATTTCATATCGTTTGCCAAGACAGTCGGTGAATGCGAGCGGGGGGATGGGCAAGGCGCAATGGATATGGCAAAAGTATAGGTAGCAATAGTTGTGAATGAACATAAAATAAAAATATAATAAAAATTCCGTCTGTCCGTATATCGTGGTCGCATCTTCATTCGTCAACACAAAAGCAAGACGTTATTATGTAGCTTGTGTCGACAAAATTATTAATTATCCTGCTTCGTAGTGACACATGTAGACATTGATTCGTAATCGGATTAAATCGTTGCATTTAGCAATGATTTGTTTAAAATATTCCCCAACCGTCAACAATATAGGGTATGCTAAATTTAATTTATTGAATTGCAATTAAAATTTTTTTAAGCTGCCTGATGAGGTTTTTTTTTCAACTCAATGAGACATTTTTTATTTATCTTCGCCATATGCATACAACGGTAAGTAGGTATATGTGTGTTATATTTGTTTGATTCGAATTATTTACCGACGCTTGTACCGTACCTAATTTGTATTAAAAAAGGTGTGCATACCTATAAATTTTAGATGCCTGATATTACTATTTGTTCTTGTAGTAGTGTTATATCCTGCATGAACAAGAATATATATTTTAATTAAATAAACAAGAAACAGGGTGATTCACATTTTATCCAAAGAACTTACAAATGTGAAAGGTAAGAAAAATAAAATTTAACATACAAAAAAAACGCTAAGTTGTATCTCGTCCCACCTTTACACCTGCTGCAGTAGGTATACATAGTCATCACCTCATGACCATCAATACATAGGTACCTACCACCGAAAGAAGAGAAAAAGGTATGCGTTATACATAACAAAGGAAAAATCACATTTTTAAAAGGCGAAATAACTTTCAAAATCTTTTAGTACATTAATATTTAATTTAAGAACTTTAAAAGGGGAATATAGGGAATAAATGCTGTTTCGTACATATTTATCTACTTCGTTTTAAAAAAATATTCATTGAGTTTTTTTGTTGAAGATATATGTTATGTACCTACATTAATTAAAATTCAAGTAAAATGTACTTTCAATAATATACCTACATTTTGTTTTGTGCTTCTATGTACAATCATTACACTGTGGTTTTAAAATCTAAGTTAGGACTTATATTGTATGCCAGGAAAATATCTTAGCTTAGGGTATAGTACGTATCTTGAAATTCTGAAATTGTTTTGAGATGAAAAGTTTTTAACAAAACATTTTCATTAGTTCAAATTTAAGTATTTTTTAATAAACAATTATAAGTTAAGATAAAAAGAATCAATATTAAATTCTTTTTTGAAATTTGAAATAATTATTAAATTTTCAAAAATAATTTTTCAGTTTTAAAAAATCAGAACCCTACTTTTTTAAAATTGCTGATATGCAATTTTATTTAAACTTCTGAGAATACTTTGTTTTAAAAAATTTAATTAAAATCGGATACTAGGAAAATTGAGAATAATAAGATTCTCTTTTACGGTTTTTGCAACATAATTGTATTGTTACATTATTTTTATTTAAAATTTAAGAATTGTTTTTTTTCCTGCATCATTCTAGATAGTTTATTGAGAAACCAATTAAGTTAAATAAAATTGTCAAAATACATAATTACATATTTTTCAAACAAAAATTTTAAAATTTACAAAATGTAAACCATTTTTTTTTATATTTTGGTACTTCTCCATTAATAATTATTATTACATATTATTTTTTTAATTTACCGACAAATTTTTACCTATAATCCGTTAAACTGTTTTCGAGAAAATTAAAAAACAAAAAAGCAGTTTTATGGAAGGTGCCTTTTATAAATATTTTTTGGATAAAAAAGTCACCAAAAGGTCAGCCTTATATTATTTACTGTTGTTTGTTTATAAACATTTGTCGAACCGTTTTTAGAAAAAAAATTGATTTTCCTTGTAACATAACTTAATACAAAAAATGTTATGTACCAAATTTAAAGCTAATCGACCTATTTCTTTAAGATGCAGCCAAACAAACAGTGCGAGGTCTACTTTTTTATTCTTCTTTATCATCGTTTAAGTAGAACGTCATAGCGTAATAATGGATGCCTTCCACTTCAAATACAGGAATGTTTTTTTTTTCACAGATACTATATCACTTGCTTATACAATAGTAAAACCTGTAGTATTTAAATTCAATTTTTTTATTTTTTTTTTATAACCTTTACACCCCTATTAATAACAAATGCTTATCTATTATCTGCTTATTCACAACTCAACTATGTAAAACGTTGATCAAAAATTAAATTTACGAGCTAAAATATTTATTCAATATATTTGAATCCTATTTCTGTGGGCTTCAGAATCCCACAGATTGAATTAAGAATTAAAGGTCACGAAAAAGGAATAATTAAAATATTTATTAATAAACAATTAACTGCAACTTCAAGTTAAAGCCTAATACGTAAATCAAGGTTAATTTTAGCTCCCAACCTTTCTATAGAAACATCAGCTTTTTTGAATTTATATTTGAAAAAAATTGTTTCCATTATATTTTAAGTGAATTTAATAAAATAAAATTAAAAAATCTTTTCTTTGGTTGAGATAAATCAATTATTGTTCATAAAAATTCCTCCATTTCGATTTTTATTTTTACAAATAATAGATTAAAAAATTAATGTTTTTAAAAATTTGTTTGGCTGGAAATGTTTCTTTTACCGCCATATTATTTATTCAATACGTCTAGATTAAAACTTAAATCCAGATGTATTTACATTGAATTTGTATAATTTACATCCGGAGTTAAGTTTTAATCCGGATGAATAGAGTGAATATTATGGCCGTTATTTTTGGCTTGACTTCGTTTTGGAGAGAATTTTGTAGGTTAGCAAAAATTTAGCGCACGATGTGATTACTATGTTTAAGTAGTAAATCTAAAGGAAAATCTACTAGATTAAGCAAGACCTTTGCAGGTACCAAAAGAGTATTATTTAGTCTGCAAACATACATTTTCTCACAAAGTGTGAACTTTTGCACACAGACTTTCTCGTTTAAGCTTGTAATTACATTATGTGTCACAGAATTTATTTTCTTTTTACCTAAAGTAGTTGGTAAAAATATCATAAGTATTTTTATTTCAATTATTCATTAATCAGCCAACATAGATGAACCGCCTTATTAACATGAATTAACTTTTTGATGGTTTTATTGATAAGATTTCTCATTTACTTCATTGATTAAAAATAATTCATGTTTGATTTGAGTTTATTAATAAGGATAGTGAAGATAAAGCTTTTATTAAAAGTTCATTAAATATTTCGTGTACAACTAGGAAAAAGTACAGAACATTTATAAGAGTTCAAAGAAGTTTTGTACATAATACCTAATTTTTTTCTCAAAGTTGATAAAAAGTTCATAATTTTAGCAATACAGTTTGAAAACCCCCTGTATAGATAGGTATATTGTAATAAATCTCATTATGCATATTAAATGAATCTGTGAACCTATCTCGAATGGATGATCATCAAATATTAGATTACATTAATTGTGTTCTGTTCTATCTATATACGTATGTACCTATCTAACTATATAGTATATAATAACTTTTCTTGAACACTATTAAAGGGTTTTTTGTTTTGTTATATTATTATGGGCTGTTGTTGTTATAATATTGTTATATTATGTCTGAGGTCTTAGCACAACGAAAGCCTATGTTTTACTTCTTGTTAACAAGTGAGATACTTATATTACCCAATGCATTCCACATTTATGTATATTTGCATTTTTTTGTTCCTCTTTGCCTTGTCTTTTTTTATGCTTTACAGACTTCTCTCTTATTTTATTTTTTTTTTGTATTATTTTCTACCTATACTTGTTTTGCATTTATTTTTTTATTTTTGATTATACCTATGTATTTGCATGGGTATGTTATCCCTTTAAGCCTTATCAATACACTCACACTCGAGCAAGCGCATTGGGTTTCAAACTTTTTGTCAAGCATTTGAATGCTTGCACTTCAATTTGTTAGGAGACTGCAATGTTGGTGAATGGAAGGGGGAGGGGGATAGTGATGAGAGCATGAGGCGATTGATTGAGGATTGTCTTTGAAATTGAATACATCTAACAAATGCGTGCAGAAATAAAACAAAAAAAAATCGGAGCGGTACAGATCAGTGGTACAACATAACTTAAACCCTCGTGAATTTTTTTTTAACTTGATTCTTAAAACCGTTTCAACACAATGCATCGGCGGCGGCGGTGGTGGTGGAGCAAATGTATATGGCAACGGTGAAATAAAAACGAAACCTTTAAAAAAATTATCTATGTAGTTTGTCCTCTCTCTGCGGGAACATAGGTTGTTTCACAACTTAAGCAAAGTGCAGTATGGTTGTATCTACAAGATACATGTCGTAACAATTAAAATGGCGTTCAGCAGACACAAAATAGCCTCAACAAGGACACATTGATATACACACACACGTATACCTATATATATTAACGTTTGGGGATGGCTCGGCTATAAATGGGGTTGTAATGATGGTTAGGATTCAGCTGTATACGCTCTCACATAGTGGGTGCTTAAACTAGTTACAAGTGCATTAAATATATCTTATCCAAACTTGAGGGTATAGGTATGGATAGATATGCTTATTTTTGTTATGGTGTGGTGCGAATGTCGATGTATATGCGGAATTCTAAATCCAAATGGGGTTTATGCTATACAAACATCTGCCCTGCTTTTGTTTTTGTTCTCCTCTCGTGTGCACCACAAGGATTAAGCATGCAGCTTAAGTGTGGATTTATGCTAATAATAAACACTCCGCAAGTGCATAAGTGTGTGCCATATAGGTATAGAGGAGCAGGGGTCCACCTTATACCATACCACACATGTAGTTGGCTTTTATGTTGATACCTAGTTTTCTTTTTTTTTCAACTTTTTCTTGCTTTTAGTATCAACTTTCACCGCACGATGTCATCTAGATAGAACAAAAACCCTCCGTGAAAGTATTTATGTATCAGGAAGAGTTTTGCTATTCTGATGGCAAAAAGTTTGTTGGCGGATTAAGGAAGTTGTGGACGATATCCTTCCTCATTGTCACCCATCCACGATTTGAAATGTTTTGTATGATCGCGCGAGAACCCTTTGATGTCCTCTCGTTTTTTTAAATATATTTTTCCCATGACGGAAGTATATTTCTTTATTTAAAGACGATTAAAAGAGATCAAATTGTAATAGCAAACAAAAAACTAAAAATAAAAAGAGGTTGGATAAAAGGTGTTTATTGCAACAGGATATAACAATGTGAGTCTTCTATACACATTTCTTAGTTGTAGGTACTTATAGGTAGAAGTTGAAAACAAAAACATTGCATGCAGCAATTCGTCAATTATTATTAATTATACCATCTTTATGCATTTTTCGCGGATGGCTAACAGTCTATATATATGTAGGTATACAATGTATACCTATAGACAGCTGCTACAAAGCTCTGATACAATGCAACAACCCAGTCAAACATGACCTTTTCGTGAGAGGTGTGACTAATCACCCGTTTTTACATCACATTAACTCTGCGGTGTGTGGTGAATTTTTATATACCTAACTATAGATTCAATATATAAACATTATGAATCTATATATGTATGCTCGTAGGGAAGAAAAAAATGAGTGCAATTATTTTAATGTTTAATAATTTGCATAAAATTCTAATTAAGACTCGAGAATATTAAGTGGACTGTTCAGGCCGGCACATAAACGTTTCCATGGTTATATTATTATATTATATACACCTCCAATCGATAAAACAGATCCTTTTACAACCTACCTACGTATACGTAAAAATAGTTATCGTTTATCCAAAAAGTCTTTCTGTTGAACAAAAAAACGTCTGTCATTCTATAAAAAAATGTATATATGTATGTATTTTTTTCAGATTTAAAAGTATAATTATTCACAGCATCAGAGTTATGATAAAAAATTTCATGTGCTGTGCAATTATATTTCTTAATCTGTTAAATTTATAAATTAATAATTGAAAGAATAAATATAGGTAGGTGGGTATATAGGGTGTTTTGAATAGAATGTGACAATAAGACTAGCGTGTAGGTTGGATTGAAACAAACAAAAAATATATACCTATCAGGCGATGAAAATTTTCTGAAAAATCGACTTAAAATAAGAAAACTAAATTTAAAAAAACTAACGAAAACACTTAGAATTCTCATATTCTAAGTTTTACCGTTATTTTTTAAAAAATTTTAGTCGTAGTCATTTTTAAAGCCATAAGTACAAAACATTAAGAAGAAAATTTATTTCGCCCCATTTAAGAAATCTACTTAAAATATTAACAAACAATGAAAACACTTAGAAATTTAAAATATAATAAAATATAATACTATAGCCATTTTCAAAGCCCTGCTGAACTTTAAAGAAGAAAGGGTGTCTATCCTTCTCATTTGGGCGGGAGAGAAATTTACCAAAAAGTTGGCTGAAAAAAGAAAACAAATTATTCAAAAACAACGGCAACACTAAGAATGTATCTATTGCTTTAGCCATTTTTGAAGCCATAAATCAATTTTTTTTTTGTCAAGTTGTTTCAGCGAATAATTTTTGAAAAATTAATTTCCAGAATTGTGAAAAAATATAATAATTTTTCAAACATATTTTTTTCAAAAATTTTCTTCTTTATCAATTTTTTTTTAAATATTTAATAATGCTCCTATCTATATCTTAATCAAAATTTGAATTTCTTATATTTGTTATTTTTACTTTTTTTCAAAAACTATTGAAGACATTTAAGCATTTGGTTTTTATCGTTTGACTTAAAATTAATAAGAATATTGAATATATATGGATAATATTAAGTACCTACTTGATAGCGTAAAATTTAAAAAAAAAAAAACTTTTTTTTTGTTTCAAAAATTTTGAATTTAAAAATTATTTTTTTTTAAACATTTCAATAAATGAACTTGATTAAAAAAAATACAAAAATGGATTTCTGCCTTTGATAAAAAAAAATATGTATAGCATGACATTGTATGGTTTGTTGTATGTTTTAATTTTTTTCTACTTTAAGTCAATGTTTTAGAAAATTTCGCTTTGTCATACGATGTATTTTTTGTTAAGACCGCATCTACATACTCTAGTCTTCTATAAGATTTAAAAAAAAAAACAAACATCCTGTGAACCCAATCTATATATGTACCTATCTGTCTGTAATTGTCTGTATAATTTTTGTTAATTTATAATGTCACATATTAAGTGAAGCAATAGTTTCGATGGAGAGTGTATAATTTTTACTTACTTAAAAATCGAAAGGATTATGTATATGTATTTATATAGATACATTTACATCAGGCCACTCAATATAAACTCTCGCTTTTGTACTTCACGATAGGCGTTGGTTTTTCGTGCTACTGAGTCCGAAATGCTCATTGAACAGATATAGATAGTATGACAATACATTTTGAAAATAAGATTAGGATCGGATGACTTGTTGATGGAAAAATGAACAAATAAGAAATAAATTTAAAAAAAATCATAGTTTATATTACAATTGAACAGCACTTTGACTGCACTGATCCTATATTGTGTTACGCTTCAACTTTCACCAAAAGGGTATCCTAGAAAAGACAGAATATACGAATATTATATACATATACATTATACACATACATACGTTTGCATTGCTGTTAAGAAGAATTTTTTTGTTGCTATATTTATACCCATTGTATTGCATATAATATATGTATAGACAGTTCTTTGATGAAGAAATAAAAATTAAAAAAAAAACAAACAAATAAAATGCAGAATTTAATTCCACTTTGGTGATAATTGAACAAAACTATTGCATAGTTAAACTTAACAAGGTGATTATCGAAGCGAAAAGAACATAATACCCAGAAGTTCTTTCGAGGGAGCTGAAATAAAATAAGGCAAAAAAAAAACATGCAATGGTCAGAAAGTGGTTTTGCAAGACAATAAAAAAAATAAATTAATTGGGAAATTCTTACACGAAAAGAAGGCAGCTTTTTTTTTGTTATTAAATTTGCATCAAATAAATGATGATATTCATTATTTAAAGTATGGATGTGTCTGTAATTATTTGGGTTATTGTTATTGTTTTTTTTTTTTTTTTTTGTTTGTTTGTTTACAATAATTGAATTAAATTTAATTGCAGTAAAATTTCTTCTATACATATTTAAGTTTAATTAAGATTTTTGTCCGCAAAATTTATTGTACAGGTGCCACTCACCTTAGCTATTGTATTTGGAAAAAATTATAGGTCCTCTTCATTTTTGTCTATTACAGGAATGCGAATGTTGAATAATTTTAAATTAGTAAACCTCGATTCTGCACGTACTTTCGCGTCAAATTTAATCGAAATTTAATTTTGAAATAAAAAAAATGATATTTTCAAGATTTTTGTAGAATATTTGAAATATTTTTATAAGAAAATCTTAAAAACCTGCCGTTATACAGGACCAATTTAGTGAATCACTTCATTTTAATAAAACATAAAACCACATTTCTCAACGATTTCTCAAAAAAAAATATGAAATTTGTAAAAAAGTTATTGAAATTTTTGTTTATTGAACTGCTAACAGCAATTTATTAACTGTACATCCCTAAAGCAAAAGACACAATTTGGAGATGGGAAGAGTAACAGCTTGTATAGTTCTTAAAAAAAAATTCTGTGTGGGGTGTGTTTTGAGTCGCTAATCGACAGGTATGAAAGAGACCTACAATTTTCTGCTCAATTCAAACGGCTATAAGATGAAAGACATTTTCTCATAACAAGAGATACTTGGATAGTATTCTTCACTTACTCACAAGCAGAAGATCCTTTGAACAAAAAAACATTTTTTGTTTTCTAGCGGTATAGTCTGTGGGATTCGTTCCCCAGAACTCCGACGGCATAAGTGTCAAACGCATCTCAAACTGAATACCCCTCTGATTGCTCAATTTAAACAATCTTCTTTTGTTTCAAATAATATTTAGACATATAGTGACGTATAAGACACCCACATTTTACTACAATTTACTACTGTGGTTGACTATTTAGGTTTCCCCACTCAATCAATATTTTTAAAATATACACTGCTCCCTATTTTCAAAGGCCTTAATACATAATACATATGTCTCTATAAAATTTTGATAAACATTAATGGCAACTATTTTTTTTTATTTTATCAAATCAAGAAGTCAATTTAATCAAATTAACAGAATATAATGATGAAATGTGTTTTTTTTTGTTTAATTTTTCATGCTAAATGATTCCATTAGTGTGCAATTAAAACAAAATTAATTCCAGGCAATCATCGTGGCGCTTCTTCATTATACTCGTAGACTTTTAGCTTGCCAAAAGCAAAACGCGAACAGGTGTGTTAAGTTGTTGATGTCGAACTTTCAACATCTATGTTTTTGTACTCACATTGGCGTATATATACAAAAATAAGTGCTTCATTTTATTTTAATTTTTTTATTTTATACTATCGTATTTCTGCCTATACGAAAAGCAAACTAAAAGAGTAAATATTATACTTTATTTATGTACTTTAGGCAATGCGTTCCACTTAATTTATTTGCAGTTTTCTTTTTTTTTTTATTTTTTTATTTTTGTATGATGAAAACTTAATTAGAAGAGTTCACATTGCGTGCGGCTGCAGTTTTCCACTTATGAGCCTTCGACATGGTCCCGCAATAAATATAGATATAGGTATATAAGTATAGGTAAACTCGATGCACCATCATCACGCACTTATGTATGCAGCGATCCATAATTATTATTATGTTATGATATTGAATTGATGCAAGTATGTAAACAAATTTTGTATATGTAGATTGTAATTATATGCAACATTTTATGTATAAATATTTTGTTTGTCCTTATACATACATACAATATTTTTACTGCCCATATGATATGATTATTCTACGTGAAAAAAAAAAATAATTATAATCAGCGGTTAATTCTGAAGTTTTTTTGTAAATTATTTTTTTTGATTGCATGGGAGGTGCGTGTTGTGCGTTTAATTAATAAATTACTATACTACTCTACTATCTATGTAAAGTAGAAGCAAAAAAACAACAACTGTGATTCGCTTATAATTAAATAAGGTAATTATATGGTGGCTGTTAATACAACGATACTCTCTTTTCATATTTTAACCAATGAAATGATGGAATGATGTTTTGTTTTGTGCATCTGTATTACACTGAACTTAATTTGAACCCACATGCAAGCTGTAGATACTCATTATCTCTGTCTACATATATAGACATAATATCATTATAGGTTTTTTTTTAAGGGCAGAATAGATAGTATATAGGAAGAGAAACAAATTGATATACAAGTTTTTAGTCATGCAAACTGAATTGATTTTTTAAGCATAACAAAATCACATTTAATAGTTTTTGTCTTTGCATATCAAGTGTTTTTTTAAGACAAGTTGTTTGTAAATAAAATGCACCTACTTGCCCTTATTTTTAAGTGGTGTAGAATAAAAAAAGGTATACAAAAAACAAAAATGTAATTAGAGATACGCATTTTTTAAATAGTTTGAGCTTAAAACAAAAGAATTTCATCTTATTTCTTGAACAAATGTTTATTAATCTATGATGCAAACAATGTTTCATATTTTTTTTATCCTTTAAAAATTTTTATTTTATGATTTTATTAATTTTCATAAATTATCTCTTAAATTAAAAAAAAATAAAATTCAATTATTAAGTAGGTACTCAAAAATTGAAAATAATTACATAAAATTAATTTTTTTATATACATATGTATGTATTGTAATATTAAAACATTGTTTTGAATTTAGTTTAAGTCCAATTTTTTTTTTTGATAATTTAAATATGTTATATAATTTGAACATATTTAAAAATAAAAATTGGTTGTTTGTTCATGTTAAATGGTAAGATCGTACTAATATTAACACACAGACAAATTTTAATAAATATTGTTGGAGTTGTTTTTGAGGCAAATCATATTTTCTGTACCTAAAAATTTTTAAACATTTGGTACCGCGAAATTGGGCCCCAAAAAATAAGGCTCCAAAAGTTGAAATAAAATAAGACCCTAAAATTGGGCCCATTTTTCATACTGAAATTTTACCCCATGCTGTCCCCAACGAATTAAAAAAGTCCCAAAAATAAATGAAATAAGGCCCTAATTTTTTCTGATAATATGTATTTATATTTTTTTTTATTTAATAATACACCAATTTGTTTTTTTCACACTAAAGATTATTTTCGAAAATATATAATACCACACACACAAAAATACTTGCATTGTAAATTGTACAATTTTTTCATAGAGAAAACGCTTGCAGTTTTCCTGTCTCGCTTATTGTTTTGTACACGATCTTACATTGAAACAAGATTGAAGTATTTTCTAAACTCTGAGTCCTCGATTAACGGATTTTCATAATAGTTTTTGAGAGACCATAATGATGCTTTAGCAACGTGAAATATGGCTTCCAAATTTTTTTTTAATTAAAAGGAAAGTAAACACCAAAATTAATGTTGGGGTCATATTTCATTTAAGGGCTTTATTTCATTCTGAATATTTAAATTTTTCAAAATATTCTCCATTAAAAAAAAATTAATCAAAATCAAGTCACCCGTCGATTTTGAGAATGCTATTATTATTTTTATTAAGCTATCAGCGATTCAACTTCATTAATATATTAGTGAGAACTTTGTCAACAAGCGATTTTTGTTCAACTTATAAATCAATTTTTGTTAAATATTCAATGTTAAAAAGATTGAAATTCTTTATCATAAAAGCTGAATATTAATTTTTTTCCCCAATTGATCTAGAATTATTACGAATACGTCATTCATAGCTCATACAATTTTGTTATAAATTAAAAGTTAAATTAAAAAAAATTTTAATAAATAAATAGTTGAAATTTCCAAACGAGATTAAAGTACCTATCAGTTTTATGAAAATCACGAATATCTCTTTAATTCGTGAAAACCTTGAGAATCAACAAGAATGTATATATCCAATTAGTTAAGATAATGTATGTACAACTTTAAGTACTTTAATGATCGTGACGAAAAACGAAGGAAAAGGTGTGAAACGTATGCTGGAACCTGGTGGTAAAGAAAAAAATATACCTCTAGAGTTATAAAATAAAAAAAACATCATAACAAAATAATTATTTAAAAAATAAAAAATTAAATATTCAGAGTAACCATAATAAGTAATTACGAAATAAGTATTTCAATTATTTTTCTGTTAAAATATTAAATTCAAACAAAATTAGTAAAACTAATAAAGCCTAATGCGGGCATTCTAATTTATATAAATATAACTCAATGCTATTTTATATTACCTTACAATCTATTTTCCATCAAACTATTTAATTATCTTTTTTGACATTCAATTTCATTGTCTAAATAAATTAAACGATTAAAAGAGCTCTTTTTTTATAATTATTATCTTTAATTTTATTCTTTCAGAGTAACCCTTATGCCTTGAAGGAGAGTGGTCCTGGGTCTGATATGAGTGCGTGGACATCGGCTGGACTACAGCCGACAACCGGATACTATCCCTATGACCCAACACTAGCTGCGTACGGGTAAGTTTATCCCCATATAAATATATGTATATATAACTACGTATATGTAACCATAAATCTGTTAACATCATCGATTCAATTCGATTGTCATAAATAACCAAGTCACGTTCTGTGTTCAGCTCCTATATATCAAGGAACCAACTCGGAGCCCATTACATCCTCGATTATACTTAAATATACATATAAACAGTTAGGTATAAAAACTCAACGCTTTGGAATAAATATAAATCACAACGATTAAATAATTGTGGCCATTATCAGTGGATGTGAGATTATATTGGTCGATTCTAGTGAGGCATTCAATATACCTACATAATACATATGTATATAATAGACGACCATGAGGGGTGGCAAATAAAAAAAAATGTATACAAAATTAAGTATTTATCGGAGTAGACATGCATGAAGAACTTCAATGACCCATATCCGATTAGAAATTAATATTATTTTTATTAATTTTGTTTTTCTGTTTAACAATAACAATTAACCACAGCATATACCTACCTATACCTAATATACATTATATACATGAATTGTTGCGCAGCTAAAATTTGTTTAGTTAAACTGAAGTTATTATGATATTGAGATATTATAACCAGGTTTTCTATTTCTACCTATACCTACTAATGATATAACTACATATATGCGATAAACAGGGCCGAATTTAGTCATTTAAAGGCATTTTAAGGAAATTCATACACAAGTCAAAATGTTTATAGATTAAATTGGTTTAAAATTTATAGGAAAAGTTCACTATTTTAACAAATTTGTATACCTAACTAACTTAGACACAATAAATATATCTAACTTAAAACCATTTTCTACTACGAAATGTTTATGTGCTACTTTATCTTTGCCCAAACTGTCACAACTTTTGTTAAACTTAGGTATATATATTTAAGTGACTTTTCAGTAAATAAGGCTTTTATTAATTTTTATAATTGAAAAATTTTTAAAAACTAACGGTCGTATTAATTAGATTTTTGTTTACTTAGACACTGTCTAACTATTTTCAAATTGGTGGAAATATGATTTATTTAATAAAAATAAATATCACATTATTCACGGTTAAGACAATCTACTCTTATGTTTAAATTAGGCAGATATATGTAAGACAACTGTAAAGAAGGTTTTTGAACACATTTTTCAAAGTTGTTCAGTTGTTTAAAGTTAGACAACGTTTATAAATAAGACCATAACTATCTGCTTTTATTTTCAGACATTCTTTTTCATAAAAAAACTAAGTCTGTATATTCTGGTTATGTTGTTGAATCTGGATGTTTTTTTCAACCGCCTTCAAATATTGTTTTTTATCATTAAATTACTAATAGTCACAGTTTAGCTTTGAACAAACAGAACAGACACAGTTGACTATGTTATAGGTAATCTACGAATAGTCCACCCATGGTCTGGCCATGCACTAGAACAACACATGCAGTGAGGATGAATTATGGCGGCGGCACTTTTGAAATATACTTTTGATACCATTTGCTTGTGTACTTATCACTTATAATCGGGTAGCAATCATAAATTTATTATTATCCTTGTCCTTTGTTCACTCAATTTCGGTTTTTGTTTGAATGTCTATACACTTGACCCAAAACAGATTAATTAAAAAATGTATTGCATAAATAAAAATATGATAAATATATAAGTTGGTTTGAAAATACGTCGTACAATTTTTTAATTTATTGCTCATAATATTGGCTTAGTAAGGTAATTTTTGAATAAAAAATAATGTATTAAATTTATCTTAAATTGACAACCAGACATGAATGGTAAGTCAAAAATTTTAAACTTTTTGAGTAGGTATACCTAAAATGCAATTTTTTTTTATTGTCATAAAAACAGACACATTTGTTTCCTTCATTAAAAACTGATATATCCAGTTTAAATTTAAAATTAATAAAGGCACAAAATTCTTTGTTCGGATTGTTCATTTGAGAGATTGAGGTGTTGAAATTTTCTGCATATGCTATAGAAAATTATGAAAACTTTGAATCCACTTGATACCCAACTTAAAAAGTATTCTATAAAGAAAAAATAATTCCTAAAAAAAATTAAAATAAAATAAGATTTTAGTTTTTCTTTTTTTTTTTAATCCAATAATTATCAGTGTTTCTGTTGTTTTTTTTTCATAATTGTGTATTAATTTTAAGTGATACATAATTTTTCAAAATTAGACACTTGTCTGAAAAGTGCTCTCATTCATGATTGTTGGTGTAGAAAAATGTTACAGCAAGAAAAAAAAAAAAAACAAACAAAACAAATAAAATATATACATGTTATGTGTTTTTCATTCATTTTAAAGGATTACCAAATTTGACGTATCCTCTTAATTTTAAATATAAGAACTAAATTAAAATTAAATAAAATTTTAATTTATTTTTATCGGAAATTAAATTAAATTTGTTCCTGTTGATATGAAAAGATTGTCGTTCAAGTGATCTACTTTGCTAGCTCGGCAGGCTGTCAACCTTTCATATCAATATCTTCCAATTGACTCCACAAAAAGTTTATAATCATCTCTCGATATGGAAACCCATTCATAGTTATTGCCATTTTTATTTTGACATACCCTACGTATGGTTTTCTACCAAAAAATCGTATAACCTTTTTCCTTAATATCTCCTTTCATTTAATTTCTACGATTTAATCAATTGCTGTTTTTTTTACCTTTTCCCAGTTATGGAACGGAGCTCAAAAAATGGAGTTATTAATTCCAAAATCCAATTTTATATAAAAATATGCTATGTTTCCAAGAAAAAAAAAACATTTAGCTATGGTGGGCAATAAACAAACAATTTCCACTCAAAACAAAATTTTCTTTATAAAATGATGTATGGCGTATGAGTGTTTTTTTTTTTTTTAATTAATGTGAAAAACTAATTCACAAAAAAAATCAAATAGCAGAAGTGTAGGAGGTAGTTCTTTTTATATTGAGTTTAAGAATATTTGTGTTATCCTGCAATGTCTAAATTGTTGCTGTTTTTTTTTTTTCAAAAATCATCCCCCAATTCCAGAAAAAAATTCCTTTCACTGAAAAAAAAAAACTTAAAATATTTTTAAAGAAATGTCAAAAAAGGAAAATTCTTTTTTTGGAAACCTTAAATTATGAATGTAGAAAATTGTATCAAATAATAAAAAAACCTCTTTCAGAACGCTTCTTTCGACTAACCTACATATATATATGTAGATGTGTAATGTACACAAATTTTAAATAGAATTTTTAAAGGTAGAAATTTCGTGTGCTAAAAACTATCTCTCATCTCTTAATATATTACTTAAATTTTATTATTAATTTACTAAATTTAATGTTATAATCTAACATCCAATTCTAATATGTTTTCCATCAAATTATACCTACCTTAATTTTTTAAACTAAAAAGTCCATTAAAATGAACATGAATAATTTGAATCTTTACAGATATACATATATTCAGTTCATGTGTATTAACTCAATTTAATTAATTAATTATATCACCTTTTACGTCGGCTACACATATTACACCATCCAAACATTTACTGTGTCCTCTCCCTCTTGCCCCTCCAACCAAAAGTCTCGACTTCTAATAAATTAAATCGAATTTTACTCACCATAAGCCAATGCAACCCATCACAATCATCATTAATCAATTCTGACAAATTTTTCATCATTTAAATATGAGAAACTGATTAACGAATCATGAAGAATGTGTAAACTTTTTTTTTCCACCCATTTGTCAAATTGCTTTGCCAAAATACATATACCTATCTGTATATTTATATTCTATACAAAAAGTTGGATTAAAATTTTGCCTCAGAGATTTATTAAAAAACTTACTTAACTTGACACAATAATTTACATTTGCTACACAAACATTTATAATAAAAGTTAGAAAAAAAATTGGCAAATCCCTTATATACAACTTGAAACACAACTTGGACATCTTTAAAGAGTAGGTAGGTATAGGTTTGGATATCCGCATCATCCATTGAATTTATTTTCAAGTATATGGTATGTGTGTGAATGAGTTTAAACCCTCTCTTTATAAACAACCCCCGCTGCTGGCTGGCTATACCTACATATAGGATGTGATACAACCCTGAGCAATAAATCGATTATCCCGGATACCCGCACTCCGCCACGAGACCAGATTCATCGAATTTGCATTTATTTAAATTTAAATTTATATAGCGAGACCTATAAATACTTATAGTTAGGTATACCTAGATGTCCTGGCTGGTGGGGGTGTTTTTTTTTTTATGCGGCTGGTTTACTGGTACACCATGCGAGTTGTGCATATGTACAACATTTCTCCTCAGGCCTGGAAAAATTCTTTTCAATTTCCAGCTATACAACCCATCGAATCGAAAATATCAATCCACCTGATGAAAATGAAAATAGATGCGATGTCGATGTTGATGTCGATGTCGATGTGTGTGCCATACCATTTGTTGTGCGGAATTGACGGCTGTCTAGTGTTTGAAATAAGGGTGCATGGGTAAATAACTGCCGCCACCGATCAACCCCATGCATGATGGGGCACAGAAAAGGGGTGTTGTTCTTTTTTTTCTTTTGCGAAAAATCATTTATTTACATTTCTATACCTCCTACCTACCCAATTGTCGGTGAATAAATGTGCGACGGATCCATCATTCATTCGGTGTATCGCTAAACATATACTTCGTAACGAAGTAACATTTTGCATCTAAAACCTACCCATATGATTATATCGTCTTCATCAGCATCAATTTAT
Source organism: Epistrophe eligans (assembly GCA_951394125.1). NCBI lineage: Eukaryota > Metazoa > Arthropoda > Insecta > Diptera > Syrphidae > Epistrophe > Epistrophe eligans. The sequence goes on from OX596029.1 coordinate 40,383,313, forward strand.
ACATCGCATCACTCGTAGTCGTAGTATCATTGATGTGCCACTGTGACGTATGTTTATGGGGTTTTTGTCTTTTCATTTTGATATAAAGACGCATCACATTGAGTGATGTCAATTAGACTGATTTGATCGGCGAAATGTTGGTGGAACATTATGTATACGATTTTGTGATTTATCTATCACACTGCAATTTATATGTGTGCTCTGATGTGATGATGGTAAAAAATCAGTGATGTTTCGCTGAAAAATCCCAATACCACCTTGCTGCATGGACTATTGAATTTTGTTTCCATCACATATTATACATACTATACCATTTATATGGCAAACAACAATTCCATTGAGTCCTTTTTATCAGCTCTAACATGATGTATGACGCTGAATTCATTATATAAGGTTTAGTTTGCTGTTGCCGTATGTGCCGTGAGTTTGTATAATTCCAGAGGAAGAAAAATTCAAAAACCTTCATGGATGGTTGTCTTCTATACGTTTGTTTGTGTCAGTTTCGGTAAAGCAATATAAGGATTCCTATTTGGCATCGAAATCATCCAGTGAATATTGTCAATTGACATGCGAGGCTGCGTGACGTTTGCGTATCACTCAATGTTCCAGCCGTTCATATGGTGACAAATTATTTCACACAGGAGGCCCCATCTAGATTTAAGTGGATTTGCTAGATGTTTTTCTGTTTTTGTCAATAAGGTCTTTAAACTTGAAAAGAAAATGATTACTAAACTTATACTTCGCAATTATCAAAACAAATTTAAATCGACTCCCAATATTAAATTTTTTGAGAATTTTTAATACGAAATATTTTAATATTTTCATAATGAATGCGAAATAATAATATGCGATCTTTGAATCGACTCGCAATACGATTATTTCGCAAAAGTTCAATCGCGATTTTTTATATTTCATTATTTTAGTTGAAAGTTTGTTGTTTTTGCTAGATTTTTTTTCGCCAACTGTTAATTTTCATTTAGTTAACTCGCTGTTTCATTAACTCACCATTTCGTACTCATGGCGATTTTTATTTCGCATATTCGCAAAAAAATGCGAAGTAATAAAAACATCAAATTATACTAATCAGCGATATATTTTAATGCAAAATAATAAAATGCGATATAATAAGACAGCGAAGAACCTAATATATTTTGCGAAATAATGAAATGCGAAATAAAATTGCGATGCAAAATTTACTAAATGATTATTTTTCAAAACAATTTAATGCGATATAATAATTAGCAATAATAATAATAATACGAAATAATAAAATAATAAAAATTCCGAATTGAAATTTACGAAATTATGATTTTTTTGAAACAATAACACAGGTAGCGAAGTAAAATTTGTAGTGTCCGACCTAAGCTTCGGCTTCGGCCGAATTCGGCCAAAAAAACAACATTCGGCCAAACCTTCGGCTTCGGCATTTTAGGCCGAAGTTTTGACTGAAGCCGAAGAATCTGTTTATTATATCGAGCATCGTACTAGGCGCCGGAAAAATTTCAATTTTTGAAATTTTTGAATAACGAAGAAAAGATTGCAATCTTTTCTTCGGTAGCAAAACACATGTGTGCCATCATAAAAATTATTACTAAAAATATTTCTTTTTTCTTTATAATTACTAATTAGTTATTAGTTATTTTTATTTAAGACAAATTTATGTTTTTTAAGCAATAAATTTTAATACAGATAATATTTTTATCCAATTGGAAAGGAGAATTCTTGACTTTTTTCAACCTTAGGCTTCGGCTTCGGCCGAAGATTTTCTTTCAGCCTAATAATTCGGCTTCGGCTTCGGCTGAAAATCGACCTTCGGTCTGACACTAAAAATTTGACGAACAATTTTATTTGAAATTAGTGAGATATTGGAAAACAAGAAATTGCGAAGTGATCACTGATCAATGAAAAACAGCCAAAAAATCTGCCAGATTTATGACTCTACTCCCATCTAAGGTTTTTTTTTTAAAGAAAAAGTCTTCTAGATTTATCTTTTCTTCATCTTTTGTTGGCAGCCTTAGCTACATACATCTGAGTCTGGTCACGAGGCGAAACTTCAAAAAGTCTCGCTTCAAAATCGAAAAATTTCAAAAACTTCAAAGAGGACAGAGGCCAAGAGAGGAGACTTAGTAGACTTCAAATTGTATAAAAAGGTTAAGATAGGAGACTCAGTTCACTTCAATTTTTATGAAAATTGAAGTGAACTAAGTCTCCTCTCTTGGCCTCGGTCCTCTTTGGGTTTGTTTTCAGTTGCATCTCGTTTTAGTCATCTATTTTTAAACAAAAAATAAAATGCACTGCTAATTAGGTACTCTTTTTGCGGACGGTCAGAATTTGTATGATTTAATACCTAGGTACATGGTTTCTTTTCCCTTATTAATATTTTTCTTGTATTTGCTTAATTTGTCCCAATACTTTTGTAGGTATGTGCGCCTCCGCAAATTAAAATTCTAACTTTATTTACTTTATTCAGGTATCCTCAATTTGGGACTTTTTTTTAACTTTTGTAGGATATTGCTGAGCAAATTTCAGGGCAAAAATACTCATGCCCAGCCCTACCTATATCCCACCCGCTGGTGTTTAGTCACAAATATATTTCTCCATCATATGACTTGAACCCTAACGCTGCCCTATTACCCAAAAGGATATACATATATACCACTTTTCACCTAAATAGACCGACACTCCTCCAGAGTCACTGGAAAGCTTCAATATAAAATGAATAAAATCGAGTGAAATGCATGTTTTATTGCCATATTAAACTCGTAACAGTTCCACAGTGACTTTGTTGATTTACGAGCGACATTCTGTGCTTCCGAACTTTTTTTTATACAAAAACCAAACAAAAAAACACTCGCTTCCTTCAAACCCTATATACATATACACTGGAATACTACTCCCTTTCTCGCGGTATATCTACGCTTCTAACCAAATAAAAAAAAAGTCACCGCACATAAATCTGACAATCAAACCCCGAGAACTGTGGAAACAAGCCAATTCAATTGGATTTTTGATTTATTTTATATGTTTATCATGAGCTACCATATAAAGCCGATATGGCATATTGTTGACTGTCAGTCTTGTGTGATTGTTTTAAGATATAGCCGTCTAAACCCATAGAGATATTATTTTAAGATGCGTTTGTGATAATTTCTGTCACATAACCTGACTGCAGAGTTTTGTTTCATGTTTGATGCATATTATCACTTTCACCTTCCTCACTTGTGATAAATTTATGTTTTATTGAAATGGCGGCAGTATAGTGGCAACAAGAAATGAGGGTGTTATAGTTTTGCGTGATCGGAAAACCACTAAAGTACTTAGTTGTTGTTATGACTTGAGTCTTATTAAGAAATAACTCAGTTGTTGTTGTATGAGTTATAAATAAACACCTTTGAGGGTAACCGTGCCGCCAAGTTGCGCTAAAAACGAAAACAACTCTAGGTTACTCTCTGGACAAATTGCGTGACTGGCTGTGCAGTAGTTTTTTTTTTTATAAATTTCTTATCTGGCGGGGAACATTGTTGCATACATCAAAACTATACACGTCTATAATATTTGCCAGGTACAGAAATGTATATGTACTTCAGTGACATTGCACTCCAGAGACGGCGACGACGATGAAGTTTATTATTTATGTATTATTGTTATAACTGTCAACCCCAACCAAACCACTCACCAGCCGCCACTTAAGTAGTTCGGAATATATCTAACACTTTTGAGTTTGATTAAAAAAAAAATAATGTTATACAAACCGTTCATATATACTCAGCGGTGTTATACATATTTTGTACTTGTACCATCCATACTTACATACCTACATACATATAAGTATACATACATATGTGACGCGTGAAGTGAAAACGACCATGTTCCGCATCGCTTCTGTTTAAATTGATGATAACAATTTGATTATTTGCTTGCAATACAAGTATGATGATGATTTTATGTCATTTTCAATTGAAATTATTTTGTATTTACACATAAACTTCTAAGTAAAAAATGCATTCGATCTTGAGGGTTTGTATATTCTTCTTATATTTACCTATAAAAAGAGAATACTCACTATAAATTTGAAGGCAAAAACATTTCAAGTTTGTATGCCTAGTAGTTAAATAAAAAAAAATTGTTATCATTTTTTTACATCAAAATACCTACTTATTTGATGATCTGAATTGTTTTTTTTTTTCTTATAAATACTTCAGATATTTAGATCAAAAACAAACCGCTGATAGATACTAGCTGTTACTGCAAAAGTAATGAAATGTGGAAATTCTAGAATTTACTGGTAAAAGATAGGATTTTTCAGACACATTTTGGTATACCTGCTAAGTTCAAAATGTTTTGTTTTCAAAATGTATTCTGGTGCCATAATGTTATGTTGAATCTTTATGCCGATGATGTTCAAATTTATTTATCCAGACCATTTGATTTGTTGTATTGATATTTTTTTTAATATTATTTTTAAATTTTAAATTATTTTTGAATCACTTTTTCTTAAGTAATTTCTTTTTTAGTTTTAAATTTTTGATTATTATTATCCGATCTGATTTGTGTTATCATTAAGCAATATAAAAGACTAAATTATTGGTACACCGTTGTAAATAAATTGAAAATTAAAATTGAAATTGAAAAATTGACTTTTGTCAACAAATTTTCTGCACACATTTTCTGGACAACAGCTGTAATATGCTTCCACGGCTTCCACGGGTATGCTTCAGGGGTTCCAAAGATTTTATCTTCCTTTAAGTGTCTTCTACTCCTGTGCTCCGCTTAGGGTATATGTTGTTAAGTTACCAGGCATCAGGCGTCAATCTCAACAGTTTTCTTGGTAAAAAGTATCTAAGGTGGCTTCTTACCAAATGCGTGGTGGTAATAGCCTGTAAAGAATTTTGAAAACAAAAATTTTACCAATGTTGATAAAAAATTATAAGTTTCTAATTTGTAGGTACGTCCTTGCTCTGAACCCGCAAAACCGGCTACCCAATGTACGTACAGGTTTCCCAAGAAAACGCGTCGCGTCGGGCAAATCATCCAAGAGTGAGTGGTTGTTTGGGATAAATGTTTTTTTATCAATAATAATAAACGGACTCAAGTGAGTTCGAGAACCACAATCGATGGGTCAAAAGTCCATGAGAATTTCCTGTGGACTTCTGGCACATACAGCTGGATTAAAAATCTATAATAGGTTTGTGGATTTTTCACCCATCGAAGTAGGACAAAAATATTAATGCTTTTCATGTTTCCATTATTTTACTTAAAATAGAGCGAATTGTGCAGTAATTTAAGGTTCATTTGTCCAAATGGCAGAAATTCGTAGAATAGAAAAAATTGTTTTTATAATAATATTGATTTTTATTATTTTTATATCTACAAAAAAAAAATAAACATGGCACGGCTTTTCAGTAAATGTGGCACGATAAATTATTTTTGGTGGGTAACGCTGGCTCTAGCACCAGATTTCATTTTATGTCATATTTTGTTTTTCTTCCAAATGTACAAAATTCCGTATTTCTTCTTAATAGTCCATTTTTTACTGGAACATCCCCTACATTTAAAAAATCACTAAAACCAAAGTTCAACATTTAAAAAAATAGCTTTAGTTAGTTTAGGCTGTATAGGTCAGTATATTAGATACAGACATAATAACAGACAGAATCATCGTAATGACAGGTTTGATTAAAATACCGTGGTTATTTTTTTTAACGTCTCCAAAACTTGACCTAGTCCTTCAATTCAAGTTTTCAAAAGACATTTTATTATTCAAAAATTATTCGTTTTGCTATATATATAAGGTTATAATATTACATCACCACAATTATATTTTTTTGCACAAAACTCGATAAGGCACCGGAACGGAAAGTACCTTTTCCTCCATAAAATTAATTTTGAATCTTTCCAAAACTCTTGGCTTAATAAGGTTGCTGAAGACTAACCTGACCCTTCTTCATTCTCAAATACGCCAAACTTTTATATAAAAAAAAAATGCCTACTCATAAATGTCAACTCAAAATTTATGTGGAATCTCGTTTTTTTTTAAGTAAAATGTTATTGTCAACATGAAAACTACTGTTATTAAGTTAGAATTTGATAATAACAATCAAACTGAATGATTTTGTTACTTTGAAGATATTATGGCTATTCAAACCACGATTATACTAAATTGAAGATGTTTCATTTAAACGAAAACACTTGTGAATTTGAAAATAATCGTTCTGATATTTTGAATTAGCAATTTTTTTCAATCAAAATTATCACATTTATAACCACTTTAAGTTGAGTTTTTATTTATAGCAGGATTCAACTAGAAATAACGTTTTATTTAACACTTACCTTACTGTATTTCTATACTACATAATAAAACAAAGAAAATAAAATAAAACCAAATAAAAGTTTATATCTAAATAATTCTGTCACTTTATAAAAACAAAAAAATAAATTAAAACACTTTAGTAATCTTTGACTTTCAAATTGCAAATAACAATATATGTACATATAAATAAACTTATAGCCATAATATCATACAAGTTTTAATTAACATAATTATTAGTTGTGAATCAATTAAGTTCGATGAATTAATATAATTAAAATAAATGTTAGAATTCGATTTCTCTGAACAATAATATTTGCTTAAAAATAATATTCCAAAAAAGGTGCTGTATCAATTTATTATTCACCTATTTATAATACCTATTGGTTTCATTCATCATCATCATCATAACCTACTTTGTCTCTATTATTAAGAGGTTTAAATCATTACGATCTTGTTTGGTTTGCCGCCTTCTCTTCTCACATATTTTTAGTTTTATTCTTGTCCGGCCACAACAAAAGAATTATACGACCACTTTCATTCCTGACAAGGACTTCTGATTTTTTAAGCAGAAAACCTTCAGCTTTTTCCATATTTTTTTTGTTTTTGTTTTGATTCGTTTTGTTGTTGGGCCAGGCCAAAAAAAAACTATAGACTTACAGAGTACTTTACCATCACCCACATCACCACATTTTTTTCTTTTTTTTTTTATGAGAGAAGGTCCATTGGATTTACTGTATAAATGCGCAGATTTTTGTGGGCAAATGATGGGCGAGAAAAAAAATTGGCAGCCGGCATGGCAGCCGAGGAAAATCCTCTCAAATTCAGTTATTCCATTTGGTAGTTTTTTTTATTGGTTTTCATCGAGGTTGTTGGAGTGTAGTTGAATTTTTTTATTGCCCTCGTTGGGGGATTGTATCCTTAACCGTTATGATATGATTTCCTCATCAAAGAGTGAGAGTGAGAGTGAGTGAGTGGCGGAACGTGAGTATTTTCGTGTAGCACTTCGTCGGCAACAAAGAAATAATCAACAGGAGGATAATAATCTAAAGGATAAGAAATAATCGCGGCGAAGAGAAAGACAGAGTGAAAGCAAAAGACCATGGAGGTTAATTTTTTTTCCCAGATATTGAAAAGGATTCTATGTTTTTTTCTTTTTTTTTTTGTATCAATTTGCTTCTTTCAGAATAGGGTGTATTTGTTTTTGACTTCATTTGACACATAAAACCATTAAACTGAGTGCACCTAAACTAATTTTTGAAATCTTAATTTGTCAGTGGTTGGTAAAACTATAATGGTTAGCTAACTCTGGACATAAATTAATCTGAAGTAAGTTTAATAAGCAGTTTTTCATTTAATTATGTATTCGAAAAGACCTACCTACAAACTAGTAGGATAACAAATCGAAAGAATCACTTTAGTTAATTCAGAATTTATTGAGTTAGCTCTCAGGTTTAAATTTAATCTTGCGTACTGAAAGACGAGGTCTAAGAGATTTTATAAAGATCACGAAAAACTGGTCTTGCTGTGTAAGATATGATAACAGTTTCAAACTAAAATTTTGTAATCAACTTAACTGCCCATATTGATTTGATTACCATTTTGAATTTGACGGAAATAGAGAAGTCTCCATTCGATGTTTCAAGATATTTAATCATTAGGACTATAATTATGTGCAGAGAAAAATGACAATTGGATCTTATTCGAGTTTGGGTACACCTATGTTATTTCTTTTTTTGCAGCATGACTTTCTGCTATTTTTTTTTATATTTTCCAATTAGTAAAACTCTCCATAGATATATTTATTTCCGCTGTGTTTAAGAAAGCATTTCGATGTCTTGTTGGAGACCACAGACAAATTTGATTCAGCGTCGGGAGGGAGCGTACCATGCTTTGTTATCTAAGAATCAAAGGCAAATAAAATTAGTAATAGATTGTTATGAGTTAATTTATTATTCTGACAATAAAAATATAGGGTATCACATTGAACATATTCCATACACACAATACTTTTTTTCAACCAAGTTATACTTTCAGTAGTTGGCGTTTTTTTTCTCATTTGGTACACAATGTTGGAGACGAATGATTCTTTCATTCATACACACATTCATTGCTCTGCTAGTGTGTATATTCTTGTAATGCCAATTGATTGAATAAGGACAATTTTCAGGAAGTATAAAATGGTGAAAGTTTCAACCATAAGTGCGGTTGTCTGAACTGTTACACTTTCCTCCGGATCTTAAAGTCAAGTGAACAACAGCCTTCTGCTTCATCGTTGATGTGGAGATACTTGTAGAGGATATGTGTAGAGCAGTATAGTGGGGTAGTTATATTATGGTTACTGTCTCATACAGAAAAAAGGACATCTACAACAAACGAAATAAAAAAAAAAACAACTCAGTGAATGAAAACATCACAAAGGCGGACGGAATGCGATTAGTAGGAGGAATTCGAGAAGAAAATAAAAAATAAAAAAAAAACACATAATAACCTAATGCCGCAAAACTCACGTGCGTTGTTTTCATTGTATAGAATAGAACGAATAAAGAAAGTCTTAGGATTGGGAAATGAAATTACATATTCGCTGTGCAAACTTTTCGCATTTCTTACCGCACAACAACAGTTCGAGTACCTACTCCTTGATAGTGTGGGTGGTAGAAATATTGGCGAAAAAGCTATATTATACGACAGCGATGTGTGTATTCAGGATATGTCTGGAATCGAGTATATGTATACATAGATAGTTTTTCCATGCAAAACCAGGATAACCAGATTTACAGAGTGTTTTCATCTGAATTCCACCACACTTTAAGCACCCAAAGGGACTATTGAACAAGTTAGCGAACAGGAGCATTTGTGAATTCAACATGGGGATACATATGATACATATGTATGTATGTATATGAATCCGGAAGCTGGTTATATGGATGCTGGATAGAGATGAATATTGTTCGTTGTATTCGGTTTTGTTGATTTTGTTCGCGTATACGTAACGTGTATTTTACTCCTTTTCAATCTCTGATGTGAAGTTTCAACAAACAGTATATGTATATGCGGTCGGCAATGGATTCGAATACACAAATGCTTTGGATCCTATATCTTATCCATCTGAGACGGAATTTATTATCGTTCCTGTGATGGTTATTTTCATTTTTTTTTTTTTTTTTTAGAATGTGATTAGATGAAAAATTACTTGTACGTGCGAACATTTTTGTTTTTTTATTTATTTATCTAAAGAATTGTGAATGGTTTTTGTTTTAGTTTTAAAGCTTTTTTTAATGATGGTCCTATTCGGTGTTCTAAATTTTTTTAAATCTGTAATTCTTTGAGATGAATGAAAAACAAAATTCTGCAGTATTTTTATTCTAATAGTTTTGTTTTATTAATCCTATTCATATAATTCGGGTAATCTTATCAATTTGATTTTTAAATTAACTTTATAAATAGGCAGGGTTTAGAAATAAATAAAAACTCAATATAAGAAATTCAAAACGATTTGATAAATCTTTTTTACCAGAACTAAAAACTAAACGATAATTAAAAAAAAAACAAAGTTTTAAAATTGGAAAACTTTCACAAATATTAATTTAAAAAATTGAAATTTTTTAGAAGTACAAGACATCATATCCCCCTCCACTTTCCTTCATTATTTTTTTCGTCATTGTAGAATTGATTGGGTGGAGACTAATCAATTTTATCGACGAATTTTATTTCTATAACTTGGCATTCATGCGGCTTATACCACATATAAAAAAAAATTAAAACATTTTGTATGAAGAAACTATACCTATTTTTTATCTACATACAAAATTTAAAAACGCTTGGTTGGAAATTTTGAAAATTAATATAATCGATATTATTGAAAATTTGTTCCAAATGTTAAGCCTTAAGTTTTTGAACTGCACTCAAAGAATTTTATAGTTTTATTCATATTAGGTTTAAGAAAAAACACTTGTCTTGCCTTGATTATATTATTGAACTAAGTGCGTGCAATAAATCGATTTTGTAACACGGCTTGTGTGACAAAGTAGCCCCAATTTTCTGAAAATCCTTAATTTCTGGCACAAAATGCTCATCTGTTTCGGAAACCGCATCTAGTTTAAAAGCAAATTTGCAATTTCCTAACGGTTTATTCAAGCGTACTAAGGAAATATATGTCTAAGTTTTTGTAAAATTTTGAACTCATAAGAGCTGTGAGTGTCAAAATAAAATATGATACAAAAATAGCAGATTGTCTAGTCCTTAATTTTATTAAAAACATGTACTTACATATATTAGGATATGAACTAGAAATCATTGCCGCTATTGCAGTTATTATTAACTTAAAATGTACAAATAGAAAGTTCGTATGAGTATACTCATTTAGATTTGCCAAAAAATTGAAAGTCCATATCCATTTCTGTTGAGTGTTGACCAATTAAACGGACACAGGAATTAATGTAATTGTTAGTTATTAGGCCCTGCTTTACAACAAACTATGCCACCACAAATTTATTATTTTATTTGTAGCTAAAGGTATCAGTCCAATCCAGGTACACACATATACATATGTACTTACCAATACACCATTTGTTTTTAAAACAGAGGAATATGTCGGTCCACGTGATCTCATATACATATATATTTTCTATGATGAACATAATGCGTAAAAAAAAAAAATTTTCTTCGATTATATAATTTGAAAACAAGTTTGCCTAATATAATATGTTTTCATCAAAAAAATACTTTCCAATTAGAACTCCTACTGCAACTACAAATGCAACCTGCACTCACTTATAGTCTTAGCCACTTATAAATAGATTTATTTTTCTGTACTATTTTAAACCGCAACTAAAACAACCGCTTCAACTTTTTTTTACCATGCGTGTGAAAACACACTTTTATTTTCATTTGTATAACTTTAGATAAAAAAAGATATATATATAAATATAAATATATTTCTAAATCGTGAATTTTCGTTTAATATTCCTTTTCAAAATATTCATAATAAATATAAATAAACATCTATACGAATACAAAATAGAATGATATATGTAAGTTCACGTTTTAGTTATCTTAAGTTGCTCAAGACATTTATGTAAGTTTCGGGTTATCTAAATGACCAAGAACCTTCACTTAAATTTATATGTTTTCTTTTAATAAAAACTTAAAGTTCAGATTACTTTCAAACTAACTACAACTATATGCATATGAACCAAAGTGTAAGTGTACACGAAATACACCTTTCACTTTTGTCATCAAGTGTAAAATTTATTTGTGAAATAGAAAACTCAACCTTTTCACATCTAACCAAAAGTAAAAACAAAACACGATAGCAATATATTTTACTAATTTTCATACATTAATCAAAAACAATTACACATAAAGAAAACCTCTTTTTTTGTTTTTCACCTGACAAAATCCGAAAAATTAAGACCTCCATAAAATTTAATTCAAAAAACAACCCATCATCTAGCTGCCAAACCTAAACAGCAGGTTGTGTCTGTCTCCTCAACAACGCTCAACCCGAAAATAAAAACAAAAAAATGCTAATATAGCACACATGTTGAGTTTAGTTTAAATAATTTAAATGTTATAAATTCTCTCTGCACCCATATACATATATATAAAGATCGTTAAATTCTTTTAAATAAAAATAAATAAATAAATTTACCTGTATCACTTTTAATGGTCGTTCGAACTATATTTATGGTTTCGACAAAAACCATTCAAAACTATACAATTTCGATAAACGCCGATTGGTAATAAATCACGTAACAGCTAAAGATATAAACATACAAACACGAAACACACACACACACACACACAGATACGCACTTATTCAGATCGATGACAATTTATGTTGAGGTAGAAATAATTATGCGTAGGTTTTTTTTTTGTTGTTGTTGAGAAAACCAATCTTTCCCTCAAAAGTTATAGACAACTTTTGAGTGTCAATAACTCCTGTATAAATTAAATCGCAGTCGAAATGAATGCCAAGTTCCTGATTTTAAATCTTTAACCAACAATCCTAATCAATATTTAGAAGGACTTCTCTTCCTGCTCAAGTTGTATTAGATATAGATATGAGTAGGTATATATAACGGTAGCCTTACTATATACGTAGGTACATAGACGAACAAAGTCCTCAAGTATTTTTGAGTGCCTACGTGAGATAATTCCATCTGTTTCCATTAAAAAGTCAGAAGCTTCTATTTGGAGGGGGTTTTTTGGATAAAGATACAGATGGTGGGGATGTAAAACTGGTGGGATGGCATATCCCAAATACCCAAGATACCACTTCTCTATTTTCCCTTCATCGCATCGGTGTTGTATTATAGTATACCTCTCTAAGTGTGTATGTAAAGTTGGTAATTTTTGGGGCCAAGCACTTAAAAAAAAATCCAAAACTTTCTCTCTTTTTGCTTTTTGACTTGTTTTTTTTTTTCTTTTTTTCTGTAACTGAAGAGCTGTGTTATCCTTCCCAAGAAGTCGCACATATAGACGGCGCAACAAAGTTTTATCCACCTTATACAAGCCCCACCTCCCTGCAAAAATATAAAACGACGACGACAACAAACGACCCTCATGATGAAGTCATGAAGCTGAAAACACTTAAGAGAACAATAATAATGTTTATATCAGGCTCCACATTCAGGTTAGGATTAAGGTTAATCGAGGCCTTATTATGATGAAAAATCAAAAGGCACTTCTAGGCTGTGATCTGAGATATACCAACGGTTTGAGGGTTTATCGAAATTCAAAGTATTCAGCGCTCTTCTAACGGAAGACCCTATCTCCGGGAAGCTGCATCAACAGTGTCGAAGGTATCTCAGATTGTTGGCCTACCTCGAGACACGTTCAAGAATCCAAACTTAAAGGTAACTTTGTCCTATCACAAGGTTTCCTAGAATTGTTTCTCTTTTATTCCGCTCTGGCGTTGTATTCAGCTGCTTCTAAGAGTATGCATAGGTTCTAATTTCAGGACCAGGTAAATTGATAACAACTTATGAAAGCAGCAAAAAAAAAAAAACATAGAAAACATTGCACCACAAAATTAAAATTATCGCCTTATTAATGAAAAATTATTGAGCAATAAACATTTTTATATATAAAAGGTTTTAATTGCATTAAAAAAACATAGAAAACATTGCACGACAAAATTAAAATTAACACAACTTATTATCAAAGGAAAAATATCAATCAATAAACCATTCAACACAAAGTTTGCTTCTAGGAAAGCAGCCAAAAAAAAAAAAAAACAGAAAAGATTGAACGAAAAATTGGGAATTATCAAAACTAATTACGGCAGATTATTCAATCGACTTTTCGATCGACGCATAACTTCGCTAACATGACATTGATGTAAAGTGGGCCCTTTACACAGGGCCTTAAAGCAGGTACTGACTTCTCATTAAAAAATAATACTGCTCTGTCCACATTCAACCTCTACCCTACGGCACAAGTCAGTTATAAATATAATAAAAAAAAAATATTTTCCAAAGGGAATTTCGTGTTTGTCCCAAAGTGAAGGTATAAGGACTAATTTTTTGATATAAATTTAAACTGTAAGCTGAGAGTGGTGCGGTAATCTGACACCAGTTGGGAATCTTTTGCAGCGAATTAAAAGAAAGCACACAAAATATACAATTTTGCTCTATGAATGGCGGCCGGTGATGGAACTTATTGCCCAGTGATTCCATTTTTCGTGTAAAATGTCTGTTTTATAGTTTTAATTTTATTTAATTTTTTTTTTCAGATCATCATCATCTCGATAGGTATAGATTGTAGTAGGGTAGGTATACAAAAGGATGGATGACACGGATGAGTCTATGTCTCCACAAAAGAGAAAATATCGATTTTCATTTGAGGGAATCTATATGTTTTGCATAGATAGATAGATACTTATACATCTTTATAGATGTATAGATACATTATTAACTATACGAGTATATGCAAAGTATTTTGCTGTTGTACCTATACTCTATAAGCGATGTGATATACAAGCACTTCTCGGCTTGGTCGCCATTTTGAGGTTAATGCTTAAACTTGTATCTCTGGTAGTTAGGTACATGAATGCACGAAAGAGAAGAATGTGTCTGCAATGTCGTCCATTCAATCTAGACAAGGATGATATTGTTACACCCTCCTTTTTGCCTCCTTTCCTCTGCCATCCTTGCAACTGCCTGATGGGATATGGATGGAGAAACAAGTGATGTTTCCATTATTTTATGTAAAGTACAAGCATACAAAACCAACACACTATGGATGTATGTGTATAGGTATTTATCTATACGCGCTGCTATATTGCATATATAACAATCTATCTATCTATATCCAACAAGCTCCAAAATATAAAGGAGAATGTTTTGAAACCTGATGGGGGTTGCAAATTTAAAGCAAATTTCTAGGCCGTCCGGGAAAGGGTTGCACAACTGATGGGTATATTTTCTTTTTTTTTCCTTTCGCCAGAAGTTGCTGCACACAGTAAACTCTTAAAATTTAGAGCTGATGGTCAGTATACCAGCCCAGCACCCCATAGAAAATGGGAAGAGCGAGAGATATTGAAGTACCTAATACAGTACGTAGGTATACGTACTGTGGAAAGGAACATCTCGAAAGTTTTGTAGAACAATATTAAACTACAGATGTAGACATGAATTTTGGGGGCTACTTCAACGTCACCGGGCTGTACACACTTATTGTGCCCAAGTATACTATAACACCACATGTAGTGTAGTACATGGTGAATTTTAGGTTTCCCATATCAGAGACTGTAAGACCTATACATATATAGTCCATTGCCTCAATTCCATAGAGGATTTCTTCTCATCGCATCATTCTTTTAGTCATCGTAGTCGTAGAGTCTTTCATCCTCTAGATACACGTAAGCACACACAACACATATAAATACATACATCTACAAAAGCTACGTCGTTCGGTTTAAATTTCATTTTGTCATCGTGGAAGTTTTTGTATTGCTTGATTTCCTGTATATATGCATTTTCTATTTCAGACGAAGAGAGGCCGAAGTGTAGAGGCTTCTGGAATTTCCTTGGTTGTCAGAATTCACATCTGCATGAACGTAGTCAAGTTCAAATCTGACAGGCAAATCTAAAGACAAATTAATATAGAAACTCCTAGCTTTGTGAAACTACATCACTAGGTTTCCTTCGTCACTATAGTGGTCAGTGTAAAAAAAATTCACGCGAAACGGAGTGAAAGAAGGGACATAATGTATAAAAATATGTACTGTTCAATTCCGAAACGATTTTTTTCTGTTAAACGTTGAAATAGCTTACTTGTTTTTTAAATCTGGTTATTTTATTTTCTCAGTTTTGCATCAGCAATAGTATTGAGGCAGCTCTCTAAGGCCGGATTCGCACTATTCCATTGATACCGATATGCTATAACAATAGTTTAAGCTTCCTGTAATTTCGCTTAAATCGGCGACTTTTGCCAGATGGCTAGTACGCTATAGAGCATAAGCGATTACAATTTACAATTTACAATTTACAATTTACAATTTACAATTTAGAATTTAGAATTTAGAATTTAGAATTTAGAATTTAGAATTTAGAATTTAGAATTTAGAATTTAGAATTTAGAATTTAGAATTTAGAATTTAGAATTTAGAATTTAGAATTTAGAATTTAGAATTTAGAATTTAGAATTTAGAATTTAGAATTTAGAATTTAGAATTTAGAATTTAGAATTTAGAATTTAGAATTTAGAATTTAGAATTTAGAATTTAGAATTTAGAATTTAGAATTTAGAATTTAGAATTTAGAATTTAGAATTTAGAATTTAGAATTTAGAATTTAGAATTTAGAATTTAGAATTTAGAATTTAGAATTTAGAATTTAGAATTTAGAATTTAGAATTTAGAATTTAGAATTTAGAATTTAGAATTTAGAATTTAGAATTTAGAATTTAGAATTTAGAATTTAGAATTTAGAATTTAGAATTTAGAATTTAGAATTTAGAATTTAGAATTTAGAATTTAGAATTTAGAATTTAGAATTTAGAATTTAGAATTTAGAATTTAGAATTTAGAATTTAGAATTTAGAATTTAGAATTTAGAATTTAGAATTTAGAATTTAGAATTTAGAATTTAGAATTTAGAATTTAGAATTTAGAATTTAGAATTTAGAATTTAGAATTTAGAATTTAGAATTTAGAATTTAGAATTTAGAATTTAGAATTTAGAATTTAGAATTTAGAATTTAGAATTTAGAATTTAGAATTTAGAATTTAGAATTTAGAATTTAGAATTTAGAATTTAGAATTTAGAATTTAGAATTTAGAATTTAGAATTTAGAATTTAGAATTTAGAATTTAGAATTTAGAATTTAGAATTTAGAATTTAGAATTTAGAATTTAGAATTTAGAATTTAGAATTTAGAATTTAGAATTTACAATTTACAATTTACAATTTACAATTTACAATTTAGAATTTAGAATTTACAATTTACAATTTACAATTTACAATTTACAATTTAGAATTTACAATTTACAATTTACAATTTACAATTTACAATTTACAATTTACAATTTACAATTTACAATTTACAATTTACAATTTACAATTTACAATTTACAATTTACAATTTACAATTTACAATTTACAATTTACAATTTACAATTTACAATTTACAATTTACAATTTACAATTTACAATTTAGAATTTAGAATTTACAATTTACAATTTACAATTTACAATTTACAATTTACAATTTACAATTTACAATTTACAATTTACAATTTACAATTTACAATTTACAATTTACAATTTACAATTTACAATTTACAATTTACAATTTACAATTTACAATTTACAATTTACAATTTACAATTTACAATTTACAATTTACAATTTACAATTTACAATTTACAATTTACAATTTACAATTTACAATTTACAATTTACAATTTACAATTTACAATTTACAATTTACAATTTACAATTTACAATTTACAATTTACAATTTACAATTTACAATTTACAATTTACAATTTACAATTTACAATTTACAATTTACAATTTACAATTTACAATTTACAATTTACAATTTACAATTTACAATTTACAATTTACAATTTACAATTTACAATTTACAATTTACAATTTACAATTTACAATTTACAATTTACAATTTACAATTTACAATTTACAATTTACAATTTACAATTTACAATTTACAATTTACAATTTACAATTTACAATTTACAATTTACAATTTACAATTTACAATTTACAATTTACAATTTACAATTTACAATTTACAATTTACAATTTACAATTTACAATTTACAATTTACAATTTACAATTTACAATTTACAATTTACAATTTACAATTTACAATTTACAATTTACAATTTACAATTTACAATTTACAATTTACAATTTACAATTTACAATTTACAATTTACAATTTACAATTTACAATTTACAATTTACAATTTACAATTTACAATTTACAATTTACAATTTACAATTTACAATTTACAATTTACAATTTACAATTTACAATTTACAATTTACAATTTACAATTTACAATTTACAATTTACAATTTACAATTTACAATTTACAATTTACAATTTACAATTTACAATTTACAATTTACAATTTACAATTTACAATTTACAATTTACAATTTACAATTTACAATTTACAATTTACAATTTACAATTTACAATTTACAATTTACAATTTACAATTTACAATTTACAATTTACAATTTACAATTTACAATTTACAATTTACAATTTACAATTTACAATTTACAATTTACAATTTACAATTTACAATTTACAATTTACAATTTACAATTTACAATTTACAATTTACAATTTACAATTTACAATTTACAATTTACAATTTACAATTTACAATTTACAATTTACAATGTACAAAAATGTCTCAAAAATGACGTTTATTGTCCTTGAAATCGAAAGTAAAAATTTAAAACTGATCATTTTTTATCTTTTATAAATGCGATTTTCAAATTGACTACAATATTGACAGTTTCATTCATCAATATGACAATTTGTCGTTAACAAATAGCAACTGTAAAAATGACAGTTCTGTGTTACACTTACTTTTAATAATAGAAATAGAAGTAAACCGTTGTTCAAACTTCATCCGAGCTGGCGTGTAGATAATATGTACACTTCTAGATCACAAGGTCAATTTGTCCTCTCCCTTATACCCCTCTGACTACGCACATGTACCTCTGTAACTCCTGCCAAAATGTAAAATCCAGTTTAAAGACAAAAGTAACACACAACAATATATGATTACAAAACATCCGAGCATAAGAGTAGCGCATGTCAGAGAGCTCTACCAGTCCCACCGGTGGTAGCATGAGGGGGAGTCTTTATACTCGCTCTTAAGTTTATATGCCTCTGTTGGAGCTCCCGTTTTCGCAAGTACCTACCAGACAAACATATGTGCACAAGTGTTTCATACTATTTAGAATCTAGGTATATCTTCTTACTTACCCCTCGTTTGTTTGTTTGTTTGTGGCAACAACAAACTCATAATAAAACAAAAGACGAGATGAACTCGAGGCAAGGATGTGCCTTTTGTGCAGTGCATATTGTTACAGGTTGAACAAACAATGTATATTGTAATGCCATTCCATTTGTGCGTGCACTTTATATTGCATTGCACGAAGAAGTATAAAATTCACGCTACTAACTCCGGACACTCTTCTGGAAAGGCTCAAAGTTGTATAAAATTCAATGCCTGGATGACTGCTATTCTGACGCCCATTCCCACTTTAATATGGGCCAGAGTTTAGACTCTTTATATCAGTTGAGCAGCAAAGCCTGTATTCATAAACATTTCATACAGCTATTACTATATACTCGTAGCTTGTTAACAAATGAATTCCATGTTCACACACAAAATCCAAAGTTATCATTAAATTTAATAACATAATATTGTATAGGTATGTGTTGTTGTTGTGTTGGGTTATAAGGCGGGGTGGTATAATAGCGGCGGCAATGGCATTGGCGTTGGCGTCGGTGGCGGTGGCGGATGCATGATGTACCGACTTAAACAAATAATGAAATGAACGGTTTACACGCCACATTGCCAAAGCCAGGGAGCTTTGTGATTGTGTGGTGCACTTCACAGCACACCATCACCACCTTCATCGTCATCGTTGCTTACCCCGCCCCCGTCACCCCCATCGTCGCAATCGTCGTCACCGGATGGACATTTGCCTTTATCTTGCACGAATTTCCTTCCCAATTGTTTATATTGGCAGTGGCAGCTCTATTATGCCGCCGCCCCCACCTCCACCTCCACAAAGCAATTATTGACTGCCAGTGCCAGTGCAATGCCAACTTTTATATCTACAGCCAGTGATCACACAGGTATATCAATTAAAATCGACAAATCCTTGCCAATTAAATCGTAGAAGTAAACCATTTTTGATGATGGTGCATGAATATATACTTATACTTATACATATACCTGTAGGTATGTATGGATTTAATTGTTCTTAATTTTTTTTTTATTTTGAGGATAGTCAGGTAGCACTTACTATAGCTTTTACAATCTTAATCATTTGCTAAATGGTGCGATCTCACTTCTCGTTTGTCGTATAGTAAATGAACATACATGTATATATATTCAGAGGATTCTCTATACAAAAGGAATTTTTTTCTCAATGCAATAAAATTAAGATTTAAGGGTGGAAAAGGATAGAATGTTGATGTAAAGGTGAGTTGGCAGTTACTTAAGTAGAAGTAATACCCACAAAATTAGTTCATTTTGTTGACATTATCTATTGTTTTGCAATCACGGGAAAGCTTTCTTTCATCCAGTGTACCTCAAAAAACCTTCAAGCAGCAACTAACATTGATCCTTGTTCAGACATATCCCTTGGTGATTTTACCGCCAATCTTTAGTGGTACAGTCGAAAAGTATACAGCGAGCACGAAAAAACCTCTAAAACAGATTCAGCCTGATCGACATTAAGCTACGGCAGTTCACATATTTAAAAATTCATAGATTAACCACATTGCGTTGGGATTTACGGAAGATGCTCCTCCAGGATCATGCATGTTCGAAGATTTAGCAGGCCCAACATTAACTCAGACCACAAACTCGTTGTATCTAAGTTACGGCTGTAGATATCCCGACCACGTCAAAAACAGTGAGAAAATTCTATGTTGGGCGACAAAAATTTCAGGGCAAGTTCTATATTCCTGCAGCATCAAATATTGAGAACAAGTAGCAAAGCAACATTGTCAAACTCCCTAGTTTGGCAATGAGTGTGGGTAAGCGAATGCAGCTAAACAAGATGAATTCCAGCATACAAGATGGCGTAGCATAGAAGAATCAGAAAGCAGATAGAAAAACCGGCTTCTAAGAAGGACAGCCTGACAAGCTCGTGACTGAGAAAATAGAGGGATGTCGTAGCAGGAAATGAAGTTCAGAAGTTTTATGAAAAAGTAAAAACCTCTCAGGGTTAAAATCCCCCAACCGAAGCCTGCCAGGACGATCAAGGGAAAATCGTCGTAGAAAAGAAAGTCGATGCTGATGAGGATATGGAAAAATAATTTATGAATCTGATTAAAACTATATAACGGAATTAATTTTCGTTGCCAGGCATATTGAACCATTCAACAACCTTAACGACGACATAGACCAACAATCTCGATGAAGTGGAAACAGTTATATTGAAACTTAAGTTGAATACAGCTACCGAAGCTGATCGGAGTATGCACTAGCCCATCAGAAAAAAATATGGTCAGGGGAAAGCATCTCCATTGAAAGGATCCTCAATATTGTATGCCCGATTTCCAAGAAAAGAAACCGTATGAACTGCAAAGAAAAAAATTAGTCTTCTTAAAATTGTCATAAGGATCTCTTTTGACGTATTGTGTGGACGCCTAAAGCTATTTATCAACAATCTGATATATCCATATTAGTGTGGCTTTAGGACAGCAAAGTTCACTATCGACCAAATATTCATATTACGGTAGATCTTCGAAAAACCCAGGAACTTCAAATCGACATCAGTCACTTGTTCATCGATTTCAAGACCGCGTGTAGCAGCCTAGACGAGCTACCTATATAGGGCAATGTCAAGATTTGGCATCCCTACCGAACGATATTGACGTAATTCACATAAAAGTCTTTAAACCAATCCCGATGGATGATGCGGTAGAAGAGAAATAGCTAGCTAGCAACCTAGATGGCTGAAAGAATATTGTCAGTTGAGGCCTTGTATATTAATAGAGCTTCTTCTATTTTTTAGTTTCAAGAATCGATGGATGTTTGGATTTTACTTACTATGTATATTATGAAAGTTTAGTAGCCCGTGGCGTAGTTAGTGCGTTGGACTGTTACGCCGAAGGTCTTGGTTTCGATTCCCAGCCTATGCCACCTAAAACAGAAATGTTTTTCACGGGTTACTGCCTCTTGCGAGGAATTGACAAATTCTCCAAGAGTATCTTTTGTCATGAAAAAGTGTTTCTCACTCTAGCCGTTCGGATTCGGCAGAAAATTGTAGGTCCCCTCTATTCCTGCCAACACCCACACAGGAATGGTTGAGAGTTGTAAGTCACTAGGCCCTGGTTCTATACGATCTGTCGAGCGCCGACAAATTTATTTTTTTTATTTATTTATTTTATGAAAGTTTTAAAATGTCTCCGTTGTATAAGATATTATCTAATAAATTGGTGGAACTGATAATTAAATTCCTGTAGAAATGAAGTCGTAATCTGATCAATATCGTTATGATATTGCTTGGGTTAAGACTTTATTTATTGCACATAAGGGATTCCCATCACACTTAACTTCAATTAACAAAAATCATATAAATACATCAAATGTTTCTTCAAAATTAAAGCAATTCCAATTTATACTCGCTCGCACAAAACAAGCGATTAAGGTTAGATCTGACAACATTCATCGCATATACTTGCAAAAATGCTTGTAAAAAATCAACAATGTCCTCCAATTCATATGTGGTAGCTGGCATCTTATTGAACTCTGGCATTGTAAGTCGTGCGAACCACATCAGCACAACTTATATAGGAACCCATGACAAAACCCCCCTGCCGTTTTGACTCTTTTTTTGTTTTTCATTCAAAGAATTTCAATCTTGTACCTCTATATAGTTCTCTTTTGCTTGATGCCTGCACACTTACCTAACCATGATGGAAAACAAAATACTCGTCGTCCTTCAGCAAATTCTTTCATATCTTACTTGCTTTGCTGGACCATGTGATAGATGCTAAACTGACTGAACACGCTAAAAAAAAACGTATAGATACTGTATATGTAATATAAGACTGCGCAAGAAGCCATGCAACACCGAGTGGTTTAAAAAGATTATTCACGAGATAAATAATGTCCAGCCAAAAGGGGAATGCATCAAGCCAGGATACCCCGCCGTGAGTTATGATGTAAAAAAAACGAACGAAAGAGGGACCCCATATTGATCATTAAATAAAGTTATGAAATATGTCCACTTTGATGCGCGTCACACACCATAGCTACATAAAAAGTATTGCGCGAGTATCGCACCCATAACGATTGATTTTCAGTACCTATATGAGAATTGATCTTCGGTCTATTTAAAAAAAAAACTTACCTCCTTTGCCTCTATATTTCAAAAAGCTTCTATATTCTGATGCGTCAATGATTTTTGTGTTTGTTTTTACTTTCAGTTATGGCGCCGGTTATGATTTAGCGGCACGACGGAAGAATGCAACGCGTGAATCAACGGCAACCCTCAAGGCCTGGCTAAATGAGCACAAAAAAAATCCATACCCAACTAAAGGTGAAAAGATCATGTTAGCGATAATTACAAAAATGACCTTAACGCAAGTATCGACGTGGTTTGCAAATGCCCGCCGGCGACTGAAAAAAGAGAATAAAATGACTTGGGAGCCAAAAAATAAAACCGATGACGACGATGATGCTATGGTGTCTGATGATGAAAAGGACAAGGACGACATTGATGCTGATAAAAATCGTGACCACAAAGGTAAGAATATAGAAAGAGAGAGTATAGGTATATATGTAGGTATTTCTAATACCTTCTGGTAGATGTATCCACTATCACCACCACCACTAGTTTAGTGTATCTACTACCAGCCCCTTCATCACCAGTACCGCACATCAGCACAGCACAGTATACCGTCATCTTTTTTTATATCCCACACCCAATGAGCCTCCGACTGGGCTATTTGCGTTTAATTTATGATGCTCCCATTTCAACCCCCTATTATTCATCCTTTCAGTTTCAATTAACTGCTCTTAAAGAGCCGGTTGGCGCAATGAGGCGGCAACAGAGAGGGGTTAAATGTTGGCCAAGAGTAGAATTCAATAGCCAAATGTGTTATAGCGACTGCCTGCCTGCCTTCCTGCCTTCCTACCTTGCTCGTCCTTTCTCTAATAAAGTCTCCGCTACCGCGCATTGCACAGACAAAAGAGCAATCCATGTACTATATCTTATTAACCCTCGAGCCACCATAAAACACTTTGCATAATACCCACGTATACCGAGCTGACATAATAATAGAAACACATTACCAAAGCAGCCAGAAGCAGCAGTAGTATAATACGTACCTATACATATACAGATATAAGGACGACAACGACGACAACGAATATAGATAGACCCACGCTGAACTCTCGAAGACCACGGAATGAATGAAAAACCGCCGCTGCTTCTGCCTTCTCGTCACTCTGCCTAAAAAACAAACCTCTACCCCCAATCTGAATCGCAGTTCGAACAAAAAGCCTTAACTTCAACTTCAACCCCTTTTGTCGTCGAGCATTATACTGCTGCTTTATTATCAGGCGCATTATTTTAAATATCACTTTAACTCAAAATCACTTTAAAGTGCGTTAACGTTAACTATGGGCATGAAAGTTTAGTCTCTGTTTGCCAACAAAAAAATAACAACAACAACATGAACTATCAATATATGTATTTATATATAATCTACCCTTGTGCCTTAATTAATAGTCATCCCAAAGTCACACGGATTCTCTATATAGGTTTTTGTATAGATTCACACAGAGCTAACCCCTTTTGCTGTGTTGCGCCAAATTAAGTTCAACCTCAATTGAGGGGTTAATCTATCACCAAAAATTTAGACCGTATCATAGCGCATCTTCATTTTGCTTATACTATATAGCCCCTTTATTCGAAAGGGAGAAAAATTCATTACCTATACCTAACCTATTCGCAAAAACAATTCGAATTCTATTCCTGTTCCTTTGTTTGGCATCCAAAATAACACCAACTTATAAACTAACCCTCCCACATCCATATAGCGCTATATCTTCTGACTCGCATATAAAATAATAAAGAGCTTCATTGTCATCTATTATCGTGCCGAGGATGCTGATGCTGACTAGAGGATATTGATACTGATGCCTGTTGTTCTTAAATTTTTCAGTGACGGCGCACTCCTTTGCTTTTAATACCACCCAAGGGGGTATAATAACCATCATCAGGGTGAAGCATATGCGGCCCGTTCAAGTGACAATAGTATAGTTGACTTTGACGCTTATAAGTTAGGGTTGCACGCTTCAACGCCTGTTATAAATAAATATAGAGGGCTGTTTTCTATGCGCGATGATATATATACAGAGAAGGGTAACTCTTGCATTTTTATGGGTCTATGTTGTGGTGTAAAAGGGTGTTCCAGTTTTTTTTTTTTTTTTTTTTGTGGGGAAATATTTTGTATTTTATTTCTATGTTCTTTGTTTCGTGGAAAAAACTGTAAATTCATATCTAGACTATATGAAATATTTATGAGTGACTCATTATAGTGGTCTTGAACAAATTGAACTTTTCTAAAATGGTACTTAAAGTGGTTCGGCAACCTAGAATAATACTACAGTCTTTGCACTTACCTTAGCCAAAGCAACGGTACGATATTTGATATCTGGTCAATATGTTTATTAGTATTATTATTTCCACCACTTCAAAACCATTTTCGTTGTTAGATGTCGTAATATTGTTGCTCCTCAGATCGGTCTTCTACTACAGGCCCGTTCCACTAACTGTATTTATGTTTAGTCTATATGGTGCGGACTATTTTTATAACCTTGGTATTGGTTATATCGTAGCTCAGGGAAATTATAAGGATTAAAAATAAAAACCGTCACACTCCGAGGTAAAAATAAAAACCGTCAGAACAAATAAAAGACAAAATGATTATAGTGGAAAAATGTCATTTTTATTTAAACTTATTTATTAAACCCGTTCGCGCTGCTCAGTAACCTGCTTGCGGCTCTGTTGGTTCCTTCCTGCTGAACGACTGACATTAGTTATAGAATTCTCAGAACATTCTTCATCTTTTACAAACAATTTTTATAAGTTTTATATACATATTTGCTCAATACATCGACTGCAGAGTCGCAATACTCATGCAGTTCGATACAGTGGTGGCCAACTTGCAACAGTTTAAAAATTTATAATTTACCCAGAAGTTTTCTTCGAAGTTTTTTCCCAAGGATTTTGATTTAAAGGTTGTTTTATTAATTGGTAAAAATTATTCTCTAACCCAGCTAACAAACTCTCCCATAAAACTCTAACAGCCATACTTAAGAATTATTATCTTGTTATGAACGTTAAATGGGTCTCATAACTCTTTTGTATTTGGTTAGTTTTCGGAATCAATGGAAATTTTTAATTTATCGGCATATTCCATTAAAATCGATATTTAATTGACAACTTTGATCAAAATATTAAAATGTGTTTTGTATAAAGCCCAAAATTGATCAATTACTTCATTTCCCTAACTTTCAGTTTCATCATCAGATAGAAATTTTATTCAGCAATTGACAATTCAAGAAATATTTTGCACCGTAAGCTGAAATGCAATTCTAAAAATGACCACCCTGTGCATCTATTATTTATTTTTTTTTCAAACAAGACGGAACGCACAATGTATTTTTAATGCAGTCAAGTCACCCAAAAATATAAACACCAAAATCTTTAAATCTAAGTCGATAGTACAAGTGGCATTCTCACTTTGTCATTATGGTATATCCTTATATGATAAGTCCTTACTATATTGAGGGTTATAAGAAGTTATATATTTTATTTCAGCACACGAACCTTTTAACTAATCCGCACACAGCTTTTTATATATTATATCGATATATAGTTAGTTACTCATATATTCGAGTTTGGAAGCAGGTGATGGAATGGGATTTATAAGCCCTCTGCACCCCATGCTTCTACTTATACCTATATATATGCTGAGCTGACTTTGGTAATGGATGAATGAATAGATGGATGGATGGATGGATGAATGGATGGTTTGAGGCGAGAAACAATGAATGAGCGGTCTTTGCATTATAAATACAACAATGAAGAAATATCACATCAGTGAGAGAAAGAGAGTAGAGTTCCCCATTTAAGTGCTTCGTAATTGATGTTATAAAATATTTATGACAGCCTTAGTGCCAGGTTTGGCAGGAAGAAGCTGAAATTTTTGACAGGCAAATTGATGGAAAGTTCTCATGGAAATTAACGCACTGAATTATTTTTGTTTTGTACTGTTTTTGGAGCTTTATACAAAAAAAAAAAGGTAGTTGGAATTGAAGTTGGATATGTGTGTGTCCTCCCCTGGGATGCTATTTTCTGGTGGCTTATTAGTAAAATTTTTCCCGGATCTTAGAATTTGTAATAAATTTAAGAATATTTTTTTCGTTCTTTCAGTCATAATCCAGTTTTTTCTAAACCTTAACATATATATATAATTATATATCGCCTATAACTGTGATTTATAATGAGTTTAAGAATCCACCACTTCACAAAATAACGCCTTCAAAAGTCTCAATTGATTCAGCTAATAAGAACAAAGGCGGTCCGATACATAGTACCTGCTCAAAATTCTACTATTCGGAGTGGAGTATTTTCTCCATTTCATATGAATATTAATCAGATTTTTATATCGAGCATCTGCTCTGAACACTTGCTCCCTTTTTTTATTCGTAGCCATCTCTTTTTTATTTCAATCTCTCTCTTAAATTCAAGTATTTTCGATTTTAAAATTGAGCACCTGCCATAACCACACCTTATATCTTGACTTAAATCTCTATTGAATCCAAGCTCTTCAGATTTTTATATCGAGCATCCCT
This sequence comes from Epistrophe eligans, assembly GCA_951394125.1. Lineage (NCBI taxonomy): Eukaryota > Metazoa > Arthropoda > Insecta > Diptera > Syrphidae > Epistrophe > Epistrophe eligans. The sequence goes on from OX596029.1 coordinate 40,410,739, forward strand.
ACTGAGCACTTCCTCCGTTTTTATTTATAACTGCTGCTCTATCTTATCTCTTGATTTCAATCTCTCTTTAATTGAAGCATTTCAGAATAGTTTATCAAGTATATTCTCTGAGCACTTGCTTCATTTTTATTCATAACCACACCTTATTTATTATATCTTGAGAGCAAGTATTAGTTTTATGTAAGAAAGTTTAAAAAGTGGATTTCATCATACCGTCCGTGCGTCGCCAGTCTGTAAGCGTGTGCATCCGTGCGTTCGGGCGTCCATTACTGTAATTAGGGCTAGATCCTAAACGGGTGGATCAATTTACTTCAAATTTGGTGATTCGAATTTTTTGTTTTGGCTTATCTATAAAACTGCACTACCACGAATTTGCTTTTTTTAAAATGTCCTAAAGATAATAAACTTCGTATCTTTAATGATTTAAGTGATTTTAATAAAACTGAGCTTAAGGCATTTTTGGCAAAAAACCCACACAACAGGAATATCAGTTTACTTTTTTGCTCTAAGTATATATTTTCAATGGTTGAACCGATTTTTTTTAATAATTTTGCAGCAATTGTTTTAATAAAACATTATTATTCTTGCTTGCAAATTGATTCAAGAGGCTATGCGAATATTATAGAAGGAAGTTACTGGTACCATGACCCTATACATAAAATTTGTATATACCTAATTGATACGAAGCATGAACTATTCAGTGATGTTTCCTTGAGTTCCTTGAGCATCGATCAAATACTCAAAGTTATCTATCTTACCTTTATTTCTGTACATTTTTAAATTTTTTACCACAGCTCTGGTAGATGCTGAAAACCTGTTTTGACATATTTGACTGCCTGTATAACTTACGATAACGTATGCAAAATCAATTCAGCGTATTGAAAATGAGACTTCAAAATGAAACATTAATTAATCTCCATTTTGGGCTAATAAATACTCTATTTGTCTATCTCAGAAACACTCATTAAAACATCCTTAATAAGGAACGTTTAATCTATTCTCTCTTCAACTCTTTAGCTCTTTGTATATTTCATAGAAAATAATCAAAGCTTATTTATTGTTACGCCAGCTATAACCTCATTCCCACCTTGGTATAACAAGTGTCACCACAGGAATTAGTAAATTCATTTACCATCTTTTCAATTCCATTAAGCCGCAGCTATCTTTTCATATATGCTATATTTATACCCCCTTTATCATGTGTGACAATCCGCACTCATATTTGAGATGATAAATGCTCAAAATATAACCCCATACTGTTTAAAATCCATACTGCTATTATAAATTGCGTACACCCTCAACTTAACAACCCCGATATATCTATCTATCTGTGTAGCAAGTATCTTCATCATCATCAACATCAACATCAACATCATGAGAGCTTCATTTCAACCCCTATATGTATGTTTTTCTTTTTTCTTAACTTTTTCAAGCATTTATTTGTTTGCATGTGATATCATGACGATTGCTCTATTATGACTTTTGATTATGTGCGATCGTTTCACAGTCTCGTGCCTTTGAATTGTAAATAATATAAAGCCACATATTTTGCACATTGTGTATTGCGGGCTTTATCATCCCCTTTGAAGAACAACAACCCCAAAATTGAGTCATATATAGCACGATGTGATGTGCGTTTGCCGGAAGGAAAGCTATGTCAAATAGAAGCCCTTGGCTCTATAATACACCATATTCCTATGCTTTTGCGTATACACCTTATACAATGCTATACCACTCGAAGCTTCCTCCCGCATTGTTATGGAAATTTTAATAAGATTTCGCCTCCCTCATATTTCAGGGATACAAAAAGGTATATGTAGGTAGACGTACTTGCCATTTTCTCACGTAGATTTTTCATTATTCTGGGGATTTGCATGAGTGTGTCTACTTACATATACAACCCGGGCAGCAACGGCGGCGGTGGTGTGTGCTAGTTTTTAGAATATTTTACAGCCCCTCACCAACTCACCTCATATCTTACTAGTTGAGAATTCCCTTTAGAGTGTCTGTGGGGAAATTTGTCAAGCTGTCATTAGGTATCTGACCAACGTATCTGGTGCGTGTACACGACGTTGGAATTCTCCTTTCAACCAAAAGAGGAAATCTCAACAAAGGTTTTGGGATTTAGAATTCCATTGTAAATTATTGTGTATTCAACACCTATATAGGCCTACCTGCTGTTAGAAGAAAAAGGGTGCAGGAGATGATGATGAGGGGATGAGAGGGTGAGGGGTCGAAAAAGTCAGTAGAGTTTTGGGGGTTGCTGATGGTTGAAAATGAACACTGATCTAAACACGAACAACATACATAGACACTTAGACTTGGTTCTCTTTTAGATTCAATGCACCATGTGAAGTCTGAGCATGAAAAGGACGACGATGACGACGACTTAACCGATGACGATAGGAAGCCAGAAAATCTGGGAATAGTCGGAGGACATGTTGGTCATCATATGAATGCCCACCATCATCACCATCCGGCGTATCAGCATCACCATGCCATGTTAGGTGGTTATCCCGGCATCAAAGACGAAATGAGTGGTCCAAAAAACCAGATAAGCAGCGACTGTGGGGTCCCGATTCCAGCAACCAAGCCCAAAATTTGGAGTCTGGCAGACACAGCCGCTTGCAAAACACCACCACCTTCGGCGTTTCTAGGACACCAGCTACACCATCACCAGCAACTGCAACAGCAACAGCAGCAACAACATCAGCAGCAGCATCACCAGCAGCAGCAGCAACACCATCAGCAGCAGCAGCATCAAATGCAGCAGGCTTGGATGGAAAACTATCAGCAGCAACAGCAGCTTCAATCTCAACATCACCATTTGCACAACACCACCACCCAGCAACAGGCGGAGCAGCATGCTCAGCAGCTCAGTACCAATCCGAGTGGTGGAAACGGTACGCGAATGATAAATATGCAAGCTCCTATGAACAATATGGCAGCTGGTATGACACAACAGCAGCAGCAACAACAGATGCAGCATCAGCAGCAGGGCACACAATTGCAGCAGCTACAACAGCAGCAGCAACAACAGCACCATCAAATGAATCCGATGAACAATTTCGGAAGTTCGCCTTATACTCGGGGGTACGGGGGGTTTCTAGGGGCTACGGCGGGTGCCCAACAGGGGGCCTATCCTACGAACAATATGACAAATACACATCTTCAAAGTACGCCTACCACCCCTACTACAGCGGCTATTCCGGGGAATACGAGCGTAAATCCTACGCAGCTCCAACAGCAGCAGCAGCAACTATCCCCACAACAACACCACCAACAGCAGCAATCCAACCAGATGGGGTTTCCCGATGTCCAAACCGATACGCCACCCCAAACTCCACCGAATATGAAACTGCCGAGCGTGGCGGGGAGCCTTCTTACCGGTTCAACAACCCCTACGACAGGTACCTGCTACAATAATAATTCAGCAGTAGGTGTTGGTCCAACCAACAATTCTTCAAACAGCAACACAAGCTACATTGGTGACTCGTCTCCGAACAGTAACAGTAGCAGTAGCAACAGCAGCTACGTTGGCAGTTTCACCCGCCTGCAGGACCATTCGCCCAGCAAGGATTACACCCAACAAATGATGAACAGTCCCCATAATCATCATCACAGTCATCAGGATAGTGTTGCAGCAGCTTTCAAGCCATTTTTCAAGAGGTGACAATCAACTTATAAATTATATACAATTATTTTTGGTTCTTAGCGAATTCAGTTCTAATCAAGTTCCTTTCCATTCCATGTGCAGTCAACAAATCTCAACAGGATTTGTGTCACCGGTTTAGGCAGTGTCATCGTCGTCGCCCAGTAATAATCAGGGCTCTATCTTCTAGAACTTTCGCGCAGCAATATATGAACTCTCGACGCGCTTCAAGGTGAGTTGATGATGTTAATTATTGCATGAAACAAACTCCCCCCCCCCCCCTCTTCATCCATTTTCTTATTTTCCCTGAATAACAGTCCTTTCTGTTTCTTATACTTTCTTTCTCTTTAATTTCGTTCTTTCTGTAAATACATATATAATTTCACTTCTTCTTCTTTGAAAGAGAGATCCTTTTCAATTAAGTTCATCCACAGAATTACTCACTTCATTAACCTTCTGACTTGAGATGGGTCTATTCCACTTAAATCCCAACACCATCACCGGCCACCGCACCACCACCGTTAGTTTCGTTTCTCTTTAAGGGCGGCTCTTTAAAAGAAAACAGAAAACAACCCTCCTCGGTCGTTTGAATAACGACGAAGTCATCTAGAAAATTGAATGAAATAATTAAATCTCAATCAGAATCCATTATAGGATTAACCATGGGGAACCCTCTTATAGTCTGAGGGGTTGCCACTGGAATTCCTAAAACGAATCGAATAAAAAAAAAACTTTTGCACATCATCAACTATTTAAAGAAGACGAAAACCGCGCACATTAGAGAAAAGGGTGCAATCGTTTTCGCAACCCTTATTTGCAAACGATGCAGTCTTATTAAATTTTGGTCTATGCATATTTTCATTAAATTCATTTTACCAAATATTTGCCAAACTCTTGGCTCAATTCCCAAAAGACGTACGCTCTCTCTTTCTCTAATAAATTAAATCGTTTCGATCTGATTAGACGATGAATGCGAAACACAGAACAAAGTAGCTGACATTGTAGGATTGAGTGGAGCGATAAGTATCAGTTATATGAACGTCGACAACGACGAACGGCTACATTTTTGATGATTCGTTCGTTTCCCAAAGTAAATCAGTGAGAGAGGCTCAATTAATTAACAGGAACTGCCGCGCGGCGGTATCGATAATTTAGGACATCCTGCATTCGGTGGTGGTGATGATTTTTTTTTTACCAGGTTCGCATTTGCTTGAGTTGTATTTGTCGCAGTATTTTTTTAAAGGGGCCGTTAATATTTATTTGTCCAGTTTATTGCCTTAACGTCACAAAATATTGGCAATCTTTTCAGCTTAGGATCAGTTTAAACCTTATAGTATTTCGAAAGGATTTAATCTTGCTTAAAATCGATCTTTTTTTAAGTTCAGTTAAATTTTAAGATTAAATACAGCCATTTTTATTACATTTACTTAGATGTTCGATATAGTTGGAAAAATTCACTATTAATTAAAATAAAATGTCACTTTAGTCTAGGTTTATACAGCTGATTAAGTTGTTTAAGCTCGATAATTTGTCAGTGTGAGATTTCGATAAAATTTTCGAACACTAAAAACTAAAGTTAATCTTACATTAAAAACCTGCTTCTGAGTTAAAAGTCTATTCGTAACTTAGGCAGCCGTCTAAAGTTAGTCGCACATTGATTTCGATAGATTTTCGACATTAACTTAATTAACTGGGATTCGGTCTTTGTCATGACAGTCCAACAAGCCAAGAGACATTACCAAATTATTTATTTCGAATTTCTGAAAATCGACAAAAATTCTGTTTTTACAAATTCTGACTGATGATTGTTCCTACAGAAATTCAATATTTTACGATATGTCAAATACTCAAAAGGTCAAAAAAGTTCTTTATTTAAACAAAAAAAACGATTTCTTCAATTTGTTGTAGATAACACATTTTTATAAATAAAATAAAATTTTGAAAAACTTAAATTCAAAAATGAAAAGAAATGCGGCTATGAAATTAAAGTTTTGACCGGATGTTTGTTATCTTTGAGGACATCTTCTCGATCGAGGTTTGATATTTTTATTTTTTTTTAAATTCATTGATTAAGTTTTGCGTAAAAGCCTTTTTGATTCACCACGAAAGAATGCCGCGCGCATATATGTACCTTATCACACTGCCTTGAAATGGGAACTCATCAATCAGGCACTTTTTTTTTTTAAATAGAATTCCAGACAAAGCCAGGGATTTAATCTACCAAGATATGTTGCTAACGCCTACATTTTTGCGCGCAAATATTTTGACATCTTGAATAAATTTCTTTGACTTGAGTCTTGATTTTATTTATTTTTTTTTCTTCGTTTTAAAGTCTTCAGTTTTCATGAATGGGGCGTTCGAAAATATCCAATAAATGTGTGTGTAATTTGAGATTATAATCTTAAGTTTGAGTGTAGATATATGTACATATGTACATTATTATAAGAGAGATGGAATATACCTGTTTTAAAATGTCCGAAGACTCGTTTGTTTTCCAATGGCCAAGACATTATTATATATAATTTGCCAACGTATTGCATTGAGGAGATTTTGTTTGTGCCCCTCTCTGGATGGGAGCACGCAATCAAAGTCAAACGTCATCTGCATATCGTCCGTGCTAACCGTCCATAATGCAATTTCATTGGTCCGCGCCAGTGATTGTGTATAATATCTTAAGGATTCAAAAGCTATACCTATAGATGTATATATGCAAATATATATGTACAATGTACATATGTAAAGATACACACGTGCAACCTGTTGTTATCTGTCGACAGTGATGGATGAAGACCAGATTGGATTTCATTCCTTTATAGCTGCAGCAGCATGTTGCGCACCTGAGTTAGGTTCCTATGTCGGCAGCCACCAGTAGGCACTCGCAATGTAAGTTTCATAACCAGTTTCTTTGCAAAGCCCGCACTTTTCCCTTACATATTATATACCAACAAATAGCCAACACACATTGCAGTGGCCAAAAAATATTGGTATGCTGCGCATCCGCTTTCGGAGTTCAGTTGAATGAATGGATGGATTCTTTAGCTCTTGGGTATATGGTTGAATGAGTCCAGAATCTTAATGCACCTTCCGATGCGGTGGATCGAACGAACTACTGACGACGACGACGACGACGCGCGTGCAACATCAACTGTGTTCGCCACCAAGGTGGCTAATTAATTAATTTCATTTACCAATTCGCATTGCATCGCAATGTTATATCGAAATCGTCGAAGATTGATTTGAAAGATAGTTTTTTTTTTTTTTTAATTTGAACTGAATACTTTGGTGCATATGGGAAGATGTTTTGAAAATTTTTTTCAAATAAATTGTGTTACAGTATTTTCTAAAAAAAAAAATGTCACTTTTGAAGAAATTCAAACAATGTCTACCACGAATGTGGTAGACGAATCTGGGTTGTACGTGAACTAACTTTGTGAGTGCGGGTTTGAGGAATGGAATATGCGTCAAAAATCGAAAAAAAAACTTTTTTCGTAGATTCACAGAAACAAAGATTAGCCAAAAGAAGTAAACAAAATCAGTCTTTTCAATTTGAAAACAGACACGATCATCAGTTTGTAGAAGGGAATACACCCTGGTTAAGTTCCCTTCTTGATAATACTTCATGGATTCTTCTCTATGCAAACTTTGCAACAATTTTACATATATAATGGCTATCAAGGCTAATCGAGGCATCTTTAGTACTCGTCATTTACAAATGTACACTAATGAGCTTTTGCTTTAAAAAACCAGCCATAATCCCTACTCACTAATCAGAGCAAGCTTAACATTCCATAAAATAAAACTATATACGAGTTAAAACTACATGACTATTAAAAACATAAGCCACTTTAAAAGCAAGTAATATAAGGTGGCCAGATCAATCTAAAACGCTAGATACCATGGCACTTTTCTGAGATTTTAAAAATGTCCCTCCTTTAAAAATTCAGTAAAAATTCAAAATTTCAGATCAGTTTGTTGTTCATCACAGAAATCCACAGAATGTCAAATTTTAAAGACCAATGATCAATTTTTTTTTTGTTAAATTTCAAACCTGGGAACTCAAATTCACATAAATGGAAGTACTATACCTAATGGGAATGAAATCCACCACACTTTGGTTTTCATTCTTTTACTTTCCTAATCAGCCCTATCGTCAATTCACTTTCCTTCGAAAAAGAAAAAACCTATAATTTCAAAGATGATTCTTTATATACCGAATTTCCCAAAATGGCAAAAAAACTCCGGGGAAATTTTTGTTCCCATAGGGCTGGTTGACATTTTTCTGAATTTTGCATATCTGTAAAAAACAGAAATGTATGGGACATAAAATCACAGAGATAGGGAAAGTGTTTTACTCTCTCGGGAGGTCTCTATTCTGTTTGCAAAACTACTAATATTTCGATTATTGACTTTTGAAAAAAATGCACAAAAAACTACACTTTGTCATTGGAATTATCAGTAACAAACTAAATTATGATCAATATATATTTGTTTGCCATTAAGTTTGTTTAATCTGAAGACCACTACTAGATACCTAAAGGTACAAGCATGTAGAAACTTTAGAGGCATTTCGTTCTCTTTTACACAACAATTTTATTTTAAACCAACACGCAATTACCTTGTGTTTTTATATTTGCAAAGCTACCTAAAGGCAATTGTTAACCCAAATTAACAAGTTAACACGTAATGCTTAATGCTGCAAATAAATATAGGAATTCTATGGCTTTGTCTTAGTATCGATGAATATATTTGGCATGGAAAAAAAAAAACCTTTTTTATGCTCAATGCCCCGAAAGGAAACTAGTGTGAAAAAATGCTGATTTATCTATTGCTGTCGGTGCTTTAGATGATGTGTAACACAATTCGAGTATTTGCCAATATTTTCATATTTATATATTTCCGTTTGCATGTTACATATTTTTACAATCATTGCTCTCATATATACATAAATAATAATACCCATTAGTTACGTTCCATTTCGTTTGTTATGATGAGTGTTAAGTATGTACATTACATTAACTGTCCATATTTTACTGAGCGTGACCAATTTTTGTTTGTTTTTAATAAATTTAATTATTCATCGACAAATTAGGAAATAAAATGTTGGAAAATTAAAAAAAAAAACTGAATTTAGAAGTTAGAAAAAAGGATGTAATTTAATCAATTAATTTCATTGTTTTTATAGTTTTGAATTATTTAATTTTACCTTAATTTATTTATCCACTTATTCACATACATCTTTAATTTTTATAGTTAAAAATATATTAATAAAAGGTTTATATACAAGCTTAACTCTTTGTCTTTCTTAATCTTGCACTTCATTTTGATGATGGCTTTAAAAAGGACTTTAAGTAAATATATTATTTTTTAGTCCTCATAAAGGATATATTCTTCCTAAGATTTACTCTAATTAAATATTTTTCATTTTTATTTCAGATTACAATTACCAGCAACACAGCTACTACCGCTACAACTAGCCACCCAGTGTTGTGTTAATCAATCAATTCCAGTGACATTAGTATACGATATAGAAACAAACAAAAAAATATCCTGTCAGATGAATAAATAAATTTTTATTAAATTTTCTTTGTCGAAGAGCTTTATACAACAACCGCAAAAACAACCATACATAGATAAACAAAACAAAAATACACACACACACGTTTTACATATATATGGGCAAAGTGCAACTAACACAATGATGAAGACTTATTGCAATATCAGAAAACGTGCATAGAAATTATTTTATTTTCCCCACTTACCTTCTATATAAATAAAATATAGAAATATAAAATAGCAGCTTAAGCAATTTGTTTAATTCACACACATTATATAATATTAACAGAAAACAAAAATGAAACAAACAAACAAATAAGAAAAACATTTTAAATATTTATAAAACTAAAAAAATTTACTTATATATATTTAAGTATTTTATTCTTCTTCTTTTCTTCTCTACCTGCGTAGTTTGTATAAAAAATAATAAAAAAAAACAAACAATTAAAAATTAATTAAATAATTTAAAGCTAATTAAATAATAAAATAGGCATTATTAATATAGTCATTAAGATAAAGAGAATTAAATAAAAATTTAAATAAAATAAATAAAAAAAAAACAATATCATTAATGTAATTTAAAAATTTAAGAAACAAAAATTAATGGAATTAATTAAATATAAAATTATTATGTAAAGCATTTGTAATCTGTGATAAACTTGAACATGTATTGTAAAATAAATAAGAAGCATAACAATTTTATTTGAATATAATATTAAAACAAAACAAAAAATATAACGACACAAACATACATAGCTATACAGTGTAATTTTTTTTTAAGTAATACAAAAAATCAAAATATTATATTCTTTTGCTAATTTTGATTGAATTCGATTCTGCAAAAAATATTCAGAAAAAGATACACAACTTATTTGCAATTAGGTGTTTTTAACATATTGTTTTTTTTTTTTTTGAGTACCTAAATCAAATTATTTTATTCCCAATAATTTTATCGAAAAAAAAAAAATTACAAAAAAATGTTTTCAATCACTAAATCTTTTTTAACATGTTGTTTTTTATTTAATTATAAATCAAAGTCTTATTCACAAAAATATTAAAATTGTTTTCAATCAGTTCTTAGGTAACTAATTACTTTTATCTCTAAAACCCATTCATGTACACAATATGTAGTTGAAATTCAAAACTATTGTCCACAAACATACTAAAACCAATGTGAAAGTCAGTAGAGAAATATTTGATTAATTAATTTTATTTGATATTTGAAAGATTAATTGAATCTAATTTATAATTAAGAGTGATTATTTTAAAAAGAGAAAGTTATAACACTTTTACAAATTTCTCACAAAATCAAAAAGCTTAATTCGATAGGTAAAATTCTACTTTCAAAATCAAGTTTTTAAAGTTTTTTATTTTAAACTAAATTTGGACAGGAACTGAGCATAAAAAATCTTTGAAAAACAAAACTCGTAATGTACTTTGGTTAAACAAAAATGGAAACTTATAGTATCTCCTTTTGGAACTTCATTGTTTAAATAATTTTTAGTATTAGGTTTCCAGCTTAAATTTGGCATTATAATTATTCATCAGTTATAAGAGTTATATTGATCGATATGATTAAATCGTTTAAATATCCCAGTCGCAGATTTATACAAATTGATATTTTTAGCCCCAGGAGTATAGATACTGCGTTTTCGCGTTGGATTCAGTTGGATACAGTCCTATCAAAGCCGAAAAGTTATAAACGTAAAGTCTTTTCTGTCAAGTTCTTACCATTTTCTAAAGACCATCAGGACTAAAGATATTTGTTGTAGGTGAAAGGGGTTGAAATTCTGTTTTTGTAAATACATACATATCTCGGGAACTGTAATTTTTTTGAAAGTAAACTAAGGTAATTAAAAATAATTTAAAAAAAATTGTAGCGTATGCATATTTCAAACAAAAAGGATTTTAACACATTTTTTTCGTAAGGAGTAAAAGTGTTTTCTTTTCTTGAGATTCCTCAAAAAAAGTAACTGATAGTTTTCCAGTTATTTGCGAAAAATCAGAAATTTTACCTTTTCTTCCCACAACATCAAAAGTTGTGGTCTAAAATTATAGTTTACTATCCTCTTAGGAAATGTTTACCATTACAATTCAACTTCTTCGGAATTTTTCGAATAGAGGCAAAATAATATTGCGAATTTTTTTTGGGTGTCATATCCAAGCGACCATTTGGAACCTCTTCATCGTAAGAAAAAATTTTGACTATATTTTATAACCAAAAAATGATCAATGTGACACATGATATGATCGAAAATTGTTCAAAAAAAATTGCTCAGTAATTTTTATATGAAAGTGACCTGACCTGACTTTAAAAGAGAAAATATATTTTATCTGCTTGAGCTGCTAACCTGTGATATAAGTTTATTCATATTCCACAAAAATAAATTTTGATCTATTTATTCACGATACATTTAAAAATTTATCAACTTTTTTTTCGAGAAATGAGTAAATTATAAATAACCAGCTTCTCCGCCCGGCTCCAATAATTTATTTATGTCCAGAAATTTAGCAATCTGAAAGCCTAACGCCATCTGTTGGCGATCTTATTTTCGTGAAGGACAAAATTGATTGTTAGTCATTCCTTAAAATCATTTTTCTTTTAATTCCCATACAAAATGAAATTTTAAGATATCGCCATCATTGCCACCTGAAAGTATGCAATTACGATGTTTTTGAAATTTTCACTTTTCAGCTCAGTTGTGTTCTTACCTGTTTCAATACAAGTTCAGAAAAAAAAAACCTATGCAAATGGGATGATATTCTGAGTTATGCGTACATAGACAAAAAACGAATTCATTTTTTATATATTTATAGAATTATTTATTTATTTATTAATAAATAAATAAATAATATAATAGTGTTTTGTTCCTTAATGTGTAAAGTAATAAATATTTCACATTTACTCAAATTTGTAGTTCCAAATTTGCGAGTTCAACTAATTACAAGTTACAAATACATTATGCTCCTTAATTACAATGAAGACGAAGGAAATTAAAAAAAAATCTTCTGTTTAGGTGGAGCGATTCAATATAATTTAACTGTCGTACCTGGGCTAAGCGTATTTTGGAGTTGAGGTCATTTGAACTTTTAAATTGCTCTTCAGTAACAATATGCGGTTCAAGGTGATACATAACAATATTGGCAGACACGCCTGATATATTTTTTGATGAAAACGAAACAATTTTTTTTTTAAGATTTAAGATTTCGTACATAAATAAAAGACTCTTTTCTTATTTTAAATTGAAGTCATACCAAAAAGACTGTCATCAATATTTTGTTTCATAATTTATTTTAAGATAATCTGAATATCAAACGTTTCTTATTTAAAAACTTGTAAAAAATGTGATTATATACTTTGATTGGTCTTCTTAAATATAAAAAAATGGTTTTGTACTTTCGCAAACTTCTGCTATGATCCGAATTTCTTTAGTCAGTTTTAGTCAATAGAGAAATAATAACAAAAACAATTTTTATACTCAAACTCCGAAACAAATCATTTTGTAGTTTAAACGCCAAACAAATAAGACTATTCAGTATTTTATTCATATAAAGGAAATGTGTAGTAGATGATACAAACCACTTAGGCAAAACCACTTAGGCGATCTGTCAATGTTTTCCAAGCAATGATTATGGGTTTATTAAAAATCAAATTGTTCATATTCACGATTTATATTTAAAACAGAAAGATAAGAAAAATATTCAGGATATTTAAAAAAAAAAAAAGGATTTAATAAAATTCTAAATTCTTTATAAAAAAATTGGTTTTGTAAACATATCGGTTTTCACCTTTGAACTTTAATAATTTTTTAATTTCCATACAATTCTGCAATAATAATTTGTATGAAATTGCAACAGTATCACAAAAACTAAAAACAAAAAATTGAATAGAAAGCGTTAATCTTGACAATCTACAAAAAAATAGATTATTTTTTTCATTTCGGAGATAAAATAATATAATTTTAAATTAATTACTTTTAAGGGTAGCAGAAACAGATCCTCACTTCCCATTATCTTGTAAATTGATGTTAAATTTTATCCATCAAATGAAAAGTATTTTTCTAAAAGCTATACATGTTCAGGTGGTCTTAAGTTTCAAATATTAAAAAACGTTTGGAATCATTTGTTGCTTAGTTTCATTCGGCATTCGTTTTTACTACTAAATCGTCTATATACATATTCCTTAAAATAAACAGGATAGATGTGTACTTAGTTAAAGTACACATATAATTGATTTAACAAATCTAGATAAAATAAGTCTAATTTAAATTTGATGGTTTTTAAAACATACATTATTGAACTTTCCACATTTCTTATTTCAAATAATTTCTTTATACTTTCATAATTATAAATTTAATATTCAGAACCAAATTTAAAAAAAACAGTATGTTAAAAACAAGTAAAAGATATACAACAAAAAATTAACCTTATTTTTTTGTTATAGTTGTTACTTTGCAATATTATTTCGTAAATTATTAGTATATATTGTAAATATAAATATTTAAATTTTCTTAAAATAAGATATTTGTATGTATATGTATAATATGTGTATTTCTATGTTTTCATAAAAAAAAGAAATATTCACACGAAATTACAATCAATCAATTTATTAACAATTTATTATCATTTATAATTATTATATATTTTAAATTATCAACAAAATTTTGTTCATTTCGTGTTGAATTTTTTCCAAATAAAAAAAATAATTATAAAATCATTTTGATAAAAAAAATTGTAAATTTTGTAAACACCTTACATCACCAACACATACATTATATACCCCAGATACATGATGAATTGCAATAAGAACACACGTAAGACGTAAGAGGGAATCTATATAGCGAGTATATAGATGGCAAATAAAAAGTTAAAAAAAATTATGTACTTTATTATTATATTATTATAAAATTTTAATAATTATTATTAAATAATAATGCAAATAAAATTTTAGTATACAAAAATATTATAAAAAACTAAATTATATCGAAATTATATGATGGAAATATTAAAATTGATGGATTTATTGTATTTTATTTGAAATTTCGTCACGAAATCATAATTATTTCTTATCCACGTCTGGCCTCTCAAACTTAAAAGTTTCTCTTGTGAAATTGGATTTATCTTTGAAAACGCTGATCAATTTTTAGTAAAGGAAAGAAGGTTTGCCAGTTTAAGCAAGATATGCATACAATTGTGTGTTCGTACATACAAATATTAAATTTAATTAAAAAATGTATACATCTGTTGTTCAGTTTTTTTTTTAACAATTTTAATTAGAAACTTCCATTTACCTCCATTTATAATGCACAAAACATATATTTTTTTTTCTTTAAATTTTTAGTTATTAATATGATCAATCAACCAATTCAATCGAATTAATGATGTTCACTACGGCGTATGTGTACTTTTTATTGTGTTTTCATCTCAAGCATATTCACATAAAAAGTAGAAATTGCAAACCAATATCTGAATGAACAATATGAAAAATGACAAATTTTTCAAAAACTATTGATTAAAACAACCTTATTTAAAAAGAAAATACAAGAATGCTATAGGTTTTTTTGTAGGTTGTGCCATTATTCATGTATGGTGCTTTTTACATTTCAAGTTTTTTTTTATAAAATTGCCCCTCCCATCGAAACGGGGGGAGAAACTATTTTTTTCTTCTTTTGACTCAGTCTACAAGCCTTAGTAGGTTGATACATCTTATGCCAAAGACAGTTTCAAGCGAACTTTGTATTTATGTAAATTTTTACATTAGCAAAAAAGATCCTTGAAACTTCAGTTCAGCACTGAAAACCCCAACCACTTACGATGACGAGGCTCGATTGTGGAAATATAGACATCAAAATATTTTTTTTTTGAACAATTTAAATTGAAATAAGGTATTTTCAATTTGGATGAAGATATTTCGAGAACCAGAGGTTTTGGTTTTAGATTTAGAAAGATCTTGAAAAACTAATACATGTTTTTGAAACTTTAAACCATCCACGAGTCTCGATTGCAGAAATATCGCCATCTAAACAATTTTTTTTTTTTTGGTTTTTGTAATTGGGTCGAAATATAACTTTGGATGTAAATATTTTGAGAACCAGACTACGTAGAAGATTTTTCGTTACACATACGAATACAGTTTGTAAGAACCTTTCTTTTGATATATATTTCGATGGAGTTTGGAAACATTTCAGAAAAAATCACTTTTTTGGGCAAAATTAGCAAAGGGGTTAGCCCATTAATTTTACAAAAAGTCAATAAATTTTAATTTTAATTGGGTTGAAATAAGGTAATATCACTTTGGATAAAAATATTTTGAGAACCAGAGGTCGTAAAATTTTTGGTTTTAGTTTTAGAAAGATCTTTAAAAACTACTACACATTTTTAAAATTTTCAACCATCTACGAGTCTCGATGTCAGAAATATTGCTATCCAAACAATTTTTTTGGGTTGGTTTTTGAAAGTGGGTCGAATTAAGGTATTTTGAGAACCAACCCACGTAAAAGATTTTGGCTTATAGGTGCGGATACTTTTTTAAAGACCTTTCTTTTGATGTATATTTCGATGGGGTTTGGATGCCATATTTGGATTCGTATCCAGCAAAGAGTATAGATATACAGATAGATATATTTATTGTAGCAGAAAATATATTACATAGTTCTCGTAACCTATATTGCACAATTTACAGATTTATGGTATATAACTTGCTACTTGACAATAAAGAATAACAATTTTTAAGCAAATGATAATTTAAAAACAAATACAGTGAAGGAAAAGCTACTAAAAACCTTCATTAAAAAGAGTATTTATACAAAATTTCATACTATATTCGCGTCGTTACTATCATTATTTCTTAGTATAACCAATTGAAAACCCAAATTTTATTTGAAAAAATATTTAAAAAAAAACCTACAAATTTCACTTCGTTCAAATGGCCTTTAACCGGTTTCGGTTAAACAGAAAGAACAATTTTTTAACAAATGCAAAAGTATAGTCGCAGCATGAAATTCATAAAAATTTTCAGCATTATTTGTTTCGAAAACTTCTTAATAAAACTTATCTAATATCTACTTAATCTCATTCGAAATTCGTTAAAACCAACAAAATGTTTATAATAAATACAAGATATTCAAAAAAGAAAGTTTGTACTGAAATTGATAAAAGAGTAAGAGTAATTTGTTAATTCAAACGAATTTACTAACATTTCAGCTTTTTTATTTCTGTGTTCCTTTTTACACTTCTATATAGGGCTTCTATGGACTTTATGGACATAATTAGTTATGAAATAATATTTCATAATATTTCTCCAATTTTTATAGAATAAGGACAAAATTAAAGCTATCTCTATTTCATACATACCTACTCTTAAGTATTTTCATTTCATATTTTTATTTTTTATTTTCATTCACATTAACAATGTATGTAGCTTTAAAATAACCTTACTTATCATTTTTCTTTAAGCTTTAAATGCTGAACGAACTTTACATTAATAAATCCTAACTTAAATATAAAAATCTTATGAAAAATGTTAGTATAATTTTTAGGTTTTATTTTCATTGTCAAGCGAAACAATCTATGGGATTTTCTATTGCATACACAATGGGCGCGCAAAGTATATACATAGTTACTGGTTTTGAAATGCACTTCTTTTTATTTATAAATTCAATAGGTACCAACAACGTTAGAAAATCCGTACTACAATTGTTAAAAATATTTGAAAAATAGTAATTAACCATGTTTACAGTTATTTTGTCATTAGAAAAGACGATAGTATTAGACACAAGAAACTCACAATTCGAGTAGCAATCGAATTTCGTCAAAACTGATGTTGCTACACGAAAAACATTGCATACAAAAAGGAGAAAATGACTTGAAGAGAAATTGAATTAGATTTTATTTTGGTTTAATGAGTCCCAATTAGAAAGATATAAAATTCCAATTTGAATTTATTTTTTGGAAGACCAGCTTATACTTAAATAAGAATAGGTATGTGCAAGTAAGAAGTAAGTACCTATAGCTGAAGTCAATAGGTAAAAACGTAGGAAAATATTGTGAATGAAAAGAGAATTTATCCTATAATTTGAAAAATACAAAAGATAGGTATGTACCTATGTACATACATATTTACACATATATATATAAATATATGTATATATATACTCGTATCATGTGTTTATGTGCTTTTGCATGTGAATTTATTTACAAATCTAAAACATTTCACGTTTTAAATGAAAAAAAAAGACAAAAAAATAAGAAATAGAATACCTACAATAAATACAATTTTTCATACAACAAAATAATATAGATTTGCGGTCACAAGCTTTTAAGAAATTGTTTTAGGAATTTTTTAATAACTGTAACATTGCTTACTAAAATTACTTGCTTTACTTTACTTAAAGTGGAAATCCATAGGTAATCAAAATTTAAATCAGCAATAAAATTTTACGAAACACATTAACTATAAAAAAGGTTCTAAATTTGCAATATATTTAAAAACAGAAAAAATGTTCATTACTTAGCTATACTTTACGAAATGTAGAGACTTTCTTTTTTTCCGTCTCAAAAAAACAAAAAACATCCAAATGTGGTCCAAAAGGCTTTTTTTTTAATTCTTAAAATATGAAAAAAAACAACAACAATAAGAAATAAAATATGCAATGCGGTCAAAAATGGATAATCAGGAATTCTCTTGGCAGGGGGTCCATATAATGGTATGCAAACATGGAAAAGACCACAGTTGGCGCCACCTGTCATGCGCATTTATATATTGTATCTTTTCACGACTGCGCTTATGAATAAATAAATACACTTGCTGATTCCGGTCCATTGTTATTGGACTGGATATAACGACTTTGCAGAAACAAAAGATGAGTATAGGTAGATAAAAATTTATATATATTTAACGTATGTCCTTATGTTGTGAACTATATTTTTATATTGAAAGAAGCTTTAGGGGAGTTTATGGTGCACAATCAAATTTGAAACTATATATATATATACGCAGTTCATATATCATAAATCACTTTGGATCCACCCAGTGTCAAGTTCATTGGTAAAACGACGTGAAGACATACGAACGGACAAACACCCACCCCCCAGAGACGTGTCACAATGAATATGACAGAATGCATTGGAAATGTCTGTGACAAATTCTACTGAAGAAAAAAAAACTAATAAATATTCCCTAAGCGCAGAGTGTCAAAATCACAATCACAATATAGAAGCACAACATTACTTTTAATTTAACTATACATATATGTATGTATATAGAAAGAAATTCTTCATTCTTCATTTGAGTGATGATATATGAGTATAGTGTTTTTTTAAAGTTATACCTACTGTCATATTATTTGTATACTCCAACCCTCTTATATGTCACTTATATGTTCACTTCTTGTAAAGATATACATAATTATGTTTGCACTTTACCGAAACTAAATTTGGGGAATTTAGCAATGATTTTGAAAACTGTGATTTTTTATTAAGTAATCTAATTTTGAAAATCCATACAAATATTACCAGCATTTAAGTTCATCTAGGTACCTATAGTCATATTCAAAACAATAAATGGAAACATGTCTACCTTAAATCTCTTTATTCCAAAACTATTCAAATCTATTAACATTTTTGTTAACTTATAAATATATGTACATATTGTACATATCGCTCACCGCCTGCAATAATGGCACAAGGCCAAAAAATTGAAATTTGAACTGTGGCCGCCATCATTATGATTAAAATTAAACCCTTTACATTTCTGTAATATCGGCACATTGATACTTCTTCTCAATTACGAGAGATGGAGATAGTGTCATTATGGTTTCGAAAATGGCGCTTAAAGACTTTCGATGTACATTGTTTAATGCAATAATGACACCTTCCCAAAAAAAGGTGGATGCCGCCCACTTTTGAATCCCGGAAAAAATCTTATAAGTAAGTAATTCTTTTCACATCAAAATGGCAAATCCGTGTCAGGACAGCATTATTTAAATCGCTTGTATCTCGATACTGAAAAAAATGCGTTGTGCCATTATTGCAGGCGGTGAGCGATATATATTGTATATTATGTTTTTTTTTTGTATGGTGCACTTGTTAACCTTATAGTTTATATATTAAAAAACAAGGTGTGTAAATAAAGTAAAATGAAATTAATGACATACAAGGAAAAATAATTTTGCTTAGAAACCGTTAGATAAGTAAAATCTAAAAATACATATTCAGAAAATTAAATTTTCGATATGAGATCTCTTGATTAAATACTAAAATTTAAATTATTTGTTCTTAAATGAATTAAACTTGGAAACAAAGATGTAAATTATACAAATTCAATGTAAATATATCCGGATTTAAGTTTTAATCTGGATGTGTCGAGTGATTAATATGGTGGTAAGCATCATGTATTTTTACTCTCAAAAAGGCTCCAGAAAATTACGACAGAATTCTTTTTGGAAAAAAACTTAAAATTGGGAAAAAAAATCATATTTTTTTTTTGAAAAATATAGGCCAGAAATTTGGAAACTGTGCCAGATTCCTATGGAAAAAGAGCCAGAAAGTGAAATGGAAACTAAGCCAGAAAAAAAAAACTAAATCTTGGCCTAATTTCCAAACTTCATTTTGGAAAAAAGACCAAAAAATGTACCTTTGAGGATATTTTTTTTGAAATTCCTTTTCACACGCACAGTGCAGTACTGTGTAACTACAAAAAAATTCTACGATGTTACGATTTTGTGAAAGGTACAAGAAATTTTTAAGGAAATTAAAAGAAAATGCCAAAAAAATCTAAACTCCAAAATGCGTTTTGCACAAAAACAACAGTTGATCTCATCACTTTCTTTAAAAAAAAAAACTGGCAATTGAATGTTTCGACAAACTTCATTAGTTATTAACTACTTCGTTTTGTGAAGAATAAAATTATCCCGGCTTCGAAATCCGTATTTATTCTCAAAATATTAGGACCGAAAAACGTTCTTCAACAATTTTTTTTTATTTAAAAAAAAAAAAACTGTCCGTTGTTTTTTTTGATTCTTTTCAATTCTTCGTTACAAAATTATATGAAGAATAAAATAAAGCCGAAGTCGATGACATTTCTTGTTGTCAAAAACATTATTGCCATAGTGAATTTTTCAAATATTTGTAATAAGCTATCAAAATTATAGAACGGAAATGACGTATTTGCGATAAACATCTTATATATTCTTCATCTTCTGGAATGTAGTAAACTTTTTTAGTCACATGTATGTTCATTTAATTGAGTTAAAAAAAAAAGAACTCAGAAAAAATTGTACAATTTTTTAGCTATGGTGGTAACTCTATAATCGAAACGCCAAATTTGTTGGAAAATGACAATCACATTTTTGCTGTGATAGCTCTTTAGCTATCGAATGTGATATCATCTTACCCAGACTGAATTGGTTGAATATGACTCTAACTTATCGCAAATTACCTTACACGATTCCACCCCCAGACCACATACAAATGAACAAACAATGAAACAAAAACAGAACACACCTTAAATGTCATATTTCCTCAAAAAATTAATGTTCCGGCAATCAATTCAGTGGAAAAAAGAATGGAGAATCTTCCAAATACATAATTTGTTCCAATAATCGATTTCGCTAATCGAACATTGTGTCATTTTAATGTGATATCAGAGTTCTATTCCTTATTCAATTTTCTAACTTACAAAATACCGAAATCGTATCTTCTTTCAAAAATAATAATTATTTCAGAAAAAGACAATTATAATGTTAAGAAATCGTGTTGAGTAAATTTCCATTGAATTATTACTCTTTAATTTTTTATTTTGTGTCTGTTAATTTAGAAAGTCTTATGTACCTACTTGAACCAATTTATCCAGAAATACCCCTTTTTCATTCATGTTAAAAAAAAAAAAAAATCTGTCAAGCAAACTTAACCGCAGACAAAGCTGTCATGTACCAAGTTTGTTTTCTTATATTTTTTTTCTGTTCCTATTTTAATGATTAAAAAAATGAGTTCAATATTTTTTGATGGCCAACAAACTGACGCACTGTAGATAATAATTTGTCATGTAAACCACAAAAATTTACCTGCAAAAACAAAACCTAAAGATATTTCAAAACAAACTGAAATGCAACATCCGATACTTTGCCAGCGATTGGAATTTTGTTCAGCAGTGATTTCTTGTAGGTTTATTATAAGAGTTAACATGAGCAATTATTGTCTTTGGCTAGTATAATCCTCGCTGGAACCACAAATCTCAGCCGAGTCGAGACAACTGCTCAATATGCAAATATTATTAGATATGAATATAAGTAGGTATGCATTTTAACTCCATCATTCTGTTGTTGTTTTTTTGCAACAGAGTCGAAGTTTTTATGTTCTTTTCGCGTATTATACGAGTATATAACAAAAAGTGATCGCATGCCATATGATCATAAGACATCTTGTATAATGTATATCGTGTGTTCAGATTCACGTCAGTCAGGTATTAATAAATGTCAAAACACAACGGCACTCCCCACTGGCATTTGGGATAACTCAATTATAAGCCGATTCTCCAGGCGACTCCCAGTTCAGCATCTTGGCACAGCTGGATTCTGGCACATGATCCAGTTTATGGTTCGTTTGTTTTTTTTTTTTTGCGTTGTGTCTACCTGCGATGATGGAGAAACTTGGGTTAGGATTTTAAGAAGGTTTGCAAAAATAATAAATTCTTGTTTTTGGTTTTTATCTAATGACTAATGTTTTTGTTTTTTCTAGAGACATACAAAAAGGGGATAATGTTATAAGTTAGGTTCACATAATTGGATTTGTGGTTTGAAAGAGCATTATTAAGAATAAAATAGTTTATGGATTGAATAAAGAAATGGTACCTACTTTTTAGAATCAGAAGATGAATGGAGAAGGCAGAAACAAATAATAATAAAATACGAAAAAAAGGAATATATTTTGAACTTAAAAAAATTATAAACGATGTAAATAATAGTATAGGTATGCATATAAAATGTATATATGAATACTGAATAGGTAGGTGTATGTAATCTCTTAAAACGAAAAAAAACAAAAGAAATCTTTTAAAAACTCACCAATCTGACCTGGTATAGAGTCTTTCGTTCGATATAGCGAAACATCCCTTATCAGCTGGGGAAGCCAGTTGTCGTCGGCTTTGAGAGATGAAAATGATAGCTAAAACCACAATCGGCTGTGCAATAAGTGGAGTCATCTTGTAGCTATCTCTCAAGAGACAAATTTTCAACACCTCCAAATTGCATTCAATAACACGAAAGATATATTCATTATTTAATTTTATTTTATATAAATTTTTTAATATTTTTTCCTCTAATTTTTTTAACACCCTGTAACTACATAAATTTAAAAATATATATACAAATTTGTATCCTCATTTCATGTGGAAAAAAAACCTATAAAACGATGTCTTTTGAATTGTCTAAGGTCGACACGAAACAGAATCTAATCGTGTCTGCTGCAAAAACGAATGAGCTAGATATAACAACGTGCTAACAAAATTGTGTACCTTTATATCTTATAAAGATATATAATACACCAAAGGGCACAGGACCAAAAACATAACTTGACCATTGGTGAAATTTAATATCAGCGACATAACTTTAACCATGTCATTCAAGATATTAGTCATGTTAACTTATTAGGAAGAACGAACGAAGTGTGGCATGAATTTCCCTTAAATATTAACAGAATAAAAAAAAATTAACTAAATATAATATGTTCTGATTTTGAGGACATGTTTCATGGATAAAACTACATACATATATAAGCGTTGTTCTTATAATATGAAAAGAGAATTGTCGCAATTTATTTGCTCATGTCAGGCATAGCAATGATAATGATTCATGGAAAAGTTTTGATTTTTCACTCCCATCAAATTTTTGAATTAACAACAATTTGTTTATATAAAATTTTACTTCAATAACTTCTGTGATTTTTCGGTGGTTTTTACAAAAAATTTAAAATTTATTTTAAATACGTTTTTATATTTTTGATAAAAAAACCAAACATTTGATTTTTTGAAAATTTTGATAGGTATGCAATATTATTTAAACTTATTAGGAGCAATGGTCGAAAAAACTTCATTAAAATTTGTTACACTGATAATGAGATATTCTCTTTGGGAGGTACCATTTATAATTATTTTTCCATATATTATTACAGATTGTACTGATATTAGCTCACATGAAAATTTTAATCAAAATCATAGGAATCGTTTCCCAGAAAAATATGATTTTTCTTACCGGTTTTTAAACACTTGTATTGTATAGGTACCGTTATTTTTAGTTAGAGGAATAATTTTTGTTTATAATCTGGTAGACAATATTTAAAAATTACTGGGTGCCAAGCAGTGTTACCTCTAAAAATTTTCATAAAGTGTCAAAAAAGGTGTCCGAGAGGAAAAAAGGTGTCCCATAGAAATGTCAATTAAAACGCAGGTTAAATTAAAGTTTTTACTATAACAATTAAGAACAAAGAATATTGCATAATTTCAGGAAACTAATAAGCGATTAACAATTAGAAAAATTGTTTAGAAAACAGTTTTAAAAAGTCTTCGTATTTGATTTCACATTATTTTTTTGATATTTCTTCTCTATACTTTTGTATAAGAACATTACTAGGAACCCATTCTTCTACCTCTAACTCCAAATCTTTGCCTCTTAAAACATTTAAAGCTGAAAGCATTGAATGACACGTTTCATAAGTGTTAGCTTGGAAAATATTCTCTCAGCACATTCACTGCTGTGCGGCAAAGTCAATATTTTTCTTACAAATTCGTATAAGTTTGGATACATAAATTCATTTAAGTGGTTTTTTAAGTTTCCTATTTTGAACCAAAATTGTTCTATATTTTTAATTTTAAAAGTACTCTCAAAATCAGCATCATTAGCTTTTTACTCTAAAGCTTTATACTCTTCTATTTATTTTTCGGGATTAGAAATTAAATTTTCAAATTCTAAAACCAAATCGAAATAATTGAATTCATTTCGCAATTTTAATTATAACTTCTGGGTCCAAGAAACGTAACATAGATTCATTCCATTTTTCGAACAAATTGTTTGTTTTGCTTAAAATAGTGTCCAAAGAGTTGCTAGATTTATAAAAAATGTCCAAATCGACTTATTTGTGAAAGGAGGTGTCCTGGTGTCCGAACGCTGAAAAGGTGTCAAAATGACACTAAAGTGTTCCCAACGGTAACCCTGGTGCCAAGTTTTATAAAACTAATAAATCGACCATGTCGTTTTCGAAAAAAAAAATCGAAACATTTTTTAAAAACCCAAAAAAAAAAATAATTTTGAAAATTTTGGTATGCAAAACTTTTTAAAAGTTTTAAAATATTCTCCATAAAAAAATTGTACAAAATCAGTTAAACCGGTTTTGAGAAAATCGAAGTTAAAAAAATGGTTCTATGGGAGGTACCATTTAGAACAATTTTCTGCATTTTTTAAAATACTTAATTTAAAAAAAAATGTAAAAAAATGGTATAAAAAATTATGATTGAGTTGTGAGCACTTTTTTGAGAAAAATAAGATATTCGTTAATTACTAAAAAAATTGTATAGAAATTAAAAAAAACGTTTCGTGGGAAAACCCAAAAAACCACAATTTTAAAGAAACTCGTTTTGACTGCATTTGAAAGCACAGACGGACAGAATTGCGAGACCCACTTTTTTCGAATTCGCGAACATTATAATTTCAAGTTTGTTCAAAATAATTATTTCATATAATAATAATAATTATAACTACCTACCTATATGTACATATGACTACCTACCTTTACATATATATTTACTATCGCAAGTAGAAAAAGACATGTAAAATGTCTTTCGTCTAGAATATCTCGCAATGTCAGATTTGATAATTGAAAAGGTTTATACAAAAATTCAATTAGCAGTTTTTTTTATTTCTGGAAAATATGCAAAAACGACTTACTAGGTTCTACACTTTAATCGCCGATATACATATGCACTTAAGGCTTTAAATAACAGCTACAGCATAATATTGCAAATTGATTTTAAATTGTGTTTCCATTATAAAAAAAAAATTAATATAATTTTCCCTCTTACCTAAATAGGGGAGATATCTATTTTTAATTTTTTTTTATTTATAATTTTATTTTTTTCATTTCAACTTAAGATTATTGTAACAATATTTGAATACCAAAAGAACAGTATGAATGAAAGAAAAAAAAATTATCGTTATTTAATTTTAAGATAATAAAAGTTCAAAATTAGTGATGAACGACAAATCAATAATTTTTTTTTAAGATAATAAGAAATCTGATTTGGGGTGACATCAGTAATAATATTATTAAAAACAAAAAAGAAAACATAATTTTTAATTTATAAAAAGTGAATTTTTAAAGGAATACAATTTTAGAGATGCCGCGAATAGTGATTTGGCCGAATACCGAATATTCGGCCACACTCGTCGGCCGAATACCGAATATTCGGCAGCCGAACATTCGGCCAACGATGTGTATCTAAGTGTGAGACTATTTTCAGAAGCTTGAATTGTTTAGACGTAATCGTACCAACGAATGCCGAAAAAGTAGTTTTTATTCACAACAACTTACCATTAGTAGATTTTAAATACTAAAATACAAACTTTTGAATAAAAGAAAACATTTATTGTAAGATAATAGGCCTTTTTTATTCTCCATTTGTTATTCGGTATTCGGCCGAATGTTGTGAACTAGGCCGAATAGGCCGAATGCCGAATAGTTGCCGAATGTTCGCGGAATCTCTAAATAAAATAATTAATATTAATACAAAAAGAGCAGAGGCTTGATATAAAAGATAAGATATAAAGAAAAGATATCAAGAAAAAAAATCTATGAAAAAATAATAATAATAGAAAATATTCCTATTATGACGCCTTTATATTCGGGATCTGAATATTGGTTCAATATTGGAGTGATCGAGGTCAAACAACCAATCTTTGATTTTTTTAATAAAAATAGTCTCCCTGCTATTTATTTCTTATCTTGACTCAGCCTTTATATGTACATCTTTTGTCTTTTTGTCGCATCTTAAGCCTTTCACATTGTATAATTAAAGTCCTTTTATTTTTATATGCATTTATTTCTAAAGAAAATTCCAGTCGTGCATATTTTTTTTATTTATCACGTCAAAGGGGATCAAATCTCAGCCTCGTACATCTATTGTTTCTTATGAGGTATTGACAGAGTACCTACCTCTTGTCAAGAAAAAGTGTCTCTCATATTAGATGTTCGGATTCGCCAGAAAATTCTATGTAACTCCATTCTTCCTGAAATCTTGTTGTATTTTATCATACAAAAATGATTTTTTCTACCTAAGAAATAAGAAATAAATCAATGTTCTAAGAACATTGAGAAATGAACCAAATAATAATTGTTATCATATCATGCACCCCATTTGGTATTCACATTTTTACTAGCACACGATCAAACACCATACCTAGAGTGTGTGAAGTTAGCCCCCCTTTTTTGGAATTTGATATTTTTGAAACTTGTTCCAGGTTGTTCCCGGTTTGTTCCGCATTGTTCCAAAGTTTTTTTGAAAAATATTCAAAAATGGGGGTTTTAGACCCAAAAAACCGTTTTTGACCTAGCCCCCCTTTTTTTGAAAATCAAATTTTTGAAAAATGTTCCAGGTTGTTCTAGTTGTTCTGAACATTGTTCCAAGTTTTTGGACCCCTATGTTCAAAATTTCGAAAGTTATGAGCAAAATTCGAAAAAATTCTAGCCCCCCTTTTTTCGAAATTCTTGGTTTTGAAATTTTTTTCGGGTTTAAAAAAGTGTTCTAACCATTGTTCCAAAAAATTAAAGTTGTAGTGCTTGTATTTTTAAAGATAAAGCCTTCAATACTTTTTTTCAAAAATCCCAAAAACGGGCCTCCAAAATTTTATTTTTTTTTTAAATCATTTGTTTTAGAAAACTTGATGGTAAATGCATCTGTTGAAAAAATATTCTGAGTCTAGCTTTGTATTATCAGTTTAAAAACTAACTTTAAAAAAAATCTGCAAATTTTTTAATTTTTAAAAAACTCCATTAGCCCCCCTTTTTGAAAAATCAAAAATCCAAAAGTTGTTCCGGGTCAAACACTAATTTGTCTTAAGTGTACCAAAGTTTCATATAAAAATATAAATATTTAAAGGTTTAACATAACAAAAACGAATAAAGCACATTTTTTGCTCCCCAGTGCTCCCCTTTCAAAATTTTAAAAATTAAATACTTGTTTCAGATTTCTTAAGCAATTATCTAATCGACATTAAAATCCTGTTTCTTTAAAATAAATTTTTAATGCACATATTTTCAAAAAACACTTCCCCAACCCCCCCCATTTCAAAAATTCCGGAAGAAATGTATTTCCAATAGGTATCTTACCAAACCTCATTGTTCTAAGATTTCATCAAAAAATATCCGCAATAAAAGATTTTAAAAACGAAAAACGCTATTTACGATATTAAACGAAAATCTTTATTTCGCACCCCCTTTTCAAACTCAGACAGCAAAGAAATTTCCTAACATTGTATTAGGTCTTCTCTACATTGTCCCAAGGTAAAATCTTTAACAAAAAATAATTATTAAAAAAAAACCTAAATAAAAAATTTTCCCCCCTCTTATTATTACCAAATTTGGAATCAAACATAAACATGCTGTTTCTGCAAAGTAAACCATATATCTTAATTTAAAAAAAAAACATTGACAAACAAAAATAAAAGATTTTCAAACAAAACATATTTACTTACGATATTAAATGAAAATGTGTGTTCTGAGCCCCCCACCCAGAAAAAGAATTATTTTTATTCTTCCTCATTATCGAAGTGTTCTTCTAAAACAGTCCAATCTAAAATTTTGAAATAAAAATTTAGAATAAAAAAAAATGTTTAATGCTACCCCAATTCTCTTCGTTTTTCCGAAATCGAAAAAAAAGATTATCCACTTAATGAAAATTAAAAACAAACTCATTGAGTTATAAAAATAATCAAAGAAAGTCCTAAAAAAGATATACAGATTTTTACGATATTACATAAAACTTCAATTTTGGCCCAACCTTTTAGAAATCCAAAATTCAAAAACTTGTTCCAGGTTGTTCTAGGGCTCTTCTAAATTGTTCCAAGCTTTCGTTTCATAAAATTGATTTTTAGTATGAAAAATTTCATTAAAATGCTCCCCCGCCCCCCTTTTTCCAAAATTCCAAAATCTAAAACTTGTTCCAAGTGCAGAATCACTCAAATCCAATTGTTCCAAAGAATCATGCAAAAATATTCAAAATTGCACATTTTAAGCCCAAAAAACACTTTAAATGAAAATATCTTATTATCCTTGCTCTGGCCCCCCTTTTTAGAAATCCAAAATTCAAAAACTTGTTCCAGGTTGTTCTAGGGCTCTTCTAAATTGTTCCAAGCTTTCGTTTCATAAAATTGATTTTTAGTATGAAAAATTTCATTAAAATGCTCCCCCGCCCCCCTTTTTCCAAAATTCCAAAATCTAAAACTTGTTCCAAGTGCAGAATCACTCAAATCCAATTGTTCCAAAGAATCATGCAAAAATATTCAAAATTGCACATTTTAAGCCCAAAAAACACTTTAAATGAAAATATCTTATTATCCTTGCTCTGGCCCCCCTTTTTAGAAATCCAAAATTCAAAAACTTGTTCCAGGTTGTTCTAGGGCTCTTCTAAATTGTTCCAAGCTTTCGTTTCATAAAATTGATTTTTAGTATGAAAAATTTCATTAAAATGCTCCCCCGCCCCCCTTTTTCCAAAATTCCAAAATCTAAAACTTGTTCCAAGTGCAGAATCACTCAAATCCAATTGTTCCAAAGAATCATGCAAAAATATTCAAAATTGCACATTTTAAGCCCAAAAAACACTTTAAATGAAAATATCTTATTATCCTTGGAAAATACTTGCGCAAGTATAAAAAGATATTTTCATATAAAGTATTTTTTGGGCTTAAAATGTGCAATTTTGAATATTTTTGCATGATTCTTTGGAACAATTGGATTTGAGTGATTCTGCACTTGGAACAAGTTTTAGATTTTGGAATTTTGGAAAAAGGGGGGCGGGGGAGCATTTTAATGAAATTTTTCATACTAAAAATCAATTTTATGAAACGAAAGCTTGGAACAATTTAGAAGAGCCCTAGAACAACCTGGAACAAGTTTTTGAATTTTGGATTTCTAAAAAGGGGGGCCAGAGCAAGGATAATAAGATATTTTCATATAAAGTATTTTTTGGGCTTAAAATGTGCAATTTTGAATATTTTTGCATGATTCTTTGGAACAATTGGATTTGAGTGATTTTGCACTTGGAACAAGTTTTAGATTTTGGAATTTTGGAAAAAGGGGGGCGGGGGAGCATTTTAATGAAATTTTTCATACTAAAAATCAATTTTATGAAACGAAAGCTTGGAACAATTTAGAAGAGCCCTAGAACAACCTGGAACAAGTTTTTGAATTTTGGATTTCTAAAAAGGGGGGCCAGAGCAAGGATAATAAGATATTTTCATTTAAAGTGTTTTTTGGGCTTAAAATGTGCAATTTTGAATATTTTTGCATGATTCTTTGGAACAATTGGATTTGAGTGATTCTGCACTTGGAACAAGTTTTAGATTTTGGAATTTTGGAAAAAGGGGGGCGGGGGAGCATTTTAATGAAATTTTTCATACTAAAAATCAATTTTATGAAACGAAAGCTTGGAACAATTTAGAAGAGCCCTAGAACAACCTGTAACAAGTTTTTGAATTTTGGATTTCTAAAAGGTTGGGCCAAAATTGAAGTTTTATGTAATATCGTAAAAATCTGTATATCTTTTTTAGGACTTTCTTTGATTATTTTTATAACTCAATGAGTTTGTTTTTAATTTTCATTAAGTGGATAATCTTTTTTTTCGATTTCGGAAAAACGAAGAGAATTGGGGTAGCATTAAACATTTTTTTTTATTCTAAATTTTTATTTCAAAATTTTAGATTGGACTGTTTTAGAAGAACACTTCGATAATGAGGAAGAATAAAAATAATTCTTTTTCTGGGTGGGGGGCTCAGAACACACATTTTCATTTAATATCGTAAGTAAATATGTTTTGTTTGAAAATCTTTTATTTTTGTTTGTCAATGTTTTTTTTTTAAATTAAGATATATGGTTTACTTTGCAGAAACAGCATGTTTATGTTTGATTCCAAATTTGGTAATAATAAGAGGGGGGAAAATTTTTTATTTAGGTTTTTTTTTAATAATTATTTTTTGTTAAAGATTTTACCTTGGGACAATGTAGAGAAGACCTAATACAATGTTAGGAAATTTCTTTGCTGTCTGAGTTTGAAAAGGGGGTGCGAAATAAAGATTTTCGTTTAATATCGTAAATAGCGTTTTTCGTTTTTAAAATCTTTTATTGCGGATATTTTTTGATGAAATCTTAGAACAATGAGGTTTGGTAAGATACCTATTGGAAATACATTTCTTCCGGAATTTTTGAAATGGGGGGGGTTGGGGAAGTGTTTTTTGAAAATATGTGCATTAAAAATTTATTTTAAAGAAACAGGATTTTAATGTCGATTAGATAATTGCTTAAGAAATCTGAAACAAGTATTTAATTTTTAAAATTTTGAAAGGGGAGCACTGGGGAGCAAAAAATGTGCTTTATTCGTTTTTGTTATGTTAAACCTTTAAATATTTATATTTTTATATGAAACTTTGGTACACTTAAGACAAATTAGTGTTTGACCCGGAACAACTTTTGGATTTTTGATTTTTCAAAAAGGGGGGCTAATGGAGTTTTTTAAAAATTAAAAAATTTGCAGATTTTTTTTAAAGTTAGTTTTTAAACTGATAATATAAAGCTAGACTCAGAATATTTTTTCAACAGATGCATTTACCATCAAGTTTTCTAAAACAAATGATTTAAAAAAAAAATAAAATTTTGGAGGCCCGTTTTTGGGATTTTTGAAAAAAAGTATTGAAGGCTTTATCTTTAAAAATACAAGCACTACAACTTTAATTTTTTGGAACAATGGTTAGAACACTTTTTTAAACCCGAAAAAAATTTCAAAACCAAGAATTTCGAAAAAAGGGGGGCTAGAATTTTTTCGAATTTTGCTCATAACTTTCGAAATTTTGAACATAGGGGTCCAAAAACTTGGAACAATGTTCAGAACAACTAGAACAACCTGGAACAACTTTCAAAAATTTGATTTTCAAAAAAAGGGGGGCTAGGTCAAAAACGGTTTTTTGGGTCTAAAACCCCCATTTTTGAATATTTTTCAAAAAAACTTTGGAACAATGCGGAACAAACCGGGAACAACCTGGAACAAGTTTCAAAAATATCAAATTCCAAAAAAGGGGGGCTAACTTCACACACTCCCATACCTAGCCTTAATTAAAGTTCATAGCTTTGAAATTGCTTACATTACACTGATAAGTTTATCTATTTTGATACATTAACATAAAACTGAAAACACATTTGTAACAAAAAAAAACAACTCTTTATAATGAATTCCTGGTAGTTAAATGTTTTATGGCCTTTTAATATCACACCATTCTATTGGACTGAATCGAAAGTTATTACCATATTCCAGACACTCTATATACAAGTTTTGTTAAACCTATCATACCACTATAATAATCGGCTGCTTTTTATCTTAAATTATCTAAAATCTCCAAGCTAATTCCCTTCAGAGTTCAAAATAAACGTTATAATTGATTGCTGTCTTATATACAAAAAAAAAAAAAAACAAAAAAAAAACAATAAACCTAACGTTTATGAAGCTTCGAATCAATGCATTGCACAGACGCAGACGCTGACGCACATAATATAATCTAAACTAGTTCTCATATACAACCAGCATTTAAATTGGACATATAGAATATAGATAGTCTTCTATAATACTTGAGAGAAGATATGGTGAGTCGTTAATGCGACAACACTGAATTTAACAGCTACAACAATTTTCCCCATAGTCCATTATCATGACCGAAATGCTGAAACAACAAATCCTTGCTCATGTCATCCAGATACCAACAGACACCTTCCAGAAAGAAAGCATCCAACCGAACAGAATCTCAAGCTATGCCTGAGCACCGCGCCGAAAACAATAATAAAACCCAAGAGGCATCTAATTGATGTGTCGCTTTACGTTTTGTTAATTCTCGACAAGATTTGGCCATTAAGACAACCCCGATATCTTTACCTAAATCTCTGATAAAATTCCCCAAATAAACCAAATCAAGAAGAAGAAGAAGCGGAGACGAGACCTTCGAAGACTTACAGAACATTAAAATCAAAAAAAAAAAAAACAAAAAAAAAAGGAAGACCGACTTTTGAACGAATAATTTCTTACCTTTGGAAGTTTTTCATGGCAGATCCATTTTGAAAGGCTTCTTACGCTTCATGGCACCCAACCCAAGTTTTGCGGCACCAATAACAGAACAGATTTTGGGCAAAATACCAAACCAAATTAAATATCAAAAAAAAAAAGTTTTAATAAAATATTATAAGAAAAAAAAACGGGTAACGAATGATCAAGGAAAGACCAAAGCGATAAGGCTCTACGAGGATCACCAATCCTCTATACATTTATATATTTGACACAACTGCCAAACCCAGGCCAGTCATTCCAATGGCGTTGCAAGATCTATTTATAGGCGCGAGCATATTATACTCGTATAAGACGCACAATATTTATGGTTGTTTCTCCTGTTAAATGTGGCACCTATATAAAGTGGATATGCGAATGCACTCTCATACTCATTCTCGTCCCGGCAGCATATATGAATGAAAGTCATCCTGCGCAGAACATCCTTTCCCTAACTTAACCGCATGGCATAAATCTTTAATCGCTGGTAGATCGACTGGTATCGATGACGCAGTATATTAATTGAGTCGGCATCGGCGTTTGATCGATTTGGAAGAGAAAGAGAGATCTGGTGAGGATCCTCCATAAATATCCTCATCATCATCAAGAGTTGACGTTATCTCAAGCCTTGTGCTTCATGCGACTTATAAAGGAGTAGGTATATCTACCTAAACATATACAAACTCGACAACAGCGACAACGACTAAAGATGGTCCCTTTTGCATCGGTTACATCTTTTTGATCAGATTTTGATAGGATGTACCTATATAGGGAGGTGCAGCATCCAATTTACTGGATTAATTAATTTAAAGACGTTTCGTAAAGAATTGATGGCGTCTAATGCATGAAATAGGATTATATACATTATACATACCTACATACCTTTCAATAAATAACTAAACATCAGCGTTTGATTAGAATTGTTAGTATGTCGCAGACCAGTTTAACAAACGCCATTTTGGATTACAGATTATTATAGTTCTTAGTTGTTTTAAGGTTCTTTGAAGGCAATATAAGCTGGAAAAGAAGTACATATGAAGTATATATCGCTATACAAAATTTATCAAGCCAATTGTCGAGATAAACGAGTAAAACAAGACAATCTTCTCAAAAAAATGTCAAATTCTTATTTCCGTTATGCAAAAAAAAGTATCTGTCTAAAGAAGTTTGCTTGATTATTTAAAGGATGAGTACTAATTGTAAATTACTTGTATTTGATAGATAAAAACTATGTAATTTGTATGATTTAAATTTGTTCACTATTCAAACTGTCTCAAAGACCATTCTACAATCTATGTACATTCTAAAGTACCAATGTGTCTATTTAATATAACTTTCCACTTGTCAGTAAAATAAATTTTGTTAATTTTTACTTGCGATATATATGTATGTAGGTATTGTGTATAGATATATGGGAAGTTATGGATTCGAAAACAAAAATTGAGCTTGAGATTTTGATCAAAGTTGTCATTTGACGATGATAGCGAAGTCGACAAAAGTGGGTCTCGCAATTCTGTCTGTCTGCCCAGTGTTCTGTTCTTTCGGCTGCAGCCTAAACGAGTTGGTCGATTTTCTTTAAACTTGGTACCTAACGTTTTTGGGCATTCCCCCGATAATTTTTTTTATTTTTTTAAGACCAAAAATAACGGTAGGACCTGCTTACAAATTTTTTTTACCAAATTATGAAAATTTTTCTTAAAAATGTGCCCGAATCTTTTTTTTTTCATTATTTTTATTTCTACCAATTTATAAAAAAAAAATTGGAAAAATGGTTCCAAATGGTACCTCGATTTTCTCAAAAACGGCTCAATTGATTTTGACCAATTTTTTATAGAAAATCTTTAAAAAAGTTTTTAAGTAGGTTAGGTACCTACCTATTGTATACCCAATTTTAATTTTTTTTTTTTTTTGATTTTTAATAATAGATAGTTTCAAAAAAATTTTTGTTTGAGAATTCAATAATTCGAAAACGACTTGGTCTAGTTTTATTAAACTTGGCAATTTTTTAACATTATCGGGTAGGTTTTAAATAACAACTATTTTTTATAACCAAAAATAAAAGTAGGTAGGTACATCTCAAAGAAGTTTTTAAAATGTTTTTTTTTTCTCAAAAACGTTTGCTACGATTTTGATTAAAATAATTAAGTTAACTTATATTAGAACAATCTACTTCTACTATATTATTGGAAAAGAAATTTTATTTATCGGTTAAAAATGGTATATAGAAGCATTATTTTGGTTTTGACTATCTCATTATGTGTTGAACAGATTTTAATGAATTTTTTTATAAAAGAGCTTTTAATAAGTTTCAATAATATTGCATACCAAAATAAATTAAAAAAATTATATTTTTAAAAAAATTTTCAAAATTATTTTTTGAAAATTAATTTACTCCATCATACTAAATACTAAAAAAAAAAATTCTAAGGAATGTTTTCAAAATTTTATGCAGGTTAAAATTTAAATTAAAATTAAAAAAAAACCGCTCCAACGATTCTAAAATTTCGTTCTCATAAATTGAGATTTGTGTATGAAATCAGATGGTGTACATCGCGTTGGTGACAAAACAATATCAGAAGTCGTCTAATTATATAGATTTTTTAACAATTTTTCAGTATAAACTTTAAGTTTTATCATGCATGTGTGCAACACGACACGGTGCTATATTGTTCACATTTATGTATTCACATAATATTATCTTCAACTAAATTACGTTTTTGGCAGGCAGCATAAAATATAACTATAACCAATAACGAATTTTATTTTTTTGTAAATCAGATGAATATATCTTAACTATTCACACTTTAAAATCACAGTTGGCGTGTTTTTTTACAAGCCCGGGGGGAATTGCACGAAAAAAAAACGACCAATATAGTGATTTTGGATTTTTTTATTCACAGAAATAAAATGGAGTTTTCATACAAACTATCGATAACAAGTATATAATTTACGCCGCGCCATTAACACAGTTTTTCTGTATGCTTAAGTCAAGCCCGGAGAATTCTTTGGGTTTAGCTTAGGGGATTAGTTGTTGTTGCATTTAACACGGTGATTATTTTTTTTTTAGCACCGTCGTCGTTTTTTTCGTCCAATTCCTCACGGGCTTGCAAAAAAACACGCCTAGTGTGACTGTACCTAAGTGGAAGTTCTTGCAACCCATGTCGTGCATTTTATTTTTTTTTTCGCTTCAATTTTGGTACAGAGCATTTTGTGTTATTCCCTAGAGAGAAAATTCGAATTTTTATGTTTTAACTCATCTAAAAACGGTATAGGTATGTAGTTGCAATATAGTGATTTTGGATTTTACAAATTTTCTCGAAAATAGCTGAAACGATTTTAATTAAACTTCATACCTAATATTTATAATGACCAAAGTGATTGCAGGAAAACTGGCGTTTCAGGTTTTATACCAAATAAAAAATCAGAATTACACGGAAATAGGGTTTGGGCATTTTTTTTATAAAAAATTGTCTTATTTTAGAGTTGATTTAAACTATTGATTTTTAATGGTTTATGGTTTGACCGATGTTGTTATAATTTTTTCAATCGGTTGCCTTTGAATTGTGCATTAAAAAAATTGAAAATACCTACAGCCGTATCTATTATATTATTTTCTTAAAATGTCTCTTAGAGGTCATTTACTTAAGTATGGTTAAATATTTAAATTGCAGTTAAACGACGACGTAACTTAAATTCTTATATATGTATAATGGTGTTCGCATTGATACTATTAACTTAACGATTTTGTCACGTAACTTAAACGAATCTACAAATTGCATACTTCTCGGCTGTTTTTTGACAGCGCTTCCAAAAAATGTAAACAAAAAACGAGCTCATATTAGAAAATAAGAGAGAAAGAGAAGCAACTCGATGTGTGATCTAAACCAAAAAAAGAAACCAGGCTCTATTTTGCTTTACGACGTGTTTTTATTTTTATAAATTTTCTTGGTTTATATTTCAGCCTTTTCATATAAATATGTATAAAAACTATGAAACAATTTATTTTCCAGCTCAGTTTATTTAAGGAAATCACAAATATTTTTTATATTAAATACTTTAATTAAAACAAAAAACTGAAAACTCTACCTTCATACATTCATACTTTATATAAATACATAGGTACACAAAAAGAATTCTTCTCCGATGTCAAAATATATTTAAAATGGCTTTAAGTAACCCTTAAACTCGATGGTTGGTGTTTAAGTTAAAAGGCCTCTAGGTAACGTTGCTTAAATTTGAATATTGATTATAGATACCGATTTCGCACTAAAGAGCTATTTAGAGGTATTTTCTTAAGTTAAGAAGGTTTTAAAATTTCTTTATAATGTAGATACGGCTGCCAGTACATACATTATATTATGTAAGTGTATCTACAAGGCAAATTGGCCGTTTTTTTTTTTTTCATTCAATGGACGTTTTGGCCCAACATAAATAACTTATGGACCTCATTTTACACATTCTTGTAAATTCGAAAATCTATCTTCCTATATCAGATATATGTGTGCATGTGTATTTGTATAGTACCTAAGTATATGTTCACTTTTATGAACATAAAAACAAATATTGTGGTTTGGTTGCTATCAGTAATTTTATCTGAAGGTTTCTGTGACAAGGTCCTTTAGACGTATATAGTACATATACCTGAATATTTATATCAGACGACATAAATTCCTTTTAATATGTCATGTTTCCTGATGGCTTGAAGTCGTCAATCTTATCTAATCTCCGTATAGCGACATTAAGGACCTTGCTATACTATACCCATGTGATCCTTTTTATTTTGACCAACACTAGAGAAAAAAGAGGCAATCGACTTGTTAAAATGATACTTTGTCGTCGTAATCGTAACACACAGAAAAAAGAAAAAAAAACAAAAAGGAAAGTACTCAATACGCACAGAGTCGTTAACAGATTTATATCGGAATTTTTGAGCGTAGGCGCCATCCATACACCGCGCCGTATCATATCTTTCAAGTAGAGAGTTATGAATGAAGAAAAACAACCAATGTCGCCATGAAACTAATGGCCTATTGTTTTAATTGCCAAACCAACAAACCTGCTTTATTATATTTATATACCTTACCTACTTGAACTGATGCAAACATGAGTATTGCATGTCATCCTTTTTTTTTTTAAACAAAGATAATAAACAGGTTCACTAACCAACAAGAATAAATGGGAGTGATATTGGATTGTTTTGTTTCATTGGCAATGTTTTGCCTACCTGGATTTTGTCACTTCTACTATAACGAGTATACCTTACCTAACCTACCTATAAATCGAGAAAGCATGAGTAGATATATTTTAGTCCTTGATTTATGGATTGTGGTTTTTTTATTTTATTTTGTAGACTTTTTAAAAATTCGTTGACATTTTTTCAAATGTCTGTCGCTGTGAGACAAATGAAAGTAAATATTGGAATCTAGTCGTAAATACAGATTTAAGGAGATTTTAATTCATGAAAAAAATAGGGAAAAAGGCAAACCGGAAACATGAGTTTCTCTCATCATAATTTTCATTTTAAGATTTTGAGAGGATAACAACTCGAAGAAAAATTAAAAGAAGCAAAAAAATCAATCCACTATAACTGAAGGAATCTATTTTATATGTTATATGTTATGTAACTCAGATATATGTACATATGTATGGAGTATTTCTCATGAAGAAAAAGTTACTGTGTCATTGTATCAAGAACATTTTTTAACTACCTGAAAGCACATCCTATGTACATATATTATTACAGACTTTATTTGGAAAATGGACTGCCACCTCTATATTGTTTAATTTAAAATTGGTATAGGTATTAGGCATACAATATGTCCATGGATTCATAAAAAAAATCGAACTCGAGATTTTGATCAAACATGACATTAGGATAGTAATGAAGTCGAAAAAAGTGGGTCTCTCTGTTTGTTTGTATGTCCGTTCGGCTGCTAGTACTGGCAACGGGGAATCATTCATAGGCCATCTGAAAAAAGTTTTGAAGTGGTCCAAATTTAAATGCTGTTTTGTAGGGGGGGGGGTAATTTCGAGGACCTAAAAAATCTAAGTTTGCGGAAAATTCGAGTTTGTGGGATTCCCTTCATCTTGAAAATAATTTTCTTTTTGTGTTCTTTTTTTTTTTGAAAAAAGTTAAGCAATTTCAGATGGAATATTTTTATTGAATTTGATTGTGCATAGGTTGGATCAAGCCAAGAAAAAAATCGTGCAGAAAAAAAGGAGTATATTTCTCCCCGTTCAGGCGGGAGAGGCAATTTAAGAAAGAAATAACTGTAATAACTGAAATAAAATTCACATTTCTCAAAAACTAAAAGGTATTTAATAAAGTAAAATTAAAAGTTTAAACAATTTTCTTTTAAATTGTGATTGAAAATTAAATTTTCAAAAACTATTAAAACAACTTTAAAATTTTGTTCTTTTATCTTATTTTTAATAAGATAAAAGAACAAAATTTTAGCTTTACATTATGGGATGACATTGAAAATGTTGCCGTTGTTACGTTATTTTTTTCATATATTGCCAACCCCTAACTCAACAGAGAGACATACACCTCCTCTCATAAAATGTTTTTCAAATTTTTGGGAACTTAAGATAACGGGTTTTGCAATACAATTTTGTTTGGCAATTAATGAAAATCTATTTTTTTTCAAAAACGTGAACACAATTAAAAAAAATAAAATCATTAATTCTTTTACTTATATTATGCTTTCTATTTGCATAAAAAAAATACGAAAAAATTGTATTAAATTTTATAGCCATAGAAAACTCTTTTTTGATTTTCTCAAAAACTGTTGAACTGGGTCTTGGTTATCTATTTTTTTTTAAGGAAAATGATTTAAGTTATCTCGCAGAATTTAAACAAAAATATTTTATATATAAGCAAAAATAACTGTACCTACCTTATTTTCTCAACAACTGTTTAAAAGCTGTTGAGGAAAACCATATATTTTTCTCGAAAACGACTCCTGCGTTTTTGATTAAATTTTTTTACTGAGCTAAATAACTATCTTCCATACAAATTTTAAATTAATCCATTAATCCAATTTTAAATAGAATTTTAAAATAAATGCCTCTTATAAGATTAAATAATGAAATGAAATTAACAAACTTATCAAAGTAACATATAGGTAAGTACGTCACTAATTAATAACCTGGCTGGGCTTCATAAGATATAAAATAAAAAACATTGTTATAAATTGGAATTTGTTGTCATTAAGGTTGTTGAATTACAAATTAACAATAAAATCGTTGTGTTGATTCAAAGAATAATAAATAATTATAGATCTGTTTTTTTGCAAGGCAGGGGGAAATTGGACGAAAAAAATGAGCACGAGGACTAGCGACACCATCACAGAAATAAAATGGAGTTTTCATGCAAACTATCGATAACAAGTTTATATAATTCACGCCGGTAACACAGTTTTTCTGTTCGCTTAAGTTAAGCCCGTAGAATTCTTTTGGGTTTAGCTTAGCCCCCCAGGGGATTAGTTGTTGTTGCATTTAACATGGTGATTATTTAGCACCGACGACGCCGTTTTTTTCGTTCAATTTCCCCCGGGCTTGCAAGAAAACACGCCTAATAGTTAAAAATTAAATTTTCTAATTTTATTTTTATTTATATAAAAAAACACATACATGATTTCCCCGAAATCGTTTTATTACGTACATTTACCAACCCAATATTTTAGTTTGAACTTCGTAACGCATTCGGCTGCCCCACCATCATTCACCGAGGTTATATGCATGATGGGTAATAACATTCCCATTAAATTTCAACTTTGGGTTAAATTATTATCCTCTCAGTTGCCAAAGTTATAGGTATGGTAAATATATGCAAAACAAAAGACAAAGCCAGACAGACACACACCAAAAGAGTTGAATTTTTCGTCGAGACAACGACGACGATAATAATTCATCAATCATAGCTAATTGACATCATGGCAAGCCTAGTCGTTGGCCCGCCCTGTATGTGTATATCCATTTCCATAGTTGCGTTGTCTTTTCCCAAAAAAAAAAGATACGGACAAAAATTGACGGATGATCCTTTCGCGAATATAGCTAAGCTATACCAAAAATGTATATTTTATTTTTCTTAAATAGCATTGTATAGGTTTAAAGCAAGTAAGGGTATCCTTAATGGAATTTGCATAGAACATATATGTACGTATGTTTGTGAAAGGTTTTTGCATATATTTTTTTTTCATTTATACAGCTGATCTGTTAATAAGGGTTGCGTGTTAAAAGGTTGAAGTGGTTGTTCTACATGCAGATGTCGGACTCGACGAAGTAGTGTGAGTTTCATATTTCCAATTTCATAGAACAGCTATTTAAAGTGCGGAAAGCGGAACCGACTGTACTGTCAATCTGAAAGTGACACTTTTTTTTTTATTTTTTTTTAACTAAACCACGAATGCATTTGACATTTTGTACTTGATGGATTAGAAAAGTAATTATTGATTAAACAGCATTTAGCATGTAAATTATAAGAGTCACTGTTTTACGAACGGAATGTGGATTTTTTATGAACACATGTTTTAAGGCTCATTATCCATATACGTATAGGGTCTGTGCAATGTTTTTTGGGGCTTTATAATGTTCATTGGTGTTTAAATATGTTTTAAAAATCAATTACCATATGGAAATTATAGTGTCAGAGGGCTATTTTCATAAGGGTTAAAGTTATGAATCTAATCTTATGCACCAAATCTAGTCTTAAATCAAAATATAACACAAAAACTTTCTTAAGTTTTTAGTTTTAAAAAGGCCATACAAATTTGTTATTTATTTAGATCCTTACATGATTTTTTTTTAAATTTTTTATCATGTAACTAAAAATAACGGTTCCAAAGTAGGTACCTAACCATAAATGAAATATCTATACAAGTGTTTAAAAGCCGATAAGGTAAATCTTATTTTTCTCCGAAACGACTCTTATGATTTCAAATGAAATTTTTCTGAAATCTAATATTAATATGATCTAGCACTAATATTGAAAACAAATTTAACAAATTAAATTCGTTATGTTCAACTAAGATACTGCTCAAAGATTTTATCTTATTGTGTGTATTTTTAATGTTTTTATCTTTTAATTAAATAAATAAATAAATATAAGAAATCTATACGTA
Organism: Epistrophe eligans; assembly: GCA_951394125.1. NCBI lineage: Eukaryota > Metazoa > Arthropoda > Insecta > Diptera > Syrphidae > Epistrophe > Epistrophe eligans. The sequence continues at coordinate 40,452,410 of OX596029.1, forward strand.
CCTGCAAACTTTTATAAAAAATCATAAATGTTTCTTTTTGAAAATTTGTATACCGTTACCATTTATAAACACTGGGTTGGGGTCATAAATTTGTAAGTTTTTAAATTCGGTTTTCAAAATTCAGTATTTTAAAATTCTATTTCTTAACATCCAAAATTCTTTTTTTTTTAATTCTATAAAACTATAATTTTGAGTTTTCAAACTTTGTATTGCAAAATTCAGAAAATTTTTTTTTGGTAAAAAAAAGTGCGCACTTTTTTTCACTATCAAAACAATTTTTCTTTATAATGTACCTACAGAATTTTAAAAGTCAAGAAGATCATAATACAGAAAAATTGTTCATATCTATAATAAAGCATATATGCATATTATTTTACTATTTTCTTTTGCAGCTCAAGTTTAGTGCGTTAAATTTTTTTAAACCCATTTTCTAACAAATTGAAAATTTGTTTATTGTAAATAAAATAATTATTTAGAGTCGAATTTGGATGTTATAAACGAAATTATATAAATGACATAGTAATTCTTTTATTTTCATAATAATTTGACTTCACCTGTATTTATCATTTGGATTTATAGTTAAATTATAACACATTTTACACTCACCATGTAGAAATGTTTGTTGGTTATTTTAAGTTCGAGGTGAAAACAATGGATTTATTCAATAAATTTTATTGAAAACCAAAAATAATTTTCAAATTATTTATGCAGGATGTGGTTCATATGTTTTCAGTATGTAAGGCAAAAATTATTGATATACACAAAAATTAAAGAAACGTCACAACATCTACGGTTTTATATTTTAGAAGATCAATTAATAGACAAACAATATTTATTAAAAAAAAACATTAGAATACAATATTTAAAATTTTGGAATACAAAAGAATAACGACCCATTCCTATTTAAACTACATATTTAAAACATTCTCCACATAAGATTTCATCAAATTGGTTTGGATGGTTTTTCGAGAAAATAGAAAATCAAAAAATAAGTAGTATTTTTATGGAAGGTGCCAACTTTCGGAAATTTTTTATTAAGGTAGTCTATATTTTTTGATACAAATTACATTTGTATTATTATTTAACTGATGCACATTAATAAATACCTACATTAAATTTGAGAGCGATTTTTTGTCTTAAACATTTAAAAAATTAGGTATGTATAAATAATTATTTTTAATTGCCCTACAGTGCAAGTATTGGTTTCGTGTAGGTATTTTTAGACAAAAAAAAAATCGAGGTTGTAATCAAGAGTAACACTAAGATGATGATTTGTAAAATCTCAATCTACATCTTCTTACTAAATCCATTGAGATATCCTCTCATCTCATTTACTCTTTGAGTTTCTTTTGTGTGCCTTTTTAACCACACTAACTTAGGCCACGCTTTCCAGAACTTTTTTCCAGGTCTCTATATACACGGTTTTTATTTAAAAATCTACGTGGTTTAGTTTGCTTACGAATTCATTTCAATTTAAAAAAAAAATTAAATAAAGACCATTGCAAACAAAAATGTCTTTTCTTTAAAATTACTTTAAAATTTACTTATATTTATTTGAGTCAACATACAGACAAATTACTCTTAGCTGTCAAACAGGGACAAAACACATCTATAACAAATACGACAAACATTGCCGGTAAGATGGTGATGTTGATCCTTTAAAATGCTTGGGAAGTGTATCACGATTGAAAAATCGAGATGATACATGTTCAGAGGCGTATCGACACATTTTTAATGGGAGGGCGATTGAAAATTGTCGGTCATGACTGGTTAACCTAATAAAAATATAACGAAAACGTTGAAAAATTAAAATTTAAATACATGTGTAAATATTGAATTACTGTTACGTTTCGACGTATAGATCATGTCAAAAATTAAACTTCGAATAAAATTTAAGACTACGTTTTCATGATGAGATGCAGATGAGGTTATTTTCAAATTCGATTCTAAATCATCTACCATATACATACATAGGTAACGTACAGATTCAAACTTCGAAATCAGATCATTTTGAAAAAGTCTTTACGAAATTCGGTTCAAACTTTACTTACACACCCAAGTAAAATCCATGCAGAAACCAAAACAAACCAGCTATTAACGACCGAATCAAATTCAAAATGAAATGGGCTGTCAAACGAAATAAACAAATTCGAAATGAAAACACTTTTTCCATTATTTTTAAAATTACCTCAATTCAGATCTGATACAAAAGTAGTATAACTATATTTTAATTCTATTCATACATAATAAAATAATAAATATAAAATAAAGATTTATAGTACCTATATATTTTAATAATATTTTAGCTTTTTGACTAATAAATAAAATTTTATAATAATTTTAAATGAAACCGTTAATATTTCGTACAACCATTCGTTCCAGCCTTCAATTAGAAGTCTAATGATTATGCTACCTTTTCACAGTTAAAATATCTGCGTCAATTATGCTTAGAATAATTCAATAAACCCCAATAATATTCAAGTCATCACCCCAAACACCTTCCAATTGGATCCGCTACTGAACTTTCGTTTATCTGTCTATAAAAACATAAGGATTGAAATCGAAAATGAGGGTGAAAAAAGTGACAGTGACCAAAATTGATGTCCACATTGTCTGTCCAGTCACAATTTTATGGTCACTTGACCATTTGCTAATTTATTAACTATTTCCGTGTGTGACCAATTTTCCACTTTTTTTTTTTTTTGTTTTCCTACATTTCGTTATTTATTTTATTTTATTTTTCTCATTGAGTATTTTTCTTTTTTTTTGTGTTATAAGCATGAATGACAGGTTGTTATATTGTGTACGCAGACGTCCTTATGTTGACATTAAGTCCAGTTGTTAGAATAAAAAAAAAAAAAATTACAAAACCAGGCCAAGAACTTCTATGCCACACCAGGCGACGACCGACGACTACTGTTTGATTAATTGCCTTATTTTTGGTCTATTTATTCGTGTTTTTCATGTGTCAACTTTATTCGCTTTGTGTGAGTGCGTGTGTATAATTTTTCATTTTTATGTTGAACGAACAAACTATTTTGTAGAGATATTCATTTAAACATACTTGATTTCTTATCTGTGTTTTGTTTTTATAGAATATTGTTTAATTTATTTGCATAGGTTAGGTAGGTACATTACATATGTACATATAATTTTATGCCAAACCAATCTTAATAATATTTACCTTCCATATAAATACATCATATGATCCCTATAGAATGTATGAATAACATTAAAGTAACATCATCGCCAATTTAGGAAGCAGGGAAGGTATTCGTTTAAAATGTTTATTCGTTTGTATAATATTGAAATGCTTAATAAAAATTGAGTTGTGGTCAAAAGGAATTCCACATTCATGTAGAACGACTATGAGGAAAGAATCTCTACCCTTGACTATAAGTCCAAAATTTAGTCTTGATGAGAATGATAAGCATTCCTGGCGGATCGAGTATTAAGCAGAATTTTTTTTAGAGATAAAAGCATTTAAGACTAGAGCACTGATTATAAAATTATAAATGGAAGTGACAATTGTCAATCGAAAGAAATTGTTCCTAATTGATCTGTTGATGGCAGTTTATATTCTACATGATTCCGCATCGAGAGTACTCAAAGATGTTGGTTCAAAATTTTAGGCGATAAGTAAGAAGTTCAAATATTTTTATTATGATATACCTACCAGGTTAAAAACAGCTTTTTTCAAATTTTAAATGAGTTAGCCTCGTATTATCTTTTCAATATTTAACTCAAGTTAAAATCACTAAATCTCTATTTTATTTTTTTAATATTATTCTTAATGTCACTTTGACAAATATTAGGTACCTATATTTATAAGAATGAACTAGCCACTAGGTGTCTTCAGCTGGAGTTTTTTGAAAAAAATAGGTCTAGTGTGATACTACTTAGGAAGTGTTTAAAAAACTAAGAACAATTTTGTAAAGAGTTTTAAAATCGCTAAGTATGTATGATGCTGATACCTTAAACTCAGGCTGTTTAAAATATTGCGCCAATGCTATTTGAGTAAGTATACCATCTATAGTCAAGGCCGATATTAAGTAGATACATTTTAATGTTAGATAGCCATTCAAAGTTTTTGAGAATTCTGTCTGCATGTAGGTCAATTTAAGAATATTGCTGTGTGATATGAAATCCATAGTGCCGAGACTCACGGTTAAGATGTGTAAATATCAAAATTAATATGCAAGTGCATTTTTGGGGTTTTTTGTCTCCAAGTTGTGTTATATCAAAATATAAAAATAATTATAATAAAATTAAAAATTCAAAACAATTTATTTTTTTATTTTTTATTTATTTATTTTAATTTAACAAACACTCATTTTCACAACTTTTTATGTTTTTATTTTTAAACTAATATTTGCGACGCGTTTCGGAGTGTGTCTACTCCATCATCGGGCGATATAAATACTTATATATAAAAAATAAATTGTTTTTAATTTTTAATTTTATTATAATTATTTTTATATTTTGCAAGTGTTTGTTTCACATCACGGAACGCAGAGATTTTGAACTTTCAACCAAATCTTAACCAAACTCAAATCGATCTTTCGATTTAGTTTGAGGTACCTACCTACGAAGTACCCAATATTCAACGTACATACGCAGCATCAACGTATCGTAGTGTGTTACAGCACAACGTATAATGTGCTACAGAAATGTCCACGTTTTTAGTTAACCGTACCGCCGGCATAGATGTTTACACATACAAAAAACAGAAAAGAGAAAACATCACACGACAAAATTGAATATGGTATGCTTCGCAAAAAATGTCTAGAAAGCATATTTTAAATTTATTTATTTATTTCATCTACAAGCATTTATTAAAAATAACAAAACATTAAAAATAATAAATAATTAAAAAATAGTAACAACAACAATTAACTTTTTTAAATTTATCACTAGATAAATGAGAAAACGCATTCTATACGTTTTGCAAATAACGTTGCGTATTTTAAATGATGGGACAAAGTAGTCCTTTCGCTTTATTCATTTCGCAATTTTTATTTTGGTTTTTTGTCGGACTGGATTTTTCTTTTAAATATTTCTCGGAAACACATAATTCTTAATTAGGTATTAACACAACTAAACGGGAAAATATTCTATCAATAAAGAAATAATAAAACGGCTTTGCGAAATAATGAAACGGCGAAAAGTTATTTCAGGAAAAAAAAAATAAAACAATTTGCCAAATGTCAAACAATGTAACACAAAAATTTAAACAAAAATTGCCAAATAATTTTTGGGAAAAGATTGAAAATATTTTTGAAAAAAAAGTGAAATAGGTATTATTAAGCCGGATGTTAATTGCATAATGATTGAAAAATATAATCAATAAAAAAGAAAACGTATCTAAATATCCAATTAGGAAAAATTATTTAACGACTTATAGTATACCTACGAGAGCTAGCAACGTTTAAAAAAAATCATTTCAACAGTCTTCATGACTGTTGTAGGTACTCCTCGCTACCTCGAGTGCTATTTTGATGGTATGGCTGGTGGTAATCCTACGTTGCGTTATTCTGTACGCATCACTTTTGTAATATTTAAAATTAAAAAAAAAAACTGTTAAAAAACTATTCCTTCAAATATAGTTATTTAAATGTGAAGTAAAAGAATAGATTCTTAAGTTTTCAAAAAGCTGTAATAAAATATTGTAAGTGTTACCGTTATTTTTTAATAAATTTGTTCCAAATAAAAATCCCAATGTTCGATTTTTTTTGTATTTTGCCAAACAATTTGGTGAACCATATGGAAACTAGATTGAAATATCGAAAATCCCTCGTGTTCAACTGCTACTACTTGTAAATAGACTGAAAGTTGTTTCGGTGATTTTTATAATTGAATTGACCTATTATAATAATTATAATGCCTATCTCTTTTATCTTTGATCGACATGATTAATGTACCATCTTGACAGCTAAAGAGTTCGTTTTCTCCTTCGTGAAAATGAATATAGGTACCTTAAGTCGCACTCGCACTCAACGAACCTAATGTAATTCGATGTTTTAGAGAAAGAAATCTTATTTCCAATAATATTGATTCTAACTTTTATTTAAATAGATTTATTAGGTACCTACCCAAAATTTAAAAATATGTAGATAATTATTTGTTGTAATTTTTAAATTATTAAATTTCGTTATAATGCATTGGGTACATATACTTTTTTTCGGCTCCGTATAGTGTCGCTTACCTGGTTTAATACGAATCCAACAAAAAAAATCCTTATGTAAATCGGATGATGTTCACGCGAGTTATGCGCGTACAAACAACAAATCAATTAATTTTGTACAGATATTTTTAATTTAAGAAAATTTATCAATATTCTTTTAGTTTTAACATTAGTTTAGTCTTACACTGTTTACCTAAAAAATCGAGAAAAACCGTCTGATTTAACATTGCTCAAATCTCATATCAAAAATTATTAATATTAATTACCTAAATATGTAGGTACAGTTTACACCTAGGTACCAATTAAAATAAATTAATTAAAAATATATGGTACTTATTTACCTACCTATTCAATTAATAATAATTTTAAGAATAAGAAACGACTTTTTTTTATAAAGACATACCTAGGTACATAGGCACCTACCTACCTATCTAGGTAAATGGGTACGTACCTACCTACTTCATTTTGTTTGTTAGTTTTATGCCAATGTTTAAGTAGCTTAATCCTTTCCAAAAATTAAAAAAAAAAATTGTCATAAGTCTGTTTTCAAACTCAATTTTTATACCCTATCACAACATAGGTGAGTACCTCCTACCTACCTATATGTACGTAAGTACCTACATATTTAAAATTAAAGCTCTAACATCAGTAGAGCACTCTTGCGGCAAAACAAATGCACTTTCTACCTACCTATGAAAACTTTAACGAAAAGTTGAAACAAAAATTGCATTTGCAATTATGCTTTTCTTAAATAGGTAGAAAGTTAAGTACCCTACGTACCGACAACACGTAGGGCGGGAAATGTCATTCCAAAAACAAGTGCTGCACTCTTACGGCAAACAACTGCACTACAAAATCAAAACCTCTCTCCATCATCCCCTCAAGTAAAGCTAAAGCTATAAAATACTTATTCCAGTTCCAGTATATAACAAAAAAAAACTATAGCCTACCCTCCTAAAAAGCTCCTACGTAAAATCTACAAACACAAGCAACATGTGAATGCAATGTAAAATAGAATTAACGACAAAAATAATGGTGGCATGCGCCCTAAACACGCCTCCTAAAATAAAGCTTTTTCCAATTCAATTTCTCATGGCTTCTCTTCATCATTCAACTGGAAACAATTATAATATTGTGCACAAAACAACTTCTCCTCTTCCTTTCTTTTAAATTTATTTATTTTTCATTTTTGGTCAAACACAATCAAACATTTTATAATTCCCAGTATTTTTTCCCAAGGAAATTAATGTGGTTCCGCCCCAAGTGATCGTAAAGCAAACACACAAAATATATTCCCCTTACGCCATTATTTTTTTTGTTACTCCAGGTGCAAGTAGTGCAACTATATAAGCAAATATTTTCTCAAAGTGTATGTTATTTCCCCTCACACTAATACAACACCATACTTAATGACATTTATATACAAGTATTTATCATTGCATGCTCTTTGCACTGACATTCGTTGGAGGGTATCATGAGTTTCTTTTCATTCTGGTTTTTAATTCGTATCGATTCGTTGTCTCGTCATAATGGGACAAATCCGCTAAATGTTTGGTTCGGAATGATAACATTTTTTCACTAGTGACTAGCTCTTTCCATAAAGGACTTGGATCAAATAGAAGTTCTAAATTTATTTATTTTTATATCAATATACCTTGGGTAGGTACTTTTGTAATGGTAACAATAACTTTCTACTTAGAAAGTTCATAGTTTAAAAGTGTAAGAAATTATTATTTTAAAGCTGATGTGCATTTTATTTGAGACTTACATGCATACTTTTTGAATTGTTGAATAGGTAGGTAGGTACCTATACTTTGAAGTGCTACCTACCTATATTCAGATTATCTGATTGGTTGGAATGTGTTTAAGATTATAAAATTCTAGACGTTGATAGTTAAGTAGGTAGGTATTTAGTTGGTTTGCTAACAAAAATAAGATAGATACCTACCTAAAAACAAACAAAAAATGAGATAAAAGTTTGACACTAGTTAGTATCTATCCGGATACCTACCTTACCTAGGTACAACATATTTCTTCACTTTGGTCTCATTTTATTTTATTACTACGAAGTTTAGATATTTTTTTTTGACTTTATAACCTAATCGATAATGTTTAAATTTAAATAACATATTTATTTTATAATTGCATAATTTATACAATTTTTTTGCAAAAAATTTCGATTTGCGCAAAATTTAATGCCCGGGCACATTTATTTTAGTATCCGAACGCGCTAGTTTTGTGTGAAGTTTCTGCAATTTTTTGGCTTGAATAAATGAAAAAAAGTCAACTGTTGTAGGTAGTAGGTACCTACATAATATTTATTAAAGGTAGGTAGGTATCTAAATAACCTGATTTCTCAGCCCAAACCGGCTACTTTCAAACCTTAGATTTATGTTCTTGAAGGGACTAAACCCTTTATAGTGCTGAAAGTTAATCCGTACTAACTGCAGCCTCTTGTTTATAACTAAAGAGATTTAATGGATAAATAATCTTCTATTAATGGAAAAATAATCGTCAATCGATGCTTCATGGTCTTGAACTGCAGGTTCACATTCTAAAGGCTGCACAAGCAAGCTTTTATTTTATAGCATATACCTACCTACCTAATTAAAATTGTCAAATAGATACATACCTGCCAATTGATTGGATAAACTATGAATTTTGTTAATCGATAGAAATGTGTAGGTAGATACAGTAGTGTCACTTGAAAATTGTTATTATTTTTGTAAATATTAAACAAACGTTACGAAAGTTAATAAATATTATCTAAATTTATAGGTAATTTCAATTTTTTTACTTTGTTAAGTTTGTTTAAATCAATTTATATTAATTTTTCAGGTTTAAGTTTTAACTTATCAATCAAATTATTTTTTTCCCTCCTATCTTTAGGAATTCACAAACAGGTCTTCAAAATCGTTTAAGAACCCCTAAAATTTTCTTAGAAACCCCTTCAAAGTTTGCGTGTTTTTCAACTTTCTTCTTAAAATTGTTGTTAGAATTATTAAATCCCAAGTATTTCCAGTATCCGGACACTATGTCCCAAAATAGAATACAAATTTTAGTTTCCACTATTTGGACACCAAATATTTTGGAAAAAAAATATTACAGTAGACGCTCGATAAAGTGAAGTTTTTAAAACCAGGCTTGTTTACTACCTATATCGAGATTATTCACTATTACCTATATAATATATTCGAGAGAGAAGCTAAATTTAGGATTTCCAATGAGAATTTGATTCAAAATGAATATTATTTAATTTAATTAACGTTAAAACATTTCAATTGGATAAAAAAACACAAACATTTCATAACATTATTAAAAATGCCAATAAACTTTACTATTTATAAAAAACGAAACACTTCATAACTCCAGGTACCTAGGTAGAAATTATTTTTTTAAATAAGAATTAAATTTAAAAAAAATTTCCACTGTTGTCTTTTGTTAACTTTAAATTGATTTGAACTGTTTTTTCTTGCAAATGTTTCAAATAAATAAAATATCTTTAAAAAAAGTCGACAATGCTGTAAACGCATTAAAGCCGAAATATTCTTGTTAAATATTGAGAGAAAAAAATGTTTTCAGTATATCGAGATACTTTTTGTTCACTATCTTTTAAATCCTATCTCATTTCCCTAAACGTTTGTAGATACTGTGTTAAAACATTTTAAGGATATTCCCCTTTAGTTGGCGCAAAATATAAAAACAAAAAATTTAGATTAGTCTAGTATGTATAAAATTTTGTGTGTTCACTATAGATAGTACACTTTACAGAGATTCACTATATCGAGCGTCTACTGCATTGAACTTTTATGGTTTAATTATTAAACTTTATTATATGTAGGTACCTATTTGAAAGAAAACAAGTCACTTTCTTTATCAGTAAAATTAAAAATACCTACCTCTACCTACAGCGTAAAATATTCAAATCTTCATTGTTCGCACTATTCTTTTTACTCAAATCGTCATATTAATCGTTCTTTTATATAGTTATCAGAAACTTAAATTACAGGTAACTTTTACAGTATAATGTTAATTTACTTGAAATGCAAAATGCAAAGTGCATATTTTTTTGTAATACATATAAAGGATTGTATTTTAATTTTTATTTGAGACATTTTATTTTTGATATGCTTATTTTCTTCAAATAAATGACATACGAATTGATTGATAAATTTTGTTATTATTTTTTAAGTTTTTAATTTAAAAAAGAACAGGAAGTGAAAAATATTAGGTACCTATTCGACAAAGAATTTTAAACTGAATAAAACTGATAAAAAATAAAAATTCTCGACAACGAAGTTTTTAAATAAATCAATTGACAATATGTACCTACCTACCTAATGTTCCTAAGCAGAGTTGCAAAAGCTTAAGTCACTTTCTAGCTTAAGCTTGACTTTAATTAGTGACTTATGAATTAAAAAAAGATTTAATTCCTTAGTCAGTTAGTGACTTATGAATTAAAAAATTTAAGTCATTAGCTGGCTGGTGACTTGTGAATTAAAAAAATTTAAATAATAAGCTAAGTGACTAATGAATTAAAAAAAATTTAATTCACAACCTACGAAGTGAATTAAAAAAATTTAAGTCATGAACAAGTGAAGTGACTTATGAATTAAAAAAATTTTATTCACAACCTACTAAGTGACTTATGAATTACAAAAAATTTAATTCATAAGCTAATGGGTGAATTCTGATTAGAAAAATTATTAGGTAATTGGAAAATTTATAAGCTAGCATGATCATTTTATGATTTATAAACCAGATTTGAAAGCTAGAAAATAGATTAAAAATAATTATCTAGCCAAAACAAGCTTAAGAATTTCCAAACTACCAACTATAGCTTATGAATTAAATTTTTTTTATTTCATAAGTCACTAACTAACTTATGAATTAAATTTTATTCATTCACAAGTCATCTACAGACTTATGACTAAATGATTTTTTTAATTCAAAAATTCGCAACCCTGTTCCTAGGTGCCTACAAATCAAAATCTGACTGATATTCACAGTTTACCAAAAATGTTGATGATTGCTTACGATGAAACGTATTTATAAAATTTGTTGCCAAACATCAAATGACGTATTTATAATTTGCAACGCTTAAATCTTCAGAGATTCACAAAATGTCTTCAGAATTGTCTTTGAATACCCCCATTTTTCATGGAAAGCCTTTGAAAGTTAGTGTACCTACCTACTTTAAGAAATATTGCAAAGTAACGTGAAATTTCTTTGGAATTTGTACAAAATTTTCATAATTTGCTTTTAAAAGCCATAGAAAAAAAACTCAGTTTTGGTAAACTTGTTTAAAAAAAAAGTTACCAAAAAGACATATTATTATAATTGAAATCTGAATTTGTTGCCTTTTGTCCAATCAATATTTTTTTGTTTTTTTTCGTAGATAATAGACTCATGATTAGCAGCTAATTTCCTTATGCCTAATTTGTACGTTTTCATTTGTCCAAGGGCCTTAAATATACGTAAGGCTCCTCTTAAGCATTTAACAGATATTTAAAGAAGATTTAACGCACAAAACCCTGTCCGAATACTGAAAATATGTGAGAAAAATACAATTCCCCTACACTGGGGCCAGTTTGTTTACAGTGGGTTAAATATGTGCCACGTATTTCAAAGACTAACTAAATGGCACCAATCAACTAAAATGGGCTCATTATAGCAATTTCAATTATAGATGAAGAACTCAAATTATGGATTTCTTCATAAAAATCCTTGATTAAAGATGATCAGCTGTGACCAAACTGGAACTAAATTATGAAGAATTATCAAATAAGAATTTCAGATTTTCCATCAATTTTCCATCATTTTCATTTTCCGGACGCTATATGTTCGGAAACTGAAAATGATACAAATTTTAGTATCTAATATTTTGCAAAAAAAACTAATTTTATTTTTACAACAAGAAAATTACATTTAGTCAGATACTAAAATAAGCTACTTGTGACTAAACGACGTCATTTTCTTGTATATAGACTAAACTTTATTTTTATTTAAATTAATTTTTAATTTTACTTAATGTAAAGTTATTTTTATTTATTTTACTTTTTTCATTCTATACGTAAGTTTATTGTTTATTCAATTTTTAAGAAATTGTTATGATATTGATAATTTGTTTTTTATGTGTCATACCTAAATTCCCCTGAAGAAGGCAGCAACCCCTGCCGAAACATCGGGCAAAGTTAATTTTTACTTTATTGTTACTTACTTAATTACTTTAATTACTTACTTACTTAATTGTTAATTACTTAAGACGACGGAGTAACAAGATATTAATCTTATCCACTGTATCAATTATAATTTTATTTTAAAAATGTTGATTGTTAAATATTATTCCAATAAAAATGAACACTTTTTCCAATTGGTAATATTTTAACATGTGACATTAGGTCGGTTCAATTTATTAGGTCCGTTCATTTAAAAATAATTTGTGAGTTGGGCAGACTAATTAATAAATGGCTCCCGGAAATTACGACAGAAGAAATTACGCCAGGATTTTTTTTTGAAAAAAACGCCAGACGCATTTCCATACAAATTTCTGGCTTTTGAAAAAAAGCCAAACCTTTCTGGGAGACTTTCCCGACTTTCTGATTATAACTTTTATAACTTTTACAATATATTTTTTTTTTAATTTAGGGCGCACTTCCACAGAAACCATAGTAACTATAGTAGGTAGGTATAGGTAGTACCTATAGGCATCTACATATACATATATATACTCATTCTATAGTACCTAGGTAGCTACCACTAATCGTCATAAATTGACTTATTAATATTGAAAGATAATTGTAAATACATTTGATAGCCAGCATGATTCGATTATCTTTTATAAGCAGACACAAAAACTGTAAAAAAGTAAGTGGTAGGTATGTACTGTACAATCTACATATCCTATGCATTGCATACCGCATAAATTATAAAATTGGAATGCTTAATTCATAGATAAATACCTCAAACCTTAATTATTCGCATCATAATAATGAGAATAAATTTTTCAGTATAGCTTTATGCGCGACTTTTACCAAACTGATGGTTAAATCTAAGACTTAAACCGTCAAATTACAAAATTAAATTAGTTAGTTTTAATTTATCTATATTTAAAGAGCTTTAGACAAAAGCGTTTTCATGTAATATGTTTTAACTTATTTACTATACCTTATACTTGAATTAGGCAAACATGCCGGGCTTTTTTTATTATATCGCCGCGGCCACCACCGTTGCTCATTAAAGATATAATATATCTAACTTATTATAAATTTTTTCATAATTTCAACAGTAGGAAAACTTATGTTTGTAAAATGACCAAACAATCATAAGATCAAGCTGATTGTATTCATCAACTAAACACTAATTCAAGTTGTTATACAATTTATCAACTTGACCCTAAAACAAATGCGTTAGATATGCGTTGGATTTGAATTAAAATACAATTTAAAAATAAAATGCGCTCATCTCGTTTCTTTCTATATGCTTTGTTTAACAAAATATTTATGGTATACCTAACCTATCTATAAGATATATTTCTATTTCTTTGTGCAACAACCGTGAACAAAAACTAAATGGGCAATCAGTTTTGTCTAAATAAGTAGACGGTAGACCTCAAAAGATTTAAGTATACATACGTATATCCTACATTTCGAAAAAAAATATTACATATTTAAAAGAGATACCTATTTAAATAAAACGTATATTTATAATTATTAAATTTTTCTTCATATCAATTCTTACAACTGCAGTTTGCAATTTATGTTACTTTTTAAGTTCATTCGTAAAAATAACTTAAGATTAGCCATAAATTTTATATAAGTATCATAAGGTAAATGTGGGTGAGATGGCATTATCTTTTTTATTTTTTCAAAATTTTCCAAACTGAAAAACATAAAGTTTTTTAATATAAGATACCTATCTACATATTATTCATTGAATTTCTTATGTAGGTAATATTAATTTTCTAGAGTTTTAAAAATATTAGCGCAAAATTTTAAAGGATTTAGTTAGATGTTAAGGCATTTTTATCATATTAAAAATGCTTTAACATCATACTAAATCGTTTAAAATTTTGCGCCATTATATTTATTTTTAATTTAAATATAAAAAAGTATTAGGAAAAAACATCTCCCCCTACAGGGTGGGGAAGATGGTGTGTCCTAGTGAGTAAAATGTTGCAACCTGCATTTTAGGTTTGTACGCTGCCACATTCTTTAAAATTATGGTTGCGGAAAAGTTTTTGAACACAGCTATTTTTTGATGTTATTTACTGCTGCTTTGAGAGAATTTTATGACTTAACAGTTTTTATAAACTGCTGCCAATTCTATTTTGTTTTAATTTTTAAATAAAGCGATTTTCTACATGGTTTATGAATGAAAATTATGAATTTATAAAAATGACATCGATCCAAATGTTTACTAAGCACCCTAAAACTTCTATGTTTACCTAACAAAATTTTATATAACACAAGGGTTATCTTTATACCAAGTTAACTTTAGTAGAAATAATGATCATTCGGGTGAGATGGTATAGGACCACAGTATACCAAATTGAAAAATCGTGCTGTGGAATGCACCATCTCACATTCAAAAAGCTTCGCCATCTCCCTCTTTTTGGCATTTTCACTTAAAAAATCCGATTGGCATTTTAACTTCAAAAATCCGATTGGATTTAAAAAAAAACTTCCCAGAGACAAGTTGTAGCCAATAACTTTTTTTATGTATTAAGGCAACATAGGCATCCAAGCACCAATCGACTAACATATAAAACTGAGAAGAAAAAAAGTGCAAAACAAATTTTACAAAAAAATCTTCACATAATTTTGATGTTGCATTTTTTTTCTTTTTTTCCATCGCACACAAACCTACGAATAGTGGCTACTTCGATTTGAAATGAGAAAATGAATACAAAAAGGTTTTAAATGTGTTAATTGAAAAATATATTTAAGAGATATTAAAGGTGCGCCATCTCCGCCGCTGCGCCACATTACCTGCTTTTACCCTACCTATTAATAACCAATTTAACCTTCGCGTTAAAGTATCCTCACAATCGTGGCACAGAAAAAAACAAATACAGAAAACCAAGCACGGTTAAGTATTGCCTTTTACCACAAACTTTTTCAGTACCTACTAATAGTACGTGAATTGATTTAAAGTGTCCGTACGATTTTTATCTTATTTACCTATTTTGGTTTAGGTTCACTATACATTTAGCAAGCAAAGGTTTTTCTTTTAATATAAATATTTTTTTGTCATTTGTAACAATGTAAGTAAGGAATTCCTTAAAAAATTAATCAGTTTAGGTACATATATGTTTATTAAATTGTTAATTTAATGGTATTTTCTATTGGTTAAATACAATTTTTTTCAATTAAGATTTGATAAAATACCGATTTTGATATAAAATGCTCGTCTGGCAGAACTTGAAGTTGCCCATTGCATTCTGTGATGCGAAACAAAATGGGGACATAATTTGACGTCCTATAGTTTTTTTTCTATATTTTTCTTCGTGAACGAAAATGTTTCTCGTCAACAAGAATTAACAGAAGAGATGAAAAAATTACATTTGTTTGATTATGGCTTGTGTTAACAAATCGCCGCATAATATCTGAGTTTCCTAACATACACCTTTCATTGTGGCCATTACACCCGTGTCGCCTTACTTGTAAAAATCTACAGATTGAATTTGCCCGTCGCATTTTTATTCTGCCAAGCTTTAAGTGTGCACTTTCAATTTGAACGACAGGTGTTGTTTCTAATTTTTTTGTTGCCTATACCCGCACGCCCAGCCCAAGCTCGGTTTGACCATACAAAATCAAACAGTCTCTCAAATATTGCATATATATAAGTTAATATAAAATAAAAAGTAAATATAAAATAAAAATTAAAAAAAAAAAAAAAACACTTCTGTTTTCGCTTCAAAACAAAACATCTTCAAATTGAAACCAAATCATGAATATAGCAATCGACAAATAACATAAAAGTGAATTACATTGTACTTAATACATATTTACGTTCTATAAAAAAGAACAATCGACAACACTTGCACTAAAATGCCATTATTTGTTTAGTGTACTTATGTGACTAACCTGGAGCCCAATTCGTTATTATTATTTTATTTTTTTGAAGTCTGGAGATAAATTTGGTTACCTATTAGTAAAGCCCTTTGAGTTTTTTTTCCTAAAGTGGGTAACGCTGCTTACTACCTACTCACAATTTCATCGGAAGACATTTATAAATTAAAAGTTGTTTTAATTATGCAACTATAGTAAATTTCGGATTTCTATCAATAAAAATTGCCTTAATTTTATATTCTATGATTCATAAACTTATTAAAACGTTGATTAAGAGTGAATTCATGAATTAAAATTTCTTATTTATAAAAAAATAAACTTGTTCTTTTTTTGCGTTTTAAACCAAATATTTATGAAAATCTACTGCAATAAAACAAAAAAACTACACCTACCTAAAGATAGGGATACTGTCCAGTTTTTCAAAACTCACGATGAGATTCCCTACAATACATAAATATAGGTAGGTATAGGTAATCTGATGGTCGCTTTCCTTATACAAGGTGTAATCGTTAAGAGTTAAATTAAAGTCACGAAAACAACCAGGGTCTTAAAACTAACTGGAATATTTTGTTCCACTAAAAAAGTCAAAATTAAAGCAAAAAAAAACAACAAATGTTTTCGAAATTTTAAACGGCCACACGATACTTGTTTAATTTCGGTGTTAAGTGTAAGGTGTAATTGACCTAACACCAAACTGATGCTTTGTCTAATTTTCACAGATAAAATTTCAAAACATTTCTAATTTTTTTTAGAGCTAACCTTTCGTTTTAAGATCTTCACACTTTTTTGAGCAATGTTATATTCTTCTTTTGTTTTTATTTTTGGGACAGGAGTAAGATTTCATTTAGGTACCTCTTTGCATATATGTATATGAAATCCACTGTACAAAAACCATCACGGCCGATTACCTTGTATAGTAGGTATAGATTATAGGTAGGTAGGTAAGGTACATATATATAGTCTTCTCTCTGTGACTTAGAGCTTGTGTGGACATATTGCTATGCAAACCATTTGTTTTATGTGGGCGAATGACTTTCCGGTTCAATGGGCGCAAATGAACATGTACGGTATGGACGACATCCTCTGGAGCGGCAACGCCGCCGCCGCCACCGCTTTATATGACAGTTAATTATAATATTAGGACTCCACATTGCAAACTTAATTAGAATCTAAAGAACAATTAATTAATGTAAATCGAAATGCATTCGAAACTCTATAATAATGCTTTGCATATTGTGGTCAGATGGATGGAATGCTCATAAATAATTCACAAAAATAATGTTGGCTGTCTTTTGCTGAGAAGGCGCAGGGGAGTCTCAGTAATTAAAAAGGACCGAGATGATGTGTCGTCGCTGCTGCCGCGGCCTTCTTGATGGGCGCTATGGGCGATCCAAAGACTATGATGACGACGCGGGCGCAACGGATGGGACCACCGCCACCGTCAACGCCACCACTATGGAGGAAGAGCATATAGAGTCAAAGTGTCACGCTTTACTTTTTTCAAATTAAAAATGCAGAGCACCCGGCATTGAGTGTTTCATTTAATTAACAAAATTGTATTCGAGTGGCCCATCATATGACATCCGGGTTGTGCTTGGCATGTGCCACATATACGAGTATCTATCTATCTATCTATCTATCTATATATCTGTATCAATTTCTAAATAGAATATGAGTTGATAAAAATTAAAATGCATATTTCCTGACATTACTTTGTTGATTTATTTATTTTATTTTATTGAATATAATTTTATGTGCTTATAGGTATCTCACATCGTGTGAGAAATTCATAGATGGCGTTTTATTGGAAAATATTGATATAAATAATGGGCATTACAACAATTTCACCATAAGACAAAAAATACCAGACGCATTTATTTTAAAATTTGTTTATCTACAAAAATAATCAAATCAGGATATATGGTGTTATAAATGTACCTTATATAGCTATAAAAGTATGCGAGATATATATCGTGCGAGAAAATTATCATGCGAGAAATATAAACATATTTATATCATTATACAATTATATCATGGAAGAAATCTATCATGCTAGAATAATATCATGCGCGAAAAATATAACGCGGTAAATATATCATTCGAGGAAAATATCGTGCAATAAATATATCACGCAAGGAGATGAGAAAAATATCATGCGAGAATTATATCACACGAGAAAATTATCACGCGGGAAATATGTAGCAGAAAGGTTGGAACAGTGAGACAATCCGAACAGTGAGACATTCCATTTTTTCGTCTCCCAGAAACACACACACATATGCCGATAAAGCCAATAACGTTCGTTTTCCATTCCGCAACTTTTAATTCAGAATATTCCGAAGAAAAGCAAGTTGCGGATATGTTCTTATAGTGAATAAGAACCTAAAAAAAGGGCACAAGTGGTTTTTGTTGTGTTTTTAAAATTTGTCTAGAAACATATCAAATAATCAGGATAGTGAACCTTTGCTTACGACCAATTTCTTCGCAGAAGTACTAAGCCAACCTAGTACCCAGTCTAGCTAGACCCTGTACTGGCTTTGATACTCGGCGCAACGAAAAGTTAGTGCCTGAGCATTTCTTCATATCACTAGTACCGGAACTAAGTTCACAAAGCGGTACTGGTCTAATTCAGATTTTGACTCTATTTTGATATTTTTTAATATTAATTGAAAATATATAGCTAGTGGTATTTAAAAAAATGTCGTTTTTAGAATACCCTTCAGCATAATTTGCTCTCATGTTATCTTTTTACATAGCTCTTTCTTTAATGTGTTTCATTCTTAATGAAATATCAATGCCATATGAAATTGCGATCGGCAATTTGAGTGAAGAATTGTCAATTTAAACACTTTTCCATGCCCAAGCAACACAACAGTATTTGGAGACCTACGTATGCAGTTCTATCAAGACGAGTGTACTTGTCTTTTGGACGAAATAAAATAATAGCATTCCGTTTTTCTTTGCATCAAAAGCAATTAAAGTTTTTGAATATTCCTATCCAATGAATGCAGTCTAGCGCTCACGTCAGTAATTCGGCAGCTAGTACGGAGTCCTAACTAATACTGGTTACCAAATTGACAGCTTTGGGGCTTAGAACTTGTGTGAAGAAATGAGTTGATACTAATTTGAGTACTATCTTCAGGACTAATAAACGCTAGGTTAACTCTGTGAAGAAATTGGTTGTTAGTATTATGTATTCTTTCATTATATACACAAAATATAAAGTATAGTTTTTTTCATGTTTTTATCCAAAAACATTTTTTTAAGAAATAGTAAAAATCAAATACTGAGACAGATTAAAAGGTCGAACAGTGAGACATGTCAAATACTATGAATTGAAATTTGGTTTTTTAATTATTTTTATTTTTATTGCTATAAATTTTCATTAAAAAACAACTGAAAAATATGAAGAATATGAATATGAAAATAATTAAATTAAATTAAGTTAAATATGATTTTAGTTATTCTTTGTTTATCTTAAATGAATATGTTTTTTGTTGCTTTTGTTCCCTTAAATTAATAAATAATATAATATAAGAATATATATATCATGTCTTTTTTTTATAAAAAAAAATTGTTTAAGACTAATTTTTATTAAAGTTATTAAACTGTCCCACTGTTCTCCCTTCGCTGTCCTATATTGTTCGAACCCCTGGCGAACACTGAGACAGTTTGACCTTTCTCAACAATTTAATTCATGGTAGAATAATTTTTTATTTATTAACTAAACTTTTTATGCCAAAATGGAGGGGAAATATGTCATAAGGTATCACCAAAATTACATTTTGATAGCTCAAAATCGTTTGGAGATATAACCGTTTAAAAAAAGTGTCTCAGTGTTCCATCATGCTAAAATTATATCAACCGAAAAATATATCTATGTTAGGAAAATATTTTTAACACGGGAAATATAACATGTGAAAAATATATCAAGCAAGAAATCTATCATTCTAGAACTATATGATGCGAGAAAAATATCATGCGGAAAATATATTAAGCGGTAAATATATCATGCAAGAAAAATAACACACAAGAATTATAATCATGTGTAAAATATGTAGGTAAGTACATAATATATCATATGAGAAAAATATAATGCAAAAAATTTATCATGATTCAAGAAAAACTCTTAGGCGAGAAATATTAGGTATATATACGCGAGAAATAATTATAATTCAATAAGGTATAGGTATAGTATATCATGCTAGAAAAATATCATGCGGGGAAATATTTAGCATCCGAGAAAAATATCACGCGAGAAATATAGGTATCATGCTAGAGTTATATCATTTAAGAAAATATCATGCGAGAAATATATCATGTGATATATATATATCATAGGATAGATATATCACGCGAGCAATAGTTCATATGAAAAATATATCATGGCAGAAAAATATCATGGTATGATTGGTCGTCCAAAAAGCCTTCAGAGTAAGAGGTTAGGTATATAGGTACCTCGAAATGATACAAGAGAAAAATGCTATACAAACATTACAAAAGAAAAATACTTTTATGTTTAAATTAGAATCGAAACCCAGAAGCACTAATTGGAGCTCATGTACAAAATTAATAGGTAATTTTTGTAATTTAATATGAATTACAACTATTTACACAGAAATCTACAATCGCTAAATATTTTCGGATTGGAACAATCGCAATCACTAGCAGCCATTTTTAATTTTCTAAGGAGAACCTATTCAGATAATCAAATAAAAAAATATATATAAGCGCCAAGCTCACTTGAACTAGTTAAAAAGTCATGTGATTTACTTATATGATGTGTGCGTGCGATTCGCGTGCAAGAGTACCAACCTGTGCAAGCCAGTGTTGGTATACCCTCTTTTTGATAAGAATCCATTTTATGGCGCCACAGGCCAACACTCTTTGCAACATTTTGCGCCACTTCCATCATGCTCATGCAGCACTATTTCGATAAAATATATATAGTCCAGTGCAACTGGAGTTCCAATAGCTATAGGTATATAGCAAATGTATAACTTCGTGGTTATCAAGTCAATCCACCTTCACCCGCGTATTCCACCCTAAACACGAGCTAAACAGGGCTTCTAGGTGAGTTAGATAAAAATCTATCAATATAGGTATCATCAGTTTAATTAAAAATTAAATAAATAAAATAAAAAAAAAAAAACAAATATAAAACATTTATTTCCGCCGCCACCGCCAGACTGACGCCACGGGCTGGCCGCGATAGTTATATAGCAAATTGATGCATTTTGATGGACCCTGCGATAGTATGCGGGGGAAAAAGGAGATAAAAAAAATGCGTTGTTCATGTGTCTCTGATGCCATCTAATCATCAACAATGACGACGTCTGATACCTATACTGTAGTCCAAATATTTATAAGTACCTACACTATCCGCAGCAAAACAATCGCGGCATAACTTGAAAGTGGAAGGAGTTTTTATCTTTGCACCTTTTATATGACGGAAGACGACGACGCCTGATGGCCGATGTGGCCTCCTTTGGTACGAAACTTCTTGCAGTGCACTGAGACATTCTGATAAAAGTGCGTAGTAGTCTTTTTGTAAAAAAAAAAGCTTATAAGTTTGTGTCAACAATGATCAGCGCCGCGTTGTCGTTGAGGACAACAAACGCCACTGTTCAATTGCGGTTTGGCAAATGAAAGATGAATCACTTCATATTTCATACAATTTAGATATTGTGATTGTTATATAGAATTCTTTGTAGAACATTTTATTTTTTGATAGGCACCTAACTACATATCTACTATAAATAATATAGATTCAATCGCATTTAATTAATTAAATTTAATTTCATGTTTTATTGTTGTCTTTGATTTTTTATTTTATTTTGTTCCAAATCCGAATAAAAATTCTGTTATCATCAATAAAATCGTTCAAATAATTTATAGTAATTATCGATTATAAATTTTTACGAAACAATAACAGTGGGATCAAAAACCTCACAAGGCCGACATTTTTGTTGTCAAAATTCTTCCTTCAAAGCTTTTCTAAGATTAAAATTAAATCATAAGGTGTTATGTACCTATATGTATGAGTTGAGTATATGTGTAGTGTAGTTCATATAGTAGATGTATACATATGTATATAGTGAGGGAGTGGACCATCACTAAGTCGCAGTAGCGTACACAGGATTTTTTTTGAGGGGGGCTACACCCCAAATTTTTGTGTAATTTTTTTAAGGTGACACTGCCTTTTCTATTTTTACCCACTTTGTATGAATCAGAAGTAAAACTTCAATAACAAAACGTAGAAAGAAAAAACAAAAACATTTGTTAATATTTTTAGTTTGAAATAATAAATTTAGGCAACAGAATTTGATAAAAGGATAAATTCCATTCTCGTTTTGCAAATTTATTCACTATAACTTCCAGCGATTACATAGATTTCTTTGTGAATATTTGACAAAAGCTAATTCGTTAAGCCATTTGTCGTGCCCTTCAGTCACGTTTTTAACCGAAGCTCTGCAGAACTTCAATTAAGTTCCTTAAGTTAGGATACAAATCCGAATTGGAAAACGGTATAGTTATTTTGGTTATGTCCTTCCACATTTATTTCCATATCTAAATTTTGAAATATTGATACGAACATCAGACAGTTTCATTTCATTTTATTTATTAAGACTAGTACTCAGTTCACCGGTATGAAGTTAGCACCAAAATATTAAATCGAAATATGAACCCGTTCTTCAATCAATTTGATGCAACCATTTTCATTTGCCAACATACGACAACTAAGTAGGTGTTGTCTAAGGTGTTGTGGAAAATCGTGACAATAATCAATTTGATTGATAATAATCAATGTTTTTTGCAAAATACAAATTCTGAAATAAAAAAAAAAACTATTTCGGATTGCACGATTTTCTTTATAAAATCATCAAGAAAAAAAAAACAAATCATAGAATTTAAACAGTATTTTATGAACTTTTCAAGATGTGAAGTCATTTTGGAACACTTGCCTGTTTGCAAAGGAACTTTTTTTAGTTTCTTTTCTTACTGTCATTCGTTTGAAATGTCAAACAAAATCTATAACTAGTGATTTCATTACCATATAGGTGCATATAGTTTTTTTTTTTATTAAAATGGAGAATATTGTTAAAGCTAAAATGTAACAAAAATAAAATTTGAAAATAGTACAAAATATTCTTCGATATTATTGGATATCTTAGCATAAAATATCATTTCGCTCGAGCCCCCTTAGCCCTGTTCTGCGTACGACACTGGTGGGTGCTGCGGTTCTAATTTGGTTGGTCGGTTTTTAATTTAGCTGGTGGTCGATGAGAAATAAGTTTCAATATCACTCCGGTTTGCATCTATCTTCACTTCATTTTAGACCGAAATTATTTAAGCTCAGTCGTTCATTAAGCTGGTTATAGAAGCAACACTTTTTCATTTCTATATCGATTTCGAACGAGCCCTTCAATTTTATTATACCTCGTTTTCGAACTAGAATTTTTTAGTCTGCTTGTTCATAATCGCTCATATCTCGTGTCGATACTTGAACCAGTCGCAAATAGTTAACCAGAATTTACTATTAAGTGTAAAAGAACAAATCAATTTCCTTAACAACTATTTTGAAAATGATCGGAAGAATTATATGATTTCCTTCAAAATGCTTTAAGAATCAATTGAAAAATGTTTGAGTGAATCGAGGATTAAATTGAATTGCCTGAGAATTGTAAAGAAACAAACTCAGCGATCCAATATTCCCTTGTCGTCACCCGAAAATTATTTTAGTTCATCAGTTTTCATTCCCTTATTGCATTTTCTGATGATATAACTTAAAGAACGGTTTTCAGAAGAAAATAAATCCGCGCCTATCAATCAATCAATCGATTGTCCAAAAGATAAGTATTACCTAATAAATGTGGATCATGTCTGGATAATTTTTGTGCCGAGTCCGTTATGTGATTTAACCCACAATAAAATGAATTTTGACCAAAGTCAATGTAGGTACTCACCACATTATTATGTAATGTGTAAATGCGGAAGAATTTTATCCTTCGGTTTTCGCAGCACTATCTATAGGACTTTCCATTCCCGCCACGACGCGACGTATACAGCAGATCGATCTTTCATTAGATCCCTACATTGCGTAAGGTAAAAACTTGGCTATGGTCAACAATGAGCGATGAAAGGCTTGATGAGTTGTGTTAGATTCACAAAAATCTAGTAAAAGAAGATACGGATTTTGGAATCATAGGACTGCAAGTCCTGTTCTCAAAACAATAAAAATAATTTTTTTTTTGAAATGAGTATCTGTTATTATAAATAGTAGGTATGTAGATATTTAAAAGAAGAAAGGCGAGTAGGTACCTACCATACAATAAATTAAATCAATTTTCAATGAAATATAACATCGTCTTAAAAATTTTATAAAAATATTTTGTTTGCCACCCCTGGGAAAAATACTGCGAGCGCCAATTAAAAAAACTTGTATTTATATATGTACTTAGTTTTTTTATGGAAGTTGTGTGTTCTTAGCAGCGTTACCCACTTTCAAAAGAAAAAACTAAGAGTAGATTTTAAGAAAAAAGTGAAGTAGGTAAATTGAGAAGAATCGAAGAAGACTTCAAAAAGAACTTTTTTGTATATATACATACCTATCCTATAGGTAAATAGGTAAATCTTTATTTTTCAAATATTAAACATAGGTAGGTATACCTACCTACCTATTTCAATATTTTATTTAATAGCTAACTTTTTTAAATTAATTTACGTTATTTTTAACTTCATTTCAACATACTTATGCTGTGTTTTATACATGGTTTTATAACAATCTCAGACTTCATGTTTAGCTACTTTAGTTATTCTTTTTTTTTATAAAAAAAGAACATTAAAATTATTTTAATAGGTACTTTAGTGTATTTCAAATCTCTCGAGTTGCAAGAGGAGCCAAACTATTCGAGCGATCTTTAATAACGAACCAATAGGCGAACTAAATACCTAACCTTTAAACTTAATACAAAATAGCGTTTTTAAAATTTTTAGCGTGGCTTTCCAAAATTCTTATTTTAACCATATTTTCTTAAACAAACGAGAATAGCAATATTTCAAGTGCAAACAGGCACAAGGCAGCGTGCAGTGTCTGATTCAAAGCAATGCGATAGCCGATAAAAGAAGAAGACAAAAATTAATTGAAAAAAAAAATGCAAAACCAAAAAATGCTTGCAATGGTTGTTGCATTTTTAAGTAGCTTCCTACCTAGAATTAAATAATTTTATGTTGCAATAGTTAGGTATAACAATACAGCTTAAAAGTTGTCTAGGTCCTTGTCTTATAAAAAAAACCTATACTGCGTGTAATATTGGAAAAGTAAATTCTGCAATACAGGTCATACCTAAATAGTAGGTACATGCGAGACTTTTGTTTAAAACATCAGAAAATATTTTTTACCAGAGCTTTTATCCGTCTTACTTTTCGTCGGTCCTAATTCTGTTGCGTAAAACTTAGTTTCTGATTGTTAAACAATAAAATTATGTTGACATGGTGTACTATGTATATATTAGAATATTATGTACATATTAGCAATCGATTCGAACAAAATTACATCGAGCCAAACTCTACTTCAGATAAATGTACCTATAGGTTTCTGTGCTAGATATATCTACGTAATAAATACCTTTCACAATGAATGTATAAATTAAACGTTTCCTTTTATACCTACTCCTAAATAGAATTACCTCATTCGATTTATATCGTTATATTTCTTCCAAGAAGGCCAATCCCCAAACAACCTTAAATATATTTATACCCCTCACCCTCTACCCTGATTTAAGGTGACTGTTATAAGTTTCACCATAGAGGTAAAAACAAAGGTAGCACTCTCGAGATCTTCAAATGCAGGCCAATTAAAGGCAAATCAAATCAAAGCCAAACTAAACATCAGAAGTGGTAGCGATGATGGCCGACTGATAAGTCATTTAACCATGGCACCACCGAACTCAAGTCTAGTGTAGCTTCCTTACCTACTCCTTAAAGAAGAAACAAGTCGTAGGTATAATGCATCTATATACCTACCTTACCTATGTAGAGATACCTGTTTATAGTGCACTCCAGCACTCCCCCATTAGGCGCATTTCTTTTCTTTTTTTTTTTGTTGTATACTTAAGCTCATTTATTTTTATTTTGTAAACCACCAACCCTTACAAGACACTACCGGGCGGTCCGACATTGCACCCGTTGCATACAACAAGCACCACCAACCATTACGCTGCTTGCTTACATGCAGTACTTGGATGTTAGGTAACTGGTTTTTAATGTAAACACAGTAAGCGAACAATGGCGTATAAAATGCCCGCGCCCCCTTCTCGCGCTAGTCCCAAAGACCGATCACATCCCCGCAAGACGAGTCCAAGACTTTCGATTTGTAGATACCAGCTATTGTACATGGAAGGGGTAAGAAAGTCACAGCTAGAAGAACACATACCTATATACAAAACGGGCCAAGATGCTTTTTCATACCTTCCTTACCTACCACTGGTGCTTTATTAACAGCAAAAATCTGTTGGATCATTCTAAAACACGCGCGTGGAGCCATTTCAGTGCTCTCAGTAGGTTGGTATATAGGTAGGTATGTTGCTTTTGCTGGTGGTGCCCATAGTTTGTGCTTTGTGTTTATACATGGCCAGGGCATTACATCAATTCGCAAAACTACATGTGTAGCTACAAGAGTGCAGAAGTAAAAGTACTGGGGTATAGTGGGGTAGTAGGTACTTTGGTGGGCTGTAACCACCCAGGCCCCAACCACTATCACCCCACTTAAGTAGCAGCCAAAAACCTACCAAACACCAATTGCACGAAGCTACCTCAAAAGCAGACACTGCAATCGGCCATCAT
Organism: Epistrophe eligans; assembly: GCA_951394125.1. Lineage (NCBI taxonomy): Eukaryota > Metazoa > Arthropoda > Insecta > Diptera > Syrphidae > Epistrophe > Epistrophe eligans. Next base: position 40,479,512 of record OX596029.1, read on the forward strand.
TTTTATTGTAGCGGCTTTTCAAATGTATAATTGTGTGCGAACTGAAAAGGCACCATTTAAAAACTGGAACCAGTTTTGCACAACAGACGAAGAAAAAAAAATCAATCCAAATATACGAGAATTATAAAGCTCCTACAAATAGGGTTGCCGGTGATTAATTTTATATAATCTTGAAAAAGGCAGCAAATTTATTTTTTAAATTTAGCTAATTTTAAATTGTTGTAGTAAAATTGTAGTAGATTTATTAGAATGTAGATGTTAAATATGATAAAAGGTGACAAAGAGAATTTTGAGTTTAGAATCGTAGTCTTTTTGACATTTTATTAAATTTAATAAAAATTTAGGTGGGTAGCAAAAATAAATATTTTATCTTTTTAGTATAATAATTGATCAGTTTATATTTCTTATATTTTTTGAAATCTTAGAGATCATGGCAGATTTCCCAAAATTCTCACTTTTTGTGTCAAACACAGAGGAAAAAAAATGAGTTCGCCTGCTAAATTTTCGACGGATCAAAATTATTAAGCACTCTAAAATGATATTAACTCTTCAAATAGTTCCGTATGAAACTTTGACATTTACAAATGTCAAAAGAGGTAGGCATGTTTGTTTAGTTTTTGTACGAATTGTCACCGTTAAAAGCGTGTTTAGCTGGAGTTTATTGAAAAATATGTTTCTAGTGGTACTATAGTTAAATAGTGTTAAATAGTTAAATAGTGTTTAAAAACTTGAACAAAATTGAGAAGCTTTAAAGTTAAAAAATTGTTAAGTACCTAACCGAGAAGTTTAAAAGTTTGCATCATTAATTGTCATTTACAGACTAGTCGGAAATAGATAAAAAAGATCAAACTTTAAAAAAACCAAAAGGAAAAATTCCTAAACCTAGGAAAAAATCCATCGGTTTTAAAACTATACAACGTAGGGAAAAAGGACTGATTTTTGAAATATTACATGGGTACTTTTAGAATTATATTACTCAATAATTTTTCTTTTTAAAAGCGTAGGTACCACAAACCCGGTAGAAATTTTTTCCAAAAATATTTTTCTTTCTTTCTCTCTCATCTTCCCACAAAACCTAAATTCTGTAATCTGTTCCACTTTTTTATTTCTTACGTAGGTATTTCTGATTCAAAGCAACATAGACCCTATTACTAAATCGGATTTCACCTTTTATGCATTTTGTGTGTGTAGGGAAAATTTAGGGAATTTGTTTTCTATGCTGTAGGACTTCTTTTGTTTTCATGTGGCATCACTGGACAAGACTGCTTTTAGACGACAGCGATTTCTAAGCTTCGTTTTTCTTTTGGCCTCCTTTCGATTGCAAAGATGCTTTTAAACAATGCGAATTTTAATGAAAAGGAACATCTCCTGTCCTTACACTCTTTACTCCACTTATGTCTCGAGCAATAAAAAGCAAAAACTCTCCACTTTTATCCAACCTCAGCAGTTTTTAAAATGATCGAACGTGAGTTTTGATTTATTTATTAACTTTATTTCTTATGGAACTCTGTTTGTAAAGGAGGATGTCGCGTGGTAGGTAATGTAGTAGTAGCTGTGGACCTTGTCTTCATTTAATTTATTTTTTTTTTTGCAGAAAATGGAACGTTAATAATAAGTATATGGTGCATAGTAAAAAACATAAAGTTCAAAATAGGTGGATAATTTACTGTTAATTGATGTTGTGACATTTTAAAATTTTTCGTTCTGATATCAAGACAGCAAAGATCATCGTCGAAAAGGGTTTGAAACTTCATGTATTTAATGCGTATTTGATAAATTATTTTTCGTTAATTTGAATTCTGTCGTACAATGTTTTCTATGTTTTTTTATTTGCTGCTTTGGTAATTTAACAAAAAGTAAGCAAAATTTTTTAAGAACTTCTTATATTGAACGGTTTAATGTAAAATAATTTGCCGTTTATTCGTCGATAATTATTAGTGACAATTTAGATTTTGTCGTGCAATGTTCTATGTTTTTTTTGGTAAATTCATATGAAATGAACAGAGCACGACCTCGAAAAAAACACTAAGTGCTCGTTTCACGATCTCTGAGTAAGTAAATCAGAACTTTACTTGATAGATTTTCCTAAAATTTTATGTCAAAAAAGTTCTGATTAGCTTACATAGAACTTTACTCAGATTGTGAAACAGACCCTTAGTACTGTATATTTAAATAGTTGATGTTTAATAACTTGCCATTAATTAATCATTTATTATTTGTAACAATTTCAATTTTGTCATGTAATGGTTTCTATAATTCTAAGTTAAGCAAAGCACTAAAAAAAACATAGAAATCATGCGATATACTTTAAACTAGGTATCTCAACAAATTAACAGCAAATTGCTAAGCAAGACACCATACAATACCTATGTAAAGAAACTCTTTTTTGAGGGTGTGTTTTTCTAATTTGATCTAAATTTAGCAAAGCAGCAAACAAAAAACAGAAAACATTGAACGACAAATTCATAATTGTCAACCAATAAACTGCTTATTACAGCCGTGTTTTTTGAAAAAAGTGAATAGCCAGCTCAGCAAAAATTTTACACGTTAGAGTGATTATAAATACTTTGCTATTGTTTCCTTACACAAAACAAAATTGATTGATTTTTTTTAATAATAATAGAAATTCTATATATGTACTACTGAAGTAGGTACCGACATCAACCAAGTAGAAGACTTAACAGTTAGCACTATTTTAATTAGACTTGGTGAATTATTGTTTCAAAATAGCTTTTAACGGCTTCTAGTCCACACAAATTTGCAGTTTCGTTCCGGCGATCTCTTGGACTCATAAATGTTTACTAGTCAATACCGAATTTTTGTTAAGTTCAGTTCTTACATGACGAATAGATATTTAGTGTGAACCATATATGAAAAAAAAAAAATATTTGTTTTTAGCTAGCGTGTAAAACTTTTGCTGAGTTTTCACAAAAACAGTGCTGTTCCATATAATTATAACCGTTTGATTTGCATATCTGTCAAATTTGTCAATGTTTTAAAATCGTACTAGGTAAGTTCCTATTTTTTCTCTCATAGGTAGGTACAAAACAAAAAAGTTAACTTTTTAAATAAAGTTACACAGCGGTAACCATGGCTTCACCATTATCAGGGGAAGATAGGTACAAAACAATTTAAAATTAACTTTGCCTTCGACATCAGCCCTCAAGTGCTCTTCTAGTCCCTTAAGTTCCAATGTCCATGAATTGATAAAAAAAGATTTCTTGTAATTTTTTTGACATTTCTACCTTCTTCAAAGATCTGATTTTAACCAGTGTAAGCATCTTTTAGTTAGTTCTTCGTTTATTCAATAAGGGAATATACTTACATAGGTAGCATGAATTTCGATTGCACCATGGATTGGAATGAAAAAAGCTTTCCCATATGACGACTTCCATGATTATCGACAATGGTGTGGAATGTGTATAAGAAATAATTGTGTACATGTGTGAGTTCCATGGAACGAAGTCAAGTCATACTTTTTCTTTGATTTATACTTGCTTCAGTTTCTTTCCCACACTGTTTACTGTGCTGATTGTGTTGGTGTAAAGTTGGGGTACCTTTATCAATTATTGTTTAATACCTACAACTAGTCAGTAACTTGGATGGGGAATGATCCGTTGGACACTTTTTGGATAAAAGAGGTCGCTGGTGTGTATAGTTTCTTTTAAAAAAAAATTTGCTTGTCCAAGGGGTAGTGGTGAAGTGCGGCGAAGGCCTGTACTTGCTAGCTAGCCAAGCAAAGCAACAGCGCAAGCAGAATGCATGCTTGAACAGCAAAGCCAGTTTCCTTTGACTGTTGCGATGTTTAGCAGATGTTTGGCCGTTTTTTCGCTCGACCGTGTGCTTCGTTCCATTGGTCGCTCGATAGTGGTTTGAGAGTTAGATTTTTTTTTCGCCCGTCCGCCTTGGTTTGAGGTTTACCAGGCGAATCGCCGACGACGCATCACAACGAGTGATAGTGTCTACCCGGGCCGGTTAAGTAGATAGGGTGATTGTTTTGTTTTGTACCTATTCCTACATTTATGTTTTTTTTTATTAGAATTTGTGTGTTTTCTTTCTGAATCTGTCTGTCATTGTTGTTGTTGGTTGTTGTTGTTTCTTATCAAATCCACCTTTCGTGTAACTGAAGTTTATCTGTGTACAATACAAAATCGTCGTGTCGGTTCTATTTTGTGTTTTGCCGTCGCTATAACTGCGATCAAAACGGCTTACTGCAATAATTTGCATGGCGGATGGAAATTCACTGCTCCCTTACGCGAAGATATATGTAGTAGTGCATATTCGGATATAAAGAGTAAAGACCACAAGCAACACGAATACTTTTAAACATCGCCCGTTACAAAGTGAAAAACATCTTTGACGACGACAACGACGGCAAAAACGAAGACAACACAAGAACACATCCATATCAGTTTTATATCGGTTTTACGAGCAAAGAGCAAACATACATTGCACTTTGTGTAGAGATAGTAGTTAGCCTACAGTTGGTGTTGTTGTTGCTGTTGCTTCTGTTCAGTGTAAGTTGTGTTATAGTATAGTTGGTACTTAACTGTGACTCCTCTCTAATGACAACCAATCGACGGTAGGTGTGGTTGGGGCATCATATATATCGTGTGCACTGTCTGTCTAGCGTTTGGGTTTTATAGTGCTGCCGCCCCCTTATAACAAGTCGTTTAAGTAGAGAAAAAGAAATACAAAATAAAACAAAAATGAAAATGAAAAGTACTACTACAGCGCCTCTGTTTTACTTAATTGTAATCGATGTCGTTTGGTCGGTTATCGGACAGACGACCAATTAAAAAAATCTGCTAATGAATCGCGCGCTTGAATTTTAAACCATCCCCAAAAATCGTCGTCGTCGTGAGGGGTTAATCATTTCTTCTTGTAAATTTCGTTTGAAGCACGGTTATTGGTTGTGAAGTGTAATTTTCAATTTTATGTTATGACATCATAATAAAGTGAATATTTATGATAAAATTATCATAAATCCATGTTTAAGTTGAAATATAAGTAGGTATTCGACATACCTACCTACCTACATTTTTCTTTTTTGAATCCATACCAATAACCCAAAATATTGTGTTTCTCTTACAGATAGGTGGTATAAATAGGTACAATATGCATTTGTGGGTTTACGGATACCTACCTATACCGACATAAATTCGAATGGAGGCGCCTAAAAAATTATAACCGCGAGTTTCTCACTGTATACCTAACCTATCCTCCCAAAACAGAACAGCGACCCTTAACCTACAACAGTTAGTAATTTTTACGCTCAAATAATTTTAGAAGGAATATTTTATAAATACCAATTGAATGGTTGAGACTGTGTGCTGCGACATGTCACACTTTTCGCTGAGAGGATCACCAAATATTCAGGTAGGTCTAAAAGCGTATTTACAGATTTAGTTAATAAGATAAGGTACGTCGGGCGCCAACCTATGCATCTGATAGTTTTGTACAAAAAAAACTGCCAAATGTGTGAATTTCCATAAAGCATAAGAATTTATTTACTTTGAATGGGGGAGCAATAAAAAGTTTTAATAACAAATTAACTGGAAGGCTCCCTCACCTCTATACATAATTAATTTCGACCTTATATCCTATACCCACCATAGATAGATATTGTTCTGAAAAAAACTAAAACAAAATAATATCTCATACCTTTGCCAAAAATTGCAGGGTGTTCCTTTGGTTAATTCAGATTTGGATCTGAAATTTGATGTTTTGTGTCTACGAGCTGTAACTTATCATCATTAAAATTACTATCGACAAAAGTTGAAAAATATTTCGTTCTATCATTCGTTTTGTTTCATGAATTTAACGATGTGAGTTCAGAACGAAGAAACTGAATCGAGAAAAAAATATTTGTAACCAATAAAAAAATGCAATTAAAAAGATACTAATTAGGTATATTATAATAATTATCTTTGCCCATTTTGAAATTAGCAATGATACACAGTGCAACTATTATATTTTCTCCTTACGAAAAATAAGCTGCCTGCGCTTAAAAGGAAATTATGTAGGTATATAAATTAGCTAGAAAATCAATAGCAAAAGTAACTACCAATTATTCAATAAATCAATGAACTCCCCGGAAAGAAATAGTTGCAAGTTCATTTATTTAAAGGCATTATGCAACGGAAGGTAAAATAAAATTCATGTTTCTACTTTATTTCGGGGCCATTTTTACCGTAGGGACTGAAGAGACTTAAGTCCCGGGCGGCAAATTTTGGAGGGCGGACATTTTCAACAATGCTTTACAAAGTTTCAGCACATTAAAGCAAACTCCGCATGCTAAAATTATTCCAGAGGAAAATCTTCTTTTTTTTCATATCCGAATATTTAGACTATATTGAAAATATTCTTATTCATATTTCTCAAATGCCACAGGAGAAAGCAATTTTTTTGTCTTAAAACTCATTGAAAATTCTCTACGCAATTATTTAAAGCAATAGAAGCTCAACAACCTAGCTGTCATTGGAATTGAAAATGAAATCGCAAAAACATATCTATACGTTGATTAAATCGCAGATAGATTTTCCTGCAAAATTGGAAAAAATACCTACGTATTCCCCAAAAATCAAAATCTCAATCCTACAAACAAAAATACAGTTCAACAAGACAAAATCTCCGTGGGGAAAGGAAAGGAGAAGCCCTTTGTCCAAAATTCCCAATAGATATTTTCTTAATCCAAAATCTCCAATATTCCCCAACATATTTAATATACCTAATGTAAAATATTTAGTACCTACCTATAATGTAAAAATAAATATCTTTTTAGAATTTGAAATAGATCATTATATGAAACTAAAGCGATCGTAGCATAGTGACTGGCATAGAGCCTTGTATACCCATAATTTTTTTTCTTATGATTGCTTATGTTCTATGTATTTCTTAACACTAACCATACAGCTCCTGGAAATTACGCCAGAAATTTTTTCTGGCTTAAAATTGGAAAAAAGCCAACTTTTTTTTGAAAATAAGCCAGAAATTTAGAAATTGTGCCAGATACCTACCTATGGAAAAAAAAGCCAGAAAGTGAAATGGAAATAAAGCCAGAAAAAAAAAATAAATTCTGGCTTAATTTCCAAACTTCATTTTGGAAAAAAGACTACAAAATTCTGGCGTAATTTCCGGGAGCCTACCGATACAATCGCAAAACTAAAAAAACCATCTACACGCCAGAGTTAAAAGTAATTAGGTATTGTATTTTGTAAGAAACCCAGATCGAAACAATGCTCCCATGATGTTGTTTTTTTAATCGCGTACGTGAATTAAGTGCTTAATTTACTACTTGCACATCTTCCCTTTGTGGTTTTTACTTTGCCTGGTTTTAGTTAAGGGATTTTGGCTTTGAGGATATTCTTTTTGGGATCATGGCTTTTTAACAAACATCACTAACCCAAAATTCTACCTAATCATTAAAATCATTTTTTGGTTGTTTCAGCAACTTGGCAACCTACTATTTTTTTAACGGTGACCAAAAAACATTTTATGGGCGGCAAAACAAAAATTTCCAAGACGGAAAATTATGTAAAAATGCCTCTGCTTTAGTTCAGTGCATTTATGAAGTTCTATATAAGCTCTAAATGGGATGATTCAGCATGTTCTATGTTTTGATGTTATAAAACATTTTTTCAATATTTTTAATATTGAAAAGGTAATAGGTCAATAAATTTGAACATTTTGAGTTACTAAAATTGTTTGAAAACATATTTTAAAATTAAAAAAAAAAAAAAATTAAAAATGTAGCGAGGCTTTAAATTCTCTACAATTCTGCTGTACGTATACAATACGTATGTATGTACATATTTTTTATGTATTGCTTATCTCTTTGTCTAACGAAAATTGTTCCAAATTTCACTTAAGAAGTTATGTATTTTGATTTTTAACTAAAAATTGTAAAAATTAAAAATTGCTGGCACATGTAGTGTAGGTACCTATAACGGTACCAACTCTTTTGTTGACATTTTTTAACCGTTACGGATAAATTTGGCTGAATTTGTTCCTTCAAGTCGTGGGTGTATGGCATAAACTTTAGAAACCCCATAAATGAAAAAGTTCAAAGGCGTAAAATCGCATGATCTGGAAAATTAACGAAACTATCTAGATAAATGAGCAATGTATTATTTAAAAGGAATGTTCATTTTAGGTACATTTCTTTATTAAGCCCTCAACTGTCATCTGTCAAACTGTCTTTTTTGTTGGCATCACCTTAAAAAGCAAATGTCTTAAAATCTAAAATTTCCGAATTTTGGGACATCCTTTAATATTCTTAAGATTAAAGAGAAAACTTTTGAGCCCTGCCTTTTTTAAGCGAAGAGGGATTGAATTGAACAGTTATAGTTTGCGGCGACGACGTGGCGGTAGTTCAGTCACGCAAAAAGTCTCTTGAAAATCCCAACAAGATGTTTAAAACATCCATGATTTTTTTAGAAGAAGGTTTTTTTTGTAAACAATTACATTATTGCTTTACATTTCGGTCAAGCAGATGAAATAAAAAAAAAGTTAACCTACCTTTAATTTCAGAAGCAGATGAAATAACAAAAAATTACCCTACCTTCAATTTCAGAATAATATTAGATACCTATAGATACTTGTCGATTTTGAAAAGGAGAAGATCGTAAATCTCCTAATGTATTCACAATTCCAGGTGTGGGATCAGTTGGACTAGGTGGTCCAACTAGCCCTGCTGATTTAAACAGATGTATTTTATATGTTTCTATAATTTATAAGTTATCCGGATGAGGAGTGGATACGGTGCTATACTTGCTATAGGGGCTAGTTGGACCACTTGGACTTGATCCAAGCCCTACCCTACCTAAAGCTATAAACTCTCTTATTTAATTTCCATGATTTTAAATTTTATAAGACTATTGTTGAAAAGTCGTGTAGAATCAAGGCATTGGTGTACCCATAGCGACTAACAACTCTATACACAATTTCTGTGTGCGCGTTATTGGCATGGAATACAGGGGGCCTACATTTTTCTGCGAGAAACTGGAGGCCCAATTCAGGTTTGAATGTGGATAATTTTCATGTACAGTTTCTAGAAAAAGCTGATAATAATCGTGAATAAATTTGCCGATTTGTGTAAACATTATCTGTCAAAAAATTTTTGTGGAATCGCAAAATTCGATGTTTTGCGAAGGTTAGGCACACATAGAAGACTCACGCCTCAAAATGCGAGGCCCGACTTTTTCATTAATATTGAGAAGAGATAGGTAGATACTTTTAAAGGTTATTTTTTAATTCTTTGCAAGAGCTATATCTATATATACATATATATGACTACCTACATGAAAAAAAAAATAAAGGTGGTGGTTGAGATTCAACGCACTACCATTACGCCACGGAATTACCATCATGCGAAACCCCCCTACCACACCTATACATATGTCTTGTCATGACTTAACCTACAAAACCCTGGATTAAAAATATAAACTCATGTTTTTTGAATCAAAAATTTGATATAATTTTACGGCCTGATAAATGTTTCAATATTTTCTTTGAACTGACGATATTTATTATTATTTTTTTGTTCAAAGTTCAACACAAACACATGTTTATTACACACTATAATCCTTGGCTTGTTTGAAGTTAAACTTAAATATTTATGTTTCGTATCATCAAAACGGGTCTAAATGTCATGCAAAACGGAAACTGACTGGTTTTTTGCTAGGTAACTTAAAATTTGTTTTAAATTTGTTGATGAATTTTATTTTATTTTATACTAAACTTTTTATACTAAACTTTTCGTCGAAAATTAGTTTCACACTTACCCACGTCAAAATAACATAGTCATGACTTCATAACTCAAGCATTAAAAAATTATGATACTTGTGCTCTTTTACAAAAGATTTTATCATAAACATTTTAATTTATTTTATGTAATAAATTATAAAGTAAATTTATCCTAAATAACATTTAGCTTTATACCCACATTCAATTAAAATAAATATTAGTATTTAAATATTTGTATGTCCCGCCTGTGACTATTATTTGATTACAATATTATAACTAAATCAAATTTATTTCAATAAAGTAAAATACAATACAAACGCTTCAATATTAATCTAAGATTATCAGTTTGCATAGTAAGCGACGGATTTCTTTTAACCTCAGCCATCAAGCCAAGATATCTTATAATCTTAACCGGTTGACTTTAACTTTAAAGGTTTGCTACTGGAATTGTTAAATGATTCATAAAAAAAAACCCTAAACATTCGTATTTATTATCGTGAACAATAAAATTCGGTGTATATGGAAAATGTCTATAAGGAATTTTTAATAAATTATAATAATATAATCAATATAGTTTTCTTTATGTTGATTGTAATGTTTTTTTGGCGCCATATATCTACGTTCGGCTTTGATTTTTAAAATGTTAATTTTAAGTTAGTTAATTTACATATACAAACCATCACATGTTTTTTTTTTTTAATTGTCGACATAATGTGACACCGCTTTCTCAATGCGGGTGTTAAAGGTTGTTTGTTCATTAAGAATAAAATTTATAATATATGTGCATAAATGTATAGCTAATATATGTATATAGTCTTAAAATTTTATTAAAGGCTATAGACATTCAAATTTTATTAATTTTCGAACTCGAGATTTTGATAAAACTATTATGATTATTGGGAAGTTGAAAAAAGTGGGCGTTCCAATATTTTTTGTTTTAGTACCTATCACCTTTGGCTGCCTATAAAAATAGTAAGTCTTAAGAAACATTCTATTTTCCATTACAGTTATTTAATATATTTACTTGTAATCATTGGATTCAGATCACACAGTGCAGAATTTCACGAAAACTTCCTTTGTTCTAGAATGATTTTTGATCGGTAAATACCAACAAGATGATCAAGTTATTTTAGTTAAAATATAAGCTGATTTATTGTAACATCTATACATTACACTCAAGAACAATACAAATTCAAATAATAGCCAATTTTAAAACTAAGCTGTGTGAACCCCAGAACCCCGACCTCAAATTTTTTGATCCAAATATATCGGATTCGTTTGCCAAAAATTTTGAGGTCGGGGTTCTGGCTTCACACAGCTTTATAACTTAAAAGTACAATGAGAAGACATACTGTCAAATCAACATTGTTTTCAGGTTAAATGAATTTAATTCCATCACACTTATTTTTTTATACATTTAGGCACAGAAGATATTAACACGATTTTAATTATTTAAAATGAAGATTTTTCGTTCGATATAAACATGATGTTACATTTAAATTGACAAGACTCATTGCTAAGTTTACAAGATGCATTGTTGAAAAAGCATGAACTTGGTTAAAACAGAATAATACTTCTGTCATGTAAAAATCTTGGGAAATTTGTATTTACAAGAATTTTATGTTTAAACAAAAATAAGTAATCAACTACAACTTTATCAAAATAGAAAGTGCAACTTATAAATTTAACTAGACTCTTTTTTTAATTTTTACTTGCTAATTTTCTCTGAGAGAATTGGCACATTAAATATTTTTTTCTTATTTTTCAATAAGAGTATTAAATTTAAATTTAAAACCCAACAATTTAAGCACTCTAAAATTATTGTTAATGCTTTCACATTTCATATTTCCTGTAATTTCATATTGCCATAAATATTATTATTAAATAAATAAATTATCAAAATTTTTCTGTAAATCAAAACTGTCAGCAGCTGACTAAGTTTACATTAGGCGTGTTTTTGTTTTGCAAGCCCGGAATGAATTGGACGAAAAAAGTTGTATGTGCACACCTAGCCTTTATTCCTAAGTGGAGGTGGTTCCTGTGAATTAAAATACCTACACATCTACATTCATAACATATTTTATTCTATTTATAAGATATAACTCGTCATTCATTTTTCGGTATCGAAAGTAAAGCTTAATAAAACACACACAGTGATACATTTTCGATGAAAATTTTATTTCATTATAAAGTTTAGACTTTGCCATTAAGTGTGGAAAACAATATCATTCAAATGGCCGCCTCGACGATTTGCAGCATGCGATACTTTTGAGGTAATTTTTAACCACTTTTTCACACATTTCGGGCGGTGTCTCGGCCATAATTTGAGTAATATTGCTTTTTAATGCGTCTAGAGTTCGGGGACCATTCCCCTAAACACGGTCTTTTACGTAGCCCCACAGAGAAAATCTAACGGTGTCAAATCACATGATCTTGGTGGCCAAACATTAAATTAATATTAGGTTTGTTCGGGTACTTGCCGGACTAAAAATGGCAATTTGTCAAATTTTGAGGAGTGGGGATAAAATTCTCTCAAAGAGAAGTGAAACTGTCCGAAAATGCACGAACGCGTTGAACCACTTAACACGAAGATCGAATCCAAAATTCGATGAAACAAAAATCCAATAAAGCACAACACTGAATAAAAAAACACACTCACAAGTACACTTCAAAAGATTCTTTTATTATATTTAATTAATTTATTTATTTTTTGACAAATTTTAAATTTTTTTCGATTAAAATGATTTAATTTTTTTTATATGAACGAAAAAAAAAATTCACTTCACTTCAACAAAAAAATTAAACAAGTGCCATTTGTATTTTTGTTGTTGTCTTTTTACTTTCAACAAAACTTACCAGATTGTGCCCGAAGAAATTTCTCGAGTAAAAACTGTCAAGAAGGGGAAATAATTACACGAAATTTGCGTACGCGAACACATTCGGACTAAATCTGGTAGAAAATGGTAGTTTTGGGTAGTTTCTGGCGAGTACGCGAACGAACCTATTATGACACTTCAAATGACAGCTGAGTTTGACAGGTGTTAAATGCCAGCGCTACCAACTTGAAACTATGAAATGAATGCCACTTTGTCTTTAGTATCTCCTCTATTTTCGTATTGGAAGATAATATTTGTAATTATCTTTTGCAAATGTGTTACCAAAACAATTTTGTTCCTATTTTTTCCAAAATGCATTCATGTTGTATTGACCGTCGACTGAGCGATTCCTTATTCATCATCACTTTCTGTCCGAGAAGTTTGCGAAACAAAAATTGAGTTCCCCATCGCCAATTCGAAACTAAACAAAAATTGCAAATATTTTTGGTTCTGTCTCCATATATCAACAATCTGAGAACAAACTATATACCTACAATTCATCTACGTACATAGATTTTGTATTCGAACAAATTTCACTTAGCATTTTATGTACTTGAGCCGATAAAAATGATATCAGATTATGTCAAAGCCCGTGTACCTTTACATACATACAAAAATATCTACATACATCAAATCACTCTTATTTCTATTTAAGCAAAACAAAACCTTTTCATAAATAACTTAAGATAAGCTTATAAGCAATCGATAGGTACAGTTTCTTATTAAATTTTTTTTTTTCATAAAAATAAAACAACAACCTTTATCAGTTTCTGCGTACAAAACTCTTTGACAGGTATCTATAACCAATTACATGCTAAAAATGGATTTTGTGACAATCTATAGAAACCAGTTGATTGTAGGTATATAGATTGTACATATACCTACGCAAACACAGTAGCAGATTGCCATGCTAAAATACAACACTATCCATATCCATCCATTAACGAACAAATTCCATCTCAAAAACTCACGACATCTATGATCAATTAAGTAGATACCACTCAATGTGTATATCCATAACTTTCGAAAATGTTTCACCTGTGATAAGCTTGGATACAAGTTGAACAAAAAATGACAACTTGTTAGTTCGATTACAAAAAAATTTAATACTTCACTACAACTGTAGCACGCAGAGAGCTGTAATGGAAAACTTGAATTAAAATACTTGATAACCATGACAACTGGTATGTAGTTATAAGTTTGAAAATAGGGGAGATTGGGCTTAATAAGGTTTGTTCTTTCTTTTTTTTTTATTGTAGGATGTATAGGTTAATATGTCTTTTCCCGTTGGGGAAAGGAGGACTGTTTTATGCACCATAAGGAGGTCTTTGTGGCGTTGACCATCCCCGTTTATCCGACTCCCCTATCTAAAGGCTAAACCGGACTAAAACTCCTCCCAACCATTCGGTTTCTGGCCCAGTACCCGGGAGCGCTCTTCGAATTACTTCAGGGGGCTGTAATTATATACCCTTTCAGGTTCACGTGCTTTCCCGGTGTATGTTTTTCTTCTCTTTTCTTTCTTCTGCGAATATCTTCAATGTAAGTGCAGATTTGTCCCCAATTTAGGTCGCTGGACAGCATCTCGTCAAATCACATAGGCTGAAAATCGAACTTAAAACCTTCGAAGGGACAGTCCTACGCACGTCAAGGACTTATATGTACAGAAACAACATTAAGCTTTCAAGATTTCTATAGATCCCTCTTCCCGTAGGCAAATTTTCTTGAAATTAGCGTGATGTAATTTATGGACGAGCCCAATGGAAATAATGCTGAGTTGAGTGCGCCACGCGAAAATTAGGAACAATAAGGTTCATTGGTTTTTATAATTTTATATGTGTGTGAGACTCAAGGATTCTTAAAACACAAAATTCTATTCAAATCACTCATGCAATTTTCAGAGAATGGTCACACTGGTTAATTTTCAATTATTTAAGTAGGTGCCTATAACTCGAAAAATAAGCCGAATGTGAGATTTAAACTTATTAGACTTTTTGTAGGAAATTAAATTTCCTATGAAACTAGTTGGTTTAAAAATTTTATGAAAAAATTTAACAACAAAAACCAAACATTAAAAATCGGAAAATCATCATATTTTACTAAATTGCTCTTTATTATTTTAATGCAACTACATAATATATATAAGCGTACGATATTTACATGATGGATCAAAAAATTAGTTTGATAAATATTCTCGGAAATATTCCCTACCCAGTCAAACATGACGATTTTTAAATTTTATTTTTACTTGTAAGATTCTTTTTTACTTGGTGACTACTAAATGTCAAGTTTTTCAAAGAATAGGCAGGAGGTACCTACCTACAGAAGAATTCAAATCTTAATGCATTCAATGAAACGGAAATGAAAAAAAATGTGTTATTTACCCCATTCTCTCCTATTTACCTATAGGTATGCTAGTTTCATCCTAAACTTATCGCAGAACCATACTGGTTATGATAACAAAAAAGCACAATTTTCCAATTATCCCAGGTACACCGAGCCAGGCGATAAGTAGGTATAGTTTTTTTCTCTATCAGCGATGCCTCGATTCCAAAAACACAATAAGTATGTTTTCGTAAATTGTGTTGCAAAAACCTCCCCGAACCCAACAAAAGTAACAAAACATAGCCCGATGTTGATGTTATCAGTTAACAGGGACCTAATCCAAATGTTGGAGTTGTTGTACGCGGTAGCTCCCAGGCTAGTAGTACATGGGTGCGACATCCAGCTACTGGGTATACACCAATTGATAGCTTTTGACACTATGACTTTGTTTATGCTGGAGAGCAAAACGAACAAACCAAACGAAAAGACTCGTGCGTGATTTTGCTATTCGTGCTGGTGCTGTTGGAGAATTAGCTGAGCCTCGCCTTCTATTTGGGACCAAAAAAATTAAAACGTTTGGCATTCATCAACATTAGCCGTGTTTTTTTGGGAATCTATACATAGTACAGTAAGAAATTCCCAAAAAAACGCATCGGCAGTAGCCTTGTTTTTATATTTCACGTTGGCACTACCGAATAACAGCTGTCAGAATAATTTAAAAAAAATACAAAATAAAGAAAGTTTGCTACAAATGAAAAGGAAAACAAAAAATAACTTGAGCCAAAAATTAATCATAGTTACATAAAATGGACAATTTTTCAGAAGATATGGTAAGAAAACATAGAAGAAGATATTCTTTCTTAAATAATTCATGAAATAATTGTAGATTTTGCGTGAACTGTTGGAGTCCAGTGAAAGTGGAAACGAAGCTGAAACTCTTCGGCCCTCGCCGCATAAAAATCCAATAACGCTTCAGTTCTTTCTTTTGTCCAGTTCGTTCTAGGTTCTAACCTTACTACATACTGATAAGAATTGTTTAATCATATAATTTATATTAATTTTCTTTTTACCTTTTTCCTTTGTAAGACATTTCGGTTTCAGAAATAAAAATAAATTCTTCAGGAAAAGGCAGCGATAAACATATGTTTCAGGAAAGGGGTTTGTTCGTAGATTATGGTCGAAGTAAGTTGTCGTTTATGTATCATGTAGTAGATGACGTCATCGGCGATCATTTTTGTTAGATCATATAATGATTTTTTAACTGAATTCTATGTAGTTCTTCAATCAGAAGTGCATTTAAATGCATTTTTCTTTAAACAAGTTTTAAAAAAACCGATAACGAATAAAATCAATTGATTTTTTTGGTTGAATCGAAAATGAAAGATTGATTTTTTTGGTCAATGGAAAAACAGCCATGAAAAACACACAACTACTTTATAAACACAGCCATCGAGATGCAAATGATAATCAATCGCACAAACATCTGAAAACAAAACCACCAAAAATCCATTCGATACTCGAATAAACGTCACAAACCTATCCGCAGTAGGATTCTACTTCTGCTTTTATTGGCAGTAATTCTACTGTGGATGTTGTATTTGTAACTCGTGTAAAATCCTACTGTACTGTGAATAGCTTTTCCAAAAAAACACGACTATTGTCGTCATTCAGAGATGATGATTATGTGAGCGAGACATTAACACGTGGTGAATGAAGTGGAACTTTGCTTCATGCGGAATCTATATACCCGCCAGAGGCTACTTTGGTCGACTTCATAACCAGTGTAGTTCCATTATACGATTCCAAGTCAACCACCAACCGCTTCATTGTATAGCTTCAAAGAAAGTTTCTCTTGTGGCATAACGCCATGTATATTTAACCATCGAGTCTTGGATTTGAGGCACCCAAAAAAAAAAAGACTAAAAAAAGACAGAATTATAACCGACACCGCCACCATAGCCACCGTTACGACGACGCCAGAGGACCAAGCAGCATAGCAGGGACGACGACAAAAAAACAACACAAAGTTGAAAGTTTTTAGGAGCCATTAAGGCCTTGTAGTGGTAAAATTAATTACTTGTTGTTTGCGAACATTGTAAACCCACTCCGAGATTTATAAGGCTTGCGTGATGTGCCGCCTTCGTCCTTAATGGATGTTTATGCAGTAGGCACATTCAGCCAAGGTGTTCCTTTTGTATAGACATACATACCTACATACATTCATATATATTCTTTGGTTTGATGAAAGTCGGCACAGAAGATGGAAATAAATGCAAAACAGCACTTGGAGCTATTTTCACAAGTCTTACAACTTGGCAACAACATGACCTGGGGTCGTATATAGTTTGAACTCACACTAAGTCACATTTGTTTCGGAGAGTTGTTGAATATTATATTTATTTATACAATAAAGTTCATTCCGCATGGTATTACTATATATGGTACTCTAAAGTTTGGCATGCTAAGTGATTTAGGGGAGGACTCGTTTGCGGAAATTCTTGTTGCATTGTATTTAATTCGGAAGGAATTTCTATTTAACAATAGCTTCAAAATTATGATTTATTATATGAATTTTTTTGTTTGTAGATTTTAAAAGGAAACTTATGACAATTAATTTTGATCAAAAATATATGTATATTGGATACCAAGTAATTTTAGGTACCTACATAATGTTTTGATATAAAGCTAATTTCCGGTCAAACCAATGACCGAAGTGAGTATGAGTATATTTGATCAAACTTCTGGAAAACTTACTAATGTTGAAGGCTGAAGGCCCAAGAAAAAATATTATTTATGTGTACCTATTACGGTGCTTCTTTAAATTCAGTGATTACATTTTAACAGGGGCACCCTTTAATTTTGTTCTTCGTGCCTAAAATAGAAATTGGGTAAAACTTGGTCATGTTCAAAAAAGGGGTCGCTAGCACAATTCAAAATTTTTTTAAATCGGAGAATTTTTACTCTGGCCTGAAAAATTTTAAATTGAGTCTTGGATTGCCATGAGCATGTGTTGTATTCAAATTTTAAAACAACAGAGTTAAAAAATTCTAGAGCACCTTTTTGATATTTGCATCCAGGAGGACTGAGAGGTTTTGCTTGCACAACAAAGTTTATCAGAAAATGATACATGTTAAAATAAAAAACAGAAAAGCGAATATAGTTTAAACAACAACGAAACTTAAGACCCTTAGCTGTGACATTTCAAAATAAAGCATTAATTCATATTTAATTCGGCAGAAGCTTGCTGAGCTGGGTCCAAGTTCGAGTCCCAGCTGGGCATACAAAATTTTTCAAATTAAATTTGAACAATGACCAAGCACCACTGAAAAGGAGTCTGATGATCGGCCTGTCAGTCGTCAATAGCTATAACTCCAGCCTATAAAAAATCTCGGTGGTAGCTCACCCAAGTGTTGTTGTTTCATTTAAACCTTCAATCTCAAAAATAATTTAACTTTTTGTTCGCCCATTCGATTCATTGGTATGGAAGATATTGATGGAAGATATTGTTGGGCATGAAACTTATAATCGGCTTCCAATTTTGGTCTCTTGTAAGAATATTGATTAGCTGCTTCCAATCCCAAAACTTATTTTTGGAACTGGGTTAGCACAATCAATAGCAATAGATTAATAGAGGCTTGGGCTTCAATATAACATCTATTAATACTGTTCCAACGAAAAGTGCTTGCGTCCTACTTGAGCAGATAAGCTAGATAATGAAAGCTTTGGGTGGCCTGTGCCCATCACATGCTGGAAGCTGTATAGTCGTTCAGTCAGCTGGTTACTCATCTGGATCAGACATCTTATTATTTAAAAGTTTAAAAAATCCAAACTGGTACTACTTAGGTTAAATGACCTAGCGCATCATTTTATAACGGGTGATTTTTTAGCTGGTTTGGTTTTGGCAACACTGGTTTTGACAGCTGACGTGTGTTTAGTACCTTGTGTCACTGTCAAACAGCTTCAGTTTGGTTTGCAATTTAACCATGGATCGTCTTACAAATGAACAACGCTTGCAAATTATTGAATTTTACTATCAAAATTCGTGCTCGGTTCGAAATGTTCATCGCGCGCTGCTTCCATTTTATGGTCGGATCATTTTTGGTTGAATGGGTACGTAAATAAGCAAAATTGCCGCATTTGGAGTGAAGATCAGCCAGAAGCATTGCAACAGCTACCAATGCATCCCGAAAAAGCCACTGTTTGGTGCGGTTTATGGGCCGGCGGCATTATTGGGCCATATTTCTTCAAAGATGATGCGAATCGCAGCGTTACTGTCAATGGTGAACGCTACCGAGCGATGATAACAAACTTTTTTTTGCCCGAAATGGAAGTTCTTGACTTGCATGATATGTGGTTTCAACAAGACGGTGCCACATGCCACACAGCACGCGAAACAATGGCGCAATTGCGAGGCGAGTTTGGTGAACAGTTAATTTCACGTTTCGGGCCGGTCAATTGGCCGCCTAGATCGTGCGATTTGACACCATTAGATTATTTTTTGTGGGGGTATGTCAAGGCTAATGTCTATAGGGACAAGCCCGCTTCGATTGACGCACTGGAAGCCAACATCCATGCATTCATTCGTGAGATACCGGCCGATATGTGTGAAAGAGTATGCCAAAATTGGACTCAGCGGATGGGCTACCTGAGACGCAGCCGCGGTCAACATTTGCATGAAATTATCTTTAAACATTAAATTGCAAGGTTCAAACTATCGATTCAAATAAATATTTCATTCATTTTTTTTTTTTTTGTGTGTTTTTTTTTTTTTTAAAGTTCTAAACCTCTTAAAAAATCACCCATTATTTTTAAAAAATCTCCCTTATTATGATTGTCATTTATCAATCGATAGTTGATAAATATTAAAATTAAAAACATTAAAACTTGATTTATTAAAAAACTGATCAACTATTTCGTGAAAATTGTTAATTTTCTTGTAATTCTCAATGATCTCAAATTTTATCAATTGGGTTTTTAAATAGGTATCAATTTTCAATAATTTATATCAACAATCAATATTGACAAACGTAATAGAGGTGAATAATACTGCAGTGAATAAAATTTTAAAATCGCTTATTTAAATCCCAACTTTATTTATTTATTTATGTATAATGCAGCTAATAATTACTAGCTTTAAAAAATTATATGCAATTTTATAACATAATTAAAACACATAATTGAACACATATTGGGCTTTCATAATAAAACAAACAAAAAATTATACTTAATAACGTGTTTTTTTGAGTAAAATCATATTATAGAAGTAAAAAAAAAAAAAAACAACCTAAAAATGATTAAAAAATGTGTTTGATAATAAATTAAAAAATCGGTTATAGTTTGTCAAAGTTAGAGCCAGTCAAAGGAAAAAAGAATACAAATCATTAAATCCGTTATAAGTCGAAAACGAAGCGAAAATCAGAAAATTACCTCTTATGTTTTTCGACTTGAAATGACCTCAGAAACTCATGGTTTTCTTCTGTGACAATGATTTTTTAATTCCCTGTATATGGATTTCTGGCTGTAAAAAAGATATAACTAATTCAATTAGATTTTTTATAGAAAATTGTCCATTCTACCTTAAGGGGGATAAAACCCCACCTTCTCCCACATGATTTTTTTCTTGTTTCGACCCAATCTACATGTTTTTGCCTTTTTTGTACCTTATGACCCAAAACACGATTCATTCTTGTCTTACTCTTGACCCAATTAGGTTACTACACGCTCTATACCTTTTTGTCTCATCTTTTATGTGAATCACCCTGTTAATTAGTATAGGTCACATTATTTTTAATTATTATTATAAAATTTCAACAAATCGTTGACTCAAGTTATTTTCAGAAGCTAAAGATCGTTATGAAATTGACATTGCATCTTTCCGTATAGAAATTTGTAAATTCATTTAAAAATAAAACAAAAAATATTACACACAAATATGCGATTGAACTTGTATACAAATTTATACCCGAATGTATAACTAATTCATTTCAAAAAATTAAAAAAACTGTCCCAGACATGGCCTCAACAAAACAATAATGCTTTGTTAGTTCAAACACCTCTTTAACATCATAATCCGATACGAACCCAACAAATACATATCCAACTTTTCCGCACTAATATATGTATAATATCCTTTGAAATCCCCAAAGAGAATTTTCAAATGTGGTGTTTTTTTTTTTTTTTTGATTAATTTTATGGCGTGAAATGAGCGGCCTTTCAAGTTAACCTATAAACAGCAATTCGACCGTGGCAAGCATATAAGCGACACTTTGGTATATTATCGAATTAAAAGTTATGAACGCATATGCTGGCTGCTGGCTGCGGAGCAAAGATGCAGATTCCATGGTTATGATGCCCACATCATTATAATAAAATGTCGAATTTAAATGCGGCTATATCAACTGTTGCCGCCAACAACGACCGCGAACAACTTTAAGCCAATTAGTGCCGAAAAGAATGCTTTGTCCATTTGCATGGAAATCCGACACCGCACCGGACCGACATTATATTTACAACAGCGCAGCGTTTGGTTTGGTTTGACTGCATATCTAAGCTCAAAGGTCCTTAAAAATGGCAAATTCGCAAAAATTTCAAAAATCAAACCACTTTAAATCGGAGGAAGAGAGAAAATGCACTAATAAAAAAAAACTAAAGCGGCATAAAAAAAGAAACCAAAAATGTAGTGTGCACTGTGCATGTAAAGTTATCTCAAAGAAGGGCGTCCACTTTTTCGGTGATGGATATAAAGTTAATAAAAAGCTTTATTTTTTTTTTCGAAAATACTTCTGAAACAGAGTTGCTGACATTCTTATATATTTTTATGAGGCGTGTTCAAATCACACAAATGCAAATACAAATTTAAAATTCAAAAAGCTTTTTAAATGTGATCAATTGTTGCTCAGTTATTAAAAATGTTTTCTAAAGGGTGTTTAAAAATTCCCAAAGAAATAATTTTGATAGAAAACATGGGTTTCTAATAAATTTTTTATTTTTTTTTATTGTTTTATAAAATATACAATACATCAGGGTTATGTATGGAATAGAAATACCGAGTAAATGGCCTAATCGGCTTTACTGGCACATATACTCCTTTTGTGATATTATCCATAACCGTTCCCCATAAATGTATATGAATATTATTTATACAGCGCTCAATTTTCTCTTTGAAGTCATTGGACATTGTTGGAATAAAATTAAGGCTTTAAGATACGTCAAAGGAAGAAGTCCAACGGCGCTAAATCACACGATCTGGAAGATCATCAAGATGCAAATAATCGCTGAAAATGATTCTGATCGAAAAATAATCTTTAAACTGTCATTATTTTTTCAAATTATTACTTAACAATGAAACTGTGTTGTTCTTTCATGTAGAGCTCTATTTTTAATAACCCTCAATATGTCAGGTGTCAAGATGTGTGTTTTCTTTCGTTGGCAACACCTTATCGCATAAAATGGCATTAAATTTAAATCTGGAACAAGGGTCGACAGTAAATTTTAGGAGTGTATGTTTTGGGTGTTTTTTTTTTACGTAGTACTAACTTCAGACAGTTATGTAAGTCAAATCATATGTCAAATTGCAAACTGTCATTTTTATTTAGTGCCGTGTCTGTAAAATTTTTTCATATTAATAAATTTTAGAAATTTGGTTCCAAAATGATGATTCTTTACGCCAAACTTATAAAACATTCGCATCATACTACCAGCCCATCTGAGGTAGCTATTCGTCGAATAGACTAGTTGCCCATTTTTGCACAACACTATTTTTGCACAGAGTTAACACCATCGCTTATAAGAAAAGTGCGTATAAATGTATTGAAGTGAATAAAAGGCGTGTTTTTTTTTTGTAAGCCCGGAGGGAATTGGTCGAAAAAACAACGTCGGTGCTAAACAATCACCATGTCAAATAAAACAACAACTAATCCCATTCGAGCTAAGCTTAAGCCAGAGAATTCTCCAGGCTTATGTTAAGCACACAGAAAAACTGTGTTACCGGCGTGAATTACTTGTTATCGATAGTTTGTATGAAAACTCCATTTTGTTTCTGTGATGCTATCACTAATCCATGTGGTTTTTTTTTTTTTGAGCAATTCCCCCTAGGCTTGCAAAAAAACACGCTTATGTATTCGTTTAGGAAAATGTTGACGATGATCAAAATTGTATATTGCTTCAACGTGTCGTTCGTTGACTTAATGAAATATTTTACACAAAAATCTTGGATTTTAGACTTACAAGATCCAATACCAGCCAAAAAAAAAAAAACCGCGAGTGACCATAGTTTGCATAGAAATTTTGATAAATGGATCTAAAATTCAACCTACGTTTTATCGAAAAATTGCAATGTTCGTCGATGATTATAGTTTTCGTATTCGGAGGGAAAATAACTCACATAAGATTATCGAAACGCAATCGGGTAGTCTGAGGGTCGTTGTAGTCAACGGTCCATTTTCAAAAATAAGTCTAATGAGGGTAGCGATCAACATATGATTTCGGGCAATGGTGCTGTAAATTAGTCTAAAAAAGTGTTTTTCAATCTGGGAATAGGGAGGCAATTTAAAATTATGCTGCATTGCACTCCATTCCGAAAAATCTATGCTTCTTGTGTTTCCACCCTTGGTGATATATTTCTGAACGCATCCAGGATCTGTAATTCATCAAATGCGGATTTAATGCAATGAACGACTTGCTGATAAAAAAGAAATCGTCTGGATTTAAAAAAAGGAAATGAAACAGATGTTTTCAAAATTTTAACCTAACATAAAATCTATTTTTAGGATGCATCTAGTGAAATCCTTCACTAAACTTAAATATTACATACATATTACTATTATTGAATTTTACTTTACGTTCTTCGATGTTTTGAAAACAAAAAACTTTCTGTGTTTACTTATTTTCTATTAATCTCTTCCTAATAGGGCTGTTCATATTCAATGAATTCATTTTTTTAATAAAAGCAGTCGGACGACCAAAAATTTCAATTTTAAGTCTTCTTTGAATTTTGTTCGTAAGATTAAAAGAGAATGGGTTGAAATGTAAGCAAAATATTAAAACGATAGATGAAACAAATAAAATAAATGCGTTAGTATTGGTGCAAATAATTAGCTGCGCGCCCTGTTCATTCAATGAAAGTGTATTTCATGTTGGTACGACAATCGTTGAATGTGAAAGCTACCAAAACGACTTAGTTCGGGCGAAACGTCGTTGAACGTGTCCCTCCCTAATATCAGCCATTAAATTTTTTTTATTGAACATTGCAGATTTTGTATGTTAAAAATTGTTTAGGTATAATAGGCGCGTTCAGAAAAATGGGATCTCAGAGATTTTTTTCTTCAGAGTTTTGACAGCAAAACTGAGAAATTTTGCTGAGGAGTCATGTTCATTTAACTAAGATTGCTGAGATCTCCGAGATCATGAGGGGCATGGGGATTTTGAAGAAAAGGTTCTGGTGGGACATTGCCAAAAAAAAGGTTGGGAAACACTGGTCTAAAAAATTCTATGATTTGGAGATACGAAGCTAACAAGCTAAAAATAAGTTTCATGTCAAACAAAGGCAACTTCTTCTCCACTTTATAACCTAGCACCACCCTTTACCACATGCCCATACCCTCTGTTCAACATTTTTTGAAAAATAGGAATAAAAATAATAGCGCAAAATTTTAAACGATTTAGTACGATGTTAAAGCATTTTTACTATGACAAAATGGCTTTAACATCGTATTAAACGTTTAAAATTTTGCGTTAATGATTTTAACTTAAATAGGGGAAAATAGGGTTAAGGGTAAGGGAGATAGTTTACCCCAGCTGAGTGTATTTTATACTTTAAACTTAAGAAAACAAATATAATCCGTAATTTGGTGTGTTAAAATTTTTTTTGATCAAAAATGATAACGTACTAAATTACCAAAAAAGTGATTTTCATAACTTTAAAGTTTCTCAAGTACCTAATGAAAAGACCTAAACCGTGTGGTTTTAATTTTGGCAAATTTGGCTAAAAATGAATATAATTATTAAAAAAATTTAATAACTACATAGGTACTTACAGACAATTTGTAAAGTAATTTTTTTTTCATCAACATTTTGAGTTTGAAATTTAATTTTTCAAAAAGAAAAGCTTCATGTTTTGTAAACAAATCTATAGCATAATATTGTAAGTGTTGTCATTGCTTTTCTTAAATAATTCTTTACCAATTTTATGTCAACGTTTTTTTTTTAGAAAATTTAAAAAATTATCCCTCCAACATAAACGAGGGAGATAGACCCTTGTTCAGAAAATAGTTTTTTTCTTAGAATAAACTATTTAAATATGGATACATTTAAACTTCGAACACCCTGTATATTTTCCATGTCATATATTGACTAGGTAATTTACTTAAACAAAATAAAAACTTAGACCTTACAAAGTCCAAGAAATTGGCTGAGTTGCAAACATCATAATAATGTCTATTTATTTAGCAATGAATGCATGTTAAAGTATGTTATAACAAAATTCTTATTCTTTTCAGCTTAACACTTGAGCATGAAAAAAAATTTCCAAAAAGCTGTAAAAACCATTTCTCTGCCCATATACGCTTTGAATTATATGCTTCAATACTTTTTTTTACTTATACGTGCATTATTGTAGGCTTGGTTTGCAAGATTCTATAATCCAATGGTTTTGACGTTTTTCTTTTGATAATAAAAAAAAAACAAATAGCAACATTAAGTGGTTATAGCACTATAGCTGACCTCAGTATAAAGAGCCAGCATAACCATCATTTACGGAAATCCTAAAGTTTTGCAAAATATGCGCAATGTTAAGTTTTGTTTACTTAAAAAGAAAAAAAAAAGAAAATGCAAAAAAATTAAATATATTTCACCTCCATAAATGCAAACCTATATAACTATATGACTTAATGACCGGATGCAAAAAAAAAAAAAATAATGTGTGGGTATAAATTATTATAAACAATTGAAGCCTGTATAGCTAAATATATTTATGTATTAAAGAAATTTGTGATTTTTTGGAAATAATATTTCAGAATTTTGCACAAAACGTGTGGCTTTGCTCATGGTTGCCTTTCCTTCCATTGACCGTGAACTTTTATGCGTGATAATATAATAATCTTTTTATGTTGCAATATACCTACCTACCAACAACTCAGAGACAGTGAAGTATACAAGCACTTTAAATTTAGGTCAATAATTCGTGATGTACCATGGGCAAATTTAACATAAGTCATCATTATTTGTCAACATTCTTAAGGTCAACTATTCTTTTTTATTAGTTCATAAAATGATTGTGGTGTAGGCGTGTATGGAGATACCTGCTATTAAAATAAAGAAGCTTGAAAAAATAATTCAAGTGCAAATTTTGATTGAAAATGATGAATATAATATACAGGGTGATTCTCTTTGAGATGAACTTAGAGATACTCTGGTTTGTTAGTTTTGTGTCTCTTAAAAATTATCAGAAAAAGAACTATTCAATGGAAAACTGTTGGACAAACGAACCCAATTTGTCCCACTTTCTATTAAGTTTTCATTTGGGGACTGGACGAATTTCTTACTTTTGTTGTTACTGTATTCTAGAAGAAGTACACACAACTCCATTGCACGAGCTTGCTCGTATTTACAATAAGAGCTAAACCATTAATATTGTTAGACCAAATTGAAGATAAATGTTAATATTATTTATCTGTAACGACAAAAAGTTAAAAAACAATGATGAGTCCAAGTGAGATCGTCGGGACGAAAAGACAATTTTTGTGGACAATTTTTGTAGCCGTTAAAAGCTCAAAAAAATCTACAAATAAAAAAAAAAACCTAAATATTCCTGCCTTTCTTGTCCATCTTTTTCTCACCATAAAGTGTAAGTGACATAAGGTATAGAGACGTCAAAAAAAGTTGAAGGAGATAGTCCAATGTCAACAGTGTCATGAAAGTTTCACAAGTGTCAAAACTCAAATTCAACGTCAAATATATATTTGAAATTTGAGGGGAATATATTTTTTCGTGAAAAATTATAGGAACGTATAGGTAGCTGTTTATGTTGTTTTTAAAAAAGATATTTTCTAAACCTCCATTAAATATTGATATTTTCCTTTTTTAATTTGCCGGACTGGGTCGCTCGTTTTAATAGAATTAAGTATGAAATACGCTATAGGTATGCACTTATACGTTAAATAAAAACGTATACAATTTAATTCAATTCAAGTTGGTAAGGAAAGCTGTACCTTATTATATTTCATCTACATTTCAACTCAACTATTAAGCGCCATAACAGCAGATTTTTGTTGTTGGATACATACATCTTGGGTTTATTATATGAACATATTAACCACCTCTGCTACACCAATCAATTGATGGTTGTTCCAACTTACAATTTTCGATGCTTATATACATCAGAATTGAAGAAAAGAAGTGTCACCATATAACTTGTATTTCATACGATAAATGTTCGCTTTGTCCGGTTGTATCACACAAGGGACAAAAGTTCTCACCTACCGCGCTTCCAATTCCACTAATCGACACTTTTATTCGATTTAAAACTCAAGCGACTGGGATTTCTCGCGACCGGATATGACAAAACAGATTGTTTATTTTTTTAAGTATTTTTTTTTTCTCGTTTTGCTCAGCATAAGCAAGAGTATAAAGATGAGAATCATGGACGCCTGCCACTCGGATACCTGAACCTGTGCCAAGAGTGGTATTGGACTCCTTGCCAATTCTTTGACATGTCGAAACGATTGTGAATCAAATGTGGCTGCTGTTGCACGATGGGTATTTGGATTTCGGATTCGAATTCGGACCGACCGACCGACCGACGAGGCGACGGCGACGGAGTGTTATATGAATGAATCGCCTCCCAAGATCCAAATATTGCCAAACAGGACAAGAAAAAAAAAAGTATAAAAAAACCAAAAAAAAAAAAACAGTAAAACAAACTCCAATTCAGAGTGTTTCTTGAATGAAAGATAGGAGCCTCGACGACATGAATGAACCATTGTTTTAACCTCGCACCCGAGGTGTTCTTATCGAATCTGGGCAATCTCTCCGCCATGCCAGAGTCCTCGTAGCTATAGCATAAAGGCAGAGGCAGCCAAAAAGAAAACATCAACTAAAATTCGAAATTGACTGCCCTGCCACATCGTCTCAGAGATCCCCCATATACGGTGTGGCAAGGCAATCGAAATGATGCGATATGATGGTGCGGTGGTGTTTCGGGGCTGAAACTGGGACGACTCCAAATTGCAATTTCATTTCAATTTCCAGAAGAATGTCTTCGATATATTCAGAACAGTGCTGGTATACGCTTAAGTATGTCTGTCTGTCTGACTGTCTGTTTGACGACTGATAATCTCCAAGCAAGAGAAGTTATATCAGCAGAAAAAAACCGTATAGAAGCATTTTATTATAAAGTGACAGAGAAGATTTTCTTTGCAAGCTCGATTACTTAGTACTGGATCTTAGGGATTTTGTATCGGAATACGATTGCATTTCTTAATCATCAAGGGTTATGTTCAACGAAACATAATCCTGATGTGGTGAAGTATGCGCTTGTTAAAAATTATTAAAAATATTTTAACCATTTTGCCGACATACAGTTTTTTGAAAAATTAAACTAACTTGGGACCCCCCATGTAGAATGCTATAGTCTGGTCTGACGTCGACGTGTTTGTTGTTTACACGAAATATCTATGTAACTCTGAACTGATGACAATGCAAATAAATAAATTAAAATCAAATTAATTCCAATCGATTTTTGTATGCCATTTAAATAAAAAGCACAAATATCTAATTTCGCTTTCTTATACCTGTCCATAATTTTGATTTTTTTATTAATTAAAAATTATTTTGTATTTGATTGTTCCACTGACGTCATCTTAACCTGAAGAATGAGATTTAATTATAACAAAAACTTGTTGATTAAACATGCAATTTTACGTGTCACTTGATATCCACTATATTTATACATCAAACTTATAGTTGCGACTTTTTTTTATACACTCCGAGATGTTATGTTGGAAAGATTTCAGTTCATTTGAATTATTATGTTTAAATGAATTATAGTTTCGAGAATCAAAATCATATATGTATGTACATATGTACATTTGTACATATAACGAAATAAAAAAAATAAATATTTATATTTATTATTTTTATTTATTTGATATGCGAGATTTATATGTTTTTTCCAACCAGATAATTCACTTAATAATCAATAACGATAGTAAAAAATGAAAAATTGTTCTGAACCTTATCCTATTTCATAAAAAAAACTAGGCCAATTTGCTTGAACGCAACTTTAATATTTAAGTTCAACATTAGCGCTATTTGACGTCTGCGAATTTACCATAATAATTTTAAACTAATTTTAACAGAAGTCGCATATGTGTAATCGCGAGTTCTGCAAACTTCACAGTGAAGTTAGAATGATATGCTGTTTTTCAATAACCGGGCAATCTATGAATTTTAGTTAAAGGCAAGCCTCGGTTCATAATTTAAAATAATACTCCAAATTTGCAGCGTTTTTTTTGCAGTTCCAGAAAAGCCTCGTACTAAATTTTGAAGTCTCCATTTTAAAAAAATCTCATACTGCACTGCTTACTCCACTGCACGGTTGCAAAAGCTGAAGTCACTTTCTAGCTTAAACTTTTCTTTAATTAACAAGCTAGTGGGTGAGTTATGAATTTAAAAAAAATTAATTCACAAGCTAGATGGTGACTTATGATTTAAAAAAATTTTAATTCATAAGCTACTAAATGACTTATGAATTTAAAAAATTTAAATCATGTGCAAGAAAGTGACTTATGAATATAAAAAAAATTAATTCACAACCTTCTTAGTGACTTATGAATAAATAAAAAATTAATTCATAAGCTTATGGGTAAATTCTAATTAGAAAAATTGTGAACTGGAAAATTTATAGCTAGCATGTTAATTTTGCAATTTACAAACTAGATTTGAAAGCTAAAAATAAATTCAAGTGGGTTAGGGACTGCATAAACGGCAACTCCCACAAAATTCTATAAAATCTTGAAAACTACTTTCGTTAATAATAAAATAATAATGTAGTCAAAACAAGCTTAAGAATTTCCAATCCACCAACTAGCTTATGAATTATTTTTTTTTAAATTCATAAGTCAGTTACTACTTGCTCCTGAATTAATTATGTTGTAATTCATAAGTCACTAACTTGATCATGATTTAAATTTTTTAATTTATAAGTCACTAAGTAGGGTGTGAATTAATGTATTTTTTAATTCATAATTCACTTAGTAGCTTATGAATTAAATTTTTTTTAAATCATAAGTCATTAATTAGCTTATGAATTAAAATTATTTAATTCATAACTCACCTACTAGCTTATGACTTGATGTTTTTTTAATTCAAAAACTCGCAACCTTGCTCCACTGTAAAACGGAGCCTTTTCTTGAACTCCAAATTTGAAGTATTTCTGAAAGCTCTAATACTATAATTCAAAGTGAAGTAAATGAATTTGACAAGCTCGTATATTTATGAGATTTTTTCCTACTAGCCTACCATTGTGATTCCCAAATAAGTGTTTTCATTTTTCATTTTAGGTTGTGCTTGTTTAAAATGTATTGTAAGTGTTGGCGTTGTGGCATTAATATTTTTTTCCCAAGTTATTCAAAAATATCCCTCTTATATAGAAATGAAGGGAAATAGACCTCGTCTCATACGACTTTTTTTGCCTGTAGGTTGGACAGGCCTTAGCTTTTTATCGAATGTTATGAAAAACGACCTGAGTTGTTACGTTTAAAAACAAAATGATGATCAAAGTAGTTTGCATACAGAAAAACACAGGGGAAAATTATTAAACATCCTGATATTAAGGTACAAGCATGATAGGTACTACACTTTGTAACTTTAAAGCTCTTTATTAAATTTTTTTTAGTTTTAAACATTTTTCAATTAGTTTCATATTAAATAATACATTTTCTCAATGAACTTTAGATGAACACGCCTAAAAAAGTGACAGTTCGTGTAAAAATAAGTAAGCAAACACACCATTTTCACATTTTTTTTTTATTGTTTTGTTTTAAACCTCTCATCATAAATAAACTAAACTTAACTATCTAATTATTTAGATCATTTTATAAATACAGAAATTAAAAAATTCAAACAAACTCTTATTCAATATGACATTCCGTCCAAAATGCAACGCTAAATCGCAAGCTATTATATACCTGTAGTTTTTTTAGTTTTGCATTGATTCGACCCCGCATTTTAAATTTGTTATGTGTCAAGTGGACTTTTCACCGACAGGAAATCGCATAAATTAAATTTAGGTCTCCAACAAGCCCTGTATGTCAAGTCAGCCACTTTGACGTTCTCATACGCTCCTTTATCCCGAAATTCGTTTGTCGCACAAGCCCGTCTTTCCTCTTTATATAATAATAATGTATACTTTGGAAATTGGGCATATGTTTTATACCTTCGAGCTCTGTGACTCTTTTGTTAAGCCAGCAAAATGCCGCCAAAATCCAAAAAAAAAAACTAAGACCTCCGTTCATTCTTGAGTTCAACAAGTGACACAAAAGCAATAATAATAATCGCTTTGCTGGTCGTCTCAGGTGACGGGCCATTCATGGATTCGGATTTCATTCATCAAACCAAACCCGAATCTGATTCCAAATACTGCTTTATAGCTTTCAGTGGGTGAATCGGTGATTGCAGTTGGATTTCGATGACTTTTTATCGACACGAGAACGATCAATGTCGCGTCGTCGGTCGGTCGGGTGTTAATGTTAATCGTGTTTAATTGGTGTCCACCGGGTGTTTGACAATACTTATTTTTTTTTTTTTTAACAAAGTTCAAATGCTGCGATTGCTTTTCGGATGCGAATTTTTTTTTAATTAAAATAAAAACGCAAATATACGCAAAATCGTATGTGTGTTTTTGTGCGTTTATGGATATTAATTAATATTTTTATTTTTTTGTTTATTTATTGCTTGCCATTGCTGGAGGATATTATATTTGTTTTTTTTTTGTAATTTCGGTGACTTTTTTTCAGTTTTCTGTTTGATATTTTCGATGAGCCAGCTGTGCTGGTATAGTGTTGGACTTTCGTTGAAATTTATGAATGAAGTTGTATATCCGGTATGAGCACCGGATTAGGTACCTATACATTGAATTATTGTGCATTTGATGGTAATTTTTTTAACAGCTACAACAGAATAATGCTTATTCGTGAATAAATAATTTATTTCTTAATATGTACCTCTTTGCTGGGGTCACTGCATGCGTAAAGGGCCATATGGATTCAAATTATTGTTTTTCGTTGATGAGGAAAGCCAAAGTAAGCTAAGATTTATTTAACCTTCAGCGTTTATATAGGTCTACTATTTCAGGTTAAAAAGATTATGCTGCATTGCAGAAGGCATGCCCTTTAGAGAGATTAGAGATTAGCATTAGTAAGTATGATGTTTAAATAGATATGCAAACAAATTAGAAAGGGATTAAATTAAATCCAAAAACAATAAGAAACGCTACATATCAAAATGAGGTGGTGTCAAAATGTTTGGCATTTGAATTTTTTCATAATTTTTTTTTATAAAAAACAAGTAAGAAATTATCCTGAAAAGGATCTCCTTCTGCTTGAATTATTTTATTCTTATCGCGCAAATCTTTGGCGAGATCCATAGCTTGTGTCAAGTATAAATTTACATTTTTAAATTCGCGACTCAAAAGCAACGAAAGTTGGTAAATTAAATTGATAATCTATAAACTAATTTGAAGTCCGTAGCGTTTTTCATTTAGATTTTCGTAAAAAAAAACCAGAATATTTTAAGACACGCATCGAGTCAGATTTAATCTCTTAATTTTTGTTCTACCAATTTTGCATTTATGGTATTTGTTCCTCCTCGAAAAAAGCCAGAATAATGTAGAAAACGCAATTTGGTGAACCTGAACACATCCCATACCGTTGAAATCCTCGTAATTTGTAGGCTGGCAGAAAAAGGCAATGATTTGAGAGTCCAAGTAATTCAAAATAGTTGATACAACTGCATGCACACCTTGCTATAATAATGTAATTTTTTTTCCATTCCTTTTGTGATTAAGTAGCTTATGGCTAAGCTGAAAAATAATAGCGGGGGAATTTGATATCCTTGACTTAAAATTCGTTATATTCTTTCTCAGCTTTGCAAAAATAGCTAACAATGATCTGACCCCTTTAATTTTTGATAGAGTTTTAGTTTTAGCCCCAAAATATAAATATGTCTGATCCAAAGTACTTATTTCGACGAAATTCAATTAAAATTCATAATTAGATAATCCCGCCATCCGCGACGGGCACGCACCTTTGCCGGCATTGAAAAAATTGAGCATTATGAACAGATGTGTTACCTTATCGAAATATTTAATACGTATAATCACAAGTTGATTCAAGCATCGAAATGACATTTTTAACGACTAAAAGCGACAATTAAAATACAATTTTAAGAAAAATGAAGTTACTCCTAATACTGATGAATATAAATATATAAAAATTATGAGTTCATGTCTGTTTTATACTATTTTTTTTTTTCATTGGATTTAATTCTTTAGAGGTACAGCACAGACCCAATAACATTATAAACAATATTATAAGAATTTAGTTAGAAGTAATTAAGAACTATATATCTATATAGTTTCTATTGAAACCCCGTAAGTCAAAAATGGAAAATTGTTCAGAAGACAAAACATAAAATGACATTTTAAGAATCTAAAAGCTCCTAAAACTGATTGATAAGGACAATCAGTAGCAAGGCTATGATATTTAAATTCAGTGATTTTATTTTCGATCTGAAATACATTTGAATGACATTTTTGAACATACGAGAAATTGTCAGAAAGCCCATATGATATTTGATTTAGTTGTCTTCTAGTTCTTAGTCTGAAATCGCTTTTACTATTTAATAAAATTCCATGATTCGCATAACTGCAAATATTGTCAGAAAAATGTAACCATTTTCTGTTGCATCCCGTGGAACCTCATTTACCCCCCGCCTAGCTACGCCACTGTCTATAAGAGATAAAAGGCCTTTCGATCTTTTTTTACCTACACTATAATAATTCATAATTTAGAGACTTAAACGATATAGTATAGATTTCACGCGTTTCCAAAAATTGTTTTCAATAAATTCAACAAAAATTCAAAACAAAACAAAATATGGTTGTATTGAATTTTGAATGCAAAAATTTCGAATTCATGGAAATGCGACCCCAAATCATAAACAAATGAAACAATTTTGTGTATGCCTATTTCTTTTCAAACATTCAATCAAAATTTCTATCGAACGATTAAACAAAATTGCAATAACAATTAATTTGTGTAAGAGCACATAAAATAGAGAAATGTCCACCTAAACAACGAACAGCAATCAAATTGTTTCTCTTTCCTCAAAAAAAAAAATGTCACCTTTTCATGCACCACATAAATTTTTGTCCCCATTGAAAATAAAACTCTCCGCATACAAAATTCATTAGCCTTGCAGACATAGATTTTCCCTGGAAAAGCCAAATTGTCATTTTGAAAAAAAAAAGTTTCTCAAAAAAAAAAAACACTCAAAAATCTACAAGGCTGCTCTAAGGGTATACATCCCTACTCAGGTGGTCTCCGTGTTCCATGCACCATTCATACCTATACACCAATTCCCTGAACTGCACCTATATTCTGGATTGTTTGAATATTCCTGGGATCCATGTGCATGTACAGTCCACTAAGTAGCCATCGGGCAATAATTTTCCGATATAACGCACGATAAAAAGCGGCCAGCAAAAACTCCAAATTGAAATATGGCGCCCGGTCAGTATAAGCGCAGCCCTATAGTTGTGGATGGCATATAGCCATCGTCTATATATACGACGACGTCACTCCACAAAACCGCCATGCCACGGAATCCGCTGCAGCAGTATCCATTTGAACACTCGCAAGGAGCAATTAAATGCTAAATCGGTTCGTAAATTAAAATTTAACAAGTGCAAAACAACCACGCACGATAAAAGGCACACAGCAACATTTTGTTGCATGTCCGTCCACTTTTCTCGATAGATAGGGTGCACAATGCACGGCCACAGAGCGCGCGAAGGTGGGGTGGAGATGGAGATGAAGAGGCTCTATATATAAAGGCCAGCTCGACTCAGCTCGGACTCTCTTGCCCCTGATCCTGCTGATGCCGCCACAATTTTATAGCACTGTTGCTGTTTTCCTGTGAGTAAATTATTTTGCTTTGCAAGACCGAGTCCGAGGCCGAGGCAGTGCAGTGCGGTGTTTGCCCTCAAATAAACATTTGTTAAGATTAATGTTTTGTTTATTGCGTGAATTAAATTGCACTCGATTGGCATTGTCTGATGTCTACTTCATATATAGGCGAAAAGAAAGAAGAGCGCTGAGCAATACGGGGCGTGGTATTGGTATATCGGTAGAACTGAGTGCAAATGCAGACTGGCTTGCTTTTGTGGAGCATCCAACAGTTATATACGGTATTAACTTTGCTTGGTCATTGAGCACGTGAATTCAAAATTGAAATTCATCGGACGTTGCAATCGATCCTTAACTGTTTATTAGTTCACCCTTTAATGTTGACACCCACTTAAGTATTTCCGTCGAATGCTGGCACAGGTGTTCAAATGGGAATTAGCATATTTCCATAATGTACTCAGTATATAGCTATGGCACACCCCGTCTGTTTGACGACCACATTTTCGATCGACCAGAGGTTTAGGAATGTTTTTCAATTCGTCATAATATTTATTTATTATTGAAATTCGCCAAACAAAATATTAAATACATATACCTAGTGTTTAATGTGTATATTAAAAAATGATATTTTTATAGGTCCAAAATAGCACAGAGCTGTGCAAAAAAAAAAACTTTTTTTGTTTTTTAATATTACATTATTTTAAAGTTCGTGTTGGGGTTCAAAAATGTTCCTCAAATGAACCTTGTTCAGTTTTGATTGTAAACTTTTTTGTCCGTATTTACTATTTTCTCAGCTAGACAAATTTTTTTCGCTTGGAGAATAGGTTGACTGACTTACCACCACCGTGTTCCTGTGATCAGCTATTTTTCTATTGTTTTGGTTTTTTCTTCTTCGTATATCCTTGATAAGTACAAACAGAGGCTAAAAAATTAAACATGAAATCGAGTAATCTTGAAAAAGCAAAAATTGCACTAACATATTATTTAGTTAAGGATTCAATAAAATAAGAAAAGTACGTATACGCCCGAGTGTACTACAATTTTAATTGAATTGAAATCTTCAGTTTTTATGGAAAGTCTTGTTAACTTGACATTGCGATGAAGGCAAAGATTACAAAATTGGGTCTCTGTTCTGTCTGTCTGTTCTATCGATTTTCTTTAAACTCTATCTAGCGTTTATTTGAACAAATCAAAATCCCCAAATAAAAGAAAAAAAATTATTTTTTTGAAATTCGATTTTTTTTTTTTTATAATTTTAAATTTCGGTATGTAGATATTTATTATATTATATTATTATATACTATATATATATTTTATGACAAGTTTTGCATTCGAAAAAAATCGAACTCGTAATTTTTATAAAACTTGGAATAACGATAATAGGGAAGACTTAAAAAGTGGGTCTCGCAATTCTGTGTGTCTGTTCGACTACAGCTTGAACGGTTGGGCCAATTTTCTTGAAATTTGGAAGCTAGTGTTTTTTGAGCATTCAACCAAAACGTTTGTTTAAAATTTGTTTAGGACCAAAAATAATAGTACTTTCCATTTTTTTAAAAAACATTTTTAAATAATTTTATTTTACTGAAAGATCTACAGATTTTTATAAAAAAAAAAATCAATTTAATTTCAAAGGTTAAGGCTACCTTTTAGTGAGAACTTTTTTACAAAATTGGATTATTAATACATACATAACATAGCACCATTTTTGTTTACTTTCGCTGCTTTTCTCAAACATGGTGAAACTGATTTTGTTAATTTTATGTTTTAAAGTTTTAAAAAGCTTGAATTGAATTTTTTTTTTTTGAAAACTCAATATGTAAAGGGTATTTTTTTTAAAGGTATAGAACTTTGAAATGGAATAAAACAAAGATGTTTTTTTTTAATTGACATGAAATTTACTTTATTCGAAAGATAATATTATGACATTATTATTTAAATATGATTTCTGGCATATGACCGCCACGGCTGGCTCGGACATAGTGTAATTTGGAGGTCCAATTTTCGATGACTTTTGTGGCCATATATCGGCAATGTTGTCCTCTAAGTGGTCAATCGTTTCGGGCTTATCGGCGTAGACTACCGACTTCACATATCCCCACAGAAAATAGTCAAGCGGCGGCGTTAAATCGGACAATCTTGGAGGCCGATTCACGGGTCTATAACGTAAAACTACGTGGTTACCAAACGTTTCCTTCAATAAATCAATTGTGGCACGAGCTGTGTCACATGTTGCGCCATCTTGTTGAAACCACAGTTCCTGCACATCACGGTTGTTCAACGAAAAAGTCAGTAATCATGGCTGTATAGTGGTCACCATTGACTTAACGTTCTGGCAAGCATCGTTTTTAAAGAAGTTCCTACGGACCAATTATTCAACCAACCCATAAAGCACTCCAAACAGTCAGTTTTTGTGGATGTAACGGTGTCTCAACATACACATGAGGATTATCATCATTGCAAATACGGCAGTTTTGTTTTTTGACGTATCCATTCAACCAAAAGTGAGCTTCATCGCTAAACAAAATTCACTATGAAAAAACTAAAAATAAATCACTTGACAGCTGACAAAATGGTGTTGCCAACTTAAAGTTCTATACCTCTAAAAAAACACCCTTTATATATATTTATTTTAAAAACAATTAATATTAAACTTGGGGCAGGCGCGTTACCTTCCATAAA
The DNA here is from genome assembly GCA_951394125.1 of Epistrophe eligans. Lineage (NCBI taxonomy): Eukaryota > Metazoa > Arthropoda > Insecta > Diptera > Syrphidae > Epistrophe > Epistrophe eligans. Next base: position 40,517,319 of record OX596029.1, read on the forward strand.
ATTGGTTTTATATCTGTTTCAGAAATCTTATTAAATAATATGAATTGAATAACATTGGAAATATTTTTTTTTTTTTAATAAATAAATAAATTTTTGGTTTAATTTTGTTTTTATATTTCGTTATTCCCAAAAACGCTAAATGTTTTTTTTCAAAATTAAGGTTTAAGCTTTGCAATAATAAAAACATTAAAAACTTAAAAATGTCGTACTTACTAAGTTTTTTTTCTTAAAACTGTTTACAAAATTTTGTATGAAAAAAAAAAATAAATAAAACCACACTGCAACGATTTATATTTTTTTTTTTATAAATTGAGATTCCTCAAGTTTAAAACAAAAATAAAGGTACCTTTACCATACAAATGATTAAGAACCGTTAAGGCAATTTTGTTTTTCTCAAAAGCGACTCTTTACAATTTTTAACAATTTTTTTTGTGAGCTGGTATAAGTACGCTCTATGTTTACAATATTATTGGAACAAATTTTACACTAAGCCATTATTAACGCGACCACTCATCAAATAATTTTTTTTTCAACTATGTATTTCATTATTTGCTTAATCGATGTTTACTATGTATTTGTTTTGAGCAAAAGTTTTTAATAAATTTTAATATTAAAATGTTTAAAAAAATAAGTTTTGAATTTTGAAAAAAAAACTGAAAATTGTATTTTGGTTAACTCCAAAAATAATTAATTTTTATAATTGGCGTACTAATATTTTTATTAAAAATGCTTACATACATAATATGTGATGTATGAAAAAAGATTGGTGAACCAAATATATTAATTGTGATTCACCAATATTTTGTCTAACATAATATGAACTCTATTTGATTACTAAGGCACTTGTAACGGGCATTCTATTGAATGAATATATTCCTTTCAGAATCAACGCTTTTAAAAAAAATCCAATTTTTTCTCATAAGTTCTCATTTTTAGGACCTCGTTTCACTTTTTTCGCTTCTCACTTCAGAATATAATAAAACCCAATTGAAATATGATTACAAAATAAATTTTGGAGTTTAATTTCATCTTATTTTTAAAAACATTTCGTGGCCTCATTTTATTTTGCCTATCACATATATTGTTAATTGAGAAATCAGAGCTTGAAAATAATCAATCAAAGCAACATAGCTTAAATGGTTTTAAGAAGAAAATAAAAAGTTTTTGTAAAGAAAGGTTTTAATGCAAATAATTTCTCGAACATTTTGGAGAAATAAGTTTGATCAATTTTTTTGCACAGCTCTATAATGTCACAACTTTCTCCGATTTCATTCAATATCTGAAAGCATTTTCTCATCTAAAATTGAGGAGAGAGGTGAATTAAAAATAACCTAAAACTTTTGATATGACTCTAAATTAATAAAACAAAATATAAAACAATAAAGCTCAAAAATTATTAACTTTAAGTAACTTCTACTATATACTCATATAGCGGTCGGGAGGGAATTTGAAGAAATGTATGTAGTTCTTTTTGTTTCCTATTCCTATTTTAAGTATCATGGCATTTGAGTTTTGTTTTTTTTTTTAAAGCAGCACACTTTCACGCTTTAGTTTAATTTATGTATTTTAAAATTCTGATCTTGACAAACATTTTAAGAAATCAAATTCTATGTAGTAGTTAAATTTTGTTTAATAATTATTAATTTATTTGTTTGTTCATATAAATATTTATTTATCATTATTGTTGACTCATTCATATTCATTGTACTTATTTGTTTAATTGTTAATCTATTTATATTTGTACATTATTTATTTATTTATTATTTTTTTTTTATTTATTTATTTTTTTATTTATTTATTTATTTATTTATTTATTTATTTATTTATTTATTTATTTTTTCATTAATGTATTTATTTATTTATTTATTTGTTAATTTATTTAATTTGATTTATTTATCATTGTTATTTACTAACCAACTACTAATATATTTAAATATACTTATTTATTACTATTCCTACTAACTTCATTTTGACTAACCTTCTTCATAACTATGGTTTTGAAGTTTTAATTTTATTCGAGTCAAATGTACCTGCCCTTTTCGATTCGCAATGAAGGTTTTGTTTGTATTTTCCTTCAAAATTATTATCTTAACCTTAATTAAATTCAATACAAATTAATATAATTATTCAGTAGAAAGATATCATATGTAGTATATCAAATCTCTGTATGTAAACTGTGCGGTAGGTTACCGAATGTAATTGTAAATACGAAAATAAAGATCTATCTATCTATCTAAATTCCTTCTGTATAAAATGTATAGGTATGTATATTTTTCAACGACCATCAAAATTGTTGTTAAAATAAAGACAACAAAATCAATATCATCTGAATTTCATTCAAAACAAGATCGAAGTGCGCGCGACTCTTTCTTATAAATAATTGATGTAGGCTGCTGAATTAATGAGCCACTAAAACAAACAAAGCCTATCAAAATATTATAGTCATGAAGCCCAGAAGTTACATCCTCTTTTCCGTCATCAGACCACTTGAGCTATAAAAATGCGTATTCCATTCCATCGATATTATTCTTCTAAACCAAACTTCCAATGTCGATTATGACAACTTCATCAAAGAGCCTTTATAAGGTGTATATACCTAACCTGCGATGACTTATCCCTCTCATTGATTTTCAATTATTCGATGCAAATGTTGTTGGACAACCCTATATTTATATGTATATGCGGGACAACTATATAGCGCCTTCTCGAGGCATCGTCATTTTCAAACACTTCAACGCCTTCAACGCATTCCAATACTGCTCTTGTGACGCACTTGTGTTCCTACAACCATAATATCCAGCCAGACCCTCGAAGACACTAAATTGGAACGTGTTAAGTGGTGGACGTAGCTCTTGAAAAATCCGCTTTAAGCTCTATACGGTCAGACTCAATGGGGTACCTTAGCTCTTGTATCATTATTATCCATGCTTAATATAAGAGCGGACGATGATGGCCAGCCCCAGGAGTTTGTATAGGTAGTGTATACTGACAACGACCTGGTTATGAGAAGGCGTTAATAACCCGTTCGCATGTGTTATGATTAATGATTGAACAAGAAATTAAATTAATAATGTAATCAGCTACTTCTGCGATCACCTGCACTTTCTGTTCAGCATAGCAGTTGATACGATGGCTTTTCGTATTGCTTCTGGCGGATGCTGCATCTTACGCAAAGTATGGAAGGATGTTTTGGTTACATTAATTTAATAGGCACTCCTTATTGCGAGTAAAAATTCTTGCTACCTCTGTTGATTTGAGTTGCGCACATTGTATGTATGTATATCTAACTTATGATGGGGAGTGTTTCGGTTCTGTAGCACAACAATTTTAAGGCATTGAAAATGGCAAAACCTGACTGTCATAATTATTTTTAATTAGTCATCATACAATCGGTTAAGTAAATAAAATCTTAATTTTTCGCTTACTCAATTGAATTGTGTTTATATGTAGTCTTTCCATTAACATTATAGTCAAAAGCTGTATTTTAAGCTAATACATACATAGTCTATGAAATTGTTTTTGAAAAAAATTACATTTGATTCAAAATAGCCCCTCCGGCAATGAGTCCATAAAAATTGGCATTTCCTCCTGACGATTTTACTTGGACTCGTTATTACTCAAATTCACATTCACTTTTAAGAACTCAATCATAATTATTTTAAACGAAGGTTTTTTGTTAAGAACAAATTTATACATACTACTTAAATAATTCAGCAAAGAAGAAGACTTAGCACTATTTAGACTTGTTAAATTATTATTGATTCAAAATAGCTTTTAAATGTTATTTTATTTCCATTCCTTTCTCTTTCTTCTGAGGTGATCTCAGAAGTTTCTTACTTGCCTGAAATATTTTCATTCCTTCCTCTGTCTCCTGCTCCACTCCGTCTGTATGTTCCCTTTTCATTTTCCATAGATCGCTCATTTTTTCCCGAATTTTACGTTATTAATTTCTATTTTCAATTTAAAAATTTAATGCTCTTATTTACTTTTAATCAAACACTCAAATACTGAATTAAAGGTCTGATTTGCTAAACTAAATCGACATCGTGTTTACGTATCAGACTTTCGCTTCGAGATTTATTAACACCTCCTTATACTTTGCTATTGATTTCACTGTATGTAATTAATAGTTAAAAAATGTAATGGACATTTTTATCATTGTCCCACGCATAATCAAATATAATTTATTCAAGTTGCGGCTTGTTAACGTGTGTTTTACAATTTGCCAAGAGACTGATGTGCAATTAAACAACACTCATTATTTTAGATGTTGACTGCAATTCTTTGATAAGACTCTATAATTATTAACTCCTTTTCGGCAGCTGCAGTAAGGCTGAGGATGTATGGAATAAATGTAGATACGTATACGTATGTTTAACATCTGAGACAAAAAAATGCGTTAAAAACGCATTTCGTTTGATTAAAGTAGGTAGGTATATGTATATGTTTATGGTTATAAACCACACAAAGACAGGATTCCTATCAGCTACTCAAACAGACAAGCAATTTGTATTCCAAGCAACGAAATAAATTACAGCTACCGAACGCGATTTCTGCCAGCGACAACCCAAGACAGCGATTCAATGATAACACGTCCATTTGAAAAGTCAATGCTATCCACAAGAAATCCGACGGTATAATAATTAACTTCATTAACCCTTAATGCGACTGTATCAGCCTCAGTCATTACACACACTCTCTGTGGTTGAAACCCATCATCGGCCTCGCCAGCTTCTATCGGTAGCGGCCCGGGCCCGGTCAAGCACCTTCGCAGTGCTACCGCTGCTGCCGCCGCCGCCGCCAGGCACAGTGATGTTAAGTGGGCTATCAGTCCTCTCCGCCTACCCACTAAATTGTGTCCCTTAAAAAATTATTAATTATGTTTTCTATCCGCCTGTCATTACTCAATGGTAACAACTCTTCACGTGAGATACCCAAATGGTCATTTAAGACGGAGGTTCCTCCTCCGACGAGCATTAGCACACCATACCTACCGACCGACCGACCCGTTCCGTCTTTATAGTGAATTGAATCGGTCGCGCTTCAGTCGAGAGTGGTGAGTAATCGTGTGTGTGTGTGGGATCGGACCTCGTGAATGGCAGCAAATTGAATGGGCATGAATTGGAAAATGATATCCAAACAATCCTCCGAAAAGATAGATTTCTATCTTCCAAAAAATTAAATTGATGTGCTGCTAGAGAATGTTAAATCCAACAACAACAAACAACAACCGTCTGATGGCTCGCGGGAAATAGAAATACGTAGAACCGCCGCTCTGCCGCGCCACCATCATCACATCATTACAATGCCTAATTAAGGGGCTGACAAAGGGCATACACGGCTTGGCCAAATGTTATCGTGTAACTACTTCTGAAGTTGAAAAATGAAAACGTGACGTTGAAAAGCGCGGTGTTATAGAAGCTATAAGATGTAAATTCATTTCTTCTATTTATTAAAAAGAATATAAAAGAATGGGTTAAAGGTACGAGTAGATATACCTTTTCTTATATAGGTAGGTAGGTAGTTTCCACAATAATGTGAATATGAACTTACTTTACAAAAACCAACGAGTCCTATGATGGGTTAGAAAAGTATTACGAGAAGAGAGTATTGACTTTTGGAAAGTTCCGCCGTTATTGAAAGTTGAAATATGATTGAATATTATAATATTCTCAGGGAGATTAAGATATAATGTGTTTCTGTAATCACATAATTATTGTGATAATATGTACTTAAAATATTATTAATTAATTATATAAAAAAAAAAGTTTCCAAATTAAAATAGATGCAAACGAATTGTTAATTAAGTCCTATTTCAAGAGATGGACATAATATATACCTACTCCAATTGCTGGCTGCAACTAACTGTAGTTTAACCTGGGTTCAAGTATGAGATTGGCTTATAATTAATTTGGAGACCTTGAACCCTGAAGGTTGCACTTCAGTTAATCCACTGAACAGTGAGATGAAATCTTGATCTAAATATGAATAAAGTTATTAAACCACTTGCCCTTAGAAATTAAATTTCATGGGTTACGCAGTTGAGTCACTGTATAGATGTAATAATAAATTTCATTAAAAAACAATTTCTCCTTTTTAATAAACTTTTGATCAATCTAATTATTATCAAAGGATGTTTAGGAAAATTATTTGCAAGGTGGAGGAAAGAAAATATCTATTCATGTTGTCGCTTAGTTTATACAGGGTGACTCGACAGATTGACACAGATAACACGCAACGCATTTTGGGACAAAATTGATCGACTGGTGTCAATCGTGCGATCAACAACGTTACATTGGTTACAGTCAACGTTCAGAGTATAGTGATGATAGTTTTGGCGGCATCAAGAATTTAACGCATTGATCATTTACGTTGACTAAAGGGATCCTTGCGGAACACTGATTGGTATTTAATTTGTGAACTTAGGACTTGAAACATGTATTTAAGGGTCAGAAAATTTTATATGTAGAAAAAATAACAAAAACTACTCCTTTTAATAACGCAAAATTCTTACCAAAATTAACCACCAAAATGTTGAATGCATTTTTTAGATTTTGAGTTTCAAAATTAATTTTTCCTAAATTGGTCAATAAAACAATTTAATATAAAATTATCAGTAAGAAATGGATTTTTGGCTTTTATAAAAGGTATAATAATATAATTAGGTATAATAATATAATTAGGTATAATAATAAATAACGGTACCAGCCATACTAGTTTTTTTTTACTAAATTATGAAAATCTTATTTTTCTGACTTATTTTTTCAAAAAAAAAAAATCAGAAGTTTCTTTTTACAAAAAAGTTACCATTATTTCATAAAAAAAAAATTATAAAAAAAAAAAATCCGAAAAATGTTAAAAAAAAAAATCAAAAAATAGTTCAATGAGTGTTACCAAACTCATTAAATCATTTTTCGATTTTTTTTTTCGATTTTATCAAAAACGGCTTAACTGACGAAGTTCTAAAAGTATTGAATACCAAAATTAAAAGATTTTTTTTGGATTTCTAACAAAGTTTCATTTTTTTTTGGATTTCTAACAAAGTTTCATTTTTTTTTTGAGAACTTAATAAATCGAAATCGACTCGGTCGATTTTTATTAAACTTGGCATTTAGCAATTTTCTAACTATTTCTAGCAGGTTTTAGATATAAATTATTCTTATGCCCAAAACTAACGGTACCTCCCATACAAATATTTAAAAACCCGTAAGGAAAGTCTAATTTTTCTTAAAAATAGCTCCTATCATTTTGATTTAAATTTGAATATGAGCTAATATCAGTACGATTGCAAGAAAAAATTATCCATCGATTAATAATGGTATCTCTCATAGAACATTTTCTTTTTTTGGTTTTCGACTATCTCTTTATCTGTTGAAACAAGAGCATCTAATAAGTTTAAATAATATTGCTTATCAATATTTCCAAAAAAAAACCAATTTTGGATTTTTAAACAAAGTTTTCAAAGCTATTTTCTGAAAATTCGATACTTCGAAAATGAGTAGCTGATTTCTTTCAAAATTAATTTTTAAACTTAGCATTAATAAATATCTACTAAAAAAATGACGTATACATTTTTTTTCTTATAATAGTTTTCAAAATTTTATATATATACAATATACAATATGTAAAAAATATTGTTTAGTAAAGAACCGCCCCAACGATTTTTAAATTTTGTTCTCATTAATTAAGATTAGTGTAAGAAATCGGATGGTTAACATCGCGTTGGTGTCAAAATAACTGCAGAAGTTGTTAAATCTATGTATTGATATGGTGTCAAACCAATTTCAGATATTTTTTTTAATCAATTTATTTATGATTTTATTGATTTTTTAACATTTTTCATTCTAAAGTGTAAGTACCATGTATAACTGCTTTAAAACCACAGTGTGATCGCCCATAAGAGCAAGTTCGTGCGACCCAGTACCTAATGCTTTTAATTTTTTGTTCTGACCCAACTTACACGCCCTGGCCATTTTTCGCATCTTATGGAAAACACCCTGTATATTATTGTAAAATTTTCAAAAGCTGTATTTTAAAAATTTCGTGATTTTTAAGATTTTTGATCTTAAACAACAACAATAATCTGACGCAAAGTCCCCTTACTTTCACTTACTGTCCTGAAGTCATTGAATCATTTTACTTAACTATATTTTTTTAACACACATTTCGATATGTAATTCTTTGTTAATTATTTTTCTCAGTATTTAATATGCAAATTCCTGAGATTGTTGCTAACTCAAATATTAATTGATTAAATCATATAAATAATATTGAATTTTCTTAAACTGAATTGTCTGTCAATATTGACAATTAAAAAGTGACAAACATTTGATCATTATTATAGATTCCTGTCAGTTTGTAGGCAATAGGATCAAGTACATGCTAACTAGATTTCTAGAACTTCATTTTACGAGCATACAATACAATTGGCGCGTTCAGAAAAATGAGATCTCAAATATTTTTTTCACTCAAAAGGTGAGCAAGCGAATCCAAGATTTTTTTTCCTCAGAGTTTTGACAGCAAAACTGAAAATTTTCGCTGAAAACTCATTTTTCTGAACACGCCTAATCTAACGTTCATTGAGGACGTGCTGTTAAGAATGTAGGTAACTGTTTAAAATATGGTTTTATTTCAAAAAATTTGCATTACGCATACATAAAATCTTTATACCCAAAACTTCTATTTTTTATTATAAGCAAACAGAATTTAAATTAATTGCTTTCAATAGAAAACAGCAATATAGGAAAACTTAAAAAAAATAAAATAAAAACAAACAAAAAATACACACATGTTGTGCTCCCTATCACCACCTTACTCAAGTTATGATTAATTTAACGACTCACACAATTAAGATGAAATGCTACCGTCCGTCGTCGTCTCTTGTAAAAATACTTCGCTTAATTGAAATAAAATTCCCGGTATTAGTTGGGAATTTTTCGACAAGAAAAAAATTTGAAAAAAAAGTAGCATTACTACTTAGGTATATTTTTGTTTCTTTATCTTATTAATTAACATTTTTATGCATGGCATAGCATGGAATGGTATCACGGGGCCAGGCACCCTCCCTGACCTTTCTTATGAATATATGTTCGTATTATGATCGCGAGCATTTTATATCTTCTATATCCATAACTTATACACACTCTTATATATTTTTAAATATCTGGATAATTCATCACAATATTTCATTTATTTTCCAGGTATGCCTTTCACCGACCGACCGACCGACGACGACGACATCGACGTCATAACAACAGCGAACAACCTTCCCTAAATATATAGCGATATACATATAATAACGATCTGGAGATTTACAACCGACCCACAGGAAGATCCAAAATAAAATAACAATTACTGTAGCGGGACTCCTATAAATGAGAGCGTATAATGTAATTTTCCACCTGCTTTATGCCTCAATTATGTGCGTGTTAGGGGTATCAAAGGTGTTTCGGTTGCTTTGCCTTCGCCTCTGAAGAAGAAACGTTCAGTTCATGGATGCTCTCTTTTGAGCTCAAGCTGGTGCGATATACACTCCATGTCAATTGATTGTTCATTTCTTGGAATTTTTTCACCCATAAAAGTTTCATTTATTTATAATTTCCTATATAAATCGCAGTTTCTATGTGCGTGATCATTTAAGTTGAGGATGAGTAAGACTTGAATCAAGTGCTGGGATAACTTAAGTACATATAACAACATTTGAGATATTTCAAATGCCTTTTTATTTTTAAAACTTTGTAATAATAATAGGTTATGAATTGGTGAATATATATAATAAAAGCACGAGACTAGAAAAATAGCAATTTATAACAATTATTGGCATTAAAAGGAGGTATTCATTAATGCGCTTCGGGGCCGTATGTAAACAATACTCTTAAAATCAGAACTGTTTAAATTATATTATTAAATTATATATATGTACCTATTGTATGAAGCCTCGAGGTGCCAGACGGGTCCTCCGCCGCCGTATTTGTAAGCTCACTTTGGTCAGCTAGCTTTTTTTCTTCCTAATCGAAAATTATCATACCTTAAATGACAATAAAACTATTATAACTGTTATGAATAAGTTTCTACTCTCGTCCTAAAATTATATATTATTATACAAAAATGTCTTCAATCAAATGACGCTGAGTGTTTATCTTCCGTAGCCAAGAAGTATGGTCAGTCAGTGTGTCTAGTAAAACTGGACAGTGAATTTAAAAGTACCTACCGAGTTAAAGGCCTCATATAGAGCCTGTAAATAGTAATCGTGATGGTGGGCGCGCGCATGTGTTTAAATTGTTTTTTTTTTTTTTTATACAATATGAACCCAAAATAACTCTATAGCCAGAGTTTTCTAAGTAAAATATGTAAACCATGTCCGCTGGAACAGAAAACATGTAAATGAGACGCAAACACCGCCACCACCACCGTTGCCACCGCTGAGCTGATGGGCTAAAAGAATTCTACGCGCTAGCAATTTGTGGGAACGCATTTGGCCGGCAAGTACATGGCATTAAAGGCCTATTACAGTGCATTGTAATGAGAAGAGGTCACGTTGCGTTGGAAATCTTAAAAATGTCAGTTCTGTTTGTTTCTGATCGAGTCAGGTCGATATCTATATGTAAATCGGACATCGGTAGGTAATGTTTCAGAAATTGTCGGCTTAAAACAACATGCATCAGCAGCTAAATCGTGCATTGAATTAGAATTTCCATATATGCATATTATGGGATTCAGATTCACTTTGGCATGGCTTTGATAGATATCCGAAATTTACCTACGTATCTTTGATTTTTTAATGAACAAGATTTAAGAGCCTAATGGGTTTTTAACCTAATTTATTTGTTTCGAACGTGTCGAATTTGTTGGTATACATATAATAATAAGATCGATAAAATTTATTTATTCTAACTTTATATGGGGACGTATGTAACTATAGAAAAAAACTTGGAATGAAACTTTACAAAATCTTTTATTTTGGCGTAACAAAAAGTGTTGATATCTTAATTTGTAGCTATGTAAGTAAAATTTAATTTATTCCGCAAAGTCGCCTGTATTTATTTTAATATTAAAATTTTCCTTAAAATAAGACTATGAAGTGACAAAGATATGAAAATATAGCAAATTTAATAATTCTTTTGGTGTCAACAAAAATTTTAGCTTTTTACTACCTACTAATTTGTTGCGCAAAAATTTGTTTTCTAACTTTTATATTTTTTTTTTAAATTGGAAAAAGCAAACAAAATCATAACCCTGGAATTAAAAGCAAAATTCTTTCGTCTTATTTTGTATTGCAATGGACTTTTATGCCGAAGGTCTTGGGTTCGATTCCCAGCCTATGCCACCTAAAAACAGAAATGTTTTTCATGGGTTACTGCCTCTTGCGAGGAATTGACAAACCCTCCAAGAGTATCTCCTGTCATGAAAAAGTGCTTCTCACCCTAGCCACTCGGATTCGGCAGAAAATTGTAGGTCCCCTCTATTCCTGCCAATAACACGCATACAGGAATGGTTGAGAGTTGTAAGTCACAAGGCCCTGGTTTTGCACGAGCTGTCACGCCGACTAATTAATTAATTAATTTATTTATTTATAAAGCAACCTATCGTACTGTACACGTGTGACACATAACGTATTACACGTAACGTGATACACGTAATGTGCAACACTTAGGTGCCCAGGCAAAGAAGTTTTTATATGTATAAAAAAAATTAAGAATAGTCCACGGAAGTCCTGGCATGACTCCCAACACTTTCTTCGAAACAATCGAAATGTGGTAATCTAACGAAACCTTTAAACATGATTTATTGATAAGTAAGTTATGGTCTTAAAACTAAAGTAAAATTAAAAAAAAAATACTTTGTCTATGCTTTTAATTTTTTTTTTTAACTTTTCTACAAAGCAATTGGTATGGGTCTCTTCTCCAAAAATTTTAACTGTTACGTCTACTGTTAAAATTTATTGGAATTCTGAGTAAAATCTTCAATTCAAATTTTCATGTCAAAATATTAAAAAAAAAACTTCGATATGTTTAAAGTGGATGTGATGGCTTGGTTGAGTTTGCTCATTTGCAAATTTTTTTCGGAAGGAAAGCATGGCCCATAAATCAGACTCGCTGCATTGTTTGTCCGATGTATTAGCTTGTGGCGTAGAGGTTAGTGCTTAGTTTTTCTCACCTCTTAGTCGTTCGGATTCGGCAGAAAATTGTAGGTCCCCTCTATAAGTACCTGCCAATAACACGAACACCAGGAATTGCTAAGAGTTTCACTCACTACGCCCTGATTCGATACGAGCTGTCGCGCCACCCAATTTATTAATTTTTATTGTTTGTCCTATGCGAGAACTACATGACCCATCAATCTACTTTACACATTGGCTATACGATACAGTGTCTTTTCTTCCATGTTATCTGAATACCTGAAGCCGTTTGTTTACAACTTAATATATCAACGTGACTGTAGTCTAGAAAAGTACTATCGATAAAATATTCACATTAAGTATGGTAAATTTTGAAAACAACACTGAAACCTCAAATTGACACCTAATACCCTTCCATCGATTTGAAGATCGCTTATAAAAGTATCTGTAGAAACGAGCTATGGAGCAATTTCTAGTTTGTGCAGGTTGACGATGATGGTCGGGAAAGAGAGAGATATGCCTTAATTCGACTTCATTAACACTTCATACAAGGCCTGAGCGAAAAAATAAAAACTCAACGAGGTATAATTGGGTCATTCCGAGGGAAAAGACACGAATCCTCCAGTTGGAAAACAAAATTTAGTCCATCCCCGAGGAACGGGACAAGTGATAAAAATCGATATTCTGGAAACAGATAGCTGGGGGACTGGACCTATAATTCGAACGGTTTGAATGTGAAACTTTTTTCAAGACAAGAAAATCACTTGGAGGATTTGTAACTTCAACGCAAGAGGACTAAAATATAATAACTCAAGTCATAAGCTTTTTTTTTGTATATCCAAATATTCAGTGATTTTGCTTTCCCAAAATTTAATATTATAGGCTATATGTTTACCTGTCCCCGAAGTACCTATAGGTACATAAGACAATTAAATATTCGTACTTATTCTTTGCTGGACAATTTTGGACGACTTCACAAATCCCGCTCTTCACAAAAGTTTTCTTGGACCTCCATTGAAAATCTTATTCCTAAGGCGATCTTGTAAACACAATACGAAGACTTCATGACTCAATGCACTCAAGATTTATTTGGATGCAGTTATCATTAGCAACAATTAATCGCGAACGCTTTACGCTTAAGATATCTCATTCTTATGTTGATGGCGAAAACGAAATGCTAATAAGGTGAATTTTATTGATGGAATATTTTAATTTTAATTAAAGTTGACTTGGCGTGAATAACATGCAATTCCAATTAAAATAACTATTCCTACCTATCTACATAAATATGTATATGTACATGCATGTACAATAATATTGTCTATATTCTTTGTGAACTGTTAAGTAATAATTTCAAACGCAACATTCGCCAATATAGATTCAGGTCAATATATATTTTACTATTTTCTATAAAACAGTTCCTCATCATTATTTCCAAAGACAGAAACATCGATTCCAATGCACATTTTATAGGTTCACGCAATTAACAATCTTGTTTGCATCCATAAATTCATTATACACTTTTCGTTCATTGTCCGCATGAAATATGCGAATATGCGAACTAATTAACGCATAGCAAACAGGCGTCACCGATTACGACTATACGACTACGACGACGATCACGAAGACGCAGCGAACACAACAAAAATAAAAAATAAACTAATGCTGACGGAAGATACGCATTTGCTCAGATATACACTGTAAACTAATTAACGCTGCACCTTACAAGTCAAGTCGTTCGTTCTGTCCAGTTTTTTTTTTTTTTTTGCGGATGCAATTACAATTTCACTCCACTGTTGATGACTTATTATTGGCATCAATGAACCAACCAACATACCTATATAAAAAGGTATTTTATACCTTAACCGAGCATCAAGTGTGGTGACATGAACCTGATGATGATGATGATTGAGAAAATCAATCTCCCATGGGAAATTGAAATTCACGCCTAGAAAAATGCACAACCATCAGAGTTTCTCAGAAGTCGAAGTAGAGGTAGTACCTATAAGGAGGGCTTTTTGTAGGTCGTATATATAAGTGTCGAAAGTTATTGCACGCAGTCTTCTTGTGATTCTTATAAGTCTTATACATGAATTATAAACTAGAAGTGTAGCTAATCAATGTCACAACCACAGTGTGGCACTTTGATAAAGCAAATATAGGAATGGCATATACCTACATTTTAATTTATATGTAACCTATATGACAAGCATCAGAAGTCGAATCACATCTTCAGTAGCATTTGTGAAGGATGTAAATATATCTATACACTACCTAGGTAATTTAATTAATTAATTTTTATTTTAGCTTATCATTCATTGATTGCCATTTTAAAAACATTTTAAGTGGTAAAGACTCTAAAGCAAATGTTTTACCATTTTAGCACGAACTTATATTTTAATCAGCACTTATAATTACTTTTCTTATCGCGCATTTTATTCTCATTGAGTATATTAATTTATATGATTAAATATTTATAATGTTAAGTAAATAAAATCAAAATGTCTGCTCATTAAAAAATAAAGTGTGTATAGTGTATATCTATAAACATATATACAAACTGATACTTATACTTCAGCCATTGTTTCAAATATTACATTATAGCGAATATCTAAAAAAAAAATCAGAAAAATAACAAATGCATTTAAAATGTTTTACAAGGCATTAATAGACTTGTTTCGCTGCGGGTGCTGTTCGTGTGAGTTAACAATAATTCATTTATTAATTTCTAATTAAGTTTAAACTTGAGTGCAATGAATTACATAAAAGTCTATTATAAGTAGTGTTAAATACGGAAGTAGAACATCTTAGAGCTTCCCAAACGATAAAGGTGGGGATTATGCAGTGCAGTGATTATTTGGTTATATGGTAGTTTCGTGGAGTTAATGCTTTGTTAACTTGTTGAAGCCTGCCTTGCGTACTATTTGCTTCAGAAGAGGATTAGAGAAATCTCTTGATAGCGCATGACCTTTGTTGAAACCCTAGTAAATGTTTAAAACATTTCAGAGGATCTACTCTACATGCGCGCCACCCACACAGAGAAGATGCGGTGGAGGACGTTTGAACGATGTTGTATTCCATACATAATGGCATCAATAGGCCTTTCAAACGAATACAATATTTCGATGATATCTTACACACAATTATTTTATTTAAATTTAAAGATAGGAAGGGCTTAATGAAAGACCCTGTATAGGTATACTAAAGGTGGTACCACTATCAGTTTAGTGACAAAAAAATAAAGGAAAGCAACTGGTTTAAGAAAGATTAATAAAGTCTATACTAGGTTATCCGTAGTAGCCCGTAACGTAACGGTTAGTGCGTTGGACCGTTATGCCGAAGGTCTTGGGTTCCTAAAAAACAGAAATGTTTTTTCACAGGTTACTACCTCTTGCGAGGAATTGCCAAATCCTCCAAGGGTATATCTTTTCATGAAAAAGTACTTCTCACCCTAGCCGTTCGGATTCGGGAGAAAATTGTAGGTCCCCTCTATTCCTGCCAATAACAAGCACACAGGAATAGTTGAGAGTTGTAAGTCACTAGGCCCTGTTTTTACACGAGTTGTTGCGCCGACCAATTTATTTATTTATTTATTTTATAATAGTTTATCCTCTTAAATGTTATTTAATTTTTCAAAAAATATAGGTAGCTATATACATACATACGTTTGAACTAAACTAGGCAGTAGAACTGACTCTCCCTGTCCCTTCTTGTGGAAACGTTTGTTTTTGGTGGCATGGCATTCGCTATTTATCATTATTCGAAAAGTTTTACTATAGGTAGTTAAAGGATTATATTTACATGCAGTTAATAATCGTTAAATTTGGTGGGGAAAGGGTGGACCAAATACGAGTTTCTTTTAAAAATGCAATAAAATGAACAAAATTAAATTTTTCAATGTATTATGGCTTTATTATGAAGAGCAAACATTTCCATTAATTATGGAACACAACGTCGTCGTTCAAGTGACTGCCTTGGCTGGCTTTGCAATAGCGCATTCTGTTACACCAATTTTCCAAGACCTTGTTAATGGTTTCGGGCTGTAGCTCACAGACTTGGATGTTTTTGGCCTTAAGTGCTTGAATCGTTTTCGGATTGTTGGCATAACATCGTTCCTTCATGGTTCCCCACAAAAAAAAAAGTCCAAAGGGGCCATATCGCAGCTTCGAGGTGGCCAATTGACATCGCCAAGATGGCTGATAACAAGATTTGGGAATTTGGTGCGCAAAAGCATGGCGCACCATCCTGCATGAACCAGAGGTCGTCCAAATCCATGTCTTCAATTTCAGTAAAATAAAAAGTCGGTTATCTTGGCTCTGTCAAGATTTCGGGCGGGAAACAGCTGTCAGTGTCAAAATAACCTATGATTTAAAAAGAAACTACTAGATGGCCCACTCTTTTCGTTTAAGATTGCCATTCAGAGTGATCTCTAGGACCTATACTGTATAATGTATATGCCTAGAGTATATAAAAAAAAAGTTCCTACATCTAAAATTTTAAACATTTGAATCAATCTAAAACAAAAATCTTTTTACCTCTAGAAATTTCGACGGAAAAAATATTTTTACCTTTGAAGTTCATACTGGCGTACGCGTTAAGTAAATATATACCTACCTATGTTTACATAACTTGGCAATATTTCAGTCAAAAATAATAAGTAGAAATTAAATATAAACATAGAATCAAAACAGTAATTTTTTTTTTGAACGTATAGGAATCTCAGGTGATCTTGAACAACAAAGTTCATCAAATAAAACCTTAAATCCTTTAAACAAACATTTCTTGCTGTATTTTTAAAATCAAACTTTGTATATTTATAATATTCTAGCCAAAGTGAGCAAAAAAAAAATAAATCAATATAACATAAACACATCACATGACCCATTCAACCCGCATTATTTGTCTTCTATCCCATTTCGATGTCAAATGAAGCTCATCAACATCAGCCAGCGCAGCGTTATCACAGAAAGAAGCCGCTGTCACATTAACAAACAAAACCAGAAAACATAGGCCGTTGTTTGCTGTCATCTTTGACAGCACATATAGGGACATCATTCAGCACCGCTGTGAAGAGTGCACACACAAAACTCAATAATCCGTTAAATGTGTATACGAAGTATAAACATAATCTCAACGCCAAATGAGTGCCTTTAGCAAATAAAGTCCCCGACTAAAATAGACTCTGATCGCTTGTTGATCGCTGTACTCGAACTCGAACAACAGCTATATATCGCTGATGATCACAGATGGCGCGCATTTGCCGGCTTCTTGCCTTTTAGGAATTATATAGTTATAGGTACGTTCCTATATACACCTGAGTTGCCGACATAAGCAAACAAATTCTCCACTCTTAATGGCAGCTAAGTGGGCAGGTAAGACACCAAAAGCTGCTCAAACAGTTCCGCAAATAAATTGTTCCCGTATATAAACATATAGTGAATTAGTTATTATATACGCTGTGATGTCGCCTGAACCTGAGTGCATCGCTCTCTGATTTGAAAAAAAAAAAAAAAAATAGAAAACAAACAATTTTTAGGCTATGTTCACATAAACTGATTACAACTGGCTCTGGCTCTGATGTCGTCACCCACTATTGAATTCGAGGCGCGCGAACATTGCAAACATCATATATCAGACACTTTGCTATAACCTGCAACATATAACATGGATCTTAAAATGAGGGCCGAAACAAAGAGTTATGGTTGTAGCACTTCAACGAGCTTTATGGCCAAGTTACACGCCAACTTATAAGATCTTAGAACTTTCCTATATTTTTTTTCTGTGGTTGTTTAGCTATTTTATAATATAAATTGCTAACAAGACTTTTTACGAAAAATGGAACATGCGAACATTGCGAACAAACGATAAGTAAGTAGTAAAAAAGTGTTGCAGCTCGTAAAAAAGTGTAAATAACTAAATATACTGAAAAAAATGTTTTCTTATACAACCAAAATTTTAAATTACTATTTTTGAGCTGTGGGAATAGTGGTTCAACGTTGAATTTATCAATCAGATGACGTCACAAAAATTCAACGTCTAAATTAAAATTAAGATTGTTCGCTTATTATTATTATTTTTTTAGAAAATTATTGAAAATAGATTGGTTGATTGGGAACCACGCAGCCGTATCGATGTTTTGTGAACTTTTAAAAGTTCCGGTAAATGTTCCGTAGATTTCTTCTTGTTGGGCAAAATCGGTTTTGCAACCAGCAAAATATAGAGTAATATAACTTCACTTAAAAGATGAGATATTGGAAACGCCTGCGTGTCGTCGGTTTTTAAGTTATTTTTTAAATAAATATTATTAATAAAAATGCTTATTTATCCTTTAATTCACAAATCAACTAAAACGTTGATCAACAATTAATTCATGAATTTAAATATTTTTATTAATAAACAATAATAAAATGCTAATTGACGTTAAAAAAATTTTACGAACATCTGCTACATTCAACACGAACTCAAGTGTCACCAAATAGTGTGATTTATATCCCGCATATTTCTTTTCTTTCTCACAAAGTGTGAAATTTGCACACATACTTTTTGATTTGAGCTTAGAAATAACATTGTTGTGTCATTAGCATTTATCTTTTATTCATTTTTAGTGCGTTGGACTGTTACGCCGAAGGTCTTGGGTTCGATTCCCAGCCTATGCCACCTAAAAACAGACATGCTTTTCATAGGTTACTGCCTCTTGTGAGGAATTGACAAATCCTCCAAGAGTATCTCTTGTCATGAAAAAGTGCTTCTCACCCTAGCTGTTCGGATTCGGTAGAAAACTGTAGGTCCCCTCTATTCCTGGGAGAGTTGTAACTTAATTACTCGCTAATAAACAATATATACCTGGAAGAATGAAGTAATTAACGTGAATTAGTTAATTAACGTGAATTATAACTTCAATTTTGACTTACCTACTGATAAGATTTCGCACTTAACTCACTGAGTAAAGATAATTCAGGTTTCATTGCAGTTTATTAATAAGGATGTTAAAATTTAACAAAAGAATGCCGCATTCTGTATTTTGTATTATATCAAATTATAGTGAGTTGGGTTGTTATAAACACATTTTTAAAGGAAACCTGTTTTCCTCGCTGGATTAACACTTAAAATTTTTTTTCAAATTTAATAATAATACAATATATAATCATTAATCATATAAGATAATAATTATAAATACATTCCTTCAAACATATACCAACATAACTTAATTCCAAGAGAGAGTATTAGTGTTTTGTTGTTTGTTTTTTTTTCAGTGTAACCGGGGGCGGTAGCACAATGCTATTAGATGTTTTATCGTAATTTATGCAGATTGAAGTAGTTTTATGTTAAGAGAACAGATTGTTGAATACAAAGATATCAATCACAATTCATACTAGAATTAAATGAGGTTGTTTATAGTAAGTGTGTTCCATTATTATAGGATACTATGATAATGTTTGTAATGTAATTACTGCAATTTATCAGACAAAAATTAAGTTGAGTTTATAAACATAACATGTAACTGGCACTGTACATAACAAACTAAGAAGTGAGAAGAAAAGTTAGTTCAAATTAGGATAAGGCTGCAGTATACTGATACTTTTTTTTTATAAATAAGAATTAAATTAAGCTTTTTATAAATAAAATATTGTCACATAATGAAATATGATGGATAGTATTTATGTTCTCTTAACTACATAACCTTCACCCATTAAGTATAAGAGGTCACATTTTCCAGCACTTCTTATCGTATGCTGCACATACGTTAAGAGTGCTTTAGAAATTAGGAACTTATGTAAATTTCTCTCTCCACCATTATCTTCTTAAGAAGATAATGTTCGAGAGATCAATCGTCATATCGTATCATAAGTATTAATGTTTATCGTAAGTCAAGTTTGTTAATTAGTCTTTAAGTCTAATAAGTCAGTCGACACTATTCATTTGTCTTGTGAACTTGTTTGTTCTATTTCTTTAATTAAATAAAGTCTTTAAACTTAAATTGGTTTTTTTAATTTAAACTTTATCAAATAACCAAACTGGCGCAGTCGGCAAAAGTCGGGTTGAATTATAATTATTATTAGAAGTGGTTATAATAAAAAATAATAATAATCATAAAATTTAAACGCGTCATAACAGAAAAAGAAAAAAAAAAAGAAATATGTGCAAAAACTAAAAACTAAAAAAAAAAGAAAAATAATAATAATAAGGAAAACTTGTTTGAATTTAAAATACCTACAAACGTAACAAAAAAGTGTTAATAGAATTATTAAGATTAACAAACTAAAGTAACAAATTTCCTTAAAACCATCAATTAGTACAGTCATCATTGCATCAAAAACATTAAATACATTCATCAAAAGACGCGGGAGTCTTTAAAAGATCCAAAACAACCCGTTATAAATGCTTCCCACCGCAAAGCTTTTTGTGTAACATTAAATAAGAAAATAGTTCGAAAACAAATTCATCAAACCAAGCCAGAAAAGCTTTCGATGATAAAATAAGTACACCTTGTGATCTTATCGAACCAAGTTTAATCAAACTTTTCAAAAACTATTGAAATCACTTAACAAAAATCCTAAGAAAAAGCTCATCTTGAAAAAAAAACATAATAAGTTTAAAAAAAAAAATAAGCTTTTATAATAGTTACACAAATAAATATTGCAACAAAAGTAAAATAAAAAACAACATTATCAACCTATAAATAAATAAATTTCTTTCTATAGCTAATTTAAATAAAAAACCAAAAAAATAGAAGGAAAATTATTAATTGAACACTTAAAGACAAATAAATAAAACAATAAAAATCATTATCCATAAAAAAAGTAAATTAACAATAAAAATTCTTCTTAAAATAAACAACACAAAACCCAATTCAAGGAAAAATCTAAGAAGAAACAACTTTAAGCTATCCTGCCCAAGAAGAGAAACAACACCTGTCAACAGTTCAACATGGATGCCCTCAATGCTGCAGATAAGTTTAAGGTAGTAATAGATCTTATAAGTAAAATCCCAGAGTTTAACGGGAATTCCAGTAGCCTTCTTTATTTTTTAGACAGAATAGATTCATTGGTACCTATTTTGTCAACATTTGACGAAAATACTTTGACAATTCTTTCAGGTTTCATTGGGGATAAAATTGTAGGTAAAGCTAGAATTGAGCTACAAAAACATGGGAGAATAGGAGATTGGGTACAAATTAAGCAAATTTTGAAAAATAGTTTTGGAGAAAAAAAATCAACTAACACTTTGATTGACCGAATTCGAACTGCAAGAGTAATGACAAATATTGAAGACTATTACAATCACATCAATAATTTACTGAGTAGGACTAACAACTCTCTTTTACTTAAAAATGAAAATGACCCTACATTAATAGAATCTAATAAAAGAATTGCTCTTGATTCTTTTAAACATAATCTTCCTGAGCCTACAAAGTCTATAGTGCTTAGCCGAAATCCGAAAACACTTAACGATGCTTACAAGGTGATCCTCAAACTTGACCACCAAACTTATGGACCAAATACGTCTCAAAGTTACTCTCAAAGTCTACGACAAGAATCGAATCGAAGTAATCGAAATTTCAATTCTCATACTCCATCTAGTAGACAAAACAATTTTTTTTCAAATAATATAAACAACAATAGGTCATACCAAAATGCTCAAAGCAATCAAAGTAGACAAAATAATAATAATGCACTTCAACAAAACCAAAATAGACAAAATAATAATAATGCACTTCAACAAAACCAAAATAGGCAAAATAATAATACTACAACTCAACAAAACCAAAATAACACTAGAAGTGGTCAAACTGCAAACAACAATAATTTTTTACAAAGTGACCAATCGCGAAGGTCAAATAGAAATAGATTTCAAAATACTTCTTATGAGCCGATGGATATAACACTTAATGAGGGTGGTAATGGAAACGACCAAAACGGTCAAAATTTTTCCACACTTCCTCGAAACAACTACCCTATATAATCATTCAAACCCAAATTCGACCCTTAAGACTAATTATAGATTGCGGCGCAGAGTACAGCATAATGAACAAAAATGTATGCAACCCAAAATGGCAAATTCCATCTAACAATCGCGTCTTAAAAGTACTTGGTCGCAATGTCAATACAAACGTCGAATTAAGAATTCCCCTATTCAACGAATTTAACGAAAAAAATCATTATGTAAACTTTTTAGAATATCAATTTCATGACCATTTTGAAGGATTAATTGGTAACAATATTCTTGTCGGCCTTAACCCAATAATAAATTATAAAACAAGATCTCTTATCACAGATAACGCAACCATTCCCATATATTTCAATCATGAGGAAGAATTATACGCGAATATTTTACGCCAAAACGAAGAAGTTTTGAGTGTATTTTGCAGCGAATCTTTCATATCAGAAATTCCCAATAGTCTTTTCGCAAAACATTTAAGTAACAATGATGTTTCAAAACTTAAATCCTTGTTAAATTCTTTTAAATCAATAATTTATAAAGAAGGTGATGCTCTTTCGTTTACAAACGAAATAAGACACCAAATCATTACGAAAAATGACATACCCATCTATAGCAAATTATATCGTTATCCAGAGATCCATTCAGATGAAGTAGATAAGCAAATTTCTGAAATGTTGCAACAGAAAATAATCATCCCCAGCAGTAGTCCTTACAATTCGCCTATTTGGGTAGTCCCTAAAAAGGACGATAGATACGGACAAAAACAATGGCGGGTTGTAATCGACTACAGAAAGCTAAACAGTCAGACTGTGGAGGATAGATTCCCTATGCCAAATATAGATGATCTTTTTGACAAACTAGGAAAGTGCAACTATTTTTCGACTATCGACCTTGTAAAAGGTTTCCATCAAATCGAAGTCAACCCGCGTGATAGGGAGAAAACTGCCTTTTCAACGAAAAGTGGGCATTACGAATTTCTGAGAATGCCGTTTGGACTAAAGAATGCCCCAGCGACATTTCAGAGGCTTATGAACCATGTTCTTAGAGAATTTATTAACAAGATTTGTGTAGTGTACTTAGATGACATCCTCGTATTCTCTACAAGTTTTGAGGAACATCTACAGTCACTCAAAAAAATTTTTCAAAAACTTAAAGAAAGTAACTTGAAGATTCAAGTTAATAAATGTATTTTTGCAGACTTTTCAACCAATTATTTAGGCCATGTAATAGTAAATAATGGCATTAAAACAAATGAGAATAAAGTAAAATCCATCACAGAAATGAAATTGCCATCTACTATAACAGGAATAAAACAATTTCTCGGTGTAACAGGTTATTACCGCAAATTCATCAAGGACTACGCAAAAGTTGCGTATCCTATGATAAAATACCTGAAAAAGTCTCAAAAAATTAACACTTCAGATTCCCAATACATAAATTCATTTAATACGCTTAAAACTTTACTAACTTCCGACCCAATACTGCGTAGCCCCGATTTTAGTAAGAAATTTATTCTTACCACGGACGCATCCGGTTATGCTCTAGGTGCTGTACTTAGCCAAGACCACCACCCTATCTGTTATGCTTCACGTACGTTGAATAAACACGAGCTGAGTTATTCCACCATCGAAAAAGAGCTGCTTGCTATTGTGTGGTCTGTGAAATATTTTAGGACCTATTTGTACGGCAGAAGATTTGTTGTTCAAACAGACCACAAGCCCCTTGTGTGGCTCGATGGAATAAAAGAGCCAAACATGAAACTCCAACGGTGGAAAATTATGCTCAACGAATATGATTTTGAAATCGAGTACCTAAAAGGGAAAGAAAATTGTGTAGCAGATGGACTTAGTAGATACATTGACAAAATTGAAACGAAAGAAACGTCAAAAGATAAGTACGAAATAAATTTAGTTGACCTTTTCAATAATGAAATGGTTTCGAGTGACGAATGTAATGACGAAGAAGTCATTCCACAAGTTTCTTTGGCCAGGAACCATAATGAAGAATTTATGTCCACTGATGCCACCATCCATAGCGCAATGGAAGATGAAACTCGTCACATTTACATAACAGAAAAACCCGTGAATCTGTTTAAAAACCAAATTTATTTATTTTATGGTTCTAACGAAAAAGTTTCAATAAAAATTGTACATAAGAAAATTCATAATCTGGTTCAAATTAAAAAAGATAGTAGCGATTTGTTGGAAATCATGAAAAGACTCCTCATTACAAAAGGACTCATCTGTATTTATTGCGAAGATTTGCCTTTGTTTTTACTTTTCCAAAATCTGTACGTTAAATACTTTTCAATGAATAAAAACCTAAGAATATTAAAATCTAGTTTCAAGTTAAAAGATATTTCAGACAGAAACGAAATGATTTCAATAATAAAAAACGAACACATGAGTAAGAATCATCGCGGTATAAATGAAATGTTCATGGAATTGAAAGTTTTGTATTTCTTTCCAAAATTGCAAGTAGAGATACAAAAGTTCATCAACAATTGTGAAATTTGCAATCTTGCGAAACACGATCGACAACCACCAAAGATACAAATGCAAATAACAGAAGCACCTACACATTTCAACGACATTATCCACATAGACATTTGGTTTCCCGAACGAAGGAAAATGTACCTTACAACTATTGACAAGTTTTCGAAATATGCCACTGTTCACCCCTTGCAAGACAGAAATTGGATTGCTATACTAAGTGCAATCAAGCAAAGAATCCAATTTCTTGGAAAGCCGAACAAAATAGTCTCAGACGGAGATACTTGCATCTTGCACTCAGCCGTCGAACAGTTTCTGAAGGAAAACGTAATTGCCTTTCACAGAACTACGGCATCTTTGAAAACTGGTAATGCAGATGTTGAGAGGTTACATGGTACACTGAATGAACATCTCAGAATTATGAATGTAGCCAAAGATAGTTCTGAGTTGGACGAAAAAATCTTTAAAATTATTTCAATTTACAATAATACAATCCATTCGACGACCAAGTTGAGACCGATGGACTTTATTTCTAAAAACCTGACCAAAGAAGACATTGAATGTCTAGCTAAAAAATTTCAAGATGAAAAAACAACAAGAATAAATAAGATTAATCAAAATTTAGAATCTAATCCAAACCAATGTACCAACATTGTTAGAAATCGAACAGTTTTCAAGAACAAACCAAAATATAAAAAACTTTATAACATTGAAGAAGATGGTAACTACGTTGTTGATAGATCAACTAATCGAAATATAAAATACCATAAAAAACAGCTAAAGCGCAAATATAAACATCAAAATTCATAAAACTTTTGCAAATACCTTGTTATTTTGTTTTTGGTTCATCCATTTTTGCTTCAAGTATTTTTATTTTTGCTGATCATTCATTTTATTACCATTTTTTTTTTTTTTTTTTAACAAATTTATTAATTCTGTTTTAAGAAACCACATCTTACATAATTTGTTTAAAATTACAACGGTTAAATATTTTTGTTGAATATTTTTATTTCCTTCCACCATTGTTGTTTATAACTTTTTGATTTTCGATTTGACATTCGATAACAAGACCAAAATGACATTCGGTGCGCGTTCCAGGTTGCAGTATAATGTTCTTCTAGTACAATTCTTTATCCTGTTCGATCAGTTTACACGGTAGTGTGTAAGGAATGTTTTTTTTCTCAGGGAAAAAGATGCCGATCGTTTTCTTTGAAAATTTGTTGCGTATTTGAGTAGAAATGTATAGTTTAGACAATTTTGTTATTTGCCGGGTTTAAGAGATGAAAATTCAGAAGGGAAACCAGCCCATTGAGTTACAAGAAAAGATTACGAATGCAAGTTCTAAGATAGTTTCAAAGATGATCGGGAAAAATATTAGTATGGTATGGGAATATTCACAGGCAAAAAAAAAAAAATTAAATAAAAAAAATAAATGTCAAAATTAAATTAATAAAAAAAAATAATATTTTCAAAACAAATGTTGAATCTTAATAGGAATTAAAACTTAAAAAAAAAAATATTTCGCCAAATTGAAATATTTTCGATTAAATACAAAGTAAATTGAACAAATATAAAAACAAACAAAGATTTTGGCATAAAAGTTGTATACATTTGTAAATTTAAATAATAAAATTATTAAAATTATTTTGTTAAAATACAGCAATAAAAAAAATTAACCTTTAATTTAATAAGTTATATAATGCAAATGTGAAAACAAAATTAGTTTAAAATAAATTGAAATTGTAATATCAATGTCAAAATTTAAAAAAAAAACCTACAAAACAAAAATAAAAAAAATATTAAAATCTTTTGAATTTATTAGGTTTCTATTTGATTAATAAAAATAATTATTACTTAAAAAAAAAAACTATTTCAACTATACAAAAAAGTAAAATGAAAATTAATAATTTGTTAAATTTAGATAAATAGAAAAACTAATTTGACAGAAATGTACGTTTTGAGGAGTTATGTTTTGAGTTATGTTTATTAACAAATTGTTGAAATTTTTGGAGACCAAAAATACTTATCGGGGGAGGTGTCACATAATGAAATATGATGGATAGTATTTATGTTCTCTTAACTACATAACCTTCACCCATTAAGTATAAGAGGTCACATTTTCCAGCACTTCTTATCGTATGCTGCACATACGTTAAGAGTGCTTTAGAAATTAGGAACTTATGTAAATTTCTCTCTCCACCATTATCTTCTTAAGAAGATAATGTTCGAGAGATCAATCGTCATATCGTATCATAAGTATTAATGTTTATCGTAAGTCAAGTTTGTTAATTAGTCTTTAAGTCTAATAAGTCAGTCGACACTATTCATTTGTCTTGTGAACTTGTTTGTTCTATTTCTTTAATTAAATAAAGTCTTTAAACTTAAATTGGTTTTTTTAATTTAAACTTTATCAAATAACCAAACTATATCCACTCACTCACTCACTGATTTATTTATCTGACTCGTCATTAAAGTCTAAAGATAAGTGATAAAAATATAATAAAATAGTAGTGAATTGAAAGTTTTATGTAGAAATAGAATATTTTTAAATTCAAATTTCAAATAGAGTGTAAAATATAAGGATTCGTCGATTATGGGTCGAAATTCTATTCTTAACGAAAATGGCTGGTGTGTCCACTTTTTTTTAATAAAAAGATTGTTTAAAATATACAAAAATACAACGTAGATAAAAAAAAAAAAACTATACAAAAATCAATACCTAAAGTAAGATATGCATTTGAAAGATCGAAGAAACCAGCGTTATAAATTATTTTTAATTTGTTCAAGAAAACATTTTAGCTTCTAGATTTTAGTTTTTGACTAAAAATTAAAAATAAGTAATTCAAAATAAATTTTCAAAACAACTTCTAAAATTGTTTTTACACCAATTTAATTTTTGTGTGGGTAAAAAAAGTAAAAAAAATCGGTTTCCAAAATTCTATGTTTCCAAATTCTATTAATTTAAAATTCTGTATTCCGAAATTCTATAAAACAAATACAGAATAACGACCCGTTCACAATTTCCCAAATGGTACACTATTTTTTAGTATTTATAAATGAGATACATAATTAATTTTGAAAAAAAAAATCTTCCATCCATTTTCAAAATACCAATTTTTTTTAAATTTTGTATGCAATTTTATTAAAATCGGTTCAACAGATAATAAGTTGAAAACAAAAAAATGGTTTTATGAGAGATACCGTTAATAATGGAGAAATTTAATTTTTTAAAAAACATTATTAGACCTAACTGATATTAGCTTACTTAAAAATTTTAATCAAAATCTTTCGGAGTCGTTTGTGATAAAAATGAGACAATTTTATGGTAGGTAGATATTTCTTGTTAAAAGAATAACTTTTGTTTCAAATCTGCAAAATATAATATTAAAAAACTGCTGAGTGTCAAGTTTAATCGAAATCGATTAATTCGAATTATTAAGCTTTCAAAATAGAATTTGAAACTTTAAAAAAAAAAAAAAAAAATATTTAAACATTCTAAGTAAAAAAATTGATCAACATCAGTTGAATTACTTTTTAGGAAAACGAAAATAAAAAAAAATGCTTTTATTCCTCTGTGGGAGGTGCCATTTGAAACTTTTTTTTTAGCTTTTCGTAAAAAAATACACTATTGAGAAAAATAAGATTTTCATTACCTATAATTAAAAAAAAAAAGTGTACAACAGTTAGGTACCATTAATTTTAATCCTGTCAGAGAAATACCCAAAAAACGCTATGGTACTAAGTTTAAGGAAAATCGACCCACACTTTTAGGCAGGAGAGGAACGGGTAGGCAGACGAACGGAGATAATTTTGAGACCCACTTCTTTTTCAACTTCACCGTCATCGTATCAACAAGTTTGATCAAAATCTCTCCAACAACAGTCGGAGTCCATATTAAAAATTTATATACCTATGTGCGACTCTTTGAACTTGAGTTGTTACAGTCATGGTCTGGTTAACCTACACTATCATATGTCAATTTATTTGGAATTTTAAAATCTTTTTATTCAGTAAACTATTAATTTTGTATTTCAAAATTTATTGCTCAAAGTAATTAAAAAATACTTTTGGTCGCGTAAAATGAGTGTATAGGTAGGTACCTTTAAGTTTTACGTCCTCACAAAAGATTTGTTTTTCTAACTTAGGTATATATTTATAAATATATTCTAAAAATATCTTGAGAAAATAAAATAAATGTTTTTCTTTATATAAATAACTTAATATGTGACAAAATTTTTGAATTATCAAGCTTTTAGATTTACATAATTTTAGTTTTATTTTTCTACTGCATATATAGAGGTAAGTTTCTATAATTATGGTCGCACAGAATTATTCAAATATTCATTATCTATATCCAAACATATTATCACTCAGTGAAGTCTTTATAAGCATTCCATATAATAAGCTCATATGATTTTGTTTAATACTCCATGAGCCGGTGTTTTAAAAGAAAAGAAAAAAATATTAAAGCCGCATTGTCAAAATTGTCATGACCATAATAACGACTTTGATTACGACAAAAGGTAATGTCATTATAATGTTAATCACAAACGATTGTCATATTCGACAAAATGAACATACAATATAGGTACAATTAAATTATTATTTAAGAATGCAAAGACACAATTGAACATTTGGACATTTTTTTGTTGTTGATTGTGTGTGCAATAAGAATTGAAAATGACAGGCTCATACATATAGCCAGTTCACGCAACTCGCTTAATAAAATGTCACTATATTATAAAGAAATTATTAGCATCGCCGCCGGTGTTCACGAACGCTTAATGAAGAATCAGGCACATATAGTGAGAGGGAACTCAAGGGATTTTAAACCCTCCTGAAATCAATTCAGTTATAATTGCGGGTAAAAGTGGTCATATATGGAGAATTGAACTAGTTTGTAATTACCGAAAAGAGCTAATTCACTTACTTATATAAACTTAAGGACATTCAAATGGGCTCGAGGGATATGAAAACTTTTGAAATGAACTAATCTACCTTGTGTAAGTTACGATACATGATAATGCAAATAAAATTGTCCTTTAATAAGATATGGATTTTCGGTTGAAATTTGGATCGGGAAAGTAATTTTCTTTACGGAGACTTTTTCTCATACAAATATCTGATAAAATCGATAATCCCCCTCTTTAACAATATGTTCGTCCACGCTCCTGGATATAACGCATAAATTATCAAGCTAAACGCGCTGAATCTCACGTTGACGGCAGATTGATTGTGTCCATAAAAGGTGAAAACTTTGTACTTATTGCTGATGGTGGTTCATTTTGAACGCATTTAACAAATCAACACATAGTCATATGAAAGTCCTACGATCAAAGTCACTACTATATTGCGTGGTGCGTCTCCAAAAAGGCGATCACTCCAACAACTCGCACAGGGCAATCATTTCAACTCAATTCAATTCAATTTGATGAATTTGTTTTGTTTTTTTTTTCGAATCTTAATTGATTCCGCTTTTGTTGTCCGAATGATGTTGCTTTTTGTGTTTTGCTGCTGGGCTACATAACAAATTTGCACATGCGACAGCATTCGGCACCATTCAATCAGTGAGTGGGTATACATATAAAAGTCAAGCCATCATCACCAATGCGATTCGATTCGATTCTCAGTCGAAGCATGTAAAAGCAATTAAAATCCACTACTTTGCGGCTTTGTTCTCGGCTCGGCT